>JAOTQM010000351.1:750000-5651375 GCA_026939265.1 Oreonectes daqikongensis | reverse complement strand
CTGAAGTCGGTCACTGTGTCACACATCATCTGTGTGTGTGCGAGGAGGAGGAGCTGGCTCATGCATAATGCAGACCACATGTGATTATGTCACATGTGCTAAAATGTGTATTTTTGTGAATTAATAATTTTCTTGAATCTGTTTCAGATCTAATGTAATCAAATATTGATGAGAAGAAGAGTGTGATAAATGATAATAGAAGACATTTGCTGCTGCATTAGTGTGTATGTGTATGTGTGCGTGCGTGTGCCCAGCCCACCATCATAAGGACAGGGTGACTTTGAGCCAGAAAGACAGATGTAAACTCACATACCAAACACTGTCCCATCACAGATACATGCACTACAACACAAAATGTTCCTATTGTATCCACATGATTATATCCATGCCTTTATATCTAATTCCTAATTACATCCTTTCCAAAATAACCTCCATGATTAATCAACACTTCCCAGTCTCACACAGTCAGTCACACACAAACACACAGAGCAATGATTCACGGTTCTTCAAATAACCTACTGTGCTGTTTTAAACATTTTTATGTGCACACACATTTAAAAAGCTTCAAACAACACACATACAAACATAGAATTAGAAAATATGCAAAGATGTAGTTTCTCCCATTTAAGTACATGCAAACACACTTTTTAAGGATGCTAATCACTGCAAGAAACACCTGATTTTTAGGAAGCAAGTATGCCACATTCTTACCCCGCAGGTGCTGAGAAACCCCTGGCACTAAGTTAAGGCATGTGCCTGTCTTTTTTTTGGCAGCTATATCCTCCCATCGTTGTGCCACCTTGCCCTTGACTTCCATTCCCACAATGCCTCCGTGAAGCCTAAGTCCATGAAGAGTGCATCCACCTGTGATGGTGAGAGTTCCTGCACAGGGTTAATTCCCCTTGTCGTCTCTTTCTCGTCTAAAACCTGTCAAAAGGTTCCAACACTGATCTTTTGCTGATCCACAACCAAAATGCCGTCTTCTTGTTTTATCTTCCCTGCTTGCTTCAACTCAACCCTCAGAAGTACGCGAACAGGACCCGCATACTGCAATGGAAAGAGTGTGTGGGAATGTGTGCATGGGTGCAACACCGGTCTCAGCATTTCTCTCTCAAACGGTATGACTGCAGTAACAATCCATTCCCCTCTTTACCTCCAGCCAATCAGATTGAGTGGGAACGTGTGATGTCATCACACGTCTGAGCATATAAACCGAGGGGGAGTTGTGTGTGTGTGCGCCGTGAGTCACATAGCCGGCACACATGCTCTTTAAAGACCAAACCGGGCAGGACGTGCTCGGCACTGAAATTCCCTAAGATCAGCTGAATTCATTCTCCCTCTCCCCTCCCACAAAATGTATTGGATTCCAGGGTTTTAGAGAAGGCCGCGGGGCTGAGCTGATTAACTTTGCCTGAAAACACTGCACGATCTGATTTGCTGCTCCCAGTGGCTTTATACTGTAAACCTCCTTAAACAGTCGAACAAAACAAATAGCCGTTCCACAGCTTAGATGCATTATTAAAATGTGGGTTTTTGTCATAATATGCTTTAACAAAACGGGCATGTTTACATTATGTATCAAATCAGTGTTATAGAATGACATTGTAGCTTGGCATGCATGAACGGAATAGCCTGTTCTGTCCTGTACTGCACCATAATAGAGGAAACCAACCGCTATTGTTGTAGATTTTACAAATGAAGATATAAGAAAATTAAAAGCCTGGGGAGAGTGATAATCTCTGAAATAATGATAGTTTCATTAATCATGGGTATAATTTTCTCCTTTATTTGTCTCCTCCCAAAAGGGTTTTAAATGATGAAAGTCATTAATATGAAATGGATCCTGTCATATGCCATCAGTCCCCTGTTATCTTCAACTCACTAGCCTGGAATCTCTTCTGCAGAATCTTTAATGAAAATCTCTCTCTGACAGGTGTGTGTATGTGTGCATGTATGTATTCGTGCGTGTGCAAGAGACAAGGAGAGAAAGAATTAGTTTTTTTTGTCTGAACCATTCAGACAAAACAGGTTCTTCTATGCCACCTTTTTGAAGCACTACGCATTTTTAATAGTGTAGTCTCTGTCCGTGGTCCTGAAGTGCAACTGATGTTTTTGATGTTGAATGCATTAAAACAAATATTTTACCACCATGGATACTCTTTAATATACAGAACAACAGAATAACCCCTTTTATAAGGGATTTTTGATAGCTCATACATCTTATTCTTTGGTTAAGATTCAATCTATATTGCTTTCTGTGAATCAGTGTTTCTCTGGATTCTAATGTGTTTTGTTTGTATATGTTCTTGTTTTAGATGAGCAGGAAGCTGTTCAGAAAAGAACTTTATCAATATACAGTATATTACAGTTCATAATATAGTCTTTGAAGTCTAAATATATTATACATTCAGCCAGGTGACAGAAGCCCAATCTGCATGTGAAAGACAGGAATTGAAAAACATGTATATTTAAAAAAAGTATTAAGACCCATTTCATAAAATCATTTCACCTTGTGTGAAAGCTGGGGGCTATAGACTAGAGATCAGTAGAGGTTAGAGTACAAACAGATGCTGGGTTAGTTTGCCTAATACCTCAGGCTATCCAACTAACCCCATGGGTTTCTACTCTCTAATAGTCTATAAAAGCATGGCTTCACCATTCGAAAGAAAGAAAGACAGAAAGAAAGAAAGAAAGAAAGAAAGACAGACAGACAGACAGACAGACAGACAGACAGACAGACAGACAGACAGAAAGAAAGAAAGAAAGAAAGAAAGAAAGAAAGAAAGAAAGAAAGAAAGAAAGAAAGAAAGAAAGAAAGAAAGAAAGAAAGAAAGAAAGAAAGAAAGAAAGAAAGAAAGAAAGAAAGAAAGAAAGAAAGGAGGCAGTGCTCCACCTAGTGGTACACTGAAGAAATTAAATTGTAGTTTAAAAAGGTAGCCTACAATCCCATGAAAGTGAAGGGTCGATTAGTGAATGAGATGTATGTTAATGATTTACCGCCAAGATCTGAAATATGGACCTACTGTGCCTGGTATTTTCCAAAGAGACACAACCATTTAATCTGATCTACAATCAATTACTTCCTTTTGTAAAATACCCGCACAAACAAGACAACAATTGTGAATACATTATCATATATCTGTCCCTCAGTATAAAACACAACTACACACATACAGCGTGTTTCACACACACACACACACACACACACACACACACACACACACACACACACACACACACACACTTCATCCATCACTATAGAAACAACTGCTGTACTACATAAGGACGTTATATATGTGGCCGGTGAGTGCAGCTGTAAGTGCGTTCTCATTCATTGATGTCGGAAGTCTCGAATCAAAAGCGTCTCCCCTCAAACACGCGAGTGAACCCCTTTAAACACGAATAATTCAGCAAACTAATGCTGCCAAATTAGCATCACTAATTACAGTCCAAATACACGCATGATTTTCTGAATAACTCAGCATGATTACTACGGGAATTTCCTCTCGTGGTTTCCGAAGATTTGTGCACTTATCGCTACAGATGCGCCCACAATACAGCTCAAATTCTGACTCTGTCTAGACGTACTCTGCAAAATAAATAAATAGAATAAAAATGTGAAGGGGGGAAGATGTATGAAAATCCAACTGCCTGAAATCGTCTAATTAAATGTATTTATACTTTAGCAATCACAGCTTATTTGGGTTATATTGATAGTTTTTTTTACTTGTTTTTACATTTTTTAGCATAAAATGACACATTCATTAGTACATTTGTTTGCTGATATGTATTCTAATATGGGACAAAAATGTACAATATGCGTATGGAATTAAGGATGCATAGCCTATTATAATATAGCCTAAAAAACCCAGGCCGAAAGCCAATTAATTATAAATCATTTCCTTTGGTTGAATGATTTCTGTCTTGATCGTTAGACTTGTGGCTATTAAAAACACTTTCTGGGTTGCACTTAAAGCTGCAGTTTGTAACATCTTTGCAGTAAAATATTCAAAAACCACTAGGCCAGTGTTATATATTTTGTTCAGCTGAGTAGGCTACTTACAATATCGCAAACGTTTTCAACTACTTGTAAATCGTGATAAAAATCGCTGTTTTAAACAGTGACACGGGGCCGTGCAGTCGCCTGTCAATGGCGTCATATCCGCGTTAATGGTGGAGTTGAAGACAACAGATCCCATAAGAAGGCGGGGCGTAGAGAGGAGATACAATAATGTACGGTATGTGGAAAATAATGCGTTTTTTCCTCCTTAAAACGTATAAACACATTGCATTATATCAAATACAAACAATAATATTGGTTTTAGCTTGGCAATATTTCTCCTTTAAAGAATTTTTAACTACTGTAATGTAGGCTTGGTACATGATTTTTGAAAAAAGAGAGCTAAATGTTACCTTGTTTTCTGTAGAAATGTTTTAAAACAAAAGCAGTTGTCCACTTTTTGCGTCAGGCTCAGAAAAAAAAATGTTAATATTAAGATACTGTATATCAAACAATATATTGGTTATCGGCTTCCATTGTTAAAGAAAGATAGAAAGAAAGGAGACAGTGGTTTACAGACAAACTCAAAATGGATGTCAATCATCTAAAGCGTATTAAAGGACCTCCTGTTGGCTTTTGTAATGAAATGATGTTGTGGTCAGAGCCGGGGCAGAAGTAGGTCAGACAGACTAAGCATTTCATCCACACTGAGAAATGCCCACATCATGAGGAAGAATAGAATTCAATCTAAATACATTGAACAAACATGCAGGAACACTGAACATTGATTACGTGTATTGACTCAAGATTTACATACACGAGTTATCAAAAACCCACATTATGCCTTAAAATAAACTGAACGTGTCTGGGTCAATCACATATCGTGAGATTTCATCACATTTTGAAGGTGATGCCCCACTGACCTTCACTACTTTACACGGGTTGCTCGAGGCAACATTGGCTTTTTGTGACCAGCTCAAGGTTCAGTGATATTGACTGTGCGGAAAACTCAAGGTCGGTCTGCCTTTGAGAGATAAGACAGAAACATGCTATCTGGAGGGCGTTAAAAGTGCCATGGATGATTCTAGAGACTAAAAGTGAAGTAAACACAATCTTTTTGGCTAATCTAATGTGCATGTCCGTGAATCCGCAATGCAATATCACTGTCAGCGGGAATCAGCGAGGAGTCTAACAATTATTTTCTTGGGAACACCACTATAGCTTAATGCAGTGAAGTAGGGAATTTTTTTCCCATAACGATTTACGTTTTATGGACACTTGACCATGAAGAAGGGTCTGGCTCCATTAAGGCTGCTGGATAATGTAGGGGTGCATGTGATTATCATGTGCTCATGTCTAATGGACGTCCCCCCACCCACGCCTAATTGTGTGAGTGACGCCCTATTGATTGTGATGTACATTATTCTAAATGGTACCTCTCTCAAATGGAGTCAAAGGTGGGGTTAGTATTTTTTCAAAAACGTTTTAGAAAACCGGCCGAGTCGGGCCAAGTATCAAAACAAACTTGTAGCCAATCAGCCGTAAGGGACGTATCCGTTTGTTGCTTTGATTCGGATCAGTATGTGAGTAACATTCGTTTCGCTGTTTGTCAGAACCAAGATATGTTGTTGTTGTTGTTGTTGTAATATTAACAGAGCAGATTTGAGCATCATTGTTTATCTGGACACAGTGTGCTGCTTGTATATACTCGTGTCGTCTTCACTTATTTGATTTATTTACATTATTATTTGTGTGGTCTAAAATATGATAAAGCTAAGCATTTCATGCCTGTGTTGCACAGCACTTTTGAGGGCGGAGCAATGCAGGAAGGTGCGTGTTCCTGTTGCGTAGTAGTGTGTTCTGTTATCGATTTTAAATAACAACACCAGTTTTCAGAAATCACTTACCCCACCTTTAAGATTACAATGTCATTGGTAGAATCCTTCCTGTGAGCCCAGAGACAATGTTTTTATATTTATTTTATTTATGTAACCTACTTCTAAATGACTTAGTCAAGCAAAAGAGCGAATAAAACCTTGTTTTTAATAGTTGCGTTACCATTTCCTTTGAAATTGCGCAAATTGAATTGGCGAATCGAAAATACAAATATTTCGCGAAACTGCAACTGAAGCATTTTTTGTCTTATTTACAGCCCACCTGGTGAACTAAAATGCCACACGACCATTCTTTTAAGATGGCATGGTTGGACTAGATTCCTCTGGGTACAGTAGGTGGCACTATGCACATCTAAAGTTGGTTCACAACCCACCATAAATCACAAAGAAGTAGTTTGGCAAAAATGACTTATGGCTAAATGAAGAAATCACATTTTAGTCGCATATCGTCATTTAATGGAAATGCAGTTATTTTTGCTATATTTTTATCAACATTTAGAAAATATTGCATATGTTTTGCGCAAATCTGTAATGGAAACACACACATCTCAATTATTTATTAATATATTTATTACTAATTTTTTGTATCTAAAACAAATAATTTACTGCACAGGTTAAAGTAAAAAAAAAAACACAAAGAATGTCTGTTTTAATACAGAAATAAATTCTATATATTTAATTTGCATACTGCATCTATTTTCTTTGCTGACCTGCAGCATGTTTTGAGTCTGCACCTCTATCCATAGGTGACCGCCTGCACTCGTGCTGGTCAGTAGGAAATTGGCTGGTCTCTGCCATATATGGCACATCATTACACAGCTATTGTGGCAGAATGCCAGCCTCTCGCATTGTGCCAGTATTGCCTTAAAAGAGCATGAACACACGATGACCTCCATGTACCTCTGTCTCTTTCTGTCTTTGTGCATGTTATGAATGCAGTCACATAAATAAAAATGCACACAAAAAGAAAATAATTAAAGTGCCACCTATGCGAGAATCAGAGTGTAAACTTTAATCTGTTGCATGTGTGCATGTGACTTTTAGCATGAAGCGGACAAAAAGCTATTGTTTTAGGACTTTCACACTGTCGTTCCTCTAGGGACTCACACTAAACACAACAAAGAGAAGAAAAGGTAAATCGTGGTTGTGTAGCCAGACTGTATGTGGAAGAGAGGTTGTATGACCGCCTACACAAATGATCACTGAAAACCAAATTATTGAAAGTCTGCAGAGAAGTGCAGCTTCTGTCAAGATAATGAGAGATAATAAATAGCAAAATTCCTAAACATACGGAACAATTTTTAGCCTGGGAGGACTTCAAAGCAGGCTAGCTGGTTTTGGCCATATGGTGCCACTAATTGCTATTTTTTAACAACCTGTCACTGTTTGGATGTGAGGTAACCAAAAAGAGGACAAAAGAAAAAACAGGGCATACAAATTTACATATTTGAAAATATGAAATGTTATAATTATACATTTATATTTTAATAGTGCTTGTAAAAATAATTAAGATTTGGTAACACTGCAAAAAAATTAATTTCTTACTATGCATTTTTTTGTCTTGTTTTCTCAAAGAAAAAGAAATATCAAGATGAACAAAAAAGTGACCCAAGATATTTCCTTGTCAAGAACATCTTGATTTAAGAATCTTCAGATATATTTACTAGAAAACAAGACAAAAATGCATTTATCATTACAACTGACTTGTGAGGACATCCTCATTGGTCCCCACTAAATAAAAAGGCTCATAATTCAGCCAAATAGAGTTTTCCTTTAAATCTAATGTCTTGCATATGTTTGTGTGATTATTGGGTTTGCGTGCATGGGTGCGTGCGTGTTTCTCATTTTGAAAATAGAAGCGACAGGTGCTTATTAGCAAAGACATTACCTCTCTGTTTTAAGCAATAAAACAGGAAATTGAAATGGTAGTTCAAATGTTTTGAACCCATGATTATTGCTTGTGATGAGCTCTTTGTTTCAGGCAGGAAGGGAAGCTCTCAATGTAATGCTCACACACACACTAATGGTAATCTAATCTGATCAAAGCACTAGATCAAATCGGTCTGATTAGCAACTTTATTCTGCTCACTCATGAAGAGCTGAAGAAATCTCGACTCAAGCGAGGAGTGAACAACAAAACTGAATTTCAATCTGTGTTTAATGTTGAAAAATATACAGAAATATGAGACATACAAAGCAAAGGCAAAATAAGATTTGATTTACACACATACGTCTTAATATTTTTAAGCCTGCTTAAGAGGTGAGATTTATTCTTCTTTACTATTTTTCTTGGTTTTATCATAATATGACAGCTCTGCCACTGCTGTTTCATATTAAGCATAAGTGTATACACACAAGCACATGGCTATGGCTGTATTTCCTGCTCTGCCTTAATATTGCAACCAATGAGGCATAGGAGAGCGATGACATACTAAATAACATACTTAGCGTCACATGATTCATTCCCCCCCACAAGCATCTTTACACACCATCAATCAACACAGTGCTCTACTTCTGTTTCTAGGACCACCAGAGCACTGTTACTAAATATTGTTCCCCTGCAACAGTTAAAATGGGTGATGATCATGTCATAATCATGACCAGGTACAGGATTATAACAGGGTTTTTGTACTATACATTAGAAAATACCAAGTCATAAAGAAAAAAATGTAGAGTTAGGTTGTATTTGTTAACATTACATTATGCATTTGCTAATATGAACAAATACTTCTACATTCTAAACTATTACAAGTTATGTTACTTCAGCATATACTAATACATTTTTAAATCAAAAGTTTTAACTATAAAGTCACCATGAAATCAAAATTTACTCTTTTAATTTAATTTTTTTTAATGGAATATTGATTTTTGCAAATGATTTATTTGTGCACTTTTTTGTTACTCTTTAATATAAATTGTGGGTAACTCGCTTCTGCCGCTCCCCTCCAACATGTCGTTGAAAAGATTTCAATCTGCCTCCATTTTGTTAGCAGCGCCCAACTACCAACGATTCAATCAGTTGCCAATGGACGAAGCCCCGCCTACATTTTTTCTCATTTCAAAAGCCGCTTCCCTCGGATATACACCGATCAGACATAACATTATGACTGACAGGTGAAGTGAATAACACAGATTATCTCTTTATCACAGCACCTATTAGTGGGTGGGATATATAAGGCAGGAAGTGAACATTTTGTCCAACAAGTTGATGTGTTAGAAGCATGATAAATTGGTAAGCGTAAGGATTAGAGCGAGTTTAACAAGGGCCAAATTGTGAGGGCTAGACGATCAGCATCTCCAAAACTGCAGCTCTTGTGGATGTTCCCAGTGTCCAGTGGTCAGTATCTATCAAAAGTGGTTCAAGGTAGGAACAGTGGTGAACCAGCAACAGGGTCATAGGCAGCCAAGGCTTTTTGATGCATGTGGGGAGCGAATGCTAACCTGTGTGGTCCAATCCAACAGACAAGCTACTGAGGAAATGATGGCTGGTGCTGATAGAAAGGTTTCAGAATACACAGTGCATCACAGTTTGGTGCATATGAGGCTGCAAAAGCGGGACCAACACAATATTAGGAAGGTGGTGATAATGTTATGCCTGATCAGTGTATGTCACGATAGGAAAAGAAGACAATTTTTAAAGTTAGTTAAAGCACAATGAACTAATACAAACAATTGCATTGGCATTAACTTTTTAACATTGACAAAATTTCATAAATGCTGAAAAACTATGACCTATTTCTGTATAATTAAAATACAACTTTTCAGTACAAATTTCAGTATTTTGAAATTTCATTTATTTTGATTGACAAGATATATCGGCCCTAATTGCTTTTATCGACCGATACCAATATATCGATGCATCTCTACTAAAACTCTTCAAAACAAAATTTATTTGAGAAGTTCCATGAGAATAGGATCAATTTTCAGAAATTCGTATATATTCTTGAATTGTGTTTATTTCTTTTACATTGACAAATTGGTTTTACAAATAAACTTTGATTAAAGTAAGGAAATGCACATTATCCAATGGGTTCTAAAAGATATATTTATTTTAAGATTAATATCTTAATATCTTACACTTTGCTTAAATTTGCCTCACAAATAAATGATTTTTTATGATGTGAAATTACTTTAACTGAAAAACAAGACAAAAATACTAAAAGCTAAAAAGGTTGGCAATACTATTCATATAATTCATTGTGGTTTCCTTTAGAAGTGACTTCATCTTTGTTTACTGCAGATGTACACATCTCTAGAGTCAGCTGTTTCTCTTGTATACCCTCACCATCATTCAGATTATCAGACTGAGCAATCTTTTATCATAATCACATTTCTACACTCATTCACTCTCTTTCCTCCTCTCTGATTTCATCTGAAAAGTGCTCCATGCAAAGGGCACACAATCACAATAACATTTGTCAACGTACAGTAAAACTCCATGCTCTGATACAGATGCATTTGTTGTAAACAAAACATCTATATTTTATACAGTAGATATACAGATATCTAAATAGTCTATGCAGTTGAAAACGAATAGACTAGAATAGACGAACGAAAAATAATCATTTCTAAACTGCAAGGAGAAACAAACTGCCCAAGGACAATTTTGCAACAAGAGACGTCACTAGAACTGCAAAGCACAAATGATATCAGACAAACTTTTCATGCTTGCAGTTGTGACATATCTGCATCACATATCTCTTGACAACATACATCTGCAGAGCAGCATCTGCTCAAACTATGCGCCAAATAAGAGGATCAAGGACTCCTCATTTAAAACATGCATCATTACAACATAACATAACATCCCAACCCAGAACCTTTTAACTATATAAAAACCTATTTAAGTTATTGAGAAGTCATCGCACACGTATATGCTGTGTCATCCTACACAACAGCGAGGTCACCTTTAAGAGAAAGCATGCGTAAGCACTTACCCTGCAGCCTCTGCATCTCATTGGCAATCTCCCTGTCTGAACGGCCATAGTGCGAAGCGGATGCCATTCCACTGATTTCAACTCAGTTGATGCTGATGCAGGTCAGCCACCTGGATCAGGTGAACATACATTCAGCCGTAAAACTCGAAATCACTGCATGCCATGCAAACATACGGTTCCTTTCCTCCCCTTGAAGTTATGTGCCTTCTGCGGTAAGCAACCTCTACCCCTTCGCTCACAGTCTGTCTCTCTCTCTCTGCATCTCAGACACTACAGTAGGCATCAGCGTTCGTTTTCACTGCCACCTGGTGTCCAATCAGAATGCAGATCTTGAGTGCATGTTATTGACCAATAGTGGGGCCTGAATGCCGCACAGCTACATTAGTAAGGCAGACAACATTACACTAAGTGAGGGCCGTCATCAGGGGAGACAACTGGTAATGTTGTTTGGGTTTTGGGATTAGGACAGGCCCACTAAGATCTTTTGTACTACAGTTTGATCATTGGGCCCAGAGGAGAGAAAGCAAACCCCCAATAAATAGTCTATAGGGAAATGATGACCGATAAGTTTGTGACATATAACAAGCATGTTGTGTTGCCACAAGTTTGAGACATATAACATATAAAACTGCAAATCTCTAGCATGAGACTTCATCGAATGAAATTTGAAACTGTATAGTCCCATATCAGACAAAATTACCTGCAGTAGCTTCAATCACACACACATACATGTTATTGATAAAAAAGCAAGTAAAATGCCTGACTAAAGCGATAAGCAATGCCTGACTAAAGCGATAAGCTCACAATTCATAGAGCAAACTGCTGAGTGTGCTGGTTTTCAAGCAATGCAATGCTTAGCAATGACCTCCACACGGTCACTGCAGATGCACGTGTCAGAGAGAGAGAGAGAGAGAGAGAGAGAGAGACAGAGAGAGAGAGAGAGAGAGAGAGAGAGAGAGAGAGAGAGAGAGAGAGAGAGAGAGAGGGAGAGAGAGAGAGAGAGAGAGAGAGAGAGAGAGAGAGAGAGAGAGAGAGAGAGAGAGAGAGACAGAGAGAGAGCGAGAGAGAGAGAGAGGGACGATCTCTCTCGAGAGGAGAGTCTCGAGAGAGAGAGAGAGAGAGTCTTTCTCTGAGAGAGAGAGAGAGAGGAGAGAGAGAGAGATCTCGAGACAGATCTAGAGAGGGAGGGAGGGAGAAACAGCAGACACAAAAGTCAATGTGTGCAATGTGTCATTCTTAAACTGGCATTTCGCCTTCTTTTAAAGATGAAACCTGACAAACGCTCAACACCACACCAACAACCAAATTGCTGAATGTTTTCCTGGGAATATCTTGAATCATAAGAAAGAAATAATTAGCAAATAATTATGGTCAAACATAGCAATTGTATAACTGCATATTAATGATAATTGTATAATCATAAATAATTGTATAATAAATTATTTTATTTATTAAAATTTAAATTAAAAAAAATCTAATAAAAAGAGTTGAAAAAAGCCTGGGAAAAAGCTATTACTGTAGCCACAATATGTTGACTTCCAAGGGGTTTCAAGAGGTCTTAAAATGAGACTTTTGTGAGCAGGAGAGGGACCTTTGAATATTGTTGAATACAATGGGGGACCGTGCTGCCAAAAATCTCGAGGCCCTCTGCTCTAAACAGGGTAACAGAGCCATCTGCTGTTCATCAAGAAAACACTTTAATGTCTCTGGTTCACTATAAGTGTCTTTATATAAAGCCTGATGAAAATAAAGTCATTCAGCTTTATAACAATACCAGCAGAGTAAATACCAGTTTTATATAAAGAATAATCATTACAATATAAAAGGAGAAAACTTCAATTAATAGAATCAATGGCAGTGAGCATTTCCAGTTCTGTAGCACAAACTGTCTTAACACTTTAACAAAATTAGTTTGTGCTATAAAATATGAAAAGATATAGGGCTGTCACAGTATCAGATGTGCAGTTATCGTGGCCAGACAAATTTACTGTAATGATATTATCACTATATTTATTGAATGTTTTTTTAAAGAAATAAATGATACAATCAGTGAATTTCATCTTTAATTTAGTTTATTTTGTGTTTTGTCTGTTATTTGGTAAAAACAATCACACTTATAGTGTATAAGTGTATGGAGGCAGAGAGTTTGTAACCACTGTATTAAAGCAACATTTTGAATGGATGCGGAATAGTTTACAATAATACATGGAAAAAACGGAGTGACAGAAATGTACCGTAAAATAAAATTTTCCCCTGTAAAATTACAAGATAAAAGAATATATAATAAATCGTTTTTTCTTGTCAATTTGTGGTCTTTTTCTGTCATTTTAAAATAAACTGTAAAAAACCACGAAAATGTTATGGCAGCTGGGGCGCCAGAAATAAAATGTAAAATAATGTTTTCCCTGTTTTTCTTGTAAATTTGTGGTCTCTTTCTGTAGTTGTTTTTATTTTATGTTGAAAATCTTCCAAAAAAAATAACTGAAAAAATCTTTAAAATTTGTTTTTTTTTTACAGTGTACGATATGTGTAGAATTAACAAAATATCCTAAATCTTTTTAATATCGCGGTTATTGGCAATATCAGTATATTGTGACACCCAATACAATCTAAAAAGAAGTCAGAAAAATCTTACAAATGTCTGGCCAAGTGTTCCAAACATGAATCAGCCGTGTTCTTGAGTTAATGTCAATGCAACAGCACAGTACAGTAAGTAGCTGAAAATAAATTGCCATCTATTCTTCAAAACATGTGTTCGGTCAAAGCTGATTTCACTCCACAGCACAAAGAAACAATATGAGGAAATGTCAGTACAGGGCTTATCCCTCCCCTCCCATAACAGCGACTCTGTCTCTGAAAAACCTGCCATTACTAATCACTAACCTCCAGATACCCTTCAAGAACACTTGAAAGGGAAAGCACATACATCTCCACTAGGGTCTAGTTTGTGTCATACTGTAACTGCTTTCTCTGCAGGATCTTATCAGGATATTGTTTGGGCTGGACTGCAAAGCCAGCCTGGTCTGGATAACCCGGGACTAAGCTGCAGTCTATACAGAAAATCTGAAGTGCTGTGATGACCAAGACTAAGGCAGGGAAAGTGGGATTGTAAAAGCTCAAGAATTTTGGAAATTGTGTTAGGAAATACAGAGAAAAAATGTTAACCTTTTCATCATTTCATCTTGTTTTTATGTGCTGGAATCTTAAAAGCATTCCTGATGCTTTTTATTGTGAAAACATCCAATGATGTTTACTTGGAGATTGAAAACATTTCAGAGTTTGCCAATTTACCTATTTGCTAAAATGTATTACTATTTGGATAATAAATAATATAAATATATATATATATAAGTATTAAGTATAAACTTATATATCGATTTTATATTTAATATATGATTTCTATCATTATCCTATACATTTGCAAAGAAGTAAACAAAGCATGTCTCTCATCTAAACTACAGACTGACAAAATGCCATCTGTGGTGAGCAAAGCACTACATCTTTCAATGTTCATGAGTTTGCGTAAGTAAAGAGGAAAGTGAGTAAAAGTAAAATAAGATGGATCAGAGCCATGGGAAGCATGGTGACACACACCTTGACTCTCCCCCTCTCTCCACCCTCCTCCCTTCCCCTCCATCCTACAGGAACCCTGCTCTGTGCCGATAAGGACAGCCTGCTGCTAATTTTACACAGGAAAGGCAGGAAATGTTAAGAGAAGACTTTGCTTTGCCACAAACAACAGAGCAACTCCAGCCTTGCAGAAGATCCTGTGTGCCTTAGAGCTGAAAGACAGACACGGGCACATAAAGCAGGGTCATGGACAAATAAGGGGTTGCCCTAGATATAGAGAAAAGAACAGAGGAGTAAATTAAAAGAAAGTGTGAGTGGACTAAAGGGTTTGGAGGGGAGACCGTGTCCCTCTTTTGGACACCTCTCTTGGAGCTATGGCAGATAACAGCACTCATCCTATTGTGGAAATACTGGAGTCTTTTGGATTGAGTAAGTCATTTTACAGTATTTAACAATAGTTCTCTCACACTTCTTACTTCTAATGGTATGTTGTCAACTCTGAATTTTTATAAATGGCCGGAGACTGTTAAAAATGCAGTGCTGAGATATTTTAGGAGAATTCGCTTCTCGACAGAAAGGCAGAGAGTAAAGAAAACAAAAGATATTGGCAAGAGTTATCTGTGAAAAAACAACAGTCTGTTGGTGTGTAGCTTTTTCCATTCAGTCTTTCCAAATGTCATTTCCAGATGATCCTTTACTCCGGACTGTGATTCTTTTCTCCCATGGAGAAAGTTGTATATTAATATGCACTTTAAAGTACATTTAAGACTGTAAAAACATGTGGCCGGTATGACAGAAAGTTATGTCCTGTCATTATTTGTCTGACTCTTCTTTCACATTTTTACAAGTTATATCAAATTTACTTGGAAAAAAGTAAGAGCTCATTTTCAGTTTTCCTGAATTTACTATTTTTTAGGTAAATGTGTTTAGGTAAAATGATTATTTTTGTTAAATTCTGTAACCAACTAACAATATTTCTACCAAATGTAAAAAAAAAAAAGGTTTCTATTTGCATTTATTTGCAGAAAATGAAAACTGGAGAAACCAGTCAAAATAACAGAAATGATGCTCTGTATTTCATCAGACCTCAAATACTGCAAAGAAAACAAGTTCATATTCACTTTTAAGCAATATAAAAATATAATTTATATTTATTTGGTATTTAGGAAAAGTAAAAAATATTTTTATGTGATAACCTCACAATTTGCATGTGTTTTGTCATGCTGTCAGTCTTTCACGTTGCTGTTATGTCACTCCTGAGGTTTGATTTAGTTGAAAATTAACAGACACTTGACTGGAATGGTCACGTCACAATACATCTAGAATATATATGTACATATAGAACTTACTTCCACACCCATTTCTAACCAGCTATAATACATGGACATTTATTTTAATAGCCATAACAACGATAAAAAAAATATTTTAGAATGCTGACAGCCACACCAAAAGCCCAGAAAACTATCATAAAAAGAGATTACGTTTTATTTCAAGAAAACCATAGGTTTAAAGGAATTTCAATACGTGACACACTGGATTCCAGGCCTGTGTGCTACTGTAATCAGTTTTTCTCTGGACAATGGAATGCCATAACAGGAAACTTCCTAAAATTCAAACTATTTAATTCAGTTAGGCTCCATAAGAAAACAATGGGTGTACCCTCTCTTTAGGAACCTTTTTGACCCCACCCACTATAAGTGTGTCAGAATCTGCATTCCTAACTGAACTTAAATGAAAATTCTATTATCATTTACTAACACTGATGCCACTTCAAACCTGTATGACTTTCTTTCTTCTGCAGAATACAAAAGAAAATATTATGAAGAACGCTGGCTGCCAAGCAACATTGGCCCCCTGTTGACGTTTCTCAAAATATCTTCTTTTGTGTCCCACAGAACAAAGATATACAAGTCTTACATGACATGATGTGACATGACAGTAAAAAAATGAATTTTAATTTTGGGTATACTATCACTTTTAACTGCTTCCTTCAAGCGGTCACACAGTCTACTCTCATAACCATTTGAAATAAATAGGAAAAGTTTATGTTTACAGTATGTTTACATTTTCCTGAATATTTAATGCTTTATTAATTTACCATTCTTTTTGTCTAGGGGATGTCATACTGGCCTTCTGTCTTTCTATGGTTGTTGGTCTACTGCTGGGTGCTCTGGTTTACATGATTTTAACCTGGATGTCTCGTCGCCGGGCCTCCGCAACAATCACACGCCTGCCCGTCCACCATCCCGCCACCCGTTCTTCCTCACCACGCTCTCGTTCTGGCTTCAGTCGACACAGCAGCAGCTACGACAGACGCAGTAATAACAGTCTGGCCAACGCTGCCTTTTCTTTCCATCGGCAGACATCTTCCTCACCAACAGACTATGGCGACTCACCAGGCCGCAAATCTAGTTTCCGGGCCTCTACATTCCATCCTCTAATCCAGTGCAGTCAGATTGCTCGTGAGGCAGAAGAGGGTGCCCAGGGTAGCCTGCCACGGACCCCCACACTCACCACAAACTCCGGGGTGGCTGGTTCAACCAACACTGTCAGTTCTATGATTACTCCACCCAGAGGCAGGACCAGACCAGATTCCTTCTGGGGTAACAGCAATCTTAGGGGCTTCCATGCTGGCCAGACCCCACCACCTGCTTATGACAGCATTATACGAGCCTATCAGGAGACGACCACATGAAGAAAGAGAAGAAACTAATAGGGCTGGGAGAAGAGAAATATATATACATAGACTTGGACCAGAAAATTGGACAATAGGTATTTCAGTTTCTTCTGTGGTTCCGAAACTCAATCATGGCCAGTTTTCCAATGTTTTGTGTGTTCTGTATTATATTTATGCGTGTGTTGTTTTGTGGTTGTGCGTAGAGAGAGATAAATAAAGAAGACAAAGCAAGAAGGTCAAGATGAGGTTGCAATAAATCTTAAATCTGACATCAGAGCACAACATGTTTTCTAACAACCAAAGAGTAACTCATTTTGCAACTCATTGGATTGAGTATTTATTCATTTTTTATAAGGACTCTCATCTTTTAAAATAATTTCTCTGCCTAAATGTACTTATAGGAATAAAGTAAATCAATTTATTTTGCAATTTTGATTTTTTTCTTTTTATTGCTGCATCTGCATGTTATCACTGAATAAAATGTTGCTTTTGTTAAATCTAAATAGAAAAACAGCATACTATTTGCCATTTTTACACAGCTTTTTATCCTTTAAAACAGTTACTGAAAATGAACAAACCAATGACAGAAATGTTCCTAAGGTGCTTTAAAGAGGGTTTATCACACACACACACATCCTGGAAGTGACCTGATATCCTTCACAAACATGAGTGGATTTCCCTTAACAAAAGGAAGGAATTCTCTCACCATGTTGAAATGAATGCTAAGAATTCACCTTTATATGTAAACATAGCTGTGCCAGCTGCAGAAGGAACCTAAACAGATATACAGTCATTGCTGTAAGAGACATACAGTCAGATTTCCAGTGCGGTAATGACATTGTGAGTGCGCGGTATTACGGTAAGGCATTTGGATACGTCACACTGGCATTTACGGTAATGACGCTTCACGTTAGAGTCCGTTCAAATACAAAAGACTTCCTGTTCATAATAGTTGTCAAAGGTGAAAGCGTATATGCTCAAACCCGGTTTATTTGAAGGGGCTCCTGATTTTAGAGGTAAAATGTACGCTTTTATTGACGGTTTTGGACGCAAATAGTGAATTAGCTATCGAGCTAACTCATCATTTAACGAAAGCAGACTGCTTATTTAACCACGACCAAGGATGAATTCTAATTTATATGAGATCATAGAATAATTAGCATGATATGGACGATCGGAGTAGCTGTCTGTAAAATGTGAACTGTGTTCAATGTGTCGAAAACAGGAGATCAGGTGACAGTGACCCCACTGGCATGCCTTGACTTATCCACCGCTTCTTCAACTGGTTAGGTTATGATCGACGTGAGAAGTTTACTGTAGAAGTGAGCACAAACACCTGTCATATGTCTCACCGGTTTTTTGGTGTAATTTGATGTGTGTCCTCATCGGATATCTGCGAGTGAAGCCGCAAATGTCGGCGTCCGCCCTGCGACTGATCCGCTGCCGCAGGCTGAGCACCAGTGGACCCACTGTGAAGAGACCGCTACTATGGAAGGACCTCCGTAAGATAAAAAAAAAAAAGATTTTAAAGAATTACATTTTTGTCATTCTTATAATACCCAAAAGTCATTTCGACATGTGTTTGTTTTTTTCTCAAGGAAAAATGGCAAAAGTCACCAGTGCGGTAATTTTGGGGTAAGAATTCCTTATGAAAGGGTTTTCGTTTTTTAGTCAACCTACAAGTTTACCATTGCCTCAGTATAGTATTGTAACCATAGTTCTCTTTTAGAGAAACCCAAACATACATCCTGACTCATGTTTGTTTCCACAGGGGCTGTGTTTTCATCACATATGAAATGGTTAGACTGAAGCAGGCCGTCACTATCGACACCAGTGCCATTCTACAGGAGAAACACAAGTCCTACATCTACCTGACTCATGCCACCAATAGAGAACAGGAGAGTGTCACCTCTGGTACATTTACATTTATGCATTTTGGCAGATCATAAGCGACCCTTCCCTGGGAATGAACACATGACCTTTGCCCTTCTAATGCAAAAAATCTTTCAGTTGAACTACAGGAACACCAGTCATAAAACATTGACTGATCCATAATTTGCTTGTAATGAACATGAGTAATAGAGTGTTAGCACTTTAAAGGAGCAATGTAAAGATTAAACGGCAACCAACGGCTCACTCCACCGCTCGCCCCTTCCTTTCGCGTCGACAGCACTACTGTGGCTAACACAGGACAAAGATGTATGTGTATGTAGATAGAAATAGCTTATTCTTAGGTAATAAAACATAACGGTTCATTATGTAAGGTCTTTATACACCTCTGAAGACATAGTTATGTATATTATATTGCATTTCTGTCAATAGATCCTCCTTAATATTACACACAGTACCTTTAACAGACCTTTAAACTTTTTCAGGCCTCACTAACAAAACCAGAAAAGAGCTTCATAAAGCAGTAAGAAAGTTTCTCGAAATTTCATCCAGAGTTATGCTCCGCCCCCTGGATGGTGAGTAGTCATCTCTTTCTGACAATTCATGCTGTCAGTATTGTATTGTTGCTGATATGTAGGATCTTACAAATACGCCAAAGGGTATGCTTAAAAAAAGAACAAGGGTTAATTTCACATTTTCAGGAAACATCTGCAGTTATCTTTGTGTTGAGTGATAAAGATGACTGTTACCTGTAGCCGCACAGAGAGGAAGTGACATTCAGTGTTGTTCTCTTTTATATATAGCCTTATTATAGACCCTGTTTAACTTTTGACTCTGTTTTTTATCGCAGCTCACTTAAAGGCATCAGGTTTGAGGAAGTAGAGTAGCATATAACAAATAGATTGAACACAAGATAGTTTAGCAGAGTGATCCACATTAATAGATAAAGTGTAGAAAATGTCCAGAGATCAGAAGTGAGGTTTTATTGATATGCCATAGAGATCTGTTCCATTTTTACTGTAGTGGTTTAGGGTTTCTCCATGTTCCTCATGTTTTAATATGAAATCATGTTCTGGTAGGTAAGAGTGTGTAGTTATGTGAACTGTGTGTGTTCACTGCTCCATCAGAGCATCTCAGTCATCTGGATGCAGACCCTCATGAATATGCCCTGTGGATCCTGTTGAAGAGAACCTGCTCTGCTGACCAGACCATGAGACAGCAGGCGGTGCAGGATCTGGCCCAGAATCACCACTGGCAGGGTAAGGGACCAAAGCCTCCTGTATTCTCCCTAAAACTTGTCATGACTGGCCTCTAGTACCGGCTTTATCTCTGCACTTCTCACAATACATACCATGGCGTGCTTTGCACGATGTTGCATCTATGCTGCTAACTGTCAGCTCCTTGTGACATTTGTATGATTCTCTTATCTGTCTTTCGGCCTGTACATCACAGATTATCAATACCAGACAGCAGCACAGGTGGTCGATCAACGCACAGCTGTGGGTCTCGCCCGCATCCCTAATGTAGACCTGCGCTTCTTTCTCCCTCCTCCTGCACTGCCACACAAAGAGGATGTGGGTATATAATCCAAACATTAGTCAAGCTGACATCACCTGGTCGTGTTAATGTGTATGTGCTATGTGCGTTTAGGAAATATCAATAGAAGACCGCCTTAGACAGTTGCTTGCATCTCTACCCCAGTCAGAGGTGGATCAGTGCGTTCAGTACTTCACCTCGCTGGCACTTAGAGAGAGCAGCCAGTCACTGGCCTCCCAAAGGGTGAGACATACAATTAAATACATGGACGTAAATGACTTAAGATGAAGATTCGCTCTCTTAGCTATGTGTTTTGCTCTTTGGTTTTAGGGGGGCCTATGGTGTTTTGGAGGAAATGGGTTGCCGTACGCTCAAAGCTTGACTTCCACCCCCTCAGAAAAGGTGGAAACCTTCTGCCTGCAGGCTCTGGTGCAGCACTCAAAGGTGAAGATGCACCTCTGTTTATAACCTGAAGTCGCGGAAGTGCGTGTTTGCACACTTACACTTTGGTGAGAAAGGAAATAAACAATGATCAAAGAAAACAGAGTTCCTGTGAGTGAATAAAGCTTTCTAGATGAGATTTCATCTGTTTCAACCTAAGCACTGATTTGAGCAACTCTGTTCAAAATTCTTTTATCATTTATTCACACAAAAGAAGAGATTTTGAGGAACATTAGACTCCATTGACTTCTATTATATGGACACAAAACCACATTTCTCGAAATATCTTCTTTTGTGTTCCACAGAGGTGTCATATACACGTTTTGTGTGACATGAGGGTAAACAAATATCAAAGCATTTACAATTGTTTTTCCTCTCACAGGTCCCCAGTCATTGCGACCATATTGTTACCAATGGAGGTTTGCAGCTTTTACAGAGAGTCTACCAGCTTCGCCGGGACTCTCCCAAAATTCAGTGCAACATTGTGCGAATTATAGGAAATCTTGCTTTGAATGATAGCTTGCATACAGCTATAGTACAGTCAGGTTAGCTGTGTTCATAAGCTTATTTATCTTATGAATTGTTATGACATTTATATTTAATGATTATAGTGTTTTAGTTCACATTCTGCTTATTCTGTAGGTTGGGTGTCTGCCCTGGCCGACATGATCCAATCACCACACATCATGCAGGCATCTCACGCCGCCCGTGCATTAGCCAATCTGGACCGGGATACAGTAAAAGAGAAGTACCAGGATGGCGTTTATATCTTGCACCCACAGTGCCGTATGAAGTAAGCATACTTTAAATTAAGTACGCTACTGACTTAGCATACTAGCTCCCGAACCATTTTTAAACCATTCTAATTTCATCTTTCATAATCAGCCAGCCAATCAAAGCTGACGTCCTCTTCGTCCATGGCCTGCTGGGAGCAGCGTTTAAGACGTGGCGTCAGAAAGACTGTGATATTACGGGTGATGACAAGACCTCGGAAGGGATCAGAGATGACTACACTGAATGTTGGCCCAAGGTTAAATCATTTTCTAGTAAACACAGCTATGAAGAAGCTTAGGGGTAAAAATCATAGAGTACCAAATGTTGTCTGTGGTGTAACAGCATTATAGGGCTGCAGAGGCATTTGGAAAGTCAGTCCAAGATTATAATTCAGATCTCATTTTGAATTTTCCACAGTCGTGGTTGGCCGCAGACTGTCCAAACCTCAGAATCCTATCAGTGGAGTATGACACGCATTTAAGTGACTGGAATGCTAAGTGTCCTGTTGAAAACCAAAGGTAAACATTTGTGGTGTGAAGTATGTTAGTAAGTTAGCAGGTTAAGTTATTATAGTTTTTCTCTGTACAGGAAGTCATTGGCCTACAGGAGTCAGGAACTGCTGAGGAAGTTGAAGGATGCGGGTGTAGGTGACAGGCCTGTGGTTTGGGTAGCCCACAGTATGGGAGGTTAGTTATAAATATTATCCTACTTCATATTTTTTTATTGGTAATTATTTAGAAAAGCATATTAACTTGTCTTTTTTTGTGGCATAGGTTTGCTTGTAAAAAAGATGCTTTTAGATGCATCAAAAGATCCTGACCTCAGTGCACTGATCAAGAACACAAAAGGAATTTTGTTCTACAGTGTTCCTCACCACGGCACATTCATGGCAGAGTATTCTGTCAATGTTCGATACCTTCTGTTTCCCTCTATAGAAGTTAAAGAACTGTGTAAAGGTGCAGTATTTTCGTTCTCAGAATTTCTTGTTTATTCTTTATGTTAAGATTGAATTAGAAACGACTCGCACGCTTTTTACCGTTTGCTTCTTTTTGCTCAGACTCACCAGCGTTGCGTGATCTGAACGAAACATTTCTTAACATTGCAAAAGAACGAGAGTTTAAAGTCCTTAGCTTTGCAGAATCACTGCCTAGCTACATTGGGCCAATGCTCAAAATATTGGTTGTTCCATCTCAATCGGCAGGTAGGTCAAAATAATCGTTTCACAAAGCTGTCGCTATATGATGTTATGTTCAATGTTTGAGGTTTTAATCATTTAAATCATTTCTAAAAATCGTACATCTTTTTCTTCCTTCAGAGCTTGGAATTGGGGACCTCATCCAAGTGAACGTAGATCACCTAAACGTCTGCAAACCAGAAAATAAGAATTCCTTTCTCTACAAACGTAGTTTACAGTTTATTCAGGATGCTCTTGGAGGACAGAGAATGAAGTAAATTCTTAAGTCAGTGTCTACAGTGCTAAACTGATCTCTTGCCATGTTGTATTTTGTCTCTTAAAGATTCAACCATTACATTGTAAAGATAGTGTAACTTATTACAGAACTGGAGAAGGAATTCAAGTTAAATTTTTTATTTTCTTGAAAGAGTCATGTTGTTTTAACATTCTGCTGTAAAATTGTTTAGTCTTGAAATATTTATGTTGAGAAACCTTTGATTTACTTTTTAATGTAATAATGTATTTTTCTTACCTTATCTTTGCCTTGGAATCTAATACAACAACATTTATTTATAACGCACATTTAAACACAATAGTGCTGTGCAGATATACACAATGAACAATTAAAAACACAATTACAGGTTTCCAAATGCTAAAGAATAAAAATACGATTTGAGAGTAGATTTAAAAATATCCATTGAGGGACAGTGTACTGTATTGTACTGTTTTTCTTATTTTAACTATATGCTGTATCATAAAATGCATGCGTATCAGGTTATGTTGTCCTTGTATGTACAGTTTGAACATAGAGAGTTAGTTTTATATAAATAATTTATTCTTATATTATTGGGTAACAAATGGAATTTAAGGCCTTATTTTCTTAACTCACCAACTTTCTCTGTAACCCTACCTCAAATGCAGAGGATGGAATTGGCTGTAATTTGCAATATTTTTGTACTAATGTTGAACTAATTGTAATACTTCACAGGACCATACTACTTTGTTGGTGTTTCTCTCACACAATTTTGCCAAATCAACAACACATCGCTAATATAAAATAAATAAAGTTGCATTCCAACTTTAAATTTCTATTTTTATCATGTCGTTTATTATATCTAGAGCTTGTGTAAATATATTTTGGAGTTTACACGTTTCAGTGCAAGTGCTGTCAAGCGCTCCAATACAGCAGGTGGCGCTATTTATCCAATGCCCGTACACATTGGTAGAGGAAGACCATTGTTACTAGACGTGTTTACTGTAGCTTTGATACAAAGTGGAGTTTGATACGCATTAAAACAACAGATCAATGTAAGTGTCTTGACCTAAACCTTAAAATGGTGGTCTTTCAGTTAGCATAATAATTTCAGTATAACATTTAAAATAGCATTTATTACTGTAAACGTGTTTGAAACATTGCGCGTTATTATTTACGTTATATTCTTAAAAACAGCTTTCTCCATGTCCTTAAATAGAAACGAAAGGATTAACTGAAGGCACATCCCGTCCAAAATGGTCAACGTCTTGAAAGGAGTTCTCGTCGAATGGTGAGCTTCGCCTAACATAAGCATTTAAAATAAGCTATGCTGCTTGAGTTAACTATTCATTTTTCTCCTATATCAAACAGTGATCCAGCTATGAAACAGTTTCTTCTGTATCTGGACGAGACGTCGGCCCTGGGTAAGAAGTTTATCATCCAGGATTTGGACGACACGCACGTTTTCATCCTGGCTGAAGTTGTGCAGATTCTTCAGGAACGTGTTGGAGAACTGATGGACCAGAATTCATTCCCCATCACCCAGAAATAAACACGACGAATCTGACAATAGCCATTACAATTTGTGTAAGCGCGTGGACGTGGAGCATTTCTACTGATCACCAAAACAAAGATGCACATGCAGGATACAGTCTGTGGCATCAGTTCTGCTGTTCATTCATAAAGAATGTGAATACGAATGTAAAGAGTCAGGAGAATTTAAAATGTTTTAAGTTTATAAGATTGTATATAAAGAATGCAATATTGAAAGAATGAGGTTAGTGTGATTAATATTGATGGATAATAAACAAGCGCAGGAGCGTTTGGAGATGTCAATAAAAATATACCAAAAACCATGCTCTCAATGTGCTATTTTTTATCCTTAAATTATTATAAGGTTTAAGGTGTAAATTAATGCTAGCTATTCCTGTTTGTTCTGTTGCTTATTTTCGAGCCATCCTTTATTATATTGTATTTGACAATGAAAAAATCTAGCTATATGCATTCTGTTGTGAGTCAATCCAAGTGCTCGGGATTCAGTTCCTTACATTTTGACAGATGCTCGGTTGTTTACCTATTCCATATCACAAGCCTAAGCATTTTAACGGCATGAGAAAATGAATTTTTTATCAAAATACGGTTGCGCAACAACAACGCGTTTTGTTCAGCCTCCTGTGCTCCAGTCCAGACAACCCATGCATGCGCGTCGCTCGATTCTCAGTGAAGTTCTCGTCGAGCGTGCGCACATCCACCTTCACTAACGCACAAAGCGCCTCTGCTCAGGTTACTGTAAATGAGACCTCCACTCTTACAATTACCCATTTAATGGACTAAACTGCCAAGAGGACCAGAAGCCATAATATGAAGAAACGCTATATGGATATAGGCAGGCTACGGAAAATGAAAAAGATCAAACTGACAGAGAAGATTTCCGAAAGGTAAGACATAACACGGCACTGCTTTGTTGTTTTGTTATTGCTCTTATGCGTTTTGCACCTGAATGGCTCGCGCTCGTCAATTCATAGCGCGACGCGCGGATTGATGCAAACAAATAAACAAACAGCATCTGTTATTGTTACCAATCGCATTTGAAATCAGACGTAAATCGTACGTGAATTAAAGGCCAAATCGCTATTTTGTCAATGAAAATAGAATTTTACGAGATGGCCACGTACGTTGTTGACAAAATATTTAAATAACAAAATCTTACGATCACAAGTCTGTATCGTTTACGCAATGATGTTTATAAATCTTGCTATTAATAATGTCGTTGTTTGCTTTTTCTAATAATTAGTAGCCTAGTCATTACATAATTTATGAATTGACAGTGAGATTTGAAAGAAAACAGACTGTCTGAAAACACAGACAATTAAACTGGCTAGGGCCTCAGACTAGACGCACGCGAGGATGTTGTTTTTACCGTATGCTATGGGGATTCTGATGTTTGCGACTTTGTACAATATGAGCGAAATGATGGCTATAATAATACGATTATTGTATCGTATTCAAACTATTCATTCTTTGTTTTTAAGTTGCGAGTGCATCTTTATATTCTATTAGTGTCGTATTCCTATTGTTCTCATTCAGGTTACAATCTAGTTAAAACAAGTGCTGTTATTTGAAGATGAGTATCGTGTTTAATAAGCTTCATACAGAAATTAATGTTCACAGATTTCTTGCACAACGGATTCTTGTTCTTTAAATAGCCATGGCAACACTGTAGATTTAGGTGCTGATGCAGAAGATGAAATGTTGTCATGGTTACCAAACACAAAGGGATGTGGAGGGCTGAAAGCGTGAACAAAGGAATGGGGCACAATAGGTTGTACGATCAACATATTATTTGTGAAGTCTTTGAGAACTCTTGAAATAGGCTACTATGTGTGTCTTTTTTTACTTGGATTTCCCATAGAAATAGCGATTTTTTATTATGTTGTCTATCAGTCACCATTAGTAAAACAATGCATAAAGGCAGAGAACTCGTTTTTCTTATACAATGACTCAGATTTTGAAGCCTGACGATAGATGACTCATGTTTACATTTTAAAATATAAATATTTATTTTGTTGCAAAAAAAAATGGTTTACACAATAATGTTATATAATTGCATTTTGTTCATTAATGCACATTAGTTTAGATATTTTGTGGAGATAAGATATCATTTAATATAATGCTTTGTGGGGGGAAAGTAAAATTTGCTTTTTAGTAGTTGGATGTAAATAATTTTACATTTCCATTTTTCAGTGCTTACTCTGTTCTGAAGTTAATGATCGTCTGGATGCTGGTGCTGTTTGCTGACTTTATTTTGGAGTTCAGACTGGAATACCTGTGGCCCTGTTGGCTCTTTCTAGGAACCGTCTACACCACATTTCACTGCCATGGGCTGGTAGGCAGTTTTCTGTGAATAGAATTTCAACATCCTTTACTGTTTATTGTCTTTGTCCTATGGATAACTGTTCCTTTGCATAAGAATAGATGTAAATATATAGAACTTAAATACATACATAGACAAATAAAAAAATAGTAGGCTACATGATAAAAAGTAAACATGCTGATTGCTTATTTTCTTTTCCAGGCCATCTGTGTGGTTTTCGTGTGTGCAGCGTTTACTCTGGACTTATTCTGTTTAATTTTTGTGCCGCTGCACTGGCTGTTTTTCGCAGCCAGCACATATGTCTTACTTAACTATATGTGGCATACAGGTAAGACCTGAAAGTTACAGATATAAATACAGATATAGATAATCATGCTCCTGCATGCATATTTACATATTTGTTTATTTATTTGCAGAAAGGGGAATCTGTATGTCAACTGTGACATTATGGATACTCTTAGTGTATATGGAGGCCTCTCTGCGGCTGCGGGACCTTAAAAGTCCCCATGCAAATCTGTCCCATCTGTTTGCTGCACACTGGTAAGTTCTGATTGTCAATTTATTTCAGAGCTGAATATCGGTTCGGTCTTATATGTCATGCAATGACTTAATGAAACTCATTATTTCTCCCAGCATTGGTTATCCACTAGTGTATATGGGATTTGATGCAACCTGCTACTTCACCAGTATGTTTAAGCTGCGTACTCAGAAATCCATTCCGAGTGAGAACGACCTCCACATGGATCTCTTACAACAATCCCTACCTCCTTACATGCACCTGTACCCAAAATTATGGATGGAAGGTACAGATAACTTTCCTGATTATACACTTTTCTCTTGTCTAGTACGTGTAGTCCAAAACTCTTTTACGACATTTTATCTAAAACCTCATAGTATTTCCCTTCACTTATAAAGTTATGATAATACTAGAATTGTGACATTTCTACTCCTGAGAAACTGTTACCTTGCCTTCACAGATCCCAAATTCAAGGTGACCAAATCTAGGCCAATGCAATACCAGTGTCCAAATGATGACATCACATCAGAGGACAAGCAAAACATGGAAGACTGTTTGCAAATCCACAGACTTCCTGGACGACCCGAAAGAGACGCGAATCCACAAACCCCAGGGCTCAAGCACCGGGGAGGTGAACTTCATTTGGACATTACATCCATGCTAGAAATCCCTGAAAACCTACCTCAGGAGGATCAGAGCAGTAAAGCTCCTAAACCTCCCAAGAGCTCCCTGCCCAAAGTGCATCGGGGTTCAGTAAACATCCCTAATAGCAAAGGGGAGAAAAGGCAGAAAGCTCCCAAATCCATCAACTCTACAGGGGACCCTGCTGAACGGTGCTCAGCGAACATCTCGAGTCCTCCAAACCCTCATGCTGACCAGACATTGAAGTATGTATCCAATTGATATGATTCAACAACAACAAAAATCTTAAAAATGGATGTTTGCAAAAGTGCTACATTTGCCCTATATTGATCTCCATCTGTTCTACAGGCTGGAACAAGAGATGAGGAGAATAAAGGGTGAACTGCAGGCAAGCAGACAGAGCGAGCAAGAACTGCGCAGTCACATTTGT
This sequence comes from Oreonectes daqikongensis, assembly GCA_026939265.1. Lineage (NCBI taxonomy): Eukaryota > Metazoa > Chordata > Actinopteri > Cypriniformes > Nemacheilidae > Oreonectes > Oreonectes daqikongensis. The sequence continues at coordinate 5,622,765 of JAOTQM010000351.1, read as the reverse complement.
AATCTCACCAACAGTGAACACAGTCTGCGGCCAGAAGTCTCACTGCTCAGACATGCAAATGAACTTCTGCAGAACAAGTGAGTTCTCTGATCTCTTTCTGTTGCTTCTGGCACTAGAACTCTTGACTTGATGTTCTGTAATGCACTTGAAGTTTGACTTGGTGTTTATAATAAACGTGTGGGTGAACTGTGGGTTCCAGGAGTGGATTTCAGTAACATTTTTCGTTGTTATAGAAAGGTTATAGGAAGGAAATGTTAAAACCTTATTTTGCTATATTTAAATACATTTTATATCTTGTCATTTCATGCTTTAGTGTAGTTACTAGCTTGTTTTAAAACAGTAAAGTAAGTGGAATCAAATGAAATACACTATAGTGTGGAATGTGTGTTTGTTTATTTTCTAAAAGCTCACACCACCACCCACAATGAAAGGACATCTATATATAAAATTCTTTCCCAAAAAGATCTGCCTTTTATTATGCAAATGTGGAACATACAGTTACAAATGGATGAGGTGCTACAAGGACATTTGTGAAGCTTTTCCTACTGTAAAAGTTTACCTTGAACATAAAAGCTAATGGTGTTGTGTTCATTGAAATTCTCTGGTGTGCTGCCATGCAGGATTCAGTGTCTGACAAAATCCCGACAGAAGGACAAGCAAAGCGGTTCCCTGCTGGAGAAAAAAATCAGAATGGAAACAGAGGCTCGGCTTTCAGTAGAAAAACAACTCTCAGAAGTCAGAGCCCAAAAATTTGATGAAGCATCTATTTTGCTTCGAAATGCATCGCACAGGTAATTTTAATGTTAAAGCAACAGATTCATGCAGTATGCTTGTAGTCATGGATTGCAATAGTGATGCTTGTTTTCAATCTTTTTGGGAAATTAAGATTTCTTTTCCCAGACCACTTGAACTTTATCTTGGATTCAATTTGTTGGTCAACAACAATACACTATTCAGCTTTACATTTTAGTCATAGGCTTGATCTGTGTTTTGAGACTAGGTCAAAATGGCCTGCTTTGACAAGAAATGTGATTTTGAATGATCAAAATAAACCTAATGTTTCCATCCGTTATAGGCAAGAACACAGTGAAACTCAAATGCTGAGGAAAAAAGCAAAAGATCTAGATGCAGAGTACAAACAACTACAGCTGGAATACCAGGAGAAAGAAAACCGAGTGATAACTTTAGACAATGAAGTGGAGGTAAGTAACCTGGTTTATACAGTGATTTATTTAGTTTTTTTTAGATGTGATGGGGGCTGTTTGTGTTTATTTTTTGTTTTAAGTCGGATGCACTCAGATAGCTTGCCATGTTTGAAGTGTTCCAGTTTTTTGTACGAATTAAAATTTCTGTGCAGAATGATCTTGCTGTTTTTACTAGTGTCTCTGGTATATAAACATGCCAAGACAGAAGCCAGGTCTTTCAAAAGAAATTGTGCAATCTGAGAATTTTTATGCCATGATGACATTAATATGAGTCAGGCCTAATAAACTTAGATTTCATTGAATATCCTTTACAAACTCATACAAAACATTACCTTTCAGAAATATCATGTACAACATTCACATTATTTGTACTACATTAAATTAAACGCTGCCCTCATCTGCCATAAGAATTTTTTTAAAAGCATGATAGATGTTTTGAGAATATCGGCCTACATATAGCTTCTTATATATTGCATATGAAATCAAAACTGACATTTCTTATTTTTTATTAAAAATGATTTTTTATCCTCTTGCCCTCATAATCCTTCACCAGAAGCATTAACCACCTCTTCCCCTCCAAACATACGTATTTCTCGGCATAAGGGCGGGGCTATATATTGACTATCCAATGGCCAGGCTTCCAATTTCCAAAGATCCAATTAACACCAGAAAGATGAAACAAGTCATGTTTTCTTTCCTTCTTTATTCCAGATGCCATTTCACCGAGATATACATCACAATACAGAAAACATACTATAGTGTACATAGTTTCATGTCAAAAAACGCACTTCACCTTATACCAATTATTTGGATCTGGACAAATGAGATTGACGTGTCAATGTGCACCTGAATAATTCAATACAAAATTGCTTAAATAGATCATATCACCATTATTTTGTACTGTACTGTCCTATACCCCATCTCATATGTGCAATATTCTCGTGTTCCTCTCCAGAACCTGCAAAGGAACCGATGTACAGAACAGGAGGCAGATGCCATGCTCTCAGCTCTCTCCTCATTACAGGACAAGGCACAGCATCTAGAGTACAACCTGAGCGCAGAAACCCGTCTCAAACTAGACCTCTTCTCTGCGCTGGGAGATGCCCGCAGACAGCTGGAGATAGCTCAAGGTTCTTCATCTCATTTCCAATGATTTCTAATGCAGCTACACACATTTTCTTTTTTCCTGTGAGACTCAATATTTCTTCTGACTACTTTTGTTACAGTTAAAATTGTAAAACAAGACCATGAAGTTCGAGAAATGAAGCAGAAGCTTGCAGAAGCGATGGCCGTGGCTCCAGGTTTGTCATACATGACCCCGAGATCATCCATGCCCCAGTACCTCAAGTTCTTCAACTCGGAGCGCTACATGCTGAATCCCAGAGCACTCATGTACCAGTGTCTAAAGAAATGAGACCGGCGAGGACAAATCGGATGGCTTTTAAAAGATTTTATGGACTCCTCTTTGACATTGCAAACTTGGGGGAATCTTAAAGCTACAAGATTTGCCTGCAAACTTTGCCTTTCGACAATGTCAACAGCCCCTGGTGAGTCTACGGCTGTACTGATTTAAGCAAAGACACCCAGGCCATTTACGGGTGACCTTGCTCTGAGCCAATGATTCAAGATGAAAATGAAATTTGACTGTAAATACATATAGTTGTCCAGCGGAAGACCATCAACTACTGAGCGAACCGCTGTAAGCTCCGTAACAGCAAGATATCAGTATGAACACAATGTACGCAACGCAAGAAATGAACCGTACCGCAGGACCCAGTTCATAAAGAGAACAGGATATGTTGTGTTGAGTGCACGATAAAGAGGCAAACGCAACACGGCCTTTCTGTGCCTCACTGTTTATGTGAATTCAATTTCTATAACAAGCCGATATCAAACGTAAGTCAGTATGTGAATATTTGAGTGCTTTGTACTGTTTTGTATTCTTTTTACATTACACACGTTATAAAGGAAGTAACCAACACCCCAAAACGTTTGTAGGTTTCCATGTTTCTGAAATCGTTGCCTTTTTTATGTATCAATGGGATGTTTTTTATGAGAAGTTTATTTTTCTGCCTTGACAATTTTTCTTTTCTAAACCAAAATGAAATGACGGTTTAATTTTGTAATTCTACTTGTGGGTCTGCATGCCAATTTATGTAAAATGATTGTTTTGGACAAAAAAAAGTTTTGATGTCTAATTGTGCATTTGTGCAAGGGCTGTTTTCTTCCAATGATTCTGGAAGCAGTAATAAAGTCATTTTCAACGAGAACCTTTTAACTCATAAAATACTTAAGAATTCGATGACATACGACACACACACAGAATAGAAGTTGACTGAATCTCATCTTTATATCAAGAAAGGGTGCAACTTTTAAAAGATTTAAGGGTTAACAAGCCGTTTTCCAATTTTTTGCATGAGACAAACCTAAACACTTAAATGATAAACTCATGGTTCTGACCACAATATTCCACAGAGAGGGATTCATAAAAGCGTGTTGTTTCCTTCACAGCCACACAGTATGAATCATCCTCATCCACTTTAAAATGATTGTAACCATTTTTCATTGTTGTGGTGGTGTGCTTTTGAGTGTGCCAAGAATCTTCTCCATTGTCTAATGTCTAAAGCAATCTTGGACAGTTTGCAAGAAAAAAGAAACCATCTTTTTAGTTAAACAAATAAACCATTTTCTATTTTAACAGCAATTGGATATCACTATATCTCATGCATCATTCAAATTAGCAGCTTGTAACAGACAGATGCTGATGTACCATTAAGGTGAACTTGGATTTTATTGAGGTAACAAGCATGTGTTTGGACCGAAATGATGCTGTACAACAAGCACACCACCAGAAACCAGAGTTTTAATATGCTGCAAATGTGCCATCAAATTGTTACAGTATACTAGCATGCAGACCAGATGGTAGCTGGACAGTTTTCCTAAAAAAAATACAAGATCTGCACAGTGGAAAAAATAATACAAGTGTGTCTAAGGGTCCTCTGACAACAGATTGATTGTGTCTTTGTTGAAGGCACATTTTAACACATTTGGTGCTCTGCGGATCATCACTTTTATACTGAAACTCATAACCGTGTCACATATGTGCACGGGAGGCAAAAAAGAAAAATCAAGTGCCCGTCTCTCATAGGAAAGCATTTAAAAAGGCTACATTCACAGGAAGAAAAACAGCCGCCACAAAGTCAAAAGTGAAACGCTTATAGATTATACGCTTTTGGATAAATAATCAGTTTGCTATTTTTCTTTTAATGTATCGAGAACCCATTTCCTTTCACAGTCTTAGTGGATCTTGCGTTAACAATTTATTTGTACCTTAAAAGGTACATCAGTGAAGTCATTTGGACATTTCTTATTAAAATGGAAACACATTCCTCTAACAAAGAAGAATGACAGAGAGTGAGACTCGAGAGACCGACTGAAAACAAGTGCCTAGAAAGCCAACATACAGTTTGCACTTCAGCAAATCCTTTAAGTAACCGATCCCACACATACTGTAAGCAAAAACGCTCTGAAAAACAGCTTGTAATACTGACTTAAATAATAACCAAGTCATTTTTTTCTTCTTTTAAAACAGAAGCAGACTGCTACACTGACAGAATAAATGTACATGGGAACCATCAGCCGCCACTTTTCGCCACATAAAGTGGTGTGAAAAACAAGAGGGGTCGTTTTGTTTTTGAGGCTCAGTTCGAGGCGTCTGGATCTCTCCCCGCAGAGCTCGCACACAATCCTCTGAGTGATGAAGCGCTAGAGTTCTGTTCCGTTCGTGAAGATAAAAGATGGTGGAGAGGAGCTGGCAGATTCGACCCTCTGCTACGAGGAAACGGTGACAGGATTTAGAGAGCCGTTACGGCTGTAGTATTTTGAGAAGGCTTCCTCCAGCACGGTCGTGAGACGTGGCTGATCCCCCTTAGGAGAGACAGATAACAGGCATCTTAAAACAAGAAAGAGATTCTCTGTGGTAAACATCAGAAGCAAATACAGCTTTAGAGCTTGAGAATCTCAATGAATCAGTTTTGAATTAATCAAAAAATTGATTCAATTGTGACATTCTTTAGTTTTTCTAGTTGCTTCTAAAGACAGATGGTACAGATGGTATAGCTGACGTTTGCACTAGCATTGTGATGCCAAACCGTTGTGGTATCTCTGTGAGATGTTTGGCCCCAGTTTGAGCATTAATAAATGCGAGAAATTGTTATTTCTGTCATCCCCCTTCAGTCCTCACTTTTCCGGGAATCAGCCACTGCTTGCTCCAAACATCTCAAACAAACAACTGCATTATTGATCCATTGCTGGAAACGGTTTATTGTTGGTGAAACTGCTTACAAAAATAAGCAATCCTAAGCCAGAAGATTGTGTAATACCACCAGTAGTATGAGCTATTAAAATTCCAAATGCCCACACACAAAGTGCAATGTCATCGTATTTGGCAAAAAAAGAAGAATGTACTGTATACATTCAGTATCAGTATAGCTGGTTAAATTACACTGCTAACATGCTCAGATGCAGGCTTATCGAAATGAAATACAGATGTCAGAACGCCATCCAATCCTTCATCACATTTTATTATGAGAAGATGTATTATATCTCGAGCAGAAACAGAAATCTCTTACCTCACTAATGAAGCCGAGCTGGACCAGTTCCACGGCCAACTCCTGTACATTCTCATCTAAAGACACAGAGAGCACACGTCTTAGCTTTTAGCAGAACTGTACAATGCATGTCAACACTGTTCACTTTTCTAAAGCCGCAATTCTGACAGTACATTATGATGCAAGAAAAAACTTGGTAGGGATGTTTACCTTTGAGTCATATATTTATAACAGTGCATAACTAAGCCTGGGTAAATAAAAAGTTTCACTGCACAGACTACACAAGCATAAAGCCAGAGAGATGTTGTATACAAGTATGTAGTTGTGAATGCTTGGCCAATTGACTTTAAGCATTACTATAGCGGTAACAAATCACAGTAATGGAAGACAGAAGAGTTTACCAAATGTTTAATTCACACACCTATAAACTAGCTATAGCTACAGTTATAACTAGCAATAAACATCTTTAACTAATTTTACTTTTCTATTCAAGCTGTCATGAACCAAAAAAAAAGACTATGGAGGCAGGACAAGCAATGCAAGCTTTTGTTGCACGGTTAGGTTTAGGACAGATATGTTTTTTAATAGTCAATGCAGATGTCAATACTAAAAAAACACTATGGCCGAATTGCTAATAAGCGGTCAATATAACACAAAAGCAATTACAGTAAATGAGAGACATACAGAAGATTTGTGAAACCAACTAAATGAAAAAGAATTGTGTATTACGTAGCTAGTTTGTAGCATGTAGCTTAGCATTAAAAATAAATATGAATAAAATATATAAGAATTGAAATGTATTATTAGAACTTACCATAAAATATTCATATGTCATCCACCTTGCATAACCCCTTTTACTGTAGTCATTTTACTGTCAAATGTAGCCTTTTTAAGAACAAAATGCTAGGGTGTTGTATAGCGGTCGAACAGAAAAAATTATCGGCAGATTGTACAAATTTATCAGCTGATACCGTAAAAGAAATCCAAATATCAACCCAACACTTCAGTCACGCCAATATATCGGTCTATCACAATTTTTTTCAATAGCAAGTTGGCATGGCATTTGTTTGGCCACTTCAGTAATTTCCATTATTGAATCTTGTCTCAAAAGCACATCTTGAGCACGTTTTGCCCTGCCCTTTTTTTTTTATTTTTTTTAAAAAGCTTTGGATATAGAGACCGGCAAATGACGTTCGAGACAGGAATCGAACTCGGGTCAGGCCGCAAGTGCACTGGAACTATATGTCGGTGCACTAACCACAAGGCTATTCTGTGTAAACAGTCCCTTACTTTTCACGTATAAGCAAATCTTTTGGATTCATACTGATAAAATACTTACTTGGCGCTAAATCACAACTTAAGTGTCGGTTCAGCTTATCCTCCAGTTTTAGCAATAACGTCAACTGTAAAAGACAAAGCGAGAAGTAATGAATGCAAAATACTTTGTTTTACCTTAGGTCTAGTTTACATGAGCCTAACAATGCAAAAAGACTTACATGATGCTTCGCTCCTTCCTCTACAGGCTCGATGTTGCACTGCATTTGCACGACCTTAATAAAGACATATGGTCTTTAGCACAGACACTAAATGAAAGTACATTCTGCTGAACTGACTGCAACTACCCACTTAGATTTGGTTGAGAGGGAACTAGATATATACACCATGTAATAAGCCACACACAGAGTCTGACTGATAGCAGGGGAAGGTTAGAAAACTGTTATTTATTCCTAAATGCTGTAAACCCTCCCCCATTCATCAGCTCCGTAATTCATTCCATTTCTCACCTTCCTGGTCTCTAGTTCTGCAGGCTCAGGCGTGGGCGTTTTGACGGAGGGTGGTACGATAGGGGACTTGACAGCCTCCTGCTGGGGCTGCTGTGGGCAGGGTATGCCAAAGGCAGTCAGCGGATAGATTCCATTCCTTCAGTATGAAAAACAAGAGCATGGGTCTTAATGACATTATTCATGAATGCTTGCTTGATGTCAGCAAAAGCAGAACTTTAGAAGAGTATAAAAGCTGGTTTATTGTATGCTTCAAACTGCTCACCTCACATCTTCAAGGAACTTGTCAAGCTCCAAGGCAGGAAACTGGGAGAGTCTGATGTGAAAAGACAGGATTAAAGAAGCTTTAACACTCAGCTTATTTGATAACTTCACTTCCATGCAACTCACTTTAGCTGGACCTCTTTCCTTTCCATGATCACTTGGTTAGGGTCCATGTTCTTGGTAATTTCCTCCAAAGCATTTTCAGGGATCATGTCTAGAACCCGAAGCAAAAGGAAATTTATTTGAATCGGTTGAGTGCTACCGTATTCCATTCATAAAGGTCACATGCGTGAATGAAAGTTAGATTAGATGAGTGACTCACGCTGGTGACCGACGATACAGTGTGCAGCCAGTAGTTTCAAAAGAGGCACTTCAAACAGAGCTTGATGAAAAAGCAGTTCTCTGGCTGTGGGCCTCTTACTGGGGTCCACCTCCAGACACTTCTGAATAAACTCCTAAAACACACCCACACAACATGTGTCAAACCCAGAAACATGAGACTGCATACTGTCTACTAAATGCATATTAAGCAAATTAGCTGTTCAATAAAATATAGCCCCTTGACTCTACATAAAGGGGCTTTTCTGTAGTTCAGCTCAGAGTATTATGCTAGCAACTGTTTGCTCCTATACTCACTCTCTGCAGTGGGTCCTCCAGAGAATGGATGGCACTATTAATGGCTTCTTGTGACACGTATGATGACTCTCCGTTACTCTGGATCTCCAGAACAGCCATCTACAAACAAAGTGAGGGAAAAACTTAAATAACTGGTGTGGACAGTAAACCCTGATAGGATCTAAAGCCTACATCAAACAAACTGCTCACCTCTAGCGCGCACATTCCAAAGGAATAGATGTCCACGGCTGTGGTGACACTGGCAACAGCTGAAGTTGATGAGGGAAGAGGAAAAATTGTACTAAGGCACCTTCAAACATCAGTACTAAACAAGACTAGAAATGGCAATGTGGTGAAAAAGAAAAAAACCTGTCATTATAACTCTCTTGTCGTCCCAAACTCATATAACTATAAACTATTTCCTCTTGTGTACCAGATACGAATCCTGATTTTTGCTTCACAATGAAATTGAATGCTGTCAGTTACAGACATTGTGCTCAACATTTTTGGAATAAAAAAGAAAAATAACTTACACAGGTTTAAAACAACATGACCCTTTATTATGATATATTATAATAAAGTTATATGATTAATATAAGTTACTTTAGATAAAACTATCTGCCAAATGCATAAATATAAAGTATCCCAGAATGATTTCATTTAGCATGTATTACCTCCATACTCCGGAGCAAAGAAGTGCAAACTCTTCTGTTCCTCACGGCAAGTTTTGACGTGGTTATTAATGGTGTCTGGGGCCACTAGAGAGACACACACACACTTCAATAACAAAACTTTTTTTAAAGCCTTCAAGTCTATCCGTCCTTAAGTGTGGGCTTTAGCTCACCTGAGCCGATTTTGATAAGTCCATTGTGCTGAATGAAGATGGTGTCACAGGTCAAGTTCCCGTGGATAATTGGAGGTTCACATGAATGCAGATAACTGAAAGGAGAGTAGCAAGAAAGCATTAGCATTTAGCAACATAGCTAAAAAAAAAAGTGCAAAGTGCAAACAAATTATCGCTCAAAGTTGAGGGGACAAAGAGAAACACACACACCTTAAGGCAGATAATATCTGAGTGCACCAACGTTTCCATGCCTAGAAAATCCCAACAAAGAGTTAAAAATGACATTTGAGCACACATGTCTGCATCTGGAATTAAATTACTATTGGTTACTGAATTAAATCCCATCTAGACATATTAACCTAATAACTTGACTTGACTGATGTACCAATACTGGAGAAAATATTTAAGGTGCTTACAGTATCACATTATTTAAACATAAAAACATAAGTTTAACATTTCAAGTAGAATATATTTGCATTGGTGCATCCCTAACAATATAATTCGGATTTTAAAATAATTACTTTCAGAAATGCACACGGGTAGTTGTGCTTACATGTGTCCTATGGTGTGACAGCAAAATGTTATTTTATATTATGTTTTTATATATATATATATATATATATATATATATATATATATATATTATATATTATTAACAGTTTGTTTTCTACATTTCCAATGTCACACCATTGGACACAAGTACGATTTATTTGACAACCACCCACATACTAACTGAATAACACACATACTGATATTAGGCTACTGCATACTTGACAGTCACAGTCAACAGTGAAAATATTCAAGCAATTCCCATGGGACAAAAGAGCAGCATTCATACCTTTTCATTCATGGTCTTATGATTCTTCTTAGTCTTTTTTAGAAATTGCTTAAGACTCCCAGAGGACATGTATTCTGTTATAAAAATAACCTAGATGATGGAGAAAAACACATTTTAATATCTTACTTACAAAACTCTAAATGGCACTTTTAAAATAATGATTCTGATTCTTGTCTGTGTTTCTCACCCTGGCTCTGTTCTCTTTCACATCTGCCCAGTACTTGTGAAACTTCACTATATTCAAATGTTCCAGCTGGATGAGGTTATCAAACACTGCTTTCACCTTTTCCTAAAAAACAAAAATATACAATTTGTCAATCAATCTAAGAAAGAAGCTTTTAGGGAACCGTTTCAACACAAGCAGACAAATCATGCGCTTATGGAAATGCAATCAACAACGTAGAAGGCAAAGCAACCTCTAAAATTACTTATTGAATTCCATCATGAGCGTCTGCCAAGCAAGAGGGTGAGGGAGTGCAGTGTGTGGACGGGCCAAACAGATGGCTGTCCACGACTCTATGCCAGGCATTAATGAATAGAGCTTGATTAACTAGTGCTTCCAGGCAACAACAGTTTGCAATAAGCTATCTTATGGATGACCTTTCAACATTTTTAACACTTAAGAGACACATTACCACATAGTTACATAAGCACACTAAATGTTTTCCTTATAATTTTATTCATTAGAAGCTGAGGGCTCTGATGGAGAATGGAGTTTCCATAAAGGCTTGGCATCGAACAGGTCAGAGCACTTTGATTAAGAAACATACACCCAAGAAAAGCATACAAACATGCTCGAGCTCTGAAGCAGTCAACCTGCCCTATATGACTCATGGTAAGATAATCAATGGTAATCCAAATGCATTGCTTTCTGCATTACTAACCATGAATACAGGAAGCAACCGCTTTGCATTTGGTGCCAAGTATGAAGATAACAATCATCAGTGAACTTGCATGCAGGGTGTGCTCACATATCCTGCTTTGGTGTTTTTATATAAACAAACGTTCACTGCTTAGCCAGTTCATTCATATGAGTTGTAACTAAGAAGATAAGCAAATATGACTTTTGTTTATATGTTTTTGATATCATTCATGCTAGTGAACACCAGGGGTAATTTAGTTTTTAAAATCACAACAAACACTGTGATAAAAGGTTTTTTTTCAACTTTCATTAAAGTGTCATTCGGGTCTTTTAACCGTGAGAATATTCAGCCACTGTTCTACATTCAGTTGAAATGTTTACACAGTGACAGCACATTTTTGTCATAAAGACCGAGTTTAGTTCTACCTCCTGTAGTTTGAAGTTCTTCCTCTCAGAAAACATGACCTCATTCCATACCACCTCCACACCTTCCTCTGTGTCCATGGCAAGGTAAGCATTGTCGATACCAGGTACATTACGCTGGTTAACCTGTGGAGACAGAGCACTTTTAATGAACCCTTAAAAAAACACATCTATCAGGTTTCTGACAGCAACAAACCTATAAAAAGCTTAGATAAAAAATCTCCCAAACAAAAGTGTTATTGATATGAAAGTGTTCATAAGCTGCACACAGATCAGTACCTCCTCTCTCCGTTTCTGCCAGCGCCCACAGGGGCTTTCCTCCAGAATCTCAGATTCATCCTCGCTCTCCTCCTCTTCATCCTCAGTTGCGGGTGGTGCAGACTGCGTTACAGTGGATACGGGGGGAGACACCGAAGAGACCGCCTGAGCTGGAGATGGCGAGGCTGTGGAATCAGACTTTGCGTCCATCGTGGACGCAGGGGCAGGCGCAGAGGTCTGTTTTGCTTCTTCCGACATCACTGAGTGATAACCGAGAGCCCTGACCTGAACCACCACAAAAATGAAGCCTTGCTCAACCTCGAGGGCAGGAGGTAGAGAGCTGCAAGAGAGATTCAACAGTATAAAGATTGTTGTTTTAAATAAACACTTTATTTCAATATCATTGAGAATGTGTGCAAAAACAGTGCTATGTATGTTGTGCATATTGTAACTGTAAAACTAAGGCCTGACTCACAAATAAATGTATTGTTAAGTTTTCTTAAAAATGTGCGTGTGTTCGATTTTTTAGAATTAAGAAACAACAGCTAAAATATATAAACTCCCAGTATTCTGTTAAAGGGACAGTTCACCCAAAAATGAAAATTATGTCATCATTTACTGCTGAACACAAAAGAATGATATTTGGAAGAATGGAAGTAACCAAAAAGATCTCATCCCCTATTGACTCCCATAGTATTTATTTCCCCTACTATGGCAGTAAATGAGGGATGAGATCTGTTTGGTTACTGACATTCTTCCAAAAATCTTCCTTTGTGTTTATCACAACAAATAAATGTATGCAGGTTTGAAACAATCTGAGGGAAGTAAATGGTAACAGAATTTTTATTATTGGGTGGATTGTCCCTTTAATATATATTATATACACGCTCATACAGTACGCTATACGTCACTTGAACTTGACCAAATCTAAACAGGAAATGACGATTATAAATGTTATTTGATTGTCACTCTGCCAGTTTAACACTTAACACTTGCTGAAAACAATAATAAACAAATGTATAAAAGCCGCTGAAACATTAGCAGATATCTGGTTTAGTCATGTTTACATTTTTCTGCGGGTTGTGTGTTAGGGCTGTCCTCAATTCAACCCCTGACCACAGTGTGTGTGTTAAAGCACACGATATAAACGACAATAACAATACATAAAAACGAACAAAAAGGCTAAAACGCACGTCATCAAACTGTAAATGTTTATAATCTTACTGTAGTTTATCCTGAGATGAGTGGCGTATCCAGCTCGCCGGAAGCAGCTAACCGTCACTAGCTCAATATATAACACAGAGGGAGAAAGGTCCTCAAAGAAGATAAAAACAAAGAATCCTCAAGTGTTGTAGGTCCGTGTGTGATCTCTTAGAAAATTTGGAGTCAACGAAATAAAACACGGAAAACTGCTCTTTGTCTCTTAGCCGATTCACGGACAAGAGGCTAGTAGTGTAACGTTACGTTAACGTCAAGTTAGATCTGCGGCCTTCGCTATAACCGACTCGATTAACAAATGAAAAACAGCTTCTCTAGAACGATATGATAGACAACAGAAATAGTAGTAAGTGTCTTCAAGATTTCAGGCTTGACCAAAACACAACCACCAAAAATGTAAATTTACTGGCTGACAGACTTGATGTGGTTTGTCGGATGGCCGCAAAAGCTACACTCCCGGATATTCGCTTTCTTCAAGGTGCTTTTGGAACGACTCGCCTCCCTCTCTCTCTCTAAAAGACAAAGAATTAAATATACATCAAGGTCTCCCGAAAAAATATACGGAAATGGCGACAGCGCTGAGTGCTAAGATGTGCTGTTGCTTTATTCCTGCATGCCATGAACCTCCTCTGTCGTTTATCATGTGAGTGTAAATCAGAGGCGAGTGCGCACAGCGACATCTGCTGGATGAAATGATGATGACGTCTAAGCAGCTCGTGATTTAACCCTGTGTGTTCTGCATGAGGACAAACAATACCCTATGGAGTGAAAACAATATCAAGGAAAAATTACACATGCATTTTATGTACAGTAGAGTTTTGTGCAATCTGTGTATGAAGTTTAGTTCTCATCTTAGTTCTTATAATTACTATGTATTCAACATAGTAATTATAAGAACTTTGCACATTTGCACAACATTGCACATTTGCACATTGTACATATGCACCTAGAACTGTAAACAACAGGTACGATAAACTTGTAAATAACACATCTGCACATTCATTTAAATAATTATATGTCGTTTCTTGTCTGTACATATATTTATTTTTATTTTTTACTTCTTTACATAGTGAATTATTATTATTTAACTCCAGTTTTTATTCCCCTCCCCTTTGCTTGATGTTATTCACCACTATTGTGTACTTTTGCACTATGTTGCAATACGTGTTTACTTTCTTCTGCACTGGATGCTCCTGTCGCCAAGTCAAATTCCTTGTGTGTGTAAACATACTTGGTAATAAAGCTCCTTCTTATTCTTAACATAAAGCAATCTTAAATGATCTTCTTGCCTAAAGCAACAAGATCATATTCAGGACATTCAAGAAAAATGGCAATGCCTTGGACATCAAATACCATGATACATGTTATTTAAAGTTAGCATATCAAACTCTGCGATTCAAGACAGATTATAGTATAAAAAATGACATAAAAGATCCAGGAAGGTGAACTTACTTTTTAACACCTGCTGATGTGTAAACCCTGTGTTTCATGGTATCACGCCCCAGAGTTTAACTTTTCGAATCTCAGATCGGACCTCTGTTATTCCCATCATCCACATTGGAAGTGCCTGAGGTCATCAGCTGGAAAGCATGCCTCCATTAGACAGACAGAAAGAGAGAACCCCTCACGTCCCTTTAGGAGCTCTATAAATAGAATTAGCTTCTAAGAGGAAAGCTAAATGTAGGTTGGGAGTAAGTGTGTATGCAAGCATATGCATGTGAGCATGTGTTGTGTAAGGATTTGACTTATTGTAAATGCTTATTTGTGTACATGACCAGGACTGAGCCTCCACCAGAATAAACTGAGGAAGAAGGAATCTTTGTGCAAATCTTCTGAGAAAGTTGAGCTACCTCAAGAGTTTGGATTGACGCTGAGCTTTCAATTCCCACTTTTATCTGCAACCGTCACCCTTAGAGGACACATTTAAAACCACAAGGTGCAATATGGGAGAAGAAGAGAAATTTTCAGAAACATCTGTCCAAATAACTGAAGCTGCCCCACAGATTGTGGGTGGCACTGAAGTCAGTTACTTTGGTACCCCTGGCAACGTTTATTCTGCCATTTTGAGTCGCAATGAGGCTGTTAAAGATGCCAGGCGCCTCAAGGACTTTCAGGAGCTCAGAGAGAAATACGCAAGTAAGAAGGTGCTCTTTGAAGACCCGCTGTTCCCTGCTCAGGACTCCTCTCTCTTTTACAATGAAAAGTTCCCTCTGAAGCTACAATGGAAGCGCCCGTCGGTGAGTGAATCACCTTAAGGTGGCACTGTATGAGGTTGCAGGTTATTAAAACCTTCTTTTTTGCTTATATTTAAAAAATCCTATTCTTCAACATTATTTATTACCATGATCTAATATTACGTTCTAATGTATATATACATAATAATGATATTTACATTTTGATTGATTGACTATGAATTCATTAATTGCATTATTTCATGTTGTGCAACCATTATAATACAATAAGTGTTGATATAAATTCTATAAATCAAATTGGATCTTGACTTTCTGTCTGAAAAGGCAGCAATGCAAGGTATCAGGTCATCTGTAGGCGTGTCATGAGAATGTGGCATTGAGCTGCAGTGCATGTTGTGTTGGGCATGACTGAAGTTTAGCACGCTCTTGAGTCTCGGGCAGCTGACGTGCCAACTCATGCCATGCTGTTTGTCAGTGATTTATAAAGCAGACCTCTGCCATATCAGCAACCTGATAATGGACTTGTGTCAGTGGGTTTGGACTATTTCTCATCCTCACTATTTTGGAATGGCCATGAGCTTTTCCACATGGATGTTTAAAGCATTGTCTTCAGAATTGCTTATTATTGAATTGAATTATTATTGCTTATTTTATCTTATTCTTACTATAGGACATCATTTGTTTTACATGATAAACATACAAACACTGTATATACAGTACTTATTGCACACAAATTCTAGCCAAAAAAATCTACTTTAAGTTCCATAAATGTTTAATTATTTAAATATTTATTAAATGATTTGCATATTGTATACTGTTTTTAGAACATTACACTCTAAAAAATAAATCCGTAAAAATAGGGCACAATATAGTACTGTATTAATATGGAATTTTCCGTATTCATTTTTTACAGTTGTTTAACCTGTATTTTACATTTTGCACTGCATTAAATTACATTTTAGCATTAATGGAAATGTCTGTAAAATAAGTTTTTTTACGGAATTTTTTTGACAGTGTACATAAAGCTTAATGCTTTTTGTATCATAAGAAAACTGAAGTGCTAAAGTTTATGTCAGTTCTCATGTGTTATATAAACACATTAAAAAAAGTTTACAAGTTTTGCTTGTATATTGAAACTGCTGTATCGTGTCTGGCCTTGTGACCGTTCAGAATCAGGTTACTATTTCCGTTTCATACACCTGTAAAGCCTTTTGGTAAGTCAGTAAAACAATTTTTGGATGGCGCTTCAAACAGTCAAGCAATTCGCATATGCTTACCGACACTTTAAAAATAATGGAAATGAGAATGTGTCTCAATGGACATACATACCTTACGTTATTTTGCCCTGATGTCCACAGTGTAACTTGTAAACACTTGGCAGCAAATTTTATCACCTGTGGCAGCTGTTGAATGGCTTTGGTGTTGAATCTTCATCACTTCATCTTCATCTTCATCTTGTTCTTCTTGTGAGGCCAACAGAAGTCTAACAGTATGACCATTATGTAAAGTAAATGTGTATGTTTGTCTCTTTTCTAAACAGGAGATATGTAGCAATCCACAGTTCATTCTTGGGGGAGCCAACAGGATAGATATCTGTCAAGGAGACCTGGGTAAGAAAGTGCAAACGTATGACATTTCTAATGACACATAATGTGAAACTTATTTTTAAGTTAAGCTGCTTCCTGGTGATGGAGTCATAAGAGTTTAAAGGACCTACTGAAAAAAATTCTGCATTGCATTTATTGAGAAACACAATTTGATTGACATTCACAGCTGAATTGGTCAGGTTTAATACAGACTCTGAATAAATGTTGTGGGGTGTGCATATCCAGATAAGGGATAATAAATCATAAATGTAATAAAAATAGACAGTTAGTTTTTAATATAAAACGTTTTTATTTTGATCAATGAGGGTTTTGTGTATGTATAGACATGTGGGAATCTGGTCTCTGTCCTGCTGATCTGTGCCACACTATAGTACAGGGCTGTATGAAGGGCTGTAAAAGTCATAGAGTTCATGTTGAAATGAAATATAGGCATACAGTATATAGATAGACATGTAATGCATGATATTTTCGTTTTACAAGGGGTATGTAAAGGATAATGTACAGCCAGTCAGTCGCTGCTTGTGCATAGGTCGCTTTGAATAAAGGCATCTGCTAAATGAATAAATGTAAATGTAGCTTGAGAAAGAAGTCATAACTGTATTGAGAATAAACCACAGCATTGACCAATTAATAAACAGGGACAAGAACTATCCATATTATATTGAACATTTCAGACTGCTGAATGACACAATCGACCAATCACAATTGAGTATTCCAGGCTTCTGCGTAATATAATGCATTATAATTACATTGATTATTGTTGTGCAACTTTTCTAGACTTGTCCATTAATCCCTGTAGGAGACTGCTGGTTGCTGGCTGCCATAGCTTGCCTGACTCTGAATAAAGTACTGCTGCAAAGAGTGGTTCCCCATGACCAGACCTTCACTGAAAACTATGCAGGCATTTTCCATTTCCAGGTAATTTTAGGTATAATCCTTCTAAATATATATAAAATGTTCAACTACTCAAGTTTTGGCTTACTCTTCTAGTTCTGGCGCTATGGTGAGTGGGTGGACGTGATTGTGGACGATCGACTTCCAACATATAAAAACCAGCTGGTGTTCACCAGGTCTGGACAGAAGAATGAATTCTGGAGTGCTCTTCTAGAAAAGGCATATGCGAAGTTAGTTTGTGGTATTTTGTTGTATTCTAAAGATCATTTGCATTCATTTCCGATGCTAAATCTGATGGTTTGAATTATGGGAGCCAGGTTACATGGTTCTTACGAAGCCTTGAAGGGAGGAAACACACTGGAGGCCATGGAGGACTTTACTGGAGGAGTTACCGAGTTCTATGAGATTTCAGAAGCACCCAAAGAGTTGTATAATATCATGAGGAAAGCTTTGGAGAGGGGGTCTCTCGTGGGTTGCTCTATAGATGTAAGTAATCCATCCATTTAAACAGAATGCTGTTTATTGCATTATGGTTCATTATGATGGCGTTAAGTTCAACAGACTGTTTTTCACTTTCTAACTTACACTTTTGGCTTGTGCCACACAGACCTTGGTTCCAACTGCTCAGATGACAAAAACTGTATCTGGACTTGTGAGAGGACATGCATACTCGGTCACTGGAGTTGAACAGGTGGGACTGTCATGTACTTGAGAATTTGAGTATCTGTCACATTTCGTACATTCATGTCATTTAAAAGTCGGTTGAGAATGCCAAATCAATACCCATTTAATTCCAGAACTGAATTGCAAACTGGAAGCAAAATTGTTATATTACCGATTGTTTTCATTTACTGTAAAGGTTTATATAGAAAATCATATTATATAGTCGGCTGTCAAAACTAAATGCCTTTATTAGTTCTTTTATGCTATGAATTCTGAATGCGAGGCAATTCTTAAAGGGATAGTTCACCCAAAAATGAATTACTCCCTCTAGTTGTTCCAAACATGTATACATTTCTTTGTTTGGTTGAACACAGAGAAAGATATTTGGACGAATGCTTGTAACCAAACAGTTCTTGGACCCCATTGACTACCATAGAAGAAAAATTAATGGTATAAGGAGTACTCCAAAACTTTTTACTGTCATACATTCTTAAAAATATCACATTTTGTGTTCAACAGAAGAAAAAAAAAGTAATTTTTCTACTATGGTAGTCAATGGGGTCCAAGAACCATTGGTTACAAACATTCTTCCAAATATTTGTTTATCAGAACTAAGAAATGTATATAAAACTCAGCGGTGAGTAAATTATGACTTTTGATGATTTTTTGGATGAACTGTCCCTTTAATTTCAGACCTTTGTCAGCCTCCCAATATATATGAGCAAATGTTTTTCAAAAACGTTTTCTCAGGGTAAACGCAAGGATGGCAAGGACCTAAAGATCCGTATTGTTCGTGTACGAGACCCATGGGGAGTAAACCCCCCTCCTGCCTGTAGGTCTGATGACTGGGGTGCACTAGCCACCAGTGAACAAGACAAAGAGAGACTCCGACCCACAGAACGAGGAGAGTTCTGGTTAGTCCCTCAGGATTCTCCTTTCTATTTGAAATATCGCTTCTTCTTAATACTCAAAATAAAACCATTATAAGCTTTCTTATAACCACTCATTCCTTTTGCACTCAACTCAAGGATGTGCTTTGAGGAGTTTCAGAAGAACTTCACAAAACTGGAAATCTGTAATCTTACCCCGGACACCCTGCAGGATGACCAGATGTTGAAGTGGAGCGTGACCGTGCATGAGGGCCGATGGGTGAGAGGATGCTCTGCTGGTGGCTGCAGAAATTTTCCAGGTATGAAAATCTGGCATTGTTTGAACCTAAAAACAAACTGAGATTGTTTTATTCAATCTTGGTAAAAAGAACTGAAAAATATGTACTTAAAAGAAATTTTAGTTAACTCTATATTTCCATATGATTCATTGAACTATTTTCTGTCCCAGACACATTCTGGACAAACCCTCAGTACCGTCTGATTCTTCTGGAGGCAGATACCAAGCAGAAGACCTGTACTGTGGTGGTGGCACTGATGCAGAAGGGCAGACGTAAAGAACGCTCCACAGGTGCCTCCCTATACAACATCGGGTTCGCCATCTATGAGGTGAAACAAACATATGCTTTCTATATGCATGGCTATGCAGTACATATTTGCAGTTTGATGATTTTTCAGTTTGTAATACTTGTGAAAAATGTGTCTTATACAATTGTATGCTAACTGAGATGCTTACTTTTTTAATTTATGAGATGTTTCAACACCTTTCTGCTGTCTTCCCAGGTTCCTCAGGAGGTAGGAACACACCATGAAGAGGCCACATTGATCATATATGTCATGTCTGTCCAGCTGCATACAGTATCAATCTAAACATTTAATCCCTTTTCTTTGCTAAACTCTTTCTCTTTTGACTATTGCAATAACATCTTTTATTTGGCTCAAAGTTTTGAAAAGACCTCAACCGAGCCAACTCTCTCTTTCTGTCATTGCAGATGAAAGGCAACCAGCAACAGCTGCCAAAGGATTTCTTCCTTTATAATGCATCCAAAGCCCGCTGCAAGTCTTACGTCAACATACGTGAAGTAACGGAGCGTTTCTGTCTGAATCCAGGAGAGTATGTCATCATTCCCTCCACTTTTGATCCTCATACGGAAAGTGAGTTTCTTCTCAGAGTCTTCTCTGAGAACAGGAGCACCTCAGAGTGAGTAATAAAACTCTCCTACTGTCAGATTGGATAGAAATTTAAAGAGCGGGTATTTTGATATCATTAAAAAGACATTTCATGCGGTGTGCAACGTTGCTTTGTGTATGTAAGCAGTCTTCCGAGTTGTAAAGCCGAAAGTGCACGAATAACAAAGTTATTGGCTTAGAAAAAAGGAGTCGACTCTGATTCACTTGAACGAGTCGTCGGACGTTCTAATTTCATTTCCGTGACTTATTTGCTTAAAAAAATGTTTGTATAATACTGATATTTTTATTAGAAGTCAGGTATTTGTTTAACCCGAGATTGCACTTCACTCTCCCCTATACGTGACTATATTCATAATATCACACATATGCTTAACAGAATTCCACTATATAAAACTAAAAAGATTCATTCAGACACATTCAAATCATTAGAAATGTCATGCTGCTACAGGAATTTATATCCGAATGTATATCCATTGTTCACTTGATCATGACCTTTAAAGTGATTATAGTGTCTCTTATTAAAATTTCACGTTACAGTGCAGCATGTTTTAAGTGACCTCTTGACTTGTATGCGTTTAGCTGACAGCTGCATGTTTTCCTCCAGGGTTATAGATGCAGAAATTGAGGCAGGGCTTGTGGTAAGTCAACACCTGTGTTTGTCCGTCTTGTTGTAAGGCAGAATGTCTCTATATTTGATACTTGCAGCCGGTTTAGAATTGAGAATTGTGTAATACAAATCAACCTATATATCTGTTCAAAAGAAAAGCGAAACAATATCAAATCAGACATTTGAAATCATTAACACAAGCTATAATTTTATTTCTAACATGTTTTACTTTGTTACACCAGGAAACAGATACCAAGAAAATCAAGGTAAAGCAAATTTGCTGATGAGATTTTGTTCTTCCAATATGCACTTACTTTGTCATGAAGTTAAGTGGCCCTGTATTAACTAGCTCTCTTTGTTTGCATAAGCATAACACACATACACTAAAAATGCTAGATTCTTTTCAACCCAACCAATGGTTACAAATTAACTTATTCTATACCCATAATGCTGGGCTGTTTTCGAATTGTTGAGACAAATATAAATCATTTTCTGAGTTTATTCAACCCAGCGGTTGGGTTTGTCCATTTTTTGTCCAGCACTGGGTTGAAAATAACCCATCACATTTTTTGGGTGTATGAAACTAAAATATTTGATTTTCTTTTAATATTTGCTCCTTTTTAAAAAAAAAACTTTTTAAAAAGTTCACTTAAAAATAAAAATTCTGTCATCATTTATTCATCCACGTGTTATGTAAAACATGTTTATGATTCTTTTTTTCTGTGTATTCCACACAAGATATATTTATTTGGCCAAATATTTATGTTTATGAAAATCATTTCTCACATTCAGCTAATTAGGCCTCTAGAGGAAGAAACTGAGGAGGAGAAACATTTCAGGTCCATCTTTCAGCAGATCGCTGGAGACGTGAGTGCTGAACTTCATACCATCACCTCTAAACCACATTACTCTAAGTGACATCATGACTCTTTTTCTCTCTGAAGGACATGCAGATCAACGCCTATGAACTCAAGACTGTCCTTAACAGAGCGACTGCCAAACGTGAGGGAACGTTTCTTTTTCTGCTACTGTTTTGCAATTTTCATTTAGTTACATTTGGCATGTATTTGACTTTAATCCAAATTGTCTTCGCGTATTCAAGCTGTACACTTTTTTATCAGTATGTTTGTTTTCTTGAAACTTAAACCATAACCTTTCACTGCTAATGCAATGCTTTAACAATTGAGCGACACAGCAACACTCTGTTCTTTTTTTTAGATAAAGAGCTAAAAACAGAAGGTTTCAGTTTGGAGAGCTGTAGAAGTATGATTGCGCTCTTGGATGTATCCTTCACTACTGTACTATTAAACTAAATTAACAAACAAGATACTCCCAACATTATTCTTCAGTGGGTGGCACCCCCTAGTGGCCTGGGTGACAAATGTATTTGACACGGATGTATTTACCTTAACCATGTCACTTTAGACCGATGGAACAGGACACTTAAACCTTTTAGAGTTCAAACATTTATGGAACAAGATTAAACAGTGGAAGGTATGTCTACATTTTCATTTTGAAGTCACCTTAGACAATGTCCCTGTGGAAATGTAGCATTGAAGTTGCTTTATCACACTGTGCATACATTAAAGCATACATCCTCTGTTGTTTGCAGCTGGTTTTCACACAATACGACACAGATAAATCCAGTACAATAAGCAGCTTTGAGATGAGAAATGCTGTTACTGATGCAGGTAAGACACGAGTCATCTTTTATCCGAACTGAACTTAAACACCATGAAGCATGTGATATCTTTCTGTACTTCAGGCTTTCAACTCAACAATCAGCTCTTTGATATTATTGCCATGCGTTATGCCAACGAACGGTTGGAACTGGATTTCGACAGCTACATTAGCTGCCTAGTGCGACTGGAGGGAATGTTCAGTAAGTGTACATTTAATATTTTGTGTTCAAACATTGTTTATCTACAATATTCCACAAGTTCTATTTTGAGAAGTTGAGGATCAGACATGCTTTCTTTTAACATCTGCACGGTTTCAAAGCAACAACATAAACAAACTGCACATGCACGCTTGTGTGGCCCAAACTTAACTTCCGGTACACGTCCACAAAGAATATAGAGTCCCTGCAGATTATAAGTAAATGACATTAGCTAGCAAGTTAAAAGTATGCCTAGTCAGTATTATTTTGGGTTACCAGTAGAGGAACCATTACTTGGGTAAACTTAAATGTGACAAAATTACACGTATTACATGTAATACAGTTTTACAATAAAATATGAATATAAAGTAATATTAATATAAATTAAATATAAAAGGTTATATTATTAGCCACTAGCCAAACCGATCAACAAACAGACACAAGTTAACTTCAGGCCAGGCGTGTGCATCCAATGAAACCATCTATAGCAGTTAAATAACACATCTATAACACTTCAAGTTAAGTTAATTCTTTTACAGGGGCATTTCGAGCTTTTGACAAGGATGGAGACGGCCTTATCAAGCTTAATGTTTTTGAGGTAAGCTTACATAATGTTATATAATGATCACGGTAGTCTATTGATCTTACTAATATGTCCCCGTTGTGTTTTTTTTGTGCACAGTGGCTCCAGTTGACCATGTACGCCTAAACAACATCTGCCTTTACAGCTTCAGTGAGTGGGGTATCGGACAAATATAAATCAGTGTTGTGAAAATTTCCAAAACGTTTCAGTTTTTGAGGATTGTGGTCTGGAACAAACTTGAATATGATCTACAGGATGGAGTATGATGGTTCATTAAAACTCTTTGTCATGTGAAGCAAAAATATGGTTAAAGATCTCTTTAATGTGACATTTTATTGTCAATGAAATGTGATGTGTCTGTTTTCAGTACACAAAACTGAATCCTTACATGGTGCCGTAAAAACAAAAGCAACTTAATAAATAGCTTTGCCCTGATTTTTGTATTCTACATTGTGTTATAACAATAACGTGCAGAACAAAGCACAAAAATATTTATGGAATAAATCAACATGCACATAACATAAATGTAGGTAAACATATAAATGCCTCTTTCAATTTTGACTTTTTTTTGCCTGGCCACACTAAATAAAAAATCTGAATGTGTATGCAGACAAAAAGTATCTTTTAACTGTACATAAAACATTTGATTTCAAACAGCAGTTTCTCATTCAGACAGGCCCACTATTCAACGCATTGTCAGGTTAGATGATGAGAACAGTCACAACAAGAAGATTGGGACTAGCTGGGATCTGACAAAATAAAAAGCATAAGAATTAATTTTTATAAATATTAATAAGCCTAAATATTAGAGAGGCACTGTTATGATTTGTGACAGTCAGTAAAAACCCAGCTAAAATCTACATAACATAAAAAACATTCTGTCAAAATATAGTTTTGACTGAGTAAGGTCATGTATAATATATCATATAATTTTGACCGAGGAGGTCATGTCAAAAATTTTAATCAGTGAAATTAATGGTTGAATCTCATAATCCTGGTTTTGAGACTTTGGAGTGGATTTCACAAACACATTTAATTGGCCAATATTGAAACAAACTGTTTGCGGAATACAACTTTATGCTTTATGCTATAGCCAATATGCCGACAGTTTTAAAAGAAATCTACCTATAAATATCAGCAGCTGCACATTGGTGCACTTCTATAAATATAACTTGCCATAAAGATATCTACAACAGAAGATACAGTCTTTTCCTATTTGGCAACTCCACATACAAATAAAACATGAAAAGAATTCTTACCCATCATCATCATCATCATTCGATCATATCCTGTAGGAGTTGTATTCGCTTAGCCCTGAGCGAGGACATCTCTGAGTTTACCTGACAACAGGATGATTTGTATTAAATTGAATTCGATTCTTTTGATGGCTTTGTGTTCTTACTGTAAGCAAACCTGCTAATGAAGCAGATACATACTTGTTGTTTAACTGTTAGAAGATGCTGAACCTCTGTGTAAGCTGTCTGCAAGGTTGCATATGCCTGGAACAGCTGGTCACCTACATTCCTTAAAGAGTTGGTGAGCTCCTCTTCTCTTGAAGACATTGTCATTAACCTATTTACTTTATCTAACAATCACATACACACAATATCATAAGATTACTTAAGAGTAGAACTAGTGTATTACTGGACTTGTACTTAATTGAATGACTATTATTAGTTGAATGGTTGAATGTCATCTAGCAAATTACTCTTTATTTTTTAATGCAAATTGATTTATCGTGATAAATGTTTGTGTTTATATAATATGTGTGTATGGCATGTTCCAAATATATTGGTATAATATATATCTTCTTATATAGGAACATATATTATACAAGCACAAACATTTATTTTAGGATTGATTAATCAATTTGACAGCACTACTATTTTAAGTACCCATTTAACCTGTATAATCTTACCATTAGATTTAAAAGTAAATCAATTTACAATGAGATTATAAAAGCTGTAAGACACTCACTTTGTCTACATGTTGTCTCAGGAGTCTGATGAGTAGTATTTGAAATGTCCTGAAGGAAATATAAATGAGCAATACTTACCAGACCAGACATTTCAATGTACAGATATCACAGACCGTACAAAAGATAGACAACACGTTCCCTTCCACTTAATAAATCAAATAAAGCTTAAATGTCCTATAGCCCATATGGCCGCTGACATTGCGCATATTACATAATTTGGAGCCAGCGTGTGTGCAGTATTGAGCATGAGATGGAGCCGCAGTATCAAGGTCCCGCCCATATTCCCAAAATGACAGAAACCATCTTTGGCCAAAATATACTTGCAGAGTTGCAGGTGGATTTTTACTCGATTCACATTAGTGTACATAAAGAGGGTGGGGTTTGTGACCAATACTGCAGCCAGCCACCAGGGGGGTGATCAAATTGCTTTGGCTTCACTTTTCAGGACGTGTGTGGCAGGCCTGGCAAATATATATTTATATAAACTTTATCCATACCTTTTTTTTCCTGAGGTTGCAAGAGGCAGGTTGAAAACTGTTTAGATCCTCTTGTGATGTTTCTGCATTATATCCTTTTATTTTCTCTCTCTCAGTATAAATGTCAGTCTTACATGAATCATTCCCACCAAATTCTAATATCTGGCAATCATTTACATTGTAGGTTGCTAAACTCTGGCTATGAAATCTTTCAATCTTCTCAGCCACTGAAGTTCCAGATGAAAGAGAGGCAAATGATGCCTCTTGTCCATTTATCTGTTCTCTAAAGGTAAAGTAAAAAAGAGGATTAAGGAAGTGATGACTTAAAGATCTTCTTCCACAACTAACTCTAATTTCAGATGTGAACAGACTCTTTTTCTGTTTAAGGACCATTGTGTAAGATTGTGGAAGATCTATTGACCAAAATGCAACATATTCATTGCTATGAGGTGTATAAAGACCTTACATAATGAAGCGTTATGTTTTTATTATCTTGGAATACACCGCAGGTCCCCTTTAAGAGAATAGTTCTTAATTCTAGTTCTGGGACCTACGGCACTGCACGTTTTCCATGACTCAGTTCACCTCTCGTTGACAAGCCAATGATTTGAATCACATTTATAAAGTAATAGAAACATACAAACAACATGCTGTTGGTCACCAGGACCAGGATTAAAAAAACACTCTCTTTTTGATCAAATTATATGAAATGAAAAGTTTGCTTGCATTAGTAAACTAGTCAAACGTTTTTATTGATATATTAATAACAAATTTTATATTGTTGTATATTTACCTTGACATGCACTGCTCCTGCTGTTTGTTTGTGTTCATCTGGTCCTGTTGATTGAATCTTAATGTGAGAACAGCATCATGTGAGCATGGCTCGTCTCTTTTTTTATGATAAGAAGAGCCATTAATGCTCAAAGATTCTTTGGATTTTTGTTCCTTATTGTGCTTCTTTTTGCTCCATTTTGTTCTCTCTTTTAGCTCTTTTTTACGGTTGGATTTGCAGGTCTGTCCCAATACATCTTTGGTGTGGCTTTTCACATTTTCTTCTGAACCAGCATTAACACCCTGATATTCTAATGATTTACGAATTGTTCGTAACAAAATGGAAATATCATCTTTCTGAACTGGTTCAGGAGCACACGTAGGCTCTCCAGAGACATAAGCAGATATTTCTGATGAAGGACAAGGCCTTTTCACAAGTGGGCAATTTGAATTGTCCATACCAAATACGACCTCTTGTCTCCTTTTAAGCGCTGTTTGGTCAGGTCTGAAAGTTGTGATTTTCTGTTTCTGCTCATAAGAACTAAAGAGATTGCATAAAACAGGCAACTCATCACTTGTGAAATCGTCACCGGCTTTGGCGGGTTTTGGTACCTGGATACTTTGACTCATGTGCTTCATTTGAGAATTCTGAATCAACTTCTTTTGCGTTGACTTCCGCTTTGCAGCTGCCGCTTTGGCCTGTTTTTCCAACAATCGGTCTTTTCTCTTTTTCTTTTCTTTTCTTCTACTAATGAAACACATAAAGGCCAGTTGTCAATTATAACTGTTGACTGAAACTCCTAATAGGGCGATTCTCACGAAATCTTGCTTTCAAGATGTCAAACATGATTTTCTTAAAAACACTTGTATTAAAAAAATAAAAACAAAAAAATAAAAACAAGGTATGATATGTTTAAAGGCATTCATTTCTAAACTTTTACTGAACGTTTAACACCTTTTTTATTACAAAAAAAGGCCTTAAAGATTCTCATTACCATACCCATTTAAAACTGTTAATCTCATAGCTTGTTTTGCCAAAAACAAGGGAAGCCATGGCACCTAAGCAAGTTTTTATTAATCATACATTATATGACATTAATGAAATATATTTTAATATAATATTATATGTAGAATTTCTTTAAATGTGGAAAACAACCTGTATCGGTAATGAGAAGGAAAAAAGTCGTGTACACAGCGTGACAAGAGAATATTAAGTTTTTAACTGAGAAAATATAAAGTAATTTGTTAACTTGTGAGCCATTTAAAAGTACTAGTAGATGTGTTTCTTTACATAAAATCAAACTTAATGTAAATAGATTTGTGTCTTCACTATTTCTTCAGTTTTTATTATACATGAATATTCTGTCAATGATTTTTTTGGTTATTTTTTGTAATTTATGAACATCTAGTAGAACATTTAATTGTTTGTTTTTTTAAGAAATTCAGTACTCGGTTTAAATTACAACATATAATGCACTTGAGAATTTGAAATGAAATGAGAATTTCAGCTGAAAAAGCAATAAAATACATTATTAATTTTTTTTGTCAAAATATTTTCTCCAAGGTAGTGGATGCAATTATCTTTATTATGATAATTTTTTGTGTTATCAAACTCTATGTTTTATATTTCAAATCTCTACTGCCATGATGTTTCACTGGTTTCATGAGAATCACCCAATAACTGCTAAATACTGTATAATGTATATTATTATTATTATATATATATACTGTATATAACAAATAATGTATGAGTTGAGAAGCTTACGTTTCGTCGTCTCTTTGGACACAAAGGGCTTCAAGCTCAGTGTCAAACTCATAGCTATAGTCCACAGTGCTTTTGTCATCATCAGATGTCTTCTTTGTCAGAATTGACATCCTGGATTTGTGATAGCTAGTGCTAATATGCTTCTTGTACTGCTGTATACCCATCACAGACCATTTACAGGCCCAGCATTTATGCTCCTGTTCACTGCAAGACAAAAAGCTTACGTTTTTATGTTTTTTATATTCGTAAGCAAAACATGACAGTAAATGGTTTTAAGCTCCATACCTGCCCTTTAATTTCTCAATTGCCTCTCGATGGACAAAACTATGCATATGTCTGTCCAACTCCTGAGAAAACCACACAAATAATTACAAAACGATACATATGCTTTGTTAAATTGTTTTAATATGTAATTCTATAAGATACCCAATTACCAAATGTCATCAATATAAATTAATGCAAAATCAATCAAAATCAAAATCATAATCATAAAGTTGTAGGAGGTTACTTTTGCCCTTTAGCAACAATAAAAACTTACCTGTAGTTGGAAGCTATGACAACAGACAAAACATTTCTGCTGAGACCTAAATTGATATAAAAAGAAAAATAAACTTCACAATTTGCACCCAGGAAAAAGCCAGTTTGCTAAAATTACCATGAAGAAAGTAAACTACATCATGAGATGACAATCTTACTTTTGTTCTTTTGGGGTATGAGTGGTGTAAAGCTTAACATCAAGCTCAGTATTGTAATCCACAGTTAGTATTTGATTTAGACGCCTTTTGCACTCGAGTTTGAGCAGATTATGTTTGTGTTTGCGGGTCCCAATATGCTCCTGGAACTGCCGTAATACCATCACAGATGTATCACAGGCCCAACATTTATGCACCTGTTTACTGTAGAAAGCATATTATATCTACAATATGTATAGGTAAATGTATAAATAAAAATATGTTATACTATTTTATTTTTACTTGAAAAAGATTGATGTTAGTTTTTACCTGCCAGTAATCCGTTCAATTGCTTTATGGTGAATATAACTATGCATATGATTGTCCACATTCTGTGAAAGAATAAAGTTAAAAAATTCATATGCAAAGCCAAAATAATCACCAATATGTTGTCATTATTAGTTAATGATTTTTCGTGCACCTGAAAATAAGGCTATTTGTCATTAAACCAAGGAAGGTAGTGTCCTATTAAACTTGACTGAATAAGGAATTAACCAAACCTGTTCTCCATATTGTTGAAAGCAGACAAAACATTTCTTCACAATGTTGGGTTTGGGGTTAGTTTTTTTCTTCGTCTTGTTCTTCATGAATGCTTTTATCTAAAATGAAACTGTTTTTGTTACACAGAGATTGCTCATGTGTTCTGAACATAACTCCAGAACGCACGTCAACGTGCGTTGACGCCAAACACATTTAGCACAAAATTACATCCTGATTCAAGGAGAAAAAACAACGACTTGTTGTCAAAACAGCATTTCACGAGTTTTATAAAGTAACTTACCAAACCACATCCACGTGCTTGCTGAATCGAACTACGTTGACTAAATGTTTTTTTGTTGACTGTAGGTTTTGATAGTGCTTTAACGGGATTGGTCGCCGGTCTTTTGACGTCACAGCACGACAAACACTAAAAACTCGGATATCTGCAGTATGATTCAAAATCTTAAAAAAATACTCAATTGATTGAAAGTAATGAAACAAAAGAAAAAGAAAAGGGGTCACAAATATGAAAAATAAACTTAAAAAAAGATAAAGATCTGATTCAATGATGTACCGCTGGGGGCGCTAACGCTGCAAGGTAATGTATTGGTAATTCTGCAAAGAAGACGAACGCGGAAGCATCTCAGTTTAGTGACTGTAATACATCCTGTACTGTATTTTTACTTTCTTAGCTGTCTGATCCGAAAATGTGTGCTGGTTGTGTGCAGAAACAGTATCCCGATAGGGTGAGTTAGTTACCATGTTATTGACATATACCATGCCAATCCGTCTACTCTAGACTGTTATGTGCTCTTTCAGTGGCCTTTATATGCTAGTGCTGCGCATGTTGTTTACAGTTCAGTTTTCAGCCAAGATTTGACAACATATTTTATAGTAGTGCATGTAGATTCGGACATGTCCTCAATTGCTATGTATTACAGAGTTACTTCCACACCAGGTTGTGGCACAGCTTTATCCTTAGTGTTGCCAGGGTGATCAATTAAGCATAAATGATATTGAACTTTTATTTTAAAGTTTCAGAAGCTGTATATTTCTGCTTGTCATTATATCTTAAATGTTAACTTGTTTATTTGTTATGTTTGCAGGGTAATACATGTCTGGAAAATGGTTCATATCTCATGAATTTTCTTAGTTGTGCCAACTGTCACCAGAGAGACTTTGTGCTGATCAGTGATAAGACTATGGTGAATGAGGACGAGGAGGAGATTGTTACCTACCTGCGTGAGTAATGTCATAGAAAAGAGTGCAAAAACACTAGAATTCCTGTCAATTGTAAAGAACACGACTAACATTTGTTTTCTCAGATATGTGCAAGAATTGTGATCATGTTATAGCCAGACATGAATACACCTTCACTGTGGTGGATGACTATCAGGTGAGAATAGAAATAAGACCGTACAATCTGCATCACTACAACATATAGGAACCATTAGAATTATGATCAAACTTATCCTAATTTGTCTTTTTGTTTTGTTTCATGTAATTATGTTTTGTTTTACAGGAATACACAATGTTGTGTATGCTGTGTGGAAAAGCAGAGGATTCCATCAGCGTGCTGCCGGACGATCCCAGACAAACAGCACCTCTGTTCTAGAGTATATTACTGAAGCTGAGACAGGGAAATGCCTTCAAAGTAAAGAATGCATGTTTGTAGGGAGCCATGACACATGCAGTGACATACGCTTAGCACTGGAGAACAGCATACATGTTATGTATAACTCCAGGAGAATATATTACACAGTGCATTGCCTTCTTTGCTTCAACATATTTCCTATGGACATCTATGTACACAGTGCTTATAAGGTAAGATGAGCTTGAGAGGTCATTCACAAATATTAAACTTAATTAGAATCTGTTGTTTTTTAAATATGTGTTTATCCCATTGATATCCATTGTTTTCCTTCATGACTTCCTTTCTTTAACCTGATTGGTGAAAACTGCCAGATTAGGGTTGAGTGGGTTAGCAGTTTATTACAAAGCAGATTAACATCCTTATCACTCTGTGGCAGAAAAGAAAACGGATAAACATAGAACATTTGCTAAAACGATGCAACCAAGAATAAACATTAGATTTTCTTGTTTTTAATGAATGATAGTACTTTGTATAGTGTCATGCTGTATTTCTAGTGTTAATGCAACAATAAAATGATTTTGTGTGCTTTGTCTAAATAAACTAAAATGTAATCGATGACATACTGCATTGTCAACCTCAAGGGCATCAGGTACTAAAGAGTACTCATTTATTCCATTAATATGAATACATATACATTCCAACATGGTGACTTTTTTGCATGATTGAAATATGTCTGTAGGCAAAATACAGTACATGAAGCACGAGGTGGAGTTTCTTAATATATTTATATCTATATACAGTCTAGATTATGTACAATTCTTGCACACCGTCGTACCATTGTTATGAGTCTATACTGATGCGTTTGAAGTGTACTTCCAGACAAAATAGACAAACCAGAACAAAACAACTATTCTAGCGGCACAGCACACAATGAATTCTAGAATTGTGTTAATGACCTAGTACCTCAATCCTTTTCCCTGTACATCTTCATGGGACACTTTTATAAAAGCCAAAAGCTTTTGGGAATCTCCAAAACAGCCATCTTGTCTTGTCAGACAGCCAATCTAGCACACAGATCAAAACTTGCTTATGTATTCAAGTAATATGTTAATAGGACTATAGTGTTGTGGATTAAGAGTTCTTTGCTCTATTTAAGGGTCCATTGTTTCACTGTCAGTAAGTTTCTTATTGATGTTATGACTTTATACAGTGACTGTGTTAGAATGATATTAGAGGCATGGAGGAGATTATACTTGGCAATTGCAAGGTTTCTGACCCTTAATGTGATGGCAAATTCACTCAGTAGCAAGTAATAAAACTACATTGTCAGGTACAGTTAACACATCCAATAAATAAATAAATACATTCTATAGATGATACAGTTTACAGTACATACATTCCCTGATAAATACATATATACACATGCTTGCTTGGACCATATGTATCTATACATGAGTGATATTACTTGTATAGATAGCTATCGATCAAAATGTGGATTTAAGAATTTGGTTAAAATTCTGATGAATGATTGTAGAACAAAATGATTAAATATAATAAAAGGGTAAGGCTAGAGTTGTATATGGTGCAGCCACAAATCTTGAAACATGCATCTGTACAATGAGTTAGTATTAGACCCATTGCTTTCAAACATTCTCACTTTTACTGACTGCAAACTGTTTAAATGTAACCAAAAAGACAGATTTGATAAATTACAAATAAAACAAGGAAAAACAAATAATTGGCACAAAGTATATGTAGTGTAAAAAGTAAACTAAAATTATCCTCAAAAAATGCAGTGGCTAACTTTTGAGGGTGAAAGTTCAGCACGTTGATAATATTTCATGACAAAAACATAATGCTTTCAAGTAATCACAACCAATGTCTCAAGTTCAACTGGAAAAAAAACTGTTTTCATCCCTCTCTATCAAAACACTGCTTGTAAAAAAGCTACAGTTCATCAGGCTTAATCATAACCTTAAAAGCTACTTGAAACCATCTTTCAACTCACACCATCATGTGCATGTTTTTTTTCTTTATTTGCTCAATTTGGCTGTAGCTTTGCTCTCAAGACTTCCAGCTCTGACTCTGCTGCAATGCCCTGACCCATGAAGCAGTCGCAAGTCACTGATTCGAGGAGGCGGGGAGGCTGAACAGCTACTTGGTGACTGGCTCTGACCGCCTTCAAAGTGGGAAGGGGAGGAGCTTAGCGAGCGTTGCAGAGAGGAGGAGGTGGCTTGTTGGTAGCGAGAGGAGGAGCTGACGGCAAGCCCGCCTCGCTCCTGCATAAGCTGAGTGAGGTTGTCAAGAAGATCTGCGTCACCGGTGCTGCTAGCCCGAATGCGGTAGCGTCTGCGTCTGGCACAGATAATAACATGTTAACATACACAGTTAGCGGTTAAGCTAGGTGGGTTTTCAATAATAAATCAATCATCCATCACGTCTATTGACACAGTTAATATATTCTCTCACCTGTTGTCGCCACCTGTGCGAAGGGGCGGTTTTCCTGGTGGTGGTCGAGGAATGAATCGAGTAGACAGCTGATCCGCCACTAATGTCGGGCTTATGGGTCTCGGTATCTTACTCCTGCCTGACAGAGGACCCGAAAAAGACGACAACGAGAGCTGCTCCTCCCCTTGCCAGTCAGACCCACGGGAGCCGACGGGGAAGGTGAACTTGTCGCGGAGCATAGCCGAGGGGAAGTGCTCGCACGACAGCGACAAGGATGGGGAAAGCGGAGCCGGAAAACCCTTACGGGTGGGAGAGTCCGGGTCGAGGACCGGTATGCGACTGGTTCGCGGGGAGAGTTCGCGAGGGGACGGCGGAGCCGCGTCAACACTGTGTCCAGTTGTCTCGCCCTGGTTAGGGGTTGAAGAAGGTCCTCCATCTGGACAGCCAGAATCACTCTCCACATCCTTCTCTGAGGCCTTAACAGATAAAAAGTTTTCATCTGCACGGTTGTGGCTTTTAGCCGGCACGTGGTTGTGCTCTTTTTCTGCCGGGCCTAACAGTTTATCAGGCTGAGATTCATCTATCTTCTTCTGCTGAGACTGGACGGACTGTAGCATTGCATTGGATGACTGTAACGGAGCAGTATAAGAGACAAGGCATTATTAATGGGAGCTCTGCAGGGAAAACTGTTAAACATCTGGTTATTTTTCAGTGCACAGTCCTCTGACTAGGTATATAATATTTCCCCAGAGGCCATATTTTGGCTGTGTCTAGAGCTTTGTGTCAGATTCACTCTGTCCGCTGACGTTTTTGATATAATGTGTAAATCGCAGCTGCTGGCCAAAATCCGACACACAGTGATGTAGAATGCAACCACTGCAATGCACCCATAAACAATCACTGTTTGTTACACAAAGACATTTCTGATGACATCATTTACAGTATGTTGTGACAATTACCTGTTCAAGATGAGCCCTGTTGTGGTGGACCATTGATGCAGGTTGGATTGTGGGCAACCTCCTCAATCCAGACAGCCCAGATAGTCCTGTTACGCCAGGCAAACCAGGCAAGCCCGGTAATCGGGTGAATGGAGGTCCAGTGTGGCATGTACCCGCATGGAACTCTCCGCTTAGGCTGCTGGTACGCTGGGGCAGGGGGTCAGACCAGGTGCGAGGCAGGGCGAGAGGGCTGGAGGAGCGTGGCGAGATCCCTGAGCGTTCCTCCTCTTCAGGTTTAGATCCAGCTGAACCGCCCTCAAGCTCCACTAGGATCCACTCTTGTGAGTCACCTTCTTGGGGCACCGGGCTGAGATTGACAGCCACGTAACCACTGCTAGCTGCCCCCTCCTCGTCCTCCAAAGAGCCCTGCTCAACCCGACACACAGCCCTGTCCTGGGGCAGACACGGACGCTGCTTCCCTAAACTATACAATGAGAAAAGTGGTGATGAAGTCTTAAAACTGTGATCGATTGACATTTATAAGCAACAGACAGAAGTGTTTAATACTGACTAGGCTTCTAAGAAGCGTTCAATAGTGGGTTTAGGCTCAGGGGTCAATCTTTTGTCCAGCCCCATGCTCTGGCTGTGCCGCATCCTTCTAAGCAAAGGAGCCACTCGGTCAATGAGCAAAGTCTCAGAGCGCACCCGTCTGGGAGACCCCTGGATGGACCCACTGTTGGGGCTTTGGTTGCCCTCTTTGCTTCGCTCCTCCTCACTAGCCACCTAAGTCGGACACGCATAAAAACTCATGAGCATCTTCAGCAGTTACTCCATGCAGAATATTGCTTTTAGCAATTTTTTTGCAGTACCTTTCTGATCAGTGGCTGGACGTGGTTGAGGTTTCGATCGCGGCTGTGTTCCACATCCTCCCAGATCTCCGTTCCCTGCGCAGGCTGAGTTGGGATGGGTGTGCAATTATCGGCCTCACTGAGGCGCTCACCTTGAAGGACGTCCTCTGTGTTCTCGCGCTGCAGATCACCTGGGATCACAGAAGCATTGGCCATACTGGGGGAAAAAATGGACTGTTTAATAACAGAGACCTTAAACAGTTTACAGAGAATTGATAAAAATATGAATGTGTGTTGCATTGTAGATGCTGGAGATCTACCCCATGTATGCAGGTGTGAGGCGGGTCAGCTGCTGGGCTGTGGTCGCCAGCGTTCCAACATTAAGTGTGTCCTCTGAATCTGTTCTCTCCCAGTCATAAGGGTCATTTTCCACCACATTGTAACTCTTCATACTGTTGTCAAATACTGACATCAGGAGCTGCAGCACAACCAGAATATCATGTTATTTTAAACATTATACATACTGTATATGCACCTAAAGACCATGTCATTAAATGATATGTGTACTTGGGTAAACTAGTCTAATGATGTAGTATATTGTATAGAAATAGCAAATAAAAAGATAATTGAAATAATCACAATATTTACTATGTTGATTTTATATTGTTACCAAATCAAAATGTATACATAATTTTTACCCAAAGCTAACCAATGATTACATTTAAAAAAGTTAAAGCTCAATTCAGTACCTGATAATCCGGTTTAGTGTAGTAGTCCAGATTGGAGATATGATCAAGGAAAACACTAAACTCATCTGGGAGGTGCTTGAGCATGAGGCGATGATTGTAAGTCTCCTTCATATTTCCCACCTGTTCCTGTAATTACAACAAAGACCAGGATGAGATCTAAAGCAAACACCAGCCAATCTCTTATCCGTGGAACGTTATGACTGGAGCAGAACGTACTTTGTCCTTGACTTTCCTCCAGGGTAGCTGACCCACCATGAACTCCACAAGCATATAAAATAAAGACCACAGATCATCATGTCGACCCATTTCCTTAACAAAAGAAAGGATGAAATAGAGCAAGACAGGCAATTTAGTTAAGTATTACATGAATGAACAGTACCCTCAGTGTAAAAGATGCTTCACTGCTCGGATGATCTGTAAAGTGAGATTTAGAAATTACCTTATTCTTGTGGGCATTAACTGAAGCATAGCGGACGGTCCCTCTAAATCCTGCCACTGGGCGGGGCTAAAATTGAAACAACATTAAAATATTGCAATAGCATCCTGGTGGTTTTATAAATACAGCTTTAAAAACATCTGTAATTACTCACCGGGCGGACTTCTTGACATGAGTTTGTAAACTGGCGTGCCAAACCAAAATCGAGCATGTAACAAGTTCGGCACGTACTGGCTAGCCGACCCATTGCAAAGTTGGACTGTTTGAAAAACAAAAGGTTCGATTCTTTTATTAGGCGAAATAAATAATGTAATAGAAGCCCTGTTAACGCATGAATTATTATCCACGTTAAAAGCGCTCTAAGAGGCTATTTGTGAGAGAGCACATTCATCAACAGAGCAGTCCTACCGGTTTGATGTCTCTGTGTAGGAAGCCCACAGAGTGAATGCTCTCGATGGCTTCTAAAATTTGTCTGCCCAGCCTGAGTGTGGTGGACACAGTGAACGTGCCGTGAGTCATGGTGCGTCGAAGGTCTGCCAAGTTCCTTCCCTGTTGTTCAATGTTAAAAGACATGCATCATGTGAGGTTGTTTTGTTTCTGTGACTCCTGTTTGATCGTTTTTTTCATAAAAAAAGTATATAATCAGACACCCTACCTGAAGCTCCATAACCACGTAATTGAATCGGTCATTGCGTCCACACCCGACAAAACGGCAAACATGGTCTTTACCTGAGGCATCAAAACATTTGTGTATGATACGATATGAATTCTTGTACGAACCAGAAATAAACTGAATATTCCTTTTGTGCCATTGTAGAATTTTTGTTACCCTTAATAAAATAACTTTTTTAAATTTTATTTTATTTGTATAATTGTACAAAATAATTCTGGTAAGATTATGCTTTAAATGTCTCCTAAATCCACACACACATTCAGAATTTGATGAAAAAGAGTCATGCATTTAAGATGTTTGTGTTACCCTGAAGCCTTTTCAGAACTGCTACTTCCATCTTCAGGACCTGTTTGGGTTGCTGTGCAGACTCCACTTTCAAAGCCACATTGATCTGGTTCACCTGGTCCAAGACTTCATAAATCTCTCCGAAACCACCTCCGCCAATCTTCTTCAACTAGACAACAAAGCAAACATGAATGAATGACAAAGAAATCCTGATCCAAAAACATTTTCTCCCAGCCTTCAGAATGTTACATGAAAGTTCTGTTTAGGCATGAAATAATGGCTTTAAAATCAAACAACATTCCTGTCATGAAATAAAATGCTCTGTCATGTGATTAATTGTCAGCATGCTGTATAATTTTTGTGCTGATGTCAGCATTTACAGTGTATAGGATGACTGAGCCCAAAAATGTTTATCTGAAATAGTGATTATTAGAATTCACTAAAACACACATCCTGACTCTTTAATACTTACCGTGCCTTTTCCCCAGGTGTCCTCTTAGCCTAATTCACAATTTTGCTTTTTGTAATGATCTGAAAAAAACTTAATCCGTCTCTTTTAAAGGAACTCACCACTCTCCATCGCTCCCTCACCATGCTCCCCACGGCCAAAATATCAGTCTGCTCTCCTGTTCCACTCATCCTGATGCTCCAGAGTGGACCGAGCAGATGCTCCACACCTCACATCAGTGAGCCTGGCACCTCACTGGAAACCAGAGATAGAGAATACAGTTCCTATAGCTCAATAGGTAAAGCATTAAAAGTGTGTGCCAAATGCATAAATAAATACTACATAGGTGACAAACTCTCATAATGAAACCCACATTTTATAGGCAGCATTCATGTATTAAGGTGGGCTCTATATAAAGACACCCTGCCTGAATCTGACCGGGACTGGGGATGTCCTTCGAGCTGAATAAGCAAGATAAGAACCTGCCCTGATTCTTTTTGACTGTCACTGCTAGGGTGCAGGGCAAAATTGATGGAGCTAAATACTGTCAAATCCTTGAGGAACAGTAGGCTTAGTGTAGGCCTTAAATAAGATACAATTCACTTTATCTGCAAGACAGTGACTCAAACATAATCTCTAAATCTATATCACAAGACTACAAAGAACTATGCATGTTTACCTGTTCGCTATTTATTGTTAAATTGTTATAAACAGAAATGTTGCAACTCTAATGCAAAAACGTGTATATTGTCAAAGGTGTACTGCCATTACTTACTGACATTTCACCACACACAAGAACTGTTTTACAAAAACACTGTATTATTTATTTAATCACTTCTATATTGTACAATGAAAATGTTTACTATGGTTTGAAACATAAATTAATGATTTATGAACCTTGCAATGCAGTACCTCAGCAATACTGCTGCAAAGATGCGGTTATAAGGTTTGATCTGTCATACAATCTCTAGTAAACTAACAATATCAGCATTTTTCTTCAGCCTGACTACGATAGTCCAAACCTAACGTTACTACAATAACATGTAGGAATGTTGATGATTTAATGGAGATCATTTGAGGACGGCCTGATACATTTGTCTTTATCAGCTGGATGTATTACAAAAATCTATTCAAGTTATCTTACACTAACATCCCCAAGCTATGCTGAATCACAAAGCTGTCTCGTACATCTTGGTTAAGGCTTTCTCTGTCCTTTCCGCATCCAGTGATACAGAGTGAAGATGTATTGTAGGACACAGGCTAAAGCTAAAGCATCGCCCGACCAAAATCACTGAATAAAATAGCGCATTGAAGACATACCTCGCTAGCTACTTAGCCAAACTGAACGGCATAGATGTATATGTGAATAAACGCTTGCGCGGTTACTAATGCAAAAACACCTTGGCAACACAATGTTGTGACAGCTGTAATCCCGCTAATAATGCGGACTAGCACACCGCTCGTTCAGGAACCCGGTGTGTACATTACCTCTCTCTGCGTCGGCGGTACGAGCCGTTTCCAAAGACTTTACAACCCCGATTTCGGTTTCACAGGCCATGGTTATAGAAAATGTTGGACATAATAATCCCATATCGTTTAGAGGCACAAAATATCGACTGAAACGCACGTTCACGTTGTCTACCTCTGCGCTCTCAGCGGCAGCTGCGGCTAGATGACTGCGCGAGCGTATCGATATGTGACGTCACGCTCGGTCAAATGGTTTTCATTACCGTTTGGTACAATAAAAACATAAACATATTAAAACAACGTACAGGCCAGAAATAATCCTTTACTTATCTGTGTGCAGTTTTAGGATAATTTACGACACTGAAAGTGTAAAGTATTGTGTTTTACAGGTTATGTTTTCTGGGCATGAAATATAATACATCGCTGCTGTCCTTCTGTAACCTCGTATTTCCATTTCGTGATTTTATCTTTTGCTCAAAGTCATTAGTAGTCATCCTTTATGTTTGTCACTGGTGTTGGAAATATCTAACCAATATAGAGCATTAAAAAGTGATTGTCAACTTTGATAAAAAACAGTATTTAATCATTTCAAAAGTACAGTATTTTTTATCATTTCCTGAAAAACAGCAAATTTGGATATACGAGGTTTTAGAAGCGCAACGACAAGCCATTGATGTGGAGTGATCAGTTTTGGCTCAAAGACTGCATTTAAAGTCACACCAAATGTGTTCAGCTTGGTTCAGGACTTGGTTTTATGCAGACCTGTCAAGTTCTTCCACACTGACTGAATCAATTTCTTTCTTTCTAAACCTTGTCTCATACACAGGGGCATTGTCATGTTGGAATAGAAAATACCCCCATCCAAACTGTTGCTATTAAATTAGAGGCACACAGTTCCAAAGAATATCATGATATGCTGCAGCATTAAGATTTGTACTCATGGAAATGAATAAAGTCATCAAACCTGTTTATTAGATAGGGTGCCCAATACTTTTGGCAATATAGTGTACAAACACTCAAGTCTCAGAATATCCTTCAAAAAGAACTCTTCAGTATAACGGATAAATAAAATAATGTAAAGAAAAACTAAAAGTCAAAGCCTTTTCGCACTAGACGTGCAGATTTTCAAGAAGCCATGTTGACAAGTTTCAGTAAGAGAAAATGCACAAGATATAGTACCTTCAATGCCCTGTAAATGGCAATATTGATTCTTCTGTATAGCAGAAATAAATTGCTGCAGAAAAAGTTTGGTGATATGCAAAATGTAATGTGTAATTGCATTAGTCACTACAAATGTAGTGGAGTAAAGAGTACATATACTTATTCAAAAAAGATACTTAAGTACAGTAACTAATTACATTTACTCCAATACTTTACACCACTGTAGCAACATTTAGTGAACAAGTGAACAGTCTTTTCCACATTCATGAAATGTAACAAAAATGCATCCACAAATGTACATAACTTTTAAAGAGAATGTGCAAGACATTTATAGAAAAATAAAAAACAGACTAAAAGTGTTTTGTAATTCTTTATATCCTACCATGTAAAAAATTAAACCTGGTATTTATATTTAACTGGCATTTACCAATTCAACAAATTGAACAACCCTCAAAAGACTAACAAATTTTTTTTTTTGACTGTACAGAATACCTGTTTCACAGACGATTAAAAATATTCCTCAATTAAAAACAATAGGACATGTACTTATATGAAAAGTGGATTGTTTCTAAAACAATTAAAAAAATTAAATAAAACCAACTAAAAACTTAAAATTAATACCACATCCTGTTCTGAGTCAATATAATTGTATATAAATTAACTTCCATCATTTTCAAAAGTAATGATTTGAATGTAATTTTTTATAGTTATGAGACACACCCTGAAAAAATGTGTTATTAATATGTAGTGGTGGGGAAAAGAGTTTTTGCTCCCTGGGCAGTTCAGGGTTGTTTAAAAATTACTAAAATGTGTTTCTACCATCTGATTTTGACAGAAAACGACTAATGAACTAAATTCCCTTCATTTCTATGCATAAAATGAGTTAAAACAGCCAGCATTTCTTCACTGTCTAGTATTAGCTCTCCTGTCCACCAAGCAGTCTCTCTGTTTCAGGAACATCGCCCTCTTCGGCTCGCTGTGATCCAGAGAAGCAGGGCAGCTTGGCCATCAAAGGCTTGTGGAGTCCATTGTACAGCGCCGTACCTACAAGCAGAATAATGAAGCCCAGGATCTGCAGGCCTAGGAATTTCTCCCAACCAAGCGCCAAACTCACAATCCATATGACTAGAGTACGTAGACTGTCCAGCACCATACGTGTGGTTGCGCTAATCTCCTTGGTGACACTGATGCCCGCAAAGTTGAAGAAGGCGATGCTCACGGTGTTGCCCAGCAATGCCAGCAAGATGAGAGGCTTATGGCCAATTTGACAGAAAGCGTCCAGCGCATCCTCGAGGACCTGTCGTGGGTTATCGGCAAAATTGCCCACGTGGATGTAGAACATCGGAATGAGGAGGAGAGAGAGAATGAAAAATCCAAAAAAACCTGACGGAAGGAGACGGAATGAATAAACCTGAAATATTTCATTTATATGTCAAATATTACGGTTTTGAATTTAAAATTCTAGTTTTTACGACGTTAGGTTTTTCTATGTTTATTCTTAATGTGAAGTACCATAATGTGACTATTATTATTCAGCATCAATACACTTGGATCAAACAAGGTCCCTGGCTTATATCACATTACATGACAAATTATTAAAATGACTTTACCCTCAGTCCCAACAGCCTTCAGGGGATGTACATTGTGTTTGTAAACAAACTTCTCCTCCAGGACCATCTGGACTGCCACAATAATCTGTGCCATGATGATCAAAAGGTCTCCTGTAACACAAAGATCAAGAACCATCAGCACAACAGCCCTATCAGATAAAGTCATAAGAAACAATTAAGGAGGGAAAAAACAATACTGTGATAAATATCATGTCAGGATTTTCTGATTTGTAATGACAAATAGTCAAAGTTTATTTTGAATAACCACTTCACTTTACATGATCAGAAACTAGGGCTGTCACAAGATTAATCGCATTCATAATAAAAGTTTGTGTTTACATAATAGATGTCTGTTTACTGTGTATATTAATTTTGTATTTATGAACACAAACACATACATGTAGGCCTATATATATTTAGGAAATATTTAGATGTATTTATTTATATTTACCAATAATTGAAATTATATTAAATGTTTATTAATTTTTATATTTTTCTTAAATATATACATGTATGGGTTTGTTTTTATAAATACAAAATTAATATGTACAGTACACAGACATATATTATGTAAACACAAACTTTTATTCTGGATGCGATTAATCATGATTAATCGCTTGACAGCCCTATCAGAAA
Source organism: Oreonectes daqikongensis (assembly GCA_026939265.1). Classification (NCBI taxonomy): domain Eukaryota; kingdom Metazoa; phylum Chordata; class Actinopteri; order Cypriniformes; family Nemacheilidae; genus Oreonectes; species Oreonectes daqikongensis. The sequence continues at coordinate 5,579,850 of JAOTQM010000351.1, read as the reverse complement.
CATTCAGCAGCACATTACCTGTGATGACCTCACTGAGCTTGTGACTGTCATCTCCATGGCCGCTCACAAAGTCAGCCAATCCAACCACTACCAGACCAAGTATCGTGACTAGGATCCCAATCCACTGGCTGACCTCCAGTCGTCGTCCTAAGAATGCTACAGACAGAAGTCCAGTGAAGATGATCACAGCTCCTCTCAACATCTGAAAACTGGATGCGCTGGTCATGTTCAAAGCTAGACATAAAAAGAAAAAACAACACATGAATGAAACATCCTATCATGTCCTGGTCAATCTATAAGATATTTCTAAAGATATTCTATACAATGTATAGACTATGACTATCAACAAAACAACATACTGTGCTTTGTGGGATTACTCACCGATATACATGATAGATGTCCCAGTCATGTCACAAAGGGCAGGGGGGAGAAAAATGAGGGGGTTGAAACTTTGGCCTGGGTCAATAGAGGGCTCAGGTCTGCGTCGATCATAACAGAGAAGAATGTGGAACACCACCAGGCAGGACAGTTCTCCTAAAAACATTCCTACAGCCTGAAGGGGTGAGAGGAGAGAAATAAAATGAAGCAAAAAAAGAGGATATTTGTGAGTATAGAAGAATAAAGGCAGAGAAAGCGGAAAAGTGACATGAAGTGAAGGAAACTGAGTGAGTCAAAACCAGTTCTCTATTTGTGAAGATGTAATAAAACATATTCTCAGTTCTGTTTTTTTTCCCAGGCAAAATGTGCTGAGAAGGAAGTTTGACATGAACAGTGTATTGTCGCCTTGGGAAGAATAGATACAAATAATTACCTGTACGAAGGGATGTGCAAAAGTATGGTCTGGAGAACCATTGCATCCAGGTGCAGAGAACATATCAGCCCATCTAGGATATTAAAAGATAGAGATATCTGTCATTGAAGGGAATGTATTTTTTAATGTTTATAGTAATAAAACTTAAACATTTAATTCTGTTTTTTTTAACATTTCTGTTTTTCAGCTGGAAGTCACCGTGACAACTGACTGTACAATCATTCATTTTTACAACCAGGGAAAAGCATGACTGACATAAGAAAAGAGATCATGACTATAAACACTGTAATATCAGTTCAAGTTTAACACAAAAATATATTAAAATGCTATCAACCATGTCAGACCTTTCAGCACATATGATATTAAATGTGATATCACATTTCCTCTGCCTAAAAGGAAAGCTTGGGTATAAGACAGTTGTGTCACATTACAGGGATTATGTCCGGCGTTTTCTTGACTTACTAGACAACATGTCTTGATGTCTACTGCAAAATTCTTAACGTCACAATTTGGACAAACTAACAGTTTTTTAGGCAAACTTGCTGATGGTGCACGACTAGCATGTCACGACTTGTTGGATAATCACAATTGCACGTGAGTCATCTTGTCTGCTCATCTTTTCTACACATACAAATTTGGGGGGAAAAGTATTCCAATTTTTCTATACCCAAAACATGCCTAATTTAATCCTCAAGTATATTACACAATGAAATGTCGTGTAATTAAGAGAGCATACACATTTGCCTGCCTTACTTATAACTGTAAAAGTTGAGTCAACTAACAAAAACAGACAACAAGCACATGTAAACAAACCCAATATATAGCGAGACTGCTACTTACTTCGCGGATAGTGTGTTAAGAGAGCCCGTGGTGAGCATCAGACCGGCGAGAAAGAGCTGATATTTTGTCCAAGCCATGGTGAGTGTGGGACTGAGTGATCGTAAACATCAGACACTTGTTCAGACGTCTTGAGTTTTTTCTCTTTCACTGATGATTTCAGCTAATCTGAGGAGCTGTATGCAAATCACATGACAGCGATCACGTGACGCTATCAGCTGACGTGATTATTTTCCGCAGATTTTCAACGCTGAAGTTCGCAGATATTTTGTCTTAATATGACATATGAATCAGATAAGCTACCAAGCCTTATGTTAAAGAAGTACAGTAGTTATTTTTTTAATATTAGTGAATCAAAACAACGATGACAGTCATAGTGACAGTATTGCAAATGGAAATAGATGGAAGACAAATGACTTCAAAATGCGGCACATAATAGACTAGTGATTTTTTTTAGATAAGACCGACCGCATTTCCCCCCTCTAGTACCATGTGAGAGAAATAGTAAGATATTACAGTAGTTTTAAACAAAGTAATATATTTTAAGCAACATGCTTACTGTGTTCAACCAGAAGAGCAGCGCGGCGCGCCTCGCGTTTTCGAACATGAAAAGCGCGTTCGGTCTGATCGGCCCTTAATGCAGTTATTACATTAAAAATGTGGCGTACACATAAATTAAAAGTAATTTTTGTGTTTTTCATCTATGAACAATTGGCCGTAGCCTTAAAAAAATGAATGTGGTATCACCGAAATTAATTCATTGACATGCTTAACATTTTTTAAACAAATCTTTAGTAAGTGTTTAACAAAATATTTATTTGATATTTGTAATGGTCTCATATTTTTGTCCTATAATTTCACCTATAACAACAAATTTGTCTATAAAAAACTAACAAACTTATTTTCATATTTCAGCCAGAAAAAAATAGATTTTATTTTTAATGTATACTATTATTGGTCGCACCACATATGGTCGTTATACGTCATTGACCCCTGTGTTTGCGTGTTTTTTTTATATAACCAACGCATCCTGTGTACACCTCGTAAAAATGAAACTGTGATGTAAATACTGTATAAAATGGCTCCTCTATCTAATACGATATCACTAATTCAATATTACACATTCCATTCCAGCAGTGCGCAAGAACTTCCTTCATCCAATCACAAGTTGCGCATTTGCGGGTTCTGTCGCCTCGCCTTCAATCTGAAACACGCCGATTGGCTGCGGCGGCGCGAACTGTTGTGTTGATAAATAACTTTAATGGATTGACTATTTCTCGAGAGGATTTACTTTACAGGAACTTTACAGATCCTGCAAACAGCAGCAACAAATCTCCGCTTAAACAGCAGAATGTGAACGGAAACTAGTTTGGCTGACTACATGTGTGGGGTTCATATCCGTCTGGATTCTAAAGTTGTTAAATCTGTCAATCTGCGTATGGAAAGGCCTCTGGGAGATTACAACATGTAATTTTCAAACATACTTGGACGTATTCAGTGTGCGCATCTACGTCTAGGCGTTTACGACAGGCAGTACGTAGTGTATAGATATGATCGTACACGCTGTTGACTTTGCCCAGGGTTGGATTTTTGTCAAACAACTGGCTGCTGTCACCTTAACTTGAACAGTAAAGAAAACGCCAGTGCAACAGGGTAAGTACTCTAGTCTGTATTCATAACACCGACAGCTCAGGACACGTAAAAGAGCAAAGATCGCACAAGTGCAAGATTACTCCGTTTTCAAATAGGGAAGTGCGGAAGGTGATTTGCTTGAGTGTGCAACATTGCTTATGTATGTATACATTTTGTTGTTGTAACTATTTTTTCATCGTTGACACGAGGCTGGTTTGGGAGGGGTCATCAATGGGTAGAAAAGTAGTTCTGCTTGTTCTCTCTCTCTCCTGCACGCACTCCCCATCTCTCTCTCCCTTTCCCTCTTCACTTCCTGTAATTCTTGTTGTCTTGCATTGCACTTTTCATGCCCCTCCCGTGCTCTGTTGCCTTCTGCATTTGTGTGTGTGTGTGTGTGAAGTTTCCTGGTTGTAGATCTCTGCCCTGCTCCGTGCACAGAGCATGGATTGGAAAGGAATATTTAAACGAAGCGTGTGCATCTGTTGTGTCCTGTCATTCGTGAGTCAGTTATGCAACTTTATGCTTAACTTTATTTTAAGAATATGGTAAAAAAAATATTCCTTTGAAATTAATGTAGTACATTTTTGACCGATTGTGGCATTTGTATTGCCCTAGTAGTGTATTTGCCATTTGTATTGCCATAGCCATATATTAAGGTTAAATTAGGGTTATTGCAGAAAGACAATAATAAATTGAGGTTACTATGGTTTTAATACAAAGACCATATAGTTAAACTAGTCGCTGTAGTTAAACCATAGTTAAGGGGTATTAAGTGGTGCTATTTTATATCATAAATATAAATGATTCTAATATAAAATAATAATATATTAACAGTTTGTTTTCTAGAACTACCTACGCGTGGTCTAAAGTTTGGTTGCCAGATATTTAAAGCTAATTCTTTTTTCCACCTTGTTTTATTTTCTTTAGTCGTGACTGATATCTACATCTAAATGTATATCTTTCTTTCCTTTTTAGAGCATTTCCCTTGACTGAGGAATGACCAGGTTTTTAAATATTTACACCACCTTCCTTTATACTGCAGTTTAGAAGCAAGAGGAGAGGGGGAGCTTCCAGCCCCCATAAAATCCTGCATGTGCCCGCTCAATAAAACCTCTTTTTACATCCAGATACGTGCCCACCTAACCCTTCTTACAGAAGTACTGGTTGCCCAGATCGTTCTTGTTTTTTGTTGGTTTGTAGTTTCCCAGCATTGCCATGAGTCTCTCGCCACATCAGAGAGGAACCGTAAACAGTATTAGCAAGCAGAATGTTGAAACCATGAATGAATCAATGCAGCATTCAGGAGAAATGTTCTACAATGTGGGAGCTCCTGGCCTGGAGCAAACTCACAGCAGTCCAGGGGGAGTGGTGGATTCCAGCCCTGAGGTCCAAGGCTCTAACGTTTTCAAATCTGATAAAGGATATCAGGTCCGAGGACATTTTCAGCAAGCTGGATCGGTCAAGTGGGTGCATCAGGATCCCATGCAGACCTCAGCTTGGTTTCAGGGCCTTCCGAACATGACCAAGTGGACGCCAAACTTTGGCCCTTCTCTTACTGGTATGGATGACCCTAGAGCTTTCCACAAGGCGGGTCATGAGATGGAGGCTTTAAAGTTAGAAAAGCTTTCCCCTGCATCTTCTCAGTCCTACCAAGACACCTCACAAGTTCCTGGGCCGGAGTGGGATCATCACACTATGGCAGCAATGCACCATGCTCAGTTACAGGCCCTCCAACAGGGCCACAGGCCTGCGGATCACCAATATCCGCCTCAAGGCATGCATCACGACATGCCCGACTCCACTCTGCAACCCTTCCAACTGGCATTTGGACATGCAAAGCAACCCCAGGCGCCTGGCTTCCATCAGGTCTTCCAAGGCAACAATGCATCTTTAAATATGAATTATGGTGAGAAACCAAAATCGCAACAGCAGCTGCTGCAGTTGCAACAGCAGCAGCTGCATCACCAGCATCAAATGCAGCAGCTGCATATGCGTCAGCTTCAACAGCAACAACAAATTCAGCAGCAGCAACGGCTGCAACACATGCAACAGCAATACCACCACCAGCAGCAGAAAATGCAGGAACAGATGCAACAACAGATGCAGCTGCAGCAGCACGCGCAAGCGCTCCGTCAACCAGAATCTATACCATCGCAAGAAACCCAGCGAGTCAAACAACAGACTGACGGAGCTCAGGAGAATATCGAACCGAGTCCATTATCTCATCAGAGCCCGCTAACTGTCTCTCAAACTCAACCACAGCATCCAGTCCCTCAAGCATCAAATCTCCAGGATTCTGGTCCTGCAAAGACGATTCCAGAACCGCAGGAGGCCCAAACCAAACGCCAGGTCGTCCCTCGGCGCTCGCGGCGTCTATCCAAAGATGGTGTCAGTCCGCAAGGCAACCAAACATCTAAGGACAATGCTTCTGCTCAAAATGGAGGAGTGGCCGGAGTCCAGGGACCTCCAGTGGGGGTCATCCAAAGCACCCAGAGGCGGCGGAGAGCCTCAAAAGAGATCAACCTCGAGACGCTAGCTCAAAAGGCTTCAGAGATGGAGTTTTTACCAGCAAAGGTGAGATTATTCTGGATGTCCATTTGAAGTCTATCTTATCAAGTCCTTTACGCAAGATGCTGGATAGCACACTGAGGATTAAAATATAAATTTTAAAGTGTTCATATTATCAGAATCCTATTAAATTGATTTTGCTGGACTATGATACTTCTACCCATGTGAGGAACCTGATTTATTCTGTTGAAAAGGTTTTAAATAAAGTAAATGCAAATATAGTTATTTTTTTTATTATTTTGCCATGAACCTAGCTATAGAAGCTGACATGGAATAATAAAATAAAATAAAGCCATTACTAAAATATAATATTCTGTAATTTTTTTAATTTTTCTTGCAATGAACTTAGCTATAGAAGCTGGCATGGCATAAGAAAACAAAACAAAAAAGAAGTTAACTATGTTTAGTATTAAATGGCAACATACTAGAATAGAAATATTATATTTAACTAGTCAATTGTAGCTATGGAAATATGTTTTTTCTTCATATTTTAGCAAATTATATAAACTTTACTTCTGCTGCTTGGGTCTCCAAAGTTGTTTTTGGTGTTTAGAGCACCTCTTAAAAAACAGCACAAAAATGAAACACGTCCACTGCTGGTTCTATTAACAAGTAGAATCCGGATATACATTTTGGTTGCCACCTATTTTTATTGAACTATAGAACACAAACTCAACTCACAGCAGCGTTTGCCCCATGGCTCCCCGGTCATATACTGTACAACATGCAGTACAGTTGAATTATTTAGTACTGAAAAGCAGTCTGGTAAGCAGCTGCATGTCCACACACCTACACATTCCACATACTGTTCAAATCCATTCAGTTGAGCTTGGGAGGGGCCGATTCACCAAGCCCTGTTTGCTAACACATTTTAGATCCAAGCCTTGTGCAAAAAAGTGTATTCTTCAAAATATCTCTCTTTGGATATTGAAATGCAGTTCTGTAAGGAAATTACATTTGTATAATATATAATATAGTAACCTATCAATGCTTGTGACATGACAGGTGAGAAACTATTGTTATAATAAAATAGGTGTGTTAAAAGAAAACAACAATAATGCCACAAGAAACATTAACATAAATAATGTTTGCAAGTATCATTTATTTTTCTCTACACCGTATTTTACATTTCCATTTAATACATTTTTATCTTCTGTTAATAGAATGAGGAGAATGCCCTTGCTAGATCAGCTGGTATGATCCCCCTTGTCATGCCCGTCTCGGTGCCCGTTTCTAAAGACCAAACTCCAATGGAAGGCCCGTGCACCTGGGCACACCCGGATGATGTGCGACATCCCTCTGAGATTTCTCAAACACAGAAACAGCCTGAGCGTAAACCCTCGGTTATCGTCGCTCGCCGGCATTCATTAAAGAACTCGGCTTCTGAGAACTTCATCCAGGTGCAAAAGTCAATGCGTCTCAAATTGTTCTCAAATGATTTGCATGCTTTTGTTGATATTGTTAAAAAATGTACTAACTATTTACATTATATTCAGGGTAAGGGGCAAGAAGACAAATCCAGGCGTCGCCCACGGCCGGAGCCCCTGGTCATACCTCCCCCCAAACCATGCACTTTCATTGCCCCTTCTGTGTACTCCAGCATCACCTCCTACCAAAGCAACCTGCGTTCTCCAGTGCGTCTGCCTGAGTATGCGAGCATCATCCCCCCATACACCCCGCCGCCTATTCTTTCACCCGTGAGAGAAGGTTCTGGGCTCTACTTTTCCGCTGTCCTGTCCTCTATGGCAGCGGGAAGCCAGGTCCTGCCACCCCCGCCTACACCACGGGGCGCCGCAAGAAGTTTGCTGCGTTCAAGTAAGTTTTAAAAGTTGTATTATGTCTTTATTCATGCATACATCTATATATATAGATATATATTTCTATAAGTTCATACAATCTTATTTGTGTGTTTTAGTACAATTTGCTTTATCACCAGTGACAGTTATAGGTTTAGGGGTGGGGTTAGGAGAGGGGTTTCAGTATTGCTTTTTTCTAATAATTGTACGAATTAGTCACTAGTTTCGAATTCCCACAAGGTTGGGAGTTTTTAGTTTTTTTGCTGACTTTAAACGTTGTACTTCAGGCAGCTCTGATATCACTCCTCCTGCACTCCAGCTTATTGGAGAAGCAGCGCCTGTCAGCCTTGAACCGTGAGCATTGACTTCTTTTTAATAGCTGTTAACCAAATCTCTGTTCATTTTGGCTAATACAGTTTTTTTTCTCTTTGCACCTTTTAGTCGCATTAACATCGGTTCTCAGTATCAAGCTGAGATTCCAGAACTCCAGGATCAGCCTTGGTCACAAAAGGACCAACATAAAGCCACATTGGTTTGGCTTCCGTTATCAGAGACTGATTCTACACCTTCACTGGATGCCAAAGGTAGAGGTTTTACCATCTCTGTGTACTAGTGTTGTAGTCGAGACCACCTAAAGCGGCGCACGCCATCAGCATTTTATATGACATAAACATTGACTTCAGACATGCCTTGACACAGACACACACTCATTCCAATCCTTGTTGTTTTTCAGTTGATGACCTGATGAATCTGGTGTGCTCCAGTGTCCTGTGTGGAGGAGGAACCAACACAGAGCTTGCAATGCATTGTCTGCATGAGTGCAGGGGTGATGTCATGGTGAGCACAGCTCTCTTTTACACATAATTATTATCATAAAGCTCATCGTGGCTTCATGTTTATTTGTATGATTAACTGCATTTATTTCTTTTTGGAGAATGTGTTTGGAGTTTATTATTGATAGTTGGTTTCAATAATACATATTTTATGAAGATGGAGAAACCACAAATAGATTTGTGTCCTTGTAGGCAACACTAGAAATGATGTTGATGAAGAATCCTGTCTTCTCTGGAAGCCACCATTTGGCCAATTATCACTATGCAGGTAGAACATCATTCATAACAGAACTTGTGTTCACTTTTACTGTAATCTTGCAAAACTGTTCAAAATACTGTACTTCTAGTCATGAATGTTTTATTTAGTGATTGTAATATTTAAGGTTATCTGTAATGCTTTATGGTGGGTAGAAAGAGATTCATGTCTTTCAAATGTCACCAGGGTCAGACAATTGGACTGTGGACGAAAAACAATACTTCAACAAGGGAATTTCTGCTTACAGGAAAGATTTCTTCTTGGTACAAAAGCTGGTAGGCAGCTAGTTTGTTTTTCGGTTTTTGTTCTGTCTTAAATGGATATACAACACAGAAATGCAGAAGAACCAGCCCCTGCCACTTTGCTATTATGGGCTGAGGTCTCCCTGTAGTTAGCATAAAAGTCTAATTCAGATTTATTTAAATGTTTATGTATCTTTAATGTAACAAAATGGTCAATATTTCTATAAACTAAAGTTATGTAAAAGTTTGGTCTGGCCCATATCACCTAAAAATTGGTACAGAAAAATTTTAAGATGGAGGCAATGCAATTATTTTGGACAGGCCAGTGTCAAAGAGTGAAAACGGCCATAAAAACTTAAAGGTTAACATACTTCAGGGAAGATAAAACAAATGTTGATGGGCCATTCCACTGAATCGGTGACATTTCTGTCCCCAGGCTTATATGTATAAAAATGCATAAATATTAGCTTTAAAATACATTTTATTATTAAGCAAAGTGCCTTGCACATGCACATTAACCTAACTGTAAATTAAAAATTTAAATTTAAAACATGAATAAAACAGTAAAAAATAGCAATTGTTATGTAGCAGTCGTGGGCAGTCGTGGCCCAGTGGTTAGAGAGTTGGACTCATGACCAGAAGGTTGCTGGTTTGATTCTCAGGGCTGGCGGGTAATGGCTGAGGTGCCCTTGAGCAAGGCACCTAACCTCCACTTGCTTACTATACAAAATGTACAAATGTATAGTATAATGCAATGTAAGTCGCTTTGGATAAAAGCGTCTGCCAAATGCATAAATGTAAATGTAAATGTGTCCCCACTATCTATCAATATACTTTACCATGAAATATAAAGGTTAAATCCCTCAAAAATATTATTTATTTTTGCATTTTTGTGTAAATCTATATTAAAAAAATCTATAACAAAATTATTATATTTTTGATATATTACAGATTTGTAGTCATGTCCCCAGGTTTTCACCTAGTCCTGTTACCCTAACACATCCTCACCACTGTGACCCCTAAAATATTAGGGTTTGCTCAATGTCCTCATGTTATTGGCATGTTCGCCATAAGGCTATATTTCATGTATTTGTTAATTTTATGCTAAAAACTCACAAAAATCTTTCATTTAAAAACCATGTAAAAAAATTATAAATAGTTTTCTGAGATTGACCAATACACATTTTGAATAGTAAATATTAGATTCAGTGTTTAAAAAAGGGGATAAAAAAAGTTTAATTTGGAGGAGTTACAACAAGCAGAAGGCTCCCATTCGGTGGAATGTCCCTGATATGACTCCTTCAAATGGAGCATGAGGATTCATTTTCACAGGAAGAATTTTGGAGTTATGACATCAAAAGTTATGACATATCACTATATAGTGCTCTTTCCTCCCGAAAGTAGCTATTATTACTATTAGCAATTTAAAGAAATTATTGACGCTTATCCTAAATTACATGTATGTATGGCTGTTTTGTCAGGTGAGAAGTAAGACAGTGACGCAGTGTGTGGAGTTTTACTACACCTATAAGAAACAAACGAAGGTTGCTCGCAATGGGTCTCTTATATACGGACCTTCAGACCCAGAGGAGAACATCCTGGTGGTAAAGACCAAGACCTTTTTTGCTTACTGTTTGCATTAATACTTGTTAAAGGTGTTAGGACTTTTGTGTTAAAGTGGTCATATGACGCGATTTCGTGTTTTCCTGTAACTTTGGTGTGTTACAAGCTTTCCTGTAGCTCAGTGGTTAGAGCATGGCACTAGCAGCGCCAAGGTCATGGGTTCGATCCCAGGGATTACACATACTTAGAAACAAATGTATAGTATAATGCAATGTAAGTCGCTTTAGACAAAAGCATAATGTGTAAATGTAAATGTACAAGTTATATTAGACACAAAATTAAAAGTCTCGAAAAGATATGTTCTATTTAAAAGCCGAGGCTAAAACTCATGTAAACACGCCCCCAAAAATCTAAATCTATCAGAAATGTATATAATCTCTCTGTTCTTTTCTCTCTAATACAGAGCAATGTGAAGCAAGAACAGCAGGAGGAAGGAAATTATAATAGACAACAGGAGGCAACACAAGACAATGCAAATGACAGTTCAAAAGATGTGACTAAAACACTTCCAGCCAATGAGAATGTGAGTAATCACCAAATAACCATGACCAAATAGCTTTATAAATCTGTTTGAATAATTGTCTTTACCCTTCATCCAGCAGAGGGCAGACTCGGCTCATGAGGAGCAGAAGAACAGCTATGTGGAGGAGACTTCTGGCCTAAAGCCTGCGGTTCAACCCGCCTTTAAGACTCCTTCCCCTGCACCTCAGAAACCTCGTGCTGACAGCGCAGGAAAGAAGAACAAAGCCTCCACAGGCAATAAAAGTCAGGGAGAGCCGGAGGGTATTTTCCCTTGTAAGAAGTGCGATAGGTGAGTGAGCTCGTCTTTGCATAGTTGAATTTCTGTGATCGACAGGTTGGCTGTAACACGCTCTAACATGTATGTATCTCGTGTATGTAGGGTGTTCTACAAAGTAAAGAGCCGCAGCGCTCATATGAAGAGTCATGCCGAGCAGGAAAAGAAGGCTGCAGCACTGCGTCAGAGAGAGGAAGAGGAGCGGGCGGCAGCTACAGCGAGACTGAGGGCGCTGCAGGCGCAGGCAGAGCGAGCACAGGGAGAGAGCAGTGGAGCTGAGGAGAGCTCTATAGAGCCTGAGGATGAGCAGGATGAAGACTGGCACTGAGACTGACTCTCACCTTTGTGCTAATAGCAGATTGACTTTAGTTTTGTAACAATTGCATCCCCTTTTCCTTCTGATGAGCAGGGAGGATGTTTGGAGAAAGAGGTATCAGTCTTGTATTCGGTTTTGTTTCTGTTGTCTGTTTCAGGAGAAATGATTTTTACCAAAAATGTTCCTTTGGTATATATTTTTTAATGTATGAACTTCACACTTTATTAAATGATAATAGGCGAATGAGATATAAAGATGTCTATTAGTTAGTATGAGATTGTTTAAAAAACTTTAAACCACTTTAAATGGGAATATAACTTAAAATTGAGAATATAAAGGGACCATTTACCCAGACTTCAGTTTCACACGATGCCTTCAAGGTGACTTTACCTTTACAAACAAATATCAAAATGTTGGCTAAGCTCTTTCCTGGTGAACTTTTCCAGAAATGTACAACCCTTCAGTTTGATTTTTGATATAAAACAAGCCATGTTTTTGTATGCCCTAAGATTGTATTTTTATACCTTCATGTAATGTACATATGAAACATAATCAAGGTCACAAAAACATTCTGGCATCTGTCTGTGGACTGAAATTCTTTGAAATATTTCTTGTGCATTGAATGTATATAATGCAGAAAGGTATATGTGTATATTATACTGTGTACAATGTGTTGTATTGATCATAATGTGTGCTTGTGTTTATATTTAGTAATGTGTATTTATTCTTTAAATGCACTTAAAGGGAGTGGACAGTTTAGATTAAGAGATTTTAAAGAAACTGCCAAAATTCAGTATATCAGAAAATCACATTTTTTATATTCACAATTTTATGTGATACACAAACCAGTTTTCACAAGTTGATCAAACTTGTTTTACACTTTGGTGACTATTGTGAGCATGCTTTGTGGTTGCTGTATTTTATTTGACCATCATTGCATACTGCACTGTACATGTGTGCCTTATAAAAACAAACTTCTAATGCAACCTTTTAATAATAAAATAAATATAAAATTGAATATTTATCGCCATGAAGTTTATCACCAAAAGAAACCCAAAAATATATTTTAGTTGTCATTTATATGATAGTAGTAGTTATAAATGCATTCAGACTTGATTCTGAAAATAAACCATCTATTTTTTGAGGGGTTATTGATGAATACATAAACCATATGAATATTATTAACCAGCAATCTTAACAAATAACTTCAGATGACTGTTAAGGTCATTGCCATTAGTGTCAAAAGAGTAAAAGACACTTTGATTCTTTCACCTGAAAATAAAAACAGTAGCATTAGTTACAGAATACACTTGGTAAGAGAATAAAAGCTTTATAGTTCAACCCAAACTATTCACCCTCATCTTCTTGTCATTTCAAACCTGTATGACTTTCTTCTGCAAAGATTTTAAGAATGTCGGTAAACAAAACATGTTGGCCCCCATTCACTTCCATTCACTATGGACACAAAACCAATGCAAGTCAATGGGGACCAATGGTTTTCTGTTACCAACATTCTTTAAAATCTCTTCTTTTGTGTTCTGCAGAAGAAAGAAAGTCACACAGGTTTGAAATTAAATGCGGGTGAGTAAATGATGACAGAATTTTCATTTTAAGGTGAACTATCCTTTTAAAGTCAAATGTTTTATGTTGCTTACCAGCGTCAAAGGCATCCACTAACATGCCTTTTGTGTCACTGAGACTTCCATTGTTTGGTTCTGGAGTGACACCCAACAGCTTGCACATCAACGGATAGGTGCTGACACTGTCAAAAGGCTCAGCCAAGAAATTCTTCCTCAAATCTGGCCCAAAGGCTCGAAAGATCATTTTCATATCCATTTCATTATTACTGAATCCATGATCTCCTTTGTTGATATACAAAATGATCCTCTGTAAAACAGCGAAAAAGAACTTTAGGATAGAAGAACATAGATGTTTATAATGAGTTACATTTATTTCCAAAGTAACCTACAGAGTTTAGATTGAAACCCAGATCTGCCAATAGAACAATAGGCTGAATTCTGTGATTTTTGGCTATGTGAAAGTGTTCTGGAATCTCTTCTTTCTTATAGACCGTGAGATTTGGATGTGCATTCTTCAAGGCATCATAAATTTCCTGCTCTTTCCCCTCTTTAGGTGTGATCATTCCAAACCCACCATAGTCAAGCAACTCAAAGTCGGACAGTTTAAAAAATGTAATGTATTCGGAAAGTTTGATCTCATGAACCTCAGGGGACTTTTTAACAGTGGTCATGCCATGATCTGAGGTAATAATGACATTGAGATGATCGGTCAAACCATTCTTGTCAATTGCCTCCCTGAGGTAACCGATAATGCGGTCGATCTGTTCAATGATCTGTATTCTCTCTGGGGTTTCTGGGCCTTTGGCATGGCCCACGTTGTCTGGTTCGCCATAGTAAAGAGTAACGAAGTGAAAGTCCTCTTCGGTGTACCATTTCATAACAGTGTCGATGTTCTGCCTCCACTCCGTTTCGTTGTCATCCGGGTGCACGTTACTTTGCACAAGGGAGCGATCCACGGCTTTCCCACTGTAATTCACTCCACCACCGGGATAGAAGAAAGATGCTGTTTTCAGACCCTTTGACATACAAAAGAGATGGCATTGGAAAATAGCATAGAGGCATGAAAACAATGTTTCATCATTCACCCTCACGTCATTCAAAACTTATAAATGACTTACTCTGTGAAACACAAAAGAAGATATTTTGAGAAATGTCTTGGTGGTTTTAATTGACACAAATGGAAGTCAATGGGGGCCGGTGATGTTTGGTTAACAACATTCCTCAAAATATCTTCTGTCGTGTTCTGCACAAAAATGTCATGAGGGTGAGTAAATGATAACAGAATTTTCATTTCGGGGTGAACTATATTTGAATTTTCCTGCAATAAAATTTGGGCAACATTTCCTCACCTGATTCTGGGCTGTTATCCACAGGGGCAAAGCACCATTATCCCACCACTCTGATTTTGTTAGTGTTCTTTTATGAGGAACGATCAAGCCAGTTGAAGAATTAAACATCAGGTTATGGACAACACCATGATCCTGTATCCATCTTCCTGAATGAGAGATTATACATTCAAACTTACATTAACTGACTGTTCGACAGTAGATGTGGTATTGTCTAGTACTGTGTAGTGTCTGTAGTAAATGGACCCACATTTATATATTTATCATGCTATGTACAATAAATGAGTACATTAGACATTGGTTTATGGACACTGCTTATGTAAATAACATTTGATGTTAAAGTTCACATGAAGTGTGTGCTCAGCAGCTTTGAGTAGACATCTTGAGACTTTGAACATTCTTGAAAAGATTATATAGACATGCTGAGGCACAACATACTTCGGTTACATTTTACAATTATTTTACAGGTTTTACAAATGTTACTGTTATTTTTTTAAAGGATCTTTATTGCATTTTTTGAAATACGGTAAAAACTTCGGACAAAAAGACAGCAAATTTACAAATAAATGTAATTTATCAGGGAATATATATATATATATATATATGTGGCACCCCAGCTGCCGGAAATGGTCTGTTTTTATGTGGGGTTTTTTACAGTATGTATGAATTTACTACCAAAATGTATAAAGACATCGTTAACTTGATGCACGGTTGTATAATTAATGACTATCTGATTTTTTTCTGCACAATTTCAGTTTTCAAATGTAGTATATAAAAAGGAAAGTTAAGTTAGTGTGTATAACACATACACTGCATAAGTCAGATATAAAAACCATAATAAATAAAAATTGTATACATACAAAAGGGTTATAAAATGTAAAATATATTGACACATTCTTGTATGACTCCTTACCAGTAATAGTTGTAAAGTGTGATGGAGATGTCATGGTGATCGCTGGGGGATTTATGTATTTCGCTTTAATTCCCTCTTTAACCAGCTCATCCAAATTTGGTGTGTCTGCATCTTGGTCATAGTCCCATCTGAATCCATCAAAAGATATGAGCAGCAGCTTGTTATACGTCCTCTTTTTGGACAGAGGCTTACTGCTCACACAAAGAGACAAAACCAACACCAGCAGAAGTTCTGACTTCATCTTGAGAGAATGTCAAAAAGAGTAAAATCTGGCAAAGTCTGATCTTGGTTTTATAGGCATCTATATCTGGGACTGATAAGATGCCCATGTAATACTGATTCATTATTTTCTGCACTCTCAGCCAGTTTTGTTTCAATAGCCATATTATATAAAAGGCTTAATGAATGATGATCAACCCATTTGCTATGTTATGTAGGCTACCTACTGTAATTTTGAAAAGTAAAATGTTTCAATGTTTTCATTCAATAAGATCATTTTTAACTTTGCAGGGTTTGCCTTGTTGACCATGGACCATGAATGGGTTTATCTGTCTCAAGATAAGTAGACAAATTGTCAAAGGTGACATAAGTTTAAAGAAATGTGTAATATTGCCTAGTTCACAATCTGTCAGTGCATTTCGGTTTGGATACATTGAATTAAAACCTTAATATATATTAATTATATTTAAATATATTAAAATAACAATAAAATAACATATTTAGTTAATGAAAGTCATACCCTATCAATATAGGCTACAATTGTATTAAAATGATTTTACCACGGTTCCTCCACAGTGTGCTTTTGAAAGGGTTGCTTTTCCCACTAAGTTAGATACAAATCTTTATTAATTCAAACTCACTTCTTAGGTTTTAAAGAGACTTTTATTACAGATTTATTAACCGGAAGCAGGAAGTTTATCTGTCATCATCACTACAGTTTCCGTTTTCACGCCGCTTTCAGGGCTGGGTCCCTGACAGCTGATGTGATTTTATAAACAATTTCATTTATATTAAAACAAATACACGTACATTCGTTAAAGAAACACTTCAACGTTTCTCTTAGTTTATCGGATACCTAAGGTAAGATTTCTTTTAACTGGTACATTTATTACCTTCCCAAAATGGCCTCTGGACTGTTTACAGTCAGCTGCCTTCTGCACAACATTTATATATATATATATCATTATGATAATAAAAACATTTTCAGCCATATATAACACGTTTATATAGTTTACAATTACATTACCTGTCACATCTACATACAAGCAACTTTAATACTATATTTGGACATTTTTAGAAATACGGAAATTAATAGTTGTTTGTTGTCAAATTAACTATTTCAACTATTCTAGTCTATTTTCTTGTTACCTTTCGTTTTAGGAAAAACTATGTTTATAATTTAATATACAGGTCTTTCTATACACTGTCTTACATTATAGTTCAAATTATTCATATTCTTGAATATCTATCTAGATAAACATAATATGTTGTGTTGATGTCTATGATGCAATCGTGCTTTTAATTTTAGGACTAACCATGACTGCGATCAAACACGCCCTTCAGAGGGATATTTTTACCCCCAATGATGAGCGTCTGTTGAGTATCGTCAATGTCTGCAAGGCAGGAAAAAAGAAAAAGAACTGTTTCCTGTGTGCCACAGGTCAGTCCACTGATATCTGTCAAAATGTTTATAAAAATGTGTATGTTGTTGATTTTATTTGTATTAATTCTTGCTCCATCTGTAGTTACTACGGAGCGTCCGGTGCAGGTAAAGGTGGTGAAAGTGAAGAAGTCAGACAAAGGAGATTTCTATAAGAGACAGATGGCATGGGAGCTCAGGGACCTGACGGAGGTTGATGCCAAAGATGCCAATAAGGTGAAATGTTATAAGAATATATATCACGTAAAAGGCATAATGGATTAAACCTTAATGATTTGGGTCTCACAGGCTATGACTGGATACATCTTTAAAGAATACAATTTGTATCAGCTCTATTGAAATAAAAATGTAAAAACATTTTCTATGTTTTTATGAGTAAATCTTGAACCTTCCTCTTCTCCTCTTATTATTCCTATCATCCTGTAGGACAACCCAGAGTTTGATCTGCATTTTGAGAAGGTTTATCGCTGGGTTGCGAGCAGCACAGCTGAGAAGAACTCATTCATCTCCTGTATCTGGAAGCTGAACCAGCGCTATCTTCGGAAAAAACTGGAGTTTGTTAACGTCAGTCCTCAGCTGCTAGAAGGTGTGGCACACTGCTGGTACTGGTGCTGAGAGAAAACCTTAGCATGTTATTAAACTATCAGTCATTTTCTAATATGTAATCACCAAATAGTCCCAGGATAAAAACAAAGTATTAAAGTAGAGGTTCTCTACTGGTTTTGAGTTAGCACCCAGATTGTAACTGGATATCAAGAGTACCAAATCTGGGACCATACTAAAATTGTTTTTCATATAAAAGTTGGCCAAATCAAACATTGAAATCTATTGATATTTGTGAATGTTTACCATTTAGCATTGTTTTTTTACTGCAATCCCTGCACTGTGGTGCTATTTTGGGTCACTACTCGCCAGCTGAGAACTGTTGTCCTAAAGCATGTACATACTGTAGAAATGGTAGAAAGAAACTCTTTTTCTCTCTGCATGTCTTTCTTGTGCTATGTGTGTTTGTTTTTGAGTGTCTCTTAATGCTTTAACCTGATCTGTGCTGTTCTTTCTAAATCTCTCACTGGCCAGAACTTCCTAAAGCTGAAGGTTTGTACTGTACCTTTTTCTTCCATGTTTGTCTTTTTGCATTCACCTCCTCAGTTTTTGTTTTTCTCTTCACTAATCTTCTCTTCCATTAAAGAATTTGTGTAGTCACATACAGGGCTATTCAGTTTACACATTGCTCATCCTCTGGATTATGTTTGTGTTAATGTTAATAATGTACAAAAATCAACACACTCTGTACGTATTCAAACTGCATTGTGAATCTCATCCCTCAACTGTCACATCCGTTCCCCAGAGTCAGTCCCGAGCGGAGAGACTCAGAGTGTTGTCGGGGGAGATGAGGATGCTCTGGATGATTACCAGGAGCTGAACACTCGTGAAGAGCAGGACATTGAAAGCATGATGGAGGTGTGCGAGTACGCCATCTCCAACGCCGAGGCCTTTGCTGAGAAGCTGTCCCGTGAGCTACAGGTTCTAGATGGGGTATGTTCAAACATTCCCTCTATAATTTGCTGTGACTAAATACTAAACGTTTACATTACATTTGCATTATTAACATGTAACTCATTTGGCAGATGCTTTTGAATCGACTTACAGAAGCAAATGCTTTTTTGAATATCCGGTCTTTTGTTTCTCATCATCCCTTCATTTATTTTAAGTTAAATCAAATTAACTGCACAAGTTTAAAATATAGCATCACTTATAAAAACTTGTGCAGGAAACGCTGATGTCTTGGTGTTAAAGTAGCTCAATTACTTGTAATCTAGAGTTTATGATTAACTTTATCTACATTGAGCTGAGGACAATACTTATCTTAAGGTCAAGGTTAGTCATATTAGGTAATAGTGGATAATATAAAATATTCTCATTATTGTTTAAAATTTGTATCAAAAATATAATTTTAAAGTTTGTTTTGTAAATTATTTCTTTTCTCTTGCTATTGTGAGTAATGTTACATCACTCAGTTATCTGTTCTTCTCTGGTCAGGCTAACATCCAGTCCATCATGGCTTCTGAGAAGCAGGTGAACATTCTTATGCAGCTGCTGGATCAGGCTCTGGCAGAGGTGGATAATATCGAAGGCAAACTGCTCAGTTACGAGGAGATGCTGCAGAGCGTCAAGGAGCAGATGGACCAGATCTCTCAAAGCAACCGCCTCATCCAGATCAGCAACACCAACAACGACAAACTCCTGGATGAGATACAGTTCCTTGTGGTGAGTTTGGGGTAATTTGGTTTGATGAGATCACATGTGGAGATGACGAGAGATGATGGAAAGTGTGTGGTGTCAAGAAACCAAAAAAAGTTACTGTCACTTTGGTTGCTTATGCTAATGTCATCATCTCTGATGATGTCATTGACTTTAACCATGCCCACTTTCTATTTAAATGAATAGTATATCTAAACAAGGAAAATTGAAAAATTACAAAAAACAAGTAATGTGAGTTTATAGATTATATGATAGATTTTGGTATACAGTACCCAAATTTGAATTTGTAATACTAAAATACAGAAATTAATGATTTTATTAACACAATGCTATGTAGAATAAATGTATATGTGACCCTGGACAACAAAACCAGTCTTAAGAGTCAGTTTTTCAAAATTGAGATTTTTACATATTCTGAAAACTGAAAGAAAAATCCATAAATTTGACCCAATGTATTTTTGGCAATCATTACAAATGTTCTTGTGCTACTTAAGACCTACTTAAGATGATCCAGGGTCACTTATGGGAAATATAGCTGAGTTTTCACAGGCAGGGTCACATTTTGTCATCCCCCATGATGTTCCAAATCCTTATGACTTTGTTGCTTTTGTGGAACATTAAACTGAACTTTTGAAGAATGTACTGCTTGCTTTTCTCTATTTAACTTTTGTTGTCTTTTTAACATACCTGATAGAACTACATGGACCTATCAAAAGGGCACATCAAGGCTTTGCAGGAAGGAGATTTGTCTTCTCCTAAGGGTATCGAGGCCTGCATCAATGCTTCTGAGGCTTTGTCACAGTGCATGAATGTAGCACTCAAACCAGGTAGTGCTTGTGTATCATTTGCTCTGAAATGCACTGAATAAAGTATGGGAGTATAACACGTTTTATATTTATGTGATGTTCTGCTGTAGGTCATGATAAGTTACAGGCAGTCAAGCAGCAGCAGCGTCTGTTTTCCGACCTCAGAGATACTTTTGCACGCCGTCTCGCCAACCACCTAAACAATGTTTTTGTGTACCAGGTAAACACACACACACACACTAATTATTTCAATTTTTATATCAGCTGTCCCTTAATCTTCCTCTGTCTGTGATTGGTTCTTTCTTCTGTGTTCCTGTTTCCTATTGGCCACTGGTCTTGTCTCTCTTCCACTTTGTTTCACTGTGCTCTCTGTTCCTCTGTCAGTTCAACCACTTCAGTCACTTCAAAATGACCATCCCTCAATTCTATAGGTCGTCCTGTCTGTCACTCCCTGTGAGTACGCCCAGCACCCCGTTTGCCCCGCCCACTGTAACGATCACGCAATTTCACCTCCCTACCCTAATGTCTCATAAAACGCTGTTTCCATGGAAATGTTGAATTTAGGCATGCTCATGATAAAGTCAACCAAATGTTCTCATCTTATGATACTAAGATGTTTGATCCTTTTACATAAACCTCCTACTCATAAACATCATAGTCATATTGTAAGCTCTTGGTTTTACCCCCTTAAGATGTGAAAGGGGGTCTTCATTGCCTTGTTTTGCTAACTCTTCGATGGATTTATGGGTGCTCGTGAGAAGGTGAACTGGTCGGCATGCAGTTCCTGTAGCGTGTGCTTTTTTGGTCTTGGATGCTCCTACTGTAGATGCATCTGGAAGGAACTGCCTGAATGGGAGAATAGCTCCCAAAATGCTAGTGTTCGTTTTGTGGCAGCGTTCATGGATTCATTAGGCTTGATTATGAACTGCAAATTGACATTTTTCCCCACTAACTGTCTGAGCTCAGAACTGGAATACAATCTTTTGTGTGGGTGTTATGTATGCATTGTATGCATTTTCCTTAATATTGACTCAGCATCCTGCGTGCATCTGCCACTGTTGTCGAAAACCTTAACTTAACTTTGTTTGTCTCTGTTTGTGTGTGTAGGGTCATGATCAGAGCAATACACTGGCCCAGCACACAGCTGAGCTGACTTTACCCAAACACAGCCCTCTGCACAGAGATCTTCTCCGATACGCCAAACTTATGGAATGGTTGAAGAACACACAGAAAGATAAATATGAAGGGCTCTCCAGGGTAAGAGTTTATCACTTTCATCACTGTAGTCATTGTCATGTTATTATCACAGTCTTCATGAGGTTTGTTTGTAATCTGAGACCTTAATGTTTGGAAATATTCAAATAATAACAGGGACAAAAAACGTCCATTGCAATGATCATCATTTTTAGGTGACCATCATAAAAACTCATTATGTATTACATGCCAATATCGTCATTAAAGTACAAGTGTGTAATATTAAGGAGGATTTATTGACAGAAATGCAATATAATATACATAACTACATCTTCAGATGTGTATAAAGACCTTACATAATGAAGTGTTATGTTTTATTATCTTAAAATAAGTTATTTCTATCTACATACACCACGGGACCCCTTACATGGAATTCAGCATGTTGTTTCTACAGTAACCCTAAACGTACAAATTCATAAATATGTTATCTCATTGACAAAGAAGCAAAAATGTGATGACATCTTTGTCCTCTGACAGCATCCGTAGTGCTAATTGTTTTGACAGGAAAAGTATTAATAAAAACTGAAAGTAAAACTATAATAACTTTGGCTCATTTTGATGATCAAAGAGGAGTTTACAGGATTATATTATCAACTACAGGGAGACTATACTATAAGAGCAAGCAACATAATCTTTAGGGTTTAAGTCATCAGAGAAATTATGATTCTCTTGATCATTGAAGAGTGCTAAGATAGTTCCCAGATGCTTGAAACACATTTATCTCAGCTCTCCACTATTAAACCATCCTTAAAATCCATAATGAAAGCTATGGCCTGGTAATGGGCACATGGGCTCTCTCGGGCAATGCGAGTCCAGTGACATTTCCTCTCTATATGATAAACTGTATGTGATCACATTTTTAAGCCTACCTTACTTTTTTTTACAGACTTACATGGATTACATGACCCGACTGTATGAGCGGGAAATTAAAGACTTCTTTGAAGTGGCAAAGATTAAAATGGCGGGCGCTAGTAAGGATGGGAAAGGAAAGTTTGGTAAGATCTCACTTGGAATAAAATGTTTTATTAAATTTGGGTAGAGATTTTGTTTTGTACATGCTGTAACTTTAGTCAGTGCCATGTTGTGTGTTTGTCACAGTGTGTGTTTGTGTGTGTGTGCTGTTTGTAATGTCCATATGTTTTGTGTTTTCTTGCACCACATGACAAACGTAAAGTTAATTTAGTGTTAAATTGAAAGTATTTATTTTGTGTCACTGGATTCAGCATAGTTTTCTTGTAGAGAATCAGCAATGTCAGTCTTTGTCTCTGATAGCATCATTTGATATATGATGGTTTGTAATGTAACTTTCTGTTTTCATAGTCCTGACATGTGCTGCATGGCCCACAGCTTGTCAACCATTACATAAACCAGATCTGTATTAAACATGTGCTAGAGTCATGTCACACTCACTGTCTTCTGTGGAAAGATACCATAAATGCATGACACTTCAGGATTTTTAATATTAATATATATATATATATATAATATTTTGTTGGTAAGCTCTCAGGTGTTATGGTTATTTAGTTACATCAGACATTCAGATACAGTTTTAATGCTCATCTATTGCAAAGTTATTGTTCCAAATAGGCATAGAGCACAAAGCCACTAAATTCAGCCAGTGCAGTGCATGTCATTTTTTTTTATATCTTTGACCTTTAACCCCTAACTCTGGCACCATGCTGCATGTTGTAAGCCTAACGTGTCTCTGTCTTTGCCTGCCTTTCTAACCGGCCTCCAGCCACGCTTCCGCGGAAAGAGAGTGCTCTCAAACAAGAGACGGAGAGTAAGTATCAACGCCACATGCCACGCATATCCCACAATGCCTCGCTGCCTCTTAGTGAAAGTGGTTTGTCTGTTTTGGCACAGTAAAACATAATTTTAACTTTAAGCTTCAATGTTTTATGAATACTACAAAGATGTTTTATAGTCTTGAGGTACAAGCTGCATTTCTTGCACTCCATCTCACCTCGTGCACTTTTTCTCAACATTTGTGATAGTCAAACTAACCACAAACATGTCTACTCATTTATCAGATGTTAAAATATCTGATGTTAATGTATTAGGGAACAGTTTTATTATCTTATGCCATAAAGCATGATCTGTTATTAATGGCAGATTTTAGACTGTAGTTGGATTGCATGGATTTTAAAAATGCTTTCAGACCCTGATGTTTTTGATAAGGTGAGTTACACTGAATAACCCACAGTAAGAAAAGTTTTCTATAGGTTCTATACAAAACACATGTGGCTTGTGTATATTTTTAATATGAGTGCAGAGTAGACTGCAGTTGCGTGTGTGTTTTGCTCTGATGATTTCTCCTGACTCTCTCAGGCCTGCATGGGAGCTCAGGGAAGCTTACAGGCTCCACGTCCAGTCTAAATAAACTGGCTGTGACCAGCTCCAATAGCAGACGCTCTCAGTCGTCTTCTCTGCTCGATATGGGCAACATGTCTGCCTCTGATCTGGATGTTGCAGACAGGACCAGGTTTGACAAGGTTTGTGTACCACCATTGATTTGTTTTTATATTAGAGTCATGATGTGAAAAATACCAAAATTTCAGTTGAGAATTCACATTTCATTTATGAATTAAAAAACAGTACTTTAAGTTTTTAAGTTATTATTGAAATACACAGCAAATAATTGAAAAACAAGTAAATAAATTGTTAATATTGTTGTTTAATTGAGTAGCATCAGGTTTTTTAAATGTGGCTAAATGCATTTGTTGTATGCATTAAAATTGAAGTTCAGTAACTCTTTACGGTGACTCTTATTATCACCGTAAAGAGTTGACTCTCAGTAACTCTTTTCTCTGTGTGTGTGTGTGTTTGTGTGTGTGTGTGTGTGTGTGTGTGTAGATCTTTGAGCAGGTTTTAAGTGAGCTGGAACCACTGTGTCTGGCTGAACAGGACTTCATCAGCAAGTTCTTCAAACTGCAACAACATCCGACACCAGCACAAGTGAGTTCCAGATCAAAACAATGCTGCTTCAAGTGTACTTATTGCATGTGTATTGCTTTATTGTTACATACTCTTTATTAGGGAGAGAATGTGGATGATGCAGATGGAATAGTGCACTCCAGACCAGTCAGCGACCACAGAATATCTATGTCAGAGTGAGTGGGAGCTTTCTTCAATTTCATAATAGAAATCACAAAAAAACTCAAACTGTCTAGTTTTTTCTCTTGTAGGAAGGACATGGTGCGACTGATGATGAATAAGATTTTTCAGAGCATAGAGATGGAGCTGAACAGTCTGATAGCTTTAGGTGATAAGATAGACAGTTTCAACTCTCTCTATATGCTGGTAAAAATAAGTCACCACGTCTGGACGGCCGAAAACGTGGATCCTGGCTCTTATCTCAGCACGACGCTTGGCAATGTGCTGGTCACCGTAAAGAGAAACTTTGATAAGTGCATTGTAAGTTGAACTCGTGTTGTGCGTTGTTTGATCTGTGTGTTGATGGTAAATGAAGACGGGTCAAATCCTGTCTAACTGTATTGTTGTTGAATTGATGGTGGTTTTGCTATTGCAGTCCGGACAGATTCGTCAGATGGAGGAGGTAAAGATTTCCAAGAAGAGTAAGGTGGGCATCTTACCGTTTGTCACTGGCTTTGAGGAGTTTGCGAAGCTGGCTGAGGCTATTTTCCGAAACGCGGAGCGACGGGGCGACCTGGACAAAGCCTACATTAAACTCATCAGAGCTGTTTTTAATAATGGTGAGGGTCATAACCAACCATACCTATATAACCAGATAAAGAGTGTGCATGAAATAATCTTGTAATATTGAATTAACCCTGTATCTTTATGTGAAGACAAAATGCATATTTGAGTGGTATAGAAATGTATTCATTTATTCACCCTTTCGTTCTTAACATCAAGTTTTGAATGACATGATGGTGAATAAATGATGACAGAATTTTCATTTTTGGGTATCATAGAGGAAGACTAATGTGCAAGATCGACCTACGTTCTTTGTTTATCCCAAATCTTATCGATCTCTGTCTGTTTGTGTCGATAGTGGAGAAAGTGGCCAACGAGAGTCAAAAGACTCCACGTGATGTGGTGATGATGGAGAACTTCCACCACATTTTCTCAACACTGTCCAGTCTCAAGATCTCCTGCCTGGAGACAGAGAGAAAGGAGGCCAAACAGAAATACACTGAACACCTGCAGTCTTACGTCATCAATTCGCTGGGCCAACCACTGGAGAAACTCAATGTGAGCTAAGAAAAGTGTTTATGGAAACCTTGGTTCAGCAATGTGCCGGTTTAACATTTGACTCCTTAGTAATGCATTTGAAATATTTATGTAATTTTAATGGAATTCTTGTTTCTACAAGAAATTGCAACTGTCTTAATATTTGCTTTGGAGGATAATACGTGTTTGGATTAGGGTTGATTTTGTTCTCATTTTGTAGCACTTCTTCGAAGGAGTGGAGGCGCGTGTAGCTCAGGGTGTACGTGAGGAGGAGGTGAGCTACCAGCTGGCCTTTAATAAACAAGAACTGCGAAAAGTCATTAAGGAATATCCTGGCAAGGAGGTGAAAAAGGGCCTGGACAACCTCTACAAGAAAGTGGATAAGCACCTGTGTGAAGAAGAGAATCTGTTGCAGGTGAGAAAAAGAGAATTTGACATTCATGGGAGCTTAACCCTAAATGTACATTATATCTTACCCCAGTGTCATTCCAACAACATATGCTGTTATTTCTTCCTTGAAGCACAATTTCAGTTTAAACATCCTCTTTCTATATGTTGCCTATGGCACAGTGTTGATCAAGTTGGGGTGATCTATTCCTTTATACGTGACTACACCCATTTTGTACATAGTATCCCTCATGCATTATGCAGATCATTTGGAGTTTGACCTTTGTCCTGTCCACTAGGTGGTCTGGCACTCAATGCAGGACGAGTTCATTCGGCAATACAAGCACTTTGAGGGCCTGATAAACCGCTGCTACCCCGGATCTGGAATTACCATGGAGTTCACCATCCAAGACATGCTGGAATATTTCTCTAGTATCGCTCAGTCCCATTAAAGTTCAAGAGTGATAGTGAGATGATGATGAGAGTGTTTGTGAGTGAGTTGTACATATATTACAATGCATTTTTGCAAATAATCTTTGTGCCATTCAAGTGAATTAAACTGAGTAGCAAGACTCTGTAACATTGTAACGTGCTCATTTGAAACGTGTTTAGTGAGATCACGTTGTTGTTGATTCTATGCGACATTTCTTTATATTATGTTATGATAATGAATTAAATGACTGAACGCTACACATGTGCTTAATATTTGTTCTGGTTCAGCAATTGTATGCTTATCAATAAATTACAAACCGATCTGCCATGGGTCATATAAAAGAAAAGTGAGTTTTGTAAATTTCTTTGAATGTCTTTTTGTGATTAAATATTTTAC
Organism: Oreonectes daqikongensis; assembly: GCA_026939265.1. Lineage (NCBI taxonomy): Eukaryota > Metazoa > Chordata > Actinopteri > Cypriniformes > Nemacheilidae > Oreonectes > Oreonectes daqikongensis. The sequence continues at coordinate 5,552,906 of JAOTQM010000351.1, read as the reverse complement.
CGTTGTTATATAGCTTTACACATCCTCACAACAAATTTACAATTGTGTCATCATTTACTCACCCTATTTTAATTTCAAACCTGTATGACTTTGAATGAAGATATTTTTAAGAATGCTAAATATCTTTGAGTTAACTATACTATTTTGTTATAATATAACCACTGTTATTTTCTTCTAATGAAAGCCTGTGATTTGAGCTACATTTCTCTACTTTTGCTTCTTAAATGAATCAACTCATAACTGAAACCTTATTGCTAACTGTGTAGTGGAAGTCTAACCAGCCCCTCGGTATTTTACGCCAGCCCCTTTACAACCAGATAAGTTATTACTTGTTCCCCCGAAATGTTCCTCCCCACCCCCATTGCCAATACTTCATTTCCCATCATCCTCTCTCTCTAAAACCCCCGTATTTCACCGAAAGCCCTGATATCAAGAGTTGTTTGGTTTACAGAAAGGATGGATGTTTGTTGATCTGTCTGTATTTGTTCGCTGTGAGGACTCTTTTATGCATCGGATTCGCGATGCCTCCGCCGCGCAAGCAGCAGGACTACGGCATTAAACACGCGAGCGGCTCACTGATTCACTACAGACCGCCGGTGAGCGCCACCACTCAGCGTCGACACTCCGCCGTCGTGCCTTCTGTGCTGACGTTCGCCGTTATCGTGGCATCCGGAGGCCTTTTGCTCATGATAGAGAAGGGAATGCTGAACAACGTAGAAACTCCGCCGCCACGGGCCAACGGAAAGAGAGTCGCCAGAAACAACTACCCGGCTGCGGACGTGGAGTCGCAGGTAATGCCGTCGTGTATATGAAGTCATTGCGTTGTAAATGAACGATGGCGTATTTAACTTTGGTGGAGCCGCAAATGTAATTTGATGTTATTACATTGGAACATATAACTTGTAAGTTTGGCTGAGATGTCTATCTAGGAATTTTAGGACGTGTCTCAAAAACTAGTGTGCTGTCTAGGTAGGCAGGTTTTAGGAGATTTAGTGTTGCACTGCTCGAATACATTGTTAAGGTTGCAGAAACGGTAACTTACTGAAACAACTAAAGAAGTCTTTAATATTTAGGGGAAATAGTAAAGGGAGTGCACTAGCGAGAAAACATTTATGACCCTCTTAAAAACCTATAAACACTTTTCCTTTACATTATACATTATAGATTTTTTAGATAGATTAGTTTTAAACTTTAATCGTTTGAAGGCATAAAACCAGGTGCAAGATGATGATTTTATTACCAACGGACGGTTTAAGTTAAACCTGCCATGTGGGAAAGATTTTAAATCGTTGGAGAATATTGAAAATCTTTAACATGTGGAAACTTTAAAGCCAAGATACGAAATGGAAATTTGGGGCCGGTGCTTTAAAGTCAAGATCCCTGCAGCGTTCTTGACTTAAGATTGAGTAACTTACAGTCATATTTCATGTCTCTGACACACTGACATGACCAAATAAACCTAACGTTTTAGATTAAGATATAGATTAGATTAACCAAAATATGCCGTTTTATTTACTTCAGACTGATTTTATTGAGATGGAGATGTATTTTTGTATGAGTGTACCTTTCTTAATCATATGTAGGCCTATTTATATACAGCTTTGAAAAATAAAAGCCACACCAAGTTTGTCTTTAATAAGCTTTTCCACAGGAGTTATGGCTATTCAATTGTCTATTGAATTCCAACAAAATATATATACACATAGCAACCATGTTTTGTCTGATTTATTACATGGTTAAACTGTAGTTAAATAATGAAACGATGGTTAATTTGTGGTTCCTGTGCTTTATAACATATTAACACATGCGCATGTCTGAAAATATGCAAACAGGAATTGATCATTGAAATGTTAATTTCAAGTATCCGATTCCTATAGCCTTTCAATTCCGATTCCTAATTCGATTCCCAACCCTAGAAGTGTCAGTCATTATCAACAGTAATGTGAAAGACTGACAACATGACCGTACTTTTTTTTTTAACTTTTGCCCAATACATCTACAAATATAAACTTGTTTCTTTGCAGAATTTGAGGTCTAAAAACAGCATCTTTTGTGTTATTTGTGTTCATTTTCTGCAAACAAATGCAAATTGAACCAATATTTTTGTTTGAAATTTGGGATAAATATTGTTAGTAGTTTACATGAAACAAAAATAATAATTTTACCTATTAACACATACCTATAAGTAGTGAATTCATAAAAAATGATAATAATTTTGAAGTGGTCTCTTCATTTTTTCCAGAGCTGTATATATATTCTTGTTGTGTGGAGAAAGATAATGTTTGGTTGGTCGGTGGAATGTCCAGTGTAAATGTTTATCTATTTAGCAACATGTTTTCATGTTTCATTTGCTTTTGGCTTAAAGATAGAGAAATGTTTATGGAAATTGTGTTAGTTAAACAGTTCATCTTATGGTGTGCAATGCACATAAGGAAAAAACTATATTCACTAAGTTACAGTGGGCTGACAGTTGCTAAAGTTCTTAAATGTTGAAAAAACAAATGTTGATATAAACGAACACAACGAGTAATCCAAACACATGTCCCTTGGTCTGCCCAGATTCTACAGGAGATCCGTAACCGTACCATAAGATCAATGTGTGGTCAGAGGAACACTCCCAACAGTGTCTGGTCTCTCAGTCCCATCCAGAGGAAGACTCTCCTCCAGCACATCCTGGTGAACGACGAGCATCGCTTCCTGTACTGCTACGTACCCAAAGCGGCCTGTTCAAACTGGAAGCGCGTGCTGAAAGTCCTGAGCGGAGCTCTTGCCAACGTGAACGTCAAAGTGAAGATGGACCATCGTTCCGATTTGCTTTTCCTATCTGACTTCTCCCCGGAAGAAATCCGCCATCGATTGCGGCATTACTTTAAATTCATGTTCGTACGAGAGCCGATGGCCCGCTTGCTTTCTGCCTACCGCAACAAGTTCGGCGAAATCCAGGCCTACCAGCGTAAATACGGCGCGGAGATCGTACGGCGGTACAGAAAAGGCTACGCGAAGGTCAAGAAGATAGCAGGGAACGATGTGACGTTCACAGAGTTTGTGCGTTATTTGATAGACGAGGACCCCGAGCGCATGAACGAGCACTGGATGCCCATCAACAACCTGTGCCAGCCTTGCTCTATACAGTATGATTTCATTGGCTCATATGAGAGGCTCGAGAGCGACGCGGCGTATGTGTTGGAACGTGTCGGGGCGCCGCAACGCGTGCGTTTTCCTGAACGGCAGACGTGGTACAGACCTGTTACTAAAGAAACACTTCATTATTATTTATGCACTGTGCCTCAGAAGTTCTTGAAAGAGCTTCTGCCGAAGTATATTTTAGACTTCAGTCTGTTTGGCTATTCTTTACCCAACACAACCACTGAATATTGTAGGCATTAACAAAGACTGTCTGTAATCTTGTCAATATTTAAATACTTTTATACATGTACAGAATTGAAAATAGATTTGAAAATGAGCTTCAGTACAGTGTATTGAAAGCTATTTAAGTGAAACCACTATTTAACTGGAAGTAAATTGAGCAAGCGGGGCATAAACATTGTGCTGTGCGCAAGACTATCGTGGGACTTTTATATCAGTAGTTTCACCTAAAGGGAGATGAAAATTCTGTCATCATTTACTCATCTTTGAGTTGCTCCAAACTTTTTAATTGTTCCGATAAAAACCAAACAGTTCTTGGACTCCATTGACTACCATGGTAGGAAAAATGACTTTTTTATATAATTGTTTTGTTCTGTTGAACACAGCATTTGTTTACATTTCTTTCCCTGTGTTTAACCAAACAAAGAAATGTATACAGAGTGAGTAATTCATGACAGAATTTTCAAGTGTCCATTTAACAGTGTAATATCATGGTTTCTAGTTTTTTATTTTTGCTTACATTTTGATAATCTAGATATGTAATCATTTTTAGAAATGACAGAAATACGTCAGTCTGCCAAATGAATAAATGTAAAATGTAAATGTAAATTTTTATGTTTGCTTTTAGCCGTATTAGTGAGAGTGGATTTCTCACTGATCAATGCTTATTCACAGAGGTCTTCTCTATTTTGACACTAAATTAAACATAAAGCTCAACAGGAGAGTCCCAGGTACCTTTTCAGGCCTTACCTATTTGTTCCCAATAAATTGTTTTATAAGTGACACATTGATGGTTTAATATAGCGATTTTTACTATAGCCTTAAGACTTGAAGCTCCTTATCTGCCATTTGCTGTTTTAAAAAGATGAGCTCTGAGTTGAGTCTCTTAAGAGATAAAGAATGCAGTTTCACATCCAAAAGTAGGAGTATTGGAAATAAAACATATTTGAAAACAAACAGGCTGGATTTCATCTGGTATTTTTTTTCTCTAACTGCTGACAGACTGAGCATATCATCGCTGTCGAACTGAAACCTTGTATCTGTTTTTTTTTTTTTAAATAAATCATTACTATTGGTCACCCTTTGTGTTTGTCTGTGGATTTTGCAAATATGTAACCAATAAAAAGTATTGAAAAGAGCTTGTAAACTTTGATAACACAATGTTTAATTATTGAAATAAAGTTTTTTATTTGATGTACTGGCAGTTTTAGAAATACGACTTTTCAGTTCGACAGCAATGATACAGTTGAATTAAGCTAGTAATATTGAGTAATTTAAAGCCCACGGGCATATTCTAAGCTGGGTGGATCTTTCAAAAGAGCCAACACTACCTAAATATGAGCTATAGCATAATTTGTTTTTAAAGCTCACAAGCTTTACAAAAATATTTTATTGTAAGAAATGACATTAAACAGTACACAAACTGGCAAGCCAAGGGAGTAATGTACAACAAACCAAATCAACTCTTATTAAAAACAATTTATACAAATTTCATAAATTAATGAATCAACACAAACAATCCGCTATAAATATGTAAACATGTAAAAACCTCTGTCATGTTTAAGAATAGTTACACTCTTCATATTAGTAACATGTTAAAAAAGGCCTGCTGTGTAAAGATATAAAACATACACATTAAGTATAAAAACAATAATTGAAGTTCTACATGCTGCCTTGTTTTCTGTAATAAAAACGACAATACAAACATGTAACAGACAAGAACCACTGCAATACATCTTCAGGAATGATCCCAATGACATTTTGTCCGACAAAAGTTTGCTTCAGGAAAGAAAAGAATCTCCATAAGACATCCATGTTATGCCTTAACTAAATGTCTTCTGTCAGTGCAAATGTGAAAAGTCTCTGAAGTAATGAACCGTCAGTGTTTTCAGCACATCAAACCTTTTCTAATCCTTAAAGCTCACACTTCTGGGATGAAAAAATAAATGGGGATTATTAGAAACGTCTAATCAGTCATGTGATACATTAAATGAGATGGTTTTTAAGTGTATTATGTATTTGTTAAAACTCATGGGATACTCACTTTTCTGGTATTTTGTCTATGGAGCGTTCTGGTGTGCGGAGGATGGAGTGCTCGGGAGAAACGGGTCTGGGACTGAAGGAGGTGCTGAGAGGGGAGGAGCTACGCAAAGAGGAGAAAGACAGGCCTTGTCTGCGCATTTCCTGCACAGCTCTTTCTCTAATGGAGGAAAACGGCAATACAGAGTTTAGGGAGGTTTAAACAATATTGAATGGATATGGCTATATATGTACACACATACACAAAGACAGGCTCTGGCAGCAAACTGACTAGAAAATGTTCATGATTAAATGTGGTCACTCTGGGTGTCACCTTTCAAAGCGCTCCGTGGTTAGCTGTCTCTTAAGGACATCCATCTCTGTCTGCAGCTGAGACACTTTTCCACGCAGCTGAGAAACCTCTCGAGCATGACCAGTCCTAAAGATAAAAAAGACAATTGTGAAATCTATAAAAAGAAATCTATGACTAACTGTGCTGAAGTGCATTGAGAAACCCTCATTTGATTAATGTTATATATACATGTTATAAAGTTCCTTTTACAACAAACAGGAAACCATGCAAAATGTTAGTATGATGTCACACAATGAACTGCCATAATGAAACTGACCCATTTTATTACATGATAATTTTTTTAAACATGAAGTTTACGCCCTCTAAAATGTACGGGTGGACCTTGACACATTTCCTTGAATGTCCCACAGTTTCCTTCCCTTATTTCTCGATCCTTTAAATCTCTGTCAAGGTTTGGCTCCTGCTGGTAGATGCAGTAACTACACCATCTGACATCAAAAGACATATTTCTCCATTTCCAAGCATTTAAAAGTATCTGTATTCTGGCATAATGAATATTTGTTTTTGCTTGCAAAGAATAATTTATTATATTACAGCAGATATTTTCAGAGGGCTTTAAAAAACATGAAATGGACTCATGTTTCTCTCTCTTTACTACCTGTCATATCACAACATAGGAGTGCCGCAAGTAAAGGTCTTGGGACTGTCATCAGCTGTGGTCTTCTGTCACAGTAATTTGTAACAAAACGTTTACAGCTCAGAATACTCACAAAAACACCAGGCAGGCAAACCATGTCTATAATATGATATATTGCATGGAACTGCACACTGAGCAAGTGCCATTAAGATGAATATGACAACAAATCATGTTGTGTACAGGTATTACAGACATCCTTAATTTGACTTTATCCATTTCCACATTACAGACGAATCAGAGTTTGAAAAAAACCCATTTACAATAGATTGTGAATATATTTATAGCACCACTAAAATATCCTAAATCAATTGATTCGCTTACGTTTTGCTGTTTGCAAGAGCAAGGCGGTCCCTGAGCACTTTAAGCTCAGACTCCTTTTCGCTGGCGCTCAGGTGCGTCTGAAACTCCTTCTGCCGATTGGTGGAGAGCAGCGTCTCCAGATTGCGTACACTCAACCTCTCACTGGCCAGCTGTTTTTTCAAGAGTTCCACCTCCGAGCGCACATCCTCCAGTTCACCTGTCACCTGGGGTCAAAGTTCAATGTTCTGAGAGATCAGTTCGGTGTTATTTAGTCACATGCTCATTCAGTTTAATGATGGAAGGATGTTCTTACTCTCTCTAGCTCCATGCTTTTAGCGGTTAGCTGGCGAGCTGTGACCTCTTTGCTGGAGTCGAGCTTAACACATAATTCCCTGACGGAAGCCAGATCTTCCAACACTGAAGCTTTCTCAGCTCGAGCCGTCTGGACCTCCTCTTCCAAATGAGACATTGCCCGTGCCAGTGACGACACCTGAGCTTCATACGCTTGCATAGCGTTCAAATGCTGAGAGAAAGACAGACGATAAACCAATCTGGTTAAAACATCTTATTAATCGAGATGGACACTCGTACCTCTTGTATCTCTCTGTCCTGCAGTGAGACTCTTTCCCTAAGGTGTCTGCGTTCTGTGTCCGAGGACAGCAGCTCCAGTCTGATGGAGTTGTTCAACCCCTCAGCTTGCTGCAGCTTCATCTCCCTGTCCTCCGATTCAGAGTGGATGGAGCGGAAGCGTTCCAACATCTCTCTGTTCTCCTGTTCCTACATGAACACACCCCAAAAGAGAATATGTTAAAATATTACCTTGACTGAAATAAAAATGTTTTTGGGTTGTTTATCCTTCTCGAACCTTGGCAGCCATCAAGCTCTCTATCCGAGCCACTTCTGAGATGTATGAGTGAACTCTGAGCTTAAGGTCGTCCCTCTCGTTCAGAGCGTCCTGCATTTCTGCATGCACCGCCTGGAGAACACAAAAAATGGGTGCGGGTGTTTGTTGAGTATTTCTGCCCTAAACCAGTCAACATCCATTATCCATCCATTATGATATTAATGGAATAAAAAGGACAGATAGAAAGGAACAAGCTGACCTGGTTTTCTCTGGTCATGGTGGCCAGATCATCCTGTAATCTGCGGTTCTCTCTCAAGGCGACTTCTCTGTCTCGACTGATGGACGAGAGCTCTTCGTGCGACTGGTCCAGCTGTCTGCGCAGGCTAGCGATTTCCCGTTCGCGACTGCTCAGCACCCCATTCAGCTGACTGAAATAATGACACAATCTAACATCAATCAATCAAAATACAGACACTATAAAAATGTTTAAGCATCATGACAGACAAATGCACATAGATAAACAACAGCAGACACTTACTTTAGAGAGTTCTCCAAGTCTGTGACGGTTAACCGAACTTCTGTTAGAGTCTTTTCCTGCAGAGCAAAACCATTATAGAGCTTTGAAAAAAACATTATTTGGCCTATATTTGCAGTATGCTATTCTACAAATAATATTTATTTTTAAACACTTCTGTGTTGAAGTTAGTCCCTTTATTTGTGATGTCATATGTCAGCAGTACCTTCCTGTGGATCTCTTGCTGTAGAAGTACCATACTCTCAGTCTTCTGGTCTACTGCGTCCTGCAGGGCATCTTTTTCTCGGTCAAGAGATGCTATTGCATTTTGCAGAGCTGAAACCTCATCCTTTTGTGATGATCCATGTTTACTAAATTCAGCTATATATATATATATACACACACACACACACAATTTTTTTTACATTTATAACTACAGACAGTAGAGATGTCAATTGGTTTCCAACAATTATTGTATAAATGTTTGCGCTTTAGTATTGACTTGGTACTGAAGTACAGTTACTGTCGACATCACTACTACAGAGAAAAATGCATGAGAGACTAAAGGAAGCATGAGAGAGAATAGCCAATAATTAGGTGCAGACGTGCACTTGAGTAAACTGGAAGAGTGCACAGAAAAGCACAGTGTGAAGAAGACACACCAATTTTCTCCTCTAGTTTGTCAATCTGTTGGTGGGCTGCTTGTAGTTCATTGGTCTTCACGGATAATCTGTGCTGAACATCTGACAGAGACTGTTCCATCTGCTCCTGTAACAGTCTAAACACACACACACACAGCTGTTCTAGAATTCTGGGTACTGCTGCTGCCACATACTTCAGCAGAACTATCAAAGCCAAACTATCAAAGCAGTTTCTATAAAACATACAAGTGAAACAACAGGCAGGGACTGTTCTGGTGGTGTACATCTCTACAAACACACACAGAGGCAATACCTCAGTGCGCTGCTCTCTGCTCTTTGCTGTATGGCGTCCTCTGCATTCTGTACCATGACTGTAGACCGAGCCTGCAGCTCCTTTTCAACAGCAGCACGATTCTCCTTCAACAGAGAGATCTGAGCGAACAGATCAGCCTTCTCTCGCTCCAGCTACACACACACAGATCTCTTACTTCACAACACAACGTTCCCTATGTGTTCACTTGTTCAGACGTCCCAGAACGACTCAAAATACAGGTCTAAGATTGCTTTAGATAACTTAGTCAATAAAATAATATGCATGTGTGATTACTAAAATTATCAACTTTAAGGGTACAAACTGCATTCTCTTTGCATAGTAATGACATAAAATTGAGTTTTCCATTCTAACAGCTTGTTCCCGTCAATCCCCTAAGTGAGCTTGAGTCTCACAAAGAATGAGACTGTTGTGACTGATCAGTGTTGTACCATCTGAACGGTGTTCTCCAGTTCAAGAATTCGGATATCCTCCTGTTCTCCATCTGTCAGGGCTGTAGTCTGGGCAGCCTGCAAATATATTGGCACAATTTCATCTTGGCAACATGCCCTTTAACTCATAGCCATACCACTCATCCTACGAGTGCACTACAGCTTAAAAGTGCATTACATTAACATGTTGGCAGACGCATGCTTTTATCCAAAGAACACAAGTATACATTTTCAATATGTGTGTTCCCAGGGAATTAAACTCATGACCTGTGAAATTTACTACCAACTGAGCTTAGAGTCTTACAAAACCACAAATATTGCTCAAACCAACTTAGCAGCTATTTGTTCACACACACACACACACACACACACACACACACACACACACACACACACACACACACACACACACACACCTTGAGCCTGTCTCTGAGTGTGTCTCTCTCTGCAGTAATTCTCTGGAGTTCGGCATCAGTCTGTGTTCTGTCGTCTCTGATCCTGCTCTGGAGTTCAGATGCCTCAAGCTCCATATAGACGCACCTCAGCTCCTCTTGAGCCTGCGTTTAATACAAACATTAAATATCCCCATAGAAAACTATGCTTTGTGTATCCTAATTCGATGAACAAGACACAAACAGTGAAGATTTGTTTTTATACAACTGTCTGTCTCAGTCCTGTTGCCTCACCTGCTGGTACTGAGTGCTGAGCTGGTCTCTCTCTGCAGTCAGTAGTTTAACTCGGGTCTGAATATCCTCCATGTGTTTTTCAAAGCCCAGCAGCATCGACTGTAGCTCATCCCTCTCCTTTACTGCACGTGAGAGCTCTGCGTCTGCGAAATCTTTCTAAACACACCAAAAAATTGCCAAAGAACACAATTACAAATTTTTACAATGGCAATGGATTAGATGACTTCAATAATCAGACTACAGTCTATGCTTAAATATATAAATATGCTTCTCTAACTCACCTTTCCATGCCAGCTGCTTCTACCTCTGGGGCTCCGCCTCCTGCCTGGACTAGAGGTGGGGCTTTTGTTCACTGTGCCCTTAACAGTGCGGTATCGCTCCACCTCTTGTCTGTAATAATCCCTTTCCTCCTCTAAACTTTTCACAAAGGTATCCAGACGGGATGGAGAGGGATCCTTCCCACACACCCCATGCTTTACACGCATTCGCTCTAGTTCCAGAATCATCTCCTTATCTGAAACAATCACAGTAATGCAGTTAATAAAACAAACCAGAAACTGTTTTTTAAGTTTATGATGATTTATTCATATGTATGTGTTGCCAATTCAATGCTTTCGTGTTGGGAGCTATAGGAACACATGCAACTCTCTGTTCTTTCAAGCATGGCTAAAAGACAGCTAAAGGAGTGTCCCATCTTACCAGCTTGTGTCATCCTTTCTGATTTGTCCTGAAGTCTCTTCTTCTCCTCCTCCAGAAAGTTCACAAGTCCCTCCATCTTCTCATTCTGTTCTTGAAGTTCAAGCAGCTGATCCCTCAGTCGGTCTTTCTCATGATCTCCATCAGCCATATCCTGAAATGAATTATCACTTTAAACTTTAGTAGGCAACAGGCTTACACAGTGCTCTAGAATAAAGCCTATATCAAAACATTGCGCTAATCCAAGCACGGCTGGTAGATAGTAGTAATGTACTCTGTTGCATCAACATTTAACAGCCAGAAATCTAAGGTCTTTCAATCAATTTAAGCAAATATTGTAATCAAACACATTAGGCTTATATCCAGGAGCTACATTATGTCATCCGTGTCATATTAGACCAACCGGGATAAATGTGCTGTTCTGAAGCAGATGGTTAATTTACCAGATCAATTCACATGCTTCTGTGTGGACAGCAGTGCACACATGGACCCATGCACTTACCAGTCTTAATGTAGAGATGACCTCCTCCAGGTTCCCTATCTCCCGCTGTTGACGCTGAATCTCTATCTGTGGGTTTAAGAAAAAGTATCGCAATAATTTACCCAAAAATGAAAATCCTCTTATTGCAAACAATCCCCCTGCAGCTCTACATAAAAGCACTACATAAATTGTGCTTTCAAAATAATATATTTAGCTTTTGGTAGCTTGACAGATATGGTAATCACATTACAATACATCACCTTTGCCTCTTGAAGCTCCATGTCAGCCGTCTCCAGAACCATCTCCTTGTCTTTCTCCAGCTGCTGGGCGAGTTGATCTATTTGCGTGAGTTCCTGGCAAAGCTCTTGATTTCGAGCGCTCAGATCGGCCACCTCGCTGGACACTGTCTTCTTTCTCTGCTGCAGTCCTTTAACTTTCTCTTCCAGGGATCTGTTTGTCTCCTGCAGGTACTCTATCTGAGAGGGGGAAGCCATGTCAAGGACTTTTAATCCTATAGCTATTTGTTAGATCCATAGGTACACAATACATTTCTACCTGTAGGTTCAGATGAGCGATGAGCTTTTCATTGCTGATGTTTTGAGCCTCCAGTGAGACGACATCATTGGGTCGACCTCCATCTAGAGCTCGATTCAGACGTTCGATTTCTTTGTCTCGCTCTTCCACCTGTCCATAGATGATAGAGAGATTGAGACATGTTGTCCAAATTTTCCCTAAGGTTAATGAATGAATTTGGGTTTACCCTACAGCTGAACCACTTTACATCCAACACACATGCTAAAAAATGATTAGGACTTAATCCCAACAGCTTTTAGCTGCTTCCTTCAGGCTGTCAGCTGTCAAACTGCTTAAAAAACATGCTTCCCCTATAGAGTAACCCTATATTAGCCTACTAATGCTATGTTTTAGTTCTTGTACCATATACTGTACGTCTTGCACACAGTAATACATATTTCCACATGCACACTGTCTAATATTTGTCTTAAACCTGTAGCTAAAACAATCAAATCAGAACAAATAACAGCATATCAGAATAAGGAAAGCAATCAGACTGTAAACCATCTAAATAAAGTGCAATTGAATTAAAGACATCCAGATGTACCTGATTGTTGAGATGCTTGATTCCTGCCTGCGCTCTCTCAAGGTCAAGCTTCAGCTGTGCCACTTCAGTCTGGAGCTCTTGGATCCTAACATACATATTATTATTTTAATAAAAACATTTTGAAAACTATTTAAAACCTTAAATGAAGTAATAATAATTTATATTTCTTTGTTTATTCCCCACACCTGTCATCAGCCACCTGCAGAAGGTCAGCGATGTAGGGATCCTCTGGCTGTGCCACAGAAGGAAGGGCAGGGCCACCGGGTGGGAGGAGTTCATCTATCTGCATTCGTTGGCGTCTAAACGGGATTGATCGTTTCTTCCCACCTAAACAATAGACAGTTAGTTGCTATTGATGATAGTGTCCTGATAGTAACATAATCAGACTGATGTCAATACAACCACAATGTTAAAGGTGTGTAATATTTAGGAGGATCTATTGACAGAAATGCAATATAATATACAGAACTTTGTGTATAAGGTGTATAAAGATCTTACATAATGAAGCGTTATGTTACCTTAGAATGAGTTATTAATATCTACATACACCATGAGTCCCCTTACATAGAATTCGCAATGTTGGTTCTACAGTATCCCTAAATGGAAAAATTGCTCTACACCGCATGTTTCGTAATGCTACCTTCTTCGGCAAAGAAGCAAAAACATGATGACATGTTTGTCCTGGTCAGCCACCGTAGCGCTTCGAAAGGAAGGGGCGAGCGATGGAGAGAGCCATTAATTGCAATTCGCAAACTCACCGCTAGATGCCGCTAATATCTCCACATTGCTCTTTTAAATAAAACTGTTCAACCAACCTGGTGTTTGAACAACAGCTTGCATGTTCTTCTCCTGCAGCTGAAGGATACGCTCCGTCTTGGCTTTGCTGTCTTTCTCAAGGGAGCGTACCTTGTGCACATACTGATTATTGAGAAATTTCAGATCGGTGGTTTCATGCTCTAGTTTTCTGATGTATGTCTTCAGTTCTGTTAATAGAAACACAATGGCTATGATAATCCTTTCAGTGGATAAAAAAAAATGTCATTTCTGAATAGTGGTATGTGCTTCAAGGCAGTAAAAGCAAACTCTACCTCTGCTGATCCGATCCTTCTCCTCTTTAACTTTCAGAAGCCCAAGATGCAGCTCATTGTTCTCTTTGACTAGTCGGGCATTGTCAGTTTTATACGGCTCCAGAATTGTATCCAAATTCCGGCTGTCATTTTTCGTCTTTCCAGCAGCAAGTTTGGCACTTCTGAGACTCTCTGTGGTGTGGACCAGATCACTGACACACACATGAAAACAGTTTGATTATGCAAAAAACCATAGTGTCATTTTTCTGTCAAACTTCACACGCTGCTGCCGCTCTTTAAGAAATTTGGTATCTATGTAAAGCTTAGAATTTCAGCTTTCAGGTTTATCTATTCTTCACACTGTCATTACAGCGGTAAGAGAGCATTAAAACAAACTTTTTCTTCATAGGAGCGGCCTGCTACAGTGCCTCTGATGAACAACTTTAAACGTGATTTATTTATTCAGCTTTCAGATGATTCTCAATTAAAAAAACCTGACCCTTTAGACCTAAAGGTTTTGTTGTCCAGGGTCACATATTACGTTTCTATTGTTTATTTCAGCAGGGTCATTTAAGCACAGAGCTAAACTTCAATAGCTTGTATAGTCCAGTATAGTGTATGTCAGACAGTGATATAACAGTATACCTGAAAAGTTTCTCAACCAAGGGGAGACACTCAATGGCCAGCGGCTGTCTGTAGCCCAACTGATCCAAACGCTTGCGCAGATTGATGAACTTCCGCTCTGCGCTGGTCGTCATGGCCATTCAACGCTAATAAACACTCCGCTGTAAATGCATTCATTCATTTAAAACAACATCAAGCTCTCGACACAGATTTGATAGAAACTGTTCAAACTATGACAGCTGTCAAATCGCTTGTTAGCTTTTCAGTTCCGTTTTAAACAATGATTTTGTCCCAAACTTAGTTAGCTGCCACCCTAGCCCGCTGTTTTGGGTAACTTAACTGTTATGATAGCAAATGTTAGGTTGTTATCTCTATACACTTTAGGTTGTGCAAAGTAACATCAGTCGATACACAGACATACGTTAAAGCGCCACATACTCACTCGGAAACTCGTGGTTTATATACCGTATTTTCACGAGCTGTCAGTCTGTCTTCAAAAACCAGTAAACTGCATTTCCCTTATTCTTCATTCTGCGTCTTTGGCACGCGAAAATAAAAGCTTTTCTCGTCAGGAGCAAATGCAATGGACGATGCAACAATTAACCCTTAAATGCCTGTTGCCTAGTCTCAGTTTGAATCATTTCCTTCAGTGTTACCATATCGTAAACCTGTCCTGAAGTTAGCTAACCCAACTACTAGTGAAGATTTCCTCCCCTCCCCACAGTGAACAACGGGCTTCCGGTGGCGGTAACACTGTTTAAAAATGGCGCCGAGCAGAAAGAAAGAGAGCTCCGCGCATTCCCGTGACACTGAAACAGCGCCATCTGGTGGACGCTCGACTGTATTAATAACATTATTTATAATAATTTAACATTAACATTAATAAAATATAGTTATTAACAAAACTCAGTCAAATGACATTTTAAGTTTTAAGAACATTTCCTATCAGTATTTAAGATTATTTTTTAACACACAAACCTAAATAAAACACTTTCAACAAAGGACTTTTTTTTAAAGAAATATTTATATTATTTTAAATACAAACACTTTTAACATTCAGTTGGCCTTATAAATAAAATAGGTAATATGAATATTAAGCAATATGTTGTTTTAAGTACGTATTTTCATGCTGTAGGCCTATGTTAAGATTGCACTAAAGGCTGTTTTAAAACATTAACTCCAAACAACAAAATGCTGTATGCTCCATTACTTCTCCATATTTATTCCATATCAACATACACCAGAGACATTCTTGAAAGTTTACTTCAGAGTTTTTAAAAAAGGCTAACAATTTCAAGTCTATTCAATCTCTGATTTCAGATTCTGATCTGCGTAAGGGTTGGGTCGCATCGCATCATTAAATAAAACGTATCTGTGCTTCGAGATTAAAATATTAGGTAAAGATTGAGTGTTTTGTGTTTTTACCGGCTTCTGCCACACCCTCCTGTTTCACGTGCAGCGGTGGGAAGCAGCGCTGAATGCGTACGGTTCAGGAGGAGGAGGAGGAGGAGGAGGAGAGGGGCGAGCACTCGCAGCATCAGCAACACACACATACACAAAGAGGTCAGCGCGCGTGCTGCGACTTGAATGGGAGATAACCGAGTGCCGCGAGACAATAAAAGAAGCATATAACTGATCGCTGTGCCTCGACACGCAAGGGAGAGGTAAGAGATTTGTGTTGATGATCAAACATTTGTTTATACTGCATTGCTTTGTCGGCGATACTGACCTTGTCATGTAGATCATCTTCCAAAATCCACCATTCTTCACAGATGTGCGCAGCTGGGGCATCAACACTGTACGTCTCGAACGGCATTTCGCGTTGAAATGCATGATAGAAAATTGCCATTGTTTAGAAAATGCCGTCGATACGTCTGCATCATATCATTCTTGAGAATAGCTACGCCTGGTCTGTCCTGCCTTCTCTTGCTTTTTATTTATGAATGACAGTCGTTTTGATTAGGCTGTGAATTTCTGAGAGATCGTGTTTGAATTATGAATACATTATTTAAATCGTCGGTCATTCATAATACGCTTAGGCTATAGGAACTGGTGCAGGCGATTGCTGGTGCCCAGAGCTATAGTGTCGTTTTCTCTCACGATGCATACCTGCCACAATGCATGCTTTTGTGGCAAAAATGCCATCGATACCATTGCTCGTTTTTATAAAGCACATGGCCAATACTCAGTTTAAAAATAAGACAGACGTAGATTACCGAAATGTTTAAATGACATAAGCGTAAAATAAATGGTATTTTATTTAGAATGCAGGCATTTTTTTAAAAGAGCGTCTGGCCCAATTTTCTTCTTTCATCATGACGTAACAATGATGTAATGCCTAACTGTATATACAATTTTCTGTTTCTTTGTTGGTATTGTCAACAATATACCCGCTCAGATGTGATGTGTTAAAAGTGATGTGAGGATAACATCAATATCTAATGCAAAACATCAATACTAGGCCTATATCATGTTTATTTCCACACACTTTCTACTTAATAAAACACGTGAATAGTTGCATTTCATGTGTATTGGTCACCATTAGAATTATTTATGGAAATGAACAAAAATCCAATATACACAGAGTTTCCTTCTCACAAAAATAGTACGAAGAAACAGAAATAAATGTCATCTCCTTTAAATTCACAATAGACACACTACTTTGGCTTACATCCTTAGGCTTGTCATCTGAAGTTAAAACATTTCCATTTTTAACACAGGAAATAGCCCCTGAAGTTTACTGCTGACCTCGAGTTGGGGGTAAGTTCCCCTAATACACCCTGGAGATTTGTGCGTTCTAGTTGAGGAAGCCAGAGAAACTGCTCCTGAGGCTTTGCTCCCACCGTAAATAATGCATGAAAAGGCCAATTAATATTAATCCATAAATGTACTGCATCAATACAAGTTGACCAGTGAAGGGGAAAGGCCCTGTGCGCTTGACCTGGGTGTCTGTGCTTTTGTTGCTGAGACAGACGATCCTACGGCATAATCCGAATAAGGTTACACATCTTTAGAGAGCATTGGGTGTGCCTTAAACATGCTGGACTTGGAAGCATGTTATTTTCCATCACATTATGACTTAATTAAGCATGCTTTATTATTCTCACGGACACTCGACAGATATGACATTGTCGTCGAATCATTATGTGGTATAATGTTGTCCTCTAGTGTAGTGTGACACGGTCATACAATACAATATAGTGTCTTCTATTGATCCCTGGGGTATTTTATATGGCCCAAGATTGCAGATATTCAAACCGGAATAGACAGACAATGATTATATAGCCCTCAGAGATGGTAACACAATGTGTACTTTGGTAAATAATAAAAAAAAGAGAGAGATGTGCAGAGAGATGGCAATCTGAACTAGTCACTGGAACCGCTGGCCATAGAACGTATACATTCACTAGCACAAGGGCACTAATTGAATGTATGTATGGAAACAGGGCAAACTGCCTAGATACTAGAACACACAATCTCTCACATGTAGGTCAGTCAATTAGTCAGGGAAAGTGGCGATTCACATGCTGTTGAGGGTTAAAGCTTTTAATGTCCAGTTGGTTTTCTATTCCCAATAGTGTAAACAAGGCCATTATGTGTCCAATCTGTACATGTAATGCAAAGTTTTTGCAACAAATATCTCATGTTTGGCTGTTGAATTTTAAAAAGAACAAACATCTGCAGACAAATCCTACAGAGCCCACTAGAAGAATTTCATTATTAATAATGAATGTAAATAATTTATCTGAAGGGTTGTTGCTTTGACTAGTAAGACCTGTGTGATGAGAAATAGTGAAGCACACAGACAAAAGTACACTATCCTCACAGAAACCTGTTTACATTATTATTATATTTTACAAACTATTTTGAGGATTTTGAGTCAATTCCACTATAGACGGTTTCAAAGCAACTACATAAACAAACGTTACTGTGCGTGCACGTTTTTGTGGCCCAAACTTAACTTCTGGTACACATCTGCAAAGAATAGAGTCACTTCAGATTATTTATGATAACAAGCAAAATAAATAACAAGTAAATTACATTAGATTTACATTTACGCATTTGGCAGACGCTTTTATCCAAAGCGACTTACATTACATTGTACTATACATTTGTACATTTTGTATAGTAAGCAAGTGGGGGTTAGGTGCCTTGCTCAAGGGCACCTCAGCCATTACCCGCCAGCCTTGAGAATGGAACCAGCAACCTTCTGGTCATGAGTCCAACTCTCTAACCACTGAGCCACAACTGCACATTAGCTAGCAAGATAAAAGTATGTCTAGTCAGTATTATTTTGGGTTACCAGTAGAAGAACCGTTACTTGGCTAAACTTAAATGCTACACGACCCATTCAACAATTGTTTATTAGGTTTACAAGGGTATTGACAAACAATGGGTCTAAAAATAACAACACAAAAAATTCTGATCTTTCATGTCTTTATTAAACATACTCATTCAACATTCAAAATGGCAGTCGAAAAAGTGAAGCTTTAGAATTAATAACTGGTTGATGTTAGCAAGTTCCAATGATGCCTTCAAATCTTTGGCTGTCATTTGGGGTTGTTTTTTTACCTCATTGATGAGTCTTCGTTGTGCTCTTGTTGTCATTTTGACTGGGCGCCCACTTCTTGCTAGAGTAGCAACAGTCCCAAAGTGTTTCCATTTGTAGATTGTTTGCCTAACTGTAGACAGGTGAATTTCTAAAGTCTTTGAAATAACTTTGTAACCCTTTCCAGCTTTATGTAACTCAACAATTCTTGATCGTAGGTCCTCTGAAAGCGTGTTCTTGTGCAGAGCAAACTCCAAAAGTTTGAGGGGTTTTTATCAGTCAAAGTAGCTGTAGTCCACACCTCCAAACTTATTATCTTACCGAGACTCCAGGTGACTCCTATAAGCTTTTTTGAGCTCATTAACTCAAGGGTTTGCATACTTTTTCTACAAGCACTATGAGTTTTTTTTTTAGTTGTTCTCAATAAAGACATGAAAGATCAGAATCTTTTTGTGTTATTGTTTTTAGACACATTGTTTGTCAATACCCTTGACTTAGATGAAGATCAGATCACATTTTATGACAAATTTATTCAGAAAACCATGAAATTCCAAAAGGTTCACATTTTTTTTGCCACTGTAAATAAAATAAAAATAGTTATGGGGTCAGATTTTAATTTTGGTCCGCACAATGTAGGCAAAACCCGATCCACACTAAACACACAGACAACAAGACAGAACGAGACCTTTTTAACCATTGATTTGAATCTCAAGAAGCTGAACACAATCAATACAGACCACAGACAACAATGACATGGCAATATTATTGTAGGAAAAGAGGAAGAAATGAAGATCTGACACAAGCGTGAGGATTTAGTAAGAGGCAGCTGATATTGTTTCTCAGAGTCAGACAACAAAGGCCAGATTTGTCAGATTCTAGTGGATAAGTGCTGAATGTTACACATGCATTATGTGTTTAGTGTTTTTGTGCTGAGTAATAGAAGATGACTGTGTGTAAGTGTGTGTGTGTGTGTGTGTGTGTGTGTGTGTGTGTGTGTGTGTGTGTGTGTGTGTGTGTGTGAGAGAGAGAGAGAGAGAGAGAGAGAGAGAGAGAGAGAGAGAGAGAGAGAGAGAAAGAGAGAGAGATCAAATATGTGTGTCTGTAATTACATTATCTGGTTCAACTCAAATTCTCTTCTCAGTTTAATTTTAGTCATCTCTCTCTCTCTGCTTACACTGTAGTATTATAGCTGCTTCACAGCAATAACTTTAACAATCTGCTCTCTGTTTCACCACAACCACAAAGTCATGTTGTACAGAAAAGATTTTGAAAACACAGCTTGGTCTTTCTGGTGAATCTGGGAAGAGCATTTTAAATACCAATGTCTCGTCTTGTCTTGCAGACAGTGTTTACCTTTCATTTATGCAAGCACTTTAAAAATATATTGATTAAACTATAGGACTTCCTGTACATTCATTTGAAATTTGTAAATTCTTTTTCCTGCTTTTGAGCATTTAAGGTGCCAGTTTTGAGTGGCATGTCTGTTACCATGTTGTAGTAATGTATAAACCCAGTATATACTCTTTCTATATACACAGCTGCGGCAAATTAAGAGCCCATTTCAAAGACCATTTTCAGTTTTACTGCATTTACTATTTTTAGGTATTTGTTTAAGGAAAATGATTATTTCGGTTTTATTCTGTGAAATAAAAATATTGTTTCTATTTGCAAAGTCTTTCACGTTGCTGTTAGATGACTTTGTTCCAGGTTTGATTTTGTTGAAATTTAACAGACACTGGACTGGAATGACCACAATACATCTAGAAATGTTGAATAAATGAAAATTTGAAGTGGTCTTTTAATTTTTTCCATGGCTGCATTAAATATATTATTCAAAAGTAATTAGTAGAATGTGTTAATTTGAGGATGTACCAAGTTTACTTTATGTATTTCTCTTTGGTTATTATTAGTACTACTTACTTTGTGTGTTCTACTAAATCCTCAACTGCTCATATTAAATGACACTACATAACATTACAATCCCTTCAGGCAAAATTTTTTCTTTCTTGTTGACCACATTGTGGAAAATTGGTTAACAATGTAATGAAAATCTAATTTTTAACATATCATATATATCATAATATAAATCTGAGACTGTAGAGTTGGGCTCAGTGGATTCATATTAAGCCGTTAGATATCATTGTGGGTAGTGTGCTTTCATTAGAGTGGGCTGCTCGTCTAGGCTTATTTTTTCTACAGATCTTGAAAGGTAATGTTTCCAGATTGAATCTGATTTCCTTCTGTGTCTGTTCTGTGGGAGTTTATATTAAACGCTGATATCCGCTGCCAGCGTGAGGCTACAGAGTCGCTACTGACTTTAAAGTTTAACACATTCACGGAACATAGATTTACAATCTTACGTTACTTGTGATGTAAGATATGTTTACATTTGGCAAACCTATTTTTCCAAAGCAACTTAAAGTTAAGTTACAGGAATGGGCTCTTAAAGGTATAGTTCACCCCAAAATGAAAATTCTTGCATCATTTATTCACCCTCAAGTCATTTGAGGGTGACAAAGATATTTTGAGAAGCATTTTAGTTGTTCTCCATACAATGAAAGTCAATAGTCTCTCATGTTGTTTAGTTACCAACATTCTTCAAAATGTCTTTTTGTGTTGTGTAGAAGAAAGTCATACCAGTTTGAAGTGACAAACTTCATTTTTTGGTCAACTATCACAAGAAAGTCGTTGAATGATACATCACATGACATTTATGGCCAGATGGATGGTTTCAAAAAAGACCACATCTAGGATTTCAAAGATCTTTTATAATACACCTGTGTGTCTACACTACCTACAAATGTCTTGCTCATTCAACTGCCCTTCTCTAAAAATGCAAACATCAGCTTTAAGCTTTCTACGTACATCTGCAAGTCATTGCATGTTCAGTCTATTAGTAAATACAGTCCATCATGTTAATGCGCTGTAAACATGCCCTTCAGTGCTGCTGAAGACAGCAAAAATGACATCTTTAATTGTTTCTGATAACTCCCTAACCGCTGGTGACCTCCGAGACTGCATATTACCCATATTACCTCTACAATTACATTGTAGCTACCATAAGGGATGCAGACTGTGCAGTTAGGTTATACGTCACATAAGTGACAGTTGTTGCTCTTAATAATATACTAAAACTCTTTATTTAGTTAATGTTGTGCCTTTGAATTTGTTAATACAATACACAAATGGACAAGCATACAGTCACAGCCTCGCCTTTGTGCGTGTTGGCCAGTTTGAAATGATCAATGCACGTCTGTGCTTCCAGCCCTGGTAAGCTGGCCGATGAACAAAGTGGCATTCTGTGAGCAGTAACAGAGACAGCAGTATGAGGCGGCACACTACCTCGCCATCATCTCCCACTTTCTCCTCTCTCGGACACATGCGGACATTCAAGCACTGTTTGTCGTCACGTGTGTAAACACATCTCGGACACAGGCGGCTATGCCCTCACACGTTGGGGATCATGGGAACAAACATCCTCCAGCTGCTCGCGAGGAACGCACAAAAACACATTGTTCACATTTGATGGGGACGTGCGTCTGTTTTCACACTGATGGGAACAGGAAGGATAATTTCTCAATATTTCATTCACACAACCTGTGCATACAAAGAAACAGATATATGTCATCGTCATGCGCTGTGCACAGACTGACACACACGCCACCATAAGCATTCATGAGTTCTCTTTGCACCTGTGCAATGTGACACCTGACTCGAGGTAATAGCCTAGCTCCACAGTAACAGCAGGCAGGTGGAACAGCCACACATGCATACACACGTACATACTACCCTCCTGTCCTGAAAAATCGACAACCAGGTAAGCCTTCATTTTTGCGTACTCGTCGGACCGTATATGTGATCACGTTTTCCTCGTGTAATGCGGCATGTAGCATGATAGCATGATAGCGTTCACACAATAGGCTTCTGTTTATGAAACTGACATTATGTTGTCAAAAGCTCTTTGTGTCTTATTCATTGTCAAACTAAATAATTGTATACATATTCAATGATAACTGCTTGTTTGTGATTTAGATATTTTAAATTAAATTAAAATCTATGTCAGTTGTCAATAGGTTTATTCTAATATTATTTTGATAGGATAAGACGATGGCCAGGGAAACGTAGCCTACTATGCACATACAGATAATTTTAATATCAATGCATGTACTATAAGATTAGTCAGTCAGTCTACATTGGGAAAGCCCTTTGTAGGTTATTTCCAATTCTCATCAAATGACTTAAACGCAAGGCTGACTCAATAGCTTGCTCATGTCTCTCACTGCAGACATAGCAGAGGGTGAAAATACAGCAAGGAGTAGCATGGAAAATCTGGAAATGAAACATGGAAGGGTTTCAAGTAAAATTTTCCATGTTTATTTGTTAATGCAGATTACACGTTTTTTTTGTGGTGGACAGTTTGTAATCCTCAATCAAAATCTTAAAGTGTTCTTCCTCTCTGACGTGGTGATCCTTCTCTGATAATGTCAGTTTGATGGTTGGGATTAACATCTGTCAACCCCTCCCCTTAAAGGGACAATTTCACACAAAAATAAAAACTGTGTCATCATTTACTCACCTATGAGTTGTTCCAAATCTGTATACATTTCTTTGTTCTGATGAAACACAGAGAAAGATATTTGAAAGAATACTTGTAACCAAACAGTTCATGGCCACCATTGACTACCATAGTAGGAAAAATGACAATAGTCAAAAGTGCACCAGAACTCTTTCTACATTATTCAGAATATCCTCTTTTGTGTTTAACAGAACAAATAAATTTATAAAGATTTCCTCCTACTATGGTAGTCAATGGTGGCAAAGAAATGTTTGGTTACAGGCATTCTTCTAAATATCTTTCTCTGTGTTCATCAGAACAAAGTAATGTATACAGATTTGGAACACTTGAGGGTTAGTAAATGAAGACAATTAAATTTTTTGGGTGAACTGTCCCTTCGAGTATGATGTCACACACCAGTTCTTCCAATGCTCTCAGATGCAATAGTCAACCAATAAAAAAGTTTAAAGTTGTTTAAATAGTACCCTCACTTCCCAATTTGCAGTGGAAAAAAACAAGCTACACCCTCTGTTTTTATCATTCGATATTGTGTTTTACTTAAGAATACGGCACATTATGTACGTAAAGGTTCATGTGGACTTTAAAGGTCTTTTTAAGATCTGCTGTTTCGTAGTGCTGCTGTATATATTATATATAATATATATGCTACATTGTATATACTGCCATTCACACTGCACCAGGATTCAGTTCATAAGATTAACAATTGGATCAGAATTGCCTCATAAAACCTAAAGTCAAGCTCTGAAAGGCAACCCTGACATCCAATGAAGTCTTATGGGCTACTGCTGAAAGATCTGTGTTCATCTGATCTCCATAACCAAATATCATCATTCATCGGAACCAACTAAGATATAGCTATCAGTCGCCATTCCTCGGTTAACACATTTAGCCTGTTATGACTGTTTTTTGACATATAGAGATATAAGGTGTGATTCAATGGTTGTGTTATTTTTTTTCCTAAAGCACGA
The DNA here is from genome assembly GCA_026939265.1 of Oreonectes daqikongensis. Taxonomy (NCBI): domain Eukaryota; kingdom Metazoa; phylum Chordata; class Actinopteri; order Cypriniformes; family Nemacheilidae; genus Oreonectes; species Oreonectes daqikongensis. Next base: position 5,528,683 of record JAOTQM010000351.1, on the reverse strand, counting down.
AGGAGCAGCAACAGAGCGTTGTAAATCAAGGTGCAGAAGGTTCAATCCATGTTCCCTAAGGTTTTTCTTCAGTGGTGTGCAGCTCTTTCCAGCTGTGCGGCCCAACTAGGTAATAAAGTGCTTTTGTGCCATGTAAGCACAGTCGGCTAGACCAGCTTTGCTATACGCTGTGCAGTCAGCCATCCCATTTGCTTCGGTGATTTTTAGCTGTTCCTTCAAGCCGCACCATTGTACAACTGAAGCTAGCTTACCGTCATAATACACGGTTCTCTGTGCAAAGCAAGATCTGTTCGCCAATGTTACTAAATGCATTAGGTTAAGGCTTCAGGTGCTACGTTTAATGTGTAGGATTTACTGAAGGCTCTGCTTTGTGGCATATTTACAGATTGTGATTTTATCTAGCTAGCTCAATACATGTATGCTGCCCCTGTGGTGTAAACAGTGTATCTGTCTTTTTTGTGGTTTATACACCGTTTCTATACACTACTCCAATACATTTGATAAATACATGCCATTTTTTACATTTAATACTTCATACAATTTTCTTTCTTGAGTAAAATTAAGAAAGTACATTTTTAATGTACTTAAGTATTAAGGAACCAGTCAGTGAAATTTAGCGACATCTAGAGGTGATGTTGCGAATTGCAATCAACGGCTCACTCCACCGCTCACCCCTCCGGTTCTTTGGCATGGAGATAGCGTATTTACAAAACGCATTCTGTAGACCGTTTGTCTGTTTAGGGCTTCTGTAGATACATGCCGTTGGCATCACAACATGGCAAATTCTATGTAAGGGGACCCGCGGTGTATGTAGATAGAAATAGCTCATTCTAAGATAATAAAACATAACACTTCATTATGTAAGATCTTTATACACCTCTGAAGACATAGTTATGTATTATTTTGCACTTCTATCAATAGATCCTCTTTAAGACATAAATACATATTTATGAAATGTTGTGGAGCATAATATATGAGCAAAATAAAAAGCATATTATATGATATTCCTCACAATATCTTCTACTGTACATTGTTACCCTGCCTGTGAAAACACAGCTAAAGTTTTATTTTTTGTAAATCATCCTATTTAATATCCCCCTGATGTCTTTATAGTAAGACCATGTCAAAGATTGAATTCATTGAGAAATGAATGCTTGAAATAAAACTTTGATGCTCATAATCATATTATTAGAGACTTTAGCCTGGATTTCAAAGACAGGGTCACAATTTTGAAAACTAATCTTAGCCATTAGCCACTGCAGGAATATAACTGTCTAGTATGTATTTTATTGCAATAGTTAGCAGTGAACCACACCGTAGGGTGTGACATCTTGGCTTTTTAGTTCCTTTATGAGGGTTATTATGAGATTTATAATATAGAAACATTGATTTTAAGGCTCAGTTCCAAGAATACAACTACAGGCCCATTTTTGTAGCCCTCCGGTTTGGCCAAACAAAGGCAGGTCCAGGCTAGAAATGTTTGTAATAATGATTAGATCTAGTGATGATGTCATGCGCTGGACTGTTAGTTTGTAACATTAATGAGGTTAAATGAACACTGGAGCAATGTTTGTAGCTCGCTCTTGTTTATGTACGTCTGAGGTATTTTTAAAGTCTCCTGCTTGACTGCATGTGGCTGCTTCTCATGCTTCTGTCATAACCTCTTGTCTGGAGCTTCACTGACGCTCACGACCGAGCGACTTCATTCGCCTACATGTGCATGTTTGCCAGAACATGCGAATAACACAAACTCCGTGTACAGTTGTGTCGCAGGTGCATGTGCAAAAACACATCTGGAGTGAAATCATAAACAAACACACTGATCCATTCAAGTGAAGTTTTTTCCTCACAGCTGAGACCGTTCAGACAGGATGACCCTGTGAACAGTCAGAGGACACTGTCTTCTCACATAAAGACAAACAATGCGCTCATACAAAACCATGATGTTATACTGTACTCATGTACTGTTTCCTTTGTTTAACTGCGCTGTTGCCAAATGGTTTGTGCCTGCCAAATGGGAGGTTTGTGTACTAGTGACAGTTTTGGCATTTTTTTTTACAGGATTTCCAAATGTTTCTAAGAAACAGAAAGTTGCTTCTGTACACAAAAATAAGAACCCTTACCCATAATGGAAAGATATATGCATTGTAGTGGCTTATTATTGGAATATTGATCAAATTGGTGATATTGATGACAATTGACGTCGATTCTGTATTAAAGGGATAGTACACCCCAAAATGAAAATTCTATCACCATTTACTTCCCCTCATATAATTTCAAACACGCATGGCTTTCTTTCTAATGCAGAACACAAAAAGAAGATATTTTGAAAAATGTTGGTAACAAAAAACCTTTGGTTCCCATTGACTTGCATTGGTTTTGAGTCCATACAGAAGTCAATGGGGATCAACGGTTTTCCGTTACCCACATTCTTCAAAATATCTTCTTTTGTGTTCTGCAGAAGAAAGTAAGTCATACAGGTTTAAAATGACATGAGGGTGAATAAATGATGATTCCATTTTGGGCTGAACTATTCCTTTAAGCTTGTGACATCTTTCTTTCCCATATATGCTGCATCTTGCTTGAACTTACAATAACGTGTGTGGGAGTGTTATCAACACAATATTCTTCATATATCTCCAACATTTGACATTTTTATTTTTGTAAATATGTAACCAATTCAATATATTAAAAGAGCATGTGACTAAACCTCACAACTCTATTGGATCTTTATAGTAAATAAAAAAACTGGTTGTTTAAATACATACATTGTTTATCTTTAGTCAACAAACACTATATATATATATATATATATATATATATATATAAATAAAAGCAATTGTTTAATACACGTAAAGAACGTTAGTATAGCATTTGTTGTTGTCTAATGCAACTAAAAGCTGTGGAGAGTACACACTTCTGCCTTTATGATGCTATTTACCAAAATAATACACTGAAATCATACACTAATGTGCCGCTACCCACACACGTCTATAACATGAAGCTTGTAATTCAGTTAGTATGTGTGTGGGTGAGTGAGTTCACTCAAGTTGTCACTTTTACATGTGGTATTTCACTGCAAAAAATGTCTATTATTCACTAACCACACAGATTTGAATTTACAGATTTTCTGCACTATATTTAAACGGTCACTGCGATTATTTATTATAACACTGATTTCTGTTGTATGTAAATTAAGTTTGCCATCCAGTTTGCAATAGTTTCCTCACTGCGGTTTACATTGCACTATTACTGCCTGATCAAAGCTGTCAGTAAATAGAATTAAATTAATAAGAAATAAATGTACGCAATGCATCCATAAACTGTGTTCTGCATGAACTGATATCCATAATTCTTCAATTTGGAATCCCAGAAATTAAGAAAGTCATAATGGACGAAAAGTGATTATGATGGGCCTAAAACAGAGAAGTATTTACAAAACAAAGAAAACAGATTGAGAGTGCAAAAAGATCTTTTAATATCTCTTATTATACAGTACCTCCTCCTATTTTCTTGCACACAAAAACACATCAATGCAAAATCTCTGTGTTTATGCTTATCCCCCCTCTATCCTAGCTGCAGACAAAGCCCGTCGTATCCATGGCGACGAACAGTAAGGAGGCTAAGCTTGAGGCGCAGGTAGAGGTAACAGTATCTGAAGGCCCAGGTAAACACAAAAACAGAGTGAGGATCTTTCCGAGGGCCTGCTCTTAAAGTGACAGTGCAGTCAAACACTGTATCATTGACTAGATATTGTTTTATGTTTTTAAGACGTCATATCAGCACTGTCTCTTTAGGAACTGTGTGCTGTGTCTGTGTGTTTTTAAACTTGATCTGTCCTGGATTTACACACCTTTCTGCGTAAATCGTACCCTCTCAAATTTCATAACCGCGTTTAACTGTAAATGTTCTGCCTGTGAAAAATTTCATTCTTTCTCAGCAAGATGACTGCGTGTGGCGTGTTTTATGTTCGAGTAAAACTTGTTTTATGGGTATCAAGCTAATTCCAGCCAAACAAAAATACTGCTGACAAAAGAAACATTGTTACTATGGGCTCTGAGATCAGTGGTTTTCTTTCTACATCTTGTGTTTGTTTGCTTTTATGTCTTTCAAATGTAAACATTCAGATTTCTGTGATATAATATAAAAATATATTAAAAATATGATTTACACCAAAGTGGTTATCTAGTGCCAAAATTACAAAGACAACTTGTGGCGGTTTAGGAAACATCCCATAAGCCATCGTTTTAGTTTTGTGTGTGTGTTTATGAATAATAATAAAACAACATATAATCGAATAAATATTTTTGATGCATATAAAGTATGCACACATGCATGTATGTGGTAGGGCCAGTACAAGTCTTAACAGCAGAAGTACAAAATTCATCTTCTTGACATGCTCTGAATTGTTTTTATTTATGTATTATGCTATTAAACACTAACATTTGGAGTGGGAGTGGAGCGGTCAGGTTCAGATGTGCAAAACAAAAACTGTATTGTGACATTGTTGAGTAGATTTGATTATGAGGAGCAAGGTTGAGTATTCTTATGTTGTCTAGTGGGAGAGACGTGTGTTAAGGATGGAGAAGAACAGTCCAGTCTGAGGGAGTTAATGTAGCTGGTGTCCACTCAGTGACTGAGAACGTCTGCAGCATGGCATTGTGGGCCGAGAAATGGGGTAACTGCAGTTTAGAGTCAATACAAGATAGAAATAGCATGTGGGAAATCTTACACAAACACTATCATCACGCCATTAACTTTGGATGCTAATTTAACATCATTACATCAAAGTGCCCACGGACAGCAGGGACCAAATGTTTGCTTTCTTTGTTAGTTTTCCATTGTGTTTTTTAGTAACATGCTTACTGTGTAACTCCACACTACTTTCCACTTTTAGCCTGTAACAGATCCACTCTGTGGTGTAGAATGGCCACATCACACCAGGCATTTCACCAGCAGCCCCTACAAACAACAGACATTTAGCGTAGGTTACACACAAACACTTAGACAAATAGTATTTGATGCACTTAAATGATCTATTTTGAACATTACACAGCTAATGAAATCTATTGTTAATACTTACTGATGTTTGTGCTGATATTTTTATATCAAACTGATGTCATTTCCTTGAGGATGATGTCATTAGGAAATACTTTTTTTTTTTTTTAAATACAGACATCAAGTACAATACACAACCTATAAAATAACTACCAATTTAAAGGGATAGTTCACCCAAAAATGAAAAATCTGTCATCATTTACTCACGCTCTTGTCATTTCAAACCTGTATGACTTTCTTTAGCAGAACACAAATTTTGGTAACTGAACAATGACGGTACCAATGCTAGTCAATGGGTACTGCCATTGTTCAATTACCAACATTCTTCAAAAGATCTCCTTTTGTGATGAAAGGGAGAAAAAAGAAAGTCATACCAGTTTGAAATGACAAGAGCGTGAGTAAATGATGACAGAATTTTAATTTCTGGGTGAATTATCACTTTAAACAGCATTGAGGTGTAATGATAACAGATTTGATGGGTACACCCCAAAATGCTACTGGAAAAATGTATTATGGCTTTTAATGATCCAAAAAGAGCCACAGCCTCAAACCTTTCCTTAAATATGACACTTGCGTGACACTTGCTGTAATATTTTACGATTACGGTCATTTGTAAGCAGTGTGTTCTCAAACGGCTCTTATCTCTGTGACGTTTATGATTTATAATAACTTGGCCTCAGGAGGTGTAGCCTCTCCATAGCAAACCCTACAAACCAAAGGTCCATTTTCTTATCATTCGCCTAAAGCAGCTACAAGAAAACCCCATGACACGATCATTTCAGCAAAGCTTTGCACCTGCAGATTTCCGTTTAAATAGGTAGGATGATCATTATTCTATACATTTTGTCTTTAATGTGTTTATGGGGTTTTGCATGGACTTATGTATTAGCTGTTCATACAAGGAAAACTACGATGGTGTTAAGAGTAGATAAAACTGAAACTTTGAGGAGTTGTGAGGAACCTACAGCATTTCTATGCAACACCCCAATGAATTAGCTACAAATCTGTAAAATATGAAATCTGAATATTATGAATATCTGAATTTTATTCAGAAATATCTTTCAAAATCGTTCTCATTGTGGGCCTTTATCAACGAATTAGGACTTCATTGTTGGTCTGAAAATCACTTTAACAAGTTGAAATAAATTACATGAAGGCTAGAAAATAATAGTTCAACTTTCTGTTAAACCTCTTCTAATAAACACTTTTTATTACAGGTGATCACGTTATATAAAGGTGCTTATTTAGCAGTTGGCATTTAAGTGTTGGCTTGATTCCTTGAGTTCCATTATGCCTGTTCAATATCAAAGGCCTTGACTTTACTGGATGTTGAAACAGCACATCTGGGCAGTATAATAACAGGTGCTTGTGTCAGGGCAAGGGCTTTCATCTAATATAACATGACTTTATGCCTATTCTGAACTTGTGTATTTCTTTTTATCTTCATTTCAAGCACACACTCAAACGTACTGTTTCTAACAGGCTTTTCCATACAGTGCATACAATAAATCATATTGTGTGGTTATATTTAGGTATACACAATATAAGGTTAGCATAGCTTCTTTGATAACTTGGAGTATTTTTTTCTTTCCTGCCCTCCTGACCCCATTTTTTATCAGAGCGGCGACGGCAGGGCAAATTCCAGCCATTCCGTCGTCTGTTTGGGAAGAAGAAAAGGAGGGAAACTGAACGTGGGTTCGAGGGATCTGAACTTAAGCCTAGCCATTCCACTGAAGATGTTTGCAATGGGGGGGTCTTAGTTAACCAAGAGGATGATCCATATCTAAGGTAAAACTCTGATGTTTTTCTCATGGCTAGTTTTAAGCATTAATCCAATTAACAATTTATTATTTATTAGTTATTGCTATAACTACTTATCCTAATGTACCTGTATTTGTTAGCAAACCTTATTTTGCCTTAAATTATGTATACTTTAAGCAAGGACATTAAAGCGATGAAATACTTTAACTGCAAAACAGAATTTAAGAAAACGTATTAACCCAGCACCTCTGTTTTTAGACATATACCTTTAAACAGTACATTTAGGAAGTGATCTCTGTTGGGTAAATAAATTGTGAAATAAAAACATTCACTAAATTGTTGTTATTTAAAAAGTGTGTTTATATCTGTATTTATAGAGAGGTAAACAACCTAGGGTCTCGAGCTTTTTCACACGAGAGCATATTTATCCCTGAGGACTCGGAGAAGGAACATCCAGGGCAGACAATGTCCCAGGAGAACGTTTCAGACAAAGTCAGGAACATTCAGGTGAGAAACACAATATAATTAAAGGATGTTTGGTTATACTTACATACACAAGCAAGCCATGCACTATTATTATATCCTATAATATGTGACCCTGTGAAAACCCAGCTGTAACATTTACATTACATAAAGGACATGCTGTGAAAATATAACCTTGATATCTTTAATATTGACTCAATAAGGTCAAGTCAAAGATTTAAATTATAGTATAATTAATGATTGTGAGTGCTCTTGACGAACTTAACTAACACTAAAGCAAAAACACTTGGTTTTGTCCTCTACTGACCTGTCCATACTTTTGTTGACAGAAACAAATAGGACATAATATCAAGTTTGGTCAGAGACCCCCTTCACTTAGAAAGAGTGAGGGAGATGAAGGTAGTTCAGATGAGGAAGATGTACCACAAAGTCCACTGAGGGTTCTTGCCCAGGTGGAGAATGAGCCACCAGAAACTGAGGCCAAGGAAAAGGTACACTTTCATTAAAATTAAACGATACAAAGTCACAGGGTCCTGCTAAACAGTCTTTAGCCAGTTAAAACACAGTGTAGTAATACAGACTCACCTTTCTGCCAAAATCTACAGAAATGTATCTGGCAGATACTGTAAGCTATTTTTAGTAAATTCAAGTTATACATTTTAACAGTGTATAACTAGTGCGTTTCCTTGCATTTGAACCCATGACATTTGCACCAACTGAACATAAAATTGTAAAATACTGTTTGACAATGATTTCACCATTTCCATCGGCACATAACATGTTTTATCATTATTGTTTGTAATAAGGCTACCAGCCATGATCCGGTCCATCACAGAACTCCAGTCAAATCCCCACGTATTAAGCGGCCACCTCCCCCTGGTACAATTGAGTCCATCAATCTAGACGCTGTCCCACAGTTTGTCCCATGCTTGGACAACACCGCTGCCAAACACAAACTGTCAGTCAAACCGAAGAACCAGAGGGTGTCTCGCAAACATAGAAGGTTTACACAGGTAAATAAAGATTAGACATTAGACATGAAAATATGTTTAAGGAAATTATTTCTTTTACTGCAACTTTTAATACATTTCAGGAATTTCAGGAGGGGGATCTCTCTGAATTGCAGGAGGAAACAGAGACACAAAAACATGAAGAAGTGCTTGATTTGTCAATAAAAGACATCCATAGGAGCAAAGAAGATTATGAGCTCCCTGAGAAATCCTTAAGGAAGCGACTTCAGGAAGAGGAGCTAGAATGCCTTGAGCTTCAGAAAAGGGAACAAGAGGAAGAGAGAAAGAGGGAAGAGCAATGGAGAAGAATCGAAGGGCAGAGACTAGAAGAAGAGAAACGACGCAGACAAGAACAAATGCAAAAGGAGGAAGATGAGAGGAAAGAACGAGAAGAAACAGATAGGAAAGCTAGGGAAGAGGAAAAAAAGAGGGAAGAAGAGGAAAGGCTAAGAGTAAGACTGGAGGAAAGAAAGAAGCAAGAGGAGGAGGAAAGGAAAAGGAAAGAGGAGGAAGAAAGAAAGAGACAAGAGGAAGAAGAAAGGATAAGGAAAGAGGAGGAGGAAAGAAGAAGAGAAGAGGAGGTGAGAAAACAGCAAGAACTCAAGGCAGAGCAACTCCGTCTAGAAGAGGAAAGGAAAAGGGAGCAAGAGGAGATGAGGAGAAAGGAGGAGGCAGCAGAAAAACGTAGAATTCATGAGTTAGAGGAGAAGCGACAGAGAGAAGAGGAGCAACGGCTTCGTGAGGAAGAAAGAAGGCGACAAGAGAAAGAGGCTGAAGAGAAAAAGAGGGAGGAGGAACAAAGAATTAAACAACAGCAAGAAAAGAAAGCAGCTGAGGAGAAAACCACTGACCCAGAGTGGAAAAGAAAGGCAGAGGAACTGCGATGGAGAGAGATGGAGGAGAGACAGAGACCGTTCACCTTCAAGGTGTCATCGGGCGAGAAACAGATACTCTTCCAGAAGGTCAACCTCACCCCTGTTACTCCAGCAACTGGACAACAAGATGAAACAACAGCTGAAACCAGGGAGGGAGCCAAAGCCTCTTCTCCAGGATGCAGTGAATCCCCAACTCTTTTTTCATCTCTTTATGTCCCTCATACTGCTATTCTTGTGACAGGAGCCCAGCTTTGTGGAACTGCAGTCAATCTAGATCATATTAAGGACACAGCGTGCAAATCCCTTCTTGGTCTTTCTGAGGGTAAGAAAGTCATGGGCACTCCACCAACCAATAGCAAAACATCTCCAGATCAGAAATCTGGAAAAACGAAATCTTTATATGAGTCTTCCTTATCCGTAGACAAATCCAATGCTGCTGTACTGGCAGAATGGGCAAGTATCCGATCGAAAATTCTAAAAGGTGCTGAAGAGGGAAAAAATCCTGAATACCCAGATCAGAGTCACAAGCAATCCCAGAGCAGACCAGCAAGCGAGGATCTAAATACAGTGCCATTTTCTCACACCAACCTCAGGAAAACAATGTCAGCCAGTGCTAAGTTTTCCATTACCCCTGCTAGAAAGAAATTCGCTGATTCTAATAGGAACTCTGAGGTTTTCAGTCAGGAAGAAAGAGAAGGAGAGAAAGTAGAATCAGCATCCACAGAAACTCCCCCTGTCCAAAAAGAGTTGCTTTCTTCAGGTACCAAGATCCAGAGCAGGGGAAGCAAGGTTGTGCGCATAGCAGATAGTTCTGAAGAATGCGTGTTTGCCAAAGACCTCCCCTCTTTTCTTGTCCCCAGTCCATCACATGAATCTCCTAGTTCACAAATTACAGAGACTGGGTCCTTAAGTCAAGCAGAATCACAAGACTCTGAAACAAAAGATCAGGGGGATCATAAGGATCAGAGTGGTGATGAAAGACCCTCACCTTTTGGAATCAAGTTGCGAAGGACCAACTACTCTCTTCGCTTCCATAATGAACAATCTGCAGAGAAAAGGAAGAAAAGGTACAGCGCAGGTGACAGTTTTGAAGGGGTCCCAGTACCTCTAACATCCATCGATCAAGACTCTGACACATCTACACTTTCTGAAAAGTCAAGCCCTGCTTCTCCACAACAAGATGTAGCTGGATTCCGTACTGTGGCGCCCAGTAAAGGATCTCGAATCAAGCTTGGTAGAAGTACTCTATCTTCAACACGCAATGAAGGTGATAACTTTGTCCCCAAGCCTCCACTTTACCAAAAACCAGCTACCTCCCCGAAAACCTCTGAAGGTGCCACACCTCCACCCTCTCCTTTTCCAAAACCTGGCAAGCGAACTTCAGGGGAGATGATTTCTCAAACAACAGAGGTCACAGAACAGGTAGCGGCTGAGCAGAGCAGTGACCGTAAGGAAGACGTTTCTGCATCTGTATTATCTCAGAGAAATGGACAGGGAGAGGATGAGCTTAAAGAGAAGAAGTCATTTTTTCCATCTATCAGCATCCCATGGAGAGAAAAAACAGATCGCAGGACTGAACTCATCAAACGAGGTTTGAAATCTTCTATAGAGTTATAATTGCATTTGAGAAAAGTCAAATTAAAGTTTGAAAGTCTTGATTCAAAATTAAAATAGCCTTCCTATTAAATTGACACTCTACATTTCTGTCTTCACAGAAAAACCCTCTCTGCAGGCCAGGCACTCCCTGGACAGCTCACGGACACAGGAGAAAGAGACAGGACCGCTATGGATCACTCTGGCACTGCAAAAACAGAAAGGCTTCAGAGAACAACAGCAGAGCCGAGAAGAAAGAAGAAGCCAGAGAGAAGCTAAGCTGGCTGAGAAACAGGCTAGAGAAAGAGAAAGCGTATGTATATTATAAATATGGTTACGCAAGCTATATTAGTGTCTAGCTACACAGTTAATGCTACAGCTGATTCTTCTATAACTGACACTGAAGAAAAACACAACTGTTCTTTGTGTCTGAAAGGTTGGAACAGTCAGTCCCACAGAAGATAAAGGCAATGACAAATCCAGCCCCCTCAAGCCTCAAACAGCACCTGAACATAAGAGACCAGACACACTCCTGGCCCGCTTTGAACGACGTGACAACTTGAAGAAAGCCAACACCTTGCCCAGTTCAGTCACAGGTAAAGATTACTTGCCATTAATAACTTTCTAGTGTGCTTATTTAAAGGAACAGTTCACCCAAAAACAAAAATTCTGTCATCATTTACTCACCCTTGAGTTGTCCCAAATTTGTATACATTTCTTTGTTCTGATGATCACAGAGAAAGATATTTGGAGGAATGCTTGTAACCAAACAGTTCTTTGCCCCCTTTGACTACCATAGTATGAAAAATTACTTTAATGTGTTGAACATAAAAGTAGATATTTTGAAGAATGTAGGACAGTAAAAAGTTCTGGGGCACTATTGACTACCTTTGTAATTTTTCTATAGTATTCAATGTGGGCAAAGAACTGTTAGGTTACAAGCATTCATCCAAATATCTTTCTCTGTGTTTAACCAAACAGAAATTTATACAGGTTTTGAACGACTAGAGAGTGAGTAATTCATGACAGAATTTCCATTTTTGGGTGAACTATGCCTTTAAATGCTTGTTTTTGGGAACTCCAGACCTTATGCACATAATCCCTAAAATTGTACATTGTTTTCTCTATTTCAAAGGTTTGGTATGTTTTGATGGTTTTTATACGCCTACTACTAGCTGAATCTCAGGTCTCAAGAAGTGCCCTGCTCAAGCAAAACTGGGTCTTCCCATTCATACACTGTTAACTGTACATGTTATTCAGCATTGACTATCAATGAAAGCTCATTCAAACAGCACTTTGGTGAATTACACCTAAAAGAGATTTTCTTATTTTTCACAGTTGAAATAACAGACCCAACACCCTCTCCGCCAGCAACGAAGGATGTGACAAAGCGCTTCCCTCCTGGTGACAGCACCCAGGTTTCCACTGAGCCTGCCTGGCTCGCCCTAGCCAAGCGTAAGGCCAAAGCCTGGAGCGACTGCCCACAGATCATCAAGTGATCCAATACCTTGACCAAGTGAAACAAGCAAATAAATCTCATCTCCTTCATGCACATCAGTTCAGGTCACTGCACCACAGCTCACCTCTGGTGATACATGGCAACATAGAAATGTTTGACCTCAATATTCCACAAATCACAAGCAATCAGACGTTTCCTAATAATTGGTATTTTAAAAACGTATTGCCATAATGATAAAACATTGTGCCTACATACAGATTCCCAAGTCAGATGGATTGGAGAACTTATGACGAAACACATCTCTATCTCCAAAGCCGATTCTTATTCCTTTGGTTTTCAAAAACAACACAAAACTTTGCATACATCAACAGTTTATTTAATCCTTTCCTGTCACAGTCAATCAATCATTTCTAAGACTCTTTGTCAGCAGTTATAGCCCTTCATATCTCAAAAGCCTGTTAACAAAAATCAGTGTATATACACAATGCATGTTAAACTGTTGATCCTAGATATTACTAAAACAATATGTGTTTCATATTCAACGCAATTTAAAACATTTTAAACAAAACAGTGTGCTTTGGTGACAGTTCTGGGAAGCAATTCAAGGGCTAATAATAACAACACAGTTGGTATAACCTTGACAAATCTCACTCTTTACTCCCACAAGCATGTGCATCAAACAATAATTTTATTATTTTTTTAGGTTTGGTGACCCTTTCTCATGTATTTATTTAAATGTGTTGACACCACTAGACTTTGTTGATGGACAGATGTGGTCTCTGTTTTTCCTAACTTATTATATTTGATATCTTGGCAAAGTACAAAGATCTTCACTGTGTCCGTAACAACTGTGAGTACTGTCATTTTAACTATTGCTAAAATCATCATGATAAGAACATGTCGACACGGTTTACTCATGTAAGTAACTAACACTGAATTTCTCCTCAACGTTTTAATTTCACTTTATGCACTTGAGCCGTGTTGTCAACTGACAACAAAACTACTTTTAGCAGCATATATACCCGCCTGTTTCCGTACACTGTTGCCGGAAATAACAAACTGCCTGCTTGCTGTAACATAAACAATGCTGTCCTGGCGTAGCGTGTGCTAGCATCTCTTTTACCGCTAAGTAGCAAACCTGTGACACGGCTAAGTGATGGGAGATCAGTGTTTCAAAAGCAACATCCCGGGGGGACAGAACAAGAGATCTAGCCAAAGAGTGTTTTCTGTGCAAAACAAGGGAGTGAATGGACTATTAATGGACAACACCTCTATATCTTTGAATAAGGCAGCTAACCTCAGATTGTTCCAGAGGGATTGGCCTTAGGTGAAGCTGTACCTGAACTGTAGGTCGCTCTGGATAAAAATAAAAGTCATGAAATGGCTAAATGGAAGCCTTGATCTCTCAGCAGAGCCACTGACCCCACTATCTAATGTAATGTTGTATGTATGTAATGTATGTAGGTATGTATGTATGTATAGAGGTGAAACGAAATGGACTGTATTCTTACGGAGATCTCTTGAACTGCAGTCGCGTCACTTTGTTTTTACATTGGTCGTGTGCAATAGCGTAGCGTTAACAGTGTTGTATGTGATATGAAACAAAAACAGTTTGTTGATAATTGCACTTTTTTTGTTCTACCTTAGAAATATCCATTAAGGACAAGTGACGCAAATGTTATGAAATGTGTAGAGAAAATTAAAGGAAGATGTTTGAACTCTACGAAACTGAAATTCTGTTTTTTTACTCAAAACACATTTAGCTAGTTTATTCGTTAGCATTCCATATCCTGCAGGGTACATAGTCCATCAAATCTTTCCTATAATAAGCACTTTTTGAAGTCACTCAATAACTGAAAGCATCCAATATATATTTATCTACTTACAACAGGTTTTAAAATTGTGATTAATTACCGTTTGCTCAGTTCTAAACAATAAACGTAATCATTACGACATCCAACCACTAAGGTTTGGCTCCATACAACAGGAGAGGAGAAAAGTTCCCCAGGCAAAGACAAGACTGCCTTTAATGTTCCTGTTTCTCCATCTAAAATCCACACTGTCCCATCTGTAGAGCACACGGCTACCAGTGTTCCAAAACCCCACGGAGTGCCGTCAAACATGAATGGAATAGAAAACACTTTGCCTGTGGTCTGAAACTTCCATAGTAAAGATCCGTTAGCGGCATTTAAACAGTATATGCGACCATCATGTGACCCGCATGTGACCACATGATTGGTTGGTGGTGATGTTGGTGTGCTTCTAGGAGTTTTAAAAACCTTCTGAGAATTGGTCAGAGATTCCAATGAAGAAACGCATGGCGATGAGAAGACCGGTCCTTCGGTGGAGAAGTCCCATAACTGCAAAATAATAAAACATGGATTAGTTCACAAAAAAATACTGGTTATTATTTATCCACCCTTATGTCGCTCCAAACCTATATATGACTCTTTCTTCTGTGGAACACAAAAGATATTTTGAGTGGTCCATACGATGGAATTAAAGGTATAGTTGTTCCCAAAAATGAAAATTCTGTTATGAATTACTCTCTAGTTGTTCCAAACCTGTATAAATTTCTTTGTTTGGTTGAACACAAAGATATTTGAACGAATGCTTGTAACCAACCAGTTCTTGGACCCCATTGACTATCATAGTAGGAAAAATAACAATGGTAGTCAAAAGTGCCCCAGAACTTTTTGATGTCCTACATTCTTTAAAATATCTTTTTTGTGTTCAACAGAACAAAGAAATGTAAAAAGTAAATTTTCCTACTGTCCCTTTAATGGGATCCAATGTTGTTTGGTTATAAGCGTTCTTCAAATAACTTCTGTTGTGTTTTGCAGAGGAAAGTCATACAGGTTTTAAATGACACAAGGGTGAGTAGTTTATGAAAATAAAACATTTTTGGGTAAACAATCCTTTTAAATAAGGTTCACTGAGTTAGTAAGATTTTTATCCTCACCTGATCTCCAGAATGACTTAATCCAACTATATGTCCATTCACTGCACCAATAAAGACACAAGAATCAGCGCAGTATGGAGATGAGAAAAATGGAACGCCACTGGAATACGTCCACAAGACTGTTCCACTGTCCTGTTCAAAAAATGTTTCGTGATAACACATTAGTATAAACCTTACACGTTCAACACTGATATGACTTGTGCCTTTTATGTGTTTACTCTAGTAAAGAACATTTTCTACTTACTGGATTAAGACAGTGGAGATGCCCTCCCAAAGTACAACAGTATAACTGTCTAGGGGAAAGGTGTACACATGGGGATGAAAACACAGCACCGCCACCACAATAATGCTGCCATTTGCAAGACTTGGCCTGGGATAAAAATGGACAAACGTTTGGTTATCACATCACATGTATATACGGGAAATACAGTATCAAAGGTACAAAGACGGCACTTTGGATTTTTGCATTTATTTGTCTGAACTTTTACCAGTGGGTTTAATGCATATATATGTCCATCATGGGATCCTACAAACACCAGCCCAGTTTCAGGGTCTACAGTAGGAGAACTTTTCACCACATCTCCTGTCCCAAATGTCCAGACAGTGTCTCCACACGCAACATCCAGAAAATAAACCTGTTTGTCATAGCAGCCTAAAAAAAGGGTTAAACAGCGGTTACACATATGTACACTATACTCTGAGACAAAGACATCCTAATAGATTCACTGAAAGCCTGAGTACAGACCTACTGCCACAAGAGTCCCACATTTTGTAATAGCAGCCGAAGACTCCAGCCGATCTCCAAGTATACGTTCCCAGATGACCTCACCATTGCTCAGATTGAGAGCCTGCAGTCTGTGTGAATGAGACCCAATGAACACCGTGGTTCTCTCGGGAGCCACCAGCAGCACTGGAGACGCATCCACACATCTGCCCGTGTCTGAGCTCCAGACGACCCTGAGTTCAAGTGGAAGAACATCCGAAGAACTTTCCTGAGAATAGTCACCTCTCTCAGGTTTAGTTACTTGATGAGGGTCATTTTGAGGTATCTTACAAAGTTCATACGCATTATTATCTTTTAGACTATTTTGATCTATTATTTTACTCTTGTCCTCTTGCATTCTCTGAAAACAACCCCAATCAATAACCTCACCAGCCCTCCTCACAACTATAAATCCCATAGTCTTTCTCACGGAGGGAGCTACAAAACCCGCTGTACTTTCCGAGACACCCACTGTAGTCATATCTTTGTGCTGTCTTTTGCTTGAAACAACAGATATTGAATCCTCGCGGATTCTCTTCATTGATGGCTGGATTAGATTTTTATCCTTTTCTGTCACTATTTGGCTAAGCACATCTAAGAAAGAGCCATCCAGTATGACCTCCAGCAGGCTCACAGGGGTTGTCCCCATGGCAACAGTGATCTCATCATAGAGGCGAAGGGCCTGAAGGGAATCTCCTCCACTTAACATGAAGTGTGCATCTTCCTTAACCACGAGGTCATCAGCTAGGCCAAGACACTCCTAACACACAGACAAACACATGATGGCAGTTTTTCTCAGTAAGCAATAAGTAAGATAAAAAACGAACTGTTAAAGTGATAGTTCACCCAAAAATAAAAATTCTGTAATTTATTAAAAACTGTTTGACTTCTGTGGAACACAAAAGAAAATATTTTGAGGAATGTCAATGTTGTTTGGTTATCAACATTCTTCAAAATATCTTCTTTTTTGTTGTGCAGAAGAAAGAAAGTCATACAGGTTTGGAATGACATGAGAGTGAATAGATAATGAAATTGTTTATTTTTGGTTGAACTCTCTTTAAAGAAGTATCTGTCATTTACGTTTCTTCCATTAAATATGAGGAATTATGTTATAGTGCAGAAATGTATATGAAGAAATTGCAGAATATGCAGAAAACATTGACAGAATTTAAATTTTTGGGTAAACAATCCATGCATGTTATATTTAGCTAGCTTATATTTAACTGTACTGTTTGTGCAAAATATGTGAAAATGCTGTTTACCTTCCATAGGGTTTGTAATTTCAGTCTCACAATTTCAATTTTTTCCTGTTCAGTTTCTCTTTTTGCATCTTGTCTTCGTGTCGCACACATCTTTATTAACTCGTCCATTGCTACTTTACCTAAAAATACATGCAGGAAGAACATAAGTGGCTATAACAAAATATGGACAAAACATCCACTGACCAGAAACAAATTACATTTATTTAAAGAAACAGTTAATACAAAAGTGCTGTCATCATGTAGACCGAACACATTTCTGATAATTAGAAAATGTCTTTGTCCATTAAAAAAACTAATTTTGATCCCCTTTGACTTCTATAATATGGACAAAAATACTTTGACTTCTGCAGAAGAAACAAATTATAGAACTGTAATTTTTGTGTAGACTGTCTCTTTAAATCCATAAAGGAAGGTGCTCACTTGCCATGAGATGTGAGTGGAAGTGCAGGAATGAAGAATATTGTGTCTGGAATGCTATGACGGTCCAACAGCTGCGATAACCTCTCTCGAATCACCCCTTCAATAACTCTGCTGGCTGGGTCTGTGCAGTTTCTTGTGACATCTGGAGCAGCAAAGTCTTCAGAGGACACTGTGGATTGTTCTCCGTGAACGTCAGAGGAGGAAGACGAAAGGGCTGTTAGCTGACCTGATGCGAGCACTATAAATGCCATCAGTCTGCTATCCTCACTCAAGCTCACGGCACATGCCTCTACCTGGGGTAAATTCTCAATGGTCTAAAAACAAAAACAGATGTCATTGTACAACTTGTACCTTTAAAATAATCTCAGGGTTTTATTTTGAGATACCTGTAGAGGGCTTACCTGCTGCAGGGCATCTAGATGTACCCGCTGACCAAAGCGTTTGACAAGCCGATCTTTCCTGCCAAGGAAATAAAGATGGGAATTGCGCACCTGTACCCAGTCACCGGTCGCACGCATTGTTCCCCTGACTACAGTTTTCTCATCGTCTAGCAGACACACTCTCTCCTGACCACCTAGGAGGAAAAATACAGTGTTCAGAAAAAACTACAAGGGGGAGAAAAGCATATATTCATCCTGATGTCATTGAAAATGTGTATGACTTTTTCTGTAGTACACAAAAGAAGATATTTTAAGAAAAGTGGTTTTGTGTCTATACAATAGAAGTCAATGAGCACCAATTTTGGTAACATTATGCAAAATATCTTTTTTGTGTTCTGCGAAACAAAGAAATTCATACAGATTTGGAATGACATGAGGGTGAGTAAACAAAGCTACAATTTTTATTTTAAGATAAACTATCCCTTTAATCTATGTAACTATAATGGAAAAAGTGCTTTGTTTAGTGACTTATTTTTAGATCATGATATCATACCAATGAACACTTGTCCTTCTCCATCAGTGACGAGACATCCTGTCTCATCTCTCACTTCAATTGTGGTGTCCAGCATGGGCTCCCCAAGGGGCACAGGTACATCTGTGCTATCGTACAATACATATCTTCAGTAAACATATGATCACAGGACAAAACTTCTGTGTTAAATGTTGTTTAGTAGCCTCTTTAAGACTAAGCTGTAACTTTTGATAACAAGATTCTCTATACACGATTGTCCCCGTTTCTGTAAACCTGTAAAATGTCAACATTATTCCTAAAAACTACAGGACATACACTGTTAACATGAGTTTAAAACAAAACCCAGCACATGGTTAGAGGCTGGGCTTCACTCACCCGTCATCCATGCACTGGAGTGTTTCTGGGACTTTGTACCAGCTTGCCCAGCAAGACACTTCTGTAGTGCCATAAAGATTACAGATGTGTGTGCTATTGCCTTTCTGCCTCCAGCTCTTTAAAATAGTAAGAGATGGACATGGCTCTCCTCCAAAAGCCAACAACCTCAGGGATGAATCTGCACTGAGCACCTCCTCCTGCAGGACACGCCTTCCAAACCGCCTCACCAGAGTGGGCGTGGCCTATAAATGTGTGTTTAAGTGTGAATTTTGTGTTAAACGAAATATTAAAAGAACAGATGTGAAATGATTGGACCACAACCTCTCACTAAGACAAAACAGCATCTTGTGTAAACTCTTCACCTGTAGGACTGTTGTTTTGTTGCGTTTAAACAGCACATGTGCAAGTCTGCGTGGCATCTTTTTAACAGCCGAGGGGACGATTAGCAGACACGCTCCAGAAGACAGCGCCAAGAACATCTCTACCACAGAGGGGTCAAACGTTAACGGAGAAGAAAGGAACACAACATCTTCTTCTGCAGTCATCTTAAATAGAGATCTGTAAAGAAAGCATTTCCCCAAAAACACATATTATCACAAAACTTCTACAAGCAGTGCATTAAACATAATGTTTGTCTATTTGCACCAACCTTAGATGTATTATATTAGGCACAATGCATTTGTGCGGGACCTTCACTATCTTTGGAAGGCCTGTAGTTCCAGATGTGTGCAAAATATAAGCCAACTGCTCCCTCTGGTGGATATCTTTGGCCGTAGCAGAGATTGTCAGATGTTCTGACTCGGTAGGTGGAATGCTTGCATCCTGCTCTCTGCTTAACTTCATCAATGTGAGCTTGTGTGAAGACATGTTTGCACATACCGTCAGTGACAATAGGTTGGAAAATGCACTCTGAAATTGCTGTTGGTTACAAAGCATGGCTTTAATAATGTAATTCTACAAACGTATACAGTCTAACAATAATGGACATTTTGAAAAATGTGGAAATGTTGACTTTAACCCACGTGAAGCAGATCAGTCTGTATTAAGCAGTAGTTTAGACTGCACTTGTTTATCATTCTTAGGATGCACAGATGTGGTGACGTAGG
Source organism: Oreonectes daqikongensis (assembly GCA_026939265.1). Taxonomy (NCBI): domain Eukaryota; kingdom Metazoa; phylum Chordata; class Actinopteri; order Cypriniformes; family Nemacheilidae; genus Oreonectes; species Oreonectes daqikongensis. Next base: position 5,508,644 of record JAOTQM010000351.1, on the reverse strand, counting down.
ATCCAGAGGTACATATGCAGCAGGAAACTGCAGAACACTGTCCAAAGACATAACAGTTTGATTTATTTTAACTGGGCAATAAACATGTTTGACAGATCAAAAAATAATACTTTAGTCTACTTCTGACTTGCATAAACTTCTAATGATCTCAATAAATCGTACCCCATAATCCAGACAGGAAGAAAGACGTCTGAACGACAGAATAACCCTATAGCGCCGTCGTATTTCTGGACAGAGACGCGCAATTGTTCAGTTAATTCATTTGCAAAATAAATAATTTCATTATATGTCAAAGACAAGCGCGCTGCAATGCTGCTGTCAAATATGACAGCTATTTTATCCCCGCGCGCGAGCGCCGCCTCTTGCACCAGCTTATGAAGGAGTTTCGCTTCCATTATCTTAGAGGAATTATGTTAAAGTATAATTTATCAAAACGGTCAAATACATTGCACATTTCATAAACATCTTTCGGCGCATGAGCATCTCATCCTACTCCATACGCTCAATGAGCGGCGCGTTAAAATGACGTTGCAGGCTGTGTGAATAACGTCCAATCACAGCTCGAGTTTCTTCTCCGGGAAGTTTGAAATTTCCGTGTGGCCGCTAATCGAGTGTAGACAATCTATGTTTATGTTTGCTAAATTTTATTAATCTCCAAAATATATCGTCACATACAACATGCCTGGAAAGCCTCCCTATACAGATCAATTCAAGAGAAATGACGATGTGTTCAGAAAAACGATGGAGTCTATTTTTCAGAAGGTATGTCGTGCTGTTTAACGTAACGTTATACGACAAACGATTGGCGCCAGTCTTATCAAATGTTTTGTGTTTAATATGTTAACGGAACAAAATGTTTATTATGTTTTATTAAGTATTCCAGTTTAAATGACCCTGGAATAGATATCTGTCTGAAAACAATGACATGCAGGACCGGAAGAGGTAACATTAAGCTAAAATGTCGAATGTATTTTTAATAATATCTGCCCATTATGTGGGTTACACAGATTTTCTGATTTCTGTTTTGGTGTGTTTATTTTATAACTAACGTTACAGGTTCAGTGCCCCTTGACAGCGCAGCTGGAAAACGCGAGTTGGAAAACTTAAAGGTATCACATTTGTTACTGTAAACAACCCAGATTTATTTACTTTTAACATTTTTACAGTTAAAACATAATACGAGTCTTTTATTATTAGTGTTTTATATTACACGTTGTAATAGTGAAAGTACTCCTCAATTGTTAATGATAGACATATTCATTAGTTCTGGCCTATGATCATTTTCTTGGGAATATGAATGTACCCACTGTAACATTTATTCTCTTTTCACTCATGCAGCTTCGGGTCAATGCAAACCATTCGATCAGAGGCAAGAAACAAGATTCTCTGTATTTTTGAACTGCATTGCATTTTAATAGATTGAATCTTATTATTGTGCAGTCAATATTTTACTTATTACGTTTTCTCTTTTTGTGTTTCTTAGAGGACTTTGAGGACAATGAGCAGGTTGTATTAAAAAGTAGTTTTCTAGTTGAATATAAAATGATAAATTCCTAAACAGTCAACTGTGTAATTCCATGATGTTTGTTCATCCCAGCATAATATTGTTCTGTTGTATTATTGTTTTCACCAGATGGAACTGTCAGGGATCACTGAGGATGATCTTGCCTACTCTGATCAGAAGGAAAACAATGAAAGTCTGTGTAAGTATTAAATTATTTCATAACAATGACTTCGCCAAGCAAACCTATTTGGGGTTTTCAAAAATGTCACTGAAATTAAACATTTGTATATAAACGAAGAAGAGAATGAAACACAATTTTTAATTTGATAGTTATTAAGCATAAATCAAGAATTAAGCATAAAATGTCTTTTATGTGTTTGTTTTTAAGGGCATGGTAGGGATTTACTCCAGCAATCTATGAATGGGATGAATTCATCTCATAGCAGTCTGTTGGGAGTGATTTCTCAGCCTGAGGAAGATGATGAAGAACTGGAGAAAACATTGAGCAGTCATGGCAGTACCCTCCTGGATGTCTATCCGAGCATGCTCAATCAGATCGGTGAAGCATACCGGCGACAGCACGTGACGGATACAGCAAAAGCCGTGCTGCAGAAATATCGTCGCAAACAGTGGCATGCTGGAGTGTCAAACCCTCGCATCACTTCCTTGAAGAACAGGACACTAAATAAGACAACTGAGATGTCATTTACCAAACAAAGTCCAGTTCAAGAAAACATTCGCAAGTGTACCAGGGACGGCGGTACATTTCAGAACTTCAAAAACAAACTGAAGCCTTCACCTCTCAAAAATGCATCCTATGAGGCCAGTGCCTGTTTTTACTCGCCGAGGAGGGACAACGCTAATGTGAGTGAAATGTCAAATGAGTCTCCATGGACTGAACTGCATTTAGACAGAAAACAGAATACGGCCCGTGTGATTGACTTCTCAACACCTCCTCACTCTGTTTCCCCCTTACTTGGTGATCGGTCACCTGATCTGAATCAAACTTATGATATTGAACCGACTGTTTTGTCAGCTTCCGCTGTTCCAGCCTCACTGGTCTCCATCTGTCCACAACCAGCACGGTACTCCCCGGGCGGAGCAGCTAAAGGTCTGTCTCTAATGGAACAGAGAAGGATTTTACTAAGAGCACGGCCCTCCGATCTGCAGTCGCCCCACATCTCTTTGGACGAAGACTGCTTCAGGGACCGGCTAAATTCTTCTGTCTCCTCCCCACAGCGTGGTTTCAGTTGTTTATCTCCTAGTAGGAAGAGCATTTTCAAACCTGTGTCACTGGAAAGACAACAGTCAACAGTACAAAATTTAATGCGAAATTCTCCTCCCCACCGTCAAGTTCATTCTGAGGTGGGGATGTCATCACCTCAATGTTCTCTTTACCACCGTCCTGAGCATCAACAAAGTTTTTTTTCTACTAATCTTCTAACTCCAAGATTGTTCGAACATCAGCGTTCTCTCCCAGGTCCCAGGTCCACTTGCTCATCCAGTCGTTCCCATACTGACATAGAGTTCAGAAAGCTGTATCACCACTTCATCTGTCACGGAACATCTTCTCCATGCCCTTCCTCCCGCTGTCAGCTGTGCGAGAAGCAGCTAAAGAAGACGTCCCAAAGCACGGGCTTCTCCTCATCCAGCATGTCCGCTCTCGCTTTAACACCCCTGAAACTAGCGCTCAAGAAACGCCGCCGTCAGCCCGAGGTGGAAGAGTCACTTCGATTCAAACGCTTCCGGGAGAGTTGTTCCCCCGTTAAACACGTCCAGCGTTTGCCACATCAGATGAAAAGCGAATACGTGGCCCCTGCCGTCGCAGAACCTGGTAAAGATAGGCACACGTGGGAAAGGGCAATCTTGCTGCAGTGTCCCAGTCCGCAGTTCCTAAGGGGTACCGGAAACCTCAGAAGAATCAGAGAGGCTAATTTAGCCATGCAACTGAACCAAAGTGCTTCGCCTTGGGTAAGAACATCATTGGTGTGGCTATTATTTACATGTTTAATACATTTGAACAGTAAGTAAACTTTGTTTTCTGCTTCATTTGCAGAGAGATGTTTCAAGTGGAGTGCATGCGGTTAAAGGTTTGTAGCCCAATGTTCACTTGGCAATACTCGTGCTACTTGAATGTCAAAAAATGTCATCACGTTGATTGATGTTTAACTTTATTAAGTGTATATGTTCATTGTTTTTTTACCAGCTGAGTCACCATTGAGCTCTTTTAATCGGGCTATGACTCCACTCTCTCCAAGGTAATTCATATGCAAGAAATAATGTATTAATGACTAACTTAAACCAATGATGATGTACTAATTCACTGTTCTAAAATATTGACCCTAAAATGTATTTGGACACTTCTGGATATACAAGTCACCCTTAACTTTGTCTTTACATGACACCGTTTTCAACTTAAAACTTTTTTTTACACATCAACGGCTTTTTGGGTGCTTGAAAACGCAAACATTTTGAAACCGATACCGCTATTGTCTCCATGTAAACTACAAAAATGTGAATTTGTGAAAATTATGTCATGTACATACGTATTACATGTTTCTTTACAAAGTGACATCGCCAACTACTTGTCTGGCATGTATAATACAGCCCTACAAAGGCAAAAAAAAAACTTAAAGAGAGTGAAATGAAAATTCTGTCATGAATTACTTACTCTAGTTGTTCCAAATCTGTATATATTTCTTTGTTCTGATGAACACAGAGAAAGATATTTGGAAGAATGTAACCAAACCGTTCTTGGCCACCATTGACTACCATAGTATGAAAAATAACTTTATATTTTGTACTTCAAGAAATGTTGAAGAATGTAGGACAGCAAAAGGTTCTGGGCCACTATGGTAGTCAATGGTGCCTAAGAACTGTTTAGTTACAAGCATTCTTCCAAATATCTTTCTATAAATATATAACCCCATATTTCCTAAAAAAACGAAACTAACACCTTTTCGACCAAGAACAAAGTTACTGCCTTTGCCTTTTAAGGTGATTTTGTGAATCTCTGTGAATTGGGAACCTTAACAAAAATGTTACAACGTTGTTGTCTGTGAAATGTCTTTAAAAAAACTTTTCTGTTTGCAGTACATCATTGTTGTGTAAATGTACCCGTAATGTCATCAATATTGTGTTTAAACTGTGCTTGCATAATATGTAGACTTATTTGTATTTGTCCTTGTGCAATGATTGGATTCTTAATCATTCAGTTGAAGACTAAACGACTCTTTGTATTCTTAAGTGTTTCAAGGAGGCGACTCCAGTATGGGCTTCTGCAGTGACTGGGTTTTTCCTGTCCACACATCTCCATTCTTTGGGCTTAACCATAGATATGATACGATTAAAGCCTCAATTTCACTCTGGAGAAAATACAAGGCATGACATCAACCAGAAAACACTGTTTGATATTCAACTAGCAGTTTTCTTTAAATCTTTTTTTTTAAATATATGTTTGTGTGTACTTATAAAAGCAAATAATAATTAAAACTGATGCATTTACATGTAAACATTTACATCACTATAAAAGATGCTTAAGTTTCTTACAACATATTTACACCAATAGTCAAATGACATATGTACCGACTAATTGTATCCTTGTAAGTAAATAAGTCAGACACCGTTCAAACTAAATTTTAATAAACATGTTTCACATACAAATTTTGATTCTTGTGCATATAGAAAAGCAGGAAAATCTTTTTCATCAATATGTCTGCTAAGACTTATATTCAAACTAAACATAACCAGAATCCAATACTTGAAAATGAAATAAGACTATATTTTCACACGAATGTTATACAATTAAGTGTTTAACAAATCAAACTATTCTGATCCTAACTAGCATTTTAAATTGCTTTCCCTTATAAAGCTGTAACCTTTAAAAGTCATTTTTGAAAAGTCAAATCCAAAGAATGTTTCCGTTTTAACAGTGTATGGTTTGCCTTTTGTATGTTTATGATGTCCAGTACATCATAGCTTAGATAGTTCACCCCCCAAAAAAAAACATTTACTCACCCCATGTCATTTCAAACCTGTATAACTTTCTTCTGCAGAACAAACGATGATATTCTGAAGAACGCTGGTAACCATCAGCCCCTATTGACTTCCATTGTATTGAAACAAAATCACATTTCTCAAAATATATTTTGCTGTCCACAGAAGAAGAGTCATATACATGTTTTGAATGACAATGAGGGTGAATTAATGACCATTTTTTATTTTTGGGTGATTCTGATTCCAGCATTTAAGGGACCGCTTTAAATATTCTAATGTAGACGGAATTCATTTGAAGGCCTTAAGGTCACCATTCGAGCTCCACTGGATATTTGCCTGTCAGGCAGGCTGTGCAGTGGCCAAGTCTACTAGTCTTAGTTTTAGAGCTGATCCTCTCATCTTTCTCCTGTGACTCTATCCCTCCACGAACAGCCGACACCAGACCTTCAACAGACAAGTAACGGACACTCGTAGCACCTGTTCAAAGCAAACACTTTCCATCAATGTTTATCACATTCTAAAAAATCTGTTAAAGCACATGAAATATCTGTAACCACAAATCTGAAAACTTTTCCTCATCTGCATTGTTCTGACCTACCAATATAACCGGCTATATCCTCGAACTCCGGTTTGTTAGCAATAAGCTCCTCTTTGGTTGGAATGTTGATGCCCATGTAGCACGGAAACCGGATCGGCGGTGAGGCAACTCGAATGTGGACCTGTGAGACTCTGCATGTGAGACAAAGCAGCAAAAATTCCAAAAAAATCACTATAAAACAAATATTACCTCTGTTGCGCCTGCTTCCTTTAGCAGTTTAATAATAGGTGAGATGGTGTTGCCCCTGACAATAGAGTCATCGATAAGCACCACACGTTTGCCTGCAAAGTTGTCAGTCAATGCCCCAAACTTCTTGGCCACTCCGAGCTGACGTAGGCGAGTGTTTGGTTGAATGAACGTTCTGCCCACATACCGGTTCTTGCACAGAACCTCCACGTAAGGAAGGCCAGACTACAGGAAGACGCATTTTAAAACTTATGCACCAATAAAACGATGAGATGTGTTTATCATGTTCAATACTCACAACTTGTGCATATCCTAATGCTGCAGGCGTGGCAGATTCTGGAACAGTGCTTACTACATCAGCATCTGTGGGGGCCTCGATGGCGAGCTGCTGTCCACAGCGCTGCCTGACTGTATATACCATCTGCCCTGCAACATGGTAATACAATGATTTTACCTAGAACCAAGTTCATTATTTTCTAACCATGGAGATCAAATAAAACCAACTTACCTTCAAATATGGAGTCTGGCCTGGCGAAGTAAACATATTCAAATATGCAGAAAGCAGGATTGTCTCCCTCTGGTCGTGGGACAACACTTAGACTCTTTACTCCATGTTTAGATATCTGGACTATCTCTCCAGGCTGCACTTCACGATAATACCTAAAAGATAATAATATTGTTAATATTAATCATAATCAGTTTTGTCAACAACCGTGATATTAAAATCATAATTATCAATATCATGTTAATACTACACATATAGTAATACTGTAAATTATTTAATACTCATTTAACGTCTCTACACTGATAATTTAAGTTTGATTCATCGGCCAAATAAGGAGAAAACACAAAAGATACATTTGGCTGAAAGATGAATTTGATATATATTGTGATAGCATCACATGATAATTGTGTCAGTCAAATCTGATATACTGACCACCCTAATATATACTGTAGGTAGTCAAAGAGATTTACACAAAATGCAAATACCATATTAAAATGAAACTTCTGCTTAAATCCTAACCAAGTAAAGGTTGTCATGATGATGTGAACATACTTTGCTCCAATGGACTGAAAGCTACAGGACTCAGATGAGACCACCCAGCCCTCTGTATCTCTTTCTCCAGCACCTAAAGAGTAAAATGAGTAGGAATGAGTTTAGCACAAAAACTGAACAGCTCACATACGGTCTCATCAGGCTTTGTTATCCCTTCAATTCCTTCCCATCACTACTGTATTACTATTTTCATCTGCACACACCTGAGCTGTGCAGTTTGGAGATGGGCACTAGACATCCAATACAGAGAGGCCTGTTTCCATAGGGGTCCCTCACCGCATAGATGACATCTTTATACATCACGAGCAGCGAGTATGCTGTAGGTGTCTCCATCATCAGGTTCTTAATACTGAGACAAAACAAAAACATGCATATAAAGTTATTCAGATGTGCAAGTTTTATAAGCTTTCCTGTAGCTCTGTGATTAGAGCATCCCAGGGATTGCACATACTTAGAAACTAATGTATAGTATAATGCAATGTAAGTCGCTTTGGATAAAAGCGTCTGCCAAATGCGTAAATGTAAATAAGTGGTCCTCCTATCAAATGTTTTGTGATGCATAACTTGCCGAGCCACCCAATCAGGAGTATCCAGCTCCTCCATGGGAGGAGTCAGTGCAAGCAGCTGGGTGATAAGCTCACTGTCTGAACTGGTGGAGAGTCCAACACCATGTCGCATGACCTACAACACAAATTATTACATGTTATTTTATACATATTTATGTAAAGTCATCTGTTACAATCGCAACCCACCTTTTTACGCAACGCAGAAGCATTGACCAGTTCTCCATTGTGTGCCACTGCAATCTTGCCATGAAGAGTGTCTACCACGAAAGGCTGGCAGTTCTGAAGTTCGGAGATCCCTGTGGTGGAATAACGCGTGTGTCCGATGGCTAGGTTGCCGTTGCGGAGCTTCAGTAAATCATCCGGTTTAAAGGCTGAATTTACTAATCCCATGCCCTGTGAGAGAGAAAGCAACCATTTCAGGCATGTCTAATCCTGCAATCATTGCTGTGTTTAAAAATACTGCTTCCTGGGGGGGATGAATGAACAATGCGTTAAATGTGTGTTAAAGTGTGAAGAGGACGTTTACACATTGAAATTGTGTTTTTTCTATTATAGTACCTTTAAGGTGGTGTATGTTGGGGGGTTTGTTCCAGTACTTGTGACAATCCCAGCACTCTCTTGACCCCTATATAACATAAAAGTGTCAAATACATGTGAAAATTATTATTTTACATATACAGTCCTAGAGGCTGTTCAGCATGTATTGTGGCAATTCTAGTCTAGTGTCTGTTGCATTTCAACAGAAACAAACCTCAGGATGGACATGAAGTCCTCCAAAAGCAATGTCAAAGAGAGGCGATTGCAAAGACACATCCAGGTTTTAAAAACAAATCATCTTAAAATACATGTAACAACATTAGTATTGTGCGGTTTAAACATGAACTTTGAAAATACAATTATTTATTTAATACACTTATTATACAATAAAATAACAATATAAATGAATATTATTATAAAATATAAATAAATATATTATTAGCCACTAGCCAGACCGATCAACATGTGCATGTGTCCAATTGAACGTCTATAAAAATAAGCTGAAACATATACATACAAATGGCTTATTTTTTTTTTATATTACATTTTGTGTGCCTAAATAATTAAAATGTTCTTATAGATTATACATAAAAAGATCCTATTTTGCAAAAAATAGTGCAGAAAAAGTGCACACCCCAACCAACCAACTAATATATATATATATCAGAGCAAAACAAGAAAAGCTTGGCACACCAAAGCTATACATAGCGCACTAGTCAATGAATTAAGAGCTCAAACTGTTGTATAAAACACAACAAAAATTGTGTTGTCATTCACACCTTACCCTTTACTTTGCATAATGTCACATTGTTGTTTTTAACCCATTTACGCCTATTCAGGGATGAAAACTCAATGTCTAATCTGACCAAGTAATTGAACTTCATCAGAAGTTTATCTTTTGGTGTTCTACAAACGAAATAAAAAGAAAAAAAATCGAACTGTTTGGAACAACTAAGTAAATTATGAATTTTCACTTGAGTAACATTTTTGCATTCCGTTAATAAACAAGAAATGCATATTTTATCACTGCATTTCATGCTGCATGTAGACAGTAAATACATTACAACAAGCAACATGTCTCAGCAAGACTTGCTCCAGACTTGAGTCTTGCTCACATAAATCTCTCTCTCTCTCTCTCTATTTTACACCAACAATATCAAATCAAGCCAAATATATTTTATGAGTCAGTGGCTGCACAGCATGTGACAAAAGCAGATCAAACTGGTTTGTGTGAAACTGTCTGTTAGGCTGAGTGAGAATGAGGAAGAAGGGGGAGGGGTAGTGAGAACAAGAGAGAAAGAGAGAGAGAGTTTTCTATTTTAACCTGGATTTGTACAGAATGTTTATATTTAATTTTCCTGTGCTTTGGCAATGTAAGATTTATTTTATCATGCCAATAAAGCTTCTTTGAATCTTGAGAGAGAGAGAACAAAAGATGGACTGAAAGCTTTATGACCCAACAAATGACCCAACAAACACATTTAAAACAGAGGCTCGACGTAGCCGGAAGCCTCTGAGCCTTTTCTAGATGTCTCAATGAGAGAGATCGACGCTGAAAGTGCAGCTCACTCGCCAAGCCACTTCTCACGTTTCCTCCGCGTCCCTTCCCCCACCGCACGCAGCTTAAGCCAGTCACGGGGCTGTTCTCGGTCACGTGGGCGTTCCTAACTGGCTCAGTCGTCTGGTTGCCTTGGACACTGAGCTTAAAGTCTACAGGGAGGGGGAGCGGAGAGGATAAAGGCAGAGACGAACAAACAGAAGCCATTTCTAGGCAAGCTTAGAAACATGGAGCCTGAAACAGAGCAACAAAGCAATGCCAGACAGGAAAAGAGACAGAGGGGAGCAAGTAGACACAAATGGAAAGCGGAGGAAGTTAAAGCTCTGCTTTTAGTGTGGAGGGAGAGACAGGCATGGGACGAGGAAGAGAGCAGGGCCAAATATGAGACCATCTCAAGCCGACTGAGAGAGCTCGGGGTGTGTAGAGACTGGTTAGATTGTAAGGCCCAGAGTGCCAATATGGATCTTCCAGATTGGAGGCCTACACAGACTCTCTACAAACAGACCCAAAGGTCTTACGCGGCGGACGAAGAGCCGACGGCAGCCAACATGAGAGAAGAGGCTACGAATCTCCCAGAAGGTAATTCTCAACAAATATCACAATACTATATAAAACTGGAAATTTCATTTTTTTTGCATTTTATATTAAACAAAAGAGAATAGTTATATATATTTACACATATTCTTAATCTCTCTGTAAGTCGCTTTGGATAAAAGCGTCTGCTACATGACTAAATGTATGTGTGTATATATATATATATATATATATATATATAAAAACAAAAACTCACACATGCTCAGCAAAAATGCTCACATGGGTGCTCGACCAAAAAACAAGGCAGGTTTGCACACCAGAGCTCAAAGAAACAGTGTATTAATAATAGTTAACCAAAAATGTCTTCTGCATATTTTAAAGAACACCGAGAAGCAAACATTAGACCCCATTGACTTCCATTTTATCAACACAAAACCATTGAGACATTTCTAAAAATATTTTCTTTTGTGTCCCACAGAAAAGTGTCATACACATGTTTTGAACAAAATGTGGGTGAAAAACTGATATTCTTTTTAATTTTTTTTATTTATGCCTACTCAGGGATGGAAGGGGGGAGACACTGGTCTGACAAGGAGGTTCGCGCTCTCCTTAAGGTCTGGTCTGACCGAGAGGTTCACAGGCAGCTCCAACGCACACACAGAAACAAGGCCATCTTCCAGGAGATGGCACGACGCCTGGAGCACCAACACGGCGTGGCGCGGGATTGGAGACAATGCCGTACCAAATACAAGAACCTGAAATATGACTACAAAGTCAGCAAAAGCCAAGGTCGGCCAATGAGGTTTGGTGTCGAGCTCGATTCTATACTGCAGGGAAAAGACGAAGGCAGCGGGGAGAGGAAATCATATAGGAAAATACCCAACAGGGACCAGGTGACCGTGATGCGTGAACCAGAGGAAGAACATGTCATCAAGATTGATGATGGTAAGATTTTTATGATCAATTTGCAGAGAATGTAGCATCATGATGTTTTTGTCCATCTAAAACTTTGTTGTTTTGAAGATGAAAGTCTGGCAGAGATGCAAACCATGATGAAAACTGCGAACCATCCGCTGACTGCAGGAGAGACCGGTGAGTCACCAGCTGAATGGTAAATGTTATTCAATCGAAAATAAACTTCTCAATTATTGGGTTTCATTTATACCATTCCAGAAACAACATCAGCACCAAATGAACCAAATATAATCACAGTGCACGACTCGGGCAGAAACTGGAGCGAGGAAGAGGTGGCCGCGCTGCTTCGGATCTGGGCTGAAGAAGGGATCCAACGACAGCTCCAAGGCTCGACCAGAAATAAAGACATATTTGTGCAGATTTCACGCAGGCTTCTTCAGCAAGGCGTAGAAAGGGACTGGAAACAATGCCGCACCAAGTACAAAAACCTTAAATATCTCTATCGTTCTCTGCAGAGAGGAAAGAGTGATATTGGGGATCCTCGTCGTATCATGAGGTTTTATGACCAACTGGATGCCCTTCTGTCCAAGCCTTCTAGAAGCCGCGTGGATTATTCTGAGTTTTCCACCGCAAGCGGTTTAATTATGAGTTCTACGATGTTTGATGCTCCCGAATTCGAAGAGCACTCAATGGGTGGAAATCCTCAGGAGGACAGTGTTGCAGTTAGATATGACCAGCCGCCTGTAGAAGAGGCCACTTTGAGATCACCCGTCATTTCAGCAAGGGTTTGTAAGATACAAAATGAGACTGAAGGCCAGACAAGGTCAGAGGATTTGACAAATGTGGAATTCGGGGTGCCTAAAATAAACACCATCATGGGAAGGACATCCGGAAGCCCTCAGATAGAATATGAACAGCATCTGTCCTCTGATTCGGTCACTGCTGTTATATATGAAGAAGAAGAAAATTATAAAAGCAACACAGGTAATACTACTACTAATAAATATCAATGGTTTCCACATTTTATAGTAAAGACCAAACACACCAAATTCTGAATAAATCTATAATAAATAATAATAATTCTTAACACAATAATACACCACAAATAACACATTCATCATTGTTAAATCTGTATTCAATGAAGACCCCAATAAACAACAACTGAATGACATCATTTTAAAGTATTAAGTGTAAACTTAATGGCATGTTTTATTCACCTATTTTTAATGTCTACATGTTTTCAACACAGACAACAGCAACAGGTCACACACAAGAGGAGAGCATGTGATGGCTACCAGAGGACAAAAAAGGAAGGCCGCAGATGAAGGTTTTCATTATAATATCATTACAGGGACTTTCTTAAAGATTATAATGCACGGAAATTATCATAACGGAGTCTGGTGTGATTGAATCTTGTGACTACAAACTCTAATAGAATAAAGATGGGAGTAAGAGCACAATAAGACCACAAGGTCACACACACAGGGACTCAGCAAAGAACTACATATCAGATGAAAATGTGATTCCACTTAGGGACAACACAACGTATTGACATCAGGAACAATACTGACCTATTTAGATATTCGAATACCTGAATAAAACTGAGAAGTCAGTATATAATAATATCATTCAACACTACAATGCGACATAAACTATTTGAATACATGTTAGTGTAATAAGATATTTAAGTATATGAACTTGTTGATTAATTACCAAACATGTTTTTGAGCAACTGCTAACTTCATCTTGTGTGTTTAGGGGACCATTTGGTTTGTAAAAAGTTTCACGAAAGTATTGAGGATGGAGACAGCAGCACGGACTGTTCGGAGAATATAGACTTTCAATGTAAAGAAGAAGTGGATCAATACATTCCCATCATGGAGATCACATCAGTGTGTTCAATGGCGTCTAATGCAATCCCGTCTGATCAATCGGTGAGAAGACAATGGAAATCTATTTATTTCATTGCATTGTTTACAGGTTATACAGCATGAATCGTGTTTTTGTTTAAGTGTTGCTACAGCTATTAATGGCAAACGTAACAGGAAGAGAAAACATGCAATTGCACAAATAATGACACATTTTTAAACTGAATGCAACGTTATTTATGCATACATGCAGTTACAGTGTTGCTTTTTAATTTTATTGAACACTCATTCAAAAACACACGTCTAAATTGTTAAAGGAAATGTATCATATTTTCATTTTACAGTAAGAATAGATTGTAAGTATGGTTAATGCAATGTACCTGTGCTGTAAAGCAACAAGTCCCAGTGTCAGTATCTGCGCGACCTCCAGTTGTGTTGGCCATTCTCCCGCTGCAACACAGCCAAAAACCCCGCATTCCTCTCCAATGCCCGACTCCTCAAACTCCATGTCTTCCCGTCCCGATCTGTTTGCCTGTGTTTAATGCGTGTATTAGCACGCTGGCTGAATTTCGCTGAAAACACGTGTTTCCTCACTGGAAAGCGAACAGCAGGACGTAACAACAGACCATTCAAATAAACAACGACCCTACAGAAAAGCATACGGAAAGTAAATGAAGCATTTGGCAAACGAATAACAAATAAAGTCGGGTTGTTACATTTTAAGCAATGCGCTAAAGGCTTGCGCCATAGTTACCCAAACCACGTGCGCTTTAACTTCAGCGGAGTTTGCAAAGTTGTATCATAGTCGATATTTGCAGCTTTGAATAGATCGATAATAGGCTTTTTCTTCCAAAGAAACGACGTAAAAAGGATTTTGCCCACGTGGTGGAGATGGCATTATTCTGATTGGTTTTAATGGATCGGCAGAGTGTCGTAACTGGCGTTGCCCTTGTGAGAATAAATGAGTTGAATCTCTCTCCCCTCGCCATACTTTATATCAGCTTACATCTGAAGTATTTTCGCGTTCCCACAACAACGTATTCACATCATTGCTCCAGACTAAACACGTTTCTGATCATCTTTTTCAGGAAAACCGAAACTCAACAAACATGCAGAACGCAGCAGGTACGTTTGATGTTGTTTGAATGCGAAATATTTTCGAATTTGCAGTTGCGCGGTATATGCACCAGACATGCATTATTCAGTTGTTTGTGATAAGTCAGTCTTTCTACATCGGTTATTCTCGTTAAATAAATATATATTCCCCATAACTGTGATTTATGTTAAAGTCACACATCAACCAGTCGCTGTAGAGTTAATGTATTGCTGGCTGTTTTATGCGCAGAACTGAAACTAGGACAAAAACTGAACGAGGGCAAGACCAAGCAGATATTTGAGGTCGTGGATGAGGCGGGTCGTGTTCTGGTCCAGTCTAAAGATCAGATCACAGCGGGCAATGCGGTCCGGAAGGATCAGATGGAAGGCAAAGCCGCTATTTCCAACACCACCACTAGCTGTGTGTTCAAACTATTGCAGGATGCTGGTAAGATTTGTTTTACTTTCAACTTAATGTGATACGCATGCATACTATCAACTATTACATTTAGTGTGAAAGCATGTATCTGCTATATCTAGAGCTGTGTTGCTATAAAAGCACAAATAATTGTGCTACAAATACCCAAAGTGGGAGACAAATGTTTTGCAGGTCCTATAAAATCTACTTTTTAATTTCAGGATTCAAGACCGCATTTGTCAGACAACATTCTGAGACCGCATTCGTGGCGGCCCGCTGTGAGATGATACCCATCGAGTGGGTTTGCAGACGGATCGCCACAGGCTCCTTCCTCAAACGAAACCCCGGGGTCAAAGAGGGCTACCGCTTCGCTCCTCTAAAGCTGGAGATGTTCTTCAAGGTGTGAGAAATGATTTACAGTAATAACTAAACAATTTGGGAAACCTTAATTCAATTTAATGAAGGGTTATGGTGGTTGTTTAAGAAGATGGGTTCATTATTTCACAATAACATACAATTTGATTCACTTGACTTTCAGGATGATGCCAATAATGATCCTCAGTGGTCCGAGGAGCAGATATTGGCTGCTAGTTTTCAGCTGGCTGGCCTGACCATTGGCCGCTGTGAGGTGGACATTATGAGCAAAAGTACTGTGGCCATTTTTGAAGTCTTGGAGAAAGCCTGGGCCACACAGGACTGCACTCTGGTGGATATGAAAGTAAGTAGAGTATATTAAACGTGTGAAGTCGGGTTAAAGTTTGTTCAGGAGGTGAATAAATGTTCATAATTTTTCATTTTAGATCGAATTCGGTGTGAATGTGACCACTAAAGAGATTGTGCTGGCTGATGTGATTGACAACGACTCGTGGAGGTTGTGGCCGGCAGGTGATCGCAGCCAGCAGAAAGACAAACAGGTGAGGACTGAATGTACTTTTTCTTGCTTCTGGTTTTGTTATAAGTAAGAATTCCTGTACTGTGTTTATTAGAGAATAAACCATAAATCTGTATGATCCATATGACTGTCAGGTGTACCGTGATTTGAAAGAAGTCACTCCAGAGGCCATGCAGATGGTGAAAAGAAACTTTGAGTGGGTCGCTGAGCGAGTGAAGGTACTTTACTATAGGTCTTCCTTACACAATATGCACAATATGTCCTTAATAAATTATCAAATTATATTGCAAATGTGCACAACAGTCAGTGTGCAATAACATTGTCAGATTTGGTTTATAGGCTGTTTGGATAATAACTGGGCATGGTCTGATGGAAATGTTTTTTTTTTTAGCTGCTCTTGGAGTCACAGGCAAAAGGAAGAGTTGTGGTTCTGATGGGTTCTACTTCAGATGTGGCTCACTGTGAAAAGATCCGGAAGGCTTGTGGCTCGTATGGAATTCCCTGCCATCTTAGAGTGACATCGGCTCATAAAGGTCCTGATGAGACGCTCCGTATCAAAGCCGAATATGAGGGTATGACTGCAGATGCTGTGTTTGTGATTTACAGTTGTTCATATTTCAGAACTCCCATTTTGAAGTAATCTCGCTTTTGTTAATACCACATTTAAGCAGTCAACACCATTTATTTTCTTTCAGGTGATGGAGTACCCACCATATTTGTTGCAGTTGCGGGAAGAAGTAATGGCTTGGGTCCTGTGATGTCAGGCAACACAGCCTACCCTGTTATTAACTGTCCTCCTATTACCCCAGACTGGGGTGCTCAGGATATCTGGTCATCTCTTCGCATGCCAAGCGGTACTAACTAAATATTTATGTTTTATAAGTCTCTCATGTGTTTGTAGTCTTCAGTAAGGTGTAGTGTATTCTTTTATTGATAGAGTATATCTGTCCTTAGAATTAGTAGGTGCACACTATGGGGCAGTTTACTAAACCTAAACATGATTTCTCATTCTTACTCCTGCTTGTCTTCTTTTAGGTTTGGGCTGCTCCACTGTTCTGTCTCCTGAAGCTGCCGCCCAGTTTGCAGCTCAGATTTTTGGTCTAAATGACCACATGGTCTGGGCCAAACTTCGGGCATCAATGCTAAACACCTGGATTTCCTTAAAACAGGCTGACAAGAAGCTACAAGAGTGCAGCCTGTAAAGGACCAGCATTTACATTCCCTCCAACCACTTTGTACATTTCTGCTTCTGTCCTGTCTTGACACCTTTCATTGCCTTAAAAAAAAATGAAATGCTGACCTAGAAACCATTATCAGGTGTAATATCACCAATAAACATTCCCTGATATATTTGTCTGTGTCATTGTTTTGACTTGTGCTTTCTCTCTCACACACACACACAAAACTTTATAAACAAAAATAAAATTATGTAGAGAAAATGTTCAAAGCAACAACATAAACAAATGTTACTGCGCATGCAGGTTTTTGTGGCCCTAACAGCCGGTACACATCTGCAAAGAGTCCCTGCAGGTTATTTTGGATAACAAGTAAATAACATTAGCTAGCAAGTTAAAAGTATGTCTAGTCAGTATTATTTTGGGTTACCAGCAGAAGAGCCGTCACTTGGCTAAACTTAAATGCAACAAAGTTACACGACCCATTCAACAAATGGTTAATTTAATAAAATTATTAAACAATAAAATGCAACAAATTGTTTATTTATTACAATTATTATACAATATATTTATGTAAATTGAATAAAATATAGTTTATTATTAGACCGATCAACAAACACAGACCGTCTGTCTATATGCAGTGTTTTGACTACTTTCATAAACAACATAAAATGTCTTTTTAACCCTTGAATGGCAGAGCACTAGACACAACTTTTAAAAATAAAAAAAAGCATGTTTCCGCCCGGTTTCGAACCGGGGACCTTTCGCGTGTGAGGCGAACGTGATAACCACTACACTACGGAAACCGATAGAAAAAACGCTCCGCTAACCCTGAACCAATGGCGCTCTCGTCGCTGGTTTCCTAGTAAATCCTATAAACTGTTTACTGTTAATTGTTGGTGTTTAATGCATTCTCTTAACTGTTAATTGTAAACTACATTCTCTTATTATCATATATAAACAATTATAGCTTTGAGTCTAACGTCTGGTCCGGATATAATTAAATTGCTTGTTTTTGCACGTAGGTAACAATAGATGGCGTAAGACGACAATTTACCTAAATAACTGGTTTGTGTGGTTGCTGTAATGTATTTTCTGTCAAATCCTGCAAATCGGTGACTGGGTCAAAAAATCCCATGGGCATCTATCCATATATAAGTTTCTATTTTTGTATTATTTGTATTTTTTTTGTATGCATCATGCTTTTTGTGATGCCTAAGAGAATTATGTGACAGTTCTCAAATTCTTGAGAACTGTAAAGAAACATCTAAAAACTTTAGCTGCAAACTGTATTAATGTTTACACCTAAAAAAAATCAATAATAATGAATTATATGCCAGTATGTGATAAGACAGTCTTGTATAAAGATAATTTATCTGTACTTTTCCGTCAACCAGCACAGTAGGCATGGTTTCGGTATGCAAATTGTGAATCACAACTACTGACAACAAACACTAAGGTAGACTACACATAAATGATTTCAATTACTAAAAAGACAATTTCTAGGTACATGTGTAGGATGTACCACACGCAATCCACAAATATGTATGTGTGTATTGCTTATCTTAGCGTGGCACTGCACATAATTTGTAAGGTTGGGGACAGTGAGTGATCCCCAGTTTAAAATCCAGGCTGGGCTCCACACCTGCTGGTGAAGACAATGTGAAACGCTGCAGCAGAGAGGAGAAAAAGAGGAAGAGCTCCATCCGTGCCAGCTGCTCACCAAGACACACTCTCTTTCCTGAAAATCAGATTAAATAAAGATAATACTAGGTTTGTTCTTTTCTTATCAATTCAAATTGTCAAATAAAATAAACATAGTTGTGCTGTACCTATAGAGAAAGGCAAAAAAGCATCTCTCCTCCTGAATTTGCCCTCAGCATCCAGGAAGTGATTGGGGTTAAAAGAATGAGGTGTCTCCCACTCGGATTCATCAAACAGCACCGATGTTAAGTTGGCTGTCACCAGTGTGCCCTGCAGAACCACAACAGATCCGCTTCATTCCAATAAACATTTTAGCAGTTACAATAAACCCTATGTTTATCATCTTTTATGTCCACAGTCTGTAAACAAACGTTTTGGGCCCACCTTCGGAAGAGAGTATTCTCCTATCTGGGTGCTTTCTCTGACAACCCGGGAAACGTTTATTGGAATAATATTTCCAATTCTCTGGATTTCATGAATGACAGCATTGGTGTAGGGAAGGTTGTCTTTGTCCGTTAAAGATGTCTGCCGTGCAATGCCCACAACACGATCAATCTCCTCCTGAACTTTAGCTAAAGATGAAAAGTAGAGACTGTTATTGTGTAAACAAAATAAAGAACATTATAGTTTTGAAAGCATTTTTCATTGTAATAAACACTCACCCTGTATCTCAGGATATTTGATCATGTAGAGAAGACCCCAGTACAGAGTGATGGAGGTGGTCTCAGTTCCTGCCACAAACAGATCCACCGTACATATGCACAAGTTCTCTATGTCAAACCCAGCATCTGTATCCTCCTTGAACTAAACACGAAAAAGATACATTTCCATGCAATGCAACATAGTTATATCACCAGACCAGTGTTAAACCCCAGAAGGTTCTTACTTTTTCCATCTCACCAAGGAAGCAGTCAATGTAGTCTCGAGGATCCGATGGATCATAGTCAAGTCTGTGCGCGTTCACCTTCTCTCGAACGAAGTTAATCACCTCTGTCCACAAAGAAATGATTTTCAGGTGTGGTCCAGGTACTCGCTTCATGATCCATGGAAACATGTTATAAAGCTAAGAAGAACAAAAGCACACCACTATAAAGAGCAAAAAAAGCTTAATATAATATCATTCGTATAGTATGTTTACCTGTGACTGTATAAGAGAGTGAAAATGTTTACTTGAGCACAGATGCCACCCTCTAGATACACAGCCATGTGGATCTTCTTCAACAAAGACTGGAATTCATTGTCGCTGTACTCAAATCGATGACCAAACACAAGGACACAGATCACATTTGAAACAGCGTTGTTCAACAGGATCTGAGGGTCAAATGGTCTACCTGCAAATGTTGTGATAAAAGTGAATCTCAATGTGCTTCTGACTCCAAACGTGTTTAGCGTCCACTCAAAGAAAAGTGATATACAACGCACCCTGCTCATTTGAAATGGCCTCATTGAGAAAACGACATTCAAGATGGATGGATGGCTCAAGGCTTTTCTTCCCCAATCCAAAATTCCGAAGTGTTGAGAGAGCAAATCTCCTCTGTTGTTTCCATTTATAACCATTGGCGGCTACTAAACCTGTTCACAAAACAACTGTTTACTGTTCATTGAAATTACACCGAAACATTTCTCATGACAGTGATGAAAATGTGACTCTCTTAGCAATTCAATAAAAGCTTTATAAAAAGGTTGATTTGAATATTAGATTAATTTATGCTTTTTACTTTATAATAACAATTAATTGAATTGTTTGTTGTTTTATAATGACTGACCTCTGTCTCCAATGAATTCAAATAGAGGTAGACTGGGTCGATCAGAGAGATTATCCCCTTGTTGCACATACACCTCCTTCACTAGTTTATACCCATCCAACATAACAATTCTTGGACCGAAAATTCGAATGCTGAAGATTTTCCCATATTTCTTTGCAAGCTGCAATATATGGTGAGACAATGAACGTATAGCATAACTATGGTTAAAATGTTTTAAAATGTCAAATGTGTTTATGAGAATATCAACTGGTTTAATAATATTAAAATCTATTATTTACTAATATTTTATAGAGTAGATGTTTTATTACGATTGCGTTTAAAACCTTTGTAATACACGTGACCATATTGTTACTGCGCCACTGCCCATGCGTTGCCTGACAACCGTTCCGCTTCTGATAAACTACATTGCATTGCTTTAAAAAATCAATATCATTACATTGTTGTTATTGTTGTGTCATTATTTTTATGAAATCTAACCTTGCCAGGTATGTAGAATAAATCGCCCGTTAGCTGTTTCATCTTTATGATATATTTACGTGACACCTTTTTAAACGGATATTTCCGCATCTATAAAACCTGAAACATTTGTAAGATTAGTTTGCCGTTGCGTTTTCACAGATAGTCACAATACCTCAGACATCTGAAGATGAATCTTTGTGTGATCGATATGATGAAGATCTCCAATTATCGGCAAAGACCATGGTCCAGGAGGAAAGTTTTTCGGAACTTTATTTCGGAAATAATCACTCAATAATAGAAAAACACATGAGAATATTAAAATGCTTTTGATATCTATCCACTCGTAAAGCTGCAGAAGATCCACGACAGACATTTCCTGAATTGGTGCGCTCACTGTCCGTACCGTACGGGAAAGAGACTTTGGTAGCTAAAACCAAAGTCTCTTTCACGAGATTATCATCATCAATGTTTACGTCGTCATCAGATTGCGCTCAATGTATCCTAATGTAACTGTTAGCCCTACTACATTTCTTGTAGTAATCCCCCCATTAAAAAAAATATAGGCTACATTACATTTACTCATTTTGCAGACGATTTTATCCAAAGCGACTTAGGAGAGCATATCATGATTTAGTCAACACACTATAGGATCTACCGATATAGTTAATACCCATCCAACACAATTCTTATACCAAAAACTGAGACTGAAGATTTTGCCAAATATTTTTGTAAACTGCAAAATGGGGGGGGTCAAAATAATCGTGTTTTAGCAAGGTTTAAAGCAAGTACATTTATGGTTTTAATGTTTTTTATTCTCAATCACGTCACTGATTGCAACAACCAAATACAAAGTAGCTGTAGTTTTTTAAAATTAAATATTTAATGATAAAAATAGAGCAATAAAAAACATGAATAAAAATATAAAAATGCTCTTAATATCAACCCACTCGTAAATCTGTAGCAGATCCATGACAGACATTTACTGGATTGTTGCGCTCACTGTCTGTTAGGGCAGTACAGTACAAAATATTGAAGACCTAAGACGCTATACTGAAGGTAAAGCAACTAAAAGGTTCATATTAAAACAAAATGAACTCTGTGAAAAGGATGTGACAATGTTAATGTCATCTTATAGGCTACTTTAGATACAAACTCTTTAAAATATTGCCAGGTATCTAAAATATGCTATAATAAATATATAAATCCTAAATATATTCTATGTGGTAACATCTAAATTAACAGATTAAAATTGTATTCTAACGTGATTCAGTTAAAAAAAATAAGTAACAGATCCTTATAAACCTTACCTATTAACAACCTAATGCAGTGAATATTGTCATATTTATTTTGTAAGTTTTTTAGGTAATTATTAGAATTATTAGTAGTGGAATGTATGATGAGTGATTTTTTTATTGGAATGCATAAAGTGCAGTACTGAAAGTAACTATATACTTTGTTAAAAATCATAATGTTTTAAAAGAAATGTAAACATGGTACACTGCAATAAAATTTGAATTGTCAGATTAACGGTGAGTAAAACGTATTCTAAATGGCTTTGGTGAAAGGGTCATTGCAAATTTAAAGTCCAGGTTTGTTTGTGTTCCAACTGGAGGAGAAAGATTAAAAGATTGTAAAAGGGATGTGAAGAACATGAACAGCTCCATACGGGCAAGCAATTCTCCTGGACAAGACCGTTTTCCTGTGAGGAAACACTGAAGTTAATAAACTCTCACAATAAACCATAGTATTATTTCATTATTTTCACACAGGTTTTTTACAATAGTGCAATATTATTAAATCTAGAAATGTTTACAGAAAAATAAGAAATTCACCTGCTGAGAAAGGAATAAAAGCATCAGGTTTCTCAGTTTCCTCGAGTGCTGAGAAACTTTGTGGGTCAAATAAATGTGGTGACTTCCACACTGTCTCATCGAACAGTACAGAAGTCAGGTTAGGAATGATCTGTGTACCCTAAAAGAAATTAAAAAGCACATTAACAGACAATCTAAGAAACAATGTTACAAAAGACATGAAGAGATTTTATTCTGCATATTTAAATTGAGCAGTGGCATAGCCAGAGGGAAGTCCAGGGTTGACACTCTGCCAATGGAAAAAAAAGGGCTGGTAATGGGCATATTATCATGTGTTAACTATCAGAATGTGATTTGGTGGTTGTAAACATGGAGCCCATATGGTGCATGTCAAATCTCACCTTTGGAATAAAATATCCTCCTAATAATGTATTCTCATTGGTCATTCTTGGCACGCTGAGGGGCACAACATTGCCCATTCTCTGGACCTCATGGATGACAGCGTCAGTGTACGGCATGCTGGGTCTGTCTTCTATGCTGGCTCGGCGGGATCATCCAATTACTCTGTCTATTTCTATCTGTACCTTTTCTAAATGTGTGAATAAAAATTCATTTGTTGAAAGAGAAATACTACGGTTACAATTATAGTACAAAACTTGTTAGAAACTAATGCATCGTATTGGCATTGTGCGCAAGAATTTGGAGAAAACCTTGGATTTCTGGGTATTTCATCATGTACACAAAAGCCCACAGAAGAGTTGTAGATGTGGTCTCGGTTCCTGCCACAAACAAATCAAGAACGGTGTAATGCAGACCCTCTTCATGAAATCCTGCTTCCGGATCATCTTTTCTCTAAACAACACAAAGACATTATAAAAAGTCAAAGTGTTATAACTCTTAATATTGTTAAAATAAACTTAAAATACCTTCTCTATTTCAGTAAGATAGCAGTCTATGAAATCTCTGGGCAATGAAGGGTCCCAGTCTGCATAATGTTTGTCAACTTCTTCCTTAATAAAAGCACAAACTTGTTCAAAACAGGAGAACAGTTCCTTGTGAGGTCCTGGAAGAAGATCCATAACACGAGGAAAAGCCCCATAAAGCTACAAATGAAAAATTGACAAGTTGCAGGTCACCTTGAATGTGCAATTTTATTTTATTTTTTACAAGAGAAATAAATTTAGTGACATTTTAGTGTAGTATTTATAATATATCATCAGATTTATTATGTATCAACACTGTGCCAGTCAGTACCTTTATCCACACCGATCCTTGTAGTTTGAGGGATTTAGACAACAGACCGAGCATGTCATGTCATTAGAAACCTCTGGTCAGTGTACTCAAACCTCCTTCCAAACACCATGGAGCAGATAATGTTGGAGACAGCAATGTTACTAAAATGTGTGTCGAATGGCACCCCTGAGAGTGATAAAATCCTCAGTATTGTCTTTCAATAACATGATTTAACATGTCTTAAAAGTCAAATACATGATATGTATTTCTAACTATGGATTACACCGAACCATTGGTATCCATGATGGCCTTATGCAGGAATTCATACTCTCCCATGATGCTAGATTCCAGGCTCCTCTTTCCCACACCGAAGAGTACTGAGAGTGAAACGCCTCTGTTGCTTCCAGCTGTAGCCATTATTGAAGGTTACACCTGTTGTCAGATATTTGGAAAATATAATTATGGGTCATATGCATTGTGAATGATCAGAACAGTAAAAGTTACAGTATGGATCTATAGCATGGTTCAAGGAAGCAAAATATACCAGAAGGGTTAAAGATGAATACCTTGGCACTTTATTATCCTTTTAAGCACATCATTAGTTGGACGGCCTGTGAAAATGTTTGCTGATCAACAAGAGCTTTCTGTACCATGCTGTATTTATTCACAATAACAGGCTCAGGCTTCCCAGGCGTATGCTGAAAATGTTGCCATATTGATCAGACATCTGCAGGGAATATGACAAGATAATATGAACCCTAACACATTAGAATTAAAAGGATGAAAATAATAATAAAACATGTAAAATATATTACATTACATTTCTCTCTAAACTAAGATGAACATTTTTGTATACATGCCTTCAAATATACAGCCAGACAGCTAGGCTTCATATGTAAATTAACTTTGTACAATACCTTCGTCAGGTGAATGTGAGGTTGTGTGGCATTCAGATTCAAGATATTCCCGATGAAAGGAAGAGGTGTGGGACTAGGGGGATAGTTTCTGGGTGTTCTGTTTCTCATCTGGTCTGCGATCAAGAAAAAAAAGGAAGAAAAACAGTACCAGAGTTCCAGTGTATGTCCACAGCACCGAGGCAAAAGGGAGAACATCCATTTTCACGCGTTTATATGCGCAGCAAAACACGATGACACAAAACCTCAATGACTTTCGTTTTCTCCCACAAAACAAATCTAGGATGACAGATGCAATATAAGCGCAACAAGTGTGTCGCTTTTTTCTCAGTCGTAGACTCGTAGCATAAGCTTCTGTTATAGTTAAAACTGCGATGAAGGTATAAACGACGGTTTAACGTGTGCTGTGTTCTTTTATCCGACCTATACTACTCCACGAGTTTCAAACTAATTCCGTGACGAGACGAGGTTAACCGCTATTAATATCACATATTTGCACACGGAGGTTTGTCTTACCTCGCTAACATATCATTATTATTTATCAATATGACGTCATTCATGCCTCGGATTTGGAAAATTTGGGTTTGAGGTAAATATACTAAATCTGAGTTGTCTCAGGAATGCTATAAAATAAATGCAGTTCAGTAAAATACAGTTGATTCAAACTGCATTATATGCATATTATTATACACAATAATGTATTATTTAAAGGAATTTATTAATTATTATTAAAATCATATTTTGGCCTGTAGTAGGCCTAATCAATGTTTGTGTCTGTGCTGTGCATTAGCAATTTGAAGCAGAGATTGGCCCCGTGGGGGCACCCTTAGCATGGGGTTTCCTGGAGTTTAAAGTGCCCCGCCCCTCCACTCCCCTTCCTACGTTTCCCCGTGCTGGACAAAAACAACATATTTTCCAAGGCTGCAGCAGAGCTCAAATATTTATTTAGACAGTGAGGGAATCAGTCATTTTCGTTAACACCATGATTCTACAACTCATATTCAACAGCCTTGATTTTAAATGCTGGGCCGTTTTAATGTTTGTTTTATTGCTTCTAATAGATGTTATTAAGAATAAGAATCCCTACAACTTCCCCCCAGGACCCTGGCCTCTACCATTTCTTGGAAATGTTTTTACTGAGATGGATTTTAAGACCATGGAAAAGGTGGGAGCAAAGTTTTAATTTGTACATTTGTGTATTTATCTTTGAAGACTGTGTTGATGTAAATGGACTACAATCATTTGAAAGATGAATGTAAAAACAATGTTCAGTAATTTAGAGTCGCAAAACAAATCATGGGTTAATTGATGGTGTGTCTTTGCTTTGTTGTTTTTTTGTATTGACTTTTAGTTTGTATTACTGTTAAGTGCCTTTTGAATTTTGTTCCATTAAGCCTTGTGTATTTAAGCTCCCATGGTTCTTTTGTCAGGTCTTGTTATATGGTGAAGTGGGTAGTTATTGCATTTGTATGTTTTTAATTTTAATAAACAATGTTTGGATTCATAATCTTGATTTTTGGGATTTATAGTATTATAATGTACCTTGACATTAAGTACAAATGTTCTTGTTTGACACATATGTGACTATTTTGTACCATACTACACACATGCAATAATGTATTGTGTCTGTGTTTGTTGGTCGATCTGGCTAGTGGCTAATAATATAGCTTATTCATATTTAATTTAATTTATATGAATATTCATTTATATTCATATTTTATTGTTTAATAATTGTATTAAATAAACAATTTGTTGAATGGGTCTTGTAACTTTGTCACATTGAAGTTGAGTCAAGTAATGGTTCTTCTACTGGCAACGCAAAATAATATTGACTAGACATACCAAGTGTAGCAGAGAGTGTTGTTATCGTTACAACAATTTTTTTTTTTAAATATAAAATATGAATTTATATTGTATTGTTTTTATTTCAGTTGGCTGAAGTCTATGGAAAGATTTTCAGCTTAAGGGTGGGCAGTAAGAAAATGATAATCGTGTCTGGATACAAACTGGTAAAGGAAGCCCTTATTGGCCAGATCGACTGCTTTGTTGATCGCCCAGTAGTTCCTCTGTTTGACCCAATTTTTAAAGGAACAGGTAAGTACACTGACTATTTCGTCTTTAATGCCTATAACAAAATTGGAAAACTTTCATCTTTGTATTTATTCAGATTGTGTTATTATATGTCCAGGTACGATATCAAGTAGTGGATACCTGTGGCACATGCATAGGAAGTTTACTGTCTCTCATCTGCGGACCTTTGGAGAGGGAAAGAAAAGCCTTGAGCATGGCATCCAACAAGAGTGTGTTTACCTTTGTGATGCTTTTAGGACAGAAAAGGGTATGATTTCAATATCTACAGACACATATTAATATATATATATCAATATACTAATGCAAATATATAATTGTGTTTTCTTTGTGGCAGGACCATTAGATCCCCAGGTCACCTTAAACAGCGCTGTCTCAAATGTCATCGCCTGCTTGATATTTGGACAACGCTTTGACTATCATGATGAATATTATCAAAACATTCTGCGCCTTGACACTGAATGCATTCAGTTGTCAGGCTCTCCTAAGGCACAGGTACTGGCTCATGAATGCAAAAATAAATTATTTAAATAAATACAGTTTATTCCAACACAGTGTATTCAGAGTTAAACATAATATAAACGCCTAGTAATAAGTGTATTTGTTGCCAATTGTGCTGTTTCTATTTACAGTTGTACAACGTGTGGCCTCGACTCTTTGAATACCTACCTGGCCCCCACCAGACAATGTTTTCCAACTATAAAAAGATCACAGATTTCCTAAGGGGAGAGATTAAAAAACACAGAGAAGACTGGGACCCTTTAAACCCCCGTGACTACATAGACAGCTACCTGGCAGAGATGCAGAAGGTCACTTAAATAAACATTTGAGTTATCATGCTTTTGAATAAATGCTTTTGGCTAAATTTGTTGTCAGTGTTTAATTTATTAGGTGTTGATTCCCACTTTTGACAGAGAAAGAGTGACCCTGAGGCTGGTTTTCATATAGAAGGGTTAGTGGTGTCTTGTCTAGACCTGCTTGAAGCTGGGACAGAGACTGCAACAACAACTTTACGCTGGGGTTTGCTCTATATGATAAAGTTTCCAGAAATTCAGGGTAAGTGTGAAAATATTCTTTAGTCCCAATCCACTTCTATAAATGTGAAACGTGTTGTATTGTCTTTCAGAAAAGGTCCGGGCAGAGATAGACAGAGTCATCGGCCAGTCACGTCAACCCTGCTTGGCTGACAAAGTTAACATGCCCTACACTGAAGCTGTTATCCATGAGACACAAAGATTTGGTAATGCTGTG
Organism: Oreonectes daqikongensis; assembly: GCA_026939265.1. NCBI lineage: Eukaryota > Metazoa > Chordata > Actinopteri > Cypriniformes > Nemacheilidae > Oreonectes > Oreonectes daqikongensis. The sequence goes on along the minus strand of JAOTQM010000351.1, from coordinate 5,480,519 downwards.
CCACTGGGATTCCCCAAACTAGCTACTAAGGACACTAGACTAGGAGAATACTTCATTCCAAAGGTATTCTGTTCTGCTCTTGTGTGGTTTAGTCTCTGTTTTGGTAAAGTCTAGTAAGTGTACTTGTGTCAGTGTAGCCTAGTAAAGTGATGTTATTTCAGCATAAAAGAAATTGTTTAATTTTGGTTTTACATTTCATAATAAGTTTCCTTTTCTTTCTGTTAGGGCTCTGCCATTACAACAAACCTGTCTTCAGTTCTTTATGATCCAGATGAATGGGAAACACCGCACACCTTTAACCCACAACAGTTCCTGGATGATAAAGGCCAGTTTCGGAAGAGAGATGCTTTCATGCCATTTTCAGCAGGTAATATTTTGTAAACACATATTAGCGCTACAACATCCACAACTTAGATAATATTATTTTTAACGGGGGATATGTTTGCAGTTAATCATGACCGCAGTGTTTTTGACAACATTTTACAGTGTAAGCTGCCTTTTTAACCTCTTTAAAAGCCCATTGCTATGTAGTGTTAAACCATGTTCTTGTCTGTGTCACATTGTAGTGTTTAAGTGTGTCTGATCGATGTGCTCATAGGTAAGAGAGCGTGTTTGGGAGAGCAGCTGGCTCGTATGGAGCTCTTCCTGTTTTTTACCTCCCTGCTGCAGCAGTTCACCATCTCAAAATGTCCAGGAGAGGAACCCAGTTTGGATGGCGAGATATGGTTTACATATGCTCCTGCTCCCTTCCGCATTTGTGTGTCCCCACGATAGACTTTGGGACAGAGCTGTCAAAGCTGTGGCGCTAAGTGGGCTGTGCACATACAGACATGTCAAAGCTGTTGGTTCACAGGGACCTGGGTTGAAATCTGAACCAGGTTATGTCCCGATATACATCCCCTTTCTCACCCCCCACTCTCCTGTCTATTCTGTCTTTACTGTCCTACAAAAAGGAAAAAGCTCTAATCTTAAACTGATATATATTAAATACCTAATGATATTATTGCATATTTTTCAAGTATTTTTATTACTTCCTATTTTGACATTTTTAATAATATATAATAAATATATGTTGTGCAAGTTTCGGTCTTGTTTTAATGTTACTTTAGTAGTTACATGAAGTATTCTAATGCCTTACTGATATTTATGTAAATAACAACTGCATAAAAAAATAGTCACTGTTAAAAATGTATTTATATATATTGTAGATTGCAGGTCATTGCATAAACAGTCTTGCTGTATTTTTGCCTATATCAGTCTATTGTCAGATGAGATCATTTCAGATTTCAACACAACAACAATTCATTATTCTTACTGAAGTGGTTTTATTAAAGTGGCATAACTTTATTACATAAAATGATCAAAAAAACATAATATTTGAAAACATTATTTATTAACCTTTGTAAATGCATTAGCTAACAAACTAATGAACAATATAGGTTTCCAGCATTTTCAAATCTTTGTTTAATGTAAGTTCATGTCAATACAATTCTTGGTTTTAAATATTGCTGTAGAAAACGATTTATTTTTAGCTTATGCTTTAACTAATGTTAATTATGTATTAAGAATCGGTTAGAAACAACAGTGATATTGGTTTCGCAAGCTTTAACATTACATAGTAACTTAGCACGCTCAGGTTCACCTCCAGTCGAAATCACAAAAAAGTGGTTTTACAGTAATTCGATCAAAGCATGATGTACTGGTCGCGTTGTATGTTTATTTTAAATGTACTAAATAAAGAGCGGTGTTATGAGACTTTGTTTCGGCAGAGGTCCCGCTGTGTTTTGCCCTGTGGATAACCTGGGGAGCAGTGCACGAAACTACAATACGTGGTGTTTTCTCCCCTCCGAATGTATATTTCTAATCGCTTAATGAAATAAAAATTTAGTTTAGGCATTTTGTTTATTTATTCATTTATTTTGTAGAACTGTTCATCTTTCTCGTTTGTTACCCTGGATCACAAAACCAGTCTTGCGTAGCACAAGAACATTTCCAGTAATAGCCAAAAATACATTGTATGGGTCAAAATGATTGATTTTTCTTTTATGACAAAAACCGTTCGGATATCAAGTAAAGATCATGCTCCATGAAGATATTTTGTAAATTTTCTACCGTAAATATATCAAAACTTTATTTTCATGAGTGGATGTGGCAAAATCGCTAACAAAAATGGTCAGAAACACGTCTACAAACTTCACTCGCTGCTGTTGCTCTTTGGGAATTAAACACTCAAGTTTGGTATCTATGTAAAGTTTAGAATTTTAGCTTTCAGGTTCATCTATTCTCCACAACTTCATTACAGCGGTAAGCCAAAAGAGAAAGTTAAAATAAACCTGTTTCTTCTTTGCAGTGGCCTGCTACAACACCTCTGATTAACAACTTTAAAAGAGATTTTCTCAATATTTTGATTTTTTGCACCCTCAGATTCCAGAGTTTTAAATAGTCAAATATTGTTCTATCATAATAAACCATATATCAACAGAAAGCTTATCTATCAGCTGTCAGATTACGTAAAAATCTCAATTTCGAAAAATTGACCCTTAAGGTTTTTTTTTATTATCTAGGGTTGGAAACAGAGAACGTTACCCCGCCCTCGGTCTAGCCCATGTGTTTATGCTATCCAGTGTTCATATCTACAAACTTCAACTCTTGATAAATGTATTTACATAGGGGTCCCTCCCCTCCTCTCCTGGAATTTGGAGCGGCTTATATAATGTCTCTCCACTCCAACGTTCACTTTTCCCAGTCCTGGACAAATTCTCTTTGTACACACTCACACAGAGGAACACCATGATCCTTGACGTCATAATCGACAGCCTTGATTTTAAGAGCTGGATGGTTTTATTTATAGTTTTACTGATTCTGTATGATGTTTTCAAAAACAAGAATCCATCAAATTTCCCTCCAGGACCCTGGCCGCTTCCATTCCTGGGAACTGTATTTACTGAGATGGACTTTAAGACCATGGATAAGGTAAGAGGAAATTTGTTTTGATTTTACATGACAGAGAATTTGCATATGTTTAAGAGACTATTTATTTTTTACTTTTTTCTAGATAAAAGCGTCAGCTAAAAATGTTTCCAATGGAAAGCCTCTATGTTTTTGTATGTTATATGTTATACAGTATACTTTGAATTTCAGTTGACTAAAGTCTATGGGAAGATTTTTAGCTTGAGGGTGGGCAGTGAAAAAATGGTGGTCATTTCTGGATATAAACTGGTAAAGGAAGCCCTGATTGACCATAATGATGGTTTTGTTGAGCGTCCGAATGTTCCTTTGTTCAACAAAACATTTCAAGGAATAGGTAAGTACACTTACTATACTGATCTTTCTGTCTAAATATACCAAATTTGAATAATCCCATATTTTATTCTCTCATATATTTGTGTCACATATGCTTTGTTTACGTGCAGGTATAGCTCTGAGCAATGGATACCTGTGGCGCATGCATAGGAAGTTCGCCGTTTCTCATTTAAGGAACTTTGGCGAGGGGAAAAAAGACATTGAGCTCAGCATCCAACAAGAGTGTGTTTACCTTTGTGATGTCTTTAGGGCAGAAAAGGGTATGATATGTAAATCACAGTTTATGCGCCCAATATTGCAAAAGAGAACATAAAAAATTTGACAATTTAAATATCGCTCTTGTTTTCTCTTCGACAGGACCTTTCAATCCCCAGGTCATCTTAAACAGTGCTATCTCAAATATTATTGCCTGCTTGGTGCTTGGACAACGCTTTGACTATCATGATGAGCGTTACTTAAACATTCTGCGCCTTGACACTGAATGTGTTCAGCTCGCAGGCCAAACTAGAACACAGGTACAAATTCACAATGGCATCCTCAAAAAAACTTCATATAATGGTCTTCAGCATTCTGCAAATTCTGTATTCATCACCATTTGTGCTATTTTTTACAGTTGTACAACGTGTGGCCTCGACTCTTTGAATACCTACCTGGCCCCCACCAGACAATGTTTGCCAACTATGAAAAGATCAAAGATTTTCTGAGAGGAGAGATCATAAAACAAAGAGAAGACTGGGACCCTTTAAACCCTCGTGACTATATAGACAGCTACTTGGCAGAGATGCAGAAGGTCACTAATATTACCAATTGCTTTTATGATTCACTATATAATTATAAATGAATTATAATTGATCTTGACAGAGAAAGAGTGACCCTGAGGCTGGTTTTCATATAGAAGGGTTAGTGGTGTCTTGTCTAGACCTGCTTGAAGCTGGGACAGAGACTGCAACAACAACTTTACGCTGGGGTTTGCTCTATATGATAAAGTTTCCAGAAATTCAGGGTAAGTGTGAAAATATTCTTTAGTCCCAATCCACTTCTATAAATGTGAAACGTGTTGTATTGTCTTTCAGAAAAGGTCCGGGCAGAGATAGACAGAGTCATCGGCCAGTCACGTCAACCCTGCTTGGCTGACAAAGTTAACATGCCCTACACTGAAGCTGTTATCCATGAGACACAAAGATTTGGTAATGCTGTGCCACTGGGATTCCCCAAACTAGCCGCTAAAGACACTAGACTAGGAGAATACTTCATTCCAAAGGTATTCTGTTCTGTTCTATTCTGGTCTGGTCTGGTCTGGTCTATAATACAACTGTGTAACAAATTCAGAGATCACTCTTTTCAGTTTTCTGAATGTACTATTTATAGCCATGTGTGTAGGTAAAATGTTCATTTTTATTTAATTCTGTGACTTACTGACAACAGTTCTCTCAAATTCTCCAAAACGTTTTATGAGCATTTATTTGCAGAAATTGTTATTTCAATCATGTATTTTTCATCAGTTTTATGTATCTCAGTCTTTTACATTGCTGTTGGTTGATTTATGTCACTCCCGAGGTTTGTTTTTTGTTGAAATTCAAAAGACACCTGGCTGGAATTGCCACAATACATGCAGAAATGCTGATAAAATAAAACAAAAGTTAGCATAAAATTCTTCACACATTTCAGTCTGTTACCTAATAATTTTCTTTCTGTTTTCCATTAGGGCACCGCCGTTACAACCAGCCTGTCTTCAGTTCTTTATGATCCAGATGAATGGGAAACACCGCACACCTTTAACCCACAACACTTCCTGGATGATAAAGGCCAGTTTCGGAAGAGAGATGCTTTCATGCCATTTTCAGCAGGTAATATTTGGCAAGCAATCTACATTATTTAACCACTCAATGCGTGATGTGCATGTATTTATTGAAGCAAAGCAAAGATTACATGAACTTTAAAAAGAAGCTCCAACTGAAGTTACCAATGTATTGCTTTTGTCTATGGTTTTAAATTCATTCAAAATCTATAATAAAAGGCCTATTGCTATTTTTATGCATGTTATGTTCCTGTGGGTGTCACATTGTAGTGTTTAAGTGTGTCTGATCGATGTGCTCATAGGTAAGAGAGCGTGTTTGGGAGAGCAGCTGGCTCGTATGGAGCTCTTCCTGTTTTTTACCTCCCTGCTGCAGCAGTTCACCATCTCAAAATGTCCAGGAGAGGAACCCAGTTTGGATGGCGAGATATGGTTTACATATGCTCCTGCTCCCTTCCGCATTTGTGTGTCCCCACGATAGACTCTGGGATAAGAAAATAGCAATTCTTAAAAAATGTATCATGGAAAATCATGAAAGGATCTTGATGTGTAAAATTGAAGGAGCACTTGTTTTTAATAGTTAAGTATGTTTGTTTTCAAATGTACCCACAGGTATATATCCTAAAATAGCTTTTTTTTTGCATTTTGACTTAAACATCTATTAAATCTATATCGCTGCTGTCCTTCTCCATATTTGGTATTTATTATCCATAAATCATTATTAGTTGTTTGTAACTGGGTTTTGCAAAATCGAACCAATAAAAAGTATTAAAAAGTGCTTGTCGACTTAGTATTTATTAAATTTGAAAAGTACAGCGTTTTTTCCTGATAAACAGCAAATTTGGACATACGAGGTTTAGGAAGGACAGCGAAGATATATAAAACAGAGTCCGAACTGTCATGTATATTAATGATGGATCTTTATTTTTTGCAGATAAAGAGTCTGCTCAAAACTAAAACAGTTTTCTATTCTGGCATAACATCTACTGGAGTACCACAATGTAACCATCATTTTTACAGTTTTCAGCCGAAAAGCAATTTTACATTGTATAGTATATGAGTAATTTACTGGATAGTTTTTTTCATATTCCATAATTGTCATTTTTAAATGGATCTTAAGGAATGGAAATGAAATGGAAACAACACAAATACAGAACAAACATTACAGAAATACAGGCTACATTTTTTTTACGTTATACTATTAAACATTCTTTTAGTTTGTTATAACCAAACTAACCAAGTAAAGGAATGTTTCACAGAACATTGTGACTTGTTCCTGAGCAACAACTGAAGCATGTAACATACTGGGGCCCCAGACCCATGGGAATTGTCTTTCTTTGTTTTCCCCATGAAAACATGTTTACAGTGTACAGAATGAGTGTATCGAATCCTGAGTTGCAGAGACAAACATTTCTGTGTTTGTTTTTCTTTCTTTTTTGTAAGAAAATATCATTTTGTCTTTGCCTCCTATGAAATACCTTTTCAATAAACATAATAATCATAAATTGAAAGCATTATTATATTTGCATGCAATTTAAAAATAGGTTTAGTTTTACAAATGAATAATCTAAAAGGTTTCAAGCTGGACATGAATAACAGGAAGAGGCCAATACAAGAGTCTGGAATTCTCCTCTCGACAGACTATTTCATCATTCAGGAACAGAGCTCTTGTAGATGCCACTTCCAATAGCTTTAAATACAGCTTTTAGCATTATGTTTTGCATTAAGAAACCACATTTAAAGGTATAGTTCACCCTAAAATGAAACTTCTGTCATCATTTACTCACCCTCTTGTCATTTTTAAACCTGTATGACTTTCTTTCTTCTGCAGAACACAAAAGAAGATATTTTGAAGAATGTTGGTAAACAAAAAGCATCTGTCCTCATTCACTTCTATTGTATGGACACAAAACCAATGCAGGTCAATGGGGAGCCACGGTTTCTGTTACCAACATTCCTCAAAATCTCTTCTTTTGTGTTCTGCATAAGAAAGAAAGCCACACAGGATTGAAATGACAAGAAGGCGAGTAAATTATGTCAGAATTTTGAGGTGAACTATTTCTTTAACAAATGTTTCAACCACTCCACAAATATTCCTATGTGCCATTCGTCTGCGTGCGAGTCCAGCATATGTCTTATCGCGTTCAGATGTGCAATTGCCATTATTTATGACTTGGAATTTGAGAGTCCACACAAAGGTTGATATTGGGGGGCTGTTTACATTGAACTCAATGGATCATGATTATATAACAGGGTTTCGTAACAGCTCCCGGCTGCTCTAATGCCCCCGAACTGCAAAGAATCGGCTCAACTCCCTCCACCCAATCGTGCACTCAATCTCACACGCCCCCGTCACAGCGAACGACTGCTTGTAGACTTACAGTTAACTACAAAAAAGCCTTCTGCCTGGAGATTTCACAATGATTTTGTATTCTTTATTTGAGTTTTTGGATTTCAAAACTTGCTTGTTTGTTTCTTGCTTAGTCCTGTTGCTTATAAGTATAAGCAAAACTAAAAATCCGGCAAATTTTCCACCAGGACCCTGGGCACTACCCTTTCTTGGTAACATCTTTACTGATGTTAACTACAAATCTGTGGACCAGGTGAGACATTTAATAATATCATGATCCAAGGTTAACCATGAAAGTAGTATATTGTTGCAATTTTTGTGATTTATTACTCCGTTTCAGCTGATTGAGAAGTATGGAAACATCTTTAGCATGAGATATGGAAGTGAAAAAATTGTTTATGTGTCTGGATATAAAATGGTGAAGGAGGTTTTGATCACTCAGGGTGAAAACTTCATCAGCCGTCCCATTTCTCCTCTATTTGATTCACTTTATAAAGGCAGAGGTATGTACGGGTGTCACCTACACCACACTGATCAGCCACAACACTGAACCACCTGACTAATATAGTGTACATCCACCTCCTGCTCCCAAAACAGCTCTTATGTGTTGAGGCTTCGACTCAACAAGATCTCTGAACATGTCTTGTGACATCTGGCACAAGTACATTAACAGCAGATCCTTTTAGATCTCAAAAAGTCAGCAATGTGAATTTGAGACATGTGTAGGCCTTCATGGATCAGATTTAGTGGTCCAGCACACCCCATAGATCATCAGTTGAGATGTCGGGAGGTCTGGAGCATAACACTGCCTCCACCGGCCTGCCTTTTTCTATAATGCATCTTGGCTGCCATCTCTTCCCCAGATTAACATTTGTATAATGACTTCACAGTCATTGTGGCTGATCAGTGTAAAGAGATTTCAAAGACAATACTTTATTAAGACCAATATTTTTAACAAAGGAAATAAACAAAATCTTTATCGTCCTTGTTTCATTGACATTACAACATTACAACACTGGTCTAAACTACATTTTGTAAATTTTTTGACACTGATAAATGAAAAAGGAATATCGTTTAACAATGGTTACTCGTGGAGGAAGCAACAACAGTTTGCTATGAGCCATTTAAAAAACTTTGGAGAAGGGAAAAAAACTCTGGAAGAACATATTCAGCGAGAATGCTACTTCCTGAGCGCAGCCTTAAAAGAAGAGCAAGGTAAGAGCTCAGAAACTTATGACATGAAACTTTAAAGCGATAGTTCACCCAAAAAGAAAGATATTTTAAGGAATGGTTGGAACCAAAAGGTTCTGGGGCACTATTGACTAGTAGGTAAAAGCTACTACTATGGAAGTCAATGGTGTCCCAAATCTGTTTGGTTTCCCACATTCTTTAGAATATCTTTTTTTTATGTATATGTAAAAAAAAAAAAGGGTGAATAAATGATGGCAGAATTTTCATTTTTGGGTGAACTATTTTAATATGTAAAACAACAGTAAAGTATAAAAGCGATTCTTTTAAGAACCTTTGACTGAATGATTTAAGGAACCAAAAATGGTGAACGAACCTTTTTTTAAGAGTGTATATGTTTCATTTCATCCATGTATTTACCTTGTAACTCAGGCCACCCATTCGACCCTCTGGTCAAAATTAACAACGCAATGGCCAATGTTATCGGCGCTCTTGTGTTTGGTCATCGCTATGAGTACGACGATGTCGATTTCCAAAAACGTTTACGAAAGAGCGCAGAGTCTGTGTTTCTAACAGGATCAGTTTGGTACCAGGTAGAGTTTTTACATTACCCGGCACTAGTTTTGGACTGTAACAGTGCACTATACAGTCATTTTAACACAGCTTTCATCTTTTTGTAGCTGTATGAGGCCTTCCCCAGTATAATGAAGTGGTTGCCAGGACCTCATCAAACAATCATCTCAAACTATAAAGATTTAGCACAGTTCCTGAAAGAAAAGGTCGTGCAACACAAACCAGAGTGGGACAGCGATAATCCTAAAGATTATATTGACGCCTACCTTTCCGAAATAGAGAAGGTAAAAACATATACTTAAGGGTTTTGCAGCTATATGTGTAAATACACAGAAATATTTGCTTTATTTGATCTAATGAGTGATATAGATGGTTCCAAAGCAACAACATAAACAAACGTTACCGTGCATGAATGCTTTTGTGGCCCAAACAACTTCCGGTACACGTCCGCAAAAAATAGAGTCCCTGCAGATTATTTCTAATAACAAGCAAAAGAAATACCAAGTAAATAACATTAGCTAGCAACTTAAAAGTATGTCTAGTCAGTATTATTTTGGGTTACCAGTAGAAGAACCGTTGCTTGGCTAAACTAAAATGTGACGAAGTTACACCACCCATTCAACAAATTGTTTATTTCAGAAAAGTAAAATTCAATCAATTGTTTATTTAATATAATTATTCTACAATCAAATATTAATAAAATAAGTTGCTAGTACAAAACAGCTCTGCTTGTCTCTATACTGTATTTCATTGTGGCCTCTAGAGAAAGAATGATGCGGACGCAGGGTTTACTATTGGCAGTCTGGTGTGGTGCATGGTGGACCTGTTTGAGGGGGGAACCGAAACAACAACCAACACTCTCCGATGGGCTTTGCTTTACCTCATCAAGTATTCTGATGTTCAAGGTATATTTATATTGTTATATTTATAATATATGTTGTCATCATTTACTCACCCTCTTGTAAACCTTCTGCAAATCACAAAAGAAGATATTTTGAAGAATGTTGGTAACCAAAAACCGTTGATCCTCATTCACTTCTATTGTATGGACACAAAACCAATGCAAGTCAATGGGGACCAACGTTTATTTGGTTGCCAACATTCTTTAACATCTCTTCTCTCGTGTTTTGCAGAAGTAAGAAAGTCATACAGATTTGAAATGACAAGAGGGTGAGGAAATGATGACAGAATGTAACATTTTGGGGTGAATATCAACATTCTTCATTAATAACAGAAGTGTTTCGTCCATTAGAGAAGCTTCATGCAGAGATAGAGAAAGTCATTGGCTCCCGTCTACCGACTATGGCAGATAAAGCGAACATGCCTTACACCACCGCCGTCATCCACGAGATCTTAAGGAAATCAAACCTTGTGCCGCTTAATATGTCTAGAGTTGCAAAACAGGACACACCTTTGGGGGGCTACTTTATACCAAAGGTAAACAATAATAATCAAATAAATATCAGTATCACTTCAATCAACTTAAAGGAGTAGGAGTAAAATATTTCAGCAAATAATAAATACACACAAGAATGTTAAATAATGATGCCGTAATGTACATAAATTCTGAACCTCACTAATATTTCTTTCTTTCTATGCTGAATCAAGGGGACTGTAGTGATCACTAATCTGACATCAGTGCTGTATGATAAACATGAATGGGAAACACCAGACACCTTCAATCCTGAACACTTTCTAGACTCTGAGGGCCAGTTCTGTAGGAGAAACGCTTTCTTTTCCTTCTCAGCAGGTATACTTCAACCCCAGGGTGTTGTTCCTTCAGTGGTTGCTCTTGCAAAGCATAGAGAACTCAACTGTTTTATTTAAAGGGCCAGTTCACTTAAAAATGTAAATTGTGTCATCATAAGATACTTGTAAGAATGGCAGTAACCAAACAGATCTCATTTACTGCTCTAGTAGGGAAAATAAATACTATGGGAGTCTGTTTGGTTACTGACATTCTTCCAAATATCTTTCCTTTGTGTTTATCACAACAAAGAAGTGTATACAGGTTTGGTCAACTCGAGGGCAAGTAAATGATGACATGTATTGTAAAACTCCTTCTATTGTGATTCCTCTACAGGTAAAAGACAGTGTCCTGGCGAGTACCTAGCTCACATGGAGGTCTTTATCTTATTGACCATCCTCCTGCAGACCTTCACATTCAGTCCTCCACCTGGTGAAGAGCCCAGTCTGGAGAGCCAGGTGGGCTTCACACAAGCACCACTTCCATACAAGCTCTGTGCTCACCCGAGATGAATGACGGGGACTCTGGGCCCACAGGACCTGAAAGAACACATTGTCTCATGATTTGAGCAAGTTGTGCATTACATTCCTGTATTCTCATTTAAATTGTGTGGATCTCATTTAAATCTTAAATATACACCTTATATTTGCACATTATACATTTATAGTGTAGATTTTGACTTCATTCAAGAAACAGTGCTTTTTGTATTTGTTTTATGTATTTGATACGACTCACATGGCAACACAGGAGATTTTACTGTATAGCCTATAAAATGCTTTTAGCATTTTTTATTTTCTCCATCTAATCCCAACTATATTATAGCACATCTCAGAACTGGTACACACTCGCTACGCTATCCAAAAAAAAGCATTCCTTTATCTCCCACCCCGTCCTGAAGTTTCCACTGTCTGATTTACAGTGTACGGATGTACTCACAATACCACATTTATATATTACATAACACACAGAACCCTGGCTGGAAGACCAAAGCATTTCACTTTCTTTTCTACATGTATTTTACAAATAAAAGACATTGACTTTGCTGAGTGTTCTGTCATTTAAAAAATATGAAAAAGCTTCTTTGCAAACACGTACCCTTTCTCTGAGTGAGCATTAAACGCTGTGTAACTGAATATTTCCATCAATGTACAATCTCTTACATAATCTCTCAAGATAGCACTCGATCATTAGTACTATATGGCAAGGGTCAGCCAGAGTTAAAACTGAACTCGCAAAGCAGAACTCCAAACGTCCAGCTTGTTTCTCACACATGCTGCAGACCACAATGACGTATAAATGTAATGTATAAAGTTACAAAATATTTATCCAACATCTACTGATGCTCGAGCATCAAGATCTTATGTAACTCGGTGTTGAAAACATTACGTTGTTGTTCTTCACACAGCTGCGAGCAACCTGTCCTGCGAGGGGCGTGACGCTGACAAACAAAAGCTGCCTGTTCCGCATTTACCTCGCATTTGTTTCTGGCCGTCATGGCGTTAACTACAGTTCTCGAGATTCTTGATGTTAAAGGACTACTGCTCTTCGTGGTTGCCTTTCTTGTGGTGGCAGATTATTTAAAGCACAGAAAGCCACCTAACTACCCACCCAGTCCTTTCTCTCTTCCAATCCTAGGAAACATCTTTCACATCGACTCCAAACAGCCACATATATACCTGACAAAGGTGAGTAAACATTGCTGCTTCTGGGTTCATAGCATGGAAAAACAATTATTTATTTCATTAGATTGAGCTCACTAATAGGAAATGGACTTTATGCATTATGTTCAGAAATTACAAATCAGATAACAGTCCATTAAATAAGCAGAAATAATTTGGTAATTATTAAGAAAATATTGCTTCTAATAACAATATATGTGTTTGTCAGATGCACTTGTCAGACGCTTTTATAATAAATTAATCATTTTTAAATAATTAATTCCATATTATTTAATATAATGGTTAACATACAGCCGCTGAAATAATTAAGAGACCGTTTCAAAGCATCATATCAGTTTTTCTTAATTTACTGTATTACTATCTTGTTTCATTCTGTGCACTACTAACAATATTTGTAGCAAATTTCAAATAAAAATATTGTTTTTATTTGCAGAAAATGAGACCTGGAGAAACAGGTCAAAAAAACAGAAAAGATGCTCTGTCTTCAGACCTCAAATACTGCAAATAAAACAAGTTTATATTCACTTTTAAGAAATACAACAGTCATATTTGTACATGTATTTAGGGAAAGTTCAAAAAATATTTTTTATGTGATAACCTCTTTATCAGTTTTCATGTGTTTTGGCATTCTGTCATGTCTCAGTCTTTCACGTTGCTGTTGAATGACTTTGTCACTCCTGAGGTTTGATTTTGTTGAAATTCAACAAACACTGGACTGGAAAGACCACAATACATCTAGAAATGCTGGTTTGAAATGGAAAGTTGAGTTGCCTGTGGCTATAAATACAATATAACATTTTATAGATGGTTTCAACGGCAACAACATAAACAAAAACAATCGATTAGTTTTAATGTAATTTAATACATTTAATCAAAATTCAAATTAATATTCATATAAATGTAATATAAGTCGTTATATTACTAGCATTTCATAATAATCAAATAATCTGAATCTATTCATTCGACTCTTTTCCCCAAAGCTCGGCCGTGCATACAACAACATCTTCAGTCTGCGATTAGGCAGAGACAAAGTGGTCTGTATCACTGGTTATAAACTGGTAAAAGAAGCCCTTGTGACTCAAGCTGAAAACTTTGTGGATCGGCCCTACAGTCCAATGCAGAAGAGAGTGTCTGGAAGCAATGGTGAGTCAAACACTTACATGACATGTGTTGAAATATCCCGAATGTCTGTAAGATGTACTCTGTTGTTCTGCAGTTGGACTTTTCTTCAGTAACGGTGAGATGTGGAAAAAGCAACGGCGTTTCACTCTGTCGACACTGAGAAACTTTGGGTTGGGAAAGAAAACCATGGAAGTAGCCATCTGTGAAGAGAGCAGATTTCTGCTGGATGAGATGGACAGACAGAAGGGTATGCTCTTCTTAAAGGGACAGTTCATCTATAAATATTCACTCTCATGTCGTTGATTTTCTTTCTTCTGCAGAACACAAAAGAAGAGATTTCGAAGAATGAGATGACATTTCTCAAAATATCTTCTTTTGTGTTCCACGGAAAAAAGAAAGTCACAGGTTTTCAGCGACATGAGGGTGTATAAAGGATGACAGCAATGTTCCTTTACGGAACATTCCATAAGAGGTTTTTCTCCATTTCAGGAGCTGCTTTTGACCCAACTATTCTGTTAAATAATGCCGTTTCAAATATCATCTGTCAAATGGTATTCGGCCAGAGATTTGACTATTCTGACCATCGATTCAAGACTATGCTGAAGTACATCTCTAAAAGTATTCAATTAGAGGGCTCCATATGGGGACAGGTATGATGCCATGCAAAAATTGAGTTTTTCTTCTTTTTCTTGTAAAAAAAAATGTTTTGCATTATTGTTTTTAATTCAGATTATTGCTTTTATGTTATTGTTTAATATGTTATACATTGAAGAAATAATAATTTTTTTCTCAGCTCTATGAAGCGTTCCCAGCCGTTATGAATCATCTCCCAGGTCCACACAATGAAATGTTCAGTACCTACAAATTACTGTGTGACTTCATAGCAGAGGTTGTTGACAAACATAAAGCAGAACTGAACCCCGCGGAGCCGCGCGACTACATCGACAGCTTCCTTATCGAGAATACGGAGGTAACCAGCTATTTCAACTTACTGGACATTTGTTTGTGCAATGTAGCAACTGTGAGCATAGCAATTCAATTTTCATATTCCGTTTATTAACGCTGTTTTAAGTTCCACTTTCTCCATCCCGGAGCAGAAGCCACATGAACCAACAGATGGTTTCAATGAACAAAATTTGGTTATGTGTGTTCTGGACTTGTTTCTGGCTGGGACTGAAACCACATCCACCACAATATGCTGGGGTCTCATCTATCTTATTACCAACCCAGACGTGCAGGGTGAACATACCGTACACACAGCCAAACAACAATCTGCACAGTATCTAATAAAAACGTATTTGACATTTGAATATATGCTGGTGTTATTTGTAGAGAAGGTGCAAGAAGAGATAGACCGAGTGATTGGACAGTCACGGGGACCAAGTATAGCCGACAGAGCCAACATGCCTTACACTGATGCTGTTATCCATGAGATTCAACGATTCGGAGATATCGTACCACTAAATGGCTTACGGGTGGCAGATAAAGACACAACGCTTGGAAAGTGCTATATTCCAAAGGTGAGTGATATATCAGTCGGTTATTTCTGTCCATCTTATCTATTTCTTTCTAAATAGCATCATAATATTAAAGCTGCGGTCTTGTGGATAGCTCGAATTATACATTATTACCATAAGCTTACAGTCGTGCATTGTTGTACGATAAGAAGAAAATATTTTAAACATTAATTGTTTATGTACTTGCTCAACTCTGTTCTGTATATTTTTAACCCAAAAACATCATGGACTGCAAATTTAACATGGCTGACTAATAATAATAATGTTGTTTTTTTAACATAGTCATTGCTGACACAATATGACAGAAGTCTAATGTTTCCTGTTGTATTGTTGTAACCAGGGAGCAGCCGTGTTACCCATACTGCACTCTGTTCTCTTTGATGAGAATGAATGGGAGACACCCTACAAGTTCAACCCTGGGCACTTTTTAGATAAAGAGGGCAACTTTGTAAGACGAGAGGCCTTTATGCCCTTTTCTGCAGGTAAACAGTTAAAAAAACTGAATGAATTTAAAGGGATAGTTCACCACTTCTTCATCCTCGAGTTGTTCTAAATCTGTATAAATGTCTTTGATCTGATGAACACGGAGAAAGATATTTCAAAGAATGCTTGTAACCAAACAGTATTTGGCCACCAATGATTACTGTAGTAGGACAAATGACAATGGTAGTCAAAAGTGCCCCAAAACGGTTTGCTTCCTCCATTCTTCAAAATATCTTCTTTTGTGTTTAAAGGAAATGTAGAAATGAAGAAAAGTTAAAGGCATTCTTTCAAATATCTTTCTCTGTGTTCATCAGAACAAAGACAAATATAAAGATTTTAATTTTAGGGTGAAATCTGTACAGCAGCATGTAATAACAAAGTCTCCCCTCTCTCTTTTCTCATTTCCTCTCTCAGGAAAGAGGGTCTGTCTTGGGGAGCAGCTTGCAAGAATGGAACTTTTCCTGTTTTTTGTTAGTTTGTTTCAAAAATTTAGTTTTTCAGCAGTGGTGGGGAAGAAATTGAATCTCGATGGGGTGATAGGAGTTACACGCACTCCCCACCCTTTTAAGATCCATGCAACAGCACGGTGAACAAGCCATAGGAATTTATGCTCCTGTAAACAATATTGTGCTCTAGTAGATCCATAAACCATTAACAAGGGGTGTGTGCGTGCTGCGTGTGCATGTTTGACTTAAAGCAGACCTGCATATATAGAGCGATAAGTGTTTTTTGAGAGAAAACCCCCCCCAGTAGTGTGCTTCTCTGAACTTTGATGTCATACACCAGTCAGTCTGACCAGCACTGAACACACATCACCTGTTTATGGTTTGTGGATCAAGTTCGGATAAACGCACACGTGACTGCTTTGCCCAAACAACCGCTTAAAATACACCAATAAAGATCTTTGTTATTAGATGAAGTGAAAGTGTAATTTGCGTTAAATTATTTTATACATGTTCTGCTAAAAACATGGTTACTACACTTTAATAAACCATAGTTTCATTTTACCCAGGAGTGTATTTTGGAATAGCAAAACTAGGCTTTGTGTGTTTATGTGGTAAATGTGTCAACTTTAAAGTTTAAACAAACATCAATGTCAAAAAACTCTCATTTTGATGTAAACGCGTCTTTAAGGCTCAGTTTTTCACTGCCTTGTAAGCACTGGTGTCATTCTAGAAAAGACAGATTCGTTCTGCAAAATTAAAACTATTTGTAAGGACAGAAATTAAGCTGTATGGATGAGTCCTATTATACATAATCTTTTTATGCAACATGATGGTGGCAGTCGTGGCATGTGTGTTTATTAGTATTTGGAGTGAGACCAGCTCCAAAACAATGTGTGCATAATTAGGCCCAATGCATAGAATATAATGACAAAATGAATTCACTGTTGGGTCTAACAGAGGTTGAAAACACCTTGCAAGGTTTCATTCATTACTGTTGTACTTTGTAGACACTTTCCCTTATAAGAAAACTAACAATGGTTTTATGATCAAATTATAGAATTTGGTTTAAAACAGTTATTGCCAGTGAAACAAACCATCTTTTATAGATATTTCTTTAGGGGCTGTTTAAAAAGTAAAAACTTTTAATGCATTCTGTCCGGTCATGTACACGACAATTGCAAGTTTCAAAGTGCAAAAAGCAGATTTAGTGCACAACTACGACCAGCAGAGATACTTTATTTACTTGCCAAAATCTACACACATGTACACTACTCAAAAGGCATTTTCCAGGTAATACCTTGATTTTCCATTATTATTATTTTCTTTAAGAGCAAATTTCTTTATTATTATAATTCTTTACCAAGTCCAATTGAAGGGCTGTCAGCACTTCTGGCATCTCTTCTCCACTCTGTCTCACTGCAGACCCTCTTTACCTTCTGGTTGATGCAGGCTTTAGTTGTGGTCATCACATCTAGTCCAACAGGAGCTGACTGTGTCAGACTCGGATGTCCCGAGAATAAAACAAAGAAACAAAACAAACTTATTAGTGTACACACTGCTCACATGTTATGTAATAAATGTTTTAGTTTCTGTGATCCGTACGTATCGCGCCCAAAGATCGGAATGCATGTGAACTGTGAACATGAAAGACAGTTTAACAACTCAACTACAAGTAAGACGTCATGATATGTTCATTATGATATATCATCAATCACCAGAGTTCCACAAATAAAATTGTAATTAAAAAAATGAACTCGCATTGTGATAAATATCATTTCATAAAGCTGTTGGTCATTCACAGCCCTTCTTAACAGCCGTTTACTTTGTCAGACAGTTACATGGTTCCAATATTTTCTCTTAAGTATGATGCCTTGTTTATTGTCAGTACCTGAAAATCGTACCATGCTAAACTTTAAACTGTATAATTTGGTATAATTATTTCATTACTGTTATTGTTCTGTCAATTTAGCTCAATAAAACTAGGATTGCTATGATTTGTTTCCCTGTCCCATATGAAGTACAGCATATGATGATCATAACGTGGCTGATTTCAGATGCAGCTTCAGCCACAGGAAGTCTTCTGGCTACGTCTCCATTAATAAGCTGCAAACACAACAAAAAGATTAAGTACAATTGTAATAAAGAGCACTTTCTAAATTGAGGCTATTAATCAAAAACTATGAATTGATATCAAAAACTATGATTTTTTTAGGTAGTTTAAAAATAGGAGCATTGAAACTGTTGGTCAGAGAACAAAATGTAACCCAGCTTACAAATTATGAGATGCCTCAGGTGGTCTGGTAGTCTAAAACAATTCTTCTGAAATTAATTATCATACCTACAAATACAAGAAAAAAGTACTTTAAGTGTCATTTCTGCAAACATTTGACCACTTATAAATCTGAGAGAATTTCTTCAACTCACTGAGGTACAGGAGCTGGTGTGGTGGGGGGTATTGTGGGCACATCCGACCAAGTCTTTTGTGCAAAAGCTGTTAAGAACAAATAAAGAGTAAATAAAATTAGACAAAAATGTAGGATTTTGAAAAATAAAAGAGCAATGAAGCTGTTGGTCAGAAAACAAAGTCTCGCTCTTCCTCTGTGCTACATCTGTTGAGAGCAAATCAAAGCAGATAAATGTTCATCCAATGATTGATTATAGAAATAAGGATTTTCACAGCAACAAAATAAAAGTGCATGATAATGTTTGGAAAAGCATGTAGGAAAAGAATGTAATATCTTACTCTTCCTATTCCTTCTTCCTTTTCTTTTATTCTCAGACGCTCCAGGAGATGTACTGGCAACGTCTGCGGGATTCTTAGCCAAGTTCCCGTTCTGCTGGCTCACTCTGGAGGAGCTCATGGCAGGATGATCACCTCTAAAAATACAAGTATTGAAGTACTGCTACACAAACATTCAAGCTGATAAATATTTGCTCAACTCACTCAGAGGGAGACGGTGATGATGCTGGGCACACAACTGCTGCACAAGCAGCTGAGAACAAATCAGAGCAACTTTTTTCAGTGAAATCTATGTCATGTTTTTTTGGTTCAATAATATTTTAGTAAAGAATAGTAATCAGACATCACTTATTTTGTGTTTTTTTCCTATTTCATACAGCAAGTTTGAAACGTGACCCTGTCTGTGAAATCCAGGCTAACATCTCAAAATCTAACATTATGGAGCATCAAAATCAGCAATAGAAATGACAAAAATATGTATTGTGTGTTTATGGCTGTAAACCATATGTAGATTTTAATATACACATTCAAAATTTCGTTTACTTAACGTTTTTATACGTTACACATTCACGTATGATTATTTTTGCAGAAAACACTTAATAACACTTTAAGCTGGGTTTTCACGAACATGATTACAAATTCAAGAGCATTAATAGTGTTTGTCAAACAAATAAATACAAAATATAACTCACGAGTCTCCACTCCAGACTGAGGTGAGGGCTCTGGACCTTCGACCTCCACGGTCATATCCACGACAGACCAGGGTGGTATGTCCA
Organism: Oreonectes daqikongensis; assembly: GCA_026939265.1. Lineage (NCBI taxonomy): Eukaryota > Metazoa > Chordata > Actinopteri > Cypriniformes > Nemacheilidae > Oreonectes > Oreonectes daqikongensis. The sequence goes on along the minus strand of JAOTQM010000351.1, from coordinate 5,460,800 downwards.
GGTGACTGGACGCCTCAGCTTCGACATCTTCCATGAAATTAGCCCATGATGTTATGGGCCGACATCCGTCGAAGTTATCGGAAGCTTCGTCAAACTCGAAGACAACTGGGGAATTCATGCCGAGGTGTCCAACGGTAGAATCCAACCAAGTCGCTCGCTGAATGTGTAACGTTACTGTGGCGCTGTAATAATCGCTAAAGCGATCCGATATGGTATCGGACGATCAGGTGGAGTCGACGAAAAGTTCCCTTTCGTTCACTTTTCGGTCTCAACGTTCTTCACGCGAGAACAGCAACCAGTAGAAAACACGTCAAAAATATACGCAAAAGGTGTCGCGTTAGAAAAGTAATGCTAGTCTACAAGAAGCCAAAAATAATCCGTGCTCGCCGAATTACAGACCCACGCCAACTGCGGTGACACGGCGCCATAATCATAACAAGATTAGAAGCCCTGACCGCAGCCACACATTACATAATGCAATATTACAGTAGAAAATATAAATATTATAATTAATGAAATATTAAAATATTATAAACGTGTTTGTACATTGTTTCACTAAATAAAAAATAACATTTAATGTAAAATAAATAAAAACATATTATTTATCGCCATTAATAAATAAATACATATTATTTATCGCCATTTTGAGGTGGAAATGCCAGCTGGACAATAACACAGAAATACAGAAAAGCTCAATTGAAAATTTTCTAATTAAGTCATCAGTTTTATGACACCTACAGTAAATGTTGTATTGTCTTGTATATGTTTTATGATATCAGTTATGGAAACCAACCATTTAGTATTTCTAACATTTACTATTAGCCTATTATTAGGCTACTATTACTCCATAGGTCTGAAATAAATATTGTATGTTTTTAATCTTTTGGAAAAAAAAAAACTAAAAACATGTTTAGCTTATAGAACCATGATAAAAACACAGGACAAGAAGGAATTTTGTAATGGTTTTAATGGAAAAAGCTAATGGTTCATAATGGTAGCCTAACCATAAGAATTTCCGGGGTTTTTTTTTTTAGCAAGGATGCATTACTGCTGAAAAACAATAGAACCCAATTCTAATGGTTTTCATTAAAATATCATTATTATCCATTAGCTTTTTCCATTAAAATGTGGGTATTTGATAGATATTATTTATCAATTACGCTTAAAATATCAGTGTTGCTTGAGAGTTTGTAACCATTGAGGTTGAGAGTAAACAGGTGCGGAATTATTTATGATATTATGATAGGCATTAGGATGTGAAGAATTAACACAATAGCAATAACTTAAAACAAATTTTTTTTGCCAGTATTCATAACATCAATTCCTTACGAACACACCAAAAAAGGTAATTTATAAATGCATTATTTACATATGCACACACTGTCTGAAATATACAAAATCCAAAAATTGAAACACTAGCCAGGCATGAAGCGTTTAGTGAGATCTCAGAGGAAAGTATTTCAGGGTGTGCATGTTTTGGCTGACTGGAACAGTCGAAGTCCAGCAGCATTTATCTCACTTGCTGTTGTTTGAAATAACCCGCTCCCCACCTCTCACCTACCCAGAGAGAGTTTGACCTCGACAAAAAGAGCCTTTAGATTTCCGTCGCACTCACAAATAAGCAAAGCTGCCTTGTCATGCTAGTTGGTAAATATGATACTGTACAAAGGTACAGTAGAAATGCCCAGTGCTGGTAAACTTTTGCAATGGATACCTCAGGTCTAAAAACAAGTTTACTTGACATTACATGAATAAATGAACTTGCTGTGTAAATATAAAAGACAAAAGTTGGATGTTTAATTTTCAGAAAGCATCCGCTTACGATTATAAACTTCTTTATAAAAATAATAAACGACTGTATTCAAAATCTAGTTGTGAGAGTTTACACATTTACACGCTTATGGATTAAAACACAGACAGAAAATACTGCAAAACAAACTTCAGAGTATTTATTCATTTCATTACATGTAAATGAAGGCTGCCAGTGCTCTTTATCACCATATCAATCAATTTTTAATAATCACAATCTCTCACAAACAATGATAGTGCTCATAAAATTGAGTACACACATTTAAGAGTTCTTTCTTTGAAACACATCATACACAAATATAAGCATAAAAAAATAGCATTTCGCTTTAACTCATCACAGGCCAAAAATCTAAATAAAACATCAGAAAAGACAAATCAGTCATGATTTGCTTTACTATTTAAATCAGTTTGATAGAACAAAGAGTGAACATCTTCCAACAAAAACAGAAATGATGCGTTTTCTTCTGAACACAATAGCTATTAGCAAATAGTTCAGTAAGCAGGGGTGGATATTTATGATATACAGTGAAGCCATTTTAACGTACAATGCAACCATGTTTTACAAGTTTTACATGTCATTTTAAGATCGAAGCCAAAACAGGCCAATGGCAAACAAGATATTTGAAGCTGTCAGTATTTTGCTCAAGCGGAGACAGCTTGATAATCCGCTGGCATTAAAATCCTGATATCAAATGTTTTTACACAGATTAAATAGGTAAAAATGCCCTTCTGCTTATAAAAGAGCATGCAAGAGTCTGATCACAGTCAACTGAATATAAAATATTACAACTGACCAAAGCTTCAATGAAGCACCTGGATTTAGCTTAATCAGTCATATTCATTTCTATTGTTATGTATATATACAGTAAATGTATTTAATAGATACTGTTGCTTTTGAGAATAAGACATATTAGGAGGAACGAACAAAAAATGGTGTCCTGCACCAAATACTTTAATCGTGAACCATTGCTTACATTTAGCTTGTGGCTGATTGACATGCTCGGGTTGATTTGGATAAAATCTGTCACAAGTAGCACGTACCTACAATAATGCAAATGCAAACGTATTCCATAGCTGCATAGTGTACCATGTGGAAGTCATTTCTAGCGAAAGCATACATGCTACCAATAGGGCCTTGCGTTAAAAGCATTTCATCCTGTGAGTACAGAATCGGAGCCTGACAAAAGATTGACCTGTGACCTTGTAAACCCTTCAATTCGGGCTAATTTATTATTAGTGTTGGTTCAGAGGTGACCCTGCTGCAGACTGTTTCAGGTTGGAGTGCTTGTTTAGTCCTACAAATAAATAAATAGTGCTAATGTACATTACATTGTGTGCTGATTGAGTTCATCGCAATAATTCCTTTGTTCGCACTATTTTTATACACAACTGTAGACAGTGAACATGGGGACATGCTAATGTTCAATAATGGCATGCTCGTCCCCTTGTTTCGAAGTGTACGTAAGGTCACTTGAGTGTGCATGTGAGGGAGAGAAGGAGAAGAGTGGGAGGTATTTAAGATGACGTTACTTGGAGGAAGTGGCAGGCACATTGATGGACACGGTGCGTCGAGCATTGGTCACCTGACGTTGCTGAGCCAGAAAAGACTGGCCTGGCGGCACAAGAGAGTTGGACCGGCCGCTAAGCCGTGACTCGATTGCCATCTTCTGGAAGGACAAACTCTGTACATGTATCAAGAAGAAAGGGGGAAAATATTTGATCAGAAATGAAAACTGATCATAAGGGGTTTATTCACACTGTATATTGTATACTACATTTCGTTGTACTTGTACATGTGTAATGACAATAAAGTTGAATCTAATCTAATCTAATATTATAAAGTATTGAGGCTTTACCTTATTATACCAAGCCGTCACGATTAACTTCTCCTCATATTCCCTCAGTTTGGCCTGTTCACACTCACGCTGAGTAAAGAGATGGAAAGCACAAAATTACAGCTAAGAAACAAAAGATGTAAAACATGAGACAATAGAGATGATGCTCTACCTCCAGAGCAATGATCTTCTTGTCTTTCTCAGATAGCTGACTTTTCAGCGACTGAATCTCAGCTGAGGCTGGGTTTAGTTTGGGATCCAGAGCTCGAATCACCTTAAAAGTACACAAAGTTACATTCCAATAATGCACAAGCACCATGTTTAAAGCATCAAATGGAGCTGCAATATGTCTGTTTCTTTGACCTAACCAATGGCGTGACATTAGGGCAGAGCTACGCTGCGTGACCGACCAAGAGGGGTGAGAGTCAGTCCAGCTAAGACATACAAAAGGTAAGTACAAAAGAGCAAAAGTAACTACATCACGAGCTTTCTCCAGGTACATCTTGTATCGGTTCTCCATCGCCCTCATGTCGTCATCTTTCTTCTTCAGCGCTGCCATCAGCTCATCCACTTTCACATCTGAAAGAAACATATTTGTTACGCTTATGCAGTTTAACACCTAGCAAATTTAAGGTCAGTTATAATGTCAAAAGCTCACTGGTTTGAGTCGCATCTGGCTGAAGGTCCTCCAACAGCTCCTTCTTCTTCATTATTTCATCCTGCGCCTCATTCAGTTGCACCCTGAAAAAAACATTAAAACACTAAGCTTTCGTTTACAAGATATAGAAATGTGGTTCAAATATGAAGAATATTTACAATGCAATAAACTTACATATGAGCATCCAACTTTCTCTTCAGATGAGACTGTATGGAAAACAAACGTGATGTCAAAAAACATTTAAAATCAAAAATGTTCATTTGAACAGCCATGGCAAATAATACTGGGTAAGTAGCCAAAACATGCAATGGCGCCATCATGAGGCCAATATGAGCACTTACATCTTCAGGTTTGGCTCCTTGTGTCTGTAAAGCCTTTTGCAGATCCTCCACCTGTTGCTGTAGCTCACTGATTCTTTCTTTGTTTAACCTTAGAATAAATTATAATAAATAATGAATTTGCATCAGTTTGAGCCTTTACTTGGAAACTTTGCAACAATCTTCTAATTTTCAATTTCAAAATATCTCTCTATATATTTTTTATAGTATTTTGTATAGTATATTAGTGTATTAAAGTATTTTTCGATTATTTACTAATTTAAATAATTTACTATAGAAAACTCTGCATATATAGCAAAAATTGCTTTTAGCCCTGAGTCCTCTCTGGAACATGATTGACAGCCCTGCTGGTCCTGTAGCGTCTAATGCTGATAGTGTGTGTTTGATGTCTAGTACCTGTTCTCTGTGTCTAGTTCACTGCGAGCCCGCCGGGCCTCCTCCAGCTGTTCCTGCAGTTCTGTTATGCGCTCATTCTCAGACTCCTCCTGCTGCAGCCGCAACATTTTATTCTCATGCTGTAGACGGATGAACTTCTCCCTGCAAAATCAAGCATGAAATTTAATACACATATAACATTCACAAGTAAAAAGGATTTTTGACCCCCATGTATAATACCTGTATTCAATAGGCAGCATCTCAGCTGCCAGGGTATCATGGATTGGACTTCCTGTTTGATATTTTCCTGAAGGATATAAAATGTGGATGAAATCAAGTCAAAGTCTTCCAGAATCAAAAGTTCACACAGAAACGAATTTAGCTATACATAAAAATATACCTCTATCCTTTTTCCTACCATCAAACAACTACTTATATTCCGTAATATAGGTCCATCATACATTTTTTGCAAAAATAGTAAATAAATACAAATAAACTGAATTACCTACAAAAACTGTAGACCTACTTATTGTGTCCATACTAAAAAGGATATTATTCACCGAAGAGGGCTTTAGATTCATGCGTCTCTGCTCCAGTAAGTGACCGCAAATACTGAAAGCTGGAATGCAAATTCCATGCCGTGTTCATTTGCTTAATCTGAAAACTCTTGACATCATTTTTTCCACCACTGGAGGACAACCTTTGATTCATGTGATTCTGATGCGTGCAACTTTGAAATATGCCACATAGATCTCTTCCACGTCTTATAGTAGTACTCAAAGTAAACTAACAACATGAACTAGTCTCTTTGAAAACATGTCCAGAATACAGGTGTCTTAGCTGCACACACCTGCTTGTAATAGCTGGTCTTGTTGTGCCTGTGTACATCTGAGCTCCTCATTGATTTCTCGGAGTGTGTCCCGCTCAATGCTGATTCTCTGATGGTTCATACAAACACAGTTAACACATGACTTATGTTTAAAGCAAAATGAATGGTGAATTTAATTGTTAGAAACTGACACAGTTCTCTCAGTTTGCGTGAATGGATGTCAGAGTGTGTACCTCTTTTTCTTTCAATATAGTGTCATATTTCTCCTGAAACTTCTTCATCTCGAAGGCCAGGTTATCAGCCCTGCGGGACTCCTCCGACATTTTCTTATGGAGCTCCTGCACCTGTCGTTTCAGATTCAAAGTATGTGGATGCTTGAAGCTATATACATGTATGCTTCTATATGTACTTCCATAAGACTGAAAATGCTTTTATAAAGGCATCATACATTTTATTTACTTCCTTTGGATGCAAAACCACTTTGGACATTTCTTAAAATATATTCTTGTGTTTACAGAAGAAAGAGTCATATACAGGTTTTAAATGACATACGTGTAAATAAATGATGACAGAATATGAATTCCCTTTAATTTTGATCCTGTTCATGTGATGCTTTTAGTCGTGTATGTCTGTGTTTTGTTTACACATATTTGTACCTGTCTCTTGTATGTTTCCAACTGTGCTCTCGCAGCATTGGCCTTGCGCAGCTCCTCTTCAAGACTGACCGTATTGTGCATGTAAGTCATATTCTTCTCCTCCAGAGCTTTCACCTGTCGCCTGAGATCACTCAGATCTTCTAACTTCTTCCTGTAGGTCTCGACAGAAGCCTCTAGCTTCACTGCCCGATCAGAGCAACTCCTATACACACAAACACACACATCGATGAAGGGTTCTGAATGGCAAAAAGTTCTCCAAAACACCCATTAAACATCATAAATAAAAAAACATTCACGGCACAGATCAAAAATCCACACACCTCAATACGTCTAATTCGTCTTTAAGGGCTCGGGACTCCTCGGCCAGGCTGGTCAGTTCATCATTGCGATGCTGAAGCTCCACAAGTTGTTTCTCGAGTTCTTCACAGTGGATGCGGTAATCGTCTTTAGCTGCCTCCAGTCTGGATAGTACACAAACATCCATTATTTACACTGTAACTACTGTTTAATATTAGTTTCATATAAAAACTCCATTATTTAATAGAGCTCTGTCTTGGGAGAAAACAGCAGCAGATCAGAGCAAGAGAGCCGTGGTCAGCTGAAGGTTCACCTGAAGTTCTCTTCCTGGATCTGCTCTAACTGAAGCTGTAGCTGGCTGTGCTTCCTGCCTGAGGGGGTGCTGGGGTCATCGAAAATATCGTGCTGATTGGCTCGATCAGTCACAAGGTCAATTTCTGCCAGAAGACTGTTTCTGTCCTCCTGCAGCGCTGTCACCTGATCAAATGGCAAGAAAGTCATTTTACAAGGATCTCTATGGAACTTTATAGCAATTTTTGGGTAACCTTTTTTTGAAGTTCATTCAACTTTAAAAATATTAGTTAACTAATGAATTTCATGCAAACTCGTTATGTTAACTTATATTTTTAAGTTGAATTAATTAAACATTTTAAGGCAGCCAGGTTACTTATTTTTAAACCAACATTTCTTTTTTACAGTGAGATTATGATTGAATTAATGCTATGGATGAAGCATGAGGTTAGGAAAAGTGGATATATTAAATTCTGTTCATTATAAATGAAAATGTGAAACTCTTGAATTGATGTCAGTTTACTATTGGTAGACCATTATCTTCATAATAAAAATGGATGAGATTACACATTAGATGAAGTTACCATATATGATACCCACACACACAAAACCATTTCAATGTTGTATGTTTGCACTAGTAACAAATGTTAATATTAAAAGTCCAACTGGTAAACGAGAACAAGAAAAAGTTAATAATACAGTTCGCATTTGCATGTGAATTAATTGTGAATCAATTGCTAATGTTAGGCTTGTTAAAACTGTCCCCAACAACCTGATAGCCCAAACAATACATTCTTCTCATCACATAAAACAACCCAGACCACTTTGCTGGACGTTTCCCAGTTTATAAGTGTTAGGTTGGTTAGTGGCAATGGAGGATTTAGTTTTAGTTAAGCCTTGTTGCCGTGCATTCATTCGGACTCACCTCTCATACGCCAGGGATACTTTTACAACTCAATCTGTCAAGAATCAGCAACACATGAATTTCTATACCGTATACATGCTCAGAAAATGTGACTTGGCTGTTTAAACCCTGAACCTAATATTGTATTTCATCACAAACAAATTGAAGTTCAATAGAGAAACAGATACCCAAGGATTAAATAAAAATACTGCGTTTTATACATCCACTCATCTCCACATGAAAACTGCAATGTAATATTATTTGTCTGCACTGCAGACACCAACAAAAAATTCCTGCACTCTAAGGCCAAATCTGTTCATCCGTGAAGGTGAAAGAACAGAACAGTAGGACTGATGCCGTTTACTGAGCCGTCACCACAAGAATGAAAACATACGCCCTGACCACCACCTGCTGAAAAACCAGCTTGATAGTTGTTTGCGCTGTATGTATATGCAATCTGTAGATATTTCTTCGTACACTTCTTTGTCCGACGCTCTTTTATTTGTAATGCGCTTTGGATAAAAGTGTCTGCTAAACAAATGAATGAAAATGCCGGACCTATTTGGTAACTATCATACTGTGTCTTTGAGCTGATGTCTCACCTGCATGTCGAGCTCCTGACAGCGCTGGGCCAGCTCATCTTTCTGTGACATGACCTCAGCCAGATCTTCCAAGGCTTTCTTAAACTATACAAGTTAAACAATTAATTTTGCAGAACATCAGTTTGACATTATACAAACATAATAAACATAAACATTTCTTACCTGTTGTTCAACATCTCCAAAAGGTTCTGTGGTGGTATTCTGTAACTGTGGTGTGATCTCCTTGCTCATAAGCTACACAAATAAGATATATTTTAATTTCACATGCTGCAACTCTTAAATGTACATCGGTGGTTGTTAGACAGCATCACATCGAATTAAATTATCTAAATAAATGAGTAGTCTCTAACCTCCTGGATGGCAGTCATCACTACATGCTGTACCGATTCCTCCAGGGTCATGATGACCTGGATATATTCTGGACAAAACATCACAAGCTTTTGAAACATAAATATATTACAGGATACATATTTATACATAACTCCAATGTGTTATCTTGATTTTATTATTTAGTATTTCCTAAGCTCTACCTTGTTTTCTGTCGCATTTGACTGCACACCCCAGTATGAGCTGTAGGAGGCGCCCTAACTCAACTTGATCAGAATGCTCTACCACACGCATCAGGTCAGGCAGAGGGAATTCTGTGATCTGATGGCTCAAAACCTATTAAAAACACATTAATAGTCACAGTTAGAAAGATTAAGTATAGTCAATGTGTCTTGAATTACAGACATTAACATTTTGTATGACTTTTAACCTAATTTCTTTAATTGTTTTATAATTTCTAAGGAGTAAAGTATCTGCTGGCATGCTAAATCTGAAAAAGCAAGCATTTGTAATAAACCAAAGCTTAACTCATCATTTACCTCATTATAATAGTCAACCATCATTTGAAGAATCTTTTTGAGGTTGTTCATCTGTAAAATGGAGTAAAACAGACTCAGCTTTAGTTGTATTTAGCATGTTTGTAAAATAAAGTTTTTAAGCACAAATAAATAAATAAATCTACCTTGAGTCTGACGTTATCTCCGACATCCTCTTTAATACGTGTCAACCAGTTCTCACTGAACCATGAAGGATCTCTGTAATTGAAACATATTAAACAGTTTGGTTCATGCCTAATGTAACTCACAAACTTTCAGATGCTTTAATTCATAACATGACAATCTGTATAACAAAATAAGTCCATGTTTAGTTCCATTCACATCATCCTTTAATTCATTTGCATCATATTATCAGGATACACAGCCTATAAACACTATGACTGTAATGTATAAACAAGAAAAACAACTAACGCATCTCAAAAGATCCAGAGTCAGGAAATGTGACTCCAAGACTTCCCACAATCCCTTGCAAGTCATAAAATATTAAAACGCTGACAAGCTGACATATAAATCAGTAATATGATTGAGTAGTACATGTCAGTGAGAAATGCAAAACACGGTCGGGTATGCGTGAATGAGAAATGTGACAGACTGTCAACCAGACTTAGTCATTAGATTTAGTCATTATTATATGTAAAAGGAGTCTGTTTAGTCCGTACACACCTATGACAGACAAGAATACCAAAAACAACTGGTAATGCATGGTTTGTGTAGCTGACTGGTGGAGTATTGCACTACCCACGGCAAGGTCAGGGGTTCAAATATAAAAAAAAACACAAATAGTGAATGGATTATAAGTTGATCTGCAATAAAGATTTTAGTAAGTGTAAACGCTCACATCTGATGCAGTGCCTGAGACATGGCTGCTCCTGAGGTCAGATCATCCACTGTCTTGCATGGGGCTGCGGTGTTGAAGGTCTGCAGCTGGGGTCAAATATACAATTCAAATTTGATCACAGCATATACAGCAAAAATCTAAAACCACAATGTCTCTATGATACGTATATTACATTTGTGTTAAAAAAATGAGGGAAAAAAAATGTGAATCTGGCATCATTCTGACTAAAAGTCGCAACACAATGGCATTAAGGTTAACAAAATTCTCTGACATGTTAATGTTTATATGTGCTGAAAATCGTTTTGCCTTGTTGTACAGCATGTTTAAAGGTCTGATGATCTAGATTTGCTCATATATTACTCATATATTATGGATTTGAGCATACAGAAAGTATAAAGTTTTGACCCATGCTTAAAAACTTTATTCACATTTAAAATGGGCCACAGATTCAGATGAATAGACTACTGGAACATTACAGTTCTTTCCAATAGGAAAATTTATCACGGATGTACTACAGTATTATGGTATTTATAGCAAAACATAGTAACCACAAATTTACACTGGACTCAATATAGTAAAAAAGGTATATAACTATGATATTTGTGGAGAGAATATATAAAATACTATGCTCTAACTAAACACAACCTTGGTTCAGATCCAAACATACAAAACCTGCTATACATCGCAGGCAAAAATCAAAACGGCATCATATTACACTGATCTGGGATCTTATTGCATTAGCGACTGGAGAAAAACCCAATACGAGACGTTCCACAAATACTCTAGTTAAACAGATTAGACGACTAAATCGGACGAAGTTGGCCGTGACTGTTTACATCTCTAAATTACATTCAACCCTCTTATTTCTTATATATAAACATAGACGCACCATTGTAAATAATGCTGGTAATTCATAATGTACGTTACAGTATGTACCGCAACCCCATTCTGCTTTAGCCCACAGCCGTGGCTTTGTTAAAATGTCTTATTTCCGGTATTTTTGGACCATGGTGCTAAGTAACGTTAAACGACTACCTGCGACAGGTAACGTTAACGCTATCCTTATCGATCCGATCACACATAAATAAACGATCAATCTCAAGAGACCGTTAGACATTCACTTCAAATAGGCGAAATCTTACCCAAATAATCAGGCTCTCGCACAGCACCGTTTTATTTAAATCCATTTCTCTGCGCTATCAGCCAAATGTTTCCGTCCACCTGTCAACAATGCGCTTCCCTTTCCCACTGCATCAGACCTCACCTGCGAGTGTATTTGCGTAGCGGCCGACTCGCGCAACGTTAACGTCTGTTGCGTCTACGCACTAATTAAAGCGTAAGGATTTCGTGAATGCACACCGGGGATACTTGGCTTGCTCAGGGTTGACGGGATGAAGAGAGGTGTGCTCGACTGGATGCGGCGCTGCGCAGACCGCTCAGCAGTTGACAGTAAATGATCGCGAGAGCGGATCAGAAGCTGTGCTTACCGAACGCTCTCGCGGTACTTTGATATAAGAAGCCGGTGGGTCTGCACAGCGCCGCATCAAAGCGAACACACGTATGGTGTCTTGAGTTAAGAATACAGTGCAGCCAATCACAATACAGAACTGAGAAGCGTGGCACAGTGTCTTTCTGCACTATTTAAAATTTAAATGCGCAGAATATGAATAATGTTAGTGCGATAAAGTGTGTTGCAAAAACAGCTCGATTTAGCTTAGCAACAAAAGACGTTCAAATTTAAATGTAGGCTATATCACAAATGTTGAAAACATCTGCTTTTTTGCTTTAGCTAATTGTAATAAATGTTATTTAATTAGGCATATTTTTATTATAACGTTAAGACTGAATATGCAAAGGAAACTATTTTCATTTTTAAAAAATAAGATGAAGAATGACTTTACTGGTTTAATAATTTATACTAATATATCTATGGATTTCTGCTAAACATTAACAACTCATAATGTTTTAATGTGCCTCTGAAACCTTTTATGACTCTTTGTAATAAAAACATGCGATAAGATTCTGATGTGAAGTCACGCGCACCTGGATGAGCAATATGTAGGAAATCATAAAATAAATGTTTCATGCTGAATGTTTTATGTTTTTATTTTAGATCCAAATAAAACCATAGCATTTCGATCTTGGCATTAATTATGTAAGGCTATAATCTACACACTTTTGTGTAGAAAATTCAAATACGCTGCATGTAGGCTACTGAATTTAATAATAGGTAAAAATCTGTCTGAATAACAATTTACAACATAAAACCATACATTGAGATTAAACTATAAGACACATTAAGCACAACGGTTGTGCCAATCAAACAGAATGAATTTCTGTTGCAACTTGGTAACCATTTATATGGGACAGTAACTGGTGGTTGTCTTGACTGACATGACACTGGACTTTAACCTTGACAATCTTGGCTCAAAGAGGCCACTCTCAGATTCTGATTGGGGGCAGGGCTCTTCACCCCTGCATCTGTGACACCAAGGTCTTATGGATCTATTTTTAGCCAGTGTGACCTTGCCGTTTTGGCCAAAGAAAGATAAATATTAGCTTGAGAAATTTTTAGCAAGCCAGGGCAAATGAACTGATATGGAACTGGAAGAGGGGTAACTCGGTTACGTGAGCTGCCTCATTATGAGTATGGGGAAGTTACCCATAAAGTTGTCCTGACTAACCCACTCAGATACATTTAACGGAAGAGATTAAAGAGAGGATTTTATGTGAAAGCATTAGACTAAGGGGAATAGTATTAGCAGGTGTAGCTTTATTTTACTCGCCCATAAGTGCATAGCTGTTTGGTCATCCAGGGCACAGCGCATTATATTGTGCAAATACTATGTGCGGTAAACTATTGACAGGTTACCCAGAGACTAACCTACTTACTGTAACATAGGAGGAGATTTCTTCAAACTCGTGTCAGTGGTCACGTGACATAACATTGCTACCTGAGAAACCAACATGGCACAAACATCTGATCTGCTATTGCTCATCAAAAGCTTTAAACTTGACATTGTCTTTTATATTTGTGGAGGCCGGTAAGATTTCAAGCAAATTTCCTCAATTTTGAAAATCCACCAGGAAGTTACCCAACCTCCAAAAATAGCAGCCATGTGGGAGTGAAAACCTGGTTAATGAATGACTTCTCTGTCACATTTACTGTGTAGTGCAGCAGTGAAAATCATTCCAGTCTCTCTGCCCTCTGAAACTGACAGAAACTGAATTACGGGCAAGAAACATGCTCACCAGTCACAGCTTCCACAACAGGTGAGTAACTCGATATATTTGTGTTACATTTGTGTTCTATTTATTTATGTAGCTTCACGTGACAGGTATTCCTATTTAAACGTGGGCTGCAATAATAACATTATTAAGTTTTTAATAATATGTGCAATAATAGTTTAAATAATGACATTTATCTTGCATTGTAAGCAAGAACAAAGCAACAGAAATTGACACATTCTAAATTTAACTCAACTCTCAGATACCTTTATATGATCATAAGCACAGCTATGCATTGTTTTATAGGCTACAGACAACTTAAAAAACAATGTTGTTCCGTGATTACATCAATTTACATATTTTACACAATGTATGTTGTATTAAAAACAAATCTGCAAATGTGTGTCTTTAAAGATTCACTCAAATATCAGTTCGGTATGTGAAAGAATGATGTAAGGCTGTCTGAGTTTGTGTTATCTGTTATGAGTAAAACACAGATGTGTCACGTTTTGATGTTGTATATGTTTCTTCAGTCCAGACATACTATTCAGACGTCTCAGTGATGAAATAAATGTAATGAAATAAATAATAAAAACAAAGAATTTCTAACCTCTAAATCTAGCTTGAGATAAATAATAGCTTAAACACAAAGAAATTAAATTGTTAAATTGTATTGCATATTCATTTTATTAAAAATTTAGTTTTGAAGTGTCGTGTAATTTTAGTTTAGCCAAGTAACGGTTCTTCTACTGGTAAGACAAAATAATACTGACTAGACCTACTTTTAACTTGCTAGCTAATGTCATTTACTTGTTATTTCTTTGGCTTGTTATCAAAATTAATCTGCAGGGACTCTATTCCCTTAGCGAAGTTAAGTTTGGGCCACAAAAGTGTGCATACGCAGTAATGTTCGTTGTTACTTTGAAATCGTCTATAGTATACTAAATTAAACCTAAATTCATGTGAACATAAACTCACTGTTTTGCACTTTAGTAATAGCATCTCTCACTTTTGAAGGTCCCATCATCCCTCACAAATAAAAAGTCAAGGTCACATAAATAGAGAAGTGAGTACACATCTCTTCTACACCCCCCTACACACACTGCAAACATGCAAACTCAGTCATTATCTTAAAATTAACTATTGTAACTAAGCTTTAAAATGTGAATTAAGTTATGCTTCACATTTTCTGATTATTTATCCCATAACATCATGTTTTCAGGATTTGCATAAGTTCTGGTTACCAGCTGGCAACAGGGAACCCCAATGCCCCGTGTGTTTGCAGACAGCTAGCTATCCTGTAGAGACCAACTGTGGGCATCTCTTCTGTGGTGCGCGTCAACCTACTGCAAAACACATCACACTGAACACACAAAAACCTGGTTTCTAATGCTATACTACTTTAGATTAAGGTACAAATTCATCATAGACTAGAGAAAGTGCTCAACAATATCTGAGAGCAGATTTTGGTGGGCATTCGCACGGAAGGCGTTCAGTCAAGTAAACACTTACTGGGTCATGTGACTCATCTACAACACTGCATCAGTTTAATATTATACTGCTGTCATAGTAACAATAGTTGTGCCTGTCAGCTGATACAGATCTCAAAACAGGAAGAAAATAATGCATATAAAATCAACTGCTTATGCCTTTGAAACAACAATAAAATGTCTGGATATAGACTATTGCTGTAATAAATGAACAGATTTCTGTCTGCCAAGAAGACTTGGCTCATGACACCATGCAGACACAGGCTGAAGTAAAGGCCATTATTCTGTAAACACGTAACCCACGTTCATCTGTCTCCTGTTTTTTTTTTAGCACCGTGTCTGATATCATACTGGAAACATGGCTCCTGGTTAGATGCCATCAACTGTCCTTTATGCAGACAGAAGGTACAAGACCTGACGGTATCTTGTCCTGTCATGATATCAACTGCATTTTCTTACAAAACAGCTAAATATCTTGTCTTAAATTCTTTTATCTCAGGTGAATAAGATGTGTCATCTTTTCGGAGACAACAGAGCTGACCGTAGAGAAAGAGACATTTTGAGACATGTTAGAGATTATAACAAACGTTACTCCGGAGCACCACGACAGGTAAATACGAACACTAAAAAAATAAAAATTCTGTTATCATTTACTCACCCTTTTGTCATTTTAAACCTGTATGACTTTTTTTTTACGCAGAACACAAAAGATATTTTGAAGAATGTTGGTGAGCGAACAACGACGATCCCCATTCAATTCTATTATATGGACATAAAAGCATTGCAAGTCGATGAGTACCACCGTGGTTCGGTTACCAACATTCTTCAAAATATCTTCTTTTGTGTTCTGCAGAATAAAGAAAGTCATACAGGATTGAAATGAAAGAGAGTGAATAAATGATGACAGAATTTTCAAATGTGGGTGAGGTGACCCTGGATATGTTACAGAAACAATTCGAAAGCTATGTTGTTTCTGTTGCCAAGTACATACCTGTAAATCGGTTGGGATTCAGTTACCATAAGTACTTTATTTGCTCTGGGCTTTGTCACATCACCACACCCATTTTTGTTGTTTAAATCTCTGATGTCGAAGGTTGTGAAACCACACAGGTCAGAAAGGGTCACAGACACAATAAACATGTGAAAAATACCAAAACACCTGTGATGTTGTCCCACGTGTTATGTCTCAATATTATTTGAATTCCTTTCTTCCCAGATTAAAGACTACCTCTGTGACGCACCTCTCTTCCTGCTGTTGCTGGTGCGATGGTTGGGGAACATGGGTGGCCTGGTATGGCTGTTTCTTTTGAGGGTGGCTGTCTGTGGCTTTGGGGCTGCCATGTCTTTGGCATCCCCGCTGGAGACCCTCCCTGGGCCTTTGGGAGGTGTGCTGGGCATGTTGGATGATTTTGTTGTGGTTTTCCTTCTTCTGATCTGCATTATTAACATCAACCAGCAGATGGTGCCACAGAGGACAAGGACTCAAACGATCATACAGGGTGTGCTGACAGATGCGTTGTAAAAGGACATTGATCATGTGCAAACTAGCATGTTGAAATTACAGTAACGGACCTTGTTGGCAAAAGTTAACAGTGTTGTGACCTAGTGCACTTTGTAGTTGATGAAAATGGATTTTCAGTGGAGATGTGTTCATAATAGACAAAACTGTGATAAGAGTAAAGGATGATAGTACAGTATGTATATTAAATGTAAAGTACTTTTGTAAATATACACGTTTCTAATAAAAAAACAAAACATATTTATCATACAAACCACAGAGAATAATGTTCTAAGTATTTATTTAATGCATCGCCAATACTTGTAATGTTTTCCAGTGTAATTTTAATAATTTCTGGAATGTACATTTGAAGTTAAAAAAGTTGAAATTGTAACAATTGTAACTATTGAAATCTCCATAGTGCAATTCAAAAGGCCCCCTCATTATTTTTTTTCTAGCAATTTCCAGCAAGAATCTACATATTAATACATCAATTATACATTAACATATTAATACAGCTATAGCTGTTATTTAAAAATGTAATCTAAGGTCAGGCCAAGATCATCCACAATCTCCTAATACTACGCAATACGCCTATTGCATTTTCATTACAACCACATAGTACAAAATTTCTTCCCACTCCTCTATGCACTCTGACACCACGCTGCTGCATTGCAGAACATACTAAGCCACGGTGAGGGCTCCAGTGATCCCCTCAAGTGGTGAGGGGCCCAGGCCCACTGCCAGCCTAGCACGGCCCGCTCAGGATGTGGCATCATGGCCAGGTGGCGCCCGTCTGCCGAGCAGATGCCCGCAACACCTTGTGCAGAACCATTAGGGTTCATGGGATAGATTTCAGTGGGGGTGCCAGAATCATCCACATAACGCAGAGGAGCTAAAGAGGCATCGATGAGTCTCTGCTGAGCCTCCGGAGAACGAAACTGCATCAGACCTGTAGAGCACAAAGAGGAGAGATGCAGTTAACAGAGTCATTTTAGTGGCTAGTATACAATTGGACAGGGTTCAATTCTAAAAAGGGACTTATACAGTGAAATGAAAAGGTGGGATTCAAAGTTCTGAAGAATTTTAAAAGAAATAAATAAGTGAGAAATGTGCACTATTCTGCCCTATCTAGGTCACACACACTAAGAAAAGCATTTATCATGTTGTATCCTCTTTTGTCAATACGATCAATTCTTTCTTGCTTTTATTGATATTCTTTGAACAGGTTTTATTCAAACTAGATGCATTTTTACAAGTGGGACCAGACTTCTTGAACCTACTGTATTAAGCACCCCATTAAAGTAAACGTGTGTGTGTCTCAAGTGGATTAATACATTAAACAGATTTCTAACCTTCTCCGTGAGCGACCCACACACCCAGAGCAGAACCCTCCATTCCCTTCAGCATGATGGCTGGAGAAGGCAGAATGCTCACGCTCACAAATCTCGACTCGAACCGACCCGACTTATTATGGGTCAGAGTAACATCAGAACCTGCGTAAAAAAACAAAACAAAGTAAATATAATAAATTATATTTGTTATAATTCATTATATATGTTGAGCATATAAATGCTAGGAATGAGCCCACTTCACCTTCATCCTCTCTCTCACCCACCCAGCCCAGCAAAGCCAGAAGCTGACATCCGTTACAGACTCCCAGGCTCAGGGTGTTATGGCGGTTACGAAAGCGCTTGAACTCCTCTCGGGCCCTGGGGTTAAAGGTCACAGTGGCAGCCCACCCTGATAATTGGAAAAAGATATATTGCATGTTTCTCCAATCGACTGCTAAATAAATTTTAGTATGCACACCTATGAACCGGGTCACTCAAAGGTCAGTGAAACATGCAATGGTGTATGTGTCTAAATGCATGTTATCATATACAAGTACAGCATACACAGTAGCACTATCAACTTTTGATGCAACATGCAATAGTGATTTTTACCTTTAGCTGAGCCCAGCACATCTGCATAGCTGAATCCACCCACAAATACCACGGCTCGGAAGGGGTCAAGGGTCGTGAAGCCAGAACACAGGTCCTGCATTGTGACATCCCACACCTAAAGATCATAAAAGGCAAAAAGATCTCAAAAAGATGAAGTCAACTTACGGTACAAATTTCTTGTTGAAGGATGGATTCAATTCTTTATATCCTTTTGCTGATAAGTTGTTAAATACCTCAAATCCAGCCATGAACAAAGCAGCAGACATCTCTCTGTCTCCATTACTGCCTTCCTCTCTCACTACAGCAACACGAGGTTTTCCTGAAACTTGCGCACAATCCAAACATCTCAACATACAGGTCAAGAAAATACAATACAAATCACTCAATCATAGTGAAATGAGTCTCACCAGGCTCTTTAATGATGGGTGTTTGGGACGGGTCAAAGGTCAGTTTAATGTAAGGCTGTGTGCGAGAAGCAAGCCCTTCTTCTTCCTCCCGGACACAGAGTGGATTAGCCTGCAGTAGCTCCAGCTGAAAGCTTGTGCTTTCCCATAATGCCCTAAGTGTGGGAAGACGCTCATTCAGCACTTCCTGTCCATGCCGACACACTCTAACCTAAAAGACGATACAGTACAAATTTACATACAGTAAAATTATGACTGCAGAATCTATGCATATGTCTAAAAATCCCATTTCTGCTAGTGAAATAAAACTATGCTGACCATAGCATCAGGTCCAGAACCACAGGTTGTGCCAATCCTGTGACAGAGCAGACCAGCTTCTGTGTATCTTTGACAGACGCTCAATGCATTACTCTCACACACCTCCAAAACCAAACCCAGCTCCTCTGAAAACAGAGCCTCCATCACTGAAAACACAGAGAAAAAAATATCTATGATGGATGCCTCATAGAAAAGTCAAGTTTTATTTACTTTAAACTCTAAACTTAAACTTTATTACATATCAAGCTCAAGGACTCAAGTCTTGAGCTTAAGGCTGATCTTATAGGGATAGTTCACCCATCATTTACTCACCATCATGTCATTTCAAACATGTATGACTTTTTTCTTCTGCAGAACACAAAAGAAGATATTTTGAAGAACGTTGGTAACCGAACAACATTGGATCCAATTAACTTCCATTGTATGGACACAAAATCACTGAAACATTTCTCAAAATATCTCTTTTTGTGAAGAAAGAGTCACACAGGCTTTAAACAACATAAGGGTAAATAAATGATAACGGTGAATATCTCTAAGAGTTAGATCACAAATTTCTTTTTTATTACCAACCTTGTACACCTTCAAGAGGTAAGTCCACCTCTATACCACAATTCCCTGCAAAGGCCATCTCTAACAGACAGGAAATAAGCCCTCCATCGCTGACATCATGTCCTGCGGTCAGCAGTCGATCTACAATATAAACAATTTTAACTAAAACAAACTGTATAAATATCAAAATTGTCTTGAGATGTTAGGATTCAGAAAGTGCATTTACTGATGAGTTTATGTTTTTTTTATTCTTTATAATATTGTACTGTCAGCTGATGAAAAAAAATGATGAAAAGAGGGGAAAAGTGTAGCATTGTATTCACAAAAGCTGGCACTGACCCTGAATCAATGTCTGAGTGGTGCTGAAGCAAGCGGAAAGCTTATCTGGCTGATCCAGATCTGGGCTGCAGTCTCCAAGTTGTCCATAACATTGTGCCAAAGCAGAGCCACCCAGCCTGTATTTACCCGGGTTCACGGGTACATACAGTAACACACCTGTGAAAAAAGAGATAGAAAGCAGACAAGAGATATCAATACTCAGAAATATCTGTTAGCACAAATACAAGTCTGATATGAAAGCTGCTGAAATGATAGTGAGGTTCAAAAGGGCTAGTGATGTGCAGGCCTGACCTTTGCCATTAGGGTTGTCCAGGTCAGGGGTCACAGTGGCTGTGATGTCAGGACACACGGCATACACAGAGATAACCAAAGAACCTAACACAGAGAGATTGTTTAGTTAGTTAAACACTTTTTATATATAATAAGTTATTTAAATACCTTTTTTATGCGAGTACTTAAACACAAAACTACTCAAAATGTCAATCTCTAATACCAGCACGCGCAGGTCAAATACCTGGGGCCTTAACAGTTTCTCCACCGACACGTGCAGCCATACTAAGAGAATCCTTTCCTCCATCCACGGCCACGCCCAGCTGGCCCATGACCTCACACATGGCCTGACACGCCTCCCACAGACACGCCCCCTCTCCTGGCAGCTTAGCAGCCCACATCCAGTTACCACTGCATTTCACATCCTGTAAAGATACGTGCACATGTAATGAAAACATAAACATGCACTAAACGTAACAAAATGGCAGATGCAGGTGTTTTTTCGTACCTTGAGAGCAGACACTCTTGCAAACACCAGGTTGGTGAGAGCTTCGCCCACAGCCATGCGAGCCCCAGCTGCAGGTGACAGCAGCCCTTTGATTGGTTGCTCGCCTATCGCTGTGGCTGCACCCTGGAGGCTGAACGCAGACAGGGCAACAACAGCCACATCAGCGAGCGGCGTGTGCAGAGGACCCACACACTGTTGCTGGGCAACTAGACCCGTCACAGATCGATCAACCTGGAAGAATTTTCCATTTCATATCCTTAAATGCAATATTATGTTTGTCATTTACAGAAATGCTTTTCATTCAATTTATATTGTAGTACTGATGGTTATATATGGATGTCGTGGCAGTCTTTATTGATGTTTTGTTCTAAATTTGATCCAAATACTTTTGTAATGTCAGGCTAGTAGATCAGACTATAATAAATTAAATTTGTGAATTAAATGAAAGAAAATCTTTGCGAGCTTATAAAGACAAATACGTTTCTAAATCTGTTTCAAGATGGCTGCACGCAAATGCCTCAGGACCCATATTTTGCAATGTCTTGGTTAAGTTTAGACCCAAATAGTATCAACAATATTAATCATCAGAAAGTAAATAAGAATCCTAAAAAAAGTATTAATATTATCATTAAAATGTTCTAGATTTACTATTTATAGGTTCATGTTTATTTAAAATGTTTATTTTTGTTTCATTCTGTGAACTAGTTTGACATCGCTTTATTGCTTCCTAAACTCTCTGTAAGTTGCTTTGGATAAAAGCGTCTGCTAAATGACAATGTAAATGTAACTAGTGACAACATTTCTCGCAAATTTCAAATAAAAATGTACTTTTTATTTGCATTGTTTGCAGATAATTTAAACAGGAGAAACTGGTCAAAAAACCAAAAAAGATACAATGCAGACATACTGCAAAGAAAACAAGTTCATATTCATGTAACAACAAATGTTCTCACATGTATTTTAGGATGAGTTCAAAAATGGAACAAAATGGATTTGATGGAATAAGCGTGATTTTTTTAATGGGTATTCTTTCAGTCTTTCACATTGCTGTTGGGTGACTTTATGTCATTCCTGATGTTTGTTTCTGTTGAAATTTAACAGACACTGGACTGGAATTGCCACATTACATGCAGAAATACTGATAAAAGTCAAAAACTATTTCCACAGCTGTATGTTATTGTGCAAATGCTACGAAGGGTGTATTGTACCTTGTTGGTGAGGTAACGTTTGCTGGCCACTGCAGGCAGCCTGAGAACTCTCTCCAAAGCTGGAAGAACAGAGAGACCAGCTGGGAGAGAGAGAGGCTGCAGAGAGATGGCCATGTGTTCCAGCACAAACTCCTAAAACAATAGAGCCACTGTTTTAAATCTCTATATTTATTATTGTGCAGGAAATCATTAAAAGTAAAAACAATAAAAAAATCTGTGATAAATAAATGATTTACATTTGGGAGTTTGGAAATGTAATTCACCACACTTTTATCAAATACCATTTTAATCAGGTCTCATATAGATTTAACAATATCTAATACACTTTAGGTGTGTTCGAGCTCATGTTTCGCTGCGCAGACCGATCGGCGAGATCAGCCGCTTGCAGTCGAGGGAGGAGTTGAAAAACGAACAGTCAAGTCGGACACCTATTGCTTGCCGTAGTGACGTTCGCTCTGCGTTTCCTTTTCAAAACGCGAATGAAGTGGATCAGATAGTGGATTTATCCAATAAACAAACATTTAAAATAAATAAACACATAACACTTCATATTGCGTATGTTATGTGCTGCTTAATGCTATGTGCCCAAACATCCTGGTAAACATAAGGATATTTTATGAAAAGTACCAACGGAGTTTCATTTTTATTTGATTAAATGGCACAAAATAAAATATTATGATTATACAAACAGTTTTTGCTGGTTTTAAAACATGAATTAATAAGAATTAGTTGAACTTAAGGTGTTAGAATACACCCCCGAAACGCATGTGAATGTTGTCATGCCGTGTATCCAGCCAATAATGAAAAGTTGTGTCATTATCACAGCCTGAGCAAGCCGGCTGTTCTCGAAACGCTCTTGCGGTACGTTAAAGCCACACGTGAATGTCATGTGGCATCGCCTCTGGTTCAAGTCGGACAAAATTTCTAACCGGCATGCACTGCTTCAAGTCAGATTTCGCCGCGTCAAGTTGAACACACCTAATGACTTTTTTCTTGCACCTTTTGTGGCATCTTCCCCAGCACCCAATCCAGCTGCAGATCCACAGGACTCCGCCCACCCTCAAGCCCATTGGCTTCCTTATGCAGGTCATCCACCAGCACAATCTATTGAGTAATACATGTGCAGAAGTATCACAAAGAGTCTCAAAATATATTTGTAACTACAAAAAAGCACATGAAAGGTACATGATTGTACAAATACAACTTACCCTTCCATCACCAGTGATTTTGCCCACGAAGTCGACGGGGCATTTCTCCCTTTGACACACCCTCTCAAGGAAGCTCCGGTCAGAGGGGCGGAGCAAAAGAGCATTACTCTCCTGATACTCCGCACCCCACAGCTCTAAAACACTAAGGGTAGGGTCACCTCTCTGTGCATCAAAGTAGAAATTTATGATTGATACAAAAATAAAAATCCATATGTTGATATTAATATAGTCCTTATCTCACCGTAAAATTGCTAGTATAGATAATGGCACCAGCAGGCTCACTTAATTCTTTTAATACATTGCCTAAGCAAAAAACATGAAATGTTTAAACTCTTTACAGAACACGAGTGCACATCAAGATTATATCAAGCTACATTACGTTTTTGTAATGTATTTTGTAATATTGGTGTGTAGGGAAAGGTTTTTTTTATATGAAAAGTGAATTACCGTTGCCCCCAGCACCCTGATCATGAATGCTGCAGATAGGGTTTCCTTCTGCTCTCTCCAGACAGGCCCGCAGAGCCCGATTCATCTTCTGCTCCATTTCAGCATCTCCTCGCTGAACTGCTCCTAGATCTCGGGCACTTGAGTTATCACCTTGAACCTACAAAAAACACAAATGCACATATTAATTAGCATGACTCGCTCAAATAAGTCCTGCAATACACAGACACACATTATTTTAAAATGTACCTGTATGGAAGAGGCAGCACCTCCACCAACACCAATCCTATACACTGGGCCTCCAATTTTCACCACCCCCATGCCTGCCAAAGATGAGACCAAGAGAGCAAGAGAGAAAGATTCATATTATTATTGAGTAATATTATGATGCATCGGCTGAAGGTGTTTGCTCTCATACCTGGCTCAGCTTGCTCTTTCTTCACATGTTGGTCCTCAATAGATCCCAACCCTCCACTGAACATTATTGGCTTGATCCACTCCCGTCGTTCGCCGTTAGACAATCGCATTCCAAAAGAACGAGCGAAACCTGATGGGAATTCAAATAAGATTACATAGAAGCTTATAAACTATCAACAAACTAGGAATATCCATCGCAGATGTCAAAGCCAGACACTACCTGCAAGGACTGGCTCCCCAAACTTATTGCCATAATCAGAGGCTCCATCACTGGCCTCTATAGCCACCTGAAGTGGAGGGGCAAAGCTGGATGGATACTCCCACCCTTCCTCTTCCCAGGGGAGCACAAACCCTGAGAATAAAAAATAAAAATATTTTAAAAATAATAGAAAAGTGTTTATAATTGAAAGTTTAAAACATATTGGTTGTTGCTTTTGTTTTATGAATGAAACTCGCTGCAATTTAACCAACTGATTTAATGACGTACCTGGGATGTGAAGGTTACCAAAGCAGTACCCAGCAGTCCCTGCTATCACATGACCACCCTTACCAGCGCTCTGCACATCTCTGATTCGTCCGCCAGTGCCTGTGGTCGCACCACTGAATGGAGCAACACCTGACCATACAGAAGGTATAATACAGCATAATGTGTATTCACTAGTTTTTGTTATAAATATTTTTAGTGTAAGCTAAATCAGTGTAAGACACAGCCATGTTTTTGGCCTCTGACCTGTGGGAAAGTTGTGCGTCTCAGCGGTAAAGATGACATGTCTGGTAGTCCGTCTGGTTTCATACTGACTGGATTGTGCAGGGTTTGTGGGATACATACACTCCAGCTCCATGCCTTTGATACCACTACAAAGACATAATGGCCAATATTAAGGCATTCTCTAACGTCATGCTTCATAGGAATCCAGTAAGCGTAAGGTCAGGATTGCATTCCTGTTACATTCACGCTCCAGTTTCTAACCTGCTATTGTCACAGAATTTGATGACGTTATTCTGGTTGCTATGACGCTGGGTGCCCATAATGAGGCTGAAGAGTGTCTCCTTCTGCTCCTCTCCATCAATGATCATGCGTCCTCGGAAGAACCAATGCCGGCTGTGCTCACTGTAAGAATGCCGTACAAAAGCACACAAATTGAAAACACGAGCTGTGTTTATTTGAGATGAAACACGGACATAAACACACCTGTTGGACTGAGCCAGATCAAAGCATTCAACACTGGTTGGATTTCTTTCCACCCTTTGAAAAAGAGCTGTGTAGTAGTCCAGATCCCATGAGTCAAACGCCAACCCTGCTCACAAAAAATATATTAAAAATGAACAAATGCAAACACAAAACACTGCTTTCTAACACTATATATTTTAAAGCTATTGTTAAAACAGAAATGCAGGTATATTTACATTTTAATGGCTACATTTGACATTTTAAATTTATAAGAACCACTCAAAAATCAAAGATTCTTTCATTTTATCCAGCAGGCCTTTATTCTTCTCTAGGGTTGTAACAATATGTTGTGGCATGCATAAATGTTGCGATTGTAGAGCAATGGCAGTTTTTTAAGATATGATTGTAACGTGACCTGATGTGTTTTTTTTAACTTTGTGCCACATCAAGATGATCTCTCCTAAGGTCAAGCTTTCGTAATTTTTTTCAATGACAGACCAATTCAATTCTTATAAATGTATATGCAGAAGGTTCGATACACCAAAAAATATAATAATGAATGTTAATGTTTTGGAAATAAAACTGTTATTTGAATTTTTAAGTAGCACGGGTATTTGTTGCAACAATACATTGTATGGGTCAAAACGAAAAATTTCTCTTATGCCAAAAATCATTAGGATATTAAGTAAAGATCATGTTTCATGAAGATAGTTTGTACATTTTCTACCGTAAATATATTAAAACATTTTGTGAGCAGCAAAATCGTGAACAAAAACGCTCAGAAACAAACCTACAAACTTCACTCGCTGCTGCCGCTCTTTGGGAATTATCCACTCAAGTTTGGTATCTATATAAAGCTTAGAATTCCCGCTTTCAGGGTGATCTATTCATTACAGCGGTAAGCCAATAGAGAGCATTAAAACAAACCTGTTTCTTCTTAGCAGCGGCCTGCTACAGCGCCTAAGATGAGCAACTTTAAAGGCGATTTTCTCAATATTTAGATTTTTTGGCACCCTCAGATTCCAGATCTTGGCCAAATATTGTCCTATGCTAACAAACAATACATCAATGTATAAATCTCATTTTTGATAAATTGATCCTGGTTTTGTGGTCCAGGGTCACATATTGTAATACTATCATATTCTAAACCCAGTATTGTGTATCGAATCGTGAGTGTACCATTACACTCCCACTCCTCTCTAATATAGACAGGCATTGAAATTGGTTTGGTGTCACTGTTAACCAATGAATATCGTCTCTTTAAGTTATTAAATTCCCCCCCACTCACATTTGATCTAATCAAACAGATTCCTTTAACCATGTGACATCTATTGTTCCTCTAATCATGTTACTTATCACGTGACTCTGCAGATTCCAACACAGATTCCAGTACTGCTGACACACACAGTTGTAAATCCTGCTGTTTTATTCTTTATATTTTAGGCTTTAATGAATATTAGAACCAGATAATATTAGTTTTAACTCCAAACATCTCTTACCGAGTTCATCATTGGCCATCTCCAAGGCAGCACGACCCTTTCCTAGAATGTCCACCTCAAACACTTCCTGTGGCCGAACATCAACAGCGAATGATGTGATTGGCTGAGGGTAAACACATTCGGTCATGCTGTCATACAAGCCGCCGATCAGTCTGTTCATCTCAAAATCCTTCAAAACACAATTGTGTCCCTCCCGTGGCTAGATGGGGATAATAAAAGACAACATTTAATAAAACTGTGTTAAGAAAACACATTATTAAAAGCTATTTAAGAAAGAGTCTATTAAATGTCATGCTCTCTCCTGACCTTGATGAGATGCCTACGAGAGAGCTCTACTCTGGACACCTGGTTCAGGCCTGCACTTTGGCAGATAGACATGGCATTGGTGGACCAAGCAGTAGAGAAGTTTAACCTACATGGGGCAACATGTTAATGTAAGATACGATATAAGATGCATGAAAGATGCTACAAATAATTACAGTGTCAGGTGTTACCTAGGACCTATCTCTACCAGTTTTCCCCCATCCATTGGTTTTAAACTGGGCTCTTCTGACAGACTAGCAGAATAAGGAGGAGTGAACAACCAGCGCAGAACATCTTTCTGCTCCGCGCTTAAAGAGTCGGACCCTGCGAGACACAGAGAATAGATGAAGACACAGAGCCACAAACCCATCACTTTGTCTATAAAATTCACAATACATTATTCTCTAACCATTCACTTCCACATTGTAGCAAAGCTCAGTTGTTATGGCGACTTCAGGATAGAACTGTGTGATCCTGCGTATGACCCGGCCTTCCCCTGCCTCCTCTTTCCTGTAGAACCGTATGACAGGCATGACCCTGAAAGAGAGAGAAAACTATAAGTGTGCTGAAAACTTTTATCACGACATAACAATCTATAGACTCATGTATTAGCGTATACTAAATGAGATATTTAAAAAGCAATGTAACTTCATAATTTTACTGGCCTAGAACAAAAAGTAGCATCATGTTGAGTACTCTTATTCTGTCATTTAAAAGTACTGACTGGATATACAAAATAGAAGCCTACGAATTATTTAACAATTTTTCAAGTAAACAAATTACTTTGTCTGTTAGTACAACAAACGTTTTAAAAGTTTTGTTTAAGTTAAGCTGGCATCTTACTTATTGGTTCGAGTAGTCCCCTTGGTGTACAGCTGTTGAGTTGTCAGCTCTGTGATGATGTTGACCACTGAAGACTACTCACAGATCCACGTGTGTCAGTGGGTTAAACACGAACCTTCCGCCACAAAGACCAGCCTCTCTGCGCATGCGCATTACTGGGATTCTCAAATCACATTACCCTTCGTGAATTTTTTAAGTACTTAACTTTGAAAACAGTAAACGATATTTTTTAAATGAAAAAAGATTATATAAAAAATGTAACACACAAATGTTATATTTGTTTTTGTTAAAAGAATTTAAACTCAAAAATATGCGTATATCTCCTCTCATATGTATTTGCATATTTTTTTACAATCATTAAGGATCCTTAGAAACTGATAGATTGCACGCAATTCTAATACTGAATTGTTTAATAAATCACATTGTTTTAAAATACTTTTTCTTAGAAAGACTGCGGACCATCCAGCCAATCATGGTCATGATTATTACGTGCAAACAGCCAATCAGAATGTGTCTTGTATGCGCACGCCTGTCAGAGGACAAACATGGCGGCGTACACACGGAGGGCGAGAGAAATGATGGGCTTGCAACGACTCTTAAGAAATGTAGTTCAGGGTGAACGTATGTTACTCTGTTTTATATTTTGCACTACCAAGCCAGTTTTACGTGATCATCTCCGGTTTAATTGGAAATTTAACAAAATAGTTTTGGCATAGTGACGATTAAACAGCTGTCATGCTGAAGCATCGCCAGTTTAAATAAATATCCCTGCTGTATATGGAGTTTAATATACAGACAGTAAATTAATACTGATACATATAAACGTATACAGATTAATGATGTTTGTTTATTCTTAGGACTTTTATCGACGTCAATGTTGAGGCATGCTGCGGCTTCAGATGGACCCTCAAAATTCACTCCTCCGACAAAACCTGTCATCATTGACAAAACGCAGAGCGAAACGTCTTTGCGACGGTATGTACATCTCTCGGAATGAGTGGTCTTTATTATTTTCATGTTTATTGGATTTGTTCTATTATAACATGACATAAGTTGCAACATTTTATGAATTACTTGTTAATCAGTTTTATATTTGTGGACAATAGATTTGTTGCATAGAGATGCAGTGTTACTTAGAATGCACCAAAAACAGTTAAGCCTAACATATGTAGTATATGTCTTGGTTTGGGAATATGCTTTGAAAGCCTATTTAGTTTTAAAATACCTATTGTTATTTTAGGTTTCTGAGTCCAGAGTTTATTCCTCCTCGTCAGCGCACAAATCCTGTCAAGTTTTCTATTGAACGAAAAGACATGATAGAGAGACGGAAAGTTCTCAACATTCCAGAATTTTATGTTGGTAAGAAATAACTGTAACGGCCAAAAACACCTCAGAATTATTTTGCATTTGATGATATTTACAGGTTTGTAAACATTCTTTAGCCCCTCCTGTAAATTTCCTCTGTACTCTTTCATATAGGCAGTATATTAGCAGTCAACATGTCTGACCCATATGCAAATGGAAACCTAAATCGCTTTGTTGGGATCTGTACTCAACGCTCGGGCAAAGGATTGGGAGCTACTTTCATCCTCAGGAATGTGGTAGATGGCCAAGGTAAAAAATCATACTGCTTTCATCTGAACCATGGTACAGTGGTTACATTGCACCTTTTTCCATTAACTTTAGAAATATTATATTTATGTTTGTAGGAGTGGAGATATGCTATGAGCTGTACAGTCCACGTCTTCGACAAATCAACGTGTTAAAGCTGGAAAAGAGACTGGATGACAATCTCATGTACTTGAGAGATGCTCTACCTGAGTACAGCACCTTTGACTTTGACATGAAGCCGGTTCATTATGAGCTCACTGGAGATGTTCCAGTCAATCCAGTAAGAAAATAATTAACCCTATATCTAATTTAAAACCATAACTCATCTAAAACATTTGCCTGCAATCTGCAGTGTAACAGTTACCTCTGACAGTTCACTTTAAAATGTATTTATAGGAAAATCTTTGGCTTGTCTTTTCCTAATTCATTTTTGAGTTGTGCATCTTAACCTATTTACTCACTAAATATTTTTTTCTTTCTTATAGTTAAAAGTAAAAATGAAGCCAAAACCGTGGTCTAAACGATGGGAGCGTCCCAAATTTGACGTTCAGGGTATTCGTTTTGACCTATGTTTGACCCCAGAGAAGATGGAGCATGCTCAAAAGTGGGCTCAACCTTGGAAGAAGTTCGATATGCTGCGGGAGTATGACACATCCAAACTAGGAGAGCAGATCTTGCAGGAGGTACAGGAAAACCTTAGCAAGTGAGCAGTTCATATAGACTTCAACCTGGCAGTGAGAATTCCTATGGAGGGGCCTAGTGCCAAGTTTGCAGATGAGTGAGTGAATTTGATGAGGAATGCAGATGGCAATAGAGTCTTTCATCCACCCATCCATCTGATTCTGGTGTTTTCCTCCAAATGGATACTGGTGATACAAGCAGTCTTGTCTGGAACTTTCTATTAAGAGTGTTAGTGTACATATTGTTTCTCAGCAGCTCAAAACATTTGGCTGCTAATGCTCACTTACAAATAACCATCTTTAATTAAAACTTGTTTTGTTATTTATCTTATAACAGTGTCGTATTC
Organism: Oreonectes daqikongensis; assembly: GCA_026939265.1. NCBI lineage: Eukaryota > Metazoa > Chordata > Actinopteri > Cypriniformes > Nemacheilidae > Oreonectes > Oreonectes daqikongensis. The sequence goes on along the minus strand of JAOTQM010000351.1, from coordinate 5,430,203 downwards.
AGTGTTGAACAATGCTGTGTCTTTGTAAATGCTTTGTGAAGGAGTCATTATGCCTCGCAATTAATTACTTTGACAAATAGATGGCAGCAGAGAACACTCAATTGTAAACTAATATCTTAATAGATCCTAAAATATTCTAAACAATTATATTCTCATTTTTCTTTTTAAAACAATGTGATTGATCCGTTTTTTTGTTGTTGTTGTTGTTGTTGTTGCGGTAATTCAATGGTTTGTAACCATAGAACAGCGGTTTCCTGTGTATGCAGAAGACTACTATAAGATCAGCCTTTTAAATCTGACCCAAGTATTTATATGAAATATAGTTTTAAGTAATACTTTAGTAAATCATTATTAAGAATACATTACTCTTCAAGAATCCTTTCCCAAACCTTTTTTTTGTGTGCAATTTCTCGGTTTGAACAAAGAGATGCACTGATTTCCGATTTCTAGACATGTATGATCCACAGCATGAATCGGTCATAATATTATCGTACATGGAATTTTCCCGACATCATCTGGAGCTGCTCGCGCTAATCCTCGTGCCGTGCGCATCTGTCCAGCTCGAGAGCGAGTGTGCGCGAAGCACCGCCCACCCTGCTGTTGTCAGTGACGTCAGCCCTATCACTTGAAGATAGTGAAACGAGTCGTACGCCGCAGTCAGCGATCTGCAGTGAGCAGGTACAGCTGATCCTTCACCTGAAAACGACGAACACACGCCGTCCTTTTCTGTGGATATTTTTCCGTTGTACTGGGGTTATTCCTAAAAATCAGAAGAACACGGGGTCGGTTTGTTTTCGCAATATGCACGGTAAGCACTCCTCGCAACGTTTGTCTTTTGTGGGTCATTATATGCTAATGTTTGTAATAAGGTTGCGCTCTATTCTTATTTACATATCGCTTAATCTACATCTTATGTCGATTAAGCAATGTTTAACATATATTATTTTATGCATAATATTGAGGCAGCAACAAAATCCTGTAACGTATGCCGGAGCAGTAGTGAAATAACTGTTCGCATAACGGACGAACTTGTTCGGCAGGTTGTGAACTTGCGGATACTGCAACTGTATCCGTGTTGCTTCAAAATATCCTGAAACGTTAGAGCGGCAGCATTGTGTTTCCCCACCGGGCTTGCGAAAGTGTCGTCAGAGATGCAACACCTGTCCCACGAGTGCACCTGCCTCCAGGATACCTGTGTACATCTATGACCCTAAACATCAAGTTCTAAAAGACTTGTGTAGGCTATAGTATCGACTTGTGTGTTTAGAGTGACTAGTTATAGAATATAGCCTTAGATGCTGAAATGGGGTTAAGAATGCAATAAATAAACATCAAGTTCTCGATATGCTCATTGCTTACATGACCAGCTCTTAAACACATGGCTCATTTGTTTGTTAAATAAACATAAACATATACATAAACATGTTATGTATTGCATGCTAGAAATAGCAACGTTTGAACTATACTAATAAGTATGCTTCATTAGTGTTATTTAATACTTCCTAATATAATTACACTGTGACATACTGTAACAGAAAGTGTGACCCCAGAAGTTTTATTTAGATCACACGACTGTTGAAATGGGTTATAGTGTGTCCTAACTGCTGTATGTTCTCTATCTCTCTCTCTATCTCTCTCTTTCGTCTCTGTCTCTCCAAGGCCAGCTCTGTTAATCAAAGCACAGAGGCTACAATCTGTTTCGGCTATTGCATTTCAGTATGTGGGGCATGGGCCAGTCGGAGGTAGTAAATTACCTGCTTGATGAATGGGTGACTCTGGTCGGGCGAAATATGCTGACAGTCGTTCCCTTCCTCTTATCAGCACGGAGATAGACTGTCCTCCCGTTTCTTATACCATCACTGTAAAATATGTCGAAATGATGACATTAATAATCGTAAGGTGTCCATTCACCGAGCGCCTTTTTTATGGCATGACCGTATAGGCACCGGTTTCAAAGGTCCAGTTAGAAACATCAATATTTTGGAATAATCATCTCTTGATTGGATTGGATGTTTCTGAGGTCTACTCATTTTCATCTAGACTATATTTCAGATGCATATGCAGCATTTTTACCTGAACAATCTGATGACATCATTTTCGGTAAACATGTCAGTGTTCATGTATACAAGATAGATCTTGTGTCTATACCCAATTGTCAATGCCGGATTCTACAAATTACCATTTCATTATTCATATTTATTCATTAATATAACTCAATAAATTACCAGTAGAGACATGGCAGAGACCATTATGGTTTCCATTAAAAGGATAGTTCACCCAAAAATGAGATTTCTGTCATCATTTACTCTCCCTCTTGTCATTTCAAACTCATATTGCTTTCTTTCTTTTGTAGAACACTGAAGATATTTTGAAGAATGTTGGTAGCCAAACAATGGTGGTACCTGTTGACTTGAATTGATTTTGTGTATGTAATAAAATTGAATGGGTACAGCCATTGTTCGGTTACCAACATTCTTCAAAATATCTTTTTTTGTATTCTGCAGAAAGAAAATCATACAGGTTTGAAATGACAAGACAAGAGAGTGAATAAATGATGACAGAATTTTCTTTTTCGGTGAACTATCCTTTTAAAACCAATACAATTGTAAAAATAAAGAAAATTGCGTCAGATATAACATATTTACATTAAGTTTGATTTTATGTAAAGAAACACATCTACTAGTACTTTTTAAATGGCTAACAAGTTAACAAATTACTTTATATTTTTCCAGTTAAAAACTTAGAATCTCTTGCCAGGCTGTGTACATGACTTTTTCCCTCCTCATTACCGATACAGGTTGTTTTCCACATTTAAAGAAATTCTATATATATAATAATCTATTAAAATGTAGTTAATTAATGTTCATATTATGTATGATTAGTAAAAACTTGCTTAGGCATCATGGCTTCACTTGTTTTTAATGAAACATGCTATGAGATTGACAGTTTTAAATGGGTATGGTAATGAGAATTTTAAAAGTTTAAAAGTCTGTAAAAGTTTAGAAATTAATGCCATTAAACATATCATACTTTGTTTTAAATTAATATAAAGGACAAGTGCTTTTAAGAAAATCATGTTTGACATCTTGAAAGCAAGATTTCATGAGAATCACCCACCTGTGTATACTCAACATGTTTTTATCCAACAGCACGTCTTTTTGCAACATTTTCACCCTAAATATTTCACCCTGAAATGCCAACCCAGCCATCTTCTGTGAGAGCGCTAGTGTGTGTGTCTCCCTAGGGTGAACAGGGTGGAGTGCCCCAGAAATATGCCTTATATGTCACACACAGAGAGGATTGCTTTCTACTAGAGGAGGTTGGCTGCCCTAAATACTGACAGTATATATATATATATATATATATATATATATATATATATATATATATGTGTGTGTGCCTGCTTTTGGCTTTACAAGAGAGATGGAAAGGGATAAATAAATGGAGGTTGAAAATGAAATGGTGTCTGTGACCATGTGTCCTCAAAACGCTCTTTAATATAATCAGATCTGCTGGAGTCAAATTCTGTGCCTGTATGTTATCCAGAACTCAACAATCTCACTCTCTGAATATCAATGGAGATACAGAGAAACCGTACTGCTGTCCGTGTTCACCTTCAAATGTAAAAAAAGACTAAGAAAAGATGATGTGAAAATAAAATTTTAGATAAGAATGTTGGATGTGCTTCTTCAGAGTTTGAAAGATGTTCTTTAGAGATGATGGACCTAAGTTAGACAAAGTGTTGTAGTAAAAAGAAACGATTCCTATGACGTACTGTACATTTACACAATTTTTGTGCATTAAACTCAAGCTGTCCACAGACAAAACTGTCAATTATTTTCTGTGGTAATCTGGTTTATAGGCCAGTTTATCCAAAAATAAAAATTATTTTATTAGTTGCACACTTAATGTCAAACTGTATGACTTTCCTTTATCTTTCCTTTAAGAAGATATTTAAAAAAATATTGGTACCCAATTGACTGTATGGACAAAATATTTTCTTTTGTGTTCCACAGAAGAAAGAGTCATTTACAGATTTCCAATGACAAGAGGGTGAATAAATGATGACAGAATGTTTATGTTGGACTGAGTAAGATTTCACTTTGGGATATTCACCTGGAATATTGCTTTAAACCAGCATTAGATGACTCACTGTTCACCTGCGGATATTCTGCTTTTCATATTGCCGGTGGCTGGAGACTCATACTGTAAATAACAGTCTGGCAATCCATCACATATTATAGAGAGTAGCTGCTATTATTTAATTTAGTGGTGATTTACTTTTCAGATTCACCTCTGCAACATCGACTCTTGTTCAGTACTGAATGGTTGGTGTGGTGCTGGCTGGCCTGTTTCATATTCTTGTTTCCTGTGTGGACAGAGAAGCCCTTATTCCCCTTCCCTGCACAAAGCACGCTGGGTAATGCACCCAGAACAGACATGTGCTGTGTGAGGGGAATGACATGTTGAATGCTGATTGGCCTGTGCTGCATGCAGGTGTCCATTACGGTTCAAGGGACATCTGTATGTGACTGTCTAGGAGAAAATGAAGGATGAGAGACAACAAGGCTTACGGGTAGACGATAGAACATTAAATGTTACCTGTTGTTTTTCAGGCGAGTGCGAGGTTTAGGGTTGTTTTGGCTTTGGGGTTTTGGGTGGGGTGGTTGTTATTGTGCATGTTTTATGTTTCCTTGCTTCTTTCTTTCTTTCTTTCTTTCTTTCATTTGTCTATCACTTTCTGTATCTGTGCAGCCAGCATCCCATATAATTTCTTGTCTGGGCCTCAGGGAGATGCATTTGATGTGTTTTTGCATTTGTGTGGGTGTAAACAACAATTTTGCTCCTGGACAGCTTGAGTTTATTGCACAAAATTTGTGTGAAGTCTTTCTAAAACCCTCACTGACTTATAGTGCAGTCAGAGAGAGAGGGAGAGGCATGTTGGAGTTACTTCATAATAAACATCGCTGTAAGATCACTGATGTATAAAGTCCTCTCTTCTCTCTCTCTCTCTCTCTCTCTCTCTCTCTCTCTCTCTCTCTCTCTCTCTCTCTCTCTCTCCTCTCTGTCGCAGTGGAAAGAGATCCAATTTAATATTCAATCTAGTTTATGTCAACATGAGAACTGTGAAATAGAGACTGGATTTGGGGTATTTTATAAGCAGTTCATTCTTCTATTACACCCCTTAAACCAAACCTCACATTAGCGGTACTAGAAAGATTTGAAACTGAATTCGTAATCTTAAAATCATTTTATCTCATGACATATGCTTGAATGCTTACAGACATTTGGATCAATCTTTTTCATTTTGTTGAGGAATAATTGTACCCATACACAATCTATAAATGCCCTTGCTTAGAAAGCTAACATTTTTATCAAATACATGTTTAAGAAATTGGTGTGCTGGACCAGAAAGGAAACTCTATAAAATAGAAATGAAGAAATAAATCTTGCCAAAGTGTACGATTTTCTAAAATGAAATGGAAATAACACAAGGCATAACAGTAATCTTGTGAATTGTATACAACTGATCTTGAAATGAATCTGAATAATTTTTCCACTGTTCAACTAGTAATGACATGCAAATGTCAGGTCTTTAATATGTGCATATAAATGAGAAAAGATAATGCGCTTGTAAGAGAATAAATTGTGTATGTGTCTTTGTCATATTGTTTGGGGCAAGCATGTACATGCCTTTTTGGACATAATTTCTGTGTTTGGCATGACAGAAATAGTCAATATATTCAGTTGTTTAGTCTGACGTCACGAACAATCATATATAGAAGGTCATGTACCATCTCCGGGTCCAAACTCTCTGTCAGATGCCATAGGAAAACCGCAAAAAGTGCTAAGAAACGCTTGTGGCGAGCTGGAAAACCGCGATTCTAATCGCGATTCCATAACGAAATTCCAAATGGCCAGACAACGATTAATTGTTCGAAGTTTATTAAAATATTAATGTTGGGGATTCCATAAACCTGGAGAATGTAGTGTATATATGGTGAGTTCATTAATGTTTTGCTTAAAAAGGCGATATGAAAAAAATAGTGCTTATAAACCTATAAATTCCTGACGTCATCACTGAACAACCGAATAGGCTAGTCTATTTTTGGTGAATTTTACCCAGTGGTTGGCATTTGTAATTGTAACGTGACAGTTCTTTCCTGTTTCATAAAGATAGAGAATTTAGTTTGGATAGCTAAAGTTGGAAGTAATTTCTTCGGGTTATTATGGGTTTTGTTTCGGAAGAGACTCATTCGCTCAAAATAAACTCATACCAGCACAGCCACTGGAAACTAGTGTGAATATTCACTAATTCAATTGTATTGAAAGAAAAGCTTTGTTATATTTGGGGCTTGTATGAAATGATGAGTTGAATTGCAGAGGAGAAATGTGTGTGTGAATATGAAGGGATGTATTTATACCATTAGCCTGGTCTGAAAGTGAAAGGCTATGAGATGTCTTCACTAATTTAAAAAATACTTTATCTGACTGAGATCCAATTCACCTTGCTCTCATCTGCACCCCATTGATCACATGCTGTTTAAGTGTGTGTGTTTATGTGTACACAATATATGTGTCTGACTATGAAACATAACAGATTATGAAAACCCAGTCTCCCCTTTTCTCACTTTCTTCTATCTCAGATGTCAGAGTCTCAGCACATATTAATTTAAAGCTATACAACATGCTTTATTATTATGCGGGTTCATAGTGTTTCCACAATCATAGACTCAATGAATCTTTCATTCCATTAAAAGTTCTGCTATTAGAAGGTTTTAAAAACAGTTTTAGAAAGAAACTGCTGTTTAAAAGTGATATTCCAATTACATTATTTTCTGGACGGTGAGTCTGTTCATTAGACTTCTCAACCCACCGACCCATGCCTGGTCTATTTAGTCATTGATCACAGCTGCTATTAGAAACTCAGTTACTCAGTTATTCTTAACATATGCTACATATTATTTTATAGTGTGTGTTTTTGTTAAAGAGAGAGAGATAGAGAGAGAGTAAACGGCACTTTGCTTGATCTGCAACTCGAATGTGACTTTTTAAACAAGGTGCTGTGTGTGATGTAATTTTCTATAGTTTATAAGATAGATTTCTGCATTGAAAAAAATTCAATACAACTGCAATTCTCAAAGTCTGTGCCATTGAGAAGCAAATGATTAAAGTACTTTACATTTGGCATTGCAGTCCGTCTAAAAACGATTTTAAAACTTTGCTGATTTGCTGAAAGCTTAGAAAAGAAAATCACTTTTCTCTTACTTTATATGTTTTTACTGTAGAAATGAGGTTCTCTATCACAAAGCTTTTAGCATTTTAGGGTTACACATATCAGCCTTTTAACAGCGTGATATAAAACTAACATAACTATAAGATATTACTGTATATTTCCTCTCTTTAATGGTCCATTACACTGTATTGATGATAACCTCTGTGTGCAGGAATGAATGATATTTTGCTGTTGAATCACTTAGAGATATTCTTCTGATCACATATGCCTCAGCACTTCTTAATGCAAAACTGATGATCACTCTTTCATTCACTGCCTGCTGTCAGAGAGATAAATGAGTCTGTCTATGTTCTGGAGGATTTTCAGTGGGCATTGAGTGGGCAAAGTCGAAATGTGGATTCGCTCCACAATGCAATAATTTACTACTACGTAATGTACGTGCAAACCTGCTAAATTCATCTAAATGGAGCTTATTATATTATGCAAAAGCAAAATTATTATGAAAAGAATTATGACATGTAAAACGTGTACGTGTCCTTGGGAGTGAATAATGTCAAAGAGAAATGCTTGCTGTTGGTGAGCAAACTTAAACTTAGATAACCTTTGTAGCCAGCAGGGTTATTATACTGTATGCTTAAGGTAAATGTAAAGTTTACATTGCAGGGATGGAATGAGACTAGATTGTGCAATTTGAGCATGTATCATAGGCACTTCAGAAGTTATTTAATAACTGACCTTGGATGTTAGTCAGGCCATTCCAAATGTTAGAGACATATTCTGCAGTGATATTCTTGAATCACAACACAGTTACAGTATAATGTGAGCAATAATCATTTGCTAAATACAGCATTCTATATATTTCTTATGCATAGCACGATTTGCTCAGCTAATTGATAAATAATCCCTTGTAATAGGATTAGATTAAACGAGAGGAACGAGGTTTGTGCACTATTGAGTGACTGGCAGGAGACATAGCATCCTAAACAGTTATTTTGTTTGGAAAAAGTAGATTTAAAGACTCCCAAGACTGCATGAAAATTTGCTGACATCTGATGTTTGTATACTAATACATTCTAACGTAAAGAAGTGGTAGCTGTAAGATGCAATGTTTGGTCGTAGACTTCAGGGTAATAACCAAGCTGTACTGTTATTGCCTTCCTCACACCAGCTGTTGGACTGAAACACTTCCAAGTCACTTGAAAACATTTCTTTGGCTTTCTTTTTTAAAGCAAAAGATAAGATATGATATTTTACCATATATCATATCAACCCAGTCTCTGAAATTGTTTGATGTCTGGCTATTTTTCTACTGGTAACCCAAAATAATACTGACTAGTCATACTTTTAACTTGCTAGCTAATGTCATTTACTTGTTATTTCTTTTGCTTGTTATCAGAAATAATCTGTAGTTACTCTATTCTTTGCGGATGTGTACCGGAAGTTAAGTTTGGGTCACAAGTTGTGAAAATGACAAGAAAAGGCTGAATTAATCATCTTTTTGCAAATAAATATTAGTCTGTAAGTCATTGGCTAAATTGGTGTTTGTACAAGTGACAATTTCTCACGCTGTTGGTGACAGTTTAACTACAGTAGCCTAAGGATCTGTTACTGGTCTAAAATGTAGATCATAGGTTGAATAAGAAACTTCATGTACATGTGATATAGGGCGTGAGATGGTCACACAATGAGTGTTTTGTATCAGTATCCATATTTACTATTTATAATGTGTGTGACTCCTATATTGTTCTGTACACACAACAGAGCAGACGGTATCAAAATGTCTGTGTGAACTAAAGTCAATCCTTTAACTCAGATTTCTTTAATAAATGAGAAGTGTCACTGAACATATAGCGTTAGTAAAATCAAAAACTTAATATTGTGTCTTTAAGCATTTAAAGGAGCAGTGTGGAGATTTTAGCGGCATCTATTAAGTGAGTGAGCTTTAAGTGACCTATTTTTTGTCAGATATGGTGACCCATACCCGAAATGTGACCTCTGCATTTAACCCAACCAGTGAATAGTGAACACACACACTTCAAGTCATGAACACACATACACCGGGGCAGTGGGCAGCTAACACTGCAGCGCCCGGGGAGCAAACGGGGGTTAGGTGCCTTGCTCAAGGACACATCAGTTGTTACCTGCTGGTACTGAGAATCGAACCGGCAACCTTCTGGTTACGAGTCCGACTCTCTAACCATTAGGCCACAACTGCCCCCTACTTAACTACCCGTGCAATACAATGTCCCCTTGCATCGGTCTTTCTCTGCGCTCCCTATCTAGCGGTGAGGTTGCAAATTGCAACCAACGGCTCACTCCACCACTCCCTTTAGAAACACTAAGGTGGCTGACACAGGACAAGCATGTTATCACGTTTTCGCTTCTTTGCCAAAGGAGATAACATATTTACGAAACGCGTTCTGTAGAGCAGTTTGTCTGTTTAGGGCTACTGTAGAAACAACATGATGAATTTTATGTAAGGGGACCCGCGGTGTATGTAGATAGAAATAACTCATTCTAAGCCGGTAATAAAAACATTACTGTTTATTATGTAATATTACATACAATATTACACACAGCACCTTTAATAATTATTATAAACAAATTATTCAATTGGGGCATTTCTGCTGCTTTCATCCTGTCATGTGCATTGTTAACAATGGTCTTTCTGTTTTGAGGTTGACATCCAATTTCTGTTTATACAGCACATACCAACGAAACTGGAAAACTCAAAAAATGTCAAATTTTAAGAATCACTTATAAAATGTGGTTGTCCCTCTTATATGAATAGAATTGTGTATGAACAGCATGGTATTTACTATTGACAACCATATTCAACAGCTTTATGAACACAGGGCGTAATAGGGCGGTTTTCTGGAAGGCTCAAGCTGTTGTTTGAAATGGGCTAAGAGCTCTTTAGCTTTAATTGGTTTATATTTGGCCTGTGTTTGTTCAGCTCTCCTATGGAGCTCTGACTCTTAAGATCTAGCTGTGAGAATCGGGGCTAGCTTCCCAGAAAGAGCTTTAGAGCAAAGACAGGACTAAACGCAAAAAAATGCATTAGGTGAAAACGCTATGGCACAATCAATCTCCTGTTGTGTGTGTGTGTGTGTAATGGTGTGCAACTGATGTGGCTTGTTGCATTTACATGTGTGACAAAAGACTGAGAGAAAGAGAATCTTCATTTTGGCCTCTGCCGTTGGCGCTCTTTACCATTCTCATTACTCTCTTTGTTCTCATCCTTTCATTTAATCCTTTTCACTTGTTCCCTTTTTATTTCTGCTGCCATCACAGTGTGTTCGTTGTTGCTCTTCTGTGTGTAATATCCTCTCTCTCTGTGTGTTTCTACAGATGAGTATTAGCTAGCGTGTCGAGTTGAGGGTCCCTCACATCTCACCTGCAGTCATGAATGGTAAGAACACAAGTCTTATTGTGTTTGTGTGTCAAGGGATGTGAATTTTCTTTTAAAGAGATGGTTCACTTAAAAATTCTGTCATCATTTTCATCGTTTCTGTAAAATAATCATCAATGGTGACAACTGCTGTAAATGTAAACTGTTGTCACAAGATTGTCAGTGAATAGCAGTTTGCATTTTAATCCCTTTTTCTTGGAATATTGCACCCACATATATAGACTACATTAGATATGGTCCCTATCCATGTTCATTGCAAGAAAGCAGATCATTTTGCTAAACTTTTCCTTTAGTGTTACATAAATGAAAGTCATACAGCTTTGGAACAACATGCGAGTAAATTATGAAAAAAAATTCTCCATTTAAAAGATAAAGAAGGAGCCAAATTAAAAGGCGGAGATCCCTCGGCTTTTCCTTTTCTCTCTCTCTCTCTGCCTTCAGTTGTTATGTATGGAAAAAATTCAGCTGACAGCTCATTTGGCTTCTTTGATGAATTATATCAGTACAGCTTAGTATATTAAAGTGTTACAGCAGAACTACTAGAATATTATGAGAGGTTTGGTGTTCCGGTATGTTTAAGAGCTCAATACTGAAGTCATTATGAGAATGTTAACAATATTTTCACATTAAATGGTGCAAAATGTTAGTGCTGAATATGCCAAGCAAAATATTGCAACATTTGTATTTTTTATATTAACATAGTTGTCTCTGTATTACCACTAAAGGCTGGACAAGACTGAACAAATGACTAAAATAAAGCAATGGATATTATTCTCAATGGAACTAAACGGAGGAACGCTTGAATTAGTAATAAACCTTGGCTACATGTTTCAGTGTGTGGCCTGGAGAGATTTTATTTTCCCAGAGGAGCACCTGAATACTCCATCACACAGACTCCCTGATTCCCACGCGACACACGCCATTGCCATGTTTCCTGGAACACACGAGACAACGGCTTGTGTCGAAGCCACATGCAATATCCTTCATCTCCCTAAGAGCTATTTTTTATTGTTAGGAGATCTGACAGTGGAACTGTGTGTTCTTATTACACGGTATACTCACTAACAGACTGAAGTGAAAATAAAAGACCAGATCTTGAAAATTACTTTTGTTAGTTAAAGGTGATTTGGTTGTATTGAAAATTATATTTGGTAGTACTATACAATAAGGCTTCTTTTTAAATAGTTAATACATAAAGCCAACATGAACTAACAATAAACAGTATAAGTACATATACAGGGCTCATGTTAATTTTAGCATTTACGAATACATTTACAAAATCAGAAGTTGTGTTTGCATAAGTTAGCATAACAAACTGTTAGCATAGGTTAATACACAGGCAGTGAACTAACCTAAGAAATCATATTTCTATTAACAAAGATTAAAAGGGTTAGTTCCCCCAAAAACAAAGATTTTGTCATCATTTACTCTTATACCCTCTTGACATTACAAACCTGTTTGACACTCTTTTTTCTGCAGAACACAAAAGACGACATTTTGAAGAATGTTGGTAACCAAAAACCAGTGGTCCCCATTGACTTCTATTGTATGGACACAAAACCAATGCAAGTTAATGAGAACCTACGGTTTTCGTTTACCAACAATCTTCATCTTCTTTTGTGCTCTTCAGAAGAAAGAAAGTCAAACAGGTTTGAAATGACAAGAGGGTGAGTAAATGATGACAGAATTTAAATTATGGGGGAACTATCACTTTAAAATTGTGTATTGTTCATGTTAGCTAATGCAACCTTATTGTAAAATGTTTTTAAATAATACAAAATTGTAAATAATTGGACTGGGCTAAATTTGTCAAGACGCCACATGATTTCATAGGCCTGTAAATTAATCAAGATGGCCTTTTTTTGGATCTCAGAGTTGCTGACAGTGCAAAAACTGAAAGAAGCATTTGTGTGTCCTCCCCAGAGTGAGAAGAGGAAAACAAGAGAGATATGAAAGAACTGGAGTGTGTTCCCATTTCTTTCATTGCTTAATATAATACATGTACTGTTTTTGTTTATATAAATGTATGTATAGTGTTCATAGTCATGACAGCTAGAAATGACCTGTTCTTCCATCTGTCTGATGCGAACCAAGTGCTCAAAGATGCTGGTTTAAATCGAATGCTGTCTTTTCCATTTAGGGCAGTGCCAAAGCACACCAGAAGGTGATAAATGGTGTGTCTTCAGCACTCCGTGTGAAAGCCGTGTTGAGATTGGCCCAATTTTGGCACGTTGCGTGAAGGACAGATTGTTACTGGCCACTTACATGGTTGATGGATCGCTGCACATTGCCTTTGAAAGTTGTCAGGGTTTGTATTAACTAAGTTAAGTCGGAAACATAAAGGCCGTATTATGCAAACAAAAATATGAACCCTGGCTGGCTATTTCTCAGGTTTAAACAAACCTCTACAACCAACTAAACTGCACACAAGGCAACAACCCGTCACAGCCACATCTAGTGTGATGAATCTTCCAGAAAAGTGGTCAAACCTAAAGACCCGAAAGAACAAAAGTAAAACGCCAAAGAAAAATCTCTGTTTCCGTTTGTCTTTCAGGCGGTTTTAGTATTTGGGCTATAACTCCAGAAGAGAGGGTGAAACATGACAAACAATTTGACTCACTGGTTCCCACTCTGGGCTATCTGTCAGGTAAGAACAAATGCTGTAAACAATACTACTGGTTAAAAGTTTAGGGTCACTTATTTATTTAGTTTATTTTTCCACATTTTAGAATTATTGTGACCTCAACTAAATAAACTAAATAAAGTAAATAATAAAAAATAAATATGAAAAAAGATAAATTAAATGTAATATTTCAGTTTAGTCACACTTTGCCTAGAAATATTCTCCTGCCATTTTACATTTGGCAGACACTTACGTTGCATTATACTATACATTTAGTTATATATCCCCTGGGATCAAACTCATGACATTGACGTTGCTAGCGCCATGCTCTAACCACCGAGCTACAGGAAAGCTAGGAATTTTGTTTCTTGGTGTCTCACCCTAGTATGCTTTTTAAAGCTTATCTCCTAAGACCTTACATATTGAAGCGTTATGCATTTATTATCTTAGAATGAGTTATTGCTATCTACATACAGCGCGGGCCCCCTTACATAAAATTCACCATGTTGTTTCTACAGTATCCCTAAACGGACAAACTGCTCTACAGAGCGTGTTTCGTAAACATGTTAGCGAAAACGCGGTGACTTCTTTGTCCTGTGTCAGCCACCGTAATGCTTTGAAAGGGAGGGGTGAGCGGTGGGGTGAGCCGTTGGTTGCAATTTGTAACCTCACTACTAGATGCTGCTAAAATATCCGCATTGCTCTTTTAAATTCATCCATTTAGGGTTAGTAGGGTTTGTACCAGTATGTTTGGACAGTTATATTTTTGTCTGACATTTAAGCTTATTCAAATTAAAAGTATAAGAGAAACATGTAAACGCTAAAGAACGCAGTAGTGCTCTGAGTATAGTGTGCGTTACTATGTGGACTGTGTTTACTTACAGGAGATCAAGCACGGAAATTCTTTCTGCAATCTGGACTTCCAACAGCAATCCTGGCTGACATTTGGTTAGTGTCCACACTTACACACCCTTACCGTACATCCAGTTTTAAAATGTCTGGTGTTTTTTCCTTCTTGTGTGTGTGTGTACCTGTCTGGTTGTTTTATTTGGCTGTAGTTATCATAATTGTGTTTTGGAAGTTTGTGTGAGAGTGTGTGGGACAATTGCATAGTCACATACCTCTCTGAAGCGTGGAGGTTCCCTTATATAACCTTTTCCTGTCTGCGGTTCGTCTATGGGTGTAAACACTTACGCCCATCCATAAACAGGAAGTAGATAAGCTGTGGCTAGATATGCAACTTTTGATTGAAGTTTATAGCATAGCAGGTTATCCTCTCTGCCCCGTGTGCGTTTTAAAATTCTCTTATTTAGAAATAAATTGATTGTAGCTAAACAAAATTGAGCTCTAATGATGGTGTCATCACGTTCATAGTTCTGTATATGGCTCCGCTGGGATTGTGCTGGCAGTTAGTGCTCTGTAAGCCACATCTGATGAAAAGCTTCAATGGCTGCTAACTTCCTTTCTTTCAGGGCACTGGCGGATATGGGCAAAGATGGGAAGATGGACAGATTGGAATTCTCCATTGCAATGAAACTAATTAAATTGCAGCTGCAGAGTCAACCTCTCCCCTCCAGTCTGCCAATCGTCATGAAGCAGACCCCTGTCCCTGTTATGACATCACGCTTCGGTATGAGATGAAAAGCGAATTATGTAACAACTTGTTTGTTTTGTTATTAAGGTTGAGACTTAGATGATCCAGATCCAGATTAGGTTTCATGTAAAACAAAATTTGTTTTGCACATCTCAGATAAACTGACTGGTAATGTTTGATTTACAGGTATGGGATCAATGCCAAATCTCTCTGTCATGTCGGCGATGCCCATACTTACGCCTGTGCCACCATGCCCTGCAGTGACCACTTTAGTGCCTGCGCCCACCCTGATGCCAGGACCACTGCCTCAGATTCCCAACTCTCTGCCCAACGGCAATGCAACGCTCCTCACTTCAACATCAGGTCTTTGTATTTTTTGTTTTATATGTGGTGCTGTACATGGAAAAAAGATAAGAGATCATTCCACATTTTCATTTAATCAGCATTTCAAGATGTGTTGTGGCCATTCCAGTCCAGTGTCTGTTGAATTTCAACAAAATCAAACCTTAGGAGTCTTCCAACAGCAATGTGAAAGACAGATTGACAAGATCATGAAAACTGAGATAAAAATTGATGTTATCACATATAAAAAATTATTGAACTTTTACTGTTGTATTGCCTAAAAGTGAATATGAACTTGATTTCTTTGAAGTATTTGAGGTCTGAAAAATACAGAGCATCTTTTCTGTTAATATTGACCTGTTTTAATTTTCTGCAAATAAATGCAAATAGAAACAATATTTTTGTTTGAAATTTAGGAGAAATATTGTTAGTAGTTCAAAAACAAAAGTTATAAATTTACTTATACCTATAAATAGTAAATCCATGAAAACTGAAAATGGTTTTTGCGACTGTATAAGCACAAATTTTCTAACTATGAATTAGATTTGTGAGCTTTGATTTGCTCACACATCTGCTTTATTATAATAATTCAGTCAACACAAGTTTATCTACACCAAATTAATCACTCTTTCTGTCTGTTGCCACTCCAGCGTTCCATGTTTCCAGCAGTCTGAGTAAATCTCACTCCCTCTTGGACCTTGGATCTAGCAGGTATGAACTTTAAATATTACATTGTTATTCTACATTGACACTAACACCCATATTTGTATTGTATTACACATAATATTTGTTTGAGTGTGTGGCGAGATGCTGGTGAATTTGTTGCTTCAAAGACAATGATATCCATAATGCAGATTAAAATTAGATGGTAGGAAATGTTACTTTGGTCTTGTTTTTCCAGCACCTGAAGCTTGTCGTAAATAAGCGTGTGTTTGCTGAAAGTGTGCTTGAATAGCGCAGCTGTCTTCCAGCATCTTTATAAGATCTTGTTAGGGTTCCTCTGAGAGCCATCCAACCTCCACATGGCGGTAGAGAAACTCATTAACACCTGCTCAGTACCCGTTTAAAATGAATTTGTGTTTAGGGCTGAGCAATATATCACATTTTTGGAGAAATATTCATAATGATTTTGCAGGCAATTCGTTCTAAACCTGTATGACCTTCTTTCATGGAACGCAAAAGGAGAAATTATGAACAATATTGACATTGTGAGTAATGTCACCTTCGAATTAACGGTTTAGTACGTGAGCAAATAATGACTTTTACAGGTATTAACATTATAAACATTACTTTGATTTCAAAGTGCTTCTTTTTGGCAATTATGTTTCTTTTACATTAGATTCGTTTTGCGTCTTCTCCATCATTTTAGTCATAAACTGCAGAAGCTGTATAAATCTTGTTTGTGTTATTTGAACTTTTAATAAATTGTCCGCAATGAGTCAGCATATTGCTTATAATTTTACATTTTAAGTATAGTTTTAGTGGACCTGGTAATTACTGGCCCAAAATGGATTCAGCAAGTGTTGCTCGAAAGTATAAATTATTAAAAGCACAGCAGAATCTTGAAGCACTCTGGACAAGCTGATGTTGCAGCTAATACTTGTTTGCTTGGGTTTTCGGTTCCAGAGAGGATTTGTGTGTTTTTTTAATAGTGTTATTGCGCAGCTGCTGAACAGAGCACATTAAAAAGCATTTAGCTTGCAGATGCATTATTTGTATTTAGAAATTACCCATAGAAATACACATTTGGAAGATGTCCACATTTAGCCAAGAATACGTTTACATGAAAAGCCATGCCTGGAAGGTTACCACACAATTGAATTGGGTGTAGTGTAAAATTTCAGATATGATTTTTTTTACATGTTTAAAAAAGCATTGTGGAGATTTTAGCGGAATCTAGTGGTGAGGTTATGAATTGCAACCTAATGGCTCACTCCACCGCTCATCCCTTCCTTTTGAAGCACTAAGGTGGCTAACAGAGGACTAAGATGTTGTCACATTTTTGTTCCTTTGTTTCAATAGATTCTCCTAAATATCACACACAGCACCTTTACATTTTTCCATAAATATCCAAGCAATTTCACTTGGTCTTAGTGTCGGCTTAAACCATACATACATACAGTTACACATGTGACATGCAAACCCTACATGGTCCCTACAGTTCAAACTCCTCCTCCACCACCTCCCTTGCGAGTAACTCCCCCAAAATGGGCTCATCCGACTGGGCAGTGCCTCAGGCATCCCGTCTGAAATACCGCCAACAGTTCAACAGCCTGGACAAGCTGATGAGTGGATACCTGTCAGGTGAGAAGTTACGTTTGTAAATGTAAAGCGAACGAGGGAAGGCAGTGATGGTGTGTACACAGTGCTTGTGTGTCATGTGTATGCGTTAACTCTTTAAGTGTGTGTTTGAAGGTCCCCAGGTCAGAAATGCCCTTACAGCGTCAAGCCTCACGCAAACACAGCTCGCCACGATATGGTGAGTACACAAAACACAGCACAGTTACATGTTTGAAATGTGTCCAGCTTCATCAATTGCCATGCATGTATATTTCTGTCTGCAGGACTCTTGCTGATGTAGATCGCGACGGGCAGTTAAGAGCAGAAGAATTCATTCTGGCAATGCACCTGGTTGATATGGCCAAGACTGGTCGCCCTTTACCTCTGAGTCTACCTCCTGACCTGGTGCCTCCTTCACTTAGGTGGGACACACAGACCCACCCATGCTGAAATAGAGGGGAACATCTCTTCATATTATTTATTCCGTGAGCCTATGTTTGTCTTTAGAACAGGGAAGTCATGTGACCTCCTGAACGGACCTATTCCTCCAATCAACACTGAGCTCATTGAGCCGGAACATCTACAGAAAAACAAGAACAATGGTAACTAATGATATTATATTTACACGTAAGCATTGTTGTTCAGATAACACTTCTCATCTCGCCTCTTATAACCTGTCTGTCACTTTCTTAGTGTCGTATGAGGATAAACTGAAGGCGAATTTTCAGAGAGGAAGCGCAGAGCTGGAGAAGCGACGTCTGGCTCTACAGGAGGAACAGAAGAGAGAGGAGGAGAGAAGGAGAGAAGAGGATAGGCAGGAGGAGGAGAGGAGACGACAGAGGGAGAGGGAGGAGAGAGAGCAGAGGGAGAGGGAGGCACGGGAGATGGAAGTGAGGAGACAGAGGGAGGAGGAGAGAAGGAGAGAGATAGAGCGACATAGAGAGGAAGAAAGACTTAAAGAGTTGGAACGACGAGAGGCAAGTAGAACATACAACAGCTTATATAGAACAACAAGGACTACAGTATTAATATAATACAGCACATATAATAATAGCAACAGATATAGTGTTAGTTATAGTATGAAATATATTAAGTGGAAAGTTTTGGGAACATTATAAATATATCCATGTCAAAATAAACCTCTCTCTCTCAGGATGTGGAGCGTCAGAGGCGGATGGAATGGGAGAAAAGTAAACGAGTGGAGCTTCAGACACAGAAAGAAAAAGAGCAAAGTGACATACAGAGACTGAGGGACAGGAAGAGAAGTCTGGAGATGGAGTTGGAGGCTGTGGTCAGATTTTACACACTTTCTTTTCTTTTTTATAAAAAAACCCCCAGAGCATTTCTTGACAGTTCAGATTTTAGAGAATATGAAAGAAAATCAACAGAATTAATAAATATAAATTGATCAAATTAAAATATAATAATTAAAACATATTAATGATAAAAATAACAGCTTACTAATAAATTGCTTAACCATTGCTCATATAATACAAAATGTCTTGATTTGACTGTAGTAAAGCAGTTAGATAAATCATTTTTGTTTACATGTATTAAAGACCATTAATACAGTAATATTCTTATAATGTGCCATTGGGGAGGTACTGTCATACAACCACCAGTGGGGCTATTTTTTATCCTCTCTTTCTCTTCACATTTGACTTGTCTCTGTCCAGTCATTGTTGGTTGTATTATTGTTGCTTGTATTATATTGGAAAAAGATATTTCAATCTTTGTGTCTCTCAGGGCAACAAACACAAGCAGATCTCCGACCGGCTCCGGGATGCCAAGAGTAAGAGGCAGGTGGAGAGGGTGGAGCTGGATCTGATTAATCAGAAGAGAGATAGTCATGTAGTTGATATCAACTCTCTACAGTTACAGTTTGAGGTATACATGTTATTTTTGTGTTGCATTAATTATATGCGTGCTTTGTTCATTTTCATTATATGCGTTATTTTTTGTATTTTTTTGTCAGTCAAAAAAGATCATATTTATTTATTTATATATATTATATTTACTCACTCAACTTTTCCAACCTAAATTTAACTTTATATAAAAATGAAATATAACAACATATGAACACTATATTTCTATTACAAAGTGTATTTATACTTTAATTGAATATGATCATGTTTTTTATAACAATAACAAAGAGCTAAAAAATATATTACATTATTTTTGTTTCTGTAAAAATTATTGTATTATTTCCACATAAAAGGTTTTTAGAAAATTTTTAAAACTGTTTTCCAAATAATAAAAGGTGACTGGTGACGACAGCTCCAAAGCAAAATTTTAATATCACTGCTGTCCTTCTGAAACCTCTTTTTTGGCATAAATTATTATTACTAGTCACTCTTCAGAAGACTTGGTTTACAATCACAAGTCATATGAATTTACTTTGCGATGGTTTTATCTTGTTTTTATGATCACCATTCACTTTCATTGTGAAAGCTCAGACAGGTTTGAAACGTCAAGAAGGTGAATAAATCGGATAAACTATTCCTTTAGCAGCACCTATAAAAGATTTAGCTCGTGTGATATTTTATATACGTGCGTTTTTGCAGCAAATTCAGCTGCAGTTGAGTCGACTGGGTCCTGAGAAGCAAAGACTGACCGACAGACTGCTTCACCTCACCCAGAACACCTCAAGTGAGCATTCGCATTGATCTAAAGCACTCAGTCAATAGAATGTGTGGATGACTAATTTCATTCGTGTCCATTTCATTACTCTTGAACCCAGGGCTGGGGTTTCTTTAACAAGAGCGTTTTTTCTCTGTCCTTCTTTCTCTCCCTCCTTCCCTTTCAGGTCCTTTGATAAACGATATGAAACAGAGCGTGTGTGAGAAAGATCTGAGCTGTCGGAAACTCAAGGAGCAGTTAGACGCTTTGGAGAGAGAGACCTCTGCTAAACTCTCACAGATGGAGCAGTACAACAGAGAGATCAAGGTCGGATTTAATAGCTTCCCAATATATACACTTTGAAAACATTTAAAGTGCCATGTTTTCATTAAAGCGTAACTTTGGGTGAGAACTTGAATGTATTTTAAACCATAATGTCCCTGTGAGCGACTCTCTAGTTCACTGTTTTAGATGTTCCTGTGACTTAAACCTCCAGCTCAACACCCAGCCCTGAGGACACGAGCTGTTCATTACACGCTAACATTCACTAATAAAGAAAACTTAACACATTTACTGCATTTCACCGGTTGATACCTGAGCATCAGCTATTGTTTGGTGTTCTTCTAATGTTTCCCTCTCCGGATCGTTCGTTCTTATTTTCTTTCTTTTCTTTCCGACCCTTATGAAGAGTGCACAAACTTTATTGTTGCTTTTCCTCTGTTCTCTCTCCTATTTTTCTCTTTGTCTCTCCACGCTGCCTGCCTTTGTAGTTTGTAGAAATGGATGACTGTGTGCTTCAGGGACTTCTGTCTTTGCTGGGCTGCTTAACCAATCTCTTCCTTCTAATAAAGGTCGACCTCTCTTTGTCTTACAAACTTCCTGTCTTCTAGTCACCTTCTTAGTTATCCTTCACCAGTTTTGCCATTTACAAATAAATGAGCTTACATTTTTGACCTTGTAACAACTTTGTCTCTATTCCATTTCCATCACTTTATAATAGTGTCCTTCATCTAAAGATTTCTACTCTGGAAAACTAACAAGCATCACATTTGTTTATGATTTATTGGAACAAATTTAAACTGATTGGTCAGATGTAGAAGCTAAATACCACCCTGTTTTGGTTTAATTTGAGCAAGCGGTAGAGTTGGTACCAAATACTTGCCTACTTGAAACGCATTGTTACTGTACATTTTGTTGTAAACGTATTCCAAACGTTAAGGGAGCGTGTGGGTAACGTTGCAGGAGTTGCGACAGAGGCAGAGCCAGCAACAGAACGTTCTAGAGCAGCTGAGGAAAGTCAGATCGGAGAAACTTCAAGAGCTACAGCGACGCAGGAAAGAGGAGGAGGAGAAGAGGAAAAAAGAGGAAGAGGAGAGGAGGAGGAAAGAAGAGGTGGAAGAGGAGAGGAAGAGGAAACAACAGGAGGAGGAGATGAAAAAGAAAAAAGAGGGGGAGCAGATAAAGAGGAAACAAGAAGAAGAGGAGATGAAGAGGAAAAAAGAGGAGGAGGCTGACAGGTAATCTCTCGCTCTGACACATCTACCTAGCTGGTGTTTTTTAAACAATGCAAAGTATAGACGGTTTCATAGGACGCACACGCCTGGCCCGAAGTTAACTTCCGGTCTGCGTTTGTTGATCGGTCTAATATAACTATTTATATTTGTATTTTATTGATATTACTATTTTATTAATAATTATATTAAATAAACAAATTTGTTGGATGGGTCATGTAACTTTGTCACATTTTAGTTTTAAGCCAAGTAACAGTTCTTCACTGGTAACCCAAAATAATACTGACTAGACCTACTTTTATCTCGCTAGCTAATGTCATTTACTTGTTATTTCTTTTGCTTGTTTTTAGAATATAATCTGCAGGGACTCTATTTTTTGCGGATGTGTATCGGAAGTTAAGTTTGGGCCATAAAAGCATGCATGCGCAGTAACTTTGTTTGTTGTTGCTTTGAAACCGTCTATAGTACAGACTGACAATATCTGTCATTATAAAACAAATGCAATGTAGATGTTTCAATATTAACATTTGCATAAAATTGAGATATTTCCATAATATATCTTGTGTTTGCAATGAGAAATGAGTAACAATCATATTACCATATTATTCATGTCCTAGTTTATGCTGAGAAGAGGACAGATGGGATTCAAGTTTGTTTTTTTCAGTGTAGACCTATTTCAACTAAAAAAAGGTCAACTTATGGGCTAGTACTGTTGGTTTCAGTTTTAAAAAATAGCATACATCACAATAGAAAAGCTGTATGCTTTCTTCCTGAATGCTGTAAGTTGTTAAAACAAGTTGTACATTACATAGATAGCAGCTACACTGCTGTTTTTAGCATTATTTTCCCTTAGAAATTCAAATCCAAATAGAAATATTTTTCATATGTCATAAAACATTTCGCCACACCACACTACTTAAACATTTGTAATGTGTGCTTCAGACAGGAGCAGAAGCGTCTGAAGGAAGAGGAAGCCGAGCGTCAGAGGAAACTTGCCCAGGAGCGAGAGGCCAAACTCAGGGAGGAGCAACAGCGACAGGCCCTGGCCCGACTTCAGGAGGCACAGGAGCTGGCACGAGAGAGGGAGGAGAAGAGGAGAGCAGAGGAGAGAGAGGAGGAGAAAGAAAAGATTGAACTGCTGCTACATACTCAGCGCTCCATCTCACACAATAGCACAGAGAGGAAAAGTGAGTGTACTTAAAGAGGTCAAAAGCAGCATTGATAGACCAAACTCCCCCATCAAATAATGCTCACGATGCAAATTCACTACATTTTACACCACTAGTCACAGCATATGAACTGTATGAATGTTGGGAACAAGTTTAAATACTCTGCAATAATGTCTTTAGGATTTCATGGGGAACCTTAAGTGTGTGTATGTGTGCCAAAACCTAAAAACCGGCATGTATTTATCTACTTGGCCAATATGAGGTTTTCATTCTATTCATTCTAATGAGTGTCATTACTCTGAGGGCTTCATGATTCACTTTAATTATCTCCCATTAATTATATGAGTTAATATAACAGACTCCACTAGAAAACAGAGAGGGCTTTGAGAAAATGAACAGAAGGGAAAAGACTACTGAAGATGTTCATGCAGTTTGATACAAAAGTACTTTGTCTATTATATCCTACATTTTTCGTACTATTGTTAAGTCTGTTCAGTGTTAATGTAATACATCTGTCCTCCATCGTTTAGCATCGAAATATATTCGCATGTACATCAACAATATCACATGATATGACTAAATCCAGTTTTACTGTGGTAGTGTGCTATAAATAACTTTTGTGTTCTACAGAGGAACAATTTTCGTGAGTCTTTAATACTTTCAGAAGCATAGAAGGATTGAGCAAGTTATAATTTTACTTTTCTTTACTTGTTACACATGACCAGAAGCTATTTTATATAACTAAAATATACTAAACATAATGTGGAGGATGTTATTTTTCACAACAAATATATTAAACCGATATTAAATCTGGAGGATACTGTAACAAAATGTGATCCTGGACACAAAACCAGTCAAAAGTAGCACAGGTATATTTGTAGCAATAGCCAACAATACATGGTATTGGTCAAATGATCAATATTTCTTTCATGCCAAAAATCATTAGGATATTAATTAAAAATCATATATTTAGTACATTTCCTACCGTAAATATATCAAAACTTCCACCAAAATTGTGAACAAAAATGACCGGAAACACGTCTACAAACTTCACTCACTGCTGTCGCTCTTTGGGAATTACCCACTAAAGTTTGGTATCTATGTAAAGATAAGAATTTCAGCTTTCAGGTTCATCTATTCTCCACAACATTATTACAGCGGTAAGCCAAAAGAGAGCGTTAAATAAACCTGTTTTTTCTTAGCAGCGGCCTGCTACAGCGCCTCTAATGAGCAACTTCAAAGGGCGATTTTCTCAATATTTCGATTTTTTGCACCCTCAGATTCCAGATTTTTAAGTCAAAAACTTAAACTTATATCGTTATATCTCAGCCAAATATTGTCCTATCATTCCAAAACATACATCAATGGAAAGCATATTCAGTTTTCAGATGATGTTATGTGTGTTTTTTTGTAGGTTTGCCAGTTGTGATCACTGAAGATACACATACTGCCCTCACCACCTATAGAGCCCTGTATCCCTTCATGGCACGTAACACAGAAGAGCTCTCACTGGAAGCAGACTGTTTGATCCAGGTACATGTGAAAACTCTATACTGTAGGTCACGGGTTTGATTCCCATATAATGTGCACACTGATAAGCACCTTGACAATGTGTGTTTCAACTTTATGCATTCGGTAACGTTCTCCACTACACGTATCATTTTGGTTTTGTTTGGATCTATAGGTTGATGAAGCAACAGTTAGGGAGACAGGCTGGCTGTATGGGAGTTACCGTGGAAACAGTGGGTGGTTTCCAGAGAGTTATGCTGAGAGATGCAGTACAGACAGTGGGACTGAACGGACTGCAGCTGTTTCACTATCCACAGCGCCCTCTGCCATCTACCCTGGGTATTACAATCATATTTACTTGGGCTGAAATATGTTAAAAACAAAATACTAGCTTAATACTAAATGTTGTTCACTATATACTATAGACTGCCTAACTTTACAGTATGTGAAATAGAGCACATTTTGCAATATATTTGAAATATAAGTATGCTACATTGTTGTCACATTGTATGTATGTTCAGTTCTTCATAATGGAAATATTTGTTTTCTCTATTATTAATGTTTTTATAGAAACATCTTAACATTTGACAGTGTAAGAAAGAAAAGAAATCAATACTTACAGTTTTTTCAACACTTTGGCAATGGATTGTTGAATATTATATTCGGCACATAAGCTTTGTTGTATATTAGCAGTAGGGTCATCTGGGCATTTATTTAGTGCATGCATTGTGCATACTATGCTAAGTATGCATACTGAAAAAATAAGAGCAGTATGGTAGTGTGCTATTTGAACATTATTTCTTTAACATTATTATCCTTTAAAAATGGACGGCTAGTGTTAGTGTATCAGAGACGTATCAGAGGTGTTTCGTCTATCGCTTCTCTTTAGTCATCTGTCACATCTTTTCTGAGCTTAATCTGTGAATGTGACAGCTGTGTGTGATATACTCGACCGGTATTAAGCAGTTTTGTTTGACTCAGGCTAAACAGACAAGCATGTTCTCACTTTTGTTTCAGGGTCGTATTATTAGTTTGCATCTTGTTGTTTTCGATTAATAACAAATCATGTAAAGTCACTTTCTCAATGCTCAGAATTCCCAGGGTGGACGTGGAAGGACCAACACCAACACACACACCAGCATCTACAAACACACAGCACTCACAGGTTGGCTTGTGTATATACACAATCTCTCACATACTTGTACTGTACATTCACACAAGTCATATTTTTGATTTTGTGTACGTTTGTTGTGTGTGTCGCTGCAGGCTGTTGCTCTGTGCGAGTGGTGTGCCAAGACTGACAGTCACCTGGGCTTTTCCAAAGATGACATCATCACGGTTCTAGAGAAGCAGGAGAGCTGGTGGTACGGAGAATTAAACGAGAGCCGGGGCTGGTTCCCCAGCTCATTTGTCTCCATGGTTGCCACCAATAACACACAGACTGAGTAAGAATAAAGATGCCTCTCACTTTACCACACACACATGCATCCATTCAATAAACAAATCTCTGAAAGCAATGAACGATCTGAGAAATCTTCACTTAAAATACTCAGCTTATGGTCATTTTAAACAGCATTCCCAAAATGTTTCGGATACACTTGCCCCAACAGAAAATCTTGCCCTAAAGGACCAGTGTGTAATATTTAGGAGTATCTGATACATCTTTAATGGAAATTGCTTATACAAAATACTAGATTAAAACTTTATTGAGATTTAAACTATAATTATTTCAATCCATTTGCTTACTTCTTTCAATTTAGAAGCATCTAATAGCAAATAAATATTTGTCACCAAAGCTAAAGCATTCATATACTTTGTGTGTTTTTTTCCAGACCATTGTATTCTACAGTTGATGAGATTGAACTTTCAGATTCTGGTCATCTAGAGGGTGAGGAGTATAATTATGTTTTTGTCAATCTAATGTCTTATGACATGTATTTTTTTGCCACACTAAATTGATCGGCCATTTCAGAGGCTTTGGTGACTGTTGTGTTGTCTTATTTCATTTGATCAGAGTATGTGGCTCTGTACACATATGAGAGTCCCGAATCAGGTGACCTGACGTTCTCTGTGGAGGATGTTGTCCTGGTAACAGAAAAGGAGGGGGAATGGTGGAGAGGCTGCATCGGAGACCAGTCTGGCCTCTTTCCTTCTAACTATGTTAAGCCCAAAGAGAAAGATGTGCGTGTGTTCTGCTAATGCTATTTGTCTGTAGTTACCCTTTGTTTACTAAGTAAATGTTATTCCTCTATTCCCTGTGTATTAGTAATTTTATTTTATAGACGTTTCAAAGCAACAACATAAACAAGGTTACTGCGCATGCACGCTTTTGTGTCCCACACTTAACTTACACATCCGCAAAGAATAGAGTCCCTGCAGATTATTTCTGATAACAAGCAAAAGAAAGTAGTGAAACGTTACTTACGGAACTAAAATACTAAAGTTACACAACCCATTCAACAAATTGTTTAAAATACTAATATAAATTCATATTAATAATAAATAGTTATATTATTAGCCACTAGACTGATCATAGACATAGATTGGAAGTTAACTGCGGGCCAGGCATGTGTGTCCGATGAAATACTTTAATGCTAATATCACTTTCCATGTAATGCATTTATGGTTGATGTAAAAAATCTGATTTTGTATACAATTACACATTCAGGGACATGTATACATATGTTGTAATCATTATGTGGTCACTTTTTTCCAGACTGCCAATCTTGAAGACCCTAGTAAAAAGCCAGGTGAGGTCTGAAAGCATTGTACCACCACAGAAATACGACTCAAAGCTGGTGGTTTCACATTTTAACATTGTTCATTTCATGCTGATTGGTTTTTAGAGATTGTTCAGGTAACAGCAACAAATGCTGCCACAAAACCAGAGCAGTTGAGTCTCACACCGGGTCAGCTGATAGTCGTACTGCATAAGAACTCAAACAACTGGTGGTTGGGTGAGCTACAGGTCAGTGTTAAACATAACAAAGCATTTGGATTCCCCCCAAATTAAAATTCTGTCGTCTTTTACTCACCCTCGTGTCATTCCAAACCTGTTTGACTTTCTTCTGCAGAACACAAAGTATAATATATAAAGAAGTACACAATTATAACACTACATTGAATTGATGTATTTATACTGTATATTGACATGTATGTGTTCATAGGCGAGGGGTAAAAAGCGAAGAAAGGGCTGGTTCCGCTCTTCCAATGTCAAACTAATGGAGCCCAACAGCGGCAAAATAACTCCTGCACCTCAACCACGTGAGACACTTCTGTCAATACTCATTCAAACTCCTGTGTTTGTGTTCGGTTTCTTTCATCTCTTCGTTTCTATGCTGTAGTGTGTCAGGTTATCGCAATGTATGACTACAAAGCAGCCAATAAGGATGAAATGAGTTTCCAGAAAGGTCAGCTGATCAACGTACTCAACAAGGATAATCCTGACTGGTGGAAAGGAGAGGTTGCCGGGGTCACAGGGCTGTTTCCAACCAATTATGTGAAGATGACCACAGAATGTGATCCCAGTCAGCAATGTAAGTACTATGAGACTTACTTGGATCACTTTTTTCCTCATGGATGGATAAATCACTTTGACATACTAATGCAGGAAATACAAGCCATGCTTAGGAATAGATTTATTCCGAACTAAATTTATTGAATCTGAAGATGGAGATTTTTCTTGTTGTAAGAGTTAAGGGACAAAACTGAAACGTTTTGAAAAGAAAACTCTTTCTTTCTTTCTTTCTTTCTTTCTTTCTTTCTTTCTTTCTTTCTTATTTATTGTGTTCTAATATTTACTCTTTTTCCATATTTTCATTATCCTCCATTCTGTTTTCCACTTCCACCTCATCTGTGTTTTATTGTAGGACTATTAATAGCTCTGGCCCCTCCTCCCTGCTCCTCCTCTCTTTTCTGGGCCAATCAGAACACTGCTCTGGTTTAGGAGGCAGCTTCAAGACTCCGGCCTGCTTTGTTCCTTTTTACTTTTTGTGTTTAAACTTTGTTTAATTAACATAAATGGACAGCTAACCTCTACTGGCTTTAGCATATATTTTATTTTCTGTTTAATAGAGATATGTTTTATATCACTAGCAACACAATACTTCACTATATTTAGAAATTAAGATGTAATAAAGGGGCCATAACATGAACACAAACACTGCTAAAGTAAAATCCTTTCATTTTTAATGTCGGAAACAGACAGCTGCCCACATTTACACAACAATGGCGTCTATTGGTTGTGAAATATTTTATTAATATAGAACATAAGATATATTTGACTAATTCTTACATCAGAACAAAATGTAATAAAGTTTTCACTGCACCTGGCTGTGATCCTAAAGGCATAGTTCACACAAAAATGAAAATTCTGTCACTCTCTACTTGTTCCAAATCTGGATGGTTGAACACATAGAAATATTTGGACGAATGCTTGTAACCAAACAGTTCTTGGACCCCACTGACTACCACAGCAAAACAGCCAATTTAGAGTTTAAAGGAAGTGCAGAAAAGGGTAACGCAAACAAACGTACAGCTCAAAACGGCACAAAAAAAGTGTTAAAAATATACAATGCTAAAAAAGTGATATGACCCCTTTAAAGTGAAGTACCCTTTAAGTCTTACACAAGCGAGTAATGCTCATATATGTGTAGATCGTGGGATTGTTAGTCTGCCTCTGCGTGTTTAATTGTAGTTGAAGGAACTGATGACCAGTGACGTGTGTTGTTGCCTTTATTCTCGATCAGCTATGCAGTCAGCTAACACTCATTAGACTCATTCGCTCTGAATGTGATAACTTTTGCTCTCAAAGCAGTTTTGTATTAAAAGTATATGAATCTGAATTTCATAAATAAAGTTTGTAACTGCGAGATGCTGTGGTGACGTGGTTACTGTATGGGTGTGGATGCCTGTGGTTGTGTGTGTAGGGTGCGCTGATCTGCTCAGTTTAGAGTCGATGTCTACTGAGGAGAGAAAGAGGCAAGGCTACATCCATGAGCTCATTCAGATGGAGGAGACCTACCTGGAAGATCTTGAACTTGCACTGGAGGTAAAGCAACAGTTCAGAAATGGAACCCAATGCGTGTAAATAACACGCTGTTGCAAAATTGTGTCATACATTTATCATATTTATCATGTTATACATTTAATTTGAAGTACTCTGCCTTAAAATTAATAAATCATTTTTATTGCTATGACTACTTTATGCTCCCAATGTGATAATAAGATTATGCAACAAAAAATATAATATATATTAGCTTATTACTTGTGGCAATTATATTTAGGCTTCAAATGTTGTGTTCATTTGTAAAGATGATCTTGATAGACAACGTGTAAACATCAGCTTATCTTCCAAAAGTCTATGGGAAAAATGCATAGGCTTTCAGTCGAGGGAACCAGGACCACTAACTTCCGGGTTGGCCTACAAAAATATGTCAACACTTTAGGGCCTACAAAAATATGTCAACACTTTATAAACATAAATATTTGCTTATTAGTGCACCTGTGTGTCGCTGTTCAGGTGTTTTATAAACCCATGGCTGAGTCAGGACGCTTGACCGAGGCAGAGATGAGCATGATCTTTGTGAACTGGAGGGAATTGATCATGTGTAGCACCAAACTCTTAAAGTGAGTCAACATTGCAATATCTATTCTGTAGCAATGTTCAATCAGAACTAGATCAACAAAAGTGATGTATTCAAGTATAATCTCCTGTATGGTTGTGTGCATTAGAGCTTTGCGTGTTCGTAAGAAGATGTCAGGTGAGCGCATGCCCGTGCAGGTGGTTGGTGATATTCTGTCCTCGGAGCTCTCACATATGCAAGCTTACATCCGCTTCTGCAGCTGCCAGCTCAACGCTGCTGCCATGCTGCAACAGAAGACAGACAAGTCACATGACTTTAAACTCTTCCTGAAGGTGAGGTGATGCTGTACAGTTTAAGAACTGTGGAGAAAGCTTTTTTGTTTTTACTGTTGAAAGCCATGTGTCCAGAAAGCTTGTGTTCTGGCATTTGGTAGAAGTCAGTCAAATTAGGCAAATGCCATCGTGGAAAGGTTACATGACATAATAAAATCATGAACAAAATGTCATGTTTTGTTCATCGTGTAATTTTTTACATTGTCATGGTAATGTTAATACCTTTCAGTGTTTCACATTTTTCACCGTAGCCCACAAGAGGGCGCTGCAGATACTATGTTCATGTGTGCTAGTGGATAACTTGGACTCTGCAGATAAGGATAGATCTTTTTCTCCTTTGTAGAAAATAGCCAGTAATTACCGGTGTAAAGGGATGCCGCTGTCCAGCTTCCTCCTAAAGCCCATGCAGAGGATCACACGCTACCCCCTGCTGATCAAGAACGTATGTGAAACTCTTCAGATCTCAGCCATGTTACAATAGAATGATAAGAGGAATAAAGGCTGTTCTCAGGAAGGAAGTAAATTAAAGAAATGAAAAAGGAAATTTGCTAATTTAAAGTTTTTGAATTCAAAGGATATTAAATTGTTCCTAAAAAAAGTGAGGAATAATAAGTCACATTTTGACATATAAACTTAAGTTAATATCTTGAGATAATGACTGTACCTTATGCTTCTTTGTGATTGCCATATGAAATATTGATTTAAGATGAAATATTTTATTATTAAATGTAATAAAATTATGAAATATGTATTATTTTATGTGGAAAGCTGTGTAGTTATTAAGCAATGTCAAACAGTTGGATGGTGCAAGTGATCAATCAGAATTGAGTATTTAATGGAATTTTATTATTATTTTTATGTGAGATTCTGCAATATTGTTTAGATGAGAATTTTTTGTACATTTGATTCTAACATAATTTTATGTTTTTGAATTCTTCTCCTGTAGATTCTGGAGAATACACCTGTGGGTCATGCAGATCATGCAAACCTGCAGATGGCATTGGAGCAGGCGGAGGTGTTGTGCTCACAGGTGAATGAAGGGGTGAGAGAAAAAGAGAATTCAGACCGACTGGAATGGACCCAGAATCATGTGATGTGTGACGGAGTTATTGAGGTGAGACCACTAAATCTAAACTTACAAACTAAACCAACTTTGAGATGTCTATTTTTATTGTGTGTTAATGCAAAATGATATTCTTTGTCTTGTTTAAGCACCTTGTTTTCAACTCTCTGACTAACTGCCTGGGTCCCCGAAAACTGCTGCATAGCGGCAAACTGCACAAGACCAAGAGCAGCAAAGAACTCTGGGCCTTTCTGTTTAATGACTTTCTGCTCCTCACATACACCTCCAAACAATTTTCATCCAGTACAGACAAACTCTTCAATTCTAACTCTAATGCACAGTACAAGATGTATAAAACGGTAAGGCTACTATACATGGTTGGTTCTGAATTTAGCTGTGTGGTTGTTTTTGACATAACTCAACATTATTGATATTTGTCCCTCTCTCTCTTCCTCTAGCCAGTGTTTCTGAATGAGGTCTTGGTCAAAATGCCTTCTGACCCTTCCAGTGATGATCCAATCTTTCACATCTCACACATCGACCGTGTATACACGCTCAAGACTGACACCATGAATGAAAGGTACACACACTCACAATCAGACCTTAAAACAACTTCCGTAGGCTACTGATATGACTAGAATATCATTTGAATGTACATGATTTGAAACATAATTTTCTAAAAGATTATGGTAATAAGGAAAATACCCCTTTAGGTTACAATTAGATTTAGTACAGTAGCTGATAGTGATCACTTTTGTGAATCAGGACTGCATGGGTGCAGAAGATCAAAGCAGCATCCGACCACTTCATAGAGACGGAGAAGCTCAAAAGAGAAAAGGCCTACCAAGGTTAGACATGAATGAAGGTTTAAAGATTCAGTTTAAAGTCATGAATGCAGGTTTACTGATAAAAGCTTGTGTGCTTTGTTCAGCTCGCTCTCAGAAGAACAGTGGAATCGGACGACTGTTAGTGACAGTACTCGAGGCAACAGAGCTGAAGGCCTGCAAGCCAAACGGTCTGGAGTAAACACACACGCTACATTCACACAAACATCCCAAAGCCTTCATGAACGATTATTGGGACAGAAAACGACAAGCAAGAAGAGCGACTCAAACTCACATCACCTAGAAAATGATATTGAACTCAGTTAGATGGCTCTGATTTAAATGATTTACCTAAACCCTTAAATGATAATATAAATGAAATGATTTATATTTCAGGAATTTGTTCTTAAATCATTTAAAGAAATGTTAGGTATTCATCTCTTTTAAAGTTTATCCCATTTACTGTCAACGTGTCCTTAGTAGGTAAATAGTTCATTATAATTTATTCTTATTAAAATATTAGTGATTGTTTCAGTTTTGTATCCTTCGTATTAAGCAAGTTATTACATTTTACTAAAATCTTTATCAAATAAAATATAAGCCAAAATATTATTCAGCAAACAACAATTAAAATGTTTTCTTAGTAATAAACTAAAATTAGTTTAAGTTGAGGCCTTAAAACTAATAACTGAAACGAAATAAACATTTTTATAAAAACAACACTAAATCTTAAATAAATATAAATTAAATGTATATGGCACTTTAAAAAATGAACAAATAACTAACACAGTGACAAAAGCACATTACAAAATTAAAATAAAAAAAATAAAAAAGCTGATTTAAAATATTAATAGAACTGCTCTAAAACTATAAACAAAAGTCATCCCAATAAAGTCATTTGGTGTTTGTTAACAGATGTCCTTGACTTTCTGTGTGTTTTATAGGGAAGAGTAACCCGTACTGTGAGCTCACTATGGGTGCTCAGTGTTACACCTCCCGCCATCAGTCTGACACGCTCAACCCCAAATGGAACTTCAGCTGCCATTTCTTTATCAAAGACCTGTACCAGGACGTCCTCTGCCTCACCATTTTTGAGAGAGACCAGTTCTCTCCAGACGGTGAGTTTTTTCCCAAACCAGTGCACATGCAGGATTGTTACAGATAAACAGAAAAAGATCCATACTCATATTATCAATAAGGTCTCAAACACATCCTAGTCTTTTCTCTTATTTTAACTGAATGTGCTTTCGATACAGATTTTCTAGGTCGTACTGAAGTTCCTGTAGCAACAATAAAGAAGGATCAAGATGGAAAGGGTCCATTGGTACGACGTCTGTTGCTTCATGAAGTTCCAACTGGTGAGGTTAAAGTGCGCCTTGACCTGCAGCTTTATGAACAAACACCTCTCCTATGAAAACGTCAACTTCAGCCATAAAGGTGATCAGAAATGCAGGTTTATTATCATCTAACGGTTTATATTTCTTAAATCCATCGGAGCCGATATCCTCGTGGGCAGTGTTCCTGACACATGGCACGGTTGTGATCCGGGCGACCTTAAATCTATATCGAACAATACTGTACCATGGTTGAATTCACTTTTCAATCCTTGAAACGCAAGCTTTAACTGCAGACTTGCAAAGGCCTGATTTTTCTCCATGCCAACAGGGGGCGCTGTTTATTTGGTTTAATTTGGTTTAAGTTCATCATATAGATGAACCACTTGACAATGTTTACAAGATGTAAAGCCTTGTAGTGTCTTAATAGTTCATTTTTCATAATGAGTAATTTAGAAAGACACACAATTACAATTTTAGACCATTGTGCCTGAGAATATAGAAAATAAATAAAAACTATTTTACTTTATGATGATGTGCTTTCTGACACGTCGAATGTGCCTTAGTTTTATTCTTTATAAGCCAAGATTTACTATAATATCTCTGGTTGTTTAACTTTAGTGCTGTGAAATGCAATGCTTTACTAGTCATTGACTATGTGCCAGGATTTATATACAATATATTTCAAACTATTTCTATACCAATATGGGCACTTTGGTTGTAGCTCATATTTTACATTTACAAATAGATTTAAAAGATGCCACTCTTATTTGAAACTGAAATTAGGTTTACAAATGCCTATTTTCAGGACATGCCAAACATGAATTCAGTAGTTTGTAGATTATTATGTGAAGCATACATGCACCGCTGCTAAAATAACAGAATAATATATTCTGAATTGGATTACATTAATTTCAAAGTGATACAAGGAGAGATTAGCACATGTTTTTATTAATAAATATTGATGGACAATATGTTTAAACTACTGTCTACTTTATACTGTACAACTGTACTGTACTATACAAATATACTTTAAATTCTCAAATGCACACATTTATGCTTCATAGATGCTTTAAGAATGTGTGATATGGGTATATTTGATTTTTAACATTTCATTGGGCTTTAAGAACAGACTGGATCTGGAAGTTGTTAAATTTGGGTCATTGTTGTTGGATATTATTATTAATTGAATGCACAATATTGTTAAACTATAATTCCAAAAGAATAGATTGTTAGAACTTACTTTTAAATGTATGTTATTAAAGTAACAGTACACAAAAAATGCTTCTCATAATTTACTTACCGATATGTTGTCCTAGTTGTAAATGATATGCTTGTATTTTATGGCTGAGATTCAGTGGGCAAAATCGGATTTGAATGGGCACTATTAATAAGCACAACATATATTAAATACATAATATTGTTTATTGTACTTTTAGAGTAATTAAATAAAACAAGAGCACCATTCTCAGAAACAGCCCTGCACATCTCTATGGAGGAAGAACACGACGTGATGAACCACGAGAGGACCAGCACTGAGGCTGAAAGCACCGCCCGTCTGTCACACATGGACTTCCTTGTCTCCTAATAATAAAAAATACATATCGTTCCAAAGAAGCTTTACAAAGAAAAACAACCTTGCCAATGATACTGTCTAAGATATGTAAGTAAAAGGAGAAGAAACTTTGGATGCAATTTCAAAGAAATTGAATTGAAAGTTTAGTAACAGATTTCATCTGACATAATGATACAATGACCGTGATGCCAGTACCTTGATCCCCAGCGACTGTGGTCCTCCCAAATTCTCTCTGATGCAGTATCTCTAGAGGGTTTGATCTGTGGCTTTGTAAGGCTTTGCCGAGAAACAGGTAAACTTTGAAAACATTCCTCCACCCTCTGATGACTATATACACGGCCTGACACCAGAGGTTAAATGTCAAACAAAAAAAAACAAACCGTTACACAAGCTTAACATGTTTTAATGCTCTGTAACACCAATAAAAAAAGTGCAAAATATATTTATGAAGCGATCGTTTTAATGACTAGATTATGAGATGATAGTACCTGTTTGGCAGCGAAGTATTGCCATTTTTTCTTGAATCATGCCTCGAGATTGAAGCGATAGTGGATCCTGCAACGGTGGAGTTAAAACCTAAAGTACACAGAGTAACATTATTTAAAAGTAATATAATACTATTATATTTCTAATACTATTCAATTTCAATTATTCAGTGTATTAAAGCTGCAATGTGTGATTTGTGTGCCACCAAATAGAATATTAAAAACTTTGACAAAAATGATCCAAAATGCTCCCTGCAGTGTCATCATGTCAGACGATGATGTTAAATGACTAAAACATCGTCCACATAGTTTACATTTTGGAAAAAGCAATGATAACTACATGGCCTACTTATAATTGTTTCTGCATATTAACCACTGGCTAAAATAAACAAAGCAGCTTTCAAAATGACTCACTTTGTGATGATGTGGTCTGTTGAAATGGTGCAGGAATGGATCGTACTCCAAAGGATCGTAGGTCTCTAAAAACACAAAGCCCTGAAATCATAGTCACGGATTAAAACTGAAATCCTACTGTACAATGTTGTTACTATGCTGATATA
Organism: Oreonectes daqikongensis; assembly: GCA_026939265.1. NCBI lineage: Eukaryota > Metazoa > Chordata > Actinopteri > Cypriniformes > Nemacheilidae > Oreonectes > Oreonectes daqikongensis. The sequence goes on along the minus strand of JAOTQM010000351.1, from coordinate 5,394,148 downwards.
ACTATTCTAACTTCCTTAAGGTTCAAGTATACCTTAGCGTTACAGTAGTTGATGTAGTGTGTGTGCATGCTCCTCATGTTCTTTGTCTCATTGTATCCGTGCTCTGTAAAGTGTTGTGCGATGCTCTTCTGTACAGGCCGCCACACACACTCTGTCCAGCGTTTATGGAGCAGTTCACGCTTCTTCAGAGCTAATGTGTCTCTGTGATTTAGGTAGTGCTCTAGATTCTGCACTGACACACACAAACACAAACAGGTCAGATGTAAACACACTGAAATGTTCAATTTGAACATTAAAAACGTACCTTAATGAATCCAGCCTCTGTTTCCAGCAGTGGTTGTGTAATGGCGTAAGCCTCTTTCTGTTCAGAGTGTAATTGTTCCTGTATACAGATGAACAGACAGACCAGTTGCAAGATGTGTGCATTCAATTCAATGTGTGTAGTTGAGATTTGCATGCATATGTGCGTGTGTGTACCATTAGTTGCCTTTTGGAGCTGACGGACAAAGTGTGCTGCATGTCACCATAAGTCCTTGTGCGTGTCATTATGCTAGTTTCGTTCTTCTTGTAATGAGACGTCCTGTCTGATCACTTTACGATTGACAGCTTTGAGAAATAACAACACGAGAGCAAAAGCATCGTATGTGTATTGGAGAATATGCGAAAACATTTGACCACCAAGCATCAAATCAGATTTGTATTAGTAAGGATGTGACGTCATGTCAGGTCTAATTGCAGTTGACCTCGGGAAGTCTGTAACCTGACATGTATGATCTAATTCTCCAGGGTTTTAAACAGAGTTCACACTGACACCTCTCTACAGACAGAAAAGAATGAAGAGGTATCCATGCATAAATGATGCTCTATAGTGCTGAAAGACTCTTGACCATCTAAACACCAGATGAATAATCTGATGCAGGCAAAAGGCTTTACAGACAAACCAGTGTACTCTCAAACAACGTCTTTAGGTGAAATTGACTAACGATAATAGTGTATTTGTACTCTTTCCTAAAAGTACTTTAATAGCAACATATTTTAAAGACTTTGATACTCACAGTGCTGTAGAATGACTGGATAAAAAAGGACCCTGTTCGGACGACGGTAGACGCTAGCACGCACCCGGCGCGCGCTCCCTCGCATTGCTATGGAGACGTTAAACGGAAAAGAATAGCACGCGCCCATTGGATGCGCGCACAACCGTGAAGTACAGAGACGGCGTGCAAACGTTGACGTTTATACTAGATCAAATGTATACATTCTGCTCCCAGATTTTGTCATTAATATAATTACAACAATTTCAAACGTGTTTTACAAAATAATACTTTGAAAAAAAAGTACACATTTGTCAAAATAATGAAAATACATTTTCAAAGTACGAATTATGTCAAGAACTCTCATGCAAGTTATATTGAATTTATCGATTATGTCACGTCTTGTCAGTTAGGAAAATATATTTTGTTTTAAATCCTGTTTATATCAACATGGATTTTTTAACACATTTTTTTTAATAACCTACACTGACAGCACACTCCCTCTTGCACATCTATTTGACGTCTGCATTTACAATACATAGTTTGCTCATTGCCTATGTCTCAGAGACATCTGCTGTCAGATGTCATATAGGCTATACATAATAGACATCTGTAAGATGTTTATAATTTAGAATGGACCTACAACTCTTTCTAAGATGTTTTTACACAGCTGGGGCCAGTTGTTCAAAAGTAATCTCTTTGGATCAAATCTTAAAATGGGTTGTTCTTAAGCAAAAAATGGATTATGGATTTGGATTAGATCACAAAATCCAATCTAGGTTTTGATCTGGGTCAAAATGTCAGTTTGTGTTGTTCAAAACTTTTTAGTAAGATTGGGAAATGTTTGATCCCAAAAAATTAAAGAATAGGCTACTGGTCCCAGCAGAAGGGTGGATTTCAGGAACAACAAAAAAAGTAATAAAACGCTCTCTTTCAATATGTAAAACCAAAAAATATGAGATGGAAAACAGTGCCTTTTTCACTCAGAACAGTTTTGCGTTGTGTTCACCTGAGAGACTTCGTGTTCGAATCGCCAGTAAAGAACAGGTTCATGATGACAGGTTCATCACTGATGAATGTAGTTTACAAAAACACTTGACATTTAAATGACTTTATAGCACCAAAAATTATAAGCAAAATAAAATTTTTGAGGTGAGGTAGACATTTCCATACAGTTTTATGAAATCTGATGGCTTGACCTTCTGCTGAGTCTCTCAGTTTTGACCAAAATAACTGTTTTTTAGCTTGTAAATACAGTATTAAAAAAAAGAAAGTTCAGACAAGACCGAGAGAAAGATTTCATAGGCTTCCAGAAACTGTAAATGTAAAGGTGAAGGAAGAAAACAACAGCAGCAAATCTGCTCTATAGTTACCATGACAGAGAAGTTTCTGTGGCCACTTGTTGGATAAATCTGTACACGTAGATCATAAACCACATCTCTTATTAACAACATACTCTGCCTGAGGTCTGTAAAGATGCTTCACAACAACATGTGGCAACTTGTTTCCTGTTTCGTCATAGAAAACAAAAACACTTGGTCCTGAATGCAGCCATTTTGGCACATCATTCATTCCTTCATACTGTGCGGTACGGTGCTCACGTCTCTTATTCGATTATAATGGAAGATGAAAAATTCAGGTAAAATGTTACTATCACAAAATAATTAACTGATCATCTTACTGATATTGAACTTAACTGGATTTGGTTGAAATTATTGGCACAAGTTTTTAACGTTTGCCCGTCATGTAGCATTTTAAGCTAACGCGGATAGCACAGGTATGTCGACTGTCTGCTCTGGAGATCAAAAAAAGCAGTTTTATATAAACATCTAAACGTTTAGCTATATGACATCTGACAGGAAACGTCTCAGAGATGTATCCCTGTTAAAAAAACAGAATGTTGGTTATGTATGTTTTGAAGCATAGTAGCTGGTTTAAGCTGGTCCTGAGCTGGTTAGGAGCTAGTTGCTTAGGACCATCTTAGGACCGACACATGACCAGATTAAACCAGCCCAAACCAGCCCAAACCAGCATGCTTCAAAACATACCTAACTGGAATATGCTGGTTTTTAAGCAGGAATTGCACATGTAACTGCACACATCGAATAAACGTCTCTGAGATTTTTAGGCTGATGAAAAAACAAAGCTACACATAGCCAATTATCTTTAGCTACATTTTGTGTGAGTAACAGGTTCCCTACTCCAAACGTTGAAGAGAATGTTCTGAGAGACGAAATCCTACATTTTAATCTATTCAAAAGTTTCATGAATCTACTGCAAGAATGTTTGGTCCAACAATCTGCTTGATAAGTCTGACATCTTGTACCACCGCTTCCGGGTGCAAACGCTCTATCAGATGCCATTGGCAATGAACAAAAAAGGTTACTATACACTCATGGCATGCTGTACAACCAATTTTTTAAATAAATGTTAAAAAATAATGGCTGTCCGGTAATCTGGGATATGGATGTCGTAGATTTCGTGAGCCTTTAGTATACAATGTGAGTATATAAAAGTTTTGCTTAAATATGTGACAGTTGTTTAAATAGTCGCTTCACTTGAAACAAGCGAAGGCTCGGACCCAGAAACGGTATTCCTTACATCACGACTTAACAAGCGGATTATTAAAGAGATATCATCTTTACCCTTGTTGTTCTCATTACTTTGTACTGTAAACCCGCTGTACTGTCTGTATTATCCTTTTATTTATTCTATTATTTCTATTATTATACAGTCCTGACGAATTAGATATTGACGACATGTTAAGCCATCTCCTGAAACGAGGTATGAAAAAATGATATCAGACTTGTAAAATGTACAGCTTTCATTATTATGGTTCATACTACGTGACACTAAATTTAAACTTTTTTTTCCAACAGCAGAAAAATTGGTGAGGGAAAGGTAAACAAAGAATTAAACAAACTATGTTTCTGATCAATTTATTTCTACCTTCATTATCTCTGGTTAATTTCTTTCTTTTTTATATCTTTTTAGTTCAGAAGAGTTGCCAATGACCTCTGTGGACAAGATCTCATTGCCAGCTAATGGTCAATATGGCCAATTTAAGTTCATCAATATGTGTGTCATTGATTCACTTCTGATGGCCTCATATTGTTGTTATATAAAAACGGATCAGGTTAGATCGCTTTTTGGGTTAAATGAAATACTGCGAGCAGTTATGGTTTTTGTAGCTGCCAAAATGTATAATGAGGCCAAAGCATGTTGGTTGTTTGCACAAATTAATTTGTACAAAAATTCCAAAATAATTATAACTAAAGTAAACAACACTGATACAAAACAACTTGAAGTAAATGCTTGGAGTGAACCAACAGACCATTTAAGCACATTTAATGAACTTGTATTGGTCAAATACCATTTTGATGACAACAGAAACAGCCCACCTACATGTAGGCCTATTGCTCAAAAAGTTCTCTTTAAAATATTAAGGTAATTTTCTCCTGTTTTGTCAAAACGTTTTTTATATGTATTTTTAATATTGAAGAGTTTTAAGTGATTTAACCATATCGGCCTTCATAATCTTTTATCAAAAATCTCCCTTTTACCACCAAACAACATCTAAGTCTCTGCCAGACTTCAAGCGTTCCCATCAATTCCAGAGATTTAATTCCTGCAATTTCTGTTTCATGTGGACTTAAATGAAAGTTTCACACCATTTTAAGTGTAAAATGTGTGCAGTTTGTTCATTACAAACTGTGTCTACTAGTCCTTCCACAACTGTATCCTGAATCTGAAACTGTAATATTTCTGTTTTCAATAAAAGTGAATTTGAACACCTTGGAGATGTGCGTGCCTTGGGTATGAACGAGCTCAATCCCACAATCATTTTGGTGGATATAAACCGGCGTAAGGACACCGCTCCGCCCCTGACTATCTCAGAGTGCTACAGCAGGTTGATGCAACAAATCTTTTCATGCAAGAAAACAGTAAATATATATATATATGTCTTTACAAAAGTGTGCTTTTCACAATGCTTCCCTTCCCATCCCTTTTTCTTAGGGTCTATGAACTACAGTTTCTATTGATGACACGAAAATCTTTTCACAACCACGCCATTGTTGGATTGCTCCTCTATGATGGATGGGCTCTCTATGACGATCTGAAAACAGACTATGAGGATTTTAACCCTAAGAGTGCTGACTTTAAAGAGGATTTTATCATTCTCTTGGCTGGCTATGTCAACATAGCACAGGGTGAACATCACTATGGTATCCATTTTATTGTTATAATATGTTTATTGTGTGTTTTTCTCACACATTACTTTCTCTTTTAATAGTGCCATTTGGTATTGCTGAAGAAGGTGGAGACGGGACCAGAGTTTTCAATTTACCAAAAGAGCACCTTGACTGACCCACTACTGAAAATGACTATTTATGCAAATATTTACATGTACAAAAATGTACCCTGATTAATTAAATATATGTACAAATGTATTGTGTCTTTGGATTTTCTCTGTCTATAAAAAACAAACCAAGTGACTTTTATTAAGTCACTATTACACAAGCAACCAGATTGTAAAGTAAAATGTGCAACATTAAAAGCAGTCAAACTTTTCAAGTCAGTTCATAGCAATTTTGCCTAATAAAAAAGACATAAATGGGTGACAAAACACAAAACACTACTCATCTTGTTTAACTGTATATGCTTTTTTGTGAGAAAAACGCAAAAAATAAGATATTTGGAGCAAAGATGATAACCAAACAACATTCATTGACTTTCATTGTGTACACAAAACCACGGAGACAGAATATCTTCTTTTGTGTATCACAGCAGAAACTCATATACAGGTTTTGAATAACATGAACGTGAATAAAAAAAAACAGAATTTTTATTTTTGGGTGAACTATCCCTTTAAGGCACTGGTCCCACCTGTAGCGTGTTGTGTTTGTATTGGTTAACAGAGGGCGCTGCTCGCGATAACAACCTCAAGTTGTGTTTTCATTCGTCGACCTTTATCATAATTATAAGAATGAGCAGCAACCTTAAAAACATTTTTATCAAAGTAAGTCAAGCAATAACTCATAAACTCCCTAATGCATTTAATCTTATGCCTTAATTGAGTTTAATACTGCGATTAGCAAGTGAAGAAAGCACGTGCAGGAATTTCCTCAGTAGAGGTGTTTGCTCTTCTGGCGTTTTGCAACACGACGAGCAAGTAAATATTTCAAATCTACAGTAGCCTACTGTATTATCATTTTCAGCTTTGCACAGTTTACAGACACAATTCACCGAAGGAGCTTCTGTAAATAGTAACGGTGCTTCTCACTATGTGTTTCCCTGTACATGCATTGCACATTTAGACTACGAATGGACGAATATATGTCATGTTAACTGTATGAAGTTATTAGGTTTGTAAGTTACTTCTTACCTTACTTTGCTCACGCTGTCGTCCTCTTGTTTGCAATACAACAGTTAAAACACTAGATGGCGCTCATTAGACATAATATGAATCCAGCATTAAAGGGACAGTTCACCCAAAAATGAAAATTCTGTCATCATTTACCATCAGATTGTTCCAAACTGTCTTTGTACTGCTGAACACAAAGGAAGATATTTGGAAGAATGTAAGTAACCAAACAGATCTCCTTCCCCATTTACTGCCATAGTAGGGAAAATAATTGGGAGTCAATGGGGGATGAGATCTGAACTATCCCTTTAAACATTAACTCTTAAATGCAAATCTGTGTGTCTGTTTACCCACAACCTTATGTTTTATCAGCAACAGCGAGTTTTTTATTGTGTGGTCCTGTTTCTGACACATTCTTAGTGTAAAGTAAACCTATGGTGTGAGACTGGGTTGCATTTTCAATGCTTTCTACTCATTAATATTACAAACATATATCAGTATATATAATATACAGTACCTGTTTATACGAGTTAATGTTAACAGCTGTGCACAAGCACATGAAATGAGTACTTATAAAGTTTAATGTACGTGTGGTCCTGAGGATGATGGGCTGCACATGATTTAAGTGTGAACACGTGTGGTTAACTTCATGTGTGTAAAATGACTGAAAAGATTGCAGTGCTTATATAAAAAATATAATATTTTATTTCAAACTACAAAAGTGACAACATGTAACCTTTTGGTCACACTTCTCAATAAAATATTGAACAAACTGTAACAAGAACAGTCAAGTCAGCACGTTACGCTATCATTAAACAGTGAAGCCAGAAAATACGACAGACAAAAAATGCTTTGATTTTAAATTAACTTAAGCTGTACAAAATATGTACATTATTTACAGCTTTCAAAAATAGATACTGTAATAAAAAAGAATGAAGCTACAATTCATCCAGTCTTTTTGACAGGGGTACTGACGTTCTCCCAACAGGAAGAGCCAGACGGTCAAACACTCAGTGCTATTATAACCTTCGTAGTTCTTTTCCAAACTTCATGTCTCTGTTCTCTGAGCTGGTAAGTAGAAACACAAGAGCACATCAGTTTCTATATCTTTCTTCTTCTCTCAGCGTGGTGAGCCGATTAGCTTCTGGGGTTAAAAGCTGCCATCCATTCGCTTCTTATTCTTTACGCTCTCAGATTCTACATCCGCCCACCACAGTTTAGGGGAGGGGCTTGGCGTCATCTGCCAATCAGTGACACAGGGTGTCACAGAGTCGGACTATAGTGCAGTATTGTTTTTAGGGGCGTCCGAACAGAGCCCGGTCATTTTAAAGCCCCGCCCACTAGCCTTAACCGTTACGCACTTCAAGGCGAAGTAGCCTTAGACATCCACCATAAAAATGAATATGCATATATAGATCTGAGTCCATGTAGAAGATACACACAAACAACATGTAAAATGAAAGAAACCGTAAAAAGACAAACAAGTACTTTGTGCTGAGATATGAGATGGATATCTGATTCAAGTGGACAGTCTCTGGATGGTTTTTCTACTACTAGTCGTAGTCGTCGTCTTACGCCATGTCGCCGATCATCTTCTTGTAGTACATGGACTCGAATATGTCATTCTCCCCGGGGCAGTTGTAGTGGCATGCGCAGGTCTTGATGAACATCATCTGCTTCTTCATGACTTGGCCGTCTGGGCACTTGAACTCCATGGGCAGGGTGGTGGTTCGATGGGGGGTGCAGCAGCGACCATCCGTGCAGACGCCGCAGAACTTGGGCCTGTAGGACTTGGTGGTAGTGCAGCCGGAAATCTCAAACTTCATGGGCTTGGAGAGCCGAGGGGTGCGGATGCACTTTTTTCCTTTCTGTAAAAATGTCAGAAAGACATTTAGCCATCTCATTATATGTGATGTCATTCTGGGTTCTGATTGGTTCGTTCTCATTTCATCATGTGAGGAAACTGCTTACCCTAATTTTCTCTTCCAGATGTGACTCGCAGGGGCGGACCATGCAGAGGCGAGACTGCTTCTCCAGACGACACTCCCGGTTGTCGTTAGTGACGCGGGTAGAGATTCCCAAGCCACATGTCTTTGAGCATGCGCTCCATTCTGTGGTCTGGACCAGACAGTTCTCTCTCATCATGGAGAGGTCAGGCCCGTATGTTTCCTCCTCTCTGTAAGCTACAACAACAAGACAAGGCAAGACATAAGTCATCACATTCCATCCAGAACAATGATGTCATCATACACTCACACTGTAAACTCATTACTGTATTACATCACCACACTGATAGCTGTATTTATGTTTTTTCAGGACGTGCTTACCTGCCAGAGCTGAGCCCACAAAGGTGTTCTGATGAGGGGAATCGCACACCCACTCCTCGCAACACTTCCCTGGCACCTTCACCCTGCGTGGCATGGGGCAGTCAGGACTGGGCAGTCTAATGTCCATCCCGCAAAGTGGCACGCAACCCACGGCGCCGTCCAGACACGTGCACTGATATTTACAGCTGCTCTGGAAGGACTCGCCGCTGCGATACACCATTCCGTTAAACACACAGGTAGCACCTTCTCTGGCTGTGGGACAGAAAGAAACCATTATAGCATACAGTTCTGGGAACTGAGCTGCAGTTTGCGTCAGCGTGTGCGTGTCTTTCTCACCTGTGCAAACTCCGATACGACGGCCGCTCGGTGAGCCGTAGTCACAGTAAAGGCCTTTGTGAATGTCACAGACGTCTCGCTCGGTGCACAGCTCGCCCAGCTGCTTGGCACAAACTCGGCAGCATCTGCAGGGGTCCAGCACCAGGCTCACGCCGGGCGGACATTGCGGGGGCACATCGGGGCACTGGCATTGTCCACTGCACTCCTGAGCCGTAGCCTGAGGAAGGTGACAGAATGTTTCTTAAACTTGTTCTTCTGAGACTTAACAGAAGGAAATCTTGGTGGTGTGTTTTTAAGAATACTAGCTTTTAGCAGAGGAGAAGGCATTAGATGATGCTACAAGGAGCTACTGTTGTTTTAAAGATGTCCCGATCACATTAAAAGTTTTCAAGGGCTACATATATATTGTGTAAAGCTATCACAACAAAGCATAAAAGGAACTTACCCATCTCAAGAAAGTCAGGCACAGGAGAGAAACCACTCTCAAAGTCATCCCAGAAATCATATTGACCTCTTCTGTGTTCTTGCAGTATGTATCAAAAAGAAAAATCTCTTTTCAGGATCCAACGTCTTGCAGTCTCCTCTTCAGATTCGATCAAGACGATCTCGTTGCGTAGCCCTTGAATCCAATTCCTCCTGTCGGTGTCGAGTGAAAGCTAGAGTTTAGCTTCGGTACGAAGTTTAGGCTGAGCTGTTGCTTCTCTCAGGAGGACTCAGAGCGTTCTGATTCTCCAGCAGCAGAAGGGCTTCCTTTATACACGCCCGGCTGCGGTGGACTGCCTCCACCTCAATGGAACGCTGGATAAACATGGGCATTCCTGGCATTCTTTCCTAGTTTCCTGCCCCCCCTGCTCTCCACTCCCCTCTCCGCTAGACCTGCACACTTTGCCATCCTGCATTCCAGGGCTGTCACACATCAAAATAAAAGTGCACACTTGGCATTACCTTGCTCTTGCATCGTTTGCCCGACGGTGGTTTAGGTATCCCGATCTGTCTTATGGATAGATGACTGCATGTTTTTCGAATGAAATAAGCCAAGCTGGATTTGAGCTCCTGCTGTTTTGTTCTCTGTATAAGTAAGTGATGACTGACAGATCGGTATAGCGCCCGTATTAGTCTGACAGATAAGCATCAGTTAAGTGGAGATGGTAAAAAGGGGCAAAACAAAGAGCTGTGGGCTTTTTTAATTCACATCTAATGATTTAATGAAAAAACGAATTATGCAATATATAAAACTGATAAGTATCAAACAATAATGGTATTCAAATAGTTTACATTATCGTGAATTTTGAAATTAAAATCCTGTCATAATTTATGTTGTTCAAAACCTGCTCTTCTGAAAAGCAGATATTTTGAGAAATGTCACAGTGGTTTCCAAACAATTGAAGTCAATGGGGGCCAATGTTGTTTGGTTGCCAACACTCTTCAAAATATCTTCTTTTGTGTTTTGCAGATGAAAGTAATACAGGTTTAGGGTTAGTAAAGGATGAAAGAAATGACATTTATGGGTGAACTATCCCTTTAATGCATCACACAGACATAAACGTTTTATTGATTTATTGCTTTTCACTTTTCTATTCCGCACTTTTAGCTCAGATTTGGATCTGTTGCTTTAATCGTTCTGTTTTTCTTTGCTTTCACCTGGCTAATAAGGTTTTCAGCTGCGTGTTTACAGTGCAGGTGCAATAAGATTCTATTTTGCACTTTCAGACAGAGAGCAGACAGAAGAGCAGGAAAGCGGCTAGACTTCAGCGTTTGTATATTTTTTTCTAAAAAGGATCCCCAGACTCCCCTCCTCGCTCTTATGAAAGGGAGCACTGCCTCTTGCAAGCCGGCGAATCGGAAATGAAAAACTCCCAGAGAAGAAACGGGAGGTGAAGGAATGTTATCCCTCTGCCAGCAGACATACTGTTACTACATGCACAGTCTCAGAGGAAGACTGGCCTTATATGGGAATCTTCACTCCAGGCTTGCACACACCCCCTCCTCTTCTCCCTCTAACTCATTCCGTTGTCCGCGCTCCTTGCCGCTGGTCTGGAAGCGGCATTGCTGGTGCAGGATTGTAATGGGCTCTGTCTGTCAACAACTTCTCATTCAGGTTGAGCCCTCCCCACACACACAACTTTTGAATGACAATAAACTGTTAATGTTACAAGATACAGATATGTATACTATACATTTGATACCAATATATACCTTTGAGGTACTAATATGCAGTCTTTAGGAACAAAAAGTACTTTTTAAAATGGTTTTGTCCTAGTGAGAGCTTTTGTACCTTTTTTGAGAGTGTGATAGAGAGAACCATGCAAGAACAAATTAGATTTATTGTTATCGATGTGTGCCATATTTGTCTTGCCATGTAAATTGAACACATTAAACACACATTAATAGTTATTAATAATAGTTACTTTTATTTTCTTTATAGTTTGCTTTTTAGAGCCCTATATAAGAGGATTACATTACATTTACATTTATGCATTTGGCAGACAATTTTATCCAAAGCGACTTACATTGCATTATACTATACATTTGTTTCTAGTAGGCTATATGTGCAATCCCTGGGATAGAACACATAACCTTGGCATTGCTAATTAGTTGGTGTTTACTTGAAGACAGGAAGTCATATACATAGATGACATGAGGATGAATATGTTATGAGAGGATTTTGATATTTTTGGTGAACTATTCCTTTAAGGACCACCTGTTGGTTAAGTTAGTTAAATTATATAGATAGATAGATCTATGATTTATGCAGTGTGAAATGTACCAGTTTTGTTTAAACCATTTATGCGACTTTATATTTGTAACCTTACACAATGATAGGTTGAGCTGTACACTGTCAGATTATGCATGTAAGTGCATTCAGCCTCGCACACCGTCAGTCATTAACAATGTGTTCTTACACGAGATTTTCGTTGCCTCGCAGGATGAACCGTGCCCACAGTCTGGCGGTTAAGTAAACACAGCTCTGTGTGTGGCTCAATTCAGGTGCGCGTTAGAATCGCGTTCCTACCTTGGTACTCCGCGCTAAGCTCTTTCAGTGCCTGCGGCTGCATTCCTGCCTCAATGAAGCAGAAATAAATACTTTCAGCTCTGCTAAACTTTAATGTCACGCTTACTACCCCCCGAGAAGGACGAAGACCGAAACTTTACCTCCGACGGGGTAACTATTTGAGAAACAGCTTTTCGGCAGATCTTTGGACAGAAGCGATCTGTACCCCCCTCATAGAGTTTATTCAAGCTGGCACGGTGTTCTAAAAAGAGCACGAGAGGTAAGCTGACAATGTCGTAAAACAGCTGGGAGGGGAAATGTTCTGAAAGAATGTTTAAAGAATAGTGAAGTGAGAACTGTTTTGAAAAAGCGATCGCAGCGACTTGAGTTTGAAAGCGCTGAGGTGACACGGAGGACCGAATTTGGCAAGCTTACACGGTATGTGTGTAGCAACCACTGAGACAGGTCAGAGGTCACTATCTAATGTTGTAATGGAAAAGGGGAAATAAAAACCTGTCGACAGAAGGTCCCGGGATATGTTATCGCGTGATGTACATTTCATTTCGTCAGAAAAGGACGGGATCAGGGTTCGAACGCAGGAGGGTGTTCTGGTCATAATTTGCAGGCTGTTTATTGTTCTCTAGGCGAAAGCCAACAAAGCCCAAATACTTTCCTGCCTGCCAGGAGCGATTTTCCATCACTGTGCTATTCCAGAATCCCATTTTTATTCTGTCTGGACAGATCCCAGACCAGTTCATTTGAGAGCTCAGGTTACCAGTGTTTAATCAAAATATGCTATGTAGTATTGGTATTTTGACCCAAACCAAAGACCAAATCTTTGTTTTGGATAGACCCGTTATCTAGTCTACTTTAAGCGTGATCATGTTATAAAATAATTGCATCTTAGTATGAAGGACACAGTAAAAACAAATCCCAGCTCAACTCAAAATTTGCTGCATCTGATTCTGTCCACTGAGGTTTCATACATGTATTACAATCTTTTCAACAGGCGTTGAATGTAATAAGCTACTAGAAAATGTTGACAGATTTTTTTTTACAGTATACAGTACTTCACAAGTAAATGTTTTTCCTTTTCTTAGTATCATTATATTGCTCATGAAATGAGGCGAAGGCTGTCTGACTCGCCCTCCACTCTGCACATCCCTGAAAACAAATCGGTAGTTACACGCATTATTATTTCCTCATGTAAAACCCAGCTGGAAATATGGCAGCGTACTTCAGAGTACGCAAGTAAACAATTTCCATACACAGGTGCTACAATCTCATCCAACAAAAACACAATTTCGTCATTTAACCAGAAACATGTTTTTAAAATTGCACCTTAAAACACGAACATACTGTAGAGCGATCATAAAAGCAACATTTGTTACTACTTCATTTATATTTCCATTAATTCATTTAGCAGACAATTTTATTCAAATAGACAAATGAGAGCGCATTTAACAAAATCAAAATAAATAGTTTTATTAAATGGACATCGCTGATGATAATATAAGCCCAGCGTAACCAATGAAAGAATAGTGCATGGCGTAATGCTGCCGTTCTCTGAACTTCACGTATTTATATGTCTAAATGCTAGGAAATCCCATGTTGTGGTTTTTTTTGTCACTTTCACGTCAGGGTTTCCGCCGTCTGGTTTGTGAGGTGGTGCACTGGGATGTCCTCGTTTCCTCGCTTGTTGTGGGCAGACGTTTTTGCGGCTGCATTCCTATGGGATTCAGTAGAGCATTCCTTATGGGATTTGCCTGACGTTCCTTTGCTACCATTTCTTAGTTCTTCTCTAGTTACATCATTAGCTTTCCTCTCCACCCATCTCGTGCATTATGATGTCATATGGTCGATGACATTTTTGGGTGGGTCATCAAATAGCACATATGCTGCTAATTCGGGTGTTTTTTTATTGCGTTTTATAAAAATTTGATACATTGTGTGTGAAAGGAATACATTTTTAAAATGGAGAATATAACAAGGTCAACAGGTTCACATGTGTTGAAGAATCAAGCCTCAATGAGGAATATTCACATTATGTTTATAGAAATGCCAAAAATCTTTTCCAACCTGTCTCACGGTATGCGCACAGCCGGAATTCAGAAATGCTTCTGTGAAATGTGCCATATGGCAGACATAAAATTCATGCTTAATACCTTGAACGTTTCCAGTTAAACATTAATCATGTTCAAAATGGGCATATTTTAGTCCATAATTTGGGAACTAAAAGGAAATAAAATAAGTGTTAAAGGAATAAAAGCAAATGTCAGCTTAAGATAGATAAGCAAGCAAGTAAAAAATGATGATGATCGTCTCAAGCTGCATATCCTGTAGCTTTTTTGCCTAATCAAGCCACACCGTATGAAAGAATTGAATGTAATGACAGAAATTAGACCAGCGGCACAACTCAAAGTGTAGAAAGTATCATCATCAAAAGATTCAAGCAGCTATAAGTGTCGAACCATAAAATAAACTCACAGAAAGATTATTTACCCCTCGATCCGCCTCACCATCTAACGCCGCTGCCTCTATAATTGGCTTCTGGCGGGCCGTTAAAAGAAAATGTTCCGCACTTTGAAACTTCAAACCCAGTCTCCCTCAGCCTCGGTTTAAATACCACATGTGGCAGACACGGCAAACCTTAATGGTGGTTACGGGCCGCAGTTCTGGCCTCTTTGAAATGGTGCGGCTGGGTCAGACAGAACTGAATCAAAGTCCAGACTGGCCCGAGCCCACCAGACAACATCACATGTCTCAAAGCAAAAACCCACACCGCTCATTAGATCATTTAGGATAGCGTGAGAGCCAGTGGACAAAAATGTGGAAATTGAGTCCCTAAGAAAGGGTTAGTTGATTTATGAGAAAAGTTAAGGGGCCTGATAGACCGGTCGGGTTGCGGGAGTTTGCAGAAGTAAGCTATCAAGGATTGAGTGTCGTTTTGTTTGAAAGTTAAAGGATGGAATGTGGTGGGAAACAGTGGTTGATTTGTTGAAAGGTTTGATCTGAGTGAGGAAACTGGGAAATGTGCAGATCGCTTAAAATTCAGCTGGGCTCGTTTTAAAGTTCTCTAATGTTACCGTCCGACATATTGACGCATTAGCTTTAAATCAAATCTTGAGAGTCTCAGATTCTATTTTCTTAGCATTGCAGACGGTAGCCAATAAGATGAACAGTGCCAAATAAATTCTTGTTTCAAGAGCTTTATAGAGAAAAAGTACTATAGAAAGAACTACAGTAGGCCTAACCATCTGTATGTATTTCAGTTTCTGTTAACAACTAAACTAGTACATCTTAAGGAAAATACAAGCCTTCAGATGAAATAACGTACTTTTGATGCCCTTCCTTCTCTTGAAAAGTTTTACATTTGATGTATTTCTCATCACTTCTGTCATCTTTCTATCACTGTAAAAAATAGTTATTTTGAACACACTTTCACTGTAATTTTATGGAATTTTGCCACGCACTTTTGAAATATGGTCATAAACCATCAGTTTAAAGCTTATTGGCATGTTTGGTGGTGATGTGTGTAGAGTCTCAATAGAAACAAAATGGTAGTCTAGTTATGCTTTAGACAAGAACGAAAAATAAATTTAAGGGAGTGATACAGCATTGTAATATTTATGGCAAAGTTGTTAACCAGTGCAATTTTGTACAATCCACCAATCAAACTGAATGATATTCCATACGACCGTTTGACTGGCAATGCTCAGTTTATTCAATCCCCGGTTCTCCTAAATTCAGATTGTGGTTGAACAATGTCACGACAAAGAGCAATGATTCTAATACAGGCCCCTCAACAGCTTGTTCCATCAGATGTACGCCAACATTACTGTATTACCCGACAACGCCAAAGTATGCGTCCCCTCCCACCCCCACGAGCAGTTACAAGAACATTCTATAGATGTGCCTCCATATTTTCAACTCTCTCCGAGAGATCTGCTGTTTGCAGAATCCTCGCCAAACCTCATGCAAATAGGACAGCTTTGTCCCTGCATGCCTTTTGAAGCTGTATGTGTTTAGACACCCATGATGGGACCAGAGGTCAAAGGGCACTGAGATCTGTGAATGAGAACCAAGATGGGTTTGTACCAGTAAATTTACCCAGTGCTTTATTTGTCCCTAATACTTATAAATAGGGACTGACTGGGGTCAGGGATAGGCTGGTTATGGAAAACAAGACACACCGAATGGCCAAATAAAGTCAATTTATTGAGAGTTTAGTATTTGAAGCTGAACTTTGTCAGTTTTGCTCCACTTACGTCAACAAGCGGAATTGTAAATAGGTCTTTTCCCAACACTCATGTCTGCCGTTGGTTGGGAAAACAGATAATCCCATGCCAAACTCCAGTTATTGGTTGATCCAAGAATGCTCAAACAAACAGCAATTTGGTAGTACCACAGAGTTTTTATAGAAATAAACTTACGAGTGGCTAGTGGATAGTTCGCCCCAAAATAAAAATTCTATCATCATGTATTCACCCTCATATCATTAAAAATCTGTGTAACACAAAAGAAGATATTTTGAGACATTCTTCAAAATATCTTTTTTTGTGTTCTGAACAAGAAAGAAAGTCATACAAATTTGAAATGATACGAGGGTGAGCAAATGATGACAGAATTTTCATTTTTGGGTGAACTATCACCTTAAATGTGCCTACAGTTTATACCATATACAAGTTAGCCATTAAAGAGTTGATGCTGTGTTCAGGTGTTATATAATTGCTCTTTGTGAAGCTTCATTTACTGTAGATTTGTGTCGTTTGCATTCCAGTTTGTGTTCATCGAATCGGGTTGATGTCTGTGGCAGAGGCCATGAAAAGCTTTGATTCATCTGACCAGTACAGGACAAAACTAAGGTGCCAACACAAGCAGTGCAAGAATGTTACCCCTCAAAAACAGGCTGCAGAAATAGCAGACCGGTTACACACAACACACAAAAACACACAAACAGACACACCACTCAACCACAAACACAGTGTGCAGATGCATCCTTACAGTACCTGACATAAAAAACAACAAACTCTGAAGGTTGGAATATGGGATAACACCACATCTGCCAACAAGCACATGCAAAACAACAACAACAGACAAATTGACTGCACAGCAAAACATCACACCCGACTAAACTAATAAACACAAATGCACAGACATGCAGTTGAAGTTTTACGTTCCTATTCATGCATTTATGCACTTTTAAACTTGGTTTTCATTTTGCCCAATATGGAATTCTAAGTTTAGCAAACTAACAGGCACGCAGCTGGCAGCAACACAAAAGGGCGTGGAGTGTTTTGTAGTGACATTTTTCCTCACTTGTACAGTAGAGCGTTTGAGTCAGAGGAGCGCAGAAGTGAGGTTAGGAAAGAGTGATATGTCTGTTCGTTCAGTGAGGAATCTATCACTGTGTCCTTACTGTCCGCTAACTGCGTAGTCGCTCACTAATCCTCACAAACATGACTGCTCGAATGTTCCTCGCCCAGACCTTTTGACTTCTACAGCATTCTGCTCTATGATTCATGACTCATCTGTTTCATTCAGCAGTTCATATAGAGCAATGTTCCGGGTTCAACACATGATGTCGAATATGACAATAAATTATTTACGGTAGACTCATCCACTTTTCTTATTTGTAGGTTTACTTTTTATGTTGCTATATAGTTTTTTAAATTTAATTTAATTTAATTTGTTATGCATTTTCAGTTAATAGCTTTGTGACTCAACTTAAACTTATTTCAGTTAGTATTGCTGAATCATTGTTTCTACACTGTAAAAAAACATATTTTTGAAAGGCGGTAAGAAATGTCAAATTACTGAAATAGACTACACATTTACAAGTTAGGTGTTAAATAACATGAAAAGCGTGTAATTATACTTCAAATGTCTTTTTTACGTCTGCTCGAAATAGTACCGTTTTTTTTACGGATTGTAATTTTCTATAATAACATTTACAACAAGCGACGCAAGGCAACATGACAGACCCATTACAAACAAGGTATTTGTCGTGTCACAACGCGCCAGATCCAGTGTGAACAAAATGTATAATAATAATGCTTTCTATTGTCTTTTGTCACGTTGCATTACACCGCATTGCGTCTGTTGTAGACGGTGTTAGGCCGACATTTCATTCAATTTCAATGAACAGAAATGTTTTACTGGTTTTAGTAAACTATAATATCCTTGGGCAAGACATTCCTTAAAAAGCAGCCATGTTTTCCCATACTGTATTTTTTGTAAAGCGCTTATATTTATTCTATAAAAAATTGTGTGTTATTTGAGCTGTAAAGCTGTCATCCTTCCAGTCGTGAGGCTGTATTGTTCTTTGTTAAAGTTTTGTATTCAGTATAGTTTTGACACATAAAATGTGCATTGTGTTATTTGAAACCCAACATATTTGTGTTTAATAGTTTCTCAAGCTGATGGACTCTGGCATTTGTATTGAGCCAGGTCTGTTCTGTCCTGTTTAATCAAGATCAGATTATAGAGCCAAGCCTAATGTCTATGTGGTTTATAACCAAAGCAGATTAGATTATGTGTAGGTCAATAGGTTTGCTTTGAAAAGTTGGAAAATGCAGGATATGGGCAAAAATTGGAAGCGTTGTATTTATTTTAGCAGTATTGCTTGTGGTGAATCTCTCATTGGAATGGCATCTTTGTTGAAGTTCTTTGTGCTTTATATTCCCTTAAAAGGCAATTCATGTGGGTTCATGGGAAGGATGCTTAAAAAACATTTGCCTGTGGCAAAGATTGGGATTCTGTACAAAAGATGACACACAAATGGGTTTATCGAAGCAAACCAGTGTGTGGAATAAGAGGAAGGCGATGTCAAAGCAGATATATTTAACATCAGCATCCTTGTCATTTGTGATGGCACAGAGTTGAATCGTACAGCGTTACTGCCTGAGCTTGCAAAATTGTTTCAGTGGAAAAAAAATTCAAGCAGGCCATATGGGTGCCAAAAATAGAGAGGTTTTCCAGACGACTGTCGAGTCTTGACCTACTAACAACAAGTCCAATCTAGCACGCTACCCTGCCAGATGTCAAGCATACAGTCTAGTTATTTTTTCCCTTTAAACGTATTCAGGCATCCGTAACTACTCGCGTGCCACCCTCTGCAGAGCAGGTCACGATCCCTCAATCTTCTGGCCTACATAAGCAACCTTTTATTCCTCTCTCACTTTCTTTCAAGTTCTCCAATTTGCCCAGGTGTTAGCTTCATTTGGCACGGACACGGCATGCAAGAGGCTGCCCGAAAACGAGACGGAAACTTCACTTCCCTTCATTTATTTGTCTAATTTGCTTCATTCATTGAGAAGCGAGGAAGCCGTGTACCCAAACAGTCATTATCCATCTTTCATAAGCCGCCATTGGCTGTTTTCTTTTGGGTGATTTAACAGGAATACCAGTTTCTCTCTGTAATTTGGCAAGGCACTTACATACCCAACTGCTTTCCTGAAAACTCTTTGAATGCTGAGATTAATGTTGGTCAGATCTACCTTTTTGGTTTCATAACGTGCCAAAGTAAATGATTCTTAAAAGCGAAGAGAGACTGCTAAAATGTGACTTAACTGTTTTTCTTTGCCTCTTTTTTCCAAAACAGGTGTTTCATAGCGTGATACGCTGCTTTCCCATCCAACTCCATCGGTCCTGGTCCAAACATATCAAAGGAACCAGGTATGTTGTTTTTTCCCCAATGAATATTTAATTCAAAACATTCATCCTGTAAATACATGTGGCTTTGCCTTTCCTGAAGGAAATGTCAGAGTCTGACAGCCTAAAAAGACCTACAGGTGTTTCAGCTTATTTACTTAATGGTCACAGACAGACCTTGAATAACATTTAGCTCTCACTTCAAAAGTGTACAGGTATTTGAACATTTGAAGGAATTTAATGGTTTAAACATTCTTATTTTTTATTAAAACATATTTTACTAAATATTTTTCATCAAAATGACACAAGATCAGTCAAAGAAATAAATGATAAACTCATACTGCAACTGTCATTTAGTATTTCCCAGACTTTATTCTCATTCTCTGAAAGGGCTGTTTGTTCAGTAATTTCTCTTAATTCCTTCCCACAGTCCTTTGCACTCTGGATGGATAAACACAACCAGCAGTGTAGTCCAAAGAAAATACCTGAAAAATGCCCATCAGCACCGATCACTTTGTATGTAAGCGGTTCATCAATGTGGTTTTGCCGTGACTTGCCAGACAGTTTTAGTACAACCAATCAAACGGATTGTAAAGTTGCACCCTGGGAATTTCTCATAAATGGCCGCTCTAAAACCCGCAAGCCAAGAAATACATTTCTTAAGCTCATCCAACCGTCAAATTATTTTAAATAGCATAATAGTTGCTTTCATTCAGTTAAATTATTTCTGCGTAATGATATTTAGAATATAATACGAAAAAATAAGAGAACAAAAATGCAACGTTAAAATTTCTGTCTTCCTAAGATAAGCTGTCTTTTAGGCTGAAGGGATGTGTGGGTTTATATCAGACAGCAATGTTGCATTATTGAGGTTTGGTTTTTATCAGGCCTAAACACTTGTAGAGGATATACAGTAAAACAATCAGAGAAATATGTCTTATCATGTTTATTTTTAGCAAAAAAAGTTGCAGAAACACAAGTTACAAGATAATTCGAAAGAATTTCACATGATAAATTACAAGTAGCTCTTGCACATTAAATTGACATCATGATTTAAAGTGATAGTTCACCCAAAAATGAAAATTCTGCCATCATTTACTCATGCTACCTGTATGACTTTCGTTCTTCTGCAGAACACAAAAGAAGATATTTTGAAGAATGTTGGTAAAACGGAAACCGTTGGTCCCCATTGACTTGCCCCATTGACATCATGGAACATTCTTCAGAATATCTTGTTTTGTGTTTTGCAGAAGAAAGAAAGTCATACAGGTTTCAAATGTCAAGAGGGTGAGAAAATGATGAATGAATTTTTGTGTGAACTGCCCCTTTAACATGACTATTTTTACATCATACAGTTCTGACAATATTCTCACATATATCCTCACAATATTCCAGTTATATCATGTTAACAGCTAAGCAAAAGTCACTTTACATTAAAGACCTTATCAGAGCAAGACAAGTCACTATTTAGTCTACTCAAGTTGACCTAAATCCAATACAGATGCTGCATCAGTTTGAAACTTTCTGAGCTGATGTTGGACATCTGGCCTGCTGAATTCCCACAGCTCTAATCTGAGCTCCACCTTATTGCTGCTGAATCAGACGGCATCTGATAGGCCTGTGGAAGGAGAAGACAGGCTTGATTGTGTGTCTTAAGGGTATTACCGGCTAAAGGTCTTAATGCAAACCTCAGGTGTGGTCGCTCAACCTTGGCTCGTGCATGTGGGTTTTGGGAATCAGTATTGCACTGCACATGTTCTGTAATGTACACTCTAAAGCGACCTTGAACCGAGAGTTCAAGTATCAAAGTATGCTGGAAAGCTGTTCACAAGGTTTTAAATGTGTGTATTGACTTTGTTTTAAAAGTCAGTTCTGGTTGATTCTGGTCTCAGATCTTGATGGTGAGATCTATTGTAATTAACGTTGTGTCTGGAGGCTTAAGGCCAGGAACCGGCTCATGCTAACCCTTGAAAACCTTGAGAAGATTTTTAAAGGGATAACAGGAAAGACCCATTTAAGACTTGAAAGAACATAAAATTACAGTAACGTATTGATATCAAGACTCCTGTGCTCTGCTGTGGGTGTGTGTTAACAGGTTTGTAAAATGTGAGATGCAGTTATAGAGCTCCATAATTTGATAATTGGTGGCAATTATAGAAACACATAAATCACCCATCAGCCACATTAAATGTGTTACATGAATTATGGGTTGTAAATCTTTATTTAGTCCTGGAGACTGGAACAATGTGGCCATTTTTGTGACTGAAGATCATGGTTGCTAGACATATGAGAGAGAGAGAGAGAGAGAGAGAGAGAGAGAGAGAGAGAGAGAGAGAGAGAGAGAGAGCATTGTACTATGTGTTTGAGGGAGGTCATGTTTTGCCACAGGTGCACTCCCTCTGACAGTCAAACAAATCTGAAACATTATGTAAACATTTCAGGCACACTCACACACTATTTAGAGATTCCAAAGAGAATCAACAGAGATTCAATTGCTCACATCATAGCACACAAGTCTTACCGGCCCACATTCACATTGTGCTCTTAATTTGCTCAGGAAAAATGTATCGACACAAATGAGACAGTTGTACACAAAAGAGTGAGCTAGTGAGCTGGTGTATTGTATTGTAGTGTATCACAGATTTTTTTGTTTACAGTTTATTTTTTAAATATGTAACATTACAGAGAAAGACCACACATTTACAAGAAAAAGGGGGAAATCAATTCATTATATATCCTTATGTCCAGTAATTTTACAGGAAAAAAAATATTTTACGGTATAATTCTGTTTATAAATATGTAAAACATCTTTAGTGTATATTGTTTTTTTTTGTATTTACTTGTTCTATTTTTGGTATTTAATATTTCTACTGTATTTTAGACATAGTTTGCATAATTTGCTATTTAAATCAATGACCTCTTATTTCAGAGTTTGTTAGGTTTGAGAAAATGTTGAAATCTCTTTTTAAGGAGATCCACGTGAGATTTTAGACTCTTTTTGGCATTTTATGAACTATAGAAATGTATCATAAACTTTGTGCAATCAAACATGAAAAATATAAAACCACCAAATTGATGTTCCAGCATTGTGTAATCGAATATGTTTTTGGCTAAAATTCTAAGTTTAAAATTCTTAGTCTTTATTTGGGGGCCACAAAGCGATGCACCTCACACAAAGGTAGCCTTACAATGAAGTTTGAGAACCACTGCTCTAGAAGAAGCAACTGAGATATCAAAGATATAGATTGTGCTTCCTCATTTAAATTCACTGATCCATCTCGGTCAATATGAACCTTACCAAAATGATTTTGGTGTGATTCAATCTTGTTAAAACCCTGTAATATTTGTGGAAAAATGTGCTCTCATTAGACAAGTCTGTCTGTCGGATTATTTGTGTTTCCTATCCAGCAAAATCCAGAGACAAGGCAAAGGATTATATAAATGGCGTGGATTACATGGCCTGTTTGGAATCTGAATCTGATCTGGCCGATGTATCTGGCAGTCGCCCCAGACTCTTATTGTCTGTGTCGGCCGGAGAGCTGTACTGTCTATCTGGCCATGACTCATACTGAACAGTGTGCTTCTACCTTCACCAAACCCACACTGTAGTCGAGTCAGTGGTCTAAAATAACGAAACCCCCAGAGTTCCCCCTCAGTCTCAACAAAGTCTGTCTGTGTAGCTCTTTTCCTTCTTCTTTATGTTATATAGAATAAAAATCAAATGAACGTCTAGGGAGAGGAAAAAACGTTGTAAAGAATAAATTCAGACTTTGTGGATATCAAATATCCTGCAAAGAGCTCTGGAGCTGTAAATTGTACTGATATGGCCTCACCAGTTAAAAAACAACCAGTGTGTTTTTCTTAGGGCCTTGCGGGTTTTGTCTCTCCTTCCAGCAAGATTTAACCTATGGCACTTGGGTGAGAGTTACGTAAAATGTGCGTGTCCTGAAAGCTTGTGAAAAGCAGGTCTGTTTCCATTTTGGATCTTTCTTAGTTCAATCAAAATGTCTGTGTGTGTACAGTCTTGTGTGTGTGTGGTGATGATATGTGTAACGGTGCTAAACGTCTGAGATTTATGCTCTGAAAATAGCTGTGAATGAAGTCTTGAGGTTGCAAACAGAGTTTGTAGTTTGTCATATTCATGATATCTGGTGTAGCTGGCGTTCTGCATTGTCATTGCTGAAGATGTGTTTGTTTTTATCATTTTATTACTCTTATTACTTTAAAGGTGCAAGGTTTGATTGATAGAAATGCAATATAATATACATAACTATTATGTTTTATTACCTTAGAATGAGTTATTTCTACATACACCGCGGGTCCACTTTACATGGTTGTTTCTAAAGTATCTCTAAACAGACAAACTGCTCTACAGTAATATGTTATCTCCTTCTGCAAAGAAGTAAAAACGTGATGACATCTTTGTCCTGTGTCAGCCACCGTAGTGTTTCGAAAGGGAGGGGGAGCGGTGGAGTGAGCCGTTAGTTGCAATTCGCAACCTCACCGCTAGATGCCGCTAATATCTCCACATTGGTCCTTTAAATCAGAAAGGAATTGTGAAATGAATCAGGTTGGCAGATGCAAAAGTGTGTTTGTGTGGTAATTTCTGTTTCTCAACTGTGTATTGTCAACCTGATTTCATGGGAATTCGTAAATGTTTCACGAGGTGGCTAATTCGTACGATGTGAATCATACTAGAATGCACGATTATTAGAAATACTGAATACATATTATTAGAAAATGCAATACTAAAGCCCCTCCCCTAAACCTAACGCCACTGGCGTGAACGCAAATCGCACTAAAACGTACAAATAAGATCGTACAAATGTATCCAACTTACCTCGTAAAACACTTACAAATTCCAATGAGATGTGTTGGTATTTTACAGATTGAAGGTTTCTGTGTGGTCACAGTGGGGTGACTGTTTGTGTACTGACTTGAATGTTTGATTTTTTACGTCGATGTGGAGTGTCATGTTGCTTCATACATTAGCTTGAGTTGGGATTGGTTAGGATACACTGAGACCCTATTCACTGGCTTCAGGCCCAGAAAATCCCCCTGCGTCCAGCCACAAATATATAAGCATTCCAACACCTTCTGAACATTCTGGGATGTTGATAAAGAGCAAGTTTTTTAAGGATGGAAAATTGAGGTTCCCCAGGTCTGTTACAGAGTGGAGTTTTCCCACCCCACCTACATTAATCCATGTGGTCATTGGTGATTTTCATTGGAAGGAAAGACAGAATCATTGTGACAAGCTCATACTTTCCCAAACACGAGGTGTAGATAAACAGAGAATCAAACAGAATCAGTCACACTCAAATACAGTAACTCTTCCTGACTCAATGGCCTTCTGCTGGTAAGGCATGAAAGCTTTTGATTTTTAGTTGCGTACAGATATCTTCTTTATAGTTTTGTTGCTGTTTTAACCGTTTTAACTTGTAAACCAGTGTGTAGCAAGAGATTTCTTCATTTTCGCATTCTTCACTATATGCCCTTTCAAAACTGTTGCAACAAAGATGGAAACAAAATTCTTGAATTTACTATATCAAATAATTTAGTTTTAAAAGGGTAAAAGAGGGGTTGTTCACTTGACAAAGAAGCTCACATTCTCATGTTTGGTCCTAATGACGTCTGAAGTGATGCTAGCAC
Source organism: Oreonectes daqikongensis (assembly GCA_026939265.1). NCBI lineage: Eukaryota > Metazoa > Chordata > Actinopteri > Cypriniformes > Nemacheilidae > Oreonectes > Oreonectes daqikongensis. The sequence goes on along the minus strand of JAOTQM010000351.1, from coordinate 5,368,792 downwards.
GCTGAATGTGTGTTTGCTCTACCGCCGTTCTCACAGATCCATGTTGACTTCTCTCACCATAAACCTACACACTGTTACACTCATACAGACTTCCATCCACAGTCCAGACTCCGAGAGAAAGGTGAAGGAATGGAAATAAAGGACTTGCCGGGTTTCCAAAAAATGTTGCGAATAGCACACGTAATAGCACATTAGCTTTTGTTGTAACAGCTATTCGCCAAACCAGCACACAGTCTTGTTACTGAGTAGATCTTTGCTCCATTTTCATAAGGGCTGTCAGGTCCAAATATGCTGTAAAGCCAAAATTGCAGCTAATATCTTTAATATTGTTCATTTGAAAGCAGTCCATCCACAGATTAAGTCCATACTGAGGGTGTCCTCCATTCTCTCTGGCACATCTTGACAAAACATCAATAGTTCACCCAAAAATGAAAATTCTGTCATCATTTACTCAGCCTCTTGTCATTTCAAACCTGTATGACTTTCTTCTGCAGAACACAAAAGAAGATATTTCGAAGAACGCCGGTCCCCATTGACTTCTATTGTATAGACACAAAACCAATGTGTGACACAAAAGTCAATGCAAAGTCATTCTTCAAAATATCTTCTTATGTACAGATGGACTGTATTGCTTTACGTGTTGTTTCTAATTTGCACATTTAGAATTGTTCCTATGTATGTCATTTCTCTATTTATATACCACCCCCCTAAAAAACCATAGGCAGGTATAACAGAAATACTGGAGGGGAATGAATTTAAAAGCCTTTCCCACAGTTCCCAAGATTTATTTTGTCAAAATCGTAAATGGCATATACTTTATGGAGTATATACAATATAAACTATGGAATGGAATGTATAATTTCCTTTTATGATATATAATTCTCTTGACCTCTACTGTCTACAGTGCTTACACAGACACACACCCCAAAATCCTTGCCATCTTGACATTAGTGAGAAAAATGTGTTTCTAGCAGACATATCTTAGATCTTTGAGTGGTTTGCGTGGCCTGTTTGGGTGTCAGTAGAACAGTCTCGTTCGCGCTATGGCACGATATGTTTGTGCAGGTGTGGACCGGCCCATAGGAGGAATTTCCTGCCTTACGGGAATCTCAGAGCTTTGTGCAGTATGGCTAGACTGCTCTAATGACCCAGCACTCCTCACATGCCCCTCACCGAGCACCTCAGCACCGTTCACTCAACACTTTCTCACCTTTAACACAGTTCAGAGGTCACAGATGAAGCTTTTCCACCGCCTCTGTGATATATAAACACCTGACCAGATCGTACACATGCTTTCACGTGTTTTTTTTTAAGCACATATCAAATGATTTCTGTAACACATAATACTCGGTCAACATACAATTACAAACATACATGTTCACATTATTATTTATTAATTTGGCAGAGGCTGTTTGGGATTTAGAGTTAGTGGAGTCGAGCAGTAGCATATAATACAGAATACAAAATGTTGTCATTTAGTCAACCTCATGCCATTTGAACTCTTCTGTGGAATGCAAAAGAAGATGTTATGAGAAATGTCTCAGTGGTTTTGTGTCCATACAATGGATATTGTTCAATTGTTAGCGTTCTTTAAAATATCTTCTGTTGTGTTCTGCAGAAGAAAGGTGTGGAATGACATAGAGACATAAAGTACAGAAGTAAATAAAAGTTTTAAAAAAGATTTGTTGGAGCTGTGGCTCAGTCCTCCACATGTCCTATGTACAAAATAAATAACCCTCCCCCAAAAAGTAAATCATTTCATTTTTGAGTGAACTATACTTTTAAAGAGACAGTTCCCCCAAAAAAGAAAATTATTATTTACTCACCCTGAAGTTGTTCCATACCTGTTAAGATTATGTTGTTTTTGTGAACACAGTTTGTGTTTGTAACCGAACTGTTTGGTTTGTCCTTCATTCTCCATTCTTCCAAATATCTTCTTTTGTGTTCAACAGAGCAAAGAAAGTCAAACAGGTTCGCAACAACTTGGGTATATGATGACAGAATTTGTATTTTTTGATGAACTATCCCTTTAATTATGTAAGTATAGAACCCTGATTCTCAAAGTATTCTTAAATTCTTAAAGTATGCAAGTTTTTGTAGGATATTAATTTTCCTCATGTAAAGCTACAGCACTTTATTTTACAGTCCGGTTACATATGTACATACTATTTACTTACTGTGTAACTGTGTAATTACTAGGTACTAACCCTGAACCTACCACCCTAACCCATATTAAGTACTTATAGCTACCAGTATTTTGTTGGGTAAGTACACTGAACGTGCATGTACTGTAAAATAAAGTGCAACCCACAAAATACTTAAATTTATGTCTGTCTGTCTGTCTGTCTGTCTGTCTCTCTCTGTTATATCATTTGTGCAACAATAAAAGACATGCTTTGATGCTGATAAAACAACACTTTCTCAAATAAATGTCTAGTGTGGTTTCACCCATACAGGTGGACATCCATAAGACAGATGCCACTGAGGCTAAGAAAGGAAGGGAACTCAGCAGGAGAGTCGGAACAGACTTACAAAAATAAAGAAGAGATTCCCAAGTCAGTGAACTGAATCTAAACTGAGCTATTTTTAAATTCTCAAGCCCCCGAGGTTTCAGCTGTCTGTGAATGAACAGTTCCTGCTGACATCCATTACATCACTAACCTGACCCGAAACACACCATCAGGCCCACACAGGGGATGCGCAGATGTCTGCTTCTGTCCATGAATGCATTCGCCTTATTTAAAGCTGCCAGCAGCAAAACTGGCCTAAAATTATTAATATATCTTTGCTGGTGGGAAGTTGCATATTAACCACTCGGCCCTTTTTACACATGGCTGGTAATAACAATTTGCTTTTGTTTCCTGTTGGAACAGCTTGGGGTAAAAATCATAATAGATGTTCTGACCGGCTGCATTTTTTGACCAATGACAGTATGTGACCTAATATGTTTGTGAGTCCGTGTGTGGTGGCGAAGAGGTGAACACACTGTTGTATTCATGATTTCATCGCTCTACTGTACTTTTGGTTACTCGTTTCCTTAAGCGTGTCACAGGTTGCTCGGCAACAGTTCCGAGAACACGCCGGAGGTCTCAAGGTCTTCTCAGCCACACACGGCGGCTGTGGGTGGCGGAAATGACCACCAAAGTAATGCTCTCATCACACTTGCGAATGCAAGGATGAATGCAGGTCGCAGCCCAGATGTCGGCTCGAACTGTCCGTGTCCGGTACGTTTCCGCTGCGCCATTATTAGAAACACAACCATTACAAAGACACGGGTTATTGGTTGCGTCATGGTTATTCTGCTCTGTGTCAAGAGGTCACATCAGGCCAAACATATTTAGAATCTCGTGATGTAATGCCACATGTATTTTTGTGAGCTCAAGTAGGTCAGATTTAGACAACCAGATAGCACTGAACTTACGGCTGGGACATTTTAATGTGATGATGTTAGTCTCTGGCTTTTTATTGGTTGGTTTGGCACTTGAGGGATTGTATATCAGCCACTATCTGGTGCTTGGAGAAAGATTTTATTATATAAAAACAAACTGCATATTTTAAAGTGTATCGGGGAGCTTTGAATGCACGTTTTTATCATCAAAATATTTATTTTTATTTTTAGATATTGTGAGAGTGCTGTAATAAATTTGATATACTGTGAAGAGGTATAGCTGTGCAGTAACATACACATGGTTAAATAAAATTAAAAATAAGAGTTACAAAATCTTTCATTGTGTCCTTCAGCAACAGTCTGTTTAATATAGTTTTAATATATAGATTTGGAACTAATGAAACTTTTAGGTAGAAAAAACAAGTCACAACAAAATAAAACACTTCATCATGGTGGTGACTTGCTATAAGATAATCAAACAGGTTTGCATGGCTTGTATGGATCTTTTACATTGTGTCACATGGTGTTACTCTCACAAAAAATAAGGATATTTCAGGGTCACTTTATTAAGTACACTTAAGTAAAGTTCAAGAACATTTTAAGTATACTTTATTTAAAAGGTATACTTAATGTCAATTTACTAGTAGTATACTTGTAAGTGTACTATTTTAATACTACTAGGGACTAAACTAGGGACTAAAAGTTTTTAGTTTATAAAAGTATACTTTTAACTTTAACTTTAGTAAACTGTGAGTACATAATTAGTTTACAACTAGGTTTTTCAATTGATGTTGCAGGTCAATTGTGCTTAAAGGGATAGTTCACCCAAAATAGAACATTTTGTCAAGTTTGAAGAATGTTGGTAACCGAACAATGGAGGTACCCATTCACTTCTATTGTATAACACAAAACCTATCACCGTTGTTCGCTTACCAACATTCTTCAAAATATCTTCTTTGGTGTTCTGCAGAAGAGACTCATACAGGGTTGGAATGACATGAGGGTGAACAAATGATGAGAGAATTTTCATTTTGGGTGAACTGTCCCTTTAACGTTTGTTAGTATAAGTCAAGTATACGCAAGTTGCATGTAAGTTCTGAGAAGTACATAAAAAGTAAGCTGAGAGTATACTTTCTTATTTAGTTATTAGTTTAAAAGATGTATACTAATAGTGCAATGGTTAGAAATATTGTAATCCTGTCTAGTATATCCACACCTAGTCAAAGGTTGACCAAACTCAATTTTTGGACCCTTACTAGTTCAGTGTCATACAGATCATAACTGGCAGTGATAATGGCAGTAATGATATCACTGCTAGGTTTATATATTGAAATCATATAAGGTTGGAATGATCCCAGCTATCCAGACTCTAAGCTCGGTGGCCTCTGTGGCTTTGGGTGTAATCTAAAGCTGTTATTTTGGGTTTTCTCAGCACTTATGTGCGTGTGAGTTCGGTGTGTGTATGCACCTCTACGTTGAAGTCATTGTTTTAGATGTGAACACCTTCAACAGAGGTCAGCAGAAAACTTGGGAAATACCCTCTCTGCTTCCCCTCTGGTTTGTGCATTCAGATTTATATCTCAGTGCCAAGGGATCAAGATGAAAAGGCAGAGAGAAGTCAGGTCTGGGTCTTGTTCATTTTCAGCTTAATAATTGGTGCACTGGGAAGTCAGTTGGAGTGGTGTTATGATGGAGCTTTACCTCTCTGACGGTCCAACCCATAGTCTGTTCTCTGGTTCAGAAAGCAGTAAAACACAGCTCACATTACCACATACACAACACTGCCAGCACAGGCCCTTCATCTGGGAACTCTCTCTCACCAGGTGATCGCACCTCATTTAGCAATAAGGGAGTAGGAAAATGTTCTCACCAAGTTAAATTTTCAAAGTAACAATATTGGACGACATAAAATATAACTCAATATCAATATAATCAACAGAAATATTTACGCTACACACCAGATGCAGGGAGAATGTGCGTCGTGTTTGCTTGCCGGAATGTTCTGTTCTTATATGTTGCACAGCTTTAGCTCTATTTTGCTTAAAGTATTACAAATATCCTCTGAACTAATGAAATTAAAGTCTGAGTAAAAGAATTCAAGTCTGTTTTCATAGAGTTCCATAGAATAAATTACATTTCCATAGAGGTGATGTATTTTTGTCGCCTGAAATAAGATCTGTGGTTAACAAAACCTCTAATTATTGTCACGTTTTAATCTATGACATGAAACACACTAGTTATAACCCACTTGTCTTAAAAATGGCGGTTGCTGTAAAGTTACTTAAAGCGATTACATCCTTTGGCGGGGAAGTTAGACGTCATCGCACATATAAATCTCACAAATAATGGACACAAATCTTTAAACACGTTTTTAATCAAATTTGAAAGTGTTGTCGGCGACTTGGTGGTGGTGACATTGATATTGAGCGACCGTAGTGTAGTCTGTTCATAGCCTCATGTTGGCTTTTTACTTCTGGCGATTGTATTTAGGCAAATATTGTGTATCATAGTATCATAAACCTTTGTTAACCACAGATCTTATGAGTCTATGGAAAAAATACATAGGCTTTCGGTCGAGGTAACCAGTGCGGCGAGTTGGCTTACAAAAATACGTCATCTCTGAGGTACATGTATGCTACACAATTTCATGAAACTCACACTGTAAAAACAATCCTTTAAAAAATTGAAATGTTCAGGCATCTGGGTCGGCGGAAATATACCGTAAAATAACAGTTCTTTGATGTAAAATGACACGTTTTTCATGTTTTTCTGGTAAATTTGTCTTTTCTGTAATTTGACAGTTTATTTAAAAAATGCGTACAATTCCGCAAACTACAGTTTTTTGACATTATACGTGAAAAATCTGTAAAAAGTAACAGTCCATTTTTTTACAGTGCAGACTACCCAGAATCTGCTGTCTTGCTCTGATGATTGGCTGGCTGATTCATTGCAATACAGCAACAGTACTCTGATCTCAGAACAGTTTATTTGGTATTAATTATTGTTACAGTAAATCTCATATGTTTTGTCTGTGGGAGAGACTTTGTTTTGATGATAAGGGGTGGATAATGTTTGATAAATGTCAGAGCGGCCGCCTAATAGCTTTCAGAAAACCACCCGAAGACTCTGGTGTGCAAACAGTAGCATTTATTTTTAACATGAAACATTCCTCTTTTTTTGCCATTAAGTCAGGATGGGGTAAAAACTTCTCATTGGTAAATGCCAGGACTGTTTAAACTAGAGCGGCTTGTGTTTGCCCTGATAGCAACATACCAGCTTTGCAGAAAAATTCATTGCTTCACTGTGTGGACAGTTTACCTCTGATACCTCTGAAAAACAGAAAACAATCTTTTTGCAGACTGTTTGATTCGCTTCAGGACATGGTTTTCATGCACATTTATTTCCATAAACTGTGTGACCTATTGACCCTTAGTTTTGGGAAAACACAGTAAAAAAATAATTTCTTACTTGGTATTTTTGGGTTGTTTTGCAGTTTAAATAATCTAAAAATTCTTAAATATAATTAAATTTTCTTCAGAAAAAATGACAAGTATGTTTTATGAAAAACCCTTTATTGACTATATGCACTGGCAGATATTTTTGCTTGTTTTCAAAATAAACTTTTTTCAAAATGTTGTTTCTGAAGAAAATGTATTATTTAATTAATGATTTTAATGTTTATTCATTATTTTATATTACTTTTAATGTAAAATGTTATTCATATATTTTTTTCATATTTGTACCATAAAATAAGTCAAGAAAGTCTTATAATAGTCATTTTATGACTATTTTTACACTTTAAAAATAATGGTGCTTCACAATGCAATAGAAGAATATTTTTTGTCTAAATGCTTCCATTAAGAACCTTAAACATTCAAAGAACCTTTATGTCTCCAAAGGTTCTTCAGATTATAAATAGATAACAAAGAGATGGTTCTTTAAAGAGCTTTTGACTGAATGGTTCTTTGTGGAACCAGAAATGGTTCTTCCATGTCATCTCTGTGAGAACCTTTTAAGCACCTTAGAGCGTATACAGTTTAGGATCTGGCTAAAACCAGTGGAAACCAGAAGAAAAAAACATTTGGGGGATTTTTTTGTTTGTTTGTTTTCTTAAATCAAGAGTTTTAATCTATCATACTTATTGCAGCATGAATGCCTTGCTGAAACGCTCCCATTATTAGAGTACGTGCTGTTTAAAACGTCTTTGGCGCAGTTCTGAGCGGAGAGCTTGGGAAATAGGATAATTTTTCATATTGCAGAGGCCGTAGTAACAGACAGGACACAAAAAGCCCTGCATTCTTTAATCACAGATCAGTTAGTCTCAGTTCCAAGTATTACTTCTATTAATGCAGTTTAAATAAAGCAAACGCGCCGCAGACGCTGCTGTTATTGCGATAGAGCTGGAGAGCTCATTGTAATTGTTCCGGCTGTCAAAGATGAATGGAAGAGGAGAGGTATGTGACTGCATATGTCATGAGTGAAGTTTAAAACAGTCTGCTGCATCAGACGAGCTCTGTTTAGATGTCATGGAATATATATTTTCTGTACCAGACACTGCGAACAGTATAACAATTCCAGTGCCAGATGGCTGTGCTCGGAAAAGCAATAGATCTTATGTTGAAATTAGAATCTAAACTAGGAAGTTTATGCTCCATACATAAATAAATAGGATTAGGAAAGTTGTAACATTTCAAAGTCTAAAAGGACATTACATTCTCAAAACAAATTTCACAGGGAAGAAAAACTCAAGCTGAAGGAAGACTGTTATGCATTTTAATACATTGGATTAAAGGGATAGTTCACCCGAAAATAAAAATTATTTTATAATTTCTTCAACCTTAAGTCATTCCAACACTGTATGACTTTCTTGTGCAGAGAATGTTGGTAACCAAACAACATTGGATCCCATTGACTTCCACTGATTTCCATTGTATGGACACAAAACCACAGAAACATTTCTCAAAATATCTTCTTTTGTGGTCCACAGAAGAAAGAGTCATATGCCGGGTTTGAACGGCGTGATGGTGAATAAATGAATAAATAACATGAATAAATGATAGCTGAATTTCTATTTTTGTGTGAACTATCCCCTTTCCCTGTTTCCCTGTAAAATGACATTTTTACCACATTGTCATTAGTAAGACTATGTGCGTTTATAAGCTGTTTTTCACCTTGGTTGACTCTTGGTTTCTCTCCAGCTTCCGGAGTCTATCCATCAGTGAATGATCCGCATTAGGCCCTTCAGTAGCCCACTAATCATTTTCCCGTGTCCGAGATTTACAGATTTTCCTGGAAATATAAAGGCTTTAGAGGAAGCCGGAAAACACACTTGTTTCTTAACAACTCAGGTGATATTATTTCACTCTGACTTCACATTTGTTTGTTTTTTAGTCCCGCTAGCACACATTTCTGGGGTAACGTAAGGTGAAACGTCACCATGCAAATTCAGGAGATGAATCACACCTTCCAACGGTCGCACACGAGATCAATGAGAGCTTTGAAATATTAAACCGAGCTCCACAGATTTCTCATCACCCGAAGCTGTTTAAAGTAGGCCACCGGTATTCACTACTAAACTTGAACTTCTAAATTAAAGACAAACATTTTCCTTACTTATTTCAGAATCTCGATAATGTCCATTTCTAATTTTACTTCAGAAGGTTCACGAGATTACCTATGACAGCTAGACAAACTCCAATAGCGTGCACACACGAATGTACTGTATCGAAAAATGTTAAAGAAAATAAACAAGTCTCGCATGCTACAGGACAAACAACCCCAGAATTCCAGAGCGATCTGGTGTACTGTGTGGTCAGTCCACGGTTACAAAGAGCTCCTGTGTGCACGAGGGCGGTGAATCGGGGCCTTACGAACATTCCAGCGGACCTAAGAAAGCTCCTCTCTCTACGCCCGTCCTAGCGGCTGTTTTTGTAAGCTACTTTCGAATGTTTGTGCAACCGCTGTTGACCACTTTATTAAAAATATCTTTTGATGCTGAAACGATGTCCATCGGTGGGGTCGGCTCAAACCGGTTTGCGAAGAGAAACAACGCTTTGTGGTGAATGAACGAAGCGGCTGTAAACCGGCACGGGTCACGAAGGCGGTTTGAGCTACAGGACGGAGACGTTTCGTGAGCCTGTTTGTACACGAGACGTACGCCGTTCACACACTCACCTGTCAGATTCACTTCCTCTGACACGCTTTTGTGATCTCTGTTTCTGTTCATCCGTCTGGCCGATGGAAGGAGGAATGGAAAACAAGAACAAAACGGAAACGGGGCAGCCTTGCGTGTGTTGGGAGGCGTTTTGTGACGAAAGTAACAGTATGCTGTGAGTCAATACACGCTGTCTGTGTGAGAGTGTGTGTAGAGTATGTCTGACTGAAGACCATCAATGTATGTTGCTTGAGTGCATTATTAGGGTTTTGGCTTGTGTGGAATAATAAGCGATTGTGTTTTGTTTGGTGAGGACTGTCTGATATGTTTCAATGGGACATATAAGTCATTTCCTCCTTTGGCAGTTGCGCAGTTGGCACAGGAGCCTTTGGAAGAACAGCATTTGAAATCTGCCAACCAGGGTTTTAAGCCAATTAAATGAGCCGTAAATGCCATGTGATTAATAACTCCAGCAAATGCCAGCGCTGATTGGCTGATGGCATCACACAAACTCCTGAACTGTGACTTTTGCTGCCCTAAATTACAAACGTACAAAAGTCACTTAAACTTACTTATTATTTAACTATTTTAAATGTTAAAATGTTTGTATGTTACTTCAACTAATAAAAATAAGTGAAATAATTTCAGCAACTGGCGAAAATGTAAAATAGTAAGTTAAAATGACTTTGTCGATTATTTCAGCAAAGCCACTGTTACATTTCAAGGTAAGAATGAAACAACAAATATTACGTCTTTAAAGATTTAATTTAAAGTTACATTTATTAGGTTTTTAAAAATGAAATGAGACAAGCTCAATGACGTACTGCGTATGCGGTCGACAAATGCGACTTCCAAGGACGCAGACGAAATCCTGGACAGGTCGTGTCCCGAACGTATGGTCACCCTATACTATACTGTAATATAGTTCAACTATGTAATTTAGTGGTTCTGTATACACTGTAGCTCAACTAATAGTACATTGCATTAGCTGTGCAAAAGGCCCAAAGGGAAGTAAGTTTGACTTCTAGGGAAGTATTGGTTAAATACACTGCAAGTAGACTAAAAATGTTTTGGCCTTCGATAGAGAACTGTGTAGTTTAACAGCATGTGTTAACTAGCCATGCTAACAATCTAAACCCCAAACCCTTGTTTTTGGCCCTCATGGCCTTTGACCTATTTGATCTCTAATGCCTAAGTATGTGTACATCAACATTTAAAACCAAGCTTTCACAGAGCCCCGACTGTCTCCTATTTACATATTTCCCTTCCAGAAGAATCCGACCACAGAAACTGGAGCTTCATCCGCAGCCGTACTGTGATGTAATATGAAGGATAACAGAATATTCATGATTATGTTAAACTCCAGACAGAGGCGGATCCTGCCTTGATGGAGAACAGGAAATGTATTTGTCAATGGTGCCCGAGGGCACTGAAGTTTGGTTTTAGCTCTGGTACTCAGAAAGTGATATTATTTAAAAAGTGGAAGGCAGCGCTCTGTATTTTTCATTTCCACCATGTAGTTTGAATAACAAACAAAGTCTGTTGACATGGTTACTAAAGCTGTAATGGACTGGCAAAGCTGAAGTCACTCGCTTGGCATAAAGGACGCAATTTACATCACTCATTTCTCTCAAATTTTCTATTTGCTTTGACGCAATACGCTGGGATGTGGCACCATCCAGCCAGGTGAAGAGAAAATACCGAAGAGAGTCACTTTAATGGCCTAATCTAAGACAAATGTCAAACTAAGCAAGATACAATGAGATGGTGCCATCCGAACATGTTTTTTCTGGAGAGAGCTCTGTCCAGAAAGGAAAAAAATAACAGGTGAAAGGAAAAGTTGTGTGCGTCAGAGACATTGGCAACTTAAATGTTTCACATTCCTTACAGACATGAGAGGAATCCTGACCATCCTAATGCTCTCCTGGAGTTGACTAAACCTAAACTCCTTTCCATGTTTTTTTTTTACAGTAGGGGGTGCTGTTAAACATCATATGAATGAATGCAGCATTTGGGTAGTTGACAAATAAATCATATAATATATTATTTTATATTATTAATATTCATAATTATAATATAAAACAGAATAAATGAGATTTATCTTCATTGTTAGTTTTTGCGATTGTGAAATGTGCGATTTATGCATTTATTTGTCAACTACCTATTTACAGATCCCAAAAATACTATAGATAATCTTTATAATGTAATCTTTAACACATAATACAATAATGATACAATAATGTTTTAAAGCATTATGGATATATTCTATATAGACGGTTTCATTGGACACACACACCTGGCGCCTGGCCTGAAGTTAACCTCCAGTCTGTGTTTCTTGGCTTTATTTTAATTTATATTCTATTAAATAAAGAATTTGTTGAATTTTATTTTTATATTAATTGTATTAAATAAACAATTTGTTGAAAAGCTAAGATCGTAACTCAAAACTCTCCCTCCCTTCATCTGTACCAAAACTTTGAGGCCTCTCATTTATATTTTTCACAGGTGCTCAAATATGCCCTTTCACGAGCAAACACACAACGTCTACTACACGCGGAGCTGCTACAACATGGACAACATTCCACGTTCCAAGGTAAAGTTTGCATTCCGCCGAGGTTTTGATGAATTTGACAGAATGTGTTGTGGATCCCCTGGTCTGCATGTATTAGCTGGAGTCGTTTTATTGGGCAGTGCAGGAATGTACGTTTCGAACAAGACTTGTAGCTTTTTGGTTTCAAGTTATTTCCTTTCCCTCTGGATAAAGTTAAATACAGAAATGTATTTCCCATGCGGCTGGCAGCCTGTCTAAAAATAAAGCTGGATGAACATTGTGAGACTTTTGGCCCAAATCTTTTAGCCAGGATGAATCAAATAGGGCGAGCTCGGCTTTAAAGCAGGAGTGGGAAAAACGAAGATAGAATCAGTTACTAATGATGGTCTCAGATTTGGTTTTGGTTAAATTAGCAATGGCGCCTTGGAGACTTAATATTGTTGCTCCTAGAGTCACTTGCTTCTCAGATTTTACATCTGAGATTCTCTCAAATCTCAACAAAGTGAGCTTAGATGCCAAAGTCTGTATTCAAGTGCATTCATTTTTCCTCTGGACGTGAAGTTGCTTGAAAACAGGTTTTATCATTATGTATACATTAAACTGATCTTTAATGGTTTTACCGTCATCTTTTTTCCACTTCCATTGAATCTGAACTCTTGTTCCCTTTACTGGAAAACAGTGAATGGTTGGTTGGGCTATAGAGGGATATTTAGGTCATTGTGGTCCCAGACTACACAACAGTACTCCGGTTACACTCTGAATTCTGTCCTTAAACTCTTAATGAGCAAAGCAAGATTAAAAGACAAACAATGGGTTTCACATCAGCAACAGACGGTTTAGATGCTTTGGCTCAGAACTGCAGATTCCAAAGTCATATAATAAGGATGTAAATTTAACCCCGCATTATAATCTTCCAAGAATGTTGATCAGATGAGGCAGCTGTTTTGTTTAAACAAAGAGTCTTAGAAGCTCAAGGACGAATTCCATTCATTCTTTAATGTACAGTTCTGTAGCGTCAGTATACAAATGTACACGAGGGAGGGCAGCATGTATTAAGGGAATTGATGGACTTTGTCATTTACAAGTGTACAAAAGCAGATGGGTTTGAATGGAGTTTTGTTTTGTTGAGCTTTAAATGACGTAGATGTTATGTCGCATAGCCAGGCAATAGAAGGCAAACTTTTTAGTGTGCCTGTTTTAACTCATTATATTCACATGGTACTGAAAAATAATGCAGTATATGTCTAAACCAAGTTATTACAAAAACACGGTACTAATAAAAAATATCATAAAACTGCTTTCACAAAAAAACATCCAAATCAGACTACAGAACATTGCGAACTTTCACAGAAAGTGAATTTCATTCTTGGCAAACACTGCCCTTTGCTGGCTGCGTTGGGAATTACACCACCATTTCATCAGACTTGGAGCTTTAAAGTATTCAAAACTATTAAACAATATTAATATTATATTAACATTACAAATAATGTTCATAGTATACACTTATTTTTAATAAATACGGAGGGCAGCAGAGCAGCCCCTGACTAGGTCAAAAGGAAAACAAAATCAACAGGAAGTTGTCTTGGCACAACAGGATGTGTCAGCTTTCTCATTTCCCTGCCATATTCTCAGGTGTCTGCGATGTTCCCATACAAGAATCTAAACCTCAGTAAAAGTTTAACTTAGACTGGAAGAGACCAACCAGCTAGACAACAAGAACCTCTGGTTCAAACAAGACAATTCAAGCATCATAGCAATAATTCAACCACAAATAAATGTTTAAGAAAGTCTTTTTCCTTTCACTCTCTTGTTTCTTTATGTTATTTGATTATTTTGGAGAGCAACAGTGACATCATCGTTTATGATAATCAGTTGTGGTTTCTATGATGTGGTTAAACCAGAATAAGTTAAGATGTTTTCCTGCAATAAGGTTTGGAAAATGTCACAAAACTCGATTTATAGCTCCAGCTTATGAGAGGTCTAAGAGTAGGTCCAAACCAAAGTCTATTGTTCGTGTTTTACATCATTGACTCTCTCATACAAACCTCTGCCCTACATCTGAATCATGATGCCAATTTCAATATAGCTTCATGAATCACGCCAACATAAAAGACAACAGTGACTCTCTCTGTAATGTTACACTTCCTCTCTTTCCCTTGTATGATGTCTCTCTCTTCTGGGTTGCAGATTGTGGTACAATATCCAGTTTTCCAACACAGTTCTAAATCACAGCTGGCACTTCATTGGTGCCATCTTGGGTTAAGCCCCCCCAGAAGACATAAATAAAAAACAAATCTTACCGGCCTCATAGCAGATCTTTAAAGAACATCTTGGGGCCAGTCTCAGCGGAAACATTTCTGTGGCGTTCTGAAGCACACATTGGCATATTTTGCTGTGATGGTGTGTGTGTGAGAGAGAGAGAGAGAGAGAGACCCCTGCGGCCTTAGCAAGAGATGTTCCGTGCCGTACCAGGGACTTCCAAGCAGTAACAGTGGACTTACGGTACAGAGGTCTAGGTGGTAACAGTGGATAAAACTACCTCATGCCTTCATGATAATAACACTGCTTTATAGCATCAGCTCTACATTTGATAACCATCTCAAATTATATAATATATTTGTATTTTACACAATTATTTTTTTAACATAAATAATTCAGCGCTTGTTTATACTTTTGCCTTAAAAGCCACAATGGTTAAATATTCTCTCTCTTTCTCTCTGTCTGCCTCACCAAACAAGATGTTTGACCGTATTGTTCCTATAGATATCGTAATAATATCAATTAATATCGTATTAATATCATTCATTATTTCGGTCTATGTGTAGTAAAAGATCGGATATCGTGACAGTCCTAGTTGTAGCCCTGAAAAATATTCTGTTTAATGTTAAGACATCTGTGTGGTTGTTTTATATCAACTGAAACTGATGCTTCATATTTTTATTTATACAAGATTGCTTGAGTATATATATATATATATATAATAAACCATAAACAGAAAAGTACATTTGTGAAGCTGAAAAAGAATAAAAATACATAATTAAGTCCTTTACCATGAACAAATAAATGTCTTTGTTTTTTCATTAAAAAGTCTTGAAACATTTAAAAGAAATAAACATTTATTGCTTAAGAGACACAGACAGCATATAAAACTTGATTTGAATATAATGCCAGCATTCATTATTGTAGCTTATGATGAGGGGAACAGAACTCTTCACTAAAAGCATTTGCGTGTGATAGACATTTTTAGTGCAGGTTTAACTTGTTAACTTCATCCCAAACCCAGTAGCCTGAAAGCATCCAGAGGGTTAGTAAAAACTTGATTGAGCTATGAGTCACAATGCTATTAAACTAGCTGTAAATCGGCTTCACTGTCGTGTTCTGATGGTAAACGTGGGATGTTGTGTGAAGTGTACAGATGTAAAGAACCGAGATAACAGCAGATATTAGAGATGTAAGTGTGTCTGTGGTATGAGCAGTAGACATGCAGTGAGGAACACAGATAGGGAACTTTTAAACTGAGATTCTGAAACACTTCTACAGGGCAGAACATCAGCAGACTTCTGCTCTGACTTCAGCTCGGGGGGAGAGACGATCATGCCTTGAATCTGAGACAGAAAGAATGAGCAAAAAAGTTTAGTTATACTTGAAACTATTTCAAAATTTAAAGAATAAGCATGCGTCAAAAGGCAAAATATACAGTGTTTACCCACCGACCACTCATCCTGGCCGATCTTAGAGCAGCGGACGTTCATGGGGAGTTTCAGAACAACTTCATTAAACTCTTTCCCTCTCCTCTTTGTCCACCTGTATTTATCCATGGCCTCCGTAAAGGACAGATTGCTGAATTTCTTGGGACTCTTAATCACAAAGGGCCACGTTCTGCAAAGAAGAAACCGTTTTATGTTTGGTGTGGGATAGATATGTCCTTAAAGGGGTTTTCCAAAATTCTGTGATCATTTATTTACTCCCTCATGTTGTTTAAAACCTGTATATGACTCTTTTGTGGAACACAAAAGAAGATATTTTGAGAAATGTCTTGATGGTTTTGTGTCATAATGTCTGAAATTGTGACTCAAATACATGAGTTAAAAGGTAATAATTGAATGCATCTCTTTGCCCTCTGTGCTGCTTAGATAAGAACTCCATCTGTGAAATCAAATTAAAAATATTAACATTAAACCCATAATTATTACAAGTCCCCAAATTATACACGACAGTTTCACATATCAAAACTTTACACCTTGATCAAAGACAGTCCCCTCAGCAAGCTAGGAGAGAGAAGGACACAGACAGAAAGACAGAGGGCGCTTGGGGGGAGAGCTTTGAAACGAAATCTGTTGCCAGATCTATCCCCTTAAAATCCCCCTCATCCCAGCATCCGTGCACAATACAGCTCAGAGCCCCGGGGGGTTGAACAAACACACCCCATCAGCGGGACACTTCAGATGTTCCTCATTTGAGATGTACGCAAACCCCACATCCATCCTAAGCACACATTCGCCCACTCACACGCAAAATCACAAACAAGCGTGTGTGGACACATAAACAAAACACACTGTTCACTCTCCCTCCACACACACACACACACACACACACACACACACACACACACACACACACACACACACACACACACACACACACACCAGTGGAAGGAATCTATACAAAACATAAGCAACACAGTAGTACTTTTGTGGGAGTCGAACACATGCGGCTAAACCAACTACAGCTGTGCAGTCTTCAAACTCTTTCAGTATGTTTTCAGATTTATAGCATCTCAGAAAGATGAAAGATAACATCTTGGCCAAAGTTATAATTATTAAACATAGACATCTTTTTAGATTCACCATAACATGCTACTAAACAGATGGGTTATAAGAAACATGTATGTTGCATAACCAATAATGGCCACAAGCAGCATGTTTTGGTGTATGACATAACTAAAATACCAAAAACGTGTTAAAAAAGTCTTGCATTAAGAACAGACTGGATTTGATACAATCTCTCGTGCGATCTGTTAAGAGGCCAGGCTTGTGGTTTAAGAATGTCTTTATGCATCTGAGGTCTCTTGAGCCTCTTTAAATGGAGACAAAAACAAATTTTACAATGTCCATACCAGATGTTTCAGACGATCAGACCAACAATTTGTACTTTCTAAAGGGAGCAAGATGGCATATCTTAGTTCTGCTATTGAGCAATTTATCATGATTTGACCATTTCATTGTTTGGCAGGCCTGTGTTGACAACGTCTTACATTATGTGAATGAAGATTGCCCGCTTTCAAACTATTCTTAATTCTTTTCCATTGTACACTCTTAAAAATAAAGGTGCTTAAAAGGTTCTTCACAGCGATGCCATATAAAAGAATCATTTTTGGTTCCACAAAGAACCATTCAGTCAAAGGTTCTTTAAAGAACCATCTCTTTCTTACCCTTTTATAATCTGAAGAACATTTTGTGAAACAGAAAGGTTCTTCAGATGTTCAAGGTTCTTTGTGAAACCAAAAAACCTTTTGAAGCACATACAATTAAAGTAAATGGGTACCACTGTTGTTCGGTTACCAACATTCTCAAAATATATATTTTTTAATGTTCTGCAGAAGAAACTAAGTCATACAGGTTTGAAATGACAAGAGAGTGAGTATGTGATGACAGAAATGTTCATGTTTGGGTGAACTATCACTTTAAGTAGGTTGTTTGGACTCACGTAACAGGTTCCTGGATCTCTTTGACCCCGATGAATTTGAGCTGGCCGGTGATTTCTGGTAAACTTTCACACCTGGCTAGGTTGACCCTAGGGTAGTAGAGCAGGTATGACAAGCACATCTCATCCCGTGCGCTGAGACCTCCCTGTAGGAAAACAAATTCTTCATAACTATGTTCAAGGCCTTGAAATACAACACCAAAATGAAACATCTAGAGCACTATTACAGCTAAACGTCTGTGACAAATTATACAACACACTTGACTAAACCAAACTGACAAGCAATGAGCTGCAGCTATATCTTGATCTCTTTAATATGAATCCAAACGCCAGTGATTTGGCTCAGATTTTTATGGATTATGGAGTGTGTACAGAGAAAAAGCAGCTCTGTGTTTTAGCTCAGCCTGTCAGAAGTACTTTACTGGCTGCTTGTGTACAGATGGACGTCAGTGGCTGGATTCATCTACACAGACCAGCAGCTGACTGTAAAAACGCTGTTGGCCAAAGGTACGCAAAGGTTTTGGTCAGAACCCACATGCTTGATGAAATTCTGAATATGGCTAGATTCAAATTATTATGCTTTATGTCTTAGTTTAATGTGACACCAAATTGTTGATTTGTTTTGTAAAATCTACAACCTGTGACACAAATATGAAGATAACACAGTGTGATATTGTTGTGGGCCATTGCTATAATTTATGTGGTCTGGAACAAGATGTTTGTCACAAGGACAATGTTCCTGGCTGTCCTACACACCCTCTATGTCTCCCCTGTTCCTAGTATATTTGATTTGGTGGCTCTAAAAAGAGTAATATTTCACATGTGTGTGTCACCACATGAAGTTCAAAGACTTAGAAAACACCAGATGGTAAATTTTCACTAAGGGTAAAAGTTACAATGCACATGAGTCTAGACAGATGTTTCCATTAGTAGATGATCGGTATGTCTTTATTTTTAACGTTACACCATCAGACAGATATCATTCTGGTGAGTATATATATTACCGCAGTTTTGATATACTTGACCCTGCTTGTGAAAACCCAGCTAAAGTCATTTTTGTTTTCTACATACCTACATAACGTAAAAAACATTCTGTGACAGTTGATATCTTTAATATTGACTGAGCAAGGCCATGTGAAAGATTGAAATCATAGTCAAATTAATAATTGAAATCAAACTTTGATGCTCCTAATATCATAGATACATTGTGAGACTTTAGCCTGGATTTCACAGACAGGGTCGCAAACCAAGACCAGGAATTTTTTATAAATATATTAGTATAAATGATATGTTATATTTTAATATACAAAATTGTATTTAAAAGTACAGTTCACCCAGAAATAAAATTTCTGTCATCATTTACTGTCTCTCGAGTTGTTCCAAATCTGTATACATTTCTTTGTTCTGATGAACAAAGAGAAAGATATTTGGATGAATGCTTGTAACCAAACAGTTCTTGGCCACCATTGACTACCATAGTAGGAAAGATTACAATGGTAGTCTAAAGTGCCCCAAAACTGTTTGCTTTCCTACATTCTTCCAAATATCTTTCTGTGTGTTCATTAAGAAATGAAGACAGAATTTCATTTTTGGGTGAACTGTCCCTTTAAGTATTGGTGGAATCTAACCCAAACTATGTAACACAAATCTATGAGTTTTAATCTTACCCAGGTCATGTTCATTCTGCCTTTAGTGTTATATCTACATTCTGTGATTAGAGAATCCCCCTGATGACAGAAAAAGAAACGATTAGCTCAGAAATATCTGTTACACTGATACACTGATTCATGTACTTTTGTGCACACAGTACTTTTGTGTGTTAGCCATAAAGAAGAGATAACTAAAAGCCATTTAAGCACAAACTATTAGAACTTCTTTGATTAATAAGATAATATATATTAGAGGAATTCTTAGAAGTGGAATGCAACCAGTAAAAATATAAATATCGGTAAAGACTCTGTGGGGCGGGTCTCTTGTGAGGCGCTTGTTAGTCTGTGCGCATGTGCAATAGCCAAAGAAACCACGAAAAGGTGATTTTTGGCGCAATTTAAGCTTAGCAAACCAAAATTATGGAACAGTAAATATCAGGTTTAATCATTGATCGGAAATTTAATTGTGATTTGTGAAATATCTGCCTTCCACTATTCAAGAAGATAGGACTGTTGACTTGCTATGATGTAAATAACTGCTAAGAGGAGTTGCAAACATGGCCGCCGAGTGGCACGACTTTCGTAAACGGACTTTGCCAAGACATAGGTAATACATGGTACTAGGATATGACACACTGAGACCTGACAACAGTGTGGAGACTTTTGTCAGAGTAGATGCAAAACCATTTAAAAAAGACGCGATGCCGCTCTATTTTTTAAACTGTAGTATCGTCGCACGTAAGCAATGCATTAACGTTCATTTGAACATTTACATGTTTTTTCTTCCTAAACAAATCCGTGTTTTGAAAGACTCGAACGAGATAATGATTCCAAAAAAATGAAACGTAATGTTAGGTGTAGGCATGGGTTTAGATGAGAAGCTTCAGTATTGCTTTTCTAAGAATCTTACATTTTTATACGATTCACATGCAGAAATACAAATTTGCCACCTTGTAAAACAATAACACGAGTAAATGATGTCAGAATTGAGATGCTTGGTTGAATTGCCTGTTCCAGTGGTTAAAGCCTGAGATGAAGCTTTAAAGAGTAAAGTTAAGATAAAACCAGATTAGGCCGTAAGCCACAATGAAGCTTTAATACTGAAATAAACTTTGACTCACAGGTAAAATAAGTCTCTCCTGGCTGAGCGGCTGAAACTCTTGGAAGTTGAAATCAAACTGGTCATCTGAGGCCAGCGGCGGGAGCTCGACCTGCTGGCGGAAATGTCGGGCTCTGATAGCCCGGCCTGCCAGGTGAGCATGAAGCAGCACTGCAAACACTTGAACTCCACTGGGCATCTCACTGTTTAATGACTAATAGACAGAGATGGACAATGGCAGCCATTATTTTGTGATCAAACTTCCCTTTAAATAGAGTCTATTTATGGGTTTTTTTCTGTCCCACCTCTTGGAGACACTCCTGTGTGCAGTGTCCTTCTGTAATATAATCCTGCATGCCCGGAGGCAGCATGTGATAGAGACTGACCCACACTCCTGTCTCAATGACCCCAGCATCATAACGCCTGAGGTCGGGGCTGTAGTACAGGCGCAGACCTGAGCTGTCCACTATTCCTATGGTGAGACCAATACTCTGAACATCTATGAGGTTTAAGCCTTATAGCTTAAAAGCTGTATCATTTTTTGTCCTCTTTTGATTATTACATATTTGATATTCTATAACGTACATATCAAACATTCATTATTTCATTTTAAACTTATATGTTATGGATGTCTGTATTGTTGAGTGTTGGGTTTAGCCTTAGATTTTTGGTACCTTTTGTAAAGATGGGTTATCAAAGTGAACTTCCATCTGTACAAACACTGGATCTATTGAGGTTCCTATAGACATTCCAACATGTGGAGGATATGTAAAGCCCTAGAATAGATAAAAATGAAAAATGTAAAGTTTACTTAGAAATCTACCCTTAGAAATCCACTACCTTAATATAAAAATGAACTGCTATATATGTGACCATGGACCACAAAACCAGTCACAGGTAGCAGGGTATATTTGTATCAATAGATAACAAAATTATCGATTTTTCTTTATGCCTAAAATCATTAGGATATTAAGTGAAGATCATGTTCCATGAAGATATTTTCTACATTTCCTACCGTAAATATTAAAACTTTATGCAAAATCGCTAACAAAAATGTTCAGAAACATGACTACAAACTTCACTAAGGCAATATAACATACAACCCCATAATGCATTGCAACTAGCTCATTTTTAAAAACAAATCCAAAGCGAGAGAAGTTCATTTCATGACTCTTGCATCAATATTAAACACAAAAAAAGGACCACCTCTCCCCCGATAGCCCAATGAAGCTTTAATACTGAAATAAACTTTGACTCACAGGTAAAATAAGTCTCTCCTGGCTGAGCGGCTGAAACTCTTGGAAGTTGAAATCAAACTGGTCATCTGAGGCCAGCGGCGGGAGCTCGACCTGCTGGCGGAAATGTCGGGCTCTGATAGCCCGGCCTGCCAGGTGAGCATGAAGCAGCACTGCAAACACTTGAACTCCACTGGGCATCTCACTGTTTAATGACTAATAGACAGAGATGGACAATGGCAGCCATTATTTTGTGATCAAACTTCCCTTTAAATAGAGTCTATTTATGGTTTTTTTTCTGTCCCACCTCTTGGAGACACTCCTGTGTGCAGTGTCCTTCTGTAATATAATCCTGCATGCCCGGAGGCAGCATGTGATAGAGACTGACCCACACTCCTGTCTCAATGACCCCAGCATCATAACGCCTGAGGTCGGGGCTGTAGTACAGGCGCAGACCTGAGCTGTCCACTATTCCTATGGTGAGACCAATACTCTGAACATCTATGAGGTTTAAGCCTTATAGCTTAAAAGCTGTATCATTTTTTGTCCTCTTTTGATTATTACATATTTGATATTCTATAACGTACATATCAAACATTCATTATTTCATTTTAAACTTATATGTTATGGATGTCTGTATTGTTGAGTGTTGGGTTTAGCCTTAGATTTTTGGTACCTTTTTGTAAAGATGGGTTATCAAAGTGAACTTCCATCTGTACAAACACTGGATCTATTGAGGTTCCTATAGACATTCCAACATGTGGAGGATATGTAAAGCCCTAGAATAGATAAAAATGAAAAATGTAAAGTTTACTTCGAAATCTACCCTTAGAAATCCACTACCTTAATATAAAAATGAACTGCTATATATGTGACCATGGACCACAAAACCAGTCACAGGTAGCAGGGGTATATTTGTATCAATAGATAACAAAATTATCGATTTTTCTTTATGCCTAAAATCATTAGGATATTAAGTGAAGATCATGTTCCATGAAGATATTTTCTACATTTCCTACCGTAAATATTAAAACTTTATGCAAAATCGCTAACAAAAATGTTCAGAAACATGACTACAAACTTCACTAAGGCAATATAACATACAACCCCATAATGCATTGCAACTAGCTCATTTTTAAAAACAAATCCAAAGCGAGAGAAGTTCATTTCATGACTCTTGCATCAATATAAAACACAAAAAAAGGACCACCTCTCCCCCGATAGCCCAAGCGAACAGGATGGTTTCGCAGGTGAAAAAGGAGTCTGGCATGTTTGGATGATAGCATTCGTGTTCTCTGTTGATCTCACTTTTGTTCAGATTGCTATCGCACTGGTAAAGCAGAATGTGATGGACTAGATTCTCATGACCCTTCTGAATCAACGGCTCTATCTGAAAACAAAACAAAAGATAAGCAAAGAATATAAATGATGGTTAAAAATGCTGTATTTAAATTTATTAGCAGTAAAAGTATGAATCTGTTGTAACTTAATGCAAATATTTTAGTGAATAAAAAAGCTTTAATAAAGCAGGGATTAACCAGAGAGAGATTAGACAAAAATAGTCTACATTTTTTCCTCTAGATCGTTCTATTTCGATCCTCTGTGAGGAAACAGCGGTTCTTTCTGTCTGTCTGTGTGTGTGGATTGCTGTGTGTGCTAAAACCAGCTCAGATATCTCTGGAATAGGAAGTAAGGGATTTCAGAATTATTTTTCTCCTCACAGTGGGCTTCTTCTGACGGAACTGGAATTCTAAATAAAAGCATTTCCAACAGAGTGATCTGTGTCCTGCTCTTCCAGGGGCCTCTGCCTGAATCAGTGGGACCCGGGGCTAAACAGTAGCTGAATAAATATTCAAACATTCCTCTTCCACCTCTTCTTTATTTATCCATGAGGAGCCATTTTGGGGGTCTAACAGCTAATGAAAATATTCTAATATAAATGTATTGGAGCATAAAATAGTTTTTAAGCAATAGCAGTGTTTGTTTTGGATCCATGTACAGTAACACAAATTCAGACCAGAGTCTTTATACTGTATGGCACTACTATTATACTGAATTATTATATATTATATTATATTATTATATGGATTATTCTGAAGCTGCATGGTTGGACTGATAATTCTTAAATTTTAGTTTGTAAACACTTTACAATAATGTTATGTCCATTG
Organism: Oreonectes daqikongensis; assembly: GCA_026939265.1. Lineage (NCBI taxonomy): Eukaryota > Metazoa > Chordata > Actinopteri > Cypriniformes > Nemacheilidae > Oreonectes > Oreonectes daqikongensis. The sequence goes on along the minus strand of JAOTQM010000351.1, from coordinate 5,344,845 downwards.
ACACTGAATTAGCCAAAATGAACTTTATTAATGTTAAATTATTATTGATAATGTTACTTAAAAATGTATTCAAAAATAAAAATGCTGTCATCATTTATTCACATTCATGTCATTCAAAAACTGTGGACCACAAAAGAAGATATTTTGAGAAATGTCGCAATGGTTTTGTGTCCAAACAATGGAAGTCAATGGGGGCCAATGTTGTTTTGTTACCAGTATTCTTCAAAATATCTTCCAAAAAGTCATACAAGTTTGAAATGACATAAGGGTGAGTAAATGAGAAAATAATTTTTATTTTGGGGTGTGTCCAAATATATTTGTACGTAATAACATCTTTTCTCATTCTCAATAATCTACATGCAATATATCTGCAAAACACACACACAATCACAATACAGAAAAGATCAGTACCCTGTATTTTGTAACTCAGTAAATTAAGGCCATACTGCATACACTTCACAGATATGCCAGACAGCCTTCTTTGGCATGAAATAAGCCATGACAAATAAAATGCAATACATACGACGACAGCAAGATCTGAATCTGGACTGTGACAAAACAGCCTGAAATAGAGAGTGAGAGCACAGTGTCTGGAAAATCTGTTCCTATGTGACAGTTACACATCTGCTCCATGGAACAGGCAGGAAACAGATCAGGAAATATTCAGACACTGGTGCGGTTATGGGGGCAGCTGCTGGCATCTGACATCACAGCCTGGAGCTTTTCAGATTCCAGGCTACTGTAAAGAGGACGGGAGGGCTGGGGGTCAGAAATTCATATATAAATGATTTGTGTTTTGTTAATGAAGTTTTAAATAAGGTTGAACTATTTATCATTTTATAATATTTATTCATTTATAATTTGGTGCTAAAGATATATTTTCATATCTACTTTTCATATTTATTTTGTTATTTTAGTGTGGTTTGACTACAATTAAGGCCTGCTTTCTTCTAAATACATAAAAAATTGGTAAAACGTGTATGTGTGCTGAGTAAATAGCTTCTTTGTATTCAGCACATTACATTGTATGCTGAGCATTTCACTTAACTAAATGGGTCACATTCATACTGTGAACTTTTCGCTTCTTCGCGAGCCGCGTTAATGTTGTAGTCTAAAACCGCGCAGGTGTAGTCACAGCGATAAATTCATGATGCAGATGACTGTATGCGCCCCTTTACCGATCAGGAAATTAAAGGTTAGTCCCTCTGAAAAATTTGTCTGAAAGGATAAAACATAATTGTGGTGTTTTAACATACGATTAAAGTCTTTTAACATTACCTATTCTGCCTCTAATTTAGCTCAGTTACGAGAATACTCTTTCATCTGCAGAATAGAGAGTAGAATTCCGGTAACCTGTCTGATCTATAAATAGCAACTACAAAAGACAATAATAAGCAGGTGAGACATAAAATAGAGGCAGAGAGACAAACAGAAAGATGAAAACACAGGTGATGTTTTATACCTCTTGAAGAGAGCAGAGACGTCGTAATACAACCATCTAACATAAAATCTTGTCTAAAATATAAATCATGAATGGCTTATAATGAATGTATCATCTGTAAACAAAATGGAAAACTGATGGTTTCAAGTTTCAGTGGATTCACACAGGTGTCCTAACAAAGCAACCACATGTAACACATTGCACCACTCTAGTTTGACTACTAGAACGTGTCACAAAAATGAGTTTTTTCTCAGTTTTACATAAATTTTACAATAGAAAAAGTGTGCTTATGGTGTCTTTCTTTACATTTTTAAAAAAAGATTTATTTTATGTAATGCAATACATTCAATCTTGTTTAAATGTGCCTTAAAGGGATAGTTCACCCCAAAATGGACATTCTTTCAGCATTTACTCATCCTCGTGTCATTCCAAACCTGCATGACTTTCCTTCTTCTGTAGAACACTAATGAAGATATTTGAAAGAACATTGTAAACAAAATCCCATAAAAGAAACTGAAATTTTCTGTCAGAAATAAACCGTAAAATAACAGTTTTTGTTACATTTTTTCCCCTGTAAAATGACACGTTTTCTCTGTTTTCTTGTAAATTTGCGGTCTTTTTCTGTAATTTTTTGACCAAATTACGTTTTTCTTGTACGTTTTCTTACCTATTTTGAAAATGAAATGAAAATTACAATTCCGTAAAATGACAAAAGAAAATCTGTTTTTTTACAGTGAATGTTGGTAACTAAACAACATTGGCCCCATTGACGTTCATTGTATGGACACAAAACCACTCTCAAAATATATATTTTTGTGTTTTACATATACAAGTTTTGAATAACATGAGGGTGAATAAATGATTGCAGAATTTCGATTTTTTTTTAACATGAAGCCCAAGTCTCCAAATACTCGGTTCACAGTATTATCACAAATAAATGCAAAAGCTGAGGCCTAGTATTCATTGTGTGTCCTGTGGCACATTGAGCTGTGGGAAACCTGAGCAAAAAACAAGTTTGTGATCATCATGTGTGGAATCAACATTTGGTTTTAACTGCAGGTGTTTCCTTTATTTACTCAATATCTCAACCTGTAGGCTAAACTAGGCGGATTGTAACTATCGGTGAATATGTAGCAACATTTCAACAATTAAAACAATTTTATTACTCACTCTGATTATATGATGTTTCCTCTTCATTTCTGGGAATTTAAACATTCGGCACCAGTATGTTGTATCCTTATCAGGCACGGGAACCTACAAGATTTGAAACTGTCTTTAGACTTTTTATATTTTTTATTTTAACATTAAAGTGTTAGTTCACCTAAAAATAAAAATCCTCTCATTATTCCAAACCTGTATGACTTTATTCTTCCGCAGAACACAAAAAAGGGTACAAAAAAGGGTATTTTGAATAATGTTGGTAACCGAACAACCCATTCACTTCTATTGAATGGACACAAAAGAAAGTCGATTGAATGGGTGCCATCGCTGTTCGGTTACCAACATTCTTCAAAATATCTTCTTTTGTGTTCTGCGGAGAAAGAAAGTCATACAGGTTTGAAATGATAAGAGGATGAGTAAATAATGAATGTTTGGGTGAACTATCCCTTTAAATGGTCAAGGTTTATGCCAGTCACAAGGCGATCAACAGTTTTATTACAGCAAATTACAGCAGTTTTTTATTTTGGTATTCATTTGGGACTATAGAGTTTGGACTTCCAGCACTTTTTAATCTCATTTCCTGTTGTTTTCTTTCTCAAATGTTCTGTATTTGTTATGACGAGGGTTGTAATATGTACACTCTTATAAAATCTGGTGTTTGGCTGTATTCCGCAGGCAGAAAAGCAGCCTTGTTTTCATTTCAAATAGGCAAGCAATAGGGTTTTATATTTTTAAAGGATTCACATGTAACCACTTATAAGCAAAAACAGTTCAAGAGCCTTGATTTCAAGCATGTAAAAATAGACAAAACAGTAGGTACACCGTTGCCTGAAGGTAAGCCGCTCCCATCACTCTCAGCAAATGAAAGGCTCCAGCAGTCTGGCAAATGCACTTTCCTCACCTTCTCATTTTGAAGGTCAAAGAAAGCTGTTCCTGCTGGGATGCTGGAGCTGGTTCCAGGGTTAAGTAACCGTAGGCTCTTTCTCCCCCTGTTCATCCCGTGGTAGACCGCCCCTGACGCTCCCGCATCCTCCGCGTGGAATGCCCAGATCACTCTCACCGTACTGCCCTGGGCGGTGACAAATTGTGGGCAATTACAGACTCAAGTGCAAGAGACCTCCTATACAGGTAATAATTAGACAACAGTTTAAGGAATGAAGTTTCTCCCTTATGAAACACTGCACTATTGTTTTAGTCCCTGGACAAACAAAAATGTGTTTCAATTAAAATTATGATTGAGAGGCCAGAGGGAGAGCTCGCAAACTGCTAAAATTGCGGATAAGCCAGTAAATCCTCCTATTTGATTTCTTTGCTATATCCAGTTTTAGGAAACTGTTTCTCTGAAATTTCATTTGGTTCATTCATTGACTCCCAGTTAGGTTAGGATTCTATTACTTGAGATACACATATTTCTAAAATAACATGCAAAACATTTTAAACATGAGCTTGCATTTGAACAAAAAGGCCATGTTTGACCCTGGACCACAAAGGCAATTTTTTGAAATTGAGATTTATACATAGTCAAAAAGCTGAATATATAAGCTTTCCATTGATGTTTGGTTTGTTAGCATAGGACAATATGTGGAATCTGGAATCTGATGCTGCAAAAAATCTAAATGCTGAGAAAATCGCCTTTAAAGTTGTCTATCAGAGGCGCAGTAGCAGGCTGTTTCTAAGAAGAAACAGGTTTCTTTTGGCTTACCGCTGTAATGATGTTGTGGAGAATAGATGAATGCTGAAATTCTAAACTTCATATAGGCTAGATACCAAACTTGAGTGGGTAATTCCCAAAGAGCGGATCCACTAAAATAAAGTTTTGATATATATTTACGGTAGGAATTTTACAAAATATCTTCATTAAAACATATTCTTTACTTAATATCCTAATGATTTTTGCTGCGAAAAAGAAAAATCGATCATTTTGACCCTTACCATGTATTGTTGGCTGCTTGTGACCAGGGTCACACATGTGGGTGTTATTTTGAAGTTAAGCGAAAACCTTACCGTAATGAGTTTGTCATTGTCATCACAGGTCTGAATGTTTCTGCTGAAAGCGAGGACGGTATGTGTATCATTTTCTCTTCCGTACAGCAGCTGGTAGCTCTGCACTGGGTCTTTATGGACCTTTCTGTTCGAGTCTGTGAAATAGTCCTGAGGGAAGAAGAACCAAGTTAGAACTCTCAGGTTAGATCAGATGTGGTTATTGATTCTATATCAGTAACAAAGCTACTGTGTTTTGGTTCTGATCTTTGGTTTGGTATCTGGTCAGGTTTGCTAATAAATACTTGTAACTGGTACAGCATGGCACTAGCAACGCTGGCATGGGTTCAGTCTAATGGAAGACACATCTGTTATTGTCAGATGATATCAATCATTAATAGAGTAATATTAATATCTGTTATAAGGTGGCACAATGTTTCTACTTTGAATAAGTGTCTGAAAGTGTTTGTTTGTTTTACTATACTAGTCGGGACATTACATTATTCCCAAACTTTTGAACCTAACCACCACAAACATGTGCATGACGAAAACAGATTTTATTTAGTAAGGACCAGTAAAGGTACTGGGCCCTCACAAATATAGTTAAACAAGGACACACACAATTATATACAACCTCAAAATGTTTAGTCAGCTGCATTTTCAAGTATTTTTAATAATATTCAGACACAATGACGAAGACGTTTCGGAGCAAAAGTGGTTATGACTCACTCATGTTCACTAAACCCAGTAATGTATACATTTGAAAGAGCCTTCATTAAACAATATAATCAACTTTGTCTTAGTCTACAGTAACAATATTTCAAACATCTATGATTACAGTATCCATCATACAATTCAAAGTCAGATGGGGATCGTACTGTACAGAAAGGATGGACAGCTGGTGTCTGGAGGGTTTGTTTCCTGTACTGCCACACCTGGATTTAAAACCTTTTCAAGGCATCAGCAATAATGTCTGAAATCCATAAGAACTGTGTGTCTGACAGAAATCCAGACCAGGGCAGCTTTCTGAATGTAGTCAGGTCACTTACTGTGGATCTGCATCCAAAGGGTCAGGACACATAAAACGCTGACACAGATTTAAAATGATATTCATTTAATCTTCATTGTTATCACAGGTCGTGGGTTTGAATCCCAAATAACACACATACACCAAGGATACAAGGGTCAAATGCAAACTGAAGATGAACGCTGTGAACATGTGTAGGAGTTTCATTGACAAAAATGTCTTCAAAATCTTCACAAGTTTTAGAATGAACTTAAATTAGAAAAACGAGTGGTATTTATAAACTAGATATTTACACATCCGATGAGAATATTTCTCAACTGGATCTCTCTGCATTAAAAAAGTAAATGTGTAATGACTACAGAATAAAGATGATATAAATCCTGTGAGGAGAATCGCATTCCAGGTGCGTTTCACACTCACCATTAAATATGGACTTCCGTTCATCACGCCACCTATTACGATATCAGACGAAGCCATCGCACCGGTTGGTGACAAGCCAAATCCTATATATCCTTTCGTTTCCACTTCTGCTTCAAACGTTATCGTTGACTCGTCAAATCCCCATTTAATGTTGTATCTCCCATCCCCATCTAAGGAAGCTGAATGGACAAATCCTGTCTTTTGTGCGCATGCTGAGCAACCCAGTGAAGTTAAAAAAACTACAGCGCAGAGCAGCTTACTTCCAGACATATCGAGCTCAGTCGAAAAGAAAAGCGGAGGACGCGTTTTATCCATAGAGCTGTTGATGGAAATATGCAACTTCCGAGGGCAAGAGTGTTTGTTTGCTTTGGTGCATTGGAGGGATCCTTTCAGGCACTGGCAGCCTCCCCTCCCACCACTGAACTGTTGAAACTTGTGTGAGTGACTTCCCTTTGATGTGAGATACGTGTAGAGCTTAACGTCGCGCATTCGAGAGAGCGACGTGACGCGACGAAACGCCGCAGGTTGTGCACAAGTTGAGTACACTGGAAGCGTGTGTCACACAACGCAGAGAGAACTCATTTGAAATTGAAATTCAGGACCTGATAGGATTCATAAACGGGCTTAGAGTTTTATTGTGCTCGGTTTAACGTGCCATTAACTTTAATAACACTATTACCACTTTTAATTTCGTTTAATTTCTTTGATTAGAAAAAGTAGCCTTGAGCCCATGTGTTCTTCATTACGATTGAGGAATTTGTGATTTTCTGGTACGTCATTTGGCTGTCCATGATAAATATTTATATCCTAAGACCAAGAATCGAAAGTCTTGTTTATACTTATTATGAAACACTTGCACATTGAATTATTGCATGAAATGATTCGCAAGCCTTAAACAATACTGGGGGAATAACAGATGTAGCCTGACACTTACGCAGAAACAAAGTTTGATTGATTTAATAATGATCGTGTTTAGTAGGCCTACTGTAATAGATGATGAGTTATAATTTTGGTATGAAGTTTTGGCAATATGTGTACAGATCGTTACAAAACTCGACTAGCAGGTTTTAAAGTGCGTTAGAAAGCCAAAACTACAGGCCTAATTGTATTTGTTTGGAAGGTGCTGGAATTTAAACATTGATGTCTCAAGATATTCAGAATTATTAAATGCACCACAACACAAATCATTATAGGAGTTACTGTTTAATATAATATTAGAAAAATGTCACATATGTGACGCAGAGCACAGAATTCACAAGGCCCTATTCTATTCTATTCTATTCTATTCTATTCTATTCTATTCTACATTTATGACTAATGCCTGCCATCTAGTGGTGAAAATAAAAATTTTTCAGATGACGTTTTTTAATAATGTGTCTCCTTCAGTATCCATCCAGTCAACGAGCAAATCTTCTTTTGTGATATAAAAACATGAAATAAAATACATTTGTTTTAGAATGTTTGTGCTTTATAAAAAAGCAAAGAAAGTTCACATTTCACAGCTCACAAACAGATGTAGTGATGTATTTTTAGAAGGTAGAGAGTTTTTGACAATGCAAATTAAGTGCTCGGAGTATTTCTTTAAAAATCATTGTGTTTTGTGGTTTTATTTTTTGTATTATTCATTTATAAAATGTATTGGACATAAATGGTGCAGTGGAATTGTATACTGCCGTATACATTAATATACTTATAAATAATAAATTAAGATTTTTTTATAATTCAATATATTTAAAAATATAAAGGTATTGTAAATATAAAGAGCCATTCTGATTTGTAACTATGGAAATTCCCTAACATGATAGTGTTTTTTGAGCCTGATTAATCCCTCCCATACATCCAAAAATTACAATAGGCAAAGATTTTCACAGGCATTTGCCTTGTAGTTTTATCTCAAGACACAAGAGGACAGTATAGTATAAGGATTAACTAAATGGTGCAAATGCAAAGTTCATCACTTTCACTGTGTGGTTTCATAAATAAAGTTATACTGAAGAAAACATTCAGAATAAGACAGCAAAACTTAATATTGTGTTGGGAAAATAAGCATTGCACAATAAATAGGGAAATATTGCTTTCAGGTGCTGTTTAGGTCTTAAAATGCGTATTTCCTGATGGTATTGACAATATTATCCTGATTCTTTTTTAAACAACGTATTATCCTAATGACAATTAAGTGCTTTAACGTGCTAAAAAAGTTTTTAAGCCTTTGTGTGTAATAAAGTTAATTCTAATAAGGTGGTGTTTTGGATGTCGGAATGATGCGTGAAATTGCTTTTTTCTTTCCATAAACTTCCCTTTTCCTTAATGTTCTTAATAAGAAGCCCTTACTGAGAAGCATTAAAACCCGAAGAGTCTGCATCAGGTGATGTAGCTCTACTCTCTGGAGGCTCCAGGAGTCACATATAATATACAGCATACCCTTGAATTCAGTCAAACTGTTGATAATGACTTCTGACTCCTCAGCTTTCAGTATCTAATCTATTGCATCGAGGATATTAAACCTTCACTGGCAGTAGCTACACTGAGCATTGACATTAGCACATGACCAATAAAGTGTCAAATATAGTAAAACATGACTTTGCATAGTGAAGACAAACATATATCTTGGAATATTAAATTCATATTATAATTTAATTATATATACATTTTATATACATATATAAATATGTATGTAAAATTATTTTTTATAAGATGACTGTATTGTTTTAAATAAAAAAATGATCTGGTAAGCAAACAAAACATTTCAAAGTTATGCATTTGAGTGTTCTTAGCATCACATACATCTATTTTTATGACATTTTTAGATTTGAAGCCCACACACACACACGAGCTTGCACCTTGTCTACTGCTTTCTCACTGATGCACATCACACACAAACACACGCATTCCACATCCCGTACCGCTGACTCACAGACACAGAGGTTCAAAAGGTCTCTGAGGGCAGCCAAGCCTCTCTAAACATGTTTCCTCTCCAGGTGTCTTTCCATTCTGAGGATTCTTTCTGTCTGTTTTTGACTGTCTCACACTTGATGCGCTCAGTCTCTCCTCTTTCTGTCTCTCTAATGCCTTGCAGTCTGTCTGCATTACTGTCTTTCCTTCTCTCTCTCTCTCTCTCTCTCTCTCTGATTCTCTGCCTCTCTCTCTCACTCTCTCTCACCCCCTCTGATTAACCCTAGGCCCCTGCTGAGCTGACTGCCAGACGGAGCCATTTAATTTTCACTCGGATCCTTTTCATTTCTCTCCTCCAGGCAGATCCCTCCATCACCTCGGAGTGGATAAAATACGGGCAGCTTTCAGGGGGACACTCTCTGCGAGAGGAGACTCGTGGAAAAAAAGGCACGCAGCTTACGTATGTGAAATCTGAGATATGCACGCGCGTTCAATTTTTGGTGTCTTTTGGGGCGAGCTTCTATTGTTTTAATGTTTAATCTCATTTACCATCGGTGTCATCACATGTAACTGCAACACATGTAGACATCCATCCATGTGATACTTGTAATAATCTATTATACAGGCAAAAAATTATTTTATTTACCTTGAAGTTACATTTGGTAACAAGCCGTCTTGTAGTTTTTTTATATGCTCACTCTCATAATGGGAAATCTAAGCTATTTTTTTTATTTTTCGCAGATTACGTTGGACTGCAAGTGTGTGTATAAAGAGTGTGTAGAAGAGTGCGCTTGTGCTGTGTCCACCTGGCCAGATTAGCTAGGTTTTAAATTAAAGGGCAAGAGTCAGGAGGTTTGCATTTCACGCAGTATTAAACTTGTGTAAATGGGGCAGTTCTGTACAAACAGCCAGTTATGCTATCGTATTTCTTGTAGAGCAAAGAAAATGTACCGTTTTTCTCTGTTAGATACAATACTTTTTGGTCATTAAAAGCACAAGCAAAACACTCTGTCCTTCAGAAAGTATACACAGTGTGCATTACATACACATACAAAAGTTGGATGAGGTCACAGCGAACCTTGTGTATCACCCCAGATACGGGGTTAAGCATTTTATTCAACCACAACACTGGCAAGGAGACCAACCCTATGATCAAAATATGTGTCCTTCCCATCATCCTCTGCCAGCTCTGGGAATCAAACCAACAATTTCCTGTTGATTACACCATCCCGAGATCCACCAACCACCTGGTGATGTCATTTACATAGCATCCATCGCATCTTTCAACACTGTAAAACGTAACCTAAAAATGCTTTTCATGTGGTCACGTCTGAATATAACTAGTTTAATTTAAGCGACAGTTTTAAAGCACTAAAATTACTTCACTGCGCATGTGTGCTTTTTTGGCCCAAACTTAACTTCTAGTACACATCCGCAAAGAATAGAGTCTCTGCAGATTATTTCTGATAACAAGCAAAAGAAATGACAAGTAAATAACATAAGCTAGCAAGTTGAAAGTATGTCTAGTCAGTATTATTTTGGGTTACCAGTAGAAGAACCGTTACTTGGCTAAACTTAAATGCGACAAAGTTACAAGACCCATTTAACAAATTGTTTATTTGATACAATTAATATACAATACAATTTTACAAATTATTTATTTAATACAATTATTATACAATAAACTATTAATATAAATAAAATAAAATATAAATAGTTATATTATTAGCCGCTAGCCAGATGGATCAACAAACAGGACCCGAAGTTAACTTTGGGCCAGGTGTATGCTTCTGATAAAACCATATTAATAAGTATGTTTAAATCAACCTTAAACAAATATACATTTTATACGTATATACATACATTTCTTAAATGCAGATCAGGTAGCTTGACAACTGCATATTAGCACTTTTAACAGTATAGCGTATAATACCCCTCAAAAATATTTTTAATCCTAAAAAAGTAAATAAACAAAAAGTGTGTAAATGTGTTGAGTATAAACCAGTTTTAATAATATGTTTTGATATTGCTGATAAATTGAAATATTAAATTATGTATTTTATTAATAGCATCATGTAACTTCAAGTAAAACACACCCACATTGTAAATACTGAGTTAAATTACTGTTTGACTTCATTCTTTATATGGTAAAACTGCTGTGAAACACCTGAGCAACACATCACCTGTTTCAATGAAAAAAACATCTTGTGCATATGACAAATACATTTGAAACTTCTAATATCAAATGCAATGTATATCTATGAATGTTTGTCTCCCTCTGCAGGCACATCTGAACACCACAAGCAACACAATAGCAGAGACTACAACAGCTGGAGAGGGAAGGAGCATTAACACCCCCAAGCAAAGCTGTTACTAGGTGTTCCCAGCTTTCTTCATTTAGAGATAATTATGTAATTGCTGTCAACACTGAGCCAACATCAGTCCAGAAAACTGTTTTTTTCATCCGCCTCTCTCTGACACCTTTATTCTGTAGCTTTTCGTTTGTGTTGCTTCACCGTTGAAAACCAGGCACTGAGAATTTTTCTGGCTCTGAGATGTTTTATGAACACTATTTGCAGGCAGCCCTGTATAAAGAGCAGACCTTTCTGTATATAACAGTAAATGAGAGCATTTATAGTCCAGGCGTATGCCCGTCTATAGAACTGCATGAATCCAATTTAATCTGTTTCCAATGAATGAATACTGTGACCCAGCATGACCACCTTGCGGCCCTAATGGAAAAATAAACTCTGGGTGAGAATTAGCCTTCAGGTGCTAATTACAGTCCGTCACCTGCCGGCTGTCTCCTCTGAGGAGCTCCAAGTACGAGATGAGTGAGAGAATAAATGCTTTCAGAGTCTGCACTTTTCTGCAGGAGACTACTGAGACAGCACAATTGGTGGCTTTCACATTCCCCCAATTTCACTACTATGGTTAGGCAGCAAAGTGGCCATTGAGCGTGACTGATTCACATAACATCCTGTGAATAGAAAGATTCGGTAGAGCACATTCAAGAAACACACCCGCTATTGTTCTAGACTGAGAAAATAAACTGTACTTTATTATATTAATATTTCCGAGAAAAACCTTTGTCCTGGAGCAATTTGACTTCTTTATTTAACATTAATCGCTGTCCTTCAATATAAGTGTGTTTGGAACTCTGGAAGTCTTGTTGTGTGAATGCCTTAAAAGCATGAAGTCAGATTCTTCAAGATTAGGAACCATTGCGCTAAAGGAGGGGCAAAAGTTCATGTGTCTAATAGACTTCAAAGAAAGCTTAGCCTTTTTCATGTTTAAACATTCTTTCAAGAAATTAGGTCAAGTTTTCTTAGTGATTTAGAAATGAAGAGGGTGCCGCTTTGAAATATAATCATAAAGAAAACCATGTAGAAATGCATAATTTTCATTGGTTTTGCTTAATTTATGCATCGGGCTTACGGACTAAACTTATCTCAGCTATTGTGTATTTAAAAAGCAGTTAAAACCAGGAATGAGCTTCCAAACAAAAATCATCATCATCATCATAATAATTTGTATTTGAAATACTATTGAATATCGTATTTCTACTTCTTACTGTACATTCACAGCTAGAAAACCCAGCAACCAACCACTTTCGACCCCATTCTCACTGATGCTGATGTCAGGCCCCGAGTTGTGGAATGGTGCCGCTAAGCTGACGCTGGTGTTCTCGAGATGTGTGTGTGTGTGTGTGTGTGTGTGCATGTGTGTCTAGAGATAAGTTATGCAGGAGAAGTCGGCGTTTAGCACAGTGAAGCACTCCACAGAGATCTATAGCAACATGATGAGGAGATGAAATTAAGGTCAGCAATGCCACAACTTCTCCTGTCACAGGAAAGATGCAGTGGATGGGTCAGGGAGAAATGACTTAAACTGTCCCTGGTTGTCTGCATGGGAATTTGATTTCTGGAGTCATTCATTTTGTTCGGTAGCGTTTAAACGTACGATTTTACCTTCACTATTAAACTATCTTACAAAGCATTGAAGCTGTTCGGTGTAGAAATATAATAGAATGTAAGGGAAAAGTAGTTTTTTTACTGTAGCCTACCTTTACTATATTATTTATTAAATCAAAAACATTTATTTTAATTTCATTTACTTTACAAGATCAAGAATTACTGCAGATTTGTCTTGAAAGTTGTACTTCTGCCTTCAAGAATTTAGACTATAGTTATGCCCTCCGAATTTCAAGTCTGTTACTAAACCACGCCCCCAATGTTTGATACTAAAAACGCCAAAAGTACGTATTTTTGCGACGTCACGCCGTCGCCCGTAATCAAAACATGGATGGAATCGATTAATAAAAGTTGAAAGATTTATTCGTTTATTGGATATTTCAGAGCTCTCATGTGAACCTAGACAACCCCTAACCTTCTGATGAAGCATAACATGCGTCATGAAAATATAAGGTATGTGTTCTAGTTTTACACGTTTCAGTTGTGAAGTGCGCACAGTTCAAGAGCGCGTGCAACTGTGTGGAGATTGACTGTTGTGGACACATAATGTCTGTTTGTACAAACGTACCAATTTGCATTTAAATGTTGTGTATGTGCTAATCATGTCTTAGCTTATATAACTCTTCATTTTAAAGATAGTAAGCAAATATCCTCAAATATGACAAACGCTGTGGCAGTATTGCATTCCATACTAATCGATCCTTGATACAGTATGTATGATTACATTCTGTACCAAATCCAGCATGCTTTTTAACTCGAAAAGGATTTAATGCTTTACATTGTATGATACAAGAAAGTGGCTATGTAAGTTAACCTAAACAAATATGATCTTTTTTTGTACGTAACAGTTAAAAATCGATATTTTTACATTGATATGACCTATATTTGTTGACATTTAATACTAAAGACAATAGCAGATATAATGTACTGTGGTTATGGTTAAACAAGTAGTTAAAAATAATAATGTTCACTCATTACTATGAGGGAACATTATTATTTAATTATTATTTAACCTAAATTTAACTTTTAAATTTTTACATATTTGACTTTGCTGGTTGGGTTGTGTGGCCTTGTGGGACAAGCGTCCATTTGATACAATCAAAATTCTGGAAGAAACCGTATGGAATCTGGATTAGGGCTGCACGGTTAATTTAATAATCGGTATTTTAATCGTGATACCGAGTTATGCTTCCCACAATTAATTGAACATAATTGTTGTGATATTCATGTTTTAAAAGCAAGCACAACACCACCTATAAGGTCAGAAAATCATCACTGTTGGACTGAAAGCCTGCATCTCTTAAACTGCCACTTTAAAAACCACCACATTTTTACGCTGGATTTGTAACATTTAAATACTTTTTATTTGCAACAGACAAACATGAAGGGTGACCAATAGTAAGCATTTATATAAAAGAAAACAAGAAATCAAAAATGGAGTAGCATTTATGATCGCGAACATTGAAATACGATGTTGAAGAAGTTTAATGGCAGCAGATTAAACATGCTGAAGTGAAATTATAAACAAAAGTTCTAAACCTACAGAATAATTGTAGTTATTAATCGTGTTGAAAAATTTGAGCAAAATAATCATGATTATCATTTTACCAATGATCCGCGTTACCCTTACCGCCTTTACTGACGAAAAAACCACATGACAACCATTTCTCTCTTTATTTTTATTTTTATTGCTTTTAACAGAAATAGACAACAGAGTTGACAACAATGTCTCGTTCCCGTCTGATTAATGGCCATCAGCAAAAGACAAAAGATCCCATAATTCCATGCTCCTTCACAGAGTCGTCAAGCTACGGCATTGTTGTTGTTTTGATCGTGCGCCCTCTAGCGCGGATTTCCGCAAACTGCGCCTTTAAAATAAAGTGCTGGAATTTGTTTATGCAGTATAAACTTTTTAGTGTGTGCTCATACTTTTAACACTTTTTTAAATGTTTTAAATAAAAGTAATTATTTAAAAAGACACAGATTCAAATATTGAAACATACAATACAATCCTCAATGTTCATTTAAGCATCAGAGTGCTGAAATAAGTTGTATGACTGTTTGTATTTTAATGGTGGCTTTAGTCCTGATCAAACTCGTTTTACCTGTATCTAGTGCCACCTATTGTTGCAGCTTTATTATTGATACATAAATGCCTTAAATATTCAAAATGACTTCAAATATAAGATGAGCAGAACAGCGCAAATGAGGAAGAAGTGATCGAGATTTATGCCTGAATCATTCACTATCCGTAGCATGACCGGTGAATTAACAGTGTTTTGTTATACATTGTGTGAGTGTGACCAATAATGCGTGAATGCAGCGTGACTGAAAGCAGTGAAATACACGGGAATGAATCTCCATCATTTAGAAATTAAATCGCATTTATGTGCGAATCGAGATCAGGATTTTTTCCGATTAATCGTGCAGCTCTATCTATATATATGTATTATATGTTATGAGTTCAGGCTCCCATACAGCCTAAAACGTATCGGTCAAATGCAATGTAACCAAAGTTGCTTGATAAAAGCGTCTGCCAAATTCAGCAAATGTAAAAGTAAATTCTATTAATTTTGTGATCAATAATTAAAATATTATCTTTTAGAATAATTGTAATCCAAACTAGCAAAAATAAGCTGTACTGACATATGTAAGCGAAAGGAGCTAAAAATAATGTATTTGTTTTGTTTGTTTACTTTATATAAAGGCCTATAATTTGCCATTTACATTTACATTTACATTTATTCATTTGGCAGACGCTTTTATCCAAAGCGACTTACAATTGAGGAAAACAGCAAGCGATTCGTCTAAGTAAGCAATATTCACGAGAGGTGCTAGTAATACAAGGTTTCAAATACAACGTCAAGATAGTATAAGCAAGTATATAGAGAACATTAAGAAAAGGAAAAAAGGTATGATTTTTTTTTTTTTTTTTTTTTTTTTTTTTTTTTTTATGAGACAGTTAAGTGCTCATGGAAGAGGTGGGTCTTCAGCTGTTTTTTGAATTGTGAAATTGATCCAGCAGTCCTGATGGAAACAGGAAGATCATTCCACCAGCCGGGAACGGAGAAAGAAATGTCTCCTTGAGATGGATCTCATGCCTCTCTGTGAAGGAACAATGAGGCGCCGCTCGTTTTCAGACCGCAGACTTCTGGAGGGGATGTAGGTCTGTAAGAGAGAGTTGAGGTAGATGGGTGCTGTGTTAGTGGCTGTTCTGTAAGCAAGCACCAGTGCCTTGAACTTAATGCGTGCCGCTACTGGGAGCCAGTGTAGAGAGATGAGCAGAGGTGTGACATGTGCTCTCTTGGGCTCATTGAAGACCAGGCGTGCAGCAGCATTCTGGATCATTTGCAGAGGTTTGAAGGCACAGGCTGGGAGACCGGCCAGAAGAGCATTACAATAATCCAGTCTAGAAATGACAAGTGCCTGGACGAGAAGCTGTGTTGCATGTTCTGTTAAGAACGGTCTGATCTTTCTAATGTTGTACAATGCAAACCTGCATGACCGAGTTGTTTTAGTAACGTGATCCTTAAAAGTCAGCTGATCATCCATGATTACCCCAAGATTCCTGACTGAAGTCGATGGGGTTATCTTAGATGGACCAAGTTGGATGGTAAGCTGGGGCTGTTCTGACGGGGTGGCAGGAATGACGAGGAGCTCAGTCTTGGCCAGGTTGAGTTGCAGGTGATGATCTTTCATCCAAGAAGAGATGTCAGCCAGGCAGTCGGAGACTCGTGTGGCTAGCATGGAATCGTCTGGATGAAATGAGAGGTGAAGTTGAGTGTCATCAGCATAACAATGGTAGGAGAATCCATGTGCTTGTATGATGGAACCCAGTGATGTGGTGTATATGGAGAAGAGCAGAGGTCCAAGAACCGATCCTTGTGGGACCCCGGTGACTAGTTGTGTGATTTGGACACTTCACCTCCCCAAGCTACCTTGAACGACCTATCTGCGAGGTAGGATTTAAACCAGGAGAGTGAAGTTCCAGTGATGCCCAGTGACGATAGGGTAGACAGAAGAATGTGATGGTTAACCGTGTCGAAGGCTGCAGAAAGGTCTAAGAGAATGAGAACAGATGATTTGGACTCAGCTCTTGCCCTCCTTAGGGCTTCTGTAACTGTTAGTAGGGCAGTTTCGGTTGAGTGACCGCTCTTAAAGCCTGACTGGTTGGTGTCCAGCCTGTTGTTTTGGGTGAGGAAGGTAGACACCTGATTGAAAACAACCCGTTCAAGTGCTTTAGCTATGAACGGAAGGAGAGAAATGGGTCTATAATTCTCCAGTAGGGAAGTGTCATGTGTGGGTTTCTTAAGCACGGGGTTACCCGGGCCTGCTTGAATGCAGTGGGGAAAATTCCTGTATTAAGAGATGTGTTAATGATATGAGTGAGCGATGGTAGGAGTGTGGGTGAGATGGCTTGTAGTAGATGTGAGGGGATGGGGTCTAACGGGCAGGTGGTTGGGTGAGTAGAGAGCAAAGTTTAGAGACATCATCCTCTTTAAGAGGAGAGAAAGAGGAGAGAAGATGGTCTGCTGTGTGTATGTGCGATGTGAGATCATTGATGGGTGGAGCTGAAAATTGTCTGCTGATAGACCTAGTTTTGTCTGTGAAGTAGCTGGCAAAGTCATTAGCCGTTAGGGAGTTAGACGGAGGTGGTGGAGGGGGACAGAGGAGAGTTTTAAATGTTTTGAAAAGCTTGTGGGAGTCTGAGGCGCTGCTAATTTTTTCATGGAAGAATGCAGATTTAGCAGTGTGAATGTCTGCAGAGAAGATAGAGAGTGAAGCTTGATACTTACAGAGGTCAGCGATGTCTTTTGTTTTGCGCCATTTCCTTTCAGTCGCTCTGAGTTTAGCCCGGTGTTCCCGGAGGGTATCGGACAACCAGGGACTGGAAGGAGTAGCACGTGCTGGCCTGGAGGAAATAGGACAGATAGTGTCTAGACACGAGGTTAGTGTTGTGAGAAGTGTGTCTGTGGCAGAATTAACATCTAGTGATGCAAAGTGTGTGAAGGATGGAAGGGAGGTTTCTATGACAGATGAAAGATGGACAGGAGAAAGGGAGCGCAGATTCCGCCTAAATGAGACTGGCAGCGGAGTTGGTGAGTTGCGGGAATGCAGTATTAAATTAAAAGTGATGAAAAAGTGATCAGAGACGTGCAGAGGTGTAATCAAGGTGTTCTCTGTATCACAGCTGCGTGTGTAGATAAGATCAAGTTGGTTACCTGACTTATGGGTACCTGTGGTGGGGACTAGTTGGAGATTGAAGGAGGTAAGCAGTGAGTGGAAGTCTGAGGCATAAGGCTTCTCTAGGTGGATGTTGAAATCCCCAAAGACAAGAAGCGGCGAGTCGTCCTCAGGGAAAGACGAGAGCAGCATGTCTAGGTCTTCTAGAAATTCGCCCAGTTGACCTGGAGGGCGATAAATAACTACAATGTGGAGTTTTAATGGAGAAGTAATAGTTACGGCATGGAATTCAAAAGAATTGGTGTTGACTACGGAGGGGTAGGTGGAGAACTTCCAGTCTTTGGAGATGAGAAGACCGGTGCCACCACCTCTCCCATGCTGGCGGGGAGTGTGAGAGAAAGAGAAATTACTAGAGAGAGCTGCAGGGGTTGCTGTGTTCTCAGAAGTAATCCAGGTTTCAGTTAATCCTACAATACTAAGAGCAGAGTGGGAAGCAAATGCAGGGATGAAGTCGGATTTATTTACAGCAGATTGACAATTCCAGAGACCAATGGAAAGAGAGAGTGGAAGAGTAGAAGAGGTACAGATAGTGCGAAGGTTGGCGGGATTGCTCCGCCTTCCTCTGGTGAGAGAGTGTCGTGGGCGGGAGACCACAGGAATGAATTGGAAACACATGCTGTGCGAGTGAGTATAGAAAAGGCGAAAAAGAAAGTGAGAGAAAACAGTAAAAAGGATTTTTAGATAAGATACTACTGTGCGTTGCCGGTTTCGTTGCTCGGTTGAGTCGCGCAGGACGAGTCGAATGGTCTTTACCTCGTCGGTCTTGAGTCGCGCAGGACGAGTCGAATGGTCTTTACCTCGTCGGTCTTGAGTCGCGCAGGACGAGTCGAATGGTCTTTACCTCGTCGGTCTTCACGCGAGGAGGGCTGAACGCTTCCGCTGACGCTTCCGCGCCAGCGCCTCTATCTGTATTAAATGGGTTGCTAATCACGTAGTGAGTGGGAACAGCTGCCCGTGCGTTTCAAATTAGCAAGACAAAGCCTAAATGAACACGCAATGGCTCAAGTCGAATCTAATGCTGGACTCTTCCGGACTTAAGTGCTAATTTATCCAAAGGTGAAAAGCTTTCCTGTAATCTAAAATCAACTAGCTGCAAACAACACTCCAAAGCACCATAGACTTATAAGGAAAATAGATCAGAGAACGAAATAATTCTCACTACTTAGCAAATATATCACCTATGCGTCATACAACAGAAACATATAATATACACCGAACACTTACGCGTGCGCTCTTGCCGTGACTACAGACTACTCGCTTATCCTGGCAATGAGCTGTGAGCCCGCAGTTTAAATAGCTACTCCTACAGTCGCTGCCCGTGCGTTTCAAATTAGCAAGACAAAGCCTAAATGAACACGCAATGGCTCAAGTCGAATCTAATGCTGGACTCTTCCGGACTTAAGTGCTAATTTATCCAAAGGTGAAAAGCTTTCCTGTAATCTAAAATCAACTAGCTGCAAACAACACTCCAAAGAGTAGAAGAAAAGAGTAGAAGAGGTACAGATAGTGCGAAGGTTGGCGGGATTGCTCCGCCTTCCTCTGGTGAGAGAGTGTCGTGGGCGGGAGACCACAGGAATGAATTGGAAACACATGCTGTGCGAGTGAGTATAGAAAAGGCGAAAAAGAAAGTGAGAGAAAACAGTAAAAAGATTTTTTAGATAAGATACTACTGTGCGTTGCCGGTTTCGTTGCTCGGTTGAGTCGCGCAGGACGAGTCGAATGGTCTTTACCTCGTCGGTCTTGAGTCGCGCAGGACGAGTCGAATGGTCTTTACCTCGTCGGTCTTGAGTCGCGCAGGACGAGTCGAATGGTCTTTACCTCGTCGGTCTTCACGCGAGGAGGGCTGAACGCTTCCGCTGACGCTTCCGCGCCAGCGCCTCTATCTGTATTAAATGGGTTGCTAATCACGTAGTGAGTGGGAACAGCTGCCCGTGCGTTTCAAATTAGCAAATTAGCAAAAGGAAAATAGATCAGAGAACGAAATAATTCTCACTACTTAGCAAATATATCACCTATGCGTCATACAACAGAAACATATAATATACACCGAACACTTACGCGTGCGCTCTTGCCGTGACTACAGACTACTCGCTTATCCTCAGATAGCTGGGGTTTGTCCTAATGGCTGGAGATGCTGCTGAGCCTTCCATCTCTGTGAAGCAAATTTTAAATATTTATTTAATAAATGCATACTAATGCCCTGTAAATAATAAAACTGTGCAGTTACCTTGGAAGCTTTCTCTACCTAAAAATACTTTATTTGTCACATTATAGATGGTTTAAAAGCAGCAATGTAAACAAACGTTACTGCGCATGCACGACCCAAACTTAACTTCGGTACACGTCCGCAAAGAATAGAGTCCCTGCAGATTATTTCTGATAACAAGCAAAAGAAATAACACGTAAATGACATTAGCTAGCAAGTTAAAAGTATGTCTAGTCAGTATTATTTTGGGTTACCAGTAGAAGAACCGTTACTTGGCTAAACTTGGCCCATTCAACAAATTGCTTATTTAATCAAATTAATATAAAATTCAACAAATTGTATATTTAATAAAATTTTGATACAATAAAATAGTAATATAAATTAATATAAATAAAATAAAGTATAAATGGTTTAACAACTAGATCAACAAACACAGACTGAAAGTTAACTTCGGGCCTGGCGCACGTGTCCGATAAATCCGTCAAAATAGTTAGGTTCATTTTTTACACCAGGTCTTCTAGCCACATAAAGCACTTTTTTACTTGACAAAACATTTCTTACAGTGTACACAGTGCAGTTGCACACAGAGCTGTAAGAGAATTTATAGGACGGTAGGACCAGAAGTTAGAAAATGTGGATGATACATTTCATTCTGTATGTCATGCTGATATGAGCAATATGTTCAGAATATTATGCTCAGTTGAAAATGATGTAAGTGTGTATTTTAAAGAAACATAATGTTATCGCACATATCTTCGAATACTTGATTCTAAGGTTAATACATTGACCATGTGACATTCACCTTCAAAATATCCCTCGAGTGGCAGGATTAGACTTCATTAAAGAAAATGAGGTAAAAGAGAGAGTGATAGATAGTAATGGAAGGAGAGAGAGAGTGAGATGACCAAAGGTGACACGTATGAGTCGTTTACATTCTGTTCCCACGCATTTCTCTGAGATGAAAATTAACTCTAACACTGAATTAATAGGATTCCCGTTGAATCTGATTTGCAGTCGGCACGTCTGTAGGATGCAGCATTTAGGGACTATTTTATGCATATGGCTGGAGTCTGACTCCTTTATCAGGCATTACACAACCCAAATGTGAACCTCGCAGGGCAGAGGGGCTTGATAGGGCATTTTTTAGCTTCCTCCCGAGGGAACACGAGAAAACACAGCGAATGAGATAAAGAGGTTCTGCTTCTGCCTGCAAGGAGTTCATGAATTGTAAAGTAACCGACAATTTAACTGTTTTGTAGTTAATAAGGAATGGATGTGCAAGTGCTCTGCAGCGTCTTGAAGATCACTCATGACCTTCTGCTAGACGTAGAGGCCTTACCTCAGGGTAAACCTGCATACTGTCAAAGGTAAAAAACACATAGTGAGGATGGACCCCTATCAAATTCGGCCTGATCTCAACATGCTGGGACTGTTTTACAATAAAATCAGGTGTGTAAGAGTCAGTACATCACACACACATGCACGCACCTCCTGATGTTGACCCAGTGTCATCCCGGGCTGTCAGTAGAGCCGTGGTCTTGAAAGCTGTGGGGACTGAAAAATGTGAGGTCTTTATGACATCATTAATCACTGTCACCCACACACGGCAGCAGAACGGTCTCCAAACCACACAGAGCACCAATCTGTGTTTGCTTTTACCTCTATCCACTGCAACATATTGCCATCACATGTTGGAGACAGTGAGAAGAACGTTATATCATTTTCCAGTTGATTGACACGGCATTTGGCGACGCAGTTGCATTGTAATAGAAGTCTATTTGAAAAGATTTCCCTAGATTGTGTTGCGAGCGATTGAAAAGAATGGTTTCCGTCGATTATTCAAATGCGTTCCGACGCTAAAATCTTACATAAGTAAAGAGAATGAAAAACAAAACTCGATATGTGTGGGAAGGATGATTTCCTTTGAAGATTGCAACCCTCCACCGACTATGCAAACTGCCTAACACGAACATTTCATTTCTGTAAGCTGAAGTAAGACACAGGCCTTCCTCATAGCTTGAACGTTACACATGCGGGTGAAAGTGTAGAACTAGATTTCATCTCATGTTTATGCATGACCAAGCTTTAGATTTCACCTGCCAAGTCATATTCTATAATTTTGAGGATTTGAAAGTTTAAGTCTTACCAGAATGGCTGGAGGACCATAAGGCTCAAAAATTGTAGAGTACATCTGATTTACATTATATTCGTCTATCTTTGCTTGTCCACTTGGCAGATCAATTTCACTGCTAAAACACAGAAGGGGTGTATTATTTCTCCTAAAATGAAGAGATTCAGAGCTAGCAGAGAGTCACTTATAAACTATTGGCCCCATTGCAGACACTCAGCGAGTGTGATGTTTTAATTAAAGTATAATTTGCATTGAATTATTTCAGAGTCGAGTGCTATGCATCTCTAAAACTGCAAAATAATCATTCCATTCTTGGCATGATGGTGCCAAAACATCACAGCATATTAGCTGCGATAGTAACACGTAGCTGAATGACAAAGTGAACAAGGATAACAAAATTTGTTGAAGTTTCGTTTAAAGGGATAGTTCAGCGAAAATGGAAAATTCTGTCATAATTCACTCACCCTTTTTGTCATTTCAAAACTGTATGACTTTCTTTCTTCTGCGATGCACAAAATAATATCTTTTGAAGAATTTTGGTAAACGAAAACCGTTGCTTCTCATTGACTTGCATTGGTTTTGTGTCCATACAATAGAAGTCAATGGGGACCGACGGTTTTTGGTCAACAACATTGTTCTTCTTTTGTATTTTGCAGAAAATAATGGTCATGCAGATTTGAAATGACAAAAGAGTGAGCAAAGGATGACAGAATTTGTGGTTTTGGGTGAATTTAGGATATTTAGACTAACAATCAGAATACCAATTTTCCAAAAACAGCATTTTATGCCAAAGCCAAGCACCAACAGCATAAAAATACTCAAACCATTTTTGGTTACACCGTAATCTATTTTCATTTATTTTCAATTTGTTAAATGCTCTCACCGACTTAATTATTGTTAACAGGAAACAAATGTGTGTTTTCGCTGAGCCATATAGTCTAACAATGTACAGGGACATGTGCCGGCGTGATTCATAACTGTGCCGAACGCAGGCTGAAACGCATATATACACACCACACTCGCACAGCTGGTGGCCAACAGAGTTTAACTTTCCCTCAGCAATGAATAGAGGTTGCAGAGGGAGTGTGAAAAGTTCATTTAGATTCATCAAGAAAAAAGGAAAATCCAGAACAAAGTATAAAGCTGAATACGCTCCTCTGGGGTCTGTATCTTCTTCCTGATTTACATAAAGGTCTGCGCATCAAAAGTACCGGATGCCCTTTTTAAAATATTAATGCACAGCTAGTTTCGCTCGCTTTCGTTGCTTTGTAGCAGCCTCTATCAAAGGCTGAGTGAGACAGAGGCGGCGAGAGAGGCAATGCTGTGCGTGTATGCGTCTCTGTCTGTTTGGGTCTGTGTGGTTAGTGTACTTTTGCTTTTGGCCCATTTTCGTCTTCGTATTTACTGGCCGGCTTGACAGCTTCTCCGTTCGCCTTTTATTGTCACTCAGACAGCAGCCATTTCGCTTATCTGCCCGGGAGAGAATGAAACAGTCTAGCCTTGGTAGAAATGGAGTTAATGTAAGCATGAATGTACCGGGGAAGTTGTGTTTCTATAGAAGCGGGTGAAGATGTCAGTTGTCTGCTTAAGCTATGAAAAACGCTGCCAGTGCAGTTTCACAGAGCACGGTGTCTGAGTCATTGCACTTCTTGGCTTTGAAAAAAGTTTGAGTTTTTTCTGACCAGTCTCCAGAGAGGAAGTACATGTTAATTAAAGGGCCCGAGTGAACTGTGCGACGCAGATAGTTGGAAAGTTGGTCTAGCACTCTGACTTGAGTCGCAGTTACAGTAAGTCACAAAACATTTAAATGAGACTCGACTTGGAGGCAGTTGACTTGAAAAAACAAAGTCTTGTTGTCAAAGAAAACTATTTTCTCAGATTAACACCTAAAATTAAATATTATTACCGTAATTATTCATTTACCATGGGGAAATTAAAAGTAATTTTATTCAGAAGTAGCATTTTCAGAAAGAAAGAAATGATGCTGCCTGTAAGATTTTTTCCCTTGCCAACTTGTAATGACATAACGAATAAACTTAAAGTACATGCATAGACAAAACATTTTTTATAGCTCTCCATTTATTCTCATTGCTGTCTGAAAAAGCATTTGAGAAATCGTTGTGATTTTCATGTCCTGTTGTTGTGAACCTGTCTGCATGGCAGTAACTGCAGAAACATATTGTGGCTTGCGATTGGTTCAGCTTGTGGGTCTCATTCCGACATTCTTCAATGTATTTATGTTTCGCTGTGAATATTACTAACAATCAAAATGAGTCTTAATTGCATCTGGTAATAAATCTTTATTTTTGCTATGTGTTGACACATAGTTTCTCTAGACACAATATTAATACAGAGGATCTTTGGCAGTGGAGCTAAAACAAGTTTGATTTGCAGTGTCTGATAGGACGTTGCTCTTGATGTTTGGTGTCTTTTTCTCACACGCAGAAAATCTAAAACACACCCGCGCACACGTAGACACAGCTGTTACAATATCCTCGGGCTTTAAAGGCAGGTCATGAGCGGATTTGTGTTTGGTGAGTAAGTACTGTTGTGTCCTTACATATCGTACGTGATTGTTATTTTCGGTCTATGCTCGGAGGGAATAGCAATAAATCAAATTAAAAAGTAATTTCTCCCCAGTGGTCCTCACCAAAGTCATTTCTGCTTCATTTTTCATCACGTTACCATACTCATTTATCATGTTTTATTGTAGTCTGTGCAGTGATCTAATTGGAGAAATATTAAGGAAATATTAAACAAAGGTGTGTATGGAGGTCTACCTCATTAAATTTAGTAATTTTGTTACCTGATTATTTTTACGAATGGGCACGTATCCAAATACACGGTGTACTATAAAACTAACAACGCGAAACCCTGAAAATCTTCCCATTTTGCGCATCCTACACAAACACAACAGTGCTCAAGAATTATATTTCGCTCCATGAAACTGTATAGTTGCAAACTTTAATACCTACCATGATTAGCAGAGCACCCCTCCATCTGCTTCTAATAAAAAAGCGAGTTGTGTCGTCGAACTGGTGTGAAGCAGAGCTAAAACTTGTTTACAGAGCCTAATTCTCAAAGGTAGCTCTCAAAACGTCACTCTTTTATATGGGCTCTCTGGCAGACAAGTGTAGTAACAAACCTCAAAGCTGTTTATGAAGTGTAACTCAGTGCGATGACAGAGTTACTTACAGAGGGGTACCTCAGTCCCGATCGCAACCTCCCCATGTAATCTACTCGCCCATAAATGAAGACGTCCCAGCAGTACCATAGAGAGCTCAAGGGACTGGAACTAAATAGGGCAGTTTGTACATGACTTTCAAGCAGATTTATTCTTTCAGTTTAGAATAGCATACTCGGCCGGCTATTAATCTGCTGGTAAATGGAGAAAGAATTGAAGTTTTGCTTTGTATGTAGGAAAAAAAACAATGCACAGATTTGATCAAGCTTGGGTGAAACAGGCCAATTCTCACAAACACGAATATATGCGTGTCTTCTTTATTTAATACGCCAGTGGTAGGGCAAAGACAATGTCTATGTGGGTTCTCCAAGTTTAGCTTCATGACTAGGTGCTCACCGGCTGTTTTCTATGCTGTTCGAGAACCGCACTGCTTCAGCAAGTTTGGGTAATAATCCATGATCGATTTTTCTTCCCTTCTTCAATAAACTTTTTTAGCTTTGCTCTGGGGCACACTGCAGACGGCAAGATGTAAAACCTGGCCGTAAGCCTAATTACTCGTGTGCTTACCAGGTACATTATTTTTCACTAATATTTTTTTCAGTGGCGGATAAAGTGCCCCCTTTAGCATTGGGTGTGGTGGAATGTTGGTAAGCAAACAACATCGGCCCCCATTGACTTCCATTGTATGAACACAAAACCACAGAGACATTTCTCAAAATGTCTTCTTTCGTTTACAGGTTTTCAACGACGTGAGAGTAAATAAATGATTTTTAGATTTTTGGTGAACTATCGCTTCAAGGTTTCATAAACAATGCACAATTCAGATTCAGTACATTCGTTCTGATATGGTTATGCTAGCGAGAAACCAGAACCGTACCTCGCCGATCGGGAAAAAGGTTCCGATCCAAGTGCATTGGATACGCTCACATGTGCAAGACCCTGAGCAGCACTCAGACTTGTGCCAGACTGGAATCTATTTCCACACCCAGAAGGTTCCAAAGCCCCTGGGAGGAGCACAAACCCGAGCCTCTGCTGCGAGCTGCAGTCTACTTCCCAGCCAGTCCCCCCCGAGGCTCCTAATCATAGCTGCAAACCCAGGAATCAGGGTCACCAAATGCAAAGCAGAATTTAACAGAAAGGAACCCATAGCGTCCTGGCAATCGTACTCTTAGCAGACGGACTCTCGTCTTCGCTGAGAGCTACGGTATGCCTTGTTATCGGGCCGGTATGCTTGCATGTGTTTATGCAAACATAAAGTCACTGTAGCGTTTCGAGTCAGCCGTTACTGTAAAGAACAAATTCAGAGATTCAGACATCTTTCCATTCTTCCTTTGATGTGCATGCAGTTGTCAAATCAGGGTTGATGACTGCTGCTCCGATACCCATGTCAAGATATTTAAACAATAAAATGCTTTGGACAGATGTTTAATTTTTTATATCCTTGATCACTAAACTTTGGCTTAGAATGACGAAAAACAAGCCAGTTTGTGTAATAAGAGAGTTCTGCTGTTTCTGTGATTACCAAAACAAGTCGGTCCATTATGACCCTGTCTCTCGTTCGTTCTGATGTCAATTAAAATGGCTTTTTTCATGCTTCTTTCCTCATCAATCAACATGGGGACCGCATTAGCTTTCAGTACATGCCATGCAACTCCATTCCAGATGATTTCCTCCCAATCTATCATGACAGGATCCACCAAGGTTTCCACTTTAAAGCTTTGGATATTGGAGGCAATTTACAACATTTCCTGGTGGGACACATGCCCTTCCTGGGACTTCATGAGGAAGCAATTAGACACAAAGTGATGTAAATACAGCCATTGCAAAGCCATAACAATGACTTGAGCTTGAAGGTATTGCTTTGAGAGCACTGGGTAAACACAAGTGAATTAGATTAGAGTTATTAGGGCCTACCTCGGTTTTAATAAGGTTAAAATGAAGGAAGCTGTCATTCATCAAACTTGAGCTCAAAATCATCTTGTTTTAATTTTAATTATATTTTCCTCTCAGGAAAAAAGATAAGCAGATAAAAACCTTCTAAAACCAGCAAACCTGAGCAGACTGGGAGACCAGCTAAGACCAGCAAACCATCTTAGACTGTTTTAAGCTGACGCTCGATCAAAGTTAGATAAATTTGGTTGGAAAGATTCAAGATAACAGTGAAAAGATGAAAAACTGCATTTTGACGCAACCTGCTTTAATGCTCAACACTAAATTTTCATCTACGCTGTTGTGCAACACAACATTGCTAAGGGGAACTTTCATCTGCAAAACATGAGATCAGAGCTCATCTGATCAATCGCCACATCCAGCATCAGAAACCCCCCGCCGTGAAAGCAATGTCATGAACCACAATGGCCGCCAAACACAATGACACAAAAACACCAGCTCACCCCATGCAGCCTTTTTCTCCCGGGCATTATTGGCAGTCGGGGCACCGCAGACCTGTGGAGTGACAAGAACCCGGCTTTTTGTTTTAAGTTGAGTCTCACTTTTTCGAGAACAATGGCAGCTAGACAGCCCAATGTACCGTTCTTCAGATTTACCGTGACCATGGCAACCGAGTGTTATTGCGCAGCAGGTTACAAACTAAAAATATGTGGTACAGCTGAAAGCTCTCGGGATAAAAATGTGTAAGGAATAAGTGGAGCAACAATGAAACAGAAAAAGGACATTGTGAGGTTGAATGTCTGTGCTTTCTACAGTAGAGATCTTCAGCCTCTCTCACAAGACAAATCAATTTATGTCCTGAACTCAACCTGCGCTTTACTGACTACAGTGTAATTAAATGAGGTCAAGGTCATGATTTCTGTCCTTACTCATTTTGTGCCTTATTACTTAGCTAGTGTTTCTGGGTAATTGGATATGCTTGTAATACAGTATGATTTATTTGACATAATTGTTTTTTAAGGAGTGACTTTTAGCGCCGGTTGTAAAGCACTGGTCTCACAGCGTAGCTATTTTCCCTAAAGCTATTTAAAGAGTGTATATACAGTTTTTGTACTTTATTTATTCTTCACTCCTTTTTGTAGTTTAAAAATGAAAACAAAAAATTAAAAATGGGCTTTATATATATATATATACATATACATATATACACAGTATCTAGAGTTCAAAACAGGTAATTTTGTTTTTTTTATGTGCAGTCGAATGCACTCGAAATCTGTTTTTGCATATACACTAAATACAGGGTTGTCACAATACTATAAACGTATCTTACGATAATTTACTGTGCAGTATCACAATGCTGTGCCATGTTCAAATCTGCAAAATAAACCAAAATTCACAGATCTAGATGAGAACATTTTGTATTTTACTAAAGTAAACTATAGTATACTGTAATATATTACAATATTACCACACTTATTTAATATACGCTACAATATTTTGTACTTGTAAGTGTAGCAAATACTGTAGTATACTTTTAAATTTACTATGGTAAGACTCAAAACGCTAGGAATTTCAGTAAAGTTTACTAAAGTAAATACTTAAATACACTAGAAAATTTTACACGTGGGAACTAATTTAAATGTGCAACATATTTAATTCATACATTTAAAAAATAAATGTGCGATCAGTTTAGCGCAAATGCGCTAAAGCTCTCTCCAGTATCTGGACGAGTACAATAGTAAAGCGCAGATAAATAAGAAGGTAAATAATAATGCTAAAAAATCAGTTAAATGAATCTGTTGATATCATCAGGGTACTTTCACAATTTAATTTTTACAAAATTCTTTAAGACTCTGGATAAGTGCTCCTATTTCTGAGCATTTTATTGATTGCAAAAACTAGTTATTATAGTTATTATTATAGTAAAATATAATAATAAGAGCATTTACATCAGCTGATTCGAAAATGGATTTGATCCGTCTGCCAAAATCTGTAAAATGATTTGAAGAGTTTGTGTTCGTGAGTTTTGTGATCCGTTGCACCACTATTCCTCATCATTTTTTGGAACTCTAAAGGTTAAATCACACTGTATGAAATGTGTTTGTTAAAGTTTGTTGGATCAGTGTAAAACCCCTGTTGGCATTTGTTGGATCAATGTCGATAAGTATTTAAAATGTTGGTGTTTGTTGGCATTTGTTGGGTTTTTCTGGTGTTGGAGATGGTGTTTGTTGGATCAGCGTGACAGCCTTAACACATCTCAGTGAAAGGGTGAGGATGCCACATTTAACGTGTAAATAGTAGTTCAGCTGTCATGTAATGAAGATGTGTATTGTTGCATATGTTGCCTCCGTCCTTTTGTATCTTTTAAAGCAAAAAAAACCCTACATCTGGTACCCTCCGGCCTCTTGCTAGAAATTGAGCTAATGAGAACACATTTTTGAGTCGAGATGGAGGTAAATTCCTCTTGACTTTTCAAACTCATGTGAACTCCAGGTAACCCTCCTCGCGGGGAAAGTTGAACGTTTATGACATTTTCAAACTTTGTGACAATCTCGGCTGTCAAAACCCAGACAGTTTGTGTCTGATGAAGACGTACACCTCACACAGGTGACACAGGAATCAATTTTTAACATTGTGGTTGTATTTTATGGATGTTTTTGAATCGCAGGTGTCTATTTTTACTCTTAAACTACAAAAAGGGATGGCAGACATAAAGTTGAGGTAGGTGAGCAAGCGAAGTGACTCGGTATCAAAAAGCAGCTCGAACCACGCCGGTATGTGAGTAGAATCAACTGTACCGCTTCGTGTCTCCATAAAAGACTAAAACTTTCTGTTAGCCTGACATTTGAAGGACCTGCTCCCTCCGTGGATTTCACTGATACCTGTTTTCTGTCAAAGCCATGTCAGAAAGAGTAACTGAGCACCCCCGCCCAACCCGCCTCTATATTTAGATCTCTCTCCACAGCAAGACACACATGCCAGAATCACACATTAGCAACAGTCTCCTGCTGCTTAGCTCTCTATGAATAACAGATTGAATGGTTGCAGAAAGTACCCACTCATTAGCAAAGTGATGGAACTGTGGGTTACATGTGGAACTTTCCACTCAACTTTGAGATGATGCCAGTTAGTTTAACATGTTTTTCTATCTAATAAGAACCTTTATTAATCAGATCTACTTTTATTAGATTTAATACTGCAGCACAGGTTATGACAGTGTAGTTTGTTAATGTACAAAAAAAAAGATTATATATTAAAGGTTTATTTGAATGAAAAAAGTTGGACGATGATGTCTGGAAAAGGGCATTTTTATGTATGAGGCATGTTGTTCATTTTACAGATTTCTTGACTGTAAAATGATTTTCAAATAATTCAAATTTGACATCATTTTACAATTTTTTGCATCCGCTTCAGGTCTGATGCATGAACTCATTCCATTCCATGTTTTACTCAAAATGCGTTTACAAAAAGATACTAAAGATTAATTTTGTCACTGTACATAAAGTCTAATGTATTTTAATACAAAGTTTTTTTGCATATGTATAAATGCTGTATATATCAAGAAAATCTGATGGGAAATCATACATATTTTCTGAGGTTGCTTATTTATGTGAATTTGTACGTTTTATTATGATTTGACGTTGCCTCTGTGGGCTTTAGCAAAATTTGCCTTTGCGCTTGTGATTTTAGGGTTTGGGGTGGGGTAAGGAGTGGCGAGCCACCTCGTAAAATATGTACAACTTCCCCTGATATCAGGTTATAAATATATACATTTATATACACACAATATATTATTGAGTATACTGAAAGTCATGCTTAGTGACATTAAAAAAGGAGGAAATTCATTGACCTGAATCAAAAGATTCTGAATTTCGTCACTGTCACGAACTGCCATGAGACTGGGTTGGACAAGCGGATGTAACCTGTTTTCCACCTTGATCATGTGACATTTGACAAAAACCCTGTTAACTAGAAAAGGCTTTAAATAACCTATAGTACTTTTAAATTGTGAAGAAGGCTATTTCTGCTTGATGAAGTGGTTCATATTTCAAACAAAAAATATTCTGAAATCGGTGTCAATAAACAGCAGGGCTCCATTGTGGCAATTTATCCCATATGGCTGTGATTTATTAAGATAAAGTACGCACATTTTCTTGTGCCATCCAACAAACAGTGTGTGCGCTTCATGGACGCATAGTGGGTGATTTAGGATGATTGTGCAAACAACCCACATATGCAAATGTGGCACACCCACTTCTTTTCTAAAATTTTAGCCATACTATTCATGTCTTTCAGAATATAGTTTATTAATGGATTTATTAATTTGATGTTCAGTTTATGGACCTATGGTATGTAAAAGTTCATATTTCACCTTAGTTTGTTATTTTGACAAATTATATGTATTATTTTAACAAAGCAGAAAGAGTAAACAAACTAAACCAGATGGGTGTTTGTGATTGTCCACATTGTCCAAGCATCCAGATTAGCTGTGACAGTGGATCTTATCAAGACACCCCAGACAGCTTTTGGTATTTTAAAAGAGATCTAAATGAACAGATTGAGGGTGAAAGCTTCTTGATTGCATTACATGATATGACCCTCTCGAGCCCCTGCTGGGCTGCTATAGTGCTAATCAGACGCTACACAGTTTAGTGCTTGTAGCTGATTGGTTAATGAAGAAAAAACTCTTTCCTGTAAGCCGTCAAGCATGGAAAGTGCGGTGCTACTGTAAACTCCACCGCTCAGGTTTTTGGTTTGTGTAAATTGTGTTTGTAAAGTTTTTTTATATTATACAACATTATTGATATTTTAGATTAAGGTCAATATTTTAGTACTTTCTCTGGTTTGATATATTTGAGCATGTTTGAAAAATTAAGACATCATTCCAAAATTATTTTCAATTTCTTGGAATTTACTATTTGTAGGTACTGTATGTGTTTAAGTAAAATGATCATTTTTGTTTTATTCTATGAACCAATGACAACATTTCTTCTAAATTCCAAATGAAAATATTGTTTTTTGCATTTATTTGCAGAAAATTGAAACTGGTCAAAATGATAAAAAGATGCAGCTATTAAATACTGCAAAGAAAACACATTCATATTCATATTTAAACAACACAATAGCCTACTAATGGTTTACATGTATTTTAGAATCTGTAAGAAAAGTATATGATGATATAAGCCTGAATTTCTTTACAACTTTGAATGTGTCTTTGCATTTTCTCAGTCCTTCACATTGATGTTGAATGACTTGTCGCTCATGAGGTTTGTTTTTGTTGAAAATCACTGAAAAAGAGAAAAATGAGGCAACCACTTTCTGCATTCTTTGTCCTTTTAGTTCCGATTGCTAATCTGCTGAAGCTTCTCCTTGATAAGCATCCGCGCATCTTTCTCACACACTGAAACCATAGGACAGGCTTTGCCCAATTCCTTCTACATGTGAAGCCGAGAACACCTCCCAGGTTTCTGGGTAGATTAAGTGAGAGCTTTGACACAGTGTGAAGCAGCGGTGGGTACATAATAAAATACAGCGCTGCTAACAATTTGCTTTACAGCTTAAACATTTTATGCTTGATCTCTGTGACACATTGTTTGGATTCACCATATGATGGCGTCTCCTCTTTGGCTGGTGGGACTTAAAATGTCTCCCTGAGCTGCCCTGGGGTTGAACTGGCCAGCAGGTGACCTCTGTTTTTCAGAGGTTTAACTGTCCTCCCTCGAGTCCAAACAGCTACATAACTAGATAACCTCACTGACTGTGCGGAATAGTAAGAAGATTCTTTGATAGGCTAAAAAGGAGACTTAGCAGAGCTGCATTTCTGATTGTTTGAGTTTGGTAAAGACATCAATAAATGTCTTGTAAAACTGAATGAGCTGTTATGTACTGTAGTGGCCAAAAGTGATGTCCAGAGGGCACTTTTATACAGTATTCAAACTATCAAAATATGAAGTTTATGATGGACAAAACACTATACCTGGAAAGTATTTGTTGAACATAATTATTTGGCAAAAAGGCAAATCACAGAATACAGGTTTTTACATTATTTTTATGTATAATTACGATCAACCAGTAGGCCTATTTAAAGCTACTATGAAATTTTATCAATACCACCTCAAATGGAAAAATCTATTGGAATCACAGTGATGTCAATAAGCATAGCCCAAAAGCACCTCTGGCTATCTCAGCTAACAGGTTTATAATGCCTGGTCTGGGATCAGACCTGTTTCATTACAATACAGTCATAGTCACCATAGCATTCAATGGGATGATATTAACATCTCTAATCCCCACTATGCCCAGTCTATTCACTGAAGGTTTAAACAGTTATCTATCAGTTAAGAGCTTAGTAGCAGTGTTGGCTAAGCTGCTTAAAAAACTTTTCAAAACAAACTGTTCTAACCAGCCTACAACCTACAGAAATAGTAGCATGAAAACCACTTTTTCCCCAGAAAAGCTAGCTTAAACACAAGCTACAAAGACAAACTTAGATTGTTACAGTGATGCTACAGTACTTTTTAAATTTTTGAATGAAACCACCAATAAGATACAGCGTAAACGATTTGTTAGCTGGTTGTTGATTTCATAAGTGTTAAAAATGGATTCTAAATCAAACATATACAATATGTGACAGAACTAGACTTCAATGATACTGTAGACAAGTTTTTGTTTAAAGGTGTTTTGCATAATATTAAAGAGGATCTATTGACAGAAATGCAATATAATAAATATAACTATGTCTTCAGAGGTGTATAAAGACCTTAAATAATGAACCGTCGTGTTTTTATTACCTTAGAATGAGTTATTTCTATCTACATACACCGCGGGTCCCCTTACATGTTACCACAGTATCCCTAAATGGACAAACTGCTCTACAGAACGTGTTTTGTAAATATGTTATCTCCTTCGGCAAAAAAACTAAAACGTGATGACATCTTTGTCCCGTGTCAGCCACCGTAGTGCTTCTAAAGGGAGGGGTGAACGGTGGAGTGAGCTGTTGCAATTCGAAAATCTTACCGCTAGATGCCTCTAAATTTCATATACTAGACCTTTAAAGAACCCAAGAAAAACCCTTCGCTAAAAGCTACTTATATGCTTAGGACAATGTCAGTATTGTTGTGTTTGTAATATATGAGCAACAGTGAAACCTTAGTACTGTTTTCTAATTGTGTTAATGGTTCATCCGGTGATTGAATGCACTTAAAGATTACAAGGCAGAAGAAATATTGAATTCTATGGATGACACTTTCAAAATATGTCCTGAAAGTGACAAAACATGGCATTTGACCAAAAATAACAACACAAAAGTAGAAAACAGTGAAAACTTAACAAAATCTACAGTGATGGTTCAGTCAAATCAGTAGCTGATACTAGCTTGTCAGAAAGAGTATAGGATGGTTGCCATTTTCCCTGACAGATGTGTGACATACATTTATGTCCTGGACAAAGGTGACTTCTGTGGCTTGCACTCAAGCCACCAGGAGCTGTTTACAGGTGTCACATAAGTTTCTGTTCTGCTGCCAGCATGCAGGTGGTCTTCACTGTAATCTAGTGCGTGGCATGTTTTTCTTTGGAGAAAAGTGACTTTGGATAGGTCACTTTGGATAAAAGGTTTATGTAAATATTTCACTGTGTCAATATGAAATACAGAGTTTTTTGACAATCTGTAATTGACGTCACTTGATAGTTGATAACAAGCTGAAAATGTCATTAAAACATTTGCTTAAGGTTGTGAAGAGAACACTGATGACATGAGCAGAATCTGTATCTGCATATCTGTGTAGACCTCAAGATGTTTTTCTTTCTGCCTAAATGTAATAAGAACTAAATGTCACAGATACTTTGGCAAAACTTGATATCTTCCCAGAAGTTGCATATAAGTAAGTCATAGCTGTGTGGATTGGAGCTTGTGATTTTGGCAGGTGCTTCTGGATTTTTGTTAAATATGAATATGATGGAAAATATGCATCAGATGGCCAGTGAATGGACTGTGGGCGGTCCGTGGGTGTGCCGTCTGGAGATGAGATTATGTTTTGTTATGGTGTAATCTTACCGTTGCATTTACCTAAATTTACACCATCAAAGCTTGCCTGAACGGCAAAATGCTTTCGCAGAATCTCCCAACCTTCATTTTTAAGTGTATTTTACGCACATTCTGGGAAGTGTCCACATGTGCAGTTTTTTTTGTGTTGACCCATCTGTGGCCTTTTAGGTTATCGAATGACAGGAAATGACAACAAAATAAGAGTATGGAAAGAGGTGGACTCTGACATGAGTCTAGAGTCTCAACGAGGGATGGACCGGATCACATTTTTACATCTAGCTCATACTGTATTCATTGTGATAATAGAAATAAAAATTGAAAAATAGAAATCTCTGTTTTTAGTAATAGCCATCTGTATATTATGTTCATAGTACATATCCATCTGTAAATTACTTCTATAATATTGATTTATTATGTAACTTATGCAACCGCTGTATATCCTGCACTTTCTGCTATTGCACTTCTGGTTAGACCTAAACTGCATTTCGTTGCCTTGTACTTGTACATGTGTAGTGACAATTAAAGATGTGATGGTAGAGTTGTGAGGTGCAGTCATCTTTCACAGATGCTGTTCACAATGAGGGTGGCTGGTAAATGTATGCATCTTCACTGATGATGGCTCAAATTTGGCCCCTGCATCCCAACCAAGATTGTTTGCCATTATCGACAGACAACAGGATGTCTTAATCTCCTACTATGCAGCGAGTGCTGTCTCTGGCAGTGAGGAGGACCAGGCGGTCACCCCTGGCAGCCCATCACAGCCCTGTTTTGGGCCTAGCTGTTGTAAACCTCACACTCCTGGGCACTGAACTTCTGACCTACGCTTGTCCTGGAGAGGTCTGTAAGGGCTGCTTTAATCCGTTAATCCCTTCACAAAGAATCATTTGGGCTGAAAATGCACCCTAAACTAGAATATAAAGTCAAATGATCAATTAACATCCTGGAAGTGATAGTTTAGCCAAAAATGAAAATTCTGTCATTATTTACTCATCCTCTTGTTATTTCAAACCTGTATGACTTTCTTTCTTCCGCAGAAGATATTTTGAAGAGTGTTGGTGACCGAACAATGGCGATACCCATTCACTTCTATCGTATAGACACAAAAACCAATGCAAGTATGTATCTGTGTTATTTATTTATAATCTAATGATCAAATTCTTAAATCATAGTTTTTGTTTTTGTAAATTGGGTGAACTCCTACGGGAGAATGAGGCAGAGGAGAGTGAACTTTCTTTAACTGCTGTTTAATGCCATCTGTTCCTGTGTCTGCCTCCAACTGACTGCATGTTGTGGCCACAGAGAGACATGAGCGTGGAACAGCACTTGTGCGAGTCATCAGCTAATCCCCTATACACTCACACACGCAGAAGAAAGACTTAATGCTAATAGATTTTGAAACAAACCAAAAGACTTTATCTTCACGTGTAGGAGGCAGATGGGCAACAGAATGTAGGCCTCAATACTAAACCGTTCCTCATCATATCTGCTTAGCGTGTATCAACATTGAGAACTCGATTTTTCCATTTTGAGCTTCTAATGAGATGTGCCACGAGCGTATAATAGTAAAAAGGAGTCTCTCTTTCATTTTATTTTACTGATGTCATGTTTATTTTGACTTCATTCAGTGGCTGGGACGCAGAAAAAAAGATTATGGTGGTTTCTCTACGGGCCACTCGCGCTGCCAGACTTCCTTTCGTAGCTTCTGCTCCATTGCCAAAGCAAGCCACTGATTGGACTGTCAGAGATATTTTTATACATCTCAATTTGCAAATGAGAGCATCTTCATTTGATGCCTGCAGCCACCGGCAAACAGATGTAGGCAAATCTTTTAATCAACAATACAGACAGATTTTGTTGTGTATTTACAATTTCTGAGCGGACATGTTGGGACATCATAAAAAAACCTGCTTTTGAATCGAACTGCTTTTTAAAATCAAAGAGAATTGTTAATATGTGGTCTCATTTAGCAAATTGATCAAAATGCACGCAACAAGACCGCAGTTTATTTTGAAAGATTTTTTTTTTAATTCTTACGCCTGAATTCTGTGACAAATCCAAACTTTGATCAGTGCTCATGATGTTTATGAATAAACTCTAATGTAGTGCTCATTAAAGCTTTAAAACTAATTTCTGTTTCTAGTGCCTATGTGCAATATATTTCTTTGCTTTACTTGTATTACTTAATCATACTTATGTATAAAGACAAGCAGAGCATTTTTTCCTATGTTAATTCACACACACAAACATTGAAATATGCAGATTTACATACCATATCCAATTAATAAAATATGCTGTATACCCCAACAGCCTGAAGCACATAAAGCACATTTTGCTGAATTGATGTGTAGCCGAGAGGTTCTTGATTTCTGTTATTCTACCCATTATTAGACTAATTTGCAATTATGACTCGCTGAGAAATGTTCACACTTATTCAAACGGAAAGTACTTTTTACTTTCTCCTCCAGGCTGCAAAAACTAAAACTAAAAAAACATAATGTTTACATCAAAGTTGAATACTCGCATATGAAGCGAGACGTCGTTTAAATCTGTTTACAATAGCTGTTTTTGATGTCCAAATTGAATAAAAATTCTAGGCTTTCAAGATAAATGGAAACGATGAAGAAAAACTAATTTAAAGTTATCATTAGAAGTGATTCATTTTTAAAAAACGAAGACTAAAGTCACAGTAAAAAGTTGACCAGGAGCAAAAAGCTTTGCAGCTTAGTGCTGATTCATGTGAAACAAAGACTTTAAAGAGATTCTGTCATGAACTCACCCTCATGTTGAAGAAACTCAGAAAAGAATTTGTTGGCCAGTCTGTTACAGTTGTGTAAAATAAGACATAACATAAGACCCAGACTGTATATGAGAAAACTTTGTGTGGGAAACAGATTGAAAGTTTATAACTTTGTGTATATATGTACTGTATAATCCTAGCAATAGGTGTTGTCCCTAGACGTTGGTGGCAAATATATGCTCTGTATATCCATTTTTCACAGAAATTATCTCTTGTCAAAAGGATGGATGGAGGCAATACATTAATCAGACAAATATTTACAGCTAACTCTAACCTGACCTCCGCATGAACTCGCCTTGTTGTTATTAAAAAAATACGTTGCGTGTTAATTCGAAATGCATGGAAACTGCTTCGGCGGCGCCAATGGCAATAATCTGTCGCATTCTTTTTTTGCATGTTCAAAGGCTTTCGTCAGACGAGCCATGGGGTAACTGTCTGAGATGCTGTTATATCTGCTAATTTTATGCTTTGGAGATGAAAGGTCTTCATTAGAGGCAAAACAAAGTGATAAGCAAGTTATTGAGTCTCTCAACAGAGAAGAGCAGAGCAAAGAAAATATGAGCTGTTGATTATGCCGAGGCTTTTTTGTTTTGAACTCCAGAAACCAGAAAGAGGATCTAAGATGAAGAAAATGTCTATATTTCGTCTTTTCTTGCTTTTAATGCATCATCCCAAATATTGAGCTTATTATGCGTATCTACTCCGTGCTCGCATGTGACATTATTGTTTTAAATAATGACATATATATTGTGTTCGGATAACATTTATATAATTTTTATGTGTTATGACATTTTTGTGGGTGGAGCCTAACTTGTGGCAGAAAGTGACAGTTCTATAGTAGCAGTCAGATGCATGAACATGAATAGTCAGCATGCTGCCTTTTATTATTTTGAAGGTTTGCTTGCAGAAGCCACAATGTTGTACTATGTGGTCATGTTTAGGAAACTAATATCGATATTTGTCGAAGGATTTTTGTGTATTACTGACCTTTAATAGTAGTTAATCATCACAGGTTAGGCTTGGGCTGTAGCCACAAACAAAGCCTGTTTTCCTCCGTTTGTTGCCTTTGTTTTTCTGCTACCATATTGCTCACACAATGTGACATAACTATGATGTCAAAATACTATATTAACTGCTAAGAGAAAAAAGTTTGCTTAGTGGTTGTTCTTTTGATATCATTTTAGTGTTTGATGTTTTTCCTAGAATTGCTCAGAAGAAATAGATGTAAATAAGATTGTGGACAAACAGATATTTGGTTTTGGAAAAATCTGATTTGAAATTGATAAACTAAAGTTTTTTTTAAATGTTTAGATGAAACTTGAAAGAAGAGGATATGTGAAATTATTAGTTTTTTCAGGAGAAACAAGAGACTTAAATGTGGATTTTGTCATTTTTCGTGAGTTTGGGGCAAACCTATCTGTTGGCATTCAGTGGCAGATGGTGTTTTTGGGAATCTCATTTGTTGAGATGAATGAGATTATTAAAGAGATCTTACTTGTGTTTCTTCCCCTGGTTGGGTTATTTTAAAAGTAAAAGGTCCTTGTTAATGTAGAACATGTACAAGGCAACCATGTACCACTAGCTTTCAAATCTTCAGTTCCTGCAATAATCTCAGTAGCTTCAAGGCTGGGGTCATAGAGAGTGCTGCCAAAATGCTGTTGTGATTCATGGACTAAAAGCAAAAAATACCATGCTTTGAATTAACACGCGCCTTCAAATGCTTTTAAAGTGATGCCAGGCTTGTCAGGCACAGCTTCATTTCGGCTCTCTGAAGCATTTTAACATGCGTCTGACCCACTTGGGTAGCAGAGAAGAAACAGCATAATCCCTCCCCCCTCATTATCTCAGGAGATATGGTGTAATGCTCAAGGGTCTTTCTGCAGATATGCTTTTCTGCTCAATAACACCTTTCCAGTGTTTCAATTATGAACATGTCCACTCTTGATTGTCTAGTTCCAAGCAAAATATGGCTTGACGTTACCGAGTGGTACGTTCAGTCATTGTTTCTGTACCCATGAGGACGAAAAATATTGCAATTGTTTTTCACAGGCAGCAATGAGATTAAAAGGAGAGCAAATTGAGTCTATACCGCTTACCCCTCTTTTTCAAAGCACTACGGTGGCTGACACAGCACAAAGATGTTGTCACATTTTCGCTTTATAAAGTGCGTATTTCTAAAACGCGTTCTGTAGAGCAGTTTGTACGTTTATGGCTACTGTAGAAACAACATGGTGAATTCCGTGTAAGAGGACCCGCGATGTTTGTAGGTAGAAATAGCTCATTCTCAAATAATAAAAACATAACGGTTCATTATGTACACCTCTGAAGACATAGTTATGTATATTATATTGCATTTCTGTCAATAAATCATCATAAATATCACACACAGCACCTTTAAACAACTTTACAATGTCTTTTGAGCTTTGAACCACCAACATGTTTCAATGCATTGAAGGGAACACCGCCACAATGGAATTTGGGTTTTTTGATGTGTTTTGTACTAACTTTGCGTCGGTAGTTATATACACAGAAAACCGTCCCTAATTACCGCCATTAGTATTCTGCCTAAAAGCGCTGACTGAATGAAAAGACTGACCTGCTTGTACCCTGCCTGATTAAATTACCTCAGATTTCCATTTATCACCAAACAAGCAGCAGCCATTCAGGTCATGCGCACGAAAATAATATTTTTCATTAGCCTGCGCATACTCATCTTTAATTAATTACAGGAAGTCTTTCTCTTGGTTTAGACAGGAATGAAATACTGTGTAAGTCCCGAAACGCAAATAGTTTTGTACAGCAACTTATTGGTGATCCGCTGGGCTAGATGTGTTG
Organism: Oreonectes daqikongensis; assembly: GCA_026939265.1. Taxonomy (NCBI): domain Eukaryota; kingdom Metazoa; phylum Chordata; class Actinopteri; order Cypriniformes; family Nemacheilidae; genus Oreonectes; species Oreonectes daqikongensis. The sequence continues at coordinate 5,303,619 of JAOTQM010000351.1, read as the reverse complement.
AGATTTGACATCTCTCTCTCTCTTACACTCACTGACTCGACCCCTTCAGATCTCAAACCCCCCCACTGCTCTCAGAGACTTTTGGGGAGCGGAAGTGATTAAGAACCACTCCAACTACTATTCTGAGCCGCTCTATCAGTAAAAACGGAAAAGACTAAACAAAAAGATGCAACGAATGTTCCATTTTCTAGAGTATTGAAGATATATTAAATGAATGTTTTTGACAGGAGCATCACTGTAGACGCACGCGCCTGGCTCGAAGTGACTGTAACTTCCAGTCTTGGTTTGTTGATTGGTCTGGCTGGTGGCTAATAATCATTATTTATATTGACTTTACAGCTTTATTGTATAATGTATAAAAAGAGAATTTTATTGTATAATAATAATTATATAAACAATTTGTTGAATGGGTCGCATTTTAGTTTAGCCAAGTAACGGTTCTTCTACTGGTAACCCAAAATAATACTGACTAGACATACATTTAACTTGCTAGCTAATGTCATTTACTTGATAAAATAATGTGCAGGGACTCTATTCTGCGGATGTGTATCGAAAGTTAAGTTTGGGCCACAAAAACGCGCATACGCGGTAACGTTTGTGTATGTTGTTTCTTTGAAATCATCTATACAGTAATAAAAATGTTAGATTTACTATTTCAACCTGATGTCAAGAGAATTTGTAACTATTTTACAACGTATGTTGTATGAATTCGTACAATGTGAATCATACCAAAACGTATGATTTTTTGAAAGAATAGCAATACTGAAGCCCCTCCTCTAACCCCACCACTAAACCTAACATCGTTGGCGCAAAGGCAAATCGTACTAAAACATACGAAATAGATTCATATGCATTAGCCACCTCGTAAAATAGTTACACATCAAGCAGAATCTCTTGGGAATGTTTACACGAGTACTACTGTTGGGAGCGTTTCTGTCTAGTCACGGCGCATCGCTCGCTTGCAGTGTAAGCACGAGTTCTACTGCAACTCCATTTAAAATACTGTCAGGCAGTAAAACACAGTGAGACACTGAGGATTTCCAGCCTGTTGCTCGCCTGGACAGATATTCCAGCACCAGGCACCTCGTGCATAAATACTCACACTTTTCTCATGGAGACATTTGGAAGTGAGATTGGGTTCACAGCTGAAGCTCAGCCTGAGAGAGTCCTCAGACTGATTCACCAGGAGAATAATTAGTCGAACGGGGAGAGTGTACAATTGACTGAAGCGAAATTATTTCATTAGCTGTATTGAACCCATTCACCGTCCCCACAGACTGAACTGAGAAGACAGAGAGAGTCAGTGGGAGAGAAAATCAAGTTGCTAAGCTGTCTGTCCGACTGACTTGAATTTTAAGGCATTCAGTCTAATTCCATACATATCAAAAGGCATTGGGAAAAGTAAAGCTTGATTGATATTGCTCTCCCTGTCAGGAGCTGCGAGGTCTGTCCTTCAAAATCAAGCAAGCAGAGCCTGACGTTTTTGTTCGGCTGAAGTACATAAGAGTTGCTGGCCGTATTCTTTGTTGGATTTCTGTGAATTAAAATGCACAAACCTAAAGCAATAACACCCAACAAATGAAGAAGAGATGGCTCTTCATAAAACATAAAATTTTCATTTTCATTACACATTGAATATGGACCATTATGGGTGTGACAATTATACATGAGTATTTAAACCACCAAATGTTGACATCTGACCTATCAGTATGGTGAAAACCTTTTTTCCATCTTCAGGCTGGCATTTGCATGAAATTGCCCTTATGGAAAGAAATATGAATAAAACACGTAACACACGATACCTGCGCTATACTCTATTGTGGCTGCTCTTATTGCATTAAATGCAATGCATTCATATCCGCTGACCCTAAAAATGATTTATGAGACTCTAAATGCTTCAAATTGAATTTTACTCACTAACAAATGTGAGTCATATTTTTTAGATGGGTGAAAAATCAATAAAAAATTGCCTTTGTGAAGGCAGTTCTATAAATCAAAACGTGTACTGTGCCAGAAGAAAAAGAATTCTTAAATGACAGCTGAGGAGGGTTTACCAAGAATACATTTTTCTATAGGTTTCAGTCAATTAGATTTTTTCAAACCCTTTTATTGTCATTTTTGTACTCGCAAAGTTAATAAAATGGGTTTGTGCTATCAAATAATGTACAAATAAATTGTGTTGTAGTTGGCAGTGTTAAATGTTGTGATGTTTTTTTGAAAAATGCCATCAGAAAGATGCATTCGCGGGTGACCGCACTATAATTCAACTTTAAATCAAAGAGACCAACAGGGAACAGAAAGTAAATGAAAGGTGTTTATGCATTAAACAACAGCTCTCCATTTCAGCTGTCTGAACTGTGTTATGTAGTTATTTGTATACAACATGTTGATTTTCCTTCAGCTTCTCTGTCAGAGTTTAAGTGTGTGGGCACTGTTGGGAAAACCGATCTTAATTCTCATTCAGTGTTGAATGACGACTCTGAAGTTCAGAAGGTTTGCTTTAGTTCTCCCGAGGTAGCACTTACTCAGGTTGAACTTTATTACAGAACATTTGAAGAAAATCATTTCCCCTTGCCAAACTCCATGGAGGTTCTAGGACTGCTCTATGATGTCAAGTCATTCCAGCAGATGAAAAATACAATCATTTATATTCAAGCTTTTAAAGACAAAGGGTTTTGGCCATGCATTCAAAACAAACCTTTGGAGGAATGCCCACTGCTTTCCAACTGTATCGATGGGAATTCATCCTCTCATCTATTCTTGTGGCTATTATCATCTTGACACGTAACATTACACAAGTGGGGACTATTTGCAACAAACCATGTGTGATCAACAGCAACGACTACTCACAAATACACTGCGAGTAGACAGCACAAATAGAATACAAATTTGTAGATGTTTACCCGCTCTTCGCTTGACAAACCTACTATTTTTTTTGGTTGTTGTAAAGACATCCTTGGATGCAACCCAGAACAGATTACATTAGACAACAGAGTAAATTGGTCTTATAAATGGCATTTTTATTTTAGTACCGCTGTTTTATCTTTTCTCATAATTTGGTTTTTAACAAAACATATAAATGTCTGCAATGCCATTTTGCTGTCATGTTTTATTGCAAATTGATGTACTGACATTCAAAACAGATGGGCTTTTATTTACTGTATTAGTTGCCAGATTAAATGAGCAAAAGCTTCTGTTTTTCTCATTTACAACATACTTCTCACTACCTTCTGTAGGTTTTCTTTTTTTCTTGGACTGAGAGTCTACTTTTGCATCTAATTTATCTTAATCTGTACAGTATATTACAACACAATATCATGTAATTTGTAATTAATTTACGATGTGGCTAATTTATATGAATTCGTACTTTATTAGGCCGTTTTAGGGAACGTTTATACGATAGCGTTTTAAGCCAAAAACTGAAGTTTTAATGCATTTTGCCTGTTCATTAATGTGACAACTGCGTTTTGAAAAGTGCAAGTTTTCTAAATGCGGAGTTAGCATATAATAATCTTTCACTTTCAACCTTTTAGTTCATTTGAAACGTGGAAGATCTTGGCACAAAAATGCATACTAAACGTTTATTTGCCTATAAAACCACTACAGTTTCTTTTATTTTTAGTCAGTAGCAGATGTCTCATCTGATTGCTCTACAATAGCAGATATAAATGTGGCTGAAATGTTTGCCGTCTGGCTTTAAACTAAATTAAGGTTCAGCTATAATATAGGACAGTGATACCCTAGGGGAAGATTAGCATTGTTAAACTTATGAAGCAGTGTTTAAAAGTCTGTTTTAACCCACAGTATTGATTTTAAAAAGATCCATAGTCTGTCACAATATCAGATTTTCCCTACGATTGTCATGGCCAGAAGAATTAATGACAGCAATATTGCTGTTATATGCATTGAAATGTTTTTGAAAAATGAATAAATAATGCTGTCAGTCAAGTTCATCTTTCATTTTTTATTTTATGTTGTCTTTTGACCAGTGAATCAAACTCCGAATATGAGTGTAGGGAGGTAGAGAAAACTTTACAACTCAAACAACCAAATAACCTTCAACAAACTTCGTGTGTGTCAGTCATGCTCAGTCAGCATACTATATGTAGTAGATATTAAGAGATACAGTAAATGCCACTAATGGGCTGCCGGTCTGTAATAATTCAAACCATGACTGCGGGGTGAACACCTCAGCCGGTACCTTAACACGTGCAGCAGGTTGATCATCAGATGGCCTTTGGGTCTGCCTGCGGGCCAGACTGTCTGCCTGAGTCCCCTGCCTTTCACTCAGCATCTCTTTGCAGACTGATGGAAGCCACTACCAACTCTATGTCAGTCACCAACTGACACGTACCCGTCTGACTGAGGCAGATCATTCTGATTATAGATGATTTCTTACTCACAGATCTTGACATAGACATAGTCTGGCACAAAAGTCAGGTTCTTCACTATTTTCCCATGCAGTTTAATCCACATACATGACTGTAAGTAACCCATTGTAAGGGAGTTTCCTGTGGTACTTTGCATTTTTTGACTTAATTGACTTTAAGCTCAACCAATGTTGCAATTTTGGGGCAGGCGGTGTACTGAGACCCTGGTAGGGCAAAATACTTTGCTTTTAAGAAATCAAGGAATATGTTTTTTTTTTTGTAAAACAATGTAATAAATGTGCATGGAAAAAAGTCCAATAAGGAATAAAGCATACATTGAATACAATTTTATTCATACAAGGTCATTCTTAGTAAGCTTTGCACAAGTATTGTGTTATTTTTTGCTAGACCTCCTTAAATTCTTCCCAAATACACTAAGCCTTACACACTAATGCAAAACACATGCAAAATGTTTGAAGTATATTTAATATATTTTGTATCTTTAATGCATCATCTTTAACATATTTTAATAAAGTCCCCTTTGTGTACAGTCCATCGCTTGGTGACCCCCAAATAAAGACTTAATAAAAATTTTAATTAAACTAAAAACATATTCAATTACACAATGCTGGAACATCAACATTTTGGTTGGTGGTTGGTAAATTTCGTAAAATGCCACAAAAACTGTGCCCCCCAGATCCATCCCCCCCAGTTTGAGAACGATTGCAGTACTGTAATACTTCTGTCTAAAACCTCTATAGAAATATTTATCAAAAAGCTAATTCTATACATAAACCTGCGATAAAATCACCTTTTTGTCTGCGTAAAGAATACCTGAATTGGCTAAACCTTATTTCCAATCAGTAAAGGAACCCGATACAGATAATGGCCCTCTTGTGCTCTCTTTGTTGTGAAATTGGAACATTCTTCACAATCAGGCATGAAACAGTCCCAGTGGGGCAATTATTTGGAACACTGAGTATGCAAATGCTCTGCAGGACATACCTGCTGTACAGAAATCCTGCCGCTATTACCAGGGAAGATTTCGACTAATGTTTGTACCACTATTTTACCTACCACTGACACAACTCTGAACAAATGTCAAATTAGCGAGTCTGGACATTCTTGTACGGTGCTCATACTGAAGATTCATCCAATAAAGTTCCACCTAAAATGTTATTCAGACCTGACATGTTTTCGGATCAAGTTGCCATAGTTACCTTTCCTATTCAATATTCGTGCTGGGTTAAAATACATATAGAAGTATATGTAGTGAGGCTCTGGGTGTCTTTTTGGTTGTTGGAGGTTGAAACACATCACGGTTTAAAGATAAAACGGGAAGAAACCTTCAGATTCGCACATTCGCTCAGATCAGAGAGCGAGGCAGTGCACTCCAGGCTAACTTTCACACAGCTCTGCGAAAACAGCTGTCGGAGGGAGAAAAGGCACTAATCAGAATTACAGCTTCATCTCCTCACTAATTTCCCCGCGACAGTGGAACGGGAATATTTCATCCGTCTGCCTTATTATCTTTTTGTTCCGAATCCAACACACAGTTTGCTCTCTTTCAATGCATGAGAGAAAGTCTGATGGGGAGTAGAGGGGGTGGTGTGTAGCCACATTATGTTCCCATGTTCAATAGAGACATCAACTTTCTCTTTTTCACCTCGCACACTTGTTCACCCGTCTCCCACCCCCATCTTTTTGTTGCGTTTTCGTGTGAAGTTGGCACACTTGAAAGCTCGTGGATTGACAGGGACGCCGACTAAAAGCTCCCATTCATCTAGCGGGTGGAATTAGGTTGCCGTCTCTCTCAAGAACTACTTCAGAAAGCAGCTCTCGTCTCTTTAAATATCTGGCCTCTGCATGACATCCTGGAAAGAGAGAGAAAGAGGGACTAAAACTTCCTGCGAGAAGAAGCTGTTTAAAGAGAATAAGAGGTTGTGGTGGGGGAGCCGTATGGGTGCAAATTGCTAAGATATTCCCCTGCAGATTTGTAAATGGGTGATGAATGTCAACAGAGGGTTTTTCGTTGCGGTGGCTTTGATGTGAAGGAATGTGAATAAAGAGAAGGAAAGTGGCACAAAGAGAAAACAAATGAAAACTAGAGGGACAGACAGAGTGACAGATGCAAAGCAGAAAAAAACAGTGGGATCTTTTGTAAAACAGAAGTATGTGTGCCTGCCTCACTGACTGTTTGGATGCACTAGCCCAAAAACACAAAAATATTTTATCATTTCATTTCATTTTAAACTTGTCAGCTATCCCCATGGACCATAGAATTTGAATTTGAAGAATTCTTCACATAGATCTACACACATATATGCCTCAAAGCACTATAAAAACACCATGGTCTATATGACACACTATATTATTCTCTGTGTATGAATATGTATTGTTTTTTCAGCTGGTTAAAGGTGGAAAGATTTTGTTCATCATCTGTAAGGTAAGATGATTTTATTCATGTAAGTTGGGCTGGGGTCATTTGCCTTGTTTTGGTTGGCCATTATGGTTTTGTTACGCAACCCTGTTAACTGTGTGTTTGCAACAATTGATATACGCATGTATGATTATCAAATGTTGTGTGCTGTTGTGTATAGCCAAATTGCTTTAAATTTATATGATTGCTAAACCAACACAGTACAATAATACGAAAGTATTAGCTGACACAATATAAAGTTACTTACCATACATTTATAAAGGTCTACTGGAAGTTAAGTTTGGGCACCATATCAGTTGTTTATGTTTTTGCCATTGAAACCGTCTATATACTCTACATATGCATTTTGTTCATAAATTACATAATTGATTATATCTTACATATTTTCAATCACATTACCCAGAAAGTTGACTCTTGATGAGTTTATAGATCACAGAGATATACACATTCACTCTCTAACTACACTTAAAAAGTACTCTATGGTTCAGTTAGATTGGAAGCTGCAGCAGAACTCAGATGCAGGTTTGGATTACCACAATTTCGGGCAGGTGTCCCGTTGGCTGTATTCTGAGCCATGGGAAGGTGCTCATAGATATTACACAGTCATTTGAAGACGCGGTGAGATGTGTCTCCTCTGCCATTTTCTTTCTGGCATTCCTGGGTTTGGCACTAGACAAAACACAGCTTCATATTTGCCAGTGCATTAGGTTTCTCTGTAGCACACACACAGATCCTCGCTGTTCACACACCGTGGCCGGTTCCCACTCGCTGGTCCCTCAAATGATCGTCCCTAAGGCCAAGGACACCAGAGCGGACAGCTGTCTCACGGTTTTATATCTTTTCATGAAGTTCCCTCAACAAAATCTCCCTCAAACCATCCCCCGGTGCTCGGTAGACACTGCTTAAAACTTCACTCCTGAAGTTTAAAACCAAAACAAATGCGGTAATTAGAAATATTACTTTCAAAGTTGCAATAAATCAGCGTAGAGACATCTACATTATATTTCATATAATCTTTCATTAGTCGCCTGCCTTTAGCGTTAGCATCAAATTAGCCTGTCAGCTAACCAGATGTTCTGCATGCAAAGTTGGGATCTTTTTACGGCTCCCTCATGTATTATTGGTATCGTGGTATTTAATTTTAGTTATGGTGCACCTGCCAGTGGTGCAACATATGCATTGTATCCAAAAGACAAATGGCAGACTTGGTTTGGGAAACTGTTATTACAAAAGGAAGGGGGAGGAATTTCTCCACGGAGGTAAAAGATGATGCCCAATAAGCACAAAGACAATCAGGGTATTGTGACGGATGCACGTTTTGTTCCAGGAACTGCAATTGCACCGGCAATTACCCGGCCCTGATTACAGGACTAATTGGACACAACAGGGTAATTGTTACCACCATAGAGTTGTTTCAATGAGTGACAGTAAATGTAACAGCATTGGGTAGCAGCAGAGTGTAAAGTGGAGAGTAAAGTCCCAAGGAGTGTGTGCGCTTGTTTATCTGCGTGTAAAATTGTCTAAGTGAGTTGTCAGTTTGGATGGTTATAGATGTTGTGCTGTGATGTTTGTGATGCGTAGTTCACATTTCACTGGCCTTTTGAACAGCTGTTGATTGTCCATCTGATGATGAGTCTACTCAATCACAACAGACTTCAGAAACTCGCACACAAGTCTGTAGCGTTCTGCACCTGTCACACATTGACTGCGGTCCCTCAGGTAAAAACAACAAGTTCATTAAGCTTCATATTCTGGATCCATCTCATTTATTTGAGTGTTATATCAATCAGTGGTTGACACAGCAATGAGTCGCACACTGGAGTGACTTAAATGGAAGTTAACTTTTTTATTTAGTGGCAAGATTTTCCCCCTGAATTGATTTTCAGTGCACTGTTTTTCAATTGAGTCATTTGCTTAAATTAAACTTTCGATTGAAACAGTTATGGCTGTTACCTGTGAAACCGAATTAAAATTTCTTGTAAATAATGCACAAGATATCATAATAGAATAAACACAGCCAGAAAGTGTCTTAAATAATCTACCAGTTCCCATGGGGCTCTCTTCTGTCTACCACAACAATAGATTTAATGTAATCACTTTTTCAAGTTTTGTAGTTTTTACAACAAACCCCACTCTACACCTCTGAGACAGACATAAAATGCAGATATTTGATAGCCACTACAATGTATGTAGACTCAATGAGTCCATAACTAGATTTGTCTATAGCAGGGTTGCCAAGTCCACAGTATTCCTGCATAGTTAAATACTTTCAAATTGTTGCCACTGGTTTTTTTTAATTCTGCAGGTTAAAGGTGGATGGGTTTTGTTCATCAGCAGTCATTTTTAAAGTAAGATAAACTTATGTATCAGAACATACTGTTAATGATTAATACTATACAGTGATTTTCAAGAAGAAAGTATGTGCAATGCATAACAGTGACTTTAAATATGTAGTTTTGGTAAGGAGTGGTATATTTTAAGTTTTAGTATTTGGGCTGGGGTCACTATGCAGATCTGGCAACCCTGGTTTATACTGTAGAAGCATTTTTGCCCCATAAAGGCTGGCCCCACGTGCCATTTTTCCGGGACACGTTCTGCCCAGGATTTTGGCTGCGTCCCCTGGAGATCGCATTTGTCGACCGCATACGTCATCAAGTTTGTCTAATTTCAGTTATAAAAACATTATAAAATCAACACGTATTTCTCTTAAGATGTAATCTATGCAGGTTCATTCTTACCTTGAAATGTAACGGTTGCTTTCCTGAAATAAAAAACCTCATTGACGTATGTGACAAATGCTATGCAGCTGAAATCCTGGGCAGGACGTGTCCAGGAAAAATGGCACGCAAGGCAAGTTAAGGCAAGTTTATTTATATAGCACATTTCAAACACAAAGGTAATTCAACGTGCTTTACATAAAATGATTGACAAAGGAAAAATAAAATACATAAAAAAGCAAATGATTTAAATTAACACAATTTTCACCCTACTCCAAAACCAGTTTCGACTTTAGCCTAAGCATTAACTTAAATGGAGAACCGAATACATCCCATATAGCATATGCCCTCTTAAACCAGACTCTATGTTATTCTTGTTGAGGGATGTTCATTTTGAGTGATTCATTTTGATCCTGGTTCTGTTGAACTTTTTACACCACAGCCCTAGTTTAGTTTATATGACCATCAGTGAAGACGCTGACACAAATCTGTGTTGTTTTTAAAGAAATGAAAAATTCTCTCAGGACAAATGAACAACCCAGAAAAACCTGACAAACTTTTTCTTGAGTCAGATGTGTTTTTCACAATTTTCTGTACAGGACACTGGTAGGTTTATGCACACACTCGCACCAAAGGCTGATTTTCTTGACATGTCTTCTGGTTATGTCACTTTGTTACCCAGGCCCTTCAGAAGTCTGGACGCAGCAGATGTGACCAGAATGAAATTCGGGTGTCAGAACTGTGAGACAGTAAAAAAGAGGGTTCATTCCTCAGATGTAATCTGTTTCTCCGGGATCAAAGACTCAAGCAGGGCCCTGCTTCACAAGCTCATGGGGGCGTTTTTGAGGCTGCTGTGTAGCTTAGAGAGAGATTACACTGGATTTAGCACTGATCTCCCACTCTTCCTATGCAAAACAACAAAACTCCCACTCTGGCAGGACCAGGGTTGGGAGGAGGTGCCTGTCCCATTGTAGGTGGCTTATGGCAGGTATGCAAGATTGGGAACAAATGTGATGAGCTTTGGAACTTAAAAAGCACTTTCTTCTGGCAAATCAATGGTGTTTGCGATATCCAGCTTGTTTTCTCCTTCATTTCTTAATCCACACACTAACAATGGGCAATGAAATGAGGAAACGCATTCTTTCTTCCTGGACACTAAAGAGAGATTTATATTTGTGGATTTGCCGATAATTACGGGGGCGAATAACAACGACCAAACTTTGTATGAAGAACATTATCTTACCGCAGTGCCTCTATTATCACGGGATAAAACTAGCTTATAGTTTAACTGATTCCAGTTCATTTGGGCACTGAATTGCAAATAATACCTTAGCGTTGGGGTCAGCGGAGGTGCGTGCTGTGAGTAATGCTTTGGTTGAGAATAACTGGATGGAATTCATGCTCTTAATTCAAAGAAACAAGAAACAGCGCACAACACACTTCAGATTCTAAAGGTCACCTATCTAGGGACATGGCCAGGTTTGGGCAATTAGTCATGTTTATTACTCTGAAAGACAGTAGGTTCTCCCTAAAGAATTTTGCGGAAATGGGTTTGGAGTGTGGATCACGAGATTTATCACTTTATTTTGCCTGGGTTTTCTTTTCTTCGTCCTCAGGTAGATATTTGTCTTCATAACTGTTCCCTTAGTTGGCACATTTTTTTATTTACGGCTGATGCGCTTTATTTGCGTTGACACGGGGCAGTTTTGACAAACCGCAGCGAGTATGTGGTATAACAAGCTATAACCTCTATCATATATTAAGCATATTATGGGATCTTCTCGGGGAACAGAGCCAGGGAATCATCAATTCACACTTAGAAAGAACATTGGTGCTGCTTATGACTTTGACATTATAAAGGGAAACGTCCGGTGTCATACAGAACAACAATAAAATGTTCAATTGCATGCAAATATCTACTTTAAAGGAACAGTTCACCCAAACATGAAAATTCTGTCATTATTTACTCACCCTCAAGTTGGTCCAAATCTGTATACATTTCTTTGTTCTGATGAACACAGAGAAAGATATTTGGAAGAATGCTTGTAACCAAACAGTTCTTGGCCACAATTGACTACCATAGTAAGCAATTGCTTTGTAAATGTCTTTGTTCTGTTGAACACAAAAGAAGATATTTTGAAGAATGTATGACAGCAAACAGTTCTGGGGCACTTGTGCATTTTTTCCTACTATGGTTGTCAATGGTGACCAAGAACTGTTTGTTATAAGCATTCTTATTGAACTTTTACTGTTTTCATCAGAACAAAGACATTTATACAGATTTGGAACAACACAAAGGTGAGTAAATGATGACAGAATATTTATTTTTTGATGAACTATCACTTTTAAGATGATTTTTTTAAAACCAGTTTTACCAAAGGTTTTCACCATACTGATGTGTCAGATGTCAGTATTTTTGGTAGCTTTAAATACCCATGTATACCCATGCATACTTTCTCTATAAGGGGAACTGTCACATCCATAATGCTGAAATTGCCCAAATGTGATCGTGCGATAGCACAGATGCTAATTATTCACAAAAGCTTTTTCTCTTATGACTATCTATTGTAGAGACTTAACAATTTACTAATAAAATGAAAGGTCAAATCTAACAGAAGGCTTAGAATGAGGGCAACCTCATCTTTGTATTCTTGAGCTCATTGGGGATTTCAAACCAAATGCACAAGTACATAACCTTGCACAAGTACAAGTGATAATAATAACACAATCCACTCAAGGTAATGACATCTTGCAGCAGACCACTAGAAATAATTACAATGTCTAGCGAAAAGAGTACAAAAATGAAAATGTGCAATTTGATATAATCCAAGCCTAATGTTTTTGATGTATTAATTGTCTGTGTTACAAACAACTGACTTGTGTTATTGCAACTATGTTTATTATGTAGAATTATAGCTAGTGTCTCATAACAAAAACAACAATATGAAGGCGTCCCGAGTATGAAGAATCAATTATTATGAATCTTCCTTCCTTCTGTTTCTCATGCTCCTTGCTTTTCAAATATTGATCCTAGTTGTGCAAGTGCCAGCTTGCGTCTAATTAATTCGATCAATCGACTAAGAGCATCATGGGTATTTTGACCTGAAGTAATAGTAGTTACGATATGAATAAAGCATCATATTAGGAATCTAACAGGAATGTAAGGAGTTATACGGCCACGACCGAAACGCACCCCAAAACTAAACTCAAATATGTGTGTCTTCCAAAACATGACTATGCATCATGATCTCCTGCTTGCATATTCTGTATCGCCTTCCCAAGTCTAATTAGTGAAACGAACACAATATTTGTGGAGAAATTCTTCTGGGATATCAAAGTTTGGGAACTGTGTCCTACAAAATCAGAATCACAAGTGCGTGTTTGTATGTGCTTGTCTCTCGAGTCATTCTTGAGAAAGAAAATAACAAACTGTGGATAACTCATTTTTATTTTTGGTTCACGAAAAGTCAGCTTCAGTGTCAAGCTTATGACTGTAATTCCAATTAAAACATGCATTGCTGTGGTTTTCTTCACACTTTGGCATTATTTTTGATTTGCCGAAGACAGAAAGGCTAAAGAACATCATTAACTTTGATTAGGTGATGATGCCCAAAAAGTGAAATTATAGTATTGCAGAAGTCACTGAGTTAGTGAGTGTGGCATTGCAATGAAATATATATATTTTTAAATGTCATTAAATCTCATGTGTATTTCAGCATTGGGTGTGTACAGTACATAACATGTAGATAGAATTAGTTAGTAACACATTACAAAACATATAAAAACATCCATTCTGGAAAAAACAGAAGAACCCTCCCCAAAATACAATTGAAATGGATTTATTGGTTATAATGGAAACTGCACAGGTTTTAATGGAAACTATTGGCATGTGATGGATTCTATTGGTGGGATATTAAATCCTACTAGAATAATGCCCAAAACAAAATATAGGAAAAGCTAATGGTTCATAATGTTTTGAATTTTTGTTATGGTTTCTGTTTTTTCAGCAAGAATTAGTTTTTCTTTTTAAAACAGTCCATCCTTTATTTAGCTGTGTCTAAATAAAGTGCATTCTTACATATTTCTGAAAGTTGTTAAAGCTGTTAAATGCCGTTTAAGCAATATATCTGCAATATAAAGTCAACGAAGCACATGGTCTCTCATAACACACTATACGTTTGTTTCTATATATTTGCACAAGTATGAGCAATTCCTGGGATCGAACCCATGACGTTGGCGTTGCTAGCGCCATGCTCTAAACACTGAGCTGTGCTGTATGATGAGTGGATCATAAGTGAATGCTGATTATAGTAGACACAAAAGAAATGAAACAGATAAGAAAACACTTCTGAGACTTTTAAAATACTTTTTCAAGGCCAGACTTGCATTACACTTTGCATTAGACTCGCTGATAACATTATCAAAGCACGGCCACAGACAACACAACTACATTAGTTCTGCCCACACTTAAAACTCTTGACTTTGGTCTGTGGATGATTAGCTGTGAACAAAAGTACGATAAGCCTCTTTTGAGTTTTTCGATTGAGCTGTGATATTAGCATTTATAGGAAATAACAATTATTGGCCAATGAGACAGAGCCGATGATATGAAGTGATTTCATTGTTGTTTCCATAAATCAAGCAGACTAATTAGGCTCTTTGGTCACAGACTGACATGTGTGACTTTTAAATTTGCTGGAGAATAAAACATTACCAAAGCAGCAGGATGCCGTCAGTGCGGGATGTCAGCCGTCCAATTGAAACGCGCTTTGATTTGCGAGTTGTCATGCTGGCTTAGTAGCAAAGCTCTAAAGCGTCACAGACGCATTACAATTAAAAAGCATCTGCTCTTCCAACAACAAACACTGTCAACACTTTTACAACAAACTGGGAGACATCCATTAATCACTCATACAGGATGTTAACGTCGCCTTTTTGTCATCAGACGAAATTTGGCATTTCATTAAAAAGAAATAACTTTTTTGTGACTTTCGTTTTTGTCTTTTAAAGAAGAACAATGATTATTATGTATAATATTTTATTTATTACAATTATTAATATCGATTCATATTATAACTTTTTTTATGTTTACACTTCTTTGTTTTTTTAGAGAGTACTAAAAGTAACAATATGATTTCCTAGTACATCCTATATAAAAAAAATGAATTCAGCACGGCCGTTTTAAGTGTCCCTAAATGAAGTGTTTATTGTCCCATTCATTCATTTAACATGTTACTTTAGGCATGTTTAACTGACATGTACTTAAATAAAAGTTATGCTCATCAATTCCGACTTCGTTTTGTTCTCCTAACCTATTACACAGCATGATGAGTATGTGTTTTTATATATGCATGAAACTGGCAGATTTTTATAGAACATGAAAAGTCCTTTTTCAGTCTTGCTGGTGTAATTGACCCTCTGCAGAAATATCATCTAATACTTTGGCAGTCTCTCTGTGATCTCCGGGTTTAAACCACTGAATAGATAAGACACAAACTGCACTTATTCATTGAGCTGGCAGAGATGATCCAGGTGTTTACTTTAGGTTGAATAATTTATGTAACATTTGTCAATGGGAAAGGAAGGAAGCTCCCAGCATGCACCTCTATCTCCTGCAGAGCTATTCCTGCACCCTGATCTGACTAAAACACAGCTGGGTAATAATAACTGTGCTCTTTCAGAACTGATGCTTCTCTCTGTCTGTCTCTCTCTCTCTCTCACACGCACAAACACACATTAATGCCATGTTTGTTCGGCTAAGATTTTCAGGCACAATCTTAAAGTCTGAAGTTCAACAGAGTGATACTGTAAGTCAGTGGCAGACCGGCCATCTGGAGAACCGGGAGTTTTCCCAGTGGGCCGCTGCTTAATGTGGGCCGGCCCACTGTTAGGTTAGGTTAGGTTAGGATATAAAGAAATAATATGATTTTCTTTTGCCCACTTGTTATAGTTGAAATTTCTGTGCCCTAGTCGCAAACATAACAAAGCCAACTGTTAAACAATAAAAATGATAAATGGTAATATTTTAGAGATGCAAACTACTTAACTTTTGTCAATTCTGCTGTTTTAAATAAAAACTTAAGTGGTTTGTCACATAATGGAAGATGTGTAACGTGTATTCGACTTAACATGCCTGAAAACATAACCGATAGCATATTGTTTAGCATTCAAGGCATAAGATAAGACTGTGCATATATGTTGGTTAATAGATTGCAAAACTGTAATGAAACGACTATTTTTGGCAGCTGGGGCGCAAAACATAAAAAACAAAAAAGTCATGTTATTTTACACCCACAGTGTTTTTCTGTAATTTGACTTTTTTTTACTGCATTTTAAAAATATGTGAAAATTCTATAAAAAAAAGTGTCAAAATAAAGTAATGTTTTAGTGTACATTTACATAAAAATGATCAAGTAACCCAGGCTATTAGAATGAATTGATCTGGTTACATGTACATAACCAACCAAAAATTATTATCATATAATTACGTATTATTAATTATACATAGTACATAGTACTAATTATTAATCGTACATGAGTATTAGGCCTGAAAAATATGTGTTGTTGTTTTTTTGTTGTCATTTTTCTTTTTTCATAAATAACATAGTAACAACACTTTAAATCACTGCTGCAATACAAAAAAAAATGAAACAAAGAAAAATGTAAAAACCCTATGACAGTCCCCTCTTACCCCTCTTTTTAATATTCTGTATAATCTTTACCATTACATTTTTAGGAAAGGAAATTTGAGTGTTCTCATTATATCCCATACCCACTATTACTATAGTCTCTCTCTTTCTTCACACACACGCACGCTTGCACGCACGCACACACACACACACACACACAAGGTGTTGGCAGTGTGCAGTTGTGGCTCAGCTGGGAATATTTTTATTTTCTTAGTAATCTGCAGGTCTGATGAAACATATTACATAAAAAATTGTCTTTGGCACGTATTCATCGCTCGTGCTATAGCTGCGAGCGGAGAGCCGGCAGTATAATTTTGGTGAAAAGCGGAATTTGATGAAAGGTTTAACTGGCTTGAACTGAATTCACAGGCCTCTTTACACAGCGCTAAATCTCATCTATTCATCTCTGACACACATCTTTCATTACAGTCTGAGAGAGACATCAGACAAATGTGTGCTTGCTTTGCATCAGCTGATATATAATGCTGTGTTTACTGTAGGATTGGGGGGATTTCATTTGCTTTTTCATCTTTCAAGCTAAATGTAAACCTATTGTATGCATGACTGATGTTCTGACACTTGTTATGCTTCATGAAATTTTCATTATTCAGACTCTTGTTATTAATAATGATGAATTACGGTACTCTTCACTGTATTTGCTGCATTTGTTTATTTGGGTGAATTCATGTGTAAAAGTTTGTATTTGTGCTGAGTGTGTGTCTGCGTGCCTGTATGTGTAACCTTAACTCTCAAAAGTCTCTTATCCTTTGTATTGTGTTGTTGTTTTTGTTACTCAGCCAATTTTAGCAGCATCTAAAACTTAAAACTTCTATTCGCAACAGTAAACCAACAATACGAATTTATAAGTTGAGCTGTTGGGTACAGTTTGGCAGGAAATGTCAGTTTGATGACTTCAATTCACACACAAAGATAAGTACGTAAAGTAACCTGCAATTTCAAACAGAGACGTATTGAGTAGTATTGAGGAAAATGTTACACAATGCATTTCACAATTCTTATTTTTCAAGTAATATTGCTTAATATTGATTGACTTGTGTGGGTCATATTTTTTTAATTCATGTGCCCTCATAATCTTCAAAATCAGAATAACTACCCAATACAGATATCCTGCGCTTTTTCATTTCATACAAACACCTGGCCTGAGACATGAAATATAGATAATGTATGTGCATGTCGTTGTCAAATCTGGGTATTTTGACAGATTTGAACAGATCTAAAGAACGTAATAATATAACTGTGGATGTCTGCGGAAAACATCCTCCGTAATGCGACAGCTGTGCGAGATAGAAATATACTGACGTTTGACAGAGAGCTCAGTTTCATCTTCATGCGGTCTGACTCTTATTATCTATAATCTCAACCACAACTGCCGCTGTCACTCTTAAGGAACTCAAACCGTGAGAGTGAAATGAGAAGAGCGAGATGATATGCGTTCATGCATGAGTGTACAACAAAACAATGAGACATTAATGCATTGTATCTGTGTGGCGTGAAGGAGATTTGGTGTCACTAAGGAGAGTCAGAGGTCAAAGGTCAATTCCATCCACAATGCTCTGCATTTTTCTTCCCCGCGCCATCGTGCGGAAGTTCTGCGGTGGGATGTCGAGATAGACAGCGAATGCATTTACATCAGCGACAGACTGTGCATTTAAGGACATTAATCTTTCTCAAGTCTCAAGTTCCTGTTGATGCCTCAGGGCGACTCTTGTCATCGCCAGCGAGTTGTCAAAAGTGTGTCTCTCTCGCTCGCTCTCTGTCAAAGTGGGTGCGGTTGGTCTCAAATGCACCGTGGAGGTTGAAAGAGTGAAAACACTCTCGATTTAGATGTCAGAGGAGTTGTGACAGTTTGAAAACGGATCTTGATGAATTAAAAAGGAACATCTACTAATTGATGTTACGAACAACCGAGTTCAAAGGAAAGTTTTGACAATGTGACAAACTATTGACATTTTTAAAACAATTGAAATATAAATCGAATAAAACATACTACGTCTGTACTTAAAAATGTCACTTGCTAAATGACTTTCGCTGTTTTTCAAGGTTCTTGTCCTCACCAAGGACATGCCAGTTTATCCCCCATCCACTTTCTGTCTTGCAAACCGCCAGTTTTACTCAATGAATAGTGCTAATGCTAATCAGAGAGTATATTTCACAAGGTAATCTTCCTTACTAAATATTCATAACATCACCGAGAGGCTTATTGTACTTAGAACATTGATTTCGGCTTGCAGAGTTCCACACAATTTAAGCGAATACCTGATTGGAATGTCAAAGTCCTCATTCTCCATCGCCGTAAAAGTCTCGTCTCACCCAAGCAGAACTGATGTGAGTCTCCTGACTGATTGTATTACAAAGGTAAACATGATGTGCTTCTCCGTGTGCTTCAAATTTTCTTTTGAAGCGATTGGAATTCAACGGAGTAATGAGAACAATGATAGTATGTCGTACACGTGACATTATATGTAGCCTACAGTATTATACACAATTTGTATTACAATAATACTAGTTCTGACAAAAAGTGGTTGTTTATTCCTGTTAAATTTCCCCCCCATTCAGTAAAATGTAGTGGCATCTAGCGGTGAGGTTGTGAATTGCAACCAACGGCTCACCCCTCCCTTTAATAGCACTACGGCGGCTGACACAGGACAAAGATGTGTTCACGTTTTTGTGTCTCTGTAGAGCAGTTTGTCAGTTTAGGGATACTGTAGATGAATTCCATGTAAGGGGACCCGCTGTGTATGTAGATAAAAATAAGTTATTCTAAGGTAATAAAAACATAACGCTTAATTATGTAAGGGCAACACATTGACAAAATTTGTGTATACAATGTCTTGAGTGTCTTTGAATTATATTGGTTTACACAGCAAAAAGAAATAAATATTAAGCATTTTAGACAACACGAGGATTACAGCATGTCCTACTGGATTATCCTTTGGACTTTCTTAATGAAAATCTTTAGCATCAAAGAAAACATGATAGCAGTACAAATGTCTGTGAGGCCATCTGTATTCTGTACATGCTCTGTGTCATGGGCAATTCCACAGTTGTCTGTTCACACATGTCAAGAATGATGGCTGCTCTTCTAGCACAAGCGTGCATGCGTGCGTGCGTGTGTGTGGTGAGAGAGAGAGAGCCACAGGGAGAGAGAGAAAAAGAATAAAGCATTGATTTGAAAATCAAATAATGAAACCAATTGTTAATAGTGAATAAAATTATAATGCACAGAGGTTATGCGTTCATATCTCAGAAGACTTTCTTGAGTTCTCAAATCTTGAATAAAAAAGAAAACTGAAAACAAAGCAATTGTTTGAACAATTCTGAGCACAGTATGAGACAAATTCTCTTTCTTTTCTGTCAAAATGGGTGTTTTGTCTCAAATGCACCATAAGAATATTATCTGAACAATTTTGAGCACAGTGTGAGACATTAAGAAGACTTCATGACTTTAAAAAATCTTCATTCACTGTTAAAAATCCCACATCAATGCTTCTAAGAGATACAGTTGAGCTATTGTTGAGATTTTTGATTTTTTTTCTTGCCTATGGAAACACATGTGTATCTTTTGTATGAGCTCTAGGACATTCTGTACAAACAACTTACAGTGTACTCTAGAATTTACAATTTGAGCTATATTTATAGTCATGTGCATTGGGGTGAGAATCGGCATGAATGTTGCTTCGTATGAGATTTTACATTGTTATCTGGGTCACAATATGGCAATATTTTAATTCCGTATGCCTTTTGTAAATTCATGTTACCATCTTTCAAAAACTTTTAGCTCTTTCATCTGCATTAGACTTGTTTTAAGTTTAGATTTTGTTATTAGTATTACTATGAAATTTAGATACAAATGTAGATTTTTGGCATAAGAATCGTGAAGTAAAATATTGCAATACTTTAACACAAAAGATCTTCTTTCTTCACCCCTACTGTGTATAGGCATAATCGATTTTAAATCTCTTAAGTGTGTAAACAGAAGAAAAACACATATTACTACTGTAAAATAATATGCAAATGATTCACTTAGAATCCCTCAAGGCCACTGCAATAATGCACGTTTGTACACAGTTTGCTTTCAATAGTTGTGTCTACAGAACCATTTAAGTATTATTACTGAGACCAGTGCTGAGACTTGGAAGTCAATTGCAGAAATTTCAGCTGAGATGAAATGGTGATGCAACACTAACAACATACATGCAATGCAATATGTCACTAAAAGATGGAAGAGTCTTCAACATACAGAACTGAATTTAAAACAGCTGTGTGAAAAGAGGTTGTTAGGGCGTATCGAAAAAACCTGTCACGAGAATGTTGGAAGATCTGGTAGAGAGCAAAGGATGTTTAGTGACTGATTTAACATCATAAATCAGTCAAATTTTTGTTTAGTACAGCAGAATCTACATACATTTCCACATTACCAAGAGTATAAGGTTATCTCATAACAAATAGACTTAACATTTTGTACGACTACACTGTATTTGCTTTTAACATTTGTTACCAAACTGGTTACTTGTGGGTGTACTTGTGTTTTACTCACCACCAGACAGACCAGCATAAAACACCATGCTTTTTCAACTAGACTTTTCAGCATGAAATCCAATAGTGTAATGCTCTTTTGGCTAATTTCTCTAAACAAAACCATCATTGCGCTGTCTTGCGTGAGCCGTCTGCTTCAGCACATGCTGCAACACCCCACAGGGCTTAGGTCAGAACAACCACTTGACTTTACAAAATCCAAAGTATCTTCTATTGCAGTTTCGCTTGTAATCGTCATGCTGTGTGCTGCACTTCTGTTGTGCTTCAAGTCACTGACAAACATATGCTAGCACAATGCTAAATGTACTGTTGTACAAACTGTGATACTAACATAATGTCACAGCTGGAATGTTTCTGTGGGATGGATGCATATTACTGAAAGTTTGAATTATTTTACGGTACTGTAATATTTTCTTATCTAACTGAAATTAAAGTTGCGCCGAAGTCCCTTTAAGGCAAATCATATTATTTAAAGGATAGTTCACCCAAATATACCAATTATGTCATTTACTCACCCTCTTGACATTTTAAACCTGTATGAATTTCCTTCTTCTGCAGTACACAAATTAAGACTTTTTGAAGAACACTGGTAACCAAAAACCGTTGGTCCCCATTGACTTCTATTGTATGAACACAAATTCACAACCAATGCAAGTCGATGCAACCAACAGTTTTTGTGTACCAACATTCTTCAAAATATCTTATTTTGTGTTCTACAGAAGAAAGAAATGTTTGAAATGACAAGAGGGTGAGTAAATGAGCATTGATGTCAATTTTCATTTTTGGGTGAACTACTCCTTTAAGGCTGTAAGCACCAAACCATTTGGGTGTGGCAGGGGGTATATATTGGCACATGCACACATTTACTCTTAATTTTATGCCTTAAAAACTGAAAACAGCTGTGTTAATGTTTTAGTCTCAGTAACTAATACCATCACAATAACACATTACATCACATTTGTCAAATATTTAAAGTGGGGTAAGCAATTTCTGAAATCTGACAATTCTTGTCTACACATTTTTCATATCATATCAGGTCCCAATAATCCCAAATAGCTAGAAGAAATTTAAAATGCACATGAAATCAAAGCTTGGGTCTTAAGAGGTTAAACAAAGAGTTAACACCGTTTAACACTATAAATGCTGTTGTAAATCCTGATTGTCAGTAACAATCTTTCAGAAACAGTGGAATTGTGTGAAAGTTTTTGTTATTTTTTGTAGACAATATAAGGAGCATTAGACAGAATATCAGGCCTACTATTTAGGGACCTGCTATTCCACCAGTTTCCAGTGCCATTTTCGGCCAGTTCGACTCTGTTTCTCTTTCTTTTCTATTTGAGATTATTAATCAATACAATTGATCATGAGGTCTTGCTATCTCATCTTGAGCAAGTCTTATCTTAAAAATAGAAGTTATTTGATCAATATAGGATGTTGTCAGTTGGGGTCCCCCTGACTTGTGGGGTCCCCCAAGTATCTATCTTGGCCCTCTTATATATGCTTCCCTTAGGTTCTATTTTTAAAAAGCATGGCTTGTTTTACCATTGCAGTGCGGACGACACCCAACTTTATCTGCCTCTTAAGCACAAAAATGGTCTAGACTCCCTTTCTGCCTGTCTTCTGGATATAAAAGCTTGGATGTCGGCAAATTTCTTACATCTAAATGAGAGTAAAACGGCGATCACTGTGTTTTGCTCCTCTGATATTCCAAACATTGCTCAGTTAACTTCTGGTGTTTTATCATCTTCAGCAAAAACATGTGTAAAAAACTTGTGTGTAGTCTTTGTTAGTGCACTTATATTCAGTTGTAAAATCAAGTTTTACCAATTACAGTGAAGTCCTTTCTTTCTTGCTTTTATTTCTTGAAGAATAGACTACTGTAATTCCCAAAATGTTTGGTATAAATAACTCTTCATTGTCCAGATTACAAATGGTCCAAAACGCGTCTGCAAGACTTTTAATTGGGGTTCTTAAACACGAGCATATCACTCCTGTTTTAATGTCCTTACTTTGGCTTCCTTCCAGTCCGCTCTAGAATTGAGTTTAAAGTGCTTTAACTTGTGTTTAAATGGTCGAGCCTCCCTATCTTTCTGATCTGCTGAACACTGCCAATCAGAGACTGTTAACTGTTCCAAATCCAAAATCTAAATTATAATCCGGGGGATTATAGGTAAACTCTGGAACAGTTTACCTATTTACATTAGAACTGCTCAAACTCTATACACTTTTAAATCACAGTTAAAAATGCACCTGTTTACTACATCTTATAACATGTGATGTTTCTTGTTGTATGTTGTTGTTGTTATGTTATTTGCTCTTAAAAAATTGTACAGCACATTGGTCAATCTGTGATTGTTTTTAATTGTGCTTTATAAATAAACTGAGACTGAGACTGAATAAAATAGGCAAAGAAGACACAAGTATATACAACAAACAGTATCTTGGTTCTGACAAACAGCAAAACCAATGTTACTCACATACTGATCCGAATCAAAGCAACCTCCTCTGGGTTGATTTTTAGATGATCTTTCTGTCCGACGTATTACTTACATGTCACTTACTGCTGATTGGCTACAAGTTTGTTTTGGTACTCGGCCGACTTAAAATCTTTCGAAATCTTTCGAAATCTATTTTAAGGTGTCAGTTGGCTTATTTTAACAGCAAAGCCCGCCTTCAATATTAGCGGCCTTGAGTTTTTTTCTTAGAATAAACTGCAGCTATGTCCTATCTACAATTCTTTAAAGGGTCAAATCTAAATCTCCACATTTGCAATCTGACAGCAGTTATATCATAAGTTACATTTATTTAACTCAAATCCCATTAAGCTGGTTAAAGTTACTTGACCTTATAACAGGCCAATAGTTGCTGTCACTCATGTTGTCAGAAGTCATTTAATCACTTAATTGTAAATTCATAAATTCAGATCGCTTTGACAGATGGTGTCAGTGTAAGCATTCCTATTTGATTCAACCATAAAATAGAAGCTGTTCATTTTTCAATTTTTTTAAAAGTTATATAGAAAATGACATTGTAGGTTTGTCAGAATTTTTTTAAAGGTCAAATAAATATTTTATCTTCATCCACTAAAACCGCAGGATTGTTTCAAAAAGTGATCAGAAAGGTCAGCTAATCCCCACCTGCCAGTCTATAATCTGTACTGCTGTGAAATGGTCACCTGCTTGTGACATCAAGGCCAAACATACTGAACGTCTTTATTAGGAAATATAAATTAGATGCATATACAGTACTGTGAAAATCATCTTTTTACTTTTCAAAACAAACGGATCTGGACTATTGTTAGAACTTCAAAATTCCTGCCATGAAGCTTGTTCTGCAAAAAATGTCTCTATTGTAAAATATGGCATCTTTTGGCCTGTAATAAGGTCAAATCTATATTTTATCTTTAGGTATGCAGATTAAGATAAAGCAACAGTGATAATACCATAGGATATTTACAATGATCTAAAAGGTCAGCTATTGTTCCACCTACCAGCTCTACTCTGCTGCAATGATCGTAAGTTGTCGATTGTCATCTGTCAACATAGAAGCAGCAAACTTACAAGAACAGCATATGCTGCAGAACTTGAACTTGTTTAATTTAGGACATCGATCAAGCAATTACTTTTCTTGTTATAGATAATGAGGGAATACTGTAGATATAATTGTGGCCATTATGTCTTGTTTCAGATCAATAGACGTTACAGGCAAAGATCTGATCTATCACCACTCGCACAAAAGATCTTGACTACATAATTGTAGTTTTTTGTTTTTAATTAATTGCTAATGATTTGAATGTTGAAGTGACAACTAAAACAGAGGAAGGTTCTATTGCTTCATTCTGATTTTCCACAAATTGTCTTGGATTTTGGTCATAGAAACTCAATAACAACTCATTCTTTGTTGTACAGCAGCATTTTTGTAGTGTTACATCACAAAACTTATAGCTGAAACTAAATTTAATTTTATGGAAATATGAAAACGGTTGTGTATCTTTTGGTGTCCTGTCATACATCGTTCTTATTGGTTTATTGGTATATGTTGTATTGGCTTGTCTTATGCTAACCAACAAAATGCACATGTAAACAAATCTCTTGTGTTTCAGATTAAGCCCTCCAACGCTTGTATTTACTGTCGGGGTTTTTAATTCGATCTTCAGCAGATGTTTCAAATTATATCTGAGCAATGTTTGGAGAATCAAAACAGATGATACAACATGCCCGCACATGCATGATGGAAAACAAATGCATAGGTTTACTGTTCTGTCCAGGCCAGTTTTATATTTCATTTTAAAGCGGGAGAAATAGTAGATTATCAGATATGCAGTGACCCTGACAGAACGCTGCTGCAGTACTTCTGATTTATTGAGACGAGTTATCAGTTGCTAGAACATTGTGTTAGCAGCACAAAACTCATGGGTTTGATACCAAAAGAACACACACACACACACACACACACACACACACACACACACACACACACACACACACACACACACACACACACACACACACACACACACACACACACACACACACACACACACACACACACTGTAAAGTACTGATAAATTGTATACCTTGAATGGAAAGTATTGTAAGTCTCTGCCAGATACATAAAATATGAAGAGTGGAGAGCGGGTTAGGCTACTGGTGTTTTTTAAAAACCTGCTCCATACACAAGGGGTCATAGTTTTTCCATTTTTACAGGCATAAAAATTTATATTATAAATTATTGAATGTTACCAACAAATGAAGAATAATCTTTCTTTCTTTTTCTTTATACATTCCTTTTTTTCAGGCATGCTAGTTCCTGCCTGATGGACAGACACTTTTGCTTTCATCTCTATTTTTTTGTCATGGCTTCATGGGAGAGCTCGGTAGTCTATATGAGATGCTGATATCAGCAGCCTTACAAACAATTTGAAGATGAGCTTTTAGATTAGACGTGACTTCTATCTGTCCGTCAATGTACAAATATCATCCCTGGCACTGCGTGTCATTTATTCCATCATCTCATCCCAATTTTATCCATAGCAACAGACCAGGAGCTGAAATGGCTCAGGATATCTCATTCCTTTCTTCCTCCTGTCTTCATCGTCACAAAAGACAAGTCTCATGAATTTTCAAGTTATAGTTCCTTTTCCTCCATGGTGTTCATATGATGTCTACACGGTCTATCATGTTCTAAACTGTTGTTTCTCATTTATTTGTGGCACAGTTGTCAGATTTTAAAGGGGTGGTTTACTCAAACATGAAAATTCATAATTTACACACCCTCTTTGTCATTTCAAACCTGTATGACTTTATCTTCTGCAGAACACGTTATAAAATATAAGGCATTGCAATACATTATATTTGTGCAAGTATTATTACAACAACAGTATGATTCTTTAATGGGCAGAAGTTAGCATCAACAGTAATAGTGCTAGTTTGGTATTTCAGAGAAAGCAAACATTGAATGCAGGTCAGAAGTAGTATACAGTGGGTGAGTATGGATTACAGATATTGGGGTTTACACTTATGCAGTGGTGGCTCAATGGACTTACGTTCCTTTGAATCTCTTTGAAATCCTTTGAATTGCCTTCAGCAATGGGAAGGAAGAGTTACCCATGAGAATAGCTGGAATCGTGTGTCATGATAATATCACAACACTCAATCATCCCAAGAGCCAAAGAATAAGCAAGCAGTGCACGCTATATGACGCTATATCACATCGGTAATGCTTTCAAAAGCATGGAGTATATTTTTGAAACCCTTAAGAGGCGTTTACACTGACAGCGTTTGCACCAACAAAGGGACTTTCATTGTCAATGAGAATTTGAGGTGACATGAGATGATACAAGAAAGTTTGGAAGAGATTTAGCATTAGAGACCAATGAGAGTACAGTCGTAGAGTTCATGGGGCTCAATTATTAAAATTATTATAAAAAGGCAAGAAAGAGAAGGTTCTTTAAAGAACCTTTGACTAAATGGTTCATTGTGGAACCAAAAATGCATCACTGTGAAGAAACTTTTCTTTATTTTCTTTATCTTTATTTTTAAGCAACACCAAAGTCAAAGATTCGATTTCCAAGGAATGCATATACAGTACAGACTGAATGTATAGATTGAATGCACTGTGTAGACCTCTTTGGATTAAAGAGCCTGCCACATGTGTACATGTAAGCAATATTACTGCTGTTGTGCTACTGTCAAAAAGGTTATAACTGTTTCACGTATTGTTTCACAACATGTGTTTAATAAGAACATTGATTTAATCATGGAGTGACATTCTTTCAATTTCCTCTTAACTACTTTCAAAGTGCCCTTACCGAATGTAATGTTGCAAAAATAAATAAGATACAGTTGTCACATTAGGCAGTACAGTTAACATAACCTAATCAAATCAACAAAATCCATAATGCTATTATCCAATGTGTTATTCAAAATTAATATTAAATGAGGACATTACACCTCTATAAAGTTAATACTGTAAGTTATACTGTAATCGCATACTGTGTGTTGTGTGCTGCTCTCAGAGCTGTTGTCCAGCATTACTGTACCTACAGAACATAATCTGACCCCTTATGTGGCTAAAATGATTGTCATTTAGTGGAAACACGGGCAACTGGAGACGCTTCACTCCGACATAATTTAGAGAATGATTCTGTTGTTCATGTTTGCGGCACCGCTGTGAATGAATTGTGGATAAATAACTACAAGAAGGAAGGGATGAGTCTCATTTGACATTTCTATGACCCATCCCTGAAGTGTGGAGCTCAGGAGTAGCACATTATCTCTACTTTTCCCCCTCATATTTTTCCAGGCATGATGAATAGATCAATTTGCGCTCGCTCACAAAGCTGAGATAATGACAAATGCAGAAGAGAGCTAAAAGCCGACAGTTCTGGGGCACTAATGAAGCATTATATCATTTGATTGGGCGGCTGCGGGGATAGAAAAAAAGACAGGAAAAAAACTCCTTAGGAAACAGTTCGTTTTGCAACTCATGTCACGAGGTTGTGCTTAAGTCAGGAATATTGTTCGAGCAACATCAGTTTTTTTTTATTTTGTATTTTTGTCTTACTATTTTTTTCGGTTTCCTTGACAGCGCCTTTTATACTGTTTCGAATTATGAGTGCCGGAAAACCATGGCAGTATCTCCTGACGTGCCTAATGAAAATAGATGACTGGATAAAATATATCGGACTGGACATGTGACAGTCCATTGTCTCTTCCCGTCACTGAGCAACGGCGCGTTCATAGCTCACCTCTCAGGAAATGAAGTCGTCGCGGCTAACGCAAGGCCTAATGACAGCAGACAGAAGGGAGCTCTGGCGCTTTAGTTCTGCTTTTTATTTCCATTGAATAATGAGGAGATGGAGGAAACCGGCAGAGAGGGAGAGAGAGAGTGCATGGATTTGACAAATTTCTAGAAATATTCTTTGTATGTGTCAGACACTTGCAGTGTAGTTTTAAAGAAATTTTGTATTGTAAACTTTGGATGACACTTAAAACTTAACAGCTGAATCAAGTTTTTTAGTTTCAAAATTTCCAATTTATAATTTGCTATTTCATTATAGGATAGGATAGTTGACCCAAAAATGAAAATTCTGTTTCATTTACTCACCCTCTTGTCATTTCAAACCTGTATGACTTTCGTTTTTATGTAGAACACAAAAATAAGATATTTCCAAGAATGTTGGTAACCAAACAAGGGTGGTATAGATACAAAACCAATGCAAGTCAATAGGTATCGCCGTTGGTCAGTTACCAACATTCAAAATATCTTCTTTTGTGTTCTGCAGAAGAAAGAAAGTCATACAGGTTTGAAATGACAAGAGGATGAGTAAATCATAAAAACATTTTTGGAGAACTATCCCTTTAAATTGTAAACACAGATTGTAATTGTACAGTACACTTGACAATTAATGACTTTAAGGTGCTGTGTGTAATATTTAGCAGGATCTATTGACAGAAATGCAATAAAATATACATAACTATGTCTTCAAAGGTCTAAGACCTTTTTCTTTTCGTTTTTATTACTTTAGAATGAGTTATTTCTATCTACATACACCGCGGGTTCTTTACAGTAGCCCTAAACGGACAAACTGCTCTACAGAGCACGAGTTGTAAATATGTTATCTCCTTCAGTAAAGAAACAAAAATGTGGCGACATCTTTGTCCTGTATCAGCCACCGTAGTGCTCTAAAAGGAAGGGGGTAGCGGAGTTGTCACAACCTCACAGCTACTAAAATGTCCACATTGCTCCTTTAAATCTGTTAGTAAATATAACAAACATTTGAATTCTCTTTCTGTTAAATGTGTGCTTTTTTGAGCAATCATTTAAAAAAACTTGCGCTCAAAAACCAAATCCATTTTTGAGAAGAATAGTCTATGAATTCAATACCCAAAACAATGCAACCCCCAGCATGCTTAAACCGCACTTCCACAACACTAATGTCAGTTTGAAAAAACAATCTGATTATTCTTTATGCCTGGAGACAATAGAACGAGTCAAAACCCAGGCCCTCAACCCACCAGGATCTATACAACTATCCGAGCAGGTCAGAGATCACTGCATGTAAAAATAGCAACTTGACATCCATCCTCCCTGATTTATAATGCATGTCGATATCCAGAGCCGTTTCTGAACACAGACTCCACAGTAAATACTGCAGGCATTGGCCCAGTGTATTCAGTTGGCCACATTCCATCATCTGCAAGAAATAACAGTCTCGTACAAGTCCGGCAGTAGAGGGGCTGGGGTACGTGATGTGATTATTAATGCTTTGGTTTTAGTATTTAAGGGGCTTTAATGATTACAGGCACAAGACTCATGGGGTCTGTTACAAAACCTTACTGCCTGTTGCCTACACGGGCAGCTGCCTTGTGACGGATTAGGGGCTAGATGAAACCTCATAAGTGACTGATTTGGAACGCTTTACATAAGCAGCAACTTTGTGTGGCATGAAAGACATGGGAGAATTTGACTTTAGCATGTCTCGGAGTTACCAGTTAGCCTTGATGGCACAAACCAGGGCATTTTTCTGGAGCCAGTAGTCCCTTATAGGCATTAGAAGACAAGACATATGGAATAAAAAGTTGTTGTGACCTGTGTTTATTGATATCTGGTACTTCTACTACCCTTTTAAAAGTTTAGGGTCAAAAAAATAGTTTAAAATGTTTTGTGTCAACATATAAGTTTATTTATATTAAATGTGTTTATTCAGTTAATTGTATTATTTAAAGCAATAGATCACCCAAAAATTTGCAAAATGGAAAATAATATATCTTGAAGAATGTTGGTACCCAATCACTTCTATTGTATGGACACAAAACCAGTGCAAGTCAATGGGTACCGTTGTTGTTCGGTTACCAACATTCTTCAAAATATCTTGTTTTGTGTTCTGCAGAAGATAGAAAGTCATACAGGTTTGAAATGACATGAGGGTGAGTAAATGATGACAGAACTATGCCTTTAACGGATGACCAAATAGTGTAGAAAAAGCAGCCAATAAGAGCTCAGAATAGATGGGAGCTTTACTGTTTAAAAAGCATCCCAGTTTGACACCTCAGTAAGATGTTTAGTACATTTTTGAAAGCTCTAGACAATTATTTTTCTATTTTCAATAACAACAACAGCTGTTATTCTAAAATATGGGAAAAATATGAATACGAAAGTGAGAAATTGTTTTAAAACTTTTGACAGGTAGTGTATCTACACTATACATATACTATCCTATATATAAACTTATGTTGTGACTGCAAATAATCTCAAATAAATAAAAGGTTGTTATATTTGGGCATCTTTAGTGTAGTCACCTTTTGTCTAGAATATACAGAAAAGTTCTCTTGGCATTTTATCAACCAGCTTTTAGGTCTAAGATGCTTTTTAGTTTCCATCTATTCTGATATCTTATTGTTGTTTCATTATTCAGTTAAAGTAATTCATTTCCAAAACATTTTTACTAAATACAATTTTTGTAATGACAAAAAAGTTTATCTTTGCAGAATTATGTTTTTGTCTATGATTTTTCCCCACAACATAATCCCTGTTACATCACTATTATTCTATAACGTGAATTGATATTTTAAAGTGTAAAAAAATAAAAATAACTAATAAATATAACTATAATGTTATAATATAATGATTATTTCTCTCATCCCATCCACCATCCTTTGTATTAATTATTTATTTGTTTGTTCAGCACTCATCGCAGTGCATTATGGGTTTGTTTTCTCTTAAATAACACATCTACTTGTGTCAAAATTAGTGTTTTAGTAGGTAGCAAAATTCAACAGGCTGATTCACTCTATGAGCTGGACTTTTCAACACTTTAAATGAAAAAGGGGGCAGTTTAGGAGAGCGTCCTACCTACTGTTTTGATCACTGACTCAGTTCACTTGGCTGTAAAGCTGTGTGTGGAATAAAATACGTTTTTACTGGCAAAGCGCTGCTATTTTTAAAATAACCGAGCTTCTGTCATGCTATTTAAAAATGTGGTTAAGTTAATAGTGTTTCTACTTTTGTAGTTAGTCACTTCTCAACATTTATACTCCACTGTACAGTTTCATACGCTTTCTAACTTTTCTTGCTCTTCTGAAATGAGTGTTTGGCTGTTGTGCAATAGCAGGTGAAGTTTATCATTTTATATTGTGTATATGTTTCACAGTAAGCTTTGCCAAATTGTTTCTTTCACGTTATGGCCATCTGCTTCTAAAAGAGGTGCACCTGTTGCTTTAACTTACTTTTGGTTGTTATGGTAACTTAAACAGTGTTTTCTTATGTGAACACCGGTCATCGTGACAGCTTCAAACCGCTGAGCTTGACAATTGTCATTTATGAGAAATGGACCGGCGTGAAGACAGGCCTGAAATAGCAGAAGGGGGCCAGGCTCCTGTGCCCTCCATGAAACTGAGTCTCATCAATCAATGTCAAAGCCGCTCATCAGGGTTTCTAGCAAGCCATAGGTCCCGCCCACCGGGGGGTATTATAGAAGTGGTGGTCACTGTCAGTCATTGTGGGAGGCCACGCCTCTTTTTTCATTGCTGCTTTGCATTCAGTTATAATCAACTTAAAGTGAAAAAACAACCTTGACACAACCTCTGGGATCTTGACATGCATTGATATTATATGTCATGTGGCATTTCATGTTTCAGCTATCTTTGACAGAAATTGATATCCTCTTGCAAAATGTTTGGAGTTCATGCAGAGGTTCAACTTACTTTTCATTGCACGCTAAACCATTTCGGTGTTATTATTAGTAGTAATAATACATTTAATAAATTTGTTTTTTATTTGTAATGATTATTATTAAAATGTTTTTATGAAGCGATGGTCTATTGGTCGCTACAGTTGACAACTGGAACAAGTCAATCAATAGGCGGATATCAATATCTAGTGTCCCCAGAAAAACGGTTCAATAAATAAAAATAAAACTGTAAAGCAAACAGATCTCTCCATCCACTTGAAAATAAAGACGGCAGCTCGCTCTCGCTCACCTCTTATTAATTCATGATATCTACCATTTTCAACAGTTCAATAATAAATATCAAAAGAATGCACCGGGTCTTTTCACCCGGGCCGTCCACTAAAATAACCCCCGCCCCCCCCTCTCTCTCTCTTTGTGAAAAGCATAATAAAGAGAGGAAGAGAGCCGGCTGGAGAAATGTCTTGACTTGGGCCCCACTTGTACCCCACGGAGCTGGCGGACAGAAAAATTGTATCATCTCATGCATAATTTATGAGTTTATATTAACCCTGAGTGGAGTTGCTACATCAATCAACACAACCTGCCATTACAGCATTTGTGTGTGTGTATGTGGTAACCACTGTCATGTAAGGATAAAAGGTATATACATTTTGGGTGTGTGTGTGTTATTTGACTATTTTTGGGCTGCGGGAATGGAGGGTGCTACATTGAGAAAGCAAAGTTGCAGTCATGACGTGACTGTGTGTGCGTGACTGTGGGGGAAGTTGTGCCCACTGATGCCGTGGTTTGTTTGCACGTGCCGTTTGCTTTGAGATAGCGCTGTATTTGCTAAAGAAACTATGCAAATGATGTAACGCCACAAAAACGGGCAGAAATTTGCAGCAGAAACAAATGACAGTGACTCAACTGTAATTCTCACGACACAGCACTATTTCACACCTGCGTAAACTGGATTGTGGGTGCTTTGTGAGGAAGGTATTATGTTTGTGTTGCAACGCCATGCCCTAAAGCAATGCATCTGTTTTATGAATTTGCCTCGATGCGTTGTATTTTTACATAGGTTGTTATAATCAAAAGGATTTATAATAAGAGGACATCAGATAAGTAGACGTACGTTTGGCTGTTGTTCAGTGGGATAGCTCATCCAAAAAGGAATAATTCATTTACCTTCATGTCATTCCAAACCTGTATGACTTTCTTCTGCAGAACACAAAATCATATCATGTCAAAACCATCTCATCATTTATTTACCCTCATGTTGTTCAAAACCTGTATATGTGTCTTGGAACATAAAAGAAGATATTTTGAGAAATTAGTGGTTTTGTGTCCATACAATGAAAGTCAATGGGGGCCAATGTTGTTTGGTTAACAACATTCTTCAAAATATCTTCTTTTGTGTTCTGCAGAAGAAAGAAAGTCATAAAGGTTTGAGATGACAAGAGGGTGAGGAAATAATGAAATATTTTCAATTTTTGGGTGAGCTATCCCTTAGATGTTTTGCGGGTTGTGTGTCTCAGCAGTTTAAGGACAAAAGGCTCTGAAAGCCACTTGAGGTCATGTGCTTTGACTTGCTTCTGAAATATTCATCCATCCACTCCTGCAGGTGGCTTAATACAATGGCAGGCATACAGCACTTTCCAGTAAGATTGAATGATCAGAAAATACAGACTTTTGCTTTATACGTCCTCGATTTCCTTAGATTTTGATCCTAAAAACCCTAGAAAACTTCACTTTGATTGTCATAAGGGATTGTCTTAAACTGTGTTCACACTTGCTCAGATATTTCAAACAAAACTTTGAACTTTTTATGAACTTTTCACATCAAATTCTTAAAAACTCTGCTCTGTATTACTGTGTGTATTACTTCTCCTTAGTAATCTCCTTAGAAACATCTGAGAGTTCAAGTTGAAATGTATATAAACTAAGCACTGAATAAAGTACCCTGAGCTATGAAAAAGCAAACTTTTAAAAACTTTCCACTAGCCCTCCAAAGTGAGAAACTAAACTGCAAAGGAACAGTCACGCTTATTTGCCTTTTCGTCTATTATTGTGACAATTATGTAAGCATTAGTTTACGCTGTGAATCATGCTGGGGTGCATTGTTGTTTTCTCTGTCCTCCATCTCAGTATTGTCTTGTTTACGTGGGTTGGTGTTATGGGTGAGTTGATTGAGTCAGAGTTAAGCAGGCTTCAGCCCAATACATCACATTATCTG
Organism: Oreonectes daqikongensis; assembly: GCA_026939265.1. Lineage (NCBI taxonomy): Eukaryota > Metazoa > Chordata > Actinopteri > Cypriniformes > Nemacheilidae > Oreonectes > Oreonectes daqikongensis. The sequence goes on along the minus strand of JAOTQM010000351.1, from coordinate 5,269,437 downwards.
GCTAATGGGTGTATCTGAGCGTGAGCACCTTGGCCAAGCATGAAGGAATAAAAAAATGTATTCTTCGATTTTATTTATTTCTTTGTGCTGGAGCCTGAAATGCAGGAAAATGTTTTATTGATTGGTTTATAGGTGTACGGGCCAGGCTTTTAGCACCTGAATACCATTCAGCTCAGACTGGTGTTTGTGTGAGGATGCACTTGAAGAAATAGAGTTAGATATTCACAGAGAGAGAGAGAGAGAGAGAGAGCAGACATGCAAAGAAAGAAGAGAATTGTATTGTTAATGTTTTGCAGATAAGATCAATGGTTTAGAGTTTGAAGACCAGTACGACCATGCTCTGAAACTGAGCGTCCAGAATGATTTTTCGTTGGTTGACCATTGACCTAGTTAACCTCGTTCCAACACCCAAAATAAGCTGGCGGCAGTGCCAGTCTTTTCAGCGGGGCTACCTTAGATTTGCCACAATTCCGACAAGTGTGCTTTTGCTCCTGAGAGCAGTAAGTTAATCACATCTTGTGTGAAGTTCCGAGGTGCACGTGTGAATGAACAGATCGCTTTAGCGGGGCTCCTCAGAATCTGACCTTGACGAACACATTAGCTCTGTCCTTTGCCGCAACGTAGCATCGGAAATGAAGTCCTTTCAAAGGCACGTTAAACTACAGGCCCTGCATACAAGCCACATTAGTGATTCAAAGCATTATTCAATGGAGTGAAAGGCTATTAACTCGGCTTTCTGGGACCTGTTCCAAGCCCGATCAGAATTCTGTTGCGGTTAAATCCCCACAAGAGTTTCTCAAACGGGGCCTGACTCTTTCTTCCGCCCCACGCCGCCCGCCACAGACACAGGACATAATAACGTTATCCATGGTGGTCTTAGACTTAGATGGCTGTTTGTTTAACTGTATATTCATTGGCTGGTCCCTGATAACACCCGGGGCAGGCTCTCCATGCGGCTCGCCCCGAATCAGGATGGGAGGGGAAATGTTGCAGAGGAGACGATTGTTCCAATCTCCTAGCCCGGACGCCGTGTGTACACATACGAGGGTGTGCGCGTACATCTAGGCCAAATTGAAATACGTGGCACAGCTGGCATGAGAATGTCTCGTATAGAAGTCATGACACCAGATGCCAATCCTGCAAAATTTAAATGAGAGACGAGTAAATGATCGAAAATAAATGCGTCCACATTTGTATATTTGCTTTTTAGTGTAATGAACAGTAGCTATTACAAGATGGATGATAACTAAATACTGTGTAACACATACTGTGTAGTGTGACAAATGCATCACTTTTATGGTAATATTAAATTGGCCGAGCTGTTGAAATAATAAAAATTCCTTCTTAAAATGTTGACTTTCGTATGAAGCATTATATAGTCTGATTCTTTTTACTGTAATGTAAATAATTCAGTAAAAAAACTGGATTATTTGGGCAGCTATATTAATAGGCTACTTACAGTTAAAGCTGCAACACTTTTGTCTCTCTATCACCATCTCTGTTAGAAAGAATATACTGCAGGTTACTTTACATGTTTACATAGGTTGAAGTCAAATGACGTCAAACTGACGTTTCCAGCAAAATTTTACCCTACAGCTCTACTTATAAATCATTTCTGTAAGCGTACTGTTGTAAATCAAAGGAGACAGTTTTGAACACTTATTTGTATGTTCTTGCTCAATAAATTGTTTTTTGAATATTCCTAACTAAAAAAGTTGCAAATTGCTGCTTTAAACTGCGTTATTTTTTATGACAGGGCCTATTAAATCTCACGACAAGCCGCCGTTTCAAAGTAGCTTCCTCAACATTGATGTCGCAACTGTAAAGCTAATGTTATGAAATCTCATCATAGTGTGTATTTAAGCACACCATGGTTTCCCCCGTCACCAGTTTCCTCTGAAATTCTGGGCTTTAATAACAATACATCACTATTATTCCAACTGCAAAAAAACATATTGCTTTCGGTGTCTCTCAAGTCTCCCTTGTGATTAAGTGTCTGCTCGGCCTATGACCTGAATCTGTCACGGCACTTCTTTGTTGATTTATTCACATTTTGATTCCAGAGTGCTTGAGAATAAAGGGAGTGAATTCTAGAATTGCTACCTCAACCTTTCGAACGAAACGTTTGTCTTTGTCAGGTGAGTCCTCTTGATGTTGGTGATATGGCAGATATGAGGTTCTGCCAGGAGGTTTCGCAGACCTGCCTCTTGCCCTTTGGACACAATTTTCAGTGTATTCTGCCCCTGCAGCTCTTACACAGAGAATTTGATTTGGCCTCATTGCATTATTTAGGATACAATGTGTACATAAGGAAATGCTTATGGGCACTTACTGTGTGCTGACTAGAAACACTGATATATCTGAGATATTGAATTAGTAATGTGATATTTCTTGTGTTTTAAGTTACTTTAAAGCTTTCTTATGATGTCTATGCCGCTGAAAAGACCAAAATGAAATGTAATGTCCAAGCTGGTTTGGTGCTGGTCAAGCTCTGGTTAGCCACCAGTTTTTAGCATTTTAGCAAGATGGTGAGTTGCCCATAGACTGTATAAAACATGAACGTAGTGTCCATGACGTCACCCATAGGTGTCTGAAGAGCATTTTTGAAGCCTAAAGTGGGCAGAGACGGCTGTCGCCATCTTGGCAGCATGTCACTTCTGGATAATGGAAAATGGGCAGAGAGGCAGGATGTGGGTGGAGCTGAGGTGCCTGATTGCTTAAACCACGCCCACCTAGCTCGACGTTATTAAGTTAGCTCAGGCTAAGGAGCTAATGCTGTATGCTACTGGTGGTAGCATAGAGGTTGCTAGTTGGGGACATTGGCGGTTAGGATGGAAGATATGATGAGATACATCATAAGATACAGTTAATTATGCAGAACTTTAAGGCTTAATATAATTTAAACAAATGAGTTTAAAAACAATTCACCCCTGACAAATGCCATGAAGGCAAAATTAGCTATATAGACTAAAACCACTTTTTGTATCAGGCTGTAAACCTATTTTTTTCTGCTGTAAATTTGGAGGGTCTCTAGTGGCCAGTCAAAGAATTGCAGTTAAAGTCACTTCCTTATTTGCTTTATGTGAGAGACCGTAAGGGTAAAACGGTAAATCTGGTATCCCACTAACCTATTTTAAGCCGTTTTTTAGTCGTAGGCTTTACACGGATGTGGATTTTAGTCGTGATGTAAAACCGTCTGCCAAAAAATGACGTTGTATCAAGTCGGCTAGCGAGACAGCTGCCAAAACGTAATGGAACCTCATAAGTGACTGATTTGAAATGCTCTTCATGGACAGTAATAGGCTGTTAACAGTTACTCATGTGTAAACTTACAAATATTATTCCTCATGTGACATATGGCTAAGCTAGATTCCAAAAATGCACTTCAATGAGACGTTAGCATGTTGCAATGACTGAATAAGCAATACACAGAATACTAAGATACATTAGATAAAATAGAACAATTTTCTATACTTTTCAGTGTACAGTATAAAAAATATGAGCAACATTTCCCATGACTCCCTTGTCCTCCCTCCTGGATAAATGTTTTCTCCGAGCTTGCTGCAGTTCATTCTGGGATAGCCTTATGCTCAAAGGATGCATGTGTTGTTGCCTTTTGGCCAAAATAAGATGTCTTAAAATTCAGCATAATTTTGTTACCTGCTGTTTGGGAGTATTGCTGTGATGCCTAAATCCTGTGTTGTCTGTTTTTAGAGTTTTATGAATGTATACATTTGGAGGTGTTATGACAGTATATCTTAAAACATTCAGAACTGTCCCGAAGAAAAAACCCACCAAAATACTCCCACACATACCATCAGTCTCTGACTCGAAAATAGAATAGACCCAACTGTTATGAGCTTGAATTTTGTCCATTCAGATCTATGGCCACTACTGAGAAGACTGGCACTCTTTGTTACTGGGCTCCAACCCAGACACCCATCTGCCCTCTGCATGGGCACAAAGTTCATCCATGCCATCTAATTACCCACCACACCAGCTGGAAACTGAGAGTGATAGAGAGTCAGAGGGAGAGAGATACAACAGCACTAAAGATTTCTCTGAATGCCAATAGTCCTGGCCTGCTATGCTAATGAGAAATCCCCAAAACTGTTCCTTACTTTCTCTTTTATCAACACAGATTTGATACTGTTTGGCAGTTGAGATATACACCGGGCACAGATGGTCCAGGCTGTGTCAACATCTTGAGCTTCTTCCATCCAGCGGGTTCATTTATTGCATGAATGAGGCATGCATGGTAGTCAGTATGGCCGACATCTGTTTGAGGCCTTAAACCAGTGCAGGCATATGCGTGTTGCATGGCAACCCACCACTTTTATTGGTCATCGGGAATCAGTCGCAGCATGTGGAACTTATCAAAATCTTATTAAGACAAACCTAGAATTAATCAGAAACACAGTTTGGTACATTTGATGTTATTTGATGTTTTTGAGATATTAGTCATAAGTTTACACTAGGGCTGGGCGGTATTAGGGTACATACTACCGGCCTTTGAAACGTAAATTGATAAATATGCTCTATATCGCATATCCCTGTTCTTCTGAAACCTCCATATTTCGTGATTTTTTTGTTGCCATAGATCATTATTATTAGTCACTCTTTATGTTTGTCTGTGGATTTCGCGACTATCTAATTAATAACAAGTATGAAAAAGTGCTTGTCAACCTTAACAACACAGTATTTTATTAATCTAAAGTACAGTGATTAACTGAAAATCAGCAAATTTGGACATACAAGGTTTCGGAAGGACAACGATGATATGAATGTCCGTCCTCATAGTAACGTTGAATGTACTTCCTGGATATCTTGATTGACAGGAGTTTCATCCTGTCAGCAATAACAGTCCCATTCCAACCAAATACCTACATTTTCTGGTTTGTTGTTGTGTTTTCTGACTTGTTATTTTGTTTTTCGATTTGGTTGTGCATTTTCAGACTTTTAATTTATAACCGCAACAGATTTTTCTTTTCAAGGTATAGACGGTTTCAGCAGCAATAACATAACCAAACGTTATGTGGCACAAACGTTCTAACAACACACATGAATAAAATACAGTATGTTTGGATAAGACATCCGTCTCAATTGACACACATCAGAGGAAGTCCATTCTCATGGAATCTCTTTGAGCTCATGTACCGGCCTTCTTTCCCAAAGCTCATCTGCTGCTGTCTAAACCATAAACAAAGTGTAAGAATACATGTGTCTACCTGATCCATCGACCCAACTGCCTTATCAATCAACCCCGGGTGTCACCGAGCCAATGGGGAACATCCTGTTTCTCCAGCGCACTCGCAGTGTTTTGTGTAATGAAATCACGCCCCTCGTCACTCTCTGTATTTCCTGTGAAGACCTCAGAGAAGACCGTGTGTATCACAAACAGTCCATCGTCCATCACATCAATCAGCCAGCGTCTGTCCGGCAATCACTCAAGCGGCCGCTGGTGGCTCAGGCATCAATAAGCAGAGCTGACAGCCGGCTTGGATGGACTCTAACGGATCTGTCTGCTCTCTCCTCCCCTCCGTGAAGTCCGGCCCAAAGGAGAGGTGCCAGGCCCCTGCCACTTATATGAATAAAGTCTCAGCCTTCAGTGAGATCCAGGCTGAGGACAAAGGACACACGGGCCGGCGGTGTGAAAAGAGATTAGCATTTCACAGATTGGAACTCCGTGCCGAGCTTCTGCTATTGTCTTTAAACACCCAGAAAGAGTTTGTTTGTTTACTCGGCTGCTTCAATAGCAATTAGAACAATAAGAAACCCCTGTTTTTCTCAGAGGGGGAAAGCTATTTTGGTTTTTGGGGTCTTCTTTTGTTGTTCTTGCGCTCGGATGCTGTGTAAATCACAAGATGTAAAAATCTGATGCTTGTTAACTTTGTTGATAAATGCGTTCTTTGTGTTCAATTGGGATCAAAGTCCTTGAATAATCCCATATTTTGTTTAAGGGGATGGAATCAATTAAAAAAGTTTGGTTATCTTTAACTATTTGGATTTTGGAGCGAAGCAGCATAGTTAAGATATCATAGCCATTAGGAAAATCAAAACAGACCAATTTTTGAATTAAAGGAACAGTTCACCCAAAAATCTAAATTCTGTCATCATTTAATCATCTTTGAGTTGTTCCAAATCTGGATACATTTCTTTGTTATGATGAACACTCAGAAAGATATTTGGAAGAATGCTTGTAACCAAACAGTTTTTTATCCCATTGACTACCATGGTATGAAAAAAGTCCTTTATAAACTTCTTTGTTCTGTTGAACACAAAATTAGATATTTTGAAGAATGTATGACAGAAAAAGTTCTGGGGCACTTCTGACTACTATTGTTGTTTTTCCTACTATGGTTATCAGTGGTGTCCAAGAACTGTTTTGTTACAAGCATTCGTCCAGGTTTCTTTCTCTGTTTTCAACCAAACAAAGAAATGTATACAGGTTTGAAACAACTAGAGTGCGTAATTCATTTTCATTTATGGGTGAACTGGCCCTTTAAGCTTTTAAAGTGTTTTTTTTGTGGATGTTCTACAAGTGAGGAATGACAATGGAACACATGAATTGATCAAATGTTTAGGACCTGAAATGCACTAAGTCATTTTAGATAAAACTGCCTGCCAATGCACAAATGAACGGTGTGTACAGAGAAGCGTGACATTTTTTGTGCTTCACTTAAAACAAACAAAAAAGCGGTTTGGAACAACATATTGGATGAAGAAATAATGCCAGAATTTTCATTTTCGTTTCTTTAAATCCTACACTCAGACTCAACCAATGCCTTCATACAGTTGTACAGAGTGTCTAGATGACACACAGATACAACAATAATAAATGTGCTTATAATTTCCCCTGTGACTCTTCCCTTCACCTTAAATAACCTCCTGCGGGAGGAAGCTCGGGAGTCAGGAGATGAGCTGTGACTGAAGGCTTGTTCCTTCTTTTCCCAGATCACTGCCTGTGACAGTGACAGACTCAGATGAAGAACTCGGTGTCCATTCACAGGCCAGCAGACGTGTTGCATTAAATACGGGCACCGATGCACCTGTGCTTGGTTGAGCACTCGCCCCACCTCACAGTGCAGCCTGAGGGCACATGAGTCGAGCTTCCTGGATCTGTTTTCTGGCCTTTGAGAATGAATAAGAAAACTAGTCATTTCACTTAATTACAGACCTCACCGGTTAAATGGTTCTCGAAGGAAGTTTGAAAAAGATGCTTTATTGAGATTAACTACTGTTGCACTGAATTGTCGACATTTTAAAGGCTTTTTTATTGAACCTTTGCATTATTTAAAAGTCAGTGGTTTTAACTCTGTCGCACATAGCGGTCACTAGTGGACATGTTTTTTACAAAGCAATCTCTTGCATATGCATGGGTTTTGATGGCATAGGCAACACTAGTGCATCCTCACCTTGTCACCTAGCCCAGTAAAAAAAATCAGACTTTATTTAGTACACTTCCAAAATGTATTTAAAGTGATCTATTGTCACACATTCATTTCACATGAAACTACAAAAATTATAGTTTTTGTACTTCTATTTATTATATCTGAAATTAGCACAGCTGAAATCTTTTCTGAAAGAAGTTCTACAACTATTTTTGGATGTTAAGTGCATGTAAATAGAGCACTTTAAGTATGTATTACTTATATATTATTATACATTTGTGATACCTCATAAACTCATTTCAGTTTCCACAGCTGGGTTGTTTAATGTAAACAGAATATCTGTTTGTTGTCCTATAATCATACCTGTCAACATTTGGGTACCAAAATCCGGAAGAGCTGTGTTCATTTTCAGTGCATTGAAACGGGACAAACTGGTCAAAACAACAAAAAAGATCTTGAATACTGCAAAGAAAACAAGTTCATATTCATGTTTAAATAACACATTACTGATGTTTTACATTTAGGCAAATATTTTGCACCTTTCATGCATCTTTGCATTCTCTGTCTTTTACAGTACATTGTTGTTGGATGACTTTGTCACTCCTGAGGTTTGATTTTGTTGAAATTCAACAGACACTGGACTGGAATGGCCAGAGTTTTACATACAAAACTTCTGATTAAAGGCAAAACTGGAGTGTTCTCTGTAGTATAGTATATATCGCGGCTGCATATATATATAATCTTTATGTACATCATACGGAAATTATAATGGCTGACATAGCACTGAGAACTCTTATTAGAAGCTGTGAATAATGAATTAAATATATAAAAAAAGAAATGGAATATTCTGTAACAAGCAGGACACATACATATGCATGAGGTCCATGATATGACTGAACTATGTTTATATATTCTTTCATGATAGAATTCAATCTTGAGTCTTCAGCTTTTGTAAACACTCGTCCCCCATCTATATTATTATTTGGATGTAGAGATATGTCATACTAAGAGCTATATAGCCCTCATTCCTCTCCTCCAACTCTGTGCATTTTTGTACATTGCACAAGGCTAATTTGCAACCATGGCATCACTTGTCCAACACAATGAGAGAGAGAGAGAGAGAGAGAGAGACAGAGAGAGAGGGAAAGAGAGAGAGCATCCAGGCCAAACAGTTTGTGTTTGCTGGCCAAAGCTTTTGATGGCTGCCTTCACGCACAGTGACCCGTGTCCACAGTCTGTGTCTGGATTTAGTTCATCTACAGAACATATTCAACTGCTATTTATATAAAAACTAAAGCTGGCAGTATATATTTTTATACAGTTTTTACTGGTTAATGAATCAAACGTATGTGTGTATATATGTGTGTTCAAACATGTAAAGGTCATATAAATAATTTTTAGTGTTTGTTTGGTTGTTTCTTTTTCTACTGCACCTCAACAGTATGTTCTTTGTTCTGATTCTTAAGGACTGATGCTTGTGACGTTTATTTTTAGGCTGATTTTTAGTACTGGATCACAGTGCTGGCCTGCGGGTGGGATGTGGGCTTTCTCCAAGCATATGGGGTTAATTAGAGGGACTTTGCTCCTGGACAGTGTTCAGTTGAACCACAATAGAGACCTTCAGGATTGGTGGTCTCTGGCCATTTGGCAGGGCCAGATTAGCCATGCTGTGGGGCTGCAAGATGAAAGTATCAGGTGTTGGCCAGCAAATGGTCCAGGAGAGGAGAAACATTGAGAGCAGACTGGCCGGTGAAGCTTTGAGTCACCACGAGACGCAGATGGGGAATGAAATGATGACGAGACGGATGTAAGAAATGATGCAGAAAAGGAGACATGGACACAAATAGGCTGACACATGCTATGTCTAATGCTTAAAATGTATGAGTGAATGTTTGAATTAAATTTACATGATTTAAAAAAAAAGATTTTCCATGTAAAATGTTCAAAAAAACAGAATTTTACAGTTTTATTTTACAGATTTTTCATGTATTTTTGAAATACGGTAAAAAAAGATACAGGAAAAGACAGCATAAAAACAAGAAAAACATGTAATTTTACAGGGAAAAACTGTTATTTTACAGGTTTTTTTTTTAAATACGGGTAAAACTGTAAAATTACAGAAAAAGCTCCAGCTGCAGAATTGATAAATATTAATAAATAGTTCGGAAAGCATCCCACGCAAGCCATATTGCTTATATTCTGTAAATTGTCAGTCTTTTAGTGGCTTACATGGCTATATATTAAAGGGACAGTTCACCTAACAATGAAAATTCTATGATCATTTATTTGCCCTCTTGTCATTTTAAACCTGTATGACTTACTTTCTTCTGCAGAACACACAAAAAAAGATATTCTAAAGTATGTTGGTAACCGAACAACGGCGGTACTCATTCACTTGCATTGGTTTTGTGCATAAAATAGTCAAAAGTCAGTGGGGGCCAATGTCGTTTAGTTACCAACATTCTTTATAATATTCTTTTGTGTTCTGCAGAAGAATGTCATACAGGGTGAGTAATGATGACAGAATTGTATTTTTTGGGTAAACTATCCCTTTAAACTAGGACAGAAGAAAGCAAAATGACGCACTTCACTTTGAAGACCACTTTTTATACAACATGCCACATCATACTGCATGTTCTCTCTGTACGGTTAAATCTCATTTCATCTTTCTGACCCTTTAATTCATTAAATCCGGCTTTACAGATATTTGCTGACTTTTTTCGGGAGGTCTCCGCAGTGAAATGCCTGTATGGAATAACTAAAAGCAAACACGGTAGCAGTAAATGTTATTTTCCCCCACTTGTGGTGAGCTAAATTCTTTACTCAAAACTCAAAGCTATAGTCAAACTAGCCCACATAATATTCTACACATGCTCGGAGATCCAGAATTGGCTCACTGGTATTGAATTTGAGGTAAATCTAATATAAAATAAAATAGAATAATGTATTCCATGAGACGTCAGTAGCGGCTGAGAGCATGTTTTGGATGTGGATCAGTTGGGATGCGGACTGTGGAGCCGTGCTGGATGTAAATATTGCCTTCATGTAAAACATGCAACATGCCTTCAAGTTCACATAAACAAGGAATTTTTGATCTTCTGGGGTCCCGGCGGCACCACAAGTGTGCCGATCTCTTTGGGAAATCTTAGGAGAGCGTTTAAAGAGACAAAACTAATTCAGGAGTGGCGTGCCAGGCGGTGGGACACATCTCTCTTTGCCAAATCACTGTCACAGAGACAAAAAAGAAATAAAAGACTAAATAAAATTACCATTCTCTCTTGTGCTGCCACCAAAAGGGTTTTTTCCGTTGTGACCTTTTTCTTCCTCATGCATCTTTCATGTTCCCCCTGAAAACACATTTGAGGAAAAAGGGGTTTGGAAATGAAGGGGAGAAAAGGAAATGCCCTGCAGTGTACAGTACACACCTCCAAATCTCCATGAAGTGCTTCTGTGTATTTTCATTATGCGTCTGAATGATAGGGGGAAGAGAGACTAAGTGTGTGTTCCTGTTTGTGTGTATAAAAAGAACAGAACATAATGTGTCTGTGTGGAGGTAATGTAATGTATTGGAGGTTTCTGCAGGATCAGGTACAACCTTTCATGTTTCCTCCATTTATGCCAGAACCACCACCGGTCCCCTGTCATCCCGACCCAGAAAAGCGCAGTATCCTGTAAAAGAATCTAAATGAAAAGTTGCCCGGCCCTGGCAGGTAGAGATGGACCAGAGAGATATTCAGCTGGACTGGGTGACTTGCATTCTGGGTAATGTCTCCGCTTCCACCCCCGCCTTCCGCTACGGGCAGCTTTGTCTCGGGATCACATGCTGTTCTAGGTGACCGCTCAAGAGATGCAGGGGCGCGGAATTCACCGCACTTCCCTGCTGACATTTAGATCTCTTTATTTTCCTCCAGTTTTCAGTCCACCAACAACAACAACTGGCCATGGCGAAGTGGGAAATGCCAGGGAGTCTGGCCTGGATGAAGGAGGCTGGAGGGTGGAGGTCGCCTTCTCATAGGGGGCCAGAAATAACCTGCATGCTGTACGACCTGGCTAGGATTTTTTGTTTAAAGCACATTTTGAGAAATGACATACGGCTAAAATTGTCAGCCTTTAAAGACAAGTACTGTGAAATGCTCACCAGCGGCCGATTGCGTTTGCGTTCAGGATTTCTGGGCAACATTGATGCGGTGTGGCTGCTCCTATGACAGCCATCAAATTAAAAACCAATTACAGCTCAGCCATTGTTGATACATGCAGGACAGGAGAGCGTAAGTGACCCTTAAGCCCCTAGGAGTGTGCTCATCCATTTTAGGAATGAAAATATTTTCAGTTTCGAGTGCGACAACTGTTCCCATGAAGCTCTCTTGTGCTGGTATGCTGTCTTCTGGATGGACAGCACGCAGGGAGAGTTATTGCCTTTCTCTGCCCTCTTCAGAAAAATCCTGAACTGTAAATAATTCTGCTCTTATGATCCGCAGCTGTGCCGTCCCGACCGGGACACCTAGGAAGGAGACAACTTCCTCCATAAAGCGAAGCATGTAACTGAAGACCATACACAATTACAGCTGTTAGATATGTCCAGTTGGCTTCATGTAGAAAGTAGGGCTTTTAGCAGCAGGGTTATTGACAAAGAAGGCTTAGTTCACCTAAAAATGTGTGCATGCGCAGTAACGTTTATGTTGATCTGCTTGTTTATTTATGAGGGCATTTGTGTGAACTATTCCTTTATGTTAATTTAACGATTTAATCGGCATATTATATCATTCATTTCATCACATTTGGCACTGGCGTAAGCAGCAATCGATTAAATAAACTTCTAACTGGTAACAAAGAGGTCTGATATGTGTGTAGAATATCCTAATATGGGCTGTATAATTAAGAGCCAGATGTGCTGTTTCAACACTGACAAATAGAAAATACACAAATGTGATCTTTTATTCCCACATGCATCATGCACTTGTCTTGATGTTGGCAAAAGATATGAACACACAGACACACAATGTCTCTTTCTCACACACTTCACACGCACACATTACGAGGATTTATGCGATAGATACCTGGAGACGTGTACTGAAAAACTGCAGTATGGAGATTAAAAAAACAAAAACAACCGAGTCAGAGGAGGGGGAAAAGTGAAATAAAAAAGAACAAGCTGGAAATACCTCATATCCCTTGCCAAATACGCAACATTCGGTAAGAATGAAATCTTTATCTCTCTAATCTATGGTGACACTTTTATCTACGCTTATAACTCAGAGAATGACAGTATAATATGTTCTCTTAATGTGCTCGTGTAAAAATGATCTACAAATCTTTTGCTGTATTTACAGTTGTGAATTTATAAACGCTGTTCTTCCAAATCCACCCACACAATCCCTCTCCGACAGAGAAATGAATATGAAACAGATACAGGAGCCACTGTGCTGTGAGAGCTTTTTAGGGGTTCGCTCATCAAATTCCACCCCTCTTCTGCTCCAGGGGCAGCTCGGTTGACACGATGGCCTCTTAAGAATGCCTGCCATCTTGAGTGCTCTACTGACCGCGAGCTGTGTGTAACACAAGCCTTGATGAAGCACCCATTTACATTATCATGTGAGTCCTTTTCTCACTTCATACCGTATTAGCCACGCGTTCTCGCTTCACGTTCGCTCCATTATTTCGGTTTGAAAGTCGGGAGATAAATATCATGCTGAATAAGCAGTTGAGGTGAACAGGCTGAGGGATTGTCATAGTTTCTGCTGTTCCAGTTGTTAGTGCAGGTTTGGATCAGAATCAGATTGTTCAGCATGGTTTTATATGGGTACTTACAAGAGTCTGAGGATTTTCTTCCAGAAAGGAGATCTGTGAAGGCCTTGTGGTTTATTTCTTCCTAATGAGATTATTATGGGCTACCTGAACTACTCAAAGATGAATTTGAAAATCTGAAATATGAGGGTGCAAAAAATCTAAATATTGAGAAAATCTCCTTTAAAGTTGTCCATTAGAGGTGCTGTTTCAGGCTGCTGCTAAGAAGAAACAGGTTTGTTTTAACGTTTTCTATTAGCTTACCGCTGTAATGACGTTATGGAGAATAGATGAACCTGAAAGCTGAAATTCTAAGCTTTACATAGATATCAAACTTGAGTGTTTAATTCCCAAAGAGCGACAGCAGCGAGTGAAGTTTGAGGACGTGTTTCCGGCCATTTTTGTTAGCGATCTTGCTGCATCCACTCACAAAAATAAAGTTATGATGTATTTGCGGTAGGACATTTACAAAATATCTTCATGGAACATGATCTTTACTTCATATCCTAAACATTTTTTTTATCATTTGATCAAACCATGGCTATTGCTACAATTTTATCTGTGCTACTTGTGACTGGTTTTGTGGTCCAGGGTCACATATACATATGGTTCACTTTATCAAAAAAGGTTAAAAGGAATATCTATATTTTTAAGTTTAAAAGTCATCTTCCTTAACAAAAATATGACACACAGATTTGTATGACAATGTATAGACATGTATTTTTGTGCTGCCTTTTTTTCAACATCCTATTTTGTAAATTCTGAAATGTTTTTACACTGTAAATATATACACTGTAAGTCATGTTTACACATGTTTTTCCATTACTTGAACTCAGAGTAATTTGACCAATTTTAACTTTATTTTACAAGTTATACGAACTGCAAGATTTTTATCAGGTGAACATAATTTAAATTTAAGTGAAAGTCAATTTTATTTAATAAAGAAATTTAAGGCATTTTTAAGTAGATTTGTTTTACAGTTTAAAAAAAATGAATTTAGTAAACTGATATGAGAATTTCAGATTGTTGCACATTTCAGCAACTCACCACTGGTAAAAAACAGTTCAATAGTCCCCAATAGTCCCCACAGCATTGAATAGTGCCATATATTGATACTGTAGACAAATTTATTGTGTTCTCATTTTATATATAATTTAATAGAGATAAAAACGCATCTACAAAATCTTGACCCGAGTTTTATTATGGTTTTTAAAACAACATCAAAACGACTGTTAAGTGAGTATAAACCGAGGAAGGGAATTACAGTTTGTGTGGATCTGTGCAGAGCTCCATTATACAGTAGGTCTTGCAGCACCTCGAGGACAAAATGTGAGAGAAATCATTTAGAGTTTTCTTACAGGAAAATAAGACGAATGATGCTCTCGAGTATGTCAGAATGGAATGTGCATACCTGAAAAGACCTTTTACATCTCATTTGCCGTCAGTCTGATAAGGCCCATTTCACGGCCTGTTGAGAGTGTGTGTGTGTGTGTGTGTGTGTGTGTGTGTGTGATGCTGTAAGTGTATTGTGTGTGTCCAGAGCTTCTATATAGGTGCTTGTTTCTGTCTGAGTGTGTGTGTGTGTCTATTGCTCTCCTCTTTCATTGCAAAGAAACAGAGAAACTTTTCTGCGCACAGGCCCGTGGAGCTGCAGAATGAGTCTGGTGATAGGATCGGTTTACCCTCACAAGCCTGGCTTTGTTATCCGATCCGCCGCACGCAGGGACACGGAGAGCAGTCAGACCCGCTTTAATTCACACAAGATGTCCAATCGGCACCGTCCGGCATAACAGCGTTCCTGTGTCCTTGCGTTCCTGGGCCCGCAACAGGTCCAGACGAGCTCCTGGATCAGAGTTGCGGTTCTCCTCGCAGGAACTTCTGGTTCTGCCATTACTTGTGAAGGTAAACACGCGCACACACAGAGGCGTATCGGCGTTCCCGCACACATCGGCTTCGTTAAGCGTTTCATTCAAGCGTATAAGAGCAGTGCCGGCGCCGGGCCAGGTCGGAGGAAGGTGATACCTGCAGTTCGGCTCCGCCAAGACTCACAGTGCTTCGAAAAATGAAGATTTTCACTCTGCCAGGGTGGCTCTTTGTGTCTTTTCTTCCCCCGTCAGCTCTCTTTATTTTTCCTTTCGCCATTTCTCTCTCTTCGGAGTTTGAGTTGTAATGATTGAAATGTGTGCGGATTCCCAGCATGCTTAGTGCTCATTATCAGAGAGGATTCATCAGCGTCCACTCAGCAGACCCACTCGACCGCAACAGCTGGCCCTCATACCTAACCTAATAAGTCCACATACATTCAGCTCAGTCCAACGTTTATAAGTTCTGCCATGCTGATGAAAGATATGATTTCACTGGTAAAAATCAGTTCATGATAGGCTCTTGAATAACAATGTTAGCGTGTTGTGGGTGGTTGCTACGGGGTTCTGAGAAGTTGCTTTTGTTGTTTTGTTTGTCTTCCTCCGATCTCTATGATATTTTGGTCTCTATATATGGCTTAACCCTCCTATTATCTTTGAGGTCAAATTGACCCTACCTTAAAATCTCAGAAAATATTCTGATTATATATATTTTTCTGACCTTTGTTGAAGTTTATTAGAAAAATGTATGAACATACACATCTTGTGCCTGTACACAATTGGACCCAATTGGTGATGTCAATGGTAAATATGTGAAATACTGTTTTGACAGGTAAAATGTAATTAATGTATGTGTTGCCTGTAATATCCAGTAAACGTTTATGCTACAAAAAGTTTTATTTGAATGTAAATGGAGCAATTCAAGGCATTATGTTGTGTCCTACACTGTAAACATTTTTGCTGTAGTTATGCAGCAGTTTGCCAGTAACTTACTGTAGATTTATATTTATATAATATATCTAATTTATTGGCAACAGTTTGTTTAAAGATAAATGAACATTAAACATGAACAAATCTTTATCTTTACAGTAAAAATGGTAAATTTGGAATAAAAATGGTTTTTGTTTGCATTTCTTTGCAGAAAATGAGTCCTGGAGAAACAGGTCAAAATAACAGAAAATATGCTGTGTATTTCTTCAGACTGCAAATAAAACAAGTTCATATTCACCTTTAACCAATACAACAGTAATATTTGTACATGTATTTAGGGAAAGTTAAAAAATTATTTAACCTTTTCATGTGTCCTGTCAGTCCTTCACATTGCTGTTGGATGACTTTGTCACTCCAGAAGTTTGATTTTGTTGAAATTCAACAGACACTGGACTGGAATGACCACAATACATGTAGAAATGCTGGTTTGAAATGAAAAGTTGGAGTGGTCTCTTAATTTTTTCCGCGGCTGTATATTTAAAAAAGCGTAAAGGCGCCGTCTGCCCGTGGGTATATGCACTGTATACCTCAAGAAGTTGCAGCTTTATTGTAAACACTCCCGGTTTCCACTCTCTGTAATACATATACAACTGGAACTATTTCACTGCGAATGAGCCACGTAATAAGACACAGTAGCCAGATAAAAGAGAGAAAGAGACGTCATTTCAGAAAGAACAGAGGTAGGGTGTGGGAATTAGTGAAGGAATCCATCACAAACCCACATCTGATTATGTGAAGCGGACCATCAACACAACGCAGGATCTCTCTCTGTCAACCCGTGGCCACATTAATCACGGCAGCCATTGCCAAGCTAAACACGAGAATACTAATGCCATTAGATTAGGGTTCAGAGACCGGGTACCTAGCAGGCTTGATTTCATTTGTTGAGCAAGAAGGGAAATACCGCAAGACATATCCATGGGCTGGTGCAAGGTTATCCCCCTTCTCCGTTCTCTCAGAATTCCCCCCGGTCCTCTAATTCGTGTAATACCACTGGTTTTCAGGGATGTTATTAATCAATAGATTCCCTAATGAGACAAACAGCCTGGGGAGAATCTCCACCAGGGGCCTCCACCACAGTCCATCTATTGTGTTTGAAACTCTTCTGTAAGCACTTTTTGACACTTTTTTTGTAAAGCTATACAATTCGCAAATCTTTTTGTCTTCATTGGTTAAATTTGAGCCTATATGCTTCACTAAGCCCCACTGTTTAATGTCTCAGTATGTCTCACCACCACAGTCTATTTACACTGCATAAATTGATCTTAGTATCTTGCTTTCTAGTAAAACGTCTAAATATTCCTAAAACAAATTCACTTTGGAAGCAAAACGGTGAATGATAATATAGCTTGCTTTCAAAGAATACATTTGTATTTTAAATAAAGGTTCATTTTTCTTACCCCCTTAGCATATTTGATCTTGTGTTAACTGCGCACATGAGAGTTTTTTTTATTAGACTTGTGCTTGAAAAGAACAAAAAAACAACAACATTTTGCCAATGGGATAGACGAAATAAACTGAATTCGAGATATAATTTCTTAAAGCGTGTTTGAAAGAGAGGCAAAACCAATGATTTTGGTGTACAGCATCCTCACATTCTCACTGTTTACAAGGCAACCGCATGACAATCGTGTGCAGCGAGTGTTAATGGCTCTCTCTCGCTCTCAGAAACTTGTGTTTGTTTGATGCTGTTGGAAACAAGCTGTCATGATGGACGGCACCTGCAGTTCAAGCAGATACGGTTGCACTCGTGGTTGTTGTATCAGAGGGGGGGAGATGCACGCGTTCTCTGATGTACGGAGAGGAAAAGAGGACCACACATTTTTGTAGAGGGACTTCTAAAGAACAAGGCCTTTTAATGTCAACAACACAGCTGTGTTTACATAAATGCCATTAGAGAAAAAGGGAGAGGAGGTTAGAGAGAGACGATGAAGAACGACCGAGATGAGATGATGTAATAAGCCTGAGGGAGAAGCGGAGAGCGACCTTTGACATTTCAAGCCCTTTTTCTATTCTTATTAGTGCTGTCTACATAGCGGGCCAGGTTACCTGAGCACACCTGAGTAGGTGAAGGAGGTAATGTGGAGGTCAGCCACTTGTTTGTGTACAGTGATGAACAATGAACATCAGAGGAAGAGAGACTATAAGAAAAGTGTTTTGCTTTAAGATTCCGATTTAGTGTCCAGCTGGTAGAATGTTTGCTAAATACGTGGTATTAAGGGGGGGGAAACGATTTGTTTACCCACTAGTATTTAATATTTTTTTATTATTTTTCGATAATTAATCATTTTTATGCAAAAGTATCTATTACCATAACAATTACTTTGAAAGTAAATAAAAATACAACTGATCATGAATATTCATCAGTGTTTATTTAGGTTCATCTAAATGTTTATTCTCAGGTAAATTATTCTGACTGTTAATTATTAAACAAACAATAAATCCCACCTCTAATTAGCAAAGATTGAAGAAAAATAGTTCATGAAATGAGATGAATAAATGAATTTGCATAAAAGAAAGAGAAATAAAGAAAACAATAACCCAACACAAATTGGTGATTTGGAAATGGACATGTTTCGGAAAAATAACAAATAAAGATATATACTATTTTTATTGCTTATCTATGTGAATATGAGTTGAGAATATGAGTTGTCTCACTCTTTTTTTTAGTATCTCTCATCCTAAGTAGTACTGTGTCAAACACAGTTTTTGTGTTTTGTACGTTTAGTTGGCGTCTATAAGTTTGAAGTTATTATATTCTGGTGTATTCATAATAGTTAGACAGATGGGGAAAACAGACAAAAAAATATTGATGACTCATCATGCACCACACAGATTTTTGCCCAATCAAATGCTAATTAAAATAAGAATGTACCTCCCCCATGTAACTGACTAGCAAGAAAGTAACTCTGCTGTCCTTCCAAAACCTTGGCTGTCCAAATTTGCTGTATTTCAGGAAAAAACGCTGTACTTTTTAAATGATTAAATACTGTGCTGTCAAAGTTGACAAGCACTTTTTAATACTTTATATTGGTTAGATATTTGCAAAACCCAGTGACAAACATAAAGGATGACTAATAATAATGATTAAGAATAAAAAAAATGAGAGATATGAGGTTTAAGCAGCAATATGTTAACGCAGGACAGAAAAGTGCCTTTTTTAAATGATTTCTTTGTTTGTAACCTCAGGAACCTATCCCATATAAAAGCACCAGAAAAGTACCTCAAAACATGCATCAACATTTTTTATGCGTTTAAGGAAAAGAATAATATTCCAGAATGATTTAGCCTGTAACTCACAGTATCCTTATGGTTACTTATAAAATCTTTAGTAGGCATAAAAACCGTCGGCACACATAAACATCCCCACAGACGGACAGCAGGCAGTAATTCAATAAAGGGACAGCGAGGGCTTTTAAAGATTTTACTGAGGAAGGATTATTCCTCTTACAGAACGGGACAGAAAGAAAGAAGGAACATAAATCTGCACAAATAGGGAGAGCAGAAAGCAAGCAAGTTGGAATCAATAAAACAAAAAAAACGATGAACCTGAGTCTAAGGAGGATAACCTGTGTAACAGGGTTACTCAATTGAGTTAAAAATGCGTCGAAATGTTGCAATAGGTAGAAAGACAGAAAGCAAGAGAGAATGAATTCATATAATAGTTGTGTTAGATGCTTATTTTCTATTGTTGGGTGTTTATTATTTAGTCGTACTGCGTTTGCACTGTTGAACCAAACACTTGACCATGGCCCGCTGTTTATTGTACCCTTGACCGCACGCACGCACACACACACACGTGCAGGTGCAGTGAAAGGCTCTAACAAACAGGCTGATCTCACATCTCTTCTATCTGTAGCCCATTCCAGTGGTGAGTGTGTCCCCTCATGTGTTAAATTGTCCGTACGCTGTCCTTCCTTTCCTAGCAGTGATCCTGATAAGGAGTATTAACTCACATACAGCAGCAGACACAGAGTACAAGCCACACACACACACACACACACACACACACACACACACACACACACACACACACACACACACACACACACACACACACACACACACACACACACACACACACACACACTGTAAAAAATCCCCCAATATTCCACCAGCAGTGTAGCCATATAATAAATGTATACATTTCAGATACAAAGCAATTTAAATATAGAATACATTTTGAAAAAAAGAATTTATTAACCTTATACAAACCAACATTTTGCACCACTTTTATAGAATGACCCAATATACTGTGTGTGTGTGTGTGTGTAGTATATTCACATGCATTTATATAGTATATAATACCTAACTTGAGGAGACATTTAACATTTATGCATTTGGCAGATGCTTTTTTCCAAAGTGACTTACATTGCATTACACATTATACATTTGCATTTGAGCATGTGCAATCCCCAGGGATCGAACCCATGACCTTGGCATTGCTAGCGCCATGCTTTAACCATTGAGCTACAGGAAAGCTGTTGGCCTCCACTATGTAGCCTATAGGCAAAACTTACAACCTGTACAAAAACACATAATAATCTCAGCGTTGTCGAAACAATTCATGTCCACATGGATCCATGAAAATAACCAAAAAATAATGCATTATACAAACCAGGCCAGTAGTTGACACTTTGTAAATAGACAGTGTGCCTATTTTTGAATACTCTTTGTCACGTTTATGTGACCCAGGATCACAAAACCAGTCTTAATAGCACGAAAACATTTTTAGTAATAGCAAAAAATACACTGTATGGGTCAAAATGATCGATTTTTCTTTTATGCCAAAAAATCATTAGGATATGAAGTAAAGATCATGTTCCATGAAGATATTTTGTAAATTTTCTACTGTACATATATCAAAAATTTATTTTTGTGAGCGGATGCAGCAAAATCGCTATAACAAAAATGGCCAGAAACTACAAACTTCACTCGCTGCTGTCGCTCTTTGGGAATTACCAACTCAAGTTTGGTATCTATGTAAAGCTCAGAATTTCAGCTTTCAGGTTCATCTGTTCTCCACAATGTCATTACAGCGGTAAGCCAATAGAGAGCATTAAAACAAACCTGTTTCTTCTTAGCAGCGGCCTGAAACAGTGCCTCTGATTAACAACTTTAAAGGCGATTTTCTCAATGTTTTGATTTTTTGCACCCTCAGATTCCAGATTTTGAAATAGTTATATCTCGGCCAAATATTGTTGCATCCTAACAAACCATACATCGATAGAAGCTTATATATTCATCTTTATATATACCACAGCACATAAAAGTTTTTGGTTTAAAAACGTTGTGTAAATGGACCTTAAAATGTTTATTCCCCCACTTTAGCCTGTCAGAAGTCTGCCTGCTTCACCTCTAACAGCCTCTTCCCAACAGCTCCTTGATAGCTGGATATCTCTGCACTAATACGTCACAGACATACACAATCGGCACACAGCCGAGCCTCTCACTCACAGTCGGACCCCGGTACTCATCTGTCTTGTTCACATGTCTCTCTCTCCCTGTTTCCCGAGCTTCCAGTCAAGGCAGACGTCTCTGTGAGGGGCTGAAGTCTCCCCAGTCTGCCTGCGTGTATTTTTAGACCTTCAGCGCCAGAAATATTCTCCGACTTGACAGTTCGAATGTGCGCACCAGCTTTCAGAAGATGTTTATAAATTTCTCGAGCAATTCCGCAAGAACGACGTAAGGCCGCAGAAAGTCCGAAAAATCAAGAAAAATCCCTCACAAACCATAACTCCAGACCGCTTCAGAACAAAAAGATTTTCACACTTTGAGCATAAAACGGCCTCCCCGGAGACGGATAGTATTAATATTTCACATTTCATTGAGGGGAAATGGATTTTCTGTGTAGATCTATACAGTATCCTTAACCTGAGAACACAACGTTTTGAAATTGCATTAGTAAGCAAAAACTGTCCTTTAATGCCTATCTGGAGAAACAGTTGAAGCTGATTAATTTTCCGTCAGCGGCCGACCCAAGGCGGAATGGCCCTAAAGTAATGTTTAAAACGTCTCCTTTCAGAGGTAAATGGCCACTATAGCGCCACATTGCTTTTCAAATGGGGCTCAATTGAAACATCATAAACAAAGCGTCGCCGTCTGACAGGCCCACAATGGAGGCAACGAAGGGAAAGACTATATCAGCACACTCAAATATTGACTTTGAAACACATTAGCAAATCTGTTCACCCCGATGTAAAAAAAAAACGTTTTTAGGGTCTGGCATTTGAGTGACCTTTTCCTCATTTGTATGCAAATCCCCTAATTACAATATCCAAAGTCTTTAACCTTCGCCACACACCACGTCGGATTAAGACTTGGCATGGATGTGTTATGATTCAAACCCTGATCTGGGTTTCATGTAACAGGTCGGTAATTGGGTATTATTTCTAAGGAATTGGCTCGTAATTGAAATGTAATGCGAAACATTCGTAATTCATCAAATAAGCCAGCTTAATTCATTTCCAAACCAGTTTTCTCTTCTGTCTAAATGAATTTTCCTTGACGCCGGTGTTGGCATCACGGGGGAAAACACAGTTGCTTGGAGGTTGCTCTGTCACAGTTCTCAGATGTTTTAAAAAATCTGAGCGCTGCATATCGAGATATATTAAAGATATCTCAATCCGATGTTTTTCTTCCCCCCCAAAAAACGGCGTTCCTCCTAGGGCCTGTTTTCATGTGACAGCCACCGTGGAATGCGGCACTCTCACATGCAGGAATGTTTGAGGCCAGTTCATTCTGGCAGCGAGAGGGCAGAAAGTCACGCTCTCCAGGGGTCCTTCCAAGAATAATTTGGACACAAGGTTGAGTTTCACCCCGGTGGAATCGCGGGAGGTTCAGGTCAGAGGGCATTTTGAAGGGTAATAATCCATTAGAGGCCACATCACTCATAACTCACTTATTTACAAACAACAAGGGTATGTAAAGTGAAGGTGGCAACTGCGGCTATACCTAAGCGCTGATATGAAATAGCACACCGTGAGCGTTATTCTCCCGGGGAACCGATATGAGCGGGCCGAGTTCACAAAGGGCCGGCGCAGCCCGAGAACAAACAGTAGGCTGCAAAAAGAGGCGCTTTTATTATAATTGAGAAATGAGCTTGCCGCCTGGCCTTTACAGCTGGCCTGAGATGACTTACCCTCGCGCTGAGGTAAAACGGTTTCATTTTGCATGTTTAAATTGCCTCCATTCTAATCTGTTTTCAAAGCCTGTCCCTTTAGCCTATCAGGTGAAATATTAATTGTCTGAGGGGGGGGGTGTGCCTATCAGGCTGAAATCAGAGCCTGTAGTTACTCCCTTCAGAAACAACAAAGGCTACGACTCTTTTAGCAAATGTGATTGTTAGGGCAATGTGACTGGACGATAACAGAGAGAGAGAGAGAGAGAGAGAGAGAGAGAGAGAGAGAGAGAGATTTGTGTTTATACGTGGGTTGTCAGTCGCACATCATAATCAGATATCGTACGGATGTTGGCGCTAATTTGATTCAATGTATTTGCAGGGGTCAGAAATGGGATATTACGCCGATACATCAACAGAAGTAAAACACATGGCAATGATTTAGAAGCTACAACCCACTGAACTGTAAAATACCTGGATAAACAAGCAAACACATTTCGGAATACCAAATGTTAAAGTAAAACTTGCATCAAAGTATGCATGACAACTAATTGTCAACATTTTGAATTCAGCGCATAAATGCCGCGTCTATAATTTGTCTGCTTATTTCCTGAAATTAACCTAGTGATTATCACAATAAACTGTAGATTTTAACATAATATAATTATGCATTAGGCAAGCACCAGTGAGCGGGATAACTACCAATATTACACATCTATGGAAATGTAAGTACCACTTTTCGAATTATGTACACAAACTATGATTAGACGACATCAGAGGACATCAAAAAAGATGATCAGTGACTTCACCAACATGCTTCTGCCTCACCATATTTGTTTCAGCATAGTAGAAATTTAAAGGGATAGGTCACCCAAAAATGAAAATATACTCATCCTCTTGTCATTTTAAACCCGTAGGACTTTCTTTCTTCTGCAGAACACAAACTAATATATTCGACAGAACAACGGTGGTAGCCATTTACTTGCATTGGTTTTGTGTTCATACAATACAAGTGAATGGGTATCGCCATTGTTTGGTTACCAACATTCTTTAAAATATCTTCTTTTGTGTACTGCAGAGAAAAGAAAGTCCTACGGGTTTAAAATGACAAG
This sequence comes from Oreonectes daqikongensis, assembly GCA_026939265.1. NCBI lineage: Eukaryota > Metazoa > Chordata > Actinopteri > Cypriniformes > Nemacheilidae > Oreonectes > Oreonectes daqikongensis. The sequence goes on along the minus strand of JAOTQM010000351.1, from coordinate 5,245,178 downwards.
AGGGGGAGTAAATGATCAAATCATTTTCAATTTTGGGTGAACTATCCCTTTAAAGTTCCATAAGATCAAAAGTAGTTTTGCCTTTACTGTGAATATGTTCTAGCATGCTCTTAAACATTCACCAAATTTGCATTTAGAATACAAAACGTATAATCTATCACTTCTGCCAATACAGATAAGTTTGTTTATGACACCGTTCAAATTCCAGGCTGTAAGGTAAACTACACACTATTGGCTATTTAAAAAGGAGGCGGCACTGCATATGTCCCACTCTAACTTCAGGAGAAACGTCACCATATCAAACAAAGGCACTTCTTTAAAAAACAAATGAGTTGTGAAATATATTTTTAGCTTTGCCACCGAGTTTTATTTCTTGGCTTTGTTTCTCTGACTCAATGTGTTGAAACACATGTAAAATACCCGACAACACATAAATCAAAACAAAGTAAGACAAGAAAAGATACGCCGCGTGTTGTGCCCGTCCGTGCTGATCTGAACCCTGCTATGCCACAACAGATTTGATCTCTGACATTTGACAAGGTAAAGGACACCCAAGATTAGTCTCTGGTGACCACAGGCATCACTACCTGACAGAAAACGCAGTGCTCATCTCATTTCTTAGCGGGTCATTCTACCACCCCGCCGATGTGCCTGAGAACTAAAATCGACTGGAGATGACAGAGAATGGTTTGTGTTTTGCTCTGTCACAACGTGTCTGTAACATCCATTGTTGCAGTCTAAAGGAACAGCGGGAAGGGCAGGAACAAACTCTGTGGGTCTTCCACAAACTTACTGCACCGTACGGAAAAACTGAGGATTGCCATTGATCGGTAAAGTGCCGTGCATTCGGAATAACTTGGAGAACGTTTCCAGGAAGGCGTCCTCGTGAGCAAATCAATCTCACTCACACCGTGAGCCAACCTGGAGCAGTCAGCTTCAATTTGATTCACAATGCTTACCCGCCAACTCAACACTATGTTCTCCTACACTTCTAATTGAAGAACATGTGTAAATAACAAACACGATTATATTTGCCCTCTTTTCCAGCAAAGCGAATGGAGTTGTGTGAATGGTTCTCTTATAATTCTATGACTTTCTCTACTTTTTACTAAGTCTATTTCAAACACTTCAATCATCCAAACTGGCATCCATGATTGAAGCTAAATGAGAGAACCGAGACTGACAGTTGTGACAATACAAGGCAAAAATGAGATTCTGTTTGTCTTTAGTTCATTGAGCTGAATGTGTGCAGCGAGAACAATCGCTGAATGGATGTGAAAGGGAGTTTGCTGTGTGGGTGGGTGACAAACAGGACTCTGCTGCGGACCCCCGGGCCCGGCTAACTGCGGGAGGGGAATGGGTGAAATTGCTGCACGGGAGATCAACAGTATCTGGTGTGAAACAGGAACGTCTTCCAGGCTGAACTGAGTTTTTCGTGTTTCCTGTGGCCTGAGCAACACAGAGACGTCACATAGTCTCACTGCCTTTAGCTGTTGTTTAAACGTTTCATATCAAGAGTAAAGACAATCGTAGAAAACTGCTTTAGGGTAAATGTAACCGAGTTGATTCAGCCTTCTGCAAGAATGCTTTGAAACATCGCTCATTGGAGATCTGGCTACTTTGTGTTTTAAAAGCTGTAAACAACCTTTTATTTGTTTCAAGGGAAAGTCACGAAATCTGTCAATATGTATAAAGCTTTGAGAATTAAATAGATGACAAGTTGACATGGGATGTTCCGTTAGAGTCTCAGAAGACATCCCATCGCATCCTTTAAAAAATAAATATTTGGGAAAAATGTAAAAAAAAAATAAGGCCACCTGATGCAGGGAGTTCTTATTAAACTTTTATTATATTTTTAGATTATATATTTTCTTTTAAAAATTAACCACCAAATTGAACATGCTACAATGCATGCTGGGAAATTTTATTTAATGTAAAATTGTTAGTCCAGTAAACAAAACATCTTTGTTAGCAACATGTATAGACTCATCTTATTCATTGTATGATGATTTCATTTGCAAAAACATCATGTTCAATCATGTTTTTTACTGTGCCGTCATGTTTTTATTTAGTTTTATTGTGTTATTTAGCTATATTTTTGAAAACTACCCAACTGCTGTTTGATTTATATTACATGTTTTTGCAAAACTCTTTATAAACAAAAGAATAAATCATTTTAAAGTAATTTATTTTCTATTTTGAAGGTTTTTTTTTACAGTGCGTCAAGACATGAAAGTGTGCAGTCAAAAACCAAATATTTCAATATTAATGAAAGCCAATGAAAGTCTCATAAAAGATGCTATTCTGTTAAAGCTCTATTCTGTACTGTATGAAACACTTGTCTCATTCGTGTCTCTTTTATATCTCTTGGGAGTTTTAAAGAGAAACATCTGTGTCAAAGTTGAGGTCTTTCGAGCTGTGAAAGTGTAACCTATGACCAATACAATTTAACCGTGGGTGTCTGAAAACAATTCTAATGTCTGTTTTTTCTCCGCAGTGGCTCAAGGGAAGTGTATTATTGATGCGGCAGGTAAGCAAACATACTAATCTTTCAATGATCAATACAACATTCCAGTGTTTCACTCTCTGAGCGCCCGCTTATCTTGTTTTTGTCTCACACAACTCTGTTTCTCTCTCTTTCTAAGCCCACTTCGAACTATTCCTTCATATGCTTTCTTTCTTGTGTCTCTATCTATGGAAACCTGCTGCAGTATCGTGGCCTTGGGGACGGGTTGCGATGCCAGAGGCTCGTCTCTTTCTTGACATCCAGAACAGATGCCTTATACTAACAAACACAACAGCCTATCTCAGCCTCCCACATAAAAACACCTCACACACTCTCTCACCTCAGCAGTGATACTGACACTCCAGGAAGTCCCCTAAAGCCGCTAAATGTGCAGCTGGCACAGCGGGGAGGCCTCATCCCAGAGCTAATCTGGACAGGTGACGTGCAAAACAGCGCAGCACCTCTGGACATGTTTCTTCTTTATGTTGCTCTTTTCTAAATCCCACACTGAATGGCTTTGCTCAAAGTCTCTTGGCAGATATTCAGGGTCTCTGTACAGGGATGTCGCTCAAAAAATGTGATGGCTATTTTTCCTTTCTTTTTTTGTAAAAAGGTTTTCTTCATTGTCTCTTTTTTGGAAGGGCTTTCAACTGCACATCTGAGATTATTTGGCAGGTATAAAGAGCTCACTTGAGGATATCCAAATATGCTAATCGCTAAGCTTAGCTTAAACTTCAGCACACAGCAGAGAACTTTCAGGTAACAACTGTTTATGACTTTTGTCTTAAAGATCCAATGTGATCCATTACCTGGTTTTCTCTCTTTTGGTTTTGGTGTATTTTGAATTAAAAAGGTCTGTTTGGGGGATGTTAAAGGACTACAAATTTCTATGCAAAATGACCCAAGATATTGTTGCTGGCACCTCGGATGTCCAAATGCGCTATTTTTCAGGAAAATTTTTAATTGATTAAATAATGCGCTGTCAAAGTTGACAAGCATTTTTTTGTATTTTACTGGTTAGATATTTGCAAAACCCAGTGAAAAACATAAACAGTGACTAATAAAAATGTATTTATGGCAAAAAATAAAAATCATAAAATATGGTGATGCAAGGTTTCGATATATAAGTCTTGTTTTTAGGGAGAAAATCAAAATTAAAGCGAGTTTATGCCTAAAACAAGAAAACAAAATTATAATTAAGTGTATTGAAATAACTTGAATTAAGTAGATTTTTTTTATATTATTTCTTGTTTATGCAGAAAGTTTTTAGAAATTTTTAGATGCTTATACTGCAAAACAAGACACACGAAATTCATTTTGTCAGTGTACATATAAATTTGATACTTTAAAAAGTCGCTAAAGTCGCCAGATGACATCATGATTCATATGCTGTTTTGCATATTCTTAATACCATTGCATCATATTTTGTCTTTATACCTGTTATGCTTCTTTTCTCCTCTTTGTGCTCACATACTGTGTGTTTGCTTACGTATTTTCTGTTTTTCTTGTCAGACAACCAGAAAATGTGAAATAGCAACTGAATGTGACCTGTTGAAGCTAGATGCACAAGCATCAATTAAAAAAAGCAAAGGTTTAATAAGTCATTAAATTTAGTCACAAAGTTTGCAATGCTATGAAAGAGATAGTCGGGCAAAATGAGCGAGTGCATTATTTATATTTTTGGTCTGTTTTGCCCCAGATGAAAAGCGCTGATATGCACCGACACTTTAACATAAACATGTTACCAACTCATATATTGGTCACCTCATAAGTTACTCTCAAGTGCGAAACTTTGAATTTGTTGGGTTCGGACAAAGTTCACAAAGCCCCTCGAGGCCACAACACAAATCACAAACACACATTTAATTAATCTGCCATGAATGTACCCACATACCCTCCTTTAAAGCTGGGTTATTATTTAGTATCTGCCGCTATGGTTAAATTAAGAAGAGAAACAGGCGCAGCTTGCTTGCATTTTAATTATCCCCCCTCTGCAGGCGAAAGAATCTCACTTCTCATCCTCTGCCAAGTGGTCCACCACCTACTGGAAAGCAGCGATGCTTTAGTTCTGAAGAGAGCTACTCAGATGAGCTCCAGCTCCCAAAGTGCCACTGCAAATGTGACCTGCAGATGGGCGGACTGGAGCCGATGGTCTCCGCTGACGGTTGGGATGCTGCCGGGTAGCAAAACATGCACTGAAAACCACTGAGGATGAATTAAAGCAGCGGAATAGTTCAATTTGATCACCCCAATGAGTTTCCTGAGGCTTTTTGGTGTATGTAGTATTAAAATATGCTGAAGCGTAGCAACACAACGTACTGTTTTTTTGTGGTAACAATGAAGTTTAAAGTGTAGTGCCATTGAATTAAAATTAAGGTTGTGTTTAGATTTCAATTGTTTCTCCTAAATATCAAATATTGCAGAACACAAAGAAGATATTTTGAAGAATGTTGGTAACCAAACCGGTACCCTTGCATTGTTCTATACAATGGTAAATGAGTACCGCTGTTGTTTGGGTACTAACATTCTTCAAAATATCTTTTTTGTGTTCTGAAGAAGAAAAAAAGTCATACAGGTCTGAACAAAATTCTGACATTATAATATAAACTTGAACATATCTCATCACATTTACCCCAACCATAATCTGGCCAGTGCTACTTACAACAATTTTATAGTTCGCTCTGTCAATTCCCACATTTATTTCTAGTTTCATTTCATTATAAAAGAAACGTCAGCGATGAAATGAATACTCAAATGAAATGACTAAGAACTCAAATTCCCTGAGCTATGAATAAATATTTCTTCTAGGATCCCACAATGAGATCTTCCCTGGCTACCTAGGAACATCTGGCCTTTTGTTCTGCTTTAATAACGAAATGAAAATTGCCTCTCTCTCCGTCTTTATGTCGTCAGCTAGTTTGGGTATTTTCTCCTTTTTTAATAACTTATCATTTGTAACCCAGCTGCCTCCTTGAGCCGTGAGCTCTTGCACAAACATGCGACTCACCGTGTCGGAGCTTTCCAGGACAAAGGCAGAAGTAGAAGGAGCAGCGGAGGTCGGGCCTGTGTGCTTGTCTCGTTCCTCTTCTGTTTTAAGCTCATTCACAAGCATTCTAATCAGCTTAAGACCTCAGACCTCTGAAAACGCAGCATCTCCATTCACACAAGCCGAACGCTTTGGGTTCCTCCTGGTTTGATTGAGACGTAAATGCGTGAAAGTGCGTACGTGGGCGAGTATCTGTTTCTTGCGCAGCAGGTCGTCAGGTGTCACGTCAAGTTACACGGCTGGTCCAAATGTCTCTCTCTGGAACTGCAGCACGTTGGTGGTGGTTTAATTGATGGCTGAGAGGAGTTACGGAGGGCTGGGAGTCAAACGGGCTGAATTTCTTTCTGATTTAGTTCCCTGCAGACTTACAGCACTTGAGCGTGTCCCAGGGCATGAAAAATCCAATTGTTGACTCTCTGTCCATGATAAACTGTGACCACGAGTGCAGCTTACTCATAAGAATGAGTATTTTCTTTCTTGCTGATGATTGTATTGTGGTGAACCATGACCTTTATATGAAAACACCTGATTATTGCACAACTAGGGGATCCTGTTTTGGTCTGAGACAACAATTCAGTAAAAAGCATTTTCTATTCCTACTTACAAAAACAATTCAAACTATTACATTTTCTAGGCCTAGTTGATTTTAAGGAACAGCTTTGATTCTGTCTAAAAGATATTTGGATGAATGAAACCAAACAGTTCTTGGCCAACATTGACTACCATAGTAGGAAAAATTTCTTTGCATTGAAGAATCTAGGACAGCAAACAGTTCTGTGGCACGTTTGACTAACATTGTAAATGTTCCTACTATGGTTGTCAATGGGGTCCAAGAACTGTTTGGTTACAAGCATTCGTCCAAATATCTTTCTCTGTGTTTATCAGAACAAGGCATGTTAATGATGAAAGATTTTTTATTTTTAGGTGAACTGTCTCTTTAAGCTGGCCTTCGAGTCTGGTGAAACTGGTCCTCATTGGGTTTAGCTAGGCAGCTAGTTGTTGCAGCTGATCACTTAAAAGCAGAGACCTCTATAAAACCAGCCTACCGACTGGGTGACCATTTACGACCAACAAACCAAATGATCAGAATCAGAAAGAGCTTTATTGCCAAGTAAATTTACACATACAGTGCAAGGAATTTGTAAAGTAGGAATAAACATTACTATGATAATTTAGTATTTTTCTGTTTTAAACTTGGTTTATTTAAATGTTTAATTTAGAACGTTGTTGTCAGGAAAAACTTGGCAGAATAGATACTTTCTATTTTTTCTCCGCTATAGTTAGAACTAACAATGCCTTGCATTATTCAATCACATTCAGTTGTTCAATTGCAACCTTGACGGAAACACACAGATGTCTCATTTCCTCTTTCCACTATCAGTTATACCAGGGCAAGGAGCAACCTATCATCTCAAAGATAAGATCACAAGAGGGCTGTTTCAGGCACATTTGCATACGCTATTCAGATTTCCCCTTGGCACTTCCGTTTGCTGGAGAATCAATCTTAAGCTGGTGAATGTGCTTTGGAACATTAGTGGTTTAGAACTGGTCCAAGTTGGTCAATAGTTGTTCATCGCTGGACTTTAACTGGTCCAGCCTGTCATTGTTTGGTCAAGCCACTACAGTATGTTCCAGAAAGCTGGTTTGTTGCTTCTCCAAGAGATCCCAGACAGGCTAAAAACCATCCTCCATGTTCCAAACATATCTTCCAGCTGGATTTCCAACAGGGTAGACCTTATTTCTTAATTTACACTCTCTTGTCAATGTTTCTACACATTTCCTTATGTAGGCAGACTCAGTATTCAAGCCTTCAGCATGTTCAGCATTTACGCCAGCGTTCCACTGACAGCACGCCTTTAAATTGCAGCGAGATTCTCCAGCCACACACACCAGGATACGACTGTGGAATTCTAAGGTGCATGTCTGAGACGGGAAGCAGCACTACGCCATGACAACTGCAGGCCCGGTGCTTGACGTGATGTCAGCCACAGTGACAGGAGGGTTCCGAGCTTCTGCGGGCTACAGACAGGCCGAGCTCAGCCCCTGACAGAATCTGTCTTTAGGGGAAAAGCCGCCTCTGTCCAGACGGTCCGGCAGTCTGACCTCTGCGCCCTTGTGCATGTTGTTTACCTTCAGAAGTTGGCACCCGGACAAACACAGGGTTTTGACTGGTTGGCCAGGGCTGGAGGCTGGAATTGACATGGAAGATGGGGGGGATGGAGCATCCGCCTCAGCCTGCGGGTCTCCCGGCTCTGACAAAAACTGGAGGAGTGAAGTGCAGACCTTCTGACCACAGGGTTATATGAGACTTGCTGTGTACTGCATTTGATAAAAGGACGTATTTTGTCTAACATTGAAATGGTTTTGTTAGCTTTGAGTCTCACTGGCGTTTCTCATCATGTATTGTACTATATTATATTTATTTTATTTATTGTGTTATATTATAATAAACACTATTTTACGCTTTATTTACTTAATGTAGTTGAAGGGATAGTTCACCTAAAACTAAACCGACCAATTGTATGGACACAAAAACACAGACCTCTCATGTTCCACAAAAGATATATACAGGTTTAACATGACATAAGGTGAATAAATAATGACAGCATTTCCATTTTGGATTTAACAATCTCTTTAATATGTAGTGTGATTGAGTGTCTTGTATGATTATGAATACATTTATACATACAGTAGGTGGCTCGGGCACCAACGGAAAACTGTCAAGTTTGTTATTTTTTGTGAGACACTTTTAAAGCGAGAATTTTTCTATTATTGTCTAGTTTTATTATACATTTTCATCAATCCTGTGTGTATCTTTAATGTGAAATCTGTGCCTTTGAATATATAGGCATCAAAATGTCATTCTGCAATGCCAGAAACATTGAAACCTTTTTTTTTTAGATTCTGGCCACCACAGTTTGCCGTTTTTCTACCGTAACGTCTGAGAGCTCAATGTAAGCTGCCGCTTTCTCACCCGCCAGACCCCCTATAGGTCATGTTACTGAAAATAGATAATAATGTAATAATAATGTTTTATTTATTTCATTTGTAGTACTTTGGTCTTCCATATATATATACAGTACAGTACAAATTTGATATGGCTTTTATTGCTCATGGATATCTTTACAGTTGAAATATGTTTGTCCTGTTACTGGCACAGGTTAAAGAGAATGGACAGCAGTTATACACCAACCCACTCGGTTTTTCAGGTTTATGATCCATGGTTTAGATTCTCCCAGGGAACATTACCACATATATTATTATGCAAAGTTATTCAAGAGATGGATGATTATGCAAAGTTGTTTTAAATGACAGTCAAGTCTGTTGCTTCACGATCATTGTTTTGCAAATGTGACGGATGATTCCGTTATCTGTCTCTTGCTTAGCAACACCTGTTTAGTGTAATTAATACAAACTTTGACAATCAAGACGATCTTACAGTACACTTCAAAATGGATAATGATTGTGTAATGGCTGCCCAAATATATTCCAAATATCCAATGTCTTTGACTTCTGGCTTTACCAGAATGAGCTGTACAACAGTTTACATGGCCTTCCTCTGGCTAGCTTAATGATGAAATGTTTCTTTAACCGGATGCACCGAGATACATAGAATATGCATTCACAGACAATGAGTCACAGGTTCTGGTTTATAAAGTAAACCCACTGTTTAGTCCATTTTGTGTTGATTTACCAAGTCATTTATGATCAGATCAGTGGTATATGGCCAAAAAGCAACAGGTTTAGCCAGTAAGAAATGATACAGGAATAGTATGAATGGAAAATGAATGTATGTATATATTTAATAACAAAACTGCTAAAACAAACCAATTTAATGATATCTTACTGGTTAAGACACTTCAATACAAAAGAATAACATTTTAGCACACAGCACCATGACTTATCTTCAGCAGCCTACATGTAGTCAAGAGCATGTTCAAAAAAACATCCTATGAAACTCTTTAAAGCCTTCTGAGGGTGAGGCACAGTCCAGAATAACAGAATTAAAAAGAAGTTTGATAATCCCACAGGCTAAACAGTAATGTAAGTTAAATCCGACCTAATGGCTCAGGCCCAGCTCTCGAAGGGTCAGAGTCAATAACCTATTACATGGATTAAAGGAGACCCTACCTCTCACATACGGCTCTTCACCAGCCAACAAATAGCTTCTGATTTTTATTCATTGGTTTCTATCACAGGGAGATAGTTGGTAAAGAATGTGTCAGAATCAATCTAAAGTCAGACGCACGCATGCCAGTCCCATGCTGTTCGCTTTAACGCCAAAACCTCCACACAAGCCCAGACAGAAAGACAGAGAGACAGGTAGCGAAAATTCAAGTGAGAGACCAAGAGAATTCAGTTTACTGTCTCGTGCAGCCGATGGCAAACAGTCAACGTGATATCAGCAAGATCAAGCTGTTGTTGAAACATTTTAAAGTTTCTTGCTTTTTTAAAGGGATAGTTTAACCAAAAATACAATTCTGCCAAATCATTTATTTACCTTTGTCGTTTAAAAACCTGTTTGTGGAACACAAAAGATATTTTGAGAAATGTCTCTGTGGGTTTGTGTCCGTAAAATGCATTGTAAAAATAAATCTGTACAAAAAAAACAATGGAGCGACAGAAATATACCGAAAAAAAAATTCCCTGTAAAATTACAGGATATAAGGATATATATATATAATAAAGGCTTTCACATTTTTCTTGTAAATTTGCCGTTTTTCTGCATTTTACCGTTTTTGAAAGATTTTCTGGCAGCTGGGGTGCCAGAAATAACACATTTTCCCCATTTTTCTTGTCAATTTGTAAGTTTTAAGTTTTTTGACCGTATTTCAAAAATACATGAAAAATCTGTAAAAAAAAAAAAACAACAACGTAAAATTCAGTTGTAAAATCTGTAAAATTACAGTGTGGAAAGTACATGGGGGGGGGGCAATGTTGCTTGGTTACCAACGTTCTTTAAAATATATTCTTTTGTGTAAGAAAGAAAGTCATACAGGTTTGGAATGACATGAGGGCAAACTGTCCCTTTAGGACAATGATGCTACCCATTGACTTGCATTGATATTCTGTCTATACAATAGTAGTGACTGCTGTTGTCCGATTTCCAACATTCTTCAAAATATCTTCTTTTGGTTTGAAATTTCTACAGGTTTGAAATTACAAGAGGGTGAGTAAATAATGGCACAAGTTTCATTTTTGGGTGAACTATCCCTTTAAGAAACCTGGTACAGCATCAGCAATAAACATACTGTATGCAGCTTTTTGCCACTGTCTAAGAAATTGAATGGAAAAAATACGCAGTTAAACTACAAGAAGCCCCACCTGACCACCCGTGGGAGGATTCGAACTACGGTGCTTGTTTAAAAAAAACAAAATCACGCTAGTGCACATATAAACTCATCATTATTCAGTGAAAGTAATCCTCTAGATAGCACGCTGCTATTTTCTACCTGGGTACAAGCTTACAGTAATTACAAAAGCCTTCTAATAAAACGCTACTCTTACTATTTTATTACACAAACAATATACTTCATTTGTGCAAACAGTTCATTGTCCACTGGGCTTGTAGTGGCCGATAATTGATTCATGTGGGTGATTTTCTTAAATGGCTCACTGGTCTTTTGGGAAAGGTGCTACTATGGGCTAATTAAAGGAGGTGATTATTGCATAGCTACAATGGGATAGTCAGGTTAGAAAAGGGTTGCAGAGCATGCAAAGGTTAATGATTATCTTCTCCAACACTATAATGAGATCACTAATCACCTGAAGCAAGGAGAACTTCAATACTCCATCTGGTCTCACAACTAATATACGTTTCCTCGCCGTGTCTTATCGCACAAACAAGTCATCCAAGACTAACCTGATGTAAACATGCTCTTTGTCATTCTAAACTCAAAATTTTGCGTCTTTTGTGTTCGCGCGGCACAGGATTTAGTTTCACGGGCGTTGTAATGTACTGAAGCTTTATCAGACTAACATCCTGTTTATGACTATGTGACACGTTTTGTATGAACTAGATTAAAGTCAAAGAAAGCAAATCTCCTGAAAGGAGTAAACAAAGCACGGAGGGAAAATGCTTGGGAATTCACATCCAGAGGAAAATGAAATGCATTGATGGGTTTGAATGAAAGCCAGGACTTGTGCCTGAAATTACAATCTAGCTTTGCAGACAGGCGTCTGCATCTCTACCTGTAAGCACACAAATGTGAGATAGACAGATGCAGCGGGACTCTCTGTGGTTCAATGTATCTAAATCAAGATGTAAGTGAAGCTTTAGCTACAGGGGTGTGAGGTGGAAGTAAATCTAAGGGGCCAGGAGGACCCATAACATTTCCAGCTAGACTGATATAATTAATTGAAAGGATTTTATGTTAAAGGAGCAATGTGGAGATTTTAGCGGCATCTAGCGGTGAGGTTGTGAATTGCAACCAACGGCTCACTTCGCCGCTCCCTTTCAAAGCACTTCGGTGGCTGACACAGGACAAAGATGACACCATGTTTTGGCTTCTTTGCCGAATTAGATAGCATTTACGAAACACGCTCTAAAAAGCAGTTTGTCTGTTTAGGGCTACTGTAGAAACAACATGGTGAATTCCATGTAAGAGGACTCGTGGAATATGTAGATAGAAATAACTTATTCTAAGATAATAAAAACATGCAAGGTCTTAATACACCTCTGAAGTCATAGCTATGTATATTATATTGCATTTCTCTCAATAGATAGATCCTCTTTAAAAAAATACTCAAAATACTCAAAAAAAAAAAAAAAACAAGGAGCCCTGAAACTTATATGGCCTTGGACATAAGAAAGTTAATGACCAAAGATGGAAAAGTAGAAAGAAATAAGCTAGGAATATCCTACAAATTCTCAAAAAAACGATTTTCCATCATAAAATGTCAACAAGAAGCAGTCCGAATTGGGAAACCATGAACGAAATCCATTTTACTTGCACAGTTATACAACCACAGTCATATGAGCCAAACAAAAATAACAGCTTCCATTCTGCACCATCCCTCATAAATTGACACGACGAATACGATGGAAAACTCGAATGAAACTTGTGAGCTCAGAGTATTTTTTATCCGGGTTTGAGCCGAGTACAGGAGCTCAAGGAACCCTGGGGTTGGGATACGGATGTGGACCTTTGCATGAGACAACGTACCTCAGCGATTTCTACCTGCTGGGTCAGTTGGCAGAAAAAGCTCTGTTTCTGCACTTTGCTTTCAACTTTCCCAGAACCAGCAGGACTCCCTAAACTAAAATCACAGGTGGGACGTTGTTATGTATAGCCTCAGTCCTGTGTGTGGCTACTGCCGGCCCGCTGTGGCCTTAGGGAGTGGGGCAGAGCTGGAAGATGCATTCCGCTGCTGAGCGAAAACTTACTGATCATTTCTGGATGAATTACCTGCTAAACGTCCTCCTCCTTCTTTTTTAAACCTTATCAGCTTCTGCACCATCCACAACCTGAAAGGCTGTGGCTACTTTCCAACAGGACAGCGCTCTCTGCCAAGACTGAATTATCATATTTGCCAGGAGGGCTGCATATTATTTATAGTTTACATTTGTTATGCTACAGCCACGTTCTTCGGGGTTTCCAGGGCAAGGTGTTAATGGAGAGTTAATAGGTGGGTGTGGAATGTAGGAGACTGTATGGATTGATAAATCAGGGAATTGTATCATATTTGGGAAATTGTTGGAACGTGGTTTGTAATAAAGACAAGAAAGTGTGATTGTTTGGTAGAATAGACAACATTGACAGTTTTTTGTAACAGAAATACCACATTGGACCAAGTTATATTGTTTTAAACATAAATTATTGGCAAGTTTCTGGAGGTAGTCTGGCAACAATGTCACGGCTATAACTGTCATTTTTGGGGATGGTAGAGGTCGTTTTGTCTCGTGCACTTGGTGAAAGTTTCTATTTTCTATTTTTAACAAATATATTTTTTAGCAAATCAATTTAAACCTAAAACTTGACCTCATAGGTTCAATATGTTCACTTAAAGCGATATTTCACCCAAAAATGAAAATTCTGTCATCATTTATTCACCCTCTTGTCATTTCAAACCTGTATGACTTTCTTTGTTTTACAAAACACAAAAGAAGATATTTTGAAGAATGTTGGTAACCGAACAACGGCGTACCCATCAGATTTGTGTCATACAATAGAAGTCAATGGGTACCGCCGTTGTTTGTTTACCAGCATTCTTCAAAATATCTTCTTTTGTTTTCTACAGAAGAAAGAATGTCTTACAGGCTTGAAATGACAAGAGGTTTTACAAATGATGAAAGATTTTTTGTTTTTAGTTGAAATATCCTTTTAAATGTGACAGAAAAACATTTTTAGAGTTTTTTTTTTTTACTTTTTGCTCTTTATTGTGTCACATGCCGCACATACCACGCCATAACCTTTCTCTTTTTATTTTCAGTTGTATTTGCACAACACACCTTTTCTGCAGTCTATCATCATCATCATTATATAGCTAATGTGATCACTGACATGTGTAATTGGCTTCTATTTAGAGTGATCAAGCATGTGTGTTCTCAGCACATGATCCGTGCGCTGTCATACAACCTCGCAGTTGCCAAAAAACTCCTAGAAAATATAGAATGGTATGCTGGTATGTGACTGCAATGCATCATGGGACAAACTTGGGCCTCGCCTTCTTAACCATCGTTGTTCATGAGCGAAAGCAATGAATGCTGAAAGAGATGGTTATCAGGACCTAAAAGATGAGAAAAGATAACAAATCTAAAATCTGAAAGAAGCAGAGCCGCAAGGTTTTATTTTGTATGGATTCACATAGAACCAGACCTGTAAAAGCTTTTTATTCTCAAATATGCAAAATATGTACAGTGATTCAAATGAGTTCACATGAGTTACTGTTTTATTTATTTATTTATTTAAACAAATTCTTTTATTCATAATGTAAAAGTATAGGGTCACATATTCCAGTGCAAGCTATCAAATGCATCATACGCTTACACGTTCAGCTTTGATGGGATGTTGTTATGGGCTTTGTTTCTAAAGCATCCAGGGGAGTAAACACTTATCCAAACAAATCTATTTTCATCCTTTTTTCTCACAGCTATCTAGAGATATTAACTCAGGGATGTATAGGGGGAAAATGAGGCCTAATACCTGTCTCCGAGTGTCAATCATGTGTCAAGATTTGACAGAAAGTACATTATCCCGCTGCCCTCCGAGGCTCGCAGCGTCCACAGAGCTAGGACGAAGCTTGTGGAACGGGAACGACTGATGAGCTGTGAAAATGACTTATTAAGTTTTCAGATGCCATCTGTTATGTCAGGGGAACTGGACTTCAATTTAATAGTAAAAATACCCTTACAAAGTGCAAACTTGGAGTGCCTTTGTTATATGCGACTTGCTGTGGTGAAGCGCCCTCAGAATGAGGAATAATTGTTAATCTTGCCCTCCATACAGGTGGGTTCTCCGATCCTCTGATGCTGCAGATGTCTGCAGGAATTAAAAGCGATTTTAACGTCGGCTTTGTGTCTCAATGAGTGGCGGTTTCACATTTCACGTGTTAAATCTGACATTTTAAGAAGACATAAAGCACAATTGTTTCTTGATTTAATTATCTGATATCATTGTGTGGGTTATAATTCTGCAATTAAATTCATGTTTTAAAGCAGGCTTTGCCACTCGTGGTCAGAACCAAAATCTATTTTCCATCCCTTAAATCACTTTAGTTTTCACTTTAAGGTCTGGCAGATTATTACTTTGCTGTGCTTCTCATCACTGACAAATTTCTAGAATATTTTTCCTGTCATGTAATACAAACCTGCTTTAAGATCAGAATCCCACTCAAGGCCAAGCTCAGAAATGTTGTGGAATTTAAAAGTAGTTTTGTCGTGTTTTGCCATATAATACTCTATAATAAAAGTGATTTATATTTTGCAGACACTTTCATCCGAAGCAATGCTTTTATGTAATAGATTTATATCGGTATGCATTCCACGGGGGTCGAACCCATGACATCGTCATTGCTGCTGAAACGCAACACCAGGGATACAGGACCATTTTGTATTTTTGTATAATTATAGTGCAACTTACCAACGCATGCCAGTAAATCACCTGCAGCTCACTCCTCTATGTAAATAGACAATGTTTGCCTGCATTGCTGCAAGTGCAAAAATAAGCTATTAATAATTTAGCTGTGCAGCATACCGCATATGCTACATCTTTTATGACTCATCGTATCAAACTCTTTTAAGAGCAAAAACTAGTTTAAATGATGTAAAGGTTAACACAAGGTTTCCATTGACAAAAGACTCCTAATTTAATGTCATTTCAGAACAACCTGCACACGCACACATTCCTGCTAAATACAGAGAATGCAGAAAACCTCACCTCATTATTTAATACTTCGGAAATGTAAATGAAACACACACAAAAAACACAATTGCCTGAAATTTACAGTAACGAAAATATGTTGACAACATTTCATACCAACATACAGTTGCTTTGTACTTTAAAATATACTGATAACCACCATAACCAATCACATAAATAAAACAGGTCACATGATTAAAACTAAAATATATATCATTTATAGACCACTTCAGAATACTTAAACAACGCTGGTCCAGAATAACATGTTTCAGTTTTTTAACAATGCAAATGTTTGAACAGATTAAAAAATATATATATATAAACATTTTAACTGGATGTGCTGCTGGACCAGTGTTTACATTTTTCGAAGTGGTCTATACACAGCCATAGACAAAGCTGAAGATACCACTCTAACTTTTCATTTTAAATCAACATTTCTATTTGTATTGTGGTCATTCCAGATCAAAATCAAACCTCAGGAGTGACAAAGTCATCCAACAGCAATGTGAAAGACTGACAACATGACAAGACACCTGAAAACTGTAAGAAAAATCGAGGTTATCACATTAAAAATAATTTTTTACTTTTCCTAAATACATGTACAAATTTGACTATTATATTGCTTAAAAGTGAATACGAACTTGTTTTCTTTGCAGTATTTGTCTGAAAAAAAAATACAGAGCATCTTTTCTGTTATTAGATTTTCTGCAAATAAATGCAAATAGAAACAATGTTTATATATATATTTTTCTATAGCTATTGTGAGCACAGGCACTTACTGTATGTGGCACAGAGAGGGGTCAGCTGTGCCTATTTCTACACAGCAGTGTGTTTGGAATAAGCCTGGGAAAATGAGCTGCCGGCTAACACGGATGTGACTCTGGAGTCTTCCTGTCAGCACCAGTATGATATACCCCACTGTGATGGAAAGAATGAGGTGGAGAGAAGAGCAAACAGTGTAGGCAACTTGTGAGGTGACAGGAGGAACAAAAACAGGGAAAATATATGAGGATGAGTAAAACAGCATTGCATTTGAAAATGAGAGCAGTGGTGGGGGGGATAAAAGCGGGAGGGAAAATTGAAGGACAGGAAGAAAAAAGAAGGGCACAAATGAAAGAGAGTCAGGCAACAGTCAGCGCTTTCACCACCCCACAAAGAATTAACTGAATCAAAAGATGAAACAAGACGGAGGAACTGGGCTATACGTCTTCCAATCCCCTTAAAGCTTACATAATCCCTCTTTTCATTCCCCCAAGGAAATTTTACCTATGCTTAAAGTCAAAAGTCCATGTGGGTTCTTTAATGATGACGATGACTTCAAACTTCACTGGCATCTCATTATTGGAGCTCAGGCTATATCAGCATGAGTGAAAGATGTTCTCCTCTCCCTTGCCTTCACTGTCAAGTGTTCATTTTTGATACAAGAAGATACTGGGATTTTTTTATTGCTCACATTTAAATAGAGCGCTATGAGGAAAATGAGGAAGTGAACTGAGATCTTGCATTTTAAATATGATTTCTCTTTAGGTCTCACAAATTCTCAATACAGAATAACCTGAATAAAACGATGGATTATGCAGTTGAATATTTGCAATTTACATTTTATTTTTGTACTTTGGATGTTCAGATGTTCACTTCCTCACATTTGCAACAAGGAGCCTCCACAGAGACTGTTTCCTCAGGGCCTCCAGGACTATAATCCATCTTTGGCTGTACACTTTAGGATATGACATAGTCCTTCTGTACACTATCGCAAATGTTGTAGAAACATCTTTTCTTGTCATCTTTTGAATGTTCTTTAACACGAACAGAACATCTAGAAATAAAATCAATGAGTGGCATAATTCTGACACTTCAGCATAAGCATTTCAATGGGGTATTGTTGATCAGGGGAAGTGATTTGTTTAAATACATTTTAAAGTATAAACATTAAAACACCTCAAGGTAAAATTATACTTTTTGTTTTATTCTATGAACTACTAACAATATTTTTTCCCAAATGTCAAATAAAAATAGTTTCTATTTGCATTTATTTGCATATAGATTTTAAACTGGACAAACAGGTCAAAATAACAAAAAAATATGTTTTTTTCAGACCTCAAATACTGCAAAGAAAACAAGTTCATATTCACACTGCAAAAAATCGCTTTCTTACTTTGTATTTTTATCTTGTTTTCCAGTAAAAATGTCTTAAAATTCTTTAATCCAGATGCTTTTTCTTGATGAGCAAAATTACCAAGAAAATAAGTTTTGTTTTTAGGCAAAAAATATTACATTTAAATAAATTTGTGCCTAAAACAAGCAAAAAAACCTGTGTCTGGGGTAAGAAAAATAATCTTGACTTTAGTGACTAAGAAAAAAGTAAAACTTATTTCAATTTCTTTTTTCCTATCCCATGGACAGATTTTGTTGCTCGTTTTAGCACAAATTCACTTAAATTTAATATATTTGCTCTAAAAACAAGTCTTATTTTCTTGGTCATTTTGCTCATCAAGAAAATGCATCTTGATTCAAGAATTTTTTAGACATTTGTACTGGAAAACAAGACAAAATTACTAAGTAAGAAAGTCATTTTTTGCAGTGCACTTGTAATAATTGCAGTAATATTTGTTCTAAATATGTTTAGGAAAAGTTTTAATGACATTTTTCTCTTGTGTCTTGTCATTCTGTCAGTCTTTCACGTTGCTGTTGGTTGACTTTGTCACTGTTGAGGTTTGATTTTGTTGAAATTCAACAGACACTGGACTGGAATGAGCACAATACATCTAGAAATGCTAAATAAAGAAACATTTGGAATGGTTTCTTAATTTTTTCCACGGCTGTATATAAGGAAAAGACATTAACAATGTTGAGTCAAAAAGTGGTTTTATATGAAAAGCATTATGAAGCACATATGAAATTAAAAATACATGTAATATAATTGTTATTGTTACAATAAAATTCCTGACATAACTGAAAACAGACAGTGGCGCCCACATAGTGAAGGTTTAAATCAATGTTAACACAGGCCTTTAAAAAACACATAATAAAAACACAGCTCAGAGTTCATGCGCGATATCATATTTAGTGATAAATTTTTAGTGCAATTTAAAGGCTGATTTGAGTACTGCACAAATGATATTTATTTGCAATAGTACCATGTAAACATAAAGCCTACGCCTCAGACAGTCTCTAAAACCTGGATTGCTAGGAACCAACTGCATGTTGCTTGGCATCATCACAACAGATGCTTCATTAAAGTATGTGTGTGTGAGTGTGTGTGTGTGTGTTCAATGGCTTTCCCTAAAGTGAACTCATTCAAGCCTGTGTTTTATGTCATTAGCCTCCTGATTGAACAATAATTGCTGAAGGTTTCTGGATCACTATTGGTGGTGCTCTTGTGAAATTAAAAATCAATATACTTCATATTTGCTATACGCCTCAAGGACAAATTCACACCTATTTTCTCCCACTCCGCTTGATAATGGCAGCTGTTGTTATTACATGATTTGAAGTTATTACGTTCACACATTATAAATTTAGCTAATAATTGTAGTCATGAAGTGAAACTTATTGAGCTGGTTCGGAAAGTCATGGGGGAAGATTATTCCGAGCCTTTAATGTCTTGCATGCAGCATATTTGCAAAAAACAAATTAACATTAATTCCAAGGGAGTCATGTCTTGCTAACACACGCACACACAGATTGTAGCATGGTAAGGTGATGCAACACCGGCCGGCGGGTCACGGATCAGCAAATTGACTACCGTCAGCATTTAAGGGCTGCCTCTGGCAGCTGGAGTAACACTGAAATTATACACCTTTCAGCTATCTATCCTTCACATTCAAACCAGGCCATCTTCTACCATTTCCCACCATGGAAAACCCCACACAGGCTGTTTTTCTCTTTATAAGTCAGCTGAGTAATGTTACAGTTGCTACATTTGTTCCGTGCCTGTCTGCTGTACCTGGGTAGGGTGCTTGTCTGAAAGGTAAGCTAAACACCTTCTCATTTTTGGCAGACAGGCACGATTTGCTCAGTTGTGAACAGCTGCACGGTGTTTGGCATCTGAAAAAATGTTGAAGCAAAATTTCTTTATAGTCATTTCTTTCTATCAACCTATTGTTAGAAAGTTCATTATACAGTATTATTAAACTGACTTACATTCCCTGTGCGTCCGTGCTCGGTATTACCTTTAAACGCATAAGACATTATGTAGATCTGCTCAGAATGATATATGTGAATAAGGTCCCATATCTGATCAACTGTAAATCTGTCAGGCAATTTACTTTCCATCGCTTTCTTTCATTTCCATTGATCCTGAAGGGAGCAAGACATGGCACATGGGTGGGAAAACCGTCTTTTTTTATAAATCACCTTGATGAAAGTCCAGATTTCTGCTTGTGATTTTGAAAGCCTCGCTGACGTGCTTTCACAAACTATTCATCTCCAGATGTGCGTGTCGGACGCCCCCACACTTGCGATGCAAAATGCCATTTTGTCTGTTTATTCTGGGACTAAGTTGTAACGTAGCACACTGAGCTTGCAGACTGACAGGGAAACGTTTTCGGCTTTTTTTTGGCCAAAACAGACATTACGGAATAGCCGTACCCCCTCCTTAATCCTAAATACTGCTCTTGTGTATCAGGCTAGTGTGACTAACTCCTCGTGGCCATCTGGATGTCTTCATCTGTCAACTTCAAAATCAGCGTACAACTGTCCCTGTAGTCCATACAAACCAGGAAAATGACACAAATGGAAATAAAGAAAGTCATGTTGTTGACACGATAATCATGTGTGGTCCATGTGGGATCATAGATTTGCGATTATACGTTTTAATTTATGCATTTGGCTGAAGCTTGTATCCAAAGCAAGCATATTCGTAGTGCACATTTTTTTTCAACCAATGATCTTGCCATTGCTATGCTCTACTATCTTAATCTTATTTCTAAGTATATAGCTCCCCATCAAAAGCCTTTTTACACAGTCACACAGGACACATCTAGGGAAGCTTTGTCCAACAAATAAAAGCATTACTTTCTTATATGACACCCTTCCCTTCTTTCTCCCCAAACTGTAGGTTTCATTTCACTCACTTTTTGTGCAAAATGCTGTGGTTAAGAGCTTAAATCAATTTTGTTTGAGTGATAATAATGGTCACGTAAAAGACACAAGCAGGCTTTAGTTCTTCTTTAATGAGCGCAGATCAATCAATGCATGCGGTTTATTGCCGCCTCTGGTGACAGACTCGCATAGCTCAAGATTCATGCAGTCCCTCTTCTGTCTATGATTTGTACTGCATGGCGACTGATGCTCTGTACATAATTGAATTACAGATAAAAGGGCTTTGTTTTTCATGTTACTCTGACAATTAGTGGAGTTAAACGGCCCTGCCGTCTGAATTTGACAGATCGCTGCAGAATGCTTTCACCGCACATAAATGAGGTGTCATTGTCTTTCCTTCAGACGAACACTTTGAGAATGACCTGCCATGATAGAAGTTTTAAATCGATGCACGTGTTTAGTTTCATTAATTGTATTTTTGAAAAGGGCAAAGTGAGATATGATTAAATTCCTCTAGTTTGCTTTTGCCTGAGAAGCAAGTTGTTGTGTGTGTTTAAAAGCCAGTCCTCAATTGCTAAATAGACGGTTTTATCGGATGCAAACACCTGGCCCAAGGTTAAATTCCAGTCTGTGTTTGTTGATCGGTCTGGCTAGGCTAATAATATAACTATTTATATTTTAATATATATTAATTTATATATAATACTGACTAGACATACTTTAACTTGTTAGCTACTTGTTATTTTTGCTTGATATCAGAAATCTGCAGATGTTTACCGGAAGTTAAATTTGGGCCACAAAAGCATGCATGCATTATTTTTCCCCTTTGCCTGTATGTTCCACTTCTCATCGGCTTACACAGCCACATGTCTTCTTAGCATCCGAGAAATAGGCTACTTACTTAATTGTTTAACATTTTATAATCCATTTTACAGACACAGATGTCGATGCTTGTGAATACACCAACAGACATTTATGTCAGGTGCAAACAAATGCTATTCAGCCCACACCGACATCTGAGTAATGTTCCAACACCCATCTGAATCAGCTGGGACGCTGGATTACCAAACTATAAAGTGCAATAAAAATTGCCCGCGAGTGCTCGCCAAGCCCATGTCTCCAGCCGTCCACCAGGGTTTCCGTCCCGCTGGATATTAAATCTCTGGGTGGTTTTCCCTTCAGGCCCTAACAGAATTCAAACAGGCCGACGGTACTCCACCCTGCCTGAATGGAGAGATCAGGCTGACAGCCTGCTGCTCTGAAGATGTACCGCTCTCATTATGAACGAGCGAGGGTGGAAGGAGATTAAAAACACATACTATTTAAAAAGTACTTTTGGCCTATCCCTCCATTCATTTCAACTCAGTTGTGTAGCTGCTTCAGAGCGAGTGAGAAAATATAAGACGTGTAGTCCTAAAGGGAAATCAATACAACAGCATGTGATTGTTTGCTTATGAAGAGATGTAGTCCAAAACCAAAAGTCATTCTACTGTGAAAAAGGCAGAAAACAGACGCCACAAAGATTAAACAGAAGACTTCTGTGTTAGTTACAAGTGTGGGCAGTTCGCTCACTTTGAGAGTTAGCCATCTGAGGTCACAGTGTTTGGAATTGTTTTTGGAGTTCTATTGCTTTCTTGGTCCCTAATAAACATTTGTATAACCCTTTGTGCATGATCACTATTTCAAAGAATGCAGCTAATTTTTACAATATTGCTAGTTGTCTTGTACACTCAGCCTCTCCCGTTTGATTTCATTTAAAACGAATTTAGGTGAAATTACAATAACTCTCAGTTTTATCTCTGAAGAGCTGCATTTCTTTTCAGGAAAAGACCTACTCAGAATGAAGTATCTTCAGAAATGATTAGCTCTTTGTGAGGGCTCAGCTTGGAGCTTCGGGTGGAATCAGGTACGACTTTGCTTGCACAAACTGTCATCTCCACATGACTACTACATACTAATCTCAATTCAAACAATAGAATTCAATTAACTGATGCCATTGTAACATTAAGCCCACGAGGACTTAATATGCCAGCGCTTAGTAGTAGCTAAAGTTAAACAAAACTGTTTTGCATATACTAAACAACAGTTTGTGAAAAACTAAAAGAGGGGGCCTGAAAAGCCTGCTGTCGCTCGAGATTCAGTTGAATGAGAATGTTAATGAACATTTTGTTGGTTATGAATATTCAAGCATGAATTCATACATGTTTACGTGGGTCTGTTTATTCAGCGCCGACAATAAACAAAAAATTGCTGAATACCTTGTCGCTTGCCCAACATGCCACTTCCACCCATGCGATCTAATCTGCGACTAATTTAAGAGACTGGTAACTAAATAATATCCATTAATATTGAAAGTAGCTCGCAGCTAGTTTAATACGCTAATAATGAGCAACATGGAAATATGCAACACAGGAGCCTTTATCAAGGGTAAAGAGGATTAGAAATCATTTGCATAATAAACAGGCCTAACAACAAAAAAAGTCCGAATAAGAAAACAGAGGTAAATAAACCTTGAAATGAGTCCTTGTCTACCTGCATCCATTTGTGATGTACGGAGTTTATTAATCAATATTTGTGGGCTATAATTACAGTTGTTTTACTCGTTCTAGGAAATGGAGATTCATAAGTGACCTGTAACAAATGCATTATACGTTCAGGGGTAATGAGGTCCCTTTCATGCTCTCATTTATCAGTGATTTGGCAAGTCATCTGAGCAGCAGGAAATTAACTTTACACTTTTTAATTGTGTTTTGTGTTTATCTCGATTCCTTGGCACCGCTTAAAACCCCAGCAGTTCAATCTTCATAGTGCAAGCTTTTTTTGAGCAGAAACGCATATAATGAATCAATGCATTCACGCCCATTGGCCAGTGAACCAGCAGGGTACTTCCCTTCATTAGATGACCTTCTGAAAACACAGCAGTCAATGTTTATCTGTCTCTTATCTGGTTCTGTGTCTTTATACCTATACACAACAGACCACCTGCCCTTCAGTCTGTGAACACAAGTTTCTTTTCTTTTATAACACTTTTGTTTATAAAATGGTTTTGTTTTGTGTTTTTGCCCATGAAATTAAACTTGTAAACAAATTTTGTTTTCTGTCACTAGACAAGTCAATATACCTAAAAAAAGTCAAATATAGTTTATAATTTAATTCAAATATACATAAAAAACAAACTATTTAAAATTGTTCTGTATTGTCATATCCTATTTAATTTAATGTTTGTTCATTTGGGATATATGAAAATAAATCCAGGTTGTTGTGCTTTACAAACATAGGCCTATATAAATGAAAACACATGTCTAGAGGTAAAAGTTTTTTTCTCTATTCAGGTTAATTCATAGTCTTCAATAAAAAACCCTGAAAAACTAAACTGCATTTTTGAAATGTTTTGATGTAGTTTGACAAACTATTTGACAAAATTGACAATTTTTTCTAAACTTTACATCAAACACATTTGAGCAAATCAGGCCTCAAAAATATATTATATAAAATATATTTAAGTTGATTTGTCCTTATTAAATAATATATTTAATTTGCACAAAGCCAGTTAATTTAGATTTTGCCATATGATGAACATAATACACTTTAGGTAGACAAACATTTTTAAAGTGCAGACTGTGAGTAGCGATGAGTAGGCAACTTTTTCTAAAACAGCTGCCAGACACGACGATACTAAAGTTTGCTAAGGCTTTATGATATGATGATGTAATACTCTCCAGTGACTTGGGAAAAAATATAAACGTTTGCCTTGGATGTCGTGACATGCTTTTGAGTGCCCTACCCACGGTTCAAGTCTTATCTTGATAGAGGAGGCTTTTGAATTTAGCAAGTGGTTCTCTCTCAAACCACCATCTGCCTCTTTTAAAGTTTGTTTTTATCGACAGCGAATTTGAAATATTTAAAAATGATAATAAACCTCGTTGCGTACGAAAAATATTTACTAGGCTATTTCAAAATCAACAATTTTAAAAAACAAAACGCAACAAAATTATTTAAACGACTTACAATACTTGTCTGTATGCCTCTTCCTACATTCTCCGTCAGGGTAATAACAGCATATAATCCGAAAGTTTGTAAATGCACACACTTCTGTTTTCGTGTAAATTTTAAGGACCGCCTTCGCAACGCCATGATTCGTCCGCACCTACAGGCCGATGGCTTTTCGCGCTCCAATTGTGGGTGTGCTCTCTGTCAGTCTACATGAGTGACACTCCGAATGCTCTCTGCCCCGCCCCTCAGCTGCTGATGCTATTTGAGTGAGAGACGGCTGTTTCATTCACCCAGAGCTGGTGCCCGAGCGTCGTCAATGGGAAGGGAACGCCGCGTTGGAAAAAGCGCACAGTGTTTAGCCAACTTTTAACTACACCATGATTTGCGCTTCAGTTTCGTGTTTGTGGACTATATTTTGCCTTCATTTATGTTTTTATGTCAACACTGGAATAGCACAGAACACAAGAGAGGGTGAGTAGTAAAGTTTCCTTCATTGCGGTCCGACCAATACACCCTGACAGCGGAGCGCGATGTGTTTAGAAGTAGCGAACAAACCAGTAGTCTGAAGTGAAATATCGTAACATTGTTGTCATGAGGTAAAACATCATCACATCAGATACAGTATCGCAGTAACAGTGCGGTGTGTTACTTCAGTATGCACCGTCAAACAGACAGAGAGCTCCAGCAGTTTTATTCACGTTAGACAACGATACCGATCCTGTACTCACGCCGGAATGAGTCTAATTTCATTTGACTGTTTAGTCTGACAGACTTTCGCTATTCGGATACCAAAATGAGTGATTTGCAACTGCAATAAAGACGTGATAACCATGTGTAATCTGATTAAGCTCAACACTCATGACCATATATTCTATATTGGCTTGCATGTACTCGTTTTTATCAAAAAACATAACGTGCTTCTTTGTACTGCAAAGAGATAACAGTAACACGACGCGCTCTGACAGATTGAACACCAAACTTGAAAAGATCTACTTGAGATGCCCAGTTAACCAAACGGGAGCATATAATAATAGCAATAGCAGAATTGATATATAATCTGCTTGTATGCAAAATATGTAAAGCCAGGATTATTTGCATAGCTCTTGGGAGCGATCATCTTCAATTAAGTGGTAAAGGAATAGTCATGGCCGAAAACCTTCGGCAATCAATAAGCGATCGAAGTGTTTCTGTATTCCTACCAAGTTATCGAGTCTACCTTTGCGATATTTACAACGTAAAAGCGACGCTTTTGTATAATACATGTATGTAGCCTACTGCATATTTATTACAGAGCAACGCATATGCAGCCCCGAAAGATCACGCATTATACATTCTAATTGCAATATGGAATAGAGTTCAGTCCATGGTACAGACTATAAGCTGTAGCCTAACATATTTATTTTAAATAGCCTATACGTCTAGTTGCTGTAGAAATGTCATTCGATTACACAAAATAGGTGATGTGTAATGTATATTTTTTCCTTTTTTTATTAACATGCTGTTTTCAGCAAATGCTCTTTAGAGTTTTTAATGAAGGTGTATTCTCGAATTATTTAGACCACAACGGCCTGTTAGGGATCTCGTGCGAAATCTATTAACGCTTCAATAAAAGGCATCTGAATGGAAACGTAGCTTTTAATTTCACACGTGATAAAGTCTGCTTTAACCTGCGCGCTCGCGTGCGTATCCGTGAAATATTCTCAACGATGCAAACAAATGAACTTCATCACAGTCCACCAAAAGCAAAGGCTTCATATAACACGTGTCAGTCAGTTATATTGGCACAGGAACAGGTGTCGCGCGGGTATTAGAGGTGCGAGGTGCTTATTGTCATAAATCTCAACCACTGTCGTCTGAAAATGGGTCAGACTTGCTCTCTCACATAGGCTACACTGTCTTTACGCTCATTCACGGTCTTTTTAGATTTCCACTGGAGTAGGATTGCGGTGTGTTAGAGGTTACAGACATTAATCTCAATTAACGATGCATTATTTTAAGTCTGCGCTTTATGTCTCGTCGGCAGTGATCCTGTTGGATTCAAAGGCGCAGCAGACAGAGCTGGAATGGATATCGTCTCCTCCAAGCGGGGTAAGATGAAAACTTTACAACTTTCTCATTGCTAACAAACATTTATATTTTCACATCTTCTGTAATTCTCTGGCTGCTAGATGTATTTTTAGCGTCCCCTTTAATTATATTGCGGTATAGTGTATTGTTGTTTTTTTAATTGTCGCTCTTGGTACCACATCACAACGCCGGATGTTTCATACGCTTGATTCTCTAAAACAATAAGCGATTGAGAGGCCTGATTTTAAAGTTTTATAAAGATGTTTGTGAGGCTTGAACTCATTTTTAAATTGTTTCAGAAGGTTAAGACAAGTAAAATACACACGCGTTTGTTGTGGAAGGCCTGAACATAGGTGGCCTGCTGAAAAACGCCAAGCTTGAGTAAATACCCGTTATGCTGCGATGTTGTTTTTTCAAAGATTCAAAGTAACTTATTTTAGCAATACAAATCAAATCAGAAGTGCAACACTAACTTTGCTGTAAAAGTTTAGAACGCAGACTTTTATTGTTTGAGTTTTATTACAGTAGCCTAAATGTTATTTACTTACAGACTGTGTATCTTCACATACACTAAAAGTTTAGACGCATAAAAAAGACTTTATTTGATCTTTAAAATATTTAACCAGAAGCCACAGATTTTGTATTACTTTTATGGCATAAATATATATTGCTTCAATTTATTAATAAATTATTAAAAAACGTTTTTTATATTTTTAAAGGAAAAGCAGTCAGCTTGTCAACTTTTTTAATACTGATTGAAACACACTTCATGAAGTTGAGAGAATGTCTCCAGGGTGCAGAGCTGTACTGTAGCTCTATGTAGGCGTAAGGCTGCTTCTTTGAAGCTAAATTATTAGATAAAGATAGTTTTTAAAGTTTTAGTCACTACATAGTTTTATTGACCATTTGTCTTTATGGTTTTGATAACTTGACAATTATGAATATTAAAAACTGATTAGGTGTGTTACAACTTTTTTCTGGCATTGTATTACATTTGGGTGCGCTGTAATTTCAGCAATGCACTTATGAGGCCATTTCAGTTTCTTAGTTTGACTTATTTCAGTTTGCATTGATTTAGGTTAAGATTGTTTTTATAATTATTAGAACTGCACACAATAGCAAATTACAGAAAATAAATATTTTTGGCAAATTATTCTCTTAACACTCTAAACAAATCTGATAAAAACACAGGACCTGCCTATGAAATTCAATGGATTTGCTTTTATTGTAGAGTTTTGCATTTATTCTAACATAGACTAGTTTTAACACGCAGTAACATTCTCCCTTGAGGTTAGTTCTGAACATTTTAGCGTTGCACACAATATAATTTGATGATTAACTGTGTTTTCCTTTTTTTCTCAGTGGGAAGAGATCAGCGGCTTGGACGAAAACTACACACCCATTCGCACATACCAGGTCTGCCAGGTCATGGAACCAAATCAGAACAACTGGCTACGGACTAACTGGATTGAAAAGGGCGATGCCCAGAGGATTTTTGTGGAGCTGAAGTTTACCTTGAGGGATTGTAACAGCCTTCCAGGGGTGGTTGGTTCTTGCAAGGAGACGTTCAACTTGTACTACCAAGAAACTGATGTGGAGGTGGGGAGGAATATAAGGGAAAGTCAGTATGTGAAAATTGACACTATAGCCGCGGACGAGAGTTTTACTCAGGGTGACCTGGGGGAAAGAAAGATGAAGCTGAACACGGAGGTGCGTATAATCGGGCCTCTCTCCCGCAGAGGCTTCTACCTGGCTTTTCAGGATGTAGGGGCCTGCATCGCTTTGGTCTCCGTCAAAGTGTATTACAAGAAGTGTTGGTCGATTATTGAGAACCTGGCCACCTTCCCAGATACGGTGACAGGGTCAGAGTTTTCATCTCTTGTGGAAGTGGAGGGCACGTGCGTCAGCGACGCCGAGGAGGAGGCCGACAACTCTCCCAAAATGCATTGCAGCGCGGAAGGAGAGTGGCTGGTACCCATTGGGAAATGTATATGCAAAGCTGGGTTTCACCAGAAGGGAGATGCATGTGAACGTGAGTTTGCTATTTCATTTACATCTGCCATCCTCTACACACTCAACATCTGTTGGTGTGTGTGTTCACGGGTCGAAAAGCTGATAGAGCAATGGTGCAGTTATTAAGATTTAATTTGTTATTATGTGTAAGATGCACTTGTGTGTCCATTTACTGGGACAATTCTTGTTCCAATTGTTTGACTGGGTACCCAAGCAATTATTTCAGTGCGAGGTAATTCATATGAATTAAAGCGAACCGATACAATAGCAAAACAAACCATGCTGAAAAATACGAAACAGCCAACGAATAAATCAAAAAGAAAAGCCAAGTTAACAAAAATGCTTATTGGGCAGAGATAATAATGATGGATTAAATGTGGGGGCAAAAATCCTTGGCACAGTAATTGGAATCCTTGATTTGTGGGTTCTTAATTTATAGCCCTAGTCATGTTGACACTGGAATGAAATGATAACTAGCGCTTCGGCTTAGCTCACCGTTCTTTAGTACGAGTCCAACTTCCCTCTTGCTCTACTTTGTCTCATTTCTTCTCTTTCCAACTGGCACCAGGCCAAGCCAATCATGTGCAAACGACACCAAGTCATGCAAAGGTTCAGCCGTCGCTCAGTCTCAATTTAGACCTTTGAAATGACCCAGACAAAAAGAGAAAACAAACAACGGACATTCTGTTACATTTAGGCCCAGGGTTATTTAGGAAGTGTCCCAACAGGAAACGCAATTACAGTTGCTTCTGCATTGTTCTAGTTACTCGAGCTGTGCCTGCAATTAAGACTAAGACACTTCCAGTCCCATCAGCTTCACTAATGGTGCTAAGCGTTGGTTTTTGGCAGTCACCTGACTCTGGTGGTTACCGTTTGGGAAGAGGATCGCTTGGTTTTACACAGTTTAAGTGGACTGGTTTAGCCATCCACCCTATTTTTTTCTGCCAGTGTGGGTTATTTCAGATAGCTTTTACGCCGTGCGCGTCCACGTCCACATCATTAAGTTATCATGTAAAGGGTACTTCAGAACACTGTTACGTTATCAAAAGCTAAAATGGGCAAGCCGTCCGGCATGGCTGCTTCACGCTGAGAGGTTGTTGCAAAGCTGAAAGCCGTTTTAAAATCAAGAGAGGGAGCAAAGGAGAAAGTTGATGGTGCTTCTATATAATATGGGTTATTTGGCACACGTTGAATGTAATAAATGGATGTGTTTTATAACTTTTTTTAGTTTTCAACCTATTGATAATTTCATAGCAAAAATATATTTTAAA
The DNA here is from genome assembly GCA_026939265.1 of Oreonectes daqikongensis. Lineage (NCBI taxonomy): Eukaryota > Metazoa > Chordata > Actinopteri > Cypriniformes > Nemacheilidae > Oreonectes > Oreonectes daqikongensis. The sequence continues at coordinate 5,214,878 of JAOTQM010000351.1, read as the reverse complement.
GCACTGAAACTCGCATGCAACTCGGACAGGTCCCAATGTGAACGCTTGGAACATTTCACATACTTTCGAATTAATCTCCGTTCATTTTACATTCCATAGAAACAACGTGGCTTGTTTTTCTCACAGCCAACAACAAACAAACATTGTCAGCCATTTAGATTTCTGCCCCTTCCATTGTCACTTTATGAGTTGTGCGTCGCTCCTGGCATGAGTGGCTGTGATATTACCGCTGTAGTTAATCTAAATAAAATGAGCGTGAGACTGCAGCATCAGCACTTCCTCTTAGCGATTCGACCGATATTAAATTGCCTGTACAGAGTTTCCCCCCGAGCACCAACCAGACTGAAAAATACTGGAGTTTTTTTCCCCGTCTGTCAAGGAAAACAGTGGTGCAGTCCGCGGTATCTGGGGTGGATGGCCTGTGAGTGACAGGGGTCTCTTTAGTATGGAGAGCTGATCTTTCCAGGAGCACACAGCTCATGTTCCGGCTCTTCTTTCTCTCTTGCTTCTCTCTCCTTCCCTCAGGGGTCGGCTAAGACTCTGTAACCCTTATGCATTCGAAAGTTCATTTTTTACACCGTCTTGATGTGGATTATATGTACAGATATACGCACAAACAGACGCTCATGCATACGGAAGCAAGTCTAAAATGTCTCACATTAAAAATTGAGAGGGGAAACCTGATGAGGGCCACTGAAATGTGTGTTTTGACGGTGTCATTCATCAGATGCCTTATGGGGCATTGTGCGTCTTTCATTTCTTCCTCCTTTTTGTCTTTTCCTCTTCCTCTAAGGGGCCGTTTACACAGGACGCGTCCTTGCGTACGTCCACAGTGTTTTTTAATCGTTTTTTCTTGTAAATATTTGGTAAGTGGATGACTGTTGCAACTCACCTCTCTCTTGTTTTAGCATCTTGCGGCACGACTCGATTTTGGTGAGTTATTGCGCCAAGGTACAAACACACTTGACTGAGAATTCTTTTTGAAACATCTGCATTTTTCTCTCTCTCTCTCTCTCTCTCTCTCTCTCTCTCTCTCTCTCTCTCTCTCTCTCTCTCTCTCTTACTCCAGCTAGGCTCAGTAGAAGGCTTCAGTCCTTTTTTTTTTTTTTTTAAATCTGCTCTTCACAGTCAAGAATCAGTGTTTTGAGTGTTGGAAAAAAGCAATGTGAAATGTTCAGCGGCGTGCCAGAGTTTATTTGCATAGAGCTCAAGTAAAAATAGTGGCCATTCATTTGCGAAACTCTGTCCAACAGTGGCTACTTAGAGAAAAGGGACACACTAAGTCCTTTGGTGGCAGAAAAAGAGTCTTCATAGACAGACATTGATCTCTTTGTATTCGTTGAACTTTTTAAACAATCTGTGGAATGTATGTTGCTCAATTTTAACACATCACATTAAAACCGTATCTCAAACCCAATCCAAAAAAATTAAATAGTCGATCTGTTCTTCCACTTAAAAGCAAGCTGTTGTGTTTATTACTCGAAGAACAAAAATCAAAATGGATCTATACTGCTCACTGGCTAACATGCAAACAGTCGGAGGTTCTGGCAACGGCAGGCGCTAACACCATCCATCTCCCAGATGTCAAATAGTTGGACAGAAGTTAGTCAAAGCCTGATGGATTGCCAGAACACAGAAGGAGGGAGCTAGCTGTGGAGACAAGCCACTAAAGTAGCCAGGGTGGATGGAAGATTGGCCCCAGAGCAAGGCCCAAGCTCAGGGAGAAGAGCGTGCTTTGCATTTCAAATGATGCCACCAGGAGTTGGGGGTGGGCAGATTGCATAAAGGCCCGACACTCGAGTGATTGATAAGGTGTGAAAGTAAAGGCTACAAACGGTCATCCGTTAGAGAACTGTAAGTGAGCTTAATTATTCAAACGGAGGTAAGTTCCTCTGGGAGCCCCGTTGGGTCCGAAGCTGTCAGGGTTAGAATCATCTGCTGATGGATCACGGTCTTCTCGCCTGGTCAGGGTCTCGGAGGACGGCGGCATGCTCCCGGAGAACTGTTTATTTTTGCCTCTTGGTTTTGTCAGATGGACAGTGGCTTTGAACACGAGAGGAGTTGTCATTCGGTTGTGTTGTTAGTCAGCTGAAGCAGGACTGTCAAATAGCCACACTTCAGTTATTGATGTGTTGTGGTGGCTTCATGTTTACAGTCACTTTCAATTGATTTCATTTAAATGATGAATATTTAATATTGTGCTGGCCAATATTTTTCTGTTCAATTAAAATTTATATCAGATTTTTTAAATCATTTTGCTGTTGTAAAGCTTTACATTAAATACATTTGAAAACCAATTGTAGAGACATAAAACACAGTATAGAAATAAGAAAAAAGAAATTATAGAAATTTTGTCTTCAAAAATGTGCTTGCCATTTTGCCTTTTTATTTTCAAATATTTCCTATTATTTTGGTTTTTCTTTGTGTAAAATTATTTTCAATGTGGAAAACATTACAGGGCTGCACCCTAATAAACTGTTAGTATGGGTCCGTAGTGCAGTTTTATTATAAAAAAAACAAAGTTTCTAAAGAAAGGGATATTTTAATAAAAGAGCACACCTTTCTTTCTTTCTCACTCTCTTTCTGTCTGTTTCTCTCTCTCTGTAAAGGAGAAAAGTCTGCAGTTATGTAATAAGTTATTGATTTTGCTCTTAGGGAGAGATTGAGCTGCTGAGTCTCCTGCTTTGCCGGTTTCCCAGAGGAGCATCTCTCTGACAACACGACCCTCCCCGATGTTCACTCAGTGTTAAGGCCTTCAACCTGGTCACATATCACTTTCATCCGGTCGCTCTGGGCCAAAGCTGCTCCAAGCGCACACACACACACACACACACACACACACACACACACACACACACACACACACGGTTGCTTTGTTGCTTTTAACACAATGTCCTCTTGTCCAATTGCATCCATTAGTACGGATGAGCAGAGAGAGCAGTCTGAAAAAAGAAGCATGTGTGTGCCAGTGTTTAGACGGTTAAAGAGAGCAAGTGTAGAGGCCCATTTGCGTGCCTCCGTACATAAAAAGAGCGTTTTGCTGGGTGTGTCAGGCTTTTCCCCAGCTTTAAAAGACTAAGCCTATCAAAATCTGTGCGTGTGTGAGGGTCGATGGAGATGTCGGGACCTGTTAGTGTTGCCGGAGTTGCAAGCAGGGCGGTTACTGGTAGGGGGTCTTTGTTTGGAGGGGGAAGAAGCCATAGAGTTGGCTCCTCAGGCAAGCCAAGGGTCAACTGCTTGGCTCATCCATCTTCCAGCGTGGCAGTGACCTGTCAGCCCGGCTGCTCACGTTACTAAGCAGAGCAGGCAGGCCTGCATTGTGCAAGCTGCTCTGTTTGCAACCATGTGTAAATGAAGTTAATATTCACTGACCTCATGCCCAGCTCGCGAGAGACCCCGGTGACACCGCGGAAATCACGGCATTGCTAGCGAATCGACAAAGATCCAGGTCTATTCACGTCGGGTATTTATTTCGCATTGCTTAAATGTTTTCATTTGTTTTGTCTGAACATGTGCGTTTGATCTGATGCAGCTGAGTCACATTCTCTTTCACATTCGGCCCTTTTGTGTTTTTTCTCTGCACGTTTGCATATCGGTGCACCTTTTTCTGCTTTAAGCAGGAAAGAAATATTGTGCGGCCAGTGCTGTCAACAGTTCGCATGAGCGAGTTCGTGTCGAGAGAACTTTGTTCATTCCCATGCGAAAGGCGGTGGAGTGTTTATGTGTTTGAAAGTGTTTATTTGTTCTTAAATTCTTTGTGATTGTGTAAATAAGACTTAGATGCAGAATGTTTGCCGTGTTGCACAAATCAAATTTCCTAGGCTAAAACTTTGTTTAACTGGAAGAAATAGTTTACAATAAGGATTTTAATGCGTTTACATGGGAAATATTGTTTACTCATTACTCAGAATTAGATCGTAAGTACATCTATTTTGCCATTTAGCTACATTCAGCATACCATGCACTTCTGCTCAATTTTAATAATTTATTTTTCAAGTCCTGGTTTATTATATTTTTTGCTGGTTAATAATTGCTATTTGATCATCAGTAATGCTCATGGAAACAGACAGTGCATTTTTCATTCCATAAAATAGTAAAAATAAACGTTAAAAAAAGTCTGTATGCAAGGCGCTTTTTGTATCCAAGGACACAAACAAAACTAATTTTATGTTTTCGGAAGTCACTGTGTTTTTTCCTGTAGAATCATCTTATTTCCGACATTTAAACAAATAGCTTGTTTATTGAAGCTTTCCAAAATCACATTCGGAATCGTTTCGCATTCGTCGTGCTCTGATCGCACTGTGGGGGCAGAGATGCAGTTTGTTAATGAGAAGCAGACTAAATTCTCTCCTGCTCATAAAATGAGATTATGGAGAAGAAATGTCACACACAGACAGACTGTCTTCTTTCTGCCAAGTTATTACTGAATGTAACTTGAAGTGAACGCGTCGTGCCAAAGGAGAATCAATAAAATTAGAAAGTAATGTTTTTCTTTATTTTTGTGTGGATAGCTACAAGCAGCACAGTGATCAAGACCACATGAAAGGATCATTCTTCTGAAGGCTTGATTATTGAAAGCTATAAATGTGTGATGTATGTTAGTGTTTCATGGATCGCCAGGACTGATGCTGGGACTTGATTGAGTGCTATATTAGTCTCCAGGCCCCATGCGGGGATATAGATGGGCATTGAAGAGCGTGTGTGGGTGGCTCTGGGACAGCGTGGATGTGCGTTTGTTCAAATTCGTGTGCGTTCATGCATGTTTGAACAGGTCAGGGCCATGCCTGGCTTTATAGTAAGGGACCTCTGCTGGTTTGCCATTGTGTCTCACATAGTCACCTTTGTTATAGCTGCAAAGTCATCCAGGCTGTGTGTCACACAGTGTGTGTGTGAGTGTGATAACTTGCTGATGGTGAAGGTTTTTTTTTAGATCTGATTAGTTGTGGTTGTAGAGAGTTGTAGAGATTTTATCTTTAGGTATTTTCATTTTTATCTTCCAAAAAAACATTTGTCTTGAATTTTTGACTCCGCATTCGGGGAACCGCAGTGCTCAATTTCAGTGGTACCTGTAAACACACACAGACATAAAATACGATTAGGCAAGGGTATAGAACAAGTTTATAGGGGAGGAGCTAACTCTAGTGATAAATGGTTATTGTGATGTCGTAAATGCAATAACCGAACGCACATTTTTATGTTGTTTTGCATCCAGGCAGAAGCGTTTTCCATCGAGGCAGATCGTTTCTGTAAATGATGCGTGGCCCCTTATATTTATTTAACGGTAAAATCGTCTTTGTTTTCCATTTGTCAATCTATGCAATAAGTCAAGCCGAATGATCTAAAACGGCAAACGCAGGTGCCTCAGGATATGCTTATTTTTCGATTTTGAAATCAGCCAAAAACAACAGACCAGCATTTACACTCGAAAGCAGGCTTTTCACCCAAGGCATGTGAAATTCGGGTAAAAGCCAAAAACCTTTTTTCTTAAAAGGGTGCTTTGTTCTAAAAGCATTCCTTTTCTCTGTAAAAGTGACATTTTGTGTTTCATTTTTTTCAAGTATCACAGCACAGCACATATTCCAAGAAAGCCATCCGGGCAGATGCTGTGCGACACATCCCGCTGCTGTATTTAACAGATACCGCACTTTTTAGGTCAATTTAACAGCAATAACATTTTTAACAGATCTTTTTTTTCCGTATTTTGCCACAATGTCCTGTCCATCCAAAATCTGAGTGTGATTGCCTCTCTTTGGAAAATTAGAAGCTAGTTGAATGATCTGTTCTTGGCAATGGAGGATGACCGAATCTAGCCAACACAATTGTGACTGACAAAGCGTTACGTATTCAGCTGTAATTGCAGAGATATAATGTTGTTTTTCTCCACTGTTGTTTCAAATGTATGCGTAAAAGACAGCCAGAGTGTTGTTTTTCTATTTTTCAGTGGATAATGGATCCCATTAGAAATTTTGCTTAATTTAAGTGTAATGTATTTAGTGTAGCTACATGCAAATTATTATAACAGCTGCTTTCCTGAATCTTTGCGGTTTGAGTAATACACCAGCCGCGGCTTTTTCCTTAGCGTTTCTTTTAACCCTGCTGGGTTTTTCTATAATGTCTTTCATAATTAGCTTTTTTCTGTTAGCACTCTATTCATAGACCTAATGTTCCAGAAAACTCCATTGGCAAATTCACCAAAACGGAACCTATTTTTACATGGAGTGTAACTGGCGGCAAGAGAGAGCAGCTGGATTTTGGCACGATTCATGATGTTAACATTTTAACTATATTTAGGAGAGGACCCTGACAGGCTTTGATCTGCTCTCTCTTTACAAGTCTTTCTTGTTGCCTCCGAGGGCTTCAGAGGGCATCCCGGTGTGTCCTTCATCACAGTGTAAGAGAATGCTAATCTTCTCTTTGTTTCTGATGGAAAGCTACTTATCTCTCCTCCACACAGGTAGCTGCCATGAATGAGATTCTTGTCTGTATGTAAGAGAACACAGCCCTAATCCAACCTGTTCGCTCTGAGTAATGCGTGGGGCAGTATGTGAATAGTTTAGAACAAGATCCATTTTAATCTGCCATTTCCACAACCTCCTAATCCAAGTTTCTTTATTCTGTAACGTTTACGCCTCTTGTCTCAGTCTAGCTGTTGTATCACAAATGCATGCTGGGTAGGTCCAAAACTGGACCCCATCCTGGTTTGTTGCTTTCTTGTTGCTTTTTGATTCTTTCCCCTTCCTTTGTGCCCTCTGCCTGTTTCCTGGAGTTGGGTAGATTTCTTGGCCTCTTAGGAGATCAGATTAAAATGCTTGCCACTCAAAGGCTGACAGCATGGAAACGGACTCTTGGCTCTTTCAGGCTGCTTTCATCAGGGGTATAAATAAGAGTGTAATAGTATGGATGGATTACTATATTCATAACCAGATAGAAGAAGCCTCTACATGTACATATCAGAGAAGAGTTTATGACAATTTCCATACTACTAATATTAATTTATAGTAATACTTTATTGTATAATTATTTTATTGAATACAAAATTGGTAAAATGTTATTTTATATTAATTTGATTAAATAAACAACTTTTCTGAATGGGTCGTGTAACTTGGTCGTTGCATTTAAGTTTAGCGAAGTAACGGTTCTTCTATTGGTAACCCAAAGTAATACTGGCTAGACATACTTTTAACTTGCTAGTTAATGAAATGTACTTGTTTTTTTGCTTGTTATCGGAAAAAATCTTCAGGGACTCTATTCTTTGCGGATGTGTACCGGAAGTTAAGTTTGGGCCACAAAAGCGTGTGCACAAAAGTAACATCCGTGTATGTTGTTGCTTTGAAACCTTCTATAAATCCCTGAAATGAAACAAGTTTATACTAGATGTCACTCACATGCAGACAACAATACATCGTACTATAGCTTAAAGCTTAGATTGTGAAATAAAGCATATGTTTAAAAATTGTAAGTAGTATTTAGTGTATACTATGCCCTATTTAGTAGTATTTCATTCTGAATGCAGCCTTAGATCAAAAAATAACATACTGAGATGAGGTCTTAAAAGGGCAGATGAGAGGTTTATAGGAAGACATCGAAAGAAAGCCAGCAAGGGAGAAAAAATTGAGAGCCAAAGATGGAGCGAAAACCAGCACTTAGGAAAACCTGTGATTAGGACATTTCCTTATTCTGGTCACAGAGACATTACTCGGATTTTATCTCTGGTTAAGAAATAAAGACTGTAATATCTCAGTAATACTTAAAGAAAAATCTGTGTTTCAAAGACAACAGTGTCAGAGTTTTTGTTTTGGGCTGGAAAGTATTCTTTCAGTTCTTCATCATTCATTTAAAGTGTTTGGACAAAAATGTTGAGAAGTTAAACACAGGAGAAAGAAAGGTAAGCCAGTATCTAAATTCTTCAGAGGCTCTGTTGTTTTGGGTCTAGACGCACAGAATACAGATTTTCACTGGGATGTTTTAAAATCCAGGTCTGTTTTTTAGCAGCACCCCACTATTTTATTAATACTGTATGAAAAACCTCAACCGTTTTCTTTTTCTCCCTCTCACCGAAACAGAGAGCTGACCACTGAAAGGTAAATTACAAACGCTAGCGCCCGCTGCCTGCTAAAGAGCTTGCAAGGGACGTCAGCCTGTTTTAATCTCTTTCTCTGTTGCTCTGTTTAACCTCAACTTGTGTTTCTAAAGGGCCGACTAATTTCTTTGTGCATTAAATGAGGTTGGCGTTGCCTGCGCGACGCGCCCGTGTCAACAAGCACATCCCATTAGCTCGCCTTCATGCTAGCGGCAGCTCAAACAAAGCCGTCGTAACCGAGTCCTTCAGATAACTTTTTAAACCGCCTAAGCTACTGTTTTTCTTTTCCGTTTGGCAATTAAGCAATGAGGCAGTTGTGTTGGCAGGACATGTTTTCAATTCAAAGCAGAAATAGGCAGTTAAGTGGAGGATATTGTCTCAATGTCAGTTTCATAGATTGGTTAGCGTGCTCTCCAGAACTGCTGGCACACGAGGTCATGTAGCGCTAATTTAGTCATGATTACATGCTAGCAGACATTATGCAGCATGGCAGAAGGAGGCATAATTGGGCAAGCCTCATCTTTTTCCTCTTGCAGAAATAAAGCTGTCAGGAAGAGGAAAACAAAGCTATCATTTATCTCCTCAGCGGCGGGTTGGGGCATTAGCACAATAGTAGCGTGTTTTTTGGCTAGCGCAGCACCAGTATTTACCCGTTGCCATTGGGGGGGCTGGAATTCGGGCCCCTAGAAATGGTCGTGTTTGTGCATGTCACTCATGGTAAAAGCAGTGAGGTGGAGTGGAGACAGGTTCTCGAACGGGGCCCCGTGTCAGCGCTCCATTTGATTTCAGGCCTAATTTGCTGGTTGGTTGCTTGTGTAAACAACTCAAGGATACTTGGGCTTTTCAGACGCAGCAATAAACAAATCCCGATCACACGGATGTAAAAATAAACCGTCCCTGCTTCGGAGACGTAAAAAGCAGGCGCGTCGGCAGTCCTCCTGTTTTGGTGATTTGTGATAGCGCTAATCTTAGCGTGTTAGCGAGAGAGCCTCTGGGTGCCGGTGGCCTGGTCTTGAGCTCTCTAGCTCAGACAGGATCTTTTCACCATACAGATCAGCTCAGAGCTGAACACAAAGCTAACAGACACACCAGCTTTCGGTGAAGATATTTCTTGTCTTTTTCTTTAGAATTTTCATCCTTTTTTTGTTCACTTAACTTTTCCAAGGTACAATTTTAAACCCATTGCGAATAAACATATGGCAATGCCGTATCAAAATTCACAGATGTGTTGCCGCTACAGGATGATTGTGTTTGCATTGACCTTGTTTACACAATCATGATAAGTAACAGGTGATTAAACAAAGGTATAAAAAAACTGCAATCGTTATTTTCTGAACCACGGCTATATTACGCAGTACACTTTGCGGCACCGGCTTCTTTGTGCAAAACTAGTCTTGCTGCTTTCAATTACAAGTCCTCACTGGTGTAGAAAAATCCCAGATAAAATCACATCCATTTCCTTTTCGTCCCAGCCTCAAAAGGCTCTTGTTCTGCGTGTCACACGGCCACGCCGGGGTTCTGAGCTAAATACACAGTGACAGGGCTTTCATGTATCTGAAATGGGGATACCGTATCCCTCAGCCACCCTCTGTCTCAACAAGGTGGCGCTTAAAATGAGAAAACCGGCACGACCTCCTGTGCGATCTCCATTTTAGTCTTGTCACGGAAGCATGCAGTGATGGAACTACGAGATCTAAAAAGTGCTATTTGGAATTGAAAATCAGTGGCGCTTTGTCCCCGGTAATGATCTTTAAAATGCATAGCAGTGAACAAAGTAATATTTATCCGAGGGATGCGGGCGTGGTTGGCGTTTAAGAAAAATCATGTGGGGCTGGTTCCTTGTTTAGGCTGAAGGGGGTTTTAAGAAAACAGCTGCTAAGTGTGGATTAGTGTCTCTCAGCAGTGCCGACCAAAAGGCCAAACTTAAAATAGCTTATTTCTCTCCGCTTACAGACTAAAAGTGAATGAGAAAAATGTCTCGCCCCAAACTGGTTTTAAACACAGTGCTTTTAGCAGTTTCTCTTTTTCTGCTTGGTCGATTTAACACAAGTAACTACAGAGTCGGGACATAATAAAACATCATAAATACACAGAAAAAATATGTGATTGTCTAATTATAATACAAATAGTAATATATGACTACAGCACTTCATTGGAAATTCAGCCCATATGGGCATATGAAATAAAATGTGGAAATAAATGACTCGTTGTCATTGGAACGTGTGAGGGTGATTCTTGTGCATAGCCTAAAGCCATCCGGCCCTAATTTCTGCTTTGTCTCTGATCCCGGGCTGCCTGTGGGATGTCCTTTTTTTCCCTCATAAAAGGTGAAATACTGAAATAATCCATTTAAGTTTCCTATTTTCCACAGTAACCTTGCCTCTAGGACATTTTTGACTGCTAGAGGTGATGTGAAGGCAGGCGTCTTGTGCTTGTGAAAGATCATGAATATTAGACCAGAGCAAACATATGCATATCTGCTTCTGGTTGATGCAACATATGAATGCGAATGTGTTTGTGTGTGTCTGCTTGTAAGGATGTTTAAGGGGCAAATTGATACAAACACCAGATGTACAAAATGTGAACATGCTGTCAATGCTTAAAATACATGGTGTAACATTGTTTAATAGTAGCTGAACATGGGTGCTAAGTTGTTACTCTCATATGTGAATGACTGTTCACATCATTTCTCACACTTTCTCTCTTTTTCCATCACATTCCAGCCTGTGGTCGTGGATTCTACAAGTCTTCATCTCAGGATCTTCAGTGTTCCAGATGTCCTGCACACAGTTATAATGACAGAGAGGGCTCATGGAGATGTGACTGTGAGGACGGTTACTACAGAGCCCTCTCCGACCCTCCTTCAGTCGCCTGCACTAGTGAGTGTTTGTGTTACACATCCTCCAGAGATCTTTCCTCTATGTCTATGCTCACACAGTCAGTCAGTTTTGTGATTGACATCCTTTTTTTTTGCTAACTGTTCATACATAGTGCCTTTAATATTTGAATAATAATAAAGAAACATTTAGGATTCAAGACCCTTTTTTTGTTTTAACATTAGTGACATTGATTATTCAAATATATTTAAAGAAACTGTTTTATAACTAAATCGGATTACGCACTCAAATCCAGAACTGATATCTGTATTCTCTTGCTGCATGAACATAGCCTGTACGTCTTTATGATTGGCATGTTGACACAACTTATTTCAACTCCAGTAGCTCATGATCAGCCAAGCAATTGTGTCTTTCCTGTAAAACGAGAACATAATTACAGTCAGAAGTTACGGAAGCAGGTCCCAGAAGTACTTACATCCCCTCCTCTCCATCACGTTTTTATGTTCTGTCATGTTCTCCTCCCTTCCCTTCTCATTTGCACCTCTCCTCTCGGTTCCTCCGCTGTCCTCGGCCGCTCTCTTTGAATATCACAGTTATACCATTGATGACTTATTTACACAGGCCAGACTAGAGTGAAAAGAGGGAAGGGAAGTTATTCTTTTGGGGAGTTTAAACTACCTGGAAATTTGCTGGCCTGAAGTTAACTTCCAGTGTGTTTTTGTTGATCGGTCTGGCTAGTGACTGATAATATGATTATTTATGTTTAATTTAATTTATATTAATATTCATTTATAATAATATTTTATTGTATAATAGTTGTATTAAATAAGCAACTTTTTGGATTTTATTGTATATTAATTGTATTAAATTAACAATTTGTTGAATGGATTATGTAAAAATGATAGTTTAGCTAAATAAGGGTTATTCTACTGGTAACCCAAAATAATACTGGCTAGACATATTTTTTACTTGCTAGCTAATGTCATTTACTTGTTAATTTTTTTGCTTGTTATAAGAAATAATCTGAAGTGACTCTATTCTTTGCGAATGTGTACCGGAAGTTAAGTTTGGGCCACAAAAGCGTGCATGTGTGTTTATGTTGTTACTTTGAAACTATCTATAGGTTCAATGAAGCAGAATCCCAGGATATCGTTTGCTTTTTTAAAAGAAAGGAGAACAGTTTATGAAATTTGTTCAAAAATTAGGTTGCAAAAACGTTTACTTGGAAAAAATGTTGTGAAAACATGAACGTCTCTTGTTGCTTCTTCTTAGACATCAAGGCTAAAAAACTCAATGCGTCAGTTTGAAACAAAAGCAGCAACTTACTGAAAAAAGAGTCTTTTTTGTGTTTGGTCATGTTAAGCATGTTTTCAAAAGAAAATTCTCTTGTCTTTTTAGGAAAGAAGCCCCTTCAATTACCAAACAAAAATATTATAAAAGCCTTTATTCTGTAGTTGATTCACTTATGCACATTGCCTTTATAGTTCATGAATTTCAATAGCAGAAGTACTGCTGATGGTCAGCGCATAATGAAAACAAATGAGATAAAAGAACAGATCAGACAAGAAACAAAGAATACAGAATAAGGCATGGCACTGACATAGACCAGAGCTGTTCTGTTGTTTGTGAAGCAGGCACATGTACAACCTACCACTGAACGATCTATTCTGTGATGTCACGCACATCACGCATGAATGATTCTCTACAATCCACCTCTACTTTCCATTCTGTCTCCACCCTCATTCCCTCTTTCTTATTTTTTTCCATTACTGTAACTCCTGGGATTGGCCTCACCGCTGCCTTCCAAAAGAGATGATCACACTACAAGTGATTTAGTCTAATTGTTGCCCAATGCCCTCCAATCAAAGAACAGAGAGAACACCGGCTTTAAATTCACCGCACAATATTGCTTTGGTCTCCTCTACTTTCCTTCTTTCTCCCTCCAAACACACAAGCGATCTGTCACTACCCTGACCGTGGTCTGGCTGTGGTTACCCTGTCTGGGCACGAAAACGTTGACTTGACTGTTCCACAATTGCGTCTTTTGTTGATCAAGGGCAAAATGCCACAGAAGGGAGGGATTAGGAATCATCTTCTCTCTCTATAGCTTATTGAGGGCAAATAATGGAGAAGTCATGCAATGTTGAAAAGCATAAGGACATGGTACAAAGGTTTTCCAGAAACACAATGCGTTGACCAAAACCACAATACGTGACAGAGGTGATGCAAAATACAGCAGAGATGATATGGAGCGACAGCGTTTTATACAGTTGCATGCGATGTTGACATCACAAGGCCAGAGAGGCGTAACATTAAAAAGGATACACAGTGAATTAAACCAGACATTTGAGAAGCGGTGAGGGGGATATATTTCTGAGAAAAATATTGAAAAGGAGGTCTCTGGCGGTCAAGCTAATTGGTGTAAAATGTCTGGCATGAACTCATCATCTTTGTCTAAAAGTAATATGGCAACCATGTGAAATTCGCCGACCATGAAGGTAATTTGTGATATGTTTTTTACACGTTAACCAGATTACAAGAGACTTCTGGCGGAAATTTAGTTTCTGTTTCTGTTGAAATAATATTATGAACTGAATGTTTACATTTTTGGTAATTTATCAAAGATTGATGATCACAGGGGAAGTGTTGCCTGAATAGGTTAAAAACGAGAGTTTGATGTTTTGTGGCTTGCGTTTTAGGGAAAATCTGTACAATTCAATACGCAATATTTTAAGAATTTGCCACCAGGGCTGGATCAAAGTCTCACAAGACCCCTAGGTGCACGTTTTTTGGAAACCATCCCTTCCACCATTACTGCACATGGTGAAAAATGTTTTATATTATGTTAAATGACAAAGGTGCTTTTGCAAATTTGTGTGTTTTGTTAGGTTAAAAACTTGGAAGACTTGGAAAGTTTCTTACAGAAGTTAAAGCAATGTAAATCAAGCGGGTAAAGAAAAACTCCTAACAAACATAAATTGCACCGCTTTTGAAGTCGTGCCACAGCGTAGAGCGATCGAAAAACTGTCCTTGGCAGACTTGTCTTAATTATCTCAGGATTAAGTTATTGTGGCCATCTGAATTGTCTGAGATGAAGATTTCTTTTCGGGATTTACAGCCGCATGGAACTGAATGGTAATTGGGGGTGAATTTACATTCGCTGAATAAACACCCTGATGGACAGCTTTTTAAATGAGCGAGGTGTAAACCTACAGAATCTTAAGCTTTGTCAATACGCACTCAGCTCTTCGGAACATGGATTAAGAACGACCTTAATGAAATTCAGATTTCAAGAGTGAAAGGAATGAATATTCACTTGTAGCGCGTCGGAGGGATGTCTGTCATTGCTGATAGAATGAAAAAAAAGTGTAGTTGTTGAGAATGATTTGGTTTTGTGATTATTTTGGTACAGCACAAATAATCCCAATGGCCTAGCGCAAATTCGGTTTAGCAGAACCTGTAAGCCGCTAAGATAAATGGCCGATAGTTAGGTGAGCCTGCTGTGAATGGGGGGGGGGGGCTTACGGGAAGTTTTCTTCCTCCTGAGATAGAATGAAAGAAGGGAGTTCTTGACGGGTTTCGGGGATGACATCAATCATTCGACAGCTGCGCGCGGTGTCGGCGCAAGTGAGGGTCTGGAGGGGGTGGGAGAAGCGTGGGACTTTGACACAGAAAGAAAAGAGGAAAGGGAAGGTGGGAGATATTAAAAAAGACAGGGAGAAAGGTAAATAACTCCCATAGAAAGTGACTGATACCATCAGATGGTAATACTATAATACTTTGCTGTATACCACAATCTATACAAAAATCTTGTTAGTACCATGGTACTCTTAAATGATATCAGATGGTAATACTGTGGTATTTTTATATATAATGTGGTGCAAAAAACATTTTTTATAAGGCTTTTATGTGATACCATATAAATTGAAAGTGAGGGTGAATAACCCACACACTCCATTTCAACTCCAACCCTCAACCCCCCGGAATAATCACCTCCATTTGTTGACGTGTCCCAGTGTGAGACTTCCTTTCTTCCCACAGCTGCTACGGGACATGAGTACAGTAAAGAAACCAGCCCCTCTCGCCCTTCTCCCTGGTTCGGCCCCACGTTCTATCCTTGGCACTTGGTATGAGCGAGGTCAAAGTTCAGGCACCATGTTTGTAGATTAGGGATTAGTGGCTAGACTGTTTGAACACGGCTCACAAGTAGCAGCTCTCGGAGTCTACCTCATTAGCCGCTTGAATCTTAATAGGTGGAGTAGCACTAAGACAGCCAAGAGCTTCTCAAAGTGCAGATAAGAACTGGATTCCTGAGTTAAGCTGCCGCGCTACTTGGCCTGAGACTCCAGGCTTTACACACACATACAGGCAACCCCCCCCCCCCCCCCCCCCACACACACACACACATACAAGATCAGCAGGTTGACCTAATTAACATTCTCTCATAGGAGAACAGCAAGAGAAGTGGCGATGGAGGAGTCACGATCACATTTTTGTGGTTTATGATACAAGATTTGGTCAGGTATAACATATTCGGTGACAGACGATGTTGAAATAAGATGACACGATAAACACATATTGTTTGTTTTCAGGTTTAATACTGTTTAAAAAATATATGATAATAATGTGCCTTTACTACAGTTGCATAAATCTAGCCAATCATTAGAGCAGACAGTAGACTGTAGTATACTGTCATCATTTACTCCTCCTCTTGTCATTTCAAACCTGTATGACTTTTGTTCTTCCCCAGAACACAAAAGAAGATATTTTGGAAAAAAGTTGGTAACCGAACAGCAACAGCACCCATTCATTTCAATAATATGGACACAAAACCAGTGCAAGCGAATGGGTGCAAGTTACCAACATTCTTTAAAATATTTTCTTTTGCTTTATGCAGAAGAAAGTCATGCAGGTTTGAAATGACAAGAGGGTGAGTAAATGATGACATCATTTTCATTTTTGGGTAAACTATCACTTCTATGACAGTTTGTGCACATCACAATATGCTTCAGATTATAGACTGTGGCCAGGTGAGCTGTTTGAGATGGAGATCATCTTTTACTATACAATCTCCATACAGCATTTGTATAGGAATGAGAGAGCATGAAAGGAGGGAGGAGTGGGCTTGGGCTTTAAACAAACTCCATATCCATTAAAAGAATAGTTTGGTTTGCGGTGCGGAGAACGAAACTGACTGTGGCAGTTATTTGTCCCAGTTTCCCCCAGCTTTCCTCCAGCGTCCCTGTAGAAGCGTCTCACAGCAGACTGCAGAGGAGGTGACAGATTACATATATAGAAACACATATATACACTCGTATGTGAACGAGCACACGGGAGCTGTAAACTCAGAAGGCGTTTTCTTGTTAGCCGGCAGCCGATGACGCCCACAACAGCCAGGGAAATAAAAGGCTGAATTGCTGGAATATACAGACGGTAAACCAACCGGCCACGGCATGCTGGGTATCCCCGATCAGAATGAATTTTATTGGCCTAAAGTCCCAAATAACATAAATGTACATTAAAGAACCTTGGATTGGCTTTTTAAATATTTTTTAAATTTCCACATTTTATATATTAATACTTGTATTATTATCCAGTTAACTGCATTCAGTTTTAAGCTATAGTCTAAAAGACAGTGATGTAATGTTTTACACTGAGACGGATAACAGCAGCTTCAGTTTTTTTATTTTTTAATACAGACATTTTAGATACAGTTGTAGAGATTTCAGTCTTGTTGAACTGGAATTTTTTGGAATGCAAATAAAATATGGAAAAGACGTTGAAAGCTATTAGTTGGATGTCGGCCGACTCGACGGTGTGAAAATCTTGCTTTAGCCGCATTAGTCCCTCGGGATCATTCCAGACTGTGTGAGCTCGCTCTTAGTTTTTATGTAAGCCACTGTAGCTATTCATGAAATTGAAATAACATCATACATTGTTATTAGATACAGTGCTTTTATTTAACGTTTTGTGAAAATGAAATCAAAGGGACATCTCCGTAGCCGGCGTTGAGTAGTGATTCATCTCAATGCTACCTGAGTCAGTGAATAGGTCTGCTCAATGACAGCTTGACTTAAGTCCCTTCTCTGTCTCAGCTGTCCATTTAAAGATAAACAATCCCTTGATCTCTGCCACTCATGGCAGAGTGAATCAGGCCGGCCAAATGGAGCCATTAGTGTTATTATTATTATTATCCGTAAAGGTAGCCATGGAAATAGAAAGCTAAATCCTTAGAAGGATGTTTGTGTGTGTGTGTGTGTGTGTGTGTGAGTGTGTGTGTGTGTGTGTGTGTGCGTGAGTGAGTGAGGCTCTCCCTGAGGGGAATGAAGTAGGAGGGATCTCATTAGCATCAGTAGGTGAAGTTGTGCTTCTAGCTTAAGAGATAACGGCAAGGAGAGAGAGAGACTGACAGACAGTGTCTCTTCACCTGCCACAGGTGGCCCTTTCATGTCCTCCGTTCACTCGTTCCCCTCCTACTTTGATGAATATGGATGGATGTGTGTCTGCCATTAGCCTTAATGAGGAGCAAATTTTAAGTGTCACATTAAGCATTCGCACAATTCTAATGCTTGCTCTTTCCCCTCATGCATATGCATCAGGTGTTTTGTTAGTAAACGTCTCTGGTTTAGCAGACCGGTGCTACGGTGACAGCACATGGCTCAAAGTGATCCCCAAAAATGAAAATTCTGTCATCATTTACTCATCATCATGTCATTTTAAACCTGTATGACTTTCCTTCTTCTGTTGAACACAAACAGAGATATTTTGTAAAATGTTGGTAACCAAACAATGGTGGTTCCCATTCACTTCTTAATATTGTATGTGTCACAAAACCAATGCAAGTCAATGGGTACAGCCATTGTTAAGTGATCAACATTCTTTAGAATAATTTATTTTGTGGTCTGCAGAAGAAAGAAAGTCATACAGTTTTTATTTGCACAATTTTGGCCGCAATGTTAACACCCAAGACAAATTTTGGAAAGTTTGAAAGATTTCAAAACTTGCAGTCTTTGATCATTTAGTGTGTGGCATGCCGACTGTCACCCAATTAGTTAACTTTGCGTTAAATCTTCAAACAACAATGTCAGTTTGACAACCTTCTAATGAAAAACCAAAAAAATAATAAATTGATTATGTGTGTGTGTGTGTGTGTGTGTGTATGTGTGTGTGTGTGTGTGTGTGTGAGAGAGAGAGAGAGAGAGAGAGAGAGAGAGAGAGAGAGAGAGAGAGAGAGGTGAAAACATTCAACCGAAGGGTTTATAGTAACTCGTCTATATGCTTATCATATACGCATTCTTCTCACATAATGATCGTTTCATGTGGGTAAAAAGAGAAATTGTGACCATTTTCCTTTACTTTTACAGTGGCGCTATCACCGCAAGGCTGTCTTGGGTTTATGTGGTACCATTTCAATTTTGCGTGTCAGTGACGATGTCAAGACGTGACATGGATTGATGATGTTTAACACCCAGTAAATATTGTCCATCTTGACCGAGGTCTTAGCTAAGCTGTAAATTGTAGAGTCAGACAAAAGACCAATAATGTTGCACCATCTTCCAGAATCTTGCCAGGCTCATATCTGACAATCTGACGAGCAACGATCATAAAAGACGCCTGGCTTTAGTCGTTTCATTTTGAGGGACCAAAATCGAACCTCTCCAAAACGGCAAACCCATGATGCAAGACGACCACAAAGCCAAGTTCTAATAAAAGGGATATTGAACAGGCAGTGGTGCAGTTATAAAAACATTAGGGTGATAAAAGCAAGAGCTTGGTGGTTGGATACAAGTAACAAAGTATAAATCATTGCTTTATGAGACGCGCCAGATTCTTTGGCACTGGCGGGGATTAGGGGATGATGGGTTGTTTTCCACTGTGGTCATCCGTCTGTGAGCTGGTTATTGTAGGCTGAGTGGAATTCTGTCCTGTTCCTATTGTCAGGGGTGATAACTTGCTCATGATCTGACTCTTAAATACTGAAAGTGACTCCCTGTCCTCATGGCTCAGACTCCTTGTCAAGCTGACAGTCGAAAGCATTGGTTTGATTAAAGTATCACCTCAATTGTTTCCACAGGAAACTCATTATGCCGGCACTTTAATAAAATGCTTCTGTGAAGATGACTCCCATCAGTTGGAGGAAGATAGTCTTATCTTGTTCTACCTTGTTGTGGTTTGAAACAGTATTTCGTTGTTCATTTTGCAGTCGCTCGCTGGTCTACATTGACCTTGGCAGCACTCAAGTTCAACTCCCCCACATTCTTAAGCATAACATCTCCATGTATCTAGGTTACAGTATAATTGCATGTCAGGAATTGCCAGCGCTCTGGGTTCCTCAAATCTCCTTTGTGTTTTTGTCTGTGTTAGGAGAGAAGTGGGCAGAATCCATGGGCATCTGGAGAAACATTAAAGTTAACGTACCGGCCGCATATTTATCTAAACGTTTTCCCTTATCTTACTTCCAGGGCCACCGTCAGCTCCTCAGAACCTGCTCTACAACATCAACCACACCACCGTGAGCCTAGAGTGGACCCCACCGGCCGACACGGGTGGCCGCAATGACGTTACCTACCGGATTATATGCCGCCGCTGCACCTGGGAGCCCGAGGAGTGCTTTCCATGTGGGAGCAACGTTGGTTATTTTCCACAGCAGAGTGGATTAACGGACACCTACGTCACCATCACCGACCTGTTAGCTCACGCAAACTACACCTTCGAGGTCGAGGCTGTGAACGGCGTGTCCGACCTCAGCCGGACCCAGCGCCTGTTTGCTGCCGTCAGCATCGCCACCAGTCAAGCAGGTGAGAGGTTTGGACTTCCTGTAGTGCATAGTGCTAACAATGGGTTCGATTCTCAAGATATGCATATACTGATGAAATGTGGGAAACATTACTTTTGAGAGTCTAGCGTGCATAAATGCAAATGTTGAGTTGAGGTTATTATTGGACTGCATATCCAAACCTGCATTTCAAATATATGACGCTTTGGTTTTCTGGCACCATGCTACTGTGCTTTGGAAGCATATTTTAGGCTTCAATGAAGTTCCAGTCGATATTTTATTGTGTTGCTTAGGTGGACGATGCTCTCAGCTCGAACCTGCATAATTTCCCGCAGTCGCATTTACGAAACAGCCCCCACTGTAGTTACCGCCGTTGGGATAATTTAACAAATGATCTGGCAACAGTTTTCCTGCAGTTCATAATTTGTGGTTTTGTGGTGGGGATAGAGCGGCGAACAGCATCGGATGATAAATAATAGAAGTCACGCACAAGAATACCTCTCGCGTTTCCGCTTTCATTTTTATTGCCTGCCAGGAGAACCACCACCTTTAAATATCACTTACAGTCGCCAAGGTTGACATTTCTGCAAGAGTCTTTGTTGAATTCGTGATAAATGATATGAGCTCTCACTTTATCCTCTGAAATTAAATGGGTGGCAAATGCTTGCACCGGCGCTGAAGTCATAGCCACAAACATTATTAGCTCGACGGGCTCTCTCGTGGTCGGGGAATCGGAAATAGAGTGTGTCCCTCTTTTGTCTCTCTCTCTGTCTACATTTCTCTCTCTCCATCTTGCAAGCTTCCTCTCGGGATTGGTTGTAATTTAAGAACTGTTTCTGAGACTGCACATGCTAGAGAAACGCCATACGAGAGCTCTTTTTCTGTTTGTTTTTTAATGAACTATTTTTTATGGATCTGCAAAACAAGATTTCTCTTTCATGCCCAAGCATCCATGAAATACAATTTGCTTTAGAGTGCATACTGGCTGTGGTCATTAACAAGAGGTTAGTAGATGCTGAACGCTTAGCACTTTAGTGACCTAGTGCTTAGACTGCAGTGATACTGTACGCTTAGCACCTCCAAAACTTAGTGAGATGCCTACATATGCTGCGTTTAAAACAACAGTTTTGAAATGAGAGAGAATGTATTATAAACATCACAAATTTCTCCAAAACAGTCACGCAGGATGCTGTGTCGACGGTAGACAACGATGCGGTTCGGTAGTTTTTGGAACAGAACTGTACAGTATTCGACTACTTCTGAAAAAAGAGATCCCACCATAACTGACGCGCCATCCCACCTGCATTCAAAACTCAATCTCTCATTTGCATTCTGTTGTTTCTGTGGCTTGCAAACAAAACAAGGTCGGTGACAGGATAATACAAGCGGTGCACGCATCCATGTGTCGGAGACATAAAAAATACAGGGGAAAAGATGATAATGACCGACAGGCAGGAAAACGAGGGAGAAATGGAGCTGAGGAGGAAGGGGAAAAAGATGATATATGTTTCGTGACAGGGATCAGGACAGAGATGCGCGCTGGAGTAAGAAGCCACAAGGACACATGGACACCTTGGTAGGTTAGGAGCGAGCAAGTGAGCGGGAGAGAGAGAAAAAGAGAGGAAGAAAGAAAAGACCCTTGTCTCGGAGAGCGAGCCGTACGTAATTGTGTCTGGCATACTGACAACAGACAATTACACCAGCCACCCTGGGCAATATTTAGTCATTAGTTATTGTCAGATTGAGAAAATATATTATTAAAGCCCTGGTTTTTGGTGGTGTCGGTAGTTACTGGTTTAATTTTTCTTGTTTATCAAACTACAGAATGAGCTATGGGGACTAAAAATGAGGATTAGAATAAGAGCATTCCCCATAGTTTAGATGGTTTTGTGAGTATGTACTTCTTAAACTCTTAATAGATTTAATAATTTGCCTTTAATAATTAAGCCCAGACTCTATTTGAACACAACAGGTTGACTATGAGGGCAAACTGATAGGACTGCTGGACAATCAGGCCCTTGTTAAGGACAGAGATGGAAGAATTTAACCCTATCTGAGTGCGCTCAATTCTCTGCTCACCGGAGCCTTACGGGCGCAATTTTACCGCTGGGTTACCACGGCAATGGCTGACTACCTCATAATAGGTGAAAATGGAGCATCCTGAAACAATAAGCTGCCGGTCGGTCAAACAGAGCAGGGCACTCATTAACACTGATGACTTCATCCAGGCTTCTAAAGTAAAAACGGCATCTTTTGGGCTCCGGAGTCCAAGTTTCCACTTTTTTGTTGCATTTTCTTTCCTTCTCACGTGTCCTTGGCCGCATTTAACCAAAAATATAGTTCTACTAAACTAGGAGCTGCCTAAGGAGACAGCTTTTCAACATGTGATATCAAGTCCCTATTTTGTGGTATTTAGTTCTCAGGTTGCGAATGTGGTTTCATGTTGATTTTAAAATGAGATGGTGGTTTTGGAAAAGAGTAGGTCTATTAGCCATCTAAAAGGATTTATAATGTTAAATATACGGTTAACTGCAGTAAAACAGCAACGGGAGGCAACGCTGAGAGAAAAAAGGGCACAGATGAAAGAGGGAGAGAGGGAAGGGAGGCGCGACCCTCTCGTCGTTCGTCTCCATCTGCATGTGAATAAGTCGCTGCTCTAGGCGCCGAGCGTAGGAGTAGAAACAGTAAGCAGAGCAGAAAGCAAAGGTGCGCCGCCTGAATCCAGATGGCTACGCATCTGATGAGGAATTCACACCTCTCCTTAATTATCCTTCCACTACTGAGAGGAAGAAAGACACACAGAAAGTGACAAAAAAGAAAGCAGAAGAGCTAAAAAGATGTGTCCGTATGAGAGAGAGGCTACTCAAGTCCTCATTGTCCCTCCAAAGCCTAATTACTTTCCTGACTGTCTGAAATGAGTTTAAATAGCCATCGTTTCTGTATCAGCAGGTTCATCATCATCATTTTTATTTCTCCATTCGCTCTCTTCTTCACCTTTGTAGTCCCCTTATAGGTTCTCTTTTTAATGGCAATCTTTGTATTCATTTTTCATCTCATCAGGACTGCATACATTTTGATGAAGAGCATTTCAGCATTCTATTGTCTCTGTTGAGATGCCCTCAGATCTGTCGTTCTTCCCTTTCTCAGTCTGTCTCTCTCTCTCTCTCTCTCTCTCTCTCTCTCTCTCTCTCTCTCTGTGTGTCTAAACAACACCCATTGTTCTTCCCGATGCTCCTGAGCGGAAATACCTCAAGGAATAACCATTAATATTTATTCAGCAGAGTGCTTCTGATGAACAGTGTGGAATCGGGCGCTCAACAGCCCCTTTGCGGTATAGAATTCGCATGGAGACTCGTGGTTTAGATGCGAACAGCTTGCGCGGTAAACAGAATCAAAGCGAGGGAGGACGAGAAGCTGCGGAAATGGATTTTTAATGCTTAGGTTACGTGTCAGAGGTGCACGATGTGCGAGTTACCCGCTGATAGCCGTCTCTAACTGCGGCCCGTTCCGTCTGCAAAGTTGTTTAAGTGTTTGAGAGGGAAACACATTAACCCAGTACTCGGCCGTGTTGGCTTTATTTTCCGCCTCGGAAAGAGCGAGCGAAATAATAGGCTAAATAAGAAAAGTTTGACCTTAATGGCGTGCATTCTGTATATAAACCCATTTTGTGAGATTTGCTGAAGCAGAGTCATTGAGATGAGACAATTCGAGACTATTTTTAGCTAAGTGCTTGAGAACCGTACATAGGCTATTCTTTCTCATCTCATGGAGAGCATCGCTCTGTAGCAAACATCAAACTTTGATCTGGAAAACCTTTGTGTTTCGAGGTAAACAACAGAGAGAATCATTTTCATCTTAAGGGGACAGTCTGGTTGGGGTAGACAGGGACTCCTTGATGGCATTCTAAATGAAGCCGAGCTCGGAGCCTCCAAGTGCGCATGTTTTTATCTCATATTTCAGATTAGAACCGTTTCAGCCGATGTCTAAATGTGTCACACAAAGCGTTATAAAGTGCGATAAACCATTCTCATGCCCCAGACTGAAAGATGATCTTCCAGCAAGTCTTGGGTAATTAATACGGCCACTTTTTTGACACGTTATCACTGCAAAATGGATCTCGTTCAAAACCCCTGAGAAGAATCACACTTTGGGGAACAATAAAGCCATTGATTGATCTCAGCAAAGTCCTAATCTGTGGCAGGGACGTTAAACAGAATGGATTGATTGATTCCCGGGTTTCCCAGTCGGCCGATGCTAGGTGGTGTAATTTTCTAGTTAAGCGGATCCCGCAAGACTCTTTTGTAGCATTTGTATGTCGTTTTATGTTACCTGAGAGCCCTTTCTCCCTCCCTCGCCTCTCTCGCTCTCTCTCTCTCTCATTCTCTCTTCCTCCTTTTGGTAATTCCATCTGTGGTAATTTGATAAGAGCTGGACGGGTCGCTGCGATTCAACAGCTGTGGTTAAATCGCTGGTGGTCTGGCTCGCGGTGGCCTCGGCGGTCTCACTCCGGGCACTTAACCTGTGGCATTGTTCAGGAATGCCTCCCGATTCGTCCGTCACCCAATCCGTCAGCAATGAATAATTTTCATGGAAGGTGCACTTTAATTACTTTCCCATTTAAATGGCATTGCGGCGGCCTATCTAGGTCATTAATCTCAGCGAGGATCCTGTTGCAAGCCTTTTATTGCTGACAAACGAAGCCCCCTAAATCCCCCAGAATCTTCTGTGCTTGACTGAGTGCAGACTCCCAGCAGCCACTGCTCCGCCGTGTCCTCCTGTACTGGCCGCTGTGTCACGGAAGAGGGAGAGACTAGAGAAAGAGAGACCTACACTTGTCTCTCGGCATGAGCAAGGAGGAGGAGAGGATGCGTGCCAGCCACCTTGAAGGAAACCTGTTGGATTGAGCTCAGGCTGACTTTTCATGTCCAGCAAATGGAATCGTACAGCGTCGTTTTGCCATTTAGTTTCACATTTTATGAAGCATTTTTAGTACAGTAGTCATATGTAATAAAAGACAGAAATAAACTCCAGAGTCTGACAAATTTTATTATTTGCATTTCAGCACTGCTTCTCCCCTGCTGTCGATAAACCTATCAAGATCAGACCCACCAGCTGAGAAGCACTGCATTAGTAGATAGTCCCTGATATAACACAATGTTGCTATGCAACTAAAATAACAATCCAGTACGGGTGCTATGTAGTGATAAGGTGAACAGGTGTCGTGCTAAAGCTGTCGCTATATCTTGAAGTTCAGCACGTTGAGAATGCTGTATTGACCAATCAGCATCCAGGACTGGAGTCTTTTTATTTATAAAGCTACATTTTAGTAGAACATTGTTATTGTTGCATTATATATCTGAGGATGAGACAAATGTTATTTGCTCTTATTTATGTCAGATCTGTTGTGGAATGAAGCAATTGATATATAGATGTTCTGAATAATTATATAAACATAATGATTATAACTCAACAGGGAGTATGTCGGGTGTAAAAACCATCTCACTTATGAATGCACTGTACAAATTCAACTTAAAAAGTTTAGTTCAAAAGCTGCCTTACCCTTTTAAAGCTGAATCAAGTTGGCACTTGAATTTATATTAAATAGTTATATTAAACTGCCTTGAAATTAAAATTGGTAAAACTATTTTAATAAGTAAGTTTAACAAAATGCAACTAGATTTGATAGATCAATTCAAAAAGCACTTTTGTGGCATAAACGTAACTTCTGGTACACATCCGCTAAGAATAGAGTCCCTGTAGATTATTTCTAAAAACAATCAAATGAAATGACAAGTAAATAACATTAGCTAGCAAGTTAAAAGTAGGTCTAGTCAGTATTATTTTGGGTTACCAGTAGAAGAACCGTTACTTGGCTAAACTTAAATGCGACAAAGTTACACGACCCATTCAACTAATTGTTTATTTAATACAATTATTATACAATAAAATGTATATACATTAAATAAAATATAAATAGCTATTTTATTAGCCACTAGCCAGACCGACAAACGCAGACCAGAAGGGCTAGTCGTGTGTCCGATGAAACCATCTATATTCACTTGCACTCCCCTCTTCATTGTCTCTTATCTAAACCCCCTACACCACCTTCTTCCTCTACCACTCATCTTTTCTCTCCGTCAGATGAGCGGATGCCAGCTCATTCAATTATTTAGATTCCTGTGAGGCTGCAACAAAGTTTTCAGACAAAGTTCTCTCCCATCTTTTCTCCCCCCACTTTTGCCTTGAGATCCATTGTGTCTCAGAAAACTGAGCATCAAATGCTGTAAAATTTAAATTACTTTCAATCTTTTCTGAGTTCCAGATACCGACCATACGTAAAAGTCAGACGTTTTTTAGTCTCCCTGTAATTGTCAACAACTACTGAGTTCTTTCAAGTTTTTTACCTGAATGTACACAGATTTGGTTGCTGCAGAGAAATGTAAATTGGAACAAAAAGGGGAATGTCCCATAATGCCGGTGGCTATGACGGTGGGTCCGTTTTAACTGACAGACATTAGGTTGTTAATTTCATCATATAAAACATTACACAAAATGTGTAAAAAATTGATAGTAGAGTCATAAGAAATGAAATATTGGAGATATTAGGAAACCAATTTGAGAAATGAGACAGATTCCAATCATTTTTCCTGCGAAAGCCCACCAACTCATGTTTAAAAAGGTTCACACACACACACACACACACACACACACACACACACACACACACACACACACACACACACACACACACACACACACACACACACAAATGCACCTGTGCTGCTTGTTTCTCCTGTTTACATGCAACATGTGTCCCTGCATGCTGTTTTGAGGTTAGAGTGTTTCATTTCCTGCGGCAGAAGGGTTGACATAAAGGGGAGGTACCGTGGCAAAGTGAGACTAAATCGAGATACGTGTCACCCGTGCCCGAGACCAGCTGCCACACCTACCACTCAAGAGCCAACTCAACACCTTAACAGCTCACAAATTGTGTGCATGTGCGTGTTAAGGGGAGAGGGGAGCGTGCGTGTTTATAGTAAGTGTCAGAGCGAGTGTGTGCAGGGTGTGTGTTTGGATGTAAAATACAGCTGTAGCGCTGAAGTCCTTGAACCCAGTCTTTCGCTAGTGTGACAAGTGCGTATCTAAGTGCCAAACAGAACAGCTTCTCTAGTCTGCTGATGTTTGGCCCATCTGATATCATACCACTCTATAGCAGTCTTTTCAAGCACATCAGAAACACTCGCAGTAAAGGCGCCAGACTTATAAACACACATTTTTGGCAGAAGTAAGTCTGGTTTTCCATATTACGTGGCTGTCAGAAATACTTGATCCTCATTGGTCAGTCATAGAAATTCAGTATTCTGTCAGTTAGTTTACGTAATAATAAAAAATATCATAGATGTTTTTGGTAAGTGGCTACATGCAACATAATATGGAGTCATGTGCAAAGTTTTTGCAAAATAAACCGAATTGCTGGCTTACTGTATATTATCTATTGACATGACATTTTTGGTTACTAAAGCAGAAACATGTAATGCAACATTACAGCTTTCATTTTTTTTAAACACTGGGCTATTTTTTGCGTGATGAAAGGCCAGAAGATGATGGAAAAGTTCTCCTTTTCCCTCATTATTCTGTTGTTCATTGTCTCATCAACGTACCGTCTCCTGTGGAGAAGGAAACTAATTATGTCTTCATCTCTTCCTGCTCACACCTCCTCTTATTCTCTCCATTAGCCATAGAAATTCTAATGAGTTTTAGACCAACTACTTTTGGCATGGGAATAAGCGAACAAGAAAAAGGGGTGAATGAAAAAGAAAACATTCGCTCCAGGACTGACACCTGCATGGAATTTCGCAACTTTTCTGACAACTTTTAGCTGTTTCATAAGCGTAGCGTGACCCTATACTTGATCTTCATCACGACACACCAGCTGTAAGCTATACGTGATATTAAGACACACACAGGTGCACAAACACCTTTCCTCTCAGCCACGTTTTCATCAAAGCTGTAGGGTGATATGAGGGCCATCTGGTCTCCTGGCTTTTAATGTTTGTAGTATAAAACAACAATAAAAAGATTACAGCATCCACACACTGAGACTGAGATAGAGATCTATACTAAAGCCAGATGGGAGAAACAGCTGGAGTGGACACTAAGTGTTAGCAGGAGGCAGGGGGGATGCTGGGACAGTGGATAGTGACCACCAGCTTTGAAAAACTTTTTGCAGTCTTATCCAACACCAGGTGTTCTGTTGTCGCAGTGGACAGAAGAACGTGTCGCTTTGTGTTTCGGACGAGCTTTGATTTGAAAGGAAAATCATGTGTTTTGATATATGCCAGCAGGCTCTTCTTTTAGATTTGTGTTTTGGATTAGTTATTAAAGGCAACGTGTTTTATTTATCAATTCAATTCTCACTCTCATTTTTGTGTGACTTTTTTCTTTGGAACATAAAAAAGAAATTTTGATGAATGTCGACGCTGGTTTTCTCCGCATTAAATAAAAATGAATGTGGTCTGAGGCCGTCCACAAACAAGTCATACAGGTTTGGTTTAACATGAGGGGGAGTAAATGATGACAGATTTGGGTGAACTGTCCAATATTAAGCATTGAGCTTTGTGCATTATTTGTAAATTGTACCAGAGAACAAAACCTCTGCTAACAGTCGTGTGGAAAGTACCTTTGCACATCTGAGCAAAATAATCATTTCTGGCTCAAGGAAATGTTCGGTTGTTTGCTCTATTGCTGTTTTCTGATGTTTCTTCTGGTTTATTTATAGGACTCTTTACTTTGATACTTTTCTTTGCTGTGAAGAATGTGATTTTTCTTCTCTGACAGTTCAGAGGAAAACACCTGAAATTGCGAAAATGTAGAGCATTAGTTCGTTCTCGCTTTGGAAAAGAGTGGGCGCCCGTTTTCACGTGCTGTTAAAACAAAACAAAACACAAACTGCCGCCTTTGTGTTGCTTTGTCTGTTCTTGCTGACCTTTCCTCTGTCTCTGTAGGGAAGAAAAAGAGATTCTGCATGGTCTAGACAGGTGTGTTTCCTCTTTCAGATCAGACGGTAAACAGGTTAAGCCGTCACGACAAACATGATCACATATGAACTAGTTTAAATAATATTTTTTATTAACAGACATTTAGTTTACAGACAATTTTAATTAATATAATAATTGTTTAAATATTAAAATATAAAGTGTTATGTTATATTATAATATAATATGACATTAAATCATATAAAGGATATATATTCATTATAATATTAAATGTTATATAATATTATAAATATAATATATCATCAAATTATTATAGTTATAAAAGCAATTATATGGAAATTAAGTAATTACAAGTATTAATCAATTCAGAAAAATCTTGTTTGGCTACTTTCTTTTTTATAAAACATAAAATTTAATGCATATGTTTCAAAGCAACAACATAAACAAAGTTACTGCGCATGCACGCTTTTGTGGCCCAAACTTAACTTCCGATACACATCCGCAAAGAATAGAGTCTCTGCAGATTATTTCTGATAACAAGCAAAAGAAATAACAAGTAAATGACATTAGCTAGCAAGTTAAAAATATGTCTAGTCAGTATTATTTTGAGTTACCAGTAGAAAAACCGTTACTTGACTAAACTTAAATCCGAAAAAAATTACACGACCCATTTAGCAAATTGTTTATTTAATACAATTGTTATACAATTAAATTAAATGTAAATGATTTTATTATCTAGCCACTAGCCAGACCGATCAACAAACACAGACCAGCAGTTAACTCTAGGCCAGGTGCGTGCGTCTATATGTTTATCAGTATTATATCAGCAAAAAGTGCCTTTATTTTAGACATCAGCATCAGTCATTACCCAGTATCACTCGACCACAAATTCTCCTTTCCAAGCAGAAAGTGTGATAAACGCCACATGTCACTTCAAAAGATTGGCTAAAACAATCTGTCAGGCTGCAGGCTTCCAGCTCCCATAATGTCATAAACATGTTTCTTTTACCCAGAATCCTCCATTCCAAACTCTCAAAAGTGATGGCAGCAAATAAAAAATCTTGTCAACGTTTCAGCATCTCAGTACTCAGACACCATGTTTGCCTGAACCTGCCAGTACATTGTGACCACCCAGACTGATATTTGTTATTAGAAATAGAAAGCCACAATGCCTCCGTGGGCAGGTGTGGGAACAGAGGTCCTCATTGACTGTGTTTTCACTCTTTGCTAACAGAAGAGGTGGCTCGCTTTAAAAAGCAGTGAAAACTTTTTTCATTTGCATAACACAATAGCAGCATCCTCCCAATTAACTGCTGACAAAGTAGATTTTGTTCCCTTAAGAAAACAAGTCGAGAGCACAAAGGCAGGCCAAAGCTTCGGCGGAACCGTCATTGTGCTCTGAGAAGTCGGGGGTGGGTTCGGTGACAATTTATTCAGCTTCTTAAAGAAAACAGTGGCGCTGGTCCCCCACTTACGACCTGGCTCCTCCAACATGTAAAAACGCCAATTACAGTAAATCTCTAAAGCTATGCTGTTCCTAAAAAACTGACACTTGTTTATTAATTGTTGCCCTGTAGAGTTGCCCGATCACTGACCCTATATCCAGCCATCGTCCATTGTTACACGGGCCTACAGTGATGGTGGTCCTCCACTTCTCCCAACACAGACTCCCCCATGTCCTGATTGGCCCATTCTGGAATCGGCAGGATTATAGATTTGAATGGCTATTGGTCCGGTTTAATATTGAGGGATTATAGCAATTCAGGCCAATAAACAAAGAGCAGACAAGAGCAACTTTTGTTAAAGATGTGTACTTTGATTAATGGTGCTTGTGTTAGGTCGACCACTTTAAAAGACAGCACCATTAAGAGTGATTCAAGGCTTCAGATACTTATTAGTTCCATATGGATGGAGAGTTCACTTGACCGGAAATTCATGCAGAGACATCTTTGTTATGCGTCCGTCGTGTTCTCAGCATTTTTATGTTTTGCTTGCTAAAAAATAAAGAAAAGCTGAATTTTGAACAGCTAAATTGGATTTTTTTGAATCTGGCGAGAGTCCAGACTCTAATCAGCCAGGGAGACTTCAAAGGTTCTTCACTGCTTACATCTCAATACTTTCCACTTACTGTCGTCTTCAACTTATAGATGTAGCAAGAAAGCCAAAGACATGGAAGAGAAAGCAAAAGGGACGAGAAGGGAGAAGGATGAGGACGGGGTTGAAAAAGAATTTAACTTCTCCCTGGTTTTGACTTTTAAAGATCTCGCAATAACGTCCTCCGTCGGCCGGTAAGAGAAGCTGGCTTTGATCTTGAATTAGAAAGCATTATCTATTTAATGGAGCAATTTCAGCAAGTACCTCCAATAATTACTTAATGACATAAAGTATGTTATCTAGAGGCCACCATATTTATTATTTTAGGACTATTTGTGAACTATCAAGTGGACGAGCTCAAAGCCGGTCGCTGCTGACCCGGGGCGTTCTTTGTGCTTTAGATGTGTTATGGACAGTCATTACCTGGTGTCAGTTCAGTCAGTTTCTACTATTTCACACATAGGGCGGTTGATCCCTGTACCTGTCGTGTGAAGTCTGCCGAGCTCCCTGACGGATTAAAAAGGGTCTCTCTTTCGTTTTTCATAAAAGAAACTATAATAATGAAAAACATAAATGTACTTAAAACATAGACTTGCGGCGACTGGCTTTAAAAGCTTACTTTTATTGTCTTCTGTGACTCTGACTGCTATGTTAATTCGGTGCTCAGAGTTATTATACAATAATGACACTAGTGAAATTTGACACTAAAGGCTTTCATGTCTTTGGCCTATTAAAAATGTCAGAAAACCTGCCCGGCGCTCCGCTGCATTACGGCTGTTTGCAGAGCCTATGTGCTAAAAACAGACCGGCAGGGGGAAATACAAAAGAATCTTGCGAGAAGATTCTGTATCCTTGTGTCAAGATAAGGCTTTTATATGCAAAGTTCTGGTAGTGTCACTACAAAATGTTGTATGACCAGAAAGGATAATGCAAATTTTTTCTAAATACAGCAGCAATAGCAAAAAGAGGAATAACAGGAATGGACAGATTAAATTCTTTAATCATTTATTCACCCTTATGTCATTTCAAACCTGACTTTATTTCTTCTGCACAACACAAAAGGATATTTTAAAGAATGTTCAAAACTGGACCCATTGACTTCTATTTATTGAACACAAAACCACTGTGAAGTTTCTCGAAATATCTTCTTTTATGTTCCACAGAAGAAAGAGTCATACACAAGTTTTGAATGACATGGGGGGAATAAAAGACAAAAAATTCATTTTTGAGTGATCAAATCCTTTTAACCACAGACAGGTCAAAGTTCAGGCCATTGAATTCAGTCTAGCTCAAGAGTTTCCCTCAAGCAGTGAGATGCACGTTGCCACTGTTTTATCTATCACAATTGTTATTCTCATTTCATAAAGGCACAGAAAATAGGATTAGGGCCAGCTATCCTGGGGATAAGAGTCAACTGGCCCTCTCTTTTATCTCTGTACTGTGTGTTGGGAGCTTGGACTGCTCACAGGCACTTTGAATTGGAGCGATTAAGTCCGCAAAATCTGCAATGTACAGAGCGAGATATGGATATATGAAGGGACAAAGGAAATCGAGAGAAAGAGAAAAAAGCAGGGGAACATACTTTACTGCAGACTGTAAGCCAGGTTTGGTTTTTGTGCGTTACAGTTTTGGCCTAGAAAATAGAGAGTGGAAAGACGCGAAGGGAGAGGAAAAAGATCTTTGGTTTATACATACGTTTGAGACCACAGTGAAAATCTGGGATTGCAAATCTAATTTGAAACGGGAAATAAACAAAGTTTATGGATTTTGAAATATTTAAAGCGAGGAAAGGCTCTGACTTAAAATCAAGAGGAAATATTTTAAGGTTCTGTGTTGTTTTGACGTCACTGGCCAAACTGACCGTGCCTTTGTACAAAAGTGCAGATGTTCACAAGATGTCATTGGATCCCATGATGAATCAAAAGGTTTTTCACAAACGTTTTAAAGGAATAGTTTACCCAAAAATAAGAATTCTGTTATCATTTATTTACCCTCATGTCATTCAAAACCTGACTTTTTCTATTGTGGTACAGGAAAGTAGATTTTGAGAAATGTCTCAGTGGTTTTGTAGCCATACAATGAAAGTCAATGGGGGCCAATGTTGTTTGTTTACCAACGTTCTTCAAAATATTTTCTTTTGTGTTCTGCATAAGAAAGAAAGTCAACAAATCAAGTTTACAATGACATTATGGTGATTTGTTTTTGTAATAAAATTGTTTGGTAACACTTTACTTAAAGCCTTTATGTATAATGCATTATAAAGGGTTATTAAAGGGTATAATGCATTATAGTTTTTCATAATGTGCGTTGTGATACATTATATGTTGTTTTAAAGAATTATTATCAAATTTAAAATGCATAGTGTAACAATGAATTGATAAGTGTTATAATGTATTAACTGTGGTTACAATTATTCATGACACATTACAATGCATTATAAGGTACATCACAAAGCATAATTAATACATTAAAACTACATTCATAATGCATTATACATAAATGCTTTAAGTAAAGTGTTACCAATTGTTTACAAGTTTACATACTATATATAAAAGGTGCAATTTAAAACGGATCCAGTTTCACTTGTAGGGTCAGACTTTATTTTCCAGGTTATCCAAGAGAAAGTTAAAATTCAACAAAGGTTTGGCTTCCATGTTTTTGGTTTGACTCATTTACTGGGAAAGAATGAAAGAGGAGAGGTTTGGTAAACCACAGCGGAGTAAGAGAGAGAGAGCTTTGTTTTAGCTTGCAAAGAATCCGTCAGCAGTCCTCAGGTTCTCACACTAAAGCGAGCCAGATGGATACTCGAATCCTCTTCTCTTTTAGACAGAGAGAATAATCAGCTCTTTCTCACTCTGATCACCCTATTCTCAAACCAGAGGGAACAAAACCGAGGGGAAGAATAAAACCACTAAAATCAGCTTGAACTTTCAGAGGCCGCTGCGCAGCGCAGTTCCCTCGAACGTCTGTTTCTCACCGCCCGAATTAATTGGGCCATGAATCATCTCATTTAGGATATAGTAAACATCCCGTTAATTGATAACAAATCATCGTTATAGGTGCGATCAAAGCGGGAATCACGATCTACTGACCAACCAACGAAAACTCGCGTAGTATCTGTTTTGTATTTCCAGTACGAAAGTCTGATTAACGAATGTGTTTGTTTCTAGTTTCATTTCAACTCGACATTAATCACAATCAACGCACAATTTCTCCACGCTAACAGAACAGAGCAGCGGGTCTTCCCGGGCCTCATTATTCGTAATCCGATGGATTGTCACTTTGGAGTAATGTCACAGGCCAACAGAAGCAAGACCGTTTAGAATAAATTCCAAAAAGCTATACATCTTCAAGCACCCTTTGTCTTTTATTTTAAACACGGTGAAAAACGCGGCGTTTCGTACGCAGCTGTGTGTCATGAAGGGGATTTCTTCACACCTTTTTTTTGTTACGATGAATCTATAAAGACGTCAAGAGCAGATGAGACATCGAAATGACAGGGCTGCACACCTGCAATGACAGATACATGCAAACAAACACGATTCACATCCGCATGACTCAGGCAGAAGTCTTGCGCAATGTTAGCCGCAGTGACAGACGAACAGCTGGTGTGGTGTGCGAGCGTGTCTGGAATTAGTTTAGCATTAGTCCAAATGACCTCCATCAAAGCCTGTTCACTAGAGTTAGGATGAACGAAGCCAGACGCATCTCAGGAGCGGTCCTGTAGCATGACTGCGGTGCTAGTAATGTTAAGATCACGGGTTTGGTAAAGTATGTAGTAAGAAGTTGCTTTACAAATCAAGGTGGTTGTCAAGAAAGAGATGAATCTAGTTGATTAAAGTTTATCAAGTTTTTAGTATTTTGTCATAGTGCGTCAAAGAGGATGAATTAAGAGACACAACCTCTCTGAGAGGATTTTAGCATGCTGAGAGTTTTAGAGTGTTGTTTGACTGTCAGCACTGTAAAATTCTTTCTGTGAAGTTGTTTCTTTAAGTTCATTCCCTGTAAAACATCACTGTCATAGTCAAAACACCACAAGTAACATCCACCTCCTTCAACAACACATTTCAAGAAAATTGCCGTTGGACTTCAAATCGCCTGCTGTGAGCAATGTTCCTGTTATTATGCATAATCCATAAGTGCATCTTTTTGTTTTGTGCGATAAAATGTTTTAGCTTCTTAGTCTATGTTCTGTATATTCTATATTTAGACGGTTTCATCGGACGCATGCGCCTGGCCCGAAGTTAACTTCTGGGGTGTGTTTGTTGATCGGTCTGACTAGTATATTTTATTTAATTTAAATTAATGTTTTATTGTATAATAATTGTATTAAATAAACAATTTGTTGAATGGGTCATGTCAAGTAACTGTTCTTCTTCTGGTTACCAAAAATAATACTGACTAGACATATTTTTAACATGTTAGCTAATGTCATTTACTTGTTATTTCTTTTGCTTGTTATCAGAAATAATCTGCAGGGACTTTATTCTTTGCGGACGTGTACTGGAAGTTGTTTGGGCCACAAAAGCATAATAGAGATTTAAGTATATAGGGAAAGATAGATTTATCTTCAATGTTCGTTTTTATCAAGATTTTGCTGTCAAAAAAAAAAAAATTTGCTTTATTTGTCAGCTACCCATATATATATTTATATACACAATTATATACAAAACCAAAAAGTTTACTAATAGCTATTCTGTATTTGTTAAACACCAGCTGAGCACACAGCATAACGGAGACACACAAGCGCGTCCTGGTGTGTTTGCATGAACGAGTGCCCGTATTGTGTGTTCGTGTGCATGTTAACCACGAGACCCCAGCGAGTATGTCAGTGCATATCTGTGTGAAATAACCGTGACAACCTGAGCAAATGTTCCCTCTATCACTCGCAAGATAATAAGGGGTCATTAAAAAGAGAGAGAGAATGGACATGAGCGGAGGGGGGTTGAGACCATAGGTTGGAAAATAAATTTGGCCGCTTTGTGAAAGGAAAAAAGTCTTTTCTTTATTTGGTTTTTAGTTCCAGGCAGCCTCCTCTGTTTTTCATTTCATATTTTCTCTGGCCACAAGCAGAAGTGGAGTGTTTGTTGAACAAGAGCAGCTCTCTCTTACCCTTCAATCTCTCATCTGTCTCTCTCCCTCTCTCTCTTTCATTTTCCCTACCTCGCTCGCTCGCTTTGATGCCAATTTGGCTGGAACGGAGCATGTCCAGGCCTTTGCAGATGTGTCCCTCTCCCTGCCTCTGATTGCTGTGTTCAGGCCAAATAAAACATCACGTACAGGATACAGTCATATCTCACTCTCTCGCTCCCTCTTATTTCCTCTTCATCACTCGGCATCTCCAAAAGCAGACGTTTAAAAAAAGACAAAGCATCTATTAATTGCACACGCGTGTTCCATGTTAGTAATTCCGCTTCCATCGGGGAGTGCGAGCATCTGTGCGTGTGATACGGTCCGATCAGCACACATGACCGTATTCGGGTATGCGTGATTTTGTGTCCAAGACAATTTTTCTCATGTCAGGTCTCTCTGCATGTTCTCTTAAGAAAGATCAATGACCCCGATTTTCGGTTTAGTCAGCCTTCGATGAGTGACTAAACCTTGGCTCATACACAAGCCTTAATCAGAGGAATGCATGTAACCTGTGCAAATACAGAGAGACCTGTTCCCCCCGGTAAGCTGGATTCGGTTCCACCCGTGTGGACGGCATCCAAACATATGATTAAAGAGCATTTGAGAAATGATTAATATGATCACATATGACAGACGGTTTGGGATTATAAGATATGGTTGTTTACTGAGTCTTCTCCGAAATGCTCATCATGTAATATTTTGAGATGTTGGTGTTACTCCGGTGCTGAATGTATGGTTTATTTAGCACAAATGCCAGTATATATTATATTATAACAGTATATATTAAGTACAATATGTACAGTTTTGATTTATTTTAGATGAAAGAAAGGTGGAAAATAAGAGAGAGAGAAAGAGAGAGAGAGAGAGAGAGAATTGGTAAACAAATTTGTGAATGGACATGAGAGAGAGTAAACAATGACAAAATTGTGACTTCTTTGAGCACTATGTCTTTAAGAGACTAAGAGAAATAGTCAGAGAGTCTGTGGAACTGAACTGAAGTGTGGGTAAAAGTAAGATAAGTGGCCTTGAACGCATGCAAAATCTAAAATAATAGCTTTTGCTATGTGCTTCTGACCCTGGAAAATCCCATCAGTTTAAAGCGCAGCTTGTTTCGCGAATAATCGCAGCTTTCCCGTTCCGCCGCAGCTCAGATGTGCAATCGGCGCGCGTGTGGATGTGACGCGCCGGCCCGAGGCATTACTTTGACATTTCGCTGAGATGAGAAGGTTGAGGTCCTTCTGCCTGTTTAGTGAGCCTTTCAAATGCGAATCGTCACACAGCCCTTGTTTTATTAAGACAAACGATAAAAAGCGAAGCCCTCCGTTCGGCTGAGAACTTGTAGCTTCTTGTGTAGCCAAAGGTCAGATCGACAGCAGGTAAGCTGGAGGTGCGGGGTGAAATTGGCCTATGTCCCGGGATGCTCATCCCTCATTTAGGTTGAGCCTCGCTCAGGGTCGCGGGTGGGGAATTATTGTGTGAAAGTCCCGACATACTTTTATGATTACATTGCAAACCTCTCACCCCACCATCAGGGTTTTTTGTTTCTCCAAAATTCAAATGAGGCACGTTCGTGCGTGTTCGTTTCTAAAGCGAAACCGGTCCCAACATGAGCAAACTTCCAGTGAAGTGCAGCTTAAAAAAAGATTCTTGAAAGAAGACGTGGTCCTTTTTTATTTCTGCAGAAATCACAGTCAGATCTAAAACAAATCCACATTCAAGCCACCTCAACCGTAGGCCTGTTTATTGGCAGATTGATCTTGATCGGTGACTCGCTGGTGAATAACGTGGGTGGCTGTTGGACGCAGGTGGGCCGTATAATGTCAGGAGCGGTCTGAGGGTTTCTCGAACGGAGGCTGCGGCGGAGTTGGGAATTGGACTCGGAGCGCTGATGTGTGTATTGTGGAGATGATGAGGTGCTTATGGCCGTAGCCATCACGCTTGAGTGGAGGGACTGCTGGGTAGCCTGTTAAAATCCAGAACGCTGTCTTTTCCAGCACATGGGAGTAAAGTCATAATCGCACAATTTCTATTTGTCCTCTCTTAACCCACAGCAGAGACTCGGGGATGCCCGAAGATGTCTGTCATTGTCTCCCTTAACGATTACTCATCGCAGGAAATGAGAACATCATTTTGCCATCGCTTGTTTCGTAACGTCTCTTTGTTGGTAATGATTTCTCATCATGTTTATGTACATTATCTTCCAATTTTTTTTTGCTTTCCTGTTGGTTCGTATCGATCAGATGTCCAAGTGTTTGAAAAATATCTTCTTAGTAATAGTAACGTATCGCACAGTCCAATGAAGTCAAACTACACTGCTGCTCTTTTATTAGGAGAAATGATTTTTTTACATACAGAAAAATAAACCACACTTAGATCAGCTTAATGTGTCAGTTCTTTCTCCCAGATGGCAGTGAGACTGTCTTTTGGTTCTCAGATTTCCTTTTGAGAAAAAGAACCCATCTGTGTTATACTAGCCATATTACTTTTATATCTCAATTCTTTTATCTGTATGTTAACAATTGTTACATTTGAGTCTATTTTCTGAGGAACATCTGAGGCAAAGAGATATAAAAGAAACCAAATTTCAACCTTTAAGCAATAAAGTCTCTAGGTATGCATGGTGCCAGGGTTGGGTCAATGAGACTGTATGATTATACAAAAGTAAATGAATGGGGCTGAACTGGGGTCAGGTAGCTCTGCGTCTGGAGGGTGCAATGGGAGGGGTAATGGCTGATAATAGGCTGCCAGCGTTGGACTTGTGTGGGGACGTCTGGAGTTGGTCTTCACTGGCTTCCCATTTGTGCGTCTGCTACATAAGTAATTCCATTCCAAACTTATGAGAGGGTTTAGTGCACCGGACAGCTGGACTGCTTATATGAACAGAGGGATGTAGATATGCGATGGGGGGGGCAGTTACGATATTGAATTAAGCTGTTGCATTTTTTAAAACAGGCTGTTTTGAGAATTTAGAAGCTAATTGCATTTTTTTAGTTTGTTTTTTGTTCTAGTAAAGTATTTTTCATAGCATGTGTGTGTGAGCGTATAAACAAAAAAGACAGCTTCACGTTATTTTGTTTAAGAGGCTGTCAGTTAATTTCAATTAATCATTTTTTCAGTCAAACCTGCCAACAGCATATTCCACGATGACCAGACTTTGCTGCACGGTTTGCTGCTTTTAAAGTGCTCCTCTCTTCTCCAAAGCCCGCTTGGAGAGTTTCAAATCCTGAGACATTTCCCTAATAGCAAAAACACCCTTTTAAATCACAATGTGTCATAAGGGGCTTCAAGGATCCTTGCCATTAATATTAGACAATCTGCGCTGTGGGAGAAATCTTTCAGCTTGTCAGATAAAACAGCAAAAACATAGCAGAGGATTTATAAAGGCCGTGAGGCACAAAGCAACATGCTGCTGTTCTTTACATTTACATTGTTTAAAGGAAATGCCAGGCAAACCAGTCCTGACTCGATCTACTTTATACTTTGAGATTTAGCTGTAAGTGCAAGCTGCAGTGGCCTTTTCACTTTTAAAGCGTCTAGCGGTTTGCCGAAAGCCCGGGCTTTGATCCCTGAGAGAAATGAAAGCGTTACTTAGCAGCTTGAGCGGTTCCCGCGTGGACCGCCGGATCGGAGCGTCCCCCGGCCCCGCTCTAACCGAAAGTGACAAAGCTCTCAGTAACGGTGCTTGGAAAAGCACATTTCTGTTTGGTAGCGTGTAGCGGGAGGACGCCGGGGCAGCGGGTGGAGCGACATGCAGGGTAAGTGAGAGAAAGAGAGATAGACAGCAAAAGAGAAAAGGTTGTCACAGCAATTCTGCCGGTTCCCTCAACATTGATCAAAACGCTCGGCCATCATCTTCTGCCTACTTTATTTTCTGAATCCCTGAGCCTTTACTTTGACGGACTGAATTCTTTTCTCCACTTGCTTTCTTTCCATTTTTAGGCATGTGTTTCCTTCTTTCTCTTAATTTCGTCCTCACTTTCTGCACTCCGTCTTTCCGTAAACTTGCTGTATATGCACTAAACCAAATTGTTCATTGATTGAATAAAGTTGCACACAGCCATAAGCTAAAGATCGTATAGAAGCGTATATATAAATTATTATATAGGATTATTATTTTGTACATTTTTTGGTTGAGCTTGTATCAGCCAGTGGCTGTTTTTGTTTAGTTTTGCATGTGTTTTCATATTTTCAGTATATTTAAATCCAATTATTTCTGTTAGGTTAGTTTCAATATTTTACAAGGTCTTTAAATTAGATAACCAAAGGAACTTGTGATCAGTTTTGGAGTCATGAAAATGTATTTTATTTTTGTTTTCAATGATTTACTTGAACGCATGTATTAAACACGTCATTCAGCACACATTTGATCAATTGTGTTCCCGAAACCATATACGTCTTGTAGTGCAGATGTTTTCATTTTCCGTTAAAGACGATAACAACACTGGATGTAGATTACACACCTACACACAATCCCATAGCTGAGATTCATTATGTTGGTTAGTCTAAATAGATGCACAAACACTTGTGAAGCTATCAGCAGCAGTCAGGAGGAACAAGAGTACCTTCATGCGCACGCACACACACTCTTTGGTAGCCACAGGCAATAATGAGGCAGGTCTAACACCCACGCTGTCTGTCTTCCTGCTCGCATATTCATTTACACACACTCGCAATATTTTTTGCTGCTCCGTCTCTTTCATGGGAGACGGCAAACGTTGATTCTAGACCCTTCTTTCTTTCCCTCAGAGTCAAAATGTCAAGTTATGTAGCTTCGATTACGTCAGCCCTCGTTAGTGCGCGTCCGGCGAGGGCTCCGTCGGCCATCTTGATGTTTTCATAGGCCTCTGGAAAAGCGTCTGTGGGAGGCCCAGCTCTATTAAAAATTCGGGCTCCAGCCGAGTGATGTCCGTAAAAATAAAAAATCCCGCTAATGACTGGAATCCGCACGGAGGACAACCCTATGCCCCCCACGGGCCCACCCTGCGTGTCTGCGGCGTGTCTTTAGACATGCATCAAACTGCATAATCTGCCTTCCAAAACTTGTACTTGACAGAATCCAGGCGACGGACAAAGGAAGGCAGTGGAGTGCCTTCGAGCACGTTCGTGGTGTCGTTTCAGCCGGCGTCTCTCGATAAACGCCCGGCGCCCGTGTAATACGATAGTTGTGAGATGGATAAAAAAAAGTCGTGGTCCTGAGAGTGTCAGCCTTGACTTAAGTGGCTCGATAATTAAAATACTTCAAAGCTAATACCGCGCAAGCAAAGCGGAGTGGGAAGCGATTTGTCTTTTATAATGAAATGACATTCTAGTGCTTTTTGCTTTCAGATGCTCTAGAAACTCAGCCAGCCAACAGATGAAGAGAGAGAGAAAAGGAAGCAAGAGTATATAAAAACATCCATGCATAATTTATCCCTAATGTATTCTAATGCAGAACAAGATAGAAGCTTGCTTCTGCTTGAATTAACTTATGCATTAGGTGGCTCCAGAAGGTCACTAATATCTGCTTTTATTTCATCCGGCCTCCGAACGCGAAGACGCTCCCGCCTAACACGTCACATTAGGCAAGACGGAACAATTATACGATTTTCTGCTGCGCCAGGGCCCTTACGTGTGATAAATATGGCAGCAAGTTGACTCGATCTGAAGTAAGCATGTCATTAACGGCTGTTATAGGGCAGTGGTTAAACATACCACGGGAAAAGTGGCACGGAGAGGGAGTGAGGGACACATTTCCTCCATATTAACACTGAACTCAGGGTCTCTCATCCAGCTCGCAGATTTGAGTCGATATGAGGGCTGTCACCACGCTCAATTCGCAATTACCCGGCTAGATCTCAGTGGAGAAGGGGCACCGGCCGTTTCTGTTTCACTGCAGTGAGAGACACCGCTTTATGATGAAAGTTTGGTATTAAATGTCGCCACGTGTGTTTAATGTAAATGGTGGTTAGATGTTTGTATTTTACCTTTTCCACACCAGATCAATACATTTTTATGGGTGTATCTGATACAGTAGGTTGTCCTTGTTAAAAAGTTCATTTTTTGTAAGTGGTAAAGTCACTATCACTTGAGGAATCTAAACGCAAGCCACGAGTCTAAATTGTAACTCTCCTTCTGTGGATAGTCTTGAAAACATCATAGGTTCTACACAAAGATCTCTAATATACTAAAGATAGACCCGAGGAACATCTGGAAAGTTGAACGTTGTCTCATTAAACAGTTAATCTCACTGAGGCTTTACAGCGCAGATGAGACTTGAAAATGCTAAATCAGATTTTGTGGTACAAGTGCAGGTGGTCTGTACTTC
The DNA here is from genome assembly GCA_026939265.1 of Oreonectes daqikongensis. NCBI lineage: Eukaryota > Metazoa > Chordata > Actinopteri > Cypriniformes > Nemacheilidae > Oreonectes > Oreonectes daqikongensis. The sequence goes on along the minus strand of JAOTQM010000351.1, from coordinate 5,172,658 downwards.
AGCATTGATAGTTACACATGTTTTTAAGACTCATTGTCAAAAGAATACTTTGATGCCAATTCTGAAGTCTGGGTTTTTAATGAAAATCATTTTCACCCTCATGTTGTCACAATCTTGGAACGAAAAATACGATGTTAGGCAGAATGTTAACTGTTAAGTTAGTGACTGTGTTGTATCAGTGCTGTGAAATCAATGAATCGATTTCAAAATAAATGTTTGTGTTTTTATAATATGTGTGTGTGTGTGTGTGTGTGTGTGTGTGTGTGTGTGTGTGTGTGTGTGTGTGTGTGTGTGTGTGTGTGTGTGTGTGTGTGTGTGGCATGTATATTTATGTATATATAAATACATAAACCTACATGTATATATTTAAGAAATATGAGTAATATATATTTAAATTGATACATAATGTGAACTATATTTAAATATAAATGTATATATATTTACATTAGGGCTGTCAAACGATTAGTCGCTACTAATTGTATGCAAAACAAAAGTTTTGGTTTACATAATATACATGTGTGTACTCTGTGTAACATACGTGTCGTGTATATTTTGATACATGTATGTACGTTTTTATATTTAAATGTAATAAATATAGTATTATACTATATTATACAAACATGTAAATATTTAATACAAAAAATCTATAATTTTTCTTACATTTATACATGCATGTGTGTATTTATATATACACAGTATGTGCATATATATATATTATGTAAACAAAAACTTTTATTTTGCATACAATTAGTTGCAACTAATCGTTCAGCAGCCCTAATTTACATAAATATTTATTATAAATACACATGTATGTATGTGCATTTATATATACATATAAATATACACACCACATACATATATTATATAAACACGGACATTTATTTTGGAGCCGATTAATTGCGATTAATCAATTTAACCGCACACTATTTAATTTGAGTTCCTCTGTCTCATAAAAGAAGCTACAAGGACTTCTCCAAACTAGCAAAGGATTGTTAACGTATGGTCTGAGTTTACAGATTCTGAGTTTATATAGCGTATCTAGGTGGATATGGAAATAGAGGCACTCGCGAGCCTCTTTGGGAAAAGTAACACAGCAGACATACTTGCAACTTTCATTTCCCAGATCGGGTTAAAAGGACTTGACACTATTACTCCCAGAGACAGTTCCGCATCTCCTACAAACCAACAGTCGGTTGAAAGGGCCAAAAGATCCAATTACTTCAGTACAACCGGTTCTGTGGCGTACAAGTGTGCTCTTTAAATTGCTGTGTCCTGACTGCGTCGCCCCACTCCTCATGGGTAATTGACACTCTCTGCATACAATGAATGTGGACAGAGGCGAAAAACAAACAGATTCTGAGATGTTGAGACTATTTTGACTGCTGCTGAATGTGGGAAATCGCTCCTGTTTGAGCAGTCAGTCCTGATGCTGTAGTTTTCAGTTGAAAAGACTTGCGCATAATGCTCTTTAATGCATCTGTACGATTGCCTTTTCTTGTTTTTCAAAAAGAAAAACAATGTATTTGGATGTGGTTACTCTGTAAGCATGTAGGCATTAAACTGATGTGTGTGGATGTGTGTGTGTGTGTGTGTGCTTTGTGATCTAGATGGTAAATCAGATTGTTTTAGTTGGATTACACTAAATATGTCAAAACACAAATCGACTGTTGCGGCTTTGGATCCGCCTCGCCATCCCTGGTGCTATCAGAGTCTCGGATAACCCATAATGAGGTTTTAATCCTTAAGCGCTCATTACCACAAGGTCCAGCGCCCAACAAAATCCAGGGTCAAATGGGGTCGTGACCCCAGATCCTTGCCCTTGCCAGTTCACCGAGCACGATATGGAGACATTACCAGATCTCTCACTCATTCTCTTTTCTGACTGTGTCTCTCTCCCTCTCGCACACACATCAGTTAAATTCCTCTCAAAGACTAATTCTCTTTTTCCATTCCATCTACTTTAGGGAATTTTGTCTTTTCTTACTTTAACAGATGTCCGTCGAGAGTGGACACATCTCATTAATGGCGTATGCATGAGTGCTACATTTCCATCCACTCCTTCCAAGATGTCCTCAGCCAAAGGTTACCTTCAGAGATTTGAGATGGATCTTATTTCTGAGGTTATTAAAAACAAGAAATTTAATTTGGGTTACCCACATGCCTCTCATTTCGAATTCATACAGCATTTGGAAATAGAAGCTATAGCGAGTCAACGTACAAAGTGCGCAATAACTTTGTAATTTAAAGACAATTACAGCGCACTGTAAAAAACACAGGCACACACACACACACACACACACTGTTGGGGAAGAAACGCTAAAGGCAGAGAATAAATGAGACGGCGGAAAGTGGATGGCGGGGTTGTACGAATGTATTTCTGTGAAAAGCACTCGGACGGGCTCACTCATGTGGGGGATATGAGAGACGCTTCCGCCCGCGTCGGCAGAATTAATTTGACTTAATTGACATTCATAAGCCAGACGTTGCAGTTTTACTCTAGCTGGGATAAGGCTGTATTCTGTTGTTTGCTCGGTAATTGAAATTTCCATTATGAGGTGTAAACATTTAGGAGCCACCAAGTGAATATTCATCAGAGCTGGAGTAGTGACTGAGAAACACAACATTATCCGTGTGTGTGTTTGTGTGCGTGAACAGGTACTGAATTTGCATTACTGCAAGGGAATCGTTTTTTGTATTTTGTTTTTGTAATGCGTTTATGAATATATTATGTTCTTGTTGGCTTAGTGTGGGGTTTTATACACTCCATGCGAATAACCAAATATTATTGTTTGTTGAAATTATGTATTTATGTGTTTTGTAATACAGGTTTAGACAATGTTTATACAGAAAATGATCTTATCTTAAATCTTGAAAAGCAACTATATTTTAATGAAATAAAAATACAATATAGATAGTACATGTTTTCGATGCAATACACATCAAAATGTCGAAAAAGTTATAAAAGAATAAAAAACTTTTTTTGCCATTTATATTTCTTTTTTCATTTTATATTTCTTTTTTCAAAGCATTTGCAGCATGGATGTTGCAACAATAGAGCAAACAGACAAGTAATATTAGCAAATAAACCAAAATCTCAGTAGTGCGAAATATAAAAAATATATAAGTTAAAAAAAATGAACTAAAGTTCAAAAGCAACTTTTCTTTCTCTGTGTTTCTTTCAGCGCCGTCTCAGGTGAGCGAGGTGATAAAGGAGCGAGTACAGCAGCACAGCGTTCAGCTCTCCTGGCAGGAACCAGAGCAGCCCAACGGCGTCATCACCGAATATGAAATCAAGTACTATGAGAAAGTGAGTGCACACCACCTGCTCCACAACACAAGCTATTAATGAATTTGTGTGTGTGTGTTCCGGAAATGATAGACAGAGGTGGAAACGAAACAGAGACCATGTGTCTGTCAGATTTTCATTTCCCATGCAACCTCTCTTGATTTTTTCATCTTTTTTATGATTTGCATTCTGCACGCAAGTAACCGGCAGTCAAACGCTCTGGTGTGAGTGGATTCTTTCAGCCTAATTGCTTTAATGAATGAGCCACTCAAAAGACTTTAATTAGACTGAGGACTTTCACAAACATACACAATAACGTACACAAGATCTTCTTCAAGACTGCAGCCACAAGTCTGGGACCACTTTATAACACGCAGACTGAATGCCTGGGATTGTACCCGAGCATCTGTTTGATAAAAAACAACCCACAATCCATTGCAGGCACGCACGCTCTGTCACTAAAACATTAATCAGAAGTGTAGTCTCAAAAAACACGCACACACTCATTTAATTTCCTTCACCTCAGCCATGCATTTTCCTTCCACTGCCGAATCTCCCCATCCATTATAAAGCGCAGCTTCATACTGTACTTGCTCATATGTCAACTAGCCAAGCATGAGCAGAAAGGTCCACCGGGTCTCAGCGCTTGGCCTGTTGGGTTCTGGTCTCATGGGCAAAAGCAGAACTGGTCTCAAGAGCAGCTCTCTCTCTCTCTGCCTGAGCTCTGTCCAGTTTGAAAATTAGAAACAAGCTTGACTTCACTTCTAACTGCCTGTGGCATTTCATTTAAGACTTTTCCTGCTCAGAGTCCAAGGAGATAATTTACAGATCAGGGGATAAATACATAAGCCGTGGCATGGCATTGGCAGGTGGTGCAGGTTCGAAACTGCGATGTAATGGACATGCAACTGCATCATGAAATTCATTGGGTTTTTTATAAGAGTTAGATAATTCTTTAAATTACTTTATAAACAGCTGTGGCTTAGTATTTTTTCAATTTTCTACTGGATAAGAGAATTGTCAAAGATAAGTTATGAGCAATATTTGTCCAATAAGCATAAACGAGTGCATAAAAATGTGAATACCATTGCCATATAATTTTTAACAATGATTTGTGACTCGCCTAGTATTGCAGAAACCGCCGGTATGCTAATTGAGACGCAGCCTTTCCCCGCATGTTTGTGTTTCCTCAAGCTCTCTTTGACATTCCAATTGTAAATGAAGCACCAGCTCTTCCGAATCAGCTTGCTTCCGGTTACCTTGGTTACGGATGAAATACTGTGATATTGCCTCCGCTTGATCTCTTTGCGTGTGAAAAGGGCCAAATGCTGCGGTACTCGCTGCCAAACACTTTACCGTAACCACCCTTCTCGAAAGAATTAGCTCTTTTGATATCCTGGGACGTTTTCATTTTTGTTTTCTTTTGTTTTCTTTAACCTGAAGGACCAGAAGGATCGCATTTACTCCACGGTGAAGTCGAAGTCCACTTCAGCCACAGTCAATAATCTGAAGCCCAGCACGGCGTACATATTTCAGATCCGGGCGTTTACGGCTGCCGGGTACGGCACCTTTGGTCCCAGACTAGAGGTCACCACCAAAGAAGAGTCGGCAGGATCTGGTGAGCAAAACAGTATGTAAAAAGCAATTTTTAAGCTATTATTATACATTTGTCATTTTTTAAAAGTTCACTAGCTGACAGGCCAAACCATCCAAACACTAAGCCATTGTGTATTTTATGCGATAAGCTGTTCTGTTCTGTTTTCCCTGCATGAAACAAACCTAACAAGAAACAATCCAACCTGAATGTGTCATTGTTTCAAATGCAGGGAACTGTATTACCATCGGGGACTATTAAGCCCACTTTCAGAAACAGTAGAACCGTGCGCTCAGCGAGACCCTAAAATAGACCCAACCCCTCCCTGCCGCATAGCCCCATCCTTTTAAAATGCCTGTATCACTGGTTTCAATAGAGCACACAGTAAAAAAAAATTGTTTGTTTTACGCTTTGCAACAAAGTTATCCTGCTGTCTCCTCTTGTCTTGTGTTTTATAAACTAAGATCATAGGATTACCTTTGACAGCTTGTTCTCATTCACTCCATATTCTATGTTGTGTTTGTGCTTCAATCGCAGCCACAGTCATATCGAGCGAGCAGAACCCGGTCATCATCATCGCCGTGGTTGCGGTGGCCGGCACCATCATCCTGGTCTTCATGGTTTTCGGTTTCATCATAGGGAGAAGGTACGCTCTCGCGGCCCCCATTGACTCTCCGCTACTGTGAGTCTCGTACGCTCTCTCGGTTTGCCTTTCTGTCCCTCAAAGGCCACCATAGCTGTGGAGTTCACGTCTCACACCCTCGTCCACATGCGTGTGATCACACCCACCCACCATCATGTCGTACGCTGTGGGAATGACCTCTGATGCATTTTCCCCTGTCACACGCTCATGCTGTTAGCACAGGATGAGATTCAGAACTGTGAATTCTCCTTTCACAAATAATCACACCTGTTTACCTGTTACTTGCACTAGAGAAAATGTTTTTCTGTGGGTGTTTTTGTTTTTTCAGTAAAAATATCTAAACATCCCTAAGCAAGATGAATGTACAATCATTTACAAGATGAATGTACTAGACCCAAAATTATGTAAAATAATAAGATTTGTTCTTAGAGTCTTGTATTATGATTTGTTTTTAAATCCATTGGTATTGGTATTCTGTGTGGGTGTGTGTTAACCAAAAAGCTTAGCAATTTGGTTACATTTTTGCTTAAAACACAGAAAAGTTTACAGAAGATATTTTTAGTCTTATCCTATTATTTAGTATTGTTTTATTTTTTCACAGTTAAAGTTTTAAACAGTTTTTTATCTTGTATGGATGTTTGGATATTAATGCACAAGACAAAACAACAACACTGAATAACATTTTTTTGCAGTGCATGTGAATAAACCAGAAATGCCAGTGTTTTTGCATCCCAAAAAATCACTCATGCTGTTTGTCATATTACTGTAATAAATTAATTCACATGAAATGGTCACGGACACGCATATCGTTTCCCTGCATGTCCATCAACACAAATGCTCTGAATGCTTTGGGTTTTCCATGTCAGTTAAATTTATTACTGAGTTGTTTTCAATATTCAGATGGATAGATCATTTCCAGCTGTAGGCAAATGCAATATTATTTATATATTCCTGAAGTTTTCCTAAAGACTTTTCAAACAGTCTTTCTGAACGACAATGAGCCAACACAAATATTTTTGCATTCAATTGATCGATTTATTCCAAAGCTCACAGAAAATAAATTAATTTGCTGAATTTCTGTTCCGTGACTCGAAGTAGTACTCGCCATTTCAGGTTGAGATTGAGCAGCGACGCATTGCCTTCAGTAGCCCTGTGATGTATGAAATCATTCTCCCGGTCACTGCGTGTCAGTAATTAGTTTCTTTTTGTTTCCCGTGCAGACACTGTGGCTATAGTAAAGCAGATCAGGAAGGAGATGAGGAGCTCTACTTTCAATGTGAGTGCCAGCTTTCATCAGCTCATTATACACATACACATCAGCGGTGCTCAGGCGAAGCTCCTGGAGACCCACCGTCCTGCAGAGTTTAGTGCCAACTTTAATCAAACACCTGAACCAGTTAATCAGGGTCTTTGGGTTCACACTTGAATTACAGGCAGGTGTGTTGGAGCAGAGCTGGAACTGAACTGCACAGTAGTGTAGACGCAGTCATGCTGTACATCGTTGACCAATGTTCAGATCAACCGTAACACTTTTACACTCTTCGTTAGGTTACAGTCTTAATGTGTTATCTAACATAATGTCTTTGAATCATGCTTGTAGGTTTCAGTGAATGGCAAGTGATTCAAAATGAATAAAACCTCCAAATACAATTTGTGATATTTTCAGAACAGAATAATTAGTGCTGTCATATCGCGATCAATCGATTACGAGATTAATGTTTGTATAAGTATAAAACAAATATTTCCATAAATATGTATACATTTAGATTTAAATATAATTGACATATTCTGTTCTGTCAAATCGATTAATCACGATTAATCGATTCCAATATAATATAATATGTTTATATAATATATGTGTGTGTGGCATGTATATTTATATGTATATAAAAAACACAAACATACTTGTATATAGTTAAGAAATATGAGAATTCTCACATATCTCATGCCACATACGTATTATATAAACACAAACATTAATTTTGGAATAGATTAATCATGATTAATCAAATCAACCACACTGAATAGAATAGAATCTTATTGTACATTATTGTCATTGTGCACATTTATAATGAAATTTGATCTCTTTGCAGTAGTAACATTCTCATACATTCATACATTATAACACACACAAACAGATGAAGACAAGTGCACATGTAAACAATATGTACAATATGTATAAACAAAATATACAAAAAAGGTTTGGAGGTCCGCCTTTTGTATTTTGCTTTTTATTTTATTAAGATGATAGACTTCCAGCACAGTTTAACTAATATAGTACAGTGCGCACTAAAATGTTTTGCTACGGTCGAAACAATTACATAATTTTCGAAGAAGGGGGGCATAGATGAAAGCGAGCGGGAATGAAAAGCCTCCGAACAGGATATGGACTCGCCTATGGTGAAAAGCTAGGTCACAACCCTTATAAAAACGGGCCATTAGCAGATATCGAACCGCCAAGTCCTCGCGCTTAAGATCTAAAGAGAGCCCTCAGACCTCTCAGGCGTTCTTCTAGGCGTTTGACTCCTCCGGATTCTAAACCCCTGCACCCAGGCCTCTCGGCCAGTATGATGTTTCCTCTCAGCAGTCCCTAATGAAGCCCCTTGAGATAGATCCGGTGATGGCCTTCCCACACTAGCTGTGCTAATGATCAACGCTGTAGGCAAACTGCTGATTTGGAAACAAAGGTTCAAGGTGGCGCAGCTTGCTTGTACAGGGGCAGCGCAACCTCGTACACCACGACAGGCACCTCTTCCGGCTTGCCATATCCCCACTGTGGCAAAACTCAGCCAAAAACAGCACCAGAAGCTCCAAAAACATCTGTCAGCGCTAATAAAGGGAAACTACTCTGAGACGCAAAGCCGCAAGATTCTAGCTGGGTTGTCAAAAGGCAGATAAGGCGCGCACCTGCCTCGTAAGCCCAATTTGTCGGTCGCGTCTGATACAAACACGTGTTGTATCAGATTCACAGACAGCTTAGATGGACGAAGCAATTATAGCATGCGGGAAAAAGGCAAATATGAGATGCCACCGCATGTGACTGGAGCACAATGCCGCCCGTCTGCTTATGTCACGAAAGGGAATGAGCGGGAGATATTAGGCGAATGCTCTCTCTCTCTCTGTTCGTCAGCGTGGCTTTTGTTGCAAATTAGTAATTTAATTACTCGTTAACAACAGTCCGTTTTAGTCGTTTTCATCGCAGCGTGATGTAGCCTATTAGTTTTTGCATCTCATTAAATGGGGCTTAACGTTGAAGTTGACAGGTAGCGATGTAATTATAGCATTTGATTAGATAGTAAGACTCGGTGAACACATTAATTGGGTCTAAAGTGAAGTCTTGATGTTGCATATGGATATTTTCTCACTCTTTATATATCCAAACCGAAGTTTCGTCATTCAAACAATAGCTTCGGCTCATAAAACCCATTACCCGTTGAGTGACAGCTACAAATGCTGTTGCCACGCAATACAGCTAATATCTTTCAGCTCAATTCCGAGAACGCTAACAAGAAAATGTAACACGCCTTTTCTAAAATATGTGCGGAAAATAAAAGCATCTGACAAAAGAGACCTTTTGACACACTGTCTTCCATCACACTGGGCTCTTTAGCCCGTAACCCTGTGTTTCTACTCTGCGGTAATCGCATCCGTCCATCACGGCCTCTGTGTGTGTGTGCTGCATGCATATTTAATCGTAACAGTAATCCTCTTACCCTTCTACAGTCAAATTTCCAGGCACCAAAACCTACATCGACCCTGAAACTTACGAGGACCCGAACCGGGCTGTTCATCAGTTCGCCAAGGAGCTAGATGCATCTTGCATTAAGATCGAGCGGGTTATCGGCGCAGGTGAGCTTCTCCTGTCTTCTTCTCCGCCTCACTTTAGTCACACACCTCTCTCATTTATCACAATGACAGGCAAATATTTACACTCTCGATAGCGGCCAGAACATCTCTCTGGCCTCTGGTTATTGATAGCGGCGCTGTAGGATTGGTTTATAATTAATATGTCTTCTCTTAAGGCCAGTGTGCACATAAATGTATCACCGTTGATAAATTGCCGCCGCATTCCTTTTAGTTACAAACCGTATAAGTACGTTAGCGTGTCCTCTATATAGCATATCCAATTATCTGCTCTCTCGGTTGCACTCCCCTGTGTACCGATGCATAGCATCATATAATGCCGAGGCCTGCCGCCAGCTTGACTGATACGCATTAGGTAACGCTGCGCAGGTAGCGATGTTAAAGTCTGCGTGGAGATCTGTGACTCAGCTTGTGGGTGGTTGTGTGCGTCACAGGAGAGTTCGGAGAGGTGTGCAGCGGACGGCTGAAGCTGCCGGGAAAAAGGGACGTCTCCGTGGCTATTAAAACGCTGAAAGTAGGCTACACCGAGAAACAGAGGCGGGACTTCCTGTGTGAGGCCAGCATAATGGGACAGTTCGATCATCCGAATGTGGTCCATCTTGAAGGCGTGGTCACCAGAGGTGAGCAGTTTATATACTTTTGTTTTTTAGGCTTTCATGATGTGATTACATGTGACATGTACAATGATTTATTATTTTTGGTCATGTGTCTTTTTGCTATGCAGATTAAACACTGATTGCATATTAATAGATGTAAATGAATCTAGTGTGAATGCAGCTTTTCAAAATTCTGTTGTAATTAGGATTGTATTATTTTTGGCTCAAGGCTCCTTTATTTTTATTAAATATCTGTTTTGAAGGTACTTCCCAAAAACGTTAATGAAAAACTCCCTGGATGTAGAATCGTCTCAGAATTGTTTCTCATTACCGCTTTCGTACGGCTCGTGTTGGCCGCGCTTTATTTTAATAGAGTCTGTTCTTTGCTCTTTCAGGAAAACCAGTCATGATAATAATTGAATACATGGAAAATGGCTCATTAGATTCCTTCCTCAGGGTACGTATAAACCACCCTCGACAATCTGGTCAGCAAACACCACATCTTTTCTGTTCTGTTCATTACACCCTCCACGTTTTACCATTCCGCCGCTCGCAACGAATGCGCGGCTGAGATGGATAGTCAGCCGTGTTTATCTTTTCGCGCAGAAGCATGATGGGCAGTTCACCGTGATCCAGCTGGTGGGAATGCTGCGTGGCATCGCGGCGGGGATGAGGTACCTCTCCGACATGGGCTACGTCCATCGCGATCTGGCGGCGCGTAACATCCTCGTCAACAGCAATCTCGTATGTAAAGTGTCCGACTTCGGCCTGTCCAGAGTGATTGACGACGATCCCGAGGCTGTCTACACAACGACGGTGAGTCAATTAAGCTGCCGTTGTCTTGGCGTACCTGTCTTAAAAACCCACGGCACTGTCAGAATAAACAAATCAACTCGTGCATCAGAAAGAAGCAAATATAAATGCTGCCTGTGGCTGTCTGCGGAAGATATGCTAAGAATGGTATTGAACATCTATACTAGAGATGCTAGTGTGACCTAAATATTTATATCACGAAAGGAGTACACTTATTTTGATGGCAATAGTTATTTTTTTCTGGAAACCATTTATATATGTATATGTATATTTTTAACCCTTTCACACATAGAAGCCACTATAGTGAACACCTACAGTTTCTTTTAAAGCAAAAATATTGATAATTAAAAAAATATGTGTAAAAAAGTTAAACGTTTTGCATGCCCTAACAGCAGTTAAAAACATGAAATCCAATATATTCATATATAATACTCAATGTATATGAATATATAGTATGAATATATACAAATATGGAGTTTATTAGCAAAAACGGATAAAAAATCATGTTTATTTTGTTATCATGTTTTTGTGTTTGGTAGTTGTATTGTTTTAGTTATTATTACATAATCAAAACAATGCAACTTCAGTTTGATTGATATTAATTGGAATGCACAATAAAAAATAAAAAAATTAAATTTGGGGATTTTCAAAGACCTGGAATTTAAAGAGCTCTCTATCCAAACTCTTCAAATATATTTTATATATATTATGTGTTTATTTTGTAAAATTGCCTAATTTTAATCCATTAAAATAAATACTTTTTCAAATAACTGAAACAGAATCTAATCCCTAATTCTGATTCTGGTTGATGCTTTTAGAGAAAGATGCGGGTTGTAGTGAAGGTATTTTGTGACTCATGCTTGATGTGCACTCTTCTAACAGGGGGGCAAGATACCAGTTCGATGGACAGCAATGGAAGCCATCCAATATCGTAAATTCACATCGGCCAGCGATGTGTGGAGCTATGGGATTGTCATGTGGGAGGTCATGTCCTATGGAGAACGACCTTACTGGGATATGTCCAACCAAGATGTAAGTCACAGTTTTACAGATACATACCGAACAAAAATGAAAGAAGGCTAATCATGTTTCATTACATCATGCCAATGACATCATGTCAAACCAGGTTCATCAGTTCTTGTCTCTATTAGCTAAAATCACAAATACCGAAAATTACCATTGAAGGCATGCTGAGGTTCTGTATATTGGTTCATATTGCTTTTAAATACTTCTGCTGTATGCTGTCATTATTTAGATTTCTTCAGTTTTAAGAGCTCCATCTCTCTTACTTTCTGTTTAAAGAAAGAAGTGGAAAACTAACATCTATTCCAAATCACATCATCAAGTCAACTGTAGCAGTTTAAAGAAGTCTCTTGCTAGTTTATCTTATTTTATGGCCTTGTAAAACTAAAGGTAGGCTTAAAATCGAATCACCTTAACAAGGAGGTAATCTATTGGTTTAAAGACAATTATTTTGCAGGTCTGACGCTTTGAAATTTCAAGGTAGATGTCAACACTGTCAGTGATGATCTTGTACATTTAAGGAGAAAACGGTTTAATGGGTTTCCGGAATAGAATAGTATTTTGCTTGTAGAGTTCCTTTTTGTATTCCGGTACACCTTCAACCTTTCCAATGAGAAATGATAATGTGAGCCAAATTCATCATTAACAGAACTCAATCAATTCAAAGATATCTGCTTAGCCATGCAAAACCTTCCGAATGATCCACAGGCCAAGCTTTTGTCTCGAAGAAATTGGTACAGCGGAGCGCTGTTCATCATTCCGATCACAGGCGTTCGGGGTGTTCCACTCGAACTGGATTGAAATTCAGATACTGTTCAGGCTAATGAGATGTATGAGGAGAAGTGTTGTTAATCCGTCGCTGTATGTAGGCACTCGTCTTGTGTACGCTGCTCTGTTAGTCTGATTCTTTGTCAAAATTACACAGGCTTTAACATCCTCCGAGAAGGTAAACAACTCTTATCGGTGGGACTAATGATGACTTAGAATTCCCTAGTCTCAAGCCATTCACAAACCATCTGATGTATGTTTTTCACAAAACTGGAAAAGACCTTGGTAATGGAAAGTTGAAGGTCTGGCTAGCATTATAATTCATTAACAAATGTAAATGTTATTATGGTGCATTCGAACACACGCCTTCGAGAAGTGTTGATACTCGTCTCGCCTCAACGCCAGTTTTTCTCCCCGTTGGGTGGAGGCGAACAACTCCTCCAGGGCTCCAGAAAGAAAGGAAGAAATATTTACATTTCTTCAACTTTTCTGTTTTGACACTTTTCTTTCCATAGCTCAAGCCTTGTTTGGTGAGACACGACAAGAATAGCAGATGAGGATTCGGGGGAAAATAAACAGTCTGCTATTCCTTGGGAGTAGACGAGGGGAAAAGCAAAGCTCTGGACAACCCAATTCCCAGTTTAGTTGACTCAGATTGTTTAATCATTTTAGGCGCAGCATGCAGAGTAAAAATGCAGGTGGATTTATTACTTCATGGTCCCGTTGCATTCGTAAACCCACACATGAGGAGCTAGTCAACTACACAGACATCCAAGCATCAATGCAATCATCCCTGGTTTAGACCGTACCCTTGTTATCTTGCTTAATTGCACAGGCTCATGGTGGTATGACGGTCACAGACAGCTGTTCGACAGACCCGTCTGGCCCTCGCTCTTATAGAGTTTCAGCAGTCGCTGCCTTTTCCGTGTGCTCAGGCAAGTCTAATAACCGGAGCAAGAATAATCACATCTGGTTAGCCTACTTTCCCTCTGTTGAAGTTGGTAATGCTGGAGGTAAACCGCAGAAAGATTTAGCCGGTAAAGCTGCTGTTTACAGAATCCTGATTAAAGGATGAGCAAAATGGAGAGAGGATGTAAAGAGAGAGCTCGAGGTGCAGGAAAGGATTCGTCTTTGTGTATATTTCAATCTGGATACTAATGGCTCGTTCGCATTTCTCTTTGTATTTTTGCGTTTTCTCCGGGGCGGATTCAAAAACGTTTGTGCCAGTTTTGCATGCAAATGTGCGGATTCAGATACGTGAACCACACAAACAGCACATGCAGAAAACTGAAATACCAGCTGGGTGATGCCAGCATTATGGATGTAACGTTTTCAGTCAAAACTTGAAATAAATTCTCAGAGAATGTATTTGTTACTAATATGTTAAACCATCTGTTTGTATTTTCCTAAAGCCCTGATAATGGAGTCCAGACATCAGTTTATGAATGCATGAGTTTTCTATTTCAAAAGAGAGAAAAATTCTTGTGTTATGGATGTGTCAAAAATGGATTGAGAGACAAATATTTTGTAGGATTTCTGTGAATTAAAATGTGCAAACAAGAAGCAATAATACCCAACAAATGGAGAATAAAATACACAAAGAATACATTTCATGTGCCCATTTATGTCACAATTCTGTTATGGATGTGATAGTTTACTTACCTGACTATGGAAAACTATGCTTTAAAAGCACAAAAATGCTTTAAAAATCAAATATTGACATCAGTATGGTGACTGACCATTTTAAGATGTCTTAAAAACTTTCCCACCTGTAATTAATTCTCAGCAAATTCAACTCTGTCTTTTGTTCTTTCTCTTTCCACTTGTCTCTCAACCGTCTCCTTTCTACTTTTGGTCCACACCTTTACTCATTTTTCCATCTCTCGCTGGGATTTTGCAGGTCATAAAGGCTATAGAGGAGGGATATCGTCTTCCAGCCCCCATGGACTGCCCTCCTGGCCTCCATCAGCTCATGCTTGACTGCTGGCAGAAAGACAGAGCCGACCGACCCAAATTCGACCAGATCGTCGGCATCCTCGACAAAATGATCCGCAATCCCAACACTTTAAAAACGCCGATGGGGACGTGTACGCGGTGAGGACGCCCATTTGATTTTTACACCCCGCCATTATCTATCTCCTCTCAAGTAAAACGATGCTGTTTACGGCACAGATTTGCTTTATGGTGTTTGGAAGTTGCTTGTTAAGGGTTTTAATGTATTCACCTGTATTCACAATTTCTTACCGTGCTTTTATAGGATTGCGAGCAGATTTGTTAAACAATAAAAATATATCTGTCTGGGACAGTATTTGATTTATTCAATAGGGATTACAGATGAAAGATACATTTTCAATAAAGCGAAACCGCTTCTATGTCCTTATGTTCAATAACAAGGACTGTAAATCATTTGTCATAAATTCAGCTTTAACTTTGTTTGTGTTCTATTTTTTAGGCCAATGAATCCCACTCAAAATGAGTGTAGGGATGCACAGAAAAAGAGTTTGTTTAAAAGTCTGCTAGATTATTTATGATATTACAATATGTGTAGCATTAACACAATATCGATAATTAATATTACTTCATATTTACATATTATGAAGTAATATTACATTACAGATATGTGTAAAAATGCTACTTTTTTACTTTGTGGGCTCCTAAGAGGGATAAAGAAAATAAATTTTTGCAAAAACTCTTAAGTATTAACTAGTCTTATCCATTCCTAGTACTACACACCAGTACTGGCATTTTTATAACAGTCAGTGTCTCTTTCTGCTCATCAGACCCATAAGCCCACTGCTAGACCAGAACACTCCAGATTTCACCTCTTTCCGACTGGTGAGCGAGTGGTTGGAAGCCATCAAGATGGAGAGATACGCGGACAACTTCACAGCCGCTGGATACGGCTCACTGGAATCAGTCGCTAGAATGACTATCGAGTAAGTGAACGTCATCATGATCTTTTCCGCTCGCAGTCACAAAGCTCTATACCCTATAAGAGTAATTTCAGCTCTCATTCACAATATGAATCTGGCATGGCGCTGAATTTTAATCAGAGCACTTGACTCATACTCAGCCTTGTCATGTTGTACTTAATAGGGGCCTTTTTTCCATTTCCATTTGCTCCATTAATGAAATACCTCTCAGGCACGTTATGCTCCATTGCTGTGATTTATGAATGTTGTGTTTCTGCTTTAGGGATGTAATGAGTTTGGGAATCTCCTTGGTGGGCCATCAGAAGAAGATCATGAGCAGTATACAGACTATGAGAGCCCAGATGTTTCATCTTCACGGCACGGGCATTCAGGTGTAATGGGCGTCGACGGCCCCTCCCACCGCCCGGTCCGACCAATCGGAACTCTCCAGGACAGCACCGCAGAGAGCGTGAACGGTGATAATCCCAGGCAAAAACACTAGAAGACAAACCGACAACAAAGAAAACACTTGCCGCGTCCTTCCGGGTGCGATTAACCTTCCAGAACTGGCAGAACAGAATCATTCCTTTGTTTTTGGCGAAGGATTTTTGGCGAGGGTGCTGGAAACCGAGAAACGGAGAGGACATAGCAAACAGACAAAGCAGAATCCTACATGGACGTTAAACTCTCAAAGCTCCAAAGAACTCATCGCATTACATTGAGACGGAGCGCTTGAGGGGATTTTTATGCTTTGTACGGACTGTCCTGACTTCACCGTCACAAACGTTTGCGAATTTGCTGGTATAGATTTCACTGATTTCGCGGGGGGTTTTATATGAAAAAGGGTAAATCTAAAAATAAGCAAATGTAATTCTTATAGAAAATATCTGAAGTGAATTTGGAGATTTTATTTGTTTTGGAATAACAACGTTTGGACAATATGGAACGTTTCTCTTCTGCTCGTGTTAGCTGGTTTTTGGATTGTGTTACGGACTTGACAACAGGGTAAAATGTCTCATCGGAGAGAAACGAGACAAGGCTGAAAGTCGACCGAGGAGGTTTGTCTTCTCCAGCTAGCACTATTTACATGAAGCTCTCCAGACTGAATTGCATCTGACCTGCAGTAGTCTTTTATATCAAGTCGAAATATCCCACAGTTTTTTACACAACGCGGTTACATGAAGCTCCCGAGGGTTGCATTTAAGAATAGCTTGACGGTTTATTTCACGATCCTACATGACAATTCAGATGTGAATTAGTACAAAGACAATTGAAAACCACTTCAGGTGGATTTTTTAAATGTAAGAACAACTATTACGGTGGCAATATCCTTTCTAAGTTTATATTTACCACATGAATGGAGTTGATCTTATCAGTGCTGTTGTTGAATGTGTCCTTTTTAATATTGATATTATTTACCATAAAGACAAAAAAACCAACAAAAAAATAAGGCTATTTTAATTTAGAAACACAATCTGTTTTAGCGAGAAGTATTTCGTTTATTTTTTGTTTAATATCAGTTTTATTCCTAGTGGCTGATTGACTTCGTTGTTGTGATGTAAAGGAGTAATACTGCCTTAAAAAAAGTCATCTATTGCTCTTATTTTTAGGTATTAGGATTCTTTGTGAGATCATGGCTGAGTTGGGGAGAGACTGACCAATATGAGCAATAATTACTCAAGGCTGAGACATTTGAGGTGCTGTATAGACTTTTATTATGTACTGCTTGAAAGTCACTTATCAACGGCAGTACTGTAAAATTGAATGCGTGTCAGATGTTCTTATGAGGTTGAACTTCTATGTTCTTGTCATGTTTCTTCCACCTCTCTGTTGTTCAGAGCTCAAGAATGAGGTTTAATCTATTCTTTAGTGCCATAACTGCCTTCCACTTTAACAAATGAGCATTGAATTGCATTAATAGTTCATTCATTTGTATTTTTCTTTACAAATAATGTTTATTTGCTGGGCAAGTTTGTCCATTTTCCTCAGCTCGAAGCACAGTGTTTTATTTATTCTGAAATTGGGACACAGTGAATGTTTTCCTTATTTTGGCCCTTTTTAACAGCTGTCGTGTTATTCTCGACTTTGTCAAAAGACACAGCATCACGGGAGGATTAGCTGAATGTTTGGCTATTTTCATTTAACTCGGTCTCCGTTCGTGTGTGCCTATGTGTGTGCGCTGGCGTCCCCCGTGGAACATATCACGCCCTGGTCAGGGGCCCATCTCCCATCCGCTCTATCTCGCTAACCTCAGCACTGAGCCCGTGCCAGGCCTTTGAATTGAACGCAAGCGGAAAGGCTCTCGGTCAGCACAAACCTCCCGAGCTTCAGCGGTTGCTGCAGTCACTCAGTTCACTCTCCCCACGCTCTGATCTCACACTCCGGGCCCCTCGCGGGCCCTTACCCTCTCCGTATGGATCCGGGGCACCCGTAGTGACAGCAGTTTGAGCCAATTTGAGATTATCGCCTGGATTCAATCAATCCCGCGTTAAGGCCATCGTACGGGTCAATGACGAATCTGTCCATTTTTCTTCTTTAGCGCTTCGTGCTATTTCTGACGTTCGGTTTGATGCTAGCAGAGGTTTTGTCACGACAAAGCTGCGGATTGATTGAGTTCACGGTGCACCAGGGTATCCTATTATGAAGTCGAAGAGGAGAGACCCCACCTAGAGAAAATGAAATGGAATATTCCAAAGAGTTCAGCACTGTTGATTGTGTCGGAGTAATCACGAAACCAGAGGACAATTTGTGTATGTTCTACCTGTAAAACTTGTATATTTTATTTATAATTGCCGTTTCTTTTTTCACTCAAGTACTCTGTAGTGAGCTCATTGAAAATGCACTATATTTTTCTATCTCACACGCAGCTGATTATTGTTACCCTCACTATTTCAGTTGTACATCATTTCTCATTTAGGACCAAAGAGAGTTAATAGGTTTCCATTTTAGAAAAATCGTTCTGTTGGTTCGTTTTACGCTTTTCTCTTTTAGGTTGAAAATGTACAGTTGAAATTGAATTGTCGATTTATTATTTATTTTTCTGTGGCAAGAGAACGGAGAGTATTCATTGGTCAAAAAAGTATTTTCCCCAGCTGAGAAACTGTATGGTCATTTACCTAGAGGATTTCTTGTTACATAGACCTCTTTTACCTTTTTTTTTGCTTTGTAACCTTTGTAATAGACTGTACATATATTTTTGGAAATATAATGCAATCTCTATAGCTGTGTCTGTGCGTTTTATTTCTCCGAGTGATTTTGTTAGTACTCTGTATACTGTATTTCAGTCTCTGTGATTTGACTACAATAACTTGAGTACAAGTTCCCCGTTGTGCAATTTATCAAATATTCAAGAATATTTCAAAGAGCTCATATACCGCATGGGATTTTTATGCTCCCCTGCTACAACCTCTCTGAATATTAACATTACGTATTGACGACGAGAGAGAGAGAGAGAGAGAGAGAGTTTGATGACCCTGCTTGTGACAGTATCCTGGATTGTGTCATTATAAAGACATTATCCAAAGCCCCCGACATGGGAAGATTAAGCCGTGGCCCCTTTGGGAGTTAAACAAAGAGGCCCTAATGGATTTACAAAGATTATATCTCTGCAGATACTCTGATATTTATTTTATTAACTTGAGGGAATCTTAACCTCATCTTGTTGAAAACACACAGCTGAACCGTCCTATAGGCTATACATGGTTGCTTTAGACTTTGGCATCCCCGGCAGATTCTTGCACTATTTTTCTGACCAAGATCTAACCCTAATCCCTGCTAATGTTTCTTCCATCGAACATTACCAGATGCTTCTGAACTTATTTCAGGACATTCATTTAGTATTTGAGTCAAGATTCTACTTCCGAATCTTCACTTACCTCCAGGGGACCCCAGATCAAGACTTATCATGTAAAAGACAAGCGTTTGCTGTTATGAACCACGTTTCCAAAAAGAATGATAAAGGGAAGGAAAAAATAGATGAAAAAATAACACAATAAACACAAGCTTGAACAATCAAATCGTTATCCTGCAATTTACATCTAATAAAGCCTCGACAATGAGATATTATTTTAGAAGCTAAAATTGCCAGGAAAAACATGGAAGAGAAAACCCTGCCCCATGCTTTTTATCACGTCTCTGAAAAGTGGTTTAGATAACAAAATGCACATTGGCCTGGTAGAGAAAAGTGAGTGAAGTCTATATAAACCACTGTACATGTGGGGAAAACTTGATTCATGACAGAGGAGGAATGTGATTGGTGTTTTTAAACACCAAAGCAAGTGAGATTGAAAGCGTGTTCAATGTTAACCTGTTGCTTTATTTCTTTTCGATTTTTTCATGTTGAAATACTGTTTTTTGTCTGAGGTTAAAGGGATAATTCACCCCAATTCTTTCATCATTTATTCACCCTCATGACATTCTAACCTCTGCAGAACAAAAGAAGAATGCTGGTAACCAAACAACATTGGCCCCCATTGACTTCCATTGAATTCACACATTTCTCAAAATATCTTTTCCATAAAAAGAGTCATGCAGGTTTTGAATGACATGACTCTCCTCTAGATCTGTAAACACTGTAGCATTACCCAAACATTTCTATGCTTCCTTAAATCCCCGACTAGTCTGACAATGGGACGCATTTAGGAAACATTTGACTTCCTTTTGCATTATATTGGAAATAGTAGGAAAAAATGTCCAACTCCAAAAGTTGCCAGTGTCGGCTATTTTACCATTTTGTCTCTGGGACTTCTTAAACTAGTTTAATGTTGTGACATCTAATGTATATAACGCTAAGAAAGAGAAGGGCAGGTAATTGAAACTGTTTACAGTGCTGAAGCTTAGACATAAGAGTACGTGTATGTTTGACATTAATGAACTGGGTAGCTGACGTAAAGCGTTCATTCTGTCAGGCGTACAAGGGCTACACGGCTTTAACGCATTCAGATGTCAGATTCAACTAATGAAAACAACCTGCTGAAAGTTTCCCAAGAGAATCAATCCAACTCGGCTCCACAGTACAGCATAAAGACATTTAAAGTTACAATATACAAAGAGCAGTTGACTACACATTACAATGAGCACAATTAAATAAATCATCACTCATTCACTTTCATTCATGTCATTGTATTGTCATGCGAAACCCTAAAGGTCCAACTACACCAATGCGGTTTGATGCAGTCTGTGTGTTTTGTGTTTTGTGCTTTCTTCTTTCATTATTTTTCTCTTTTAATATACTCATTCTGTGCTGGTTATACAATACCCATGGGAATGTGATGTAGCGTATAATTGGCAAGGTGCAGAAAAGTTTCTGGGTAGTAATTACCGTCCCCATGCACAGTGATGCAATAATGATAGTGAGTGCTCTTTTTTTGCCAGGGGATGCAGAGTGCCTTTTATAATAACATTAATAATCAGCCGTTCCTATCAAAAGAGGCATCTTTCCCAGCTGTCATGTGCCGGATGAAGCCACTCGTGTGCAAAGATACAAATGTAACGTTTCTCTCTGTGGAAATAGAAGTCAATGTTATAGTTTCATTCTTTTCTATATCAAATAGTGTAGTAGTGAATGGAGAGCGCTATCGTGACCGGATGTATCAGAACAACTACCTAGTACATTTCAACCGAGATGTGAAATACTGAAAAAAATTGACAATTTAAACAAATGAACAGATTTTAAAAACTCATTCTACAATGATTTGTGTTGTGTTCAAATAGAAATGTTGAAACTGGAGGATGTTCTTGTGCATTAGATGAGTATGTATTGAGATTAAGTGATATTTTATGCATTTTTCCTTTTTCTTTAAGATTTAGAAGAGCTTGTTATTTTTTGTTTGTTTTGTGGTCACTATTGTTCTGTTTTTAAACTGTAATTTAAGCTCTGTTAAATTAATATCTTGTTATAGATAATGACCACTTTAGTCACGTTAACTTTAAGTTTAGAACTTAAAATAAAATGTGACATTTCTGAATAAAAACAAAACTTAGATCATTTATGCATCAGTAAACATCAAGGTTATTTTAGTTAATAATAATAATAAACAAACACTGAAATAAAAATAAAAAAATAAACATAAGACATTAATATGTGCAACAGATGTACGTTAATTCAACAGATTTTCGGTGTTTTGCAAACAAAACAAAATAGCAGTTTAATGGACATCGGAAAGTATGTATTTATTGTAAAACAACACACAATAAAATGCTTGGTTGTTTTCAACACAGTGGTGGGTCAAAAAGGGACAAACCTAACCGTTGGGTTAAAAATAAACCTATGCTGGGTTGTTTTACCCTATTGTTGGGTCAAATAAAAACATTTTCTGGGTTAATAAAAAAAAAACCACTGCCATAATACAAAAAAGCCATAATACAACTAGAAATAGGCAACTTTCTCATAGTATTGGTTCAGCGGTTACTGTTGTCATCTGATACTAAACAGTAAACCGTTGTGATCTTTGAAACAAAGTATCCTTGAATCAGATTCAAGAACCGGAACTATTGTGTGTTTATTAAAAGCCTTTTAGATGCTCTTATGGTATCGCTGCTACACCTAAAGGCTTTTAGTCCGAGCGTCTTTGCTGCCGTAGATCTGCACGTTTCCTTTTTCTCATGGCACCTTCTGGCATTAAGTATTTAAAGGAACCAGTAAAATCTGTCCCCTCGCCTCTCTGCCATCCTCTTCTATCTCCTGAGCAGATGATCAATTTCACAGGCTGCCTCATGCCTTCCCTGATGGATCTGCCAGATATGATGGTTTCCTCAAAGGCATGCAAGACCGAGATGAGTAATAGGGTTGCCACCATTATTCGGCCTGTGGCACGGACAGCTCATCTTGGGAAGGACAGAGATTTCATTTATGATGGTGAAATGACTGCAGGTGGGGATGGATCTGAAATGGCTGCCATAACAATGGCACTTGCATCTAAGACCCGAAGAGGTTTCAAAGGTCAGCAAGAAAGACGTATTAGCATTTTATTTCCAAAACAGCCTCTTATGAATTTGAAAAGTGGTTTTCATTCAAAAATATTTGATTTCCTCTCTTTGATATTCTACCACAATGCGGTCGGGTGATAGAAGGCTAGTTCTATTCACGAAGAATAATTAAAAATGATTATCACATGATAGAAGTTGGATTAATAATTAAACGTTCTGAGGAACCCATTTTTGGGGACAAAATGGCAGTGGCTGGACGGCGAAAGAAATCCGGCAGATGTGACCTCCACAATATGCACAGGTCGGGTGGCTGGATCTGCGTGGGCTTTCTGGACGAGGAGGGTCAGAGATGGGGGCCATGCGAGTGTCTGCTCCGCATAAGACTTCAGCGGACAGTAATGCAAGGCACGAAATACTCAACAGATGGGAGAATAGCCCATTGTGGAGATGTGTGACAGCATTGTGACACCATTATCAGTTCATCTCGCGAAAGATGTGGGATATTACTCATAATAATAGGCAGAGCATGGAGAATCCCGGAGGCTTTGATGGTCGTGGATATGAGATGAATAGAGAAGATCTGTCAATCTTTGATCACCGAAGAGCAGGCTGTGCTTGATGCCTGTTGAATTAATAATGTAGACGATAAAAAACTTGGTCACATTTTACATTTTGTGAAATAATAGGTCTAATATTAAGTAAATAATTGCGCTTTGCAAACATGTACATGTTTTCCATTTACTCACTACTATAGTATAAATTGTAATGTAAGGTGTGACCATGCATACATACTACCCTTAAAAATAAGTATACTTTAAGTATACTTTAAAGTGTTAAGTTTAAGTGTATTTTAAGCATACTTGTACTTGTAGTGATATTTGTGTAAAAATGTGTCCCACTCAAAAAATCACTTGCTTTTAAAAGATTTTCTTAAATTCTTTATTAATTTTGGGATATTTACTAAGCCACAGGATTATTTTTTAAGAGTGTAGTAGTTTACTTGTAATGTACTATTTTAATACTTCTTGGAACTAAATTGGCCTACTTTTAAGAGTATACTTGTAAGTATAATTTAAGTGTACAGTAAGAAACTTTAATACCTAACACATTAGTCTACGTACAACTAGTTAACAACTATGCTATTCATTTGTACTGCAATTATACCAACTACAGCCCACATATGTACTGTACGCTATAATAACTAACATGAGAATTTATAAGTATTCTGCTGGTTTACTGTGTTTGGAGTACACTTTGAAGTATACTTTTAGTAGTTTATTAGTTAGAAGTTTGCATACTTGTTTAATCGAAGTATGGGGTATGAACTTAACATCATACTTATAGTTTACTTATGTATTTTTGCACTTTAGGTATACTACTACACTGTTCCTACTGTATTTAGGTATTAAGGTATTTTATCTAAAGTATGTGAAAAAAACAACTTGATATCACGGGAAGGCTAATTCATTTGAATTCATACGTAACCTACGAACCTACCGCTAACCCCTATTAAGTACTTATAGTTAGTATATTGTTGGGCAAGTACACTATAAGTACACTGAAAGTGTACATACTGTGAAATAAAGTGCAACCACTACAATATCTAACCAATTTGTTGATCGAGATGTACCTAAAAGTAAATGTCAAATATGCTTTCACTTTTCTGCAAGTATAATCATACTTTTGTCAGTCAAACATACTTATATGTAGTTTTAAGTATATTTTTGAGACATACATAAAAGGTAGACTGAAATATACTAATAGCACACCTAAACTTACATATACGATAGCTACACAATAAATAAGCATACAAGTATAGAAAGGAACATGTTTCTCGATTATTTCACTTGTAAACCCACAGTCAAGTGGACCAGCACTGTAAAACATATTTTCATGTCTTCTATTAGAAATGAATTAGAAATCTAACTGGACAGCCACAGTTTCTCAGTTTTACTAATCGGCCATGCAAAGTTTAAGCGTGAATTAAAACCCAAACTGTTTCATTTCATCCCTACTGAACGGTAGACATGAAAAGACATCTGTTGCATTGACATTTCTTACTGCTATCCCCATCGCTGTGCAATTTGCCTTGTTTTTACCCATCTCAATAATTACACATCGCTCTAAAAAGCACACAACAATCAGCCTGAATGAATGACATGCAGGAAAATGACAGAGAGACTCTTGAATGTGAAATGATTTATCTACAGTAGTAACAGAGGAGCTAACAGATGTTTGGCTGCTGCTCTGATAACAGCTCAACTGCAGCAAATAATCACATCTTACCGTAATGTAAGATGAATGAGACGGCCATTACACAAGTGTGTTTTAGAGGGCTAGAAAGAAAGAAAGAAAGAAAGAAAGAAAGAAAGAAAGGGATGCTGGTACACCACCCATTGTGCAGAGAGGGTCGATACCCTGATGCCTCTGTAGGGGGTGATGATACTGACGCCATTGATTGGGTCCCAGTGTGTTACTGATGTGTTTAAATGGGAACACAGCTGAACTTTAAGAAGGGAAACCGGGTTCTAAGAGGCAACAACAGAGATTCTCTATTGATTACTCCCAGGGGTCTGAGGCAGTGTAATCCCACCACAGCATGAGGGAATTCGCCATAACATTCTATTAAATTGAGCTATCTTCAAGATCAAGGGAGGACTATTATAGTTTGTGGGGCTGGAAGTGTAATACTACAAATGTAGCTCATTGTTATGTACAGAAGCATGTTTGCTATTTGATAAGCTGTAAAAGCAAGTGCAAATAAATCATTTCATCCTCGAAACCTGTTAGTAGAGATGCACAGATACAACATTTCTCTACTGATATTGATTATTCAAATCTGATACCTGCCGATACCAATAGCTTGGTGGTTAACTCGCATGGAAGATGAATTGTGTAATATTTAGCAGGATCTATTGTCAGAAATGTAATATAATATACATAACTGTGTCTTCAGAGGTGTATAAAGATCTTACAGGAAGCGTTATGTTTTTTAACCTTAAAATTTCTATCTACATACATCGCAGGTTCTATTATAGAATTCACCATGTTGTTCAGTAGCTCTATACAGACAAACTGCTCTACAGAGCGTTTCGTAAATATGTTATCTCTTTTAGCAAAGAAGTGAAAACGTGACGACTTTGTCTTGTGTTAGCCACCGTAGTGCTTTGAAAAGGGAGGGGTGGAGTGAGCCGTTGGTTGCAATTCACAACCTCACCGCTAGATGCTGCTAAAATCTCCACACTGCTCCTATAGCAAAACATTTCTTAACTTTTTGAATGTTATGTGATGGTTCTGATGTTGTGATGCTTTGGGCACAAACTTGATTTGTGGAAACTACAGCATCTTTAAATTTGTTATGTTATATATATATATATAGGCCTACATCTTAAGACCTGTTTACCTTTACTTCTGTAACTATTTGTAATATGTATTTACTGAAAAGCTGAATTGCAACAATTGTGAAAAGTGCTATAGAAATACATTTATATTGACTTAAAAAATGTTCTTGTATATAATTGAAATAAAAATACTTTTCTGTCACTACGAGTAAAGTATGCTTTAAGTATTTATGAGAAGTACATAAAAAGTGATTATTTTTTAGTTTATTAGAACTTAAGTATACTTAAAGCTACACAAAATAAATTGTATACTAATTAATAATAATAAAATAAAATAAAATGAATAAATAGCAATATTGCAGAAAATTTGGTTTGGCTTTCTGACTCACGCTTCCACAACAACATAGAAAGAAGTCATTTCTGCATTGTGCTTTGTCGACCTCCAGTGTATTGTCCTCCTTTGGAAAACTGCCTTGATGATGTATGGGGTACATATCCCCTTCTAACCCTATGTAGTGTGTTCATTGTAAACTAGGTTAGCTTACTGTCACCTTTACCTGTGGCGTATTGTGCTCGGTGATAAGGATCATGGGAAATCACGTCCCCCTTGACCATAGCTCATGATGTTCTGGGTCTAGCATTAAAACCTGACCTAAGCAATACAGTTACAGTACATCTAACAGATCAGTGAATACATGCTCTGCTTGGACCTTTGGGAGATACAGAAACAGAGAAGAAATTTCCCAGCAATGCTGTTCACACAGTATCACTGTGGAAGCAAAGAGAAGCCAAACTCTCAGCTCACGATTTGGCTGTGACTCATGAACTCCGTTCCAAATCTTAGTGAGATACCAACTCTGCCTAAAGCCTTCATAGGCAGCTTCCTTCTCAGATACAAACCATGCCGGAAAGTGACTTCATACAATAGCTCTCCGCACAGGAGACTTAAATGGCAGTTGATTTCAATAATGACAACAAAACTATAAGATTGACAGATTTGGAATGACTTACTTTTTCTTAATGAACAATCCCTTTAAGATGCGTACGTTTTAAAGCCATGTTCGAAAATGTTGCCTCTGCAGACTAGATTTCGGAACAGAACAATTATATTAAAAACAGCAGAACTTTTATTTTGTTGTTCTTCTTTTCATATTTATGTCTATATGCCTACAGGCCAACATCTCCATATATTCCCTCTTGAAACACATTCCAGGTTTTTTAATGCGGTGAACATCACCAACAGTTTACATAATTCATTACATCTCCCATTTATGCAGATTCCATGATTACTAAATTAACCTCTCGGCCTCCATTCAGACGTAATTGTTCAGGAGAAATCTTGATTTCGGTTGTGACTGTTGATGCGGTTCTGGCGAGTAACACAGCTGTCAGCTGTGCTGTACATCTGCTGGCGACGGGGTTGACGCGGGGCACTGTAAGTGCACGGACATCCGTGAAGGAATGTTCGGAAAACTACAAATGGTTTTGTGACAGCTCTAAACAGCTCGTATAGTTGAGATTAAGAACTTTTTATCAAAGTAGTTTGAGTGAGATTATCGAAAACATCACGCTTGCTTTCACATTCATTATCCCCTGAAATAAACCCGACTCTTTTTGTTCCACATGACTATATATGTGACGGTGAAGCGCAGTGGCTGGTGAAATAGTTTCCCTTTTTCACTAAATAAAGAATACGATCCAAAGACTTACCATCCATGGAAGAGAGAAGCATAATTTGATATTCTTCGTCTTCGGTCTCCATGGACACAAAAACCACCGAGTGGGATATTTCCCCTCGCATTGTCCTGACAGTTTTCATGGCATGCATCCCAGGCAAAATGAAGCCTCTATAATACATCTCGGAGATTTGCATATGATTACTTCCTCGTGCTTGCGGCCATATGTTCTACGCGTGTTAATTAGTTTATGGGAGAGAGATGGAGAGGAAAAACTGCTGCAAGGGAGCAGTTTGCTGTCCAGGAAGCCCTTCTAACATAAACATGTTGACTGGGAGGTTTTGAAAGTTGCTCGCCGGCCAATCTAAAGTGAAAGGAAATGAGATTAGAGGCTGTTGTTGGTGCTTTATCTGTGGTCAGTCCGATGGATGTGTCAAAGTGAGTCTGGCTGTTGGCTGATGGGTCATCTCTCTCATCCAGGCTGTCACCAGAAGCAAGCTGATCTCGGATTCTTCTCTTGCCTCCTGTAGTTGATTCTCTTGTGTCCTATTTCATTTGTCTGTTCTTGTTTTATCCTTCCTCCGAAAGAAACCTTGACCTGACTGCATTTAACCCAGTGGGTGGATGCCTTTTTCATAAACTTTTGCTTTACTCGGCTGCTCACTGGAATACTCATATGATTATGCATTAGTATTCCTGTGGTTTCTGGCAGACTGTGAGAACATGAAGGTAGCTACACAACAATGGTGAGTTTAATGCATGTACTTGGCATTCCTACTGAAATTTGCATGCATTGTGTATATACAGTACATCTGTATATAAACCACTTTGGAAGATGCAAACAATGCTGGTCCAAAGCTGATCCAACTCTGGTCCAGAAGAACTTCCTGTTTCAGTTTTTAAATATACATGCAAGATTAAAAAAAAAACAGAAAAAAATATATAACTAAAAGTGCTGTGTTAAGTTGTCTAAAGTCATATTTATACTGTATAACAAAAAATATGATGCATTATATATCTTGTGTATAGTGTGCCAGCCAGAAGTCTCCATAAGGTAAATTGATTATTAAACACACAAAAAAAACATTTGAAAATATAAAAATGCAAAAAGGTTTTTGTAAGGGTTAAATTACATGTGTGGTTAGAAGAAGTGGATAGAAAATACTAGAAATGCACCAATATCGGCCAATAATCGGTATCGGTCGATAAAAGCATTTTTCTATGATAACGGCTATCAGCCGATAGTTTAAAAACAGTCAGTTATCATTGCAGATATAGCCTGTCAATCGAAAGAGGACAGGAAAATGCAATGAATTTGTGCTCTGTGTATAGAAAATGTTAAGAAACATCACCAGTTTGACATTTAATATTAATAGTCATTATATGTGAATTTGTATGTGACAAAGTTAAAAAAATTATAATTTAATCTTCAAAATTTAGTCAATGCGAGTAAATATAACCACCAAACTATTAGTATCGGTATCGGCAGAATAATCGGCTATTGTATTGGTGGAGAAATTTTGTATCGGTGAATCTACGAAGAAAATACCATTAGCTTAATACAAAACAAAAGAAGTCGGGTTAGGTGAGACAGTCTATGGTACCAAAACAAAAGTGAATCTGCTGTTGAGTCTGCCAATGCCTGCTTTATACATGAAATATGTAATTCTATTACTGTAGATAAACAAATGTGTTAAATTCAAAAGAATATATTTACATTCATGCATTTGGCAGATGCTTTTGTCCAAAGCGACTTACACTGCATTATACATTTGTTTCTGAACATGTGCAATCCCTGGGATTGAACCCATGACGTTGGCGTTGCTAGCGCCATGCTCTAACCACTGAGCTACAGGAAATGGTGCATATAGAGCTGCACTATGTTGCATCATAGTAATATATCTGTTTTGTGGCATTCACAACTCCCTCCAGCCTCCACATAAACACATTCTCGTGTATAAGCTCTCACATTGCAAAATCAATGCGATATCTGCGATGACCAGATACTACAGCAGCAAATCTGCATCACATACACTTCTTTAATTTCACAGTCTTGTGTTTACAGTGAGGGAAGTTGCTCATCTCTGAGAGGAATAGCGATCAGTATGCTACGAGGCATCTCAGAATGCAATCGGCTGATCTCGGAGCTATTTCTGTATGTTGCCGCGTGTAAAGATGTCTATCGTTCTGCGGGGAGACAGTCTTTGGTTTGGCATCTGTAGGTCACG
This sequence comes from Oreonectes daqikongensis, assembly GCA_026939265.1. NCBI lineage: Eukaryota > Metazoa > Chordata > Actinopteri > Cypriniformes > Nemacheilidae > Oreonectes > Oreonectes daqikongensis. The sequence continues at coordinate 5,142,987 of JAOTQM010000351.1, read as the reverse complement.
GGAGGTATTGACAGGAAATGTTTCCTCACACATAAGCGGAGTAAATTCCTCCATTTCAGAGGTCAGTGCCGCAGGACGTCTCTGCCTCTGCCTCCGCGTTAGAGTATTAGATTAAAATATGTTTTCTTTCAAATGTTCCCCTGTTCCTTTTAAAGGGATGGTTCACCCAAACCTGAAAAATCTATTATTTGTTCACCCTTGTGTCATTTCAATCCCTTCTGACCATTTCCTCCATTAAAGAAATGGGTAAATGATGAGAATTTTCTGGTGTGAACTATACCTTTAAGGTTGCATTTACAATTGTGTTCCCATGGTGAGCTGTAAAATGTGACAAAATGTAACAAAAACTTAACATGGCTCAAATTTCCCTCCATGGAGCATCAACAAAGTACAAACCCAGTAGGCTTAAAAGATCAGCTATTAAGAATTGTTTGATTGAAGCCAACAGGCAAACACCACCATCCACCCTGCCAAGCAGCCGCTCGAAGTGAGAGAGAGAGAGAGAGAGAGAGAGAGAGAGAGAGAGAGAGAGAGACCATCATTTACAATGCTGGATTTTCATTGGATGCACACAGTTTGTTCTGGATACTAATACTAATTGCATTTTAATGTGTCATTAAAATAAACCCATAAATCACCAAATAGTGCAGTAATTGCGGTTTAGAGATTTACTGCCCTCAGTGGAGACGTAATCCTACTTTTCTGGACAGGAGTGCATGGAAGGGAGCAGGAGACCTCTGGCAAACATGAGAGAAACAGACTTTGTTTTTTTCCCCTTTTTTTCCTCTTCCCACAATTACCACTTTCAGCGCCACTACAGTTGAGAGGAATTCCTCAGAAGATTGAAACATGGGTACTGCAGAGCGAAGCCAAGGTGTCAGAATACAAAGTGAATGGAACATTTTGCTGCTTTGAGACCAAAAATTGCAATGAGAATTTAACAGTAGGTTGGAGAATTGTTTCAGTACAAACAGTCAAGTATTCATTCATGTTCTGCACAACACAAATGCCTGTCGGATTTTAACATTCACAGAGCTTAGCATGGACATGGAAAACATGCATGTGAATCTAGAAGTACATGCCTCTTGAATAGATCATCAGGGTAACTGGAAGAGAAACCAGGTGTGGACACAACTCAAACGATTTGGGGTTTTGATCAAATTAAACTCAGTCTCTGCATCGGGTGAGTGGTTGGGAATGCCAATGTCCCTTAAATATTCCATGCATTTTTGCCTAGGGCGGATGAGTGTGCGGGAGAATCGTGGTTTTATGGACACACATTTTAAGACAGCTGGATGTGGTATGCACAACACTGTCCTGCTTGGCGGGAGCTGCCTTAATTATACGAATACATATTACAGCTCACCCCGTGAGCCTCAAATTAAAAACATTCCGATCTGATTACAACAACAAAAAATACCGTAGTATTACTTGCATGCTGAAACCAATCAAAGAGTTTAAAGTTAAATCACATTATTTTTGAGCTAGATCATTTTGTTTCTGAAGGACATCTGTAAGCATTAGGGGTGAAAGGGGACGTCTTTGGATGAATTCACTAAACAGTTGTGGCAATTTTTCATGCGGCTTATGCGCGTGTAATAAAATCTAGTAAAAACGGCAATATTGCGGCAGCTGGGGCACCAGAATTTTTTTTTTTTTAACTTTTTTTTATTGAGCCAACTTGTACATTTTGCAGATTACTTCTGTAATTTGCCTTTTTTTTTTACATTATTTCAAAAATACACGATTCTGTAAAATTATACAGTAAAGTTACGGTTTTCACCAGTGTAGTTGTGTATGTTGGAGAAGAATGGAGATCGCAGTAATGGAGTGATGCTGTACAGTACCTGATCGTAAAAGTTGGGTACATCAAAATTATCTATTTTTCTTTTATGCCAAAAATCATTAGGATATTAAGTAAAAATCATGTTTCATGAAGATATTTTGTACATTTCCTACCGTAAATATATCATATATTTATTTTTATGAGTGAATGCAGCAAAATCGCGAACAAAAATGGTCAGAAACACGCCAACAAACTTCACTCGCTGCTGTCGCTCTTTGGGAAACACCCACTCAAGTTTGGTATCTATGTAAAGTTTAGAATTTCAGCTTTCAGGTTCATCTAGTTTCCTAAACTGTCATTACAGCGGTAAGCCAAAAGAGAGCGTTAAATAAACCTGTTTCTTCTTAGCAGTGGTCTGCTACAGCGTCTCTGATTGACAACTTTAAAGGCCTTATATTGTCCTATCCTAACAAACCATTTAGCAATAGAAAACATATTTATCATTATAAAGTTTATAATGTACAAATGTCAATTTCTCAATTTGACCCTTAAGACCCTTGGTTGTCCAATGTCACAAATATGTCCCCAACTAGAGTCCTCCCAGTGAATCTCGGCCATTTCCATCACCAATAACAATATTCTTTAAGAGAATTGTGAGATTTTCTATATTGGTGTAATATAACATAAAATGTAACATCTGTGAATTGGGGGGAAAGCTTGTTTTATGAAATGATATGTGGTTATGGTGATACTTTTGTAAATATCCCTATATTTTGACACGATGTTCCACAGTAACCAGCATTTATTATTAATAACCCCGCTGTCAGACTGTTGTTGCTGCTATAGATTGGTCTTAAGAAGCGCTCTAAAATCATCATACAAACCAACATAAATAATCATCGGTCTATCAGCTTCACTGAATTTAAGCTAATACACTTACTGATGTGAAATGCGCCTCTGGAATGTTTCAAAAGTTGTTTATATGATGAGCTGTTGCAGTTTGCACGTAAATCCCATTAAGCGGCTTCAGAAAAGCATATATTTGCGATCCAACCGATGCAAATCATTATGATAAATCAATAGTGCATTAGAGTAAAGTTCAGTGTGCTCGAGTGAGTGGGAGTTTGGTCTCTGAGCTCCAGACTGGGCTAAATCATTAATAAAACGTTTGCAATGGGGGTGGTGATGTATCGAGGTGCCATTTCCCCATTTTCTCAGCACTCTCTCTTTGAGCTATGTTAAATTTACCAACAGCCAAAAAAATAAGCTGATGAAACGCATAAAAAAAGATTTCAATTTGAAATTCAAATGGTATTTTATATCTCCGTCAGATTTTTCATCCGTCAGGTACTTTTCAATCCAATGACACCCTCTGTTCTTCTGGGGGGAATTCAGTGTGACTTTTCTTTGGTTGAAAGGCATCACAGCTCTAATAGGTGCACCGTGACAATAAAAGCACATTAACCTGCTTGCATGAGCTCCCAGCTCATTACTGCTGTAGAGCTTAGCAGGTCAGATTTGGCAAGGCCATTGAGCTCAGCACCAGCGCTGCATGACCTGCTGCTGTCGGCCGCTGGAGATCTGTTAGTCTTGCAGAGTTTGGTGAATGAAGATGTCAAGCGCACTGATGGATTCCAAACCCATTTCAAATTAGCCATAACCGAGAATATTAAAATATGAAATCCAAAGCTGCCCGCACCGCAACCACCTTCTTTCCTAAAGCTGTCAACAAAAGAGGATAATAGCTGACCATAGACAGGACCCAGGGTCCCTGCTCCCAGCATGCACCTCTCTCCACAATAGCCTTTTCAGACGCGAATCTAAAGACACTGTGATCTAAAGGGGACTGCTGGGAAATTAAATGCAGGCGAGGGTAACAATGGCATAGAAGATTTTGGACCCGTGTGTGGAGACAAACCGAGAGCTCCATTGTCCGCCACCCGAACTTTTGTGCTTGATTCCTTGTGCTTGAAAATTTGGAATGTCCTCAATTACGATGCTGCGAGGGTCTTCACCACCGCAGGGGTGGACCCCGCCTCCCTCTCACCTCGCTCTAATCTCAAGCTATGCTGACTGAGCTGACCAATGAGAAGGGCCGTCCCAGAGCCCCAACAAGCAGGCAGAACTGAGATAATTAGCCCAGGATTTCTCTGATCCCCAACGTTCCTCACATGTCTCCAAGAGAATCGGCCCTTTGTCAAAGACACACTAACCCTGCCTGCAGGAAACATAATTACACAGCCTTGTTTTTCCCCGTGGAGGCCCCCCATCTCACAATAGGTTTAAGGCGAAGGGCGGGGCTCTTTTTAAAGACATGCCCCTGTGTAATCCTTGGGATGACTTCATTTGATTATTTCTTGCAGATTATTCAATCATAGTTTAGCTTGGCCCAGAAGCTTAAAATGGAGTTAACGCCTTAGCCAAGTATGTGAGCGATGTGGAGTGGAAATGGAAAGTTTCGCTCCAGGATTTCTTAAATATGGCTCAATTGCAAGAATAGTATGTGTGAATGAGTAACAGCAAAAATATACTATGAGCAGTCAGAATTTGTATGTTTTTTTTTGTTGTTGTTAAAAATAAACCCTAATCCTAACCCTAAAATTCATAACTATTTTATGGCTAATTCGTATGAACTTGTACGTTGTGAAGCGCACAAAACACGTCTAAACCTAACAAATTAAGTTAAAACATATGATTTAAATCGTACACATTAATATGAATATATAATGTATATATTTATATGATTATTGGCCAACTTTGCGTTAAAAATCTGTTGAAAATCAAGGTTATTTTTGTTTTCTAAAATAACATTGAAAATGTTTCTGTTTTTCGAAATCTAATAAAAGTTTTTTGGAAAAACTAACATTTTAATTTTGTCTTAGAAATAAACTGAAATAAGTTTAAGGGACTAAAATTATAATGATCAGCAAAAACTAATTACATTTATATAACAACAGAAAAAATAAACAAATAAATAATAGAATGACAAAAGCATTTAACAAAATTGCAAAAAATTTAACTAAAAAAAAGTTAAAAATAAAAGTACAAATAAAAGCTAATTTAAAATATTAGTAAATCTACAAAAAAAAACACTAAAACAAAACTATATTAACTCTGTTGGAAATCATCTAAACTGATTTATTAAGTCAAGCTGTCACAATTTTACAGCAAATGTCAGTGTGCTTTTATTTGACTTCGATCCATGCAGATAAGTACATAAGGTAACCTGCAATTTTGTGTTTTAAACAGAGATGGCAATAGAGAGACAAATGTTACAGATTGCTTCAAATATAATGTAAAATTTGTCAAATATTATGCAAATATTATTGAAAAGCAATGACCAAATATTTAGTCATGGTGAGTGGATCCTGAGATTAAAAAATATGTCATGAAAGAAACGCTTCTTTGTGTTTCCTCTTCTAAAGATAAGTGATATGTCACTCTCTTCACTTAATGCATCTTCTTCTACCCAGACATTAGAAAACAACCTAGGATCTCAATTGAATGTTAATTTTGTAAGATATATTACAGAAACACATTTAAACAATGCTATCAAATTATAGTTGGAGCAGAATGATTACAAAATGCTTTGAGTAGGGAGGAAAAATTGCTGCTCCGCTCTCAGATTCTGGCTCAGGCATTTTTCAAGTGCCAAAGACTCCAGTTTCTCATCTGAAGCTTTGCATCAAAGAACTATAGAACCTTAGCAAACAACGTTAGCTAACTGTTTAAACTACAATTAATATCCCCTAGCTTTAATTAAAAACAAATTAGCATCTGACAATAATGAAACCCTCCCCCTACTCCCTCTTTACTCATTACTAAGCGTCGAACGGCACAGAAACCTGACACTGAATTCTACACAGGGAAATGACAAGCAACACTGGAAAAATACAGAGAAAAAGAAGTGGTGAAATGTGGGAACGATTCCTAACCCTAACCACAACTCATGCATTTTATTTTTATAAAGGGCCCAGGATACCTACCTACAGCAAAAAAACAACACTGGTGATGGCCTGCGGTATCAGAGAGCAAGACTAGCTCCTGCCCGGCTCATAAGACTGACAACTTACTCTCACTAACATCTGAACATCAGAGGTAAGATGCAGAATGGATGAGAGAGGAATGAGTCTCATAGGAGTTTGGCTCCTGCCCCTCCGCCACCTGAGAAGTGCTGAGCGAAAACTTCAATTCTCCGCCAGAGCTGCAAAACTGGGTCAGCCAGCTGCTGCATGCGCCGCTGCAGTCTGAAAAAGCATGCATAAGAAGTGCTGCAGCAGCAACGTTCACCGCATGGTCGACATGCTGCAGGCAACTATGCATATTGCATGTTCGTGTACGTCTACACGGACCTCAACTTTCCTCCAGAGTCCTGCGGCAGTTAGCGTGCGGTAATGACCCAGCGTGCTGCATATAAATCAGATTACTGCAGCCCTTTGGGAACACCTGTATGTGTCTCTTATTAAAAGCTGTTTCTGCAGAAAACACTTGAATTATATGTAAAAAAAAAAAAAAAAAAAACACAAGGTGATAAGCCATCCGGTCCCTGGTGGCCTAGCAAGTTATTATAGGTGAGCTTACTATACCTACAACAGAGTCGAAACAGCTGTGCAGAAGAAAACATCAGATTGGTTCATGAGATCACATTTACTTTCAAAAGTGACACCTGGCAAGACATAATAGGGACGAAATGTGTAAAACTCTCAGTTTATCTTTCCCAGAGATTTTTTTATTGAAAGAATAATGAATTTACCACAAGCTCTGCTTCATAAAAATCTTGCGTCTGTTTGGCAGTGGGAAGGATGTGGTGTGCTGTAAATCCCAAATGAGACTGTTAGTTAGTTTAAGAACAGACTGCAGAATAAGGGCGCAGTCACTGTACAGGAATGCTACAAGCCACATCTAAGAGTTTCCAAACTGCTAAACTCTGCATAGTTTATTTTTCTCTGACCAAAGTCGTCAGCCTGTCAGCCCACCACAACAGTCACAGCACAATAAATTCCAGCACCAATTATTGCAGCAAAATGGGGCTAACCGATGTTTTTATGCTACAGAATGCATCTCTGTTTTCCGTCATGAGATTGGTCTTTTATGTTTTTCTGTTTGTTCTTACCATCTTTGCATCAGTAAGCGTTTGTAATTGTAATTGTAAACGTGCCCTATTTTAAAAAGTCAATTTACGGCCATTAAGAGTTTACGAGGGAATTAGTTCCAAGAAAATTTAGGCCCAGAAGAGAGACGGGCCTCTTTAAATGTAGAAGGTCTATTTCTGTAGCATGTCCATGTACCGTATAATGTGTGTATGCAACAACTTTTTGGGCAAATGTGTTTAAGTTATATACATATATGTGACTCTGATGATATATGTGACTCTATAATGATATTAGTACCCTAAAAATGAGACCTTTTTAAAGGGTAACGTCCCATTGACAGGTTTTGTACTGAGAGTGTAGATAAAACTAATATGCAATGTCTCTACCTATTGTTTTTCAAAGTTTTTACTAGACAACTCTAGAAAAGAAGTTGAAGGAACTGATTGAGAATTTGGAACAGAGATGTTATTTTTCTAATATTCCACTGAGAGTTGGTCCCTATGGGCATGAATGTTTTTCATTATTAATATTCCTCCAATTAAAGCATAATGGCTCAATCATCACAGAGCTGGCTTGCTGCTTCTTTTGAAGATGATTTCTTCTTAATGTATCTGTTAACATGCCTGAAGAGTTTCGAGCAATATAGGCAATTGCTGTAAACCACTAATAATGAAGGTACCCATTTACAATATGCTTAAAATGATAATTACTTTTCATTTAGTTTGTAAAACCACACGGAGTTAATCTAAAAATGCCTAAGGAGTTTTTTACTAACTCTAACTTTTGATCCAAACTAATCTTTACTGTATTATATTTCTGTCTGTCTCTTGGAAGAATGCCTACCCCGTATAAGTCTGCGATACAATTTAAATTGCAGTTCTCTCAGACAAATAAACTGATATGGTAATGGCGCTCTTAGGTGGGTGGAGGAGATTGGCAAAAGCTGGACTAACTTCTGTTTTTCTCATGACCTGCAGAGAAAGGCCACACGGCTTTTGTTCAATCCCACCACAAAGGCCTTGAGCAAACAACTTGAGAAGAGGGAGTCAAAGTGGCAAAACCTAAACATCGATGTTGAAACGCTCCAGACATTTGAATGTGAATGACGGTTTAATGACCCCTGTCAAGTACTCCCTCAATTCAGCTCGTGTTTTGTTGCCTTTGTAATTTGACTTTCAGTCAAGCTCCCTGAGATCCTTGTAATTACGACCCGTAATTAAGTTTGTGGCGATGTGATGCACAGCCAGTTCTGGCCTGAACATGAGGGGAAGCTGAGCGCTTGTAATGTTTGTGGCGTTCGCTGACATTGACGCGGAGTTGGGAAGACAACAAGTGCGGTGAACAGTTTAAATGTTTGGGAGAATGAAATGAGAGGTGACACTTCGGAGTTGGAGAAAAAGGTGTGTGATCAACCGCTGACTCGCCTTCTCTCTCCAGGAATGGGTTCACAATTAACGCAGTACATGGTTTATGAAATCAACATTTTCTCTATTGATTTGAAGCTGATATAACATCAACATGCACGTTCAGTTGTTGTGCTACTGGGACTACTCAAACAGGCAGTGAGGAACAAGTGTGGGACCTACCAGATCAAATGAGACCACAAGGTCTTGGTGTTCGAGCCCTGGCAGTCTTCCCTGTGGTTGTGGACCAACCCCTGAAGCAACAAGCCCCAATCTGGTCCTCATCCAGGTCAATACCCAGCAATACAAATGGGTAAGGGAGTGTAAAGTGTAAAGATCCAGCCAGATAACAGAAAAGAAAGACTAACCTGTCTTTTCCTTGCTATTTGCTTTCAGCGGGGTCCCTGCCAGCTCCTCGCTCAGCATGCCAAGTGTTCATGACAAACTCCCTCGGTCCCTCATTCTGGGAAACGCTGCTCAAACAAGACACATTGAGATGGGCCTGAGATGAACTTTTGCTCCATCTCACAGTTACCTAGAGAAAGCGTGACTGGACAGAGAGGTAACTGAGATTAACCATTAGCTTATTTAATTGTGTGCACAGCTGTCCTCACTTAGACCTCCAAGAGTCGGTCGTTGCCATGCATAGCAGGGCAAAAAAATGACAACCCTGCAATTGTCTTGATACTTCTGGGTCAACGTGGAAGAGCCGAAATGCTTTCTGGTCCTGTCGGATTTGGTTCATGTCCCCTGAGAGCTGATATTTTTATTGTGGGCCAGAATGGAGTGAGATATTAATCCTAATTAGGTGGTACTTACGTCCCTATTGACCATTCCGTTCTCACCGCTAGACTCGAGGATATTCCCCTCCGGCCGATGTTGTGAAAGATTTTGCAGCCTATATGCATCCAAAGGGAATATTCTTAGAAAGCTTCAGATGGGCTTTTATTGGGTGAAAGAGAGAGAGAGAGGCTTTTCAGTAGAATGTCAAGGTTGTGCTTTACAATATAAGTATACTTCAAGTTCATTTTATTAAGTATGCAAAGTATAATAAGTACATTACATTCATTTTCTCATTTTTAAGTAATTTTTTTTTAGCAAGTATACTCATTTCAATGTATTACTACTAATTTATTTTCAGTAGAATGTCAAGGCGGTCCCTTACAATGTAAGTATACTGTAAGTTCATTTTATTAAGTGTGCTGGGTTGGTATGCTAAGTATATTAGGTACTTTTTGTAGCAAGTATACTAATTTCAATGTATTACTTACTACTTGGAACAAAAATTGGCCTACTTTTTACAACCCCAGACTGGAAAAAGTACTTTAACGTCGTAAAAAGGACACTTCACATTTAAAGTAGCACTCATTTCAGACATTTTGAACATTTCAACATTAGTTACTCTTCAAAAAAATCCTTTATTCAATTAGAATAATTGAATAAAAAAAGTCTGCAGCCTTTGACTTAAAGTATGGCATGTCAACTATTCTTGCGGTTGTGGATTAATGCATTCCATAAACCAAGCCATGTATCAGGACAGAATTTTGGTCCTTATTGCCCAAGTAATTTCAAAGTCAGATAAATCAAATGTTAACCCCCCCGCTATTTTCTGTGGAAACTCAAAGCAGCGTTCCGACTGTGCTGAATTTGTCTGGTGTAACTCGCATAAATCGTTCATGACTCGTGACAAGGGGTTTTTAAACCTTTTGATTTCCTCATCATAATATCTTGTAATTAGCCTCAATCCACTGGTGTTTTGTTCTGGAAATGAGTGGGGACAACAATTACTCCCATTCGCAAAAATTTGTCAGGGTTGACACAAGCCTGTGCACAGCAACAACAATATAAAGTTTTATAAGATCCCTCAATGCCTGATACAATTAGCTCTGTATATTTCTCACATTTGAATCTAAACTCTAACAATTTCTCACAGCCTCCTATAGCTCGACTGGTAGATTATAGTGCTAGCAACACCAAGGTCATGGGATCACTTTCCAGGAAATGCAATGTACTAATAAAAGCCAAATCTTAGACCATGTTTACATGATGATAAACAGCAAACTTTTGCATTTTTGAAAAGTTTCACGTACGCATGACACCGTTATCACCGTTGATAAGGTTGTAATCCCCCAATGACTCCTATAGTATTTATTTTTCCTACTATGGCAGTAAATGGAGGATGAGATCTGTTTTGTTACTGACATTCTTACAAACATCTTTCTTTGTGTTCAGCAGAACAAAGAAATGTATACAGGTTTGGAACAACTTAAGGGCATGATGACAGAATTTTCATTTTTGGATAGAGTATCCCTTTAAGGTGTTTGCTGCTTGGCATAAAAGTGTCTGTACACGTAAAAACCAAAGTTATTTTACTAAAATAAATCTTTCAAAACATTTCTGTTCAATCTAATAAAATATTGACCTAAAAATTAATAGAAAACTTAAACTCAAACTAAACAAAAATTGCCTCAGAATTTTCTTTTTTATTTAGCCATTAAAATTACTAAATTCAATTAATATTGAAACTATGAAAACATTTCTGTTAATTGAAATCAAATAAAAAATATTGGCTTAAAATTATTTGAAAAAACATGAAAAGTTTTCAAATGTTACCTCAAATTAATTCATTTTATATAGCAACTTAAAAATAAACAAATAAATAATAAAACAACCAAAAATAAATCTAAAAAACTACAGTAAAATTACAAACTAAACTATAATAACTTTGGTAAAAACAGCCAGAAAACATCTGAAATCTGCAAAACAAATTTTGTACAAAATATACAGTTATATCATTTTTACAGCATTATGTTTATAAGGCCTACTTTGAAAGACAAGCACTGACACCACATACAGTAAGGGCAATGCCAATGTTTCATGTACACCCAAATTAGTTAGAAGGTTATTGGTAGCATGTATTAGAGGTGAGGACTCACTTTTATTCCAGGCCAATACTGATGACTGATATGCATGGCTTACTTTAGTAATTGTCTTGGTGCACTGGACCCAGAGACAGGCGTAGCAATCTTTGCAGTCTAGTAATGTACGTCCTAAAATGCTTTTCAGTGTGAATTATCACTTTCAGCTTCGCCTTGGGCACGAGAACCTGCCCAAGGGTCTCAGGAGAACCCTGTGCTGTCAAGGTGAGCATCTGTAGCAAAAGCAACAGGTCACAAACACAATACATAATACAATTAATCACAAACAGTGTTTGAAACATTTGACATGTATTTGTATGCATGAGACTTCTACCACACTTTAAAATGTAAGAAATAGATTAGCAAGGGATCAATAATACAGCATCCAACCGTTAAAATAAATGTTGCAGTGATCTGGCCTTTCCATCTCTGGTTCTCTGGCCTTTTTACATAATGAACCAGCTTATTATATGTTTAACTGTAAGTGATGCTCATTCCTCTGGCTCTCAGCCAAAGTAAGGTCATCATATTCTGGTTTCACTACTCATTCTTGTTTCATCTGTGCCGTACGGTTTCGCAGTAGGGTCTTCCTGAAGTTTATCTCTGCAATGTATAGGATCAAAAACGTTCTGGCAGAAGTTCTACAGACTCACTTTAGTGTAGTTCAAAGCTTGGCACATGATGCTAGACAAAGACAGCAGCTAGAATATCCTCTGAAATATGATTAAATATAATTCTTTGAACATGTATGGAATATTAGAAAATCAATCATTTGGGAAACGCAACCAATGACATACGAGAACATGTCGCATTGCAGAAATTTGTTTCGCCTTTGATCTTGTAATGCCAGTGCATCAGTATATTGATATGAAATATTTATGTGGAGAGAGAGAACAAGGCAAACAGAGAGGAAAAAGAAAACAAAAGGCAGAGCAAGTAAGAAATCTTCTGACATCATTACGGGCCTGATATTCCTTTTCATCATGGAGCCTGTTTACCTACGTATACAGCCACTACTGCACAGGACTCATAAAGATTGATGTTGGACCTTGTGATACAAGTGGACGAGGCGACGGATGATGAAAAATGGACTTGTTTATTTCCTGTTCCTGGCCCGTTCAGTGGGTGTTCACTGCCTTCAAAACATCAGTACACAATGTCCTAAACTTTCAACAAATATACTATGATCCACTATGGACTGTGGACAAAATGTTGTCATCATTTTAAATTAGGCCAAGATGAGTCCAGTTAAAAGTGTAGTTCACCCCAAAAAGAATACTTATGACTCAAACCTGACTTTCTTTCATTTTGAAGAATGTTGGTAACCAAACAACATTGGCCTCATTGACTTTCATTATATGGGCCACCGAGACATTTCTCTAAATATGTTCCACAAGAAGAAAGAGTCATAAAAAGGTTTCAGATGACATGAGGGTGAATAAATGATGATCATTTTTATTTTTAGGTGAACTATCCCTTTAGTAAAGCAGGCTCTGTCTCTATCCATCCTCTTTTTCCTTATGATTTAAAACTTCACCAGTCCATCGTACAGTTTTGAATTTGCTATAATCTGCTTTATTTGCCTCATTCAGTGAGAGCAAGTCGAGTGGAATGTATTTCAGCAATTTTAATCCTGTTACTTGTGCATTTTAGTTCACAGCAGTGAATGTTTGAACTCTGATAGTGCTTGGGTTCATGGATTAAGCAAATCTAATAGGATTTATGTTACACATCCTCCTTCATTCGAATGTCAGACACACTTTAGGGAAATGATATCATTATGCTTTAATTACATCATTTTTCAGTTAAGTGATGGTCACTGTTGGATATTTGGACATAATTAACAGTATTTGACATTCATAGAATCTGTTTTTGTATTCCTGCCTTGAATATAAATACAGCCGTTGAAAAAATTAAGAGACCATTCCAATTTTTTATGCAATCAGCATTTCTACTGTAGATGTATTGTGGCCATTCCAGTCCAGTGTCTGTTGAATTTTAACAAAATCAAACCTCAGGAGTGACAAGACACCTGCAAACTGTGACTTTTTCCTAAATACATGTACAAATATTACTGTTGTATTGCTTAAAAGTGAATATGAACTTTCTTTGCAGTATTTGAGTTTTTTCCAGTTTTCATTTTCTGCAAATCAATGCAAATAGAAACAATATTTTTTGCATTTGATTCACTCTTCCTCTGCGACAGACCCCTGCAGGACCAGGTGCAGTCGCCTGTTCCTGAGTGACTAACTGACAAGCCTCATTTTGACATGCCTGTCCAATGAGAGAGATGCCATCTTGAGATCTTCATTCTGCCAGCAATCAAACCAGAATTTCCCATGTGCTGTCAAGCCGGCCATTTGATAAATGCCATACTGCCATACCTCCATCTCATTCTGCAATGAGCCAACCAGACAGAAAAAAAAAGAATTCTCAGTGTAATTCTTTTTCACCTTATGTTCTAAATAAAGGAAAATAAACATCATCTGGAAAAAAAATGATTTGGGGGAGATTCGTTTCTTACATCATCTTATGACACCTTTCAGTGTTTTGTTTCCCTGAAATGGCATTTTCCATGGATTAAAGACCATTGCTCGTTCCTTTAAATTGATAAGCGAACCAGAGGAACATTAATTATTAACTTCACATTGTCACGTGGAAAAACAAGGCCTGATCAAAAGAGTGAAATGAATCAGAATGACTTTGCAACAAAGGGCTAAAGTGGGGAGCGGAATACAAATGTGTCGTCGTGTTTGACAGGAAGTACAACAGCCATGTTGAGGCCCTGCAGACTTGTATGCTAATGTTCTACTGTAAGCTTGTAAAAAATGCTGTTGGTATTGTAATAGGACATGCTTTTAATATTCCATTGGTCAGATCAAGAGAAATACAATTATGATGTTTTGTTTTAGCTTTTGAGGACATGGAGCTTCATAACAGCACTTCCACTGTACAGAAACATTCAATAACTGAATTAGGATTGATCGGATAAGCATGTAAACTGTATTTTTATTGATGTGTGTCCCTGTGGACTGAAGTAGCTTGCACAGAACAAATTCTTATGCCTCTTCTAACCTGTGTAACAGTGGGGTCCAATAGTCAGACACAACTATTGTTGAAAACGTTTCTTTACTGTAATATATATATATAGTGTAAAAATACTATATACAGTATACTGCCAAAAGTATTGGGTCACCCTATCTAATAAACAGGTTTGATGACTTCATGACAACGTCATTACAGCGTAAAAACGTACCGGTTTCATCTATGCAGCAGCCCCGCTACAGCACCTCTGATTAACAACTTTAAAGGCAGTTTTCTCAATGTTTCGATTTTTTGCACCTTCAGATTCTAGAGTTTTAAATAGTTATAGTTCAGCCAAATATTGTCATATCCTAACCATATATCAATAAAAATCTTATTTATTCAGCTTTCAGATTATGTAAAAATCTCAATTTCGAAAAATGGACACTTAAGTTTTGTTGTCTATGGTCATTCTTCAATTTTAATGATGTCATGTATTCAAACTGCCATGGACTCCACATGTTTGTAAAAAAATATACGATTCATGATCTTGCGCCAATGGACACAAAGAAATCTGAACTTTAAGGAAAACTCCAAAATAAACCTTTTCGAATTGAATTTCTTTAGCATTCACTCATCACTCTATAACAAGATCAGTAATATGTATGTGTGCATCTCTAAAATAATTTGAGTGTGTGTGTGTGTGTGTGTGTGTGTGTGTGTGTGTGTGTGTGTATCAGTAATTACTATTTACTGCAAATTGAAGGAGGGTAACAGTGGACACATATATTGGCTTGGAGTGTCTCACACAGGTCCTGATATCAACATTCATCCACTGGCCTATTCCACACCTGCATGGGTAGGTGGCGGAGGGCCTCGTGGTCAGCTGTGATTAGACTCTGAGATACTGATGGCCACAGTACACATGCACGCATGCACACAGGGCTCTACACTCAGAGAAAGAAACTACTTCTAACCTAATCTGCCATGAAAGACAGTTTGATATGATAAAACCACAGACTATTTTTTTGGTCACAACACTCATTTTACATGAAACACATTGCAGGTCATGTAAAATAAACCAAATGGCTGCTATGGATCATAAATCCTCAAACTGAGATTTGTTTCATCTGGTGGACACAAAATTCTAGACGTAACTAAATGATGACATTACAGACAGTGGTGTTACTGTGTGAATGAGGGAGAAAAAGAAGGAACTATTCAGTCATTATAGTCATACAATACACAGTACATACATAATGTACATTTTTGTATGTATGGGTAAAATAGCATATTGTGGGAGTTCTTATTGTTTTGTTACAGTATGATTCAAATCAGCCTTAAAGAGACAGTTCACCCAAAAAAAAAAAATAATCTGTCATCATTTACTCAAGTTGTTCCAAATCTGTCTAAATGTCTTTGTTCTGATGACACAGAGAAAGATATTTGGAAGAATGCTTGTAACCAAACAGTTCTTGGCCACCATTGACTACCATAGTAGGAAAATACAATGGAAGTCCCACAGAACTGTTCTTTCCTACATTTTTTAAAATATCTTTTGTGTTCAACAGAACACAGAAATGTATAAAGCAACCTACTGCAGTTGTCAATGGTGGTTACCAACATTCTTCCAAATATCTGTGTCTTCATCAGAACAAAATATTCATTCAATTATGACAGAACTTTGGGTGAACTGTCCCTTTAAGAAAAGACACAGAAATAACTGAAATGTCTATTTAGTTGTTAATTATGTAAAATAATCTCAAGTATCATGAATATGATAAAAACAACATATGAATGCAACACATTTGTACATCTCTAAATTTGATCATACTGTATAGAAAAAGTTTTACATCCACTCATAATAAATGATAACATATATAAACTTATGTAAATCATATGCAAGGTCTAGTAAAATGCAGCATGTTTTTCTACATGTACTCTATGTGCACACGTGTTTGCACGCATGTCTTTGTAAATGTATGCGTTATTGCCCACAGTCTCTGGAGAAAGAAGATTAAACTTTCATTCCAGCGCTTTAATTGTGCTTTAATATTAGGGATGTGAGATAAACAACGTGTTGTAATCTCTTCCTGCAGTAACAGACACACCAGGGGAGAGAGATTAACAGCTGAGTGGTGCTAATGGAGAAGGACCTCAAGCCCCTCCTTATTCTCTATGCAGGGGAACACTCGCTGCTCTCTTTCAGGGGACTCGAGGAGATGTGCCGTGTGTTTAAAATGGTGCGGGTGTGGAGATGAAAAAAATTAATAAAGGGAAGGAAACAATGTCAAGTGTCTTTTATTTAATCTGAGTGCACAGACATTTAATTGGTACATAAACTATACATGTGTTCAATAATGTTGGGATTTTTGTGCGAGCATGTTTTATCTAATGTATAACACCATATCACAGTAACTGTTAAGTCTTGAACTGAATTGGCTCGGTACTTAGGAATGGTACATTTAGAATGTGTTCATGTCTTCTCGGAACGTGTTATTGCCATCCTAAATGTGATGCGTTTATTAAAACTATATTTCTTTTCAGAGCAATTCTGAAGTGAGTGCTTTATCACTAAGATGAAGCGTGGGGCATAGTGGGTGTTTGACATGGCATTGCTATGTGGGCACCAAAGTGTTCGGAATGGTCTTAAAGTGATAGTTCACCAAAAAATGAAATTCTGTCATCATTTACTCAACCTCTTGTCATTTCAAATCTGTATGACTTTCTTTCTTCTGCAAAACACAAAAGATTATATTTTTAAGAAAGTTGGTAAGCGAACAACGGCGCTACCATTGACTTTTATTGTTTAGACACAAAACCAATGCGTACCACCATTGTTTGCTTACCAACATTCTTCAAATTCCTTTACGTAATATATTCTATTAAAAAGGTTTTCATTTCCTAAGGGATTTGTCGCTCAGTAGAGCACGGCGCTAACAACACCAGCATCATGGGATTGATTCCGAGCTAACACTCAATCTGATCAAATGCTATACTTCGAATACAGAGTACGTCACCAGTATTCTCAACCTTTTTGACTCCAAGGCCCCCCACTGTATTCAACAATCTTCCAAGACCCCACTCACAAAAACGCATATTTATTACCCAATAAAATATTTTAAAGCTCCTTATTAACTAGAAAAACATAATAAGAAATATATTGGGTTTGGGTTTTTAAAAAATGTATTTTAATGCTTATTTTGTCTCATTTTAGTCACCTAAAATTAGACAATTTGTTGAGAACCACTGTTATAAAGCATCTGTCAAATGCATCAATGTAAACACTGCAACCTGGAATTGGTTCTGTGGCTTGGGTCCATATCACAAATGGTGCAGAACAAGTTATGCATAGAACAGAGTTTAAAACAGAGCTTTAGGGGTTTGAAAAACCCATAACCTTAAGTATGAGAAATACTGATAATCATATTTGCCTTAGCAAACATCACTAGCATTGAACACAGTATCAAAAGAGCTGACTTGACAAAACTTCTCTTGCGATATGACTTAATAGCATAATATAAGCAAGGCACATAAACAGCTGGGTACACAAATACTAACAGAATAGAAGTGAGGAAAACTCATTAACAAACAACATGACACAGATGAGCACAATGAGGGAATGTGTATGAAACCAAAAGGGTCTAAAATACCTGGTGAGCGCTGCAGCTCAATGGTAGCTTTTGTTTTAGCATCACTTCAGAAGTCCAAAAAGCAAACCTGAATTTATTTTCTACAATATATTGATGTAGTTACAACAGATAGGAGTTAAGGATTCACCAGAGATTGTCTTATTATGGAGACAAAAACATATGTAATACTCACAATTGGAGAAGCGTAACGGCTAACATGGATCACGTGAGGCACCCTCAGCATATCATATAATGGCAGCGGCCGGCGTTCACAGTTAATAATAACATTTTTATCAAAGTAAAATCTACATATTGGTTTATTCAGTTTAGTGAAGCTTTTCTTCCATTGATATCAGTTAAAAAACAGCTTCTGGTCTCCTTTCCTGAGTTCCGCCAAAGCCACGGTGTTGGTGTTAGCGTTAGCTGTTATGTTTTTATGGCTAAAGGTCGCAGGATTCTCTTATAGTGGCTTTGGATACCAAACAATCTTGACCCCTGCATGAAACAGACATCAGTGACATATGACAAGAAATTTTCAAAATATGGGACATAAAGTGTAAAAATAAAAGACATGACACAGTGACACATGAATTTCTGTAAATATATAGGTTCTAGTAATACAAACAAATCCACCCATAAATCTAAAAAATGTACAGCAGGCTGGCTCAATTTCAGTTCGAGAGAATTTTAATGCACCTTGCTAACACTAGCGTCCGAATTCCTTACTCGAAAGTACATTGACCTTTCATCAAATGTCCCTAAAATGGATGCTTTGGGTATAAATCAGAAGCATGAGAAAGCAGCATGCATGATTGATTGACTTAAGGGCATGCAGTTGCTGGGAGCGACTCTCCTTTCCTTTAATACACTTTTTGGAGCTGGGTCAAAAATGTTTTTAGGGGTCTAAATTTCAACGGACAAGTAACTGGAATGTTGCGTCGGCCTCTAATTTACGTCGTCTCTCAACTATCAAATGCATCTCCAATTCATAGACTCTGACTCAACAGCAACAAAACAGATAAAATTCATATTTTCCAAGCGCTGAGCGCTAGATGAAAGTGCTTACCTAGACATAAAGAGAGGGAGAAAAAGAGAGAGAAATTGCAGTTGATTAAAGTAAGCTAAGATGCTAATATGTGATTTCAGAAGAAATTATTTAAATTCAATTTACAGTCGGCCCCTTTCCAGGAAAGCCATTAAATATTGTTTTCTCCGGCTTGCCCTCGTCTGATTGTCAAAAGAGAAGTGACATGTTGTCGGCGGGAATTCCGGTGGTAAACAAATCAACACCTCAGCAGACGGGATTAACAAGAGCTTGACTTGATCAGAGCAGGACTCCAGATGATTCTTGTGAAGAAAAATGTGTTATATAAACTGTCTGAGCCGCTCAGCATAAGTTAAGCCAACATATAAAAACATATAAAAACTTTTATGGGGTGTGTACAGGTAAAATGGGAAACTTACACTTAAAGATGCATTGTGTAAAATTGAGGTTCTATTGAAAGAAATTATAAAATAAATAACTATGTCTTGAGAGGTGTATAAAGCCTTTTTTTCCCCTTACATGGAATTCACCATGTTGTTTCTACAGTTTCCCTAAACAGACAAACTGCTCTACAGAGCATTTTGTAAATGTTATCTCCTTCGCAAAGAAGCGAAAACATGATGACATCTTTGTCCTGTGTCAGCCACCGTAGTGCTTCGAAAGGGAGGGGTGAGTGGTGGAGTGAGCAGTTGGTTGCAATTCACAACCTCACCACTTGATGCCACTAAAATCTCCACATCTCATCTCAGCTCATTTAATCATTATGTGTATTTTCTTCCGTTATTAAAAGTCAGCTTCATACTAAACAGTAGAGGATAAAATTGGTGTAGTTATGGGTATTCTCCTTGTAAAGCAACGCCAATTACACATTTTCCGCTTTCCTACGCTATTCTGTAATGCTATTGTGTAGCCTATGTTTTGTGTTTGATGAACGCACAACTCTCAGCCAAAACAGATGCTATACCTTACAGCAAGATCTTATGGCAACTTCAGTCACAGGTCACAAATCATGTCACAAGTCTCTTCTGTAATATTTTATGCTTTGCACAAAACATAATGTTCCAAAGCACTTTTACAAATAAACATGCCACACAAACCTCCAGTGAGCAGCCAAAGGCGACAGTGGCGAGGATAAGCTCCCTAAGACGGTTAGATAGGATGAATGAGAAACCATAAGAGAACTCAAACTCTGCTGTGGGAGCCCGGCTCCTCAGGCTGCCGCATATGTAAACAAATATTTACAAACAGCACTTACGTTATAAGAACTTGAAATTACTGCAGCTTCTTTATTAAAGTTTCCAAGCTCATGTAGTTTCAAATAAATTTGTTCCATTTCCCCAAACAAGCAGCCATTCATTTCATGAACTTTTAATAAAGATTATTTAGATTAAAAATGACCCATTCCTTGTCTAGAAAGCAATTCAATTCCCTGCAATAAAAGCACTTCCAGTGATGGACACGGCCTTCTAGAATTTCCAAATTTCTTTCCGAAGTAAGTTTATGTCTGTCAGGGGTTGTCTAATGAAATACAGTTAACAAGAACTCTCGCCAAGGTTTCTATATAATGTCTATACAGTCCAAGCGTTCTTTCTTCTCTCTATATATTTCTTTCTTTCTTCTCTCTGTTTTTCAGGGCATGAGGGCAGGTGAAGCACCGGGTCACATTGCATGAATTTAGCTTTAAATAATTCACATGCAGGTCTATGGGTTAACTACCCCGGGGCAGAGGAATCATGGCTGTTTGAAGGCCTATCATATTGCAATATTTGTTGTCTCAAAGGTAACCTTGTCTTGATTAAGGCAGTTCCCAAAAACTGGACTTTTCAACATGGATGAAATCACGACTTTAAAATCCAAAGAGGTGAAATTCATCTGTAGTAAGAAGCTATAAAAAAAATCCACTCTTGTCCTCTAAAACAGAAAGACGAGTCCAGATCGGTTCTTGTTTCAGATTAAAATGATGAAGTGCTTTAATGTGAAAATCAGCAGCAATTATATGCTCACAGGAAACAGATGTGCCCTCTGAATACAGTTACAGAGATACATTGTGTTGTATATAATTTACAGGACATCGTCCAGTTACAAACCTCAGTCTGGATAGTCGAGCAAAGTGGCTATGTGTCAGACTCTGTGGTGTGGTAAAAAAGCAATTGTACTGTAATCCATATCTCTCACTGACTGTAATTGCTCCCCTGAGTCTCATACTCACACAAGTATGTGAGAACATGTGGTCAGCGAACCCTGGATACAATGAAAACGACTGGGATCAAAAGAGCCATCATCGAGAGACTCATGGGAAGAAACTTGACATGTCATCTCCAGTTATAACACATCCAGAAGTGTGACGGGGTCAGAAACTTTCAGTGTTTACCATTAAGAAGTACAAACCAACAGGAAACAAAAAATTAAATCGCTCGATTATTTCTGTTATTGCCCATAAACAGATGGAGACATTAAATGGAGAAGAATGTTAGACTTTCATCTCCTGTTTCCTCAGATGTTTCTCCTAAAAAAACACCTGGTAATTTCACATGTGCCTTTCAGATGAGATTGTAACAATGTCAGTTTTGCCAAAGTCAGCATGAAATTATTAAAGCTATGCTATCAACATTTATTTGTACTGTGTCAACAATTGTCTAGTTTCTCCAAAGCTATGAAATAAATCTCAGGGCAACTGGGAAAAACATGGCATTAAAATACTGTACATGTATATGCTCATGTTTATATTTAAGCAGTAAGCATCCATAAGGCATAACAAGAGGAAATTTCTATATGCTGAAAAGACAACAACAGATGATTTTTTCCCGCTTTTGCCATATTGTTTTGCGCTAACTGAAGCTGCAGGAAATCTTTTTTTTTCTTGGTCGCATGTTGTCAGTTTTACAGCTTGTCTCAAAAGCATCTGAAAAACTAAATTCATTCCAGTTAAAGCAGTTCATAGCAGTGCTGCAACCCGGAGAAGCAGAGGAAATGCACCAGAGGTAGTTTATTTAGTTTAGTATAGTTTTAGTTTTATTAATATTTTAAATTAGCTTATATTTTTTGTTTTTAATGGTCATTTTAGTTTAGCATTTTTGTTATTCTTTTGACATACAAAATATTCTTTGTCATTTCCTTATTTGTTTGTTTAGTTTTCATGTTGCTATATAACATGAATTAAATTGAAATTTAATTTAGTTTTTATTTATTATTATAATTTTACCGCTTTAAACTTATTTCCGTTTTTTCTAAGGTAACTTACATTTTTTTATTTAATTAAAGTTTTTCCAAAAAAATGTAGGCCAATATTGTATTTGATTTTAATAAACAGAAATGTTTTTAAAGTTTTAATTTTAGTAAACTAAAATAGCCTTGCATTGCACCAGTCGCCTGGACAAAATCTTTCTTCAGTTTTTCTAATGAAATACATTTTTTAAACATTAACCTTAAACCTGTATTTGTCAACAAACAACTAATTTAATAACAACAATAATAATAATATAAAATAAAAATATACGTATATATATATATATATATATATAACTTTTTGCAAAGAACATGTCAAAATGTGATTTAAAAAAAAAAATGTTGTTGTTCAAAATGCACAAAAAACCTTTTTGTACTTTTTCTACCAAGTTATTTTATTTTTAATCCTTTTAGGAGCTTCAAAGTTTTAGACTCCATTGACCTTCATAAGCAAAAATAAGATATTCTTCAAAATACCTTAAAAGTAATGGGTTAGTAAACAAATGACAGAATCCTTATTTCTGTGTGAACTATCCCTTTAAAAACAGACACTGCGGGTTTTAATTTGAGGCTGTATGCACACCAATCGATTCTCACAAGTTTGTCATACTGTATTCCTCATCCCGGCTCTTCAGCTAACACACAAAGAGAACAGAATATGTGATGAGTCAACATAAATTTGAGCAATCGCTTCACCACAATCCCACAGTGTCCACGTGAAGCCTCGGACCACCTGGGAAATTATTCTTTAGCCGCCTATAGACTCTCTCGCTTCACTGATTCGACGGAAGCATGCGAGGCCGAGCGGTTACAAGCAGGCCTCCGAGTGCACATTAAGATGACGAGCAGACGAGGGAGGGGGACGTGGTGAAGGTGAATGCATATTCATGTAGTGTTGCCAGAATCAGGAAGTTGAAACAGCGGAGGCTCATTGGAGAGGCTGGGAGCCAACATGGTGGCAGTCGTCAGGAGCGAAGCGCATCTCTAGATGGAGATCACGGTGATGAAAGATGAAGTGTAAGCAGCCATCTGAAACTAACAGACAGGCTGAGCGCTGAGCACAAAGCTGCCAATGCCAAACTCTCTCCACACATTCACATACACACTCACACTTTTCTTTCTTCTTTGTCTTATTTTTTCTTCTCTCTCTCCCCCACATACGCAAATTAAAAGTTCAGCTTATATGCAGAGTTCATTTGCTCCTTCATCAAAATCAGTGGCGGGCATATTAATGAACAAAAACCAGACCCAATGTTTATTAATCATCTCTCTGCAGACCCTCTATGCCACAATCTGCCTGATAACCCTTTATTCAGCATACTATTATACTTAAAGGTTATTAATTTTATAGTCTCCTGTGATTAGGGTGCTAGAATGCAATATCATGATGAAACGCCTTTGAAATACATCACATACTTAAAAAAGTAGTTGTATTTTTTATGTTCAGTTTTTATTCCATACTTTATATTTTACTTCAATCACACATCTCTTGTTGACCTTACTGAATCAATAAATCTTTAAACTACTCCGCTCATCTCCTACACTTCAGCGGCAAAGGCGTTTCAACTCTTTCACGCCGCCTTATCATTCCTGAAGGATTAAAAAGCAAATCACGACCAGCACAACATGAGTGGCCTGACAGAACAGTTTGAGACACACACACGCATTGCAAATCTGCCCGGCTCAGGGTTAGAATCCGAAAGCCTGTCCGTGACCCCCACCTCTTTTGTTTTTAGGAAAATTGCACTTTCAGGACACGAACGCTTTGGAAGATGCAGTAATTTGATTTAGCATGGCTAAGGGATGTAATCTTAATTAATTTCACTATGTTATTTAATTAAAAACCTGTGCATGAGTGAAATAAATCTGCTGATGGTAATTATTTGCAAATGATCTCGCAAGCAGATCTGGAGAGACCCAGATGATATGAAAATCAGAGGCACCTGGCAGCACGTTGGACCACCTTTCTCACAGGTTAAGAAAGTTGTGTTTGTATTTTGTAAATACAATAATATAAAATACTCTCAGGTATTTATAGTACAACGTTTTTTTGGCAAAGAGGCCAACAGCATATCAGGAAGTTCTTTATTTAAAAAATACAAAAAAGAAACAAGTGTATTTGTTATTTTCTAGGTTGTATTTCTCTCCATTCATTGTAATGGCAGTGGCCAATCTTGTTTTATATATATATATATATAATCTTTGGTTGATCCTCTCTTGTAGTAATATGTTGTTACGCATTGTCCTGAATCATGATTCAGTAAACTTTGTATGTGTGTTGTGTTTTTTATTAACACAACACATTTTTGTCAAGCCTCTTAAATTCGTCCCAAAGCTGAGATTTAACACTCCAAGTAAAAAAAATCATCCAAATATAAGGTTTATTGTACAAAATGCTACATTAAAGGTATTTATTGTTCAACCTTTCAAACAACGGCATATTTGGGATGTTTTGTGTTTGAATATTTACCAAAAACACAAAAAGGCCTAAAAGAAATACATTGAAAACAACTGCATTTGTTATTAATATTTAGTTAGTCTTATTTTGTAATAATATTTTGTAGCCAATCTCCTAGATCATGACTCAATAAAATGTGTACAGTACATGTGTTCTTGTCAAGCCTCTTTAAATGAAACCTGAAGCTGAGCTTTAGTTTACACGTAAATGATTTTGAATACATCTTTAATAATACATCTATATAAAAAGCGAACACATTCATTTTCCAAAGTTTGACAGCACTAACAACTTTAAAGACTTCAAAGTCTTTTATTTCCCATATATTTTAAAATCTCCACCATTGCATGTGACCAAGCAAAATGTTTTCTTTTCAAGCACATATTTCCTTCTTATCAGAAGCTTATGTAAGTCCACCTCAATATCTCACTTAGGTCCACATTAGAGACCTTATGTTTGATAGCAGTTGTTTATAGCAGGTGAGCATGTCATATTACTGTTGCATTTGATTTATGAACCTGATGAGTGTGTGAGTCTGTGTGTGTGTGTCTTTATACTTTGAGATTAGATCAACTCATTATATTAACAACAGCCCGTTCACTAATCAAATATCGCTCGCATTTGTTTATAAAATATGTTTTAACAGCAAAGAGGTCTCCTATAGGCATCAGTTTTTCTCAATTACTGAAAGGTTTGGAGGAAATGACTGGTTTGATAAAATCAGCATAGTGCGGATACAGGGTCTCACTGATTTTCTCTCACACAGAGAGCAGAACTTAAGCCTGTTTCTCTTTCCCAGGCAAAACCTTGGCGCATTTGCGACGGTCGTGCGGGATACCTCCATTTATCACGAGCGCTCCTCGAGAAACGAAGGGCGGGCGGTCAGAACGTATCTGTTCAAATTTAATACCGCAATGACAATACATTTGATTAGCGTGACATTGATTAAACTCCCTCCATGCACATATCCATGACTTCGCAAAAGTAGAGTCGATTCAGCACATCTCCGGTGAAGCTCGTGGGGAATCTGAGGACTAAATTTGTAAACCACGTTAGTCAGTTTCTGGAATGCTACAAAAGAGTGGCCTCGATCTGAAACACCCAGCGTTTCTCTCCGTTCGGGCGGAACTGCGCGTGAAGCTCGCCGATTGTCTTTGGGTCTCTTTCGCAGTGACCCAACCTGTGTCACATAAACACATCCCTGTCGATTGGTCATCCGTATAATCACAGCAGGCCGCTCTGAACTCAGTTTGGCCTGAAGACATCACCGAGCTTCCTCTCTCATTGGATCCAATCCATCATGCCTCTGAGTTCTCTGACCTGCAGCTTGGGTTTGCTGTTTCATAAACACAACTGGACTTTGTTAAGAACTGGCTGCTGCGACCAACTCACCATGAAACCTGAGGAAGGGAAATTTACCACAAGCAGAATTCCAGCAGCTGGGGACATTTAATTCCTATTTATGTTTTGCCAATTTTCTAAATTCTTGGGATGCATCCAGGGGGATCACTCATGCACGATTTATCATTACTCATAATCTTTCTCAACCACTGATTGGTTTGAAATCTAAGGGTCCAGATCTGCTGAGAGGATCAGGAGGGTTTGAATCTTGGACACACGGATTTTGGCACAAAGACGTGTGTTCCTCTGAAACCTTCCACCGGTCCAAGTCAAAAGTGCCATCGCAATTATGATTAATGCGTGCCTGACAAACTAAGCAACTACTGGAAATATGAGCAGTGTTTCTTTGATGTAAGACAGAGAAGCGGGTGACAGCAAGAATTAATGACCTGTGGGTTTTAGACATTATTTGTTTATGAAAATCTCAGATTTGACCATGAATTCCATAGAGCTGAGTGACAGTTTGTTTTGAGAAAGTGAAGAGGAAGGGAGGAAAAATAAATGAGATTGGGTCAGGTATCAGATCACAAGAGCTTGAAACCTATTCAATACCAGGTTTATGTCTTACAATGAGAGGATGAACCTTAATCTCGAATCCCTGCAGTTTCACACAAAAGATAATCCTAATCCCAATATCGCATATATCATTTCAAACCATATGGCTGAATGATGTCATGCATATTTCAGAGCTGCAGAACAAAAGAGTTGGCTCATTTTGATGTCTTTACTTTATAAAAAGTGTTTATACCAGAAAGACTGCCAAGGAATAACACATTACATAAACAAATGAAAGAAAATATGCCCAATACAATGATCCAAAAAACATGAGGAGAATTTTGAACATTGGAATAATACCGAAAAATGCTCCTTCGAAGCACTACGGTGGCTGACACAGGACAAATATGTAGTCCTGTTTTCACTTTTTTGCCAAAGAAGATAGTTCGAAACACGCTCTTTAGAGCAGTTTGTCCGTTTAGGTCGACTATAGAAACAACATGGCAAATTCCATGTAAGGGGACCCGCAGTGTATGTAGACGGAAATAACTCATTCTAAGGTAATAAAAACATAACGCTTCATTATCTAAGATCTTTATACACATCTGAACACATAGTTCTATATTATTATATTGCATTTCTGTCAATAGATCCTCCTTAATCTTACACAGTGCACCTATAAATCTGTTATGAATCTGCAATCCCAGTCACTAGCACACTGTACACACTTCTGCTGCCCAGCTCATTTAAAACACATTTGGAGGTTTCTGGCATCCTGCTGTAAAGCCCTGGTCCTCCGTGTCACCTGCTGTAGGGCAGCTTTTAACACTGCAGCATCTGTGTACAGTGGCCTCCTGCCTCACAGCCCCGCAGGCATCCATCCTGATGTGTGTTAATGATGAGGACAGTATTGCACGGATAGAGAGGGGCAATGGAGCTACAGCTGGATATGTAAGGGCCGGGGTCAGTTTAGCACAGGTGACCATCGTCAAGGCCGGTAAGTGGAAAGCACTGGTTCTTGTGCAGTTTAACACCACTGTCCTTGTAAAAAAGTTGATAGATGTAAAAACACATGAAATTGCTTGACTAGTTTAGTGTTGATATGAGGAGGTACATCCTACAGAAATGAAAATAGGATTGCTACTTGCTAGTCAGGTAGGTGATATAAATAAAGAGCATCTGATTGGACAAAAATTTGCTTAGTGCAGGATGAGTCATCAACATATAAATAAGATGAATTTTCTCAATTTATGGGACAACACAAGAATATAGACAATATAAAATCTCACAATTAGATTTTTAGTGTAAAAAGAATGATAAATAACTAAATAATGTTGAAAAACTAGCCACACAGTGGAAACAAACAAATAAACCAAAACAAGCAATATTCTGGTAGATGGGTCACAAAAAACTGTAAAATAACATTTATAATTATTGAATTTACATGATTTTGATGTTATTTTACACCAGAAAATGGTTACATTTCAAAATAGAATTTTCAGTAAATAAAAATTAATTAAAGTAAATGAAATGTAATAAATGATTTTGTTTTAGGTAAAAGCAAAAATGTAAGTCTTATTCATGCAACTTGAAATGGCTTATGACCCTCTCATCCTGACATCATTGTGAGATATTTTTTGCGACTCTAATTTGTTGACTTGCACAGGCTATCCTTCAAAGGCCCCAGCGTGACCTCTCTTGACCCCCGTGTGGCCCTCAGGGGTGCTGTCATGGCATCATTTTATATCATCAGCAAAGCATGTAGAAGTCTGTGGAAGGACAATGGTATGTGTGTGGGCATGTGCGTTTAAGTGATACTTACAACCCATATCTCTCAGCAGTGTCCCACAGGCCATTAGTGTTGTTTTGAACTACATGTTTTAAAAGACAGGCTAAAGACTAGCAGACACTCCAGTCAGGTGGAGTAATGAACACCGCATCTTTAGACACATGTCTGGCAGACATTTGCAAACTGGGACAATGAATGTATGTCTTCGCTGTGCTGATAACTAGAAGACATATATTGTTTTCATATAAACATTCACTGACCCTAAAGGTATCAGCGTGTCATTTATAACCTCCGGCCTTGAGTCTGAGAATTCTTACGAGTTTGGCCGTCTTAATCACTTTGTTCTCACAACTCTTATCTCAAGCTGCTTTTAATTATTTCCATGAATTAGTCTGGACTGTCTTCATTTAAAACTTGCTCGGAATTAAAGTGGATTTACGTTATACTGAAGCAAACTTGACAGCAGTCTTTGAGTTCACTTTTACTTTTATCTAAACGAACAGGAAATGACTCACAAGCCAAAATTGATATATTATTCATAGATACATTTCTGAATTTCGAGATGAAAGATAGTGGGATGAGAAGTTGTTGATCACAATCAAATATTAATCAAAATCGACCTGTTTCTTGAAAACAACTTTTACTCATGCGAAATACATGAATAAAAACGGCACGACTTCTCTCATGTTACAATAACAATAGCTGGCCTGTCACATTGTGTCTTTTAGCACATTAGATGGTACACTGCATGAAGTGGCAGTTAAATTATCACTGGACAGGGTGACAGAGAGAAGTATTTAGCATCGGATCTAGACAATGGTGGGTAGAACGTGGTTTCATGAAGAGTCCTTGCGATCTGATTGGTTCCTAATAGCACAGGCTTAACTGAGCATTGTGCTCTGTATACTAAACAGTTATTTTGCCACCAGCTTACAATGCAACATTATTAACTGTCAAACTCAGTCTGTATGTGTGTGCACGGTTGTGAATGTTGTCATTTCGCATTCTAAATTATTATGCACCAGAATGTGAGTCGAGTCAAGTAAAATACTTTCAAAATACATGTCAGCAAGCTAAAGTTTATTTTACCCATTATAAATAATGGTTATACTTATGTAATGTTATAATTAAAAAATATATATTTATATAAAATATATTCCCCACAGGATAATCAAACACATTATTATATACTGTATATTGTGACAATACCTATAATAAACAAAATTTGCTGCTGTCTTTCTGAAAATCTCCATAATTTGTGATTTTTTTTGCCATACATCATTATTGTTAGTCACCCTTTATGTTTGTCACTGGGTTTTGCAAATATACAACCAATAAAAAGTATTAAAACGTGCTTGTCAACTTTGAAAACACAGTATTTAATCATTTAAAAAGTACTGGGTTTTTTCCACTTCCTGAAAAACAGAAAACTTGGACATCCGAGGTTTTAATAGGACATCAACGTTATTCTTGTTATTAACACCATCATATCATGACAATTGTATGTGTTTTTGCTTTAAGTTAAGCTGACAATGTGGTTTTATATAGAATTATTAGGTAGGACAGGCTACCTCTTTTGTGAAGAAGCATTTGTGAACACACTGCAAGAATGTGGCTTTTTTAAGATAAGAAACAGGCACAGGTTACAGAGTCATGTTTCAGTGTAAAATCAATCATTTTGACAGGAGAAAGTACATTTGATTTCGGCTCTGATGTACTTGAAAACTTTCTCCACAAAACTTTGTGCAGCTCCAGCACAAAGAAGCTAGGAATTCCTGCATGTTTTACCAGAAAACATCTGTTTGTTTAAAATTTAAAGAACTAATGCACTGATCATTATTGTGTGGTTTTAAATAAATCATTGCTGAGATTGCAAGGATTTGCTTGTGAAATGAGTTTCAAAGAATTTGGAAAATCAACCACAGCATTTTCCATTCAAATAGCAATTTCCAAAATTCCCATTGGCACCTCCAAACCTTAAGTGCCAAAGAAACTGTTGACTGATTTATCTTAAAATGGAAGGAAAGGTTTGCAATTGGTTGTCCAGTCTCTGCTTTGTATGCTGTCACCAGTTTAATCAAATGAGTAAAGACGGCTGTGGGATTGTGGGTCGGTTTTTAGAGATAAATGTGTGGCCTCAATTGGTTAATGCGTGTCTGGATTTGTGTAAAAGCATGTCAAATTTGTCCGTGACATGACTGTTATGATTTGGGGGGAAAATGCGAGAGAAAAAGAGAATTTTGTTATTCTTGAATAGATCAGTTCGGCACATGCTTATCTCAAGCTAACAAATTCCTTCACCGCTCGTGCAAACACATCGAGTTAGAAACTTGAACACAGCCTCCCTCCAAACACACCACAAGCACATCCACCAATATGAAACGTCTGGCCTTCTGCAAACTCTTTCTGTAATTTCCATCAGCCACATTGTCTGAATGCCATGAAATGAAGCCGTTGGCCTTCGTACTTAAAATAATAAATAATCTGGTGAAATTAAACAATAAGAAGCCGAGGTCATGTAACAGCAGAGAAAGTCAATAAACACGTACCTGCCGCCGCTCTGAATGTTTAGGAGCAAACTTGATGAATCTTGCACCCGCTCGATGTTCAGCCGACTGCAGGCTGAGACCCGTATTTCCAGCGTAGTGGGAGTTCGTGAAATGTAATTATTGAAAACACTAGTTTAATCTAACACAGAATTCAAAATAATAGAACAGAAATGGCGAGCCGCGCGCACAATGAATGAATGGATAGATATTGGAAAATATTAATGTGAAAAAATCTCCATTTACAGCGTGCGAAAATACAGGGGCAATATTACATCCCAGATAATTATGCTTCCTTACGCTGTGAATAGCACCCAGTAACTGTTTTTATCATGCAAGGATCCATTTTTCATTACATTTGCGAGGAGCGTAAGGTCTTTATCCAGCTCAGCACGTCACGCTTGTCTTACTGTAACAAGACAAAGTCTACTAGTAAATTCTTGCACAAATGTCTGTTAAATGTTGGAAGCTGTGCTTTATGAAATCGAAAATATGTATTAATTGCATTTTGATTAATTGTAATCCTATCTAGTGAGGAAGATAACAGGCAGCTTACAAGTAAAACATGTCACTTCAGCTGAATAAAATGCACACATATTTGCACAATGCGGTTTATTGTCTCAGATAAACAACAAATGTAAATCTAGAAGCATCTTTTCATACCAACCTGTGCAAATACAAACAACATCACTTCCTCAGGGAAAATTTTCTGATTTTGTGAGAAGTGCTTTAGTACGCACACACAAAGTAAAAGAGATGAGGCTACACAGTCCACGTCTTTGAGTTTACATTCGCTCAAACTGTTTGCTTTTATTTCCTACTGGAGTCTGGAATGTTATGTTATGTTCAGCTACTAATAGGACAAATCATACAGGCCCACTTTAATGCTTTCAATCCTTCGAAAAATTCCAGGTCAAAGCATGCACAGGTCTGTGTAAAAAGCGTGCTTTTATTTTACACGTCTGATTTGCATTACTGTAAATATATGCTTACACATCCCTTAAACAAAGCCATATGCTGCTGATGTCTCTCAGGCTTAACTCCAACAACCTGCTATTGTCCTGATCGGATTAAAACAGCACAGTCTTTTAGAATCACAGTACAGGTGACAGTTTGAAAGGGGATCAATGTAGTCACATTCCAGGCCAATCAATTTCAAGTTGGGAAATTGGTGGCGTAATATCTCTGTAAGCAAATTATTACACAGTTGACTGCTAGTTTCATTGAGTGAGTGTACGACAGAATAAACGCAGGTTGGAAGTGATCTCCACTTTTTCCGCAGTGACAATGGAGTCAGTCGTTTTTAATGAGAGTTGGCTATTTCCAGGAGAAATAAACCTTTTCAGGATGACTTAAAAGCATAGTTCACCCAAAAATGAAAATTCTGTCATCATTTACTCACGCTCTTGACATTTCAAACCTGTATGACTTTGTTTCTTCTGCAGAACACAAAAGAAGATATTTTAAAGAATGTTGGTAACCAATAAACATTGGTCCTCATTCACTTCTATTGTATGGACACAAAACCAGTGCAAGTCAATGTGGACCAACGTTTTTTTATAGTATACTTCAAAATATCTTCTATTGTGCTCTGCAGTCTTGAAATGACCAGAGGGAGTAAATAATGACAGAATTTTCATTTTTGGGTGAAATATCCCTTTAATGTTTTATACTGTAAGCAGCGAAGCATAACAGGGACAGCGACAATCTGCATGTTAAAAGGTGATGTAAGAAATAGCGTTTCCTGGTCCAAGCCTCACTCATTTCAAGTGGGGTTTATTCATATCGCATATTTAAGCAAAACATTTATAAACTCACAGTATACACTACAGTCTCCGGGGTCATGGAATCTCCAACATCAATATTTTAATAAATTATGAAAAATGAATGGATTTCATTATGGAGATAAAGGTTTGGTTGCGATTTTGTGATCTTCTGTGATTTAAAAAAAAAATAACAATGGTAGTCAAAAGTACCCCAGAACTTTTTGCAGTCCTATATTTTTCAAAATATCTAATTTTGTGTTCAACACAACAAAACAATTATAAAGTATTTTTCCTACTATGGTAGTCGGTATTCTTCCAAATATCTTTCTCTGTGTTCCTCGGAACAAAGAAATGTATCCAGATTTGTAACAACTCAAATGTGAATAAATTATGACAGAATATTTATTTTTGAGTGAACAAGCCCTACCTCTCTACGTGCACATCTCATTTTTGTTCCTCCATTGTTGAACGAGAGCCATCATTTAGGAAAAAGGTCACATTTGGCCTGTTTTTAGGAGTCTGGCTGATCACTCATAATTGTGAAAAGCCTGTGAAATAAAATAGCTGGATTTGATTGGACTCGAATCAAAGGAAATCTATCATTTTTGGGGGAGCAATTTAATCAAAAGTTCAGCGAGTTTTTTTGTTCTGTTCTTTTCAAATGCATTTTTCTCTAAGGCTGTAATGTTGAATCATATACTTTGATTGTGTTGTTCGCACAATTTGTGACCCATCCCGTGTGATTACAAAATTATGCCAGCCGATCTGAGATCCGCTGTGCCAAAATAAGCTCAGCTCAGTTCGACTGAGTTCAGTGCGGTTTCACTGACTGTAGGTTTGCGTGCTGAGACTAGTGCATTTGTAAAGAATATCTGATCATCCATTGTCTTACGAGTTCTTCTGTACTGACCCACAATACCAGCCTCCATTTTTTATAAGTCTAATGGACTCTAAGAGAAGGAAAACATCTTTCAGAGTAAGAAACCTCTTGTTTTATTTACGGCTGTTTGTGACCTCTTAATGATAGGCATTGTTTCGCCTAAACTCTACGGGCTAGCGTGCAAAAACCTTTAAGATCCATCATTGGAGAGCTTTCCTCCACTCTTCTGATTCAGCTTTTCCACAAGCCCAAGCTTAACCACACATGGCTCTGCGATTCCCAAGTCTTTCCAAAACATTCACATATGACCCAAAATTGTCAGAAGGCCGCAGTCCTGACCACGTACAACACCCCCCCAAAAACAGAGCGAACCCTGGAGGCACATAAATTCAAGAGCAGCCATATTGTGTTGGGACGGGATGTCCCACGCGAGGCTTTCCTGGCTGAGTGGTTTCGGTGCGGGGAGTGCATGATTTATAATACATATAACTCAAAAGTGTTGGATAATAAACAGGAATCATAAAATAGAGCTGCAACATGCATGCTTTTATTTATAAGGCTTAAAGGTTCATTTTATCCTGGTGTTTTGATGGAAAAGAAAGCTGTGAAGAAAATACAGCATGAGTAAAGATGCCTTTTAACTCTGGATCTCACGTATTTGACTTTGTCGGCTTTATGAGTTTGGCTTCTAAGACCTTTTAAACAGTAAAGCGGGGCCCTCTTTTTAATTTTACCAACATAACCTCGACGGCTTCCTCTGCGCATAAAGAAGCCAGAATGCTAATGTCTTTTCTTCTTAGCCCTTTAAAACACTGCATATTGTTTTCAGTTCTTCACAGATGCTTTTCTAAAACCATCTTCCAAACCTTCCAAGGCACCATTGTTCTATTTCGCTGCTGCTCGATCCGTCTGCGGTGCAGTTTGATATGTTTCTCTCTTCCCTCAAACAAAAGAGACACTGAAGATGGCCTTGGATGCAGAGGCTTTGTAGTGCGTCCAAGGCCCCGCTCGCCTCATCAGGGATTCGGCCTCAGCACGGGCTGCCCTTGCTATCTGCGTCTTCCTTTCTCTCCTTTAACCCTTAAGCTGGGGTTCAGTGGCTCACAAGGACCCAGGACTTCACCTGGCCGGATATCGATCGCTATCACGCGATACAGAGGTGAGGTTCGGCTCTCTCAGGTAAGCGGGGGGTTTAAAGAGCTTGTATTAAAGAAACAAAAAGCGGGAAGGTCATCAAAGGCTGGTGGGCTGGGCTGAAAAGGTATGATATCTTGATTGCAGAATCTCAAACCCGCACACTTTTTATTTGAGCTGTGTATTTGAGAGAATATGTGATGGACAATACAAGAGATTGTGTATGTGTCGATTTTTCCCTTTAGCATGTTTATGTCTACTTCTTCTCAATATTCCCAACATCAGTCGATAAGAGAAACACTACTGGGTTTATGGAGGGTTTAGAGGCAAAATTGTCCCAAAAAATTGTCCAGAAAAAAATAACACTTAAATTAACTGTTGCATCAGTTTGCTACAGTTAAAGAATACTTTTATCATATTCTAATACAAAATTTATAAATATATATCCGGAGACATTGTGATTTAAATTCTAGGCAATGTGCTTGACTTTAAGGTTTTTACCCAACAATGAATAAAAAGGTCAAAGGTCTATTCATTTGTGTGATTTTCTTTCTTCTGTGGAACAAAATAAGATATTCTGAGAAATGTCTCAGTGCTTCTGTGTCCATACAATGGAAGTCAATAGGGTCCACTGTAGGCTTAAACAGTATACTGTCTCATTTTGTGCATTCTTTGTGCGTCCAGCAGAGACCAAAAAATTGTCTAACATTTGCTTTTGCAGAAGTCAGCATGCTGGTTTGAAAAGTTTTTGCTTTGAAAAATGGCATTTACACCCAATGGCATTATAGTACATCTCACCCCATGTTACAACATGGCTGGTCTGCCCTACACTGGCACTTTTTGGCAGCTTTGGAGCAGGGAAGGCAAACCGAAAAACAAATCTGAAAGACAGGAAGACATCATTCAGCAGTCGTACAGAAGCCACTGTGATCCTCAATGACTTCACTTGATCTGCCCGATCTCCATCTGTCATTTGCCATTAAAGCGAGAATGAAACAGAAGCAGAGAGACAGAAACTTAGTAGAGATGCATGCACTTGTGAGAGATGCTCAGACAAGGGCAGTAAAACAATGTTTCTTTTGTCTTTGAGTAAGTGACATGTTTATGGGGAGGCGCTGGCTCATCATAGCACATCCATCACTTTTAGAGAGAGTCAAGGGGATTGAGTTTCCCCCAATTTCATGCTCCCTGTCTCTCTCCCTCTCTTTCTCTCTGACATCCAAGTCACCCTGTTATGGGCTGTGAAGCTACCTGTCCCAACTTGAAGTACCTCTCACCCCAGAGAGAATAAAAGAGAGATGAAAATGTTCCCCAATTGAGTTCCTTATGGTGACATGACAGACTATTACATAGAAAGTCTCAAAGTCTCTAAGCATTATAAACCCTATCAGTCTGACTCATGACTATTAATTAGGTGATGTCACATCTCTTCCAGAAGTCAAAAACTGATTTGCCCCTGCACACGAGCTCACAAAACTGCACATTGACTTCCTAAAACCTGATTGTTTTATTATGTAACCAAACTAAAATGACAGGCGCTCCACCTGCTTATCTACGCTACAGTTACGGTAGCATTTGCAGGAATAACAGAAATCATCTTATCTCACCTCTTTTATCTTCCCTGTTTATGCACTTTGATTGACATGTCCTATGGCCGCTAACCAATCCCATCATTACCAAATTGCATAACCTCTTGGTGAAGTATGAAAATGTCATGAAAATTGCCTGCGTCTCGGGGCACATGACAGCGGAATGGAGGGCACGGTCAGAGCGCGCTGGAGGTCTGCCGGAACGACAGCGGATACTTGGAGCGCTATCTCTTCTCCTGCTACGTCTGGGTCTCACATTAGCCTCTACCGTCACATGGAAAGGTCAAGCATGAAACGCGACGAGTCTGATTATTCAGCGCACCATGGGCTCTGATCCCATCTGTACACAAGGGTCTAATACGGTCTCTTCATCTCTCTCTTCTTTTTTCTTCACACTGTGTTATTCGAGTATATCTTTTCTTGGCCACCACGGCTTTTAAGATTGGCAAATATTCCATCGCTTGGCATTGCACTGTGTGTAACAATAAAGTACTGGTTGCCATTTGCAGTCATGAATGTTTAGAGATTAGCCTAGCCAGCAAGCTTTTCTGGGTGAATATATAAGATATTTCAGATACAGTTGAGCTCAAAATTATTCAAAGCCTAGGTAAATATGACCAAGGCTGTGAAAATAAATCTGCATCATTAAGCCTTTTTTTTTTATATAAAACAACATACAAAAATCTAACCTTTATTAGAGAATAAGAATTTTAAATGAATTTTAAATCTCATTCAGCTTAATCCTTCTAGTAACATGGTCTTGTAAACTATCGGTACTATTTAGAGTGTTGACAAAATGTTATATGCTCTCCTACTTGTATGTCTCTTTTGTAAAAGCGTCTGCCAGATGAATAAATGTAAATGTCACTATGAAATGTTTTTCTCTAATACACATTGTTCATAATTAATCAAACTCTTTTATTCAACACTTTTTGCAACCTTCTTTTTGCCAAGATAACAGCTCTGAGTCCTCCCCTATAATGCCTAATGAGTTTGGAGAACATCTGACAAGGGATTAAAAAGAATTCCTTTATACAGACTCAATACAGACCCTTCAGATTTCCAGCTTCATGTTAATGCTTCTCCTCTTCAGTTCTCACCCCTCATTTTCTATAGGGTTCAGGTCAGGGAACTAGGATGGCGATGGCAGAAGATTGCTCAAATGAAAGTAAAGAATGAGCTTCAAACACTCAAGATGGGTTTGGTGCAGACATGGTTAAAAAAGTTAAAAATTAGTGAAAAGGTGTAACATTATATACACTGCTGTATCTTTACTGTTTTGGACCTAATTCTCTTCTGGAGATCCTGAATATCTTGTTCAGATAGATAGAATTATGAATTATAGCAAATATCAACAGATAAAACATCTAAACCGGACTATCCCTGTTAGCAGTCACATTTGGATCTTCCAGCAGGACAATGATCTATAAACAAACATCAAAATCGAAAGAAAATAGGTCACTCCTAGTTCCTAAAACTGAACCCTATAGAAAATGAGGTGTGAGAACTTAAGAGGAGAATCACCAACATGGAGCTGGAAATCTGCCCTGTAGTGAGTCTGTATAAAGGAATTCTTTAAGAAGAAATACTTATGGCAAAAACTTGTATCTTATGTATAGGAGAAAATGTCTATATCTTGCTACAACTGCTGTTCACATTCATTTAGCACAATTTAATTTGTGTAGCTAAATCTGTTACACAGAATTCCGCCCTTGTTAAAATGATTTGTCTCTACGTGGGCCTTCCTCCATTAAAACGATCTAGTAAAACACAGCTGTTCTGATCATAAAGCATAATAACATCAGCACCCTTGTGGCCTGCAAAAAATCCCAAACAAGACACTTACTCTCCGAGTCTGCAGTGTGTTTTAGTGTGCGAGGCATTGAAGTTGTAGCAGAAGGCAGTGGGCTGGAAATAGTGTCTCTTCTACACTCCTAAATAAAAGTCTGCAAAAGAATTAAACAG
Organism: Oreonectes daqikongensis; assembly: GCA_026939265.1. NCBI lineage: Eukaryota > Metazoa > Chordata > Actinopteri > Cypriniformes > Nemacheilidae > Oreonectes > Oreonectes daqikongensis. The sequence continues at coordinate 5,104,841 of JAOTQM010000351.1, read as the reverse complement.
AGCCTTTAAATGACAGTGCAGGTTGGTTTTAATAATTGATCGATCCATTAGAGGCTGAAAGATGTTTGAGTGTGTTCTCCGTAGTTTTAAGGGTCAGATTGTTTTTCCGTTATATCCAAAAGTCACGAAACATCTGGTGGAAACTAATGATCTGAACAATGGAGGGTAGAATAGATGATACGCACACGCCAACCACTGACTCGCTTGTTGTGGGAGCGAGCGCAGCCTGCGTGAGTCTTCACAAGGCAACATACGGTGCAATGCAGTAATATTAATAATGCATTGGTCAGCAACCCACTCACATCTTGAATACACTGTCTTAAGGACACTTCTTGTGTTTGGTTGTGTGTGTGGTGTTGTAAGTGTAATTAATCCTGTAAAGGACAATTTTCCACATCCAATCATCATCAAGCACCCTCATGTCATTCCAAGTCTGAATGACTTTCATTCCAAAAAGGTACATTTAAAAAAAAACATCCGTACCCCTCTAAAAGGAAATGAAAAAGCATGGCATGTTTATTCAACTTGAATGATGGCCTTCTGTTCCTCACACAACCACTGTATGATCTTGCACCACTTTTATAATACCTTAAAGGCATAGTTCACCCAAAAATGAAATTTTGTTTTTGTTTATTTAGCTTCATGTGGTTGAAAACCTGTGAATGATATGAGGGTGATATTTTTAAGAACGTTGATAACCAAATAACAGTGGCGCCCATTGACACAAAACCACTGAGAAGTCAATGGGTGCGACAAACATTTGGTTACCAGGTTTGAATTGACAAGAATTTTAATTCTTTGGTTAAACTATCACTTTATTGTTTTACATTGACATCCCCAGTCTTTATTTACTTTCATTTTAAGAAAAAAAAGTTGCCAGGATATTTTTCATTCAGTCATATGGATTTGGGATGATATGAGTATGAGTGAAGAGTGACAGAATCTTTATTTTTAGATTACCTTTTTATTGTTGCACTGAAGAAAATAAATTAAAGCTGTGCAGGTAAATGAACATCAATACTGTTCATTACACAAACCACAGTTCATTGCCTTTATTTTGAGAAGGCAGATTCTGCCATCAAGGCAAATGTAAAGTGAGTCTATAAAGTGTCTTCTTCCATTAATGTTTCTGTACCTTGTTGTGACAAAAAGCTTGTTCAGGTGGACCTGCCTGATCTTACGTCAGCTCCTGTTGGTGTCCAACGCTCCATCCCTCCTGCACCAGAAGGAGACTAATTAACTAATGACACGGACTTCACTTCATCCCATCAGAGTTTATTACATCCCCAAACAAACACTCCCATGGCACAATCGTGATTAACAGCAACAGGAATAAACAAGAGACGAATCTCCCCAAAGGCCTGACGCTCTCTAATTCAATCAGTGTGCAAAATAACTGCAGAGGTGACAATGAACTTTTGACACGTTTCTCAATCCCTTCCTCCAAACCCAGGAAATGTGTAATTAGCATTAGACAATTATTGCAAAGAGATGGGTCTTGTTCCTCTCAATACAAGCTTTTAAGCGACAAAATTGTATGTCCAAAACTGCTTCTCATTACCTCCTTCACAATTCCCTATAGATGGTTTCAACGGACGCACGCGCCTGGTCCAAAATTACTTTTTGGTCCGTGTTTGTTGATCGTTCTGGCTAGTGGCCAATAATATAACTATTAATGTTACATTTCATTTATATGAACAGTTATTTATAATTATATTATATTATATTATATATTAACTGTATTAAATAAACATTTTGTGAAATCTACAGGGACTCTATGATGTGTACTGTAAGTTAAGATTGGACCACAAAAGTGTGCATGCGCAGTAATGTTTCTTTATGTTGTCGCTTTGTCTATAGAGAACAATTAATTTGAGTCTAATATAGCGAAGGAGTGAATGAAAATGAGTGAGCAGACACTGATGTAAGAGTTTTGTTGCAGACATTTTCGTTATTAACACAACAATTAATTACTATACGATATATTTACCAACCATGCAACAATGTACTTTATAGGAGACAGGAAGCAGTTCGTACACATTTTCAGTTTTCTTATCCATGTCTAAAGCTATGCATCTTCATTAGCTGTTGTGGCTAATTTATAATACTAGTTCTAGGCCTACATGTATCAAAATTACATGATAGGGTTTGTCTGTATGATACGTTTATGTATCTGTTGGTGATTGACTACACTGAATAAATGTTCAACCTCTGAATCAGCTCAAGTTTGATGAGCCCTCCATAAAATCCGAAGTACTGCTAATATCGCAAACGCTGCAGTTAGCCGGCACATTCTCAACCCTGATATATGATGTTGGACTGGCTTTGTTTAGCCAATGCTTATCTAATCAATGTTCTCTGGGTACTTTATGGCGGGAGAGAGAAAAATTGCGAAAGTACTTGTCATTTTTATTTGATATTAGAATGTGGAACAGCTGCCAAGACGTTAACTCATGTCAAATTTAAGACTACCTTTTGATAAATTGATTAACAGTGCAGTAAAAGATAGTTATAAACTTAAATTGTAATGATCTCCATACTGTAAGTGATTAAGCAGTCTTCAGACGGCTAGTTAATCTGAGCTATCGCTAACTGTGCAAATAAAATGACTGTTCGAGTTCAGCGGCATGTAACAGGATGCGGTTATAAGCAGGAGGACTAATATCATCCGCATATAAACTTTGCTATTAAACCCCTGCAATCCATCCTCTCTCTGTCACCACAGTAGTAAATACCATGGCCACGGTGTCACAACCCTAAATACGGAGTGTCAGGTGGCGCGCCAGACATAGTTACATCAAAGTCTCTATAGCATCATACTCAGGGGACATCGGTATGAGCAATGTTCACTCTGTACTCATCTTGGTTGGGTTAAGGAGAAACAGAACAGAAATACACCTTATGGAACAAAAGGTTATTGTTAAACTGTCTGTGAAGCTCAGAGAAAGAAACAAAAGACTCTACTGTAAGGTCTATGTTTTTATAGAAGTTTTAGAGAGAGGAGAGGAAACAAATATTATACAGACTATTGACAATATATTCACATATATTCCAAATATTCAGCTCAAAGGCAAGTTTCTGGCAAAACAAATCAAAACAGGGACACTCCTGTTATACATTACTGGGGACATCTAATGCTATTCCAGGAAGTTGGCAAAAACAAAAAAGGTACAAGTAGGTCTAGAAGTTTGAGGTAGTTCATGGTGCTCCACAGGTGAGGGCGGACCGACAAATCTCTTCCTCATTTTCCTAAACCCAAGCTCACGCTACACAAACACTGCCGGGATCATAAAACACACAGCAAGAACGAACAGATTGGCAGATAGAGGAGACCTTTTTCGTTCTCTTTTTCCCCCCATTGGGTCTGATGGAGCTTTATTGATCGGCGCAGCAGAAAACCACACTGCATTTGGAGAGGATTTTCTGTCATCGTTCACATAAAGAAAGAGAGAGAAAAAGTCATAATCCCAACAGCAGGCTCCCTGACTGTGCTGAACACATCCGCCTTAAAGCCTTAGGTGCACCGACCCGGTTAGTTCCACAGGGGATGGCAAAGTGACTTGGAATACCAAAGCAATGGAGGGGCCACGGGCGAGAGCAGGTGCATTGGAGTCTAAGAAAGTCGGATCCTCCCTCTTTCCATGACCTTGCCTTGGCCGACCGTACGCTCAGACCGACTAGTTTGGCTCGGCTATCAAGGAAGGGAAGCTTTCTAATAGGCGCTGGGTAGTGGTAAAGTGTCTCCCTGTCATACCTCATCTAGCCTGATACGCCACGACTACCCGCATCTCTCTGGCCAGACAATTACTGTCCAATTCCAATTTACTTCACCAAAGCACCGATGTAATGAAAAATAATTAGGAGGCCGAAAATGAGTTTTCCCATGAAATGGCCTCGGCAGTTGAACACAATCGTGTTTGGCAGATGGCTCTGTGAGTCTGCTTTAATGCGGGGCGAGGCGTTTAATCATGTCTGAGGTGCATGCAGCAAACATGAAGTTTTAACCGCTGGCATTTTAATAAAACTTTAGAATTCGTCGGGAGCTGAGCAGAACACTGTCTCTCTGCTCGCTTCTATCTGCCTGTATCGACCTAGAGAAGCGAATGAATAAATAAGCGGCGATGCTAGCAAACAAGAATCTGAAAACATCTTAGAGCTTAACAAAACAACACACCAACTGTACAGTATTATTAAAACCAAATCGAAAAGCACATAAATGTTCCTATGTGACTAGATAATGTTGGTTCTTTAGAGGGCAATTCATGGCACGAAAAATTACTTTCTCTCTAAGAATTATTCTGATCTCTGTGTGATTTAGATTTATTGAATATGACTCACTTGATGCTTTTTACGGCAGACAGTAATTTTAAAATGATTAAATAAAAATAAAACATGTTCATTTATCATCATTTATTCACCCTAATGCCTGTATGATGGAACACAAACAAAGATATTTTGGGATGTCTCAGTGGTTTGGTGTCCATACAATGGAAATCAATGGGGGCCAATGTTGTTTGGTTACCAACATTCTTTAAAATATCTTCTTTTGTGTTCTGCAGAAGAAAGAAAGTCATACAGGAATGATATGAGGATGAGCTCAATTTTGGGTTAACTATCCCTTTAAATTCTCACGATCATGCGTTTTGGTCTCCAACGTAGTAAACTGCCTTGATATGTACTATAACAACATACAATAAATATTGTTACATTTGATTCAAGTATTGTCATAGGTACAACCACATATGCTACTAACAATACCATAACAAGCGCAAAAACATAGCACACACAGATATTGAGTCTATTTAGGATGATAAAAGACCTGCTAAGCTGCATACAATTGTATTGGTTAAAAAGAAGCTAAAGAACACGAACTCCTAGTGTTTATATATCTTTATATATTTGGAACTGCTGAGCAATTCTGTATTAAAGGAAATTCCACTGATACCAGGGCCCTGGTCTGCTCAAGGCAACAAAGACACCTGAAAGAACAGAACAAAGACAAACAGAAAGAAAGACACCAGAAAGAACAGACTGCTTTGCTATGAAAGGCCAGGTGTAGTCCAGCATGGTGTTACTGGATTTACCTTTATCAGCTACAACACTGTGATATTCTTATCTTCTACCATGTCAGAAAGAAAGTTTCACTGCGTCTCATCTCTGTTCATATTTATCATGAAATCTTGTTGATATTATTGTTAGCTATACTGCTTTCAGCATATATTTGAACATTTTATTATAAATTGCTGACTTAAAACCGCTTAAGTTGCGGCTGGTGGTATAAAAAATGGGGAGAAAAAATCTAGAGCGAGATTCAGGGTATATGATGCATTCTGGCATTATGCTTCAATCAAACCTCTATGTGCGTTTCTTGGACAAAAGCATTTATCTGGTCCACTGATGCATTTGCTTCCCTAGGCATTTTTTCAGCTTTTGTATTTAAATAGTATCTTTTAAGGCACCCTAGGGAGTAACCTCTAAAATAAAAATGAGTTCTCTGCTTGCCTTGCATCGGAATTTACAGCGCCTTTGCCCTGGAAATCCACTCAATAACGATTTGTTCGGGTGTCAGGGTCCCCTGTTCATTCATGCTGGTCCTTTCTTCTTCTGTGGGCCAATTGCTCCCCACTGGTTGTGAAGCTATAGTTTAATAAGATAAATTATATAATGTTAAAGTTTTGGAGCTTGTTCCTTTTCCTCTAAAACATGCTGCAATTATGTAACATGAACTCTCGTTCATTTTTGAACATTGGTGGTTTTCCGGTGCTACGTAGCATCGCGATGCTAAAGCTTCAAAATACCCACAGTGCCGCTCTTTTTAAACGGTAGTATCGTAGTAATTTTGCATTTTGTTTTAACGTTCATTTGAACACTTACAATTGCCTTTTTGTGGCGTTTCTCTTCTAAATTCACAATTCAAAAAACAGCTGAAGACCCATCTCTTCCATGAGCACTTAACTGTCTCATAATATAAAAAAATAATAATAATAATAAAATAAAAAAAATCTACCTCTATTTTTCCTTTTCTAATGTTCTCTATATACTTGCTTATACTATCTTGACGTTGTATTTGAAACCTTGTATTACTAGCACTTCTCGTGAATATTGCTTACTTAGACGAATCGCTTGCTGTTTTCCTCAATTGTAAGTCTCTTTGGATAAAAGCGTCTGCCAAATGAATAAATGTAAATGTAAATGTAAATGAATTTGTGTTTTGAATGACTCGGACGAGATAATTATTCAGTGAGTCACTCATCAAAACACTTGTTTCGTTCTTGAATAAATCAGCTGTTTCGAACCGGATGAATGATTCACTGACTCAGTAAAAAATTGCCGCCACCTACTGGCTGTTTTAGTTTCACGTTTAAAAGAAAGCCAAACATTTTCCTTTATAAACATTGCTGTATAAAAAAATGTGTTGCACATTTGAATTAGTTCCCATGTAAAAATGTTCTAATGTAGGCCTAGTTTATTATTTACTAGTAAACTTTACTAAAATTTTTAGTGTTACCATAATAAATATTAAATACTAAAGTTTACTATAGTAAGTTATATTATGTATTTAGGACATTTTGGTTTATTTCGTAGATTTGAATTATAAACATGGCACAGCATTGTGATACTACTTGGTATTGTGATGCTTCAGCTGGTATAGTATTGTAAGATATGTTTATGGTATCATGACAACCCTACATTGGTTTGCTTTTAATTTCATTGTATCATATTTTGGCAACCATGACAGTGTCACATTTATCAAAACATGTGCTTGAACATTCTACAATCTACACAAAGAGTTATTCAAGCAGTATGCAAAGTGTAGCAAATAGTTAAAGATACAACTTATAAAGTTCATACACCTCATAAACTGCTCATATGTTTTTATTCCATAAGCAAACACAATGAATATCACTTCTATACATAAACACCTACTGTATTACCGGACAGAAATCTAGCTTTGGACAATTAAACAACTTCATTCATTTGAGTGTTACCAGTCATTGGAAACAAACCATCCATCTCCATTTGTCTTGTTCAGCATGACACCAAGATTAAAGTACTCCAGAGAAATGATATCAGTCTCATACGTCCAAACCTCTCTATCTGAAAACAAACGGCAAAGTCAGACATTACTTATTTTTTAAACTTACGTACATTGGAAGTTATCAAATTGTTACACGTAAGCTTTTTCATATCTCAATACAAACTCTGATATGATATGACTGTTGTGGCTTTCAATGTAATAAGCTGCAGAGCTACTTCTCTGTTAAATGGGCTGAAATGAAGTGCTGAATATGGAAAGCAAGAGTGGTATAGCTCTGGTCGTGTATATCCAGTATAGCATGATGTATTGCTTCTTTATCCAACACTATAAACGTTCAGAGCTATCGTTCAGTGAATGGTAAATCACTGTACTAAATATCACCCTCATCTTTGCACTTGGCTCGACGAACTGTGCTGCGGGGCGGTGTGATTGACTAGCACAGATACTTCTTGTGATCACAGACCACTGAGCTCAGTTCTATGGGAGGGGTGGGGTATGAATACATTAAATAAAATATATCTCATTCCCATTGGAACCAAAGGGTGTGTTAGATATTTGACTCACAGAGACGGCTCAACGCCGCCAAAACCAGCAGGTTATCACTGCAAATCAAGGAGTAAGTATCATTGCAAATCCAAAATGATTAGCATTACTTTATCTTCTAAGAGTAAATCCACTCAATGTACAGTAGTTGCCTGGAATGCTGCATGCATAATATGTATCCAAGAATGTTTAAAATGTTGCTTGAAATAGCTTTAAACTGAAGTAGACAACATGTCAACTACTATCAAACAGATGTGTAAATCATGGCCAAGACATTGCTTTTGGCTTTGGATCCTAAGTTTACTTTTTGTGACTTGCATATGGCCCCAGAGTTTCTGTGAACTGTGGAAGCATCGGTGTGAATGGGGTGCCAAGTGTTGTTTTGAAGAGACACAGCGCTCGCTGTGTGCATTAGACCTCTGCAGTGAGCTAAATGGCCATCTTCTGGATGACTAAATGTCAGGAAATATACAGGAAATATAAAGTCACTTTCACATCCTTCAGGGTCCTGACAGCTTCCTCCCATATAAACACACACTTCTGCTGCTGTAGAGCAAGAAGCATCTACTGCACTTAGCACAGAAGTTAGAGGTAAGGAGAGAGATAGATAGAGAGAGAGAGAGAGAGAGAGAGAGAGAGAGACAGAGAGAGAGAGAGAGATGTGTTGCAGACCTGTCATTTCTGATTGACCACCCCATTTAACACGGCACTCAGACAAGTTCTCTTTCACCTCATCTTGCAAAGGAACATTACAGCCCTTACTTTTTGAAGCGGATGACTGTGCTTGCGATTTGTTCGGAGCACTTTGCCATCACCTTAGTTCCACGGGCTGCCCAAAAAAAGCATATAAGTGAAGAATAAATGATAATGAAGTCTTTAAAACGGTTTCACTGTCAAGAATATGTGGCGTTAAAATGCATGTAAACGTAAGTACAGAACATTTGCACTTCATTTGCACCACAAATTTAACTAGATGAATAAAGAGAAAAATTCCATAGTGAACGTGACTTGGCATTCATGTCATCTACCGCTAAAATGACAACAAAAAGAAAGTTAAACTGAAAAACATTTGGTTAATGGTTAGATGTACCGTGTCTCTGCTTTCTATGGGCTTTGCAATTGACAAAAATGTTTCACTGAAGCCACGAAGAAAATCACGAAGGCGAGAAAGAGAAAAGAAAGCAGGTGCATAATCACTTAAGCAGGGCTATAAAACACATTGTTAAATTTCAAACAAACAAACTCCCGTGGAGCTAAATATACCCGTGAATTTACCTCCATAGGAGCGCATACGGAAGAGCATTAACTGACGATTAGCTCTGCAGATACAAATGTCACAAGTTATCATTGTCATCGCATAATTTTCAGTTTTCTGTATACCTGCTCTTTTTCTGTACTGTGTATCAAAATAACCATTGATGTTTACTAGCAAACTCCAAATGACAAAAGCACCCTTCAAATACCTGAAAGCATGAAAGTACAGTCCTGCATACAATGAGCAATTTTTGAGATTTTCTGCAAATTTCAACTAAATTTGAGGGCTGTTTTTCATTAAAAGCTCCACTCTAAAAAAATGATGGGTTATTTTCAATACAGTGTTGGATCAAAAAAGGGATGAACCCAACTGTTGGGTTAAATTAATATTAATATATTTGACCCAAAAATGGTCACAACTCAACGGTTAGGTTCGTCCATTTTTTACCAAACGCAGGGATGAAAATAACCCAGCATCTTTCCAGTGTATTCTATGGCATTTGAACTTTTTGGAATTAAGTTATATGACTTTATTATGGAGTGGTTTTGTTATGTTTTGGATAAAACTGCCAGTTTTATGTGGTGTTAGGGTTATATGATAAGGGATAAGGTTATGGACTATGCTGTATGTATACTGGAGTCTTTAAAACATTTGTTAGACCCCTGTCACAATAAAGGGAAAACACAAATATTTGAACTTGTTTAAAATGAAAAATGTTTAGCCATTTATTAGACAAACAAGAAACTGAAACAACAAAATATCCAGTCTTTATTCACACATAATAACCAAAAACGTAATATTTTGTATGGCTTCCTTGATAACAGCTTGCATTGTGTTTATTTTCACAGTCTCTTGACTGTAATTAGGCATCTGAATAAAAAATATTTTTTGCTTCTCTTCAAACATGAATAACAACAATATTCATATTTTAGCTTTAGAAATAATGTGGTGACTAATGAGCTTACACATACTGGTGGTTAACCATTACAGTAAATTAAAAAACTGTGGCACAAACTTTACATTGGGTGGTGATGGTCTAATAAATTTGTTAAACACTATATCTATATTCTTGTTTGATTTTATTCAAAAGTACCCTTCAAATGAGATGAGAATGTCAGCAAATATGTCTTAAGTAGCACGAGAACATTTGTAGTAATAGCCAAAAATACATGGTATATGGGTCAAAATTACAGATTTGTCTTTAATGCCAAAAATCATTAGGATATTAAATAAAGATCATGTTCCATGAAGATATTTTGTAAATATATAAATATATTAAACAGTAGTAACACTAGTAAACAAAGCTATATTTTTGTGAGTGGATGCAGCAAAATTGCTAACAAAAATGTCCGGAAACAAGCCTACAAACTTCACTCGCTGCTGTCGCTCTTTGGGAAGTAAACCCTCAAGTTTGGTATTTATGTAACGCTTAGAATTTCTGCTTTCAGGTTCATCTATTCTCCACAACGTCATAACAGTAAGCCAAATGAGAGCATTAAAAACTGTTTCTTATTAGCAACGGCGTGCTACAGCACCTCTGAAAGACAATTTTAAAGGCGATTTTCTCAATGTTTGGATTTTTTGCACCCTCAGATTCAGTTTTAAAGTATAGAGTTTTAAATAGTTATATCTCGATCAAATATTGTCCTATCATAACAAAGATATATAAACAAAAAGCATACCTAACTAGAGAAACAGAACTGTAACTGTGACTTTGTGCAGACATTCTGAAATATGTTGTTTGATAGCTTTTGTTACCATAGCACCCCTAACAGACTGGCAGCTGACATAACAAGACATGTTGTCAAAAATGCACTGTTTTCTGCAAAGCATCTGGGACATATTGCATAGAATGTAGGATATATACTGTGAACTGACTGTTTTGAGGTTAAGGTCCCACTCAAAATCAGGCCAAATTAGAGACTAGAACACAATAAAATCAGTGGGCGCCTCTCCCACAAGTGGGGCTTTGTTAGCCTATTAATTCTTGTAGAAAATCACTCCTCTTAATGCTAAAACACCACTGTTGGAGGTGTGGAGAACAGACAGTCTTTTTGGCTTTACATTTGACTGTGAGAAAACAGTGCCGATTTATCTATTTGAGGTAGGCTACATCTTTCAAAACACGCAGCACGGGATGCGGCATACGTACAGTGCATAATAGCCTACACATTTGGTCGTAAATATTAGCAGCCCAATAACACGCCGCCAAACTTTTGTGTCTTCCTTATGGTCATATATTATTCAAGATGTAATGCCGAAAGAAGGTGCTAATTAAGTGCAAGCAACGGTATTTTCATTTCCTCTCTCTGCATGCGCGTCTGGCTGGGAATCTGTCACATTTTCCCAAGCTTCATTAGCTATGAGCCGAATCACACGCGGCTCCAAGCCTTGTCTTTACTTCCGCCTCGCTTCTGTCCACCTGCCCTGTAATTAATAAAGACCTGCCATTTATCGTGCCTCTCCATCTTGCTCTTTGATTCGCCTGTCAGAAGCTATTAAAGCCCACTCTGGAAGCCCACAGTGCACCAGCAGGAGGCCACGTCAGAATCGCATCAACCTGATTTAGTGGGCATATTGGAAACCTGCAGTGGAATCCAAGGGAAACGCAAAATAAGTGCATGAGCATTGAAACATTTGGCCGCGGTTTGATATTTGTAGCGGCTTTGTTTGGTTTCTTTGCAGCAATGTCGTACTAAATCCAGAGCTGGCAATAGCTTTATGTGAACTGATTTTCTGATTTAACTGCCTATTAGCTCGAAAAAAGTAATTCTAAATGTAGTCTGTTATTGATTCAACTAAAAAAAATAAATGCAAAAAAGGGAAGAGAAAGAAAGTTTGCAGGAAATAAAGCATTAACTACAATTTTCTGTTTAATCTGTTATTAATATCTGTTTATACTCTCTTGTGGTAATATTGTAATCATTCTCTTGAGCGATGTCTTTATAAACTTATGTGAAGCCTCTTTAAATTCTTCTTAAAGCTGGGCTTTAGTTTCTACCCCAAGTAGGCTACAACTATGCAACATTGATACAACATTTTTAATACACATTTAATAAATTTAAATTTTAAAATATTAAATAAACAAATTGTTGAATGGATCGTGTAACTTTGTATCGCATTTAAGTTTAGCCAAGTAACGGTTCTTTACTGGTAACCCAAAATAATACTAACTATATTTTAAACTTGCTAGCTAATGTTATTTACTTTAATTTACATTTCTTTTGCCTGTTTTCAGAAATATTCTGCAGGGACTCTCTTCTTTAAATTGCTAAATTTGGGCTACAAAAGCGTGCATGTGCAGTAACCTTTGTTTATGTTGTTGCTTTAAAACCGTCTATAAATATTAGGGCTGTTAATTTAACCCATTATTTTGAAAAAAAAGTTTAAAAAGCCACAAAAAATCATGCCTCTGACTCTGTCGGAATGTGTTTTCTGTTTAAAATCATGGAGCTAGATAGAGCCCAATGAAATGCAAATAGAATGGAGTTGAGCAGCTTTCACGGCTCTTAAAAATGTGCCAAGAGACAGAAAAACAGCAAAACATATGAAACAACAGTCAAAGATCAGTGGTTGTAGATCAACAATTAAAAAATAGATTAAAAACATCCTGTATAAACAGCCCTTAATAAGTGTATGTCAGATATTAAAGTCTAATCAATGCTTTTATCTGCTACAACAATAAATGATTTTCATTTTGAGGGTATTTTCCAGCTAATGTTGATAAACAGGGTACTTTGTAATAATTTCAGAGCTGTAATAATTATAAAAACACGAGAGAGCAACAATAGTTATGAATTATGTCTCTTTGATAAATAACAATTTCCATAACACTGGCTCTTTGGTATTTGATAAACATCCTATAAAAGAACAAAACAGCAGATATACTGGGGCTCAATATCAATATGCTTTGCCGGTGGCTGTGAAGTGACATCATTAAGGGGCTTTGTTGTTCACACTCGTTTACATGCTCTCCTCTGAACAAGCCTGTTTTTTTCTGCGTTGCCTTCTGATCTGATGGCCAACAGCTCTCGCTTTCTTATTCATCCCTCTCTCCCTCCCTCCCTCCCGAGCTGTTAAGGGTTGTTTTGTTGGGCATTTTGATGTGTTTATTTACTGTGTGTGTATGTGTGTGTCTTTGATCCTACCGGGAGCTGGAGGGAGGGACAGATGGATAGAGAGACCAAGAGGAAGAGAGAGAGAGGGAGAAGAGAGCACGATGGGGGAAGGTTTGTCGACACACAGGCAAGAAGTGCCACATCTGTTCTCAGTGAGGAGAGACAGAGCCAGTCAGAGGGGATGGACGAAAGGACTGGAAAATACAAATGCAGAGAGGTGTAGCGCTGCTGGTGTGGCAGCAGATCTGCGTTGAATTTCCTGAAGGCACTGTTGAAAACAGAGATCATTACGGTGTGAGATATACAGTTGCTGGGAAACTCGGTTTAGTTCAACAGAATCACACTGCATTAGTATCAAAATGTTTCTAAAAAACAATCCTTTCATGCTCAACTAGTGATGTTACTGTATGCAGCATCTACTGTATATGCAGACTATACGGTTGCTTCAACACAACTGCATATGAAATTCATACGAAGTGGAAAGAGGTTAGAACCTCTAATATATTCTGTCAACACAGCTTTTTTCCAAGCACATTCCTTCCAGAAGCACAGCAAAATTCATCATTATTCAGAGTCGCTGCATATTAATTTTGTAAAATCAATAGCTCAGTGATGACTGAAGGCTTGCATTTATTTTATTGGCAAACAGTGTATTTGTTATTACTTTGGCTAATGTCCTAATCTGGCTTATAGTAATGAATGACTGCACTTTTGCACAGCAAAGCATGTTTGCACAGAACTATTTTTATTTCTTTCCAGGTTATTGGCCTATCACGCAATAATTCAAAACAAGGTTTTTCTGTTTGGATTTGCAATGCAAACTTGAGCCTGAATCGCTTTGTTTTATGAATTGCATGTTGTTTTAAATGTTCGTGCTGGAGACGCAGTGGCCCTAAATAAGTATTTGGACAATTTGGGAGAATTAAGTAATCATTATAAAGGTATTTAATGTCATGGCATTAGATAACAAAATATCAACAAAACATGAGTTATGTTATAGAAAAGAATAATATTGTTGCTGTCCTTTCAAAACCTTGGATGTACTTTTTAAATGATTAAATACTTTGTTGTCAAATTCGACAAGCACTTTTTAAAAATAATAATTGGTTAGATATTTGCAGATCCCAGTGACAAACAAAAAGGATGTCTAATAACAACGATGCCATAGATGTGCTTCACGATGCCAAAGAAGGACCATTTTAATCTAAATGGTTCTATAAAGAACCTTTAAAATCCAAAGAAACTTTTTTTCTCACAAAATGTTCTTTGTGTTGTAAAAATGTTCTTCAGATTATAAAAAGGTAAGAAAGAGATGGTTTTTAAAGAGTACACACCACGAGATCATCAAAATTACATTTCATGCAGTGTGTAATGTTGCAGTGTTTGAAAGTAAACAGTCTGCCAAGTTGTAAATCCGAAGGTGAATAAATAACAAAGTTATTGGCTTGGTAAAGGGAGTCAACTCTGAATCATGCGAACGAGTCGTGACCTAGTCCGGTTCTCTATCTACGTCACTAGAAATAGTCCCCGCCTGCCCGTGAAAACTTGATCACACGCGCTAAACCAATCACATCAGACTAGACCATCTGACCAATCACAGCAGACTAGACCATCTGACCAATCACAGCAGACTAGACCATCTGACCAATCACATCAGACTAGATCATCTGACCAATAACATTAGATTAGATTAGATTAAATTCAACTTTATTGTCATTACACATGTACAAGTACAAGGCAACGAAATGCAGTTTAGGTCTAACCAGAAGTGCAATAGCAGCAAGTTATTGCACATCAGACTAGACTAGCAGAAAGGCGGGGATTAGACAGATGAATCGCGGAACGAATCATCTGAGTGTCAGTCAAGAAGTAAGGTAATAAAAACGGTTTACACCATGTATGTACATAAACCTGTTGCCGGACACTCCATAAACCAAAGTAGACCCTTAAAAATCACAAGCTATGTACTCTTTAAATAACCTTTGACTGAATGGTTCTTTGTGAAACCAAAAATGGTTCTTTTATGGCATCGCTGTAAAAATATGGACATACAGGTTTCAGATGGACAGCAGTGATACACTAAGACTGGCTTTCCTGTTTTTTTTGGCACTACAGTAAATATGTGATAATAAAAGTAACAATCACATTGTAAATTAAAACTTTGAATCATCATAACTTATGTTAAGAAGATGTCTGCCATCTGAAATAGACACCTGAGTAGGCACAATGCACACTGGCATGACTTCTCAATGTTTCGAGTATTTTTAACCCAGATATATAGTGTTAACATCACATGAAATGAAAACGTATTTACCCTTTACATTGTGTAAATAATATTTTTCATAAATTGAAGATACATTGAGTAACTTTTCATGGCATTTTGTCTGCTCAACAATTACATGAACATATTTTAATATCCACCCTTAATTTTAGTAGCACTTGTAGAATAGATTACTTAAAATCACACTGCCCTCACTTTATCGGTTACACGATATTAAGTATCATCATTGAACACTTTCCACTCAATATGGTCTAAAGATATTTAATTTAACTTCCATGTCATGTGACAACTATAGTTTACTCATACCAGTTAAACAACACAGCTCATTTGTTATAGGCCAAACCCTTGAGTTTTCCAACCAAAAAGTATCCAGATACAAAAGCTACATTTTGAATACTGAAAACATATCAAAAAGGTGTTGTAAAATATTTTGGTAAAATGTTTCAAACGAATGCCTCTTATAGTAGATATTTTCTCACATAATACAAATACATTAAAGCAAAGACTTTTGAGGTCGCTGGATGTCATTCTTAATGACAATAAGATGTCTGAGTGGACTGGGGACGTTTTGTGTTCATGTCCTTGTATGATCCTGCCTTAGCTGGAGGTCACAAGAACACTCTGAGATGTTAGTTTGTTTATCTTTATTGATTATTGAGATTCACCCTTCAGTCTTTTAAAACAGAACACATTCACACCCACACACGTACACTGCGTGACCTCATTAGGGGGTCATGGGAGGAACTCAGACAGAGGCATGTGACGGACGGATCTGTTGCGGGATGTATCTTTAGAAAACATTCTTATCTCAAACCGACTGATATGGATAACCTTGGAGCGCCTTGGAACAATTCATAAATCTCTCCAGCAGACATTCAGCAAAATTCTTCAGTTTCAGGATCCAAATAGTTGAGGAAAAGAAGAGAAACCACCTATTACCCATGTCATCTAAATACTTAGTTCATCTTAATTCTAGATAAAAGATAAAAAAATACTTTACAGTTAGGATCTGTACCTATAACTTGACTTAACTTTGAAAATTTCCAATTTCAGTTTCTGAATTGCTTTTTAATGCATCTTAGAGGACTTATGTACTGACATTCTATACTAAGATGCCTATACAAATCTGGTTATTAGATTAAACTAAAAAGTACTTTTTTGGGAGAAATTATAAAAAATGTGTATTAGATATTTTTTTTGTCAAATCTAACACAATTCCTAAAGTTTATACTTAGAAAAATCTATTTGTCAATTACAGTAAGAAAAATATAAAAGCTGGATTTAAATCAAATATTTAAAATATATGACAATAATAAAAAAACTTTGTATGTCATATTCTTAGGGAAAAAAATAAACATTATGTGTTTATAATTATTTATGGTTTCATGACTCAAGTTCCTGGCGTTTCAACATAATGAAGTTATGGTCTAAAGTTGGGTCTTATTCTGGCGTGGCATGACAGGTGACAGATCTGACTCTTTACCCCTAAAAAGAAAGAAGCAACGTCTGCCTCAAAGACAAGCAGACCAGATCAAAGAGGAGCTGTAGCATTAAATAATAATGATGAACTTTCATTGTGCATTTGTTAGAAGCTTCACTCGTGTTAAGGCAGATTGTCCTTAGATCTTCCCCTGACATCCATCTCTCCTTCTCCTGTTAAAAATAAAGGGTGTTACCAAACAGACAACAGGTCACTCGAAACTTCTCATCTCTTTCTCTGAGTTCAGGGACCGGATTTAAGTCACCAAGCACTAAATTCAATTAAAATGCAATTTGGTGAGAAAACAAGACAGAATTACTTAACAGTTGGGCAGTAAAAGAGGAACTACATCATAATACAAATAAATAAGTAGAATTAAGAAACCTGACCTTGACTGACATTACGTTGTAACTTGAGAATCTCCCATTGTCTTTTACGTCAGTGGAAAATGAATCATTATTATTATAAAGTTATAAAGTCTATGATGACTTATATGATAAAAAATATATAAGGAAAAAATGATTTTCCTTTTGGACAGTATCTAAGATATATGGTATCCTTTTATGCTTCAACCCAAGAAATGAATAACTCCATTATTTGTGTTTTAAAAATAACCTTTTTCTGTCATAACAAGGGGTTAAGTGGTAAAACTCTACAGAATGAAGCGATTGTAAGTTCAACTCTTTAAGTTATTCACACATTGCTCTGCTGACCCAGCCATCAGCCATATTCCGGATGTGCTGATTGAATTGCTCCATCTTAACGAAAATCGTCCATCCTTTGACATTTATGCGACAATCTGGAATCCTCTTGTCATACATTTATTCATTAATCTGCTCATTGGCTTTCTCATGAATACAAATGCAACTGTGACCTGCTTTACCTAACCCAAGAAGTTTACAGGGATTGTGCCACAGCTTTTGATACCAGGTCCCCTCATGCATACACATCATATCAACAATAACCAAAGGGCTGGGCACGCTGATAACATGAGGCAGAATTGGACTTCCTCGGCTTTGCTCCACTTTACTTTGCATGGTGTGGTTTTCATTTGCATAGATCAAAACACAATTTGATCCAATCCTGTTTGAAGGGAGAAGTACAATATCACGCTATTTCGAGGATTCTGATGGCTCCTAGCTGAAATCTTGTATTGTATGTTTGTCAAAAAGATGAGAAAGTTCTTTGATTTAATATAGATGTTGTCTTAAAATGTTATGATCAAAGGAGCGGTGTCCGCCAGCACTTGAACATTGACCTTATTAACTAGTTAAAAGTTTCAATGTTTTCCAGCCAGTGTTGTTTTTTGCATGTGTATTGGCTTTCATATTGATTTGGTTACTCTTTGTATAATCCAGAAGGCATGAGGAACATGAAAAATGTATAATGTGAAAATGTGAAATCTGAATCTAAAAAGGTTAACTGGTCAAGAAACATAAAAAGGAATAAAAAAGAATTGAAGATGCATCACTTATTTTATATATTTTTTCCTATAGTATTGATGTTGATCTAATATCTGTTCTAAAGTTGTTTTATTATTATGAACATACATAAAGATCAGAAATGAGTTTATTTAATTACACTTAGTATTACCATGTATTTTAAAAAGTGTTTTTATTTTATATGTTCATCTATCATTACTAATATTGTATTAGTATTAATAATGCATGTAAGGCTGCTTTGTAACAATGAAAATTGTGAAAAGCACTATATAAATGAATATGTTTTTTGGGATCTGATTTGTGACTTATATTTCAGGCAGGAAAGCTGGAGCATCATTGAATAGCTTTCCTCTGTTTGAAGACAAGAGTGTCTTTGAACTGTCATTTTTATCTGTGTTATCTCTCTGATCATGTGTCACACACTCTTCTCGAATAGCCCATGTGAAGACTTCTGACCCCCCTGACCTCTCAGCCACCTCATTATTTAATCAGACATTTAAGTCATGCAACAGGTGCCATGCTCTGTGTAACATGACCTTTGACCCTGGCACTAAAAACAACCGACCTCTGCACCCTCCCCGGAATTCTAACATGCACTGGTGCAGGTGATGGCAGACACATTTTTGGCAAACGGTCCCGAGTTCTTTTTTTCTGAACAAAGCATAGACAAGCACATTCTTTACTTTCCATTTCCAGAATTGAAAGTTGTTTGAAGTTTAAGCATCTGTAAGTCTTTACTAAACTGATATTTTAACATCAGACGGCGAAATGAAAATACTCAAGAGTCGATATTGAGATATTGCTATTGATTGAAGGTGCATGATTTTAATAACGCCAGCTGCAAAAATAAGTTACGTACAAACATTAGGAATCCGAGCGAATATTTCAAATTCAACTGAGTCAATCTTTCTACAGCGTTGTATAACGTTTTCATTATTGTTTATTGTTACAGATTTTTTTGGAATACGAAAACAGACAAGGAGTCTGGCACAAGAGGTCTATTTTCCTCTATAATCACACAGATGCTTATCCTTCATGGGCCTGTATATTCCTATATTCATGACTTAAAGGAGAAATGTGGAGATTTTTGCAGCATCTAGTGGTGAGGTTGTGAATTGCAACCAATGGCTCACTCCACCGCTCATCCCTTCCTTCCGAAGCACTACGGTGGCTGACACATGTCTTCACATTTTCGCTTCTTTGTCGAAAAATATAACGTATTTACGAAACCCACTCTGTAGTGCAGTTTGTTCGTTTAGGGCGACTATAGAAACGGTAAGGGTAACGGTTTATTATATAAGGTTGTTATACACTTCTGAAGATATAGTTATATTATATTTCATTATATTGCATATCTGTCAATAGATACTCCTAAATATTACACACAACACCTTCCCTTTTTGTGACGTCACCTTTCTTGCGCTCCATCTACCCCGGTGTATCTACTTGTTGACAGATGCCGTGTTTTTCATGAATATTCGGCACAGAAGCAGTGAGCCCGGCAGTATAGACAAGCCTTTGATCCTTGTTTCAAAAGAGGCGGCTGTTTGTGGTGCTGCCAGTGAGATGCCCCATGACTCACTGTAGGTTTGCTGCAGCGGCCTGTTTGTTTAAGAGCGGACGCTGAGCTCCATCGCTCGTGGAGATGACAGCCACCTGAATTAGCACCCACGCCACAAATCAGCGGTGAATATATTAGCCGCGTGACCACACTGTGTCAATATGGTTGAATTTATGTATATGTAAATTAAATAGTTACACCTATATTTGTGTATTGCGATATCTGACAGAAGGCCTAATGTCGACAATGCGATGCACATGCACGAATAAACACAAAGCTTGACAGGCTGACGGTATTAAACACAATTCCCAAACAAACGGTACTGTAATCTGCATTCCTTTCCGAGAGCACCGTTTCAACAAGAACGTCTTTTGCAACTCGTGATTCCATATGATTAAAGGGGATGTGTTTCATTAAAACTCAGATTTGACTAGTAAAGCATAAATACACGGCTACGGCGTGCTTAGGGCTCCACAATGTGCGCCTCTTAATCTATTGTGACATTCACAGCACCACGCAAAAAAACGGCAAACTGTAAAACAACCCATCTGTCTGGCCAAGCATTGTGAAAGAGTTTGTGGGAAGGCGCGGGTGGGTGTCTACAGTGCTCTGTGACACTTTCCCATTAAAAACAATGAGAAGCTGCCATCTGCAGTCTGAGAAGCAACTCCGTGCCTGCGGCCCCTCTCGACCCCGGTAGGAAAAAAGAAAACACCCGGTAGCCCATTCATTGCCTGGATCTTTTCATCCTCTCTGCTCCTCCAGTGTCGCTAATGATATTGGTTTCTCTCATCGAGGCCTTTGAGAAGCGACTGAGTCTCAGGGTTTCTTTTGTTGCGGTGGAGGAATGGAGGGTATCCTCTTCCCATCTGCCTCTCTCAGAATGCACCGCGGAAGAGCGAGGACCTTACAGGCACCCACCGCCTCTCGCTGCTCCTCACCTTTAGGCAGAGAACAAAAGATTTCTGGAGAGCTTTCAACAGCTCTGTTTCCACAGGCCAAAATAATTGGCTCAAGAACGTCAGTGTAAATATTCTGTGAGTGACACCCTTGAAGGGGTGGAGATGTTTTTGTCAAACTTATTCTAATTCTCCCTCATGTAATCTTATATAATTGATTTTATTTCTAGCTATGAGTCAAACATTTCATATTCATGTAAAAATGTCGCCTAATTTTATTATAGTTAAAGTCAATATGTAAATATTTCAATGATATTTACCATAAAGTATATAGTCATTAAATTGTTATCTCACATTCAAATGTTACACAAGGTTTACCTATTTATAAAATATCTGACTTAATAAAAAACTTCCAGCAGGTCAGAAGAAACAAGGCTCCAAAAGTGTGAATGTAAATATTTCACTGATGCTTTTATGCATTTACAATATTTTTACCTTTACATATGTTTTTTTTGGGTGGGGGTTAAAGTTTAATATATTACATACATATATATAATTTTTTGTTAACATTTATTATTACCACATTTGACTGTTAAAAAAAGGTGCTTAATACTGTATTCTGACGTCTAGTGTTTGAAGGTGTGTTTTGAAAATGTAATAGATTTTAGCTTATATTTTAAAAAAATTGAGCAAAAAACGTTTGTACATAAATCACTTTTTATCTCTTACTTTGATCTCTTTTATCTTTTGCCTCAATTAACTTATTATCTCCGACCTCTTTTAATTATTTAGGTCAGAATCAAGGTCTATTGTGATGAACACCATGAACATCAGTTAAAATACTTAGGAAACATAAAAAAGATATAAAATAATATTATAGACGGTTTCATAGGATGCACACGTCTTTAACTTCCGTTCTTTGTTTGGCTATCGGTCTGGCTAGTGGCTAATAATATAACTATTTATATTTTATTTAATTTATATTGATATTTTACTGTATAAAATTGTATTAAACATATATTATTTATATATTATAAAATATTAATTTATATTTTATAATAATTGTGTTAAATAAACAATTTGTTGAATTTTATTGTATATTAATTTTATTTAAAAAAAAATTGTTGAATGGGTCGTGTTACTGTTTTTAAGTTTAGCCAAGTAACGGTTCTTCTACTGGTAACCCAAATGAATACTGACTAGACATACTTTTAACTTGCTAGCTAATGTCATTTACTTGTTATTTCTTTTGCTTGTTATCAGATATAATGTGCAGTGACTATTCTTTGTGGATGTGTACCGAAAGTTTTGGCAGAACTTTGGTGCATTTAAAAAACAGCATAAAGAAAAATAAAGACATGAGAATGTGACAGCTTGTAGTCTAAATGCAGTCTATTGCCTTGGGTCAAGATACAGTAAAATGTTTTAAAATGTTGGATAAATTGCAGTGTTATTAGAGCAATTATTCAATCGAAATAGCTACAATTTAATGTGGCTTAGGTCAAACACGATCTGTTTATTAATTACAATGGTAAATTAAAACTAGTTCTTGTTTAGTCCACGACTAACCACAGATTCAAATGAAGCTCTGTTTACCTTATTAATAACAGTGTTTTACACAGACCTGTCATTAACTCATGCAAATCAGATGATGGATTTGTGTACACTTGCCTCAGTGCAAAACACACGCATGCACGCACAAGCCCTCACACACACACGCACGCACGCACACACACACACACACACACACACAAAGCCTGCTATACAGTGATTATTGTTTCTTCCCTGTTTATTTATTCATCTGTTTAGGCATTTCCAGTGCAGAACTCTGGAAATGTTGATGAAGTACTGCAGGATTGTCTTTCTCTCTCATTCTCTCTTTCAATCTCTCTCTCTCATTTTTGCTGTAAGAGTTTCGCCACCTCTGTTTGAAAAATCTAATTGCAGGTTACTGTGCATATCTTGGGTTAAATTTAAATAACATCATAATGATCGTTTTTTATCCAACATATATCAAATGAAATATAAAATGGCTATAAAATGTTCCATCATACACATAAAGCTTAAAG
The DNA here is from genome assembly GCA_026939265.1 of Oreonectes daqikongensis. Taxonomy (NCBI): domain Eukaryota; kingdom Metazoa; phylum Chordata; class Actinopteri; order Cypriniformes; family Nemacheilidae; genus Oreonectes; species Oreonectes daqikongensis. The sequence goes on along the minus strand of JAOTQM010000351.1, from coordinate 5,082,154 downwards.
TTTCTTAACATAACCAAGTGAGATTAATGACAGTCTCCATTTCCAACTAACTGAGAATAATACATGCTGTTAAACTCATTGTTCAGTGATATTTCATGTTAACTAATGCTTTAACAATTATGAACATATTAAACCTTATGTCATGTGTCAAATGCTTTATATGCAGTATATGCAACTGTGATCTGTTCTGCTCCATTAACACATCGACCTGTAGCTCTTCTATTCAGCCCAGGCTTCAGATAATATTTCATATAATGACAGAAGCTTTCTGTGTAGAGAGGATTCAGTTGCGAAAACAATCGGAAAGTAGCAAGATTTCTGGGAGCTAAGGGCTGATGAATAAAACATGAAATGGCAAAGAAACGTTATTTGGGTGAGAGAGTGAGACAGACAGAGAAAAGAGAGAGAGGGAAGGACAAGGCGAGAGAGGCTCTTTTTTCTCCGTTGCAGTAGCTTTTCCTCTGGAAGTGCTGAGGGCTGCTTGTATAGAGCCAGAGGGCTCGGGCTTTGAAAGTCCTAATGAAGATCTTCTGTTGACAGCAGCCCGCACAGAGTGGCATCTGTAGCCCACATGTAACATTTTTAAAAGGCATGTAGAAACGAAAGGCTTACAGACTCAAACAAGCATCCGTGCGATTAAAAAAACATTGCATGAGCAGACAAATGCGCTGGATCTAATACGGGACAATTCTTTAATGGACTGACTTTTGCTTTGGAGCCTTGGGCAGATGTTTTGATTGACAGCTGAGGTAATGACCAGCTAATGATTTTGAGACATCAGACGGCTTTAAACCTGATTCTCTTAAACAAAGGCCTGATGAAATGTTAGCTTTCATTTGTGCAATTTAAGTAGTTAACAGAGAAGATTTAAAATAACTTCTGAAGAATAATATCACCAGAGCCGACGATACTAATACGCCCTCATTATAATCAATAATGCTGGCTACACTTGAACAGTTCAACAATAGTTCATATTGTAATACAAAGCACATATTTTTTATAATGATTGTTTTAATAAATATTAATGCATCTGAAGCTACAAAGAGGCAGCCTTCGAAAAACAGTTGTGATAAAACTGTTGTCTTTAACTGAACGCATCTCTGTGTTATTTCTGGGACAACACATTTTGTGTTACTTTTAATACAACTTGTGTTGTGCCGTTCATTTATTTCACACAGAATTAACACATAATGTGTTAAATAGCATAACACAAACAGTGTGTTAAAATGGACACACCCTTTTAAAGAGTGTAGGATTGCACGGTGTACTGGAGCTACATACCGGCGATGCTGCTCTATTTTTTAAACGGTAGTATCGCAGTACCATATTCACATTAACACGTAGATCGGCCTTTTAAAGTGTTTCTCTTCTAAATGAATCCATATTCGACTCGGACGAGGGGTAATGATTCAGTGAGTTATTTATCAGGACTTCGTTCTTGAATAACAAGGCAATAATATTTTTAACGAATCGCCTGAATGATTCACTGACTCAGTAAAAACTGATGCCACCTACTGGACGTTTTAGTTTCACATTTAAAATCAAGAGTAACATTTCACTTCATAAACATTGCTGTATAAATAAAATTTGTTGCACATTTGAATTAGTTCCCATGTGAAAAATGTTTCAGTGTAATTTAATATTTACTATAGTAAACCTTAACTTCCTAGTGTGTTGAGTTTTACTATAGTACATATTATAAAGTATGGTACTACAATAGTTGTTACAATTTATCCAATTACTATAGTTAATACTACACAATATTGTAGTGTACTTTAAAGAAGTGTAGTAATACTGTAATATTACAGTATAATACAGTTTACTATAGTAAATAGAAAATGTTTTCATCTAGATCTGTGTATTTAGGAAATTTTTTATTATTTTATTTATTTTTATAGATTTGAATTACTGCATGAATATGGCACTGCACTGTGATACTTCAGCCCCATACTTTAAGACTTTATCTGGGACTACACAGAAACATGTCTTTACTGTCAACGGCTGAATTTAAAGGTCTGCTCCTGTTGGACATTTACATTCAGGTACGAGTCAACATTTTGTGTTGACATGTCAAAACATGTGTTAATCTCCTTTACAAAGACTCAACATGAAGGTAACCTAGTGATGTTGTAGGAGCACTCTCCCTTATTCAAAAATCAGATGCTGAATGTAATTCTTTCAACACAAACAGTACTTTTTGAGTATATTACATCGGTATATTATATTACATCTGTATATACCAATTTCTACGAAAATAAACAGCTCATGTGTGTTCCTCTGAGGATGTATATAGCACTTAAGGTGCTTTGGATTTTTATGTAAACTAAAATGAAAACAGCTGGCTTGAAAACTGGAATTCTTTTACAGGTGAGACAATTACAGCAGCGTTACTGTAATCGAAAGGTTTCCGGCATCTTCAATAAAGCATCCCCATGCAATACATCAACAGGACAGGCCCGCTATGGACAGTCATTTGTGAAACCATCACTGTGTCCTATAAAATCCGTCCGATTATTAAGTTATATTATGGCATTTTATGAGCACATTTCTGCATTAGGCTGTTACATCACGAGGTCGTTTCCGAGCAGAGAAAGATTTATATTTTCCTACATTATTTGCTACACGCTGTTTTATGAATAACTGACAATGTGTTGTGTCAAGAATCCCATTTTTTCTTGATTAAAAAGTCATCAGCTCCATTTTCGCTCTTTCAAAAAAATGCAGGAACCGCTGCAGGCCTCATTTACGTTGCCATTTTTAAGGTAAATGATATTTTAATGACTTAATTATGTCGAGTAACAAGAGTAATGCAATTCTGAACTCAATCGGTGACTAACCCCAATCTGTTAGCACAGAAAAGTGCCACTTTTTCTTGTAAGCGCTGCCTTTTCATTTAGTATTGATGTATGTTGATGTATTGTTTAATTGTAATTTGCTCTGTGTTTGTGGGTGTGTGTGAACGAGAGTGTTAGTGTGGACATGTGTGTGTGAGAGGAGGTGACAGGAGGAGTGAAGAAGGCGTGGGTAAACGCGTGTGCGCGCATGTAGTGCATGTTTAAAATCAAGTGTTATCTGGTGTCTAGGTTGAAGCCACATTTTAGTGTGAGAAATGGTTACAGAAGTAGAAATTGTCCACTCTTCCATCACAGTATTACTGTATTCTGTATGTCACAAATTTGTCATCTAATGGCCACGACTTTGTGAAATGCAATGGGTAAATTTCATATGGCAGGAATAAAGAGCAGGGAAGAGCAAAAGTTTAATGGCTAAGTGAGCGGTCTGAAACTGTTTAAATACCCAACAAAAAGCACAGCGAAGGCTTGTATAGAAATGTAAAATAACTAAAAGCTGTGATTACTGCCCATGCATGCTTTATTGGCCCAAACTTAACTTCCAGTACAGATCCACAAAGAATAGAGTCCCTGCAGAATATTTCTGATAACAAACAAAAGAAATAACAAGTAAACAACATTAGCTAGCAAGTTAAAAGTATTGATAAATGAGGTCAATAGTTGTAGCCACTAGCCAGACCATCAACAAACGCAGACCAGAAGTTAACTTCGGGCCAGGCGCGTACGTCCGATGAAACCATCGTCAAAATCGCATAATCTGACACAGTGACAGACAAAAAAACGTAATCTGAAGCAGGCATGAGAGATTAAAAAATGGCTACAATACAGTATGTGCGATCAACATGATGTCACCATAAAATGTGGTTTTAGTGGTTTTGGGACGTACAATATCAATGTATTACAGCATCTGTCTTTTACACTTTAACAGCTTCAGAAACACTCAAAGGTTTTTTTATTGTATTTATAATAAATGTGATTAAATATGTTTACCGGCATCATATCTAATGCAGTTAACGCATTTAATTTGACAGCATGGTTTCATTTTGTTCTCCGTGATTTTTAATTAGAAGTCGGAAACACTGTGACACGCACACGCACCCATACAAATCAGTAAATGAGTAAAACAACACTGATGTCGCAAGAGTAACATCACCAGCATTTCTCTTATATTTTATACGTGCTGAGCTTTGATGACAATTCCATTTAGCCATACAAACAGTGCAAATGACTTTACTTTTATTAGGCCCATCTGGAATTCATTTCTAAATAAATGAGGTCATTAAAAAGGTCTTTCTGAGACAAAGTTCCTCCATCAATTACAAATAAATTATATTTGTATTGGATTGTGCGTTGAACTCATACACCTGCAGCGGCATCCTTGCAAATGTGCTATCAATTGCACCTCCGACTAGTCATCAGAGGATTCATTAAGAGTTATGCAACTCTACAGTTACAGATGTAAAAAGTTACTGCGGATTATATCAACATAATGGCCAAAAACAAACAGCAAAACATATGCACAATATCAAAAATGACTGTGACCACCCTAAAAACTGATCACGATGTTCAAAATGTTCAAAATCATTTTGATCCCACACTTATTCCATGAACAGTAGTTTATGTTAGTAAAGGTGAAGACTCACGAATAAGTCTACTTCCAACATATACCAACCCCTGTTTTTGCTAGCTTTTATTTGACATATAACCTTATTCTGTATTACACTTTTTATCGATCACCCTCCGTTGCTTACTGTTATGTCTAACACACCACAAAGAGTTTTTCATACCGGCTTTTCCACTTCAACTTCCACCTCAAGCAAGACTCAAGCATTTCTCACTCAGCCGCACCATATTCACTAAGTGCTGGAGGTCCATTTAAAGATTAAATAAGTGTTCCCCGGTAAACATTACTTTATTCCATTAGGTCTGTCTCCATGGCTCATTTCCATCATCATTCCTCTGGTATTAATGCATTAATTCTGTTGGAATGTGCTGACATTATCACCAAAAGGGGAAAGAACCTGCACGAATCGAAATATGCTGCTGATGAATGGAGGAATTGTGGGCATTTTAATGGCTTGTGGAGTCCAAGTATAAGAGAGGGGTTAGTAAAAGGGTAGGGGTACGGTAAGGGCACTTCAGCTTACATTGAACAGATGCATTTGTTGTATAAGGACTTTTGAGGTAAAAGAAGCAGAATTGTGATAAAGTAATATCACATTGTGCTTTTGCATTGAATTTAGACGGTTAGACGCACGTGCCTGGCCCAAAGTTAACGTCGGTCTGGCTATAATAATATTTTATTGTAAAAAACTAAAACAATTTGTTGAATGGGTTGTGTAACTGTGTCGCATTTAAGTTTAGCCAGGTAACAGCTAGACATACTTTTAACATGCTAATTTAATTGACTTGTTATTTCTTTTGCTTGTTATCAGAAATAATCTGCAGAGACTGTGGATGTGTACCGGAAGTTACGTTTGGGCCACAAAAGCATACATGCGCAGGAACGTTTCTTTATGTTGTTGCTTTGAAAATATCTATAACACGCTTGTGAGTGTTCCAGTATTGCTGATTTAAAAATTGTTTGCAATATCACAATGTTCAATTTAGTTTAAGTCAAATTATAGTCAAATTTAGCTCCAAAAACCTTAATGCTTCACTACACAAACCACAAACAGAATCGTATGCCCTAAGAACTGCAGTGCTTCAGTATTTCAATTCACTAATAAAATGACAAGCTTCTGTTACAGTCCTGGAAACCAGGTTGGTAGACTCCTGTATGTCCCAATGTTGTGGTTGAGAAGACAGACGTTACCTCTCTTATCTTCTCGTTTCACCCTCTTTTTTTCCGCAGTCTCTTTTTTTCCGCAGTCTGAGCTGGAGAGGCTTAATAATATCCCAGAGGCACGGATGAAACGCTCTCTCTCTCCACGGCGTCTGTTTACCAAAGAGAGTGTTTGAAGTTGAGCTCAAGATGTCTTCATTTCTGAACCAAGGAATGTTCCAACTGGGAAGATTCGTTAGAAGTGGGGGTGGTACGAAAGGAAGAGGAAAGAGAAATTATGAGCAAAGGGGAAAAATCAACTAGTGTTTCCTAGATGTGCTATAAATAATGCCAGACTGGAGGATGACGTGGTGGCGAGCATCCTTGTTTATACATACCAGAGAAAAAGTTGGGGGAACTAGCATCTCACAGTAGGATGGTTTAGCATTAGCGTAGCATCAGTCAGAGCCTCCCACGGCGGTATTAGCGTGACAATCATCATTAATTCATCACACATTGAACTCTCACAAGAGCTCAGTTCAAATAAAGCCTTCATTTTAAATGGGGACGTAAAGGTCATGTGTCAGGTTTGCACAAGTTTTTGGATGAAGTGACAATGCAGCAGAACTAAACTATCCTGTTGTGTGACCTGAATATGCACAAAGCAGGTGCCATACGCCTCAGGTACAGTAATCAGAGATGTACTAAATGTTATCGGAAACTTCTATTTCAGATACATTTTCCTAAATAATAGGCCTACTTTATCTCAACTTGAAAAAACGTTCCCATTATTCAGGGGTGCGCTAAAACGTACATACCTATTTCTGCGGTGTTCGTTACCTTTTATAAAAGGCACGTCTCAGTCAGGGTGAGCCGGAGCATAATGATTTAGTTATTTGCGCTGTCTGTTCGTTTAGCGATACAGAATGAAGGAAAACAACAGAGATGAAGCCATCGAGCGCTACAGCATCGGCCTTCTGTCCTGCGGCTGAACAGCTACTTATCAGGTCACATAAGCCACCCATTGATTCCCATTACTGAATCTTGTTATTGTTGGTGTGTATGGCTCAAGGGAGAGTTTACTGCCTGCCACTTAAATCGCTCGACTTACACTGTTCCATTTGTGCTCATTAATGCCTGGGTCATTCAAGGGCAACGTGCCATGGTCGCAGTTTGGGCGAAAAAAGATCATTTCACACTCAATTTAAAGTGCGATGGAGTGGCATTATTGTTCTTGTAAACATTTGTTTCTGTAACGCAAAAATAAATATTTGCATGGGTTTTTTGGTGGTTTTGACCATTTTAGATGAATTTATTTTGGTTAACATTATTAGAATTTGCAGCCTATGGACAACCTGTTGTTGCGGCATCTTAAATTTTAAGATTTCTAAAAACGTATTTGTATAATATATGCGTTTTGCATATATACTTATGTATAGACAGTTTCATTGTACGCACACACCTGGCTCGAAGTTAACTTCTGGTCTGTGTTTGTGGATCTGTCTGACTATAATTGTATTAGATAAAACATTTGTTGAATTTTATTGTATAATAATAGTATTACATAAACAATTTGTTAAACTTTGTCACATTTAAGTTTAGCCAAGTAACGGTTCTGATGGTAACCCAAAATAATACTGACTATAGACATACTTTTAACTTGCTAGCTAATGTTATTTACTTATTTCTGTTGCTTGTTATCAGAAATAAAGAAAAAATGTAACTGAGTTGTGTCATGGAAGTTACACAACTTACTTACAAGTTACTAGTATAACACATAAATATATTACCTTATACTGATAGTCCAAAGTCTGTTTTAAGACTAAAAACCAGCTACTCAAAAGCAAGCCAAATACATCTTATTTGCAATACTGCAAGCTTGACAGAAATGTTGATTTTTCTATGTCAGGTATGAGGTATGAAAGGCCGAGCCAAGATGCATTTACCAGAGTCTATTACACTGAACATCTGACAGTTTTAAGGTCCTTTGCCCTCGCAGTAAAGTGAGCTCACCGAGCGGGCTGCACTTCTAACAGCGCAGATGATTCTGGATCTGGGGCCGGCTCGCTCTGCGCTGTCTGACCTTGCAGGAGAAGACAGGAAAGAGGCCGAGGTCATCATCATCTTCTGCCCTGGGTCTTCTGAGAAACATGATCACAGGCCTGGCAGCTCCACTGACAGTATTGAAAAGCATCTGATTGAAGATGCTCTGGAAGAAAGCAAGCCAGAGAGAGACAGAAGGAGAGAGAGAGAAGGTGGAATATGGTCAGAGAGAATGAAACAAGCAGTCAAACTGTCAAGTGAGTCGTAAAATAGCTCCCACTTTGCTGAAGGACACTGCTCATCTTCTCCTGACAGCTCTCTTGCTTTACGTCTCTTCTCCTCCCCTTTTTTTTTGCTTTCTTTTTGCCTCGTTTCGTCTTTCATTAGTCTTATAAAAAGTCAATTAGCTGAACGTGTGTACAAGTATGCAAAATAGGTGAGACCGGGGCTAGTTGTCACACTCTGCCCAAGGTCATATTTCTCAGGAAAGTTGTCACATTGTATATTGCACAATGGAACCAGCTATGAAAATCCTATTAAACTTGAAATATAAAATTCTATTACTAAACGACAAAAACTGAATTATTTGAATTAGTTGTTAACCAACATACAAAATCTCTGCTACAGAACATATTTGTGTAATTTGACATGTATATTGAATTTATCACAACATCTATCTTAACCTTATATTCACAGGACAAACAAGTTCTTTTCTAATAATTGAAATGAGATTTGAAGTATAATATGGATCTGGATTGGAGTTCTAACATGACCTTTTCACCCTGGAAACTTTCAAAGCTGCTTTCCTCATGTTTTTTCCTTTAGAATCCCCACAGTCTGTAAAATCCCGAGGCTTCTCTGCCTTTTCTCACTTACAGAAATCATCGTGGCGTGTGAAATCCCAACATGATGCAACACTAATATGATGAAACATCCCTGTAAATCCCTCACTCATTATTCCTCTTAATCTGCAGCAGTATGTTAAGAATACATGAAAAAAGAATGCTTTGCTAATACTGGTTATATCAAACTGATATAATAATTTCAAACCCAACACCTGGTCTTTGTTTCTTTTTAACAAGAGACTCACGCTAGCTCATCTTGTTTCAAACCCCAATGCTTTTATTCTTTCTGTAAAACACAGGCAGGGATTTTGGGCAGACTGACAGTCTCAATGCCCATTCACTTTTTTGCAACCTTTATATTTTTTTCCAACATTTTCTCTTCTTGTATTAGAAAAAAGGTATGAATTCATAGAATACAGCACAAAGGTGAATAAATGCCAACACAGTTTTCTTTTTTGGGGTGATCTATTCCTTTAATTTAAGACAATGACATTTTATATTCTCTTGTTATGACCGTAATGCTGCATTAACTAAATTAAATTGTAAAGCACCTGATGGTTAAATATAAAAGTTTTTTAATGACTCTCACACATGCTCAAACGCCATGTGCGGATCTTCAGAATAAGTCTTCATTACAAAATAGTGAATCAGCAGAGATGCTTCACACGATTCAGCAGATACAGCTAAGAGAGCCAGAGGGGAATTTAAAGACTTCCAATTCAGCAGGGAAACTCTTTCCTTACAACACCTCATGCATCATTACTTATCCAGAGATGTGTGCAAGTCAACAGTGCACAGTGTTGGAGGCCTGGTACAAGCTGATTAGCTCTGTAGAACATTTTAAAGTTTTCTCCATTAGTAGACCAGCTCAAAGTGTTGAGCAGAGAAGCCTGGCACCAGATCTGGTAAAAGGCCAAATTTTAAATAATAAAAAATAAACCACAGACGAATAAAGACTATTGTTTTTTTGGAATGCTGTTGTTGTTTTAGATGTAAGTTCATGCATATTTAAAATTCCTAGTTTGCTCTGTGCCTGGGAATTCGCATTGCCCTAAAAAACAGCCCGAGTGTGGTGAATTACAGACCAGTAGCACTTTAACGCTGTCCTAATTTTGTGCCCTTGGACATTAGTTTACAAGTGTTTTGATGTTAAATCCTTTCAGATCACCAGATGAACTTGGTTAGCAAAAGTACAAGCTACTACATTTGCAGTGTCAGACTTTATTGACAATTTACATTCACACATCCAAGAACTGTTTGGTTACAAGAATTCTTCCAAATATCTTTCTCTGTGTTCATCAGAACAAAGAAATTTTTACAGATTTGGAACAACTCAAATTTGATTAAATGACAGAATTTTTATTATTGGGTGAATTATCCCTTTAAAGAAGTTGTAATGTTTTTAAAGGGAATTGTATTTGTTTGGAAACTGCTGTCTACTGGTATGTGATGGATTCTATTGGTCAGATGTTAAATCCTATTGGAATTATGTCCAAAACACTAAAACATTGAATTTTGTAATAGTTTTAACGGAAGAAGCTAATGACATATCGCTTTATTGTTTCCTAAACTCTCTGTAAGTCGCTTTGGATAAAAGCGTCTGCTAAATGACTAAATGTAAATGTAGTTCGTAATGGTATTTTTAATGCAAACCATTAGAATTTCGGTGAGGGTTTCTTTTTTTTTCAGATGGGATTTTTCGCTTTACACAAATCAGACATTATCTGCTGTCTTTCAACAAACACTCCCCCCAAACCGAATAAAAAACAAACGCGGTCAGTTCTCAGGGAGAACAGAAAATCGCCAATGTCAAAATCATCTCTCAACATCTCAATTTTGATCCAAAGCAGTGAATGTCATTCCATCTGTGGAGATTTATTGACATTGTCGCTCCTTTGTTCTTTTAACAGGATTTTTCAATACATGCACTCAAAGGCCTTCGAAACTAAGCAGCCTGTGAGACTGAGCCACCGTGGGATGAGCTGATTGATGGATGCGAGCGTGCGGGGGGAATATAAATGCTGGCCTCTGATTCCTTCCTCCCCCGGGAAACGCAAGACTTTTTCCCTTTTATGACCGCGAGCTTGGGGAGGCATGCGGTGATTCTTCTCCTGCCTGGAGAGACTCCTAACTGAGCCTCTCAGATTAGGCTGAGGAACAGAACACTGGCCAAACTAGAGGGGTTTTTTTTGCCATGGGTTACTGTGCATAATGCTTAGATACAGCTACATCAGACAGGAAATGGGACATCCTGTTTACGAAATTGTGGAAAAAAAATATAAATGTCCAAAACATGTAAATGTATCAGCAAACATAATAAATATTAATATGATGCGCCACTCCCATTACTATAGGAGGAATGCATCGCTCAATATAGCCGCTCTACAGGGTCGGGTCTAGGGTGGTGCTACCTTGGGCATTGCCCCCCCAGACTTTTATTGGGTCCCTCCAAAAATATCCAGCTGACAATTCAAATAAAAAATTAAATATTTATTCCAACGACTTCCATAAACAGACTTTGATAAGGCAACATAGTAGGCTAATATATGAATGTATTGAAAATTCTGATAAAAAAAGTCCCAGGCACATTAGTAATACTATATTTTATTATGTTTGCACCACAAACTTTGAATCGTCTCTCAAGCCACTTCATACATATCTTGACAAATACTGTAAAGTATATGTGGTTGCTGAGAGCCTCTTACCCATTATATCACGAGTACTGTTCTCCATTATCTCTTTCTTTCTTACAATTACACTGTCTTACCTCTGTTACCTTCAACGTTGGCGTTTTTCACTTACACCACAGCTCTCCTGATAATGGCACACTGTCTTCATTCAGACAGTTCAGAGAGCTTCTACTGAGCCATGGGATTATTGTAAATTCTCATTTTCTTGCGCAATTTAATAAAAGACACTTTATTTCTGCTGTCATATTCATCTGAAGGGGATTTATCTCTGAAATGAAATACACTGTTGATGGGAAGAGGAGCTAACCCGAAAACGTCCGACAATGATTTGAAATCGGCGTTTCTCGATGAAAAGAAAGTAGTAAACTGGTAAAATACCATTATCAAAGCCCTACTGGTGTGCGTGTGTTAAGGTAGAGTATAAGCAAACCCTCAGGGCTACCAGCTAACTACGTATTCACCTTTTATTTTTCTAATAAATCACCCTGCATGTGCCTGTGAAGCAGCTATGAATCCATCATTTAATAATTCACAAAGATTCACTGGATGGGTCAAGCTTTAACTAGCTGGCATGTTTTCTCATTTTGGCAGATGTATCCAACTCAAAATATGACGGTAGGGAAGCGGCCATTGTGGCTCTTAATAAAAATTGTAATAAAAAGTGGTGTGTGTAATATTTATGAGGCTCTTTTGAAAGAAATACAATATAATATACATAACTATGCTTCTGAGATGTTTAAAGACCTTACATAACGAAACATTATGTTTTTGTTACCTTAGAATGAGTTATTTCTATTTACATACACCTCGGGTCCCCTTACATGGAATTCACCATGTTGTTTCCACAGTATCCCTAAACGGACAATTTGCTCTACAGAGCGTTTCGTAAATATGTTATCTCCTTCAGAAAAGAAGCATAAATGTGACAACATCTTTGTCCTGTGACAGCCACCAAAGTGTTTTGAAGGGGGGGTGGGCATTGGAGTAAACCGTTGGTTGCAATTCACATCCTCACCGCTAGATGTCGCTAAAATCTCCATATTGCTTCTTTTATTAATAGTATCATATGTTATTGTTTGTATTGACTGAATGTGAATTTATTTCTGGCATTTTTGCCTTTATATAAGATAAGAAGTGAAGTGCAAGAAAGGTAGGGTGCGGGATCGAGAAAGGACCAGTCGGTTTTCAAACTTGGGTCATTCAAAACGCAACATCGCTACATGTTGGCGCGCTTACCCACGAGGCTATCGTCTTCGACTCAATCATGGTTTTTAATATTATGGATATCACGTCACACAGGAATGTCACCATATGATGCCATTGACAACATGTTATTTTTTTAGCATCTGCCCTTTTGTACCACACATCAGTCAATCAATATTACCATGACATCATTTTAATTCACACACTTCCAAGGGATCATATACTGTCAGCAATCAAACAACTGCCATCGAGATGAATGAGAACGCTAACAGAAACCGTTCTCCAGGTACAGTGTTTCAGACCTCCTTGGATTCACCTACATGGATCTTGGGAGTGCGAATGATATGAAACCTTCAAAATCTCATTCATGTTTGCTTTTTTCCATACTATCCATCCCGTTTCAATTTATATCTCGGTTTCACGTAATATCTCTCACTCAGCTCTCCAGTGGAAGTTTGGTGCAGGGCCCGTCAATACCCTGCCAGAGCTCCATTTAGCAGTGACGTGGCAGGGAGGCCCTGAGACGTGCTCGGCTGACAGAGATGGATGCTACGGGCCTCCAACAGCCTGCAAGGACAAAGGGACACGCAGGCATGCCAACGAGGATAGGAAGCTGGTGCAGTCCTGCACCTCTTACATTACTTGCACTTTGCAACAGCCATTATCATCCGCAGGGAGTTGAATTTGCAGTTGTGGTGATAGCGGGGTGGGGGAGAGGGTTGTGCTGAAAGAAGAGGAACTTGTTTTTCTGGCACCTCTAGTTTTGTCAGCCCGGCACGAATTATTCACCGCTGCAGGGTGAGAACAGGGCAGTCGATTACACTGATATCACCCTGCAGTGAGAGAGATGCACTTGTCAAGTATGCAGTGCTGAACCGACAGCACATTGGAGCTGTTAGCAACCCAATGATCAATACACACAGATATAAAGGTGCCAATATATTAGAAACTGATGCATTCAAAAAATAAAGCATGTAATCTCATGATGTTGTTTTGATGTTAAAGGGATAGTTCACCCAAAAATGAAAACTCTGTCATCATTCCAACCTGTATGGCTTTCTTTTTTCCTGCAAAACCCAAAAGAAGATATTTTGAACAATGTTGGTAACCGAACAACAGCGATATTCGTTCACTTCTAACCCTAAATCAATGCAAGTCAACGGGTACCGCCACTGTTCAGTTACCAACATTCTTTTTGTTTAATTACTTATTAATGTAGAACATAGCATCAATAAAAATCTGCATACTTTTACTTTATAAAATATAACATGCTTTGCTTAAAATTGTCTGCCAAATGTATAAGTTTCATGATTTGGTTTTGCAATTACAAGTTAGTGGTTATTGCACACAAGTAATGTAGACTGAGAAACGGAGGCCCATTTCTCTAATGACAGCATTCATTGTGCAGAAGATAATTTTTGTCACATTAATGTTAGATAACCACATTCTCACTTGCACGTCATCCAGAAAAATATGTGAAGAAAACACGGAGACCAAATAAGAACATTGATAAATAACATTGAGACGAAAGCTCTCCAGGAACTTAGAAATAAGAGAACAAAGTTTCTGAGCAGTCACACTCTTGGATGAAGTGTGAAATTCTTCTCGGCTCTTGCTCAGAAGGGGCACCTGGCACCGAGGATGTGTGAAGATGAGTCGATGATGCTCTTTACATGAGAGTGAGCTTGCGTCTTGCTCAGGCCGATCAAGTTATCTCATCATTACTGTATGTAGGTAGGCCTTGGATCCCTCCCATTGACGCCTCCTACTGCCGAACAAATAACTCACGTACTGACACATCACACAGAGAGAGTGAGAAACAGATCAAGAGAGAGAGAGAGAACCAAAGGGTTTCAGGAAGCACACACACTACAAGAATATTGCATATAAAATTGTGAAGAGAAACCGTATTCTTATTTTTCTTGTATTATGCCAACTGACCTGGAACAGAATCAACTGTCAAGTAAAACATGACATATTGAGGATATTCAAGCAGTTTGCCGCCTTTGTTCGAGAACCTCTGAGAACCCTCAAGAAGCACTTGACCAGCTGCATGAAGATGAACTCTGTGAGGTCTCCGACTCCATGAGGTCTTTACAGACCTTCTTTGAGACAGAGGTTATATTTCTCAAGTCTGTTTCCAAAGATACAGCTTATCTTTAAGGAAGTAAAGTTGCCTGATAAGTCACCCAGACATGCATTGTACCTTATCACTAGTCTCCATGTAACAGTATATAAGGACAGTCTCAATATTTTTTGAGAGGATTTATCCTGATAGCGGCAAGAATCTCACATCCTTATTTTTACAGATGCTACACATACAATTTACATGGGGGAAATGTAAAACCCATAAATTACCACCTTATTATTTTAATTTACATCTGGGTGATTGCTGTTATGCAGTATCGGCTATTATGTGTAACTTCATAAGCATTTGATAATTTATGTAAAATTAAAATATGTCTGTTTTAAAAGGATAGTTCACACAAAAATGAAAATTCTGTTACTTAAGAATTATTCACTCTCTAGTTGTTTTAAATCTGTATAAATGTATATTTTTAGTTGAACACTGAGAAATATATTTGGACGAATGGTAGTCAAAAGTGCCATAGAACATTCTCCAAAATATCAAATTTTGTTTATAACAGAACAAAATTTATTTAAAAAAATTATTATAAGTCATTTTTCTTGGTAGTCAATGGGGTCTGGTATCATTGTTTGGTATCATTCTTCCAAATATCTTTCTCTGTGTTATTCAGAACAAAGAAATGTATACAGATTTGGAACAACTCAAAGAATGATGACAGAATGAACTATCCCTTTAATATTGAAAAAAAAAAGAAGAAAAGAAATGCTACATGAAAGATATATGCTCCGGTCAAACTCAGACACTGATTCTAAATTGATTTTTTTTTACACACATGTGATATTTTACATGATGGAAAACTCTTTTTAATATCATACTGATGTGTAATTTTATCAAACATACAGAATAAAATAATTACAAGTTAAATCAATATGTTTTCAAAGTGCAGAGAATCAAACAAATGGAGAAACACATGGAATGCATAATAAATCCTCAGCTTTTTATGTTAGTGCTTGTAAAACACCAGGGACATGGCAGAAATGGCAACATCCTCCTTAATCAAAGCAGTTACATTATTTACAATTTAAAGTAAAGTTAACTAATATTCTATCTATATTACTGGTAGTATATTAACCCTCGTGTGGTGTTCGTGTTTTTTATTCTGAGCAAATGTTTGCAGGTCTCGCATGATCCCACAGTAGACTCACATACATTTATGTAAAAATTAATGTTAAATGTATATTCAAATAAATAACACATTTACCTAAAAAAATAAGAGACAGTTTGTCAGTTTTTCTAAATTGACTATTTATAGGTATGTGTTTAAGTAAAATTATTATTTTTGTTTTATTCTATGAACTACTAAGAATATTTCTCCCAAACTTTATTTTTATTTGCAGAAAATCAAAACTGGAGAAACATAAAAAAATAAAAAGAAAAGATGCTTTGTATTTTTTCAGACTTCAAATACGGCAAAGAAAACAAGTTATACAAGAATACAACAGTAATATTTGTACATGAATTAAGGAAAAATAAGAAAAAAATGTGTATGTGATAACCTGTCAGTCTTTCACATTTTGTTGATTTTGTTGAGGTGCTATTCATTATTTTGTAAAAAAAAGTACAAAAAAAATCTGTGAAATGAATGAATGAATAAATGAATGTCCAAGGTTGAAAAAACAACATCCTAACATCCTTTATTACTACTAAAAACCACATAAGGATTAAGAAATGCATCATTAAGACACGCAGCACACCGCATAACAAGAATGACCCGAATAAAACGAAATGTTCTGTTTCGTCTATTGATTCAAGACCCTTTGCTTAAGAAGTTATCATGGCTTTACAAGCTCTTTGTCTGTTCAGGTTCTTTAAACATCTGTTATCTACATTTCCTCCCTATCAGTTCTGGACTGGGAGCCGGAATCTAGACACACAGAGACATTCATTTGAGAGTGAGGTCTTTAAGACAGCGAGCCGCTCTGTTCGAAGTGTAAACAGAGAGTGGGGCTGTTTAACTCAAGCTTTATCAAACCAGATACAGACTGCTTTCCAATCCTGCTTTGCTAAGATAAAGCCGTGCTTACATTTCTGCTGGCTTAATCATGCTGAAACAAGACAGACCCTTTCTCTCCAATTGACATTTTATGAGATTTTTTTATTATGTTAAGCATCTGACTGCACTAGATCACAGAGTTTTATTGGCTCTGCTTATAATTTACTGACTTTCCTATCTATAAAAGAGTGAATAATGCACGCTGTATTTTTTTTATGTGTAACATACCGTAGAACAGGACCTGTTAAATACGGCAGCAAAAAAAGCAGGTAAAGTGTCGTGTTATGTTACCGGAATCGGTTTCCAGACTTCTCTGAACCACAATCGTGTGCTCCGTCACAAAATGAATCAACTTTAGTGTTTTTTTATAGGATATTCAAAAGTGTGTTCGTGTATGAAGGGGAGTTGAATAAATCTTTCAACTATCCCTTGATATCTGATCCAGGACAGTGGATTGCTCACAGGTTCAACACACACTTCAAATCAAGTCCAGAGAAAAAGAAGCAAGCCATCGATATCCAATATGTATTGATGTAGAAGGGAAAGCAGAGAGAGACGGAGAGTAGAAGCAACAGGTGGGCACCAGACAGATGGGATAAAAGAAGACTTTGTGTGGAAAACAAGATGGACACATATCAGGAGGCTCTAGGGAGAGAGAGAAAGAAAGTCCGAGTAAGAATGTCAAAGAGACATAAAGAGAGGTAAAATTTTGATGGTCTCATGGGACTGAAAGAAAAATGCTAAAGAAGACCAGGTGAGGAAGGATACAATACAAATCACAGTTGTAGATCATTGCTAAGGACTGATGGAATATATTTAACTTTCATGTTCTGCTGTGACCCCAATAATAATGCTGTTTATTTTTACATGTACCCTTTTTCTTTTCTTTAAAGTCATTTAGGTTTCTTTGGACTAACCAAAATCCATAGGCAGATGTTATTTAAAGAGACAGTTCACCCTCTTTGTATAACTTTCTTTTTTCTGCAAAACACAAAAGAAGATATTATGAAGAATGTGAAGAGCCCATTCACTTCTATTGTATGGACACAAAACCAATGCATATGTGTACCACCATTGTTCGGTTACAAACATTCTTCAAAATATCTTTTTTGTGTTCTGCAGATTGTATCTGTATTGAGAAGATTGTATCTCAAAAAGATTAGGAACTCATGAAGTATCAACCCAGTATTTAAATGCTGACTATCTTTAACGCTTTTTGGGGTTTTGTCATTTATTTTGGGTAAATAGAGACCCTCTCCCCAAAAAAAGTGTGATTCTTTACATTTCTACTGAGGAACTGATTCTACAAAATGAACCTTTAATTCACTATCAATGCTCAAATATATCAGAAAGTGAAGTGGATTTTAAAAATGACATTTCATGCACTAGATTTAGGGTTTATGTTGAATTCGAAAGTCGCAGACATTGCACCTGGAAACTGCAACGATTTGCACCTACGGGAACATACGGGATGAGGTCCGTGCAAGCCTGCTGCAGGAGCAAAATCTGATAAATAAGCTTGCAAGTTGCCCACATTCATCTTTTATTTTGTTCCAATGTTTAAAGAATTGATGAAACTGGTTTCCCATGAGAGGACGACTGTTCCTCTGAGCAGAGTGTATAGAGAGGAGTAATGAAGCAAAGAAGCAGAACTCACTTATTAAAACAACATTTGAAATAAATCAGTCTGAAGAAAAGAAAAAAAGTTCCAGTTCTACAGGGTCACAGAACATATGGTCTTATTATTTAGTGTATGGAAGATATTCTGCTCTCCTCACACACCACGTTATTCAGCCTCTGGGAGAGAATTTACAATCTCCTAATAATGTTTCTATCAGGGATTTTACTCTGGGCATCAATGTCACTGAAAATTATTATACCACATTCATGTCTGACCTTAATTATACCTGATATTAACAAACGTCTTGAGTAATCTGATAACAGATGGGCAGGGCTACTGTGTAAATGGCATCTGATATATTTTGTGGTGTCGTTGTTGAAGCTACATTCATACACTGTAAAAAACAAATGACATTGCTGGAATTGGACATTTTTTTCCAAAATAGACTGTATAAAAATATCCTGTAAAAATATGTGAAAAATCTGTAAAAGGTCATTAGGGTGCTATTTGTTAATAGTAGTAAATGATTTAGCTAATCTTAGCTAACAATAACCAATTGAGTTTTTTAGCATTCATTAATCCTTGTTAATGTTAGTTAATGTCAACACAGTTATTCATGTTAATTCATGGTGCATTAACTAATGTTAACAAAAACATCTGCCTGTTTGTAGTACACTCTTTAAAAAAAGATGCCATAAATAGTTCCATAAAAAACTGACACATAAAGTATACCTTTTGGTTTAACAAATTTTTTTTATGGGCAAAAGGTTCTTTACAATATAAAAAAAGAAAGAAATGCTTTTTATTAGAATCTGTGAGTGAATGTTTTTTGGGAAACCAAAAATGGAACTTCTGTAGCAACTTTTTAAGAGTGTAAGAAAATTCAAGCATTTTGAGGAGAAACTACATTTGTATCTATTGTTTTACATTGAAGAGCACAGTGAGTGATGTATGTTGTTATTAAACCAGAAGCGTCCACATGAAATCTTATCACAACAGGTCACAGGAGACACTTTCAAGATGCATGTTATTACAAGATATAAATAGCTATGTACTTGCTGACTACTTGTAATCACCCGAGACAGATGTTAATACCAAGTGTAAACATGACCTCTGTCACAATTGTGGAAAATTGATGTTTAAGAAGCTCTGCATCATTTCCCAAAGGATATGAATATCTGAAAGCTGCCACGGTTGCTAAAATGACGTAAAACTATTAACAATATATTTAAAGGAACAGTTCACCCAAATATAGCAATTCTGTCTTCATTGACTTGCCCTCGAGTTCCTCGATGAACACAGAGAAAGATGTTTGGGAGAATGCTTGCAACCAAACAGATCTTGGACCCCATTGACTACCATAGTAGGAAAAATGACCAAGGTAGCCAAAAGTGCCCCAGAACTCTTTGCTTTCCTACATTCTTCAAAATATCTTCTTTTGTGTTCAACAGAATGAAGAAATTTATAAAGATTTTGGTATGGTAGTCAATGGTGGCCAAGAACTGTTTGTGTAAACTGTCCCTTTAAATGGTCCAATAGTGCCTGTCTTTATACCCATACGCATAGAAAAAGATGCCAGATCATCTTTAGAGAAACTTTTAATTAAAATAAATATCAGTTACACTGTAAAAATGATGCGATCGAGTCATATGTTTTAACTTTAACATAATTTTGTTATTAAGTTAAAGCAACTTAGTCCAGATTTAGTAAATTTGCTTATTCAGTAAAGTTCAACTATATTTAACATTTATGGCAGAAACCTTTTTAAAGTGCATGTGTCTGCTAACTCAAACAGGGTTCCTGAAACAGTTGTTTAGACCAAATTATCATCACATTCTATGAGAGATTTGCACCTTTTCCCCAGAGAAAAAACATACCTTTTGCCAATCTTAAAATACATCAGACTTTTTCATCCTGTGGCTGGATGATAGCATGCTGACCGACTCTGCACATGTTTGGCCATGTAAATTTACAGCTGACTGCAGCAGTGCAGAGAGGAGAAAAGGTTATTCCACCCTTTGATTAATGGCCCATATCTGATGAATCAATACATGTAAATCAAAAGGAAAAAACTCTTTCTTTAAGACATCACTCAGTTCACATCTGGGCCTATGCAGCTGGTGTCCAGCATGGACATGTAGCTGTTGACAATCTGTCATCTCATCTGTTTCGTTTTTTTGCGGATGAGAATGAAATTCTGAAATGACAGTTGGACAACAGTGGGCAGAGGTACATACCTACATTTCAATGTATTACACAATGATGAATAGGTCATCATTTACTCACACTCTTGTCTTTAAACCTGTGTGATTTTCTTTTTTAGGAAGATATTTTAAAGAATGTGGGTAACCAAAAACCGTTGGTCCCCATTCACTTCACACAAATCAATGAAAGTCAATGGGGACCAACAGCTTTCTGTTACCAACATTTTTTCAAAATATCTTCTTTTGTGTTCTGCAGACAGAATTTTCATTTTTGGGTGAACTATCCCTTTAAAGCTCTTTCACACTAAATAAAAACTCACTAAACTGTTAAAAAGGGGAAAATGTTTATCTATTACGTATATTTCCTTATATTAATATGTTCTTTTAAATTAATCAAACTAATAAAAATTCCTCGATATTAATATAGTACAGTGTGCTCAATATTTACAGACTTGTTCACAGTATTGGCTATCTTGTCTGACTGTAATTGTAATTCTACAAAATTATTTTTCCTGTGGCCATGTTTTAACTCCTCAAGTGCACCAAGCAAGCCAGTAACCCACAGATAAACCGTGTACCTGCGTCTATACAATCTGTGACATTAAAGAGGATTCTTATGGATTTTAAAAATGAAGCAACCTGACCAGCAACCAAGTAAAATGATTTTACCACCACAACAACTCATAAAAAGGCTATTTGCTTAACAATGCAATTCCTCACATCCACGGAGTATTCAAACAGCCTTGACTCGTGCAGTCAGAAACAGTGACACTTAATGATAACATCGGTTGTCTGTTGTAATGGAGGTCATTGCTTGTCTCTTTTCAGGTGACGGCTGGGTCAGGTTCAAGGATGCAGAGGTTGACAGGAGTGATTCATGATTATTCTGTGACAGCACCCCCTACAGGTGCCTCTGGGTACACCACACATCTGTTGTTACTCAGATGCTGGGGTCATGTTTGGAAAAGGGGACATCATCAAGCAAACCGGCCCAGCTGATGAATGGCTGTGTGGCTCTACGTGACAGCGCTCCCGCTGGTCAGCCCTTGTGTTTATGGGTGGTGAAGAGACCTCAGACTGCAAAACCATGGGGACTCAAAACCACCAGGTCATGATAAATGCGTTCTGGGACTCTTTCTGTGTGGGTTTTGTGTGCTGTGTGGTAACTTCCCAAAAGTCTGGTTTTCCATCATTATAATCTAGGCTTAAACACATACAAACAGCAAACAAACACGTAGACACACACACACACACAAAACACACGCTCCGCCTTGACCGTTCACACTGTTGTCCAAATGTTTGGACAGGCGACAACAGAAATACTAAAGGGACTTTCTTAATCTTCTTTTGTAAACATTTGACTTTGCATCAAACGTGCCAGATTTATGACTATTCGGCTGGGGACCATTGACACGCTTTGCTGATTTTCACATAAATACTTCATAATTATTGGAGTGGTTTACCATATTCATGAAGCAGGCATTGCTTTAGTCAGTCGTTATGCCTCATTTCTCAAGAGGGTCTTATTAGTGTAAACAGATATGAGTAAAAGGTGTATGTGAATGGTATATAAGCATACACTTACAGATTTACATAACAGAGGAAACAGTTATAATGCACAGGTTGACTCTAGTCATTTACTGATTGCAAATACTACAGTAAAATATTGTAATTACATAAAAATATTTGTGGCTTACCGAAACAGCCAACACTGACATAATCAGTGAACGAATGAGTTAACGTTATGTTCAAGCAAACATGTACTTGTGAAAATGTGTTCTTTTAGGTTTATTTAAAAATGTCCCTTCATATACAAAAATCTTTAGAATCTGTAACCAATAGTCTATTTCTTCAGCACTTTTCTGAATTGTGCTTTGTTGCAAAGCAGCTGATTTCATTGCCTTTACTTTTCATAATCTAATCAAATCATAATAAACATCTACATTATCTCCTTCTGATCTTTTATTTGAAAATATACCATGCAAGTTAAATAAGCGTCTATAAACCATATGCAAGAATAACTTCCTGCAATATATGTGGGATGTGTCTCATTTCAGTCTGACATATTCCTTTTCAAAACACAATGCAATAAAATAAATAAAATAACCATAATGAAAGACAAATAGCATTCTGATCAATAATTATGTTAAGTACTCAGAGACAGCTGATCCAGACTGAACATTTCCTTAAGAAAAACACCAGAGAGAAGAAAACTGTGGGTCATTTGATATTTGCTCATCCACTCTCAAACAGCTTGTCATGTTCTCTCAGGACCAGTGTGTGAGTGTGTGTGTGTGTGTGTGTGTGTGTGTGCGTGCGTGCGTGCGTGCGTGCGTGCGTGCCCTTTTTAATTAAGTCAGTTTTAACTCTGCAGCTAGTTTTATCTTTTCAACAAAACTACTCATTTTTTTGGATTTTGGAAATAATATATAAAACATATATATACATATATATATATATATATATATATAATATTAAAAATGGAAAATGTCATGACACCTAAATGACATCAATAAACACTGCATATAACACTTCATATAAGTCACATCAAGATTTTAGTCAGAATGCATAACTTGCAATTAACACAATATATATATATATATTTATTGTGAACACAAAACATACAATTTAATGCATTCTCCTATATGAAACCCCTCCCATAGGGGAGTTTTCAAGGTTAACTAAAACCTTGCATGATGCTGTGAGATCCTGTCAGGAAGACAAGAAGCCGTTCTGACTGAAAGGAAGTCAATGGAGTTGATGTCTCATTATGCTGAACAAACAGATTTTGTGTGGAAATGGTGTCCCGTGTGTAAACTGACTGCTTGTCCGGTAATCTGGCAAATGATTTTCCATTAAATATTCATTTTGGAGTGGGCTGTGCACTTTACTATAAAAAACAATAAAGTCGATAAAGTAGTTTTCTCATATTTTAACTCGATACATTGATTATTCATTTTTCCAATTTTTTAAGTTTTCCACAATATCATTAACTATGTGCGAAATGTTATTTCCGTCGACAAAGTAAACTATACTAAAACAAGCAAATCTGTGCAAAAATTGACACTGTCTGCAACATTGGGTCATGCTACCCTGTTAGCCGTCTCCTTGGCAACAATGGTTCTATGATTCTTATTAAATATGTTGTTAGATGTAAAGTGTATAAGATCTCGATCTCGAGCACAAAATCAATATTCTGTTTGGCAGAGAAGTTTATTCACACCACTGTGTGCATGCTGGAGGGTCACAGGGACACCCACTCGCACATCTATCATGAAGCGCTGGAATCAGATGAGGAGAGACTGTGTTCATAAACAGCCAGAGAAAGAGGGGAAAGCAGAGGAGGTGAACGAGTGCAGCAGTGGGTGAGGAAAGGGAACGTGTTAAACAGGAACTCGAATATTCCTCGTGTCACTGCTAACAGGAGCTGTCTCAGACTGGATGGGTTGAATGGAAGTGAGATTTTTATGATCATATTATAATACTGTAATGGGCAAATTGTCATTTTAAATAGTTATATTTTAATTTTAATTTCATATAAACATTGGCTAATACTTTATTTACATGCAAATACTGTAAAAGGATAGTTACCCAAAAGTAAGAATTCTGTCAGTGTTTCAAGTAGTTCAAGATCTGTATATGACTCTTTCTTTCTGTGAAACACAAAAGAAGATATTTAGAGAAATGTCTCAGTGGTTTTGTGTCCATAAAATGGAAGTCAATGGGAGGAAGTGTTGTTCAGTTACCAATATTCTTCAAAATTTCTTCTTTTTTGTTTTGCAGAAAAAAGAAAGTCATACAGGTTGGAATGACATGAGGATGTCATTACAGTTTGTCTAAATTACCGTAATTACACGTTTCTGAATTAAAGGTCCAGTTTGTCAAATTTAGTGTCATCTAGTAGTGACGTTACAAATTGCACCCAACGGCTCACTCCACTGCTCATCCCTCCCTTCAGAAGCACTACGGTGGCTGACACAGGATAAAGATGTCGTCACGTTTTTGTTTGCTGAAGGAGATAACATATTTACAAAACACTCTGTAGAGCAGTTTGTCTGTTTAGGGCTACTGTAGAAACAACATGATGAATTTCACGTAAGGGGACCCGCTGTGTATTTCGAAAAAAATAGCTAATTCTAAGGTTAAAACATAACGGTTCATTATGTAGATCTTTATACACCTCTGAAGACATAGTTATGTATATAATATTGAATTTCTGTCAATGGATCCTCCATAATATTACACATTACACATTTAAAGGAATTTTGACAAATAAAAAAAATGCAAGGATATTTTGCTGTCCTCTTATAATTACATGAACATAGCATTCAATACCAGACCCACTCAGAAGCATTGCCTCAACAAGGGGCATACGTTTGGGGACTACCAGTTTGGTTAACTGATGTAAGACAGAGGAAGTGTTCTGAAAATCTGTTAAAAACCAGTCAAGTTTTTTGCAAACCATTACTGGAGATTTGACCTTTTAAGGCAAATAAAGATAAAGATTATAAATACGGCTCAGATAAATAGCTTAACACGTCATGTTCTGGCCTTGTCTGGATTTACCTTCTATCCTCTGGGTCACTGCAGGGTGCTTTCAGTTGTAACGCCAGATCATACAGTGCTGGGCAATGTCAAGCAGACACTGGGGGGTTGACGTTAATCATTGCGAGATGGCTGGGCAGATATAGCACTGTGACTAATTTCTGTCTTTGCTGGGAGAGTGATTAATGCTGAGAGCTCAGGTTGCAGGAGATAAGCTCCAGTCTTCTGTGGGGCTGCTGGGGAGGATAAAACAGACCACACTTATCAAGGGCATGATGGGAAAGTTAGGGAGGGCTCTGGAGAGTTTTGATGCATATGGTCATCAGCAGATATGATCGGCCAGTCAGTGGAGTAATCCATTAAGCCTAACCCCTACTATACACACCCTGTAAGTGGAATTTGAGAAACAAGAGTGTCATGTTGGAGTATTCACATGAAATGTAATTACACAAAGCGCAGGCTTTCTAGATTAACTTTTCAAATTTGCTCATGGCAAGATGGAGCGATACAGTAGAGCTAAGAGTAAAAGAGAGCTGTACAAAGTGACATAGTTTAAAATGTAAAGATGTGCAGCATACCAACACCGGGGCTAGTTGTCACACATGAAAGTAACAAGGGCTGCACTTATTAAAGGATAGTTACCGCAAAAATAACTTCTGTCCTCATTTATTCACCTTCATGTTGGTAAAAACTTTTACATGACTCTTGTTTCTGTGGAGCACAAAAGATGATGTTTTTGTGTGAATACAGTGGAAGTCAATGGGGGCCAGTGTTGTTTGGTTATCAACGTTCTTTAAAATATCGTTTTGCAGAAGAAATAAAGTCATACAGGTTAGGAACGACATGAGGGTGAGTAAATAATTAAAAAGAACTCATTTTTGGGTGAACAATCACTTTACCACATGCATTCAGGTGTATCATTATGAATTCATGCTCAACACAGTTTTTATGAATTTGATGTCAAAGCCATATTTAAATAATGGTTAGACTTGTATGTACTGCATCAACTGTTTACATTCAGATCAAGCGCATATGATATGTATGCAATGGCACATTTTACTGTGACAACTTTCCCCCATATGTATCAGGACAATGGTCAATATAAAACGGGTTAAACACTTTTTAGCCCAAAGTGTCACAACTACTCCAGTCTCCCCTATGATGTAAAAACATGTTCCCGTCCCTCCTTAGTCAGAAATAAGCATCCGTTACTTTTGTTTGCCTTCCTCCACACATTTACTTTTAAGCGATGTCACACAATGCTTCGCTTAGCAAGCTCCGCACCAGCCACACACTGACATCTGATGGTTAAACAGGGTAAATTAATTTGTTTTGCTCTTACTCTATCTTTCTGTCTCCCCCTCCCTCTTCTTACTCCCACCATGGTTGGATGGGAACTGAGTCGTCCAGAAGGAGGGATAGAATCATATTGCACTACTGTATTTGCCACAGGATGATGGGAAAAGGAAGGCGCGTGCGGTTAGATGATGGGATTGTGCAGGAATGATGCTCTGACAGACCTCCTGCTGCAACAGTAGACACCCAACCGCACTTCTCAGCTCAAGTTGGGCTTGCAAAAGAAGCTCATCAGAGCCATCTGTACCACATCCAAAAAGACAAGTGTTGCAAAACTAATTGTTTTGGAGACAGCAAACAAGAGAGAAGTTTAGGTTAGCATAGCTTTGCCATGTACGCTCTGATTGCGGTTTGTGTCTTGTAATTTCCACTTCTGTCTGTTTATTTGATATGTTTCTCAAGCATACATCATGAATCACTACATTTGCAGAATCTCATCAGTCAAATTCAAGGTTAGTTTGATGACAATTACAGCAAACCACAAAAAATCGAGCCCAGATTTGAAACGAAGAAGAATTACGAAAACCCATAAGAATATTTTATTGCGGTTTTATGAGGTTGCTCTTTCATAGCTCAGGAAGTCTCAGATGCTTGCTCTGACCCTTAAGTCAGTAAAATTGCTAAGAAGAAATTAGATAAGAATATTTTAATAAGAAATTAATATGAGACAAAAAAAAGGGACAATCCACCCAAAAATAAAAATTATGTCATTATTTACTCACCCTTATATTGTTCCAAACCTGTATAAATGTATTTGTTTTGCTGAACACAAGGGAAGATATTTGGAAGAATGCGAGTAACCAAACAGGTCTCATCCTACAGGTCTCATCCTACTTCATTTTCCCTACTATGGCAGTAAATGGGGGGTGAGATCTGTTTGCTTACTAAAATTTTTACAAATATCTTCTTTTGTGTTTATCACAACAAAGAAATGTATACAGGTTTGGAAAAATATGAGGGTGAGTAAATGATGACAGAATTTTCATTCCTGGGTGGACTGTCCCTTTAAAGCTAGCTCACATAGGCAAAAATGCCACTTTAACTCTAATAGTCGTCTTCATTTCCGCAGGGTCTCTCTCCCCCCGTAAAATATAAGACAGGACCTCCAGGACTTATCTTGAATTTTGTCCTTTAAAATGACGGAAGTGAGCATATCCCTGAGGTTGTCAAGGGATGATTGCGACTTCGCTTTCGCAATGGGAATGGTTCTCATGCCTGTCACTGATGTTTGATGTACTGAGGGGAGAACAGCGGGACTCAAAGCAGCACCATTTGAAGCTGTTTTAACGATTTTAACCGATGTCAGAGTCAAGGACTCCAGCACGTAGAGCTCCGACAACTACCTCACACCAGCAAAGTAGCCAGGCAAACATCAAATTAACCATAATTAACTGGAATCATGTGGCCCGTCGCGAGCTTGTCTTTCTGCTCCGGACTTGTGGAACGACAGCTGAAGCTTCTAATTAGACCAAGCTTACTCCCATCACGGAGGACTGCGACTACGCCACCATACGCCCAATTATTCGAATCCCCTGCCCGCTCCTCCAGAGCGATTGCTCCTGGGGTCTACGAGAACACATAACGCAACTGAAGACACCCGCTCCGCTGTCTGGAAACGAAGCCAACACGGCTGCCACGTGGCCCGGCTTCTGCCTCGCTGCCCCGGGGCATCTGCTCTGCTGGCCCTGACTCCTTCAGGCTCTGGGAGAGCTGCCTAAAATAAGATGTCAAGGGATTTCAGAGGCAGTTGTCAGTATTCCCAGAGACTGTACCGTGGGGGATGACTCGGCGGATTAGACAAGGCTATCACTTATTTACAGAACTAAACAGAATGGACAGTTAGCGGTGACACCGGGTGTAGTTTGTAGGAACATGAGCAGTTATGACACCTTGAGAGGTTTCCTGCAGGTTTAAAATGGTAAGAAGTGAAGAATATTCACAGTGGGAGAAGAAGTGTTTTTGACAGGTTTGTTGACATAATTGAAGCTAAATACGGGTGACATTATTTAGAGTAACGTGTCTCTTTAATCGATGAGACGTAATGTAGTACTAGTTCATTCTCATCTAAGATTTTATTCATTGTTTACAGCCGTTGATAACAATAAGAGACCACTCCAAAATGATTTTTAATTTTTCTGAATTTACTATTTATAGTTCACCCAAAAATAAAAATTCTGTCTTGAATTACTCACCATTAAGTTCTAAATCTGTACCTTTGTTCTAATGAACACAGATAAAGATTCTTGGAAGAAAAAGTTCTTGGCCACCATTGACTACCATAGTAGGCAAATTACAATAGTCAAAAGGGCCCCAGTTTGCTTTCCTACATCCTTCACACTATCTTCACTGTGTTCAACAGAAAGACCAAAAATCTTTCTCTGTGTTCATTAGAACAAACAAATTTATACAGATTTGGAACAACTCGAAAGACAGATTTTAAATTTTTGGGTGAACTGTTTCTTTAAGTAAATTGATCATTTTTGACAACATTTCTTTCAAATTCCAAATGAAAATTTTGGTTTTGTATTTGCATTCATTTGCAGCAAATGTAAACACAAACTGATCAAAATAACAAAAAAGATGCAATGTTTGCATATATTAAATAGCGCAAATAATATACGTTTGTATTCATGTTTAAACAACACATTTTTAAGATCAGTCAAAAAATGAATATTTGATGGAATGATATAAGATTTTAGTGCATCAATGCATTTTTCAGTCTTTCACATTGCTCTTGGGTGACACTCAAAATTTTGAACATAAAATTCATACACATCCGATATTTGTAAACAATTCTATTTTGTTTGTGGTCGTGGAAATGTCGGGAGATTAAACTCGTATGTGTTTCGTGAACATGTCTAGATGAGAAAAACGCTAGATTGTAAACTAGCACCCGCAGCCTGTCGATCGGAAAGGGCCAAAAGACAAACCTAGTCAACGGTGAAGACTGGCTCTCAAGTGGGTACTTTCCGAGCAGGTAAACCAATAACAAGTTGGGTTCACGAGGAGAAACGCAAAGCCATTTTTTATTACACAAAACAGAACCCGCTCCCCCGGGTGAAGCTCCATTCTCTCATGGTTGTCACATACATCTTGTTTTATTGAGACGGTTATTTTCGAAGCGCCGGCACCAGACATATACCTCAAGGATGCAGGCAATTATGTGAAGTGAAATGAGAGATCATGAGCAATAAATTGCAACTGCCTCATTCTGAGCCTCAAATCTCAGAGCGGAGTTTGTTTTAAAGTACTACAACCGTATGCTTTCAGAGTGGAATTAAACATTCAAGAACGGGTGAGATTAGCGGACTCGCGGTTCATTTTACCAGCTCGGAGTGCGAACGAAGAAAGAGCGAAACTATTTTGAGTTAGCGCCACCATGGGAGAGAGAAACAGAGTTAGATAGAGACAGGGAGAGAACTACAACACATTACCTCTCTCTTTTCGCCAATACACAAAGCTCACGGTTAATTGATTACCTGATACACTGTAATTGATTGTGAGTCTAGAAAATCAAAAGGCTATAAAGCAGAATGTGTGAAGAATAAAACAGAATGAATTCAGATTAAGGGGTGAAGAGAAACAGGAATCCGCCCTGAATAAGGATGACTTTCCTGATTGCTTTTGAGGTTGCAAATTATATCCAAGGATGCTGGAAATTCACCCTGCATTGTTGGAATGTGTGTGGATACGCCATAAGGCGCAGATATGATAGAAATTATGCCAATATAAAGCTGATGGCGGACTCCCAGAGGGAGGGCGACTTGAACAATTTGTCATTTAAAGCAAGAGACCCATTAATCGCACATTCTCCGTGTGTGTTCAGAGCGAGAGGTACTTTCCCATGGGGAGGTGAGATGGAGGAGACCCAGACACGAGTGCTTGGGAACAACTGAGATCATCTGGTCCCCATCAAAATCCAGCTACCTGATGTTACAGATAAAGGATAAAAAAAGAAGAATTACGCGCCAGCTGATAAGATCTGTCACTTTGTTCCTGCCGATAACATGTTATTATTATTATCAGAAGCATCTTTTGGTTGCTGATGGAATGAGTTAAAATAGACAAAATGAGCAGGGCGACATTGAAGGCACACATCTCCAGGTTTCGGGTATGACTGCCTGTTGTAAATATTTTACAGCGCTGACTCCACCACACCAGAAATAAGCCATTAATCACATACAGACTTGTTTGTTTGTGGACCTTTTTCTCAGCGGCCTATAAGCCAGTGTCTGGATGAGATCTCAGAGGAGCGTCTATGAAGTTGTTTTCAATTACAAAGCCATTTAAGTGGCTGAGAATGAAGAATCCTCCCCAATTCCTGTTTTTTCTTTACAAATTAAACAGACTCTCATCCTCTCAGCTATTTGCCTTTGCCCTTGGATTTAATTTGAAGAAAATTCGTATCACTAATTCCAAAAAACTCGCTAATACTTTCCAGCTCCTTTCTCGCGGCTGTGAAACTCTGAAAGCAGAGAAACTTGTTAACTTGGCACGTCGGCACCGTCTCCTGTCCTATTTTTTATTTTACCTCAGACTGTCACTGCTTTGTAACTTTTTTTCTCGACAGAAGAGCAGTCACAGCCAAAAGGTGAGAGGCTCTGGGTATAATGATATCAAAGCTCGCGCAGAAAGTGACTCCCTTGAAGTGAAGCCTGATGTGAGGGGAATTTGAGGTCGGGCTCCGGGCCCTGTCAAACGCAGAAGACACTTGATGCTGTCCGAGCAGATCTTGAGGGAAGACTGACCCTAAATATCTTCTTTCAAACATTCGCTGCATGATTTTCACCCCTTTTGGGGCTTTCACTGTCAGTTAGGTCGCAAAGCCTGCTGAGCCATCTTTGAGTTAACTAGAGAATTTGATCATTGGTCAAAGAGCACAAAGTGCAAAGGTAAATGGGGCATACATATAACTTTTGGAGTTTTATTGGTGTAATTCATGTGTACAAATATTGTTCTTTGAGAATAGAAAAAACTACTATAGACTAAAGACAATTTATAATTTACTAAAATGTGTTTACACACGCACACATATTTTATTTATCATTATAATTAGTCACCCTCCATTTTTGTCACTGGGTTTTGCATATATCTAACCATAAAAAATATTAAAAAGTGATTGTTGCACCAATAGCTGGTGGTTAGCGTGCCAACATATAGCGCTATGGCTCTGGTGACACGAGATGATTTCTGTCTCAATAGTCTTGTGCCGGTCCCGCTCCCCTATCTCTCCAAAAAAGGCAAATGCCCCTAAAATATGACTTAAAAAAGTGCTTGTCAACTAAGACAATACAAAATTCAATCATTTAAAAAGTACTGTGTTTTATTCCATTTCCTGACAAACTGCAAATTTGGACATTCGAGATTTCTAAAGGAAAGCGACGATATATAGCTGCCCTAAAATATTGGTTATAAAAAAAAAGTATTAAAAAAGTATAAAAAGTAAAAGTATTTTTTACGTCTCTGTAAAGTTTGTAATGCTAAAAAATTATTGTTATTTTATGTATGAATTTTAAAATTTGCTGTTTTACATGAAAGGCAAAAAGATAAAGCACTTTATTTTTTTATTCGAATGCCCAATTACATACAGCATATAACAAACTTGCTGTTACGCAATCAATGCGTCAGATTACTCAAAAAAAAAGTGAAAAAGATAAAAGAGCACTTCTTTTGAAACAGTCCCACACTTCTCAAGTAGCAAGTATAATTACAGCAGGTGATAAGATGGTGTAAAATCACAATGGTTGTCATGGGGAGCATAAATGTTCTGACCTGTAGATTTTAGGTGACCTTCATCTGGAGGAACATCCTCTAACCTGCTGTCTCGTATTTCTCCGGGCAGCTGTAAAGCTCACATTAACTGTATGGCCATTATTTCTGCCCTCACAGGGAAAATTAAAGCAGTGGCTGTATGGATGCCATTTTGAAGCTCATTTGAATGCTTGATTAAAAGGTTTTTAAAGACGACCACCAGTGAATGTAAAACATGTGAATTTCATTATCTCATATTCATTTGTGTGAATTTTGTATAGGGTTGATGCAGGCCAAAAATATTAGGAAGAAGCTTCTGTTCGGGGAAAATAATATACTGTATACTTTAGCCATGTCAACATGTCTACAGTATGCTGAGCGTATCTCACGAAAAACAGGTATTTTACAAGGTACAAATGAATTTGTATGATAGGAATTAGACCAAAACGTATGATTATTAAAACAAATCAAGAATGAAACCCCACCACTTAATCTTATGGGGCAAAAGCAGATCGTACTAAAATATACACAAGATCAAACAAATTCATATGAATTACTGTAATTTTATGTAATTTACTATTAACCTACTGTAAACTTATTTTCAGTTAGTTTTGTCAATGTATATCTCATTGAAAGATCTGCAGTAACACTATGTATTACATGTTTTTTATAATTTCCAATATTTCATCATATTTATCTACTTTTGTCACTACTGCCTGTATTAATATGAATTTACTGCAACAAATTGTGGAAAGCGCTAGAGATAAATTGATAAAAATAGTTATGAATTGCAAAGACAATTGTGTTGTCATAATAATAATATTACCTTAACTACAGAAAGTTAACTTATCCTAAACATAAAGCTGTTTTTCATTTTTCTTGTCATCATCTCCCTTCTGAAACCTCTCAAAAACACACACACACACACGTTTCTTTTGCCTTCTGAGACTCATACTTGAAGAACCCGTGATCTCTCCGAGTTTCCTTTGCCCCTCTTCAGAGGGGGTCTGAACATATATTTACTGTGAGAAGTGGAATGGGAGGGAGGTGAGAATGGAGGGTTTGCTGTAGACCGAGAAGCTGAGAGCCACAAGAGTTTGATGGCTTATTTCCCCTCTCTATCCCATCTGCCCAGCAGGCTCCCGGCTGCCCTGATCTCAGCTCCAGTCCCCGCCAACATTCCTCCCTGGGCCACAACCCGACATAATCAGATCCCCCGCATCATCCCCGACACTGAACTTTACATGTTAATACGTCTCCTGACCAGAGGCTCTGTGTCAAATGGTAGAAAATGATGGCTTGCAAGGGGGCAGGAGGGGATGAAACGGCGTAGATAAATTCAACATGCACGGCACCTGGCGGACACATGGAGGGGGTTTTCACAGCCCGTTTAAAACAAACATTTCAGGTTTACTGGGGGCATTAAATCTTCTGTCGGTAAGAATTAGAGGTTAGAAGGACAAGGTTTACAGCAACAGCAAAGCTAAGGGACGCGGTCGAAGATTTTTTTTTAAATTGTTTTTGAAATTCTGAATCCTTCATAAAAGACGAATGTTATACCCAATTAGTTTTTATTCTCTTAAGTTGTCCCGCAAGACTGTTTGGAGAAGCTTGAAGCCTGAATTGTGTGTTCAGCAGCTCACTGTATAATGCCAAAGTCATGGGTTCAATTCCCGGTTATGCATAAACCAATGAAACACATCCTTTAAATGCAGTCACTTTGGATAAAAGCATCTGCCAAACACATATTGACATGTTCATCTGCCTCACATTTCTTATAGGGCTATTACACAGCAGGATGTTTTTTATTTATATAGCCATTATCTTGCATTTTAAGTTAATCTTACACCCTCCTCACTTGAATCATTTAAACACTTATTAGCTTTTACTGCCATTTGAAAAGATACAGCCTTGTCAGAAACCAGAACAACGAGCACATTTTATGAGCTCTTAATCTGGCTAAATGAACCCTAGAAATGAAGGATTTCAGCAGAGTTTACAGATAGGCACTTTATGAATTTTTCATTCCTTTATATGGGGCCACATCACACCCGATATGAACTGCAGCCAGGATGATGACACCAGGTGGAACAGAAATAAATCTACTGAAAACTCAAATCTGTGTTGTTTGCATCTTCTGATGTAAGCATTTTAAGAAACACATCAAACGTGAACTTTTGTGACTCGCTGCACTCCAGAAAACTTTGCTTTTTGGCTTTTTAGTAGCAAAAAGCGTTCTTCTCCATATTGTTTAACAAATCTTTTAGAAAGACACTCAACACTGAGGCAGAGAAGTTACTTGCAGTCTGATAATGGGCTGTTAATGGAGTATCTTATCTAAAGCTTTTGCCAGCTTTGTGGCCTTTTAGGCCGGCCTGTCATGACTCCTGATATGATATTATATTTCATGCATTTACCAGCGGTGCCCATCCCAAGACCTAGTTACCACTATCTGTACACGATTATACACTTGAGAGTTTATGGTTGTCTGCCATCATTTAAAGTGATACATTGCTGGATTTCACCATCTGAAAGGGATAGTTTACCCAAAATTCTGTCATCGTTTACTCACCCTGTTTTCATTTCAAACCTGTTTGACTGACTTTCTTATGCAGAACACAAAAGAAGATATCTTGAAGAATGTTGGTGAGCGAACAACAGTGGTACCCATTGACTTGCATTGTTTTTTTGTCCATACAATACAAGTGAATGGGTACCGCCGTTGTTCGGTTACCAACATTCATCGTCACAATTTTGTCACCTCACTGCAGGGTCAGAAAGGGGTTGACTGCACACCGCTGGTTTGTGCACATGCTCTATTGATATGAGAGTTTTTGGAAGCGGAGTTCAGGAAGTCTAGACACAGAGAAACCCTCACAAAGCTTTGCCATGTTTTCCAAACAATAAATAAATTATCATAACTGCAGACAGGTGACAACCAGCCCTTCTCTGATCATTGCAAAAAATCCCCAGCAAACTGTCACTCGCACCCTGAGTTATAATAGAGTCTTATTTTTTATGACATCTTCATCATTCCCACAGTAAAATACAATGTCAAGGCTTGGCAAGTAAAACTTTTATGTGGTGTGCTGATTTGCAGCAAAACCTTTAGGCCCCGAAGGCACTGCAGGTATGAGTGAGTCCAGGCCTAGGGGCACCTGCTCTGAGTTACACACTCATAAATAATATTACCCTTCTTGCTTAAACCGTGTGGAGTTCCAAAGTTCAAAAACGCGGCCGCAAAAGCATGTCAACGCTCAGTACCGTTCTTTCTGTTTAACTTTGCGATCACAAGTAAGATTAATGACATTAATAGGCTTGAGGTTTGTAAAGTAAAGAAAGCCTTTATTTACACATATGGATGAAATGACGACAATGAAGGAAAAACGTTTCCGACCTTCAAAACACAGCTGTGCCTTGATACAACCTAATTTGCTAAATATAACAAATATTTGCACATGTATTCTCTGTTTACTGTGATTAATGTCGGTGGGCTGCTCTGAACAGATGGACAGTACAACATGCGATTTACATTACATTAGCACGGAAAAAGCAACACACACACACACACACACACACACACACACACACAAATACAAGAATTCCTTTGAAAGGACTATTTCATCTGAATGCCATTAAATTACAGCACACCCCATTTTTGTTAGCCAGTTTGTGTTGTCAAACTGCAATTTATGATGAGAATTTGATCCAAATGCATAAAACATTCAAGCTTATCCCTCCTTTTGCTGAAAGAAATGAACAAAGATGAAAGTCCCAAAGAAACTGCATGAATTAGTCCCTGTCTTTAAAACAGGAATGGGGGAGAAAATGAAGTGAGTTTGATTGAATGTCCCTCTCTACACTTCCTGTGTATGTGTATGTGTGTGTGTGTATGGGGTGGGTCAGGTCAATGTTTTAAATTATTTCATTTATGTGAAAATCTGTTGGTTAATTTAATTTAAAGCACAGCCAAGGCCTCTTTACCGATTTACTATGCATAACACTGCACAGAAACTTTAGCTGATTGTTATTTTAGTTTAAACGTTTTGGTATATATGAAATATTCGTCCTCTGAAACTTTCTAAAACATACATTTTATTTTTAGGTGAACTCTAATTGAAAACAACTCTTCAGTCATTCAACATAATTCAAATTCGAATATATTTCTATAGTGCTTTTCACAATTTTGTATTGTTACAATACATTTAAATTGATTTTTAAGGGCTTACTTTGGTGTCCGACAACAGGTTTATGAACATACATGGTGTAAAAACACTAATATTTCGTAATAATAAGCATTTTTTATCACCTTACTTCATGACTGACTCTCAAATGATTCGTCCTGGCCTTTCCGCTAGCCTAGTCTGATGTGATTGGTCAGATGGTGTAATCTGATGTGATTGGTTTAACGCATGTGTTCAAGTTTTTGCGGGCAGGCAGGGACTATTTCTAGTGACATAGATACACGACGGTTAGAGAACCGGACTAGGTCACGACT
The DNA here is from genome assembly GCA_026939265.1 of Oreonectes daqikongensis. Taxonomy (NCBI): domain Eukaryota; kingdom Metazoa; phylum Chordata; class Actinopteri; order Cypriniformes; family Nemacheilidae; genus Oreonectes; species Oreonectes daqikongensis. The sequence goes on along the minus strand of JAOTQM010000351.1, from coordinate 5,045,640 downwards.
CCTTTGCGTGATTCAGAGTCGACTCCCATTTTTCCAAGCAAATAACTTTATTCATTCATTCACCTTCGGATTTACAACTTGGCAGACTGCTTACTTTCAAACACGGCAAGATTACAAACTGCATGAAATGTAATTTTGATGATCTTGTGGAATGTACTTTTTAATCAAATAAGCTTTACAGTTCAATATGATTTAAGTTCAATTGACTCATAAATCTTATTTGATTTAACTTATAAACGAATTGTTTAACGTATAAAATATTTATAGAATATAGAATATTTTTTGCAAAAGATGTACCATGGCAATGCTAACTGTTAAAAGCATGTTTGTAATTGTACTGTTATATTTATAACACGTTGAAACATATGTGTATAAAGTTTTATAAAACATGTATTAGCAACATTGTAAATGTAATAGAATGATGACTACAGGGAGGACATCTACATCAAACTATTTAAACTATTTTAAGCAATGTGCATGCATACTTTATGCCTTTATTTGTGCCTCTATAGTATATTCACATATTCATATCATGTTGCTTTCCTCTCATCCCATATTGCATCAATTTGCTTAATTCTGATTATTTAGTAAATAATTTTAGTAGGGAAAGAATAACATTTATTTCTATTGTAATCCACTCAGAAATAGAGATGTAGATGATGCAATAAACACACACCCAGAAAAACCTGCATGTGTGTCTACATGTCAGATGAGTTCAGCATGCTGGAGGATCAGTGGGTTTGTCGTATCTCTGGTCTTGAGGGAAACATACGGTCTGTGTGTTGTTGGCTCAACACAGTTCTGCTTTACAGATGTGATAGCAAACGTGTGCTCACTTGGCTTTCAAAATTGATGTAGAAATCAATGCCATGTCTGCCTGCTAAGTGAAGCTCGGGATTGTTTGGGTATCTGAGACGCTCTAGGCTTTTAAGGCAAGAACTTCTGCTAGTTTGACTTAGTATTATTGTTACATTTATAAGCGTTCCTCCTTTCAAAGATCACACATATTATTTTATTTCAAATGCCAAGCTAGACTCAAGCCCCAAAGGCTATATTGTTGGGTGTTACACTTGAAATCTGGTTAGGTTTGAGGTTATGCATTAAATGGTATCATGCTATACATAATAGCACTATTATTCTAAACAATGCCTCTATTGACAGCTATTGCAGGAGGACAATGCATAATAATTACTGCTTCTTCAAAGATGACTATTGCATTGATAAAATACATCAAAATAATTAAGTATTGTATGAAGAGCGCTCTGTCACATTTACCAAACATTTTTCATTTGACTTTATATGTCCTGATCTTGTTTCCCTGCATCACAGACTTCTGTCATTAATGCCAAGACCCTGCACTCATTGAACAAGGCAATCAAAAACAATTCAATCTTGCCACAAAATGGCAAATAAGATTGTATCTTGGGTTGGTGCCACTGAGAATTGCTTTTATAAATGCATGATTCCATTCTTTCAGGAAATATACTGCATGATTCATGGCCTTACCTGCCACAAGAGAAATTTTTTTAATCTTTTAGCATCTTCCCGCAGCCCTTTTTCTTTGTAAATGGACAGCAAAATGTAGAGCATGAGTAATTGTCACTCGGAATGAACAGTTGTTATTTTAAGTTGAACTAAAAATGGACATCAAAATCAGCTTTATTATGGGCCCTGGGCATTTTCGCAGGAAGAGCTCAAATTGCTTTTTGATGTTGTGGTTGACATTTATATAATGAAATGGAACATTATTTAAATGTAGCGTGACCCTAAAATGCAGGGAGGCCATGCAGTGGCCAATGTATAGACATTTTAAAGGCAAGAGAGCTTTTAGGCTCTAGGGCTCTGAATTAACATGTCCCTCCATACTCAGCTTAGATGTTCAACTTTTGACATGTTTAACACTGTACTTTTCTTCACACATTCTCAGGGGTTTCTATGATAATACCAAATCAAAATGACAGCATGTGATGTTACAATGTTATTACTGTGTAGTAGTTATGTTATTACCACGTAATGCTGCAAATGTCAATTCACTGATTAAATAAAATAATATGTTAATTTTAGTTATGTTTAGGCAAAAATTTGAAGGGCAATGTATAGACATTTCAAAGGCAAGAGGTCTTTTGAGCTCTAGGGCTCTGAATTAACATGCCCTCCATCTTCAGCTTAGATGTTCAACTTTTGACATGTTTTACATTGTACTTTTTCTCACACATTCTCAGGGGTTTCTATGATAATACTAAATCAGAATGACTGCATGTATAGTTAATTACATTGTTATTACTGTGTAATAACTATGTAATGGCCATGTAATAATGCTGCAAATATAAGTTTCAATTATTAAATAAAATAATATGTTAATTTTAGTTGTGTTTAGGAGCTTTTTTTAAAGCCATCAAGACAAATATCTGAATCAGACAGAGGTCTGCTCTGCTTATGCCTAATAACAGTAAATATGCTGATGTACAGAAATGTAGAAATGTCCTGCCCTGAACCCAACCTTTGCTCCTTATTTGAATATATTAAAATATTGTATATGCGCGTTACATATGCAAGTGTGCTAATTTCATAGCCAAGCCAGGTTTAAGATGTTCCTGCACATCTCAGCATTTCTTAAGTCCTTCAAACTCCCACAGCACAACTTATGCAACACCTAATCTGATTTATGACTTGTTTGATGGTCTCTTTTAGCCCTGTCTGTAGATTTGCCGCTTAGCAGAACCTGTTAAAAGTCATATTTGCACTGCTCCTAAAGAAAAAGATGTCTTTAATATAATCTGAGCATGCAGCTGTGGTGTAGCACGTACAGCTAATTGGTCACAGATCACGGCTGACCTGATTTGTGCTATGCTCTGTTTTTCCTTATTGTGTCACTCCCTGTTATGTTTTCCAGCAAATGAAAAAACGGGGGAAAGAAGCACAGATGGTGTTTTATGGGAGAAGATTTCTCAGCAGACGGTTTTTGAATGCTTATTTAATGTTAAAGGCAATAAGTGTTGAGGCTGTTGGGAGGTTCGACAGCCTTTGTTTCAGAGGCAAGTGCTCAGCATATTAAACAGCGGGGGAAAGTAAATGGTTTTACAAATACTAATGAACTAACACACACAAATACTCGGGTCAATGATGGATAGAATGCCCGAGATGATAAAAAGGAGATATCTGGTTGTAAAAATAAACATGCTAGGTTTGAGAAGAGATACATATTTTTAAAAACACCAGAAACTTAACAACAGCAGCTGAATGACTGTGCTTGCACTTTGAGTATACGTGGCTGAAATGAATAATTTATCGAAAAATGTTATGAAAAAATATTTATTTTTAACAAAGTTTGGAAAAATAAATATTAAAATGTTTTTTTATCTTACACCGTGACTTGTGTTTATTTGTGTGCACATGTTGCATATTTATATCTATTTTCCCATGTGATGTACCGGTGTTCTGTAGAGCTCTGCTTTTGATTGTGTGCTTGCAAGGTGAGCACACTGTCTTCACATCAAACTTCCAGAGGTTTTTAGGAAAACAGGCGTACTGGAAAGTTCTGATTGTCTGCTATATGTTTCCACAGGACCCGTGTCATAATCTGGAAAAGGATACCCAAAATAGTCCATAAAAATATAATTATACTGACCTTTTCTATTTTATAATAAAGAAAGAGTTTCAGTAAAACCATGGGCTTGTTAACAATGGAACATTCTTATCACAAGCATTTGTTCAAATATGTGACACTGGACCACAAAACCAGTCATAAGTAGCACGGATATATTTGAAACAATAGCCAACAATACATGGTACTGTAAGGGTCAAAATTATAGATTTTTCTTTTATGCTAAAAATCATAGGATAATAAGTAAAGATCATGTTCCATGAAGATATTTTGTAAATTTGCTTTCGAGTACTTCTACTCTCCCCAAACATTACAGCGGTAAGCCAATAGAGAGCGTTAAAACAAATCTGTTTCTTATTAGCAACAGCCTGCTACAGCGCCTCTGATGGAAGTTCAGATTTTTTTGGCACCTTCAGATTCTAGATTGTAAATAATTGTATCTCGGCCAAAACGTATATATTCAATTTTCAGATGATGTATGAAATCTCAGTTTCAAAAAATTGACATATTTTGAATGACACTGTACCCAGTAAAAAATGTGTCTAGATGAGCCTAAAGCTGGTTGTATTTTAAGACAATTATGTGGTGTGTGTGTGATATAGACTGGAACCAAATACCTTACAAATATACACAATATTGAGATCAGCAATCTCGTAAAATTACAACAGGGAGATTTTAGTCCCCCATACCCCTAAAATATGCAAAATATTTTAGACTTCATGGCATTAGCTTATTCCATGTTGCTGAGATGCATCTATACCTTGTGATCTCATCCCCACATGCTAATCCAGATAATATCTCAGATGAAGTCTTTGTAAAGGCCATCTTCCACATTAACCCTGATCAAAGATGTGTATTATTCCCAGTCTTCCATTGCCCCCAGCAGAAACCACAGTTTAATTGTCTGCTCAAATTTACTTCTTTTGTGTAATGTGTTATGAAAAGCATATAAAATGATTATCAAACCATAGCACCCTGATCCCCTTCTATTAGAGTAGCTGGTATGAAATTATGAAAATAGCTGACAACACTAAAGAAATTTCAGCTCTCACGCTGACAGCCTCGTAATATCTCATCCCGCATTAGATAAAATGTGATTTAAATTGTCCTCCCATGCAAATATGTGAATATAATAATACAAAATTATTAAGGCGTCTTAAAGGGTCTTCGGTTTTTATTAAAATCAAATAATCTAGAGCAGTGGATCGATCCCCCTGTGACAACAAAAGCAATTAACTTCCTCCTTGAAATGACACACTATACGAAAAACTATATATTTAGACACAAAGACAAAGACATATTGATGGGAAACTCAGAATGATGAACACATCCGAGTGTAATGAGGCATTTTGGGGGGAAAAGCTCAAAGCCATTCCATGGTTTCATCGGGAGAGCGCAAAAGTCATTTGGCCTCTCCGCAGAAAGTTTTGGAACCCATCGGGAAGTAAATAGATTAACAACAGGGAGCTATCGAATGAGCGTAGTGGTCAATCATAGAAATGAATCGTAATTGTCTCTTAAATGAGGTGGTGTGGGCCGGATTGCTGCTTTATGATGACGGTGTGATGGATTCTTAAAACGTGAAACCGCCCCAGCTGCCTGTGATTCAAATCAGCTGGGGTTATAGTGTCCTGGTGATATATTGAATTATTTTTTGCAGTGAAAGTTTTGTGCCATTTCCATTGCTCTCAGCATCAGGGAGAAAAATGGAGAAAGAGCTGATGTATGACTATTTTAAAGCAAACATCAAAAACAGGCTTTCATGGGCTGTATTTCATGACTTACCCCTCGAACTCAGGCATACGGTCATTTATAAAGTGTCTTTATTGCCCAGCAAGGCATCTGAAATATTGAATGATTAAAATAAGGTGTTGGCCATAACTGAAAGCCAGTATTATCATAAAACATGGGTACTTATGTTAAACTTCAACACACACAATTTGATCTTGCTGTGTGGAAATGCTACATGCTAGGTAGTTTTAAAATAAAATAAAATATATTTTATTATATTATATTTCATGATTGTTCTATATTTTTTGCATTGTTAAAGTGATACATTTATTAAATATTCATGTCTCACAAAAAATCTCATACGGAGTTAAAAATATATCATGACATCACAGGTATTTCCATTACTGCTCAGAACCAATCACGTCACTGTTACAATTCTTCTCACGCAATCGGAGAGAGCCGTGTCCTCTTGGCTCATGAATATTTAGAAGATGAGCAAAGCAGTCGACGCCCCCCCCAGGCAAGACAATTGTTACTTCATCAATATGCATTTGGAAAGACTTCCGGAAAAGGCACTTCAAAGCACATTAGGAATTCCTTTAGTCTTTTCTGTGAATTCTGAATTTGTTCTCTCTCTCACTTTTTTCTGACATCTATCAATAAATTATGGCTGAAGGTTTGATGTCTTACTCAGAAGATCTCAGTTCTGGAGAAATAGGAGTCCAGAGACACCAGCTCCACAGCTGAGATTCTCAGGATTCACGATATTAAGAAGAAACATTGGGATGTTTTTTTTTTTGTTCGAAAATATCCCAAAATGAAAATGCTGATCTAGATTTTGCATTTTTTGTCCTCATTAATATGATATTTTGGACAGAAGTAGACCAGGTCAACTAAGCAACAGGATAAGAGGAAAATGGTGAGTATAAGAGCACTGCATGACCCAGTATGGGTTAATAAAACAAGACATTGGAACGTTTTTGACAGAAAGGTGAAAGTCATCTCCTTTAAAGCAGCGGTAATTAGTCATCTATGACACGACTGCTTGGGGATGTTTAGCCACTCAAGAAGCTGTTTTAAATATGTTAAAGTTACTCTAGGTGTGACATTGCTCCATGTTCTGGGGGCAACATGTATGCAAATTTTAAGTGAACTTTTCTTGCAAGCAAGTGAAACAAGAAGCCGTGAGTCTTGGCATGGTTGAACAAAAGGTCTGGGAGCTTGCTGACTCCACAAGCTGTTAAGTAGCACACACACAGAAACCAGGGGAAGTTATGATGAATCGAAGGTCATTGTGCTTTATTAGGACCTTGGACGTTAATAATGCATCACGGCCGGAGTGTCTGATTGATTGCATTGAGAGTCAGGGAAATAATTCCATCCGGGGTCTCAGGGCCCCGCCTGGGGGGCCCTCCTTCGCACAACACCTGCAATTCTGCCCCCGCCGCTACTCTGGATGCAAAATACCACCTATCATTCCCACTACAGTTAGAAGAGAGCATCGCTGGACCTCATCCAGGAACCAGTGAAGGACACGAGGAAGGGAGTAAACGCGGAGTGTGTGTGCGTAAGAGAGAGAGAGAGAGAGAGAGAGAGAGAGAGAGAGAGAGAGAGAGAGAGAGAGAGAGAGAGAGAGAGAGAGAGAGAGAGAGAGAGAGAGAAAGAGAGAGAGCATACGCAACACCATGTGGCAACATGCCATACAAGACTAAACTCAAAGAAAGTTCAAGTTTACCTTGTGCTGAAAGAATACCATCTCCTGCTCGATACTTCATCTTACATAGAACACAAAAATAGATATATTGATGCAAATCTGGTCAGGTAATTCACGACTGGTAATTTCATATAGTTCACCGTGTTTACAGACTCATTAACATCTGTAAAATTATGGAATATTAGGTGGACAAAATTGTTTGTGGGTACAGGTAGTTGACAAATAAACCATACGTGTCCTATGCTGTGACATTGCATATTTCTCTTCACTGCTAGTTTTGTTTTTTTAAATATAAACAATATAACAGTATAAAATAGTATATTTTACAGTTTGTTTTCTATATTTTTTGCTGTCACACCACAGGACACATGTACAGTTTATTTGTCAACTACATGAATAGGAAACATATAAATACATTTTAAAAAATGCCTTAAAGTAATTTCTACCTGTAAATGCAAAATACAGGTAGTAATGTGCATTCCCAGGGTTCAGACGTTAAGCTCCAATCAAAGCAGGACATTTATTTCTAGCGAATCGACCTCGACAATATAACAGAGAAACACACTTTTAAACCATTGTGGGAGAAGGAATTTGTTGTTTTTGTGAGAGATGATGGGTTAATGGAGTGTATGAGGCGTGAGCAGACAATGAAGTGACTTGTATCAATAACAGCAAGGATCCAAATAGAGAAGTGGTGCAAGAATAAAGCAGAAATTGATGGCACGTCGTCTTGTACAAAGAAGCAGTTTGCTAGCAAAGCAAACGAGGCAAAAACGGGGCATGTTACAATGATGTCTGGTTTTGTCAGTCAAAAGAAAGTTGAACATGAAAATGATCTCATGTTAAAAATGGACTTGCCAAAAGTAAACCCCCACTTAAGTGATGCTTTAAAAGAAATTGTGAGTAAAATTGACCCAAATTCACTCCATAAGGTATCACAGTTTCACTTCTATCATCTTTTGTTGCCTGTTTCATGTTCAATCAAATTGAACAGTATTGGCCCCTTGTGTTTAATCATGAGGTCATAAAATGGAGAGGAAACACAAAAATGACTATTTCCATATGGAAAGAACTGAACCTATACTCAAAGTTTTGAAGGACTTGGTGTTGAAAACCAGTTGTGATTACATGCAAGATCATACACATGATTATGATGGCTGTTGATGGTTTGAAGAAACCGATCAAATCAAAATGAAATCTGCTTACATTCAATTCAAGCCCTTTTCACTGACTGAACACAACCACATCTGGACCACAAAAGGAGCTATTTTCCATACAACAAAAGGATTTAGTAATGTAGACTACATTTATATCCCTTTTCACAGAAGAAAGTTATGGGCTTGAATTATAGATATAAATATAGGTAAATAAATGATGACAACATTTGTAGATATTTGTAACTCAATTCAACCTGATACACATGCAAGATGTGTGTTTTTATCAAGCAAGAATTTACAGCCCATAATTTATTTAGTAGTATAACTCCAACCCCATTTCCTTTATGATAAATGTGCATAAGACATGAAATTGTAAAATTGTTGTTGACATGAGTGACAGAGACGTATCGCGGGGTTGTTCTACAAGCACCTACGGCATGTTGTATGCGTGAAAATGAGATGAAGAAAGAGACGTTAAAAAATAAAACAGGATAAAGAACAGAGAATGTGAGAGTCATTGCGACTGACATGTACAGATGTCTATAATGCTGCTGTGTGATGGAGGGAGTCGAAATAACAGGCAAACATCAATGTACACATCACTGCACACACTCATCATCTAGAATATTCTCCCTCTATTTCCCTGACATTCTCCATCCTTGTCACATTAACAGAGAATGGTTTTCACTAGAAACCTTTAAGTCCAGGTCATTAAAGTAAAGGTAGCAGTGAATTTGGTCAACTACATATGTGGCATTTGAGGGGCATATAAATGAGATTAGCATACAAAAGAGAAATAAATAACATGTGTCAAGCATGGGTTTATTTCCTTGTCTATACAATTTCAATAGACCATTTAAACAACAATGGTCCAGAGGCACTTCCTGTTTGTTTGTTTTTCACATATACAGGCATTTACATTTTTCATTTAATCAGCATTTCTAGATGTATTGTCGCCATTTCAGTTCAGTATCTCTTGTATTTCAACAAAATCAAACCTCAGGAGTGACAAAGTCAACCAACAGCAATGTGAAAGACTAAAAGCATGACAAGACACATAAAAACTGGGAAAAAAGGTTATCACAGGTTAAAAAATAATTTTGTAATATTTACCAAATACATGTACAAATATTAGTGTTGTATTGCTTAAATGTGAATATGAACTTGTTTTATTTGCAGTATTTGAGGTCGTGAAAAAATCTTTTCTGTTATTTTGATCAGTTTCTCAAGTCTTTCTACAAATCAATGCAAATATAAACAATATTTTTGTTTGAAATATTGTTAAAAGTTCACAGATTATAATTTTACATACCTATAAATAGTAATTTCAGAAAAACTGAAAATGTTTTTTGAAATGGTCTTTTTAAGTAAAATTACATGTTTATTATATTACATCCAACTTGTACATTTTACAGCATTTCAAAAATATGTGAACATTCTGTGAAATAAAACATTACAGTGTACCTCTCTGTTAAAAATAGCATTGTAACTAATATTTTATGCTTGCTGATCTGGGACCATTGTTAGTGCAGCTTACCTGTGTTACATCACACTGCACCCAGACTCCGATGATATCGTACAAGGAAGAGTAATATTGCCAAAAGCTATTTTTCCAGCTGTGTCCCTCGAACTATGCAAACATTGTTAAATATAAAGTATTAAGCTAGCAAAACAACTATTGCCAAAAGTGTAATGAAAATCTGTATTACCAAACAACATTGCATCGAAATGTAACCTCTGAATCTATAATCCTGCAACTCTGATTTACATTAGATTACACGAGAGCTAAAACTTCTGCTTTGCAATATCCTTTATAGCATTTTCTTTATGAATGCAACAGCAGCATTAAACTTTTCAAAGTGTTTACAACAACTGATAAAAAATGTTACCTTTCAAAGTCCATAAGTGGAAGATGTAAAGCATTTTTTAAACAAACATCCAAGATCTCTGAAGAAGTTGATCAGAAATGTTAAAATTCATATTTGAGTATGTTGAGTTCATATCCAGTGCATAACTTGAGACATTGCTGAGATCACTTTAAAAATCCAGAGAAAACGCATGTGAGAAGAATTAAGTCATTTTCTCTGGAAAAATAGCAAGAGATTGATGTATAAGCCTCTTATTGCTGTCTGAGAAAAGAAAAGTGATCACCACGAGTTACTTTATATAGATATAATTCAGTTTAAAAACGGATATATCAGTGAAACCCCTAATAGAGACCTATTAGTTTGACAGAGTTTGCTTGCGTTTTAATCGAGTGTGTTTCATTTACAGCTACTAAAAATACCCGGCGTTGTTTAATCCTGCAAAACAGCACAGATGATAACCAACTCTTTAATTGGCATTTCGACTTTCAGACATTGTCACATCAACATAATTCACTGGGAAGTTTTCAGCCCGGCTGTGTTTAAGTGTTCAAATTGGTCTCAGCTCAGTTGCTCCCATTGTGTTGCCGTAATGAGTCATCCTTTTAAAACGCGGTGTCGATGACCACAGTCAGAGCCTTTCTGAAAAGACCCAGACTGCACACGGGGCGCCATCAGCGGTGAATGCCATTCACAGTGTGTAAGGGATAGGTCAAATCAATAGAGTGTTTCCCCTATTTTCCTGTCAACCTCTATTGTTTTCCTCATTCTGAAAGCTTGAAAACACACTCACAAAAAGGATGCCAGCCCCGAGGCTGTAAAAATAGCAGGCAACCTGTGCGGCGAGAAGAGAACAGGAGAATATTTGAGAAGTGGCAGGAAAAGTGACGCAGAGATCAAGCGATTAACACAGCGCAGGGGCCGTGGCGATGCGTGAGGGGCTGGCAGAGGAAACCAGCACACACGCTCAAACTCAATCTCTTCAGTCAGAGAGAAACGAAAGAGTGGAGGAAGAGCGTGAGAGGGAGGACAGAAGGTGTGAAATTGAGACAAAAATGAGGGAAGGAAGGGGAGAGGGAGAAGAGGTGTAGATAAGGAGTTTGGGACTCTCTCTTCCTCTGTCATGTGTACTTAGTAGACACTTTCACAAGATCAATACACTCAAAATCCTGCCTGCTATCCACAGGTGGCCACAAGTGTGTGTGTGTGTGTGCGTGCGTGCGTGCGTGTGTGTACAGGTTTGGCTCTACTTGTAATATACTAGTTTGCCATTGCCATGTCCCTCGAGTCTATGAAACTCAAATCTATGAGATCCCTAAGGAGAAGCAGACCAGTGCAGTGCTGTAGTGTTTTTTTTATATTAAAAAATCAAGACAAATGGACTCTCCTGCTTTTAAGAGATGTTTCTCCTGAAAAAAAGACCTCAGAAGTCTAACATAAGTCTCCATTAGTGTTCAGAACAGATCTAAACAATGTTTCAAACTGTGTTCAGAATTGCCAGGAAAACTAAAAACATTGTTTTCAATATGAACCTCCAACACTCTTTGAACATTTATGTTAGATTAATTACATTTTATATTCATTTTTAAACAAAAACAGCCTTTCGAAGTCCTATCTGTTTCTTGCAATAAAAACACTTTCAACATGTATGATAATAATCAATACTATACCATTCACTACAGTTCTACGATTCATTAAGCATCATTTGCTCATTCTTAAGGTTTTTTTTATTTCCTGAAAAACAACAAATTTGCACATAAGAGGTTTCAGAAGGACAGTGAGGATATACAACTTGTAGTGAAATTTAAATCTGGTATAATCCATAGACTGTACATCAAAATGAATATATAAATATATATATATATGTATGTATGTATACATGTACTGTACCAAAATAAAGTGGACAAAATAAAACTGAAATGAAACAAAAATTTTGAAATAAAACCATTGATTTAAATTTATATAATTTATATGTTTTTAAATACAACAATGTAAGAAAGAATGCACAATACTGTACTAATATAAAGGAATTTCACTTGTATTTAAAGTTTGAAACTGCAAGTGAAATTGTCTGTAAAATTAACAGATATGTACTGGCAGAAAATTAAATGTACAAATAATGTACAAATAAAATTAATCTGAATTAGCCACCTCATTGATAATGTCCCTCCATCTAATTCTAGCATGAGTTGCCAGTGTTTTTGCAGTTTAAAGCGAGACTGAAGCACTGAGATCAGCCTGCAGCTAGCAGACCAGTGAAATTGAATTCAACAGTAAGCAATATTAAAAAAGGGCAGAGGAATCCCCATGGGCCCCCCTTAACTTCGAGTCAGTCAGAACTTTAATTAAACTTTCTATTTACACACATAAAGTGTACTTTAGCTTTTCATAATTCTGCGACAAGCAAAGTCTGTGCTAATACAAATTCCAGGCGAAAGGTTGCGGTAATATTGAAGCAAATTATTGGTATGTAGATTATTGCGAGTGGCACAGTTAACGCCCGAAGTTAAATATCACAGAGGACAGAATACAATTTGGCTCTTGGTCAATTCTGAATCAAATTCTTATTTGAGTTATTTGAGTTTAGCTTAGAAACACAAACACATGTGCAATGAGGAATACAATGTATGCAGCTATTATAAATGTGTGTGGGATGTAGACAATAAACAATACGAGATAATAGCTACATCACCTTACATCACCTTACATCACCCATCCAATTTCTCAAACGTTGCCCTGAAAACCTCACAGACTGTATTACTCAATATTTAGAGGAGTATCCCATAATTTATTCATCAAAGTGTGGTGTGGTTTGAAACGCTACCTGATAGGACCTTCACCGTGCAGCATGAGGTAAAAACCTCTGTCTGACTGTCTCTTACATCTGTCTGTTCTCCTGCTGGGTGCTGGAGGGGGCAACCAGCAATGTGGCAATTCCTTTCACACACTTCACGAATATGTTAGTGTCTGCAGAGGTTCCTGAGGTGAGACAGAGAGAACACGAGTGAAGGAGCAAGCGAGAGGTGCTAACAGCAGTAGCACCACAAATCATCAATGCTGTGCTTTAAATTAGGACATGAAAATGTGCACTCAACGCAAATTCTAGCAACTCAAGGCAACTTCAAAGAAAACTTGGTTTAAACGCACACACGCACAAAAAAGTATAACTTACAAGGGCACTTAAAAGTGTCGTCAGTGCTTGCGAATTCTTTTGATTCATGAATTAATCATTATTTAATTTGCTTATTCTAAATGAATTCGTTTTGTTCGAGTTCAACTAACTGACTCATTGTTCTTCGTGTGAGGAGAAAATGATCAGTGATTGATGATTTCATTTTGTTTATTACACAATAAGCAAAAAATTACACAATTCGTAAAATTTCAAATGTACACTATTTGCTTTAAAATTGCAACCAACGGCTCACTCCACCGCTCACCCCTACCTTTCGGAGCACTACGGTGGCTGACACAGGACAAACATGCCGTCACGTTTTCACTTCTTTGCTGAAGCAGTTTGTCTGTTTAGGGCTACTGTAGAAACAACATGGTGAATTCCATGTAAGGGGACCCGCAGTGTATGTAGATAGAAATAACTAATTCTAAGATATAAAAAACATAATGTTTCATTATGTAAGGTCACCTCTGAAGACATAGTTATATATATTATATTGCATTTCTACCAATAGAACCTCCTCAATATTACACACAGCACTTTTAATTCACCCATTAAACTTCATATCTAGCGGATTCGTGCAGAAATGTTCTTCGGTCTTGCCGTGTGTGACCTACAGTAAAATCATGATGCAGGTGATCACATCCACCTCAGGTTCAGCATGAGATGCGTTGTGATGGAGCGTCTCACCCCACGAGGTGAGTGTGTGGGTGACTGAACTGTGTAACGGTCAGCGATACAGACGAAGACAGCAGTGTGTGTCCTGGGAGCAGATGTATAAATCTCTAAGCAGCTCGACCCACATGTCACAAATATTTGCGAAAAAAGTATACTAATATAAGTATGCTTGATAAGGAACCCCACACATGCTTAAAGTAACTATAAGGATTTAAGACGGTGATGACGGTCCAATTTTTTCAATTAATGAAAGTGAACAGGGACTAGATCTTCAAAACACACTCAGAAAAACACTATTAAAGTCATTCATACAACTTGGGTGCTATATTTCGAGCTTCTAATGCCATGTGTGATAAACCAAAATGTAAGACATTATTCACTACAGTTCCTGCCTATGGAACAAAAATTGTGTTCCATATGCATACTGTAAATATGAAATGTTTTTTGATGTAGCTCTGAAATTAAATATGGCGACAATACATCAACATGTTTGGCCATGAGACTCAATGGCATTTTCAACATATTTTGAAAAACTAAAAACTATGCGTTTTACAAACACAGCATTTTGGGGGACTGAAAACACGAACTTTTGAAAAAATTTGATCCCCACCAGTAGTTTTTAAAAGCGATGCCGTTATTGTAAACCGTGAAAATGCAAAACTGTGAAAACGCTGATGTCATGCACATGCATATCATGTGTTTAGTCTATAGGCATGTGCTAATATTCCCAAAACAATAATGGCGGACTCCCGATGTGTGTGGATCCATGTAAACACAGATCATTTTGGAAACGCTGTCATGTGCATGTGAAACTTTTCCATTTATCATTGTGTAACGGGACCTTAAATACTAAACTTTGCAAACTTGTAAGTCTGTTGTAAACTGTCTGATTCCCCTTCCCTATATCCCCCGAACAAACGTCTGTCCTCCCACAAAAGCTTCTCACTCACGTCGCTGCGGCTCCTGTTTGTTTGGGATTAAAGCTTTTTGAGTAAATGAATAATTTAAGTGCAATAACTCTCATACATAAATCAATGTCAAGTTAGCATCAGCCATGAGCAATAGGTGAGTGCTCCGTAAACTCAATTTAACATCAAATAAACGTCACCCAAATCAGATCACGTAGCGCACTAGCAGGGTAAAAGGGCCGATTTCAGAGGTCTCCAAAAGTTAATCTCAAAATACCGGCTCACCTTTCTGCAACATAATTTGTTGTTCGATGTAACATATGCCAGGCAAACGAACAAATCAAGTGCTTGAGCAATCGCACTGTAATCATCTTTCCAATAAAGGCAAAGCAACGGGCACGGTGGCCCCATTGTGCAATAAATTGTTACATTACATCTGATCAGAGCCTGCGGAGCTTCCTCTCGTGCCCGCGAACTCGTGTCTCTGTCACCGTCTTGCTTTCTTCTCGTTCTGCATGGCTAATGGAAGACGCAGATGAGGCTTTGAAAAGGTTTCACGGAAAACGCTCTCCCTTCTGCTCCCCGGAGAGACGAGAGACTAGTGGAGAGTTTCTCATCTGCGGTTCCACTTCATTTGAGCCCGTGAATGCAGTCAATGGATATGTAATTGTTCAGAGGCTGCAAAATAATGGGATCACTTTGAAATAAAACACAAAGTTAGACAATGGTAATTTAATACACCTATTTTGTATGGGTGTGCGCACATGGTACGTCCCAGTTCTAAAAGGTCCTGGTTTCTCTGAAATCTTTATTGATTTGTGCGTTAATCTTCCCCTGTGTGTCCTCATTCTGGAAGAGAGAGTGCTGCACAGTTGGGTTGGAAGTTAGTTTGTTTTGTGTTATGGTTGGACTCTAAAGAATCCTCTGGATCTGTGAGGTGATTATTAAACATTTTAAAGGACTGGAAATGTAATTTAGGAATTTGGCTCATGCAAAAGATACAAGGAACAGTTCACCGAACACGAAAGAAGATATTTTGAAGAATGTGGGAGACCAAACAGTTCTGGGGCACCATTGACTACCATATAGTAGTAGTTTTTTCCTACTATTGTGCCCCAGAACCGAGACATTATCTTTTGTTTTCAACAGAACATAGAAACTTATACAGGTTTGGAACAACTTAAGGGCAAGTAAATGATGTAGAATTTTCATTTTGGGGTGAACTGTTCCTTTTATCCTTATTTCTATATCTGACTTGACCATATAATGGTAAACAAAAAAAGATATTTGGAACTAACCAAATCGTTCTGGGGCACTATTGAATACCATAGTAGGAAAAAACTACTACTATGGTAGTCAATGTTGTTCAAAATATCAGTTTAAGAGTATTCCCCCCTCCCAAAAAAGCACTTTTTAACTAGCTATAAAAAGTTACTCACTCCCTGCCTTATAAATTGCTTGAATAAAAAG
Source organism: Oreonectes daqikongensis (assembly GCA_026939265.1). Classification (NCBI taxonomy): domain Eukaryota; kingdom Metazoa; phylum Chordata; class Actinopteri; order Cypriniformes; family Nemacheilidae; genus Oreonectes; species Oreonectes daqikongensis. The sequence continues at coordinate 5,029,341 of JAOTQM010000351.1, read as the reverse complement.
AAAATGTGTCATTGCTCTCTTTTCTCTACAGTGCTCTCCCTTCTTAATATCTTGTCCAGATGGCAAAGGTTTCCAAGGGATCTACAGAGATCAGGGTCGAGACTTACAGGCAAAAGTCAAAGAACAATATAGATACATAAACAGAACACAAAAGCTACAACAGCATGCAAGCCACAGCACTGGAAATGATGGTGTTGAGAATAGTCTACTGTACATGGTCTGCGAACCTTTCCAATCCAAAGCCCTTTAAAACCAGCAAACCAGACAAAGTCAGAAAGCTAAACAGGACCAGCAAACTTGCATGTGTTCTAATCCAATATACCTTGCTTCTGAAACACACAACTCACTATTATGACACAAACAAATTTCAGACAAAGATAATGAATGACAAACAAGGTTACAATAAACTTAAATATTCCATAACATGAACATAAACAATGACATGCACGACAGGTAATTCAGCTCGAAAAATCTTTCTCTGCTTAACACATGCTTAACAATGGCACTTCTGCAAGCGAGTGCATTAGCTGCAATAGGAAACATTAAAAGCAGAATGAAGTGCTTGAACATAGTGTCAGCTTGTTAATTGCGGGAGCTGTGCGTAATTTGTTGCTGGAAGGTGTGTTCTCTAACCGCCAGCAGGCATGTTAATAATTCAGTTCCTGCGGATTATGAGATAGACATTTCAGCTCGGAGGGACGTTGAGCACTTGCGTTAGCACCGGAATGCATTTTGACAGAACCTCTCCGGTCTCGCTGCAGAAGTCGTATGCAAAATATCAAAACTCGTGGAGGTGTAATTTTGTTCAATTATAGAAAATATAACATGAATTATTGTCGAAACTATAGGGCTTTCATGTTATGCCAGTCTGACGAACTTCATAACAGAATATCACTGGTAACACAATGCACTTTAAAAGGACAGTACACACAATTATTGAATTATTTAGTCACTCTATATGTTAATCCTAAACTCTTTGATTTTCGTTTTTCCGCAGAACACAAAATAAAATGTTATGAGGAATGTTGATGACCAAACAACATTTGCCCCCATTCACTTTCATTGTATGGACACAAAAACAATCAAAATTTCTTTTTGTATTCCACAGAAAAAAAGCAAGTCATATACAGGTTTTGAATGACATAATCTATGACATAATTTATATTTTGAGTGAACAATCCCTTTAAGGCATTCAAGAATGTATCACTGAATTCATGCTAAACATAGTACACTGTAAAAAGTTTGGTTTAACTTAAAAAAAAATAAGTAACCTGGCTGCCTACAAATATTGAGTCCCTTCAACTTAAAAAATATTAGTTAACTAATGAATTTCATGCAAACTCATCATGTTAACAAATTTTTAAGTTGAATTAATTCAAAATTTTAAAGCAGCCAGGTTACTTATTTTTTTGCATTGAGCCAACATTTCTTTTTTACATCCATCATGTAAAGAAATAACATAAATATCATATCAGTCAAATGTAAATATAAGTCCGGCACACAGATGTGTGCTTTAAAACACACAAAATACCCAACGGCTGAGAAACTATTAACAACTTTATAGACTAAATATATGCAGCATAATATTTTATACTGCATGATATCAATGAAAATATGCACAATATGACTATCACGTGCAAATGTATAAAACACTGTACCACAGGTCTACCAGCCTTTCCACGCTACGCTCAAGTGATGAGTTCCAAAGGAAAGTTCATTTACCTCCTTCCTCGGAAATTGATTCAAATATATTCCTCCAGCGACGGCATTCTTGCACCTCAAGTAAATCAGAGTTTGCTTAATTAATGCAAATTTCCCTCATCTGAGAACGTGCTGGAAGAGAGTTGAAGTAAACTGTGATACCATCATCGAAGAGCTTCAGGACATACACGCGGCTCGAAATGAGATGCAAAGAAAACAACTCAGACCAAAGTTTGTCGAGTTTTGAAGGCGCTGGGAAATAATGATTGTGTTTTTAACAAATTCCATCTGTGAATGCACAGAATGAGCATGTTAACATATGCATGAAATAGTTTCATCTAGAGCTCCAGTTTAGGATGACTAAACAATTACATTAGCATTACAATTGTGCACAACTTTGTTAGCGCAATTGTAACAATATAACTGCAGCTATTGTCTTTGCCTTAGGGTATTAGTTAACATCATCAACATTAGATATTCTCCTTAAAAGAAAAGGTACGCAGTGTTTGAGCAAAACATATTTCTACTGCATTGTTTCAGTAGCAGCTTAAAGCGCTCATACTTAAATAACTAAATACACTCTAAAATTGTTAAAAGCAACACAATCGGTTCTTAACGTAACTAAGAACAGATTTACGTTAACAAAGTTAAGGACAACATATTTTGTTACTTTTAACTCAACCTTGTGTTTATCTAAAACACAATCAACGATTAACAAAACAGTGTGTTAAAATTCCATGACACAAAAATTGTTTTTATTATAGTAAGAGTGAAGTAACCAGAGGCAACTTTCATTATATGATCAACATAGTGTAGGCTTCTTTATCTTATATGATGAAAACATACTGTAATATTATCTTTTGCCATTGAGCTTGGCTCATATTTGGAGACAGTATATGGTTGATGTGGTATCAAATTGTGGAGAGTCGGTATGTTTGCTCATATTCTAGGCTCTTGACCTTTTAAAAATCTACTTTTAGCTCTTAGGAAATGAATGCCATGTTCAGTCTAGTTTTAATAAATCAAGATTTATTAAAAAAATAAAAGTACCGAACTAAAATGTATAAATGGACCTTAGTCAGGGTAGATTTAATCTAGAACAAATGAAAATGAGGTTGTGAGGCATAAACAATAGCTGAGTTTCCATTACTGTTCAAATTGCACAAATTTAAATTGCGAATTAAAATACACCAAATGGAAACAAATGAGCAAAAACTCTAATATATTGCAAAAAAGTCTTGCATTTGCAGGTCACGTGGTGTTCGAAAACGTCACATGATTTTTTAAGATGGTGTGGTATGTTTGGGCTAGATTTCTCTTCATACTTCCTCACAGTATAGCGCTATGCACCTTCAAAGTTGGTTCAACCCACCATAAAATCCAACGTTTGGCAAGAATGACTTACCACGAGTAGACAAAATTCGGTCGCAAAACATTGTTTAGCGGAAAAGCCGTCATTTTGCAATATTGTTATCGACATTTAGAAATTATTGCATAAGATTTGCGCAAATCTATAATGGAAGCTCAGTTACTCTATCGCTTAAAGGAAAAGTCAGTGTAGCAACCAATGGCTCATTCCACGCTCCCTCCTTATTTTCGATGCACTATGGAGGCTGTAAGAGGATTGTTGTCACGTTTTCGCTTCTTTGCCGAAAGAGATAATGTATTTACAAAACGCGTTCTGTAGAGCAGTTTGTCCGCTTAAGGATACTGTAGAAACATGGCGGCGCAGCATGGCGAATATTATATGGCATTTAGATCCTCCTAGATGTTTTTTGTGAAAATAATTTCTTCATGCTCTAAAATTGTTTGAATTCAACTTATCAGTATGCACAGATAAATATGCAAATGAGTCCCCGCCTCCACTCAGTGACCTCAGGTTGGGTTACCGGATCCACTTTGTCAACTATGTGACGTGACTGTTTACGAAGTGTTTGTGATGTCGAAAAATAGAGCGGTTTTATACGGTTTCTCATTTAACGCTTGAGATTAGACAAGACATCTACCCTAAAGGTGCATTGAGCCAAAGTGGCCATGTCAGGATGCACAAACAAACAGTGTTTACACATTTTTGGCGAATCATCCTTCCAATGGCTTCCAGCTGTCTCTGCGCATTAAACTGGTACGGGAGAACTTATTCTAACCATCAAATAAATTACACACTTCAGCTTTAAAAGTCCCACAAACACAGTTATTTCCTCAGAATGCGTGAATGAGAAGTCAGTTCCCTGGAAATACTGTTGCTGCCAGGAAGAGCAGCAAACAAGTCCTAAACACGCATCATTATCTCAGGTTTACAGCACAGAGATACTGAAGGAAAGAACATTCAGAGCAGAATAGTGAGCTGTCCATCCAAGTGGAATAAAGATATTGTAACTGTATGTAGGTGTACAGGAGAAGCAACCAATTATGTTCCAACTTTCCAAAAGCATTTCAGGTCACCACACCAGTTACACATATGTAATTTAGACAACTGTGCAGACAGAACTACAGTAAGTGTGTGTAACCCAGTTCCTAATGATAGGCCAGCGGCAAGCAGAGTCCCACACACTCTTGCGCATCGACGATTTCATTCGTGTAGAATCACGCTACGCTGTCATGTGACGTGTCTGCTTTCATTCACTCAGATGTCAATGGTTTGTGTTTAATTGAGCAGCAGTTACAGGTTTAGCATGGTGCCGTGCACGGATTCATCTGCTATAGTGGGCTGAAAACTGTTCTGCACAGCAGAGAGAAAGTTTGGGCAAGGGCGCAAAGTTCCTTCAGGCATCTTTGTTTCACAGCTGTCAGGATGTCAAAACAATGTTTACTGCACAAGAATACTGAATTCCCACAAGCTCAGCTATGCTCTGAATCATGATTTCCAGTGATCTTTGAAGTTTTAAAGCTACCGTGTAAACAGAGATGACATAAGCAGACACATAAAGTATGTAAATTATTCTCTAAGTGTATAAAATAATCATACAGCTGTTTTTCCTAGCCTTCTTTTTGAGGTCTCTAACTTTACACATCTTTTTGTTACTTCAGTTAAAGGCTATTAATGGGATAATTCGCCCAAAATGAAAATTCTGTCATTATTTACTCACCTCACTCATTTCAAACCTGTATGACTTTCTTTCCACCACAGAACACCTATTGAAAATGTTGATAACCGGCGGTACCCATTCACTTCTATTGTATGGACACAAACCAATTATTAATTCAATTCCACTTTAGTTTAAAAAAGTTAAGACCATTTCTGTCAAAATTAAGACCATTTTCACAAATTCTTTCATTTTTCATGTCATTTCAAACCTGCATGACTTCATCTTCTGCAGAAAACAAAAGATATTTTGAAGAATGTTGGTGACCAAACAACATTGGCCCCCATTGACTTCCTTTGTCAAAATATCTTCTTTGTGTTCCAGTCATAGGTTTTTGTAAATGACGACTGATGTTTTCGTTTTGCATTAACTATCCCTTTTAAAGACTTATATTAGAGTTTTCTTTGTAAGCGGTTGTCTAAAGCCAATAAGCATAAACTGTTGTCAGCAAATCGTTTCCCATCATTCTTTTCATTTGCACAGACAGTAAAAAGCCACTGTGGCTTCTGGCTTTAAAAACAGTTTCTGCATGACTGTCACTGGAGCATTTCAGCACAGGTCAACATAAAATCACAGAAATTCAAACAGCTTTTCTAACCAACATTGGTGCAAACACATGCAGATCGATGCGTTGTGATGCGATCGTGTAATTTATCTTCACACGTGTACTTTAGTGACATTCCCAGCTTCCTCACATCTCTATATCTATTCCCTGCACACCGTGTAGTGTCAAGGTTTTCCCCTCTATAAAACATCTGGCATCACTCGCAACTTCCAAGAGAGTCTGTTTTACATGCTCTCAAGAGGCAAGGTAAAGAAAACAATGGAGAATCCAGATTGCGAGGTAATAAATCTGTTAAACCGGCTTCATTGTTCTTCCCTGAAGTCCTAGTTGCCATGAATTATGTTGACATAATTGCCAACATGCCTCCGAGCATGTATAAGCTGCTTCGGAAAACAAGGTCACGTTATATCACGCAATAATTCCCAAACGCACACACAAACAAGCAATGCAAAATTCCCCGATCAATCTCTGGAGGATATTGATACAGTACATAGGCTGCAGATGTAATTTGTGTGTGAAGCTCACAGACGTGAGATACGGTTTATACACAGCACTGCAGTTCATCACGCAGGTGCAAGTCTGAGAAATCGAAAGAACATTTGGAAATACATTTGGAAACGTTCGCTTTGAACTAGGAAAGAATGAAATTAAAATGTCAGAATGATAAAAAATTTGCAATAGATAGTTTTCAAATGCTGCGTAATGTTGCATGTAATTGATCTGATGATTATCAGGAGTTAATTAAAGATTTATTTATATTTAAAATATAAATCTTTTATGTTAAAATGTTACTGCAGCTGGTTTTAGCGACAACATAAACAAAAGTTAAGTGGCCCGAACTCTACATCTTGCATGTTCTGAGTGGAAGGTTGTAAAGAAAGCAGCAACCGGATCTACAACCGGAATGTTGTCCCGGATCCTGTAAAGGGAGCGCCGCTAACATTCTCAATGGTATACGTTAGCCATTGGGCCAGGAATAAAGAGGTCCACCCATAAAAAAAAACTTTCAATTGTCTGGGCAACATAAATCTTCGGGATGGCCGTGGTTCAACAACACCCACTTTAAGACTCACTTAACTCCAAAACAAAGATAAAGTGGTGAAATTATGTTACTAAATTACCAAAGGGAGGAAACAATAGCAAAAAGGAGAAACAAAAGTAAAGTGCATGGAGAACACCATTAACTACTACACAACCACTCAAACTGATCCCAAATCAGACGAGCATTAATCATAATCTGAAATATTACTAAAGCCATGATCATTACAAGATATACGCAAATATGACCTTGCTTGTTCAGGAAACAGAGCAAAAAGAAATGACTGCCTATAAAAGCTTTAGAAGCAAACGTGTCATGCATTAAACACGCACATCGCATATGTGCATATGGACCGCAGTGAACATTTTCAGTCAATAAATCTAAGTGCAGTCAAAATGAGTAGCACATTTACGGTCTGTAAGGTTTAAAAGCTTTTTTAAAAAGTTGCAATCTCTGCTCTGATCTTCTTAACCGGCCTTCACTTGCTGGTTGCCCTCCACGTCACAAAGTTTATGAGGCCAGAGACGTAAACACACCACACATAAGCATTGAAGAAACATACAGTACTGTATATTCCCAGAGCATGTAAACTAGAACAATACTCTCGAAACAACGTGGCATTAAGGCCAATCCTGTCAGGATGGGTCCTCACAGGTATTAACTCATCTGGGAAATTTCTGATGGATGAAGCCGAGATATGCTCTGTACTCGTCCGCTGGGAATATCCTCGTTCCCTCTTTCTTCCTCTGTTGCCCCTCTCTCATGGGAATAGAACAGTAAGGAAAGAATCCTCTCCTGCTTCCAGGACATTAGCTCTGATCAAACGGCTGCACACGTTTCCCATGATGCTCTCTGTACCTTCTGCCCTCAACAGAATATGGGCATTATAGGCTGTGCATTATGAATGTAGGTGGGCATACAGCACTGTGCATTTCATAACATTTATATGGAAGCAGACGGTGAGGTTTTATAAAGGTTTTAGATGATAATTCAATCTTTATGATGATAATGTGTTTATATATGTTTAGTGTTACATGGTTTCTCTCAATAAACTGCATTCTCAGAACCATCATTTCTAAATGTATATCTTCATTAAAAAGATGTTTTATTAGGATGTAGCACAACCTTGACTCGCAAGGACGAGGAAAAACACATTTCTGGTTTCTGTTTGTGTCATTAATATTTATTAGAAGGCGGCGAGTGCAAAAGTATAGACACCAGCAAAAAAGTTTATCAAAGTGCACACTTTTTATCAGGCTGGTAATGTAATTAGTCCTGGGTGAATATCATCTCCTTTACATCACCTTAACCTGCTCTGGGATGAGGGGAAGAGTCAGGGTTCAGGAACGGGTCCCTGGCAACACTTTGTCATAAATAATAGTCCACACATCTCCAAGTCTTCTGCTGATCAACCATTCTGAGACACAGCGAGCGTAGAGAAAAATACAAGGACGCATTTCTGGTGTTTGCGAGTCATTCAGCTCTGCAGGAAAACTTGGGAGATGCTGAATAGACACATAAATATAGCTGTGCAATTCTGCTGAGTCCCTAGAATAACTTTATCAGAGTATAACTTCCTTTAGTTTCTCATAAATGCCACAACTACGGCTTTATGAATATTTAGTCTATTATTTTTTGGTTTTTGATTGAAAGCAAATGCGGTAGGACAGTGGGTAAGTCAATAAGGACGCAAGCTGGATTAGAATGAGTGTGAATCTCACCTCAATGAACCAAAATTCAATATTCATACTAAATCATGGACATACATGCAGCATTATGCCAATCATAAATCCTCATTTCCGAACTTTGTTCCAAAATTTATTGAATTGCCTTTGTAGATCATCAGATGTGAACCCAATGTTCCAAAAAAGTCAAACAATATGCTTAAAAAGGTGTTTACAGACAGATGAGATGATGCAAGAAATGCTGCACAGCTCAAAGGCAAAAGCAAAGCATTCAAATAGAAATGCAGAAATTCATCTTTCACTACAGTATGTAAAGGTTTTTCCTGTAACCTGTAATTTTAAGAAAAGCTAATGTCAATTTTGTAACTGCCATATGAACAATGTCCACAATTTAAGTGAAATGTAATTTTTAGAAGGTTATGACAAATATTATTGATACATGTAACCACCCTATTTACACATTAACAAATTCCTGTACACTGTAAAAACTAAATTTTCTTTTGTTTTTTTTTTTACAGATTTTCCACATAAAATGTAAAAACCCCATGAATTTTACGGTTTTGTTTCACAGATTTTCATGTATTTTTGAAATACAATAAAAGACCACAACTTTACAAGAAAAACATGGTAAACATGTAATTTTACAGGGAAAACTGTTATTTTACAGTTTATTCAGAAAATGTCCTTATTTTTTTTCTGTTTATTTTTGAAATACTGCAAAACTGTAAAATTACAGAAAAAGACTGCAAATTTACAAGAAAAATAAAAATGTATTATATGTCCTTATATCCTGTAATTTTACAGAAAATTGTTTTTATTTTATGTTATATTTCTTTTTTTACAGTGTACCTGCATTGCGCAGACAGAGTCTTTTACTCTTGTCTCCTGTTGTTTGAAAGTTATGAAATGTCTTAGGAAGAAAGAGCATTGTGCCATAAATAAGTCCTCATGTAGGGCAATCTTTTATCTGTAATTGCAAATGCTCACACATATGCGTATATTAATTGTTCTGTTTTTATCAGGTATTGATGGCAATTTCCTTTTCTGCTGTACATAATCAGACATTAGAAAAGAAACCGGTTCAGTCCCTGCTGTGCATAATCACATTCCATTCTTTTTCTTGTGCTGTTAGAGCGTCTTTATATGCCACGTCTCTTTTTATGCAACTAAAACTAAGTTAAAAAACATTATAAAACTTATGTAATGCCTTGGTTTGAAAATGAAACACAGACTATATAATGTTCATTATTCATTATACATGGGCTTTGATTTAATTCCATATACTTTAGCTCAGCCCTTTAAATATTTTAACATTGAACAGAAAAGTAACTTTTATAATCTATTCTTATAGTAGAATTTTTATTATAGAGTATTCCATTTCAATTATATATGGATAATGTATATATTTAAAGTATTTTACTATTTGGTTTACATTTGTTTATTTGGTTAAAATCAGCTAACTTGTCACTGAGGAGTCACATAGTCACATTCTATATTTACAAACCACAGAAAAATGTACATTTACATTGTATGTCAAGACATTAGGCCACTATTCAGGTTTCCTTTATTATTTACAATGCGCAACATTTTTTGGTTATTTCTGTAGAATTCCGTACAGTCTGATCTCACCTGCATTGCAATACTGTACAATATCCCTTGTGTAATCAGACAGTGTATAATGGTGGTGTTTCACCTGAAGCATTACAGCAGGTGAAGAATGAGGGTCAAAGCGAGAGAAGAATGAAAGAAAACCAAAAGACACAGTGCCAAGAGGAGGTGAGAGGAAGGCGATACAAAGTATTAAACAGTGTAAAAAGAACTGTATATTATATTGATACTTAAACGGATAGTTCACCTAAAAATATCATTTACTCACCCTCGAGTTGTTCCAAATCTGTATCAATTTCTTTGTTCTGTTGAACACAGTGAAATATTGCTTGTAACCAAACAGTTCTTAGCCACCATTGACTTCCATAGTAGGAAAAACAACAGCGTGCCCAAGAACTGTTTGCTTTCCTAAATTCTTTAAAATATTAAAAGACATTTTTAAAGCAAGTTTTCCTACTATGGTGGCCAAGAACTGTTTGGTTACAAGCATTCTTCTAAATATCTTTCTCTGTGTTTATCAAAACAAAGACATTTATACAGATTTAGGACAACACGAGGGTGAAATGAAGACAGAATTTTCCATTTTGGGTGAACGGGTTTACCCAAGAATTACATTTCTGCCATTTACTCACTCACATGTTGCTTCAAAACCTGTATGACACAAGAGAAATATTAAAGAATATTAATGTTGCTCTTTCTTTCATACAATGAAAGTGCACAATGGCTCAGGTATCATCAAGATCATCAAGAAATAAATACAGATTTGGTATGAGGGTAACAGAATGAGTAAAGAAATTTAACTAATTCCTTTAAGTTTACTGTAAGTACTGTGTTATAAATGTACTCAATTAAAAGATAAAGTAACCAAAAAACACTTTTTGTCGTGCATGGTCAAAAAATGTTTTTGCTTAACTTTTGAAATTGACTTATGAAATCAGTCCAGTACAGAGTTTTTCTCATTACAGATGCACTGCAAACATCTGTTTAATCACAATTTCTTGCTGTTTTCTTGACTTTGAAAGACTTTAGGAGGACACACCAGATGAAACCAATATCCTACAACATATTGTCTAAGCTGATTTTACAGTTAGACACTTAAATAAAGTTTTCTGTAGAGGCCAGTTTCAACTTTAACAGCAATATGTATTTAAAATGCATAACTTCACAAGGACAATTACAATTTTACAATAAAATGAATGTTATCGACTAATTCTAATTGAAGGGGAAGAAACCACAGCAGTGAATTTTTATATATTGTTATAAAGGTTTTTCCATAAAAATGTAATTGAGCAAAAGTACAAAGACTGAAGTACTTCATGCCCCTGCAAGTTCATGTCCATGCCAGTAAAAACCAAAGACTGACAAAAGATTGTAAAAGTGGAAAAGGTGTGAAAAGGCAAACATCTTAAGGAAATCTTAAGACATAAGTCAAGATAAGACAGAGACACCTAGAGTAGAGAGGGTTTGAAGGAGAGAAGATCAGAGTTGAGTGGGATACTGTGATGCCCTCAACTCCCTGTAATCCCAGATCACAGCGCTCCGATAGCATCTGGCCCTCTCGCTCAGGATTAACAATAAAACCCCACAATCCAACAGTCCCTCCCACACAGCCGTCAAACACGTGCTTCCTTCTCCTGACCAGAACGAGACCATGGGTCGGTGCGTTCATTACGTGATGCATGCTGAGAGTAATTGATGCCAATCTCTGTTTAAATGCCAATTAAACCAAAGATATTTGCTCTCTGAAGCATGTCGCAGAGGTACTTCTATAGTGGAGAAACAAACGGTGTTGTAAAATAGGAAGTACAACATCTTGTTAGCATAAAACGAGCATACTGTACATGTTAATGTAGTTTCACGCTGTAAAAGCGCTTGTTAACAATGGCACAGTTCTACCCACACAAAGACAAAAGTCAAGTACAGAAAACATGCACTAAATAAATAGAAGGAATAATAATAATAATATATAAATAGGACAACATAAAAAGGCAGCTCAATAACTAGCAGTTTTTTTATTTATTTACGTTCTTAAAATTAGCAGCTAAAAAGTTTTTAGATACAACTTTTCTCCATATTGTGAATTGCAAAGCCATTTAACATATGAACGGTCAAAAGAGACAAATATTGTATGCACACGTGTGGCCACATTTATCATTATAACCCTCTTCTAATTATAAACGTTCAAGCTGGTTTCATTCGCCGCGGAAAAGCTTACGTGACACCGCCATGATGTGCGACTGATGAGCGCTTTATGTTGATTAAAACGTGAATGAATCTGTAATTTTGCCTGCAATTTATTTCGGCATCTCAAAAGTGGCACTCAGTACAGACAACAGTGTTGCTCTACACAGCTCTCACAGCTGCGGGCAATTATGCCGTGGAGCACCGGGGCCGTCGTGCTCTCATCCGTGTTCATCAGCTCGCTGAAGTTTTCAAGGAAAATCTGCTGATGCAAAGCAGTGTGTAAACAAGGTTTCCCCTTATGTTTATACTCAGGTAGGTCACAGAGCAGACGGCTTTACAGCAACGTTCCTTCTCATTTTTATTCATGCCGAGCAAAACCTAATTCTACTGGGCAGACCCTTCGGCCACCTCTAGAGATTTACACATGAACGTTGCTGTATGAAACCGACAGTATACAGTGTATTGCTAGTGTATAATAATTTTGACTTACTCTTTTTTTCCCTCAAAACAAATGTTTATCATACACATTATATACATACACATACTGTATATAGTCATGCCCAACACTGTGTTCAGGCTGCATTGAGCTGTAAATTGAAGTTCTGTTTCGGAAAAAATGAGGGTTGTGTATTTTATTTATGTACAGATAAAATTGTAGTTATTTCTTGCTACATATGTGTTTCTTTATCCATGCATGTTTTGTATAAAGGGTTTCAAAGCAACAACATAAACAAACATTACTGCACATTGCATGCATGCTTCGGGTACACATCCACAAAGAAACCCAGATTATGTCTGATAACAAGAAAATGACATTAGCTAGCAACTTAAAAGTATGTATAGTCAGTATTATTTTGGGTAACTAGTAGAAAACACGTTACTTGACTAAACTTAAATGAAGCGTTTCTGTTGGCCTACAGCGTGTTTTTCAATCGTTTCTAACAGAAGTGGCGCATTTTCTGAAAAATAAAAAAATGTCATCTCAAAATTATTAGATATATTTTGATGAGATGAAATATGCAAGATTGGATGGTTTAATGTGTCACTGTCTGAACACAATGTCAACAACAGTGTTGAATGCAGGTCTATTAAGAGAGCTTGACTTTGCTTCTAAAACCTCTGTGTCCCATTGAATCTATAATACCCCACTGCATGAGAAACAGGTTTAATAACAAGCACGCTTTATCATCCAGGTGATCACGCTGAGAGTTTATCCAGCCTGTCAGAACTTCCTGTACCTGGCACCCTTACAAAGTAAGGGTCCTTCCAATTTGATCCCCTTTGCTCTTATTAAAAAGACCCCTGAAGAACAGTAACACAGCCTCCCCCCCGCATAACTGAGTCAGACAACAGGGGTGACTTTAACAACCATGCACATGCAGCCGATCTGCTGTCAAATGCAAAACTGCAGCCAGTATTTCCATTCGTGCATTTTAGAGTTCATTATGCAGGAGCAGAGCGAGATGGAACGCTTATGCAAAGCAGGAGCCAATTTAAGCCAAATAGATGCAAAAAAAAAAGCAGAAATGGTCTTAAGCTGCCTGGTTTGACAGCTATTTTAACACTGAAGGGGTTCTGACAAATGTATTAAGGATATTAGCTTGTACTCAACATTTAGAATGCTTTTTAAGGTGTACTAGTAAAATGTTTTTTTTACTATTTTGCATTGCATTTTCTTTGGTGGTATGATTTTTTAAATTGTATAAGAAAAAATATATACACATTACGAATATTACAATAAATATTATGGGGCAAATTCACAATTTGATTGTTACTAAACTCATCAACAAAATGTCAAGCTCACAGAGGATTGGTTCATGTTAGTAAACTTTTAATGGAGCTTCTAGTATAGACATCCTCAAACCGTTGCGGCATCGATCGTCTCCGGTGTAGATAGGCTATTAGCAAACCAAGTGCTAAAATAACACAGACAGACGTTGTGCCGCTATTACCGGGCACAATTCATTCTCAGTAAATTACCCTTCTGTCTCTGACAGGCACCTCGGTCCACGTCGCTCATAAGCCGCCACTGTTTTTTCGGCTGCGGGCATTTATCAGAATTACATATAAAAGAAAACCCTATTTACTGTTCTCTCCCTGTCTTACCCTCTGTTGTACTCCTCAGCGGGCATCATCCAGTTGTTATGGCTGTCGTAAATACATCTGACATTTTTGTCAGGCAGACCTGGAGGGCAGCTAAGGATGAAGGGGCCTGCTGACATTCATGGTAATAAACACGTAGTGCACTGACGCCATTGATCCCATCTCGGGCGCCCTGCGTGTTGACTATGCATCCGCTTTTGAAGTGGGATGGTAGATAAAAAGAGTCACGGCTGAGTTAATAATAAGAGCACAAAAGAGACGCAGCCTGTCAGGACAAATATGAGAAAAAGAGGAAAAGAACGCTATTTTCTTATCAAAAGAAGGGGGTGGGGGGACTGTCTACACATTGGATAAAAAAAACATGAAAGTAGGTCTGATACGTTTTTGACCTGCACGCCTTTACCTGTTGTTTCCCTCGTGGACTATCCAAAAGAGAATGGGGAAATTACACTTTTTCGCTATTTCAATGAGTAACAAAGGGTTTATTTTTTATTACTTGAAGGCAGATTGCAATGCTAATCCTTAATTTGAGAAAACAGTAATTTTCTCATTTCAATCTAAGCAAATTTTATCAGTTTGTTTGTTCTGAGGGTATAAAACATACTGTATAATCTTGGAAGGGAAGGCGGTAGGGATGGGCTGAGGGGGATGAAGCTCTGAATGTTTTTAGTAAAGCACCAGGGTTATTCTCACAAAACCACTGAAACATCATGGCAATAAAGATTTTAATTATAAAACATAATTCGGTAACACAAAACATTATCATAGTAAAGATAATATGAACCTAGTAATGAAATACTTATGTATTTTATTGCTTTTCTGATAAAATTCTAATAACCGTAACACGTCACGATTTGTCTGAATGCATTATACAGTATATCAACATCTAAAATATTTTGAAAAACAATTGGAACTTTTACTAGATGTTCTCAAATGACAAAAAAAGAAAAAATCATTAATATAATAAAAAAGTAGAAATAGTGTTAAAAAAACAAGTGTCAATGACTGATATTCTCATCAGTACACATGTACCAGTTCATTTCAAATGGCTTCCAGGTTAACAGAAACAAATGTTATTAAAAAATATAAATTAATTAATGTCTTTTTATGTGTGTGCTTAAAAAAAAATGTGTTTAGGCATCATGGCTTCCCTTTTTTAGCAAAACATGCTATAGGATTCATCGTTTTTAATGGTTACGGTAATTTTCTTTTTTATTAAAAATGTTCAAAATTGTGTTTTTAATTAATTTAAGGAAATACGTTGATGCAAGTGTTTTTAAGAAAATCATGTTTGGCATCTTGAAATCAAGATTTTATGAGAAGTAATTACTATGCCCTGTACGGATCATTTATTTTTGCACGCGCAAGTTTGTTATTTCAATTGTAGATGCTCGCGTAAACGCGTTTTCCATATGTTTTTAGACGAGAAATGTGAAATGGACTTTTTATATAAACTTATAAGTGTATATGCTGTATTTTGACACATATATACATACTGTATATGGATGTCTCTTGGCTAAGCCACGGATATCCAGTCACCCTAGATCTGCCTCTAGCTGAACTGCAAGTAATGCCAAGATCCAGAGGAACAGCTTGCCATAATTCTGTTTATTTTATTAGGAATATCTCTGAATAGGAGCGTGACCAACAGCTGTTTGCAGAGAATTAAGTTCTCTTACCAAAACACAACAGCCAATTTAGGTTTGCAAAGAGAAGCGTAGGTGAGAGATTAGTTTTGCCCCCCTAAAAAGATTGTCCGGAATATGAATGAGCAAATTTGCGTATCTTTGTCATCAGTGGCTTTTCATTAATATGTAATGCTTTACAAAGTGAAGTGACCTTACAGCATATACTGCTCAGCTTCTCAACTTCAAATATAATGGTAAGTAGAAAGCAGTCCGCAGTCTTCGTTAGATAAATTTTTTGCCTGAGCACTTCTGTCGCTCCATTTTTTCCAAGGACAAACATTTTCTATTTTTCAAAAGGAAACAGTCGATAAGGGTTATTTTATTCCAAAGTGAGCAGGTGAACTTCAATAACAAACTTCAAACACTGAAAAGAGTCCCTTAATATCAAACAAGAACCGCAGTCTTTCGGTTCACAGTTACCTGACTATACGGTAGCTCTACCAACACAAGCAGCCACCAAAATTAGAAAACATCAGAGTCCAGATGTGAAGTCCAAAAACTGAGAAGTTCAGCTCCATCTGTACAGTCTCAGCGATCCCCTGACCACAGATTTGTTATATCCGGAGGCTACGAGCTGATCTTCAGAACGCTGTGTTCAGACATCATTATCCACCTGACCTCTTGAGCATTCTTTTAAAAGAAACAAGGAAAGGGGCTGATCCGAGATCCTAAAGTGTCCAAGACTTTCTCCTCAGGCAGGAGAGGATCTACTTGCTGACCGACTCCTCCAGTTCCTCTGGTGAGAGTAAATTGGTTGCTCTACTTGTTGAATGGAGCGTCACATTAGCTCATTCTGTGAGCTCTGACTGGGTTGAATGGGCCATTCAGTGAAAATGGAACCATTAATGGGTCTGTCAGGTAAAGGAGAAAGCTCTTAAACAATTATCTACCAACACTTGAGAGCTAGGTGGTACTGTGTAATGAGAATACCCGTGCAGTCGATGGAACTGGCAAGGTGGTTCCATGTGATAGTAATATGCTGGTATTGTCATGAGCCATGAACATAAAACTGCAGCTCTTGTTTTGCTTCACTAAAATGATGATTTTATAATAAATTATGATTATGTTTCTGAATCATGGTTAATTTACATTCTCATTTCCAAATCACAAAGCATGTCAAACACTGTAAAATTGTGACAGTATTCGTTCTATTTGTGCCTTATGTGAAATGCATAATAATAGTACTATAGTCAGTTGATTCAGTTACAATTAACAATATTTACTTAATATTTTGAAAAATAAACCAGTTACAATGTTCCTAAAAAAATGTGTTGTTGTTGTTGGGCTGTATGGTTCAATAGAGAACCTTTAACATTCACAGAACATTTCTTTGTATTGATAAAGATTCTACAGACTATTTCCATTTTTGCATCAGATATGAACGAAGTTCCAGAACCGGTTGCATTTAGCCAATGCTGCGTCATTTAACAAATCAAAAATACTGAAGTGCCACCAAGTCATGTTTTACTCTAACTTCAGCAGCTCCAGGCATGTGAACAAAAGCGCCAATCTCATTGTCAGCCAGTTTTTGACACGGCACGTCAAACAAAAAAACCCGAGCTCGAGGCGTTTTTAAAATAAATGATGCTTTTACACATGCTGGCTCACGTGTCGGTTTGAACTCTCACATTGGCGCCCTTTGTTTAGTCACGAGGCGTTAAACGTTGGTGTTAAACGTTGGTGTTAAACGTTGGTGTTAAACGTGCACGATTATCGTCCGGGTGTGAACAAGCCTTGAGTTGTGTTTTTGTTGTATGCGAAGGGTTTTCTGAAAAACTGAGATATATTGCAGACAAAATCTCCTACGACAAAGAAAACAGGTAAATGCCACTAACATTAGCTTTCTTTACGAAATTTGAGGAAAAAAAGTAATTGGTTCTGGGGATGGTTCTTTGAGGAACCATATATTATATCACTTTGAAGAACCTTTTCAGCCCCTTTTTTTTAACAGTGTGTTAATTACAACAAAGAGACTTAAAGGGAGTTACCCTAAAATGAAAATTCTTTACTGTATGGAGACAAAACTAATGCAAGTGAATGGGTACCACCGTTGTAACCAACATCTTTAAAATAATTTTTTTAAATATCTTCTTTTGTGTTTTGCAGAAGAAAGTAAGTCACACAGGTTTGAAATGACATGAGGGTGTGTAAATGATGACAGAATTTTCATTTTTGACACTTTATACTTTATACTAACACTTTATGCTGTCTATTGAAAACACACTGCTCAAGTATTGTAATCTCCTCACTGAGTTGGTAAGTTAGCACAGCTAGCGTGAAAAAGCAGGTGTCAGAGAACAGTTCCTTTATTTCTTCTGTTCTGTAAATCCTTTGAAAGGGTCTGTCTCTCTAACCTGCTAGACAACAACCAGCTGGATGCCAGTTAAATAAAAAAGCCCACTGCATCCGTGTGAAACCATATAATTCAGTGAAAAATCCTAACCCCTAAATTTGGAAAAGCGTAACATTTCAATTTTCCTCAGCGAGAGGTACGTTGTGATGTGAGGGTTGTCTTTTTGTATGTGATCTTTTTCTCCGATGTAATATTGATGGAGTCAACTGTGCTTCAAATAATATCCTAGTGTAACAGGATCAAAACAGAATAGTGATAATATACATGAGAGTCTATGTGGAAAATTTCCTCAGGGGGCATCAGAGATAGAGATGAAGATATCAGGCTTGACATAATGAGCTCCTGTGAGACTTTTTTCTCTAAAACCACAGAACACCTCAGAGGACCCACGGAATACAAATTCTCCTCAGCAAAGCATGAAGGGTTACATCACACAGCGGCATGCTGGTGACAGAGCAAGCACATGCCATCCTGTAAACCCAATTCAACATTTTCATTGCAGGCCAAGAGATGCTTAACAACAACAACAACAACAACAACAACAAAAAAAAATCAGGTTTTTGTGTCCCTTTAAATTATCCTACTGTGTCTGTCTTACAGTAGCTCAATGCTGGATGTGGGCTAAATAAGTGCCCATGCAAAGGGGGAAATGCAAAAATACCCACCACCACCCAGACAATGTTTGACGTTATTAAACTGATGTCCCAACCATTGGGTGAAGAGAAAGACAGAAAAGAGGACTTTGCCAGTAGAGTAAAAAGATCCATTGGCACAAGAAAAAGAGGACCAAAGAAACCACATGCAAAGGACTGTGGATGAAAGTCACAGCTCCACCTTCTTTCTATAAGCATGATGACATCACAATGCTCCCTTTTTGTTTCAGACCTTTAAATGTTGTACAGTTTTAACTGCTATTTACAAGGTTTTGTGTAAATAAAATGTAGCATCAAAGCATTTCAAAAAATATGAAATCATATCTTTATGATGCAAAATCCGATTTAAATATTTGTGACTTAGTCTGTAAAACTCATCATAAGAACATTCTGTGAAAATATAACCTTGATATCTTTAAAATTGACTAAGTAAGACCATGTAACAAATTGAAATCATAATGAAATAAATGGTTGAAATCAAACTTTAATGCTCATTATCTCATAATCGCATTTATACATCAGGCACATAATAATTCAAATGTAAAATCCTAAGTCTCAGTTATGTTTAAAGTATCAATGTTATGTATGTTATACCTGATGTGTACGGTAAATGTAACTAAACATCTTATGTAAATACACCTTTAAAGGTTTAACATCTCTCAGTTTTAAGTATCAATGTTATTTCAGATAAAATTCTTATATAGGATTAAAAATAGATGGATGGCGTAACTTCAAATTATTTTGAGGAATCGATGAGAAAAAATTATGTAGATTGTAGACTATTGGCAAATGTGAGCATGTCCTGTTAAGATCTCACTTGAAACCTCAGCAGAGACATCTGAGAAGCAAAAAAAAGAATCTTCCAGTAGCTCTTTTAATTTCATTAATTGATGTCTGATTTGTATCTCATTTAAGAGATATTATGATGGCAGGGGGTTGTATGATGTCTTTTGATAATCTACATCCACCTTCATCTGTGTGACAGAACGCTACAATCAAATGCTCATAACAAACTCCCTCTCTGTTGCAGATGTGACTTCTTCTACCCGCTGCTCTGGTTCCCCGACTAAAGTGTTTGTCTCCTGCAGAGCGGAGTGGCCTCTCTTGCTCACTTTTCCTCTCCCTCCCTCTTCTCTCTCTTTACCCTTGAGCCTGAGGAAAGTCATTTTCATGCTCTGCTGTCTTGATCCAACCCTACTTCACTCTAGAGTCACTGAACATGTAGAGCTACTCCACCCAGGTAGAAGAACATTGATGAGATATTTTAATATTGCGTTTCTCCTAGACCGCAGCAAGATCTTTTGATGCTTTTGCTCTTCAGATTCATTTACTGAAACTATAACTAAATATAGTTGTCTTAAACTGTTCTCAGAACTGCTCAGACATCTGCAAATCAAGTCAGACATTTTAGACATCCACAGTCTAATTGACATCTGTTTTTTGAATCACTTTAAAAGAAGAATCAGTAGAAACATCTGAAACATGAAATGTGTCAAATGAAATGTAGCACTAAAGGATACCTCTGAATGTTAATATTCCTCTCGGGAGCCATTAATGTTGGAAAATCCACCTCTGACATTTTTCTACAGGATACTAGTTTTTTCCACGGGAAATGGATCCAGTCATATTTTATCTTATACTTTCATATAACATAAACTCTCAGAACAGTTCTAGTATACTTTAAGCTTTTGTTTTGTTGAAGAAGAGTTAACTTTTTGTCCAGCTCTGTGTACCTGAACTGGCTCACTGGAGTCTGTGATATGATCTTGTTACACACATATCTCACCTCTTAATGTGCAGAACTCAGAAACAGTTGGAAAAAGAAAGATTGCAACCTGTTCTTTCACCTTGACAATTTTATGACAAGCCAAGAATGAGGAAAATATGGAGTGATAGCGTTAGCAAAAACAATCACATTATAATATCGTCGTTGTCCTTCCAAAACCTCGAATGTTCAAATTCGCAGTTTTTAGTAAATGAAAAAAACACTGTGCTTTGTAGAGGATTAAAAACAGTGTTGTTAAAGTTGACAAGCACTTTTTAATACTTTTTATTGGTTAGATATTTGCAAAACCTAGTGACAAACATAAAGGGTGACTAATAATAATGATTTATAGGGAAAAAATTAAAATATGAAATATGAAGATACAAGGTTTCAGACGGATATGTATATCATTTATAATATTTTTTAGCAAAACTTAAGCTCTGACCCAAATTCTAGTGTAATCCAACTGGCTACAACTTTTAATATGAGTCACTATGATTTAACTGAAATCATTTAAAGGGATAGTTCAACCAAAAATGAAAATTCTGTCATCATTTATTCACCCTCTTTTTTCAAACCTGTATGACTTTCTATCTTTTGCAAGACACAAAATAAGATGTTTTGAATAATGGTGGTAACTGAACCCATTGACTTGCACTGGTTTTGTGTCTATACAACAGAAGTCAATGGCTACCACCATCATCTTTTGTGTTTTGCAAAACAAAGAAAGTCATAC
Organism: Oreonectes daqikongensis; assembly: GCA_026939265.1. NCBI lineage: Eukaryota > Metazoa > Chordata > Actinopteri > Cypriniformes > Nemacheilidae > Oreonectes > Oreonectes daqikongensis. The sequence goes on along the minus strand of JAOTQM010000351.1, from coordinate 5,008,178 downwards.
AGGTTTGAAATAACAAGAATGTGAGTAAATGATGACACCATTTTCATTTTTGGGTGAACTACCCCTTTAAACCATCTTAAACTTTTTTTTTCACAGTTTATTAAATTATTTTCCATACCCAAAAATAAATCATAGGCTTCTGTTTTTCTTCACCACCAAAGCTGGAAAATGATCAGTAATAATTCCCACCAGTAACAAAATATCAAGACACCAAGCTGAGAACTGACCTTCCACTGCCAACCTTCACAGCAATTGCCCTTTAATTCTTTTATTTATTGCTCAACACTTGTTGTCCTACATCATTTAACTGAGGCGGGCTTGAATGAAGAATTAAACGATCCTCCGCAATAACATCGGCTAAACAATGTCACCACTTCATTCAATCCCTCAGATGGCGTTTTAGAAGTTTGATGCGCTTTCATCAGCTGTATTTTTCATTTGCCAAATTTCAGCAACCTAGTCATCATTCCGTCTGATGATGAAGCGTGCATGATGCGTCTGGACACGAGCGAGATGAGAAGTTGTCTTTGTTTCTGAACCGCTGTTCTATCCATTTTATCGCAGGCCATTTCAGCCTCTCAAGGAAAGAGAAATTGTGTTTTCCATTGTGCAAATCAAACGAATAAGCTCTTTGTCTCGCACGCCAGTCGCAACACAGATTTGAGTGACAGAGATTGCAGAGGATAAGGTTTCAGACCGCAAATTTCCGGGTAAAAACACTTTGAAAATCTAGCTTAGCATTGAAGCGTAAAGAACTGGTCTGGAGATGAAATCACTTTGAGAGAAAGTTTGAGTCTTAAGTGCTGAAAAGGACAAAGGTTTTTTGCCTTGCAAAGGCTAAACTTTCTGTTAAATCATCGTGCTGTTTCATAACATGCAATAATCTTCATTAAGTGTACACTGTTTAAAAATTCTGCAGAAATTACAGTATTACTGGAAGCAGTTTGCCAGTAACTTACTGTAGATTTATATTTATTGGCAAAAGATTGTTCAAAGATAAATGAACAAGTCTTATTTTTTTACAGAAAATGACAGCCTCATGCAAGCATTTCTGGTAACTAAAAATCAAAAAAAAATTAAAATAAAATAAAGTAGATTTTTGGTCCCCAGAATGCTTTGCATGAGGCTGTTATTTAAGGTAGGTTGTAAAGATAAAGACTTATACATTTTTAATGTTCATTTATCTTTAAACAAACTGTTGCCAATAAATTAGATAAATCTACAGCAAGTTACTGGCAAACTGCTACATAACTACAGCAAATGTTTTTACAGTGTATCTGTATTTCAAGTATTTTTAAGTATTTAGTATCCCATACTATTCCCCAGATATGCAAAAAAAAGATCAAAAACATGTCAAATTTACAGTAACTTGTATATTTACCAACAGTATTTGGGTCACAAATATATTTAAAGTGACAGTTTACAGTCTAAAGAGTTCTTCCACCATGTTTGTTAAGTTGCTATTTATCTGGCATAAGTTTTTCTTTTAAAACCATCCTGTGTTCTCTCCATTCATTGACCTTTGTATGGCAGACACCATCATTAGTGGCAGGACCCAGCCCCCCCCCCACGCGCACGCACACACGCACACACGCACACACACAACCTTGCTGTCTCAGGTGCTAATGACATCACGGCTCTCTGCTGTCCAGTAAAGGTCACAGCTAATGCAAATTATTTCATACTGTAGTATTGCGCAATCTCTGGCAAAACACTTTTTAAGACATACTTCTAGTTTTTATTGAACAAAGACTAGCTTTCTCCACTTCTCTGACTTTAATGCTCACTCGATGTTCTTTAAGAAAAACTTTCTCATTTCTCTGATGAAAACCATTAAATAAACAGAAAACTACATGATTATTCGGTATCGGCCATATGCTTGTTTGATTTAAATTATATGGGGCTTAAGGAAGGCTGTATGTCTTTGTCATTTAAGTAAAATCAAGTAAATATATCATACAGAATATAATTAGATACACACAGGTAATCCCGAGCGCATGACTGGGACTTTGACCCAGTTCTTAAAAAGCGCAAGCCACGTAGAGTGCAGCCAGACGGCCAGAGACACGACTGTTTACAAATGAAGCTCATCTTCAAGTAGGAAAAGTTGGGTAGAGTTAAGCAGATGAATGAGTAATGAGGCAGACTTGGTATTTAAGATCAAAAACATTTAAGATCATTTTGCACAACCTTTTGAACTGATATATATATGTAATATACAGAAATACAAATTTTCATTTAATCAGCATTTCTAGATGCATTGTTTTTCAATCAATTTCAATCAATTAGTTAATGCATTAGCTAATATGAACTAACAATGAACAATACTTCTACAGCATTTATTAATGTTACTTCATGTTAATTTCAGCATTTAGTAAAACATTATTAATATCAAATGTTTTCACTGTTAACATTAGTTAATGCACAATGAACTAACATGAATAAATATATTGAAATGAACTAACATTCAAAAGAATGAATAAATGCAGAAAAACTCAATTGTTCATTGTTATCTATAGCTAATGAATTTACAAATGGTAACTCATAGCACCTTATTGTAAAGTGTTACTGTAGATCCTGTTTGCAGCACAATATCCTGCAACTACATTAACACCACGTCGGCATAAACAACAGTACATCGAAAGAAATTCTCCGCACAGCTGCGGTTTTAACTTCCTCCATCATGGAAGAGTACAAAAGCACACCTAGCCTTGCAATTTGTCTGACAATTTCCTGAATGCAAAGGTAGCAATTTGTCTGCGCTATTTTTGCAAACAGCCACGAGAACGTTCTCACACCTTAAAAGTTGCCAAGGTACCAGCCTCCACATCGCCAGTTGCTTGACAAGGTAATCAACAGCCGGCTCAGCCCCACATAACCCAAGACGGCACTGTTAATACAGCCAGACACACGTTCAAGGTTATTACGGCTGATATAGACCATTATACGCTTTACTGTGCTATTGCGGCTCTGAGAGGTAAAGATAAAGAAAGATTCAAGATTCATTGTTTCATTCCTCTCCTTTCTGTTCTTAAGAGTAATCCATTGTCATCAAATAATAACACAGACGGGGACATTGGAATCAAACGTATATCACTGTGGGATTTTGACTTTGATGCTTTTGTCAGACTGCAGGGAAACTTGAAAATGTCGGTGGTATTTTTTGAAATACATATCATATCATTTGAAATACCTTCATATACAGAAGGCAACATTTTAGTTCTGTAGTATTGATCGTATACTATTGATGTCTGTCAATCCAAATGTTACTGTTAAATTCAGAACATGGATCCTAATGAGGACATTAATAGTACATTTACTTGCTACTTTTCAATTGACTTCAGCAAAACTGAAAAGGGGTAATATTTGTGACAGAAAGGCTGTGCTATATTGCAAACATTGGGTTTTAAGGCCCTATTTTTTAGAATGTAGCACAGTATTTATTTTCCAAAGTAAAAACACTTTTAAGTACAGATACTTGAAAAATAAGTTGAGTAATTACTTGAGTAAAAGTAAAAATACTTAAGTACTATACAAAACTTGAAAAAGTTTGTTATATTTCTCTCAATAATGATTAATGTCTTCAGAATATGTCCAGCAGGCACAATTGACCAGACTGGCCCTTTAAAAAGTCCAAATATACCAATTAGTTGTGAGCTAATTGTTCAATTTATATTGATGACCCAAAGCCTATCCTATTTTAAATATAACCTGAGCTATTAAAGTGAAAGTGTATTCATAATTTTCAGTTGTGTTCCATAATAAGACTTTGAATTGAGCTCATAGAGATATTAAATATAAAAGACATTAGATTCAATGCACAAGCGGATGAATATGACCTAACCTAATTAATATTCATGAGCCAGGCTGACCTCAACACACACTTTACAGATCCAATACATTCCTTACATCAAATACAATAGTCTACATTAAAGAACCACAAAAGGAAGAATTTGCATTTATTGCTAGTGGGGGTAACACCTTCTATGATACATAAAGCATTTATTTAACTAAGCATTTATTTTTAAGTAATGAAAAAGAAGTCATTCACACGAAAACAAAAAATCTTTCATCATTTATGACTTTGTTTGTCCTGCAGAACACAAAAGAAGATATTTTGAAGAACGTTGTTAACCAAACAACATTGGACCCCATTGACTTTCATTATATGAACACAAAACCACAGAGACATTTATCAGAATATGTTGTGTTCCTCTGAAGAAAGAATCACGAGGGTTACATGAGGGGAAATAAATGCTTACAATTGTTATTCTTGGGTGAACTTCGTCAAATTTACTGAATTCAAAACCATTGTTAATCTATAAATTATTATTTAACACATTTGTGTAAATATGGATATATGTGGTTCTTTCCACCCACTTCACACAGACATTATAATATACCAAATATCCATTCTAAAGCCCTCTTTAGTATACAGCAAGAAAAATGTAAAGATATAACTTACACACCGTTGAATGGACAATTACAAAAACGACCCCTTTTTCTCCAGGTATTACATTTAGTTCATTTTCACCCGAATCGTGAGCCGATTGTCATTCGGACCCCCTTGACACAGCACTGAATTTTTAGCGAAATGTCCAAATTAAACTTCAATGACCTTTAAGGAACATGAAATACCACGGGTCTCATTATCACCCAACACGAAGAGAGTCGGGGGGAATATCCACCGGAGTTCTCACCTCCCACTGTATGCCAATTCTAGATCTAATTAAACATAATTCTTTATACTCTCTTTTTATTCTCTCTATACCAAGTGAACAATGCAGCACGCTATACATAAACGTCATGTGTATGTGTTGATTGTCTGTGTACGAATTCCATACCATTAAAAAACACGATAAAGATCGCATCACAATCAAATCACATTTGTGAGGCGACAAACGATGCGTTCCGCCTTGATTACGAACCCATTTACAGTTGAACCTCACGTCAGCTTCTCGCGTGACGTGCGCATAGATCTGTCGCAGTGAGGAGATAGTTGGCACTCCCGAGCGCAGCAGGTGCAAGACAAAAGGTATGAAAATGATGGCTCGCGGTCTACGTGATCAACCGAGCTTAGCGCTGACGGAGCCCAGAGCAATTCTCGCAATGTTATTGTCGCCAAGCATAAATATTCATTAAACACACATACAGGAGAGAACAGCACATCTTTTCTTTGATGAGGTCGTCGTATTCAAACAAAAAAGTGGTGAATATCGCCGCTTCTAACAGCAGGGGGTGAAAGGCGGTAGACTTTCCTGGTGAAAGTTATATGAAGAGGAATATGATTTTTCTGGGCCACTGGCCAGCAATGAAGGCCCATTGGAACTCGATGCTCTCCAGAGAAGACAAATGCAGTGGAATGAACCATTATTTCTCAGGACTATCATTATTAATTAAATGTAACCCAGAGGTTTGCGCAGCGTAAATTTGATGGCAAAGTCACAAAGACGACTCGCGATGAGAAATGTCGAGAGGTGGGTTTGGGATTCTGCCAAGAGGACAAATTGTCTCTTGTACAGGTCTCCGGTTCAGCACGGATCCAAACGGTTTTATCATCACGATACGGCCGTGAGATTACCTGGCTTTGGCATAATGCTTGCTTGGAGCGTTGCTCTGGATCACCGGGAATGATTAGTTTTCCATGTTCCTTTTATAATGTACATTATGAACAAAGGAGTTTCAAATTAGTTGACATTGAGCTCATGATCTCTATGAATAAAACATAACCGTCGCAATATGTAAAGGGCATAAAAAATTCATGCATTTAAGGACCTTCGTTTGAAAAGAAACAGAGAACGTCTTGTACGGAAAAATTTGGGAGTGCTCATAGCTCCTCTCTCTGACAGCGTGACTGGTACATTTCCATGTCCACTGAAGCTAGTAAATACTTTACCAGATCGCTGCTGTTCATTGTTAAGGCTACTAATTGCGCAGTGACTTTTATATGACTTCCCACAAATGAGGATGAGATGGAGAGGCTGGGATATATGCAGGAAGATGCATAGTCTTCCCTTAAATGCCCCATTAGTCCCAAGCCAAAGGATTATGAAAGGCTCATTATCTAGTCTATTCCTCACAGTGACAAACTATCTCTTATAGGCATCTCTTGCTGAACTCTCTGTGGTCAACAATGATTTCCGCTGAAAGAGGAATGATGTACTGACAGAACAGTATTGAGTATAGTTGACAATCAAAATATATTTACAAGTATAATGAACTATTCCAAGTATACTTTGCTTGTAGTTGTGTGTTTACACTTTGATCAAATAGCCTATTTAGTACTTTTTTCATATGGTCTTACATACTAGTTTATAGAATAAGAATATCATATATAAAATAAATAATAGTAAACTAAAAGTATGATGTCCAGTTCCGTTAAAGAAATTTAACAGGTACACTTGCAGGATGAAAATGACTAAACTAGTAGTTTACCAAGTATACTTCAAAGAAAGTGAATTTCAGTCATTTCATAATTTCATCAGCTCAAAAAATGTGCTACAATTATTGAACTATAAACTATAAATACATTTCTAAGTGCACTAGTATATTGTAATACAAACAAGACTTTGTTCTAAACTAATTGTGTGATATTTAGTACTGTTACACTTCAAGTTTTACATACTAGTTTATCATATATATATATATAGTATGATATATAAAATAAATAATATATAAATATTAAACTAAGTATGATGTTCAGTTCTATATGAAAATGTACACTTGCAGGATGAAAATGACTAAACTAGTAGTTTACTAAAAGTATACTTCACAGTGTAATTTCATCAACTAAAAAATGTGCTACAACAATTGAACTAGTAAACTATACTCATATAAGTTCACTAGTAGTATAGTTGAAGTACAAACAAGGGACTTGGTTTTAAACTAACTGTGCCCTCAGTCTACTACTGTACTTAAAGAGTACACTTTTAAAAGTGACCTATTTAGTCCCAAGTAGTAGTAAACTTGTAAATAGTACACTTATAAGAAACTACTAGTACATTGATTATAAGTATACTTGAACTTGAATATATGTGTACTTAATAAAATGAAGTTGAGTATACAGTACTTGTTTTTTTTGTAAGGAGCTCCTTTAGACTGCACGTAAGATAAACATTGGTTTCAAATACTCAAGTGTAATGACTAATTATTCTTCTGTGTAAACTGAAAACCATTATCTGTGGGAACAGTTGAGGGTAAGTTTGCAAAGTATCTAAAAGCTTTATTTAAAATAGCACCCATGCCATTGCAAAATTGACTAATTGAAAAACGTGCTCTCCTGGTTTCTACATTTCTTCCCTGATAAAAAAAGGCTTTCATACCACACAGGGATATAACAGTGGTAGGCATTCAGAGCAGGATTAGCTCCCAAATAGCAGCGAGTTTCAACGTTACGCTAGCTTAAAAGCTTTTACAAGACATACGCGACAGTGATACGCTCTCCGTTTCTGCTAGCTGCTAAGCTTGAGAGTGAATGGTCAATGCAGAATGACAAAAAGGACGGAAAGAAAACAAAAAATCACTTTACTTTCGCTACCAGAGATGAATATGAAATAGTTTATTGTTTATTAGAGCTCTCACAAGGTCAAATTTACAACTGGCAAAGTTTGCCCTTTACTTTGGTATTGACAAAGTCAATGACAACATCATGCATAGGCAGCCCATAACTATAAAACCGTGTCACCTATTTGTCATGCGTTTATGGACGTTTAGGCTTGTGCAACATATTGCATCCCATTTAGACAAGTCATGGTCTTTCAGCTCATCCAGCTGCAATGACAGATTCGCTTCTCTTGAGAGACTTGTCCTACCATCTGACATTGCACTTTGTCAATTTGAAGGAAGACAATAAGCTAGCTCTGCAAAGTAATTTTCTTTCTCGCCAATACTTCATTTTTTTCCTAAGGTCCGGGATGTCACGGCAAAAGGGAAGCGGGGGAAACGTACAAAATGAGCACGGAAGGTCAGAGGAAAAGAGAAAAGTTTGAATGTGCAGCTTTTCTGGGGCAGACCTGTAATCCCGGTCTCATCAGCTGAGAGCATTGATCGCTGCCTATGAGAGAATACAGGTAAAATCAATCATGGCACTCTGGGTAAAAAGATCATAGACATCAGATCATCCGCTCGTCAATGACGGAACGCTTAGATCAATGGTCTGGCCAAAAAAAAAAAAAATCCCACCGCTCAAAGCTAAAGTTGATACAATCCCTTTTGACCTTGGAGGAGTTATTGCAAAATAAAAAACTAACTTTTGCGTAGTAGTGGCTTGGTTTTGTTGTCGATTTCAAATAACAACACCAGTTGTCAGAAATCGCTTACGGCACCTTAAAACTTTTCAACTACAAAAAAAATGTACACTAAAAAGCTACATGTAAACATGCCAAAATGCCTCATCTTAAAATTTGGCATCAGTTGGCCTCATTTTTTTCTGGCATTGCCACATGACGTGTTCTGCATTTCAAACAAATCATTAAACTATTTTAGTCCTTTAATCTTAAAAACGTGATGGTACAGCACGACATGACACACAGCATACATAAAAATGCACATCTGAGTCAACTGACTTATCTGTCGGCTCCTCGAGCAGACAAAATGACCAAAATGACTCATTTTCAATCCGCTCACGGTTCCATTTAATTCCAAACACGGGTTCGCTTTCATCCCTTTTACTGCTTTATTCCATCCTTTTAACTGCTCGACTTGTTCAGGTAAATATGTTAATAACATTTCATTTCACGAGATCAGTTTTGAAATGAATGATCTCGGCCTCTCGTTTTAGACATATCCATAACCAGCTTAAGAAAGGGGTAGAAAAATGCAGCAATCGCCGCCGGGTCGCTCACCCATTCCACTATAATCACAAAGACTTCTGCTTGTATTATAAGCCTATATTATTATTCATGTTCTCCCATGAAGCATCAAGCCTTGTTCAGTGTCACTAGTATGAGAGATACATCGTGTAAAGAAGCCAACTGGCTAAAATATGAGCATTATCCTCGCTATGAATAAACCAGGCAGCCAATTAATTACAGTGATTAAAGCACTTACTAACTAGATTGAAGTTAAGAAGATTGAGGTCAAACGGTGTTAATTTATTTCCACGAATCCCCATTTCTGACTTTTCATACACAAATTATCGAAGGCTTCCCGCTGCGTGCAAAGTGATTAATTCTGCGACATAATTGTTATGCGTCTGTTTAGGAGAAGACGGACAATGAAATCCTTTTTCGCTTTCCTCTCTCACACAGACACACACACTGACTCGTGCACACCTTATCTGGTTTCCAATTCATCTGTGCCAAATTAACAACCGAAAGTATGATGCCCTCAAGGTCTCACGAGCAGAAAATGAGAAACGACAATTGAAAATGTTAAATGATGAAATGGATGACATGTTAGCTCTCCACCACTGAGAAGATAAACAGCATGTGATGTTCTTAATTGTAGAAAATCATACTCATTTACCCAATGCCACATCAGAGGTTTAACACAAGCAGACGAAACGGGACGAATCCACGAGGCCAATTATAAAACGGCATGCTGGTTTATCCCTTATTTCTCCATTTCTTTGTCCAACTATCACTTTCACGCCGCTCATCCTCTAAGCTTCATTATCACAATGCTGTTGTTACCGACAGTTTGCGAGGGTGAAAACCATCCATGTTTAGCCGGCGCTGATACTCTGGATGAACTCTACCGCATTAATACAGGATTACCGCAGAGAGAGGCCGTGTTCACAAGAGGGGGGAATGAAAAAGAATTCCTAAGGAGTGCCCACTTTTTGGGGGAGATAATTGCGGCCATATTTCCTTATGCACTTTCAGTGTGGTGCCAACCCGGGTCACCCTGGGAGATGTCGGCGAGGTTCGGGACAAATAGATGGCGCCACACGCGCGGCATTAAACTTTAAACATGTCTGAGAAACTTTATTGTCTGCCAGCCAATGGTGTTTTTTTTCGTTTAGAGACAGAAGTTGTGGAGCCCAACAACTTCATTTAATGACAGAAGATTTGTCTTCTCGTAGCGGCCTCGTCTTCCCTCAATACGTTCTGCTCCCTCCTGTGCGAAAACCGCTGTTGTGTAGTTAATGTGCTCTCTCACGTGCGGCTATTCCCCCAACGTTAATTGTCAGAAAATAAGCAGCGCAGGCTGTGAATTGTAAATCATTTCCTGATCTAATCATGCTATCGGTAAGACGAATCTGAGACCCAGCTGAAGTAATCCATGCATCTCATAATGTTCTGCCAATAATGACTGTGGTACAGGAGGAACTAATTATATTAGCCATTACTCAATAGCTAGGATAAATACAACCCAGATTAATGGAAACAGTACAGTTTTCCACTATTAATAAAGACACCTTACGATTCATATTAATAGTCCAACTCATCCTAAATGTCTTTCTACAGCAATATTGAAGATGGACTGCTAATTGTTTTTTCCCCACTGAATGTATTCGAGATTATACGCGTGAGCCGCAGACGCTTCTCTTTTGATTTGTAATTATCTTAATTTTGTTTGCCAGGTCACATTCACTTCGTCCTCGTTCGGCTGCATTATTGCCTTTATAAACAAGTCATGATGAGGTCTGTTGTTTTCCCCTGCAAACAATCAACAGAACAAATTTTCACAGATTACCTAGTCACTTCATTTGCATTTAATAGCCCTTTGGCATCGCGTTTAATGGCCCCGGCTTCTTTGAGATCGAGTCCTATGTCAGTCAATTGATTAGACAGCCAGGGTGAACTGTACCCTCACAGTATGAATGCACAAATTCCCTAGACTAATCGAGGGGGTAGGTCAACTAAACATTAAGAATTTGTTATTAGTTATTCACCCTCGTGGTAAACCAATGGCAATGATATTTTGAGAAATGTCTGTGGTTTTGTGTCCATACTAAGGTCCCAAACATTCTTCAAAATATCTTCTTTTGCGTTCAGCAGAAGAAAGAAAGTCATACATGGTTTGGAATGAAGCGTGAGTGAATAAATGGTGAAAGAAGTTCAATTTTGGGTGAACCATCCCTTTAAACTCCAAAAATAAGTAACAGTTATTTTGGTTGGTAAATTAGGATGGATCAGAGTTCAACACGCTTCCTCCATGAGCCAGCTGCAGGAGTTGAAAGCTCTTTGGAATGGAATATTGAAAATATGTGAATAATGACCTCAATTTTGGTTCCTCGCACTATATTATGACGTCATACATTCATGTTTGCACTACTTTATGTTTTTTTAATGTTTCACAATTTTGAATTTGACAGCTATGGGCACCATGTCCTTGGACCAGGACCTGCATTAAAATATTGACTCAAATATTTTACTATTCACAAGTAAAGATTTGAAAGCATGTAAATAACTCATTTTTAATGTAAACAATTTAAACAAATCATTGTTGTCAAAACTGTATTAATATTATTAATTGTCATTCCAAACCTGTATGTTTTTTTTCGTCTGCGGAACACAAAAGATAGTTTGAAGAATTTTGGTAACCAGACAATTTCGGTACCCATTGACTTGCATTGCTTTTGTGTCCATACAATAGAAGTAATTGGGCCAAAACCGCCATTGTTCGGTTACTAACATTCTTTAAAATATCTTCTTCTGCAAAGTCACATGATTGAAATGACAAGAGGGTGAGTAAATGATGAAAGAATTTTCATTTTTAAGTGAACTTTTTCATTTTAAGAACCTGTTTATTTGTTGAATATCTCTGTCACTGTTCTGAACCAAGGAAATCCCTTGTACATGTAAACCTAAAGTACTTGGTATCAAAGTCTCTTCTGATTCTGATAAACAATGGCAGCATTTTTAATTTTGGGTGAACTATTCCTTTAAGCACATACTGTACAATGTACTAGCTGCCTAAAAACCCAATGGTCTGCAATGGTGACACATTCTTCCCTTCCATGAAGAAACCCTGTTCCGTAACGCTTTAATTTGAAACAATGTCCCAGAGAGGTACAAGCAGCGAGCAGTCGCACGGAGACTCTCTCCCCTGAGGAGAGGAGGCACGGAGAAGGCCGGCGATTTGTCATTCGCCACCAGATATAGTGCAACCTTGCCAAAGTGCAGCAAAGGAGGCATAGCACGAATCATCAGGAACTAAAGTTTAGGCGCCTACAATGACACCGGGGAGAAATCTTTCAACGGGAGGGGCTTGTTACTGCAAAAGGACGAGAGGACATAAGCGAGAAACATTCGGGTAGTGGAGGTCTCCTCATTTTTCTATAAGGGTACATGAAGGTTGGGGGAGGAGCCAGAGAGTCACTGTGATTCCTGGTTTGAACTCTATATTCAGCATGTTATTCTTAAAACGGGTACAAGCAAGATTACATGTGTTAGAAGAGGTTAGAAGCACTGCTAGCTTTAGGAAACAAGAGACGTATGGGGTTGAGAATCCAGTTCTTTTTGACTAATCCCCAGTTTAGATGAATTAAGAGAATTGATGGGCTCATTGTTCTCACATTCACTCTCCCATGACAAGAGTAATCATGCACAGACTGCTCTGATGTGATTTTGATAACAGTCATTTCTTACAGAGGAATCAAACTGGTGTTAAAGACACAGCAGTGTTAAGACTGCCAGAGCGAGCTTATCCAGATAAGTTGCGGCTTATCTCTGACATCATCTTGGAGAAAGAACGGTTTCTGTGCAGTATACTGCACCAATTCATCTCAAAATATATATCAAACATAAGATTGAAAGTGGAACCTGGGACCCCTTCCAAAAACGCTCTGGGTCAGATTTATGCCTCTCCATATTTGAAATTTCCATACTTGTTTTGAGTAATTACCAATAAATTTAGTGAGGAAATGATCTTATCTTACACAACTTTGTCATCATGTGAAAACGTAATAACCACATCTCACATTACTTTCCAAAATTCTATTCTTTAGATCTCCTGCTCTTAAGGAAACATAGAAAAACTTATTAGATAACTTTTTTAGAATTAAATCATTTAAATTGTTTCACATAGAAAGCAATGAGACTAGTTGGAGCATAAAAAAAGATTTCTACAATTGTTTCTAAACTTTATTTTAAAAGTAACACATTTGCTCTTACGTTAAGACTCCAAGAAAGATACATGTAACTAATAAGATAACAAAAACTACATTAGTGGCCATGCCACCGCCAGTAACGTTATTCTGACGCTATTTTGACGTTATTCTAAGCGTGCAAGTTGCAGTTGCACAATTTTCGACAACAAATCGATTTAGATCAATTTTTATTGTTCATCAACTGGAAAAAGCTTTGAAAGTGATCCCTAATATATTGTTTCTTTTATCGTAGCAGATGTGGTGTGAACTCTTAAATTTTAAACAACATTTTTCTACAATTCGTAGTGTAAAAGGGCCTTACATCTACAATCAAAAATCTTAAAAACTCAAACACCTTGCTATCAAGGAAAATCAAATCAAAAATACTTCATTAGGTCGGTAAGATACACGAAAAGGGTGATGTATGCAAACCTGCCACAGTCTTTACTCTCAGCTGATAACACTGCTTACAGCACATTCCAACACATCACACTAACATGCTCCCCATTACACTTTTGACTCCTGCAGACATTAAATAATTGCTTTCATCTTCGACAAACCGTAATCCTCTCGCCAGCGACTATCTCCCGGAGGAGTCTGCCATCTTACGTTTCTTTAAGACCTAATCCGATTACAATGCCTGGTTAATAGAAGAGGCTGCTGGCTTTTTCCTCACCGGACCAACCAGATTTACAGGGGGAGCAAATATGAACACCGTGGGTATCCTTTGTTAATGAGCACATTTGGGTAAATTGTACGTTTGACGTCGCCGTTGAGAGTCGGCGGGGTTGACAGAAGTCCCTCAGCGAGCTCCCTCTCCTCTTTTGTCCATCTTCTTTTGAAGACCCAAACCTGGTCTCTGGAGTTTCAACATTTGTGAGTCGTGATAAAAAAATCTTTGTATAACAAAAGGAGGATCAACAGAGCTTAAATGCTATTGAAGTGCTAAAGATGAAGGTTTTTCACTTGGTCTCCTGTCAATGTGGCAGTCTGCGAAATGCGGCCATTTGTACACGTAAAGCCTGTTCCATGCTCTGGATGCTGGTTTTTAACTTCAGCGTTATGATTTTCAGACAGTCACAAGTTCAGCTTTTGTCATTAGAAGCAGCGTAACTGAAGGAGATAAGAGGGATGTTTACATTTGCAGCAGGATTTATTTCTTTTTCACATAACCAGTGAGTCACAGTGACTCATCATGACTATATTCAGAATGAAATAAAAAAAATGAAAAGCATACTACACAGTGTATTGCTTGCTAGGTTGTAAAGATAGCATGTGAAACAGTACACAAGTGTGTGTAACCATTCACACATCTCATGTTCAATGAAATTTAGTGACACTGGCTTCACAATTATGATTGTATAGAGCAAGCTATTTCAACAAAATGGGTGAAAATGTTCAAATAAATGATTTAACTACATTAACAAATCAACAAATGTTATTGCAAATTGTTAAAGGACTGACAACATTTGTTACTTTTATAGCCTAAATACAATCGCCAGAAGTAAAGAGCTAACATGAGGCTATAAACAGACTACATACGGTCACTCGATATCAGCGTCACCACCAAGCCTCTGACAACTCTTTCAAACTTTATTGTTTTTAGAGATTTGTGACCATGTTGCATTATTTGTGAGATTTATATGCGCAATGACGTATAAGCCCGCCAAAGGATGGTGTCGCTTTTAGCAACAACAGTGGTTAGAGCATGGCGCTAGCAACGCCATGGTCATGGTTCGATCCCAGGAATTGCACATACTCAAATACAAATGTATATTATAATGCAATGTAAGTCGCTGTGGATAAAAGCATCTTCCAAATGCATACATGTAAAATGTAAATGTAGCAACTTTCCAATGTTTTTAAGACACGATAAAGCTTTAAAAAAACACAAGCGGGTTACAACTGGTGTGTTTTATGTCATAAATTAAAACGCAAAAATATGTAGAGGTTTTGTTTACAACAGTTGTTATTTCAGACGATTTATCAAAAACCCATTCAAAAAAACTATAGACTTTGGAGCGATAGAACCGGCAGTGCTAAAATGCTAACTTGCTGCCGGGTTTTGTAAAAATATGTTATATCCGAGGTACTAGTTAAACCTTGTAAGACAACACCTTAAAGCGGTAATAGCACAAAATTTAAACGCAGGTCACGTGTTGGCAGCTCCACCATAGGATTAAACAGATATCATGTTGTAAAAACAGTCGATAAAGATCTTTAAAGTTTCTGGATCACAATATATCAATATATCCTTACATCTCTAGTAGTTTATACAGTATACATTGATTCAGCCTATACTATGTCACATGACCTCAATATGTTGCAAGGCATATTTAGCAGGTGTTGTTAATCTTGTGAAAAGCTCATTTTGAATACTTCTCAATTTCATTTAGTATAAAAATGTATTATATTCAATAAATAATCAGGCATGAACCAAGCATGACATCAGAATTAAGATTGAAACATGGCTGAAATGAAAATACGGCACAGTGTGCCATGAATAAAGGTCAAACTGAGCACATTGCATTGTGAGACACTGTATCTCACAGTGTCCTCTGTTCAAAAAATGAGAGAAACTAATAAGTGTAGGTGAATATTATATTTACTGAGTCCCCATACACACACACACACACACACACACACACACACGTGTGTGTTTCAGTATGAAAGATTTTAATATCTGACCACAAGCACTCTCTCAAATAAACAGACACTGCAGTAAATCTTTCTCAGGCTGTTCAAGCGCTGAACCTGTGACAGACTGGATCTTGCACTTTTATATGCCACAGATGGAAACCTGATAGGTTTCACTCATCAAATTGCTCATTAGATGGTGGCGAGACATCAAGCGTGTCTGCAGCACAGGTGTGGCGGCCACCCAGTGACCCATGCAGCCTGAAGAATTCCTTAAGCTGATTAATTGCTTTCATTGTTTTCCACTGCCCTTAAAGCTGTTTACTGCAATAGATGAGAGTTTTACAGCTATGCAGGTGCAGGTGTATCATAATAGATACTTCAGTGAAAAAAGAGCAACTATGGAACAATTTATAAGTGCCACTTTCCCTGAACAATATACTTTAGTGTCCAATTATGTTTTTAAAGCATTATAGACCTTTTTGTGATAACTATCGGATAATGTTACGTTAATTGAATTGTTAAATATAACATTAAAGTTGCTGTGTGTAATATTTAGGATGATCTATTGAAAAAAAATGCAATATAATATACATGACTATGTCTTCAGACGACCTTACATAATGGTATGTTTTCATTACCTTAGAATGAAATATTTCTGTCTACATACACTTACATGGAATTCATCATGTTGTTTCTACAGTAACCTTAAACAGACAAACTGCTCTACAGAGTGCGTTTCCTTAATATGTTATCTCCTTCAGCAAAGAAAAAGCGTGACAACATCTTTATCATGTGTCAGCCACTGTAGTGCTTCAACGGAGTGAGCCATTGGTTGCAATTCGCAACCTCACCACTAGATGCCGCCTAAATCTCCACATTGCTCCTTTAAAAATAATAAAAAAGACACCAATATAAAATATCCTAGCAATAATAATAAAAAAAGCAAAATGTTTTAGGCAGAGGAAATCATTTTAATATGGTAATTTGTGAAATGTATATAAATCTTTGTGTTTTTATCAGGTGCTGTTATATTTAATGATAAACTTATCAAGACAATTCACAAAACTATTGATACAATAAGTGGGTAAACGTATATTTAGACTAAACAAATGCAGACACGACACAGCATGAAAAGAGTGAATTGTTTGTAGGCAAAGAAACATGAACTTGTCGTTGATGTTCGCCGGTACACAAGAATAAATTCAAGAATTCAAAGCTGTTTTGAGGAGAAGCGTCTTTAAAATGACCTCTGCTTTGCTCATTGACTCACTTTTACAACTTTTTCTCCTACAGAGAGATGCAGACGTAAGATAACTGACAGTTCATTTAATAGATTGAGACAATAAAGATCCGGGCAGACGCTGCCTTTCCATCAAGGAACGAGTACATCCAGGCACTTACAGACATGTATGCGCGCGGTCGGACACAACCGCGCATCTCGACTTCTCAAGGACGAAAGAGTCGTAGATCATAAGCACCAGTTCATAAACTCTATATGTGTCTGCCAACTTCCATCTCCCTGACATCTACAATAACATGAGCTACTCTAACAAAACGTCATACGTACCTACACACTTCATGCTCCAAGAAACCCAATCACACGAGACAAAGACACAGCACAACTCTCCAATTTTCTCCTCTCTCTCTGAGGTGAGATAAATCACATTTTCCTGGCTCAGGTCCTGGCTCAATGTGATCGCAATATGTTCCCAAATTATATTTCATCTCTAGTTAGCAATAGATGTGATATTTCGCTCAGTTTTACAAAATGTAATTTCTCTCTGGAGTAACGGTGTTTTCGGCTTTGATTAGTTTGGCTGCAAAACGAACAACAGGAAAGCGAATAGTATATGCTACAGACTTCATCCACATGCTTTGCACAATGTGTATAAATGGCAAGTTCGCACCCAGACTGCACACCGACTTATTGCCTTCGTCGAAAAACAAACAGCGCTGAGGGACACGCAGGAACATCAATTTCCCATCAGCCCCCCAGTCCAGCGTTTAATTTGCTCTGTGCCACCGAACTCACATTGAGGGCCAGGGGCCAAGGGCCAGGTCTCCCTCATTTACCAGCCTGTGAAATGTCAATATATACTCAAAACAATGGTATTCTGCAGCATGTCCGGGCCGGGGTGCTTCGCTCACAACTGGTGCTGAAACTGTGGTGTTAAAAAAAAATAGAGGCGAAAATCCCATTACATTTGTTGTTTCGGGAACCGGCTTTTCTATCTGAGAGAGATATAAGCCCTGAAGGAGGCGGTAAGTGGCCTTATTGGCTCACAATGAGGTGAGTTTCTGTCAGTGGAGTCCCAGATGAGCAGGTTGTGTGTAACGCTTGTTCAAGCTGATGAAAGAACTAGCAGTTGTGTTTATTAAAGGCAGAGATTCAGAAGGGCAGAAGGGCAGAGGTGAGACCTTACAGAGGCAGCTGGAATGTGGGTGCAGTTTTATGTTCCATCCCAAATGGACAATAACACTTACATTGACCATTTACGTTCAGGCTTGTCCATACACATAACAACAGAGGTACGACCGTGAAATGTTTGGAGAGATCAGGGGCGGGTTTATAATTTCAAAGAGCTCAGATGTCATGCGGCTCTGAGGAATCTTTTTTAACCTAAGTGTGAGGTCAGAGTTAAATTACATTTTAAATTAAAGACCCACTGGAATGCATTGATATGTGCATCTTTGATTGACACATTTCGTCATTTCCACTAAACAGGAAGTTATAATGGCATATGTTGAGTTTTAAAAAAGCCTATAGTGCAGGATGATGTCATTAAATTTATGTCATCGTTAATCTAGAGATTAGGAGAAGCCAAAATAGGTGGTGTGTGTTTATTGCTATAGATTACTATAAGATTTAAGATTTCTATAATTCTGAAATTATTGACTTTCAATCCTGAAATTAAGGCGTTATTAATGCGTTTTATTATTTTGCACTAAAATAACGGCAATTGGCTTCCAAAACATTTATTTTAATCTTTTACATTACCTTACCCAGTCAATATTAAAGATATTAAGGTTTTAATTTTACAGAATGTTCTTTACTTTATGTATTTTGGAATGTATGGAGTGTATGCAGTAGATTACAACCAAATTACTTTAGCTGGTTTTTATAGGCAGGGTCAAATATTGGCCGATGTTAGACTGTTATTTGTAAATGCTTATACAGTTTCAAAAAATGTGTCAATGTTTTGGAGCACAATAGTTTAAGATATCCTCAAGGCCAAAAAATGCATATCGTAAACCAAAAACTTTTTTAATATTTAAAAAAAACAGACTGCATAAAAAATCCTGTTTTACGGCAGCTGGGGTATCGGAAATATACTGTAAAAATAACAGCATTTCCCCGAAACATTTTAAATGTCTTGTAAATATGCATATACTTCAAAAATACATGAAAAATCTGTAAAAAAAAATAAATAACTTTAAAATATCTGTTGTTTTGTATTCAGTTTTTTTTCCAGTGTAGGCAGTACTCCGACCCAACATTTCCTGCTAATGTTGCCTATAACTGCGTTTCAGAATTTTAGGGGGATTGAAGAAAAACGTCTATGTGGGTATGATTAATTATGTAGCTTTGATTTTTATTTTATAAATTTGTCAAGCTGTCAAGTTGTTCACAACAGAAAGACGGTTATTATTTAGCACTGAGGTCTTTAAATTGAGGTTTAAAGGAATTATGAGAAAATTCACAAAGAAATCCCACTTGCCTATATGCAAAGCCATTCTCTCTGTTTAGTCATTCAGGTGGCGTTCAGCGAATTCCTCATTTCTCTTTGATGTTACAAGGATTGTCAAGAGTCTCTACCCCTTTATGATCACTGTGGGCTGGAAGATTCAGCCCCAGCTCCTCTGGGATTCTCCTTCACTCTATGCAAGCTAATATGTTTGCCATGTTTAATGATGCACAAAATGTTCCAGAGTAGCAGTTATTTATCTTTATCATGGATCTTTCCTACAGCACTGTCATTTACAGCACCCGATATCAGCCACTGCTAAACGGAAGCGACACCCCATATAGTTCAAGCCTGGCAAAAGTGGCTAGCAATAGCAAGCTAGCTTTAAAGCATAAAAGGGGAAAGATTCCATTGCCTTTTCAGAAATCTCTCATAAGTCACGCCTCCTCCCAAACTCAACACTTTTGGACCGAATGCAATGATTGGACAAACATTTTAGGCCCTTAGACTTCCATTATATTATATAACATTATTTTACTTTAAACAATATCTGGAAAAATGCTGACCCCATCAATAAGCACATTGTGGAAAATAAACCATATTAGACTTATTTAAAAGTTATGACGCTTTTAAAATATTACATACAAATTTACATTGTTACACAACGTAACACTGTGTTAGTTTATTGTGTAGTTTAGATAATGCATCACACCACCAAAATAAATACTCCAAATGCACAACGAACAGCTTGCGAAGTCTGATCACATTTAGTTCATGTCTGCGAAATTCTCTCCTTGGTTCATAATGCTCATAATGGCCTCATGTCACCTCATTTTCATATTCTATGACACCTCGTCCTTCTCTTATCCCCTCATTTCTGCAGTCAAGTGTGACAGAGAGATGACTGATTATCTAATCATCGATGGGTAGGAATCAGCTCGGGATAAGGCCATTAATCATGCTATAGCCTGCCCTTTCAGCCAAATCAACTCCTGATTCACAAATCCTGCAAATTTAATCAGCCTCAGGCTAATGCACAATAACCACCGCCATAGATTTTGAAAACGGACCCCTTGTGGGTCCCGGTGTGGATTCTGAGGGTGTTTAGATATAAATACTACTCCGCTGTATACTGTAGCATTTCACATTTACAGCAACTGATTGTATTAAATAAATAATGCTGCAAATAAAAATTTGCACAAATGTTATATTTTATTAGGCTATTCAAAACCACAAATCAATTTACCAAACCATATATGGGTTGTTGCCATGACATGACATTTTCACTATCACAGAAGATCAAATGAATTAGTCATCATTGAAAATGGAGTATATGGAAACTTCTTTGTCTGAATCTGCTGTTATAAAAACTGCTTCTTTTTTTTTTTTTTTTACATTTTTTAACTTACGTTTTTCTTTAAAAATTGTGTTTTTAAAAACTGCATATTTGTAAGTGTCCCATATACAGTTAAATGCATCGCTTTATTTTTGCATTCATTTTATTAACATACATTTGCTACGCTACTGAATTTAGAGCTTCTTTATACCAAAACTCGTCTAAGTTTATGCATTTGGTAGATGCTTTCATTCAAAGTGACTTACATTCAACGCATTCACTGAGAACCCTCAACCTTTGCACTAAACACAATGCGTTACCAGTCGAGCTGCAGGAACACAAAAACCACATCATAATTGCATCTAGCAGCACAATAAAATGTGCAAAACTGTAAACATTTTTAGAGATGACATCAGAGGTGAAGATGTGTATAACCAATTGCTCTTCGTTCGAGAGAGAGAGAGAGAGAGAGAGAGAGAGAGAGAGAGAGAGAGAGAGAAAGAGAAGATCTCCGTGTGCCTGTGGCTGTGCTGGATCCTCATCAAAGAAAAGCTGATCTTAAAACACGATAGGGGAATCGCAGAGTGCATCTGCTACATCTATTCTGATTCTAAACAATCGATATACATCTCATCATCATACCAGGGCACTGCCGTACACAGTAAATACACAAAACCTCCGTTTTAACTCGGCAAACAGAATTATTTATCAGGGTAATTTTAGGGAGGAGATGTGATGTTCATCTTCTTTATGGCTTTAATGGAGCTGTGTCTGTGTGTCTTTATTGTTTTTTGAGTTGTGGCATTTTATGTGATATTTAGCATCTAACAAGCATTGTGGATGAATGGTAACAATACTTTTTAGAAAAGCAAAAACAAAATTTTTCAATTATAATGTCTCACTGTCTATGTCAGATCAAAGAATTTAATGATCCGACGAAAAGACATCATTGCTGTGAAATTCAAGCTTATGACCCAGTCCAAGGCATAATAAGAAAAGAAAAAAACTGACAACAAAGCGAGCAACAAGCACGATCGAAGCACATTTCTCTCAAACTTATCATCTCCGAACGATTATTCACTATCACGGCTGTTTACGCGTAATCGCAGCCGTACATCAAGCTTATCTCTCCTTGTTAGTCCTTCATAATTTACGGTCCCTGTTTGAATAAAATCTGGATTCTCAGTATGTCTTCGATTTGTCTGCACTGATGGTGTGGCAGACGTCCTCTCTCTCCACGAAGGCTCGAGTCTGATTAGTCCTCACCGCTTCGCCCGGCAGCGCGGCACTCTGAGCCAGATGCCTTATTTTGCGATTCCCTTTCATGCCTGTGGAATAAACTTATCACTTTAATGCACTTTTCCAGATATCACGTCGATTCACATTCCCTCCGGATGTCAGAAGGCTTCGGCGTCAGATGAAAAGAGTACACATTTTTAAATATGCACTCTGTTCAGATTCGACTCGGTCTAATGGCAGGGGTTCAGCGAAAGTTCAGGGGAAAATAACAGCCAGGGGAGCACCTTTAGAAGATGCACACGGGTACATGCATTAAGGTGTTGAAACTCTGTACTTTTCGGAAATATAAAGTGACAAGTCTATACCCACCCTTATGTTGATTGGTTAACAGACAGGCCGGATTTGAACCTTTGTGACCCACACACTGGACCAGCACCTTTACTCAATATTTGTACATTTTAGTGTAATTACTGTACATAGGATGCTTGGTGTCTATAACCAGTTAAACTTGAAGTTTTCGACTGGTTCCACTTTACATTCAATGTCATAAAGATCTGATCTGCTTCACTGCTAAGGTCACTCGAGCAGCTGACTCAAGCATACAGCACATCAGACTCAAACAATCGTCGAGCCTGATAGACACATCCTAAAGATGTTTCCATGGCAATGGCTCGTTTTCAGGGCTGTGCTGTCATGTGCCGGCACATTTCATGGAGACGCTGAATGAAGTTTGCTATATGTTTGGCAGTTTCATACCTGACACTAAGTAGCCTGCCAGCAGACTCATGGGAATAAGGGCGGGTTGCCAGGTCCAGGTCAAAAACGCAGACGCTTCTTATTAATTCATCCATCAGGTCTGCAGGCATCACGGCAAGCGGAGAATGTTTTCGAGGGCTGCGCGATGTCTCTATTAGACTTCTCAACCATGTGGACAGAACATATTCTATATAAGCCCAATGCACATGAGAAATAAAATCAAGGATCATCACAGTTTAAAATGTACACAGAACATAAATAATCACAATATCATCATAATGCAACTTTGTAGTCCTTAATAGATACAGGTAGGCCTACTTTTGCACAATGAACATTAGCAACTGTATTGACAGTAAATGCTGAAAATTGTCGTGTTTATTGTCTGATGGTAACAAATGCAACTTTATTGTAAAATGTTATACCAATATTCAAATATATTTCTCATTCAATTTGATGATTTTTTTTTTAAAGGTGGTAATGTAAAATGAAGGGGGAAAAAAGCTTTTTAACACCGATTAGCCGTTAAAATAAACTATAGATAGCTCTTTATTGCTCATGCCCACGCTCCATATTGACAAACTGTGACACAGTCAACAGCAGCACCACCATCATGTCAACAGATGAAGAGAATTAAAATTATGCTATGCTACTTTTAAACCAACACATTCTTTAGATTTCCCCAGCAAAACCGTCCTGAGCCCTGCAAGGAAGTTATCATTTTTTACGTTTAGTTACAAGCCGTTCACACATTGGCAAGCAAAACGTGATGAAAAGTCTTACACATAGCCCTTTTTAATATACAAATAAGAAATCACATTTGATGAAATTATTTGCCAAAAATGAAAGGCACAAAATAAAATGTATTTTTTGGCAGCATTCCTGCTGTATCTCAATTTTTAAAGAGGAAAGTGTCCAATTAAAGCCTAATATATCCCTAACAAGTAGGCTGTTAATATTCACTTTTTCACATATTATTATTAACACTAACTTGAACGCTGGAAGCTAGACTATGTAATACCATTAATTCATTAGGAGCCAGATTTGCATATGAGGTGATGTTATGTAAGGACTCATAAATTGGCATGTTTAACATACAGTTAAAAATACAGATCTTCTGGCTATGTGTGAAAACTTCAGCATTTCTCTTTAATATCACAACATATCTCTAAGGCCTCAGTTAACCAGTCTATAACATAATATAAGGATCTGGCCGAATAAACCAACCAAACACAAGGGACAATGTGACAAACAATTAATGCTTATCATGAAAATCAAAGAATTTAAGAAATTCCACAATCGATGCAGGGGGTCAATCATCTCGGAGGCTTTCATAATAACCCATTATGTTCCCATAAGTTTAGTTTAGTTTTTTTTTAAGTGCCATTTGATACGTTTTCAATGTTAATTTAAAGGGTTCTGGACGTACAACTGACCTGTAGTGAGTCAGCAAAGCAAACTGTTTATGAGGTTTTGCCAATGCTTGCTAAAGTAGAGCCAAAATCCATGCAATGATCAATTCGGTCATCAAGCAAATAGCCTCATAATTACGGCATGTGTCGATGGCTCCTTTCTCTGGGAGCGTAATTTAAAGGCTTATATAAATCAATGTCATAATAAGATCGTCTGGCCTCTCGGATTAGATCCTGTCTCTTCATAACTGAAACAAATATCATATTCTTAACAATGAGTGGACATCATTTCTTTACACTGGGCCAAAGATTCATGGTTGCATTGCTATAATACTGGAGAATGAATCAAAGCCCATTAGGTGGCAGGAAGATACAGAGAGAAAGTCTGTCTTAAAGTGATAGTTCACCCAAAAACATTGTGACATCATTTATTCACCCTCATGTCATTACAAACCTGTATGACTTTTGTTCTTTTGCAGAACACAAAAGATATTTTGAAGAATGTCAAGAACGAAACAACATTGGCCCCCATTGACTTTCACAAAACCACTGAGACATTTCTCAAAATGTCTGCTTTTGTGTTACACAATAAATAATTTTTAAACAACTTGAGAGTGAATAAAAGTAAGTACTCAACATAAAATGGAACTCAATGTAGAGAATCATAGACACTTACAGCCGTGGAAATAATTAAGAAAATCATATTACGATCATTTAAGATTTTCTGAATTCACCATTATTAGGTGGATGTTTAGGTAAAATTATCGTTCTTGTTTCATTTTGTGAACTACTAACAATTTTTCTCCCAAATTTCAAATAAAAATATTGTTTCTATTTGCATTTATCAGGAAATGAGACCTGGAGAATATAACATGTGACAGGTTAAAATAACAGAAAAGAAGTTGTGTATTTCTTCAGAAGTTCATATTCACTTTTAAGCAATAAAACAGGAATATTTGTACATGTATTTCAGGAAAGTTCAAAATTATTTACATGTGTCTTGTCATTCTGTCAGTCTTTCACATTGCTGTTGGGTGACTTTATGAGGTTTGATTTTGTTGAAATTTACAATACATCTAGAAATGCTGGTTTGAAATGAAAAAAATGGAGTAGTCTCTTAATTTTTTCCACAGCTGTATTCCTAAATGTATGTGTGACCCAACATTTGACTTGTGATGATCCTTCAAGCTGTACAGCCGCGTTTGCACGTTTCACAGTACTGGAGTCAGTAGGTGTGTGTTCAGTCATTACTCATACTAATAAGGTTACACTACTTGTATAATATATTCCGTCTTGAGTCCGAACTTGACCTTTCACACAGTAAATCAAATAGCCTTCAAGCAAGTTGTTCCTATATTTCTGCAGCAATAGCAATGTGCTTATCGTCTCTGAACTCCGAGTGCAGTTAATCATATTTCCGCCCACAGCCAATAATCACAGGTTCTATACAAAAGCTCATACACTCATGCACCTCGCTGTGTGTATCATTTAAAAGAGTGTGAATGGAACAAACATGTGGCTTTAATGGCTCTCGATTCCATACAGGAGTCGGAGGAGATTTATTCCCAGCAAAATGTTTGCTTCATTTTCGCATCCGTTATGGATTTGGTAGATAACATGGGAGCATTTAAAAAGAACCGCTAAAGAAAAAGACCGAAAACAGCTCATTTGATTTGCTGGTTGTTGTGTAGTTTATCCATCAAAAATGAGCGAGCTTTCCTGTAGCTCAGTGGTTAGAGCAAGGCGCTAGCAATGCCAAGGTCTTGGGTTCGATCCCAGGGATTGCACATACTTAGAAACGAATGTATAGTATAATGCAATGTAAGTCGCTTTGGATAAAAGTGTCTGCCAAATGCATAAACGTAAATGTGAGATAGGACTTTAAAATAGTAAACTAAATTCATTTCTGACAAACCCTGATTGAGTTGTTGCAAGACAGCTTTACAGTAAATATGCATTAGTACCGACAGAAGAGAAAATAGGACAAAAGATATATATTTTCAAAAATTGCAAGATGTAAATTAACAATAATTGTTAAAAAAATTATCTGATGGTTTGTAAGTATATCATTATATTTATGATGTTATTAAGCAAGTACGTGTGTCAAATATGAAGATTTATTTTACTTTTTTTAATGTACCAACCTGATATTACCTGATATTGTACAATGCGAGTCATACCTGCCATGTGCTGGGTAAGGGAAAACATGGAACGGATCCAAATGCAGCTTTTTAGGTTTTTTAATACAAATCCAGAAGGACCAAGCAACATCAAACACGAACCGGGAGCACATGGACATAAAACACAGACTAACAAAAGGCAATGGCAAACACTATGGCTTAAATACACAGAAACTAAGAAGATAACAAGACACACCTGGAGGAACTAATTAACACTAAAAGCTACAAAGGACTACAGAACACATGGCACAAAAAGGAAGTAAAATAAAAGTCCCAAAATAACACTGAAACACATAACAGTACCATAACAAATGTATGATTATTAGAAAAACAAAATACTGAAGCCCCTCCCCTAACCACACCCCTAAACCTAACATCACTGGGGCGAAAGCAAATCGTTCTAAAACAATACGATTGTATAAACTTATGCAAATTAGCTACCTTGTAAAATAGTTACGAATTCCTTCGAAGTTGTGTTGTATTTTACTTTTAGATTCGACAATGTTAAGAAACAAAATACATAACACAATATATAGAAAAAAACAGTCAAGCAAGAATTGAAACAATAAATCTATATAACAATATTTTACAACAGACTGATCCGAATCCAATTTTCTGAGAAATATCAGAATCTCATAATGATACATCAAAACGTCAAAACATCATCAAAAAATGCATCAAAAAGCACCAAAAAAATGTAAGTTCAAAGATAAGGCGCAACAGTATTTTTATAAACTACCTTGCATGGTTACTGCCTCAAATATTCAAAATGATACTTTGTAAATGATTGGTGACTTTCCCTGTAAAAGGAAATTATTTGTTTGTCGAATGTTTGTTCCAGCTATTTTAATCCCTTGATAGAACTGGAAGGTTCTGCCTTTCCACCATCAGACTTATCTGCTTCTTTATGATTAGGTCCAAACAGAAGTAATAACCAAGTAGGTATAGGAGAGAATGGGATTGGATAGATGGGCCATGTTTCTAATATCGTTCATACTGCTCTGGCTGTAAGGAGCTTCTCAGACTCTGTCTTTCTAGTTCAGATTTGTAATTTTTGTCTGTAGGGAAGGTCTGATGGCTGATGGAATAGGAACAGTATGGCTGGGCAAAGTCATTCACATTACATCATCGTAGCTGTCTGCCGTCTGTCTGTCTAGCCTGATCTTACAGGAATTTGTAACTCTTTGAGGTGGCTAATTTGTATGATGTGAAAATACTGAAGCCCCTCTCCTAACCACACCCCTAAACTTAACGTTAAATAAGTATATAATCAAATTCAACAAATTGTTTATTTAATACAAGTATTATACAATAAAATAGTAATATGAATAAAAAGTTATATTATTAGCCAATGGTCAGACTGATTAACAAATACAGACCGGATGTTAACTTTAGGCCTGATGAAACAGTCTAAGAGCCAATAAGCATAGCATAGTAAAAACACTTCCAGCCTTGTACCTTTCTCAATAGAGATGATAGCTTTCTTAAAAATTATAAGCAGTTGAGGAGAGAAGAAGAGTGCACTAGAAAACTCCCGCAGAGTGGTTACATTTCAAATAAAAACCTGCAAAAGGCCACCAGCGCTGCCCCACAGCAGTAATCCGAATATGGAAATGTGAAGCAAATTACCTGTGAAAAGGACAGGTGCGCTGACCGCTGCGAGCGGACCTCTCTCTGTTATGTCAGATGCGCGGGTTCACTCGTGTGGATGCACAGGCAGCGTAACCGCTCAAGCGACGCCGCCATCGCTCCTTTACGTCCGATATTAGAGGGCTTTATGCAAATTGGCAAATTGTTGAAGGTGGGTTTGATGAGCTTGGGGTGACTTTTTGTCATTCACACATGTTTTTACTCTTTTTACATAATTTATGCCCAAGTGAGGCCAGTCTCCCACGTCTCTTCATTGTATATTCGCTCATGCATTGGGTGACCGGCAAGTGACACAAATTTAGACTCACACATACGATGCACACACAAACCCACACATGCACCAGACAAGCAGAACAAAGTCATTAACTCATTGCTGTCTGCTCCATTTTGTCAGCCCTGCAAATTAGTTAATGGGGTGAGGTCTGGTTTTGTACCCGCACACCTTTCATTTGCCAACCCTTCGGTACCCCAAACTGTGACCCCCACTGAGGTGTGAACCCAGCTAAATATCAGGTGACTGTCATTGTATTGTGTTCTTCCTTGCTTGTCTGTGGAATAGTTTGTTCATACAGCGCCACCCGTAGGATGTCAGCTGAACTGCGTCTGTCTTTGTTCTGGCAGGGTGAATTGTCACGATGCTGATGCTCACTTTGATTGACTTGATCTTATTGTGTAGCTCACATGCGCCATTATTCTCCCACAGACTGAGAGCATAAATCAAATCTGCTTTCGTGTGTGTTTTTCTCAGCATCGCACAATAACGTATCTGCCGCTCTGGGTTTTAAGACTTGATGTGGATTAGTGGTGAGACAGCATTTTGACTGTTTGGAAGTTTGCGCAAGTTAGTCATCTAAATGTAACTCCAACTTTGCTTTTAAAGACACAGGCACGCTACATGGCATACTTTGGGAAATTACGTGTATTTGAGTTTGTGGACCTATGCCTACTTATAATCTTGCTTGGGATTGTTGGGTGAAGGGGAAGGTTGCGTTTAGTAAAAAAGCAACAAGACTCAATTCTAAGCACATAAGCAAAGGGGTGAAATCATATACTTCCGCTGTGGGTGATGGAAATGCAATTTTGCTAAGCTGTTACAGTCTAAAGTTTGTGTGTGTATGTGTGTTCCTGTTGCTAAAGCATCTGCCTTGGTCTACCTGTTTCCATTTAAACTTGGTTGAAGTGATGTTCTGTCAAAATGCACTCCGACTTTCATTTTACATTTCAATAAGATGTTAGGAAAAATATGTACATCTATATTTACATCAGTAAAACCGCTCAACCTTTCTGGGTTCTTGCTGGTATATTCAATGCTTAATGTCTGATCATGTGTAACAATATAATTAAGTAAAAAAATAATATAATTATTATTAAAGTAACTTGCAATCAAAAAAGAAACTGTAAAACATAATCATCATGCCAATAAATATATTGTGTTCATTGAAAAAGTACTTGACAGCCTTCAACACAAATTTAGCAGAGATGTTGAGCTCATTTGACATTTGAACCTTTTATATTTCTCAACAAAAAGAAAAAGCGCCTATTTTCAGCCATCATCTGTCATACATCTATTGTGAGCTTGTCTTAAAGGCGTTATGGAGTTGAATCAGTGAACCTTCCTTTATAGTGTTATAGACAAACAACTCACAGAAGTTTGCCTTTGTTTTTAAATGTGCGTTTCTTCATGAAACTAAAGCTGGAGTCACGCTGCGAGGCTCTTTGACACGCATCCTTCAATGACTGCTTTTAGTTTCACAGGAACAATTTTCTTTAATTTCATAGATGAAGTTTGAAAGAAGGTTATTCAACAACTGCCAAACCATTACAGTATGATTACATTAGCTTACGATACAATTTCTAAAGACGCAACAACAAAAACCATGACTAATACTTTGCAAAACAATATTGACATTTCCTCATTTTCCTGCCAAAGGATTTTGCATGTTAATACACCAATAGGCATTTTGGGGATAATGTTTTGAAAAGTAGACATGTTTAAAGGGACAGTTCATCCAATTCCAAAATTCTTACTTGCCTCTTACCATTTTAAATTGTATGACTTTTTTCTTCTGGATAACCCAAAAGAAGATATGTTCTGGTAACCAAACAACATTGCCCCCATTGACTTCCATTGTATGGACACAAAACCACTAAAACATTTCTCAAAATATCTTCTTTTGTGTTCCACAGAAGAAACACTTCTAAAAGTTTTGAGCTGCGTAAAGTTAAATCTAATTGAAAATGACAGTTTGTAATGAACTCTGATTGTCCTTGGTTGTCTTATCATTAATGGACTTCTTTCTACAGTATTACAGTTACCTTAAACATGTACAGTACTGAATGTTAAACATGCTCTATAAACTATTAAGACGTAATTATTTTCCATTGGACTGAATTTTCGACAACGAACAATCACCTCAGCGGGACCTTACTTAATCCAATTTCAAAATATGAGCCACCGGTCAAGGTCAGTCAGAAATGTGTTATTAATTTGCCCCCTGACAATAACTTTCTGCTGTACTCCATAATATCTCTCATCAAAAGAGAACAATCGTTTGTCCCAAACTACCCACCAAAATAGACTGCAACAGCATCCCGCTGCCCGCCAATTGAATTCCTCTGCCCCCTGCATCCGTCCTAAATGAGCGTGCATGATCGGAACCAGCGTTCTGATTGGATCAGGAAGCGTCAGCCTTGGACGCTGTAACTACGGGAAGCGAAACACCGGGATAATTTGATTGCATCGCATTGTTCATTTGCTTGCTGTCGGATCTATTATGAAATTCAATTTAAATCATAGCGATAAGGAAATTAATGTTAATTCGGTGCTAATGAGAATCTAAATGATGAATCCGCACACACAAGCAGATGGAGACTGGAAGGAAACGCTTCTTTTAACTGTGTTAGTATTTTATGCTGTTGCAGTTCATCGTGGCAACATTTTTCATCAGCCCCATAGTGCTGGCAGCAGATGTCGAAAAAAACTAGAGGCTGGGCAGGGGAAAAGCTTCACATAAGAAAAATAACAGATTAAATGTCTTAAATATCTCTGTTGTTTCTCCTAAACAGCAATGAGATTTAAAAATAAGTCCTTATTAAATTTCTTCTTGTATTCTGCAAAGAAAGAAAGCCATACATGTTTAAAATGACAAGAGGATGAGTAAATGATGACAGAATTTTCATATTTGAGCAAACTATCCCTTTAAATGTGATCAATTTGCAAAAACCCATGTGAACTCAATATGAACTCATGAAAACTTTTGATTAATTCTGTTCAACACCAAATTTTCTGAACTATGCTATCCACATACATTTTATATACCTGTACTTGTACTCTTACTGTACATCAATAATTGTCCAATGATATAATTCCTTAATTCCCAAGGAATGTTCGGAGAAATTCTGTAACTAAAGCGAAGTTGAAAATCAAATCCTTTGTCCTATTGGTCTTATCTTGCCAAGGACACCAAGTGACTGGTGCCTCCTAACAAACCAGGTCCTTAATGCCCCTGCTGGTAGTGTGGGGTCTCAGATGTGAATGGCGTGCCTGTCCTGCGTCTAGCCTCTGCAGT
This sequence comes from Oreonectes daqikongensis, assembly GCA_026939265.1. Taxonomy (NCBI): domain Eukaryota; kingdom Metazoa; phylum Chordata; class Actinopteri; order Cypriniformes; family Nemacheilidae; genus Oreonectes; species Oreonectes daqikongensis. Next base: position 4,976,677 of record JAOTQM010000351.1, on the reverse strand, counting down.
CTCTGTGCGAATGCATTCGACCTGTCAGAACTCATTTAAACCAATTCAAACAGACGCCACATGCAACTGCACCGTGACGTACCCAAGTCCTGCAGCTAAGAGCTGCACGCACCACAGAAGAGAAACAGCATATTTATAAAAGCAAGAACGAGACAAGAAGTGAGACAAGAGACGGAGAAAGCAAACGTACAGTAAAAGAAAGAAAATCATTTTATTTCCAAATTTGCATGTATATATACTTATACCACATAAAGTAATGTCAGGAAATAAATTTTTGTGGTAAAATATGACAACTATAAAGATATTGCGCGTCTGATATAAAATGCCTGTAAGCTGATCATCGATCATACAGCTACTAAGGAATCAGAATATCTGTCAGCTGACAGGAGAAGAAATACAAAGGTAAAAGTAACATTAAAGGTGCACTGTATAATATGAAGGAGGATCTATTGACAGAAATGCAATATAATATACATAACTATGTCTTATGATGTGTATAAAGATCTTACATAAAGAACCGTTATGTTTTATTACCTTAAAATAAGTTATTTCTATCTACATACACCGCCATTGGTTGCAATTCGCAACCTCAAAATCTCCACATTGCCCATTTAAACCAATTTTTTAAATGCAATGAGTCACACAATAATGTAACGTGTTACTTTTAAAAGTTATGTTTTGAAGTACAGGTCTCTGCAGAACATGTAAGGGGCATTTCCCAAATATTGGGGTGTTCCCAAAGCGGGCGTTTCAAAAGGTCAACTTGATTTTGCCAATCAATTAAAGAGCTTTAAAAATGCCTATCCTGGTATGAATACGCCTAATAATTGAGAAGCGCCCCTTTTTGTTCTATAGAGACCCCAGTCTCTATATTTCCTAACACTTGACACAAACACAGCAAAGTCAAAGAGAGCTATGGAATATTTGAAAAAAGTGAGTAAAACAAAGGCATGTGAGAGAAGATAAAACAAAAGCTCCAAAGAGAAAAATAAAAACACAGTGTTCGTCTGTTCTGTCTCTTCAATTTGCTGCAGTCCATATGAATCTACATTCATTGAATGAGTAAAGTTTGAAAGACTGGAACTTGAAGGGCAAACATGACCTCTCTCAACTCAACCACACTTTTCATCTCATCCACATCTACATTCATTTGTCTATTCAACACCATCAAGCACAAAGAATCAATGGCATCTATGATAGCATGGTCCAGCATCGCCCTGGCAAAGGACAGCGGGTAGATTGCTTCTCTGCCTCTCAGCGGTACAAAATCAGCTTCAGGTGAAGTATTCTTCAGCAGCCTGTGGAACCCCACTGAGAGAGCCGCTCTGAAATGATATCTATATCGCCGGCCTGAGCTGAACATGGATTTTTTTAATACATTTATGAGGCTGCTCCCCAAGGGGTCAGCGGGATAGCTTCATCTCAACCAAAAAGTTCAGCTTTTCACATGGGAGAGTTTGCTTGAGTTATAGAAAGCCAAAAAGGCGTAGATAAAGAAACCAATTAGAAGGATGCAGCTTATTTCTCGCAGCTTGAAAAGATCAAAGGTTGTCGTTTGACAGGTTAGCATGGCCCTTTTAACACCGGCTGAGAAATCAATTTCTGGGTGAGCTAACTATAATGGCGCTAGCAACTAGCATGGTGCTAGCAATGCCAATGTCGAGAGTTCGATTTTAAAGGAACACTGATCAAATATGCATCTTGAATTCACGTCCTTGTCCAGATGATCTTTGTCTAAAAAGTTTTTCTTTCTGTTAAAGGTGATTGAAAAAGCAACATACACTCATGCAACATATTATATTGGTAACCAAACAACCACTGTAAGTCAATGGGTACAGCTGTTTGTTTGGTTACCAACATTTTTCAAAATCTCTTCTTGTTCTGCAGAAAAAATAAAGTCATACAGGTTTAAAATGACATGAGGGTGAGTAAATGACAACAGAAGTTTCCTTTTTAGGTGAACTATCCCTTTAACATCCCAGTTTGCGATAGTCGCAAATAGAAATATGCGTCTTGTGGTGCCCTAACCAGTTTTAATGATATCATCTGCCATCACCTCCAGAGTGACAGCAGGTCACATGGTATATACAGAGCAGAGGATTGGCTCAAAAAGTTCTATGGTCCCATAAACCTAGACTGGAAGCTTGGGAGGTCCTCTGAAAAAAGCCAAATTTAGTGTTATTTCATAAGACAAGATTAAAAGGTATAACTCTTCTAAAAATGTTGCCAGTGCCAATGATGGTAGTCATAACTCTGGTCTTGTTAAGGAGAATTATTTTAGTATTGCCTCATCCCTGCCCAGTTGGCACCTGTGGCAGTGCTTTTTTATGGTCCTGTGGTTCCTGTATATCCCAACGTCTCTAGACTTATGAAAGCCTATAATGCCCTCTGATGCATTACTGCAAATAGTGGTCTGGAAACTGTTTCTTACAAATACATGCTTTAAGATACTCATGATTAACTTGAAATAATAGTTCAACATAATTCAATATAGTAACTGAGACAATTCCTATGTTTATTAAAGGCTTCTCTGGCACACCAGCTTGTTGTTTGTAAATGAACATATGTTCTGGGTTTGTATTATTGAAGGACTTTCTTACTGAACGGGGACCTGCTGTTTGTACATTGATTTTCATTTGGACCCTCTAGCAATCTCTTTTACACCCTTTAAATCAAGAAACATCTCCACACCTCTTGCACTATTAACACCTTTGGAAAATAAAGAAGTACCTCGAAATCAAAGTCAAGACTGAGAGACAGAAAGAGAGAGAACACTGACAAGTGCATGCAAAACCAGACATCAAAAGACTCAAAGGAGCAATGTGGTCTGGAGGTTTGTATTGTACATGTTGTTGGGGTAAGAAGCTGCAGGGAGCTTTTGTGAAAAAAATGATACTCCAGCGTCCGTATCATTTCAGTTTCAGTCAAAACTTGAAATATAAATTCTGATAGATAGAATCTATAACCAATATATTAAATCATCAGCTTGTATTCTGGAGTCCAGACATCTGAACCTTTTCAGTCTATGTTCAGGTTTTCTATTTTGAGAGAAAAATGAATGCGTCCAAAAAAGGACGTGCGTTTTTGAGAGAAAACATACTTTGTAGGATTTCTGTGAATTGAAATGTGACAATTATAGTGATGGCTCTTTATACATTAAAAAGTTACGTTATTTAAATTTGTATGTGTTCATTTTTGATAGGGATGCACCCCGAGATATTTTTTCTGGAAGTACCGATACCAATCCCTTTATCTGTATTTTGTATATATTTTTTTGGTGAGGTGGCAATTTTCCAAGCACAACACGGTGAGACTAATAAAAACAGAATAACTTCAGAATTACAACTCCGCCTCAACACACATTATAAAAAAAAAAATAATTTGATTTGAACTTTCAAAGCCAAACACAAAAAGTGTTGAAATGAAAGTCCACTAATGGTCCATTTTGGTTTGTTGGGTCATGTTTTTTAATTATTCCCCAACAGGAATGTACAGCTTTCTTTAGAAAAGACACAAAACCTGATCTCATGGCATCATCTCCTACTTCTTAATTAAAGAAGCATTTATCTATGATTTAAAACACTCAAAACACAGGCGACTCAAAATAAAACACGCACTCCCTCCGAGCTAACCTTTCTGGCGTCTGACAAATAGTCTGAAAATATCCCAAATTGCCTGCCCTTTCCCGAGCTCTGCCATTTAAAATACCATTTCACTATTATAGGATAAAAAGTGAATGTCTGGAATAAGTATGATGAGCGACTGTGAGGAAAGAAAACTCTTAATTGATGGCTGTAATCAGCAGCCCGCTCCTTCACTTCCCACGCTGCATTGCAGTTTCACTATCTGTGCCTAATGCTCGAGTAAGAATGGCAGCGTTGGCTAATTGTCAGCCTACCGATAACTCCACTCGACGGGTATAATTGGCCAACAGGTTTTTTGCTGCAGATGGCGAGATGGTGTGTTGCGTTAAACAGCTGTCCAATCCGACAAAAACCTTCCCTTCTCGCAGCTGGTGAGAAGAGATGAGTTAGCAGGAGTTGTACTTTTACAATGCTTAAAATAGCAATGTTTTTCCCACCGTCATCTCAGAGATTGAATAATGAGAATGTGTTGCAAATAAACAGAGTCAGTGTATTTTTATTTACTAAAGTGATTTACTGGACATAAGACTGAAACTGCCAGAATAAATGATGTTTTCAGTAAAAGCAACTTGTAGGTATTTGCAATGCAGTGTTTTAAAAAAAAGTGTCACTAAAGCACTACATTTGGAAATTTCTACACCACTTCCTCTGTCTGCCATTGGTTGGACAAAACAAACAGACTATCAGTTTAGGTCAGGAGGCTCAGTCAGGAGGTTCTGATAACACCACAAACATGATGTTTGTAAAGCTCCGGAGGAATCAGTCTACCAATCTTTATCGTTTCACCAAGTTTTATCGTTCCACTGCAAATCAAGCTGGGAAACATTGTAAATTTAAAATGTAAAATGTGACATTTTTCAAAGGACTTGTAAATAAAATTATACGATATATAACTAGATTTCTCAAGTTATGTGACATACAACTAGATTTTTGAAGTCAGTTTCAGGGCTGTACTTTAACTTTTTTTGCTACAGAGGTTTAAAGTTTTGTAGCACATGCCAAACTTTTTGTTCTTTGATTTACATTTTTTTTCTATGCAATAATCATATTTGTCCACATACTGTAGTATACTATTATATTGTTTACTATGGTTAACTGCGGTAAAATTCCTACAGTAAAATAGTGTTTTTGAACCTTACTATAGTAAATATTAGTTTAAATATATATAAGTATACTCTAGTGTTTATATAGTTTATATTTACTACTAAAATACTACAGTTTACTATAATAAATATTATAATATACAGTGTTTTTAATCTGTTTGTTCAAGTTAACGAGACTTTTATTTTGACGGGTCGTCGCAAAGAGTCTGTGGTTGACTTTAGCTTTTCTCTAACAGTGAAATGCTCATGAAATAAACTTTCAGAGCAGCACTGGAGATGGAGTTCAAGTGTTCATGTCCTCATACTTTTGTACTCTTAATTTTGGTTTCTATTCACTTGTGGAGTGATTACTACTATTTCCATCCAGTAGAATTAGCCTATCCTAGTCTAGCAGACTATTAGATAACTGGACATTAGCTGGTCAACCAGTTCATAAGACCATTCTATGGTGTTCTAAACAGGTCCCATCATGGATCGTCTAACAGGGTTCTCTGTAAGCTTTACTCACAGACACACAAAATATTCATTAAGCTTTTTCGATTGTGTTTATTCTTGTTTAATTATTTATTCGCGCTGAATCCCGAGTCACTGCAAAGACGTTAACTCCCCTCCGTTCCAGCAGCTGTTTAAGACTTTCAAGCTGTTTAAGGCAATGAACTTCACTAACTGTTTTGTGACCAGTCCTGAGCTTTCCACCATAATGATTCAACTTGATTTAGATACAAGAAACAAATCCTAAATCACCTCCAAGTGCCTGCCAAAGCCTTTTATCTACTAAGCCGAGGCGGTATTGTCACGGACCGAGTTTTACAGTGCCGATTTTAGCTAGGCCCTTTAGTTTTTATAGAGCACATTAAAACTCCATCCATATATCAGGTCTGGCCTCTACTGAAACTGGTCCCGGGAGAGCAGAGGAGCCGGGCTGTTAATGAGATAATTCTCTACTAATGACCTCTACTTTATTTGAAGGTGAAGACATGAATGGCATTCGGAGAAAAGCCACCGTCCCTCTTTCCTGTTCTTTGTTTCTGTCGAAGTCTTTAGCAGTGCCGGCTGCTGGGGGCAAACGCTGCCCTTCACTCCGAGGCGCCTGCTTGTGACTTCTCTTACGGAACCACCGGCGTCGTGGTGAATTAATAAGGCTGTTCAGGGGGAGCAGATCTTCAGCACCCGAGTTTCAGACAGAGCCACGGGTCCAGGTGTGACTCTGGCTGTTGGAACATGAATAAAGTGACTATTCTAGGCACAGTATAAATTGAAGCACTCAAGCTTAATAAAGAATTTATGCAAACGCCTAAGTGCCATTAATCTAGGATCTGTTTCCCCGGCGCCTATTGCATATGGAATGAGGCGGTGTTCTCAAGTGGCCTTTTACAGAGTTGGTATAATGCATTAAGGTTATAGAAATGGAGGCAGTTTAAGGTCTATTAACAAAGCTTCGGCTTGCATGCATTAGCATGTTTTATATTTGATGTTGGGGCAATTGATTTGCCATGCAATTTAAACAATGAAGTCTAATCTCAAACGGTGGCAGTCGAGTATATACAACTAATACTAATAAAGTAGGCAGTTTTACATAGAATGTATCTGAATTTTACTGGAAAATAACCATATACAACAGTGGTAACCAAAAGTAATGTCCACAGGGGGAGGGATTGGTACAATATTTGCTTTGAATGCTTCCTCAGGTTAGATTAAACTATCAAAGTATGAGGTATATGATACAAAATGGACAACACACTAAATTTAAATGGTATTTTTTTACACAGGCAAACTACATCATATCAGGGAATATGGGTTTTATTCTGATATAGCAAAAATGCATAGACTAATGCATAACTAAAACCTTCAAGTAGCTTTGGATGAAAGCATCTGCTCAATGAAAAAATGTAGAACACTTTGAAGTTCGAAAGGAGTTTTAAGGGAGACTGGCTTAATACATCCATTAAAACCATCAAATAAAAAATGGCTCAGAAAAGATTCAAAATAATTTGATAGCAGATGTCTTTTACTTTGGATGTTTTGTTGTCTGTGTAGTCAAATTAGGACATCACCTGGAGAATCCAGACTCCTCATGCTGAGTAACCAGAAGGTTACAATGAATTAGCCATGAACTAGGTTTTCACACCACCAGAGGTTCTTAACCAACAACAGTCATTCTCCTGCCTGGACTCAACCTGACTTCTGCATTGCTTACAGACTAACAGCACTTATCTCATAGACAGACAGAGAGAAGAGGGCAGATGCAGACAGCAGCTTCTGGGTTTCTACCCATCAGAGGCTGTCACTGAACTATCCCATGTCATGCTTATCCCTCGTTCCCGATCTCTTGTTGCGCAATTCCCTCCTTCCCGCTCACAGAAAAACATCCCATTCTCGACTCATTATTTTTTCAGCCAGACAACGATTGTCACTTTGCCTCCCTCGAGTCAAAAATAAAATACCATTTTTTTGCTTTTTCCTTTTATCCAAGCTTCATATTGTGCAGCCTTGTCCTGAGACATCTTCATTACTCACAAGTGAGCCTGTGAAAGTGCATGTGTGTGTTCGTGCGTGTCAGGTAACTACTACTGACAGTCCATGAATACCTTTAACGCCCAAGAAACACCAAAACATCAGCACGAAAAGTTTCTTGCTTTCCAAAATAATAAGTATACAAGATCTATAAAAAAGCTGGTGGACAGCAAAGGAACATTCATCAAATCTTGCATCACACATATCAATTCATATAATTTAACACTGTTGTTAATCTGTGGTGCGTGACAAATAGCTCAATCTATCATATCATGTGGATTTTATTTTCTAGATGCTCGCACCCATGACATAATGATTCGCTAAGCCATATCGCTCTCTCGATGCTTTCTCAACGTGACAAATTTACTTTCAGTGACATCCAGTGGAAAGTAATTAGAATACTGCTAAAATGACAGTGGCTGCCACAATTTATCTGGCAGAACTGATGCGCTCGCAGGTACGCCGCACGGCATTATGGGATACGTGTTCGGTGGGAAAGTGGCGGCTCCCAAGACGGAGCTGAAATTTTAATTAGCATTGGTTTCAGTTCGGGTCGCTAACAAAGACATCTATTTGAAGGTGCTCAATATTTAATTAAATGGCTTTTGCTTTACGGCATCCTGCAAGCAAACACACAATTCCCCCACAGCACCTTTACAGCCAAAAGGCTTCTTCATTAATCAGCCCAAATTAATGAGAGAGACTACCATCAAACCAGCTTTAAACAATACACTAAGAGATTTTATTAACTGCAAAGATTATTCAAATCGCATTTGCGGTTCGAAGCCGAGGCTGGACGATTTACATTTACGCTCTTACTGGAACACACTGTGTCTTTATGAGGCTTTTGAATAATTTATAGTGACATTGCGAATCATCCTCTACACAAAAACCAAGCAGATTGTTTAGAACCACTTGTAAGGATTTTTGTAGTGAGTTCTGGGTCTCTGAAGACCGGCCAGCCTCACGTTTCTGCATGCTACAAGTTCTTCAGCATCAAGGATGTATTTACAAATCACTCTGAGATCTCCTGGGAACTACAGTGAAGTTAAAAAGAACTAAAAGACTTTTGAAAAAAGATGTTAAGGGAAAAGAAAGCGTTGAAATATGTTCTATTGGATTTCTACAGCCAGATCTCAGTATCTCAAGGGCATCATAGTGAAGGCACTGTTACTGTTTTCCTTATAAATTATTAACATTATTAATTATTAAAAAGTAGACAATGACCCTCAAGTTGAATTTATAGCAAAAGTTATCATATCACAAGATCATCAGCTGGTCACTTGAGCACATCAAGGCAAAACAGGTCCATATAAAATAAATCAGGCTTAGGCTAAAGATATGCTTGACTTCATCTCATAGGACAATTACATAATTTGAACACTATTAAAAAACAAATAGGAAACGTATTTTAAATTTTTTTTTAAGGCAAAGCGTTGCGTATAAAGTTGTGCACCCTTGAATGCAAAAAGCCCAATCGGAACGGCTCACCTTAACTTAGAGGTCTAAGAAAGTTTTAATATAAAGTTGCAGTCAAGAAGAGTGCATTAAAATCCCACAAAGAACTGCAGTCCTTTGATACTGTACGCAGACTATAGACGTCGACTTCTGCTCAGTTTTGACAAGGGCAACCAAGGAGAGCCATCAATATGCATGTTACTTGTATATATTTTTCAAAGTACAGTATGTGTAGAAGAACTGGTTCTGGATACTTTATTGAGACTTGAACCCCTCAGATATACCAACGCAATCTCACGGCGAATTTTACGAGGTGGCTAATTTGGGCTAATTCGTATGAATTAGTACGATCTCAGTCGTACATTTTAGTACGATTTGCTTTCGTGCCAGTGACGTTAAGTGTAGGTGCGGGGTTAGGGGTGGGCCTTCAGTATACGTTTTTGTACAACTCACAACATATGAATTCATACGAATTAGCCACCTCTTAAAATACTTACGACTTCCTGTGAGATCAGATTGGATATACAGTACCATTTAGATTTAGAATCACAAATATTTTACAGATAAAAATAAAAGTAAGCTCAACAAAACTATATAACACTGTTGTTCCAAAAGTCTTGAGCTTTATTGCCAAGCACAGTACAGAGTGCGTTTCGTAAATATGTTATCTCTTTTGGAAAAGAAGCGAAACGTGACGACATCTTAGTCCTGTGTCAACCACTGTCAGTTTGTCACAACTCATACCAGCCAGAAGAGCCGATCAAACAGGACATGTCCCTGAGCTTAAAAACAGATATTGTGGGTCTCAACTACTGCAAAGCTTACTCGTCTACCATAATAATAAAATGATTATGAAATATGATCTCAAATAATGACATAAGCAATTTGATTTAGTAATCTAAATATCATTCAACTTCATTATTAAATTAGATAAACAGCTGCAAATTATTAATTATAATGGCAACCATTTTACCTAGGGCTGCTCGTATTTTAATCGTAATCATAAAAAAATAAAAAATAGCAAAGTTTCATTCCGAAGGTCACAAAATGTACATTTATGATTGCAAGCTTTGAAATAAGTTGTTGAAGAAGTTTAATGGCAGCAGAATATAAAAATAATGAAAAACAAAAGTTCTAAACTGACAGAATAACCGTGATAAACATTTTTTGCTAAATAATAATTTGACCTCTATAACAACATAATAAATATTATTCACAGATCCTATTAACTATCACCCACTATTTCCCTAAATCAACTACATTCAGTTTTTGTGCGTGAGTGTCAGGCCGTTCCATTGCAGTGAATCTGGAAAGAGATTTCTCCCTCTCACAGACTGCGTCAGTCTCTGTTTCCAGTAAATTAACCCATCAGCAGACGTGCTAGCATCTCAACACTTCAACTGCTCTCCTTTACTTTCTTTCTGACAAGCCTGAAACATGAAGGTGACCGCCGGCCAACCCAGGAATGAGCAGGACAGAGACGAGACGAGACAAAACAAGACTAGAGAAGAGAGAAGATTCCAGCCCGATCTGGTTGGAAGATTTGAGAAAGAGATGGTCAGTAATGCATCTGTTAACTACCAGATGTTCATCTAAAATATGTAAATGTATACACACAGTTCACCTTGACAAGCGACACAGGAATATGGATTTCCCAAATCATTAATATTAATTCTCATGGCTCGGAGTTATTATATTAAAAATCAGAAAGATGTGAATGTGTCACATTAAGATCATTGTCGTGGTCATTCAGACAGAAAAACAGACATTCAACTCCCATAATTATTCTATTGCCATTATATATACATATATGGGAGATACCTACAAGTACATTTGATATCTCAAGATTCAGATGTGCTGCCACTCTCTCCATTTCGCAGGCTTACGTAATATTGCCGGGGCTTGAATAGGCCCGGTTCCAGGGTATGATGAAAATCGCGAGCGCAGAAGAGCTGTCGTCCCGTCCTCAATTACGGGGAATTCATCCCAGCAAGACGGAGGAAACGCAACCCATCTCACTATGCATCCCACCGGTCGGCCGCTATTCAAAGATACAACATCTGCTCTCACTAACAGAAACGAACGCTTCAGCCATTCTCCCTGCTTGTGTACTTTCATTTCCGAAAATAAGACACTTTGCTGTCTTCCTGCTCTGTCAAAACACTACATAATTACTCTGAATAAGGCTCCGCAGAGCGGAAAAGAGAGAGGATGTTTGTTGCTATCTTTAAAGGCACAGCTGCACTTGTTAATGTTTTGGAAGTGTTTGAATTCGGGACGTTTTCGCTAACGAAGATGCTGACGAAACGCGTGGAAGCGAGAAAGCGTAATCTCAGCCTTGATTGGGTTTAACAGCTCTCTCTTCATCGCTGGAGTGTGCGGGAAGTGGAGGTGTTTATTTGCGACTCTTGTGTAATGGAGGACTTCGTCGCGCGTACTTTAATCAGCTTGCGCTGTGCAAATGATGCCAGGGACAAAGTCGATTTTCTTTGCCTTTGAGGAGCATAAAGAACTTCTAGTTGTAAAAAAACAGGAAATGATACCCAAAACAAACAGTTTGGTTTCTTTTGTGGAACATATTATCATAAAAAACCAAGAGGTGTAGCTTAAATTTTGTTTTGTTTGGCCTGTGCGTTTTTTAAATAAATAAATTAAGTTAACTTCTGGTCTATGTTTGTTGATAGGTCTGCATAGTGGCTAATAATATAACTACATTAGTATTAGTATTAATAATTTTATTTAATAAACAATTTGTTCAATTTTATTATACATTAATTAAAATGGAAATAATCTGCAGGGACTCTATTCTTTGTGTACCGGAAGTAAAGTTTGGGCAACAAAAGCATCCATGTACAGTAATGTTGGTTTAAATTGGTATTTTGAAACCATCTATAAGTACATTACTACACTGTGGTATATATTGTTAATGTGTAAAAAATGACTTGGTTTTCAATTGGCTATTAAATTATTAAGAAAAAGTTAATACAAAGAAATCTCTCAGAGTTCATAGATTGGGTTTCTTTAATCAACCTCAGGAGATATGATTTCCTTTTCATCAGAGGAAAATAGCCACAGGTTTCCATGAAAATGTCTCTGATAAAGTTTCAATTAGGAAGTGCGAGCGACGCTCTGCGCTCCTTTTGTATCACATTTCACACAGAGGAAGCAGCCAGCTACTGTTTCCTGTCCTCTAATCTCAAGTATCTTTTTACTGCCAGCCGCATGATAGATGTTGGCTAGACGGGTGCAGTCTGTGGCTTTGAGAATTACTCGGGCCTGGCCCCTGGTTCCCACCCCAACCCACAAAAAGTCGAGCAATCATGTTGCAAGAGCCCTTGCCATTTTTCACGGAGATAGTGTTTTGATTGCCTGGGAAGAAAATAATACCATTTACTTCTCGAAATTGCCAGGCTGGATTCCCATTGGCTGAGCGTGTAGCCCCAGAGTAAACATGACTCTGTCCTTGCCCTTTCCCTTCCTCTCGTCCTTATCCAGGTGACGCTCCATTTAGTCCAAGAGCGCTTGAAGATCTCAGGGCCCCGAAAACAGTCTTTAAGGCTAAGAACTCCCAGATAGATGGGCGCACTGTGCTTTGGGTGTACTCGCAAACTGCAGGTGTTTACCTGACGTGCGCTGTGAGATGAGTCTCGCTCACCGGGAAGAACTGGCAGTGTTTGTTGAGTTTTAAAGGTTAACCCTAACTGCGTTTTTAAATGTACTGCGGTTTAGATTCACAAGTCTATGTTGCTTGGCAACAATATTCTTGTATAGGTTTGAAGCCTCAATTGTTTTTCTTATGCAATAACATTGGATTATCAGATTTAGCTTAAAACTATGTTTAACCTCAACAGGACAAGTGATCGTTCTTATTATGTAAACAATTCCAACACAATCTTACAGCCAAAGAGTAAATAGCTTGCGATTTTTAAGGGTCTACTTTGGTTTATGGAGTGTCCGACAACAGGTTTATGTACATACATGGTGTAAAAACACTATTATTTCGAAATAGTAAGCAGTTTTTATTACCTTACTTCTTGACTGACTCTCAAATGATTCGTCCCCGGATCTTTCTGATCTAGTCTAGTCTGATCTAGTCTGATGTGATTGGTCAGATGATCTAGTCTGATGTGATTGGTCAGATGATCTAGTCTGATGTGATTGGTCAGATGGTCTAGTCTGATTTGATTGGTTTAGCGCGTGTGTTCAAGTTTTCGTGGGCAGGCGGGGACTATTTCTAGTCACGTAGATACACGGCGGTTAGAGAACCAAACTAGGTCTCGACTCATTCGCCTGATTCGACTTGCTTTTTCCAAGCCAATAACTTTGTTATTTATTCACCTTCGGATTTACAACTTGACAGACTGCTTACTTTCAAACACGGCAACATTACACACTGCATGAAACGTAATTTTGATGATCTCGTGGTGTGTACTCTAAGTATTTTACGAGGTCGCTAATTCGGACGAATTCATGCAATCTCATTCACACATTTTAGTACGATTTTCTTTCGCTCCAGTGACAGTTAGGATTAGGGGAGTGGCTTCAGTATTGCTTTTTTAAATAATTGTACATTTTTGTACAATTCACATCGTACAAATACATATGAATGAGCCACCTAGTAAAATAGTTACGAATTTCCACACGATCTGGCTAAAAACACTTTGCGGCTTTACACTTACAATTACCTTTTTAATGTTTAATTCATGCCAGTAGTGAGATTAACATATTTAAGTAATAAGTCATGTAAAAAAAGTTCAAAATTACAAAATTAAGTTGATTTTGCATAAAAATGTACAGCATCAAAGAATTGTTTTTACAATAAAGTATACTAGAGGTTTCCAGTATGTGTAACTTCAGCTCTGTTTCAGGGTCAAAGATTAACCCTGAGATACCTTGTGGTCAAATAGCTGTACACAAACATCTCTTCAAACACAACTACAACAAACTCCACTTTCATTTATTTCCTTTCCATCTAAAAAAATTGTATTAATAAAGCAATATCACACAAGCAAGAATGCTGTATAAGAATATGAATATGTATAATGCTGTTTGAATAGCATCTATGATCTTCGCACAATTTCATGTAGATGAGGACTGAAGCTAGAGCCTACCCTAAATAAAATACAAATTCGGGGTTTTCAGCAGCAAAGAAACACATTTCTGCGAAAATCTGCATTTTGAAGCGACATAATTGGAAACGATTCCACTAGTCGTGTTTTACATCAGGGTCAACAACATTTTGCATTAGGCATTCTGTGCTGTCTGCATTTTGGCACCTGCTTTTCCCAAACTGCACCTGCTATAATTGTATGCAACCCAAATGATGCCATTTGCTCGCTTTGTTCTTTTACACTACATATTGGGTACAGCGCTCATTTGTGCCAAACAATTGGTAAAACAATCGCCACGTGCCGCTCTGGTCCGTCACCCAGAAGTGTGATAATATTTCATGCTGTAATTACAATGTACTGTGTCAAAAGGTTCCAGCAATTACCATCCAATCAAGCACTTTAATAATCAATATCAATAAATTTTGGAACAACCTTCCATCTCCCACCCCTCTGGTGAAGCCCCTCTCCCACTTAACATTCCACCCATGGCAATTAATTCCTAATAAGTGTTAGAAAATGCCTAATTGCTTCTCGTGCCCATTCTAGTCATCTGTAGCAGGGAAATGAGCTTGGTGCTAATGATGCATTGCCTCTCAACCACATGCCACAGTCATTGGCTTTAGCCAGTGTCTTTTAATTAAATAGTCTGTGTAGTGCAACATCCTCTACCACCACTGGCTCCTCTGCTTCCCACGGGTGTTGGGCCCCCGACAGCCCGCGCTATCCCCCTCCGAGCCAAATTAATTAAAATATGTGGCCTGTTCCGAACTGGAGAATGTTGCCGCTTCAAAGAGAGGATGTAAGAGAGACAGCGGGAGAGAGACGAGGCAACACGGCTTTTACTTCGTCTGGCTTGACCTCCATTATTCAAAGCCCACAGATTTGTAAACGGTTTCGTATTGGTCGGTAGAAGCAGATGCGATAAGAGGCGTCTCTTCGGGTTATCTCCCATGATGCTTTGACCTGTCTTTAGGCAATATGACAGCGTTTAGGTGCCAGGCAGCGTTTCACAAGACAGGTCTTAAATTTCTCTTCCTTTTGTCACCTATACTACGAATCACGCAGAAAAATATCAATGTCATGTTTAGGAGTAATCTGACAGGCCGGATCATTTCATTCTTTGCGTTTTGGGATCTCTAAATAATGGTGCTTATGTAAGTAAAGATGTGGCTCTTCAACAGATAACACAAATCTTACAGAGTGTCAGAGACACAAATACGGATTCACTAAGATTGAATTGTGCCTCGGAAATTGGACCGGTTTTTGCGTTTAAACTACCGTGCGCAAAATGTGTTTGGTGAATTTGCCTCAGTGTCTATATGAGTTTGTGCTTTGTGCATTGTCACTGTCAATAGAGTCAGTCAGCCTTAAATGCTATTGTTAAAGATAAGATGAGATGAACTGAAATGGTCTTTAGATGTTGGAGGTCTCCAATTTTTGACGTTTGAAATGTTTGAAACCTTAGCCACTTCAGTTCCTGTCTTTCATGTCTGTTCGGCAGACCTCGGCTTGGATGTGGCGTCTCTTTACCTCCATTTATCTCCTCGACGCCCTTCTTCTATAATTCTGTCACTCACCTATAGTGCAGATATAATGAGAAGTGTTTCAGTGCTGTGAAATTCAAAACGAAACAAACAAAAGGTGCCTGAATTGTTGGTACTTTTATATTTATATTTTTCAACCACCCAATGTGCAGGACAAAAGCAGGATTGTGTTTAAAGAGTCACATTTAAACCACAGTATTTTCTCTATTTTTGATCTCATCCCTGAGTCTGTCTCTCTCTCCTGCTTTAGCATTATAACATATGCTACGGTGCATAAAAGACCTAAACTTTTCTCTTTTGCTCGGTGCGCTCAAACTTATAGCTTTGGGTAATAACGTCAGCATTTCTTACTTTAAGAAAACTGCAAGTATTACACAAACTAGGTTTCGTGAAGTAAAAGTTCCAAGTCTGAGACATGAATGAAAATTTAAACAAGCAATCTGTATTTCTCATTTCCTGGGCAGCAACATACAGACAGAAATTAATGGGTGTTTTGAAATCCGGGAAAGACGCAATGCCAGTTTCTGGGTTCCTCTTAACGGTATAGCGGCTAAAGGTGCAAACCATTGCACATTCATACAGGACTTTAATGCACACTATCACCAAGGGATACCAGAATCAAACCCACAGGCTATTATCACCTACCACTCTGCTGTTTCTGAGGGAAACACATGTTTTTAAAATGTATGTGTAACAAAAACATGGTCGAAATGTCCAGAGGTATGACACATTTATCTTGCCTGTCAGCCAAATGACATAATGGGGGCACTCCAGTAATATATAATAACATAATATATAATAAATGTAATTTAACAGGTAAACATTACTCATATAATATATTAAACCAGAAACAATATAGTAGAATTATACAAATATGTGTATATTTTATTATGTTAAATTACATTTAGCAGATGATTTTATCCGTAAAGCATTTCAATCAAAGCAATTAGTTGCAGGAGTCAACAATTACTGCAGAACATTGCAATAAGTATAAAAAGAACCTTTATGCCAATAATTTACTTAAAAATAATTTTTACAGTCCTTTTACAGTACACAAGCCTATTGATGAGTCCTAGAATAACCTGGCCTTCTTCATTTTTCCTAAAAGGAAAAAATGTTACTGTTGTTGATATTGGGCAGAAACCTACTATTTAGAAAATGGATAAAACACTGTCTTACTTATTTCTTTTAATAAATAAACAATGTGTTGTCAAGTTGACTAGTCATTTTGTCACTAAATATAGATATACAATGTTTCCGGCCGACAGTGATTACATGTAAATTATAGCCAATAAACATGTTAAATGGTAAACATGGCAATTATTATTCGCTGTGGAAAAGCAACTTTTGGAAACAAAAAGTGTGGACGAAGAGTGTGATGAACACAGAGAAAAATATTTGGAAGAATGCTTTTAACTAAACAGTTCTGGGCCACCATTGACTACCATAGTAGGAAAAGGTATAATGATAGTCAAAAGTTCGCCAGAAAGTTTGCTTTTTGCTTTCATGCATTTTTCAAAATATCTTTTTTGGGGGAAATAAATGTGTACTTGTAAAGCTAATTTTTCCTACTATGGTGGCCAAGAACTGTTTGGTTACAAGCATTCTTCAAATGTTGTCTTCCTCTGTACTCATCAGAACAAAGAAATTTATACAGATTTGGAACAACTTGAGGGTGAGTAAATAAAGATAGAATTTTCATTCTTGGGTGAACTGTCCCTCAATGTGAATGCAGCATTATTCATAGCCAAATCTTGCTATGCCACCAAGATTACATTACTATGCATTTAAAAGCAGTGAAAATATGAAATATTGCATTTATTGCACTTAATCCGAATCCAAGCATGATATAATGCAAGAGGTCTTCAGTATTTCATTTGTGCAGAGTTGTGATTGAGTGTTGCTGCATTGCTCTGATTGTGATGTTCCACATATGTCTGAATTCAGAATGACTGACAAGCTTCCCCCACAGCAGAATATATTACATTAAGACACTGTCCAAGACACCTAAGAATGAAATCATCAGCAAAGATGGCAGTCAGTCAATCTGCTTGTCATCACCACTGATGAAGAAGAAGAGAAGTTACTTTTCTTGGCTGCCTCACAAAAATACACATAATATAGCAGGTATCCGACTGACAGCTGTCAATCAGATATGGATACACATAACTGTCAAGTAATGTGTAGGATTTCTATTGGTTCTGGATTTGAATGGGATCCGAAAGATTTTATTGAATTCTACTCTTTTCAATGTACGGGTAGATTCTAAAATTAATAATAAAAGAATTGGTTTCAAATACGATTCCAGTAGCAATGTTAACACAAAATGTTAGACATTTCAGAAATCATACGCAAGCGATAACAGTTATTCTGATTTAAAACAAACACTGCAGATTTTACGCACAGTTACATCATCGAAAAGGACTTTTGTCTCTCCAGGTTGTACTTCAAGCAGATGACAAAAATTGTCTGAAATTAAAGTAAAGCTCAGAAGAGTGCGGCCTGAAGATGCATTCGGGATCAAACACTTCTCAGATCCATCTGTGCTAATTGACATTTATTTTCCGTTAGCAGCAGGGTGGGATCTAATGCTGATGAAGCGGCCATATTGCCGCAATACCGCCTGTCTGTCAGGTTTATGTGTCAACGCCAGCACACATAGGACCCTTGGGACCTCTGTGCCGCAGCTCCCTTTGTTCTAAATGAGATTCATTGGCCTAATCTAATACAAAAACAGCTTTTTGACCAAATTACTCTGTCCTTAGTCTCCAGACAATCTTGAGATCTTCTGGAGAATCAGCAGCGAGCTAGCTGCACTCTCCAAATCAATTAGTTGCCTACCAGGTTCACTGATGTGATTGAACCTGTGTGTAATGGAAAATTCAAGCTAATTAAATTGGCAAAGAAGAAATGAGGGTAAAGAGAAGAAAGGGCGAAAGAGATTTAGAGACTTTTGCGTTTCAGAGGGATTGTGCCCCGCGGCTGCTTGTGCTACGTATTGGCATTTTAAAACTGAGAATTATGTCAGCCATTTGGAACACGTAAATTGGCGAAAGGGTCATCACGAAATACTGGTGTCCCCGGGCGAACCCTTTGCTGAGGGATGAAGCTTGCCTTTTTTGGTGTGTGGGAGAAAGTGGAAAAGCCTGGGGAGGTAAAAAGCTCCAGAAATTGGACTTAGCCCTTTTTTCTCCAAAAGCTACAAAAATGTCATGCAAAGAGTCAAAAATTCTTGAATACATTTCAAGTCTGAAGTGCATGAAATGAAATATCAAATGAGAAAAAAATTCTGATTTGGATTAGAGACCACATGAATTGACAGTAATAGAAGTTTTCAACACATACAGTGCCATCCACAAATATTGGCACCCTCGGTAATATGAGCAAAAATGTCTTTATTGTTTAACCTTTTTATCTTTTGCTCAAAATATTAAGAAAAACTCATTGAAAACAAATTATTATTGGCATATTATTAATGCAGGGCACTGTACCAAAGAGGGTCAATTTTGATTTCATGGGGACTTTTCATCATTTTCTCACCCTATTGTTATTTCGAACCAAACACAAATAAAGACATTTTGAAAAGTGTTGGTAACCAAACAACAGCTGTACCTATTCACCTGCATTGGTACCGCCGTTGTTTGGTTACCAACATTCTTCAAAATATCTTCTTTTGTGCTCTGCAGAAGAAAAAAGAAAGAGGATGAGTAAATGATGACAGAATTTTCATTTTTGGGTGAACTTTCCCCTTAAAGCCGTCAGCAAAATAATATTTAGATACACTTCAAAACCTCATCTGTTTATTGATGGAACCCAATATTCTTTGCTGCATGCGACAAAGTGAAACATGACTTCCAAACACGCTGGGTCTCTGCTAAATAGCCAAAATACATTCTTCAAAAGCAAACAGACCACAGTAGCTTAATCGATTTGCTTTTTGCTCAGATATCAGTCATGTTTCTTTACGTTTGAAGGAGATGTAATTCCATGAGTAATATATTGACTTTGTTACAGACCTCACAATCTTTAGATCTGACAGCTTGTTTTAAACCAGCTGATTTATGGCTTGTGTATACATGGGGGGGATTCACAGCATAAAGTACCGGCAACACAGACAATGATGCATCCAGGTGAAGAAGAAAAATAAGCCGTTCTGAACTTGGCTTGGACCCTATAGGCACATGAGCAGGGCCGGTCTCTTTCTTCGACCTTTGCCTGGCAGTTTTGCTGATGTGTAAGCTGGCGCTGGCAGGTATAAATGAATCTCAATTTCCTTTATTAATTTTCCATGTCACTACAGACTTGTTTCTGAGAAGACCTCTCTAGGCGTTTATGCTTGGTGGAGTCGAAAGCCTATTACAGGGCTCTACACAAGTAATTTTAGAACATTCATACGGGTACCGACTATTGACTCTACTTCAGCTTTTAGCAAAGAAAAGCTTTTTCTTCATATTTGTCAATGCATTTGTAACAAAGCATATCTGTAACTCTCTTATCATCAGTCTGGTAAATTTGATTTAGAATTTATCCTAAATTCTCATTTGTTTACTAGAACAAAAGCTTTTCCACAGACAAAGACTGCACCAATGTCAGGTGTACTTTCATCACAAGATGATCAGGTTATAG
This sequence comes from Oreonectes daqikongensis, assembly GCA_026939265.1. NCBI lineage: Eukaryota > Metazoa > Chordata > Actinopteri > Cypriniformes > Nemacheilidae > Oreonectes > Oreonectes daqikongensis. The sequence goes on along the minus strand of JAOTQM010000351.1, from coordinate 4,956,677 downwards.
GTCTATTCCACAGATGTTTGGCACGTCCCGACATATGGCCGTAAGCCACGCACCTGCATCTACAAACACCCGGCATCACGCCTGGCACCTTTGAGGATTTTTGTTAGCATATGGTGTCAAACATGCTAACTGACGTAGAGGCTCAAACCAGGTGCATGTCTTAATTTAGGCACCATCCAAAAATATGTTTACAAGCACACAAACACACCTAAAACAGCAACGTGTGTTATTTTAAAGCATCTAAGCCCAGCCTGAATGCATTGAGAAAATGCATCTGAGGGCGAGCGAGACTGAGAGAGAGAGAGAGAGAGAGAGAGAGAGAGAGAGAAAGAAAAAGACAGGTGGAGAATAACTTTATTTGAGATATGATGGCATGTGTCTCTCAAGCAGGCAGGCTGCTCATTGCAGGCACTTTCTTTGACTGGCTGCTCAGATGTCAGCTGTCACAGTTCATCATGGTGTGCTGAGGTGAAGAAAAAACAAACAGCTGCCATCTCTCCCCTGGCAGGAAGCATGCAGGTAAACACTGAATAATAGTCAATCCCCCATCTCCAGTGTGAGACTCCACAGCTCACGAATGATCCAAATAACCCCACGCTGCACTGACTCCATACATTTAGGAGATGAAATATTTTTCAGAGGAGAAATCAGCCAATCCCTCAGTACAGCAATGCAACTCGAAAAGAAACCAAGCTTGTCCATGAGATGGGCATCAACAAAAAAAATAACAAAGGAAAGGATGCTGTAATAGCAGTTATGGGGAAATATAAATTTTTAAACAAAGTGATTGGGTTGAGGTTTAAGGTGCAGATAAAGAGGGTTTCAAAATCAACTATTGTGATGCAACATTTTGTTCTCTTTGCATAGGGGAATGACATCAAGCTCACTTGCACTTGAACTGTTCAATATCATAACTGTTTATGTATACTAATACATTATTTTGAAACTTACTTTGAACCATATCTATATTTTATGTTTTCAATGTAGGGATTATATTTTTTTCTTCCATGTTATGCTTATATTTATTTGTTTGTATCGACAAAGTTGGCGCTATTTTGATTCCATAATTAGCTTATTCGTGACATCATCACATTATTTTTGCAGTTTAAGGCCTGGTCAGACTGGACTTTCAGCAAAGGAGGTGCTCATAGTGCGTTTTTTTTACTATTCCTGAGCACTGTGTCTCGCGTTTTTAGATGCAAAGACACATTCTACATGCATGGCCCCTGAAAGTATGCAAAATTTCTACACACAGCTCTGCGTGTATGGGTAGATACCATAGCAACCAGAAAACCTGTTAATAAAAAATTTTTGAGAATTTTGTATTTACACATTATGGATTCCGACTATTTGCAGTTATATTTTAGTTTTCCTTGTTTTAAAGCTGTTTAAAACATAATTGTATTATGTAATATTAGTATTTTACTATGAACTTGTACTGTTTTTGTTATGTATGTACAACATATTTTTTGATCAGTCTGTGCAGCCACGCTTTCGAAGTGCATTGTGGGATTGACAGAGCACAGAAAGCGTGCTCCTATAGTCTCAGCCTGAGACGTGCCCACAGACCATTGGCTGAATGTCTGATGCATAAAGACTGAAATATACTACAAGACTTTTTCAAGATTTTCAGTCTGGAGTTGTTGTAGAAAGTCTGCGCCAGTCTGCCGATTTTCTCACGTATTGTTTTCTATGCAAACATTAAAAAATTGCAAGTGTATGATGTCTATTTTTTTTTTTATCTGTTCAGATTTTAAAAGTCGTGTAGTGTATTTCAGCCTTAAGGCACACTTTTCTGGAAACACTTCAGCATGTTGGAAGTCTTCATCTGATTGGATAAATTCCACAGGATTTCCGGGAGACGAGTGTCACGTTCTTTAACGGTCCGTCTGGAAAAAACACAAGCCATCTGAACGAAGAGCTAAGCTTGCAATAAGAATTAATCTCAATCAACTAAACGCTAAATTCTAAAAGTATGCAAGGTTCAGCATAAACTCATATATATTGTTGTTGCTGTTAACTTTTGACAGGTTTGTGAATGTACACCGGTCTGTTACCCTGGGGACTAAACATGACGTGGCTCAAATCGAAACGTGATTGGTAGCTTTACCTGTCAGTCATACGGCCTCTTGAGCAGGCCTTTGCCAATGAATGCGGTCAAAGATTCCAGACCTTCAGTATGAAGATCTGGCTAAATGAGACAAGTGCTCGTATGGCCCACAGCTACAGTGCTCTGCTTGTTGCGTGTTGTGAAGGCATTGGCCACGTTTCTTCCACTGCAGTTGCAAATGTAGAGAAACAGAAGCAACTGACAGATTTGTAAAAACTAAAAGTAACATCTCTTTTTTATTTTTTTGTTCCTGCTATATCTCACCTAAGGCACCAGCACTGCCACTGGTGCCCCTCAAACAAATAAATAAAATAGCTGCATTGCTCCCCTGCTCACTACTTAGCTCTAAGCAGTCTAATTCCCATTGGTTACACCCAAAACACCACAGCCTCTCATGAAGAAGAGTCTGTGAGATGAACACATTGAATTCAGTGCTTAGGGCTAACATTGTGGCCATAATCCCAGCAAATCCTCCTGTTTCCTGCACACCTGACCCAGTGGCATGAGCTGTTCCTCTCAGTGCTGATGATGTCCTCAACCATCCTGCCACACTGAAAGCTGCTCTTAAAAATCCTCTTTGAGTCATCTGTTTTTTATTACTCTATTCCTCAACAGAAAGCAAAAGAGATACCAGGAGGACTAATCGCAAATAACAAGAATGTACTTGATCTGTCTATGGAGTATGAGAGCATTCTTCCTGTCTCTCTCGTGCACGCTCTCTCTTTCTCCTCATAGCAGGAGGTTCTGCAGCGGATGCAGACATTACTCTCCCTTATCCAGAGAGGCCAGACACGACTCTCTTTTCTCCTTTTCTCCACACTGTTTTTGTTGCAGCCCTTCTCTGGTGAGTGCTTTTACCCTCATTACCAATGCTGCTGTCTTCCCATCACAGAAATGGACCTAAGCCTGAATAAAGTACCAGTGACCATCGAATCTGAGGCCCTGGCAGAAGGATGCTTTTCAGGCCACTCTGAATCCAATGCGTCCGAGTTTGACGGACAGCATAATGAGAGAGATAGAATGTCACAGAGAAAAGCAGACAGTGGCACATTAGTGCTTGGATTCTTGTCTTGCATTTCTTCACATCGACAATTTTCTCAGACATGTTCTATGTAGCCTGAACTGGAAACCTTTCAAATATATTCAGTTTTTTAACTGTTTTTGGTTAGCTACATTTGTCTTTGATAACCATTTAATTCTAGCTTTCATAGCAACATACTGAAAGGTTAGGCGAATTTTAGAGCCACAGAATGTGTTCAAAGCTTCTGGCGCTTATGCTACATTCACAAGTCATTTATTCAGAGATGATGTGACCCTAAAAACAAAATGGCTGACCTCTGGGCCCAGAAAAAGCGAGTGTTTACTGGACTGAATCCTTGGAGACTGCTTTAAAGAGCTAATCTACGGCTCTGGACATCGTCCACATGGCATAAATCACTTTTTAAAATGATTGATTCTCTTTGAAATGAGAAGTAGGCACTGCATAACAAATGGAGTGAAACTAGGTGGAAAAAAATAAGCAAAGTGTGTCATAAAGAACAGGACAGCATGAGTCACAGATATGCGGCCAGCCACTTTCTGTACCACTGCTGATAATGGTAAAGCTCTGGCATCTAGAGCTCATTACCAGACAAATACCATTCCATGGGTATATGCTCTGAGATCATTCTTATTATTTTGTTGGGTTTTTTTCACTCGTCCGCCGCATCACAGTGAGATACTGTGAGGACTTATAACGGCATTTTTTAGATGTTAATGTTTTGCCTTTGGCACTGGAAACTCTCTATTAAAGGGTAGTTTTAGTTTCTAAGGTTGTTTTTGAAAATAAATGAAATTACACCTTATCTATTTTTGTAGACTCTATACTTGTATGTCCTGAGAGAAAATGTTTTGTGCTTTGTTGCTTGGACTGCCATAACATTTCCTTGACAACAGATTAGTATTGGAGCTTCTTCGGCATTATGTTTAACAAAAAGGTTTCAGACAGTCATAAAATCGGAGGATAAAACCCCCATCGTCTAATACGAATCTTTCATATTTTAATAACAAGCATGCATATCCATGTTTGATAAAAAAGGCCCGGCTCTTAAAAGATGATGCGGCAGCCCCGACAGCCTGAAAAGTCATTTTCATTGCTTGTTTCCATCCTCTTTAAACTCCGCCTGACAAATTATCACACGAGAGAGACAATAGATGTTTTATCACTGAGATCTATGCGTGAGATGTTGGCTCGCTGCGGTACAGTCTCGGCCCCTGGCGACCCCCCTCCTCGATTGGCACTGCTTATCAAGCGCGATGTTCCCTGGCTCGGGTGGAACAATTCGGAAAGGTCAGTCTCAGCTGGTCCCCGTGCTCGGCAGTTGGTCTCTTTGGCTGTGTAGCCAGGCTCCAGCTGAGAACAGCTGCAGTAATTCTGCCACCCTAAACCCTCTGGGGAAGGCCGGTCTTAAATTATGCTTTATGAAGAGAGAACAGACCATTGTTTCCAATACTGGCCATTCAAATAACTAACGTCAAAGTGAAATAGTAACTTGATGTATTATGTGATTCAGCTTGTGGATATATCATTATTTGTGTCGTTATGCTGTAAGATATGTTGATTTACAAAATAACAAATGTTTTTCATATCTATTACACATTGTATATACTATACAATATAGTTGGCACCATTTTGTCATTTTTCACTTATTTTAAAGAGATAGTTTATCCAAAATGAAAATTCACCCTCTTGTCATTTTAAATGATTTTTTTTCTTTTGTAGAACAAAAAAGAAGATATTTTGAAGAATGTTGGTGACCAGACAATTTGGGATCCCATTGACTTCCATTGTATGGACACAAAACCACATATTTTCCTTCACATTCCACAGACGAAAGAGAGTCATACACATATTATATACAGGTTTGGAATGACATGAGTGTGAATAAATGATGACATCATATAATTTTGGGGTGAACTATCCCTTTAATTCCATTGTATATTCTTGTGTATTGCTATGCATATATACCACTCAGTAATATTGTTTATAGCAAATTTCAATACAATGGCTCTATTTAGATCAACTCACAACACAGATTACAGATACAGTATGCATGCATGTGTCGCTCCATGCTCACATTATATAAAACACAATGCAGTATCACCATTCAGAGACTCCAGGAATTCCACCCGGGCTTCTTTTTTATGGGTGCTCACTGTTACCCTAATCAGCTTGTTGGGCCTTATTTTTCAGCTGATTTATTTGAAGTGTCACATAAATCCAGAGCAAATGAATGGGGCATTTAGATAGAGTTAAAATTCTTTAGCGAAGTGCCACAGTCCCCTGATGCTCGGCTCTGTTTTGCTTGTCTGGCTGCAGCTATGGGAATTGTTCTACTTACACAAAATGATCTGCATGAATATTTACAAAGTGCAGGCTTTTCTCGCACCCCCCACCCCACACGCGTACACACTCCATTCCTACTCCAATTAAACAATTGTTTGTCTTATTTGGGACATGGATATTCATAATGCCAAGCTTAAGAGCTTACGGCATCTAAAAAGCCATAAACGAAAGACAAATGTTTGTCAGCTACTGAAACATTATGCAATCAATCAACTTATTAGAGGCGAAGGATTATTTCCACTTCAACAGAGTGCTGATACCGGCATTGGGAAATGAATGTATTTATTCTAATTGAGAGAATGGGAGTAATGCATATGTGCCTATGTGTTCTCTGCCTGGTTCAATGCTTTATCATAGTGAGGGTAATGAAGCACTTCGGGCTGAGGATGTAATATGAATAGAGCACCAGCGCCACCATGTGCTGAGAAAACAAAGCAAGGCTGAGAGAAGAGACGTCCTTTACAAAACTCACAGGACTAAACTATGATGTTTGTGTAGTAAATTAAACCCCAAATACTCTCCAACTGTTGGCAGGTTGATGCGCACAGATGTATGAATTAATCAAATGATGCCAGTTCCCACATCTCGCAAAATAACAAGCAGGTGAGGGAAGCGTTGGTTGAAGACAACCTTGCAACACAAGGTAAGCAAATATCCTCTGTTCATATTGCAGATCCCACACCATATGCCAAGCCGTGTTTCAGACGGACGTGGAAAAGCATTCTAATGAGCCATTTGCCTTTGTCATTAAACCTAATTATTACATTGGGACAGAAATGGTACCTATGTGCCCACAATTCAATATATCCGCTCAGTTTAATTACTATCAATGCATCTTCATAATGGTAATATGTATAAGTGAATTGATGACATTCATTATAATGTACTGAGCAGTCCACAATTATGTTTATGTATGACCGTTTGTGTTTATTTTGTTGAGAGGAGGTATTTAGACCATTAAATAGCCTGCAATATGCTAACTTTACAATTGGACAACCTATTGTGACATGACAACATTCCCACTATTACAAAGGTAAAAATTATGTACAAAAATGTCAAAGATAAACCTAACCTATACCCTGAAAATATGTCCTGTATGGATATTTAACCCCCAAAAAAAGAAATTTTATAGTTTACTCCCTCATGTCATTCTAAATCTGTATGACTTGCTGCACAACACAAAAGAAGATATTTTGAAGAACGTTGGTAACCTAACAGCATTAGCCTCCATTGACTTCCACTGGACTCAAAACCACTGAGACGTTTCTCAAAATATCTTCTTTTATGTTTTACAGAAGAAAGACTCATATACAGGTTTTGGATGACATGAGGGTGAATAAATGGTGAGTGAATTTTTATTTTTAGGTGAACTGTTCTTTTAAAAGGCAAACCAGTTCTGTCCATTACACCCACTGTGGAAATGATCACCAGCTCCCCGGAGATGGAAGTTCACAGTTGGAAAGGTTGCTTCATCTGAGTACACTTGTTTGCATATGAACAAATGTTGTTTATGTTTTTCCAGCAGCGTTTTTCCAGTGATGAATAGGGGTGTTATTTTCAGCTGTCACAAAATGATTGTTGAAATTCTGGGTTTATATTTAGATCACTGAGGGCATGAGATGAGGTTGCTAAGCAGATTTGAATTGATTGTCTTATGTCATTCCAGGTGACAGCATAACTGTACAAATAAACTTGTATAGGTGGGGCTTGAAATTGACAAAGGAAACCACAAAGCACTTAATAGATTCAATAGCTTCTTTGTGGGCAATATTAAATTACTGTTGTCGAAACAGTCTGCTAGACTTTTATGCAGCCGTTTAGGTCTGCTAAAGAAATTATGGTTATTTTCAAACAAGGAATGAATATGATGAGGTCTGGAAAACTATTTCAAGAAGAACCTAGTAACTTGAACACAAGTTTGATCAAACTAAACCTCATGTATACCATGTATAAAACCAATCAAATAAATTCCCTGTAACTTGTAACAACTAGTAATAATTTTGGCAGGCCTTGCTTCACTCCAATCTTGGAGACATTTCAGTTGGCATAGTCTAAAGGGGGCACAATACAAGAGAGCACACACTTCCTGGAGCTTAAAGAACCCCTACAGAAAAAAAAGAATAACAAACTAGCCCATGGAGGTGAGAGCGTCAAAGTTCTAGCCCCACATCCGATGGGTCGGATGTTTTGTCCTGGAGATCGGGACACGTAAAGCGTGTTTTATTTAGCCGTGCTTTCTAAGACATAGAGAGGCCGATGTGCGGAGCAGCGGCGGCGGTGTGGAGTGAGCGCTGCGCGGACGGGAGATCCGTCGACCTCACCACCACAGCAAACAGCCAACAAGCGGCCTAGCACTACCACACACACACGACGGAATACCCACAAATGCACTCCACAGAGACCCCGGTGCCAGTTCTCCTGTTGAATTGACAATCTTTAACGTCGGTTGGCATACTTTAAGCCCGTTTGGAGCCTCTTAGCCGCTAAGCTAGCGGTTTAGATTGACAGATTAGCTCGTTAGCCGCTAAACAAGTTTTTAAAGTGACTTATTTTACCCATATTGTTGTGTAATGAGGGCTGTGTCGAGAAAAGAGGTGCCCCAGCTCCCTGTTATATTATAGAAACCGTCTGGGTTTGAGGGCTGAAGCGTTTTAGGACTGTAAAGTCTTGTTTTTATGTATTAATGATTAGCTGGCTAGCAAGCTAGCGATGTCTATGCCCTCCGCCGATATGCTGGAAACACCACCCGTGTACCCGTTTGAGGAGATAGAATATGCCGATATTGAGGTCGAAGAGGTAAGTGACACGACAAATAAGAGATAATGTTAATTCACACTAATTTGAAGCAGTATTTGACATGATTGTAGCAAATATAAATGTTTTGTAAACAGTCCCTCTGTAGCCCTGCTAGCATTGGTACACCTGACATGTATCTGCATTTTTTAAATTTTTTATTAATTTCATGCTTTTGTGTTTGTGTTGTCAATTAAAAAGAAATGTTATACACGTTTTGTAAAGCTCTTTAAACTGTTGCATGTAGCTGTAGGTTATGTAGACTGGTCACTGGTGTTAGGTTAGGTTTGTGTTAAACTATTCGTTTGCATTAGGTTGTGCAATGTTGTCTCATAAATGTGTTTTCTAGGTGGTGGGCAGAGGGGCGTTTGGTGTTGTGTGTAAGGCCAAGTGGAAAGGCAGAGATGTGGCCATCAAGACTATTGAAAGTGAATCTGAAAGAAATGCCTTCATTGTTGAGGTACTGTCATATTCAGTTTCACTTGTTATAACAAAATTGTTTTTGGTCAGGGAGACAAATTTAAGGTTGGAATACACTACACAACGTTTAACATTTGAACAGATGCCGTAAATGCCCTAAATTATTGTCTCATTTGTGTGTATATGGAACACCTCTCACCAACATTGCCACGATTGACACAACCATATCAAGGTAACCATAACAAAGCCCTGTCACGTAAGGGATAATGTACAGACAGCTGGCTGTTTGTACAATATCCTGCATATTACACAGCTACTTGCCACATGAGATAAAAACTGGAAATTTGAAATATTATTAGCTCATTTGTACCAAATGCAGACCTTCTGTGAGGAAATGCTGTTTACATTCCATTTTAATTACTAATACTAATCTTTTTGTTTGTTTTGAGTTCTTCCTGTAAAGCCATTTTGAAACAAAGCAACATTGTAAAAAGCGCTATAATAATAATAACTTTATTTTATATAGCACCTTTAAAAGTAGCATCTCAAAGCGCTTTTCGTAAGTAAAAAGGAATAAAAGAAACAGAAATTAAAAACGACAAGATAAAAACAAACAAAACAAAATGGTCAGATCACACAAAAGCTACCCCAAAAAAGTAGGTTTTAAGAGAGGATTTAAATATTAAGAGTTCTGCATTTCTAATGTCGGAGGGAAGGGAATTCCATAATTTTGGGGCAAGGGAGAAAAAAAGCCTGGGACAGTTGCTGGGACAGTTAGTAGATGGAGCTTTGTTCCAGATTCAGTGGAACGGAGGGTGCGTGCTGGGGTGTAGGGTACTAAAAGATCTGACAGATATTGTGGAGATGAAAGTGAATTGAATTGAACTTTCGGTTTTAAGGAAAGAAACGGCATTCACATGTCACGAACAGGCAATTTGGTTTAATCATTTGTAAATATAAAGTCATTTATGTTATTAAAAGACATATTTGTATTTATATTTTGTGTAATATTAAACTACCTGTCAAAATGATTTGCAGCATTTATGTGTTATTAGTTTTAAGTGGTTGTTATATGGAAATAATGAACCTGCAAATTTGTCAAATGGCCAATCAGAAACAAGCATTCCAATGAGCCATGTAATAAGTATGTTTAGCATCCGTTGTTTTGAGTAGTATCACAGTGAAAAAAAAGACTTATGTTTTGCAATTTTAATGCAACTCTGTCTGCAGAGATATTGTGTGTTTTAGATGTTTTGTAGCTCTGTCTTACAGTGTTGCCATGTTTCACATAATAAAAGCTTGTTTGGGGTAAGCTCATAAAGCAATAGAGTTTATTAAAATTATTAAAGTGGACAACTGCAGGTTGCAATATTGATTTATTTCAGTTTATTATGTGCTTGCTCTTGTTCTCTGATTTTTCTCGCAGTATCTGGCAACGCAAGTATACGTGCATACCTCTTTCCCTGTGATTTCTTGTTCTGCCATATAGAAGAGAGATATGTTCCTAATGCATGTTTAAATGCAGTCTTGGGTGGGTAAATGCTATATGTGTTCTAAAATCAGCCAAAAATATCAAACATGTTTTTATGTCCTCCAACTGGATGGAATCATAGTCTAAGGCTGTGCCCATGACACACTACGCCATTTTGTCAATCTGCAGACTGGTGCCGACTCATCCAGACTGAAAATCATGGCAAACATCTGTCCTGTAGTGTATTCCAGCCTTTATCTATAATTCATGACCAGTGAACACAGTGATTTTAATTTTTTTGTAATTTAACAGACAGACTTGATTGACAGAATTACTCATTCTCTTTGCTCTAGCTTCGCCAACTGTCTCGTGTAAATCACCACAACATTGTGAAGCTGTACGGTTCCTGCAATAACCCTGTAAGTCTCTTGAACATTCAGCATTTGGATTTAAACTGGTTGTACAGAGTAGAACAGAAGTTCAGTTATTCATCTATTTGTATGGAAGTTTATATTTGGCTGTCCTGTTTTTTGTTAGTATTTTGTTAGCTTCGTCCGTAGATGGCTGTGCTAGGTTTTTGCTATGATCTTTTACTGGAAATCTTTCTGCAGGTATGTTTGGTGATGGAATATGCAGAAGGGGGTTCGCTGTACAATGGTAAGTGTTTCAGCAAGTAACTTTTTCCTCACATAGTAAGATAATTGGTAGTCACACATTAGAAGTGTAATAAAAGGTGTCTTGTTGGTACAAGTCATGTTGTACCTTCAGCCAGAGTTTGTGTTAGTTTCTCATTGTCCGTCAATGTGACTAATGTGAAAATACCCCTCAGTAGCCTACAGCATTCCCAGATTTGCATGTGTGTGCAAAGAATCGCACACAGACCTATTTTGCAGAATCATGCAGTTTTGCATGTTATTATTTTCCTGTAAAACATTTAGAGGAAAATGTTTAAAATGTATACTGAACCATAGACTTATAGCAGCGTGTGCTAAAGTTCCTGTCATGATCCACAAGTAGCATTTACGTTATGGTTAATAAATAGCAATTGCATAAAGATCAGCCACATTTGATGCAAGTGAGCGTGCATATGTTTTAGCATGTGTGTGTGGTTGTGTTTAATATTGTGTCCTGTGTTTGACAGTGCTGCACGGCGCAGAGCCTCTCCCTCACTACACTGCATCTCACGCCATGAGCTGGTGCCTGCAGTGTTCTCAGGGGGTCTCCTATCTCCACGGCATGAAACCAAAGGCTCTCATTCACAGGGATCTCAAACCTCCCAAGTATGCACCTCCATGCTTTTTCAGTCTCATGCCATCACAATGTCTTTTATCTTTCACACACACCCTCACTCAACCATGTTATACTGTTTGACTAGAAAACATCTCTTTGCTCTCCCTCCCATTTAAAATATTTACAGGTTATTTTAACTAAGTTTTTTTCCCTTTTTAGAGTTAGTCCATGTTAGTACTGTAACGTTAGCAACAATGTACCTCAGTCTTGCCTGAAAACCTGTGATCGGATCACCTGAGACTGGTGTTAATTGCAGACGTAAACAGGGCTGTTTTGAGTGTTGGTGATGGAAACATAGCACGACTGTTGTTGCCATCCATTCATCATCTCGGTGGTCTCAGAGGTCATATGTTCTTGCACTGCATCACTGACATCGTGGCATCGTACAGTGTTGGCCAGGGCTGGTTATTTACGAGGCCTGTTTGTAAAAGACCCTGGCAGCACACCATGGAAACTACCATCTGGCTTCTCTCCCAGACACCTAGAATGAAGTTCTCGGGAAGAACTGGGTTGTAACTAACATTTGATATAATACTGACATCTAACCCTGTGAACTGTCAGGAAGTGCTTCGACTGAGTTTAATTGAATTGAAGCACAGTTGGTGGCTTGCTAAATGCCATCTGTATACCTGTATTTCTTATATAGGACTTGTCACACCTTCAGTAGAATATAATAAACCATGTGTCTTTGACTCAAGTGTGTTTATAGGTTGTGCTTAGCCTACTAAACCGAAATGTTATTTGGTTTAATTGCATTCCTTTACAATAAATTCTAGTTATTTAACATACCAATGATACTTGAATATAAAGTGAGCTGTCTCATTTTGGTTTATTTTAGCTTGTTTCTCTTTTTAGTCTGCTCCTTGTTGCTGGAGGTACGGTACTAAAGATCTGTGACTTCGGGACAGCGTGCGACATTCAAACACACATGACTAACAACAAGGGAAGCGCAGCCTGGATGGCTCCTGAGGTGTTTGAAGGCAAGTTATAAAACCTTCGCAAATTGACCGATATAGATTTCTTATAACCGATACAGATACCAATTATTTGCATGTTTTTGTGCCCGAGAACCGATATTTATTTACTGTTATACTGTTTTAATTTATAAAGCAGCAACACTAATATTAACAATAGGCAAAATAAATGTTTCAAAGGAAGAACATAAAAAACAGGGGGAGTCATATTAACTAAAGAACAATTCCCTGGTTATTAATAATTCACTGAATAATACTGAAATAATACATTGTCAGAAGAGTAACAAACAAAACCGTGTATAATAATATTTTGTCAGCCTAGCTTATCAAATGCCTGCTGGCACAGTGGGGCCAAAAGTACATCAGACGTTCATTTAAAGGCAACACAAATCATCTGTCTACAATTAAATTGTATTTTCATTTCCTGAGAGACATATATGCATTTTTATAGCTTCTGAAAGACATTATTAAATTAAAAAAGACACCAAAAAACATTTTCAGAGTTTTATACCCACCTGACTTTAAATTAATGGTGTTGACTTCATGAGCATCACTAAATGTTTCTATCTATTGTAATAGTTGTGTATGAGTCTCTTGATTGTCCTTAATGTAAAAAGATGAATCTCAACATCATACAGTTACTGCTGGACATGAATCAAATATACAGAAATGCTGAAAAAGCAAAGATTCTGGAGGACTTAAATTATTTTTCTGAAGATCAGTGGACAGTTTAATGACTCGGGACAAACAAGAAACCCTTAAACAACTATGACAAAACATGAAAACTGTCATTGATTGTTCAGGTAATATTGTACAGTATTAAGAATCGGGGGTGTAAATTCTGTTTAACAAACAAATAAACGTGAGCAGATGTGAACATGCAGTATTTTTATGCATAAACTGCATATCAGGCATTTATGTAACACATCTCATTTGTGCAAAAAATTTGTGCTCTAATATTAATTACTTTAATATTAATTACATAAAAGCAAGTAACTTGCTATGCATGCTGTTGTTGTTGTAGTTTCGTCTCCCACCCAGACCCTGTGCTGCCATGGTGGTCCTGCACGCAATTCTCAAAACGGCCACAAGAAAACAGATTCCCGATAATGGAAAAATGCTTAAATTTTGGAAAAAAACATCGGTAAAACAATATATTGGTAGATATCTAGCAAAACAACCCACACAGATAGTCACAATGTTTTTAGGTCAAAACGCTTTCACTCTTCCTGCGTCCCATATTGTGCATTCAGCATTTCACGTCTCTTCCTAATTCATTCTCTTCTCTTAGGCTACTTCAGTCTTCACTATTACTCATACAAATATTTCCCTAAAACCAGAGGCTCCTGGCCTACATGATGGATGAAACCATTATAATTTAATGCATGTGTTGGCAATCAAGCGCTAATGGGTTTCAATTTTTCCCCAACACGTTCGGGGGCACTCAGCTGTCAGGGCGGTCGAAGGAAAGTTCAATTAGGAGCAGGTTGTTATCTTGTTTGTTTAGGGAGGAGCAGAATTGCATGCTATTATACCGCTAACATCTCCAGCAGAGGAAACGCTGTTCTCCTCATTTGCTGCACTGACAACGGTATTATCAGAAGACCGGAGCAAGAGAGCGTAAAGACATAGTAGCGCGAGCTGCTGTAATTTAAGAATAATAAGAGGGGCAATTAGAGCTCTCTGGGGCAGGATGAGAGGAAATTAGCTTGTCTCTTCAAAAGAGCCGACAAGTTAAAGGCGCCCCCACCCTGGACGGTGGAAAATAAGCTTAGGGGAAATAGATTTTGTTTTTTATATTGTGTTGTACGGGTTTCCATCTTATGAGATTAAAATGTCAGTGTTACTATTAAAAATGAATTGTTTTTAAAATCCTTTAAGGTCTTTATTTTACTGTGTTTACAAGCTGTAATGGGTTTTTTAAGAATTGCCTTTGTTTTTCAAACACACATGAGGTGTGCACCTATTTTAAAGCTATTTTTTAAGCAGCCACATTTGGGTTTCAAAAAAGAGATCCAAAGACAGTTTTCCCCTCATCCATAAACATTTCCCTCAATGACATTCTGCTGTTATAGCTTGCATTTAAGAAGTCCATGTTGTTGTTTTTTTTCTGCTTCAGTTGTCATACATAATGATGCATGTAATCTTATATACACAAGAATGAAATAAATTTTAGTTATTTGTTTGCAAACAGACCCTTGTTTTATTCTGTAGGTTTAAAAAAGTACATGCATATTGATAAACAATACAATGAAACTATAATTAAATTTCGCTGTAAATTCCACATCCATAATGCTGGAATTGCTTAATTGTTTCATTGTATTTTCCATCTTTGGGTGTTGTTTCTTTCTTTTTCTGTTTGTTTTTTTTGTTGTGTGTTGACTGTGTTGTGTGTGTTGCAGGCAGTAACTACAGCGAGAAGTGTGATGTGTTCAGTTGGGGTATTATTCTCTGGGAGGTGATCACTCGTCGGAAGCCCTTCGATGAAATCGGCGGCCCTGCTTTCCGCATTATGTGGGCTGTCCACCGCGGTGAGTTTTGTGCTCGCTTATCTAGTAATGGCAAAATGTGTTGATGTGGTTATACACAGGTCCAAAAGTAGTAACTCTTAACAAAGTAGTTAATCTAAAAATCCAAATTCATTATTGTCGTTCCAAAAGTTTGTCATGTAATTCAATGCGATTAACATTTTTGGAACCATTTTTTTGTGGAAACAAATCTATTCGAATATATTACGATGACAATTAAATGAGCATCATTAATCTGATGGAGCCACACTGTGTGTGCATGCATGCGTGTATATGTGTATGTGTATATATATATATATACAAATAAATTGCACTTGCCCCTAAAAGGTTCCTGTCAGTAATTTTATGATGATCCGGATGATTGATGATCCTTGTGGATGATAGTATTTAAATGATAGCCTGTCATCTATCTGTCTGCAGGCACTCGTCCTCCTCTCATTAAGAACCTACCCAAGCCCATAGAGAGTCTGATGACTCGTTGCTGGTCCAAAGACCCATCACAGCGGCCTTCCATGGAGGAGATAGTGAAGATTATGTTCCACCTCATTAGGGTAACACCACACCAGCGTGCCTGCTGGCTCATCCCAGTTGCTTTGTGACTGGCTGTCAGGAGGAAGTTAACATTTTGTTTGGTCTTATCCCCCCAGTTTTTCCCAGGATCAGAGGAGCCTCTTCAGTACCCCTATCAGTATTTAGATGAAGGCCAGAGTAACTCTGCCACCAGCACAGGTAAAGAATACAGGTCCATCTTTGCTAGTGTTCAAATCAATTTAACACTATTTCAATTTAGCGAATGGCTAATAAATATATGAAATGAATGGATAAACCAAGATCAGATACTTTTCACTAAATGTTTTATGCAGTACTGCTGAAATGTTGTCATTTAATGAAGTTATTTATGTTAACTAGTTTTTTTCTAACCCAGGTTCATATGTGGACTACACATGCACCAGCAACAAGAATGACATAAACATGGAGCACACCAACTCCCCTGGCAGTAATGACACCATCAAGTTTCCTTACAAACCAAAGGTAGCACATTAAGGTTCTGTTGAACCCCAAAAGATTTGTCTTCTAAGAAACTTTAGAAATGGGGAGTAAATCCATACCTGTGTTTGTTTCAGGGTGACCCGTTGAGGCCTGGTCTTCCTCTCTCGAGAGGGGGCAGCGTTGAGAGTCTTTCTGGCAGGTCGCACTGTCTGCCTTCCGACAGCAAACGAATGAGTGCCGATCTCTCCGAACTAGATCCCAGATTGTCCTTTGCCTCCGCAGGTAACGTTTGCCTTCTCAATGCTTGTTGTGAAGTCTTAGCAACCCAGAAATGTTTGTGATAAACTGCTAGTTTCTGCAAAGAAAGCCATTAAGTTATTAATGTGGACTTATTTGTTGTCAACGGATGCAAAACCAGTATTTGTAAACTACACACTTTTCTTGTTTCTGTCATCAATTTCGTTTCAAAATTCTCAGGTTCATACGTTAACAGAACAGGCACCACTAACAGTGTCCCGTTTATAGATATTGACCTCACTTCTCAACGCTTGCACTGGCTGACATATGTGTACACCCGTATGCAGTGTACCAGTGACCCAAGCCAGTGCAACCAAACACACATCAGACACAAAAGCTCATTGCATGGCATCTCCATTCTTACTGCGATCCATCCCCCTGCAGCCCATGCCGTGTCAGTCTGTAGTTCCAGCAGCCTTCCTGCCTATGCATGGATGTACATGTTTGTAAATATGTTGCATGTATGTGCTAATGCAGCCGAAGACCGCAGAGACACTTCCCTAACCCAACCTTGATGTCTTCCACACTCTCTCCCTCTCTTTAAGTGTTACACACATTGTCTGCATGCCTTTGTGGTCGTCGCTACATGCGCGTGTCTGTATGTGTGTTTTTGCAGCACGTCCACAATATAAGCGAGGTCACCGTAAAACGGCGTCACATGGCACCATTCTGGACATTCCCAAGATCATCGTCACAGGTACCGGGAGTTCGGGTGCTCCCAGCAAACAGCTCTTAATCAGAGAAGAGCGTCACTGTGGCGCATGAGTTCGCATTGGATGTTACTCCAGGATAACGCACATCCTCTTGACCTATTCCATAATACTGTCTATTTATACCATATTACTTTATTTTGAAGTGCAGATTAATGTTTTGTTTGAACTGATTTGATGGAGGATTGTGAATCTGGAGTAACACCCATTTCAATCTCATTCTCCCCCCTTTCTTTCTGCCTCTTTTGATGAACTGAAGGCCATGATTTTTTACCCACCCCATCCTCACGTATACCTCCGACTAGGAAGTGCTGATCTGCATTTTTTTATAAAAAGTCTGTTTATAAAAAAATGTTTAACAACAAACAAAAAACAATATACGTGCGGATGTGGATTTACTCTGAATCGTAATGGCCGCTTCAGCTTTCCCGTTTGGCTATATAGCAGGTGAAAGAGGATCAGCCGATGTCTCTCTCGCTTTCTCAGCGGCCGAACACTCACCTTTAGCTCGTCCTTGTCTCGCTTTCAGAAAGGATGTCGGCAAATGCTCTGCTTTTCTTTCTTGCCTCCTCCATACGCACACATGTATTAACTCGTTCATTAATTCAGTGGATGTGGTTGTAATGAATCTCCTTCACATTAAGGGTCATTGCTATTATTATCATCATCCCTAATAAAGCCAAAGAAAATGGAGACAGTGAAGGATCGCAGAGTGGGAATAAAATAGTCGGAAGCAGGAGTTGCATGATGAAGAGGTTGTTAATTTGGCGTAGCGAGGAGAAAATTGGGATCAGCATCTGGATTGTAGCCCTCTTGCATGCATGCTCTTAACCTGTCAATCATTTCTGTTATTCTCATCATTTTGACATGGAATTGACCTCATTAATGACAATCAGTTTTCATTTAACAGATTAAATGGCATGCTTCTTTTGAGATTATAAACTGTAAGGCATGTTTGGGATACATAAAGATACGTTTTATTGAAAGCATCTCTGATGTGAGGTCCGTGAGCACAAACCATTGTTTCAACACGCGCCTAAGTTTGTATAAACGAATGAAAATTGACGCTAATGAATACATAACACCTTTTTTTGGTTTTGCTATCTGTGTCTGGGAATGTCTAGAGAGAGCAACCAGGTTTACTGATTTTTAGCTGGTTACAACTTTACCCATACTAGGTTAATAAGCAGTTTGTCACTTGTGCTATGTTTAAAGAGATAGTTCACCCAAAAATCATTTACGAAGAATGTTGGTAACCGAACAACACTGACCCATTGTATGGAGATTTCTCAAAATATATAATTTTGCGTTCTGTGAAAGAGAGTCTTACAGGTTTTAAATGATGAATAAATTATGACAGATTTTTTCTTTTTGAGTGATCTGTCCTTTTAAATGCTATACTTTTTAAAGGTTTTGCAGTTTTTTGCTTTGTTACAAACTGAGGTACAAATCTAAATTATTTCATCAATAAACCACCTTCTACAGTTGTTGCGTAATTACCACAAAATAATAATTATCCCAATGTGACCCTGGACCACCAGGACCACCAGGACCAAACCAGTCACAAGTAGCACAAGAACATTTGTAGCAATAGCCAACAATACAAGGTTTGGATCAAAAGGATTAACTTTTCTATTATGTATAATAATCTAGTATAATTACTAGATAAAATAATGTAAAGTTTAGAATTTCAGCTTTCAGGTTCATCTATTCTCCACAATGTCATTACAACAGTGAAACAAAAGAGAGAGTTAAAACAAACCTGTTTCTTAGCAACGACCTAATACAACGCCTCTGATTAACAAAGGCGATTTTCTCAATGGTTAGATTTTTTTCACCTTGACCCTTGTGACTGGTTTTGTGGTGACAAATAATAATATGAAATTTTTTAAGTAACTCAAATTGTAGACGTCTGTCGGTATTGGTTATGTTTCACCTCTGCTGGTACTGCGCTACATTCTTTACCTGAATCCTAGTTTGTGGTGTTTGTTTGTGTATAGACATTCTTTAGTAATTCTGTTATGTGATCTCTTAATAGTTATGATTGAAAGCACAGCTCCTATCACCATTGATCTTACCATAAACCCAAACTCACAATCCTCGTCCCATGATGGGAGCTGTCCAATCAATGCTGTCCGTGTGATATCGTAGGTGTGGTCTGCTGTTTTTGGTGTAAGGCATCCGAGTGTGTGTTTTGAGGGGTCTGGTCACGTGAAGGCCACGTCACAGGAACTGCTGTCATGGTAGTGAGTGGGATTAGATCAGTGCAGCTGTCTGAGTGTCACATCCCTCTTGCGCCAGCCCTGGGGCGAGAGCACATATACTACCAAGACTTATCAGATTCTTCTTTTGTTTCCTCTCTCTTTCCCCAATCTACTCTTTTCACAGCGACCTGCGAGCCTCACAGACGCAGATCGGTGCAGGACCTTCCTGCCATTGGTACAGAGTCGAACCAGGTAAGATGCTCCGCACTTACATACTCGCAGTCGTACAGTCTGAAAAGACCTGTTTAGGCACGACAAACAGAAATCACAGCGGCGTGTTAGACAGAACAAGGTCTTTTGTGTTGTATGCTTATCTTCTGCACATCACAAAGGTATTTTATTTTGGAAGGAGAGCTTCTATCTAAATTTGCAGTGGGAGGATGCAGTAGCTTATCAGATGAAGAAAAGAAAGAGAGCGAGATGTGTTTTGTAAAAGATGGAGGTGTTGTGGGTCTAGATTTTCTCCAGGTGGCTTTAAACAGGCTGTGTGTGTTTCTTTCGCACACCTGAATCCTAACATCATTTAACTTTCTTACTTTACAGTTGTCCTCTTGGGAAAGCCAGTTCAGTCATAGTTTAGTGAGCAGAATACAGCGAATACAGTGTGTGCTAAGTTTTTTTCCTGTATACATACAGAGACCCACATTTCTACATTCGTTTGGGCTTGCAAATGTCTGCAGTTTTTAATTTGAAAACGTATCTTTGTTGTTCAAGTTCATTCTAAATTGTTTCTCAAATTTAGGCTAAAAGTGAAATCAAACAAAGTAACGCAAAGGTTTTATGCCAAAATATGTGCGAGTGCGATGGGCCTGTAGTCTGTGTTGCCACTGTTGCACATTACTTGCCCACCATAACCTTTTATATAAATAAACTAAAGTTTTGTTGGACAACAAATGCATGTTTATGAATAATAATAAAGCACAGACTAAGCTTTTGTTTTGAAGTAAATTATGGAGTCAAAGTAGGACCACATATATTTGCAAAACAAAATAAAGGTTTGCAAACAAAAAATAAGTTTTGCAAATAAAAATAGAGTATTGAGCAAAAATGGCTGCTTTGCGAGTAAAAATGAACAATGGCAAAAGAAACGTAAAGCTTTTTGTGTTGCAAAATCATTGCGGCTGAAGTTTTACTTTGCTAAACTTTATTTTTTTCTCTCTGTGCTTTACGTTTCTTTTGCCATTCTTTATTTTTACTCGCAAAACAGCCATTTTTGCTAAATACTATTTTTATTTGCAAAACTTATTTTTTGTTTGCAAATGTATGTGGCCCTACTTTGACTCCATAGTAATTGGATCAGAGGATCGTTACAAGGCAGGTACAATATCCGTTTTTTATGTTTTTATTAATAAACATTCTGTTTAATATAAAGAAACTTGCTATTGTACTATTTTGTTGTTGTGTTTCATTACAACAAAAAGGACCACAAACCAAGCATTTGTTTTTTATTCATTTGTGTTACAGCACGGATAATAGGCATTCGTTTTAGTCATAGAAAAGAAAACGTAAAGATCTAACGCTGACATCATTGACAAAAATTATATATATATACACACACACACACACACAGACATAGACATTTCAGCGGCAACAATATAAACATTATGTGGCCCAAACTAACTTCCGGCAAACCTCCGCGAATAATCAATAACTGTTGAGTCATTTAATTTAACACAATTAATATTCAATAAAATATTAGTATAAATCAATGAGTAGATCTATGAGTATAAATTAAGTATAAAATAAATTGTTATAACCAAACTGCTGCTTTTTAATTGCTAATTACAGGTACATCTGTACTATGCCTTGTTATTTTATTAGACATATTTGTTCTCTCACTGCCAAGATAAAAAATATATTTTTCAAATGTTTATGAATGACATATTGTTTGATCAATCACAGGAGAGCAGGAACAGTAGCAGATCATCCAGTCCCAGTGTGAGGATGATTACACCGGATAAGACAGGTAAAGTCTACCATTTGTTTTCTTCATCTTCTTACAGGGCTTCTTAAACACACATGCACCAATCAAATGCAGAGGTTCTATGGTAACCTTACAGCTATAAATGCATGTACACTCAGAAAGATTTGATCTTTCCATACGTGTATAATAACCTAATCAACAGGGATTTGTCGCATTACATCACAGGCAGAATGGAGCAGATTGTGATATTTATTTAAAGATTTTAATGAACTCGTTGAGTTTGCGGCAACAGCACAGAGTACACGTCCTCAGTCTGTTTGTGTTGGTGAGTCAGTGAGGGTAACCGGCTAAGGCCGAGCTGCAGACGTTACATAAGCGTCATCAATGACGTCTGAACGGTTTATTACTCAACCCTCCTTTTGAGGATTACCATGTTTACTATCAGCATTACACAACAAATCACTTAATACATTTTATTTCTGAATAGAACTCAAGTCTGTTGTTTTGCTCTTCTCATTCCTGTAGATACCAATGGCTCCGATAACTCCATCCCTATGGCGTACCTGACCCTGGACCATCAGCTTCAGGTACACAGTTTTTTAAGATACTCCGTCGATACGTTGCCTGGATAAATCGTAACTGCTCATGCATTGAAACTCTTATGCGTATTTGTATATATCAGTAGTTTGGTATCCAAGGCGCCGTAGCATCTCTCCTCTCTAAAAAGATTCACAAGATGTAAAAACAGCCCTTTAATTGAATCAAGTCTGGGACACAGTGTTACGAGGCCTTTTTGGCGCTATTTATATGGTGGAATTGAGTTATAAATACATAGCAGCACATTGAGAGTGATGCATTTTGATATTTTTGCTGTCATGACTAGTGTGTTACATCTTTAACGTTTGAGAGTAATTGAATAAGCCGTGCACAACGTGATGAATTTCTTTGTGTGTTCGCAGCCTCTGGCCCCGTGTCCAAACTCCAAAGAGTCGATGGCAGTGTTTGAGCAGCACTGTAAGATGGCACAGGAGTATCTGAAGGTGCAGACGGAAATCGCTCTGCTCATCCAGAGGAAGTAAGTCGATACTTAATTTTGTAGTTAATGCAAATGCTATTGCAATTCATCCGACTGTAAAGGGTTGCTTTTTTTGGACGTCTGAGTCTGTCTCGCCTTCACTAACATCGTTTTCCATCCATGTAGAAAGGAGCTGATAGCAGAACTGGACCAGGACGAGAAAGATCAGCAGAACGCCTGTCGACTGGCTCAGGAGCACAAGAAGCTCCTGGAGGAGAACAAGAGTCTGTCCACCTACTACCAGAAGTGCAAGAAGCAACTGGAGCTGATCCGAGCGCAGCAGCAGAAGAGACAGGGCACCTCATGAACCCACTTCAAACACACCCCTTCCCATTATGTAACAGAGCCAGACTGACTCTATAATCACAGTCCTCTTTCTATATTCCTCCCTGATCCAAACATTGGGGTATAGCTGTAGTTTGGCCCTCAACACCCTTCATTCTGCCTGTTAAGCACCCCGGCCTGGACACCTCATGCCCGTATGACTCAGTGTGGTGTCCGTGACTGCGAGACCCTGCGCTCAACTGCACAAGCATGCTGATATTACATGTCTGTGAGGTCACGGCAGGATACGCAGCAGCGGGCCAGTTTAATCCCAACGGGTGTAAAATGTAGAAATACAGTACGCTGTAAACTGTGGTAGATCTGCAGACAGCTGCTGTTTGTCAAATGAGCCAGCAATGTTGAGAGTGTGATGGCAAATACTTTTCATTTGAAAGGGGAAAACACATTAGAAGTGCAAAGATGTTCGATGGGAGGAATGTCAGCTGTTTGGCCCTTTCTCTGACATCCCAGAATTCCTTGCGAGGTTTACCTCAGTCCCTTCCATTAGGTGTTGGTCCTTGAGAATGTGAAAGCGGCTTTACGTTACATAGATACAAAAGCTACAGGTTTTAATTAGATTCTTATTTTATGGCTTCCACTTATTTTAAGTACTTTTATTTTTAACCCTTTTATGGACAAAAAATGCTAAGTTGTCTACCCTAAAAAGTGTTGTTGTCATAATGTCTGTATCAGTTTAAATTGGGGGATGTATCTTACAAATGCCTTGCATGTTTTTTTTACGTCCCGTCCCGGTGTCGCTCGGAAAGAGGCCAGTTTAAAGACTGAGCCAAAACTAACAAAGGGACTTGTGAGTGTATGAGATTGCGAGTACAAACATTTTAATCCTGAATTCAGTATTCTCGTGTTTCTTTGCTCTGTCGTGTATCTTTATCTAACTCGATGGTAATTTATCCAGGGTTTTCAGAGATGCTTTATAGTTTTATTCTGTCTGAGGGAAAGACACTCTCTGAGTTTAATTTATGTATTCTTAGTTCACATGATGCCTTAGCGTTGAATTGCTTGCATTTACTTGACTTGTTTTGTTGCTTCGCAGCAAGCTTCATGTAACTCGGTATAGAAACGAGAGCGAGTGGCTTTTTTTAAACAAGGCTTGCGTATGCAATATGAATGAATTCAAGAAGGTGATGCATGCCGAAGGGCGGACAGACTTTTGGCATCAATATGCTGCAGAAATCATGAAATCACCATTTCTGTTTGTTTAGTTGTTCATGCCTGTATTTAATTTAAGATTACTCGTTTTCCTTGTTCGCCATGAATTTGGTTAGATATCACACTTTTGTTTACTCAGCAGAATTCCCCCTACACCCACTCAATCCTCGTTTTGCACAATACTGATGATCACTGATTTTAAAGAATGGCTCATTGTAAAACTCATGAGCAAGGTGAAGAGACATCTGGATTTTTCAGATCTCCTCACAACTTGTTTTCCCAGAAATCCTTGTTCTTTCTGTGAATCAGTGAAGTGGTGTATTGTTTTTTTTGTTCAATGTTCCTGATGAGTTTCTGTACGATGTGCTGTAAATAAGATGTCTGATTTCTTAAGCTATTGGGAACGGGAATACACAGGTGAAGGTCGCATCTTGAAATAAATCAAACCGGTAAACATCATGTCTTTGGGGTTTACTGTCTGTGCAGTTTTATTGACAGAATCAATACAGTGTTTAATAGCCAACCAGTCACAAACATTTCATTACATCATGAAACTGAAAGATCGATGGTTTGCTTATTTTATAGTTAGTTGCTAGACATTTCATTCCAGGGCAATTCAACGCAAATGTCAACCTTAAGATGAGATAATCACGTTTTTACCAAAAGTTTTCAACATACTGATACTGATGTCAGTATTGATGTCTCGCAAGTTTTTAAAGCAGTTTTTATATTCTGGTAAGTGAATTGTCACATCCGTAACGGTCCATATTCCTCATAAATTGGTCATCTCTTCTCCATTTGTTGGGTAGTACTGCTTCTGGTTTGAGCAGAAATCCTACAAACTACAAAGTATGTTGTCTCATAAAAAAAAACAATATTCATTTTTTGTCACATCCATAATACATTTATGTTTCTCTCTTTAAATATAGAAAACTTGTGCATAGAAACATTTTTATGTCTACACTAGAGGAGAAAAGTTTTGGGACACTTGAGTGAATTTTTTCTTATTTAAAAAAAATGTTTTGATCCGAGGTGTTAGCTTAAATATTGGAAATTAGTTTAGTAGAAGAAAAAATATAATTTTACAAACGCATGTTTTTTCATGACAAAACTAACATTTTACTCTTTTAAATGAATAACTTTGAATAATTAAGAAAAAACAGTCAATAAGAGCACAGAATAGATAAAACCTTTATTTATTGTTTAAAAAGCATCTTAGGGTAAGACCTCAAAAAGCTGCTTGATAAAATTACATGGAAACATTTCTGCAAATTCTAGTCGAAAGGTGACTACACTGAAGATGGTGAAATATGACATGTTTTAATTTATTATTTAAAAAAAAATTATAATTCCCATAGTTCCCTATGTTTTATTTGATGAGTTTATTATTATTTCAAAATGTGGAAAAATATGAACACGTGAGTAAGTGACCCAAAACGTTTGACCTTTAGTTTAAGTTAAATATAAACAGATTCAATATATTGGTAATGCCTTCTTTGAGAATTTATATTTCAAGTTTTTGTGCAAATATTTTCTGCAAACCTGCACGTAGTGTAGTGGTGTGATATTCTTTACGCACATGCCAGACGCTTTTACCCAAAGCGACATACAGTGCGCATTCAGGATTACGTCATCAGTGCGTGTTTCCTGGGATTTGAATCTAAAAAAAACTTAGCGCTGCTAAACCAATGCGCCACCAGCTGAACTACAGGAACACATTGTGTTATTAATGTACAGATTAAAGTGTTTCTATAAAAGTATGTTTGTAAACCTAACAAGTTTAAGGATAGAACTAGAGCACCTTCTATAGCGCACTAACGGTAAGTGCTGCGAGTTCTTGAGTCTTTATTATACCCGTGCTTTTAAGACATTATTTGAGTCAGAAGAGGGCGGTAGACGTCAAGTTGTTTCTCGTTTGCGCAAACACTTCCTCTCTCAAACAAAGACGTCTTGCATATTTCTAAGAACGGTGCCTATACAAAAGACCAGCAAAATGATTCAACACCATGCAATGTGTATGTACTTAATAACTGACGTCATTTCGTGACCCAAGGTAGTAAATAACTAATAAAAAATATTAAATAAATTATGTAAAAACGGTGTATTACATCCCAAAATAAGCATTCTGACAATAGGATTAAATGTTTTTATACCATACAGCTCTTAGTCACGCTATATGCTGGAAGTAGTCATCCCAACGTAGAGACTTGAATTGAACCCATTCAATACACATGATGTCACTTCTTTCCCCTTTGGGTGTGTATTGTGTGTTGTGGCTTCTCTGGCCAGTGTTAAGTGTTCATAAGGTTGGGAAAGGACTGAATGTATTGTTTTGGAACTGCCGGATGCTATTATCCTGGTGGGGGTTTTGGGTTTTTGTGCTGAGTTATTGTGGAAATAAGAAACAGACTGGGTGGTTTGGGATGCCCAAAGTGACCCTGGGCTTGGATGAGGTCACCGGGAAGGGTTACACGTTACAAAAACTGACATTTCTATAACCCTGTTTACTAGGATGCAGTTTGAGAATGAAGTCTGTGTTAGAAGAAGCTGATGTAATAACATCAAATGCGATGCAGTCCCCAGGCAGAATAGTGCGGCTTTGTTTTGTTTCGCATCTTTTGTCAGTGGAGTTCCTTAAAATACTTACAACCTGAAACATTATTCTCTCTTTTTTCTCATTTTTCTTTTTTTAATAAGAAAAAGTTAGTCTGGAATGTGTTTTAGATCTCTCTCTCTCTCTCTCTCTCTCTCTCTCTCTCTCCTCCCCCAATCTCCCTGTAACCATGGTAACTGCCTGGAAATAGGCTAGGAATGGTAGAGGTGGTTGCAGTTTTTAGTAATGGCCAGAATTTGGGTCATAATATCTGTATATCAGTCTATAAATTCCACAGTGTTCCAGATATGTTCTTTCATTAATCAGAATGATTCCCCGGTCGGTTCTTCTGAAATGTGGCTTTGGGCGATTCCTCAAACATGAGCACAGATGCTTCAGAGGAGACAAAGAGATCTTACGGATGCTGGCGCTCCGGTCTGAGGTGTTTGGTTTATTTTTCCTCCAGCATCTAAAGAATAAAGAACAAAAAATCTTGTTGCACATAATGTGAAGATTGTCCCTAATGCATTGTGATGCAAGTAAATGAGTACATGTTTTTACACTTGTTACAATATAAATGATTTATCTGTGGTGATGTGAAGGCTCAGTCTTCTCTCACTCTCTCACATCAGCACGCTGGTCTTATTTTAACACTGTCGATTTCACACGCTGCAGTTGTGGCTGAAACTGTGAGTCCTTGTCACTGTTTAGGAGGCTGCGGCTTACTGATCCTAAGCATGCTCTCACTCATAAAGGAGCTCTTAAGTGTTTTAGTCACACAAATAACACAACTTACAAATATGACCATTCGTTTTAAGGGAAAACCGGTGCATTTGGTCTTTCTTTGTGTAACTGGTGATGCCATTGGCTGAATGTAGCACACGCATCATGTGACCTTGAAGCTATTACCTTCAGCTTGCAAAAGGTACTTTGAACAAAGAGTAACAAAGACAATGAAAGCAATATGTTGAATGCAGAGATTATTTATATATAAATAAGTCTTAAAATATATGTTTTTAAGCTGCTTTCTACCAAACAATGCAAGTAAATGGGGACCAGCACTGTGAAGATCCAAAAAGCACCATACCATCATAAAAGTAACCGGTATGACTCACACAAAAACCCCAGTAATCTGAAGTTGTACGACAGATTCGTATGTAAAAAAAAACTCGTTGGTGGCCCAAACTTAACTTCCGGTTACCGTCCGCAAAAAAAAGAGTCCCTGCAGATTATTTCTGATAACGAGCGAGTAAATTACATTAGCTAGCAAATTAAAACTATATCTAGTCAGTTTTATTTTGTGTTAGCAGTAAAAGAACTGTCACTTGATTAAACTTAAAAGCGACAAAATTACACGAACCATTCAACAAATTGTTTATTTAATAAAAAAATGCTATAAAAATTAAACAATTTGTTCGTACAATTTATTCAATTAGCCTATTATAAAATTAAATATTAATTAAATAAAATATAAATAGTTAACAACAAACAGAACGGAAGTTATAACTTTGTTTAATTTATATCAATATTTTATTGTATATTAAATAAACAATTTGTTGAATGGGTCGTGTAACTTTGTCGCGTTTGAGTTTAGCCAAAACGGTTTGCTTGTTGATGTTGTTGCCGGTGAAACCGTCCATAAACAACTGTGTAACTTTCGCTTTCGTCTCCTGTGTAACAGACATTAAAGTTTAGTAAATAACAGCATTTTCATTTTCAGTACACTATTCCTTTAAACGCAAAGAAAATAAGCGAGTGAGTGAGAGTGAGAAACAGGTTAAATGATAGAAGAATATGACTGTGTGAAAGTGTTAGAATGACCGTCTGCGTGGGTGGATAGATGGCTTTGAGTTTGCGGAGTGATAAGCGTTTATCTGCACAGCGCTGGAGCTTCAGACTTCAACACGACATCCTCACCTCTTATAAATCGATGAGTCATCTCGCGCAACCTGTTTATTATTCTCTGCCGTATCCCGCCTTTGAAATTAACCAGCAAGCTGTAGTCGCTCACGGCTCACCTACAAAAATCTCATTAGGGAGTCTGGACGGACTAGATTTCATCCTTTTAATTCAATGCACACAAGAGCGGATCGCATGGAGAAAGACGAAAGCATGAATGCATGCGTAACGGGATGGTGATTTATGCACTTTTTTGTTATAAAACAATTGCGTTGATCATTTTTTATAAATTCATGATTGTGTCACGATCTATAAACGCCCCAGCGTGTTATAGCCTACACCTTTATATAGCAAAACCACATGCCTGCGTGGTGAGATGTTTTCAGGCTTTGTTTCAGCATCAGCACTAATTCCTGTGGTTCCTCGTGTGCTAACTCATCAATTATAGATGCCGTGTTTAATTCACGCATAGGCAGAGGCGAGGATTTCACACAGAGATTATTTGCCATGATTCAACGGCAAACCTATGTTGTTGAAAGGATATTTTACTCTAAAAAAGTAAAATTCTGTCATCATTTACTCTTCCTCGTGTCATTTTAAACCTGCATGACTTTCTTTCTTATGCAGAACGCAATTAAGATGTTTAAAGAACGTTGGCAACCCAACAGCATTGAACGCCATTGACTTCCATTGCATGGACACAAAACCACAAAGACATTTCTTAAAATATCTTCTTTTGTATTTCACCCAAGAAAAAGTCGGGTTTTTGAACGACATGGTGAATAAATACTCTTAAAATGTAATCTAACAACAGTGTGGATTGTACGAGAGTTTGGTTATGATTCACCGGTGATAAATCTGTTCTAAATTTCATTTCCTTCAGTACATGCTTGGTTTTCACACCCAGAACTGGCAGTAAACACAATCTGTTATTGTTCGACTGCTTTGCTCTCAGTGCAAGATGATCAAGAAACACCAGTCGAAAGCAAAACTATTGGTTTGAAACCTCATATAACCACCCACACATATATGTGCATATACACCCACATTTACCTCAGCTCACAAATGTACAGCAGTCAAATATAAACATTCTTTTATATGAATGTCTGAAGATGCTTTCTTAAACAACAGCTTTCTATTGGCAGGTTTAATCTTTCAAACGCATTTAAAGGGATAGTTCACCCAAAAATGAAAGTCCTGTCATCGATTAGGCTACTCACCCACTTGTCATTTTAAACCTGTATGACTTTCTTTGTTCCGTAGAAGACAAAAGAAGATACTTTAAAGAAAGCTGGTAACCAAACAGCACCGGCACCCATTTGCAGAAGAAAGTAAGTCATACAGGTTTGAAATGACAAGAGGGTGAGTAAATGATGACAGAATTTTTGGGTGAACTATCCCTTTAAAGGGAATTCAGACAATCGTAACGGTCCATAATGGAGTCTAATGAACATCTTTCATGTTTGCGTGGACAGGGGTGCTAAACAAAGTGCAATTCTTTTTAGAGAGAGAGAGAGAGAGAGAGAGAGAGAGAGAGAAAGTGTGGGTAAAAGTGTACGTCCTCTGTCTGCAGAGGTGCACAGTGTTCTCAGGGGGAAACGTTACCTCTCCTGCAGGTAACCTGAGCCGTTGTTAGTATCTGTGTGGTGTCTGTGTTGTGAATGGCGGTTAGGTCTCTCCCCGAGGCTCTGCAGGAGAAGCAGCAATTGACGTAATCGAAGCATTTGGCTTGAACTGCAGTGTTGGCTGCCCTCTGAGTATATGCCTGAGTTTACGTCTTTGCACCTCTGTCGGGGCTTGCCTCGCAATTTAGCCAGCCAATATAGAGATGTTACTTGGCACCGCGTTGCAGCGCAGCGACCGCAATGTCAATTAATCTCCTCCGAAATGAGTCATCAAGTGTGACCGACTGATGTGCATTTGAATGGTTCAAGGGGCCTGTTTTGAGTTTGCACCAGTCCTTTCTGTTATGACTCATACCTTTCGGCAGCTTGCGGGATTTGACATGTCGTCTGAGATTGCGCTGTACTTGAACCTGCACAGTAAAATCACGTATTTGGCAGTTTTATATGCATGCAGTTTTGATACTAATTGTGTTCGGAATATAAAAATAATTGTAAATAACAGTACAAATGTTATTATAGTATATTATGTGGTATATACTATATTATAATATAAATGATTCACATATATAGGTTTCTTAAAGTGTCTGGGAGATATTGCTACAGTTCTTCTTCAAAGTAGTCTCAGTTTTTTTTCTATCTTGTCGATGATGGTGAGACCAGATCTCCAGGTGGATCACTGGATTATTACAAATAATGGCGAAAGGAATGTTTGGAAATGTAAACTGATATTTTATATTTCCTACTTATTTTCTTAGGGGTGAAATATACATTAGTATACAATATCAGATTTTTACTACAGTTATCGTGGCCAAAATAATGCACAGTAACAATATTATTGTGATCTCTATTGAAATATTTTATTAAAAGAAACAAATAATGCCATCAGTCAAATTCATATTTAATTTTAATGTTATCTGGTGAATGAATTACACTCAGAAAGTGGGGGGAAGCATAGATAGATAGATAGATAGATAGATAGATAGATAGATAGATAGATAGATAGATAGATAGATAGATAGATAGATAGATAGATAGATAGATTTCAGGGTGTACCAATTAAATACATAAAGCATATGTAAATAAATACATGTATGCATATGCATGTCTGTACTCGTCCACTGTCTAACTCACGAAGACAAGATCAG
Organism: Oreonectes daqikongensis; assembly: GCA_026939265.1. Lineage (NCBI taxonomy): Eukaryota > Metazoa > Chordata > Actinopteri > Cypriniformes > Nemacheilidae > Oreonectes > Oreonectes daqikongensis. The sequence goes on along the minus strand of JAOTQM010000351.1, from coordinate 4,925,690 downwards.
ATAAATTCATTTCGCAAGGACTCCATTTGAGCCTTAGATATGACAATGTGTTGAAGTGATAATTACAGAGCAAAATATGGTACTTTTTTGTTTATCAAAGCTGTACCGGTTGCATGTTCTCTTCTATAGGTTATTCTGTGAAATAAAAAAACCCTGTCGAAACTGCAAAGTCCACCTGATCTCTGTCTGTCTGTCTACCAGACTGTTTGTAGGTAATCAGAACTTGCATGACTATGATGACCTGCCCTAAATCACTGTCACTCCAGCGGCACAGCGGGGGCCCTGACAGAAGACCTCATGGAAGAGGTCAATGAGTCCAGGAATGCCTCTTGAACTGCTTCTATGTGTGTTCATTGTGTCATAAACTAATGTATCTTTTGCTCACAGGCAATGAGTAACTGGGGTGATCTGATCTTTCCATAAATAGATAAAAGAAGAAAATCCAAAGAAGTGTGTCGACATAATTTAGGGGTCAACTTTTGGAAACACATTGGAGATTAAAATCATTTTGTTGTAAAATCATTACAGTTTATTGTAATGTAAAATCATTACAATAAGTTTCAAATAAAAGCACAGCGTGTGGTTTTCGCTGGGTGTAATGATAAAAATAATTGGACCAATAATAAGGAACATTTCATTGACTGTATGTGTTAGAAATCTCTCTTTGGTTATTTCAAGGGTGTAAATTAGTCACAGCTGGTGTGGTTTGTGTGTTTAATTATTTTCTAGTTATTTGCAACATCCAGCTTCACCGTGACTGCTGGACCATTCTTTGTTCACAGAATCCCACGCAAAAGCAAAAGCTCTGAATTGTATAAAAAACAGGAGAATATGTCTGTGGCAGCTAGATAATTCATAATTACATGCATTGTTCTCCAGGGCAAGAACGCTACATTTTAAATTAGAATATCTTATAGCTGAAGCTCTTTTTAGCGAAGTAAGTCTTCCGTAAGTAGGATGGTATGGAATGAAGCACGCTTGTATTATGAGTGGTGTTCCCCAGGTAGGCTGCTTAATCTCGGCGCTTTTCGGTTTCGTTTTGACACTGATTTTCAGTCTTCGGAGTACGAGACCTTTAAATATCTGAATGATTATATATATACAGCTGCAGAAAAAGATCATTAAAAGACCATTTCAAAGATCATTTTCAGTTTTTCTGAATGTAAGGTATGTGTTTCGGTATAATTTGTTTCATTTTGTGAACTACTAACAATATTATATACACATTTTAAATAAAAATATTGTTTCTTTTTGCATTTAATTGCAAAAAATGATAACTGGAGAAACAGGTCAAAATAACAGAAAAGACGCTCTGTATTTTTTTTTCAGATTGCAAAAAAACAAGTTCATATTCACTTTTAAGCAATACAACAGTAATATTTGTACATGTATTTAGAAAAAGTTCAAAACTATTTTTTATGTGATAACCACAGTTTTTATGTGTCTTGTCATGCTGTTAGTTTCATATTGCTGTTGGTTGACTTTGTCACTCTTGAGGTTTGATTTTGTTGAAATTCAACAGAGACAGGGTTGGAATGAACACAATATATCTAGAAATGCTGATTAAATAAAAATTTGGAATGCTCTTCTAACAACTACTTATATACAGTATAAGTAGTTGTTATTATTGCAACATTAACATAACTTATATTAAACCTATTGTTGTGTATATTGTATTGTATTTTAGTAGGCTACAACTACTTAAAATCATTTCTGAAACTCTATGAATAAAATACAGATTAGAATTTATAAAATTGAGTGAAATCACCATAACATCCTAGAAAACATTGTTCAATATCTTAATATGTCTGATTTCAACCATTACTTCAATATGATTTCATGTTCATGTTATTTTCACAGAACGTTCTTTACATCATATAGGATGATTTATGTAGAAAATAGTAAATCACAAAGAAACACCTGGGTTTACACAGACTGGGTCACATATTTCAAACAAGTAGACGCACATGTTCTGTCTTTCTTATCAATGACGACGTTCTCATACACTGGGATGAGACTGTATTAGTGAAACAGGCTTCAGAACACACACCGACTGTTATGCACATCTCACCCGCTACTCTAATTCGCGAAGCACGACTGCGAACATATTTGGAGTAAGGTGTCTTGCCGCTGGAGGCAGCAGCGCAATGCGCAGCGCGCTATGTTGTGAATGAGGGATAATGTGACGTCAGCTCGCGAATGTCAACAATGTAGCGATTGAGAGGAGGCGTTTCATTCGAGTGTAACAAACAGAGACGAAGCAGCACGCTGCACAGATCACCACACACATACACACATCTGCCGAAGAAAAACAACGGTTTTACCACCACAAACTTGCTTTTCTTCATTTAGAGAAAGAAATCTTTAACAAGTGAGCCGCAAAACGGGATCTCCCTGCAGCCCGGGGGCTTTAGGAGTCTGCAAGGAAGTCATCATGTGAAAAAAATTGGTAAACGGACAAAAGGGCTGGATTACAAGGAAAACTAAAGTCTGAAGGTGAGTTGCATGGTTATTTTGTAATTTCGGTCGAGGCGTCCTTTATGTTACATGCATGAGAACTGTTATTAAACAGACGCTCTGTCATAAAGGGAAATGAAGCTGTGAACTTGAGTGGGCTGTTTAACAGCTCGGGTTGTGTCAAAATATATATCAAGGAGAGGGGGAAACGAGGCAGCGTGCATGGCAGGGTTTACTTCAGCTGGTTCTGCTTGTGGTCGGCGTGAACACACACACACACACACACACACACACACACACACGCTCACTCCCTTTTAAACGGTAACGTAAGGTTACCACATCCTGTTGTGCAGCAGTGACAATAGCGAGCAGCGCTCCGGTAGTAGTGGGATGCATTGCGATCCCGGGGGGAGGAGGGGTCAGGCATGGCTCTTGTTTTCGCGTGAAGAAAAGAAGTTGTCACTCGGCCTTGACCGATCAAGGCGGGGGAACATAACAACGACGGAGACCCCCAATGCAGATTCCCGCCTCCGTTCTTTTTTTTCTTTCTTTCTAATGAATGGATAACTTAAAGTCTGTTGTTTTTCATTGGTCTAACTGCATTCTAGTGAATTATATTACATTAATGAGTGTTGTTTTAAGACCATGTTGTGCATAATTATCAAGAAGGGTGTAATGTATAGAATAAGCGCAGTATGGAACTGTCAGCTCATCTCTGTTTCAAATAGCAATCGGATTAAATACAGGCTGTTAAGAAAATGTGCTTACTGCAGTGGGTTGCAAAAATGGGAAGCAAGCTCTCTTTGTTCCGCGCAGCGCATCTCTGGTGTAGGCTACGCCACGGCCATTACATTACACACTCTCATTAATCCCCGTAATATCAGCAGAATATTTGCTGTGTAAGGGACCGCGAGCCTTATTTGGTTCAGCAGCCAGTGCAAACGTCTCGATCAGCCGAGACTGCATTTAAAGGAGCGAGCTAGGGACCCTTTTCAGTCGCTGGAATGCTGGATCTCCGGTCGGCGTAACGCCAATGAACTTTCCCTCAATTATGCAGGTGTTTCGCATTACGACGTTCAGTTCCGCATTAAAGAATGTGACTCGTGTAATGGATCACAGCGGAGGTAGATGTTACGCGCGTGGGCTTGATCATTCGCGAACGTAACGCGATATAGTCTACTCTCTCTTTTGTTATTGTAGTGTCCGTAAATAAAGGCTGCTTTTCAAGTGCAACCGCTAATTTGTCACCTCTCGTTGTTATAATGTTGTTATTTGGATAGGTTTGAACTTGTTTTGAATGACGAGGCGGTTTATCTTCAGATCAAAATATCTAATAGGTGTATTTATTCCCGCTTAAACCAGCTCGCGTAAAGACACACGTCTTGACATAAAACGCCACGTATTGATTGTTTTGTAGGATCTTTAAGCGCAGAAAGTCAGTGAATAAATTAATGGATGTCGGTTGTCGACAAGTGCGTGAATGAATCAGGTGAAATAATGTATCAGGGCATTTGAAATGAGGTGATACAGCAGTTTAAGCTGCGCCTACATTCCTTTGTCTGCAGGCGCTAGTGAACCATCCAGGCTGTTTTGCCTTTGCCCTAAATAGCCTACATGACAGACGTAATTGTTCAACCAAGCTAATCGCAATAGGCTACTAACCTGTTAATAAAATCGATTGTCCTTTTATAAAACTGTTTACGCTTCCCCCATCTGAAGTGTTCATGGCGTAGAATAGCAGTTATCAAAAGCCGCTTTATTAACTGTGTTATGAATTCCGATTCGGTTTTGTAAATCGATTTCTTCTAAAGCATGTGTGACGCCATTGTTCTTTACAGTCCAGTGCGTATCTGTCATTAACAGGTCCATTAATAAACTCAGCATTTGTTAATGTAAAAAATACTCGTGTATTATGTAGATGTATATTGCACAAGACTTGTCTTACCTGACTGTATACGGTTTCATCAGACGCGCCTGGCCCAAAGTTAACTTCCGGTCTGTGTTTGTTGATGGTCTGGCTAGTGACTAATAATATAACTATTTATGTTTTTTTTTTATTGATATTTTATTGTATAATAATTGTATTAAATAAACAATTTGTTGTATTTTATTGCATTTTAATTTGATTAAATAAACAATTTGTTGAATGTGTCTTGATACTTTGACGCATTTAAGTTTAGCCAAGTAACGGTTCTTCAACTGGTAACCCAAAATAATACTGACTTGACATATTTTTAACTTGCTAGCCAATGTTATTTACTTTTTATTTCTTTAGCTTGTTATCAGAAATAATCTGCAGGGACTCTATTCTTTGCAGCTGTGTACCGGAAGTTACGTTTGGACCACAAAAGCGTGCATGCGCAGGAACATTTGTTTATGTCCTTGCTTTGAAACTGTCTATTGGCATATTTTACTAAAATATGATATAAAATAAGAGATTTCGAATCTCTGTGTTTATGTAGGCTAGTATACCACACATAAAACCCATTTTGTCATGTGTAATGTAAGACTATAAAGAATTTAATAAGATGTACGTTTTCTTATAGGCAGCTGTGCAAAAAGCTCTGTCAGCATAGTGATGGAAAGATAATGTGAGCGAGGATGAGCCTGTCTGACCCTGAGTCTGCATAATGCAGCTCAATTACCAGCTTCATTAATTTCTCCCTCCATTAGTGATATTCCACCCTCAGCATCTTCTGTCAGCTTATGTCTTTCTCTTATGAATTTTTTTTGCACACGATTGATCAGTCGAAGCCATTTTGGATTAATTGATTAGTCATTATTAGTATTTTTTAAACATTTCACAATAATATTTTTCCATTCAAGAGAAAGTAATCTTAGTTTTTTTCTAATAATTCATGAACTGACAGGCATTTACAATAACATTTCTAAACAGTCTGGCTCATTGTTGTTAAGTTTACATATAGCATCGGGTAACTTTAGAATAGAAAAATAAACCATGATATCATCACTCCCTAATGACTGATATGTGATTAAGTGTATTTTAAACACCCATGCATCACGGTGTGGAAAGGAAGAGGGTGCAACACATGTGGGATCTTGTACAACTAAGTTTCTTTGACAAGTTTTTGTATTATCCTGCCTGTTTAAATAAGCCCACCAGTAACACTTTGTAGAGAGAATAAGAGCCTTGGGTATAAAAACATGTTCCCATAGCCATCCCACGTCAGCACTAAGGCATGTTTGACCGAGTTCCAGCAAAAAAAAAGTAACGACAGAGGCTGAGAATTAGAAAGAAAGCTGAGCCATTGAAATTTAGTCAGGCTTTTTCTATTCACGCATTGCATTTTGGGTGGCAGTGATTGGCATCATCCGTCAGTGTGACAGAATCACTAATAGCACAAAAACCCGCAGCCTTTGGAACCGCAGAGGGAATCTCTCTGTGTGTTCACCCATCTGTGGTTGTGCCAAGACAAATCACGCTGGCTGTTGCCACAGGCGAAATCCTGATTGGACTGTTTTGTCAGCGATTTTTCGGGATCGCCTGCGCCCGTGTCGTCACCTCAGTCAAATGCTAAATCTTTTTACCTGTGCCATATCTTTTGACCTCTCCATCGGGCAGCTTGCCATTTGTTCCACGTTTTTTGCTTGACTGGAACTTGAGGCTCTCTCCCCATCCTGCCATCTAATATCTTTAAAACCGTGTTAAAAGCACAAATAAACGAATAAATAAAAAAGATTGGCAGACTGGTCCACATCTGGCCTGAATTGAGCTCCAGTTAAAAACAACAAGCGCAAACAAGCAGGAAGTTTATGGGTGGAATAGTGGAAGCATTCGACTCAATGGAAGCCCATTAAAACCACACCAGGAATCCCGTAACAGTCAACAGTCTCTCGGCTCCACAGCAGCATGCGGAAGGAGATTTCCACTCGGAGGGCTATGTTGAGCATTGCATTAATACAATTAACACCTAGTTCAGATCTTTGGTTTTTAAACTTCTTGGTGGGAGTTTGGTTTTAAGTTAAATTGAGGGATTGGTTAGTATTGGTTATGTGTGTGTATGTATTGGATTTATGGCACTTTTTTCTTTAGGTTTAGCATGAGCAGTAAACATACACCACAGCTGCTGTTTTGATACTGACAGACTCTCTAACACATAGTAAACTTCTGCTCTGTTGCAAGCAAGTTGTGACACTGAAGATTATAATTTTTTCCTTAGTGCTGAAAAAATACAATGTTTAATAATAATTTATAAATTCTGAGTCATTTTGTTTCCAAAAGGCAATTTTAGCATTATGCATCATGGATGTGACATTTTCAGTCAAGACTTGAAATATAAATTCTAAAAGAATGTATTTATTACCAGTATATTGAATCAATGCATACGATTTGTAAAAGAGAGAAAAACTCATGTGTTATGGATGTGACAAAAAAGGATGCACATTTTTGAGAGAAGTTATGCTTTGTAGGATTTCTGTGAATTAAAATGTACAAACCAGAAGCAATAATACCCAACCAATGGTGAAGGGATGGCTCTTTAGAGAACATAAAATGCCCATTTATGAGGGATATAGACCGTTATGGATGTGACAATTCTGTTATAGGTATGGATTACTATGATAAAATATGCTTGAAAAAGTTATTTAAACCACCAAGCATTGACATCTGACCTATCAGTATGGTGAAAACCTTTAGTAAAAACTAGATTTTTCATCTTAAGGTTGACATTTGCATGAAATTTCCCAAATGTTTCCAAAATGAATATTGTGGCGGTGTGTAGACTGAAAGTTTGCCACACCTGTATTAGGTGCGAAATGCTGTTTCAGGTGTTGCAGTTTTTAGGTCTTGCTGATAAGTTTCATAGTTTACTCATTCGCTGTTGTTTTTGCTAGAACACATCATCTTAGTTCTGTTTCTGTGATGTTGTGAAACTGTGCTGTTTCAATTTACAAGTTTGGTTTTTAATCCTTGTATGTATACTGTATGTATACTAGACATGTTCGTTTCTATTCTAACCTACTGAAGTTTGTGTTGTGCAAGTTTCCCAAAATACCTATAAATCTCATTGCTTCATGCAGACTTCTGTAGAAGTGCTTCCCTCCCTATATGTGTGTGTTTGTGGGTTAAATTTGAAGCTGTCATCCCTGTCAGAATATTCATGCTTGCAGCTGCTGAGTCACATGTGCCATGCAACTGGAGAAGTGGCGGAGCACCGGAGAGCAATGTCGCTCTCTTTTTCCATCTTTCAGATGTTCACTTGTTTTGTTACTTCACAACTTGGACCCACTCATTTCTCTTCTTCATACACTCATTCATGTAACCGTTCAGCATCTGTAATTCATTTATTCTCACATTCCCCATGTGCCAGACATCTCTCCTTATCTCCTGTGCGTTCCTTTTAGAGTAGGAGTTTAACCAATAGAAGCTTTCGACCGAAACAAGGCTGACTAAGTCTGTCCTGTCTTGATAGAGCAGTTAGCTCCAACACATGGCTTACTGTGTGCTGACTCACTAACAATATAGCAAATTGTTCCAACAGGCGGTTCAAAAGGGTTTGGGTACCAAAATCATCTTTTGTGTCATGCAGAAGAAAGTCATACAGATTTGGAATGATTTTCATTTTTAGAGGAACTATCCCTTTAACTGTTTCTGAATTATTTATGCAGTAGTGTGCTGTGGGCTGAAATCTCCAGGCCGGCTTATCAATGCTCGAGTGCTCCGAAGCCTTAAGCTTCATTCTTGCTCTCTCTCTCTCTCTCTCTCTCTCTCTCTCTCTCTCTCTCTCTCTCTCTCTCTCTCTCTGTCTCTCTCTCTCTCTCTCTCTCTCTCTCTCTCTCTCTTCTCTCTCTCTCTCTCTCTCTCTCTCTCTCTCTCTCTCTCTCTCTCTCTCTCTCTCTCTCTCTCTCTCTCTCTCTCTCTCTCTCTCTCTCTCTCTCTCTCTCTCTCTCTCTCTCTCTCTCTCTCTAGTAATGACACAAGCAATGAGTGACTTGGCAGGAGGCAGGAGTCCATTCTGAGAGCTGAAGTGAATGTGGGCCAGGCACAGCCTCGGGCTTTTACACACGCTCATATATGTATATTAGTTATATATGTGCGCATTTGACAATATACTGTATATGTATATATACATGCACACACACATCACCGACCGCACTGTATCTGCATCTGACACACAAATAAACTTGGTTTTCCAACACAATATGACTGAGGAAACCTGGAGGGGGGGCAAGAGTGTCAGTGGCCCGTGTTGGTACGAGTGAGTCATATGCAGTGTGCTGTGTCAATATTGATGCCTAGACTAAATATAAACTACACACCACACAACTTGCTAAAGCACATATACATGCACAACACACACTAGCCTGGAAAATGCGTTTTTGTTGTTTCTGTTCTCCTTTTATTCCATCTGTCATGTCGACTTGGACGAATACCCGCCTGCATATTTTAGCATATATGATAATGACGGCGTTCTGGGGGAAAATGTTGCTGTAAATGTCTCGTGCCATTTTTCCTCCTTCCCCTGCAAGAATGCAACCCACCCTAAACAGTTTTTGAAATTATTTAAAGTTCAAAAATGCCCGTATGGGTATCCATGCCAGCGGTAGTATAGGTGTGCATTTTTTCTTTTTTGGTCTGTAAGTGCATCATTGGATGCTGTCGAGGCTCATCCCAGGTGAACATACCACAGGTATGCTGTCAAAGTGTCCACATTGTTCATCAGAGAAATCGTTTTTGAGTTGAGTTAAAAAACAGTTCTCTCCATTCTTTCTTGGCAACTTGTTTCATTTCAGGATTTTAAGAATTCCAGCCAACAATAACTTGCAGAAAAATGTGGTTCTCTCTCTCATCTCTCTCTCTCTCTCTCTCTCTCTCTCTCTCTCTCTCTCTCTCTCTCTCTCTCTCTCCATTACTCTGTATTAAATTGCAAGTGCAGTAACAATGTCAACTAAGTGCCTGAATGAACTTTGTATCAAGCTTGATACTAAACTTCCTGCCAAGGTCATTTTCTTTCCCTTCTATTTTTTCTCTCGGTCGATGGGAAAAAGTGACTTGAGTCCACAAGAGTGGAAGGTATTTAAAACAATCAGCGGATTCCTGGTAAGAGGGTGAGGTCATTGTTTTACACCGAGACAGCAAGAGAAAGTGTAAGGGGTAAGAAGTGAGAGTGGGATGGGTGGGTGTTAGGTTGGCAGCAAGGTTGACCTCTTTCTGATGTGTGTTGTTTTCTGTTTGCCAGAGCGACTCAGCAGGCACAACGCCAGCTCTGGCAAATGTCAGAATTCCTCCCAGACGGATTTATTTGTATTGCTTTGCACTTCAGAGGAGAACAAAACATTCCCATTGTGTGCGTGTGTGTGCGCTGAGGCTGTTCTACACCGCAGACTATTAGGAACATGTGTGGATGATGAATGCCTGTATGAATAATCATGAATAAGTAATTCTGCTTCGGCACAGGTCAGCATAAACAAATCGGTGGCGTTTAACACGTTACACAAGAGTGATGGATGCGTTTGTAGCTGTGCAGCGTTCATCATACAGGATTTATTGCAGAATGTTTACCACATAATTTGGCATTTCTTTGTGTGAACAGGTGCATGAGGAAACATCAAAATAGTCTGAATATCCAACAGTCATGTAAAATGTGTTCTTATGCTAGATCAGTGGTTGACCACCAACACTGCAAATCTAGAGAAAAACAGCAGCTAGTGCAAAACATTTACTTTTGTTTAAACTTGGTATTACATTACGTTTTACTCTGATATTTCTATTTACTGTATTACTATGTCTATATATTACTTTTTGAGGAAGCATTTTTAAAGCTGGTTAACAATGAAGAAAAATTGATAAGTAAGGCTGTCACAAGATCAGATTTTTTTGATGGCTGAAACTATATTGTTTATAATTTCGCTGTTTTTTAAGAAATAGAAAAAACGCTGTACTTTTTTAAATGATTAAATACTGTTTTGTCAAAATTGATAAGCACTTTTTGATCCTTTTTTATTGGTTAGATATTTGCAAAACCCATTGACAAACATAAAGGATGATAATAAATATCAGTCAAATTCATCTTTAATTTTGTTTGTTTGTTTGCTCTTTTTTATAAGATCATTAAATCTCACTTAATCTCAAAATATGACTGTGTAGAGATGTATAGCGTCTGTAACCATTGTAGCTCTTAAGGCAAAATTTTAAACAGGTGCTGAATAAATTGCAATATTATTATATGTGTAGTATTAACACAATTTCAATAATCATAGTTTGTCATCAAATTATTGTCAATGCTGATGTATTGTGACACCTCTACAAGTACCTTTCTCCAAATCGCAACTGTAAGTTTAATGATTTAGAAGTTAAGCCTTTGGGTATGATTTTACAGGATATGTCTGTTTGACGTCATAACCCACGTTAAGATAAGTATGTAAAGTTCCAACCAAAGTGATGGTGATGCAGAAGCAAAAGTTAAGGATTACAGCTTCAAATTGCCTTAATTTCCTATTTCTAATATTAAACTTTTAGCCTGTTCACTGTTGCATAACAGTGTTTATTGAAGTGAGATAACAGAAATGTTCTGTATGTTAACAATTAATCGTTTGATTTATTTAACATTGAAATATTTTATTTATTTATTATTTATTATGCCATTTTACTCACGGACCACTTCATACTCAACCCGTTGAAGTAGCGAGAACCACTTTACGTTTTTGTCCGTTTTACGGTTTCTTATGAAATTAATAATTTTTGGGGCACTGGGGTGTGAATGAATATAAACAAGTATGATATGTGGTTTTACTCTGTGCAGCTGGAGGTGTGTAAGAGTATGTGTGCATCCGGTGAGATCTGCACAGGTGGTGAGGGGGAGGGGTAAGAGGTGGGCGTGGAGCAGCAGGGGCGGTGTGACCACTTCCTGTCTCGAACGTACAGTAAATCGGTGTGCCTTTACCAAATCAGCATTTCATACCGGTGGTGGCTTTACGCCGCCTGGCACAAACTTCTCATTGGTTGAGCTCTTGCAGTGTGGCTTGCAGAAAATGTTTTTTTTCTTTGGTTTTTATCGTAGATGTTTTTGCTGTGTTTTGACTCTATTAGGGGTGAATCAACCGTGCGTCATTTACCACAGCAAAATATTACAACAAAGGCGACAAGTGCGTATACACCCAAAAATATGACATTTGACATATTTTTGCCGAAAACAACAAGCATGAGGTCGAAGGAAATAATGTTGCACTCTGTTTGACTTGCGGAATGGAAAAGATTAAACATAGTGTTTCAGAATTCACAGCCGTATAGTTGAGTTTGACGTATGGAATGCTGCTTTGCTTCGCCCGAGGTGAGAAGCTTGACGTGGGTGTGCACAGGGCAGAATTACAGTTTCTTACCCTGAAAGTGCCATGGTCGTAACCACAAACCTTAAAAGCGTAGAATGTTCTATACATAATCTATATAATTCTATCTGATCCATAAATGGCTCTCTGCGAGTCATGCTGGATTTTTCAGGTTGCTGATAGGAACTGGTCCACCCACCATTAGGTATAGACAGATTTATGATTATGTAGCTTTGTGCTTCGGTCAATTGCTGTGACCTTAACTTACAGTCAACAGGTTTAAGCGACAGGGGGTCAATGAGTCTAAGACCCGACCGTTACCTGTGTTGAGAAAACATATAGCAGCCCAATTATTATGCTCATTATCTTGCTTACACTGATACTATAGTAATAGAGTTTTAGATTGCTTAAAAGTTTGATGTTTAAGGAGATACATTATGTGGAGCTGGTTTAGAAAATATTTATGTATTTCTGCATTTTTGTCGTTACAACTGCATGCCTATACAGTTGATAAGTAATTTGTTGTTTAATACAGTAACTTAATAAAAGGAATGTAATACATAATTTGTTAAATAAAACGTTTTCCTAAAATATAAATTCATGTAAAAATTTATTTAAAAAATTTATTTAAAAAATATCTTATAAAATTATCTTTTTTTAAAAAGAGCAAAATGTGTTTTGTGTTGTATTGTTTTGTAATAAATGTGTTTCTTATTTGCTGAAGTTTTATGTATAATTATTGTAAAAATGCTCTCTTTTCAATAACTTTTCAAAAAATAGCTATTTTCAATATCAATGATATATAGCAACAATTTTTTACAGTTTATGTTATGTTAATGTTTTTGTAGTGTTTTACAATAGTTTTACAAGTTTACTTGCAGTTTTCTTTATAATAAAAAATCTATTCTATATGCTATTGTTCAAAAAACTATTCTGCAGGTGCATAAAAGTCTAAAATAACTGGTCAGGTTTGCTCTATAGACAGACACATGGAAACTCACAATACAGGACTCCACCTTGGCCAAAAGGCAAATGGATTCAGCGATTACTAATGTTTAAAAAGCAAAAATGTGTGAGGATATATCATTTCAACCACTCAGGCAGGCTGTCTAACACATACCTACATGTATTTTAGACAAAAAACAAAACAAAGAAAGAAACAAAACCTGTTCCAGAAGTTTTAATTATTTCAAGCATATTATTTTTTTTTTATGATTTCTATTGTCAATAAATTAGTTAATTTTATATTGTATTGTTTATATATATATATTATAATTCTATTTGATATAATAATTTTGTATATAAATAATTAATATTTCATAGTTTTGACAAAAGACAACAGTTATTTATTGTCTTTTGTAACTAATTATGTCTTTAACAAAAATCATTTTTGATGTTCTGTTTATTTATAAAGTAAGTAAAAGTTGACAAAACAATCATAAAAATGCAAATCTAACAAATGTATTATTTGATAATAAATGTAGAATTATTAGTTATAATTGTGTGTTTTTTAGGCCACAGCTAGTGATTAATGTATTTACTGTCACTTATACAGAACAGAATCTGTAAGGTTTTCCTAAAGTTTTAAAGGAATGAGATAACAACTAAATTTGTTTGACACAATAAATACTTTCAGTTTAATGACATATTAGCACACCCACACCAAGGTAACACATTTCAAAACACAAAAATGCCCAAAAAAGGTTTTAAAGGTTATGTAAGACAAGTTTATTTATATAACAAATGTCTTGCGCACATATAATTCAAAGTGCTTTACATAGAAATGTTACGTTTATTAAGTTTACATCACTTTCCAAACAAAGACATAAGCATTATGCAAACTACAATTCTGTTATCTTAAAGTTAAATCATTAAAGCATTTTCTAAAACAGGTGGCTAAATCGTTTTTTTTAGATAATAACAAATTGAGTGTTCATTACAGGAAAGGAAGTGTGGCTGGGGTTTACAGTCAATGAAGTCTAAGGGGCATGTGTTAGCGTGATGGAGGCGGAGCTTTCTTCCACACTGATGAGACACAGAGAAACGTTCCTCTTTGAGGAGGCCTGTGCAGACGACCCCGAAAAACCCACCATCCTCCAGCCAAGAGCTCTTGCTGGCGTAACATGCGAATCAATCCCAGAGTCACTCAGGAGCATCTCGCCGCATGGTAATGCTTACGGACCTGTCAGATTTACATCCTCTCAGAGCAGTCAAACAATGGAACACACCACTGTGAGTGATCGCATTTTAGCAGTTCCTTAAACGATTTCTTTGCATTTCATGTCTTGCTGCTTTAAATCTCAATGCACGTTTTATCCATAAGTGTAAAGCTGAGAAGTGTAAAGCTTGTTTTATCAGTGGCTGTGTTTATCATGCTTTACTGTTGAACGTGATTTGGAGGCCGGATTTAATGGACCCAAAGGCCATGAATCACCTTTAGAGAGGTATGGAGTTGTGGGTCAGGTCAATGTTTAACAAGTGTCTCCTAAAATCTCCTTGAAAATGTCCAGCTGTGATCTAGTAAAGGGTTTGGTAAAAAGGTAATCGGAACGTCCTTCTGCTATCTTGACAAACAAAAACATGCCATATCAGTTCTTGTTTCAGGTAGGAAGTATGCAACTTTGAGAAGAAAGCTCGTACCTATGAATTATAGAACTTAAAAGTTGTTTTCTATTAGTTTACCCGCTTCTGTTTCTCATACGTCTTGTAAAGGAAATTAAACTTCCTTTTCTCAGTTTCCTGTCCAGGTGCTACGAATATCAACCGTATAAATAAATATCAACCCCCAAAGTGACTTTAATATTAACTTGGTAAAGGAAAACTGTATATAGAGTCTGGTCCATGAATTCCTGCTAGAATGTTTAATGTGATGATAGAAGCATTGCAGTTTTTTTCAAGTTAAGATGGCGATGATCATTAGTTCAAACAGAACTTTTATATGGTGAATGTCTTGCATGGCTGCAGGTTTAAGATTTAAACCATCACATGAATGAATGGATTCACATGCACTTAACATACTGTATATTGTATCATGTTCAGAGTTTTTACACTTACTTTGCAAGCCTAAGAAGGATGAAGGTGTGGGCATTTCTGTTCACCTGCTGTTGATTGTCGAGGAGAACATTCTGGTTGGTTAGCAGATTTCTGGGTGTCTGTCCAGAAGAACAGAAATGAGAACATTACAAGGGTTGTGGATGATAAATGAGACAACTGACAATACTGCAAAAATGTATTTCTTGCTTTGTATGTTTGTCTTGTTTTCCAGTAGAAATATCTTTGAATTCTTAAATAAAGAGACATTTACCTGAGAAGCAAAAATTTAATTCCCAATAGGTTAAGACAAATTAAACTTGAAGTACTTAATTGAAATATTTATCAAATATTTTTTGTTTCATTTTAAGCAAACTATTATTTTAATAATATCATAACATCTGAGGTCATTTTGCTTCACAAGTGTATCTTGATTTATACATTTCTCAATATTTTTTTTGAAAACAAGACCAAAATACTAAGTACAAAATTCATGTTTTGCTGCTCACCACGTGACAATGTGTGTATTTCTTTTTTGTAGATTTTTTTCTTTTTCCATTTGCAATGATATGTTTTACACCTTTTTACCTAACATACCATCTCTTTTAATAAATGACTTATTCTTGAACTTAATAAGTTCTTAATTAAGTTAACTTAATAAGTTCTCTTATGAAGTTGTCCGTTGCTTCTGGTACAAATTTCCTTCATTGAGGAGAATAAAGAATAAATCTGAAAATATACAAATATTAAATATAGGGCTGTAATTGTAAGGGCTGTAAATACAAGTAAAATTGTATTCTATATGAAATTAATTGAATTAAATTAAAACTGCTCAAAACTTCTTTGCTGAGGTCTACTAGAAATTACATTTTTTTTATGTTGTTGTTATGTTGCCACTTAAACCGTCTAGAAGTTTCTTTAAAAAGGGTATGGATACTGAAACACTTACACTTGTACATGCTGTGTTGTTTCAACCTATTGATGTTTAACAACAGTTGGGTTTGTGCATATTTTACCCAACAATAGGTTGAAACAACCCAACATTTTGTAGAATGTAGAATCTGAATCAAACATAAACAGTGACATTGCACATTTATATGCTCTCCATACATATATCTCTCCTCTGAGCATCTGCATACCATTATGCAGCGATCTGCCCAGTTCCCAGCATGCTTTTCTGCATGTGTAGCATGGGGTAAAGCCAGTGAAAGAAGACATTGTTCATGTCATAGTGAGGCATGTTGCATGCACTTATAACTCTGAGTGGGTGAAGTTTCCCCCATCATGCACCAGGAATTCCTTTGAATGACTGGATTGTGTGGAAGGGAAGCTGCAGGCCTTTGGTTCTTTTGTTTTGATTTTCCTCATCTGAGAAGTCACAAACTCAGCAACACTGTTAAAACAGTTGCTTAGCTTTCTTAAGTCATGTCACTGGGGATGTATTACTCGCGTTACGACCTCGTGAAGAAGACGGAGGGAAAAACCACATAAGGGAAAGAGTGAGTTGTAATGTTGTGGATTAAGATGCTCGGCACAGCTGTGTCAGATCCGTACTGTTGAGTGTTTCTTATCAACTCCCGTATCCAAGAGCAATGACTTGTTAAAATGTGTGACTCAGAACGCCTTTTTTGTGAAGTTGTGAAAGACCACCTCCAGAGTTTGATTCGTAGAGTTCAACTATTGATTCAACTCTTCCGTTTGTGCCTTACAAAGAAAACAAATGGCTTTCACGTCTCCCATGCCCCTCTCAGGCATTCTTTCCTCATAAAAGGCACAGATTGATGAAACCACACGGGTGAAGGGTCCCCCTGTCGCAGGGGCCCCGGCTCTGAGGGATGTAATGTCCCGAGGGCCGGCCCATGAGTCGAAATGAGCATATCAACACAAATAACGAAGAAAGATTTGGGGATTTTAACACAAGTTTGTTTGTTTTTGCTGGGTCTCTAAGGAGCGTTCGCTTTCAGAGTTTCTGCGCTTATGTCATGGCGAAAGTGACGTGGGAATTCATATGGTAAGAATTCCCGAAGATCGAATGACACAAATAAGAGATTTCAAGAAATGAAATGAGAATGGACATTTCGTCATGTCCTCACGAAAGAATCGCGATTACGCCCTTCATTGACGTCCTGGGGGGTCAGGTGATATTTAATGTGCTATTGAATGCGACAGGTATGACTGATGGCATTCAATACGCAAATGACCATTTTGCGGCTGGCATAACTTTGTTGAAACAGTTTCCTTTAGTTCTTTCAGAAATCGCAAATATGACACTGGCCGCCAAGTTCATTTTACTGCCCTGTGAGAAAATGTGGCCTATGACACCATCTCCTGTTCTGGGTGTGTTTTGGTTTGAGCATTTTCCCGTTGTGTCAAAGAGGCTTCCTTCAGCGCTCTCGGCTGCAACGGGAGCACAAAGCAAAAGGTCATGTAGAAAGAGAGAGAGGGAAGTTATTTTTAACCTTGCTGTATCATGTGTCACGTTTCTCCATGACATTGGGTGATAGAAGAGATTTCTTGGGGTGTTCTTGGGTAACCATTTAGGCCAGGTGAAACCAGGTGCTCTTTTGTTTATCTAATTTTGGCTTTTAACTTTCTGAAAACACACACATATGTGTTTGACTTTTTTACATTATTTACTGTTGGGGCATGTTGTCACACTTGGTTACCATTTGTTCTTTTTCCTGGTTATTTTCACCCAAAAATGATCATTTTTTATAATTTACTCACCCTTACGTCATTCCAAACCTATATGACATTCTTTTTTCTTCAGAACCCCAAAAGAAGATATTTTTTGAAGAATAATGGTAACCAGCAACATTGTCCCCCCCCATTGACTTCCATTATATGGACACAAAACCAATGAGAAAAATGATCAGTTTAATTATCATTAAAAATATCTTATTTTGTGTTCCACAGAAGTAAGATTCATATACAAGTTTTAAATGACATGAAGGAGAATAAATGGAGTAAACAGTGAGACAACTAGCCCCGGACTTCGTCCCATCACATGAACAGGATAGAAAATGTTGAATCATGGGAAAATAACCCAGTCCAAAACTTTAGAGACCGAAGCAAAGGAAAAAGATGAAAGAAAGAAAAGCAAATGCAAGAGTAGGAAAATGAAAAGGATGCAGTGTCACAGTTTCCAGGTCAGGATGTTTTTGAGTATATCTCCTCTAGTGTCATCCCAGCATGCATTTCTTCAGGCACGAACAAAGTCTTGGCACTCTGCACGGATATTTACCATATGTTTATGTCGGCTTCTGAATACTACTAGGGAATTTTCTCATACCATCTGTGACTGCAGCTGTGGTAGAGACTTCAATTGCCGTCATTCATATGGATTATCTGAACTATATTCACATGTTGTATGCATTCACATACGTATGTATGGAGCTCGAATGTGCTGTAAGTTGCTTCAGATAAAAGCATTTGCCAGATGCCTTAAATAAGTGAAATCTAAAGCAACACACAAAACTGTTACAAAAATTTTAAAAAATTGACTTTTGAATCGAAAGCCCCATAGATTTACTTCAATATTGCTCCTTGTGACAACTAGCCCCAGCCTCCTTTAAGTTATACTGCATAAAGCTTGATGGTTAGTCTGGTCCAAAAGGACGGGATTCACGAAAGCAGTGGATTCCCCAGCCGTCCCGCAACTCATGCATGTTTTATGTCCCGTTTGTCTCTCTCTCTTCTCACTGCCTGGACTTTGGGGAAAAAAGGGAATGTTTGTTTCTGGAATGCACTTCTCTTAGCCACGCCTGGCATCAAAACATCTTTGGAAAGCCATGGGAGGAAGGTTCGGGAGGCCTCGGAGGGTTATCGAGTAGTGTGAGTTTTTTTCAGATGGGGTCAGGGGTAAAGCTGCAGCGAAGTTCATTCACTCGTTCATTCATTCAGACGCCCGTCATTGGGCCTCCAATTTCTTTTATTTTTAGCCAAATCCATCAGGCTTGACAAGCGGGAAATTCGAGCCGGCGTGGGGCTCTACTCCAGAATCCCCCCAGACTTTCTCTCCCTCTCCCCCCATGGGAAAAACCGAGGCCGGATTCAGACTGCCAAAGATGTTGAGTCATGTGAGCCCATGTTTACAGAGACACCACTACTTGTGCTGATACAGAGAGAGAGAGCGAGAGAGAGAGAGAGAGAGAGAGAGAGAGAGGTGGTCCGTTCCCCTCTGATTCTTCTATAAGGTAATGTCTAGTGGTTCTGGAAGGGCAGACATGTGCACGGATATATTTTAACACACAGCATGCAGGCAGAAAGCAGGGGAGGGGGCTGAGGTGCCTGCCAGCTTCCTCTCTTCCCACAGACTCCCTTTCTCTCGCCTTGCTTGCCTGCCCAGTCCAGTGTTCGCAGCAGACGGGATCATAGCGGTAAAATAAAGCAGAACGAGCCGAAAAGCACACACACACACTAAGAGGCAAGTCTTAGCCCTGAGTTTGACCTATTAACCTGCATGTTTCTGACCGCTTCCCTTTAGGCTTTGATGTGTTTGCGTGCTGTCCAGAAACTCCAATTCTGCACAGAAGCAGCATGCTTTGAGTTTAAAGGCCACTTTGTAGAACTGGGTTTGATTTTTTTGACAAGGGTTTGATTTGACAAGTACGGATATGTGACTATGTCCTTATGATTTGATGTTATGCAAGGGCCATACGTGCTGACCCAATACCGACCCAGCAACAAAAATAAAACATTTTGCTATTGCATTAAAAAAAGTTTTATAATTTATAAAATTATCATTTTTATATTTCTCACATCCTATCAGCTATGTATTTTTAATGGAGCCCACTGCAGTGCATTATGGAATTGCTGTCTCCACAAAGGGTATGTGCAATTTGGCCAAAGCAAGGCATGACATCTAATATATAGAAAGTGTCAGAAACACACATGATGAATGGAAATGCTGCCTGCACCGTCAGATTTTGAAACAGAGGAACAGTGTTATGTTTCTGAGGAGCTCTACAGTGAAAATGATATGAGTGTCTGTTTCTGCACATATATAAGACAGAGAGAGAGAGAGAGAGAGACTTGTCAGGTTCAATTCACTTGGACTGGAAAGCAAACTAATGGGAATTGGGGCATTAGAAGGATTACAGTAACCGAGAAGGGGAGATATCCACAGAGCTGTATTTGTCTTGAATACCTGACCCTGTTAAATCAGTTCTTTAAATTTTGCGTTTGAGATCAACTCTTTTCTGACCATGACAGTTTCAATACACTAATACTTACTGCAAAATGTGTTTGGCTTCATGTTGTATTGTTGGAATATGGCATGAGGTGGATGTTGGGTTGAAGATTTAAAGCTGGTTGTGCAGGATTTAACCAATCCGAGCCATTCTGCAGATTTTGGAATTGACATATTTCACAGACAATCAAGGGATCACAGGATATCAAACATGTTTAATATTTTAATACCAGATCTGTATGGTCAGTATTTACAGTGCAGTTTGCATGCAGAAATGATATGGTGCATGAATGTATTGTATAAAGAACTATATATAATTCTCGGGTAGAAATAGGCAACATCTGTGGTCTTGCTCCATCTTTCCAGTATCATCAGTGTTTTCAGAGGTGATTTGACTGTTATGGTGTAAGGATCAGCTCTGTCTGTCAGCCTGGGGCAGGGTTCATAGCTCGGTTAAGTACAGGCTTTAGCAGGCTCTGACACGGGTCTCTCCGCTAGATCCCATCCTCTGTGAGTTCATGGCACAAGCTGCTACCATATCAGAAAAAGTGTGGACATGCTGATCTTTCTAGTTGCTATGTGGGATTTCATCTGTCAAGTATCATATATTAAAATTTCAAAAAATAATCTATAATAAGTTCATAGTTGTTTTAAAATATATATCATTTATGGCTGCTCGATTGTGACAAACATTATTGTCATTATTTTACCCAACGTTGAGATCACGGTTAAAACACGATTACTCATTGAAACAAAATACATACATTATACATAAATAAATAACTTGTTAATTTAATGCTGGATTCAACATAATAACAAATGTAAAAAATGAATAAACTAAGGTATGAATGCATACATTTAAATAAATGTATAAACATAATTATAAATGTATCATTATTAAAAAATGATTTTGTTTTTATAATTGTTGGAAGCCAAAATCGATCAGTTGCACAGCCTAATATAATTTATTTTTATACAATTAATATTTTATAGTATAGTTTCTGTTTTACAATTTAGATGATCATTTATTTAGCCTGTACATAATATTTTTAGTCAAATATTAAAAACAAAGAAAAACTTGTGCAAAAATATGTCAAAAATGTTTAGACAAACATATGCGGTTGTTGCATGTTGTCTCCGTTGTGACCTGCATACTGAACATTTAGTGAATTCTCATGGGAAACTATAGCATATCATTATTAATGTAACTGAAGACCCTATAAGATGTTATATATGTAACCCAGTCCATAGTTTCTTTTTTTAGCATCAATGTGGTTATGTGTGTTGAAAGTTTAAATTGCTTCTTTTAATGTTCTGAAGTCGGGATCGCCATGGTTACCGCTATAATGGGTAACTGGTGAGCTGAGCCTATGTAGCAGGTTGCAAAGCCTTTTCTGCAATCCTTTGTCATTTTACACAGTGAATTGCTCACATTTGGTCATCTATATTTGTGCTTAATATTGATCTTGGCTGACACATGAATGAATCTGAAATCCCAAATCATTGATGTCCTGAAATTCACATTCCTTATAGCAGCCATCAAAAATGTTCAGAATAAAATCCCCATCAAACTGAACAGCAGCCGATTCTACACATATTGACTGAGCCGAATGCTAATACCTTCAGCAAAGACCTTTTGCCCTTGGTAGAGCGATCTGAGGAATGTGGATTTGTCAGTAGTCTAAGATGGCTGACTCCACTATTTATGGCGCTAACCTGAGCTAAATCCATTCTAAATCAATGACCATTGAAAATGTCCTAAGATCGAAACCTTATGTGGCAGGACGTGTCTGTGAAATTGTGATATTATGTTGACTGAGTTAGCTAGAATGATGCAATAACATGAAAGCGAGAGTCCCATCGATAAAGTGTAAGTGAGGTGAATAAATGATCCCTGCTTTGTTCGTCTTACCCCAGCACCTTAGCTATAATGGCTAGAGGAGCATTGTTGCAGAAAAAACCTCCATATTCTCTCCCATCTGGCAGAAGTGATTAGCTGAAGTTGGGCAGATGGTGCCGTGGTTTCTCGTAGCTTTGAGGCTAATCTACACATACCTCTTTACAAGACCGGTTAGCTGCTTTGTTCTCTTAGCAGCTCATTGTAAGCCTGCACGGAATCTGCACTTTTCTGCAGAAACTTCTACACCTTCAGATTTAGTTTGTATTATCTAGCTACCAACAAGGTTGCAGAACTCTATAGCTTTAGCATATTGTAGTACATTTAAAGGGATAGTTCAACCAAAAATGCAAAATTCAGTTATCATTTATTTACTCTTGTATCATTTCAACCTGTAGGACTTACTTTCTGTCGCAGAATACAAAAGAAGATATTCTGTAGAATGTTGGTAACCGAACAATGGTGGTACACATTCACTTCTATTCTATTCACTTCATTGTATTGACGCAAAACCAATGCCAATGTGTATGTATGACAGAATACAACCCCTCCCTACATATTTTGAGTGTGATTCATTGGCCAAAAGACAAAACACAAAGTAAACCCCAGCTAAAAACAATAGAAAAAAACTTTTTAAAAAGTAAGTAACCTGGCTGCCTTAACATTTTGAGTTCATTTAACTTAAAAAATATTAGTTAACTAATAAATTTCATGCAAACTCATTATATTAACTAATATTATTAAGTTGAATTAATTCAACATTTTAAGGCAGCCAGGTTACTTAAATAGTTCCTTAAGTTGAACCAAAATTTATTTTTTACAGTGTAGAAACCGTCACAGAAGTTCTAATGGTTCCTATGAAAATACCATTATGAACCATTAGCTTTCTCCATTATTTTGGCCATTATTTATAATGCCCCACCAATAGAATCCATCACGTACCAGTAGATACCATTATAGTTTGCATTAAAAACAATTACGTTTCCCATTAAATCCATTACATTTTCTATTGTGTTTTAGGCAGGATTCTGTTGTTTTTGCAGCAAATTAATTTGTCTGATAACGTTATTAATTTATTCCTATACAATTATGAAAGGTATCGCCATAATATCAAAATCATGCATTTTTTTGTCAGCAATAATCTGATATTGTGAAAGCCCAGTTACCATTACTGTCTAGTACTGTAACAGTGAGAAGAAAGTTTCAAAAAGCATTATTCTGATGTAAATTTGATTCTTGTTTGATTGTTTTTATTCTTGTTAGAATTTTTTTTGTAATATTTCATGCATTCAAGGATTATCCATTTATCTGAATTTCACAGATATTTCCTCACATCAGGTTTAAAAATGTGGAAAAGCCCCCTCAAATTATTATTATTAGCCCATGCTAGCCACTCAAAATCAATAGCATATCGCTCACCAAGGCTCAGTAATCATTGTTTCCAGAAGAACATCCTTTTTCTCACTAATAACACATTGTCTGGGTCTGAGCCTGGCCTCAGCTCAATCCCTGTTTCCTGTAGTGGAGCCCCGAGCAGGCCCGGCCCGCAGGATGTTTTTGTTTTGGATAAAATGAGAGGGGCAGCGGAGGGGGCTTTTACCACTCTGTTCTTGTGTGGCAA
This sequence comes from Oreonectes daqikongensis, assembly GCA_026939265.1. Classification (NCBI taxonomy): domain Eukaryota; kingdom Metazoa; phylum Chordata; class Actinopteri; order Cypriniformes; family Nemacheilidae; genus Oreonectes; species Oreonectes daqikongensis. Next base: position 4,902,209 of record JAOTQM010000351.1, on the reverse strand, counting down.
ACGCAGCCAATTAAAAAAGCTGCGGTCAGGGAATGGACCTGGCAGAGGGGACGTTTGGAAGTGTTGATGTACGAAGAATGAGGAGAGAGAGAGAGAGAGAGAGAGAGAGAGAGTGAGAGAGTGAATGCAGGGATCCCCCTGGAAAAAAGCAGTTGGGGGGAAGGGACTGGGGTGAACCAAGACTGTGGAATGTGCTCGGTTTAGTCACATATGTACTTGCTGAACACCAGGAACTCCTGAGTCAGCGTCTTCCACATTAAACCTCTGCAGTGACGGACTCATCCTGCCTCACTTTTCACCTCTCTCTCCGTATTCCTGCCTTCTCGACATTCCCATCCCCCTCATCGATTTAGACTCAAGCTGTTGTCACATGATTGGCAGAACTCCTGGCACAGTGTCAGAACAGCCCCTCCCCCTTGACTCCGCCTCATCTCGCCCTCCTGCTTGGGCTGAGGTCATGATGAGATGAACATATGCTGGTAATGATGAAACATCTATGGCAATGACAGATCTTAAATCTGCAACTTGCAGTAGATTTTTATTATAAATATCCAAACGCCCTTTAGCTCATACCCCTGTTTCCTTTAGTCGGGATAATCTATCTGTTGACCTTCTAAGATGTTGCTTTCCTCCAATTTCCTGTGTGTTAGTAATCATTGCAAATTCACCTTTAATCTGTCATTTACATTAGGACCAAGGGACATGTGCTAGTATTCAATAATGTAGCATAATGATATTGACAATTTAGGTCCTTAACAATGTCCTTTTGCAGCATTGAAAGTGTTTAGAAGCAAATTATTTGCATTCCTTTAAGTTTTGTTAAGCAATCTCATATTTATGTTCTATCATTTTGTCTTCTTAAATGAACAAAAGAAACATATTTTTTCCTGAAAATCGCATATAACTGATTAAAAACAAATCACTTAAGCATATTATATGATTTATATTTTATTTTTAATTGAATACAGTAATTGTTATTATTGGTTGCACCACATGATAAGTGGTCATTATACGTCATTACTGACCCACATACTTAATGTTGTACTCAAGGTTGATCCACCTTGTAAAAAATGTATATGAGACTAAAATAGTAATAAATGATCTATTCTAAATGTAATTTACTTTTCGAAACCACTGTATTACATCCTACAGACCTTTGCTCTAGTGTGAGTGATCAATATGCGTGCCTCCACGGACATCTAATGCAATCTAACACCTCACTGAATCAATGGATATAATCTTGAATTAAACATCACAACTGGTTCCTTTTAATGGAGATTTTCTCCTGCTCGGAGACAGGAATAGCAAGTGGGAGATGAATGAATGTGTTTTCCCTGTGTGCCGGTCATCCATGACTCCGTGGAAATAATGGACACCTGTTCCCTGCGCATTCATCCTTCTGTCAGTCACTGTAACTATGACACACGCGGGGTGACATATGATTGCTTATGCTCTTGAGAGTCAGACGGTTTAGCTCACCCATGCATACTCACAGTCACAGAATATGACACTACCATTAAAATGAATGTAATCTGTCTGTTTTTGTTCCACTCTATAATGATTTGCAAACATGCAACATTCAAACAGTTAGCCATACAGAAGCTAAATTTGCTGAAATCAAGTGCATTGTGCTTAAATCTTTCACATTCTTTTCAGTGCAAGCACAAAAGCTCATCCACTATTTAAAATATGCTACAGAAAGCATGAAAGTATGTACATTTTCAATTGATCATGACCGCAGTAATTCATCAAATCACGCTTGAACGGAAGTTTATAATAAGACGCATGTACAAATGTGTGTTACGCTTTAAAGAGCACATTTTCTGGTATTGACCTTGATACATTGTGACCGACCAGGTCTGCGTTTCCCAAAAGCATCGTAGCTTTCAGTTGATCTTAAAGCCATTGTCACCAATGGAGCTACAATCATCGTAGGCTTACGATGCTTTTTGGAAACGCAGCCCAGAATTGAACTTAGGCTTCAATTTCTATACGTCCACCAATTTGCGTCTTGTAAGATAATAGCAAACGTGACTTCCCTTTGTCAGTTCAATGTGTTTTTATGGTGTGATAACAGCGCTTCTGTCCATGAGCACGTCAGATTTTATGATCAAGTGTTGGCAGCGTGTCTTGTTGCGCTTAAGTTTGAGCGTGTGTGGGTGTGATATAGTAGTTGTAATGTCATTCTGCGAACCTGTTCTGTGTGCTAACTGTGGTGGGAGAGTCTATCTTTAGCTCTGAGGGGGATTGTGAACAGTTGGCCTGCAACGCTGGCGCTAACTCCGCTCGCTCAATTAGCACTACAGAGCTGTTAAAGCATGCAGAGAGATGTGACTCTGTGCTGGTGTGGTTTTTCACAAACTGACAATAATATTAGTGCTTTTCCCTTGATAAAGATGTGAAGTGCATATATTTTGTTGTATAAGAATTGTATTAAATTAACAATTTGTTGAATTTGATTTTATATTAAATAAACAATTTCTTTAATGGGTCGTGTAACTTTGGGGCATTTAAGTTTAGTCAAGTAACGATTCTTCTGCTGGTAACCCAAAATAATACTGACTAGACCTACTTTTAACTTGCTAGCTAATGTCATTTACTTTTTGCTTGTTATCAGAAATAATCTGCAGGGACTCTATTCTTTGCGGGTGTGTACGCGTTTGTTTATGTTGTTGATTTGAAACCGTCTATATATGTGACATCACGGCTGATAGCTCCGCCCACACAGCAATCTGCAGAAATATTAAACATTGGCATAGATGAGGAGAGACTGATTATATAAGTTTAGAATAACCAGTACATTTCTGGTGATATGAATTTCCTGTTTCCCTTTGAAATATGTCCCGTTAGAGAAGTAAAATAGGTTGTGAAAGCATCCCTTAAACTGAACTGCCAGTAACTGTATAGTATTGTTATACTTGCCAGTGTTGTGTTTACGTTGAAAGTGGGTCAGTGAAATGTCAGTAGAAAAGACAAAGCATGAGACAGCACTTTTACACCACATACACAGACCTCCTATTTCAGGAAGTAAGCTGCGTGAGAGACGTTAAACACTAGGTTCCTTTCGTGACACGTGTTTCCATCACCTCCCAGAATCCGTGAGGCCACATACACCCACACTTACACACACACACACCCTCACTCCCCGCTTTAAAAGGGTAAAAAGAGGCCACAGTCACTTTTCAGTTAAACTGTCTTTAACCCTGACTTAAGAAACCTCTCATATTCTGATGACTCGTCTATCTGTTCGAGACCAGACTCTGGAAAACAAACAGGGGTGATACGATCAGGCCTGACAAGATCTTGCGCTGTTTGGCTGTTCCGCTGAGAACCAAGAGGCCCCAGAAGCGCTTACCAGGTGAACGGTGAGAGAGAAACAGGCTTTTCCCACAAAACAACGAAGCACGAATCGGATTTGACAAATATGGACACTGAGATCTGATGAGTTCAATTATATTTAGATCAGAAACACAAAGCATGAAATTTGACATTTCATGCGCTGTCTCATAAGAGTTAAGTCAATGAGACGGCAATTACCGCAATCTAAATGGATGCAATATTTTGCACACTTCTCTCGGCGATAATAACAATACGTTAGACACAAACCATTTATTCACACTCATAAACAGCACTGTAATTTCACTCCATTTTCATCCATTAGGCCCCTGTCGAAACATGAGGTCAGTCTATTGAGCGCCACTGTTTTGATCGGTAACTAAAGTCCGTGAGAAGGTAACCCGATGTGTTTGCTTTTTGTGAGCGAGGTGTTCAAAAGCATAAATTTATTCCTCTTCTGCACCTCATTGAATTTCTGATGACGTCAGAAGAGCATCTGGGAACATTCTCATCCCTCTCAAGTCGCCCAGACATGCATCTTCTGTCTTTTTCCGTTATCAATACTCAATGAAATCCTTCCCTTCTTTCGGGGCTTCTGCGCACGGGTGTGCGCGCGGCTATTTTTAGACCCACGGATAGTGTGTCGCATCAGACGACACAGGACCTATTAGGCATGTAGTACACTTTCCGTTACATGATAGAAGAGCTGGAGGTGAATGAAGAGAGAAAGGTGGAGAGCTGAGATGCCAGCTTGGATGAGGTCATCACACTTTCAGAATGCAGACAATAGGGGGGATGCTAGACCAAGCCGGGAGAACAATCTGAGTTATTAGACACCAAACTATTTCTGATCCTTAGTAAAGTCAGAGAGAGACCAAGCTGCCAAGACTTTGAACAAGCTTCTTTAAAATATTTAATATAAAGATCTTACATAATGAAGCGTTGTGTTTTTATCATCTTAGAATTAGTTATTTCTGTCTACATACACCGTGGGTCACCTTACATGGAATTCATCATGTTGTTTCTACAGTAGCCCTGAACAGACAAACTGCTCTACAGTGCGTTTTGTAAATATGTTATCTCCTTCGGCAATGAGTGCTTATTTATTTGTATATATATTTAAAAAATATATATTTGTAATTTATTTGTCATTTTTGTCACAGCCTTTTACTTGAATACAATTTTTATTACAAAACATAACCTTTCTTCTTTAGGCATCATTTATTTTACCTCTCAGTATCTTTATGTTTCATATTCAGTTTGTGTAAAATGATCTTGTAGCAGGAAGGTCTCTCACTGAGAAGTTCCAATCATGCTTGTGTTTATTGGCTCTTTAATGGACAAGGGTGCCAGCGAAAACCACCACACAGTCATCAATATGCTCTTTAAACCACGAAACATCTAAAAGACTTTCTTGTTATATCAGAGGTTTTTCCCTGCAATTATATTTCTTACAGATAAAAGATCAGAGGTTATGATGTTTTTGCTGCTCTTTATGGAAACATCGAGGGAGAGACTCAGCCCACGTTTATTTTATTTCTCTTCTTTTCTTAATTTAATTAAATGTTACAGTGGGCGGCTCAGAGTTTCCATAAGAGAAGCCCACAGCTAATTCTGATAGCTTTGACTCTGAGTCATTTTTGAATGCACGGCGATAGATAAACATTTTTATATTGATATTATATTACACATTACTAATATCAAACTGTGTCATATTAGCAATTCATTGTTGATGTCTCGTATTCATTTTGCACACAGTATGACTACAGTATACATTTTCTAGACAGTTACGATTTTTAAATAATTGTGACATGGTGCAAGATATTTTTAACATAGCATTAAATATGATGGAGTTAAATATGATCAAAAACAGTTTTTTTTATATTTTGTAGGTTCTCACATGTGTAATGATCTTAAGAGAGTCTCCACTCCGCTTGAATTACATTTGCATGAGTGCTCAGATCTATGCTGATATTAATGGGATGTTGAAAGCCGGGGTCATTGAGGCAAATGCTACGTTGATTGAAGTCGAAAGAGAGATAGAGAGACGGCATGAATACTACACTTCTCCCTCAAGCTGAGATCAGACTCATCAATAGCAGGATGATGTAGAGATGAGAGCTATGACATCAATATCAGGCGCTGGGATCTCTGTGTCCTATTGTGTTTCCGGCACCTCTGTCTCTTGTTCGGACACCGAGGGTCCCGGAGGACACAGGCAGGCATTGATGACACTGTGCATTGTCTTATAAATTGCAAACTTTCCGAAATTGTCTTTATTTTCTATAATCCCACTTATTGATGTCAACAGTAACAACATGAATATATATATTTATGCATTCAGCTCATGTCGACGCAAAGGAGGGGACAGTGCTTTGATCGTAGTTCAAATATGATGATCTGGGATACTTTTGGACATAGATAGATGGTTGTGATGCTTTCGTGCACAATTTTATCGAATCATAAAAGAATCATTTTGGCTTCTGCCTGTTGTATATGCTGTAAATTTATAGTGCCTGGGTTTTATTGACAGCTTCCTTTCTTTAGACAGCCGTGGAAGGTGTATAGCATCTTTCAGTGACAGTGCGACGTAAAGTCTCATAAGCGTTATGACTGTAAATCAATATTTATTACTGCAAGGAGAGAGCTTGCTGCAACGCCAGAGAAAGACGCTGATGGCACCTTGCACCGCAGGAAGCAATAAATCAGCCCGGGTTTGAGTAATCCTCCATCATCAGAGATTAGCTCATTTAAACACTCAAACCTGCACCTGTACTGTACAGCGATTAAGAACAAACAACTAAAAAATGGTGACATACACCCTTAAGACCCCCCTTTCCATTCTGCACGTAGAGGAGAAGATAAATGTCTTTGTCCCACTTGTGTTTAGTTTGGACTATTCCAGGAATGTGTCGTCCATCATAAGTTATCCGTCTGCCCGAAGAGCGTTCCCTTTTCAAACAGACGCTAAGAAAACAACCCCCGTACGCTGTTGACGTCCCTCCTCGCTTTAAACAAAGGACCCCTTTCACGTCCGCTGTATTATCCTTTATCGTACCTCCGTGGCCCTGCGAGGGCTGAATAGCACGGCAGAGTTGACCGCACATCGGCGCATGGGCACTGGCTCTGGAGGTTTGATGAATGACTTTAAATCCATTGAGGCTCACATGGCAACAATGAACGCGAGGGAAGAAGCACTCTCGCGTTTCACCGGCTTTGTGTCGCGGGCCTTCAAACGCTAATCCTTTCTTTCGCCGCATTATGGAGTCGAGTGGCCCAACCTATGCAAAGAAACTGTAGAAGCACCCACAGGCAAATCTTTCTGATGGAGGGGTATATATAAGTCTTTATATTTTAAACACTTTATAAGGATGTGAGTGACGTGTAGATCAGAGCTGTTAGTCACGTATCAGTAGAAATCTGTTGTATGGCAAGAAAAAGCTAAAATTATATAGGCTATTTATAGCATCAAAACGACTGTGAATAACAGATTTTAAATTGCAAATGTATGACATTTTATTAGTGTTTTTAATATAAATAAAAATGAAATTGTACTTTTTTTTAACAAATTGTGATTTATTTGACATATACAGATAAAATGTATATGTTGAATGCACTGTAAGTTACTTTAAATAAAAGCATCTGTCAAATGCAAAATGTGATTGTATTATAAAATTCAAAGTTTTTAATAACTTAAAAAATGCGTTTAGATGGCTATAACACTAGATTTAAACAAATATTTGAAAGACATTTTTGGTGAAATTTGTCCGCTATAAAATTGCTTCAAGTACTAAAACTTACTGGAAAACAAAAACTAGAAAACGCTGGATAAACAGTTATAGCTCAAAAACTGTAACAACCCTGGAATAATCAAAATATACAAATTTACATCAAAACATAAAAAAACATTTAGGAAAATGTATTTTTAGTGCATAGATTTCTGTACCATTCCTTAATCATACAAACTACAGATTGTTGGATCTTAAGTAGGCATGGGCCGGTATGGTATTTTGATGGTATGATAACCTTTAGCCAAAACGGTTTCGCGGTCAGACGGTCTTGCAATTACAGTTTTAACATTTCTGGGTAAAAAACAGCTTTTCCCAGTGAACACAATATATTTTCAATATATATAAATATTTGGAACAGTAGAAAACATGTACAGTATGCCAGGTTAAATCAGTGCTTCCCAAACTTTGTTAAAGCATGGCACCCCTTTCTAGTCTTTTTACATGCATTTCTAGGAATTTAAGCTTACATGCATACAAACATAAATAAATTAAGCATAAACATAAAATAGCACAGAAGCTGGTGGTTCCTGCACTATCCGTCTTTGATCATAAGACATAAAAACAGCTCATACCTTTGCAACGGTATCACATGAAATTTATGAGGTTTTAAAACCGTGACTTGAAACCGGTATTTGGCCCATGCATAATCTTAATACAATAATTCTGTGTTGCATAAAGACCAATTTCACTTTAGAAAGTGATAAATGGTCGACAGTTAATATTTAGCATTGCCCTTGAGGAAAGTGTACAGGATAGAACAGGTTTTTCACGTAGCCGCCACTAACACATGCACAGTCGCGATGAAGAGCCAGACATCCTCCATGTGATCCCAGTCTGTCCACTGGGATCCTTCGCACCCCACTTTACCCAAACCAAATGAGATCATGTGTATTATCACATGCTTGTGTAAGAGTGAGGCTAAGGACGGGGCATATTTACACACAGCTGTCCGGACAATACAATGATTAATCCCCCCTTCATGACAGAAAAGACTGGCATGACTAGAGCCGTCGAGGGAGAATATTTGAATATGCAATGATGGGGACCCCTCACTTATGCCCAGATTTCTGTAATGGACTTCCTTTGATGTTTGCTAAGCCTCATCACTTAAACATTTGAAAAAACAATACATTTAACATTTTTCATCTGCTAAGTCAATGCATTTTTTGAATAGAATTGAATTTCTCACGAATGATGGAAGGTATAGAAATGATGTTGGATTTGTGTGTGCACAGTCATGCTTGTGTGTTTAAAACAATAAGTTGGCATTAGCAGCAAAACCGGGTTACTTAAGGTTAGGACACACCTGGGTAGACACCTCTACTATATAACATACAGTGTTTATTTATTCAGTAAAATATAGCAGCACAAAAGGGGTTTGTTTACCAAAATGTGGACAGAATTGGACTGTGTATTTGGAAGTCATTCAGGCGTTTCTGCGAGACTGTACTATTAGGCTTGTGGAACATTTTGTGAGTCATCTTTGGCACCCACAGAAAAAATTATGACTCAGAGGAAGTAGCGCACATTTCAGAACATTCTTTGTCTTCTGCGATGTGTGAATGTATTTAAGTGTGAGTGTGTGTTTAGGGTGAGAGACTTCTCTCTTCGTGTATTGTACTTGTCTTTAAGACAAAAGGAATTTATGAATCACTCCATCAATTTCTGAATCTTTTACGTCTGTTACTGAATCATGTGCTAGTTTTTACTCCCCCTTCCCAGCCACGTCTGCTCCATATAAGCGTGCGTTGCATATGCGGGTGTGTATTGCACGTGGGCTTGTGTGCTTGTGCATTATTTCTACGCAGCGCTTTTTCCATGTGCAGACTGTATCTGCCCCCTCGTGCGGTGGGTGTGCGTGGAGTTTATGAGGCCCTTTGATCGAAAGCTGTGGTCCCAATTATCTTTTAGACCCCTTGCTATTTCTCAAACACGTTCCTTCCTCAGACTCTGCCCTTTTTGTGCCCAGCGCAACCTGTCATTTTCTTGTCTTAAAGGGGACAGCACCTCCTCGAGAGGAGAAGAAGAGGGGAATTCTCCACATAAACTTGTGTTATTGTCTGTAGACTGTTTGGGGTTTTGGTGCAAATTGGGGAAAATGTGTGCATCACAGACCTGAAAAGTGCGTGCTTTCATCATTTATGCATGTAGGTACAGGGAAAATGCTTTACAGGTATAGAGGCCATGAAAAGTATTTAGTCATAAAACATGAATATATGAAATTCTTCGCAAAAAACACAACAAATGAAATCGATCAGCTTTGCAAACAAATATAGTTTTCTACATAGAATTGCCTCTTTTTGACAATTCATTTATTCTTAGCCTTTTTTCCATGACTTTTAAGGGAATTTAAAGTAATAGTTCACCCTAAAATGAAAATTCTGTCATTCTATGTCAAAATATTCAGAAATGTTCAAAAATATTGGTAACTGAACAATTGCGCTACCAATTCACTTCTATTGCATGGATACAAAACAAGTCAATGGGTACGTTGTACAGTTACCATATTCTTCAAAATATCTTCTTTTGTGTTCTGCAGAACAGGTTTGAAATGACATGAAGGTGAGTAAATGATTTTTTGGGTGAACTATCCCTTTAAGTAAAGTATGTATATACAATAAACTTGCATCTAAATACTTGATGCTTTAGTGCTTGATGTATGCTGAACCTTCCAATTTTTTGTGGAGGAATATTTCAGAATTTGTTTTACTGGCTTTATGAAGAAAATATTTGTCTAGTCCTTTACTATTTTAAGCGATCAGTTAGTGATGATACTACATCCAGAGCCTTTTTTATTATACATAGTATAAGAAACATCAGGATGGAATCTGACTTGTTGAGACAGGCTGTTACCAAACATGCTACACAAAACTTGCACCCTAAACAACACAATCACAGTTGGAGGGATGTTGTGAGCACCTGTTCAAACAGGATTTTCAATGGCTCAAAGACCGTTCATTCACACCAAGGATGATAACTGTAAATCAAGTTTTAAAAATAACAATAACTGTACAGAAGAATTATACCATTAAAATTTAAAGGGACCGCGCATTTAAAATGCTATCAACACTAATACAGTTATTGTTCTAGTTACTGTTCTTTAAATAAACAGGTCTTTAGTTTGATAGGTTCCTGTGGGTCTATTATTGAGGTTGTTATGAAAGGGAGGGTGAGTTTGGGTCTGTGTTATACACAGGTGTTTTTAAGCGCTGGCCATGCGTCAGCGCTCTCCTCGAATGACCCGCGAGTTTGCTGTAACTGAGTCACTCTCAGTGAGGTGATGCATGCATGGTGACTCATCGCTCAAGACCGCTGGCAGGTGGAGGGCTGTGAAAAGACTTTTATTGGCCTCAGTGATTACAGTATTAGAAGCACATCTTGATGCATTATGATTCATTCGGTGCTGGGTTTGTCCACGCTGAACATTCTTGTTCAATTGATATAAACATCCACTTACTGTATATACATACAGTCAGATCCATAAGTATTGGAACAGAGGCACATTATTTTTATTTTAGCTGTTAACCAAAATTTTTTAAGTTATAATACAGTTATATAATGAATATTGGCTTAAAGGGCACACTCTCAGCTTTATTTAAAGTGTATTCACATCCAAATTGGCTGAAGGGTTTAGGAATTACAGCTCTTTAATATGTAGCTCCCCCTTTTTCAAATGATCAAAAGTAATGGAACAGTTGAATCAAAAGCTGTTTATGGCCAAGTTTGTGCTTTTCATTAAATCATTTCTTCATAAATAAAGCATGTTAAAGGAAAGTTGATTTTAAGTGTGGTGTCGGCATGAGGAAGCTGATGCTGTGAACCCACACATGCAATTCAGGGAGATCTCCATGCAAGTGATACAGACCATAGTTACATTTCAAAAACAAAACAAATCCATCAGACAGATACATGAACATGAAGAGTGGCCAAACCAACAATTTGGTGAAAACGACACACTACTGTGCTCATTGTCCATATAAGATAAAAGTGGTGGATGATGGCATTATCTTCTCCATGATAAAGAAAAAAACCTTCACTGTACATACTGTACTTACATACACACTGTACACCTGGGTGCACATCTTTGAAAGCAGTTACCTGGTGATGTGCCCCATAAGAAGACATCTGTCATACTTGTCAGTTATGAGAAATACCGTTGTGTGTTATTTTCTTTGGGAGTGGATGTTACAAAAATCACAGTAGTAATGTAACAGAATTAAGAGATTAACACACGGTATGATCCGCATGCTGCTTATTACTGTTCATTTATCTTTCTGTTCTATCACATGGAAGGCATCAGTCATGTTGCTGCACACATACAAAGAGAATCAATGGCCGGAATGCAGACGAGGTCTGTGAAAGCAAACATATTGAGCGGAGAGAGTGACACAGCTGTGAATGACCACACACACAAGCTGGAAGAGCAGAGAGAGCTGTGAAAGGATTTCATTAGCTGTGTTATGTTGGCTGGCTGGGAAATTTGCTGTATTTGTAGATTTTAGCAGCTGTAATTATTAAAATCTGCATCAATTCACACTAGCTGCACTGTAAAAAAATCCCATAAAAAACGGTAATATTCTGGCAGCTGGGGTCTTCAGAAAATAATAATAATTTTTTTGTTACAATTACTATTTTTTTGTAAAAAAAAATGTTACATCCAACTTTTGAGAATATAAATTTAAATTTATTGATTTTTTACTGCATTTCTAAAATAAAATGACAGGTTTTTTTACCATCCAAATGTGAAGCGAATACTTTTTTTACATTTCTGTACCGAGAGGTCACGTTGTGACTCTTTGATCTTCTATTGGTCTCACACATTCACGTGACGCGAATTCGCAGGTTCACCAAACTTGAACACCATCATTCGCAATAACTATTTTTTCCACAAGTCAAAGACCATCTCAGGCAAGCGTAAAACCTCTCATTTTGTTTCATTTGCCATTTCCATCACTCGTTTCTGATGTGATACTTCAAAATGTGCAAAAACATTGGAAACATGATTATTGAAAACACTACCAGCATGTAAACATGAAATAGCTAAGACAGCCCAATAAAAATAAACTATTACCTTAGACTTCCTGTGTAGGTTGGTTGTAGTGCAGTGTCTCATCATTGCTACAGAGGATTGAAAAACAGTCCTCATATTGCACTCGACTGTACACAGTTAAGCAGTTTCCTATCTGAGAGAGACATTAACTGGCTCATCATCTACATGTTAACAGAATCAATTGTTTCCTGATATTCATGATGGCCAAATGTAAGTTTTGGGAGATTTCTCCCCTCTTGCTGGCAAAGAATCGTATCATTTCAAACATCTATCAAAAGTGATATAGATTTTTTTGTTTAGTTAGAGCCAAACTTTGTTTTACAGTGTTTACAGTACAAGTAAACCTTTAGGAAAGGGGGTTATTTCCCTAAGAGTGTGTTCTCCCGTAGTCAATGTTTCATTTGAGAGTTGAGGTGCATTCTTCTACCATTCCTTCATCTAGGAATAACCCTGCTGATGTCTAGAGAGGGAATTCACATCCCTGTTTAATAAAAACGAGAGCAGATTTGCCAGCTCAACAGTCATATGTGTATCTGCCGAGTCAGATGGGGTTAGCGAGGACAGGATGCCACACAGATGGATAGATGATTTTTTTTTATTCTCCATTCTCCATGGCAGACAAAATCCCTTTCCGTTGTGGCTTACCATGTACATAGTAATCATCCCTGGAATTGTTATATGTTAGATAATTTGACTATGAATCTAAATATGACACATTTATTAACCTAGACATGACTGTGGAAAATACCTCCTCCTGAAAAATGTGAAGAATATAATGAAAAATCAGGACCTCTGACGCGCTTTACGATCATGTTTTTATTTTCCTCATTCTTCTACCTGCTTTATTTATGCTTTTTCATCTCTTTGTGATTGTCTGAGCCATTACAAATCCATTCAAGGATTAAAGAGGCTATAAATAGTCGCTTACGCAGAGCAGGACTTAGCGCGCTGCCTCATAAACAAACAAGCGTAGATGTTCTCCGCCGGTCTAGGCGGGGGCCGTCTGCCCGGGGCGAGAGGGAGTCATTTGCGGCCTGTGGGAGGCTGACCTCGGTCAGGCGCTGCCGGATACATAAGCCTCTCTCTCGCTCTCAGCCTCGAGATGCACGCAGACGTGCAGATCTGCTTTAAAGGCTGGTGTCCAGTGTGTGGGAGTAGTAACACCACAGACGGCCCAGAACCAGTAATGATGCTAAACCGCATCCGTGGCTCGCGGCACGCGTTGTCTTTTAGAGAGCTGTTCCAGAACCAGATCAGAACCGGGCAGCCTCAGACATCTTCAGAACTGCTGTGTCGCCGGCCTACAAATAGAAACCGCTTCCATGAGCGTTTTCACAACAAGACGATGCTAGCAAGAGCTGTTGCTATATGGGTACAGAATAGTGATGGGCATTTCAGACAGTACAGGGTTTCTATGTTTTTCTTGCTTTGTTTATGGTGTCATTGCTGGGAACTTTATTATTTCTGTTCTAAATCCAGAGGTTCTTAAAATGACTAGAGTCATAATAAGACAAAATTTATATTAGTACTAGGAAGGAAGAAAGGACTGAAGGAAGTAAAGGAGTAAAGAAACAAAGAAAGAAAGAAAAAAGGAGACGTGGGAGGAGGAGAGGAGCAAAGTAAGTAAGGAAAAGTAATGCAAGGAAGGAGAGAAGGAAGAAAGGATGGAAAGAAGGAAAGAAAGAAAGGACTGAAGGAAGTAAAGAAAGAAAGGCAGAGGAGAAGGAAGAAATGATGGAAGGAAAGAAAGAAAGAAAGAAAGAAAGGAAGAGGAAGCAATTAAGGAATGAAGGATGGAAGAAAGGAAAGAAAAGACTGAAGAAAGTAAAGGAGTAAAGAAAGAAAAAAGGCAGAGGAGAAGGAAGAAAGGATGTAAGGAATTAAAGAAGTAAAGAAAGAAAAAAGGAAGGAAGGAAGGAAGAGGAGTGGAAGAAATTAAGCAAGGAAGAGTAATGCAAGGAAGGCAGAGTAGAAGGATGTAAGGAAGTAAAGGAGTAAAGAAAGAAAGAAAGGAAAGGCAGAGGAGAAGAAAGAAAGAAACGTCTTCTTTCTTTACTTCCTTCCATCCTTTTTTTCTTTTTTCCTTCCTTCATTCCTTCTTGCATTACTCTTCCTTCCTTACTTTCTTCTTTTCCTCTTCCTACCCCTCTTTCTTTCCTTTTTCACTAGTTACTCAAATCTCTCTTTTAAAAGATCACATTCAGTCAAACAACAGCTGTTTTATTTTCAAAAGCGTCCCACTTCAGTGGAAAATGGAGCTTCAAGTAAGGGGCTTATTTTGACTCGTCCTACTGTAGTATTGAGTCAGAAAAAACTGTACCACATGGAGTTTAATCCACTCCGTACTGCACCTGCCACTGAATGACTAACCCTAGTCTGACTCTTCCTCTCACCCGCTGAATCATTTTATTATGACTTTAGCTCTATTGTGTATAATATCATGAGTGCTTTATGAATAACATACTGTTTCTTCTCTTTCTTATAAATTGGCCTCTTTCTTATAAGTCATCTTTGAAAATCTTTTCCCAGTGTTAACACTAATGTGTCAGTTAAGATTTGACCAGTCCTCATCTCTGGAGTGTATCGGTATTCAGATCTGTATTGTTGTTCTGCCCGGCTACAGGCTTTGTTAAGATTCAGTATTTTAATCAAGATCAAATCAATATTCTGCAAGAATTGTATTGATCTGCCAGTGACTCTACATCGGCTAGTGATATTCTGCAGCATAATGGTGACTATGAAAACACATGCTGTATCTTTATTGATATGAAACAGGCTGGAAGAAGCGTGTGTTTGTGTTAAGAAACATCTCTTTACAAAGACATCAGAATCTAAATTAAAGACAGCTGAAATCTTGAAGCTGAAATCCTGAGTTTTGAAACACGGTCCACATCAAATATCCGACATCCCAAATGTCAGATAGATCGCTAAAGGAAATCTTGTCACCAGCACAAAGCAACAAGTGGGCAGAAACCTCCCACTGACTGACATTAGTTACACACTTTACAGGTTCAGACTGATCTAAATATTTCCACTGTGTGTGTGTGTCTGAGAGAGAGAGAGAAATATTTGTCTTCTCGTTCTGAGCCAGATTTATATGTGTTTAACCCCAAACCCACAGGTCTCAGTTGCGCACACTTGGGATCATAACCTTTACAACTATGGTTTATCCGAAAGGAAGATGCAAGCATTTGCATGCACACTGCCAAACTAAAGATTATTCAGGGCTAAAGGGGGGGGAATATTTCCTCTCTTCTAAAATGAAGGTTGTGACTTTATGTCTCACGTATGAGCGATAAAGGGATAGTTCACCCAAAAATGAAAATTCTGTCAACATGCATTCACCCTCATGTCATTTCAAACCTGTATGATTTTTTTTCTTCTGCAGAACACAAAATATATTTTGAAGAATGTTGGTAAGCAAACAACACTGGCCCCCATTGACTTCCATGAACCACTAAGACATTTCTCAAAATATTTCTCATTTGCTATATTTGTCCCATCTCTCATGCAGCTTGGACCCATGAATGGTGAACTGCTCGTGTTGTTTTGGAAATTTGCGTGTTACGTGTGTGCGCTAGTGAATACTCTCCTGCTTATATTAGCTCTTAGTATTTTGTCACCACGGCTGCCAGCAAGCCATCTGACCCCGAGGGAGTCCATTCTCTATTTCTGCCATGTAACCTGTCTGAAGCACTCTGAACACAAGTAGTAGAGCCCACATTATTTGTATTTTACTCAAGGGTAAGCAGTATGTAGATGTATTTGGAGTACTAGTTCCCTTTTGAATGAATAGAGCTTAGAATGAATGCAGAATGTTTTTAAAGAACGGTTTGCAGAACAGGAAGTAGATACTACATCAATGAAACAGGCATTGTAGTGACTTCAGTGTGATCTGTGGACACCAAAGTGAGACAGGGATCTCAAATGTGACTTTTCTTGAGTTTTCTGGCTTGTCAGTAGTCAAAAAGTCTACAAATTGTCTTTGTCTCAATTTAGTTTTAGTTTTTTACGGAAACAACACTGTTACGTAAGTAAAATCTCTTTTAAGTCACCTGAGCTTTGATAGCCGTCTGAAAAAATCATATAGCCAACCCAATAGAAACCATCACAGAAATTCTAATGGTTTCCATTAAAATACCATTATGAATTCCATTAAATTAAATGGTTTCCATTAAAATACCATCATGAATCATTCGCTTTTTCCATTAAAACCATTACAAAATGGAATTTTGGGCATTATTCCAATAGGATTTAACATCCGACCAAAAGAATCTATCACATACCACTAGACACCATTATAGTTTCCATTAAAACCAATACAATTACCTTTAAATACATTCAAACCATTACAACTTCTTTAACTTCTTTTGTTTCTTTTAGCAGGGAAATGAACCTCTGGCTATAATACATTTCCTCTGGGTGATCAAGGACGTTTTTATCAACATAGCACACAGTTTGTAGTACACGCATGTTATGAAAGTGCGGATGTGGGTGGCCGTAAGTGTCAGTTCTTTCCTATGGGGAGATTTTCCATCAGTCTACATTTCCTTTGTTGGGTTGAAGTTTGTTTTGTACAAAATAAAATCCTGACAACTGTTCATGTGCATTCCATCCAAAACAGTTACTGGTCTTATAACGGATCTAACCACTCAACTGGGTTTGTTGATTCAGCAGTGGTTGTGCTTCTGTCGATAGTGTGTATTGTATCTGTATGCATGTACAGTGGCATGATAAAGTACATTTATTTGGCCATAAAATTGGAACCGATGTTTAATCAAACAATAAGCATTTTTCTGAAACAAACAACAATACATTTCCATGTTTTATTGAGCACACTGTGTAAATATTGTGGTGTGTAAAGTCAACATAAGCCAGAACTGTGAAGTACTGGGAAAATCCTTGAAAGAATTTGCTTGAGGTGCCTGTGGAGTATTGTTACAGGATGTTTTGATTCTCTTTGTGTTTTAGACATATGAGTACCAGTTTTTTTCTTTCTGCCTAAAGAATGTGATCCCAACCTGTCTGTCTGCACTCAGACACGGCTATATATGGGTGCGTGGAACATCCACTTGTGAGAACAACACAGTTTTCTTTAGTGTCAGCGTTTACACAGCAGAACTCATACTGTAGAAACAAGGGTGCTCATATTTACCAAGGGTGCCAATACTTTTGACCACAACCGTATATATATATAGATAGATAGATAGATAGATAGATAGATAGATAGATAGATAGATAGATAGATAGATAGATAGATAGATAGATAGATAGATAGATAGATAGATAGATAGACAGCTGCGGAAAAACGTTTGCTTTATTGGGGTTAAACAGATGCACAAACTAAATTATATACTATGTTATAAATAATGTAATAACATTTTTCAGTGTTATGGAAGTTCATATAGTGATATTTAATTTAGTCAGTGTCACTATGGTTACAGGTGTTATTCACGGATATCACAAGAATAGAAACGAAGGTTAACATTAGTTATTCCTTGATGAAGAGATATATTTGAGCTGCTTCTTTAAGAGCGAGAGTCACACCTGTTCCTGTTAGTAAATACGGTTGTCAATCCTAAACACTGGGTGTTTGAACAGTTACTGTACCTTTACTTACGAGCAACTTGTGGTACATTTGTTTTCGAAAATGTATTATATTTTAAATAGAGTCAAATTGTGTTTTATAATTTAGTCACTTGAATTATGTTTCACCTAAATAATGTCAACAAGTTTGTATGAGAGGTCCTCACCGATATAGCTTGTAAGGTCTGTGTGTGTGCCCCCGTCCAGCCCTGTCTGTTACCATATAAGACTTGTTCATGACTCATGCTGCTTTGTGACCTGCAATGTAGGAAGTCATGATTCATATGAGCTACATTTAATCATCCTCAACTCAAAATACACTGGCATTTGTGACCCCAACCCCCCGCACACTCGCAAGCCATCAGTCCCCTAGATGCCAGCACGCTTGTGTCATGGTGCTCTGCAGTGATCTGAGTTCAAAGTTAGGTTACATGCATTTGAAACAACATGAATATTACTTATTTCAGTGGAATGTTTTTATTGATCATTGGGATTTCAAACTATTCCATCATCCCCTGCACTGACATGGGTCTGCTGTGACATCATTCAGAGGTAACGTGGTTTGCATCGATGCACGTGTTTGCTGTTGTGAAGCCATTTATGACATGAGTTGCAGTATGATGTTATTAGTGGTTTTTATTTATTTATAATTTATTTGTTTGGCGTATTTATATGTTTTATATTAAAAATTACATTTGGAATTAAAATAATAAAAAATGTGAATGTTTTGAAATTTGGTTATTCAAGCACATTACAATAATGTTGCATTTGTTAACATAAGTGAATACATTTACTAGCATGAACTAACAATAAACTATGTTGGGTTTTTTTTAGCATGTATTAATCCTTGGTAATGTCAATTCAATAATGTAAGTTCATTGTGCATTAACTAATGTTAACAGTGACAGCGTTTGATTTTAATAATGTATAAGTAAATGCTGAAATGAACAGGAACTAAGATTAATAAATGCTGTAGAAGTATTGTTCATTGTAGTTCATGTTAGCTAATGCATTAACTAATGTTAACAAATACAACCTTATTGTAAAGTGTTATCGAAAAATCAAAAACATTGTTTTTTTAATATAGGTCTTTAAAGCGATCATTTACTTAATCACGTCATTTCAAATCTCAATAAATTTTTATTTTCAAGAGTGGGTAACCAGTATAGTTTTGAGGCACTATTGACCTCCATTGTATTTTTTTCTACTATGGAAGTCAATGGTGCCCCAAAAATGCTTGGTTACTTTCTTCAAAATATCTTCCATTGTGTTCAGCTAAATAAAAAAATTGCTAGTTTTGAAACAACTTTAGGGTGAATAAATTATGACAGAATTTTTAGTATTATTTAGACTGCATGTAATGTTAATGACCAACATTAAAATAAATATTTTGTGAGTAACAAACATTTCACAAACAAGTTTGAGCTGTAGCAACACCATGAGTACTTTCATTTTACAGTAAATGTACGCTGACCCATGAATACCTCCTTCATATGCTTAATCTAATATAACTAGCATGTGATCTGGACATGCTATATTTTTTCTCTTTTTGGCATAGTGTTCTTAAAATGTATGGAAAACTATTTACAGCTTATTAAAGTAATATGTCTCATTTTATTATAACATGTAATAGGATCAGAAGATGGCTGAGTATGACCTCTGGGTTGTCTCTTGGTACAATCAGAATATTTTATATTATAGCTGTTTTATAAAAGACACGTTGTCAATCCAAAGCGTTTTTTTCCATGAATTGTTTTTTCCTGCTAATCTCATGTGTGTGTTTAATATTGATTTAGTCAAAGAAGATTTTGGTCTGTGCCTACCCCAGTGAGCAAAGAGAATTTATTAGTTATAGACAAAACATGATTACTGTTCACACTTGGTATTAACATTGGGTGATCCGAGACGCAAAGGGTGTAGTGAGGTAGATCGCTGTTTACATGTATCTCCTGTGGCCACATCATGCAGCATTTTTCACTTTCTCCCAATGTGCTTTGACTAATCCAATCGCAAAGCACTTTGAAACCTATTTACATATTTGTTTATCCTCGATCGCTTGTGATCATATCACCCGTGACGGATCACGGGGTGTTAATAAGGTCTCGGGGTCGGTTTAATTGTCTACCTGTGATATTGCTTTGTTGTCTTTGTTCTGTTGACCTGCGCAATATGTCTGCAACACGCAGATCGTCGGGCGGTGGCGGCCGTCAGAGATTGATGATGATGGGATCTCGGCTTCTGCCTACCCCAGCTGTACAATAACTCAAGTAATGCCGTGCCCCCTATACATTTTCCATTATGAATGAGTCACACTCACACACATAGCTGGCAGTCCCAGTCATGAATAATTAACAACCTCTCAGCACACTTCAGGAAAGAGAGAGAGAAAGGGATGATGCATAGCTTTTTCTTTCCCTTGGGGTGACGCAAAGGCAGACAATACTATTGATCTCTGCCTGGGCAAGAGCCACTTGGATCCATTTAGAGATTGAGCCGGGCTTAATGAACACAGACACGGCTTCATGCGTCTGCCTTGAACTTAACACATGCACTGCCACATGTTCACACCTGATATATGCGTTTATGACTAAGTGAATCTTTGGGCACCTTGTGATTTGATTCAATTAATTCAGGTAGTCATGATCTGATTCCAGAATGATTTTTCTTTGTTATTTCCTTTATCGATTTCGTCTTCACCCAAAAATAACAATTCTGTCTTTATTTACTCAGTTTTTCCAAATCTGTCTAAATGTCTTTGTTCTGATGAACACAGAGAAAGATATTTGGAAGAATTCTGATAACCAAACAGTTCTTAGACCCCATTGACCACCATAGTAGGAAAATTGCTTTATAATTTTTTTGGTTCTGTTGAACACAAAAGAAGATATTTTGAAAGATCTAGGAAAGCAAAGAGTTCTAGGGCACTTTTTAGTACCATTGTCATTTTTCCTACTATGGTAGTCAATGGGGTCTAAGAACTGTTTGGTTATCAGCATTCTTCCAAATATCTCCATAGTGAGTAAATGAAGACTTTGGGAGGGGTGAACTGTTCCTTAAATTGTAAATTGTCCCTTTGCCAAATTTTGTGTATACATTCCACATAAAAGCCAAACTGAAATATGCTCTGATCTGTTTAGCTAGATCATTATTACATATATTTAATATGAGCGGGCATAGTTACCTATAGGATCAGATTCAGGATTGTAATGATGTTACAAACAGAAAAGGTTTTGATGCAATCTTAAAGCAAAACTTGAAACAAGATTTGATCTTAATCTGCATAAAGGTCATAAGTGGTTATCCGCCTCTCATATATACGTAAAATATCCTTGTTACGTCTTGTGCGGCTGCCAGTTGTGAAACTTTACATTTGGGTTTACTTGAATCTGATAATTGAAGAATGACTCAAGTGAGCTCAGATAACATCAACATCAAGAACTCAGTCAGGTGGATGGCGGTCAAGTCTTATTGTTGGGGCATTATGGGATGCCTGCATCAAACTTTTTGCTGTCGATGTGAGAATCTAATTTATTTCATAACCACGCACGTTATCTCCATGGTTTCAACCAGCTAGATCTTATCTCGGGTCATGATAAATGAGCTTGTGAAAGTGTTCTCAGATCAGAGAATGTTGGTGACCGAACAACGGCGGTCCCCATTCACTTCTACTGTATGGACACAAAACCAATGCAAGTCAATGGGTACCGCCGTTGTTCAATTACATATTGTGCCTTTAAAAAGATGTTTTGAGATGACCTTTATGATGAACCTAAAAGGTTAGCCTGCATTCTGCGCTGTTATACAATCATGAAAATCTGGTTCTTGCACACAGAGGTCACCACCAGTGTCTTATCTTTGTGTGGCTGAACTGGAAATCCCCAATTAAAAACTGAAGAAAAATCCCTTCTTCCTACTCTTTTCTTTTCACCCTCCAGTCACTTTAAACACAATGTTTACTACAATTTCTCCTGATCTCATCTCTTAATATGTCTCTGTCAGTATCTGTGACAAAGTTAGTAATACCGAAAGAAGGGTGTTGTCTGGAGCGGAAAGCAAAGACGAGAATCGATTTGGTTTCTTACACTTTCACCAATCATAGTTCCTCTTGTCACTGTTTGGGGTGTTGGTGCGCCTTTGACCTAAATCAGGTTTGCTGTAATACCGCTGTGACCCTGTTAGACCTCCTCCATAACGCAAACGCCAACTTCCTGTCTTACGCACTTAAACTCATTCACCTTTGCTCGCAGGTGTTCTTTGATGTACTGGGTATCGACTTCATTCCATGATCATTCGTGAATTCAAGACCCAGTCATATTTAAAAGGGCTTTAAATAGTTCTCAAGTAGATTTATTGGGGATGATACTCCCCGGTGGTCTCAGACAAGGGCGAAATAGAAGTTAATTGTTCTATGAACAGATTATTATTAGGTTTATAATGATGATGATGCCCTGTGAAAGAGAGTGAGGGGAAAGCGATGCTTGGTGTCAGGGGAAGTTGTACAAGGATTTGGGGCAGTTCTCACAAGTGCCTCGGAAGGAAACAATGTTTTAAAAACATGATAATTGCAAAGGCACAAATGTGCCAAAAATGTTAGCGTGAACCACTTTCACTTAAAAAACCATTTAAAAGAAGTTCAAATGTGCCTCCTGTGTTTTTATGTGAACAGAAGGCATTCTATTTGATACGTAACAGTAAGGCTAGAGGCAGAGAAAGATGGGCCAATATCTTGGATGTGTGCGTCACGCATTAAAAGCTATGCACCCACACAAAATTTTGACTTTAGCCTTTGCATAAATTATGAAATTGAAACAATTTCAGCAGGAAAGTGGAAATTCTCTGCTGTTGTCGGTAAAAAGTGTAACGTCTCTTGACCTTTAAGAAAGAAAAAGGTGCATTCCTCTTAACTGTGTAGGAGAGGCGCTTAGAGAAATGATAGACTGATTCTGTTGGCACTAATGAGGCATGATTATGAATCAAGATATGCAGTTAGCATTCAGAACTATAATTACTTTCCATTAAGAACATCACACGGAAATATATTTATGAAACCAATTTATTCTTTTCAAAAGCTTTATTGTCTAAGGCTGAGGATCTGTGCATATAGAAATGAATGTGAAGAAAGAGAATTTGAATAAGTGGAATTTTTAAATGCATCAAGTAAAGGATATGCTTAATATATATTTTAAGCATTCAATGCAACCAAGTCTTGGGAAAGCTTTCCAGCATCTACGATGTTAGCAACATGTAGTGCTCTTGTTTGACATCTGTGTTGCATTGCAATATTTTCCATTTAATAATTTCATTTTTACCGCACCCCGAACAGATTTTCCCTGAGTCAGTAGAAGTATGATGAAAAAAGAATATCCTCATTTATTAAGCTTAATTAAAGACATCTGGTGGAGTCTGTAAACAGGTCTCCTGATGATACGTTTGTGAATGTGTTTGTTTATATTGCTGCTCATTCTGTGAATAACAAGCAACCCTCTGGTCTCATGTTTTTGTTAATAAAAGTCATTTTTTTGATACCTGTGGAAGTGTCTTTATATCCAGTAAATAGAAAAAAGACACAAATGTTCTCCTGGGACAGTTTAGACAGGACCCGCTGAGCTAAACTTGTTTATTGTTTATTCCAGCTGCACCCAATTTTTTCTTTTCTTTTTGGGATAAATTATCACACTTTTGAAGTTGTATTGTGTATATATATATATAGATTTTGTATTTATCTGTAATTTGATATATGTTTTGATATATGTTTATTCTATGTTATATGTATGCACCTAGGGTCTGAGAGTAACGCAATTTCAATCCTCCATTTGTATGTACTGTACATGTGGCAGAATTGACAATAAAGCTGACTTTGACTTTAACTTACCTTCAATTTCATATCCATCCCCAAACTATTTCAGAGACAAATCTATCCTAAATCACATAGACGGTTTCAAAGCAACAACATAAACAAACGTTACTGTGCATGCACGCTTTTGTGGTCCAAATTTAACTTCCAGATTATTTCTGATAACAAGCAAAAGAAATAACAAGTAAATGACATTAGCTAGCTATGTCTAGTCAGTATTATTTTGGGTCACCAGTAGAAGAACTGTTACTTGACCGGGACAGATAAAACCATCTATAAGAAAGAAATATCACAAATGAAATCTCTGTAATGAGATTATCTCACTTCTTTCTCATAGACAGCAGTACGATTAAATAGAGAACAATAAAAGTCTTTTGCGTATGATAATAAAAAAACTATTCTGAAATTGCACGCTTCCACAAGAGTTGAAGAAGAGAGCAATGATATCACAAAATGTGCTTAGATATGAACAGAAACATTTCTTATTAAACTTAACAAAATTACTTTAACCTAGCTATACACCCCACATTTTTATCCCTATAATCGATATGTTCTAACAATTGTTTTATTCCTACGGAATTTTATTGCTTTTGGAACCATTTACTGAAAGTGATTTGGTGCACGAGCTGCAGGGAATAACTGGCACAAAGAAAGCACATGGCTGATCTTCTTTAGAGAAGCACACTCAGTGCTTGTTGAGTGCTAGAAAGACTTCCCTTTCAATGACTCAAGTACCATTTACCTCTATTACTGTAGTCAAGAAAATCCATCCTAATGATCAAGAATAACAACACTTGTCTTCTTACAAGACAATTACATGCGAGAACATCCGGAAGGGTGAATATAAATCTTTCACCTGCATGTGAATAATTGTTTCAAACAAAGTGGAGCCGTTATTCTCATTTCATATGCTTTTTTACATATGTAACTAAAGATATTTACTGTAACTAGACTACTAACCAATTAACATACAAAATGTCCAGCACAATAACAATTGGCTGTGGCTCAACACTCTGGAAAGTCCTCTAAATGTCCATTATTATCACTGAATCCCATTGAGAGCGAACCATTAAGAGCTCCATTAGTGAGTGTGCACTTTTGTCAGTGTGTGTGTGTGTGTGTGTGTGTGCGTGCGTGCGTGCGTGCGTGTGTTGGGAATAACAGGGTTCATCATAGAGAATGATGATTTATACCCAGCAGAGCTGCAATGTATTGAACCATTCAGTCATGTTTTAGTGTCAGAGGTCCAAAGAAAATGTACATCATGCATGACATAACACAACACGCTTGTGTATGAGATTGTGTGTGTTTCTCTCCATGTGTGTTTAAACTGGGCTTTTAACAGTTAATAGCCAATAATTACTGGTGGAAGTCAAAGCGCAGGTTATGGTTGATTGGTGTCATCACGTTAAAATCGCTACATAGTTCATCGGTTCATTCACTAAATGGAGAGCTGAATGTAAACATAGATTGTGCTGTTTGGATTTAGTGTACAGATTAGCATAATGTAAATGGATGGCAAACGCTTTTGCAATAATGGTAAATGAGGTAATGACTCTGCAATCTGTTAGCCGTGCGAGTACATGAGCTCATATTGACAGCTACAAAATTGTTTGTGTGGTAGAATAGATAAACCTGAAAAGACTTCTTAGTAAAATGTTGATGATTAAGTTACAGTAGATCATTTATAGCCATCACTTGCAACTACTTGATGTTTTTGAAGATTTGTCATACCTTTGTCTTTTTATCACAGAGGTGTTTAATATAAAATTACCATAGAAAGAAAAAAGTTATTATTTTTGTTTTTTGTTTTGTTTAAATTAAGATCAAATGTTCTGCTTAGATCTTTTGCTTCTTATACAGTATTATTCTCTTGAGATAAAGACCATGTAAAGTAAACTCACATGCATCTCCTTCTGAGGTTAAATAACAAATGTTGCGTCTTTTCATGTTCTTTTAACACCACATTTATCTGAGCTATGATATCTTATTTCCTTTATTCTCATGCTAACTCAGAATCAGAGTATATAATACAATACAATATAAGCGTAATAAAGCAAAAAATGTAGAGACCACTCCAAAATAGTTTTTAGACAGTCATTGTCATTTCTAAGCTGTTGTTATTCAAATTCAACAGACTTGAATTGATGTTTAAATGCTAAACTAGAATGGTCTCTTAATTTTTTCTGTGACTGTATTTATAATGTATAATATTGATAAAATAAATCAAAAAATCTTAACTATGCATAACAATGTGCGTTTTAATTCTAATTTTAACCACTTAGTAATAAGTCAAAGTTGACCGCATTAGTCAAATCTGTGGTAAAAAGTGATTTTGGATACATGTTTGTAAGGTTTGAGCAGGTCACAGGTGAGTTGAGTGTTTCTGTCAGTGTAGCAGTGTAAGCAGCTTTGTTCTGTCAGAAATGCTCTGCTCAGCAGCACAGTGTGTGTCAGCAGAGACACAAGTCAGGACACACACCACAAAGCACATCATGCGCTGTCATTCGCCCAAACTGCCATGCCAGGCCTCCTGCGTAGTGCACTTTTTCAACGGCACTGCTTTTCACACTATCGCTTTCACAATCTTTTGTTTCTCGATCTGTCAAACGCATTTCCTGATGTTAGCTGAGACACTGCTGACTTGAAACTGGTTTAAAGGTCCACGGGCGTGGAACCGCCCATCTCTGCTTTTCAGGCATAGTGAAGCTGTAAAGAAGGCCTCTCATGGGTTTGTTTATTTTTAGGGTCCGCAGTGAAACCGTCTGAAATCTGAGGCCACTGGTTCGGGACGGTGCACAGTGCAGGAGCGTCTTTGGACGAGAACTCCTGCAAATGCTAATTTTAAAGAAAATCACTGCTGTGTTCAGGCTGGTTAAATGGAGGAGAAGAACAGGGCTGTAGTTCAAGATCACTCAGATAAGAGAACATGTTTTCCTGATGCTCTTAGCTGGTTTGGAGTCAAGGTTCACACTTTCCACCTTCAATTCTGTCATCATTTACTCACCCTCTTGTCATTTCAAACCTGTATGACGTTCTGCTGCGGAACACAAAAGAAGATATTTTGAAGAATGTTGGTAAGCGAACCGACATTCTTGAAAACATTTTGAGAAGAAAATGACATTAGATTTTTTTATTGTTATAAAAACCTGCAATGATTTGAATCACCTTTGCTTATTAATGTGAAGTTGAAAACACAATAATTCATTTATGGTCTGGGGGGTCTAAGCCTCTGGTGTCATACACGTCTCAGTTCTCTTAGTCTTTCAGCCCCTTGAGCATTCAAAAGTAGAACGCCAGCGACAGCTGTCGGAAACTCATCACAGAGCTCTTCTTTTGATGTGTGTGGGGGTGTTCCTCGCAAAACCAGTTAGCTGCCACGCTTAACAAGATTTAGAAAGGTCTGTGGAAAAAAGTAGAAAGGAATGGAAGAAAGGCCTAGACGAAGCACGATTCCCTTGCATCTCTCCGCAGCTCTAATCGGTAACACGGCCCAAGTAGTCATTTGTGGCGAGTTTGTGCGTATATGCATCATCCCTTTTTCTCCGGTATGAAACGCACACATCTGAAAATCCCGGCGTGGAAAGAAAGCACATTCCAAATCTGAAATAGTGTGCTTGGAATCTTCTGAACCTTGCAACCACATCTGGAAACATTATTCTTGGAAGACAGGCCATTATGCTTCAAAAACAGGGAAAACATATTTAGAGCGAGGAAAAAAAACAAAATCAAAAACAATAATTGGAGTGACCAGTTGGACTGGAGCTGTAAATGTCTGGGAATGTTGGACTTAAATTTGTCCCCACAGGGGTCGAAAACAGCGTCTGCCTCGACAATACACGGTTACCGATGTATCAAAATCTCACGATTTGAGTACATATGAGATTTGTAATATTAAGGAGGATCTATTCTATGACAGAATGGCAATATAATATACATAACTATGTCTTTAGATGTGTATAAAGATCTAACATAATGAACCCTTATGTTTTTATTACCTACATACACCCCATGTTGTTTCTACAGTGGCCCTAAACAGACTCTACAGAGTGCATATGTAGTAAATATGTTATCTCCTTCAGTAAAGAAGCTTATTTGCTAAGAAAAGCCCCTTTTGATTGTTTATTCACATGTTATTAAAAAAAACTAACGTTCACAAAAGTCACAAAAAATTTATTCGCATCACTATAAAAAGGATTTGTACTTTCATTCATATAGATGGTTGGTGCTTTGCAGAGATGCGATACAACCCGATTCTACCTGCCTTTGTCTTCATTCTCCTTTTACGTGGTAACCACAGTCTACCTCCCACGCACGCACAGACACAATGCAGTATAGGATCTCTGAACCCACATGCCGTGTGGTTTGATTTTTTTCTGAGAGAAAGATTGAAAGAGAGGGAGTTGTCTGGCCCACTGGTTCCATTCTCTTGGTTGAGGAGTTTCCATTTGCACACACAGCCATTTCCAATGACCGAGGACGACTTTCCGTTTCCACATTTTAATTCGGGCAGCAATAAACCGTCAACCCTCAGTCAAGGCTCACAGCTTTTACAGACTCGCTCCGATTGAATCAGCTGCCACGGTTACCGCCACACGCAACCTGCCTCGGATGGAGCCTGCGTCGTCTGCGCGGAGAACGCAAAGCACTTGTTTTGCCCAGTCAGGAGTTAAATCAAGATGACATGGGTAAGAAATTTCAGGCCTGTGTCTCTGCCTAAGGTGCAGTCAGCGGTGGTTGTGGGAGCAGGGAGGGGCTCCTCACCACAGAGATGCATACGGGGCCAGTCCTGGCTGCAGGAGAGATGGAAAGAGCAGCGCTGGCTGAGACTGAGCCTGTGTAGGAATTGTTTAGTCATGCACTGATCATTCTGTGAGCAGAAGTTGACCCGGACAACTTAAACGGCTTGGAGTGTTGTGGAGAAGACTGCTGGCAGAGGCTGAAAGTAGAGATTGTTTCGTTTCCAAAGCAATTAAAATCAGCCTGATTCAGAGCTTAAGCATCCTTTCTCTGTCTGGGTTTCTCTTGCTGTGTTTCTCCCCCACATCCTACTCCTAAGGGGTTAGTTCAATTCTTTCATCATTTATTCATACTCTTGTCATTTCAAACCTGTATGACTTTCTTTCTTCTGGAGAACACAAAAGATACTCATTTTGGATCCCATTGGCTTCCATTGTATGGACACAAAACCACTTTTCTCAAAACACATTATCCAAAGTATCTTTTGTGTCATGTATGTGAATAAATATTAATTAAATGATATTTTTGGGGGGCTGAACTATCCCTTTAAAGCTACTTTCATATGGGGGGCATTCAACATTTTGTTCAACATTTCAAAAAAGTGATGGGTTTGGATGAGGTTGAAAGAGGTTAAATAGATAATAATAATTTCTTGTGAAAGGATTTACCAGGTCTGGTTTGTGTTTAGAGCATATGGCAACGCTGCAAATTGCTTAAGAGGATCTTAACATTGTGCTTTCATGTCGTGAAATGCTGAGCTCTGTTCCTGACTCATCGTCATATTCAATCTGCACTTATTCAAATCACCAGCGGGCTGAATGCTAATCGAGGTGAGCGATATTCACTTGCCAGCCAAAAAGCATCCCGTCCGCCTTCTCCGGTGAGAATCCCCGCTCCCAGTCAGCCCTCGCTGATGAGATTAAACGTGTCAGAATCATTGTGAAGAGAGATTGTCAAAGGGTCCTGATGGAGGGCCTAGGGTACAGGCTTGTGTATGGAGAGGTGATCCAGAATTTCAGAGACACTTAAGTCTCTAATCACACATGCACCGGTTGATCCGGTTTGATGGGTGAAAGAAAGGAGAAGGAAAAGGAAAAAGAGATTAAGGTAATCTGTATAACTGTATGTCTGAATATCATTTACACCAGGCAGCATTTCTCTTCTTCCACATATGAACCAATAGCATTGACTCTGTCTTTGACGGCTAAATCACCCTCTCGACGTACGGCTAATCTACCGCTGTGTGTGTGGATGGGATCATTGTCTGAAGTGTGAATCTGCACCTGTTTACATGGGGGTGTATGTTAAATGAGCGAGTGTGAATGACGACAGCTGATCCCCACATGGATCATGTGGGAGGTTTGGGGCTTTGTTTTTGCTCGCCGCTTTGTGTGCGCTTGTGCGTTTGCTTGCTGTGGGTGAGATGTTTGAAGAGGTGGTCATGGTGAGATTGCTGAACTTGAATTAGGCTCCAATATTAACTTTTTGCCTGTCATGACAGATAAATTGAGGAACGTGCCTACCATAACACAGTTTTGTATTCAATTTTGTATTCAAAAATGTGTTTTTGTCTTTAGCACAGTGGGATTATTTAGCTGTTTTATTTTTTTCTATTTATCTGTCTGTGTGACATGATACATTTTTCTTAGTGCTGTCAAATCGATTAATTGATTCCAAAATAACTGTGTGTTGTGTTTATATCATATACGGTATGTGTGTGCGGCGTTTATTTTTATATATGTATATATTAATATACAAACATATTTGTGTATTTTTTAGAAATAAGAGTAATATATATATATATACTTATATTTATACATAATGTAAATTATATCCAAATATATTTCTGTAAATATTTGTTATATATAGGCTATACACATGTATGTGTGTGCATTTATATATACATATAAATATGCACACCACACACATATTATATGAACACAAACATGCAATCGATTAAAGGTGATTAATTGTGATTAATAGATTCTAAAATAAATGTTTATGTTTATATAATATGTGTGTGTGTGTGTGTGTGTGTGTGTGCGTGTGTGCGTGCGTGCGTGCGTGCGTGCGGGGCTTGTATATTTATATGCATATATAAACACACAAACATATATGTATATATTTTTTTAAATAGTAATATATATTAATATTTTTACGTAACATAAGTTATATTTAATTATTTTCATTTATATATAATTCTATAAATATTTGTTAGATATATATACTAGGGCTGTCAAACGATTAATCGCAATTAATTGCATCCAGAATAAAAGTTTGTGTTTACATAATATATGTCTGTGTACTGTGCATATTAATTTTGTATTTATAAAGACAAACCTATACATGTATATATTTAAGAAAAAAATAAAAATTAATAAACATTTAAATATAATTTACATGCACTCGTGTTCCTAAAATTGTTGCAGCATCATCCTGGGGACAGATTTTGTCATAACCCCTCCACGTCTCTCTCTCTCTTTTTGCGCAGGGTGTGAGCGGTATGTCCGTGGATGAGAAGTCTGAAGCTCCCATGTACGTGTATGAGTCGACGGTGCACTGTACCAACATCCTGCTGGGTCTGAATGAGCAGCGGAAGCAGGGCCTGCTCTGTGATGTCACCGTGCTGGTGGAGGGGAAGGAGTTCCGCGCGCACAGGGCTGTTTTAGCCGCCTGCAGCGAGTACTTCCTACAGGGGTTCGCCACCCAAAATGACAATGAACTGGTTCTCAGCATGCCAGAGGAGGTGAGGATGCACACAGATTTTTGTGTGGTCATGTATATGCATGTTTATTGTGCGCGTCCACAGTGTTACACAATCAGAACATTTGAACCAATGAGAGTTTATGGGGGTGGGGTTACCAGCATGATGGCATGAAATGTAGAAATGAAGTAATCAACAAAATGTCCTGTTGCTGTTTTCTGTCCCTGTGTGACTTTATAGATATGTTGTTGTGTATGTATGAGGTACATGATATTACAGCAGGCCTATAATCACCATTCATCATTTGACTACCTGCCATATGGCAGCGACCACCATTATGCCCATCTTAATGAGGAGAAACTCAGTCTGTCAAATACACACACTCGCACCTACACAAGCTGTCTGCCACAGCCCAAAGCGCACATTTAATACATTTACATCTGTTGCATCTCAATATCTCTAGTTTGACAGGTTTCTCAAGAGTTTGTGAAAAAGGGATGCATTTACAGGATTATTGCTATTTTCGATTTCATATGAATAAAAATTTGTGATTTTAATGGTATGGAACTTGATATATAAAGTAGCTTCTTAGTGTTTTGATGACAAGTTAATGTTGATGTAGCCACATGGGTGTTTACATATAAAGCAAAAGATATTACAGATATATTAACAAACCTAAATGAGCCGAATTCATTCAAATATTCAAT
Organism: Oreonectes daqikongensis; assembly: GCA_026939265.1. NCBI lineage: Eukaryota > Metazoa > Chordata > Actinopteri > Cypriniformes > Nemacheilidae > Oreonectes > Oreonectes daqikongensis. Next base: position 4,870,441 of record JAOTQM010000351.1, on the reverse strand, counting down.
CTGCAATATTTCAGTTCTGAAGGCTGTCTTTTCTAAACAGTTCTCAAAAATGAAAATTTGCTCATTTACTCTCCCTCATGCCATCCCAGATCTTTAAGACTTTAAAACACAAATACCACTGTTAAAGGAACAGTTCATCCAAAAATGAAAGTTCTGTCATCATTTACTCTCCCTGAAATCTGTATAAATTTCCACCATAGTGGGAAACATTTCTTTATAAAATTCTTTGTTCTGTTGAACACAAATGAAGATATATTGAAAAATGTAGGAAAGCAAACAGTTCTGGGGCAATTTTTCCTACTATGGTAGTCAGTGGGGTCCAAGAACTGTTTGGTTACGAACATTCTTCCAAATATCTTTCTCTGTGTTCATCAGAACAAAGAAATTTGTACAGATTTGGAACTCGAGGGCGAGTAAATTCATTTTTATTTTTGGGTAAACTGTCTCTTAAAAATTCAAATATGGCGGCATATCTGTCATTTCAAATCTGATTTGTTTGTTGTAATGATGGATGTACAGTATGTGCTTTTGTACACTTATTGTACATTTAGGATACAGTATACGAAGGCAAAATTATGGCATTTTAATAAACATTTAATTGTTTGTGTCATACATATCTGGGATGGCATGAGGGTGAGTAAATTATGAAACTGACTCAGCAAAAGCATTGAAATATAGTGTTTGTTGCTATTTGTCAGGGCCACATGAGCTTATTGTAATATTGATAATAAAACAAACCTTGACACTAATCTGTAGTGACAAACATTCTGTTTAGCAAACTTACTTCTGACAGATGTGTTCATTACTGGATAAGATCACATTGCATATTATGCCTCTAGGTATGTTAAAGCAAGGTGACTGCTGTCATGAGTTTTAATAGAATTTAACAATAACCAATGGCTGAAGGGCATGCTGGGAATTTGCAACTGGCACACACAGACACAAAACTGCACACACGCACACACCTCTGCTTTCCAGGCTCTGAGTTTTCCACAGAGGTGTAATGTCACATCTAAACACCTCCGGTCATGTGTTCACACCCCACTCGTTCATTCACCATCATACTCCCGTGTGACGGCACATACGTGCACATGCTCGTAGGAGGGACGCTTGTTACACATGTGGTTTCTGGTTGGCTATGATCTGATATAGCCGGTTATAGTATGGCATGATGTCATTATTTCATGCCTAAAATAAATATTCTTTTTTTAAATGAGCAGACGACAACAAAATGAAATGTGACTTTCACTTCTCGTCTTCATGAATTATTCACGAGTTCACGTCGCAGGTGTGAGTGCGAACTAGAGAAGGAATTATTGTTCGCGTACTTAAAAAAAGAGTTTGAGAAAAGCGTTCGAGTGAGTCGTCACCTCTGATGTGAGAGAATATGCATTACTGTCACTTACTTTAGACGTCGTATTGGTGAATGTTATCTCTGTTTCAGATAAGAATAAAGTACGGTTTAAAGAATAAAGATTTCGGCTGTATGATGAACATTACATTCAGTGAGATTCAGAACTTTCAATCATGGTGAAAATAAATATTTCTGTATTCAACTATACAAGTGCAAAAAATTCCTGTTACTGTAAGACAAAAGAGGCAATGCATCTGCTTTTCTGTAAGTGCATATAGACTTGTGCTGTGTTTTAGCTCGATGGCCAGGGATTGTCTCACCCCTGCTAAAGATCGCCCCCTATGTGTCATGCAAGGAAAATGACTGTGAATAAGAATAGTGGTGCTTAATCATGGGTGGGGGTGTGCCGGTGGGGTGGTTCATGAAAAAAATCCACTGCAGATGAAACAAAGAGCACCCCACCTCTCTTCGCCTCCGCAACCCCCCACATTTATCCCACCCCTCCCAGATGACCTTGTTATTGTTGAGTGTGGGGACCGCATCGGGTTAGTGACATCATCTGTGTTAGCCAGCGAATGTTGAGGGGAGAGAGAGAGAAAGAGAGAGAGAGAGAGAGAGAGAGAGAGAGGTTCTTAATCGGCTCTTTGTTGAGAATCAGATCATGAAGAGTGACAGAAAAACAGCCTCCCCCTCACCCTCCCACAGCGATGGAAGAAACCTTGTATTAGATCCCCAGCATTCCAATACTAAAAGATTGCATAAAGAAATTCTGGTCTGTGCTTTTGCTGTCTGCAGTGTACCTGTATTTACCACAATACTTTTTAATGTCTAAAAATGATGTTGTATAAATACTGGTTTTATGTTTTGGGTGTGATGCAGTTTGATTCGGTTATTCTGTCAGAAGTGCATGATTTTTGTCATTAGAGGTTTAGTTTTTGATGATGAACTTGGATGCCCTTCAGCCACGATCATTAGGAGCCAAAACCGTAACAGTAGATCAGCGATTCTGCTCATTACCAAAATTGCACAAATGTGGAAACCGACTTCGAAGTTACCAATTCAATAAAAGTCAATACAAAAAACATTCGTACAAAAGAAATATAAATGTTTCCAACATGACATGGGCTCAACATGAAATTTGACAATGAATGTAATATCCGCCATATTAACAATTCAGTGAATTTGCATCAAAATGTTGTAAAGTTTGATCAGATGCAGAACCTTTAAACTCAACAACAAAAGATATGGGCATGCTATCTTTCTTTTCTCATATCGCTTGCTGTTTTCCTCAATTGTAAGTCGCTTTGGATAAAAGCGTCTGCCAAATGAATAAATGTAAAATGTAAATGTAAATATCAAAGCATCTACTTAAACTCGCTGTCCACAACCCTATTAGAACAGACCTTCAATCTATTATATATTACTACTTTACTATTTTACAGCCGTTAAAAAAACTGGAGTGACAGAAATATATTGTAAAATAATGTTTTTTCCTGTAAAATTACAGGATATAAGGATATATATTAAAGTCTTTTTCTGTCATTTTTACAGTTTCGACCGTATTTCAAAAATACATGAAAAGTCTGTAAAACAAAACATTCAAATTATGTTTTTTGACATTATACGTATAAAATTATGTTTTTTTTACAGTGAACCCCTAAACCTAACGCCACTGGTGCGAAAGCAATTTGTACTAAAACATACGTATAAGATCATACAAATTCATACGAATTAGCCACCAGTGTTGAATGTTGAATTGTTTGTCACATGATGAGATCATGTAAGTGTAATGTCTGTCAGCTTATATATCTCTGTTCCAGATGTTAGTTTACAGTAAGTCTCTCTCTCTCTCTCTCTCTCTCTTTCTCTCTCTCTCTCTCTCTCTCTCTCTCTCTCTCTCTCTCTCTCTCTCTCTCTCTCTCTCTCTATCTCTGTCTCTCAATCTGTGCGTAAGACACAGTTCAGCACAAACAGTATTAAGTGTGACTGTTATTTTCAAAAGGAAGCTGAGCTATTATAATTCCCTAATCACATAATTTGCGTTTTAACCTCTGCTGATTCAAGCCATTGCTCTCTTCTTTTCTCTTGTTTCTGGCACCTCCCAAAAGCTCATGTTTTCATCACTTTTTCTCTCTGTTTTTTTTCCTTCGCAGTGATTCATGCATTGAAGAGTTGCTTTAAACATGTCATGTAATAAAATCATCACTGAACTGAGTAACTGATGATAGACTTAGAAATATGAATAAACACCCAGAGGTAGAATGCTATACAGCAATAGATTTGATTTATTTATTCAAACCGTCAACACCAGTCAAAAGCAGGCATGTTTTATAATTTATCCATTTTATATTTTGTTTCTCCAAATACAATTTTAATGTAGTATTTCAGAGCCTAAGTGAACTTGAGTGAACTTTATTCAAGAGATTGTGGTATTTGTGTGTGTGTGTGTGTGTGTGTGTGTGTGTGTGTGTGTGTGTGTGTGTGTGTGTGTGTGTGTGTGTGTGTGTGTGTGTGTGTGTGTGTGAGTGTGTGAGTGTGTGTGCTTGAGTCCTTACAGCTGTGCACTCCCTATGTGTCAGTGTGATTCAGCATTGCTTTAGACAGCCAGCGTTGGTCTGTGTGTGGATGTTTGTGTACGTCTGTCTCTGCGAGTCTGATTCAGCACTAGTCTGTACAGTGACCTCAAACCACCTCCTGTTATAAAGTTTACAGGCTTCCACATGGAGCCAGTTGTGAACAGCAACCACATGAAATTCAGCACCGTTACAACACTCTCCCAAACCCCAAGATACACTGCAAAACATGCATTCATCAAAACATTAAACCCAATGCAGCCCTTACTAGAGTGAAGTGCAAAATATCTGTTCCTCAAAGCACTAAAGCTTCATGAAACTGCATTTCTGCAGGGTTTAGAGGAGGGCATAGTTTCATATCGGCTTGTTTTCAAATTTGACCTCATACCTGACAATATTTTACAGAACCTCTGCATACACACTGATCCTCCAAGAGATAATATACTTGAAGGAACAGTTCACCCAGAAATGAAATCGATATCTGCAATCAAAGATCAATATTATTAAAGATCTCAGTAAGAACTTTGACATTTCCCATCAAATGGACCCAAATCCAGATTACTTTACCTATATAATCGACATTCGTTTTATAGCTCCGTATTCTTAATGTATTTTAACATAACTTCTCATTTGTCTCTATTTTATTTGTCCTAAACAATTTCAAGAGAAACAATAGGGACTAAATTGAAACCTAACTATATCAAATCTCCTGAGCTATAATAGAGCAACAAAATTCTCCACATTTTTTAAGCAGCTGAAAATGAATATTATTAATTAGGGCTGTTAAATGATTAACCGCGATTAATCGCATCCAGAATAAAAGTTTGTGTTTACATAATATATGTCCAATTGAAATTATATATATATAAATGTTTATAAATTATCATATTTTTCTTAAATATATGCATGTATGTGTATGTTTTTATAAATACAAAATTAATATGCACAGTACACAGACATATATTATGTAAACACAAACTTTTATTTCGGATGCGATAAATCACGATTAATCATTTGACAGCCCTAATATTAATGTATTTCTTCCACGTTTTCTTCTTCCTGACACATTTGTAGCATTTTATTTTGTTTTAATGCCTTGACAAATACTAGTACACTCTACCACTTGCCATTGGTCTAATAAAGGTAACCCCATCCCAAACTTATGCCATTGGTTGTTCCAGTGTTTCTATGTCATGTTGCTCTAACAAACAGATTAATATTTTGGTAGTGCTGTTTCTGCACATTGTTTTAAGCATAACAAATGACATGCATCACTTTAAGACCGCAGAGATTTCTGAATAGTTGTTTTTGCAGCTGAGTTTAAATAAAATGAACCAGATAAAAAGAGATTTAGTACAGTTATAGAATGAGGAAACCCATATTTGTCATAAGATTTCTATAAGACAATAATTTGTGGTACCAAACCACAAACTTAAAGTGAGCCACATTTAAAGTGGCCAAAATGCATTTTAAAGAAGACACTACCTAGTGTATAATTTTGAAGTATGGAAGCTCTGTATGCGGAGTTGAAGCAAGCGATTTGAAGCGGAGTTAAAGCAAGGGATAAAAATGACTGTAAAAATGGGCACCCATCTTAAAGGGATAATAATAAATAAAAAATCGTGTATGTTCACCCTCATGTCCTTTAAACCCTGTATATGACGTGTATATCTCTTCTGTGGAATATCTTTGTGGTTTTATGTCCATGCAATGGAAGTCCAATAGTTTTGTTTGGTGTTGTTTGGATCACAGCGTTGCATAAAATACCATAGAAAGTCATACAGGTTTTGTACAGATATGAGGTGATGGGGAAAGAATTTTCAATTTTGGGTAAACTGCATCTTTGAATCAATACAAAGACAATGCATTTGTAGTAGAGAATATAGTACTTTATGTAAATGTTATGCACATTCTTTTATGCATACACATAAAACATGTTTAGCAGGTGTTACAGTAAATCCAGCGCTACACACAAACACAGTAAGAGGCTTTCGAGCAGGTCAGGACCTGGCTGGGTTGGGGGATGGCCATGAAAAAGAAAACAGCAGACTGACGTGCATGTTAACACTCAAGCGAGGCTATCGCACATTTCTAGCCTATTATACAGAAGGAGGGACTTCTGTCACAGTGTGGGGGGTTGTGCAAAGAGGTAAAGCCTGGGAGAGGAAGTCCGTCTGTCAAATGGATTTCTGAGTAAGAGAAATTACTTAAGACAAGAGAGAGGAAGAAAAGAGACTGTAGCATAGTCCAGCTCACGGTAGACAGGGTCGTGTCCTCTTGCCTGTCTGGTTGTACACCGTAAACCTCACTTTGAGAGGATTAGCCAGTAGAGTATCTGATTTAATCTGTCGCACTGGGGAGGGATGACTCTAAATCTGTCAAGAGTTTACCCATCTGATGTGTTTGTGAGCACTATTTATAATACCATTAAATTACAGACGTTTTCTTTCAACCAAAGCAATAGTATTCTTCCCCATTTTGATTTGAATCACACATAATGCCCAAAAGTGCTGTCCCAAGTAGGTTTTAAAATGCATTCAATACAAAATACCCTTACTATACTCACTATTTATTTAGTTTATGAACTGTGACTTTGTGGCAGACCGAATCTCATTTGTCTAACTGTGAGTTTCAAGTCAGGTTAGTCAGCACATTTCATATCGCAAGCGTCCCATCTTCAGTCAAGGTTTTGTTTTTCCAAAAACACTCTAAAGCTCTTGCTCCATTGTCATGCGGCTCTTTGACTCATTAACATTCATAACATGCGGGAATTTGCCGGGGCAAATTTACATAAATTTGCTGTTTCTGCTACTGAGAGGGAAAAGGCATCAAAGAGAGAGAATGAGAACGAACGAGAGGGCAGGTGTGAGGGGTTTATAGCATTCCATGACCTTTTTATGGAAGGAATCGCTTGGCACAGTTCCCATACTGTCCAGAGTTGTCAGGATTTATGATGTACAATTCATGTAATTTCCTGCTCTATAACAATATGACCCTTTTGATGCCCAGTGAGAGAGAGAAGAGTCTGTAGTCAGAATTAGCATAAATGGCCCAGATCTGTCATTAAGATAAATTTGTTTCTTTGTCTGTTTTCAACATAATAAATGTTGTTAACAGGTCCAGTGCCTCATATGTCAAAGTCTGTCCCCCAATGAGTAGCAATAGCACTTTATTTTGCCTTTTCTGTAAGCACCTTTTATCTTCTCTTTTGTTGTTTGTCAGTATAGCACTACCCGGTTAAAGGTATAGTTCATCCAAGTCTTTCATCATTTACTCATTCTCTTGTCATTTTAAGCCTGTATGAATTTCTTTCTCCTGACGAACACAAAAGAAGATATTTTTAAAGAATGTGGGTAAACAAACAACATTGGACCCTCATTGACTTCCATTGTGTGGACTCAAACCATTGAGAAATTTCTCGAAATATTGTTTTTGTGTTCCACAGAAGAAAGAGTCATATACAGGTTTCTAATAACATGAAGGTGAAAAACGATGAAAGAATTTTTATTTTGGGGTGAACTATCTCTTTTAAGCGCTATGATTCCCCCATCACCTTTTATTGTTTCTCCACCTTTTTACTCCTTTTTGTTAAGAAAAGAAGAGTAAAAAGTAAAAAATAAAAACAGTGTGGATTGAGAAATAAAGTAGACTATATATAAACATTACAATACTAATAAACATAGACAAAAAATACAGATGTTGCAAGATAAATGTTGATTATAAATATAATTAAAATTGTCATATTTTTTAAGTTGAAATGTTTTTTATTCAAATGTCCTCACTTATTGATTTGAGATTTCAGACTGAATCCTTTCACAGAAGGCAACTGCTTTAGACCACTTAAAAACTGAGATTTTGGTCTTTATTTTACATCCTCTCTTTTCTTTAATGCCTCTTTCTTCCTTTTGTTCCCACACCTCATGTCTCTGTGCATCAGGCCGGTGGTGCGTGTGTCATAGAGACACTTGTAGTAACAGCCACAGATGGTGCAGGAACTAGTGCTGCGCCTGCAGACTCTGTCTGCTGATGTCAGCTTAAAAGCACATTTCAGAGCAGCAGACAAAGCTGTTAGTCAGGCGTAGCCTCTCCATGCGACGACCTGCCCACCTTCACACCCCGCCAGTCTCTCCACCTTCAGTCACAAACTGGTGCATCAGATTGAATCTGAGCACGCCGGTGAGCACTGGAGCTGGGCTACAATATGCTGTAGCCAAAATGATGTTTTACACCTTAGTATTCAATAGAACAAAGCAATACAATATACAAACACAGGTTGTTATTAAAACATCCCTGTCTTAATGCTTTCCTGAATAACATAACACGGAATGATCAAAAATGCATCTCAATATTTTTAATATTTTCATCACAATAATTTTTAATATGGTTATAATACAAATACAAACCCCTTTTTTTTTTAAATGTAATCTCTTGTTTTTTTTCTTGTGGACAGACTTCCTGTCAGAGCCTTGATCATCCCCCCACATGCACACTTTTCAGATAATTCCTCCCCCACTCCTGTACTGTACACACACAACACACACACCATCCCCCACAAACATGAGGAGTCAGCAGCTTCTACTCAGCAGTGACTGATTGGTGCTGTTGTGTTGCTGGTGGGCAGATGATCTCTCTCTCTCTCTCTCTCTCTCTCTCTCTCTCTCTCTCTCTCTCTCTCTCTCTCTCTCTCTCTCTCTCTCTCTCTCTCTCTCTCTCTCTCTCTCTCTCTCTCTCTCTCTCTCTCTCTCTCTCTCTCTCTCTCTCTATTGAAATGCGCAGACAGTCCTGGATGACTCAGATTCAGTAGTCATCAGTTTTGTTTGCATGCATATTTGTGAATGCTATAGAATTCTTTGTGTGGGACTTTAGTGACGTCGCTAAGATTTCCATCTGACGATGTTCCAAAATAGGCATATTTATAGGTCATATTTATCTCATATTTCTCACTCTATATATATATTAGGGCTGTCAATTGAGATTAATCAAATGTTATGTTTATGGTTGTGTGTTGTGTATATTTTTACTGAATATAAATGCACACACATACCTGTGTATATATAACAAATATTTACATTTATATTGAAATGTAATTTATATTATGTATAAATATGTATTATACATATTTCTTAAATATACACTACCGGTCAAAAGCACTTGGACACTACTCAGTTATGTGTTCGTATTTTTTAAAATAATAACAAACTCATCAAAAGTATGAAATAAAACAAATGGAATGAATTAAAAAAATAAAAACATGTTATATGTTATCATGTAGTCACCTTTTGACTAGAATTTGCAGAAATGTTTTCTTGTTATTTTATCAAGCAGCTTCTTGAGGTCTAACCCTAAGATGCTTTTCAAACAGTTTTAAAGAAGGTTTGGTTTATTCGGTGCTCTTATTAGCTGTACTTTCATCATCACTTGATCACAAAATGATAGTTTTGTCGTGAAAAACATATTTCAGACATTGAAGCAAACACCTTCAGATCATACGTTTTATTGTCCCAAAACTTTTGACTGGTAGTGTACATGTTTGTGTATTTATATACATATAAATATAAACACCAGACACTCTTATATATATTGATTAATCTTTATTAATTGATTTTTATAGCCCTATAACATATATAATATATTTATTTTAATAAATATTTTATATTTGAACGTCGTCTTGGCAACCATTATCCTACACTGTAATAATGACTGAATTACTGTACATCTCTTTTACACAAAAGAGAAACTTAAGAAATGTACAGTCTATAACAAAGTCATTGTTTTGTCTATGTCTATGTGTTTAAATGCAAGACAGTGTTACACTATTTGATGAATCCCAAACACAGCCGGTAGAAAGCAATTAATGTGACTCCCGTGAGGCACTTAATTTAAATAGATACAAAGCATAAAACTAAAAATCTAGCTTTTCTTTTTTTTGCCTTCTGAATGCTGCCATTTCTGTCTGGTATCTGGTTGATAATTTAACACAGTTAACAGTTAGTTGTTATGTGCCAGACGTGACTATATGGTATTCATTTTCCTCAAAAGGTTTTAAGTGGTACTTGTGAATTCTTTGAATGTGCACTAATGTGTTTGATTTTGCTTTAATTGAATACAGTATCACAGCTAGCTTGATAAGGAGGCGGTATTTTACCTTATGTGTGTGTATATCTGTTGTATGCATGTCTGCCACAGAAATCAGCTTTGTTTTGAATTACTATTGCAGAAAAGAGCCATTTAATCTTAAACCTGGAATTTCCCTCCATGCCTTTGCTATGACTGTAAACACAATCCCCATGTTCTTCCAATAGGAAAAATCTACAGAGCAAATTTTATGGTTTTGGTTGCTGATTTAATAGTAGGAAAGACATACTAGGCAGCTAAGTGGGTTGTCTTGCCTCAAACTGCTGATATGCACAACAAATGTCCTGTTCAAGATCAACATATATGAAGACTTTTGTAGTAAACAGTTTCCATTCATTAAACATGGAGTGTTGATCTCATTTGCTCTCATCTATGAGCACAAGTTCACTTGTGCTGTCGAGCACTTTACATCATTGAGGCAAAAGAGAAGGAGCTTTGTGGTAGGAACAATGCTAGCCCAGATCAAAGTCCAGCCATTGTAATGTGTCTGAAAACAAAGATCACCTACGTGAAAGTCTGGTTGTAGGTCCTTCATTGCACTCACTTTTTTCTAAATAAAAACAAACTCACTGCACTTTCTCATACATACAGCACAAAGGCAGCAGCGGGCCAGCCAAGCTTTTGCAGGCTCAGGCATTTAGCTAATTATCTTGCATAATGTCAAATGGAAAGCTTCCATATCTCTCTCTCTCTCTCTCTCTCTCTCTCTCTCTCTCTCTCTCTCTCTCTCTCTCTCTCTCTCTCTCTCTCTCTCTCTCTCTCTCTCTCTCTCTCTCTCTCTCTCTCTCTCTCTCTCTCTCTCTCTCTCTCTCTCTCTCTCTCTCTCTCTCTCTCTGCAGGCTCAGGATGGCTGTATCAAGGATAAGCCGTAAGAGTCCGAGAGCCTATTAGTCTTTAATATGGCTCACCTAAGGAATATATGTGACATGTTTACAAACCAATGCGCTTCTACCTGTTTCTGAATTACAGTTTGCCACAAACAGGGGCAGAATTTAGAAGGCTGAATTGATAGATATCATTGTTACATAACCGAGACTTGTCTCTAGATCTGGCCATCTTTTCCCTTTTATTTCTCGCTGTATAAAAGGTTCTGTGCTGACCTGATAAAAGATTAACTGGCACTTTACAATGTTTGTTTATGGTTATTTGAGCCGTCAAGCTCTCTCAGCACACTCCAAGTGCCCTGAACAATAGCAGTGCTGATGGTAACGCTGGCAATTTCCCCTGTTTTTTCTGCATGTGTGTCCGCAGGTCAGTGCCCGGGGATTCGCTCCATTGTTGCAGTTTGCCTATACGGCTAAGCTTCTACTCAGCAGAGAAAACATCCAGGAGGTCATCCGCTGTGCCGAATTTCTGCGCATGCACAACCTGGAGGACTCCTGCTTTCGCTTCCTGGAGGCTCAGCTGCGCAGCGAGGAAGATGGCCTGTCTCACAAGGTGGAGCCTGAGAGCAATCACGTGGAGGATGAAAGCATGCAACCTGAGGCGCTGACGACGGCAACAACTGCGGTGACGCTGCCAGGTTCTCCACGCTCTCGCCGTTGCACTGAGACCTCAAACTCCTTGCGGCGGCCAGACCACGATGGGCTGGAAGCAGCGGAGGACTTTACTGATGGGCGGATGGACTTTGAGCGACATGGCAACTCTGACCTGCCACGATGCCCTAAGTACAGGAAGTACCAGTGGGCATGCAACAAGCACAACAACGACGCCTCCTCACACACCAGTACCTCAGGTTATCCAAGCACATTCAAAGAGATAAGCATGCCGGCCTCGGTGCAAATCAAGCAGGAACCACGCAGTGAGGAAGAATCTATCTCACTTTGCCTCTCAGATGATGAGCAGGACGGAGGGGAAAGGGACGGCGTGGCTGAGATGGAGCTGGATGGTTCCGTCGCAATGGACCAACCGAAAGGCAGCAGCGAGTCACCCACTTGCCAACAAACTCACTTCAAGAAGGACCCAACTGGCACACCTCAGCAGCTATTTGCTAACAGACCCGTCAGTGCCCAGGATCAGGGAACCACTCAGGGAGACCACAAAAAAGACTACAGGCCTTTGCTTAGCAGTGAGCTTGGCATGCCTGTGGCATTCCCCAAAGACGCTGATGGTTTCCTGCCAGGGCTCTCGCTGAAGTCAGCTTCCGTTGATGGTGTGTGCAAGCAAGAGGCGGAGCTGGATCGCCGCAGTGTCATCTTTTCCTCAGGGGCCTGTGACCGTCTGGGTACACCCACCCACTCTCAACCCAGCGGGAACTCATTGGAGAAGGAGCTCTCAGAACACATGCCAAAGGGATTGTGGGCTGGTGCCAGCCAGTCCCTCCCCAGCTCCCAGACGTACCCCGCCACCACCACAGCCAGCGAACCGCCCCTGCTCTGCCGCCAAAGGCCCAATACCAGCTGCCCAGTGCCAATCAAGGTATGCTCGCGATCACCCCCCTCAGAAACCCGCACACGGACCTCAAGTTCCTGTTCGTCATACTCCTATGCTGAGGATGGTAGCGGCGGCTCCCCGTGCAGCCTGCCGCAATTTGAGTTTTCATCCTCACCGTGCCCCAACGTAACACGGTGTCTACCCGGCGAACCGCAGGATGCAGGCGGCGGGACGGAGGCGCTGTTCGCACGGGTGCGGCCCAAGATAAAGTGTGAGCAGTCGTACGGAACCAATTCCAGTGACGAGTCGGGGTCCTTTTCTGAGGGAGACAGCGAATCATGTCACGTTCAAGAGCAAGGCCCTGAGGTGAGGCTTTGTTTTTTCTTGCATATGTTTAACGTTTGTCAAGCCATCACTTCTGTGAGCGTCCTGTGCATCTCGTACCCTAATGTCCGTTCATGCAGAAACTGATTAGATTGTGCATCTGTTGTGCAATGCCCTCATGATATTAGACACTTCCCCTGTGATCCCTGTTCACTGAATCATTGAATAAAGCTGCAGACTCCTAATGGGCCAATAAACACTGTAATCATTTTCATGTCTGGACGGCCATGAACATGAAGGACTGCAATGATATTAGTCTGACCCTTGTGTGTTATATGTGAAAGGCTAATAGAGTTGAGCAGAGAGGAGCAAACTGGATTTGAAAACAATCAAGTATGGAGGTAGTGTCAAGCACAATGCAGTACAGTTAAGGGGAGTACAGTGTTGAATATACGTTTAAAGTAAATGGGGGGGTTAGATTTTAAGTTGAGTCATGCATTCAAGCCTCTATGGACAGCAAGCCAAGTCTGTTCATTCTCAAGAATGGATGAACATGTGTAGTGTTGGAAATGTTCATGTTAGCATTAGCATCATGTCTAATGCTTATTCTCTCTGTGCATATTTTGGATGGATAGACATGGATGGATCCTGCTACACTACACTTGGCTAGACAATTCTGTAGATTACTGTGATGATATAGTGTAGGACAACACAGTCAGATAACATATCTGTCCTCTTAACGCATTACAAACATCCAGTGTGAGTTATCTGAAGTGCTTGGCCTTCTGGAAAATCATTTTTTCTTTACTTCTAATTAATTGGCATTCGTATTACCACAGTTTAGCTTAAAAATGTAAATACAAGTGTTGGTAGAGTAAGGTTAGGACATGAGTGAAGAACTAGTGAGAAGAAAGAAAGATCTTAATTTGTACTGACTGGTGACAAGACCTGTAGGAACACATGCAGTGGCCGTGATGGAGATACTGGTCAGTTGCCATGGTAACATAGAACACTTAGGAAATAATTGGCTTATTTTCAGCAGTTTCTGCATTCTGTCAGTGTTTTCTTAAAGAACAACTAAATAAACCAATTGCTTATGTATAATTGCATTTAAATGAACCTGCCCATTGCCCCCTTCACACTAAGATAACATACTTTGTAGTACATTACTGTAGTAAGGTGATGTATAGTAGTATAGTGTAAAGTTTGGTTCAAAACTACATGAGTTAAGATGTCAGATACTGTATGTGTCTGTTATCACCCTTTGGAAGCTCTCATGTCCCCACAGTCTAGTTGCCATCTCACTGCTGCTTATTTTCTCACCTAAACATTATCAGTTCTGTGTGACTGAACTAATGAAAGTGACAAAAAGGCTGAAAGCTCACAGACAGGGTGTTACGGGTGTTTCTTAAAGGGACACTCCAACCAAAAATGAAAATTCTGTCATCATTTACCCACCCTGTATGTGTTTAGCAGAACAAATACATTTACAGGGTGGGTAAATGATGACAGAATTTTCATTTTCGGGTGGAGTGTCCCTTTAACTATAAGCACTTTTGGTCCTCCATAGCCTATAAATATATAGAAATTTGCAATGGAAGTGACATCATAACCATAAACATGCAAACTTTCTAAAATAATTTGTGTATCATAAATAATATTTGCACACTTTAAAAATAGGTTGGATGATCTTCATGGGCAATGATATTTTCCTGTTAACCAAGTAAACTAACTAAAAAGTGTATAAGAGGCAAACTTGTTTTTTAGTGATGGAAGCACCTCACAACTGAGGGACAGTTATTATTTGTGTAAATGTTAATTCTGGTCAGTTAGCTTTAATAATGGTATACTTTGTCATAGTTTTAATAATATAACTTTTATACAATTTACATTTTTTTAAAGGCACTTCAAAAAGTATGTCTCTATTTGACTTGCTGTCTTCCCTTTCAAGATGGTACAGTAATACAAAAATACAAGATGTTCCTCTCTGCCTCTCTCTGTTTGCACACTAAAGAGAGAGAGGGAGAGAGACAGAGAACGAACAGAATACAGACGGGGAAACCAACCCGATCTCACGAAATGCGTATAAATAACACGAAGGTGCAAAACCGTAAAATAAGTACGCCAAATTGCAATTTTGCGTGTATATCTGGCGTACTTATTTTACGGTTTTGCACCTTCGTTGTTATTTATACGCATTTCATGAGATCGGGCTGGGGAAACACAGTTTCAAAAATAACTTTAGCGTGTTGCTGGAAACAATGAATTCAATGAAGGAAGGAAGTTGTTAAACTGTAGGCTAGTCTTGTCCTTCATGGCCAGTCTAGTACTAAAGTTAAACCAAGTCTTTCAACTTCTCTCTCCTTCATGAGTCATTGACTTTATCACTTGCCCTCCATGACTAACACCTATTTAAACAGGAAGTGCTCAGATCCAAGAGCAACGGTATATTCCCGCATAATTCAATTTGGCTTTACTTCACCCTACTTCACTCCCAACACTAAGTATGCATGCTTTCTAAAGTTGACACAACTCCCCTGAAAGATATTAGAGAAGGGAAATTTATATGCTGTTTAAATCCCTCTGACATTTACCTGAACAGTTTGCTGTATAAGAAACTCATGACCATTATAATATCTGAGATCTCTTCTCCATGTTTGTACGCTCTAGTCATTTGGTTACTCTGGGTGAAGTATTGATCTCAGGGTGCGTGGGTATGATCAGAAACAGCCAAGAGATGAAAATCTCATTCTCACTTCTTCATTCTGCAGAGAGAGAAGAATTAACCCTTTAGTGAAGGTGCGTGCATCTCAGGAAGTGGGGAGTGAAGTCAGAACCATTTCTGTTCCTTTCATTCCATCTATAAAGCTGAGCCGCTCTCTCAATATGAGCCGACTGTGGTCTAAAAATTATTCGTCAGCCGTCACGTTGGTGAGCTGTAAAACCGCATACTCGAAATATGCTCAAGTTCATCATTTGCTTGCGAAAATAGAGTCGGATATGAATGAAGTTTTATGAATGAAGTTACTGTAACTTAACAACGGTAATATTTATAAATGACGTAACATTCATTTTTATAGTTGCCATTTTTAGACATATGGCTGTAGCGCAGATAATGTCTTCAACTTTTTTTGACCGTAGTTTTCAGCTTTTAGAACCCAGTCTGAAAGATCTTGACATGCTGAAAACACCTCACGTTACTCTTTATTAAATCGCATTGTTAAATAGGAGAAAATTGATTTTAAGATCTTAAAATTGTGTTTCCAACAAGATTGCACATACTGTTTTGTATTGCAAATGTGTAAGAAATGTACCACTGACTCAGACAGACATTTGTACAGGCAACACGCGCACACACACACACACACACACACACACACACACACACACACACACACACACTGGTCCTGATGGGGATAAAGCCCCACGGTGATAACAGACATGCCCATCACTCCATTAGATAAAGTGAGTGTGTGCGCGCGCGTGTGTGTGCGTACTTTCCCCATTACTCAACCCCTGTGGAGAGAGCCAGTAATAGCAACAAGGTTGAAAAAAAGGGAAGAAAAGGAGGAATATCTTAGGAGTCGTCTCAGACTGTTTACTTATCTGTGTCATGGCGTCTCATTAAGAGACATGTGAAACTGAGAGAGATGCATGGCTGCATAGCAGTGTGTCTGAAGTACAGTAATGATATTTGCCAGACCGATAATCTACACCCAAAAGCACACCAAAACACCAACTTCCCTTTTGTGGCAGTTGTTTTACACAATAAAATATATTTCCCCATTTTCCCACAGTTCCCTCCTGCACATGCCCATGCTAAGTGAAAGAAAGGGACAAAAAGACAGAGGCCACTTGGCTCCCAGTACCACAGTCCTACTTTTGCTTCAGAGCCATTTCAAGAAATATGACCTGTAGAGAGAGAGATGGAGAGAAACAGGAACACATTTGCCTTTGCACTTTGTCATCTTTGCTGTGTTCTTTAGTTTTCTCAGTAAGACACTAAATATAGACATTCTAACACCTTTACTGCCACACATACACCTACAACCGATAAACCAGGGAGGAGGAGAGAAATCTAAGAAGGTCATAAAGGAACAACATCTTGTACAATTTAACCATGTGTTTAACCATAAGATGTTTTTCTCTCTGTAGTCCAGCTTCATAGTCTGATCATTATGACACATCAAGTGCGTGTAGCAATTCTCAGTGTCGACTGAGAAGCGCGAGTAGAAAAAGGTCTGTGCATGATTTATTAATGATGCCATGGAGACCGTACGGGCCCACCTGCCAGCGCTCCGGGCCCCCTGCTGCTCTGCGCGAGACTGGGCCAGATTTACACTTTCATCTTCTGTGAATCCCAACCAGAGTTACCATACAGAGCAGTCCACTACACATGAACCAAACTGCTGTGGTTCTGCACGGTTTATGGGGTCAGAATAGCGCGACGCCCATGTGAGTTCTTAAGTAGGCCAATACTGTAGACAGTAAATGGGTTACACTGTGGTTGCCTCACACAATAATGTCACTTGTATACATTCATGATGCATGCAATAAAGAACACACATTTTATTTCGTCATAAGCCATCCTTTCAGGTTGATAATTTTAGAGACCACTCCAACTTTTCATTTCAAACCTGCATTTCTACAGGTATTGTGGTCATTCCAGTCCAGTGTCTGTTGAATTTGAACAAAATCAAACCTCAGGAGTGACAAAGTCATCCAACAGCAATGTGAAAGACTGACAGAATGACAGGACACATGAAAACTGTGATAAAAATCAAGGTTATCACATAAAAAAATATTTTTGAACTTTCCCTAAATACATGTACAAATATTACATGAATATGAACTTGTTTTCTTTGCAGTATTTGGTCTGAAAAATACACAGCACCTTTTCTGTTATTTTCACCTGTTTCTCCAGGTCTTATTTTCTGCAAATAAATGCAAATAGAAACAATATATTTACTTGAAATTTGGTTTTATCTAAACACCTACCTATTAATAGTAAATTCAGAAAAACTGAAATGATGCTTTGAAACGGCCTCTTTATTATTTCCGAGGCTGTATATTGTCAAAATAGACAAAGCGATTCTGCAACCTCTTTAGTTGTGGTAATACAACATAGCCTTGAGGGTTTATTGATTTTATAAAACAGATTACTACATAAAATATTAAAGGCACATCTTTTATTATCATCATTCTTTAGGTGTTGTGCAGTAGTAGGCACAGTAGCTACAGGTGCTTTGTTTGTATAGTTTGTATTTCTGCACATCTGGAACACTCTTTGAACACTGGGACTATTTGTTTAACACTATGAGGTGGTTTCCCAGACAGGGATTATCTTAAACCTGGACTAGGCCTTAGTTTAATTGGGAAATGTAAGTAGTTTTAACAAACATACCTTACTAAAAACATTACTTGTTTGCATTTGGAGACAACACAAAAGCACTGATGTATTTTGAGATATGTCAGTGCAAGTTGTTTTCAGTTTGGAGAGCTCTTATATTTTTTTTAGTCTAGGACTTGTCTAATTTCTGTCCGGGAAACCGCCCCTATATACAACTATATGTTTAACTATATACATTGGCAGTTTTTATAATTGGTTTAAGCAATAAAACTAGATTTTTGTAGATTTATGCAAAACAACAATACAATTATAGTAAAGTATAACAAGTAAATGTAACAATACAATAAAGTTATTTGTTAGCATTAGTAATTGCATGAACTAACAATGAGCAATATACATTTTTGGCATTTATTAATCCTTGTTATATAACTAGTTCATGTCAGTACAATTAATGTTAACCAATACAACTTTTGTTTAACAAAATGTATTAGTAAATGCTAAAAATGACATGAACTAAGATTAAAAAATTCATTGTATTACTATTGTATTAATGTATTACTAATAGTTTTGATACAGGAAAACTAAAACAAACACAATAATTTTATTAAGAAATTCTATAATTGTGAAACATTGTTGCATTGAATAGCCTACAAGTCTGTGCTCAGAATGTTAAGCATCACACTTGATTCTTCAGATAAAAGGAACGGAGGAGATCAAAGAACACTACCTAGGGTTCTAGCTAGCAGGTAATAGACACAAAGAAATAGAAAATAACTCCTGACTGGTTTACCTGCAGAGGATTGAATCCCACATGCCTTCTCTGTCTTCACCTGATCTCTCTCTCTCTCTCTCTCTCTCTCTCTCTCTCTCTCTCTCTCTCTCTCTCTCTCTTTCTGTGATAGCAGCAGGATTTCAGCATGTGACATCTTATAATTCCCCTCCATACTGTGATGGAGGAAAGAAAAATGATCCTTTATATTGCCAACAGACTGTAAATCAAACACATTCATGATTTTCTTCTCTGCTGAGTGTGCGTACAGTAGGCTATAGTTTGGGATGCACTGACAGCTTTGCTTATTAACAGTTGTGATTTGCATACTCATGCCCTCTGGAATGTGACAGAGGAAAAAATAGGATTGCTGCTGTAGTTTCTGTTAGAGACGGAGCTTATTTTTTCTTTCTCTACCCATTCGTTGTTTGTCCTCTCGGTCTCACTTTCTTTTGACCTCTTTGTTAATAAATGATGCTGGTAAATGTTAGACCTTGTGTCGTGAGAGCTCACGGGAAATGCGGTTGTATTTGTGACGAACTGTATTCTGCCGCCCTCTAGTGGTGAAGAAATACATTGCAAGTTGTTCAGATAGTATTAAAGAAAGTACAAAGTTAATCTAAAGTGAAATAATGCTCATGTCTGTCTTCACAGGTCAAGCTTCCTTTCCCCGTCGATCAAATCACGAATCTTCCACGCAACGATTTCCAAATGATGGTGAAAATGCACAAGCTGAGCTCCGAGCAGCTGGAGTTCATCCACGACGTGCGCAGGCGCAGCAAGAACCGCATCGCAGCCCAGCGCTGTCGCAAGAGAAAGCTCGATTGCATCCTCAACCTAGAGTGTGAAATTCGCAAACTGGTAAGACACCAACACACCTTTCTTGCCAAAACATTTTCTTAAACATCTTAGGCAGTTATCGGTTATCAAAAGCAACATCTCTGTCACGTTGCCATAGCAGCACCGGTACCTGTCAATCACAGAACCAGTCCCCTGCTGTCTCTTATGTGGGAGGCGGGGCCAGCTGCCTTTGATGTGTGATGACAGCGCGTGCTTTGATGACATTTTCGTGTGCTCCGCAAAAATATATTAACTGAAATCAAGAATGAATTCATGAAGTCGTGGTGTGTGTGGTGAAATGTATAGCTGGGGGACATTATTATTGATAAATGATAAAACACTCTATGGCAATAACTTGAATTGTATTAACTCACCAAAGGCAGTTTTTGGTCACGGTTGATCTGTTCCACACATGCAAAATGAAAACACTGTGTATTTATGTGTGCCACATCACAGGTGTGCGAGAAGGAAAAGCTCTTGACGGAGCGTAACCAGCTGAAGGCGTGTATGGGAGAGTTATGGGAGAATTTCTCTTGTCTGTCAGAGGAGGTGTGTCGCGACGTGCAGTTGAGCCCAGAACAGGTCCATCACTACTGCCCCATTCTGCGTCCAGGCAACGCCCCCTCCGTCAACCCTGGCAACCAGGCCCCGCCCACCGGCAGCATCGACCTCACCGTTTGCTCCACCCCTGAACCGAGCTTTCTCAAATCGCCCCGCGCAAAAGACGGGCAACCGAGATCGGCCAAGTGGAAGACCGGAAACGGGCCGAAAAACGCAGGCAACGGTAGGGGGGAGCAGGAGGCGGGGCTCTCCCTGGAACAATCCAATCAGACGGTGACAGTAGACTTCTGTCAGGAAATGACGGAAAAGTGTACAACCGACGAACAGCCCAGAAAGGACTGTTAATGACGGCGGTTTATGTGTGTGTTTATTTGTTCGTTTAATGATGTTTTTTATTATTTAATTTAGATGTCTTCTGACAAACCCTCAAAACTCGAGGGCTGTGGAGATGGCCAGCCTCTGCCAGTGTTTTTGTTTTGTTATATATTTATGTCTTTTTTTCAAACAAAGGTTGACACTACAGTTGTCTTAACAGCAGCAATACTGTTCTCCAGGTTCTCCATCATTCAGCCATGGCAGAGTGGCTGAGACCTTTTCACAGAACTTCAAGATGGTGCTACACCTTTCCATGACAGTGGAACACTGTCTGTTTCCTATTACAGTCCATTTGAATGGGATGTGCCCTGAGCACATCTCAAATTCAGACCTCTATGGACCTAGCAGCAGCTTTTTGCTCTCTCTCTCTTTCTTCTCACCCTCCTCTCCACTGTTCCTCTACCTCTCGACCCTTCTCTCTTTCTCTCTCTTTGTGGCCCTTGCCACAGTCAACTCAAACTCAGGAAATATTCTGAATGTTCAGTATAACTCATGAAAAAAAAGAATACAGATTCTGTATACACGAGATTCTTTTTCTACAGCAGCTAGACTGTATGTCCATATGCAAAAATGTCTTCTGCATCATACGTTTGTAGTGTCTGTGTACCGCAACACTTAATTTGTACAGACGGTGGTATCTCGAAACATTCCTACTTTGCCTTCCATAGCACTGATACGAAGTACGCCGGACAGAGGGATGAGTAAAGAATGATTCAAAGCGTTGCGTCGGCCACCTTTTGCATCAGCAATACTGTACTATTTAGATGTGTTTTGAGGATAATGTACTAAAGTGCTTGCTTGGCAGAAAGCATATTGTAAATACTACGGAGCATGGAGACGGTTTGGGTAATATTGTACAGGTAGAAGTTTAGATGGGTTTTTGTTTATTTGTGTTTTGTTGTTTTGTTCTCTGGGGTTTGATCAAGCACCTTTTGTCACGAAGGGAAAATCTTTGCTGTTTCCTGTCTGAAACGAATTCCCCATGACAATGGGTGCGCTTAAACTCAGGAAACTAGCATCCCTTGCATCCACACGCATGCACGCACACACACGCTAACACACGGCGTTCTCGTACAAACCCCCCCCCAACCGTGCGGCGCAGAGCCCCTTGCATGTCTTGCATTGGATGTAAATGGTGTGGATGGTTTCGTGTGCGTAGTGACCTCACTTCCCCCGGTGAGCTAGAATTCTATAAATGTGAAAGAGTCCCGGCTTGTTGCGCTAACTATTTCTTAGCAGTATTTACGAATGCGGCGCACGGGCTGCGCTCACAGACGCCTCTCTGAACAGTTTCAGTGTTATTTGAAAACAAACATCAAACCAAACAGGGATTTTTTGAGGTAAACCGCTCTTGACAGGAAGTCGCTTTGGCTCTTTCTGCTCTTTTTCTCAGCACTTCTGAAAGGGTCAAGTTGTGTTTCAGTACCCTTAAAAGTCTGAAATCGGAGCACTTAACACAGACACTTAAAAGTGTCTCTCCAGACAGAATATCGAATACATTTTTGTGCTATTAACAGCATCTTTCATTTCCTGAAATTTCACAGGTTCATAGAAAACAGATCGAATATTGCAGTAGGAGAGAGTGTTCAAATCATATATTTACGGAAGACACTAAAAAGCTATCGGGTGTAAAAAAAATGGGAACCCATTCTTTAAAGTTGTCCTGAATTTCCCCTTATTGTACATTTGTTAGATGAGTATATCCATACTAATCGGATTGCATGCTGCCTGTATATTTTCTATAGTTTGTTTAGAATTTGTTTCAAAATATACTCCTTAAAAATGGTTCCCAAATCCCATAATAAATAATGTTCACTGTTCTAGTAAGAAAAAATGGTTTAGAACTGAACTCCCGTCTTTCATTCTGAAAGATCTCCCAATGCCACACAGTTTGGAATGGAATAATTGTTCATTTGAACAAATGTTGACCCCTCAAGTAACGTGTGCTTGCTTGAGTCTAATTTGAGATATTCAGATGCGTTTCAAGTTCTCAGCCATACATACATACATAATTCTATACCCACTAGTATGCAAGGCACACACACACATACATAAACACACCATACTCCTAGGGATGTAGAATCTAGAGGTGTTGTGATGGATAGTCGTGCTGTTGTTTTCATTGTGGATCTGTTCTTTCTCTCTCTTTCTCTCTATTTTGTTGTCTTTCTAAGAAATTTAAACAGTATTTGCCATTTCTAAATTGTAATCAGGTACAAGACTAGAACTAAAGATTTATGGGTCCAAGTGGACATTTGTGCACACATATGCAAATCATCCCTATAATGTTTTTTCTTATGATTATTTCACATTGCGTATTGTATACATAACAAATCATCGTGGAAACGTGGAAAGTATGAATTTCCACTTGACAAGCACACTGTTGTTCAAGGTCCCACCTTCATCAAAGCTACAACAACAAGCATCCGGCATCTTCCTGAGATTCTCCAAAAATCTGTGTGTTTATAGCTACTTATGTTCCTCGGATAACAATGGATTTGTCGTGTTGTACGTGATAAGGCTGATTCCTCATGCTTGCACACTTGGCCTTAAGAGCCTGGCGTTCAGGCTGACATTTGGATGCAGATATGGACAGCGATAAAAACGGTGGATTCGGTCACGTGACGGTGGAATTCTGACCTCTGTTAGCCTCGGCTACTAAAAGCTGCATGATGTTTGCCTTCACAGTGGCTTTAAGGGTTCAACTCGGTCACCCGGTTAAATAAGCTTGTTAGCTCCCCTACCCACAACACTCCTGCTAGTTTTGGTTGTTTTACAGAGGTTTTATTTTCGTATCAGACTCGCGGTTGCTCTTGTATCTTGTCTCAGGGTGCGTGCCAACATTTTTTGGTAATAACTTGGTTTTCAGATCTGTTGAATCATTTCTGTTTTTATTTGCAAATGTTTTGTGTCTTGCATTTTTGTGTGTCATTGGATTCTTAAAGCTAATGGGTGAATTTTTATCGTTTTTAAGCTAATAATAATTAATGAGGAATAAATAGATTTGCACAATTCTTGTGGATAAAAACCCAACAAGGGCTATCTCCAAAAACAGTTCATTTTGGGTTGGGATTTGGCTGCTATAGCTCACTTCTTAAGCTCTCAATCTGCAGTTTGCAGTCAGCTAAAAGCAAATGCGTATTAGAAGTATATTTTAAGCTGCAGATGTTATTTAGTATTGAGTATCGATACTGTAACAGTAAACACCCTACACATGTTTAACATTGTTTGTTTGTTCGTTTTGTTCGTGCTGCTTTTCTGAAACATTAACACTGGCGTTCCAAAGGTTGCTCTTTTGACAAGGATGAAAAACTTGCCTTTCTCACAATTTGCTTAACTTTATAAAACATTTGGTATTCCGATCACACAGGCTGAACTCATCAAAACAGAGAAACGAAAAGGCAAAATGTTTACAAAAAAAGTGTCACGTTTTTATGAGAATTTTGCCATGTACATAGAAATTGTGAGGCTAATATGAATGGCTAGGTTTAGTATTGTCTGTTTGTTTTATACGTTTTTAAAAGACAAAAGAGAAACGGCCGTTTGATAACTATGCTCCTTCCTCGAGTTGTCTTTTCACCTGACGGCGATGTTCCAGTGTTACAAAGTGCACCTCCGACTTTGCCTTAGAACTGACAGAGGCCATAGTTCACATTCAAGTGAAGTGTGTATGCAGGGGCAGTGAGCCCCCATATTTCGGCTAGCAGAGCTCTCTCTCTCTCTCTCTCTCTCTCTCTCTCTCTCTCTCTCTCACTCTCTCTCTCTCTCTCTCTCTCTCTCTCTCTCTCTCTCTCTCTCTCTCTCTCTCTCTCTCTCTCTCTCTCTCTCTCTCTCTCTCTCTCTCTCTCTCTCTCTCTCTCTCTCTCTCTCTCTCTCTCTCTCTCTCTCTCTCTCTCACTTATCTACCTGTGAAATCCTTCATACCTCTCATAACTGGTCAATGACTGTATCAGCAAACTGCATCAGGTGTTTTTTCTACATGCTTTTTACACAGATTATATGGATTATTGTATTGGTAGGTTTTGGTGCATCATTTTTAATGGAATAGCTCTTTGGCTTGTAGTCACAGAAGTTGTTTTTCCTCTCTATCTCTTATTCTGAATCTTTTCTCAGTTTTTTTTTTTCTAGAAGACTGTTTTGTGTTAATATTGTCGATTTGAGGTAGCTGTTTCTTTGCTCATTCTGTACTAAGAGTTTTTACATTTTTTCATTTTGAAATGCTACATGACACCTAATGAATTTAATGACTTAAAAACCATTGTACATACGGTATTGTGCAGAACTCATTTTCATGCATTTCAATTGCTAGTGTTATATAAATGACAGATTTTGTCTAGACACCATTTCTGTTTATGAAATAAAGAAACATATCATGAACGTTGTCTCATGGTTGAATCATGTACGATTTTCACTTTTTTGCTTAATAGTTTACATTGGTTGCATAATAATATAATATAATATAAAATACTGTTTGATATACACTATATTTGTGTGAAATAACACGTTTCTGTGTTGGGACAACACATTTTGGGATACTTTTAACACAACATGTTTTGTCCCACACGGTGTTAAAATGAACACGTCCTTTTTCACATATACTGTACTTCTTTAGTTAAAGATGCCCTCGGACATGCTATTAGACATCAGCACATAATTGTGTGCTATAATTGGGAAGCCCTACTGTAACCAGTGATGTCTAAACTTAGCTGATATTGATGGAAATGCTAATAAGGCCAAGGTCAGACAATTTACTAAAGTCAATCAATAAACAGAACCACCAACAGAAGCTTAGACAAAACTATAACTACGTTCTATAACAAAAGACATCAACACATTACAATCACAGAATATGCAAACATAAACAATTGAGCTACTGTAATGTCAGTGATTGAACTTTTTTCTATTTTATAATTCACCACCAGATGGCAGAATAATGCCATCTGGCATTAAAAAAAATCAAAAAAGCACACAGTTCATCTAAACTTTTCAAATCATGCTATTAAAAAGTTTATTTAAAATATGACATTTTGAGGAAGAGTAAGCAGACTTCTGATGATAATATTGCAGTGATTATAAACACTCTCCATATTAACCATTTTAATATCTGAGGTTTGCTACAAATACGTTAAAAAGCCCTTAAACATGGACTGATGTAAATGTATCCACTCTAAACTTCCAAAAAGTCTATATATTACAATTCTCATATATACAATAAATATACAATAACTGCTTTTGAGCAAGTGCAAAACTTCCACACATCAACAACCGTTTTGAAGGATTTATTGAGAATAAGCCAGATAAAACTAGTTGCTATTAATATAAAACCAAAACATTATTTTATTAATTTTGCATTTAGTCAACAAAAGCAAAGTCAGGGGAATAAACAGCGGTGGCCATCTCTTTGCTATCCACTGAGCAGATGGTTGATTCTTTGTCACTTTTTCATGATCGAAGAGAGTTCCAGAATCATGCTCTGAAAAATCAATATGTATGTTTACTGTATGCATTATTATTATTATACAGATTAATATCAAAATCTCGTGTCTAATGTACATCACATAAACATTGCCTAAACGTGATAATCAACATAGCATGTTAACTTAGAACATTACTAAAAACGTGTTAAGGTTTGAAACATTAGAAAAACAGAACAAGTTATGTTAAATGGCATTTGCATTGCTGGACTCACCATTGACATTCTTCGAGCGCTGGCTGGTGGTGGTGTCATTGCGGGACTCTCCCCCTGAGCTAGATGGTTGGCTTCAGCATCCGATCCGCTCTTTGAAGCTTGACTATCCGTTGAACCCTCTGAAAGCTCCCGAGACATGAAGCTGGCTTTTCTGGCAGTGGGGAAGTTTCCACTGTCTAGGGAATCGCTCTCCTCGCTGAAGTCTTTATACTGGCTGACCCGACTCTGTTTCCGCAGGGCGTTCCATAAGGCGGCTGGTATCTCTATATGACTGGCTCTGAGTGAAGCTCTGGGCTGCTGATTTTCATATGTCGGCTGTCCGGAGCCCCTGGGTCCAGATTCCTCACTGCTGCAGGACTGTGGACGGTTCTGAAATTCAGGCCGGCTTGGGAGTCGGTTCTGTCTGGCGTGCTGGTCATGTCCATTAGGATCATTGTTTGGCAATTTCTGGTTAGAAAGAGGACCGGTCATTGGCATGTAGTGAGGGAAAGTTTCCAAATGTCTATCGGGGACGTTTGCTAAAGACATAGGAAGTGTGAAGTGCATACGTTTTTGTGGTGAGCAATTGGTAAGGAGACACACCTGTTGGACCATAGAGTTTTTCTTTGATCTACAAATGCTGTCTTCATCCCCATGGTACTTCGATCCATAGATACTCTGCTTGATCTTTTTGACACCAAGATGAAATATCTCCAGGAGATTGAGGAACAGAGATACTCCTGCAATGACCAACATGAAAATCATAAAAATGTTTTTCTCCGTCGGTCTGGAGACGAAGCAATCCACGCTGTTGGGACAGGGATCACGCTCGCACTTGTACAACGGGGCCAGTCCGATACCATAAAGCATGTACTGCCCCACTATGAATCCAACCTCCACCACCGATCTGGTCAAGATATGCAACACGTACGTACGCAGTAAGGAACCCCTTAAAGGAGCCTTCCTCACTTTCTTCTGCTCTTCAAGCTTTCGAAGTTCCTTCTCCATCCTTTTATGTTCCTCTAAAACAGTCTCTGTCTCCTCCAGCTCCACCTTTAGTTGAGCTTTCTTCTTGTGCCGTTCCTTCTCCAGAGCTCGGAGTCGGTAAAGTGCGTGTCCCATGTAAACCAAGGACGGCGAGGAAACGAAGATGATCTGTAGAACCCAGTAGCGAATGAGGGAGATGGGGAACGCCTGGTCATAGCAGACGTTTTTGCAGCCAGGTTGCTCCGTGTTGCACACAAATTCGCTCTGCTCGTCATCCCAGACGTCTTCCGCGGCGACTCCGAGCACGAGCATGCGGAAGATGAAGAGGATCGTGAGCCAGATTTTGCCCACGATGGTGGAGTGTATGTGAACCTCCTCCAAGATGCTCCCCAGCAAGTTCCAATCACCCATTTTCACATGGCCTAAAACTAAAAGATGTTACATTAAACTTATCATGTTAGTTCTGTTTCTCTTACATTCGAGGAGATTGAATTTGTTTGTATTGTAACATAAGACACCAAATAATGTATATAAAATAAAAACTCACATTTTGGTGGGATACACGGAGTACTTTCAAGACCAACACATCACCAAAACTCAAGTATCCTTGGGTCGCCCACATGGGAATAATTATCACTTCTATCTTCCGCAGCGAATGAAATCCAGTTTATCTGTTCACTGAACTCGTACAACACTGCTATTGATCTGTGGGCTGGGCGGAACCCGGAGGGGGATAACTTACATCACAACTGTTAAGGGCATGTTAGCAACAATTTCAAATACCCCACGACCTATGTGATATATGTAGAAAAAACCCAAAGCACAAACAAAAGGTAAGACACAACCTAGAATATCATGTTACCACAACATATGCACATGCAAATAAAACATTGCCTGTCCCGAATTTTTTCTGACAGTGCATAAAACAAAAGACACTGTGCGATATCCAAAATGCAATGCAACTTGACTTTCATTTGCACTGCAAGGAATATCACATTTTAATGCCTCTTTTTGGGCTCATTATTTCAAATTAAGATACTATATTTAAGAAAAATGTCAAATAACGTTACACTACTCACATGCAATGCAATTTGGCCATTATGTGACAACAATGTAGCATAATTATTTTTTAATTATTATATAATGCCTAGTGCTTTTGGCACTTTTTCGTTATTTCAGTATGGACATGTAAATTAAATCTGTCCTGCTGAAGTAGTGATGTAAGGTGCCAATGTCCAACTTTTGCCTGCTGTCTAGACTACACTGTAATGTCAATAAGTTTTGAATTATTCCCAAAATCATTACATTAATAGCAGTCCCTGAGTTATAGGAACATGTCCAAAATAAGTGTGCTCACTCTACATTGCTATAAGAAAAAACTCAAAACTCAAAATAAAACGTAAATAAATATGCTTTATTTTACAAACATTGCAAGATTTTCAGAACTTCAAATATTTACACATTTTATTTTCAAACAAAATATAATTCTTAAGGAAACATTTCCACAACTAGATATCTCAGTCTTTGAAAAAAAATGTACACACACATATATATATAGATATACACAAGGCAAAGTCCTATTATCTGTAACAAGACAAGAACATGTAATGTTTAAGTTACTAATATTATCAAATTGCACCTGTTGTGGAGAATAAAATGGCAGCACCAGTATCTTTTTGTTTCTGTCTACTTGTAGAGTGATGTGATAATGGTGAAGTATGAGGCCTGTTAGTGCAGAAGCATTTTAGTTTTATAAAAGCATTTGCATTCTGCAGAGGTAGGTCTAAAAACAAGGCATTATGAACTTTTTGAAACCTGTCAACCTGTAATAAAAAAATCTTTGTTCATCTTTTAATTAAAAAAAAATGTGCCTGCATCAACAAAACAGCAACATCTGTATTCTGCTTACCGTACCAAAATTTAAGAACAAGTAATTGGTATAGTATTGTACAGGGCCCATGCGATAAAAACATTACATGTTTTTAACCACCTTTGACTTCTTGTATCCGTTTATATCTTTAACACAATCAGTTGAGTTACAGTAAAGAGTACAAGACTGAAAATATTTCTCGATTTACTAAATAAACGATCCAAATGTTCAAGTCTGTATGTAATTCCAATTTCACCAAATGTTCACCAAAGAATAGAGAGAATCAAGACCATGTTATTATACCATTTACAGTCCCAAGTGTTAAGTGCTTTCTCAAACATGTCACAAACAAACACATTTGCGAACTCATTTCCACCTCAGAAGTCAAGAGAGAGTTCAGTATGAGCAAGAATGTCTGTTGACCTTTGACACTTTAAACTTGTCTTGTTAAATCAGTTCTCCATTTTTTCTTTCTTCTTGAACAGCTTCAACAACTGACCAAATCTCTCCTCAATCTGTCAAATTGCAACAATTATTAATTAATGACCAGATTGTTAAATTGAAGGCATATTTATGAGGACTTACAATAACAAAGCATACCTGTTCTGTTGACTTTTTTAACCGCTTTGATAAAGCAGCAAACGTCTTGGGTGAAGCACCCTTCATTTTTAGCTCAACAAGAATGTCCCGGTCTTCATCCCTGTGAACAAATTCAATTTTAAAACGTTGCTCTAAACATTTTGCCATAACAAAACAGGATGTTTCAATCAGCTCACCTGGTCCACGTCACAACCACTTCCCCTTTCTTCCTGATGACATTCTTTGCAGAAAGGCTGCTAGAGGACACTGGGGATACTGCAACTTTCGTGCTTGTTTCTTTGGGAGATTTTGATCTTCTTATATGCCTTGACTTGCGATGTTTATCTTGGGACTTGTCAGTTTTGGGGCGCTTTGCTTTTTGCTCCGAGTGATGTACTTTACGTTTTCTTGACACCCTTTCAACTGTTGCTTTGACCTCTTCTGAACTGCTAACCTTAAGAAAAGCATCACTGGAAACCTGCTTAGCTTTGTCATCACCACAAACATCTTCAGATAGAGATTTTTGACTTGGAAGAGCATCTATTGTTATCTCCGAAATGTGACATGTCTCCGTTGACTTCCCTAGGATATCACCCAATGTGTCTTCATGTGTGGGGCCCAAGTCTTCATTGGATGGAGAATGGTTTCGATAAAAAGCAGGTTCTTGCTCTGCAGCTAAAACAGACTGCATCTTCTCATTCTGACCACTATCCATTGGGCTGGTAGATGTGTGTCTTATTCGTACGATGAAATGATCATTTGACTTCTCCATTACCACAGCCTGCATTGGTAAATTGGGTTTAAACTGGAAAGCAGACGGATCAGTGTCCTCCCATGTTCTGTCAGGACTCGATCCACAGCTAGAGTTGTCCGTGTCGAGAGAAAGATGGATGTCCTGCTCTCTGGGATCTTCTCCATCGAGAGCATCTTCGCTATAATGGGCACTCATAATACTATTCGGGGCAGACAGTGGCTGTCCTGTTCCAGGGTGCAAGAAACTCAAGTGACTATCTGACTTTAGAGGTGAAGGAATGGTAAGGGACACAGCTAGATCTTCAGCCAGAATAGAGAAAGAACGCTGAGACATTATAGTCGATTGTGCAGGCAGCCGGGATGGTTCGGAACTAGAGGGAACTTCTAACAAGCAGCTCTCATCGAGAATTGCTGGGTCTACAAGCATTTTGCTGTTAGAAGAAAACTTGTAAGGAGAAATGGAAGACCAGGATGTGATGAATTTATATGGAGTTATCTTGTTAGGGGTCATAATCCCAATCAAACTATCCCCTGGAACTTCTTCCTTTCGAGGTGTGCTGACTGGCCAGCATTGACTGTCTCCTACTGGAAGTCCGGGTTCAAGCAAATCAGACCCTTGCAACAAACACTTAAATATCTCTCCCATTTGAGAGTCAGAGACCAAGTTATAGGTTAAACTTGATGTTTGTTGCTCTGTGAGAATTTCAAAGTCCGACTTGTCATGTGTGGATCCATTATTAGAGAGACGGCGGACGCAGGGTGAGCTTTTATTCTCAGATCCAGAGGTGCTTTCGAGGACAGACTTTTCAGACGATGCAGAAGGAAGTTGTTGTGATGTCTTCATGTTTGTCAGCTCATCATCTTCCTGCATGACAGCTTTTATATTTTTTCCCCTGCTACCAAGTCCCCTAGGAGGGGGCAACTTAATTAGAGGTGTCTCTTTGACACAGTTTCCGGTGTCAATTTTAGCTTTCTTAGCCCTGTGAACAGATGTTTCAAGATCT
Source organism: Oreonectes daqikongensis (assembly GCA_026939265.1). Lineage (NCBI taxonomy): Eukaryota > Metazoa > Chordata > Actinopteri > Cypriniformes > Nemacheilidae > Oreonectes > Oreonectes daqikongensis. Next base: position 4,838,926 of record JAOTQM010000351.1, on the reverse strand, counting down.
TTTTCCACAACCTCTTTTCCATTAACAGTTGTATTTTTATCATCAGCTGAGCATGCATTCACTGACGGCTCAGAGCTATTTTTAAGCGCCGCCTTCAGTTCCTTGAACAAGAAGTCAAACTGCCCGTCCACAAATGTCCACAATTTCTGCTTGAGGTCTCCAGCTTTCTGATCAAAGATACGGTTGACAATGCCATTCTTTGTGACCTTGCTCATGATAGAAGTTATAATCTTACTGAGTTTACCTTTGATGTTATTATCCTGATGGCCCAACTTATCAAAGTCAACTGCATTGACAAATTCTGTAAAAGAAGCCTGAGACATATCCACTATGCAGCAGAAGGCAGTGTTGGTGACATTTTTGTGAAGCTTCATGTACTTCTTCCTCAACTTAACCCGTATATTTGCCAGCCTGTCCATAAACTCATCCAAAGTATGGACTGCTGCTATCAATGGCAGGCTGACCGTTTTAAAGCGTCTCTTAGTTGAGGTGGGACTGGTACTAGAAGCAGGAATCACTGAGCTCTTGGGATTAGAATATTTCACAGGGGTGCAAGATTTCTTTTGAGACACTCTTTTTCCAACTGAAGATAGCTTTGGACTTGAATGAGATCCTGAGGTTGACTTGTCCTGTTCTCTTGGTGGAGTCTGAATAAAGAGAGGTCCTTCTTCCTCACTCTCACTCACTATCTCACCATCCTCTAACTCTTCTTCTTCAGTTCCACTAACTGCAAGAGAATCTACTGTCCCCTTTTGGGGGACAGATGTAACAGAAGAGTCTGGCGACTCATTCTCTTTGTTCATGTCCATGTTCACTTTATCACTTGTCATGTTGGAGAGGTCTTTAATAGAAAAACACAAATGAACATTAGCACAATGTATATACATTAATATATAAAATGTGACAGATATATTTCGATATATAGATTTGGCCTAAGATACAAATTATGATATTAAACCCACACTTACCTTTGCTAAGACTCTTGACATGCGGTTGCTTATCAGCACGAAGAGGCTGAACTCTCTTCACCGGACGGACTGGGCTCGTGAGAGGGCTAATGGCCTCTGGGATGACTTTGATGTTCTTAAGTGTAAGCATCATGGAGTCTTCATCGTGGCACAACACATCAGAACTATATGACTTTAGGTTCTGCTCGTTTTTCTCTGTGGAATCTGGCTCTGAGAAACTAGCCTGCATGAAAGATGTTGTCTCATCTCTTATAGTGGTACTTGCAGCTGTTGCGTTAGGACTCCATAATGAGCTTTGATGGGATTTTTCAGCAATTTTCAAATTGTCAGATGTCTGGGATATTTCAGCAGGCTTTAGATTTTCAGATGTATCGCTTGCCCTTTCATTGTCCTGTTTGGAAGTACTCACTTCTGCAGCATTACAAATAACTGTGCTTTGGTCATCTACAGTAATTGTGCTGGAGGAAACCTCCATGGTGACAGAACTTTCAGAAATCTCAGAGGAATTACTCATAGGAATATTACACGCCTTGTCAGAGGACGACACATTCTCTTGACAAATCCCTGCAGGCAGTAAATCCTGAGAGTTAGGCTGAATTCCCAGTGTAGAAGTCTCCTCAGATACAGTAATGATGGGATCCGGTTTCTGACAATCTACTATTAAATCAGGAGTATTTTCTGACACTGTCAACTTCTGTGACATTTCAGTGGACAAAATATTAGAAACAACAGGATGAACTATAGTTCCTGAGGAGTTTTCTGTGCAGTTTGGACTTATACTGTTTTGAGAGTGTTTTGCACGGTTTAATTTTGATAATGAATCTTTATCCAAGGCATAGAGGTCTGATGTCCTGTACGTTTTATTTTCTGAAATTGTCTCAATTGCTGGCACTTCATCCACCACCTGTTGATTCACAGCGGCCTTCTGTTCCTGAACCTCCATATCAGTTTCTTCTGTTGAGGACTTTTCAGAGGTAACAGCTGTGATGAGATCATCAACTTGTCCTGATTGTTTGGAAGAACTGGTAAGGTCAGGCTGTTTAACTATAGTTGTGGGCACAGAGTCTTTATTTATCTCCTCAACACTTTGTTGGCTGTTCTGTAATTCATCGATAACAAAGAATTCCTCTCCAGATAGTTCAGATATTCTACCATTGTCAGCAGAGGCATCTTGAGCTGTTGCTCCAACAGGCTCCTTAGAATCAGAGGACGATCTTTGCTTTTTTAGAGGGGATAAAGTGAGGTTTAACGTTTCCATGAAACTTAGTTTTCTGTCTGGACTATTATCCTCTTTTGTTTTGCTAGGATTGCTACTGATAGCTACCGATGATGGTGACCCTGTATGGATAGATTCATGGTGTATGTTCTGATCATCCTTACATTGTTGACCTTCTTCAACACCCCTGTCCTTTTTAAGTAAAAAGCCCTTTAGATTTTTGTTTTTCGATTTTCCAGCTTTCTGTGCCATAATCTCCTCGGAACAACCGTCTCTCTTTCTTTCTCTGTCCTTGTGTTTAACCTTTTCTCTAGAACAATACTTATCAGAACTTGCTTTCTTGTCAGGACTCTGAAAAACTTTCCTTTTAGAGTTATCATGGCTCAGTGACTTTTTGCTATTTAACAAAGAATCATCAATTCTGCTTGATGATTTTCCCTTACAGTCATCCTTTCCTTGAGAATCACATTTGGTGCGCCTGTTGTCCAAAGCATTAGCTTGTTTCCTTGACCTTCCTTCTCTACACTTTTTATCTTCCTCTTTCTTATCTGACTCCTTTGCACTTTTCCGCTCATACTCTTTGCTACCTTCTGACCTGTTGCTTTTTCTTTCTCTACCTCTGCTATGACTCTCATCACTTTTAGTCCTGCCACTTTCCTTCGGTCTGTTTTCATGCTCTCTGTGTCTGTCCATTCTGCTGCTCCTCCTTTCTGTACTGGAAGATGTCACTTGCCTTTTCTCCTCCTTCCTTTGATGACCACTTGACTCTTGTTTCTCCATTTTGTTGTTCTGGGAATGGCTATCTTCATCCACCAGAGTTGGTCTCTTTAAGCCACAATGTCTTGCTTCTTTGCTGGATCTGTCTGTATCTTGAATACTCTCTTGACTCTGTGTCTCCATATCTGCAGCTGTCTTTAGTGAACTTTTAAAAGGCTGGGAAGAGACTTCAAATGACAAAGCTTTGTGTGCCTGAGAGGAAGGGCTTTTAGATCTTCCTGAACTTTTAAGAATGACAGCTACTTCAGGCAGATGATTTTTAGTTTCACTAGACACAGAGCTGGCTTTAATAATCTCTCCTTCAGTTCTTCCAGACACTTTTTTCTGGGATTTTTGAGATGCATCCTTGTCCAGCAAATTACACTCTTTGTCACGGCTAGTGTGTGTTTGAGACTTTTTTAGTAAGTCTACCTGTCTTGAGGGACAGCTCTTGTCCTGTAAGCTACTAAGACTGTCAGAAGTTGTACTAGGAACTGTCAATCTAGCATTACACATTTTTTGAGAATTTGAGGCATCGGCAACTTTTGACATGGTAGGATGTTTTATACCATCTGATGTTCTGTTAAGATTGACACGTCCGTGCTCTTGCTGAACAGTTTTACTGTCAGATCTAGCAGCAGAGTTTTTGTTCTGACGATTTTCAAGATCATTTCTAGGGCACCTTTGGAGCACTTCAAAAGGTTGTGGAGCTACAGGTGACGCTGTTGTTTTCTCCAACACAGTGTTTTTGTCCTTGGGCTTATTTATTTCACTTGTAACTCTGTCTTGTCTAGAAACTCTAAGTGCATTGTTCAAACTGAGCCTTGTGTTCACCTGACCCATTTCCATTGGAGATTGATGAAAAATTTGACCATAACATCCACGACCAGACCTGCAATGAGCACACCAAAAAAGGTCAAGTAATGTTTAAACAATACCATGAAATCCAAACTAAATCAATTTTATTGCTGATATAAGTACCAGAGCTGGAGATTTACCTATTGCTGAGTCTGCTTATCTCTTCATCCTTACGTACAATTTCCATTCTAGCAGTCTTGATAAGAGAACAAATGTTCTTCTTCAGGAGTGTGTTTTCATTGTTCAAACTTGAATTCTTGAAAAAATAAAATAATAGTTCAGCACAATTGTATTAAAAACACACCTAGGAAAAAAACAAAAAGCCAAATGACAAAGAAATCATTAGAAATTAAACAAACCTTTGTCTGCAGTAGTTGTAACTTTGAGATCAGCTCCTTAACCTGTAGCTGTGCAGCATCAAATTTTTGCTTCAACTGTAATAAGTCACAATAAGAAAAATTAAATAGTTTTTAATCCTTTTTTACTGTATAAGCAGATAAACTCGGTTGAATTGACTAGTTAAGTAAAACTGAGAGTATTGCTGACATAAACAATACATTAATTAATAAATGATACATAAAGTAAATAAATAAATTTTACTGTTTACAAAGTATTAAATAATGCATTAAAATAAACTCCTCAAGGGTAACAAAACACAGTCCTTAGAAAAAAGACGCAATATTAATCACAAAATGACACACAAGCTGAATCCTGATCACCCTGATATCCATCAAATGTACATCATCCCTTACAAATACAAATATTCAAGTTACAAACCTCATTGCAGGTTGCCTCCTTCTCTTCTTGTTCTTCTCTGATGAGTTCCTCATACATATCCATTGACTCAATTGTCCGTGGGGAAAGCAAAAGATTGCCTTTACCTAAAAAGCACACACACAATTATTTATTCTATTAAAATAGTTGTGCATTCATATATAATGTATTTGAAATTGAAGCTAATAAAACTCACGTTTGTTCCCGTCACCCTTAGGGCTGCTCTCTAGTCCAGAGTATATGTCCACAGAGTCTTCGTCATCATGTGAACACATAGCTGTGATGTCAAATGACAGTTAACAATTCCAGCATTTGCAGCTGATCAACACATGTACATTACATTTGCACAGAAGAAAGTATCATAGTTCAAAACCTGACAAAATACCTATTTATGTTAAAAAATGTTTTTTAAATGCAAAAAAAATCCCTTCTCTATTTAACCAGCTATTTGATCTTAAATTAAGATGTTGTGTGGCTCATGCCAAGTATGTGCAGAACTCGATTTGAGGGGGGATGTGAGGGGATGACATTTCCCTTGTTGAAAAAACGACAAAAAGCATCTCCTCTGTAAAACCACAATCCCCCTAACAATTATATTTTAATTATTATCATTTTTTATTTTATAATGCAAATTGTCGGTAAATCATTTTTGGCAGCGGTAGAGAAGACGGGAAGTCAAGTGGGAGAGAGAAGGGGGTGGGGCCGGGAAAGGACCTCTAGTCGGGACTTGAACTCAGGTCGCCCGAAGTGCAGTTGCGCTGCACGTATGGAGCACTGTTCACATGCCCACAGGCTCCAACAAATCGTCAAATATGTGACCACACCATCTCCCCCAATTTTTTTTAATAAATCAAATACTGAGAATCTGCATATGGATAATTTTGCATCATAATCTTCACTGTCCTTCCGAAACCACGTATGTCCAAATTCGCTTTTTTCAGGAAATGTAACAAAACTTTTCTATATAAATTATATATATATTAAATTTTCTATATTATATTCTATAATAAAATCTTTTAAGGGAAGTTCTATTTGAATTATCTGCTATAATTACTTAACAATAATACAGTAAGTTGCAGTAAGCAGCAATAAAAACTAAAGTAACACAATGCTTTGATGAAGTACTTTTGGTGACAAGTACATAAATGTAAAGTGAAATCTAAGTAAAAATGAGTAAGACAGTAGACATGAAAACATATCTTACCAAAGGGATAGTCATCAAGATCACCATAGAGTTCATCCATTATACGAGCCTCCATTTTTCAGCTTAAAAAAAGCACAAATTCTTGAAAACAATGCAAATAACAGGGGACATGTGTCTGTGCATCTACACCACTTCCTGTCCAATAAATACTAAATAACCAGCTCACTTAAATCACTTTTTATCACATGATACTACTGAACAAAAGAATCCACCTAACGTTACTTGTGAGTAAAAAAAGCAACACATCACATATTACAATAATTATTTTACGAACAATAAACGCAACTTTAGGACGGCGGAATTACAAATAAAACCAAAAGCATTCAACAGAACATAAGAAGATCTTATTATTATATACTGATTCAACGTAATAAAAAAGGAAATCAAGTATATTGCTCACAATACCAGCATGAATGTATGGTGATCAGCTAGCGACAACAGACAACTATCCAACTGTACGATGATCCAAACACTACAGGCAAGCTGATGTTCCGATTTTAACACTCTGACGTATGTAAAATCTCATCTACAAACAAGCAGCAGTTTTCAATTTGGTTGTAGACAACTATTTAAAAATATCTTGAAGCATATTTCCACCAGCTCCGCGCCATCCCTACAGCTTCGCAAAACAGGAAATGACATCATTTTCCCGCGGTCTCTTCTCTTCAGAAAGAAATGTCATTTGTTCCGGGGGTTTAAAAAGCGTATTTGATCATTGTACTTTTTTGATTGTTTTGATTATTTTATTTAAGTCTTATTAGCATAGCATTGTTAAAATAAACTGAAACATTTACTAAATAACCCATCATTGAATTGTAATGCTTAAGAAACCTTTTATAATTTGTAAACTATATTAACTAAATATGAATACACACTGCAACAGCGCTAGTCTCATTGCACGCTTCAAACGTTAAATGATGAACTGTTGCATCTTATTTGAGTAACAAAATGTGACCAAAACTTACACATAACTCAGTAATAAACGCTTTTTATTAATATAAATCACGTCATTTTCTCACAAAAGTGACAGGCACTGTGTATGTAGCACAGGGAGCGCGAGCTCAGCAACACCAGTTTGTTCAAATGACCCGGAAGTGATCTTCATTTACTCACATGTGGACAGGGATTTTAACACTGACGGGAACGTGCTCGCTGTGTTGTGATACGATCTGGACAGCTTAGGGAGTGATGAGTTTTGTGGTTCCCATCACGTAAAATATTTGGATTATTGAAATCATTACCAGCCACAGACGCATCGCTGGAAATCCCTGTATTCACGACAAATGAAAGGATGGAAAATCTGGATTTGAGCCTGACATCTCTGAGTGCAATCTCAAGACATATTGATAAAAGTCATAACGAACTCAGCAAGTATCTCGCAAAACAGGTGAGACTGATGCGTTGCGTATGATCCGAGTACTTTATAAGAACCGTTATAACCGGTATACGAGGTTTTCAGACATGAATAGCACAACACGAGTGTCACGCCGTACATCCCCACGTTTCTGTACCTGACATGTAGCACGTTGTTTATACAAGCATAGACTGAATTGAAAATACATGAGTATAAATGGTAGTCTTTTTGCATATTTGTGTATTTTGAGGTCTAATATTAAAACATGCTGCCGCAATAATAATTTGAATGTTTATTTATTAATTTAACAGATATTGTAACAACACTGGTTTGTTTTTGCAGTCATCTTAAGTAATATAGCTTCTTACACTGGTGTGAACATACAAATCTTTCTGCTTCTGTAGATATGGACTCAGCAGGACAGGCAGCATGTATTAGATTGTCTTGCTCAGCTCTTGTTGGAGAAGGAGTACACGCTCTTCATCGCTCGACACCTTCGGCCACTGATCCTGGACCTGTTGGAAAGGAATGCTGAGAGGATCAAAGTAGATGTTAGATTCAGTCATGACCTCCACGAGCGCTTGTGTGTGGCTCTAAGCAAACTTCTAAACATCAGTCCTGATGCTCAAACGTAAGTAATGCTTCAGGAACATGCTACAGTCGAATGTATTACAGTAGGGTTCCCACATCCTTAAAAAAGTCATGGAAATTTTTAAAGCCAATAAGCATTTTTGTTGTTAAGGTCTACTCTTAAATATGTAATTGGCTTAGATATAGCTTTTGTGTCCTACGACTTTACATCACACATATGAGTTACTACTACAAATGTCTTGTTATGTGTCATTTTAAAATTTCTTTCTACAGGTTTGCGACCAGATACTTCAATAGTGCTCCACCTGTTTTCCAAAGACTCTTCTTTACCAGTGAGGAGTCTGCCTCCATTCAGTATGGACCCAGACGGATGAAACTACGGGACCTGATGGGGGCCACCCTCCGTTTCCTCCAAAGCGACTGTGAGAAGTTCCGTGTTCTGTGGGACTGGAGTGCCTGTGTTTCACAGCTTCTCACCAGTGATGTCATGGTCAGAAGGTACTGATGAAGATTCTTTTCTGAAATATTGGTAAACCCATCTTTTTAAATTTTGCGGGAAATCTTTATAAGAGGTTATATTTTGTGTGCTTTTTTTTTTAGTTACACTGCCCAGTGCCTTGCCTTGGTGTCCCACATGACAGATAACCAGAAAACAATCTTTTTGAGAAAGGTTCTCTCTACTGAAGAAATTCTTCATCTGAAAATGAAGTAAGTTTGGAGAAAGATATAGCTGGCGAAGTACACATTTCTGATGGAAGCTGACTGGAGTTTTGTACAGGACATATTAAATATCATTTTTAAAATCACAGTATTATTTGCCATAATTCTTCGTAGGTCACTTGAGGAGACGCAGCAGCTGGAGGTAGAAAAGGCTTTAGTTTTGGCCAATCAGGGCTCAGTAATATGGTGGAAGGAGAGAGCAAGTAAGTCCACCCGCGGTCAGCTGGTGACAGAGGACCTAACGTGGAGCGTTACCATGGTCTGTGGGGTGATTCTACCCAGATGGACCCCTAGACAAGGGGAACAGACAAGTTTAAGTAACCTAGTGTTGGTGGATTCAACCTGTCAAAATCTACGGCGTCTCGCCATGGCGGTGGCGTCTCAGAAGCCCGTTCTGTTGGAAGGCCCCATTGGATGTGGAAAAACTGCTCTTGTTGAATATTTAGCTGCTGTTACTGGACACGTTAAAGCCCCTGACATCCTGAAAGTTCAGCTCGGAGATCAGACTGACAGTAAGGTGAGATGTGGTTAACTTTAGGGATATAGTAATGTTCTTTGCAATGGATTCATTTTTTTAGGTTTTTTTCTCATTAATGCATGATTTCCCTTTTCTCTGTAGATGCTGCTAGGCATGTACCGCTGTACAGATATTCCTGGGAAGTTTGTGTGGCAACCAGGATCTCTGACCCAAGCGGTCTCCAAAGGTTACTGGATTCTGCTGGAGGACATTGATCATGCTCCTTTAGATGTGGTGGGTGCCAAATGAATAAAACATATTTCATTCTTTTATTTAGTGTATTAAATGGTTATGTGGTTCGCAATCGAGCTACAAATTGTAGATGTGTGACTGTTGTTCTTTGCTCAATAGATATCAGTTTTGCTTCCACTTATGGAGAACAAAAAGTTGACGATTCCAGGACGTGAGGACTGCATACAGATGGCCCCATCGTTCCAGTTTTTTGCAACACGAAGGTACAATCTTTTATCCACATGCATATGTTCAATATCTGTGAGAATTATTTAACTAAATCATATCTCAAATCATTATTTTAGGACGTTTTATAGTGGAGGAGCTTGGCATCGACCACAGAACACGCATGCAGCACTTCTAGACAAATACTGGAGTAAACTGCAGATTGGCAACATGACCAGAGAGGAACTTAAACAGGCAAGATGTCCCTTTAGAATACAGTGATGAACCGTGTAAGTTTAAAAAAAAAAGAGAGATTTTTTTCATTCTTTCGCTTTCTCTATGTCACTCTTCAGGTCTTAATAAAGAGGTATCCTAACCTGGAAGTGGTGATTGATCGTCTTTTGGACATATACTGCCAGCTAACAGGAGACAGACACCAGGTCAGCTACAGTCTACAGGGTCCTAGTGCACTCCAATGCATATCAGATGAGCACGTCACAACACTGGAGGGCAGAGGACTCTCACTGAGGTGAGATGTCACTGAAACACTTCATCTACATTAATTAGAAATTTTCACTGCATTTGAAAATTACATTGTAAAATCATTAATAAGAACAGAACAGTTGCTTTCAATTTAATGAGTGATATGACAGTAAGACAGTCAGTATAGCTTTGGGGTGAGGTCGTGATGTTTCAGTCCAGATCTACCCATCCGTTGTGTAGCCGGGCCTCGGGCTTGTTCATCACTGTTGCACTCGATGGCACATTGATTTTTCTGTTCTGATGTCGAGCCCCAGCCAGAGACACAGTGTATGATTCAGACCAGGACAAATAATTCACGTAACAAGCTTTGAGTAACAGATATCATGAGCTGTTTTTTCTATATACATTGAGATCATGGTGTCGCTTGGGGTATTTTATTCGTGTTTTTGTTTTTTTTGCATTTTGGAGCTACTTCATTCAAGCAGCAATTCACTATTGTTATATTACATTATATTTAGGTTAGCCATGATCATCCTCTTGTTTAGAAGTCTGTGAACGTGTTTTGGTTGATGTGGGCTGTACTATGAGAGGTTAAATGGAGACTGCTGTTACCAGACCAATCAATACTCTTCCTCCCTCGATATCCTGCTGCGTTTGTAGATACGTTTGTATAGATATTTTAAAAAAAATGTTGGTAACCGAACAAAGGTGGTACCCATTAAACAGCATTGGTTTTGTGCCCATCCAATAGAAGTGAATGGGTACCACTGTTGTTTGGTTACCAGCATTCTTCAGAATATCTTCTTTTGTGTTCTGCAGAAGAAAGAAAGTCATATAGGTTTGAAATGACATGAGGGTGAGTAAATGATGATATTAAACCTGCTAATGTGTTGGCAGATGCATGATGGGAAATGTGTTTTTTCTTTGACTAATGAACAGGGACTTGCTCAAATGGTGTGAGAGAATCTGCTTGAACTTTGACAGCTCTTCTGCCTCCACATCGCAGAATGTTTTTCTGGAGGTGAGCTGCCGACATAATTCCATCACTGCATGTTTTTTGTGGTTAAGCTCTATTTTAAGGCTTAATTGATAGATTATCTTATAAGGTTAATTATTCAAGTAAACATGAAAGAACTATATTAGAGAATCCCAAACAACCTGATACTGCAGCTGACTCAACCAATGTCAGAGATTGGGAAAAAATGCACACTTTTAAAGTAATGTTTTTTTCTTCAGGCTCTGGACTGCTTTACTGCCATGCTCTCCAAACCTGAGAGCAGACTCAAGATGTCAGAGATCATTGGCAGCAAGCTCAACATATCCAAAGAGAAGGTGGAAAATCATAAATGAATCATAAATTTGTGATCAAATTGAATTTCTTGGTTTTTAAACTAATCAGATCAGTTACATTCACAACAATGTATCTAATGCTTCTAGTTCTAATAAATGAATTTGCTTTTTTTGTTGTCCTTTTACAGATAATATATATATATTTTTTATAGTGCTTATTATTATGTAATTACAGTGATATTATAATGTAATAGTATAGATCATGATTTCATCTGCTGTTTTAGGCCCAGCACTTCTGCCAGATGTACCTGCCTGCCATCACTGTGACAGAACTGGAGGTCACGGTGGGTCGCCAGATGTTACTCCGCAAGCAGAACAATGTGGTGCGGCTTAGCATGTGAGTTATCAGAGCCATTGTTTTAAACCTCCACAAATTCTTCACGTGCAAAGTAGAAAAATATTTAAAAGTTGGAGAGAGGGTTACTTTACCTCTACATGTATTCATTTACCAAACACCTTTTTAAGTTATATTTTATAGGCTATAAATGATGCAATTTTGTGTCAGACCACGGTTTTGTACAGCCAATGTTTGAGTCCTCCTCTCTTTGTACTCGTTCTTTACTTTATTCTGTCAGTAAATAGACTTAAATGGCAAAAATATCAGTGTTGGACTAATATAACTATTCTGTAGATTATTGATAAAGGCAACTGGAACAAATAGTTTTAATGTCTTAAAGATTAAAATCATTTGCTGACATGTTTGCTTCACAGAGAAAAACAAACTTTCGCTGCCACGCGGCCCTCATCTGTTCTTCTGGAGCAGCTGTCGGTATGTGTCTCTAGAGGGGAGCCAGTCCTGTTGGTTGGAGAAACAGGCACAGGAAAGACCTCTACGGTGCAGTACCTGTCTGGAGTGACAGGTAACATACCTGAACTACTGTGACTGAACAGATTTATCATTGATCTCCTGTGCATCAATGTTCACTTCATGCTCTGCTCTCCTACTCAAGGACACAAACTAAGAGTGGTCAACATGAACCAACAGAGTGACACTGCCGATCTGCTGGGAGGGTGAGTAGACAAGTGTATGTTATTCACAGTCACAAAGAACTGTAAGAACTGAATGAAAGTAGCGATGCTATTAACATAACCACATTTTTTAGAAGCATGGCAGTAGCTTGTCCAATGTTCTCAAATGAAGCAATTTTTGTGAATTGTTGTTCTGTAATAATATACAAGACTTCCACAATATTTATGAAGTTATATAAATTAAAGACCCACAGAAGTGCACAGCTTGTTTAATGACATGACATAATTCCACTGGAACAGGAAGTTAGGGTGGGACATATTTAGTGGCCCCTCCCCTTATTAAAATCGGCAGTGGCATTTAGTTTAAAATAGCTAGTGGCATTAGGTGTACACTGAATGAATGTCTGAGGAAAAAAACATTGTCTATAAATCTAGTGGAAACCCTTTGAAATATAGTTTTTTAGTTTTTTTATGTGCTGTATTTGTCATCATTGAAGGTATAAACCAGTGGACCAGAAGCTCATCCTGTTGCCTTTGCGGGAGGCGTTTGAGGACCTCTTCTCGCAAACATACTCACGAAAGCAGAACCTGACCTTCCTGGGCCACGTGCAGACCTGCTTCAGAGGCAAACGCTGGCAGGACCTTCTCAAGCTCATGGACCACGTGTGCAAATCGGCCCTAACCAAAGAACTACACGATAAACCCAATGGTAAGGCTGGTGTGTGAGGGGTGGGTTGCCTTGACAAATACTGATGGTTCAAATCATGCGCATGTCAAATGAATTGTCATGCTTTATCTCTTCTCTGTATTTTAAAGTTTGTAGTTTTGTTTGTGTAGTTTTATATGACGTGTTTGTGTTTTTGCTCGTCTCATAGCTGCTCTGCTGCAGGAACAGTGGGAGGCTCTTGCTCTTAAGCTCAGTCAGACAGAGGAACAGATCCGAGCCTGTGAATCTGCTATGGTCTTTGCGTTTGTGGAGGTAATTATCGCTCTTTATTCCTCTTCGCCCCCACCTCCTCCTTTCCATTCTCTCTCCTGTTGTTTTCTGTCTTGTTCACAATGCACATAAATCTGATTTGTGCCCGGTTTAACAGACGAGGCTTTAATGAAATTATAACTGCTTGCATTGATCCTAAAATATATCAGTGCCATTGTTTAGTCTGAAGATTCACACCAGTAATGTCTTTGCTAAGGCAAAAATTTTCATAAATCTCGACCTTGATGTTCAGACCTTCAGGATTGACTGTCCACTCTGTTGGTTGCCATAGTGACTTAAGCATCAGCATGATGCTTATAGACTTTCTCACAACTGAGAATCAGTCTGGAAAGAGAGAACACACGTGTGCTTGTTATGACTGAGGTATTGTGGGAACATTCACAGGGGACTTTAGCCCAGGCAGTGAAGAAAGGCGAGTGGATCCTGCTGGATGAGATTAATCTGGCTGCAGCAGAGATGCTGGAGTGTCTGAGTGGATTACTGGAGGGCAGCGCTGGATCTTTAGTGCTGCTGGACCGCGGAGATACTGGTAAGTCTGATCTGAGATCAGATCAGTTACATTTTTACTGATTGAAATTGAAACTTATATTTAAGATTGAAACAGACACTGCAGCACTACAATTGATTGATGTTCTGTTTAGAGCCTCTAGTTCGACATCCAGACTTCCGTCTGTTTGCCTGCATGAATCCAGCCACTGATGTAGGCAAGAGGAATCTGCCACTAGGCATTAGGAACAGGTGATAGGACCATTTGACTTTATTCTGTTATTGCATATAACCCTAAATGTTACCAAAATGTATATATTTTTTAGCCAGTGTTTTTGGTGAACATACTTACAAATGTATTTCTATGTCAGATTTACAGAGCTGTATGTGGAAGAACTGGAGAGTGAGAGTGATTTACGGATCCTTGTCTCGGATTATCTCAAAGGCTTGAACCTGAACAGAAGCATCATTCATGGAATCATCAGGTTTGATAATTATGATACATTATTTATTGAAGATAACCGGTGTGATGTGGCTTGTGCCACTTTCCAAAGATACCCTTTATCCAAAGATAAAGATCTTTATTTGGTTGTTCTGTACTTTATTTAACATTTTAGTTTTTTTTCTCACAGTTTTTATTTGGCTGTTCGTAAGGAGGCTCACACTCGGCTGGTTGACGGTACGGGTCACAAGCCCCACTATAGCTTGCGTACTCTGTGTCGAGCTCTGAAGTACGTGGCGTCTGACCCCTGCTACAATATTCAGCGCTCCCTCTATGAGGTAATACGCCTGTTTTCGCTACTTCATGTCTGTTGCAAAACGATGATTTTTCTGAATTTAGTACCATAGCCAGATTAAGTTAGTGATGTGGATGTTTATATCATCTGCAGGGATTCTGTCTGAGTTTTCTCACTCAGCTGGATCGCAGCTCTCACCCAATTGTGCAGAAACTGGTGTGTCAGTACATATTAGGAGGAAATGTGAAATGTCTCAAGCAGGTAAGCATTTCAATTTAGTTAGCTACTTCATTCCAGTAAAGAGTAATTTTGTAAGGTTTTTAATATTTCTGACTGATTAAAACATGTACTTTAAATGCACTTTGAATGAAATTGTTTGCAGAATACATAAATGTTAATATAGAACTTTTATTACTTACTCTGTTTTTCTCTTTAGCCAATCCCGAAGCCCAAAGAGCGTGTGTGTGTACAGATTGAGGAGTACTGGTTGAGTCAGGGAGATTTGGAGCCTGCCGTGGACACCAGTTACATCCTCACACCTTCTGTCAAACTTAACCTGAAAGATCTGGCACGGGTGGTGTCCGCCGGGTAGGAAACCAAAACTCTTCATACGTCCTTTGTCAAAATGTCATGTTTGCAGCATCTCTTTGTTTATCTATGGGAGGAACTAATAGTGTGTAACTCGTATGAGCATTTAATGTCCTTTGATGATATTTGTTTTTGAACCATGAGGCTGTGATCATTCAAAAGCATTTGATAACATAGTTTGTATCTTGTATTTCATTTTCCATATTTACTTCATAATATAACTTTTATTGTTATACAATTTGAGGTCTTGAGCTCTCTCTCGTTTATTCAAGTTCTGTTCTTGCCTGTTCTTACCTGTATGTTGTGTGTTGATTCAGCATCCATCCAGTGCTCATCCAGGGAGAGACATCTGTAGGAAAGACGAGTCTTATTAAATGGCTTGCAGCTGCCACAGGAAACCAGTGTGTGAGAATCAATAACCACGAGCACACAGATATCCAGGAGTACATTGGCTGCTACTCCTCTGATGAGCATGGCAAACTTGTCTTCAAAGAAGGTAAGAGACTTTTGAAACGGACTCTCAAAAGGGTTGTCAAGTTTTTGTAAACCACACATGTTTTTGTCCCACGAAGGCGTGCTAATTGATGCCATGAGGAAAGGTTATTGGATTATTCTGGATGAACTGAATCTCGCCCCCACCGATGTCCTGGAGGCTTTGAATAGATTGCTGGATGACAACAGGGAGCTCTTCATACCTGAAACACAGGAAGTGGTCAAAGCCCACCCCAGATTCATGCTCTTCGCCACCCAGAATCCACCTGGGCTCTACGGTGGCAGAAAGGTAGTTCAGAATAGCATACTGCTCTTACTTTGCAGTGTGTAATGTGTACTCTGTTTCATGCATGCACACTTAAAATCAGATCAGATGCAACAGTGCACACCGTACGTAATATTGTATCCCACAATGCAGTGCCAAGTGACATGTAGTGAGTATGTATTCCATTTTGTGTAGGTGCTGTCGCGAGCGTTCAGGAATCGCTTTGTGGAGCTGCATTTTAATGAACTGCCCAGTTCAGAGCTGGAAAACATCCTCCATCAGCGCTGCAGCCTGCCTCCATCCTACTGCTCCAAACTCATCAAAGTCATGCAGAACCTGCAGGTGACCATCTCAATACAGCTGCTAATCTGATTACACCACATTTACAGCATTAAATAAAACATATAATGCCATTCGTGATGATTTTATAGTGTTTTGTAGGATCTTTTACACACAGGTGAAGATCATTTCATGTAACGTGTGTATATGTGCGTGTCAGTCTTTACGTAGGGGATCCAGTGTGTTTGCTGGAAAACATGGTTTCATTACCCTGAGAGATCTGTTCCGCTGGGCTGAACGCTATAGGCTGGAGGAGCAGAATGACTCTCATGATTGGCTGCAGCATCTGGCAGATGATGGTAACATTGATTTTTTTCCTAAATTCAGAATGATGTACATTGTGTGTATTGTCATAACTTTCATAATAAAAAAACTAAATGTCATAATTAAAACTTTTTTCTTTGTCAGGCTACATGCTGTTGGCCGGCCGTGTCAGAAAGCCAGAAGAAGCTCTGACCATCCAAATCATACTGGAGAAGCACTTTAAAAGGACAGTGAACCCTGATGTTCTTTTCTCAGAAGCTCAGGTCACCTCTCAATTCAGTGAGTTTGTAAGCACAAACACCGCAGAGCACAACACATTCCGGTACCAGATCGATGACTTTCAATTAGGATTGTTGTCCTCGCTGGTTGTTCCATTGCATTGTCCTGTAAACAAACACCAGTAATACTGAACAGGATAATGAAAATCCTTTAATGTTAAAGCATCTTGGCATCCTTCACTTTCAAGTGTTATTATTGGGTGTGAGTTTATTGATTTGTATCATCTTTTCCATCTGTACTGATAACAAAAGTCAAAATTTCTTCAACACAATGGTGTGTATTACAGTGATATTTATGTTACAAGTTGATAGTGTTAATGTTCAATATCTTCAAATGTGAGTCTCTCTTTATTTTTAATAATTCTGTGGTCCATTTTCAATTATTTTTATTTGTACATTTCTCGTTTCCTAAAGATCTATTAGCTAAACTCATTGTATAACTAATGGGCTGATTGATTGTTTCATTTGGCTCAGTTTGGTATATCGATGCTTTGGCACTTTGCAGGCCCGTTTGTGGACAGTATTGCTGGTGTCCCAGAAGAGTTTGGTCATGTGGTATGGACACAGGGCATGAGGAGACTGGCTGTGCTTGTGGGTCGAGCGCTACGTTTTGGAGAGTCTGTCCTGCTTGTTGGGGACACAGGGTGAGCTGTTATAAAATTATTAGTTGAATGTGAATTAAAATTCTGTCATCATTTACTCAACGACTTGTCATTTCAAACCTGTATGACTTTCTTTCATCTGCAGAACACAAAAGAAGATATTTTGAAGAATGTTGTTAACCAGCACCCGTTCACTTGCATTGGTTTTGTGTCCATATAATAGAAGTGAATGGGTGCCGCTGTTTGGTCACCAACTTTCTTTAAAATATCTTCTTTTGTGTTTTGCGTAAGAAGGAAAGTCATGGCTTGTAGTTTGAAAGAAAGAAAGGCATTTAGTCTGTTAGCTTTAAAAAATCACAAAATTTACAGTTTATACCAAATACACTCCTCTTGCACTATATAGATTATTGTACTATAGCAAACAGGCCTTTCCCTAAAACAACTTGCAGTATCTGAGTAAGGTCTTTAATTCTTTTTGTTTATTGATAAATTGTTAAACAGATAAACAGAAGCTCAGTTGCCTCATTTTCCTCCTCTCACCCGAAGGTGTGGCAAGACCACCATCTGTCAGCTGTTTGCCGCACTAGCCTGTCAGAAGTTCTTCTCCTTGAACTGTCATTTACATATGGAGACGTCTGATTTTCTCGGTGGTCTCCGACCGGTCCGTCACACGGGAACCCAACAGGTACAACACATTTCAAATTATTCACCTACTCTGAGATTGACTCTTGCGTTACATGCATCATTGCTGTTGTTAATCTGATTGGATGTTTAACATTTCAGACTGATGGCGAGGACGGCCGTCTGTTCGAGTGGCATGATGGACCGCTGGTCCTGGCGATGAAACAGGACGGTGTGTTTCTGATGGATGAGATCTCACTGGCTGACGACTCTGTGCTGGAGAGACTCAACAGGTTTGTTTTACAGATATTGTATATAGAAAACGTATATCAATGGTACAGCCACATGTGAGGGACTGTGTGACCATCTCGGGTTTGTGTCTTGTGCAGCGTGCTGGAGATTGAAAAGTCTCTGGTGCTGGCAGAGAAAGGCAGTGGAGATAATGATGATGTTGAGCTCATCATAGCCGGGAAGAAATTTAGACTCGTTGCCACCATGAACCCTGGAGGTGACTTTGGAAAAAAGGAGGTCAGTGTCTGGAAAATTAGGTTGTGTTTGTAAGATCTGAATAGTCAAAGTGGTTTGATCCATTTGTAAGTAAATAAATTGTTTTATCCTAGTTGCAAGAAAAAACAAATAGCCAGTGGTACTGACATGTTTGTTGTTTGTATACAGTTGTCTCCAGCACTAAGGAACAGGTTTACAGAGATTTGGTGCCCCCAAAATAACAGCCGTAATGATCTGATCCAAATCATACAACACAACCTGCGGCCTGGACTTTCTCTGGACCAACATGACCACCAAGGTGACTATATTTACACCAAAAATTAGTGCTTCAATAATTGTCATTTTAATGGAATTAAATTTGTTTCTGTGTTGTCAAATGTTGTAAAACTATTATTGTTGATGTTTAGATGTAAATATTTCTTTATTACTTAGTAGTTATTACTACTTTCTTCAAACTGTTAAGAAACATTGCACAAGAAGCAGTGCTGTTATATTTTATTATATTTATATTTATTTTATTATGATGCTCTTAGGTAGAGACATAGCAGAGCTCATGTTGGACTTCATCGACTGGCTGACCAATCAGGAGTTTGGGCGGCGGTGTATTCTAAGCGTGCGAGACATTCTGTCATGGGTGAACTTCATGAACACTGTATGTGAGAAAGACGAGGATGGATTCATGACCATGGGTGAGCTGGAGGAGGAGGAGCCAGAATGGGATCTGCGATTGGACACAGTAACAGCTTTCATTCATGCCGCATGCCTTGTGTATGTGGATGGGATCGGTTCAGGTCAGTGAAGAATGAGTGAAGAAAGAAATCTTTTTAATACATTTAAAAACAGTATGTGACCCTGGAACACAAGGGTCGTCTTAAGTAGCACTGGAACATTTTTAGTAATAGCCAAAAATACATTGAATGGGTCAAAATTATGGATTTTTCTTTTATGCAAAAATAATTAGGATATTAAGTAAAGATAGGAGTAAATTTCCTAGCATAAATATATCAAAACTTTATTTTGGTGAATAATGTGCTATGCTAAGGACTTCATTTGGACAACTTTTAAGGCGATTTTCTTTTTCTGTTTTTTTGCACCCTCAGATTTCAGATTTTGCCCAAATATTGTCCTATCCTAACCAACCATGTATCAATAAAAAGCATATATATGCAGCTTTCAGATGAAATATTGACCCTTATGACTGTTTTTGTTGTCCAGTGTCACATATACAGAAATTCAGATTCTTTTACTGATCTAATACTTTACACCGCACTCAAATCTGGTTTCACATCTACTGAGTAAAATGACATATTCTCTTGGTAATGCCATAATGTGTTTTTCTCTTGACACCAGGAACCACAGTGTCAGCAGCAGAGAATGCCCTGGTGGCCCGAAAGGCTTGTCTAGAGTACCTGGAGAAGCGGTTGAGTAGGATTACTGAGCTGGATGAAGAGATGCAGGATGCACTCAGAGTCTATGACAGCAGTATTTCAAGAGAGCCCCAGTGGGGTGAAGACTTCTTTGGCATTGACCCCTTCTACATAGCTGCAGGTCAGACTTTTATTGAGTTAACAGAAGTATATTAAGATCAATCTCACAGGTGATTATTGTTGGTTCTGTCTTGACTCTTTTCGGCTAAATATAGTTTTGCTTTTTGCTTAGGATCATTATTACAGTTAAACACATTTTTTGGTTGTCTAAACACACTGGCTCCTTATCCATCCACAGGTCCTGAAAGTGAAGGCAGAAGTCTGTCGGGTTACACCCTGAGTGCAGGCACCACCGCTGTGAACGCTCAGAGGATTCTGCGGGCACTGAAGCTCCAGAGACCGGTACTACTGGAGGGCTCGCCTGGTGTGGGCAAGACCAGCCTGGTTGCTGCACTGGCCAAAGCATCGGGGAACCACCTTGTCCGGATCAACCTGTCTGAACAAACTGTATGTCAGAGAAGTTTAAACTTGTTTAAACTTAAACTGTTTGTAAATGCATGTCGGCACCTTGTATTTATAAGGTGTTATTATGTTATTTCAACATCAAAACTAATTGTGCCGTTTTGTGTGCGCTGCACAGGATGTTACAGATCTGTTCGGGACAGACCTGCCCGTGGAAGGAGGAAAAGGAGGGGAGTTTGCCTGGCGTGATGGTCCTCTGCTCGCTGCTCTAAAGGCTGGACATTGGATCGTCCTGGATGAGGTACAGATGGATTGTCACTCTTTGCTTGTTTATTGTGTTTGCTTTCTTCAGTACCTGTAGTATTTACTGTATTCTCATCTCCACAGCTGAATTTGGCTTCTCAGTCAGTACTAGAAGGTCTTAACGCTTGCTTCGACCATCGAGCTGAGATCTACATTCCCGAGCTAGGCATGCATTTCCACGTTCAGCAAGAGAAGACCAAGATCTTCGGCTGCCAGAACCCTTTCACTCAGGGAGGAGGACGTAAAGGTCTTCCGAAGTCTTTCCTTAACAGATTCACTCAGGTAACATAAATTGTACTAGGTTAATGCAGTTTGTATTATTGTTTGGTGTTAATTAAGATGTTGGTCATAAAATAAAATACACATATAAATGAGGATTCTGTGTTCTGTTCATTTCAGGTGTATGTGGATGCACTAACCAGTGATGACATGCAGTTCATTGGTGACTCCATCTTTCCTAACATTGACAACGCAATCATTTCAAAAATGGTGCAGTTCAGCAACCGGGTAAGAAGACGACACCTCGATGCATCTTTACTGTTGTAATATAAAAAAAATTGAATGAACATTACTTCATTTATGTCTTAACACATCTTAAACGTTACTTTGTTTTTTTTGTTCTCCAAGCTTATCCAAGAGGTGACTGTTGACAAGAAGTGGGGTCAGAGAGGAGGACCCTGGGAGTTTAATCTCCGTGACCTCTTCCGTTGGTGTCAGCTGATGCAGACAGACCAATCACCGGGCTTCTTCAACCCGGGACAGCATGTTGGACTGGTGTATGCGGACCGCATGAGGACAGAGACGGACAAAGCTCAGGTAACTACACTAATGTAACTACTATTAATTATCACATCACTACAGGAAGTCGTAATGATGCACCTGTTGATCAATAATGTGAATGTCTGTCCTTCTTTAGGTGTTGGCTGTGTTCAGGAAGGTGTTTGGAGAAGACTTTGAGCCATACATGGGTTCCAGACAGTTCCATATCACACCTTTGAATCTGCAGGTCAGTCTAAAATTGAATGTATTGAATATTTAATAATAATACATATAGATGTAGTTTGAAATCTGAAAATCTACAAAATATACATTCATGTTAGTGATGAATGAGACACATTAGATAAAAAAACATATTTCTTTCTCCTCACACACATGTAGTTGGGATACTCTGTTCTTCAACGAAGCGGAGGGGCATCTATTGCTCTGGACCCTCCTCTATCCATTACCCATCATTCTTTGCGTCCACTGGAGGCTCTGATGAAGTGCGTGGAAATGGGGTGGATGGCCATACTGGTTGGCCCCACTGCCGGTGGAAAGAGCAGTTTAGTGCATCTGCTCGCACTGTTAACAGGCCATAGGTTGAGGGTCATGGCCATGAACAGCGCCATGGACACAACCGAGCTCCTGGGGGGCTTCGAGCAGGTGGACATCATACGCCCGTGGCAGCAGGTCTTGGAAAGCATGGACTATGTGGTTGCAATGGTGACTAGGCGAGGTCTGATGTCATTGGACGGGGCGGTGCAGGATACAGAGTTTCTGTTGAGCACATGGAGCACCTTTCGCCGCTGGCTGAAGGACGAGGGTCTCGATACTACAGAGGGCACTGTCACGTTTGACGCTTTAAACAAGCTGGAGGTCATTATTGTTCTGCTGCATAAACTTAACACCAAACTCAAGGTTTTGACAGGTGAGGACACGACAGCATATCATTTTATCAACATTAAATAAATGTTAAGTCCCTTTTTGTTACCTCAAAGAGTCCAATATTATAGACTTTAGGTGTTGTGTTTTTTTGCAGATATGTCAAAGCTGCAGATGGATTTTACTCTACTGAAGGAGCGTTTGGCACAGATGCAGGATGGTTGGACTCATGGGGGCTTTGAATGGCTGGATGGAACATTAGTACAGGCGCTTCAGGCTGGAGACTGGCTGCTCATGGACAACGTCAACTTTTGCAGGTCAGATAAATCACAAGTGTACAGATTTGAATTCGCCTCATTTCAAACCTGTATGATATGTGCAAAGAAATGTTGAGCAGAAGGGTTTGCTAGCTGCTTTATTTCATACAGTGAAAGTGGATACGGAATAGATAAAGCTGTGGTCACCATTCACTTTCATTGTCATGAAAATGTTTGACTTTTGGATCATTTACTCATTGATACTTTTCATGTTTTCTGAATGATTTTCTAGCCCTTCAGTGCTGGATCGACTCAATGCCCTTCTGGAGCCTGGTGGGTCATTAACCATTAATGAACGAGGAATTATTGATGGAGCAACACCCACTATCACCCCCCACCCTAACTTCAGGTACAGTTACACCATGACAGCATTTTTAACAAAAAATAACTGCTTTGTGAGGCTTCTGGTACTTTTTAAGTCCAGCCCAGATTGGCTGAATCTTAAAGGGACAGTCCACCCAAAACTGAAAACTCTATCATCATTTACTCACCCTCAGATTGTTCTAAACCTGTATACATTTCTATGTTCTGCTGAACACAAAGGAAGATGTTTGTAAGAATGTCAGTAATCAAACAGATCTCATCCCCCATTTACTGCCATAGTAGGGAATTCTATGGGAGTCAATGGGGGATGAGATCTGTTTGGTTACTGACATTCTTACAAACATCTTCCTTTGTGTTTATCAGAACAAATACATTTATACAGGTTTGGATCAATCTGAGGGTGAGTAAATGATAGAGTTTTCAGTTTTGGGTGAACTGCCCATAAAAAAATGTATAGCCCTAAAATGGAATGTTCTTTATGCAAAAATATAATTTAGGAATACAATTTATTATTATGTATTTAATATTTTGGAATGAAATATAAGATTTTTTATAAGATTCACATTGTGTTCCAGGTTGTTCCTCACTATGGATCCCACAAACAGTGAAATCTCTCGAGCCATGAGGAACCGTGGAGTTGAGATCTACATCCCGGGCGAACATGAGGGCATGTGCTGGGATGATCTGGATCTAAAGATGGTGTTACATACTCTGGGTGTAACGGGAGACTGTGTTTGTGACCTGCTCATTTTGGTTCATTCAGAGATCAAAAGTGCCATATGGGGTACGTTTGTGATTCAATCACTAAACTAATGTTTATTTTTAATGTTTTGTTTACAGCCACAGTGGTTCCGCTTTATTCATTTTGCAGTTTTACGTCACACCAAAAATCCTCTCCGCCAGTGCTACAGCTTCTAAGTGACGCAGTGTTTGGCCAATGTTGCTAAGATAGCAACACTTTCACTAGACCCCTAGCGACTTTTGTTCAGAAGCAGCGCATAACGACAAACCTAGCGTCTTTTTGGGTAAACCTTAGCTTTCATTTAGTGGGAAGCTGTTGTCCGTACTGCCCCGTGAGTGTGAGTTCTTGCTTTTCCGGTGCAGGGATAGTCTCTCTCGGCATCTACTCTGTGTAATGAGCGGCAGGGAGAAGCAGCACCGTACAGTGGCCGACTCATGAATAAACAAGTACAAAACAGCGTTTCCAAAACCTGTCACTGTTTGGATATATAAACATGAACACTGTTCGCACTTAGTAAACAAGTAAACATACACAGACAGAGGCTGTGCATGCACTGTGAAGGAATAGAGCCAAAATTTTGCTCTTTTATCAGACGATGTGTCTTGGTTATAAAACAACTGACAACAGAAACCGAAAATATACAAATGAGAACGACTTTATTGGGTAATAAAATACAGAATGTTCAGAGAGTAGAATCGAAACTAAAGTTGATACTCAAAACTACGTGATGACATCACTAATATGTTAATTAGCGTGTGACGTCATCCAGTGCCACAGTTCTACAAAATCCTAGCGGAAACATTGCAGTTATATAAGCTATTATTCCATAAGATTCTCTCTTTAACAACATGCAGACTCGCCCGCCTCTTCCATGTCATCTCTGCTCCACGCTGCGTCTCTGCTGTCCAATCAGCTCCAGAGAGGAGTGGATCTACCCAGTGCTCTTCTGCAGGCCTGTGGGGAGGCATATGCCTTCTGTCAGCGGACCATTGCTAGTCAGCAGGTGCGTGGATGTCATGCATGAACACCTACACACATGTTCCTAATAGTTTTTTGTGTATTTATTAATTAAGGTATTTAAGCTATGATGCATAAATCATCACTTTCTGTCTCAGCTGGCACAGGAAGTCATAGAGAGGCAGTTGGCAGTGCTGGACTCTGAAGACTGGGGCAGTGGGCTGCTGTGTGCCGGCGTGTGGCCGGATCGAATCCCTTCGGCCCTGATGAGCACAGAGGACTCGTGTTTCTCCAGCGTCCAGAGAGACGGACAAGTCCTGCTGTACTGTCTCAACACCCTAAGCCTTAACGGAAAAAGGTACATATAATTTATATTTTGTAAGTGAAGTATTGTAAAAATAGAATATTGGTTTTTATCGAGTTGTCTAGGTAAATAAGTCATATATGTGTATTCATTCAGAAATCGTCCTCTGAGCCTGGTTGACCTACAGAGGGCGATGCAGAGTGGCACTTCTCTGGACGGTCTGCAGTTTTCTGGAGGGGGAACGCTGGATGGAGGAGCGGAGAATGCCCTATGCCTCCTCCCCACTGCAGTCAAAATACTGTCGGAAAGAGCATCCCACAGTGACTGGATCCTCAGATCCAGCTGGCTCTCCCAGCTCACCAAAACTTATAAACATGCGCCAGGTAGACTACAGTATATAGGGACAAACAGCAGTTTGAGAGTGTCATACTGCTTTGTGCTGCTCATCTGTTGTTGTTCTGAGATCAGATTTAATCTTGCAGATGCAGCTCTGAGGCAGATGGAGGCCGGATGCACAGCTCTGAAGTCTGTATTTAGCAGCAAGCTTATTGGGAAAGGCAAATGCATGGCAGAGCTTTTGCAGCCACATAGCACAGGTACACACACACACACGGATCCTCTTTTTCATAAAAATAAATATTTTGTTGACACCTGTTGAAACAATTTAAAGGAAACTGATAATATGTGCTTTGACCAGATGACTACAGGATTCTGGTGGACATGCGCTGGAACAAGCAGTACTTAGACATCCTGGCCAACACCTGCAACTTTGAGGATGAAGAGAGATACATGGAATTCATGGAAGCATTGAACGCTGTTGCCAACAGGTAAGTCCTTAAACTTCTTTTGTATTACTACCTTGTATATGTGCTAATATGGTATGTATGTTTTGAATGTATGTTAATATGTTTATTGTTTTGAAAGAATCATACTGCTGATGGACAGAGAGGAAAGAGCAGCTATTAACAACAGTGGCACAAACACTTCACCTCACAACAGCGCCCTTAGACTGGCAACCGCCTTCTCTAAAGGTACAAAACACACACTCATAAGCTTCACTGAGCCTCTTCATATCACATATATTCATATCGCAGACCAGCGAAACATTTTTGCATTATGTTCATCATTCATGTTTTGTAGGTACTGTGGACATCGGTCAACTTCCTCATCCAGTGCTGGTCCACCTGCGCTCATTCTTCGACCTGTGGGATTCGTTTGTACTGCAAGCCGTGCAGACGGGCCAGCCTTACATATCTGACCACCTGATGTTTGAGGTCTCTTATTTTGGGCATACTTTATAGCAGTGTTGCTCTGGTCTGCAGCTGGTGTGTCATCATGTCATTGTGATTGTGTAGATTCTCCAGCTGCTGCAGTGGAGGGATCGTTTCTGGAACGTGTGTAACACTCTGTCTGCGGACGCCCGGGGCGTGTGCGTGCTCTCCTTACACTGGCAGTGGGTGCATAAGAACCTCATACTGCGACTGCCACAGCTTTTGATGGGCGATAGCGACTATGAGTGAGTGCTATGTTTGTAGATGTTTGAATTGAACATCCAGAATTTGCCATATTTAATAGGGTCATTATCAAGATGAAGCAAGCAGAAATACATGTTTCATTCAGTGTTTATATGTGTGTGTTTGTATTAGAGGGCAACAGGAACTACACACCATCTCAAAGGCTGTCCAGAATACTCTTTCCAGCTCTGTGGCTATGGCCTCTGCATTGAAGAGCATTCAGAAAACATTAGGAAAGCCACTTCCCTTTAAGGTTGGGTTTAAAGAAACATAGCATTTTCTTTTTCTTTTAGAAATGTCAGAGCCATGCCATAGTTGTTAGCACACAGGCCGCACACACATAAAGCTGTGAAGCTTTAAAGTCTGACGTGACATGCCTTCTCATTCCCAATAATTGTCTTTCACTCTCTCTATTACATATTGTCTAATGAAAATAAAAGAGGCAAATGTCTGATAAGTAAAAAGATTAGAACCTGTGTGACTTAATCCCACAAACCTTTGAACACAGTTGGAGGCTGTGGCTGAATGTGCAGCTCGGCTGCGAGTGCTGTGCAGAGCATTGGATGTCAGGGACCTGCGCCTCGACAACAGCCTTACATCGCTATGGAAACAGGAGGTGTCTCGACTCCGGGGTGTGGCCATGGGGATTGACTCCAAAGAAGCTCTGTTGGAAGCTTGGGGTCTGGTGCTTCAGGCCAATCTTCTTCTGGAGCCTCAGAATTCAGGTTAACCACTCACTTTCATAAATAACTTTCTTTGCATTAATTTGTGTAAATCTTAAGCAAGTGCTTGTATTGTGATGTGTTAGGACTGTTCTGAAACCTATATTATCAATGTTTGGTCATATCTGCAGGTGTTCTGGAGAGGATTGTGAGCTGTGTGGATCAGCAGCAGGGTCACATGACTTCATGTGGTCTGGTGGACTGTTTGTCTGAAGTGAATGAGCAGGATGTGGGAGACAGTGCCGCTCCAGACAGGGAGGTGTTATTGCAGCTTGCACGCAGGGCTCAGTTGTGGCCAGCGCTGGAGCAGCTGGCAGTGCTGAATCAGATGAGAGTCACCGCAGATCTACTACACCTGGCTGTTACAACGGGGTACTACAACAATTACATTATATTATAACATTACATTACATTATTACATTATATAATGATCTAAATATAGTAAATGATAATTATTGTGGCTCATTAAGATTTTCACGTTTTTATATTTTCTCTACAGAGCCAATAAGCAGGCAGAAGCTGGTCTTCGCAGGTCCCTTTCTAACCATCTGCGTTTCTGCATGCAGTCCACCCCCATGAACATCAGACAGCTGCAGCCTCTTTGGTTCTTGCTCGGCACCGAACGGGTCTGTCGAAACACACCTTTATTATTTATATCAATTTGACATAATATCATTTGTAACAATGCAAAGGACTATTCATTTTCAAAAAGGCAAAACAATAATAATAATAAATCCCAAAAGTCTGCAGTAGAAAAGACAACCCATGTCTTTTATTTTTCCATTCATTATTTTGAAGTCGAATAAAGTCACAATTTCTGGTTCATGCGGATTTTAACATATGTAATATCAATATTTTGCAAGAAACATGAGAGCTAAAGTTATTAAGTAGCTTAGTTTTTTGTCAGTTCGAGTCTTGTGACGCTGTTGTAATTCCCTCAACAGCCTGTAGAGGAGTTGTCGCTGGTGTGGTGCGAACTGCTATCTGAAACATTGGCAGCACTGTGGAGTGGTAGTGTGACCTCTGACCCTGACCGCTGGCTCAAGTGGAATCCACTGAACCCAGAGGAACACAGGAACACGAGATCACTGCTGGGCCCATCTGATACGGTGTGTGTTTGTGTGGAGGAATAGCTAAAGTCATTGTAGATGGGTATATTTTTAACATTAGATGAATTGGCAAAATTCCACCGATGAAACATGTATTGAACATCAGTTGAATATTGTTGAATAATCATAGTTTGTAGAATATTAGAGTCATATGTATTTAATCTAAAGGGTCCTGCAATGCTGAGTCGTGCAGTGTGGTCCCGTTGCATGTTGGGAGTTCTGAGCAACACTGATACGAGCGGACGATGGGATCCGTCTGGCTCACACTTCCTGTCATCATCAAGGGTGACTCTGGGCGAGTGGAGAGAGAGAACCGGGCAGCTACAGGATCTAAGTGCTGTGATATGGGACAATATGGCTATAACTGAACTTGCTGACTTCAGGTACAGGCAACTTGTCCTACCCACTTTAGTTCTTAGTGACAAAGAGTTCTGTTAGATTTTAAATATTTATGTATATAATTCTTTATTTTAAAGTTGTGTTATTACCATCATTTAAATGAAAAAAAATTGTTACATTTTTGTTTTCTCTGCAGATTGACTGACCGCTGGTTACAGGGCCTTGTTCTGCGCAGACAGCTGCAGTCTCTTTCTGAGTTGCTGTCTCCAGGGTTACAGGAGAGTTATGCTGAATCTTGTGATAGTCTTACTGAAGGCCAGGACCCTGTCAAGGCTGCTCAGGAGATTCAGACTGCCCTTAGAGAAGGTCTGCCTGAAAACCTGCTCCCAGAAGGCTTCCTGGATACCATAGTGACATGCCTGACACAGTTTGCCCATAACCAGGCACAAGATTCAGTCCAGCTTGCCCGCTCTGGAGTTTTCTGGGTGAATATGGGTCTGCTGCAAATCCAAGTTTGGGCTCCGCAAACAATTTTTGATCCTGCTGTGAAAAGAGCATATAAACTTCGTTATGCACAAGAGGAGGTAAGACATGCTTGCAAGAGGATCATTTATTGCTTTCTGGTCATGCACGTCACCTTAAAATGTCTCTTTTAGCTTGCTTTGCTTCAGGAAGAGTGGAGAGGGCGGAGTCTTTCCTCACAGCTGCTCACAGGGGCGGAGCTTGAGGAGAGTAGCACTACTGATAACTTTCAGCATCCTCGCATTAGGTACCCAAACATCCATCATCTGTCACATACTAACATTCTGACAGATTTGCAGCTGGATGTTGAAATGTATTTGTGTGTGTTGTAGGTACTTGTGGATCCGTATGCAGCAAGTGAAAGAGCAAATTTGCGAACTGAGCCGTAAACAAGCCTGCCGCCCACCTGACCCTCAATACGGTCGCTTGTATCAGGAACTCCAGCATTACCTGTGCAGCATCGGCCAACCAGCCGCAGTGGGCGACCTGCTCTCCCACCTCCTAAAGGCCTTACAAGCCCCGGGGGCAAAATCAAGGCTGGGGATTCAGGGTCTGCTGAAGGAGGAGGCTGTCTGGCAGGCATCACAGCTGCGCTTTGCCCAGCGACTGGTTGAGGAGTACCCGCTCTATCCTGATGTCGTGGTTCCCCTGCGGGCAGCAATTTTGCAGGTGCAGCATGGTATGCGTCTCCTGGCATGTCAGGTGTCCTCATTGCTGACCACCGTTCCGGGTTTGATGCGCCTTGTGTCCACTATGCTGGCCTTTCCGAGCCCGGCCGCGGCCTCTGATCTGGCCTGCGCAGACTTCCTGTGTTCAAGGGAATGCATGCAGATGCTAAAAGGTCTGGGAAAGCAGTTGCCATCAACAGAGGTCAGCCGTGTGGTGCCAGATCCTGCTGTTTTGCTGTTGAACGCGTTGCTGTATGTCCAAAGTCATGCGCTGAGTGCCGGACATCTCAGCGAAGAGACGCAAAGACTTTTCAGACATGTTTGCCAGGTGAGGTTCAGGGGTTGCCTTTCAGAATGCCAAACAGAGCCCAAGGTGGCACATTTTTAAATCAGTGTTTCAGAAACACGTATGTCATTTCAAACCTAAATGTCAAAAGAAGATATTTTGAGAAATGTTTCAGTGGTTTTGTGTTCATACAATGGAAGTCAATGTGGTCCAATGTTGTTTGGATACCAATGTTTTTCAAATGATCTTTTATTGACAAAATGTCTTTTGTCTTCTGCTAAAGAAAGAAAGTCATAGAGGTTTGAAATGACATGAGGGTGAATAAGTGATCATTTTTGGGTGAAATAGCCCTTTTAGGATGGCCTGACACATGTGTTGCTTGGTTTAGGCTATTGTGAATGAATGGGACGACCAGGAGAAGAGGGTGAGAGAAAAAGAGCAAATGGAAGCTAGTCTGTACCGCAGTCGCTCTCGTCTGCATGGAACTGGCCTTACTGAAGACCAACAGGAGGAGAGAGAGTTCAGACGTTCTTTCCCTTCCTATCATAAGGTATGGGACCAAATGTGCTTTTCCTTTGCTGATTGTTCCTTTCATAATTTGATATTTTAGACAGTAACACAATACTTTGCTTTTAGACAGTGTAAAAAATATTGACATGTTTTGAAGCACTTACCATATTAGGAGTCATTATGTGAACTTATTAGAGTTTCTTCATGTCTTCCACAGGATTTCGCTGACATCACTTCAGAGCCTAGTCTTGATCAGCCAATAATCATAGAGGATGATGATGATGCAGATATGGAGGCGGAGTCTAGTCAGACTAACAGCTTCCTATTGGTCAGTAGCATGAACACAGTAGTCCAAGTCCATCAGAGACTCTGCTTATCTTACGCTCAGTCGCTGTGGTACCAGCCCGATCCACCAACCAATCACACCAAGGAACAAATCAGTGCCCTGGTTTCATCCTATCAGATCACAGCCCCTCTGATAGCTCGTTTCTACCATCTAATGGGTATGAACACAGAAGTAGAATATTATTATAGTTTGTCTTATGATTCTTGTTTAACCCTCTCTCTCTCGGTCTCAGACTGTGAAGTGGATCCTAAACTGATGGGCTGTCAGCTCCTACTTAGCACTTTGCTCCAGAACACTGTAAGTGGTTCTGGAGGTCCAGCTGGGCTGATCCTGCAGAGCGACGGTCCTTATGACTTCTACAGAGATCCGAATATGAGTCAGGCCCGGCTCTGTCTGCCAGCAGTGGAACAGCTCAGTAAGGCAGTGAGACAGCGTCTGGACGACTGGCCGGACCACCCTGCGCTTATTCAGGTAAGGGTGTTTAAAAGATGATTCTGTGCTGGAAATCAAGATTAGTCTTCAATGGTTTTCTCACTGTTTCCTGTTGTATTATAATGTGTTCCAGATCACTGTGGTGATAGAGAGGATATTGGCATTCAGTCTGTCCAGCCCACTGGCGAAGTTTCTAAACGGTCTGGAGATCCTGCTCGGCAAATCTCAGGTTGGAGAAAACTACCTTTGATTCCTTTATGTACAAATCAAAAATGTTGTGCTTTCGTACATACCCAAAGTTATTATGTGAAATTGAAAGCAAATTTTAGTCATTGTTCTGTCCTTTCTTCACAGGACTGGGAAAACAACGCTAGCCGGACTGTCTCTCTCAGGAATGAGCTAGAAGCCATCACACAACTTATCATTCAATGGCGAAAACTTGAGCTTAAGTAAGTGGCAATTTTTGTGCATTATATAGGAGTAAAAGATGATGTGGTTGAATTTAACCTGTGACATGTTAACCGGTGTCACTTCTTGAATTTCTGCAGCTGCTGGTCGAGCAGTCTGGATAATGCATTGAAGCGACATGCTGAGAACTCCATCAAGCACTGGTTCTCCATATACCAACTTATAGAGAAATACTTACAGGACTCCAGACATGGTAATACACACATATACTTATGTCTGTTTATACTTGAACAAACATTTCCTCCTCCTGTACATCAGAATTAATGTGTTTGCATTGAATTGCTGTGTTTTATAGAGGGTGATGTGGAGGATCTTTCCCTCTCCTCGGTCTCATCCACCTTACAGGCCTTCCTGGAGGGTTCCACCTTAGGGGAATTTCATACCCGCTTGTCCATGTTACTTGGTTTTCACTGTCACGTACTGTTGGCTCCCAAACAGGAAGGACATGGTAAGAGATGTACTGCTTTTTGTGTGAGTAATTCCCAAAGAGCGGCAGGAGAAAGCAAAGTTTGTAGTTGTGTTTCCGGCCATTTTTGTTTCGCAATTTTGCTGCATCCACTCACAGAAGTAAAGTTTATATATATATTTACAGTAGGAAATTTACAAAACATCTTTATGGAACATGATTTTTTTTACTATCTTTACTAATATCCTAAAAATTGATAATTTTGACACACACTATATTTTTTTGGTTATTACTACAAATGTTCTTGTGCTACTTAAGACTGGTTTTGTGATCCAGGCTCACAAATGTAGACCTGCAATGTCTTGTATTTTCTGTTCTCCTGATAAATTCAGATGCTGGATCTAGAGGCCTTCTTTGCTACTTTGTATATAAACGCTGTGTATTAGTATGGCAAAATTATGACTGTAAGTAAAATTAAATATGACTTCCTGTCTCTCTCCCAGACTCACTCTGCAGTTTGATGTGGAACCTCTTTAAATACTACAGCCAGTTTTCAGAAACCATTCAGACCAAAATCTCCAAGCTTAGATCACCCATAGAGAAAGAGCTCAAAGTGAGTGAAGTCCAGCCAGACTGTCAGCAATCACAATGATTTTTTGTTCATACTTTTTGATCTGACATTTATCTTGTTCCATGTAGGACTTTGTCAAAATCTCCAAATGGAATGATGTCAGTTTTTGGTCCATCAAGCAGTCAGTGGAGAAGACACACAGGTGAGGTGATTTACCAGGAGAACTTAAGTTTTATAGTTTTGGTTTACTGACGTCGCTGTGTTGTGTCTGTGGTCAGGACCCTGTTCAAGTTTGTAAAGAAGTTTGAGGCGGCACTGAAGGAGCCGTGTTCTCCGTGTCTGGTGGAGCAGGGCAGTGACAGCAGCATGGACAGCATTGATTCACAGCCTGAGGAGACCCCACTGCACAAGGTTCACAGGGCACTGAGAGACGCCCTACCTGGAAAGAGCAGAGATCTGCAGGTACAATAACTTTGAGGTCAAATAACAAACGGCCAACCATTTTTACAATGCAAAACATACAGGCCATGGTATTTGGAAGTTTAGAGCTTTGCTTTTTCTTTGGACACATCTATGTCATATATAATATTGGTCATTATAATGTTCAAATTTTAAGGGAATATGCATGATTTTTAGGCAACCATCTACATCTAATATGATGTTTATTATTTTATTTCCATGAATCAGGTTGATGGTCCAGAGGAGCTGTCGTCTGATAAAGACCCCTCATCTCTCCAAGCCCGTCTGCCTGTCCTCACACGAAAGATGAGAAAGTTGTGTGTCCAGCTGGTAAAGAAGACCTCTGTGCCTGAGCTGTCAGAAGATCTGGATCAGTTTACAGGTATCACTGTCCGTGTTTATTTACTGTAGATTCTTCATCTTTCCATAAAAAATTCAGCTTGATACTACTAAAAAATAATCTATTTGTTGTTGTCTCAGCTGAGGTCATTGCAAACGTTCAGGCCCTGCAGAGCCTGACGGTGGACCGCAGTGTAGAGCAGGAGAAGCAGAAGTCAGAGGTCAAACACATCCTCCTGCAGAAACAAAGAGCACTGGCTGATCTCTTTAAGATGCTTGCACAGATAGGTCAGTCTCAATCCACATAACTTCCATTCCATTATTCCACTTTTACATTACTTTTAAAAATGCATACTAAAATCTAATATTGCTGTCTGAAGTGTAGAATGACACCTTTATCAATTATTTATTTTTTTGGTGTCAAGGTCTGTCATACCGTAAGGGTCTGATGTGGGGTCGTACCGCAAACCCTGAGGAGACACTATGTCTGCAGCCGATCGAGTTGAAGACGACCCTCTCTGCAGTGAAGACTCAGGACAACATCGAGCACATGTATAAAACCATATCATCATCGACACAAGGTCAGATTGTGAGTCTGCCATGATGACTGTAATTCTGATAGTCTGATATTGTTCGCAGGTTGTTTGCAGAGGTGGCGAATGCATGGGAAGGCTGTGAAAAGTATTTCTACCGGTCATGGGCCAGACGAAACGCCATGCTGACGGCGTTACAAAGTGCCGTTAAAGTAAGTGCTGGTTTAATGTGGCTGTGAGAATGCTGCTGGTTATAGGAACAATGTTTAATTCTCGCTCTGTGCTGCAGGAGCTGGGACTTGGGAATGTGGAGCGTTGCCGTGGTTTCTCCTCTCATCTGTTTAAACTGTTGCTGAGGCAAAGACGAAGACTCGCTGGACTCACCGAACGCTGGGTTCAGCTCAGGTACTGTCAACTTCACTTAAACACTTAATGAAACTTCCTCCTTTAATTATTTGTATAACAACATGAACATTTTATGGTCTAAAACTACAGGAAGCTAATAGAAAGCGTCCAAAGCATCCACACGTCTGGCTCTGAAGACGACTCCAGTGGTCTCCCTCCTCAGGATCCTCTCCACCAGTGGATTACCAGAGCTCAGTCTTTAGCCCTGCAGTGTTCAGTTTCTCTCCAGCAGCTCTCGTGGATCCTCCAGTGTTGTCCCGAAGGCTCTTCTGCACCTGCCACTCAGGCCAGGGAGGGGGAAGTTGTGCAGGGTCAAGCCACCCTGAGCCACCCATCTCCTCTGGCCCCTCACATCCAGCCACAGGCGTGTTTGATGAGGAGAGGCGAGCAGGCTTGGAAAGAAGTGGAGCAGAAAGTGGAAAACTTAATGAAAGAGGTGAAAGATCTGAAAAAGACGCTGGATGGTTTAGCACAGGAGTCTACAGAAAGAGTAATACATAGCTGGTGAGTCACAGATGTTTGGTTTGTAGTCCAAA
This sequence comes from Oreonectes daqikongensis, assembly GCA_026939265.1. NCBI lineage: Eukaryota > Metazoa > Chordata > Actinopteri > Cypriniformes > Nemacheilidae > Oreonectes > Oreonectes daqikongensis. Next base: position 4,803,952 of record JAOTQM010000351.1, on the reverse strand, counting down.
TACAATATAAAAACAATATATTTAAAATAATATAAAATAAGAAAATTATTTGGCACCTTAAATCATATTTATTTGACCTTTTTTTAACAATCCACTAGAAATTACAATTGAATCCTGTTGAGTTGTGTCTTCTGGTTTGCGCACAAATTTATGTCATAAACATTTTCATGTGATTAACAAATAAACTTCAGGTTTTATTTCTTCAAGAAAAATTTCTTCAGGTTTACGGTGTTAATTATGATTATACCTCTGTTCTTTTATCACCTCCATGCAGGGATCACTTCACACTTTGCTGTTCGTCTCTGGACCGACTGGGTGCTGTGGTGGCCCAGATGCCAGCCCTCGAACAGCTTTTCATTCCTGACGCGGTGCCAGTCAGCCATACCCAGCCTGCCCTTACGCGTGGTCTCAAGACCGCAAGGACAGAAGTGGAGACCTGCCTCACAGAGTTCACCACCTGGAAAACTCACCTGCTGTCTATCAGACAATCACAAAAATGTAAGAGCACAAAGCAAAACATGCTTAGATGAAGTAAGTTGATATGGATTTACATTTTCACATTAAAAAAAATTCTCCACACAGGCCGTTCCCATCCATTTTCCGCTGAGTTTTCCGAGCGGTTAGAGAAAGCGATAAATGTGGTCCTGTGTGCGGTTCAAAATCTAGTTAAGAGGAAGGAGCGAGAAGATCAGGAGGACAAACAGTCAGAAAGCAGGAGAGGTGAGATTCGCACAAAACTTTTTTTTTAGGACAGCACTGAGCAACTCCTCACGCGTGTTGATTTTGTGTTTCTGTAGAGAGTGACTCCGATATATCAGAGGAGCTCTTGAAACCAGGACACCTGAGCAGGTTACTGGAAGAGGACCTGAGTGGAGACGTGTCCTGCCTCTCATTACCTGAGGTCAACGGGGTCTTAACAGAGCTGCTGCAGAGACTTCGATCACATAGAGATGCATGTGCACCCCATCAACTACAGGTGAGTAACATCACATGCAGCCCTCTATAGACCTAAACTATATAGTTACTCATAATTGAATTTCATAACTGAAATTGAAATGTTTGCTTACATGCAGAAGCTAAAAGAGGCCTGCAGTGCTTTGGTACGCCTGGAGCCCATGTTGTGTGTGTACTCGGAGCTGGTGCGCTATTATCTGGCTGTTATAATGGGAGCTCATCGTGTCACAGGCAAACTGCTGTCTGTTCTCGCGAACATCTTCACTGAACTCGCACAGAAGGTACTGTTGGTCGTCTTCTACTTTCCTGAAGAATTTATGAATTATTCTGTTTCAAGTCAATAGTGTTTTCTTCTGAATCATGATGTATATCAGAGTGTAGCGGCTTCTTGAATGTTAAAAGACTTGAGATTATTAAGGCACATGAATTTGAAAAAGTAATGACTCGCACAATTAAACTTATAATAAATACTGCAATATTACTGTAAAAATAAGAAATGGACATTTTTATTTCATGGTGACTTTAAGCAATAAAGGTTATGCATTGACGTCATTGATAATTAGGGCTGTGCAATTAATCATCATCGATTTTCAATTTTTTCTTCCAGCAATTATGAAAAAAATAATCATAATAATCGGGATTATTATTTTTGTCATAATCGAGCAGCCCTACTGACAATTATCAGCTTAAATTAAATTTAGTTCGATTTGTCAGTAATCCCAACCAGTGGTCAGTGGATGTTGGCATGTGGCCAAACATATGTTTTCCTGACATATATTCATACTTTATTTCGACACCTTATTCTGAATTCTTGTCGTCTGTTAGCACAGTCGATCGCAGAACACCATTTTTACGAATTTTACACTGTACACTAATGTCGCCGATCAGTCTTTTTGCCACTCAGTGGACGGAACCGCAGTCACATGACGGTGATGTCATGTGCATACCCTCTATTCGTAAAGTCTTAATTTGCTAGCTGATTTATGTGGAGGGAATACTTTATTTTTGTTAACTTTCTTTGTCTTTTATTCCAGGGGTTCTGTCTGCCCCAGGAGCTGATGGGAGGAGACAGCGAAGGAGCGACACAGTTTCATGACTATGAGGATGGAGGAATAGGAGAGGGAGAAGGAGTGAAAGATGTCAGCGACAAGATTGAGAATGAGGATCAGGTGAGTTGGCGTCTAAACCACTGTTCAAAAACTGGAAATAAACTAAATCTGAAGCGGAATTGTTTAAAATTCTGACCTGGTTAAAAACTAAATTAAAAATTGTGAATCTGAATCGGTAATTGTGATTTGTGTTGTTAAACTGGTGTTGTTGAACTGGTAATAAAGCGTTTTATGATCTTATCACCTTGTTCAGGTTGAAGACACCTTCCAGGAGGGTCAGGACAAAAAGGAGGAGGAGCAGGACCAACGTGATATTAAAGAGGAGGACAACGGCATTGAGATGTCTGAAGACTTTGATGGAAAGATGCATGACGGCGTGGATCAGGAGCCAGGTAATAGAGTTTACGCATGTGTTTAAGCAGAAACAAACTGTTCAGTTCATAGAAATCACTTAAAATAATCTTTCTTGTCATTTTAGAAGAAGATGAGGAGGACTCTGATAAGGAGGAGGATGAAGAGCTGGATAAGAAGATGGGGGATTTGGGCGATGGTCAGACGGATACTCTGGATGAGAGAATGTGGGGAGATGAAGAAGAAGAAGAACATGATGTTGACAGTGACAAAGAGGAAGAGTCCGGTACAGGGATGGATCAGGTACTGAATGGATTCATGATGTTTTTTTATTCAGCTACATTAGTTTAGAGAACTCATTGTCAGATGGGGTTTTACAGGGGGAGTCAGAGCTGGTTGCAAAGGATGACAACACAGATGCTGGAGATTCAAAGGATAAGAAGAACCAAGACAAAGATCAACCAAAAGATGAAGAAGAGAAGGAGAAAATCCATGAACAGCTGGATGAGGTTGGTTTTTTTCGATTATTTTCTATAGAGGAACTCACAGAAGTGGAAGTCTTGAACAGGGTGTATGTGTTACATCGTAGCGGGAATTTGATGAGAATGAAGTAGACCCGTACCACGGAAAGCAGGAGAAGAAAGCAGAGCCGGAAGCCATGGACCTGGCAGATGAGCTCAACCTTGATGAAGATGACAGAGATGAAGAGGAGGGAGATGGTGATGGTATGTCTTAAACTTTTGAATGTAACAGATACCTATGGTCCTGAATTCTGGCTGATCAATAGAATCCATAGATTGGTCAATAGATTCTGTTTGTGTTTATATGTCTGGGACATTGTCTCATTTCAGAGGAAAATCCATTTGACATTGATGATAAACTCATGGAGGTGGATGAGAACACAGGGGAAGAGAAAGAAGGATCAGATGAACCTGGAGAAGAGATGAAAGATGAGCAGCAAGATGGGCAAATGGAAGAAAATGGAGAGGAGGAGAAACCAGATGAGGAAGCAGGAGAAGAAAAATCACAGGATCAGGACTCTGAAACCGATGAGAGAGGAGATAATGAGGAAGAGGAGGATGAGGAGGAGGAGAATAAAGGACAGGAAGAGGGACGAGAGGAGGACAAATCCATACCAGCAGATCAGGGCCAGAAACCAAAGGTGTTCACCTGTTTGAAAGCTTGTTATATAGAAGTTTTACTGATAGAAGTTTTACAAAGAAATAAATAAAAGACATGTTGAGGAAAATAATTAATTTCAATGATAATTCTCAGGAGGAGCAGCAGCAGCAGGAGGAGGAGGAGGAGGGTGGGGATGATGATGCTCAGATTGAGTCCGCAGAGAGGAAGGAACACGCGTCGGATGGACAGACGGGAGAGGAGAACATTCAGAGTGATAATGCAGTAGAGCTTGCTGGAGCTGCTTCAGAGAGAGACCAGGCCAAAGAGGTAAACATCACCCAACCCACTGAACATTACAAAAAACATTGTTTTATTACATTCAATGTCCTTTTAATATGGTGTTTGAGCCCTAGAGAACACATGCATTGATAATATGTATATTTAAAACTTGTTTTGGGTATGTTTGTGTCCCCAGGAGCATGGCAGTGGGGCGGCTGATGCCAGTCAGTCAGAGGGACACGACTCCAAGCTGATGGCCAGGATGAGTTCACAAAAACAAAGGCAGAAAAACACACAGGTTAGTGGGTTTGACTGTTAAACATGAAGATCACTTAAGTATTAAAGTATGATAACAGTTTTTAAAATAAAATTGGAAAAAACTATTATTCTGATGTATCCTTTTCTCCAGAGTTTCAAGCGTAAACCTGGTCGGGCTGATAATGAGCGTTCGATTGGCGATTACAACGAGCGTGTGAATAAACGTTTGCGTACGGTTGAGAACAAAGAGGAGAGAACGCAGGAGCAGTCTCAGGCCGACACACAACAGGAGTCAGACTTATATGAACATGTTAAACAAGGAGAGGAACAGTATGATGCACAAACATATGGTAAGGATTGCATTTCATGCTATTTATATTATGCAAACAATTTTTTTTGCCAGAGCTTTGGCAGGTAGTGCACATTCTTCAGGCACAATGAGCCATGGTGCTTATGTGGATGATGCAGGATTGAGTGTGGTCTGCCACATGCCCTAGTTCTTATAATGACTCTTGAGTCACATTCTTATTTGTGTTTTTACAGATGCTGCTAGTGCAGAGCAGCAGAAGCCAACTGGCACGAAACAGGAAGTAGATGATGAGGAAGATGAAGACATTGCCATGGAAATGGAGGAAGAGAAGGACCTGCAAGCAGTTAAAGCCCAGGAGCTGAAGCCAGAGAAACTAGATGACAATAAAGCTTCTAAAAAAGGTGCAAGACACATTTAACAACACAAATATAGTGTGTCTGTTGGAATGTGTATACATGTAAAACTTAACCATATCTTTAAATAATGTGAATGTACTTTTTAACTGAATATAACTGTTTTCAATGCAGAGTAGCTTTTAAAAGCAATATACAAAATAATTGTATACTTTTATAACATTATACTTGATATATATTGATACTCAGGTCTGGAGTGTGGAGACATGGAGACACAGAATCGGGCTGATGGGGAAGAGGAGGAGAAGCCTGAGACGCAGAGGAGCTGCGATGAAGAAGAGCTAAAAGAGAGAATCACAGAGTCCACCATCCACACTGTACCTGAACTACTGATGGACACGCAAAGGGTATTCACATTCGCGCACTCCAAAAATGATGTCAGAATGATATAAAACATCAAGTAGTTCGAAATATGACACCAATTATAAATAAATCACCAGGAGCCATTGAAGAACCCAGAAGAGCTGAGAAGAGAGATGGAGCTGCAGTTGGAGGCATGGCAGAGACAGACTTTGGGATCACAAGAAGAGGTGACATCATGACAACCGAACTTACTCACATTTAGAGATTCAGGTTCTCGTGTTCCCAGTTTGTGATGCTGTTTTTGTTTTCTACATCAGGAGAGCGCTGCTGCAACGATGTGGCATCAGTATCAGGCCCTGACGTCTCCTCTGTCCCAGCAGCTCTGTGAACAGCTGAGGCTCATTCTGGAGCCCACGCAGGCAGCCAAACTCAAGTGGGTCTTTCTGTCCTCTCATCCAACCCAGATTATTCTATAAATTCAATTGATCAATGACAGAAATTCAGATTCATCACTTTAAATACAGTTCTTCTTAAGATCTTATAGCATTATCACTGTCTGTTTGATGATCCGAACAGGGGAGACTTCCGCACAGGCAAACGGTTGAACATGCGCAAGGTCATTCCTTACATCGCCAGTCAGTTTCGCAAGGATAAGATCTGGCTGAGAAGAACAAAACCAAGCAAGAGGAACTACCAGATCTGTCTGGCTGTGGATGACTCCTCAAGCATGGTGGACAACCACACAAAGCAGGTACAGTAAACCAAATCATGCATTACAACAGTGCAGAATGTCTTTTATTCAATAAAAATGTATCAATGAAACATTGTATTTGTTTGTTTCACCTGTGCTCTGTAGCTGGCGTTTGAGTCCGTTTCTGTAATTGTAAATGGTCTAACTCTGCTGGAGGTGGGCCAGGTTTCTGTGTGCAGGTGAGTCCAGTTCCATTTTATATCATTTATCTAAACTATACCTTACATGGCTAAAAGTTGTTTTTTCAGATTTTCAGTATATTTGGTATGTATATTCAGTTTGGTACTGAAGAGCTTAATTTAATGGGTGCTTTATTCATCAGTTATTTTTCATATTTTTGTAGCTTTGGAGAGAGCGTCCAGCTACTCCATCCTTTCCACCAACAGTTCAACGATCAAAGTGGAGCGAAAATACTGAGGCTCTGCCAGTTCCAGCAGAAAAAGACCAGAATAGCTCAAGTAAAACATTTCTCTATACTTTCATCGTATTCCTGATTTAATATTTCATAACGATGAGTATAATGTATTTAGAAGGTTCATATGAAACTGATCAAATGTTATGACTAATATATCACAAAGTAAATAAGTAACAATGTTGATCTTTTTTATATTCTAGTTTTTAGAGACTTCAACAAATATGTTTGTGGCGGCCAGACAGCACAACCCTGGCTCGACAAACACTGGTAAAACACTTTATTACATGAATTGATCCTGTTGATGTCAATGAAGTGACCTGTGCCTGTGTTATAAAAAATAAAAAAAATCTATCATCATTGATCTCAATTTCTCCATCTCTCTCTTTCTATGTACAGAGACGTCTCAGTTATTGCTGATAGTTTCTGATGGCAGGGGTTTGTTCTTGGAGGGGAAAGAGAGAGTCGCAGCTGCCGTTCAGGCTGCTCGGAGCGCAAACATCTTTGTCATATTTGTAGTATTGGACAACCCCAACTCAAGGGTAAGAAGTCTATTTCGTTCTCGTGGATTTTAGCGTATGGTTCCAGTTTAATAAACGTTTGTTTGTTTTATTAAATCTAAATTTGAACTATTAGGCAAATAGCTATATGTCTAGCTGTTATAATATGATTACGTTAATCTCTTCATGCCAGGACTCGATATTGGATATCAAAGTGCCCATATTTAAGGAGTCGGGTGAGCTTTCGGAAATTCGGTCTTACATGGATGAATTTCCCTTTCCCTTCTATATTATCTTGCGAAATGTGAACGCTCTTCCAGAGACACTCAGTGACGCGTTGAGACAGTGGTTCGAGCTTGTGACCGCTACAGATCATTAATGGACTGAAGCCATTCTGAAGGGGCCATGAGATACAACTGTAAGACAGAAGTTCTGCTGCTAGACCTCCAAAACATGACACACACACACACACACACACACACACACACACAGAGGCTGCTTTACATGTGCCTTTTTTTCTTTATTTTAGTATTATTTCATTGAATTTGTAGTTTTTGGTTGAAGTGGTTTCTATTGTCAATCACCTCAACGAGTAAGAATTGTTTTCTCTCATTACTATCAGTCAACTTTGCACGTCTTTTTATTTTGTTCTTTAACACTGCAAGAAAATGTGGAAAAACTTCAGTTCGACTTGTTCTCCGTTGTTGTACTTTGTCGTTCTAAATGTGAATTCAGTTCATTTCATTCCATTCAAATTGTACTGCCAAGGTTGTTTTGATAATATGTGCAAAAAGACGTCTTAACTGCATGTCAGTAATAGTCTCCAGACACATTCATGGCTATCCATACAAAATATGTGCCTTTACAGTATGAATATCCATCTTGACAATTCAATGAAAACTGATAAACTTTGATCCCGACTCATAATTTCCTGTGTACATTTTAAAGGATTCTGAATACTGTACCTTCGCCATTTCTACTATACACCTAAGAGCACAAGTGAAGAAAGCTTTTGAAGGCTCTTCAACATTTTCTGTGATTTCAGTCGACACTGTTCTGTAACTGACCTTAGATATGTCAAGTCATAGACAATAACTGCATCTCTTTACCATATTTAGTTATGACATTATAGTTTAAAGTATTTCTGTTCAAGTTTGCACATGTTTCACATTTCTCTGGTCAGTCTGCATTCTGTGTAGGAGGAATCAAAGACATTAAATATTTTGTCATGTACATATTGTTCAAATCTGGTATCATGATTAAAGATCAGCCCTTCATCTTGGTTAATGAAATTATTATTGTTCATAACCGTGCAAATAACAATAAACCATTTGGACATGTTAGCATTTTATCGTCAGAGTTAATTTTGTAGAGGACTGCTATTTTGAAAATATGTTATAGCGACGTACACTACGTTTTAAGAAGTTTGTAATGGTTAAGAAAGCTTTAGACACAGAATGAGAAACGAAATAGCCCAAAATACTCCTTATAAATAAATAACGCAACATTTAAGAATGCTAAAATGTAAGCGTTATATATCACGCCATAGTAGAGTTTTAAAATGAAGACTTTTATGTTAAAAAACGTCTGCGCGGGTAACACATTTGCTTCCGCCTTCACACTTTTAAGTGCAAGTGAACTTCTGATGTGGATTTACAAATGTGTGTCTAAAGTTGTTTGAGTTATAATCCACAGCAGCACACACATGGAGTTTGATCGCCAGTTATTTTAAAAGGTGACTTTCCTTAGCAAACCACTATCAGGATAGTTTTACAAAGTGAGTCTGACTAAGTTAACTAAACAGGTTTGTACATTTCAACTCTTTTCAGTTTTACCATCTGAACTCGATAACTAACTACACAACCGCTACAATCACACCGCTGAAATGTTTTGTATTTTACTAATAAATGGCATAATAAACTGACGTTGTTTAAATGTGTTGAAGCATGCATTTTTCCATGTTTATGTGGTAAATGGCTATCATGACATCTAAACACCCGGTGCGTGTATGTTTATCTCTGCATATGTCTTTACATGATGTTCAACTGTCACATGAGTGTATATGTGAACTCTTACAGCATGAGTTTGGGGGAGATCAATGAGAATGTGAAGCTCGCTAGAGAATACGCCCTGCTGGGAAACTATAACTCAGCAGTGGTCTGTTATCAAGGGGTCCTGGAGCAGATTAAAAAGTACCAATACTCTGTGAGAGACTCCTCCCTACAGCAGAAATGGCAACAGGTTAGAGAGATCCTGCTGGACACTGCATTACCAGACCTGCATTGCAAATCATCAGTTACATAGACAGTATGGCATGTATTTGTGTTGACTGTGTTTGTGCATCCAGGTTTGGCAGGAGATTAATGAAGAAACCAAACACGTTCGGGAGATCATGACAACGCTTGAGAGTTTCCAGCAGCAGGAGTCGACCCCATCCAAACCCAGCAGTTTCAGTCAGGAGAATGATATTATGCCTGTTCATGTGGAACACAGGTGTGTATTCTGTAAAAAAACAAGACTGCACATTTGTCTTGGGTTTTTTTTGTATAAAAAAAAGGTCAGTTTGTCATCACAGTATGACAAAGGTCTCTAAAGCCCTTTTACTTTCTATAATAAACCGTGTACACACATATTGTCTTTACGGTAAAGCAGAGTTTTTTTAACAACTTATCGCTGCTGCCCTTCTGAAATTTGTATCTTCATATTTTGTGTTTTTTATGTTTTGCCATAAATCATTATTACCCTTTATGTTTGTCACTGAGCTTTGCAAATATCTAACCAATATAAAGTATTAAAGGGGCTTGTAAATTGTCACAACACAGTATTTAATCATTTAAAAAGTAAATTTTTTTTTTCTTTCATTTTCTAAAAACAGCAAATTTGAATATCCAAGGTTTCAGAAGGACACTGACGATATGTAGAAAATCAGCAATTTTGTGTATAAAGTAGCATGTTGTTTGGAGAATTAGGGGGTTGTTTCTTTTAACAGGCTCCTACGATCAAATAAAAACCACGTCAGAGAATTATAAAATTGTGTCATACATGTACTCTACATTTTAAACTGGTCAATTTTTGTAAAGAATATGGTTTTATAGTTATGCCTTACCATTAATTATTCCATCAGCTGGACATTATTTGGCAAAACTTTTACAGATGTTTGAATTACAAAAAAAGCTTTTTTAGTATTTTTTTTATTTTTGGTGGGATAGATTTTCATTCAGAAGTCATATACTAATCTTTAAAATAAATAAATAAAATGACTTTTATTAGTAGCATTAGCATTATTAGCATATTATTATTACACATGAGAAAACTAATAATAATAAAAGTGTAATAATAATGCTAATGCTACTACTATTAAAAGTCATTGTAATCTATTTATTTTAAATATAAGTACATGACTTCTGAGTGAAAATCTATCACACCAAAAATAATCCAAACACCTGTAAAAGTTATGGGAATGTGTGGACCTCATTGTGTGGGAACAGCGTCTTTAGCAAGCCCTTCAGTATTTATATCATGTGAATTAGATTAGGATCAGAATGGACAGAGTTTTCTCTCAAGTCTTTTGAGCCTGTTATATAAACCATAATGTGATGATTATAACGTAACATTTGAATGAGGGATTACTGCCAGTTTACAGACTTTATACCATAGGCAAGCTCAATATAGTTCTTAAAGTCACCACAATCCCTCTATATACTGTGTTTGTGTGTGTGATACACAGATCTTCTCCGAGCGTAGTGCGGAAATCCTCTGGACCGTATAAAGAAGGTAAAAGCCACGGTAACAGGTTGAGCGTCGGCCTCCGTGGCCAGCAGCGGCCATCGCCGCGTGTAGCCAACGGTGACAAGGGGAAACCTCAGAAAAGCAAAGAAAAGAAAGAGAATGCATCAAAGCCAAAAGATGAAAAGGTGAGAACAGCTGGCTGCTTGATGTCAATATGATTTGAGCTTTCACCTACAATTGATCCATTTTCTGTCTCATGTTTGGACAGTGTGTATTGTCTCAATGCTTTCCAATATAGACACAATATTTACTTAAAACTTCAAATACCTTTTGCTGTGTTAACATTACAAACCTGTGCTACCGGTTTCTTGCACTCTTTCTGTTTACTGTGGAAATATAATCTTGGACCACTTATATGAGATCTTGCTGATAAATGCACTTTAAAAAGAAATAAAATAGAACAAGCAGCACGTAATGTGTTTACGTTTGTGTATATCTTAACAAACATTTAGCAATGAAATAAAATGAAGACATGTCAAACTCTCTGACCTCATACTTTAGAACAAAGCGGACGGTGTGGAGACAGAAGTGAAGAGGTTTGACAGAGGAGGAGAAGATAAAGATTTGATTGATACTCTGGAGAGAGATATTATCTCCCAAAACCCCAATGTCACATGGTCTGTACATTCTTGTATTACTTTCCTATTACTGTAATTTCCCTAGGCAATCTTTTACTTTATATTTTATTCTTACATGTATATTAGCAAGATAATCTGAAATCGTGTTATATAATTGTTTTTAAAGGGATGATATTGCTGATCTGGTGGACGCAAAGAAGCTGTTGAAAGAAGCTGTGGTTCTGCCCATGTGGATGCCCGAGTTCTTTAAAGGAATAAGGCGTCCATGGAAGGTATGAATGCATACAAATACACCACAGAGTATCAAAACAATTATATGTATATGAATTTTAAAACCCCATCGCAAAGTTTTGAAATAATAGTGATAAACTGTACACTTTACATAAAATCTTAGAACTGAATGTCAGCTGAAAGCTGTTTTTCAAGGATTATAATATGTCATATAATTTACTTTTGATATAGAGAGTGAAGGTGGATGTGGTTATGTAAAAATAATGAAAAATATTCATGGTTTGGTTACAGAGTTTTTATAACATTACAAATAAAATCAATAATATGTATATTGTTACATTCCCATCTATTCTGGAGTAATGAGTACTGTGTCTTATACACAAAAAACAACTCATGTTTATTTTTTAGGGAGTGTTGATGGTGGGTCCACCAGGCACCGGAAAGACGTTACTTGCCAAAGCTGTTGCCACAGAGTGCCGGACTACTTTTTTTAACGTGTCTTCCTCCACACTCACCTCCAAATACAGAGGAGAATCCGAAAAACTTGTACGGCTGCTCTTTGAAATGGTAAAATCACATGCACAAGAAAAATTCACTTCCTGTAGAACTTGTTAAGCATTTATACATGCAATCATTTAATATGTGTTTTTGTTGGCACACAGGCAAGATTTTATGCCCCCACTACCATCTTTATTGATGAGATAGACTCCATATGTAGCCGTAGAGGAACGTCGGAGGAACATGAAGCCAGCAGACGCGTCAAATCTGAACTGCTCGTCCAGATGGATGGTACTGCTGTATTTTACACACTGCTTTAAACAATGGCTACATTCATTGTTGAAAATAGTATGTTGATTAGAAAACAACATATTCATTTTATAAATTCACGTATAGATATGTACATTGCTTGTGTTGTGCAGGTGTTGGTGGAACGTCTGAAAATGACCCTTCAAAAATGGTTATGGTTCTAGCAGCCACCAACTTCCCTTGGGACATTGACGAAGCTCTGAGACGCCGATTAGAGAAAAGAATTTATATCCCATTGCCATCTGGTAGTACTCTGAATATCCAGAATCCACTAGTGGCTCAAACTATATTATGTTCTACATCAACCATAATATATTAGAATTGCATAATGGATATTTTTCAAATCATTGGTCTTTATGTGGGATGTATGTGTGTGCAATTGTAGCTGAAGGCAGAGTGGAGTTACTCAAGATCAATCTGAAGGAGCTGGAGCTGGCCAATGATGTCGACATGGGCAAGATCGCTGAGCAGATGGAGGGATACTCTGGTGCTGACATCACCAACCTATGCAGGTAAAGCTGTTAGATACCCACGATGCCATTCTCTCTTTATGTTTCACTATGCACTTATGAGAGCGTAAGACTAATATCTCAGAGAATTATTAGCCACTATATCTAGACATTTTAATAGGAACAATTTAATATAAAAAAAAAAAACTTTTTTCAAAATGTTCATTACCATTAATTTTAAGAACCAGTTGTCTATACATTTGTTTTGGAATAATCACAGAGACGCATCCCTGATGGCAATGAGAAGACGGATTGAGGGATTGACCCCTGAGGAGATCCGAAATTTACCAAAGGATGAGATGCACATGCCTACTACAATGGAGGATTTCGAGATGGCGCTAAAGAAAGTCTCTAAATCTGTATCTGCTGGCGACTTGGAGAAATATGAGAAGTGGATAGCAGAGTTTGGCTCCTGCTGATGAGTCATGACATCTCCCTTGTTCCAGTTTACAATCAATAATAGCACTTTGGAGGACTGAGGGTCAGTTCTACTCATTTCGTAGTGCATTTCCATTTAGACCAATTCCCAGATAGGCCGTGCCTTAAATGAAGTTTGTGTGTATGTATATATTTAATAGTGTAGTATTTAATGTTTGGTAGGTTAATAGCAACAGTAGGTTTGGTGTATCATTTACAGGACACTTTACGAGATGATCTGGAAACAGGTTGAGATGTCTCAGCTAAAGTTCTCTATAGACTCGGTGTTCTCTCAGAAGAAAACTAAGGCCCAAGGTCTGAGATGCTAAGCCTTTTTCCCCAAAGTCTGAAAAACTGTTTTTGGTGACCCAATAAAAATAAATCCCCACTGTTTTTATTAGCATTAGCATTCACTTAGGGCTTTGGGTGCTGGTACAATACTGGCTTACGTTTGTTCTTATACAATATGGATGACTTACTTCGTATATGTAAAACCACACTGCCACTAATGATATGTTAATACAACAAAAGTAAATGAGTTTACTGTTAATTCTGTGGTTGATTTACAGGCCAAAGTCGGATGAATAAGACCAAGATAAGAATATCTTAATGATAGTACTTTTATAAACACTAAAAACTGTTTCTGGGTTGCTCTTGGTGACATTTCATTGTTGATTGATGTATAAAATTATATTTTCCAGAATAAACTTTTTGAAATTTAACTGGTGTGTTTGTCTTTCGACATTTATTTGAATAAACTTGTTCATTACAAGATCGATAGAGACAAACTTATTTATTGTGCATAATGTACTGCTGTAACAAACCGTGAAGAAACTGAAATGGAAATAGTCACCAAATTTGTATATTCTCTATACAAATTATAATAATGCCATTGTACATTACAGTGCTTGAAATTAATAAAATTATCTCTCTCTCTCTCTCTGTGCAGTTCAGAACACATCATCCAATGCAGGTACAAAAAAAGCAGGTCACACTTGAAATGTACTGCCTAAATACATGCTTAATGCGACATTAACATCTGAAAAAAAATCCTGAAACGATAATGCATATACTATTTTAAATAAATAAGCAATATGGGCCACTTATTTAAAAACAGACCCAAAGTGATAAAAAGGACAGATCGATATCAGCAACAAGGTTCTTAAGGTTATAGGTTTACGTAATTAACCGTTTTTGTTTTTCCTCAACTTTTTTTTACCAAAATGGAAATAAAGAAATCCAGTCCAAGACAAAACATCAGGTGGGAATTTGTTTGGGATGCTGTGCTTATTACAATAAATGTGTGTGCCTAATATTTATTTTCCTCTGAGCACAGTGTGGCTACTATGATCAAGTGGAAATAGAAACCTCTTTGTTTAGGTAATGTTGCAGAATTTGTTTTTAAAGTGCTACACTAAAGTCAGACTAAAGTCCGTAACCAAATAAAGCCACATAACCAAACACATCCATCACAATTACTTCTCTATCAAAACTTGCTTTTCTGTTGTTTCTCCCTCGATCTCCACATGATCTATTAGCCTTTGTTTTTCATCATCTGGCATTAGTGTCTCTGGATTCAGATGAAAGAATCCCCTACAAAAGAAAAACAAATTGTTGTATTATTATACATGATCTAACAGGCTGTACCTTTCAAATGAACAAGTAAATAAAGACCAAATGTTTTCTCTTTGGATAAACTGTCCCTTTAACAGCAACAAAAACAGTTTGTGCAGGTCGTACCTGTGTTCGCAGGATGGAAACAGAAGATCCAGGATCTTAATGATAACAGCAGAGCCTGCAACCCCAACCACCACCACCCACATAATTAAAAAGAAAAGTGGGACTGAATCAGACCAGAAGCGCCTCAGTTTATCCCTCAGCTCTTCGATCCACTGGCACACCACCTGACCACACACAAATACAACAGAGGTAAGACCAAACCAAATGTTATGTTCTCATATTAGTATAAATGCTGCCGCTCTCAAACAGCCGTAGCACGCCAGTGTTTACTGTGGCTGTACACAAGCACTTACGCTATAAGAGGTCATGGAACCTCTGAGAGGAACCTCAGGCAGGATATAATCAGAATTCCTTTCCTCTTCCTGTATGGACTCGTACAGGGTTTCTGGGTCCATCCGCAAGGGCGTTTCTGGGAGTTTTCCAGGAGCTGCGATCTCTTCCTGGGTAGTCTCTGCATTTTTATATAGATAGTGGCTGGTGGTGTTAAGCACTTGTTCTTCACCTGTGAATACATAGATGGTAAAACATCAACCAGAATTGGACACTACAAAAGGAGATGAAGTGTTTTGATTGACCGCTAAAGGTGCATACACAATAAATATTTTTTTTGTTCAAGTCTGTCACTTTTGAATATTGCATCTTTAAAATGTAACTTCACACAAGCACACACAAAAAAAACATTTAATGCCATATAACCTACCTTCACTGTGTATATATGTGTCAGTCGCTAAGATGTCATTCTCTAAAGGGATGGCCGAGATTTTGCTTAGTGATGAAGGGTAAACACTAATAACCTGTGTGATCTCTTCAGAGGTCTGGTTCCACAGGATTTCCACCTCAAAGATATCTGGCTGTTGGACCTGCAAAATGTAAAGCAGTTGAGTTTTTCTATATGGCATTAAAGCTGTAATTTAAATGAAATAAAAATAAAAACATTTATAACTATTCAATTTATTTTATTATTATTATTATTATTATTAAAGAGCAATAGCTGTAAACCAGATACAACAGACAAAATCGACAGAGTTCAAATGAAACTAACCTTTTCATCCTCCAGCTGGATTATTTGCTGACTCAGGATGAGTAACTGAACCTGATCTCCAACATCATTCTGAACATACGACCGATTCAGCATCAGCCTCAGCTCACCGCTCACCATCCCACCCGCTGTCCCGGAGCTCACATTATACCCATTCACTAGAAAGACAGGAATTGGTATACAGACTCTCTACAATCACTCTTTCATTCACAGACATTAAATACAAAGATTAAAGTTGATAAAAAAAATACTTACACAACAGAACAGGACATGTCATCCTCGTGACTTCTGAATGTTTGATAGGAGCTCCATTAATGAATGTTTCATTGTCCCAGAGACCTACAGTCAAGTTCATCTAAAAAAAAAGATGTGACATGTAAAAACATAACAGGGGTGCGATATAATATCCCGAATATTATGAACCCTGCTAAAAATACCATAATACAATTGAATGGTTTCCATACAAATGCCATTATGAACCATCAGCTGTTTAGTGTTTACTAATAAATCTATTACAAAATTCTTTGTGTGTTTTGAGTCTCATCGGCCAGATAACATCACGCCAACACATTACCCGTGGAGACTATTATTGTTTAAAACCAATAAAATTCCCATTATAACCAGTAAATCCATAAGAATAACTGTAATGGTTTCTATTGTTTTTAGAAGGGTAATAAGTGCATTTGTTTCTTACCTGTACACTGTACTTTGTCTGAATTACATTAACGGCTGTCACATTTAACACGACAGTATCCTGTAAAAATCCACAAACAGACAATCAAACCCGTTTGTTTACATTATCCATGTAACGTTAGTCCTTGTTTTGAAGTGATTAATGGCGATAACCGTGTTTTAAGTAAATAACAATACATATTAACCCGATTGTTTAAACTTGCTTTAATGTGTAAGCAATGGTGTAAGAAGCTATGTAAACGACATTTATGTCTAAAATCTTGTTGTCTATTTGGTGGCATTACGTGCTGTCATAAACATCTACTTGCACGCAGCGTAACGTTAAACAAGGAAAGGCAATAAAGTAATTGAAATGGAATGAAGATTCCTACCGTTGTTATCTGTCTCGAGTGGGTGTTGGTTAGGATACACAAGACGATAAAATTCACAAGCATTAAATATGTTTTCCATGTGGACGCCATTTTTATCCTAGCTACTTATCGAAATACGTAAATTAAACTGCGCTCATGTAGTAAAGTGCGTCATGACGCAATTACGGTAATTCCGAAATGACGTGACGCCGTATATTTTTGAGAACGATTGCCCCTATTGGTATTCATAGGTACTACAGCAAGATTCACTTCACAAGGCCATTTTAATTAATTTTCAATATTGTTTTTAGATGAGTCCCAAAATAATTCTTTAGTTGAAGTGCACCTATAGAGACTGTAAGAACAGTAAAGGTCTAATACAAAAATAAAACTAATCTTTCAAAAGATATAGTTATTTTTATATTATCATGCAACATGAACGTATTGGTGAGCCATTTAGCTCAGGCAAGTCTGAAAAAAGGTGTGATGAAGAAAAACACTAAATTCAAGATTCAAGCTTTATTGGCATAATAAAAGAATCTTTACATTGCCAAATCCTAGAAACATTATTATTTTCACACAAATACACATTTGTGCACAAAATACACAAAAAAGAAATTAAACAGTATATACAAATCTATTTAAACACACTTATGCAAAATTTTATTTTAATCTCCCTCTATAAAAATATTCTGCTTTATACTGTAGATACTGAAGTTCAACATCTGACATTTTGAAATCCATTTTTTATATTACATACGGCATATTCATTGTGGTATTCTGCATGGCTGCTGGTGTAGATAAAAGACAATAGAAAAGGTTGATCGAGAATGGTGATCCTAAAGAGAAAGAAAAATAACATTTGTGTACTTACACAAACTTTATACACACTACACTACTATATACAGTACTATGTCCAATTGTCTATAGACACATTTGATGCTTTTCCAAAAAATGCTTTAACAGTAATAGTTAAGTGAATGTTTTACAGAAAAAGGTTTGACATGGAGTCAGTCTAGGATTACATAAAGAGACAAAAATTGAGAATCTATAAGAACTGTGGCAACATCTCATAGATGCTTGGAATAACTACCCGGAAACTACTCAGTGATGAAGAGAACAGATCTCTGTGGACTATACTGTCTGTTGTATAACTCTTTTTCATACTAAAATTACCTATTTGCAGGCCTAGTCAATGTCAGTGAATGTTTGGAAACTATTTTGATATTTCCTGCTTACACCCTAAAACAAAAGATTTAATTAACGTGTTAAAAATGTGTTTTTTTCACCTTATTCTCCTGTTCTTTTGTTAGTTGTGGTCATATGTTGTCCTCCTAAAATATAAAATATCTCAGCAAGTTGTGAATTACATCAATACAAACATCAATCTAGTCATTAAACATGTTGTGAGGCTATATTAACACTACATGTAAGGAATAATTTACTATAACCTTAACTTTTAACAGCATCAATACAGACAAAGGACCAGTGTGTAATTTTTGGAGGATCTATTGATAGACTATGTCTTCAAAGGTGTATAAAAATCTTACATAATGAAACATTATGTTTTCATTTGAATTAGTTATTTCTATCTACATACAAACCTGTTAAACATCAATACCGTTAACCCTTACTTGTAACAAATGCTCCTTTGTTAGGATAGAATATTTCTTAGGATCTAATTCTCTATTGAATATCAGGTTGTGGTGAGAGTTACAGTAGGTTCATGGATGGAGGTTGTGTAAGAACATTAACACTGTGATAAGCCCTATTTAAAAATGTGTGTTCGCATGTGTGTAACGTTACCTCTGCATCTCCAAGAGTTAAAATATTAGAAAGCCCAGTATTGATGCAAAAGACATCTGTGAGGAAACACATATCGAAATACCATCACATATAAATGTGTAATAAATGCACAACATATTTACAGTTTTTACATAAAGGTCGTATGTAATTATGTATGTGAATTTGATTTTAGATTTAACATTTTATATCAACTACTAAAATGCAACCTGGCAGATGTTGAAATAACATTTGACCATTTATCATTTTGGTAATGAAGTCTTGAGGCCATTAACGTTACGCACAGATGTTTTTCTGGTGGTTGAGAAGTTGTATGTTGTATACTTGTGTGAACATGTGGTTTCTCTGTTAGCAAATATACAAAACTGTAAACACAGCAGAGTATATGTTTTCCTGCAACTTTACCTAATTTTTAACAATTTTGATATTTTTAGAAACAAAATGAATGGTAATGATGAATAACATGAAGTCTGATGTCAATATACTCGTCAGGTGACACAGAACATTTTCTTTAAATCTTGTCAGTTATGTATTGAATTACTTTGCCTTTACTAGTTCATTTTTACAGCATGTGTATAAAATTGACAAATATTCCATAGTTGATCATTTTATATAAGCTAATAATAAATGCTTCAAAGTCATTTTAGATCAAGTAAAGCATTTTTAACATTTTTGTAATGCTAAACAGTTAAAGACTTACTCTGATGCATGGGCTGTTGTATAAGTTCACTGGTTTGTTTGTTGGTTGTTGGAGGTTGAGATGTTGATGGATTGATTGTATGTTTCTCTGTTCAGAGTAAAATCACTGTTAGTAAATATGCAACACTGTAAACACAGCAGAGCATATGTATTCAACTTTACCTCATTTTTTTGATATTTTTAAAAACAAAATGAATGCTAATGATGATTAAACAACAGCAACACAGAGAAGAAAACTACCTTTAACATGAAGTCTGATGTCAATATACTTGTCAGACACAGAACACATATAGTCTCCAGCATCCTCTTTGGTCAGTGATGAGAGGAGTAGAGAAACATTTCCTGGTGTGTTTTGATTTAACAGTTTAACTCTGTTCTTGTACCTCTTCATGTCATCAGATGGATACATTTCATAAACTTTATCTTCTGAATAATACTTCCATTTCAGCTGGTCAGGTTTAGCCAGTGGTTCAGTACAGGAGCAGGGCAGAACTACAGACTCTCCTAAATATCCAGTCACCTCAAGTGTCTGTGTGTTCTGAACCAAATCACACCCTGAAAATAAAATTATACAAATGTTTATTTCTGAATCGAAACTAAATAAAGCAGATTTAAATGTATACCTTTAACAAATAGTGAATGTTTAAAGATCAACGGATTATGTTATCCTCCAACTTCACACAGTTTGGGTGAAACAAAATGAATGGTAATAATAAAGAAAGAAACAAGATTAGATTAGAATAGATTCAACTTTATTGTCATTACACATGTACAAGTACAAGGCAACGAAATGCAGTTTAGGTATAACCAGAAGTGCAATAGCAGCAAGTGCAGGATATACAGTGGTTGCATAAGTTACATAAATAAATATACAGAAGTAATTTACAGATGGATATATACTATGAACATAATATACAGATGGCTATTACTATAAACAGAGATTTACAGATGGATATATACTATGAACATAATATACAGATGGCTATTACTATAAACAGAAATTTACAGGTGGATGTATACAATAAGTTAGGCTATGGTGAGCAGCAGTGCGATGGATATAGAGTAGTGCAAATAAGTTATGGACAGAAGCTATCTAAGTAACAGTGCAGTGGAAGAAGTTATTGCATATTTCAGTTAAAGTGTAGGAGTGCAAGATGCATAGTAAACAGTCGGTACTGTAATGAACAGTTGGCAGTGCAAATGAGCATAAATGTTATGTATAGACAGTCCATTAGTGCAAAACAACAGCAACACAGAGAAGAAAACTACCTTTAACAAGAAGTTTGACAACGATGTACTTGTCAGGTGACACATAACACATATAGTCTCCAGCATCCTCTTTGGTCAGTGATGAGAGGAGTAGAGAAACATTTCCTGGTGTGGATTGATTTAACAGTTTAACTCTGTTCTTGTACTTCTTAATGTGTTCAGACGGGTAAATTTCTTCATAGTTCTCTGAATAATACTTCTTCCATTTCAGCTGTTCAGGTTTGGCCAGTGGTTCAGTACAGGAGCAGGGCAGAACTACAGAGTCTCTTAAATATCCAGTCACCTCAAGTGTCTGTGTGTTCTGAACCAAATCACATCCTGACAACAGATATTATACAAACTGATCAATAAGTAAACCTTTAATAAATTGTTACAAACAATAAAGCACAACAGATGCATGCAGGGAATGTTTTAAATAAAAATAGGTTTTTTTTTGGTCTATAAATCGGAGCGTAACTTGGTGAGAATTGTACAAAATGAGCAGTATTTCACTAGCACAGGAAAAAATGTCTACATATGTCTGACCCTCAGTCAAAAAGCAGAACTTCGATGTAAATATACTGTCAAGTCCCATTTGCTATTTTTACATTTCTGAAAAAAGCCAAGTTATGTCTAAAGCAATTTTTGACAATACAAACTTATTAAGATTTATTCAAATGTAGTACTGATTTTTACTATCCAACAGATAAATGTTTCATTGTGTATTTGCTAAATTACATTTAGAATATATACTGTAAGACTCAAGTACCTATAGGCATCTTTGAATTATGAAACATGATCTGTTTTTGTTGGTATACCTCAACATTAAGGCATAATTGTAAGAGTCTAATTCTTCCAAACAAAACGATTTTAAGTTTTGAGCTTACCAGCACTGAAGTGAAGCATAAAGAGAAAACATATAAACAGTCCATCATGGTTTCTTTTATTAATCCTCACTCAGTAATGCAGGGCAGCAAGTGTCATTTAATTCTGTGATTCCTGTAAGCTGGTTGTCTTCATAAACCAAACTTCCTCTATTCATTTACACAATTTGTTTCTTATGCAAGTCATTCTTATAGCTCACTGCTTGAACCACAGTCACAGGACTTGGGTTGGGGGATGGAGGCAAAAGGCAGCAGTATTCAGTTGTTCAATTCACAACATCCTTTATTTACATTGATATATTTTCCATAAGTCTATTATTAATGAGTTTAAACTGTATATATATATACACAGTGCTGTGAAAAAGTATTTGCCCCTTTCTAATTTTTTTTTCATATTTGTCACTCTTAAATGATTCAGATCATTAAACAAATGTAATATTACACAAAGAAAACCAGAGTAAATACAAAATACAGTTTTTAAATTATGGTTTTAATTATGGTATAAAAAAAATAATCCAAACATTTCTGACCCTATGTGAAAAAGTAATTGCCCTCTGAACCTAATAACTAGTTGTGCCACCCTTGGCGACAACAACTGCAATCAAGCGTTTGCGATAACTCGCAAGGAGTCTTTCACATCGCTGTGGAGGAATTTTGACCCACTCTTCTTTGCAGAATTGTTTTCATTCAGCCACATTGGAGGGTCTTTAAGCATGAACAGCCTGTTTAAGGTCATTACACAGCTTTTAAATTGGATTTAAATCCGGACTTTGACTAGGCCACTCCAAAACCTATATTTTGTTTTTTTGAGCCATTCAGAGGTGGACTTGCTGGTGTGTTTTGGATCATTGTCCAGCTGCAAAACCCAAGTGCGCTTAAGCTTGAAGTCACAAACCGATGGCCGGACATTCTGTTTTAAGATTTTCTGGTAGAGCGCAGAATTCATGGTTTCATCAATTATGGCCAGTCGTCCATGTCCTGACCATCAAACTACCTCCACCATGTTTGACTGTTGGTATGATGTTCCTTTCATGAAATGCTGTGTTAGTTTTAAGCCAGATGTAACGGGATGCACACCTTCTTAAAAGTTCAACCTTTGTCCCATCAGTCCACAAAATATTTTCTCAAAAGTTCCTCATCAAGATGCTTTTTAGCAAATGTGAGACGAGCCTTTGTGTTCTTTTTTGGTCAGCAGAGGTTTTCGCCTTTTTTGCCCAGTCTCTTTTTTATTGTGGAATCATGAACACTGACCTTAACTGAAGCAAGAGTTCTTTAGATGTTGTTCTGGGTTCTTTTATGACCTCCTGGATGAGTCGTCGTTGTGCTCTTGGAGTCATTTTGTTAGACCGGCTATTCCTGGGACGGTTTACCACTGTTCCATGCTTTCTTCATTTGTGGATAATGGCTCTCACTGTGGTTCGCTGGAGTCCCAAAGCCTTAGAAATGGCTTTGTAAAAGTGATTTCTTAATTCAACAGGTCTGGCAGCAATCAGGCTTGGGTGTAGCTAGTAAAATTGAACTCAGTTATTCAATTCATTACAGTTAATTCATGATTTACCAGCTCCATAGAGCAAAAAATATCCAAAACAAAAGATCAAATATGTACACACTATAGTACAGTGTCAGAAAAAATAGAGCGGTCTTAATATCTTTTTAAGGTCTTAATATGTACTATTTGGGTATATATAAAAATATACACAAACATAAGCAGAATCACAATTGAACTCATATCTCATCAGTTTTCCATCCAGTTTAATCACATAAATTCAACATAAGAGTTCAAATGCATTTACTGTTACTTAATCATTTTAATGTGCATATGCAATATTTATATTTACATATTTATATAACTTATCTCTTATTTGGAATAAGTGCAATAATAATACTGCATCTTAAATGAAACACGTGCCGTTGACGCCTTTGCACACTTTCAATATTATACTGTGTGTCACGATCACCACTTGGAATGTCCATGTGCCTCACCAGAGGGCACTCCTTTTTGGTCATTTACTTCCATTATGAACTACAATTCCCATAACCCATTTGGATACCCATCATACTTCTTTATATAGTATGTTACTCTGTTTATATTATGTGCAGTTTTGTTGTGCTCGCATCTCATTGTGCAACAGCAAATTTGTGTTCACCTCAATTAGGAGAATTAGGGTTAGGGCAGGCAAACAAATAGCTGTGTTTCATGCATACCAACATGTGTGACAAGGTAAGTGCCTGTCTATTGTTTATTAATGTTTAAAATATGTTGCTTTGACCTGATTAAAATACTGTTTGTTACAATAAGTACAGGTAATCATACTGTATAGAGACAACAGTGTGCAAAGATATTTGTTGTTTAACAATGAAGTCTTCATCCCCAGACCAAACAAACTTCACAGGAAGTTAGGGTTAGAGTTAAGTTGACATGTATTGTTTTCGAGTTAGGGTTAGGGTCTATTAATATTTTTACTGGTAGTTGACAAGAAAATGCATAAATACATAATTTGTAAAATATCTACAGTGGCATAGAGCATATGTTATCATTAAAGATTTGTGAATTTTGAATTTACTTTAGTACATCATTGTGACTCATACAATCAACAATATTGTTTTTGCAAATTGCCCATATAAAAAGTCCTTTAGATGAGCATGAGAGATGAAAGTATACAGACTCCTATCTATGGGAGGTCCTATATCATGTCATAATCAATGCATCATCAATCTCATTTGCTCAAAGAGACAGTATTTCGGGTTAAAGAGGGTTAAGAGAACGTTGAAGGTTGTGCTGTGCTACCACCTTCAATAAACTCTTTTCCCCACAAGCTCTTGGTTCTGTCACCCAACAACTGCTCAGCCAAATTCAGGAAAATCTAACAATTTTTACAAAAATAACTTCTTGGTGTTTTACAAAACAAGTAATACTGTATCTGTTTAATTGGATTTTTTCATGATTGTTCATCTTAGTAAAAGATATAAAATACATACTGTAATCTAATTATAATTACACAAAAACCTTACCTGTACTGAAGTGAAGAATTAACAGTGAAATATATAAACAGACTATCATGGTTTGTTAGGGTTAGTTAATTTTCACTCAGTAATGTCTCAGCTCTGAGAAATGCAGAGATAAGCTTGCGTGTTAATGCCTGATGTCGCAAAGTAACACATCTCATTTTGTGGTTGTGAGTATTTGGAAATATCCTGTTAAATGTTTTGCAAAATGCAGATTTCTTAATTTGTTCAAACGATCACTTAGTCACGCTTACCCAGCTTACACTGAATGTTTATTTGAGTTTTTTTAAACTTTTTTAGTGAGTGTGTGATGCAATCAAATTGACATTACAAGTCATTTTAACATATGGTGAGTATACATCTTATATAAAAAATTTAAAAATAAGCTAAAATTAAAAACTAAGTTAATGAAGTAAAATGGCTTGTAAAGGCAATTTGATTGAGCGTAAAAAATATGTTACAGTGTATATACTATATACAGAGATACTATAAACAGAAATAAATTAAAAAAATAATATATTACTATATACAGAAATATAACATACAGAAATAATATATTTATACTATATCTATACTATTCAAGACTTTTAATTTGCACACTTAGACATTTCAATAGAATGGTATTTAAATAAGTGGCAAATATACTGTGTATAGAGATCATTCTAAAACAATTCATAAACATTTAGCCTAAAAATTAATTTAACCAAAATTAACCCTAACCCTAAAACACAGACCAGAAGTTAACTTGGGCAAACGCGTGAGTCCGATGAAACTTTCTATAGCAACCAAAAATGTTGATCTGATCTAACTAATTCATCTAATCTCAACCAACATATTTTATGATTTATTCAATTACTCGCTTATTTATCTAATTTGCTTCACTTGTTTTTTCACACATTTATCAGGGCTTATAAATAGTCAGACATACATATGAAGAGTTTATTTCCAAAGCAAGATAAGACATTTTTCAAAAATCATGTTTTTTGATTGTGCATTCCTATTAAGATCAATCAAACTTCAGTTGGTTTGTTTTGTTTAAGCCATATTAACAAAAAATACAGCTAACTAACAGAATAAAAACATGATAACATAATGAAAAACATGTTTTAAAAAAAACTTATTATCTCGTTTTGGAAACAAACTCTTCATATATATACCGTTCACACTCATTAATAATAGACTTAGGAAATTCTAATTCTAAAAGGATTCACTCAACTGGTTCGACTCCTATATCACAGGCAAATCCTTTAAGGTATATTGGAGAGCCAAGACATCCAGATCTCACCAGCTAACAACTGGAGTTCTTCAGGGATCAGTTCTTGCCCCTCTCCTCTTTTCTATGTATACCACCTCCCTGGGTCCAATCATTAAGACACATGGGTTCTCATACCATTTTTATGCAGATGATACGCAGCTTTATCTCTCTTTTAAGCCAGATAACCCCAACATCTCTGCCCGTATCTTTGCCCGCCTTCTGGACATCTCATTTTGGATGAAAGAGCATCACCTCCAACTCAAGCTATTCAACACATCTATTGAACACTACATCACCATTCAACTCAGATCCTCAGCTATTACACCCACCAAGTCTGCAAGGAACCTATAGTTCAAGCTCTGATCATATCAACTAATGGACTACTGCAATTCTCTACTGGCTGGCCTTCCAACCAATGCAGTCAAGCCCCTGCAAATGATCCAGAATGCAGCCTCCACCCGAGCTGCAGCATCCTTAACAACCTTCAAAAAACAACTCAAAACATACCTGTTCCACATTTATCTGACGAACCAATAACTGTCTATGTTTTATCTAACAAAAAAAATATTTTATGTTGTTCATTCTCTCCTTTGCTTACTTCAGCTTAATCCTTCTAATTACATAGCCTTATAAATTATCGGTACTGCTTAGTGTGTTGACAAAATGTTTTATGCTCTCCTACTTGTAAGTCGCATTGGATAAAAGCGTCTGACAAATGAATAAAGGTAAATATTTGTAAAGGATGTTGTGAATTGAACAACTGAATACTGCTGCCTTTTGCCCCCAACCCAAGTCCTGTGACTGTGGTTCAAGCAGTAAGCTACATAAGAATGACTTAGATAGGAAACAAATTGTGCAAATGAATAGAGGAAGTTTTCTTTTTTTTTTTGAAGACGAACAGCTTACAGGAATCACAGAATTAAATGACACTTGCCGCCCTGCATTACTGATTGAGGATTAATAAAAGAAACCATGATGGACTGTTTATATGTTTTTTTCTTTATGCTTCACTTCAGTGCTGGTAAGCTTTAAAGTTACCCCAAACCTTTCTTTTAGGAAGCAATAGAGTCAGATTAATATGTTACATTACAGTTTTTAAGAGGTAGTTTAAGATTTAAATGTCATGTCTTACAATTCATGTTAAGGTAGTAATGTAAAGATTAAAAGATTCCTATGTAGGGTTGGGAAAAATAGCAAGAATTGTTGTTGTGTCACAAGTTACCCCCACTTTCTTCTCAATTCTCCAAAGGCTCCATTTGCCCTTCTAAAGATCACAAGGGAACTGCTGATACTGTGATATGTTTGTTTTTTGTGGGTCCACAGTGTGGAGTTTAAGTTAAGCTTAGTCACATCTTTTATCTTTTCTGCTCCCTGGAAGTTCCACTCCAGGATCTCTGGCTCTTCTTAGAAACTTTCTCTCTTTTCTATACTCTCTCTCCGGTAATATCACTTATATTTGGAAACTGTTATTTGTATCATTTACCATTTTATGCATTTATTTTTTAACCATTTTACATGTAACATCAATTTGTTCATCAACATGTAACACAGTCTGTTATTAAACACTTTCATTTCCATGCGCAAACTAGCTTTATTGTAATGTTAATATTTAAATGCTCTATATTGCTGTTCTTACTTTCATCGTTGGTATAAGTATCAGAAGGGTGAAAGAAATATATGGTTTTATACCATCTTGCTGTTAACGGTCCTTTAGTAATTTTGGCATCCCTATAGCCTGAACCACTATAGTGAAACCACTCTTACACCTATAATCATCCAGTGCTATAATGTACTTGTCTTATATGCAGTATTCTATATACAGTGCTGCTTGAAAGTTTGTGAACCCTCCAGACACGATCAGGTTATATGTAAAAAAAAATAATAATAGAATAATCGAATCAAATGTACATCCAAAACCCAGTTTGTGAAGCAGACTTCCAAATGATGGACACAAAAAAGAAAATATTGTCATTATTTATTAAACGAAAGGGGTTATTCTCACAAAATTTGACTTGTGCAGAAGTATGTGAAGCCTTTTATTTAGTAGCTTGTGGCCCCTCCTTTTGCAGCCATTCTTCTGTAACCACTGACCAGTCATCTGTCTTTGGGGATTTTTGCCCACTCCTCCTTACAGAACTCAGACAGTTGAGAGAGGTTGGAAGGACATCTGGCATGTACCGCCCGCTTCAGGTTAAGCCACATCTTTTCAATTGTATTGAAATCCGGACTTTGTCAAGGCCAATAAAGAGTGTGAACCTTTTTTCTTTTAAACCATTCCTTTGTTGATTTGCTTGAATGCTTTGGGTCGTTGTCTTGTTGCATCACCCATTTTTGGCCCAGCTTCAGCTCTCTGACTGATGACAGGAGATTCTCTTCAAGGATTTGTCTTTGAATTCAAGTTTTCCTGAATAACATGGAGTCGCCCTGGCCCGGAGACAGAAAAGCAGCCCCAGACAATGGCGGCCTTGATTATGACCAAATAAATCTATTTTGGACTCATCTGTCTAAAGAATGGTTTGTCCAAATGCTCACTGGCGAAGTGAAACGGGAAGCTTCGTTCTTTTTTGACAGCAGAGGGTTCTTTCTAGAAACCCTTTCATAAATGTCATGTCTGTTCAAGTTTCATCTGATTGTAGGTGCATGTGCATTTACCCCAGATGCTGCCAGAGGGGTCTGCAACTCTGGTGATGTGTGGGTTGGCCTTTACCTCATTTATTCTTTTTCTTATGTTATGTTATGTTATGTAAATGTTTTTTATTATCAAAAACTGCTTTAGACAAAAGTTTTTTCAGAAATGTAAAAATAGCAAATGGGACTTGACAGTTTAAATAATCTCACTAAGCTACACTCTCAAAAGAGGTTTGAAGCCACATGGGGACCTTTCTTGAGACTCTTGGAAATGTAATTGTGTTGTTTACCATAAACCTTCTATCTGTTTCTAGCTTCCTTTCTTGTTTATCTGATTTTTAAAACAAGTTTGAGTCTTTAATGTGATATTTTCAAATTATGTTACTTATATTTATTGAGGTAGTCTTTTTTTCCTTTTGGTTTGTTTTGTATATATATGCACAATTATTTGATGTTGTTACTCTATGTAGTTTGTTATTATAATTTTGAAACTCGAAATAAAAATAATTATAAAAAATCTCACCAAAATAGCTTCATATGATGGCAGATTTTTTTGCCATTCAAATATGTTAGTCGTCATGTGCAAGCACTCAAAAGTCATACTTTCATTACACACAATTTCATTACATTTGGTATATTTATATCTAAGTTCTGCTTTTGAATGAGGGTCAGACATACACTATATTGTCCTGTGTACAAGTCATTGGTGTTTGGTTATAAGTTTTTGGCTCAAAGACTGCATTTAAAGTCACACCAAATGTGTTCAGCTGGGTTCAGTTGGTTTTATGCAGACCAGTCAAGTTCTTCCACACTGACTGAATCAATTTTTTCTTTTTGAACCTTGTCTCATACACAAGGGCATTGTCATGTTAGAATTGAAAAGGGCTCTTTCCAAACTGTTACTATTAAATTAGCAGCACACAGTTGCATAGAATATCATGATATGCTGCAGCATTAAGATTTGTACTCATGGAAATTATTAAAGTCATCAAACCTGTTTATTAGATAGGGTGACCCAATACTTTTGGCAATATAGTGTATATAGACATATTTTTCCTGTGCTAGTGAAATGCTGCTCATTTGGTACAATTCTCACCAAAAAGCTTTTTTTTTTTTTACTTGTTTTTACATTTTTACTTATTTAAAACATTCCCTGTAGCATGCATCTGTTTACTTGTAGGCATTTATTGTGCTTTATTGTTTGTAAAGTTTTATTAAAGGTTTACTTATTGATCAGTTTGTATAATATCTGTTGTCAGGATGTGATTTGGTTCAGAACACACAGACACTTGAGGTGACTGGTTATTTAAGAGACTCTGTAGTTCTGCCCTGCTCCTGTACTGAACCACTGGCTAAACCTGACCAGCTGAAATGGAAGTATTATACAGAAGATAAAGTTTATGAAATGTATCCATCTGATGACATGAAGAGGTACAAGAACAGAGTTAAACTGTTAAATCAAAACACACCAGGAAATGTTTCTCTACTCCTCTCATCACTGACCAAAGAGGATGCTGGAGACTATATGTGTTCTGTGTCTGACAAGTATATTGACATCAGACTTCATGTTAAAGGTAGTTTTCTTCTCTGTGTTGCTGTTGTTTAATCATCATTAGCATTCATTTTGTTTTTAAAAATATAAAAAAAATGAGGTAAAGTTGAATACATATGCTCTGCTGTGTTTACAGTGTTGCATATTTACTAACAGTGATTTTACTCTGAACAGAGAAACATACAATCAATCCATCAACATCTCAACCTCCAACAACCAACAAACAAACCAGTGAACTTACACAACAGCCCATGCATCAGAGTAAGTCTTTAACTGTTTAGCATTACAAAAATGTTAAAATGCCCCTTTCCCAACATCAGTACAATGTTATGCTTTACTTGATCTAAACTGATTTTAAAGCATTTATTATTAGCTTATATAAAATGATAAACTATGGAATATTTGTCAATTTTATACACATGCTGTAAAAATGAACTAGTAAAGGCAAAGTAATTCAATACATAACTGACAAGATTTAAAGAAAAGATGACAATTCACATAAAGATTGTTCTACAGTATAAATATGTATGTTATGAATATATTTTCCCAATTTATTATGTGTGGGTATATTTGTTTCTTTACAGATGTTATTATTGTAATGGCAGTATTTGCCTCCGTGCTGTTACTGGCATTACTAGTATTTATCTTCTGGAGATGGAAAGGTACAACTTACACACGCACACACAGAGCCTATCCTCCAAAATGTCTCATTTTACAATGGATAACAAAAGTTATCTCAAATAGAGCTTTCAGTTTGCCATTTTGTTTGTACATCCTGACAGCTAATGTCAAAAACGGCCTGTTTAGTGATTCATATTAATGTCATTTACTGTATTTTGTAGGAGGTAAAAATGCAAAGGTCACCTATGATGTTCCAGAGCTAGTGAGAGAACCGGAGAATGATGTAAGCACAAATCTACTGTTATACAGTTTAACAGTTATAGTTAAAGTCCTGGTGAAATTATAAATAGCTTATCAGTTTGGGTCATTCACTTTTTAAAATTCATGTGTCCTCATAATCTTTAATCAAAATCTAAAAATGCACTTCCGCCCTCTAGTGGCTATCTGTCTCAAATGATGTCAGTTAGACAGCTTGGGCAGGGCCAGAGCAGTTAACTCCTCCCCTTCAACTGTCGCTCTTCTGCTAGTTTCATTTTAAAATACACCACCTGTTTTTATACATCCAATTGAATCGCAATGGACAGCACAAGCCACGCCCACTATAATAGGAAGAAAAAACTATCGCAATTTCACCGGGACTTTAAACAGTGATTAAAAGGACAGTTCACCCAAAATAAAAACTCTAGTTGTTCCAAATCTGTATACATTTCTTTTTTTGGCTGAAAACAGAGAAAGATATTTGGACGAATGCTTGTAACCAAACAGTTCATGGACCCCAATGACTACCATAGTAGGAAAAATAACAATGTTACTCAAAAGTACCCCAGAACTTTTTGCTGTCCTACATTCTTTAAAATATC
Source organism: Oreonectes daqikongensis (assembly GCA_026939265.1). Lineage (NCBI taxonomy): Eukaryota > Metazoa > Chordata > Actinopteri > Cypriniformes > Nemacheilidae > Oreonectes > Oreonectes daqikongensis. The sequence goes on along the minus strand of JAOTQM010000351.1, from coordinate 4,772,481 downwards.
TCATTTTGTGTTCAACAGAAGAAAATATAAAGTAATTTTTCCTACTATAGTATTCAATGGGGTCAATGATGAATGGGTAAACTATGGCTTTAATATATTGATGAATGAAAAGATTCACACCTGTGTGTAAATGTATTTACAAACTGCTCTGTCTCCTCTTTAGGAAGTTGCATATTCAGCTGTATTCCATGTTAAAACATCATCCACGCCTGCTTCCCTACAGAATAATGGTGTAGATCACACAGTGTATGCCAGTGTTAATGTAAAATGAGCATCAAGCTTTTATATTTAACACTTCTGAGTTCATCACTCTAATTTTAGTTTTAAATCTTCATTGCAAGTCCAATTGCAATGAAACCTGGCGACCATTGACACATACAACACAAAATCAATCGTCAACTACGTCGGTAGTAGCAAGAATGTAATAATGCATATGCATGTAGTTTTATCTGTGTACCTGTAGGAAAATAATTTTGTGCAAACTTTTTAGTTGCTGTTGAGCAAGAAAACAAATATACCAATTTCTTATGTGTGCTTTTGTAAATAAAAATATTCAAACATAGTACAAGGATTCTGAATTCACTCAATATAACTGAATAGCCTGTCTGGTATGTTCTAACAAAGCAAAATATTAAAAGCCTTAAAAGCCATCTCTTTCTCCATTTGTTGGGTATTATTGCTTCTGGTTTGAACATTTTAATTCACAGAAATCCTACAAAGTATGTTGTCTCTTAAGAACGTGCATCCTTTTTCCCTCTCTTAAAATAGAATACATAGACTGATATTTTTCTGATGTCTGGACTCAGGGGTTTAGTAAAATAAACAGATGATTTAGTATATGAGTAATAAATACATTCTCTTAAAATTTATATTACAATTTTTGACTGAAATGTCACATCCATAATGCTGAAATGGCCCTTGTGAATTTTTTTTTAACATTCCGGCATCCCTATTTTTTAGGCCAGGGGGTTAGCGCAGAGCAGTCTCAGGACAAAGCTTCTCTGAGTGCAGCAAGCCAAACACGTGTACCACTGCACAACAACACAAACAGTATTCCAAAACATGTTTTATCAAAGTTATTACTTTATTTTTTACCCCTCACAACTAACAATCAGTTTAATGAATTAACAGCGATCAGATTTTGTTCTGCTGTGTGACTAGTAACTTGTTGACTTTTAATCTTACTGTATGAGCAGGAGCTCTGAAATCATCCAGTGAAATCATTTAAACAGTTTTGTTTCAAATCTGACCCAACTTGCTTGATTCAAGCAGTGAAATGCTCCTCATTTCAGGTGTTCCGTAACTCAGAGGTGGAACATCAGCCATGTTACATGCTTAACTTCATCACCACTGAGGTCATCTTGTTAGCTTTACAGACATCAAAATAACCAAAGGAGAACTATAAGGGAGAAATGAACCAAAATCAAATCTGTCTTTTAAAAAAATCTATCAAACATCAAATTTGTGCTTTCAAAATAATAATATAATAAAAACATTTCATCTATATATCGTACGAAGCATAGAAATACACAAACACCATCATTTTCAAGTATACAAAACATGAAATATCACATACAATACTAAAGTACAGCAGACAATACCAGACCCAACTTAAAAAACAATGTTCATGAAGCCATTGACATCTGCCATTGTGTTTGTTAAAGGTTTGATGGAAATGGTTTAAAGTATTTTCTTAAACTGAAATTGTAATGTTATGTAAAGGCAACCGTCCATTCATGTGTGCATTACCACAATAACATATGAAGATGATTTTGGTAGCTCTAACTGGTGCCTGTTGTCTCTCATTTTGCAAAGACTCTACAACACGATGAAGAAAAGCGACGCAACTGTAATGGGAACAAAGACACGCAGAAAAAACATTGGTATTTTCTCTGTAAATTGTAGGTCTTTGTGTTTTTTTATGGCTGCTTCTGCTGCTTCACTGCTTGAAACAAACCGAATTTTCTTCCCCACTACCCAAAAGCATCAATCAGGATCTGATGTTATTGCAATTTTTAGTAAAATTCACTTAAATACCCGATTAATGTTTAATTCCCTCACTTTAGCAAAAAAGCACAGCTACTGTTATTTTTTACAAAATGCCATAACTTTTTTATTCCGTTCATGGTGACATCATATACACCACAACCAATCAGAATTTGCGACGATAAAACTATCCAGTGTGCTTAAAGAGCCATTTATACTTTATTAGGCAAACACTATTATTGGTGCTCAAATGCCAACCTTATTGGGCTCATCCGCTTATTTCTGTTTCCTGTTTCCAAGCATCACAAGACCATCACTGTCTTCAGTTTCTAAAGGTATTTGACCTATCAGCTGACAGAAACCTCCCAAAAGCCATTTGCACTAAATCCAAATAAGTTAAACTCATGTATTTCTGAAGAAGATTCATATTGTTCTTATGACTCAGATCAGCTTTGTTTGCATGTATATATACAGTAAAGTGAACAGTACAAGGCACACATTAAACGTCTTTGAAATGTTACAGATGAACGAATCCTATCACAACATACTCTACTGTGCTAGAAATAGGGTGCCTAGTGCTAACGGCAAAACTTCCACATGTTTCAGGAAATGTTTAAAGACACTAAGCTGAAACACTAGGACCTGTTGAGGTGGCTGTAGTATATATTAGTTAGACTGTAGTGAAATCCATGCATCTGATGACCCTCATAATATGTGAATTCCAGCAGTTGCATCACAGTCATGTGACCACACAAGAAGTCTCATTGTCTCTGTAGTTCAGTGTTGCTATGTTCTATATAATTAAGAATTTTATATCTAAATGTTCATGTGCGTTAGATGCTGTCAACAAAGCTGCCGGGGAACAGGCCGGTTCTTCCGTTCCTCTGTAAGGTTCCTTTAAACCAGCCGTCCTCGCGCTTTCTGTGCACAAATACAATATCTCCCTCTTTGAGCTCAAGCTCTGCTTCGCTCTGGGGAGGGTAAGACACCACCACACGGTACCTGTTCGGATAAAAAAAAAAGTCAATATTGGAATGTACCTGTTGGGAATAACGTCAAAGTAATAATCAGTGTTAGGAAGGGATATTGTACCGTTCACACACGATTGGTCGCCCATCATGATTCATTGAAAGGAGCGAGGAGCACGGTTGTCGTGGGGGTGGGGCAATTGGGGCAGTGTTGTCCTGGGAGTTGCCCCTATGTGATGCTGCTTCTGTGCTGGATGATGATGAGGATACAGAGAGTTCAGATTCCACTGGACAGGCTCCTACACGACAATTATTTCCAACGGCAATGACCACAGAGCTGGACGGAGCCATTTCAGGTCCAACAGCACCCTGGGGCGTGTCCATAGCAACAGTCTGCTCCGCCTCCAGTGTAGGAGATGATGGGGGAGATGGGCGGAGCTTCTTTTTATTAGACAACAGTTTCAGAAGGCCTTTTTTCTCTCGCTGAAAAATATATTTGATTGTTTAGAAATGATATATGAGAGCAAAGACAGCTTTTATTTTTAAAACATGTTTGTTTTCCCTATTTCATCCCATTTCCAAATAGTATGACTGTATATTATTTATCCCAGGAGACATTCGTGTATGAGTAACTCCAAAGTTTTGGAGACTGATTTATAGAAACTGTCCATTAAGAAGCTGCAAGTCAGCTATACTGTTACTGTATGTGTAAAGAACTGTCCCAGTACTCTGAACCACAGTAAACAACATTCAGGATTGTGTCCTCTGGGTTTGCAGAACGATCAGTATCATAAAAATTATGATTTAAGTTCTGTATCAGCAGGATGAACCATGACAAATTTATAAATACAAAACACAATACTGAAGCACATTTACTAAACCCCTTATTGTTCAAAATTAAACTCTTTCACTTTTTTGTTTTATGAAGATTTATATGCGCATACAGATGAACAGAGCTTTTGCTCTGTATTTGCTGTTTGTAGATCTGTAAATGCTGTCCCTTTCAATAGATAGGTAACAACAGAAGATGGCTCAACAGTCTTAGCCTCACCTTGCAATCTTTATCCAGTTTACAAGCAGCATTGTTATTCGAGCCTGCACCAAGAGACTTTGCGCAGCCAGGGTTTGCAGAAAGCGTCACCACCGTAATGTTTCTCATGGCATCACTGTCCAGAGAAGCAGCATTAACATTTGGTGGGGTCAGGGAGGCGGCTGCACATCCCATAGCCACGCCCATTCTGCCAGAGCAAGATCCAGGACTGGAGCCGAGGACAGGTGATGGCTGATGACACACAGATGTGTTTGGATGGTAGCCCAAAGGATTGTGGGATTGAATGGGTGTCACTGCTGCTGTTGGGCGGTCCTGACTGTGACACACAGCTGGTGGAAAATTGAAATATAATAAGATTTGTGATAAAGGAGGTTGAATTTATATATTTGAAAATAAATCTGATTATGATATACAGTGTACATGACTCTGAGTAAAGACTTTATCATTTTATTATGCTTTATCATTTTATATTTATCAATGTATTTATATTACAAGTAATATAATGAATATCAATAAAAGAATAAACCATTTTAACTCAATTTAATTACATCAGAATCATAAGTCAGTTCTTTAATAAAAGTACTCAGAAAGCATAGTATGTATTATTTACAAAGGGTGTTTGTGCATGTGTGTCTACCTGTCCTGACCACACTGCGTGCTTGATTGACGGTCATCTGTGATGTCACATGCATGAGCACTTTGGGCGTCTGTCCAGTCGGTATATGTGCGGCTGTTACTATAGCAGCAGGAAGTGAGCACGACGAAGCGGGATTTGGGCAGACTGGGAGGGGCTTGCTTGGGTCAACACTCCCCAGGGCGACCCCGAAGGAAGCAGGGGAGGGGCTAACAATGGTGACACCACGTCCAGTTTGAGAGCACAGGGTCAGAGGAACTTTTGGCTGACTGCTGCCAGTCCTGCAGTAGACAAGAGATGAGATTAAGTTAACTCTAAACTGACATTTCTTATTTCAGATTTCATCTTTAGACACTGCAACAGATAATACAGGAAAACAGAAATATCTAATCTGACTGAACAGCACTGTTTTTTATTTCTTTATTGATAAATTACCGCTAAAGACAAAAATACTGATAAAAAATTTATATACAAGTGAAAGGCTAATATGAAAAAACATACAGTATGGGTAATTTGGAATTCTCAAATCTGCCACAAGGGGGTGTCAGGTTTAGGAAATGTTCTAGGTTCAATACAAGCGCTATCAACATAGCATTTGTGTACAATTTTGAATCCTCACATTTTTTGCAATCGCGAAATATATGTTAAAACATACTGTCTTAAATGTACATGTGTCATGACTATGGTAGTCAATGGTGGCCAAGAACTGTTTGGTTACAAGCATTCTTCCAAATATCTTTCTCAGTGTTCATCAGAACAAAGAAATTGAAACCAATTTGGTACAACTCGAGGGTGAGTAATGACAGAATTGTCATTTTTTGGTGAACTGTCCCTTTAACAACTCAATGTTTTCAAGTGACCAGCCGAGATTTATCTGCAAGTGGAGACTTGTGTTTGTATGTCTGAGGGCTATAGTCCAATGGAAAGCCAGAACACAATCTAATCTTTTCTTAGCTTACTGGGTGTATATGTACGAGTGATAACATATAGTTCAAGTAAAGCACAAGTGAGTGGGCGCGTATGTACCTATCGTACCTGCTGACAGGACTCATGTAGTTACCAGGAAACACTCCAATCTTGCCGGTATGCATGGATGTTCCTTTAAACCAACCGTCCTGACAGCGCTCCAGCACCAGAAACATCTCCCCCTTCCTCAATTCCAACTCATCTTCCTTACGGGGTGTATATGGAAACAGCGCCACATACCTGAGGAAGAATCACATACACCACTTCAATTAAAACAAACAAAATCACATGCACACATGCAGAGTTTTACATCTATTCTTGAAGTGAAATGGCATTAGATGCAGTACCGCCAATCAAACAGTGGTTGGAGCTATTCCCATACAACAAACCATTTTCATGATGCATCACAAATAACAGGCGCATTAAATCACTTTAGTCCGGGCGCTATGGGCAAGCAGAAATCAGGTGTGTTTACTGCTTTAAAGTCGATCTAAAGAGAAAGGTTAAAGGTGAGGGGTCAGTCCTCAGGCTAGTGCCCCAGAGACAGCCATATTCCCCTTAGAAATGACCTGTGACCCCTCACCTGTGTGTTCAGTCACGCTCAGCTGGAACTGAGTAACAGCAGAGGTGAGTTTGAGTTTAATAGACTCTCTCCCATAATACAGCTGTGTGTGTGTGTGATAATGTTAGATGATGCAAGATCACGTATGTGTGATAAATGCTTTTATAGTTACAAGCCTTTATGTTTTCAAATAAATGACATTAAAATTGCATGTTTAAAATATGTGGATTTTATACTTACACTGTGGGTCTCTGACGCCCATTCTGGTCACCTGCAGCAGGTGACGGTCTTTGCCCGGCATTCAATGCGACGGCGCCTACAGCTGTGGACTGTGACTGGGGTGGAGGAGGAGGTGGAGGGGGAAGAGCATCCTGAAACACATTATTACATAGGAGTACAAAATAAAGTAGTTGTTGTGCACATATACAACAAACACTTACAGGAAAATCCTTAAGAACATTCTAAGAATCAAAAAGTTGTTGTCTTGAAATCTTGCCTTAAAAATCTGTTTGACAGGCATGGAATGGAAAACATTAGCTTGAACATTGCTTTTGTGTCTGAGTAAATGACAGATGACAAATTTGAACCGTCCCTTTTTTTATGTTTTTATCTCTTCACATATCTGTAACTCATTTAAATTTGCAGCAAGAACAGAGGACACAGACAGAGATCCCTATGAAGCCATAATCCCCCTGACTGTGACTTTCCGGCTTGTGTGTTGGTTGTTAAAAGCGGGTACTTTGGCTGTGGCAGGTGTTGTGATTGGTGGATATCCAGCCTGGGCTAACTGTCTGGCTGTGAAAAGGAAAAATTGGTTCCATATGGACTAACGCACACATCTGCAAACAGACTTTATGAGCCCGGTGGCACCACTATGAAAACAACTCTCACTCTGTAGTCTGTAATGCTCACTTTTGCTAGTTTTGTTGCTTTAAGGGACTACACAGACGGCTCCGAATGCAGACGCAGGAGAAACAAATAAACTGCAACTTAAAACACAATTTTAAAAACTCAATTAATTTATAAATGTACTATTGTTTATTGTTAATTCAATTGGAACTTGCAAAAATGTACGTATATGTAGACATAAACACATGCTGTAAAAGTTTTGTGAAGTCTTGATAGTTTTCTAACTGCTCTCGTCTAATTGGTTTAATTAATTCTATGGTTTTGTTATATTAATTGCTTAATGTGTCAGAAACGACCCGTTTCTGTCTTGCTTATATATTGTCCCCACATATGAGATAAGAGAGGCAGCCGATGCAAGCTATTACAAAAACAATACATTCAAAACAAAAGAAAACAGTTCCCACACACCACTGCACACACATCAATCTCACAGAGCCATTAGTGTCCACCCTGAGGCCCACACGACTCCCAGAAAAAGGATTGTGTGTATGTGTTGAGGGAGATCATATGGCACAGTGTCCTCATCGAGAGTTAGTATTTCAGCTGGAGAAAGAGTGCGTGTTTGTGCGTCAGATGTATATGAGGTCAACTTTATGTTACTAAAGTCAGTGTATATGAGCGTGTTCGTGTTTTGATACACTGTTGATGCCCAAGGGAAAGTGTTGTTTTGTATGTCCCTATCAATAAGACTCAAGTAACCCATCAGCGCCATCAAATCTGAAATGTGTCTATATTGAATTTCCTGAAATGAATTTTATCTGTTGGTATGTTTTCACCTGGTTGGGAATCATTTCTGCACTATTCAAGCCAAACTTCGTGTTTGCACCCACATGAAGCCAAATGCAATGTGTGGAGTACTGGTTGACTGGTCTGTGTAAATAGACTGTGTGAACATTGTGAACACCTATTATTACTTATAACCAAGTAAAAAATACACAAAACCTTTTCCACACCTTTTAAACTTCGTCAGACATAGGTCTGAAGCATAGGTTTAGCATACAAAGAATGGCTACTAGTGTCTAGTGATACGAAATAATTGTGTTTTTACACTATGTATGCACATAAATCTGTTGTCGGACACTCCATAAACCCTTAAAAATCACAAGCTATGTACTTTTCAGACCTTTTCAGACTTACCACTGATAAAGAGGCATAGCTGGTTTCGGGAGGAAATGTGAAAACTGTCGCTGTGGTGACAGGGCTGCTTGGTGGAGGAGTAACAATGAGTCCTGTTGTGCAAATGTGGACCTAAGAAGTCAAATAAGAAAGAATGACATGTTAATAACCATGCTTAAACCCTTCAAACTGTTGCTTCATCTCAAACATGAAGCAGATTCTGTTATACTCGAGAAATGAAAAAAGGAATACGGCAGAGCAAAATGTAAGTGGAAAACCACAAAAGTATATAACTTTAATGCAAGGAGACACTTGTAATAGCATGTCGGTCTGGCTGCATACGCATTGGTCCAATTCACATTGGTTCTTCATGCCTGAAATACTGGTGGCCTAAAAATGTCATAACCAATCAGAACAGGAAAGCAACAGAACCTGAGTCACATGTTGAAACTAACATTACGTCTGATTGGTCAGCTGGGGGTGAATGTGTAAGCCGATTAATGATTAACTGACAGGGATAAACATGCTATAAACTAGCAAATGGTCAACAAATCAAGAATAAAGAAAATATGCCCAGATATTTTTTTAGAAAACATCATTAGCACACATCCCCAAAAAATAAAACTTCCAGTGTGGGCGATGCATCATACGTTATATTAAGTCCTCAGATATAAGCATCACAAAGCTTCATGCAGAACCGACAGAAATAAACACACAGGTTCAAAAACAACAACCTCGGAGAGACACTACAAACAAGCCCGAATCAAACAGATTTGTCGGTTCAAAGGGAAGCATTGTGAAACTTTAACAAAGACATTTTCTGATGTGACACAAGAAATAACTACAAGTCGAGTACCTCAGATAGTGACAAGCTCTCATCTTTATTTGAGAGACAACACTGTGTACTGTGTAACTCAAAATCAGCACCTTATTTATAAATGTTGTGTGTGTATCTACAAAAGAGCCAGAGAAACTCGAAATAGTCCTTATCAGAGAGGAGACAGAGATAATTATATAAAAATGATGACATCCGCAAATCACTTTCAAGTTTGATTCAATTTCCCGTTCTTTTTCCGGAGGGAAAAGAAAGTCTTGAACGTTTCTGCATATTGCATGACTGTCCTGGGGTGGCATTTGTCATTAATGACATTACTTTTTCCATCTTCACCTCAGGTCCAGAATTAGCTCTGTACTTCTTACTTTATGACTTGAATGTACTTAAGCAAATGAACCCAAACGACAGGTTTCTCAGACTTAAAATTGACATTCTGTTGGTCCCTATTGACTTGCGTTGGTTTTGTGTATATACAATAGAAGTGAACGGGGACCAATGGACTTTGTTTACCAACCCTTTGTTTTTTATCCTCTTTACAAATTAATTTATATTTCATTAAGACATGTATTGTGCATCTCTGCAAATGGCAAATCTCTCCACTACAGTCTTGCTTAGGTTTAGGGTGTATCAGTCGCACCCTATGATAACTAAATATGATAACATATATGGATAACATAGGGAAAATAAATACTATGAGAGTCAATGGGGGATGAGATCTGTTTGGTTAAAGACATTCTACCAAATATCTTCCTTTGTGTTTAGCAGAACAAAGAAATGTATACAGGTTTGGAACAACCTGAGGGTGAGTAAATCGTGGCAGTCGTGGTCCAGTGGTTAGAGAGTTGGACTCATGACCAGAAGGTTGCTGGTTCGATTCTCAGGTCTGGTGGGTAACGGCTGAGGTGCCCTTGAGCAAGGCACCTAACCCCCACTTGCTTACTATACAAAATGTACAAATGTATAGTACAATGTAATGTAAGTCGCTTTGGATAAAAGCGTCTGTCAAATGCATAAATGTAAAATGTAAATGAGTAAATGATGACAGAATTTTCAATCTCTTTAACTTTGCCAGACACAAAACAAATAAAGTCCTTTGACAATTTTTTCTTTTTTTAATACAAAGACCCTATAGGGTATCAAAAACCACTCAAGAACTATTAAATTCATATTAGTTTAATAGTTGGAAACCTGAGAAAGACACAGTGTTCTATCTTTCATTCATCTTTCATACTTTTGTTTTCTCATTCAATGAAGTCTGCCGAAATCTCATTCTGTGTGACTAATTCTGTTCTTACTCTTCCTTTCATCATTTTAATCTCTTTTTTCAGCCACGACATCCTACCTACCATCTCTCGTCCTTCCAAATGGTTTCTCTAACCCTTAAAGTAGAAGAATATGAGAGAGCAATAAGTTTGTGGTTCATATCGTCCAAGTGTGTCACAAAAGGCGTGTAAATCGATACATCCCTCCTCATAACTGCTGCCACGCAGGAGGGGCATCGCTTTACAGGCATGAACAGGCTTTTATGAGATCTAAAGTGTCTGGTTAATTATTAGTGCTAAAACCCCCAGACAGGAATGTTAAAAAGAGCGTGAGAGACAAAACGTGGGCACGCAACATGAGGGGAAAAAAGGGAGAGAGATGAATTGTGTGGGTGTAATACAGCAGTGTCTATATTCGTATTACTGGATGACATATCAACAACAGATCAGCTATCATTGTATCTTGACATAGTGTGGTTGCCTGGCAACTAACATTTCAGGTGTCAGTCAGAGAAAATAAAAAAGTCAATTTTATCAAACAGAATTACAGCGAATTGCGTTCTGGGAACAGAAAGCAAAGAATATTGTGAAGTGTAATAGATGACACAATAAAACAAAAATAATATGCGGCGGTACAAAAAGAAAAAACTGGGACAACAAGAAGAGTCCAATTATAGATTCATAAAAAAATGTGTTACACAAAGGAAAAGGTCCAATGTCTTGTGTAAACACACTGGGATGTGTTACAGAGCAGAAGTGATGGTTTCTGTTAACAAATGACAAAATTTATTCTGTTTGAGAAACCGTCTCACGTTAATAAACGTTAACACACGCTTCCTCATTCCACTGGTGTTAAGTATTCACTCAGGATCAGGGTCAGCTTTCACAACACCCCTCCTATTAACACCAAAACACATCCAGGAACATAAAGATAAGGCCGAAACTAAGAGTACACAGGTATCATGTGTCTTCTGTTATTTTCAGTGTTTTGTGGAATGAGGGCTTCAGAGAGGTTCTCAGGCAGGTGACGCCATCATTATTTTCTCACACTCATGTCATTCCAAACATGTATAATTTCCTTTTTTCTGTAGAACACAAAAGATCATTTTTAAGATACAACACTGGACCTTTCATTCCATTTTATCACAAAACCACTGAGGCATTTCTCAAAATATGTCATATGCAGATTTTGAACATGAGGGTAAATTAATGACAGAATTTTATTTTTGGATGAGCTACACGTTTACCAGCCTGCGATTCGGTCTCCATACTGTCAAATTTACATCTCCAAACCAGATCTGAGAAGTGTGGGGGATCTAGTTTCCAACAAGGGAATTTCAGCCTTCATATAGGTTATTTCAGTTTGCTTCCTCGACAGTTTCAGGTCACCACAGCTGGAGGTGACAGGCCTGTTAACAGTACTCCTATCTGTATATATATACATTGTCTCAAGCTTCCTGCCAATTACAAGAGGAAATAAAAAGAAGTGAAGCAAAATAGGAAACCCTATGAGACTCAATAATGTAAGTCTTAACTGCTTAACAATTGAAGACATTTGCTATTGAGAATGAAGGTAGGCAAATGAAACAAGTGCAAGGGGAAAAGCAACATTTCTTTAAAACTTTCCTAGAGCTCCACCACCCAAGAACAACACATGAAATGACATGTCTGTCTGCCATCTCCTTGGAGAGCACAATCCTCAGGAACCAGTGAAACAGCTGTGAGTGAATGTCATTCCAGAGCTGCTGCGGTAACCTCTGGCAGTGATTGGTGGGGGGATTGTTTGAAGTGCTGGAGTGCTGTCACGCATCAGTGATTTCAAACGCTCGGACAGCATGTTGGACTGTGTGGAATGAGGAGCGAGCAAGAGAGATAGAGAGAAAACTGCTGACAGAATGGGAGAAAACAGTGAGCTGGTGTGGAAAAGCATCACTCTCGAGAGTGGGCAACATGTTGACACAATGCTCTTTCGTGTCTTCTTGAGCTATCATTTGCAGATGTTTGACAAATTTCACCATTTGGTTTTCATGATACTGCTAGGCATTCCTTATATTTGTCATTTAACCGTCATTTTTTGCCAGTTTCTTGGAGCTACTCCGAATAAAGTAAACTTCCCATCACCACAAAAATAGTTCCATGTAATCTTTTAACATATGTTCCAAATGCCATATCATAAAACTATTCAAATGAATCATATACAACAACATCACACATTAATATTACTATAGTTATTATATGTACACAATGCACCAAGTCCAAATTTTCTGTACTGCACTTTATCCATAAACAACATGTCTACACTTCATTCCACTGAGAAAAAGAAGCCAAATTATCCCAGAAGTTAATGATGTTATTTGGAGGCAGTAATGACTCGTAGACTCAATAGCAAACAAATTTACACCCTATTTTATAACTAACTTAAAGGTACAATGTGTAAGATTATGGAGTATCTATTGACAGAAATGCAATATAATATATACAACTATGTCTTCAGAGGCGTATAAAACTTTACATATTGAAGCGTTATGTTTTTATTACCTTAGAATGAGCTATTTAGATCTACATACACCGCGGGTCCCCTTACATGGAATTCCCCATGCTGGTTCTACAGTTTCCCTAAACGGACAAACTGCTCTAGAGAGTGCGTTTTGTAATTATGTTTTCTCGACATATGCTTCACTTTTAAGGACATTTGCGGCACACTTTACTGTATCTCACAGTGCACAACTTAATCATTAATTAATTCAATAAAAAAACTAAAATTAAAAAATATTATAACTGCATGCCAACACAAAAGATCATGCGACAACGTTTGCTGCAAAATAATCCTGTAGTTTCACTCTCTGTTTTTAAAGCATAATAAATAATTGACCAGTATAAAATCGCACCGCATTCAGTAAGCTTGTATTCTATTCCAAACATTGACATTCTCTGTCTGTTTCAGTGTTTGAGACAAGAGCGATTTAAATTAATGACTATCAAGGTCAAACAGCTGCCATGGTCATGCTTTATAAATTTAATCTGGTGTTATGTGGAGATTCTGTTGTATACGAGTGGATGCGAGCTGTAAACTTATCAAGCTGTGTAACCATGGGCACAGCTAGACCTCTCATCCTCAGTAAGGGATGATGTCCTTACCTGCACCCAGCATTAGTACTAATCTATATATAACAGAGAGAGAGGGGAATGGTAAAAGGGTAATAGGACATTTAGAGGTCAGCACCTGTCATGCTGGAATAATAATCAGAGAGCAGGCGAGAGATAACCACCTCCACTTTCATTTCTGCATCTAAACCTCATTTTCACATCACCAAATCAATCCATCGTCTGTATTACACAACTATGCATCCATCACTCTCTCACCTGTGAAGGTGCGCTGGAGGACAAGCCTCCGCTGAGCTCTCCGATTCGGGCTGCCGCTGTGGGGTTAGAGGAGCTGATCAGAACCGGCCCGCTGATCTCCATGGAGTGTCTCTGGGGTGGAGGAGCCAGACAGGGCTTATGGGACATCGTCAGGGAGGTGAAGGAGTGACGCTTCTTACTGTTCTTCTTCTCCCCGGTGGCCTTCTGAGAGCCATTAGCGTGGGGGCCTGAGAAAGCGGAGGAGGGCCCTTCACTGGAGTCTCCTCCACCGTCTGATGGTTTGTCCAGTTCTATGAGCTGTCGCGCTGCACTGTTAAACTAAGAATACAAATATTTTGTAATTTTTGCATTTATTTAAAATAAGAGCAAGATGACATGAAATAACAGTAACAGGCCTTAAATCCAGGACATGCGTCGTCTACAAAGTGCCACACGCAACTGATTCCGTTTTCATGTTTCTCTTTATAAATATACATATTTATGACCGAAAAAAAAGACCACATGGGAACACAAAAGCTTTCCCCACATCCCTTTTGCTCTCTTTTGAGGACCTGATTGAATGTCACTTTTGATGTCACTGCTATCAGAGATTACCTTCTCAAAAGCATTCGCTTGGAAAATGTCTGGTTTGGTGAAAATTGCAGTGGCTTTGGTGTAAGCTCAAAGCTTCCGCCCCACTCCTCCCTCATTCTCGTGCTCCGTGTCAGAGATGCTATTCCAGCAGCGCTTTTCTGTCTATTGATGGTTATTTTAGACACGTGGCTGGTGGAGAGTTCGCGCTGGCTCTGTCAGGGCTACCGAATGTTAGCAGGTACATTTACGTGATCGGAGATGTTTTGTAAGGAGGTTTTGTGCTTTTGGAAGTAGAGACTAAGCAATACAAAAGAGACATGTGAAATTGTGACCTCAGTGATAACGGCGGTTGTGTATTTGCAAAAACAAACACCTGAAGTTTCAGTAAGGCGGTGCTGTTTGTGTTCGAGACTTGAGTCAGAATGGTAAACATGCAGGTGAGGGTGCAATAAAGCTTTTAGAGCTCTTCGAGATCTTCAGGCTTCACAAGCTTTGTGTCATTTCAACAAAGGCAGAAACCATGAATTGTAGGAGGTTAAAGACAAATATAAAAATGGAAAAAAGTGACACAAAATGACACTTAAGAGCTTAAAAGAATTAGCATAAATGTTTCCAGGACAAAGAATTAAATGAGAAGACCTAAAGGAGGAACGCCACCATTAATGCACTCATATGACTCACCTCTACATAAGATATGGGGAAGATGCCAATCTTATCTCCCAGCATCCCCTCTGCCCAATTCTCATCCACTCGACGAATCACAGTGAGAATATCCTCCTAAGGGCAGACAAAAAATGAAATATTGCTTGTTTTTCAGCCAGAAGTTGTTAAAAAACACAAGCAACACTAGAAAAACACTGTAATTCATAGACATAAATGAAATCCATTTCTCAAATTAAAATGTTTCCAAAACAAAAGGAAACCTTCTCAGCTGTTGCTTTTAATTTGTTCTAATGAATAAAAAACTAAACTTTGTTCAAAAGAATGTTTGAATGTTCACCAAATAGTCATGAAAGTAGTCCATACATAATGCACTATGCAGAATGTCTGAAGCCATAGTTTGGTCTGTAGTTAATAGTTTGGGCATGTTTGAAACAGCATGAAATTTAGCTCATTATTCACTGATAATGATGATGATGTTCATTCCCTTTGCTGTACCTCACAAAATTACAATCATTCCTCAACATGTTCGAACTTGTTGCTACATATGGTTTGCACATATGGTGTGTATGTGCATGAACAACGTCAGTGTCATGAGAGAGCTCTGATGTTTGGAAGAAGGGGTAAACAAGGAAGGGCAATAACGCATCTTTAGAACTAATAAGTGAACATAATTTTTTTCCGAACTCATAGAAGGGTTAAGACAGTGGAAGTTAAAATCAACAGCAGGTTTTACCTTTGAGAACGGTAGGCAGTCTTTATCAGCTTCTTTGTCTTTGAGCTCAAAGTCGTACAGGGCTTTACACTGTGGGGGCGGCTGTGGCAGCGGTTTGATGACCTGGACAAAGTTGGTGGGAAAGAATCCATGGACTCCACCCATCTCTCCATGGTACCAGTTCTCATCCACCTGCCGGCGCAGGATGATGATGTCACCCTTGCTAAACTTGAGATCTCCAGGTTCTTTGCCGTCGTAGTTGTATAAGGCCTTGGCACAGGGTAGCTGGGGGACACCCTGCAATAAAAGAGAAAGCGAGAGAATGAGAAGAAGGGTTACTAAAAGTGAAAGTCCACTGAGTGAGAGTGGATTCATGGATAATGCAAGATCAGCACTCAAAAGCACATGCATTTTTCAAGCTCGCAGGACGGCGACGGGTGACTGTGACTACAACAAGCAACTTTCAGAGTGCTAGAATGGTGTGGAGTGGATGACAATGTAAACTGAAGGTGGACGATTCTATTATAAACCTTCTGCGGTACAGACTTACAGAAGCCTATACACCGCTGTCTTTGGAGCCATCACCCGCTATTTTATTTTATTCTGCAGATGGCCGTGCTGGAGATAAAAAACAGATACAGTTTTCTATCCACAGTCAAAACCATCACATGAACTCAATGCTAGCTTTTGTGATGCATGTGAGCCCAATGACCAACTGCTGTCTTGTCTTTCACATTCTGACCTTGTTGGCCTGCCTCTCTGTTTGACTGCACTGGGTTGCTTTTTCTGTCTGTCTTGCACCGTCTGTGTTGCTCAACTCATTGACTGCTTCCTTGTCAGACAATCCCAAAATGCACTGGGATATGCCAATGGATTCACAATGCTGTGGAGCAAGTCCATTTATCAATGTGTATGGAGTTTTATGGTGCAGAACCAGTCGTCTGGAACTGGTCAAAGCTTCTTTCAAGGCCTGACAATGATCCACGGCCAGGGAGAGGGAGGAGACTGCAGACGAAGTACTGACCAACTGAATGAGCTCTTTTCAGGCAGCCTGTTCAAGAGAGAGGCCTCTGTCCAAGAGAACACCCCTCCCCTCACACAGCATAAAGCACTGTGGGCTTCCTCGACTGTAGACCACATCTCAAGTGCATAGTGAGGAGAATGATAATCACAACAGCAATGACAGAGAGAAACATTGTAAGGAAGCAAGAATGAATGACAGAAAAGAAGAGAGTAAGGTAAAAAATGAAGGAATAAAACAAAGTGAAGTAATAAAAGGAAGGAAAGAAGGAAAGGAAAGAAGGAAGGGAAGGGAAAGAAAGAAAGAAAAAAGGAAGGAGGGAGGAAAAAAGGAAGGAGGGAGGAAAAAAGGAAGGAGGGAGGAAAGGAAGGAAGGAAGGAGAGAGGGAAGGAGGGAAGGAGGGAGGGTGGGAAGAAAAGGAAGGAAGGGAAAGAAAGAAAGAAAAAAAGAAGTGGAGAAATAAAACAAAGTAAAGTAATAAAAAATATGAGATGACTAACTGACCTTTTAAAAGTCATATCACTTTTTCAACCTTATATAAAAAACCAATTAAAACAATAGATGAATCTAACTTCCCTGCAACTGTTTCCATTCAGCAAATGTATTTTTGGACAAAGACCTTAATTAGATTTTAAACCCGTAAGCATGTCCATTGACTTTAACAACCCACAAATTAAAGCTCCAGTCGCCTGTACACCTTTCTCCTCGGCTCTCTTCTCTTTCCCTGCTGTGGGCCTCTCTCAAAGGCAGCTGTCAGCAGATTTACCCACTAGACAAGAGAGAGCGAGCCAGAAGAGGTAAGAGACTGAGGGATACTGTAAGACAGGGATAAGAAGGACAAAAGAGAGGGTGATCAAACAACTGTTAGGGTGGTCAGCCTACGTGTGTTTTCAGCCTGAGCCTTGCGTGCGAAACTAAGGGTGCTGGAGATTGCTTGAACTGGCCGGACATGAAAGAACCACATTGAGGCTTTTATTCAGTCCAAACAAAGCACTAAAGGCTTGCGTGTGTGTGTGTGTGTGTGTGTGTGTGTGTGTGTGTGTGTGTGTGTCCGTCCGTCTGTTCAGGTTACATGAACCTCAAAGTTTCATTCAAAAAACGAAACTGCCCATTGCCTTCGAGACTTAAAATTCATCCTGGTCCAAATACCCTCATACTGGACAAGAGGGATAAATACATCCCTCAGTTGAATTAGCATCAGCCCATCCCACTAAAGATCTAAAGAACGTTCCGGAATGAGAATGGATCAGGATATTAGATGCTAATTTAACCCAGCTCCGAGAGCCCAGCAGACCTAAAATTACTCACCGCTGCGCAACTGCTCGATATTTCTATCACTGGAGGGAAAAACAACAACAGCTTTATGATGTTAAAACTCTCCCTGATGCTAGAAAGAATCTGATTATGGTGTAAACAAGATGGCTAAAAATACCTCCGCTCATAGCTCATAGTCATCTCTTTTATTCAAAGCAACATACAGTAGAAATGTATCACATTAAAATCAAAGTGAATCTACACGTGATTTGCTTGGAGCACAATGACGACAGCTACATGGGGTTAGATTCTTAAATTTTACACCAAGAAACTCAGGGAATGAGATGAAAGAAATGATGCAAGCTGGAATGGAACTGATGTTGCCCATATTAGCACCACAGGCACATCACTTAAAACGAATGGTAGAGATACGTTAAATAGAGAAACAGAACAATAAACAGAACGAATGGAAAGCTGTCTTTATGTTTTATCACACGATTAGGCTGGCGGCAATGTTTGGCATTTCTTAGACGGGTAAAATCTGACTCTAATTTGTCAATGCGTGACAGCTAGACGTTCCTAATACTCTACAAATGATAAATGTGCGATTCAACTGTAATGAGCTCTGCCATTCATGAGCCATCAATCACTATTAAGACTTTAGTATACAAACAAACATCTCTCTATATCACTCCATTCTCTCTATGCCAATCTAACATCACCATACGGGCTTTTACTGCAATCTTTTCATCAGTCATTCTATTCACAAAATCTATCTCATCTGCAACTTATGGTCTAGATCACGTTTTGGACAAGATGATGTATACAAAAATACAACTTAAGTCATCATTTATTTACCCTCATGTCATTGAAACCTATACATTTCTCTTTTTTTTGTGGAACACAAAAGAAGATACTTTGAGAAATGTCTCAGTGGTTTCGTGTCCATATAATGGGCAATTATATAGTTAAATTGGATGCATTAAAATTCTGCACTCTCTGTGTGTATGTTTTATCACCAGGGCTGTTCAAGGCTTCCTTTGGAAAAAATCCTAAAGCCTGTTGGCATTTACAAGGGATTTTATAGGAATGGGAGGGTGGATGGGTCAGACAGGAGACAAGAGTCACAAAGGGGTGAGTGGGTCAGACAGGAGACTGTGTATCAGCTGGACACATCAAGCCCACAGTCTATTCGTTGAACATATGAAGTATACGGCACACAAAACTGGAGCACAATCTCAATCTGACAAGCTTTAATCTGATTGGTTGGCTTAGCCCAATCTTCCCCTTTATTCGACAAACTCTTTTCTACCTAGAAACAAATTGTGTTTTTATAATATGAGGGTTGATATTTACTCACTTTAATGACATCCCAAACCTAAATGACTTTCTTTCTTCTGCAGAACCCTAAAGAAGATATTTTGAAGAATGTTGATAACCAAACAACACTGGATTTCTCAAAATATCTTCTTTTGGGTTCTCCAGAGGAAATAATCATGTACAGGTTTGAAAAGTTTGAACTATCCCTTTAACCACAACCACAAGCAGATCTTTATATTCTACTAACTGCAAAAGTTAGTTCCTAACTAAAATAAGCCTCAGACCCTTTCTTGTTCAAGTCAAACATCTGGCAACAGAAGACTGTCTTTCCCCTCCAAAACTATTCACTGAGAGAAATCCCCCTACACACATACAGGTCACAAAAAAAGAGAAGACAACCCACCTCACAAACAGCTGTTTTCTTCACAACTCTTTATCTATTTCCAAATGTCAACACCAACAAGACACCGTGTTATTGACACAGGATGTTTGCGAGAGCGGCGGCCATCTTGTTTTCATTACAGCTACATTAGTTGAAATGGGCTGCTAATGATTCTGTTTATGACCACTGGGAATTGAGCTGACCCATCTCCCATCCGAGTCCTAAAAACAGCCTCCCACCCACAGCTCGTGCCGAAACCCTGTACTTCTCACCTTCTGACTAACGGGCCTCCACGCAGAAGCTTTAGTGGATAATTACTTTGTAAAGGATGATAGATCAGGTGTGGAGGATGCTGAGTGGGCATTTACGACCCAGGGAAGGAGTGGATTGATGAGTCGATGCGGAGCCAAAAACTAAATAACAAAACACAGGGATCAGCCAGGGAGAGGGAATAGATTTTTGTCTGCAGTGTGTCATGGATCCAATAAGAAGAAAAAGCCTACGAAGGGTACAAAGCGCTATGAGGAATGGAAAGAACAGCATTCAGGTTAGGGTTGAGAGAGAATAGTCAGACAAGTGATCGTGTCACAAGCATGATGTTTGCTGTCTTTTCCATCTGCATTCAACCTTTGACCTTTTGGTTTCAGACAGATGAGCAGTCTGCTCCAGTGGTCAGAAGAGAAACCAAGTAGTTAACGTTGTCATGGCAACATGTGCAAGGGTTCCACAGCTTTTTCCTGCAGCAAGATGCAGGAGTTTCAAGGCAGGACTGCTTTTACAGTCTTCGGGGACAAACAACAAGCTCACAGGAAACCATAAACCGTATAATGAAAAAAGGGAATGTGTAGACATAACGTTTACAATTTAAATCACTCTACAGTAGGGTTGCACAATGCGGTAGTATCGCAATGCTAAAGCTTCACAATACTCACAATGCCGCTCTGTTTAAAACACATTTGAATTAGTTCCCACAAGAAAACCGTTGTAGTGTACTTTAGTATTTACTATAGTAAACTTTACTAAAAATTCCTAGACAATAGTGTTTATGAATCATGACACCGTACATTTTTTCTACATTTATCCATTCACTATAGTTAATACCACAAAATATTGTATAATGTTTACTACAGAAAATACAAAATGTTTAATCTGTGTATTTAGGATATTTTTGGTTTACACTTGGTATCATGATACTTCCGCTGGTATATTATCGTAAGATATGTTTATGGTATCGTAGCAACCCTACAGTTACACTATTAGCTCACTAAACAAAGTAAACACTTATGTTACACTCAGATACTCAAATCACTTTGTCATGACACAGCATGAGTTACTATCCTCAAATATACAACACATTAAAATGAAGCAAAAACTGTGGTATGGACCGCAGATGTGCATCTGGACCAACATCAGACATGAACCTGACCAGCTAAGCTTTCTCATCTTTCTAGCATTTTCTTTTCATCCATCTCTTCTTTCATTCCATCTCTTTTTCGATCCCTCTTTCCCAGCCATCTCCATTTACCTTCATTCCCCACGTCTGCAAAGTCACATCAACATCTCGCCCCGTATTCACTTCATTACAACACGCACCTGTTCCTCAGTCAGTGACCTCTGCAAACCCTCAGTTTTTCATTTGGCCATTAGGAACTGGACTACACTTCAGTGACTCTTGGGAACTACAGTCATTGCGGCTTGATCGAGTCAAGCTGCTTCAGACCGGTGTGCAGGGTCTCATGGGAAATGAAGTCCTTTCATGTGATCAAAGCCGTCCAGTCTAAATGTGTGGGCAAATGAACCATGAAGCAGGCATGTGTAAAGCCAAACGTCAAAGTCAAAGCAGAGCCCTAGTTAGGAGGAGAAGAAATGTTTTATTAATTCAGTAAAACGCTGAACATATGGGAGTACAGCTAAGACGGTGCTGAGGCGGGACTTTTTGTAAGCTACAGATTAGTCATCAAAAAGAAAATGTTTTAACAGGGAGGGGGTCTGAGTGTAATGGAGGAATTATGGGAAGGGAGCATGTGGTTTTCATAAAAGACGGGTGTAATTGCATGTATGCGTCTTGGAAAAAGGAAACACGTTTGCGCTGCTATTCTGTATGTGGACGCTGTGAAAGATTTATTTTGCAATGTGATCTCTCTTAGAATCTCTATGCGTACACCTAGCGTCTTGACAAGACTAAAAAAATTGCAATCCACTTTTCTTAAAGAGCCAGCTGTGGGCGCATATGTCAGTATTTTTGTGATGCTATGTTACAGAGTAACGTGGTGTTAGTATCTGATTTTGCCGTTAGTTTGTTTAATCACAAGTAATTTCATGGAAGTCCGGAGACATGTACAGAAATGGACACTCAGAGACAAATATATTAACTACTTTTTAAGTGAGGCTGTAGTACGATGTCCGAAAGTACAATGCGCCAACTGGTTTGAGTGATCTTTGTCCCACCCCTGCTGCACTGTGATTGGATGGCAAGAAGTGACATCGACGAGAGTGCACGTTCTTTCCAAAGTTGAGCATTTATCAACTCTAAGCAGCCAGCCGAAAATGCAGAACGCTGGTGCTGATCGTAGAAAAAAATATATATTTTACAGGACTTCATTTAGAACTAATTCATGAACTAGACATTCAGACAACCCCCAAAAAAACCTATTTTTCCACCTCTGCAGAGTCCTACGACTTTTCAATTGTCAGCTGAGCATTCAAATTTGCTGAAAAATAAAGAAGAAAATTGCATCTTTGCATTTCTGCAATAGATACAATATTACACAGACTGAAAATGACTCACTTCGTTTGCATATTTGCACTAATATGCAGAGAATAACAGCTGAATAATCCTAAATCATAGTGTCTTTTTTGTTTTGACAAAATATTTCCAGTAAAACTTGCCAGTGAATTTTAATCTCCCATTTTCAGGTGTGGAAAAGTTCATTTTTGGCCCTGTAAACCACTATGCCGGCAATAAGCCGTAAACACAGAAAGATTTGAAATAGTCTTCAGTCTTCAGAATCAGTATCTGTATCTCATAACTGTTCTTTTTGCTTTCATCTTGTTTTCCATTTCTAGCAATTTCCACTCTCACTCTCTTGTCTTCTGTCTCTGTCTCTCTCTCTCTCTCTCTCTCTCTCTCTCTCTCTCTCTCTCTCCCCCATATTTCACACCAGCACAGAGCTGTTACAAACATAGAAATAATGATGAAAAAAGTTGTGTGCTTGAAAGTCTCTGTGTCTGTGCATGCATGTGCACATTTTTGACAGACTGAGTGCAAAAGAGGGAAAGTGAGAGAGAGGCAATTAGCATTAGCCGTGTTTCCTCCCACCGACCTCTCTCCCTCTCCTTTCAATATCAGAGACGTTTTGCTATCAGTGCTACTCCTGTCCTCCTTTTGACACTTAAACCTCCTCCATCACACAAATATGTCAAATCTCAAACTTTAGTGTCAAGAACTCGTTTCGTTGGCTGGTTCATGGATGCACACTAAACTCTGAATGTAATACGGGGTTGTGCATGCTGGGTGACAAAACAGATGGAGGTCTGCTCAGCGGTAAAGGAATAGTTCACACGAAAATAAAAATCCTGTCATCATTTATTCACCCTCATGTCTTTCCAAAGCCATTTGACTTTTTTCTGCACTGGAAAGGCAATAATAATAGGTGTCTAAACAGAAATAAATAGTCTTCCAAATGTATAAATGTAAAATATAAATTGTTTCCATGGTGACAATGCCTCATGCCATTGTTTGGAGGGGGAGGAGCTGGCCAGACGAAGGTAATAAGGTTAGTGTAGCAAGTTTTATTAAAGTGCTAAACACTCTTGCACTTCAGTGCCAAAACCAAACACTGAGGTTCTTCCAAACCGAGTTTCCCAAGTCTGATTAGCACAATGTTTCTGAGCCGATTCCTGCTGTTTCATGCCCACCCACAGCGTTGCCTCTCTTCACTTCATCGTGTAAGATATAGAACCAACACTTAATCAGAGTCTAATCAGAGAGAGAGAGAGAAAGAAAAAACAAAGACAGACCTAAATGAGTAAAGGATCGAAGAAAAAAGACAGGATAATTGAAGCAGAAGGGAAGTTGGAGAGACGTCACTCAGAGACACATGCAGATTAACTGAGATCTAGAACCCCCTGGGGACCAAAGCAAACTCTTCAGCTACACGATTCACAACAGCTAGCGTAATGTGCGCAGAGGGGGTGCGTGAGACAAAGCGGAGCGAGAAATTACATCTGGAGGGGAAAAAAGACCCAAAAATGATCTCACTAAAGCTGCCCGAGTTTGCCCTGTGAATCATACGAATGATGTTCGGCCACATCCCAACCACCATGTTTCTATAAAGCACGGCTCAGTACTCAAGACCAAAGCACAAAAGAGAGGTGCATCACATGTGATCTTAATCCAAGAGACACGCTGTGGTCATCCTGTGTGCGGTTTTAACATCTTAAACTTTAGCTGTCCGGGGTTTAACGCACTCACTATCCTTTTTATTATATACTGAACTAAAACTTGAAAAGTACCACATAATAAGAACCTAACGGTATTCATTTTACATTTTAGTGTTTGTTTGTTTATTAAACTAAATAAACACACAAACATGTCAGGTCCTTTCATGTGATAAGTTCGGTGCAAGTCTAAACCTTAAAAGGTATAAAGATTTGAGGTGAATGAAGGGAATGTTTGGAGCTTCCTCAGCACACACAACCACTGAAATTTCTCAACTTTCTGCAGCTTTTTCCTTTAGGTACGGGGTCAAAGGTCCAACGAAAGAAATCCACATCAATCACAATGAGCTACAAGACCTGTCAATCACACAAGATGACCAATAAGCCTGAGGGAGCATCTCCGACACTTAAAATAGATCTATTATTTATAGACGAAATAAAAAGCAGCACTTTTCCTAGATAAAGAGACACACACCCTCTGTGATCAAGTGAATGAACTGTGCTTGTGCTATAAAAGTCTGATTACAGTTATAAGACCGCACACAGACATAGGTGCAGGTGTGTGTTTGTGTGTGTGTGCGGTTCACTCCAGCTGGGCCATCACAGGTGTGACAGATCTGGAAACACTAAAAGTACAAAAACACAGCTGTCAAGATGAGATCAGGTGGTTTAAGAACATCTCACAGAGAGAGAGAGAGAGAGAGAGAGAGAGAGAGAGAGAGAGAGAGAGAGAGAGAGAGAGAGAGAGAGAGAGAGAGAGAGAGAGAGAGAGAGAGAGAGAGAGAGAGAGAGAGAGAGAGAGAGAGAGAGAGAGAGAGAGAGAGAGAGAGAGAGAATGGATTGGTTAACACTTATTGATTGGGGAATAATGACCAGATGTGACTCAGTTGGATAACCGCGTGTGTGCAGCAGATGTTAATATAACTAAATTAAATATTCAAGCTTTTATCAGTCACACACTCCCTTCAGTAAAACATTCACAAGTGATGCAAACACACACTCTTTTCAAGCAAATCGGAGACTGATGTCGGAACTGAAACTGTAATTAGACCAGTTTCAGACTAAATGATGTGATAAATACCTGAGACAGAGGATACTTTAAACACACACAGTCACGCATGAATACTCAAACGCACACCCTTCCCCAAGGGCCCACCGGCACTCTCCACCAAACAGTGAGTCAGTCTCCATGGTTACGCTGTTAACACCTGATTAGGTCTTTTGATCCCAAGCCTGAAATGATGTAACCTCAGGGTAGAGAAATGGACCCAACACACCCAACAGAACCAGGGCATACACAAACATCTAAAATCACAACAAACCCAAACACCTGCTTGTGCCAGCACGCAAACACACCATGGAGCCAGAGATGTAGAATTTCCGAGGGTACAATTCATTGTCTTGTGAACTGATTGGTCATAAAGTGACTTTGTAGCCCTAAGTATGCAAATAAAGGGCCAAAATACAAAAGGTTTTCTGTTTAAAAACGTTGTTGTGTAAACCGGGCCTTCATAAAGCTAAAAATCTAAACATGTTAAATGTTAAAAAGGCAAGAAAAGGCACAACTCGGCCAAAGACATCCATCTGAATGTGTATGTGCTGTGGTGACAATGCTTCAATGGGGATGAATAAGGACACAACTCTTCTAAAAGGGTTGTACCATACAAACTAACATTAGCATGCTAATTAAAGCACCCTAAACCAAACTTAAGCACAACAAGAAACCACAACACAGAGGTACAAACTCAACTTGGAGCACAGATCAGCTTAATTTATTGTGTTACACACACGCACGCACGCACGCACGCACGCACGCACGCACACACACAAATACAAACCATCTGGAAGCCTGTGGGAAACATTATGCAGCTGAAATTGACTTCCTGCTATCAGCTGAGAGAAATGAGGGAAGGAATTAAAAAAGAAAAAAAAAGATGAAAAGGCAAAGAACGAGAAAATGGAAGTGAAGGAGAAATGGGTAATAAAAGAGTGGGGGAGTGAGGAGAAATGAACTGATGCGCTCAGATTCAGCTGATCACAAAAACATGGAGGCAAAACTGGGAAAGAGGATCTGAGCGCAGGGAGATCTGTAAGTAGAGGCTTGGCTACAGGGTACTAGCCTTAATGAAGGGGTTACGCGACACAGTCGCGGGTCAGCCAGAGGTTTCTGCGGCAATCATGACATCATCAAAAAGGGCCGGTGTGAGTCAATGCGGCCCACTCGGCCACAGGGAGGAATTTGACCAAAACCTTTAATACGTGCCAGGACACAATAAACATCATTCCTCGTTCCTTGCATAAAAAACCAAGAACCGCCAAAGAGACACAAAGAAGGGAACACAAGCAAACACGCTGCTGGGAGGAGTCAGAGGCAGAAGAAAGGCTTCACACATCAAACGGACGGCCTGCAGAGTTTAGATTTTAGGGCTTTTGGGGTTTGGGAAGTTTCCGCTACGGAGGTCAGTCTCACGAAACGCTCTCACTGATGGACAACCGCTCGGCCTTTTGAGTTAAACAGACCCAAGAGCTGTGTGTGTGGGTGTGTGATGGGGTAAAACGTTAAAGATTTCTCTTGCAATCTGAGCGACAAGGATGCGATGCGGAGAAAGGAAGAGAAAAAGAGGGAAGAAGGGAAAAACATGCAATGAAACAGAATACATTGTTGCATTTGGTCTGCACTGTTATGTTAACTGTTAGCATATATAGATCAGAGCAGCATCACAACTCGCAAGCTTTAAAGCAATAGTTCACCCAAAAATGAAATTGTCATAATTTGCTGTTCCAAACCTGTATAAATGTGTATGTTCTGCAGAACGCAATGAACAATGTTTGCAAGAATGTTTGTAACCAAACAGTTCTGGGGCACCATTGACTTGCATAGTAGAGAAAAGAACGACTATAGCAGTCAATGGTGCCCCAGAACCTTTTCGTTTCCACATGAAACCAAAGGTGAGCAAAATGATGACAGAATTGTAATTTTTGTAACTGTTTCTTTAAAATGTTCTGATGCTGTGCAACGTTTGAAAGCATA
The DNA here is from genome assembly GCA_026939265.1 of Oreonectes daqikongensis. Lineage (NCBI taxonomy): Eukaryota > Metazoa > Chordata > Actinopteri > Cypriniformes > Nemacheilidae > Oreonectes > Oreonectes daqikongensis. Next base: position 4,745,433 of record JAOTQM010000351.1, on the reverse strand, counting down.
TCAAGACCCACGTGTTCAGTTTCATACTGCTGTGCTTGTCTAGCCATATTTAAACGCAACAATGAATCCTGTGTGAATGGCCCCTTCCAGAGTGCTAGACAAAAACACACGCAATGACAGAAGCAGTGGTTAATGTTAAAAGATCAAACAGCTCAAAACCAACCTGGACAGGAAGGGAACCGTCTGACCAACATCAAGTCACTGACCACAATAAGGATTAACATGACATTTAAAACCAGGAAAGCTGAATATAAAGTGATCAAAGGACATGGACTATTTGCTACAAAGTATCTCATACAAAACTCTTGAAAATCATTCAAAGACAAACCGGCCATGAACTTCCAGTAGTTTCTAAATGGCCAATAAAAACACTGCACGCTTGCTAGTACAATCACACAGTGCTAATCAATCAGATCTAAGCATCCTGTTTCCAAAAAGCTTATGGCATTTTTGCGGACATACGGCATCAGATGGCCCATGAACACTATGTGGCTTTGGCATCCATTTCTGACACTAAGCATCAGCCCACGAGGCCATTAAAGCAAGCAACCGTTGATCAATTAAAGGCAAGGACTTATCTGTTCTGATTCTCATAACAAGATATTCGAGTGAAAATGTGTAGCGTGCGCTCAAGGCTAACAACACAGCTGCTAACGCCTTCTCACAGCAAGATATGGAGATTTATTACATCACTGGCACATCCGAAGCTGCATTAGAATCTGATTAAATATTAATATGCTTCTGAGTGCGTGTATGAGCAAGATCAAAGAGTAATTCTGAATTACATTAACTCTCTCTCAGCCGCCTGCTCTACCTCTGACCCCACGCTTATGACCTCTCACAGCTGACCTACGACCCCACGCGCCATTCCTCTTTGTTTCGTCTGTGACAGCCCGGGTGACACGCTGGTCGAGGAAAGCTGTGTTACGTCATTTAGGAACGGGAGAAGAAAGTGACAAGGTTAAACCATCAACTATGTTGGCGTGCAGTTCCACTAAAAGTATATACTCTTGTGCATAGAACAGTCACAACATTTTGTTGTTGTGGTTTTCGTGTCCAAAGAATTTGGATTATCACCATATCTAATATCTAATATTATATTTAAAAACAAAGTTATCCTTGTATTTGTTTATTTTATGTTTTAAATTTTTTTTTTTTATGATATTAAAAATATATTATAATACTTAATAAATATATATATAATACTTTAAAATATTACGATTATTGCCAACATCGCTCGTTTGTTTTATCATTTCTTATCTTTAAATATATAAAATATCATTTCAATCGAGTTGCGCAATTAAAGCATCATCGTATCGCATATTGCATTTTTCTTCATATCGTGCAGCACTTGCTACATACACATATTCTACTTTTGTGAAATGTTCAAGATTAGATTTAAAATTTCATGCTTTAAATGATTTCAAATCCTTTTATAAAAAAACAGGACAGACTTGCAGTTCAATAAGAGAGCCAGATGGTAATTCAATAATCGCTCTGACGGATTCAGCGACTTCATTCAATGAAAGACTCATCAGACTGACTCAAACCCATTACTCCTGTTTGCCAGTCTTTTTGTGCAATTCATTAAAGAACTGGCTTGTAAGAGTCATCCATCTAAAAAAAAAGCGCTGAAAGCTTGGCGAGAAACATCGGGAGACACAAATCTCCATTCATGTGATCTTATAACCAGTTCAATGAATGCTCTTCTCCTGCTACACACACAGCAAAAAAATGTGCAGAACCGCAGCTGACTGAACACAAGTCTTGTCTAAAACTTTCACAAAAGGTGAACCCTGGGCGACACTCAGTCAGTCTTTCACAAACACACAACCGCACATGCACGCAGACGCACAATACGAGTCCTTGTGATTAGTCAGCGAAAGCTCTGCTGAGTTTCAGTGAAGTGGCTTTGGAGCTCTGCGGTAGGGAGAGTCACCATCCACAGCTGACATTTGGCCCCTTGAATCGTCTGAGCGTCCATCTGACGCCTCATCTCTTTCTAGTTTATTCTAAATTCTCCATGTTCCCTGCTCTACTTTATTTCCTTTTCACCAATTCCGTCTCCTATTTAAATCTCAAAGACAGCTGAGGGTCCCCCCCCGCCTGCAGCGTATGGTGCTGGACGCGTCATTGCCCGGCGTCTGTCAGATCAGAGGTGGGTGCAAACAATAAGCTGTTGTGCATCTGTCTCCTCGACCACACCTCCTGCTATTCTCCAGCTCTGATAGAAATCAGAGGGAAAAGAGAGAGAGACAGAGCGAGAGAGAGCAAAAGAGAGGTACTCCTTGCCCGCTGGGACTCATGGGTATCAATGTGTTCTTTGATCTTTCCACTTTTCAGCAGCTCAAAGAATCCACCTGCATGTCCCTACCTCTATCTCCCTCACATCTTGCTCCTCTTAGAAACACTTGAACCCCCCTGGATGAGCTCCAGTGATGGGATACTGTCATGCCATGTCCAAGAACCATTTACGGTCCGTTTGATGCACATTTGCACACAAATGAATGGCACACGCAGGCTGGAATTCCTCGGAGTCAAGTGCACATTTTTATCAGTATGCTGGAAAACAGAAGTTTCAAGGATGTGACAATGACTACAATTACATTTAACTTCCTTTCAATCACACCACGCCAAACTACAGATGATAAACAGCCATACATGCAGCTGTTATTACACCAAACACAGTGTTTCTGCACACACTACACACATACACTCCACACAACAACATCTGACAACCAAGATCTCAGGGGCGTCCATGTCTGCATCCTTAAACTTGGGAGGAATGCTTATGCTTCGTACTAGCCTGCATCCATGCCCGAGTGTGTGTTTGTGCGTATCCAATGCAGTGCATATTATGTGTCAGACTTAACAAAACCCCTCTGAAGACCTAAATAACAGACCTGCCAGTCACACAACTCTCTGTTATAATGTTGTCTCAGATGCATTCCTGGTCCTTGCATCACCTCTGAATCACAGGCTCTGTTTGAAGCTACAACTGTCGCACAAAGCCCTTTCTACAAGCAGCGAGGCTGTTTACGGCACCTCGGATATACCCTTGAATAGGTTGGCGTGTGAATACTGCTCGGGTACAAAGGGAGAGTAGATAAGGAGTGATCACTGGTAAGTTTATGCAGGAGGAATAGAATGCATGTTTTTTGATAGAGTTTTAGAACTCGGTGTCCTGATCAACCTTATATTACCTTACGGGACCTCACTTAAACTGGATAAAGCCTGTTATTATTGACAACATTAGTAAGTGTGATTTTTACATGAAGAAGGTAATTAGAAAATGAATTTTAGAGTTGAAGACTTGCTCTAAAGGCATTCTGGAATAGGAGGTGATTGTAGCACATGATACTTTAAGTAAATAAAACAGCAGAAAATCTATTTGTTAAACCACCACAGCAACCACAAAGCATAGCCCTAGGAACCACATAGCAAGCACTGTAGCAATACAATACTAGCAAGAACCTTTTTCCACAACAAAGAACCATTTGTTAAAAAAAAAAAAAAAATGTTTTCAGATATTCTAAAGATGTCCATTCAGACAAAAATGGTTCTTGCAGCATCATGAAGCACTTTTATTGTTAGGAGTGTACTCTGGTAAGTATATTTTGCCTCAACAAACAATACGCTGCTTCAAAAAAGTACACATTTCTTATTAAAGATGTAGTCTTGCTCTAGGAGAATTCTGGGATAGGGCTGTAATAGAAAAATGTAGCTTCTAATGTAAAAAGAGAAAGAGTCAAGTCATCGTAGAATCATAGCGAGTCACCTTAAAAAAACTACAAAACTACCCTTGAAAGGTTTTTCAGGTATTTAGAAGAGCTTGATTATTAGGATAATCCAGCTGTCGTTTCGTTGTTTACGAACAACAAAAGCAAGATGGATATTAAAAGATTACAGACCGGAGATGTTTGGCTTAAAGAAACATCTCCCATCATGCTGTGGGTGGAGGCCTCTTTCTGTCCCAGAAGTCTTTGTGGGAGAGATGACAGAGGGCTTGATTGTAGGGACACCTGTGTTTTGTTACCGTGCAAAACCAAAAAGGTGCACAAAGCAAAACAAACAATCACAAAACTGCTGCTATGACAACTATGCTGGTCCGTCGAGGCGCTTTGTCTGAAAGTTATACGGCAGAAACTATACACGAAATTACACGCGTCACCAAACACGACAGTGTCCGTGTGCTAAGTGTTTATTCTTTTCCTTTGTGCGGTAGAGAAAAGCAAAGACATCTACAACCACACTGAGCAAAAAAATGGTAGTTGGTTGTTGTTGTTGGAGTTAATGCGGCTTTCTCTCAGCAGGGATGAAGGCTTACCTCCGCTGCTTTAGATGCAACACAATGCACCAAGCTAACAAGATTCTCTCTAGTGCGCTATACAAACTGTTTAAAAAAAAAAAAAAAATGTACACACTATTACTATATATGACAATATGTATTCTTGTCCAATTTAAAGAAAAGGCTTGATTTGCAGTTCATTAAACAGAATGATGATACTTCATCATGATAATGCTATACCTCCCATTACCAGATTGGGTGAGACCAGACAGGCAGTCTACCATCTGACAAAGATACAACCATTAAGCTAACAATCACCAAAAATCTATTAAAATAAAAAAAACATTTTTGACCATATTTTTATATGACATTACAGTAGTCAACCAGCTCAACAGCTCTGTAAACTCACCCTCACTGGAGTGGTCTTGGCCTGAGCTCTCTGAGACTGTGTCCCCGTGGGACCTTGATCTCTCTGGCCTCCTCCCGAGGCCTGCGCCCGGACTCCCGCTCCAGTCGATCCATTAGTGCACGCTGAGTGCGCAGTTCCCGTCCTCCTTGGCCTCTGCTTGATACCGTCCAGCAGCCTCACCAGGAGGATGTTGCTCGGCAACTCATCCACTCCGCTCTCCACCAGCGTGCGGCACTCCGGGCAGCGCAGCTCTCCACGTGACCCCACAATTCCAAGCAGGCACCGCCGGCAAAATGTGTGCTGGCACGGTAACACCTTCGCCGTGGCATCTAGACGCTCCAGGCATACCGGGCACTCCAACAGGTCGAGGAGCGCAGACTCGTCCATTTTGGCACAATCTTTCTCAATGTGGTCGTTCATTCAATCACTTTTGTGCGTTTGAAGAGAGAAGCACATGATGTGGATATATGGGGTTGTTTGGAGGAAACGTCTCATCCAGATATCATGTCACTCCCATGCCGCAGTCATGGTTATGTCACTAGCATTCACTGCAAAAGCAAAAGGACATTTACATTTATTCATTAGGCAGACGCTTTTATCCAATGTGACTTTCATATCACATTTCATAACATGAAAAACAATGGCAAGCATATAGTTCCTGTTTACACCTGCCTGGTATTATGATGCGTTTTGGGTGATCGGATCACGCGGCTATTTACACCTGGAAGTAAAATGTGTCTCATGTGACCAGACCACTGGTGTGAATTTCAAGGGAGGGTCTCTTTTCATGACTACATACACTACTCACTACATCAGTGTATAAATGCATATTAAATAAATATGAATTATTTTAATATACAGCCGTGAAATTTTTTATTATTATTTAATCTGCATTTTTATATGTATTGTGGTCATTTCAGTCCCATGTCTGTGAATTTTAATAAAATCAAACCTCAGGAGTGACAAAGTCATCCAACAGCAATGTGAAAGACTGACAGCATGACAAGACATGTGAAAACTGTGAGAAAAATCGAGGTTTTTACTTAAAAATATTACTTTTCCTAAATACAAATATTACTGTTGTATTGCTTAAAAGTGAATATGAACTTGTTTTCTTTGCAGTATTTGAGGTCTGAAAAACTACAAAGCATCTTTTCTGTTATTTTGATCCGATTCTCCAGTTTTTATTTTCTGCAAATAAATGCAAATAGAAACCATATTTTTGTTTGTAATTTGGGAGAAATATTGTTAGTAGTTCATCGAATAAAACTAAAATAATAATTTGACCTAAACACATACCTATATATAGCAAATTCAGAAAAACTGAAAATGGTCTGTGAAACGGTCACTTAATTTTTTCTACAGCTGTATACTTACCTTTAGTGTACTTTATAGTTTAAATTAATAGTATATAGTTTAAAGTATAGTCTAATTTAACCACAAAAGTAATGTGTCAAGGACAGTTCTGACTTTTCAGTGACTGAATAGTTTTACAACAAATATCACTGTAGTAGTGAAAAACTATGCTTACTGTAGTAAGACCATGGTAAATTTGTGGTCACTACAATTTTACAACAAATACCAAACTGTGGTTACTGCAAACCGTTGATTTTCGTGAGGAATGTATTATCTAAACTTCAGATAAGCTTTGCAAGATCAGCACCACAGCACGCTGAAACAAGCCATCGTGTAAAGCTCCAGAAAACCGGCCAACTTAAAAACTGTCGTTTTAACGCAGCTGCTGACAGACATTGAATAGACGGACCGGGAGGCATTCAGGACGAATTAGCGTTTACACTCCAAATGCGATGTGGCCACATACGTTTTTAAATACCTCCGGATGTGTTTGTGTGACCCGAGCAGAAAACGTTAAGAGCCCTTCTTAAATCTGCATTTAGCGCTGACCACTTGTGATGACCAAACACGTATCTTAACACTGGCAGACCATAGACAGCATGCAAAGATGTTAAAACAGTGAGAAAACTGACTCCTAAAATCACAGATTTCCAGTATTTAAATCTGCAAACTTGGCACAGACAACAGAAACACAACGATTGTAGCCGACAATAACATCCAGACATTACATTGCACATAACACACTTGTCAATAGAAATGATTCTGAAATAACTGAACTGGCTTTACCGCGCTTCCTCGAGCTCCGTTATCCTGATCAATGTACTACCATGATCCCAATCCCAAAAAGATGAAATCCATCAAAGACAAGCATTAAACTCATCGCGAGAGCCGGTTCAATAAAAAGACCAACTGCAGACTGAAACAGTTGGCACTGCTCGAAATACACTTGCAAAATTACATAGCCTACAGAATGAAGGTTTTAGTATAGAAACCCGTCTCTTTGTATAGCGCTGTATTCACTACGTTAGCCTGGTCTGTACAGTTCACAACCACTAAACATCAACCTCGCCCCTTTATCGTAAAGTCCTGAAAAACAATAACCTTGTGTCTAATAACTACAAAGCCAACATTAGCTATATTGTTTCCCAACGGCGCTACAAACCTATAGTGTTGCATATGAGCAAAGGGAGTGTGTTTAAATAACCCCTGAAACTAAATAACACATCGAAATCGTGATTTGAAAAGTAACCACGACATTGTGGAGAAAAACAGAGCTCACAAAAGTGATGTGCGTGATGCGATCTGCCCTCGGTGTCACAGCAAACAGTAAGTTACACGACAGAGGTTTTCAACTACACGTTTGTCTAACAGATCGTCCACACGCTGGTAAAGCTACCACGTAACTTCACAAACTTTAATACGGGGTGTAAACTGAATTCAATGTTTTAAAGGGAAGCGAGCGAAAGCAAATATAACGCTACCTTTAATACGGGCCCCTTCTCACCCCTCCTCTTCTTCCAGAACAGTTTCTTTCCAGAGTTCCTCAAACTAGGGAATTCGCCTTGGAAGAGGTTCCTGGTCGTCCAGTTGGACACAAGTTTACATAAGAAGATCGATGTATCAAAGCAAGGAACGGGTCAGCCTTCTTCAGTTGTTGAACTGAAGGAGTAAAACACTCAAGTCCACGAGGATCAGGTAGATTTAGATTTGTAGAAAGCAAAGACAAACAGGAGAAGCGAGTTCCTGCGTCCGAGCGCCATGACGAACTCCGTTGATGCTGCGTGACGTCGCAGCGTCGTGATAGTCGGGAGGGTGGGTTTTCGAAAATCACAGCTGAGAGAATATAGAAACAATTTTAAGCTACTGAAAGATTTGTTTAGGATATTACAAAACAACTTAAGTTACAAATAAGTATTATTCAGGTTTAATTATAATTCATTTCTAATCTTAACCTACCCGAAGTTTTGTAGACAACTTTTTCCAGTGAAAAATAGTTTGCTTGTAATCGCCGCCTGCGTCAAATGTTGCCACAAACTGAGAGTCAAAAATGTGGGGTTTTTTCAACGCACTTGCAAGAAATATAGCAGGTTTTGAGACATAACAACTTATTAAAACAAACACGGCTATGTTCTGAATACTACTGTTACAGTAAACTACCATACTCAAATCCCACTACAAATAGGCTACTAAATCCCACAATCCAATGCATCCAACTTTAATCTGATGCTGCCAAGGATTAAGATATTTTTACATTTACTCTGTAAAATAAATATTTTATTTTGTCACTGCCGATGGCCCCCTGGTTAGTGCGCCGACATGTAGTGCCAGTGTGCTTGTGGCCTGACCCGAGTTTGATCTTGAAGCTCCTTTGCTGGTCCCACTTTTTTGTTTACTCCATTATTCTATCCCATTAAAGGAAAAAGCCCCTAAAATATAACTTAAAAAATATATCTAATCATTTGTTTCATTGCATACTGCATGTCATCACTGTACTTCTGAAACCTTGTATGTCCAAATTTTTTATAAATCATTACTATTGGTCACCCTTCATGCAAATAAAAATGATAAAAATGTTGTAAATCCAGTGTAAAAATGTGGTGTTTTTTACATTTCTATTAAAGTGGCAGTTTAAGAGATGAAAGCTTTCAGTCCGACAGTAATGATTTTCTGACCTTATTGTGAGTTTTGTGCTTGCTTTAAAACATTAATATCAAAATGATTATGTTCAGTTAATTGTGGGAAGCATGAATCACTATCACGATTAAAATACGATTACTCGTGCAGCCCTATAGCATAGTACCGAACACTATAGTTATAACATGAACAAACTTTCTAAACATTATACAGGTCTCTCTATACATTCTGTCAAAACCCTCTGAAACATTTAACTTCAGCAATATTATTCACTAAAGCATCTCTCCTCCATCTTGTGCTCAAAGGTCAATTTGCTACATGCACACTGGCACACACAAAGGTTAACGTGTAAGTTAAGTTACATTACCGGCATATAAACTGCAGTGCAAGAGATCTTTTAAAGTGACACGTCACTCTCACACTGTCCCTGTTCTGAGATCATTAAATACTTTACATACTGTGATTGTAGTTCATATTACATCCGATGATTTCCTGAAATATTATTAGGAAAGACTACCATTAGCTTTATAAGACAACAGGAACTAAACACTCATTCTTGAATCTCCCTCTGATTTCATTCCACAAAGGCGGGTTTTATTCTACAAACCGACGCCTCGGGCACTGCTCTTTAAGGTTTGAGAAACTAAGGAATGTTTCAGTGATTCATGACTAACATTGCTTGCAGGGACAAAAAAGTGTCAATAGTGGCAATATGCCTTATCCAAAAGTCATTTCCACTGCAGCCTTTTTCTGCAGCACTCAAGTCAAAAGGATTTGCATAGGGTTTCTACCTCATTGGCTCCTATCAAGATGAAGCAATATATCTTGTAAGAATTGATCGCATACAACTACAGAAGAGTAAGCCAAGGGTTAGATGTGCAGTTGACATGATGTTCGGTCATTGTCTGGAAAGGCATCGTGCCTTTGTTTTGTTGGTGCATATATTTCTAAATGCATTACTTAAGGTATAATGAACTAAGAATATGTACATGGATCGACAGGAAAATATAAGTAACAATACAAAACACAGACAAGTTCAATATGTTAGTTGTCTTACACAATGTTATAGACATGATTTTGAAATTCTTTGTCTCGTCTTTTGTCTGCTTGTGGAAAATTACAACTCAGTTTGCACTTTTAACTAAATAGTGCCACATTCGGTAACCAACGTAAATGATGAAGTACATTAACAATATTGTTATGTCTCGGCTAATGAAAACAATCAATCAGACGAAGAAAAAACAAATACAGCAAATGTGTATAAAACACAATAATGGGGTGAGAGAGGAATAGTATTCCAAGCAGAGAGAAAGAGAGAATAATAAAGCAGGTAGATTGATGGTCACACAGCTCTTGGATGTCAGAAGTGATCCCACTGGAGATGGCAGAAGCCCCCGGTCATATTTCACTGCTGGGGGTCATTTATTCCAGCCCCTAAAGGGAGGGGCAAGGGCTGTAAAGCCTGGTGCAAATTTCTTGGATAACCCCAGAGGAAAGGTCTGCTTTGATTTATCTCTGACCCAGTCACAGATCGGGCCGTGGCAGAATTGTTTTGAGCGTGGAATAACAGTGCCGTCCGTTAACAATAATCACAGGCACACCAAAGTGTTTTCATGGCTTTATATACACCCATCCCTCAGCATAAGTGTAATTCAACGGAGTGACAATGATGCTGTTATACTATAAAGTGTCAGGATAGTTTATTGCAGAGATAGACGCACAAGCATCGAGGCTCGGTTATGTTGGTGGGGGTTTTATTTTTCCCCTAGTGAATTTGTGAACAGCAATTTGCAACCACACACGCATACTTGTATATTAAAGTGCATGCGTTTCTGCCACGTTCGAGACAACAGCTGTGTTGCTGGCAATAAAAAGCAAGGGGGGACGGATAGAGAGAGAGAGAGAGAGAGAGAGAGAGAGAGAGAGAGAGAGAGAGGAGACGTGACAGACAGAATAATGGATTCAGTGATCCTTTGCAGCTTCAACACATCTGTTATCCAAGGCCATGACAACTACTAGGACCAACTAAATCTATGAAACTGGGAATTCATGCTTTAATGTCAGACAGAAAAGAGGTTACGTGTCATCTGCAAATTCTGTGGCTTCTTTACAGCATTATTTCACCACACAACCACAATAAAAAACACAATAATTAAAGTGCAACCATTGAGTTTTAAGGCAATGTTATTAGTGAAATTGTTGTCATTATGTAACTTAAAGGGATTCACCCAAAACTGAAAATTCTTTCATTATTTAGTCACCCCTGTGTCAAAACCTAGATATTTTGAAGAATGTTGACCAAACAACATTGACCTCCTTTGACTTCCATTGCATGGACACAAAACCACCGAAACATTTTGCTGCCTTGAAATTATACGATTCTGTCTGACATTTTTGTCAAAATTGAATTATTCACATATTCTTATATTATTTTAACTTTTATTTAACTTTTGGAAAACAAAATGGTTATATCTACAAAGTCAAATGGAATGCAAAAACGTACAGGTGTTGTGTGTAATATTAAGAAAGATCTATTGACAGAAATGCAATATAATAAACATAACTATGTCTTCAGAGATGTATAAAGATCTTACATAATAAAGCGTTATATTTTTATTACCTTAAAATAAGTTATTTCTATCTACATACACCACGGGTCACCTTACATAGAATTCATCATGTTGTTTCTACAGTAGCCCTAAACAGACAAACTGCTCTACAGAGGGTTTCGTAAATGTTATCTCATTCGGTAAAGAAGCGGAAACGCTGTGACATCTTTGTCCTGTGTCAGCCACCGTAGTGCTTCTAAAGGTAGGGGTGAGCGGTGGAGTGAGCCGTTGGTTGCAATTCGTAACCTCACCACTAGATGCCACTAAATTTTAAAACTGCTTAGAATGCAGATAGAATCTTATAATTCCAAGGTTACGATTTCTCTAAATATTTTCTTTTGTGTTCCACAAGAAAAAAAAGCAATAAATCACAATGACATCAAATGTACATTTAAATGTACAAGTAACAACTTTTACATCTCTTAATGCTTTCTAGAAGAAAAAAAACATTATTTGACTTAACAAATAAACATTTATTAATATGTCCTTTGGAAATTTTATTTGAGTAGATTTCATTTACGCCTCAAGTGCGAGAGGCTCGTAAAGGGGAATAAAGTGTTTTGGGGGCACATTTAACATTTTAAGACTTGCATCAATAGAAATAAAATAATCCGGATGAGTTTGTGCTCCAAAAAAACGAATGGTTAGACACACAGCAGTAGATGAGCTAAATAAAGTATATATGCCTTTAAATATAAGAAGACAAATAAATGTGAAATCAATACAATGCCAAATGACCTTAAAAATAGACAAGCCTAAAAAGAGACAAGCCATTTGACATTCCCCACCCAAACCTCCTGTTTCAACAGAAACTACAACACCACAGTAAAATCTGTGCTTGTCATGTGATTTATGGAGCCTTTAAAAACAGCATTTCAATCTAATACTCTATTTAAAATATGTACTACAAAGAGGCAGACAGGTTTCATCCTGAACACAAACACTTCCTCAGCTCTCTGTACATTCAGCTTTATATTTCTCTCTAACATGCCCATACCTCTATCAATACATAATACACAGCCGCACTGTGGATAATCCCACTCCTGTCTCAGCAGGAGTTTGGCAGGATATTGAATGTTGTTGTGCATTTAGTCTCCACGACTGAGACAGCAAACTAGTGCAGAGGTTAATGAAAGAGCAGTATCAATCTGCCTTCAGGTTTAAACTTAACCTAACCTACATTTATAAACCCAGAAGAGAGATTGTACATATAACTAGATCTGTGTTCTGACTCCTAAAGAGAAAATTATACCTCGAGGCAAAACACTTGTCAGATTAGGCACGGAGCCATAGATACAATTCGTCAGAGGCATAAACCATTCAGTCATGTGCTTGGCAAATGAGGCATGAATATGTATTGCGTATGCACATATAGGAGGTCTTCCTCGTTGACTTACATATTGCCTTTGGGGAACCCCAAGCACAAAGTCAATTAACTCAACCCCTGGGATTTGATAAATGGGTAAAAGATTTTAGAGGTTTTTCTCAAACAATCCATTTTGCTGTCGTCTCATCGCCTTACTCCATTCACCCCATCAGTCATGGATATATTAAACATTCCCACAGTGTGCACAGGCCGTGATTATGATCTGCTTTTCATGCAAACCCTCATGAGCAGGAATATGGAACGATGTATATTGCAATAATTGCAGTTTTGCATTGTTTAATATTTTTATGCTGAATATCATGTCTTCAACCAAAGAATGTATACAAGTGATATATAATTTCTGCAAAAGTCCAAATGCTGCAGAACAGCTTAATACAGGCGATCAAACACAATGGTGATGGTGTGATGGTTTGGGGATGTCATGCCGCATCACGACCTGGATGCCTAGCCATCATTAACAGAACAATTTGTATTGTATCGGAGATTCTAAACTGAAACGGACGCACAGTTGGTAGAGCACTGTTGCTTTGGAAAAAACTGCCAAATGCATATTTGACCCTGGACAACAAGGGTCAATTTCTGAAAGCTGAATAAATACGCTTTCTATTGATATATGGTTTGTTAGGATAGGACAATATTTGGCCAAGATATAATTTTGGGTGCAAAGAAAGTAAACATTGAGAAAATCTTCTTTAAAATTGTTAATCAGAGATGCATAGAAGGCCGCTGCTAAGAAGAAACAAGTTTGTTTTAATGCTGGATTACCTCTGTAATGAATAGATGAACCTGAAAGCTGAAATTCTAAGCTTTATATAGACACCAAACTCGAGTGGGTCATCCCCAAAGAGCGGCAGCAGCGAGTGAAGTTTGTAGACGTATTTCCAGGAATTTGTTAAAGATTTTGCTGCAAGTTTTGATATATTTATGGTAGGAAATTGACAAAATATCTTCATGGAACAAGATCTTTATTTATTATCCTAATAATTTTTGGCACAAAAGATCTATAATTTTGACCTTTACAATGTATTTTTGTCAATTAAATTAATATTTCAGAGCTTTCTGAATGTTATTAATTCATATAATGACTATTAATATTAAATGTCAATCTGGTGATGTTTCCTAACATTTTCTATACACAAATTCATTGCATTTTTATGACCTTTATGGATATATCGTCCCTGATCATCGGCAGTTTTTAAACTATCGGCTAATAGCCGTTATTGTCACAACCCACATTTCATTAGGCAAAGCTGGTTAGTAAAGAAAGGTGGTTTTGATGACCGATAGTTAACTGCATTGCCTTTTTAATTGAAAGCATTTCAGAAAGAACATTAATCGTAACCGTGTGATTTATGATGCTCTGCCATCTCCAGAACTGCAGCACAATATTCGCCTTCCTCAAAATTAAAAGGCAGCCCACACTTATGCGAGAGCAAAATGCAGCCAAAAATCCATTCTTTCATCCATCAGTCCTTTCTCTCCTCCAGGACGGCGTGATTGATTCCGTGCTGTCATTTCCCACAGGATCGGGTACCTTTATTTGCATAGCACGGGCCATCAAAGAAAAACAATTAACTGAAGACGTGCATAAAACGACAGACAATTGAGTTTATGTCGGCCAAAGCATGAAAATGAAAGGCATGTTAATATGCACAAATGATGGTACAGTTTAAAAGATGCATTGACAGAGATTGAATGCAAAATGCTGTCCTTATATACACACACACACACATGCATACACAGTTCTCAAAATATCTTCTTTTACAGTACTTGAATGACATAAGGGTAAATAAATAATAACAGAATTGTTATTTTTAGGTGCACTATGCCTTCAAATTGGTCAAAATAGAATGAATGAACTAGTGGACTCCTCATTTACTATAACTTTGTGACTCATATACCGAGATTTCTGGCAAAGTTATACACACCCGCAGTAGTCTGTGGTTGTCTGGGAATGTACGGGTGCTTAATGATAAGGGGAAACCCCTACACACTTCCAGCCAATTCTTTTGACAGCTGCATGTTGCAGTTGACTGACAGCTCACATGACATCTGAATGAGGAAAGGTAAAGAAAATCCCTCTCAAATAGGTAGCTGAAAATAGATTTTGGCAACAGATTTAAGCTCAGCTGTTTCACATCCAAAACCAGAGTCTGTCATTTCCAAATACCAACATGCACGCACACGCATTCTCTAAAAAGATGACTTTTATTTTTGCAGTACAAAGATATACATGACATGCACACAGTAACAACACTCATAAATTATTTAACAATTGCTTTAGAACTATACAATCTTTCTGTACACTTTCAAGTACCACTTTGCCTGCAACTAAAATGAGGAAACCATCTGAAAACATCCAGCTGGAAGTGCAGCTGCAAACAACATGCACAAAGGATCCCTACAGCATTTCATAAATGCCTGTCATAAACCCCAAATAATACCATGCTACTGTTAAGTTGCTCATTATATGCATAGTAACTCTCTCAATAACAGTTCTATCAACTCCTGAAATGATGCTTTAATGCTTCAAATGTTACTGGTAAGAAATCTTAAGAGGCAAAATAATTTTATGTATGTAACGTTATGTAAACGTCACCCGTGTAAAAAGTACAAAAAGAGGTTGTGTTGAAAATGTGTTTAATAAGACTTTTGAGACTAAGTTTAGCCGGGTCTGTTGTCTGAGGTAGACAGCTGCACCCAACCTGCTGCCTGTTGTGTGCAAGCACCTGAAACTGGGCAGAAAATTGACCTCTGACCCCTGAACTAGACCTCCCTGCCCAGTCCGAAGCCTTAAAAAGCAGTTTTCATAGCTTCAGCTGTTAGTTAATACAGCACAGAGCAGCAATTCAACATACAGCCTGTCAACAGCTATGGGGACACACAAGTCAGAGACTTCTTACTTTTCACCCTCATGTGCTAACGTTCTGCTACGCTTTGGTTAAATATTATTACCCACGGCACATTTCTATACACGAAATTTACAGAGTAGTGCTTAGTTACTCAGGACATGGAAGCAGAACTGCAGTCGAACCGTGGACGTTAAACTGCCCGTGCCTGAGTGGCCCATTTCCCCCCTCCCTCCCCCTACGTGCACCTCAGCGGTCTGTCAGAGTGCATCATGGGAACACTTCAGCCTGCCAGCAGGTTGTCCAAGGCTGCCACTGGCACAGATGAAGAACTCCTATTCATCATTATCTGAGAAAGAGGAAGAAGAAACAGAAGCGTTAGGAAAAGCGATCGACTTACATGAGATCTGAAGAAAACTTCCAGGCTATATTCCTGATGTCAGAGGTCATGTTAAAATCCACGACGAGACGCTCTGAACACACACTGTAAAATGCCAGGAATACCCTCACATCACTACTCTGGATCTGCTCAGAGCAATGCAGCATGTCTTATATAAGAGTTACTTATAAAAACAGGAGAAAAACAACTATGAGGGAGCTAGACGCACATGCACACATCAAGTGTTTGGATATTGATCGGGTAACAGGAGGACACATTTGAGCTATCCCCAAACAAAGACAGAGGCAGTGCATTTATTTCTCTCTTTATGAATGTGTGTGCTTGATATACTGCACTGGATGAAATAGCTGCTCTCTCATACACCCACTCCTCCTCTATCTTTCATTGATCTATTTTTACAGAGATCAGGCTGTGAATGTGAGACGAAGACCATCAAATGGCTTTAAACAGAAAAGTGCATGAATATAATAGATAATAGTGTCAATGTGGTTATATACCAGACACTTTGTACTTTATATAATGTCTTTATTTAACACACATGATATGCTGATACATTAAATGAACAGTTAATCACATATCAATATTCCCTGAAATAAATCTTTAAATATTAAAAAGATATTCCACCCAAAAACATGAAGGTGAATAGAAGATGACAGAATGTTCATTTTGTGGAAAACTATCCCTTTAATGAATACAAATAATGTTGCAAAAACATGAAAGAGGTACCTCAGCTATAATTGCTCGAAAAGCAGGAAAATGTCATGTGACATATTACTTTTCTCTTGATATCGCTTCTGTCCATCTGAAACCTTAGTCACCCTTTCTGTTTGTCACTCAGTTTTGCAAATATCTACCTAATAAAACCAATATACACTACCTTCTTGGTATGCTCCATCTGCCATCACCAAATGGAGGATTTTGGGATATAGGTGTTGATGCTGAGTTCCTAAAATGCTTTGCACCATGCTGGAGCCCATTTCAATATTCTCATCTTCATCTTCATGGATGGCCTAACAGAATTAACATAAAGAAACGTACAAAAAAATAACAATCTAACACTGTATGAACACTGGGTGAAACTATGCACAACATTTCTTCGACTTTAATTCACATAATGAAGCGATCAGATATTTTACAGCAGTTTACTGCACCTCCATTCAGAAAAAATCTACATAAAAACATAAACCAAGCACATCTGTATCTAATGAACCAGCACTTTCCAGAAATATGTATGCCCTTATTTTATATATAATAGGCTGCATTGTTATTGGTGGAGTGTGACCACTAAAGACTTACAAAATGTGCAGTATTTCCACCACACACAGCAGAAACCACTGAATCTCCCTGGAGTCATATAAAGCTTGACATTTCATGCAAATGTGATCTTGGACCAGTCAACGTGACTTAATTCAGACCTTAATTTTGTTGTACACTTGGATGAAATTCTCGAATCCCATCGCCTGCTCCAGATGAAACCGCAGCTCCTCCAGACGACTGAAGATACTGTCCTGCTGCTCTAGATCTTCATCATCCTCTTCCTCACAGTCATCTGCATTCAGATCCATCCACAGCTCATTACTCAATCAAACAAAAACGCTCTCAACAACCAAACAGTTCAATGTGATTGTATTACTGAGAAATATTGGCTAATACAATAATAGAAGGCTGACCTGTATTGGCATTAAAAGTTTTATTTACCAACATCATTCCACACAATGGTCATATAAAGCCGATCAATCATCAGATTTAATTAACGCCACAAAAACATCTTTAGCTCAATAAACACAACACCTGTTTCATTTCTCATGATGATTTTAGCAACAAATCTTGAACATATACAGTTTATGCATTTAGGTTGCGGTTCTATTGTGTTGAGCTCAAAGTGCTGCAATATTGCTTTTCTGTATGCGGTCAACAATTGTTTTTATGGATTTGGACATTTAAGAATGTTGTCTGTTGAGTTTGTGGACATGTTTAGCAGTTAAATGTTGCATATGGGAATTCATCAGATGGGTTTATCAATGTTATCCCTGGATTGCGTTGATTTGTGGAAGCTTTCATCAGGTAGCTTTTACATAGTGTTACATTGTTTTTGTGATAGTTAGCCAGTGTGTCATGTTGGTTTTGTGAGTTTTACATTAGCCGTGAGTTGTTTTTGTGAATGCAGTTAAAAGTTGTTTTACGTTGCTTTGTCAATGCAGTTAGTCGCTGTGTTGTTTTTGTCAATGCAGTTAGTCGCTGTGTTGTTTTTGTAAATGCAGTTAGTCGCTGTGTTGTTTTTGTCAATGCAGTTAGTCGCTGTGTTGTTTTTGTCAAAGCAGTTAGTCGCTGTGTTGTTTTTGTCAATGCAGTTAGTCGCTGTGTTGTTTTTGTAAATGCAGTTAGTCGCTGTGTTGTTTTTGTCAATGCAGTTAGTCGCTGTGTTGTTTTTGTCAATGCAGTTAGTCGCTGTGTTGTTTTTGTAAATGCAGTTAGTCGCTGTGTTGTTTTTGTCAATGCAGTTAGTCGCTGTGTTGTTTTTGTAAATGCAGTTAGTCGCTGTGTTGTTTTTGTCAATGCAGTTAGTCGCTGTGTTGTTTTTGTCAATGCAGTTAGTCGCTGTGTTGTTTTTGTCAATGGCATGCAGTTAGCCGTTGTTTTTTTAATTGTTTTTGTCAGCCGTTGTGTTGTGTAGCTTTTTTCAATGCAGTTAGCAGTTGTTTATGTCAATGCCGGTAGCTATTGTTTTGCATTGTCTTTTGTCAATGCCGTTAATCGCAATATTGAGTTGTTTTTGTCAATACAGTTAGCCGTGTGTTACAGTGTTTTGTGAATGCGGTCAGCTGTTGTGTCACATTGTTTTTGTGTATTCAGTTAGCTGTCAATCCCACAATTCCCACATGAATCCAGAGAACTAAAAACCAGTTAAGCGTTGTTTTGCATTAGTTTTGTCAGTGGCTGTGTTGTTTTAGTCAATGCAGTTAGATGTTGTTTTTTACGTGGCTTTGTCAATGCAATTAGATGTTGTGTTGTTTTTTTCAATGCAGTTAGCCGCTGTTTTTCCATTGTTTTTGTCAGCTGTTGTTTTGTGTTGTTTTTTTCACCGCAATTAACCAGTTTTGCATTGTTTTTTGTCAATGCAGTTAGCTAGCCGTGTTGCGTTGTTTTTGTCAATGCAGTTAGCTGGTGTGTTACATTGTTCTGTGAATGCGGTTAGCTGTTGTGTCACAATGCTTTTGTGTATTCAGTTAGCTGTCAATCCCACAATTCCCATGTGAGTCCAGAAAATTTACTAAAAACCTCCCACTCACATCTGTTCTAGTTGACACATACAGTCAAAAGATGTTCACAGATGTTCGCAGGTCTATTTTATAAATGTTATAACTTGCAGTCTGTCATGTTTCTTTTTAAAAATTAATTTAACTGTTGTTTTTGGGAAATGCAGTTAGCAACTACGTTACACTGTTTTGTGTATGAAGCCATTGTACTCTGTTGTTTATGTGAATGCAATTAGCTGGTGTACTACATTGTTTTGTGGCTGCAGTCAGTTGTTGTTTTGTTAATACAGTTAGCCGTTGTGTTAAGTTTTTAATGTGAATTCAGTTAGCGATGAAATGCTGTTAGCTGTTGTATGAAACAGTTTTAGAGTTAGCTTTTGTGTTGCGCTGTGGTTATGATATCAGTTAGCTGTTGTGGTTGTCGTTACAGCTAGCTTTTGTGCTGTCATGTTTGTGATGGACTGAGTTACCTGAATGCCACTCCTCATTGAGCTGACCTTCACTGCTGTTCTGCTCTTCATCTTCCTCAACTTCCATTCCATTAGTAACCAGTTCTCCTGGTTCTTCTTCATCATGACTAACATCTTCATGTTCCTCAGCCGTCCCATTGTAAACCACCAGAGGTGGCTCAGAACTGGGTTTATCACCATCCCCGGCCAACCCATTAACACCAGCTGACTCTTCATCAGCAGGACTTCCGTTGGATCCTCCACCGTCATCTTCCTGCTCTTCTTCTTCATCATCATCGTCACTATGCTGCTCCTGGAGAAGCCTCTCCATAGATGCTCTGAGGTCTCTCAAGTCATCATCATCGTATACACTAAGAACAAGTGAGAGCAAGTCAGATAAGTGTGTGTGAGACATTCATCCATTCATGTGAGTGTGTATCTTACTCTTCAGTTTCAGACGGTTCATCTACTTTGTCCTCCAGATCCTCGACCTCCAGGTTGTTCTCAGGAGCAACAGAACCTTCACGTTCAACAGCATCACTAAACACCTTACTGAGGTCTGGTAGGGAGCATGTCCTCAACATCTAAAACAACACACACAAACATTAAAGACGTGTGGATGACATCACAAATCAGAGTTGGGGTTTTAGTTAATTCTCTGGACTCTTGTGGAAATTGTGGGATCGACCGCGAAGCTAGCAGTGAACGTGTCAAACATTTGAGAAATTTTCAATCAATGCAAATTAGAGGTGAAAACACTGGCAGCCAATTTCTGTGAGCAGTGACATCTGCTTTTAAAAACCTGCTGGAAATCACATCAGGAGATTTTCACACTGTGCTTAACCCTGAGTTGTTATTAAACCCAGCTTTTAACCCGGGTAAAGCAACATTTTAGAGAATCTGGATTTGGAGAATGTTCTTTAAATTATCCCTATCTTAGCTAAGGCAGCACTGGCGTGTCATCTGAGGGATCCCAGTTATAGAAACGAGAGGCTGAAGGTTATTTTTACATGATCTCTGATCATTTCATTCCGACCTTTAGAGTTTGTGCAGCACATTTCAGCACAGATTGTTTTGGGAACCTGTCACAATGCAATGCAGCAGAGGATGCTGCAGTGACAAGCATCTTAAAGGCACAGCAGTAAACAATCTGTTAAAAGCTGAAGTGTAGGGCTTCACAATATATTGAAATTATTGGTTTCAACAACTAAATAGTTTTTAAAATAAAAAATTTGAAAAGTTTAATCTTAGTTTCCAGTGGATGCAGATAGCAGAGCGGCTGTGCCTGATATGTAAAACATGATATATCTTTGTATATAGATTAAAATGTTTTTTACAAACTTATCGTATCGTATATTTTATATCACATTTTAGGTATGCACAATATACTTATGGTATATCGGTATCAGACAATAAAGGGACATTTTTAATGTTAACTGTATCGGACCGATAATAAAATCAGGCCGATATAATAAAGCTGATAAACTAGAAATAATTTTCGCTGGATGAATGATTTCTGTATTGAGACCTGTTAGACTTGTGGCTATTGAGAACACTTTTCTGGGTTGTATTGGAAGAACATCTATA
Source organism: Oreonectes daqikongensis (assembly GCA_026939265.1). Taxonomy (NCBI): domain Eukaryota; kingdom Metazoa; phylum Chordata; class Actinopteri; order Cypriniformes; family Nemacheilidae; genus Oreonectes; species Oreonectes daqikongensis. The sequence continues at coordinate 4,724,208 of JAOTQM010000351.1, read as the reverse complement.
ATTTATTTATAAAATTAACATTATATCAGAAAAGATTACCGAAAAAATTGTTTTCTGTAGTCAATGTTTCAAAGCGACACTAGAGAATCTCATGCCTTTTGGTTTGAGCCATAGCCATTACTATTATTATTTAGCAATGGCTACATCAAGCTAGTGCTCAACTTTGCAAGAAACCATAAGTTGACTACAAAAATGTTAAATACGACCCCAAAATGCACAAGCACACTCTCCAAGCTGTGGTATGAGGTTGTTCAATCTGAATCGTGTGCTAGAATAAAAGCCCTAACTATTAAACACTCAGCGGGGACTTAAAATTCTCTCCACAGAGCAGAAGAGGGTTTTAATATCAGTGCAGTCATCCATCTCCGACACAGCCGATGGTACAGAAAAGCACTGTGTTCTCTCACTTGCACAGTGGAGAGGCGTGTTAAACTACTGATTAAACACTTACAGTCTGCTCTGAGAAAGTCCAAAGCTTGTGTATGTGTGTGCACGAGAACTTCTTGTCCAGTTGTCCAGGAGGGTCGAGTGTAAGCAATCCGAAAGGCCAAATGTGTGGGCACGGGTGTGAATGTTAATGTGCTTTTGTGAGGGCGAAATGTGTGCGTGCGCCTATGGGGTGGGCGAAAACGTACACAGGGCAGAGCAAAGCCTTTTGGTTTACTGGCATATCAAGGATGTGGAAGAATCGCATTAATAACGCTCCACTCAGGAGCTCAAACACAGTACACACACATACACAGCAGTCCTTTCCTGCGCTGCAATGGCCCGCGGCACATCTACGCACACATATGCCCACCATTATGTGCGTGCAAACACAAAATTGAGTCTGGGGAAAACAAATCACTGCTTACAAAACTTGGTGATGTACAAGTCGAAGCCCCTCGATGATTCTCTAAGTGTTATACATTATCAGAGACTGCCATCTGTTTCTCCTGCGATAGCGCCATCTTATCTTCCATCTATCTTTTGCTTCCAGTCTCTCTCTCTGTCTAGTGTGATGTATGGCAGCAGTGGGGTTCTCATTACTATGCTCTGTATTGGCTATCTTTTTTATTAACACACACACACACACACACACAACTCTTTCACAGTCCTCTGGACATTACTTGCACACTTAAATGGTAGAATTATGCATCTAAGGGCTGTTTCACACAGTGCGCAAGCAGTACTTATTTATTTTGGCAGCCCTATTGAAAGATTGTAAGCAGGAGTGCAGTTGCAGGCTTATTTGTGCTGCGTAATGCACAAAACTGCAGAAAAACAAAATGCTGTATTGTAAACATGTTTTTCCATATAGTATTAATTTTAAGGAAAATTGAATTTAGATGACAAAACAATTTGTAGGGTTTTCAATGTACATGGATTACTTTTTCAATGTAAATGTTGCGCGGAAGTTTGTAATTAGCAAAGGCTCGCTACCATTTAAATTGATAATTTAGGAACATTAACAAACTTTAATAGCTTTCCTTTTACTCAGCTGTTGTGATTAATGGACCATTTACACCATAGGGTTTTCAACTAAATACAACATTTTTTATGTTTTAGCTGTTAGTTTACATGAGAACTGAAAACGCAAACATTTGAAAATGGCTTTAAAGTGCACGTTTTTGAAAACGACTCCATTATCGTCCCTGTGTAAACGGTCAAAACGCGAAACTGTGATGTCACGCACAAGCGTATAACATGTTCAGTTGCAAGAGTATTGGTTTCATCGGATGTGCGTGCCTGATGCAAAGTATCAGAACTTTATTTTTAATTCATTCCGACCTTCAGTGTTTGTGCAGCACATTTCAGCACAGATTGTTTTGGGAACCTGTCACAATGCAATGCAGCAGAGGATGCTGCAGTGACAAGCATCTTAAAGGCACAGCAGCAAACAGTCTGTTAAAAACTGAAGTGTAGGGCTCCACAATATATTACAATTATTGGAATATTGCAAATGTGCATATTGCAATCGTCTGAGTTTGTTGATCGGTCTGGCTAGTTGCTAATAGGATAACTAATTATATTTAATTTAATTTATATTAGCATTCATTTATATTAATATTTTGTTGTATAATAATTGTATTAAATAAATAAAAATTCCTTGATTAAAAAACAATTTGTTGGATGGGTCGTGTAACTTTGTTGCATTTAAGTTTAGCCAAGTAATGGTTCTTTTACTGGTAACCCAAAATAATACTGGCTAGACATACTTTTAACTTGCTATTGCTAGCTAATGTAATTTACTTGTTATTTCATTTGCTTGTTATCAGAAATAATTTGTAGTGACTCTATTCTTTGCGGATCCGTGAAAACACAGATCGTTTTAACAACGTGTGTATGTGTAAATGTTTAAAAACAAAGAAAATTCAGTTTTTCACTACATCATTATTGTGTGAACTTATATTGCTAGTTCTTCACAGTTCGACAATCCTGAGCAGTCAACTGTCAACAGCACAAACACCCACATGCACCTATTTACTCACCTCTCACAGAGGCTGAGGTCTCAAAACTTCCTGACGCTATTCTCTCCCACTTTCTACAAGCAATTCCCATCACTCCTACACTTCTATCTGCACACCATAAACACGTCGTTCCACACCAGCACTTTTCCCACAACAAAAACTCGGGTTAAAAAACACCTTGGTAGCACAGAACAATTTCTCCTCCTCCTTGAGGTCTCCTCCTTCCTCTCAGTTTGCTTGACAGTAATCAGTCAGACTAGAAGCGGGCATTCAACAGAAACCACCTCTCACTGAGACTCTGTAGCTGTCGAGAGCATCTTCAACATCATCCATCTTCATTCTGCTGGACTTGTCTGCTGCTTTTGACACTTCACAACTATCAAATCCTCCTGTCTGTCTTCTTCACCCTGGGTATCAGAGGAACTACATCGTGCTGATTTGAGTTCTGTCTGATATGTAGATTCTTTCAAATGTTATGGATTGAAGAAGTGTCTAATGTTAAATAACCAACAGGGCACCTATCGAGTCTTTGTTTTATTTACAGAAACCCTGCAGAAGTAGGCAGAAATGTCATTGACTGGCAAACACAATAAGAAACACATTTTCCATCCCGAGTCTGTGATCCATTTGGGTTCCCATGTCTATTCCCTCACCTTTGGGTTGTTTGTATCAAAGAGGCCGGTGGAGAGGCCGATGAGAAGCACATCGTCATGACGGTGCGACCGCTGCGGAGAGACCGACCGAGAGCGAGAGGTGATGGAGGAGCAGTCCTCCGCCGAGGATTGGGCAGACAGGAGGGCCAACGCTACCGTGCGCCTGTGAGCCGGACTGCTGTTAAGCTTTACAAACAGAGACTCATCAACTACAGGGAAAGAAAGGAAGATGCCTTGAGTCAGTCTCTTTGACAGTAAAGCTTAATACAGACTGATGTTCTGGAGCGTCTGGGGTTAGTGAAGCTTAAGAGAAAAAAGAAGTGTAAAGTGAAAGCCTGCAGCTCTTTGATCGGCGTTTAATGAGACATGTTTGTGTGTGAGGGAGATAAGGGTTCTTAGCGGTACACTTGAGACTACCTGCTGGTTCAGACTGTTTCTCCTCCCTTTGACGTGTCTCTGTGCACTCTTCTTGAATTAGCCTGCCATCTGCTGGCCTAAAAGTGACATTGGAATGACAAAAAAAAAAACAGGCTATGAAAATGAATCTATGGAATTACATATTTAGATAGGATTATTATTGATAAAATGTAAAGGTAACACCTTATTTTACAGTGCCCTTGTTACACGTTACATGTACTTACTATAGTATTTATTATAAATTAGTCATAATTACATGCAACTAACCTAAAACCACACCCTCATCCTATAGTAAGTACATGTAGTTAATTATTATTACTCAGTACTTAAACGTAGAAGTACACTGTAACACGGACACCTTAAAATAAAGTGTAACCAATGTAAATTATTTTACAGGTGATTTGAAAATTTAGGATGTACTTACACAGGTATTTGAGTATCATTGGTCCAGGCCTGCAGCACCTCCTCTGGAGGCTTTAAGGTTTGCGGAGAGACTTCCTCTAAAATTACCGATTCCAAATCATCAACCACTGGACGAGAGAGAAAAGGGGTTTGGCTAAACATTTACCATGCAAACACCTCAGAAACTGAGAAATTAGATTTGCACCGAACAGAGTGTAGTAATATTACACATTAATATTCAATACAGTATTCTCACCTTCTGCCTCACTTTCACCAGACTCAGTGTTTTGCACCTCCTCTGGTGTTGGCGAGATAAATTCCTGACTTTTAACCTCAGTTGTGATTGGCACTGTGTCGTGACATGTCACTTCCTGTTTGGAATGGTCAGTAAGCTGGCATGGCGGAGGGAGAGGCACTTGAATGGCTTGTGTGGCATCTGAAGACTCTTCAATGGGATTAAGGCTTTCTGTTGGTCACACAGTAAGAAAGAATAAAGTCACTAAAACATGTTACAAAGATTACAAAAATAATCGAATCAAATGACTCACCAGTTTGTGTGTTGTCACTGATGCTGGTAAGACCTAGCTGCTGGGTTAGGGATTGTAGATCTGCTTTTTCCAACACCTTCAGAACCTCTATGTCTGGGCTCTGCCCCCAAGCTTTCCTTGGCTCCTCCTCCTTTAAATCATCCATGCGAATGACTTCACCTACTGTGGGTTAAAAGAAACAGACTTTACTGAAAATAACCAAAACACACACTGTGAAATACACAGTATAGTTACTCAAAAACATGTTTTTTCCTAAAAGAGTTGTAATTGTAGGCTAGTGAACAAACATGCACACTACAGCTCTGTTTGTTGTCATAATAGTTGGTTGCTATAGGATTGTCTGGAGTCCCACAGCATGCAATACATCCTCCATGGATACAAAGCAAACACATCAATATGTAACCTATTCGCCCTGTAAATACTTGTGCTGTGTAAAACACTCATTTCCTAGTTTACCAGATAAAAAGAAATATAAAAACAAAACAAAAAACTACATATATTTGGGATTCCATTCAAGTGACTAAGAACAATTTGGTTAAGATTATGCCAAATGTGTTTTGCTGTAAGAACTCGAAGATGCCATAATAAGCAAGAGCACCTGTTAGTTGACCTGATGTAGCAAGGCTGGTTTCTTCCAGCGTCTGTTGAGCCACAGACAGCAGAGGAGCACCTTCAGTCTCCCATTTCTTCCTGTCTCCACCAGAGGGAGCACTCGTCTCTGGAGATACTGAACAAAGTGAAAAGGACACCAAACAAATGTTGTGTGTGGTGTTCACATAAAATGAATTGTGAAAAATGAACATGAGAAAAAGTATCAATGACAACAAATTGATGAAGTGTTTGTACCCGCCAGAGTTGAACATGTCTCCTCCAGGTTTTGTTCAGCTACGGAGAGTATGGGTGGAGTTACAGGCTCCCATTTCTTCCTATCACCACCTGTGGGCGGTCTTTCCTCTGTGATGGGGTGTCGGATTGGTTGAGGAGGAGAGGATGGTTCACTGCTACAAGGTGTGGATTCCTTCTTAACATCTTCCTCAGGAGTCTGGACCTTCTGATTTAGCCTGCGGAGAATCTCCTTCTTTTCACTCTTTAAAACAAAAGATTGTCATTACTGGTACAGTTAAACTGTTCTTTCACATGATCAAAATGAATGTTTTTATTGGTGATTGTTCAGCATCCAAATATGCAGTTCTCACCTGAACGTTGGATGTTTCTGCTTTGAGAGAGTCCTCTTTCATCAGTGAACTCTGCCCAGATGAAATCTAAAAAAAAAAAAAAGAGGTTTGCAATATTTTGGTAGCCACTGTAGCATTCACAGCAAAATAAAAATTAAACTATTATTATTAATACAGAACTAAAATCTTAAACAAATATTACTTGCACCACTGTTTACATAAAATATTTTGGCTATTTGCGCCAAATATCCTAATTGGTGAATCCCCATGGAAAAATCATTGGATGCCTGCTCTGTTAGCAAATGTATTTGGTGACTAACCGCGCCCACATCCTTTAAAGCAGCGGTCATGGAAATGAATGGAGTGGTGGGTCTAAAAGAGGGCGTGGTTTCGGAGACAGCTTCCTGAGGGGCGGGTTCAGACTGTTGAGTGGAAGGGACTACAGGAGGTGGAGCTCCACCTACAGCTCCAATAGCAACCTTTACTCCTCGTGCTACAAGCTGGATGACACAAAACATAAGTGACACAACACATGAGAGAGGGACGATAAGAGACTAAGAAAGTTGAAGAGGGTGTGATGAAGTTTGACATACATGATCCTCCCACGCTTTCTTCTCTCGCTCATATGCTTCTCTCCTCTTCTTTTCGAGCTGTTCCTTGAGTATGGCGGCACGAGCCTTTGATTGGGCCTAAAACAACAGACATAAACACAAACTGCTATACACAATAACACCAGTTTTACAAAAGCAATCAAATTTAAGTGTCTTACCTTTAAAGCCTCAATCTTCTTTCTCCTGAGCACTGCCTCTTCACAAGATTCCTGACTGTCTGAGCCATCACTGTCATACTGCAACATACAGTGGAAATGGTAAAGAAATGGTTAAACACAACAGTTTACATATTTTTATAGAAAATATATTCTGGAATACATTCTAGTGATGAATTAACATTTTGTCTATAACAAAAGTTTGTCAATTTAACTCATGGGCATGAATGTGGCAGTTTCATACGTACCTTCTCTCCTCTGAGGCGAGCTTTGATCTGCTGACGTTCATTAAAGTTCTGCAGTCTGATCTGCCGTAGCCTCGCCAAGTACTCCTGAAGAATACACAGATCACATGTCATCTATCTTCCAACAAACACAACACAATGACCAGGGCACATAACAGATACACAAATTGGTGAACTGGAGTAAAAAAAGAAACAAAACATTAAACATTCTGGCTGAAAAACCAAGAGGTGAGCATTACAGCAACATTCATTGATGAGGAGTTAGATGTTCTGGAATCCAGCAGAAGGTCTGTTATTTTCATGCCTTAAAAAAATGAAAAAAAAAATCCAAAAAGCAGGAAAACATCCACAAACGAGAAAATATGTGTAATTTTGGCAGGAATGTGTTTTTGGGTGAAATGAAATGATGCACTGGAAAGACAGGTTTGATCATTGTGCAGGGACCGGACATCAGATGGAGATGCAAATTCAACAGAAAAGAACTGAGTGATGGGGGTTTAGGGATGATGGCTTGAAGAATATCGTTCCATTCCAGACTGGACTCCTACCTCCTCCTCTTTGTTGACTCGGGGTCTCCTGCATCGAGAGGAGTTTGTCCAGCTTGCAATGATGGCGGCCAGGTTTTGCCGAGCCCCCTATTCACCCATTGGTTTAATCGATATTACGAAAGCCACATTATTCAATATTATAATAATCACATCACTGACTCAAAAACCCAAACACTGCCTTCCTAAAAGAAAAGTCTTGTTTTTTTAAATGTATAAAAACATAAAGGGTATGAATAGCAATGTTTATTGCCTGGTCCTTTTATGACCTTTGTCTTATTATACAAATCATGCCACAAATGCTAGAGATTGATAGAGATTAATCTGTACTGAACTTGGATCATTCTTTAAACCACAAGAGACATAAAATTCATACCAGCTGTCCCTCAGCTCTGACTTTATTCAGCATGGCTTCTCTTTTCCGCTGTAGAAACTCTTCCACCTGCTTAGGCCTTTCTGCAGCCAGCTGACCTCGTAACCTAAAGACAAGATATAATAAAGTGATTGGATAACTCTATCTAATGGACACTGAATCTGAAACACACAAGCATATTTACATAATTTATAACCTAAGGAATCCCAGTGAACTGACCTACAGTCATTCTTTAAAACCTGCTCATTTTGGAGACTTGCTTTCCGTGGTTCTCTTCTAATAACATCCTTACCAGGAATATAGGCATGGCCATTCATCATCCCCGAGTCTGCAGGAGTCCTTTAAACACAGCACCATATTACACAGTTATCTCTACAAACAATCAACACATTTTATAACACCACACAAATCTCACAACATTGCATTTCTTATCTCACCTGCTGTTGTCCCCTGAAGACTTTTCTCCTATAGCAGCATCATTATGTGTAGGTTTTTCAGCTGCGGAGTGGGCGTGGTCTAAAGGAGCTCTGCTGGGAGGAACATGGGGTGGGACAGGGGTGGGGCCAGGCAGAGGGGAGGGGGCTATTCCAGGTGCTCCAACGCCACCACCCCCATAGAACTATAAGAATGAACCCAAACACAGAATGAGAAATTATAAGACACAGTGAGATCATATATTATCACCTAAACTGAAGAGTATTGTACCTTCCGCTCGGGACTGCTGCCTCCACTAGAACTGAGTACATGTTTCCAGCCCTGTTCCCGAGCCCGGTTGATCTGGTTCAGCTAAGATGACAACGATCAAAGTGTGTCAAAAAGTATAAATACACCCAATAACAAAAGCATTAATTGATGTAAATAATCATTTATGGGCATTTATCAGTTTACCTTTTCCCTCTCAAACCTCTTCATCTGAGCAGCCTTCAGTAACAACATCTACAGTGAGAAACACAATCACTGATGCTCAATAAAGAGGCTTTTAAAGAAGCATTTAAATGGCTTTCAACCCAAGAGATGCATCAGTCAAATAGCATCACTCACTCGAATAAAAGCAATAAGGCCATCTGTTGAACTTCAAGCAAACAGTAACAGATGTTTATACAGTAAGCTCACCTGTTCTCTTTGTTTCCTCTCTCTCTCCATCATCTCCATGCGTTTCTTCCTCGCTCCTTCCTGGAACAGAACGTAAAAGCAAGCAGCATTTTCTAACCCAAAATAAATATTTTTTTATGAACATTACAGAGATTACCTTTTAGGTACACAAATTTTACTCTGCAAAATGTTGTACTGTAGAACAGACATTCATACTATACATTCCCACATACTATGGCCAAACCATGTGAGATTTAACAAATAATTGTTCTGAGCTATTCTTTCACAAAACATTTGTGCATATATCCTTTTGAAATAAATGCCACTTCATTTGATATGATGTTGTATAGACGTTTCATCGGATGTATTATATTATTATATCTATTATATGACATTAGACATCCTAAAGTTAAGAAAGATGTTATGAGATGTACAGCAGATGTTATAAACACTGAGATGATTAAGTTTATTAAAAAAGGGGGAAAGTAGGAAATATATATGCCCACCAATCAGCTGATGGCAAGGAACCAACAAAAAGGAAAGAAAATAGAAACATAAAATAGGTTGAAAGAGTTTTTTGTTAAAATAGACCAGAATGAAACATGTGTGTTCAGAATATCACCCAAGACTTTGTGACTATACCCAAATCAATATCTAACCTGATCAACTAACTTGGACAAATAGTCATTAAGCTGACAATCACACTAATCACACAATCAAGATAGTTCACACACACCACTTTTGGGGTGAACCCTGCAACCTTGTTGTTACCATCCCATATCTTCCCATTTAGACCTCATCACTACATCATCTCTCCAACCCTGTCCTAAATGGGTTTTATTGATGACACACAGGGTATCTGGGGTTTGTCGAAAACAAACAATAGGGCCAAGAATGAACTGATGCAGTATAGAGTGGGTTGGTGCAGGGTTGAGGGAATTACAGGAGGAGGGCTGGGTGTAAGAACTGGGAGTTGGAGGGGGTGCTCTCTGATGTACCTCATGCTTCCTCCTCTCCTCCTCCACTCGACTGACTCTCCTCTGAGCTGGCACAGGAGGGGGGGCCTGGACAACAACATGACATCGGGAGCGAGAATCAGAAGTCTCTCGCTCTCATATGTTGCAGAGCCGGAAAACATTGACAAATATCCATATGATACACACACAGTATGGCTATCCTTGAACAAAAACCTTACCTCCCCTAATGACATACACACATACTGGGTGGCCATGGAGATGGATTAGCCAATGGAATCGCTATTTCCCATCAGATCCGGGGCTCTCACCTGTTTGAGTTTAATTGGTTTCTTTGCTGCGTCTGGGACTTTCCTGAGAGCTTCCCGTGGTCTCCGTACTGTTAAAGGCACGCCGTATTTGGCAGCTGGTTTGGTGATTTTCTGAGCTGGAGAGATGGGGGCGGGGCCAGGGGCAGGACGTTTGGCTGGTGAGTGAAGAGTAAATGAGTTACTCACATACAGTGTGTGGCTGTGTGCTTACTGTAGATGCACAACAAAGCGAGAGAACATGTTTACCTGGTGCTCCCTGGGCCACACTTATTTTAGGCTGATGAAGATGAAGTGAGTGGCTGAATTCCTGTGCAATAAGCTGTAACACATGACGGGACATATTAAAGTAATTCTACAACACACAGAATTAAACTCAAACGTTATATAATATATCTGAGTCACAACGCACAAACTGACCGTTATGATTCATAACATGTTTGGGTGCATGTGTCACCTGAGGAGTGAGAAACTTGTGAATCCTGCGTGCAAGAAAAGGCTTGTCCAGAATGGTCGAGACTGAGGGTCTCTCCCGGGGGTTGCGCTTAAACAGCTGGGCCAGAAGAAGGCGCAGATCCTGGGAATAATGCACTGAAACAGGTGGGTATGAACCACGAATGATTTTCAGCACCAGGTTCTTCATGTTTCCTGCCTCAAACTGAAAGACATCAAGCTCAAGCTGAACATAAACATTCCCTAAATCACACACACCTACAATGATATTAAAGCAGTTTTTTTAATTCTTCACTGAAATCATCTTGACTTTATTTCCATTGCAGTTTCACTTGCCTCTCGACTGTCAGACTATAACATATTAGGCTCCTCAGACTTTTCATGGAGTAAACAATTCAACAAGGGAAGTGAGAGAACGAGGAAAAAGACGAGATCTAAATTCATATTCAGAGATTCATGAGACATTAAAGAGCTGGTTCTTTTTGATCATTCACATAAAAAGTGTCTCTTAGACAAAAAAGCTCCCACTCAAACTACTACAGAGAACACGAGGTACTTACTGCATGCTTAAGCGTGCACATTTCATATAGGACACATCCCAGGGCCCAGATATCACTAGGGTGAAACCCGACAGAATGAGGGAGAAACAAACACAGAAACAACAGGGAGAAAGTAAGACAAATGGGTAAATATAGGGTAGAACATGGGCATTACTCACATGTACACATGCAAATATGTACACGCAAACAAACAGCATATAAAGAACCGTTACTTGGCTAAACTTAAATGCAACAAAGTTACACAATCCATTCAACAAATTGTTTATTTAATACAATTATTATACAATAAAATATTAATATAAATTATTACTAATATAAGTTAAATAAAATAGTTTTACTATTAGCCACTAGCCAGACTGATCAACAAACACAGTCCGGAAGTCAACTTCTAGCCAGACACATGCGTCCAATGAAACTGTCTATAAACCCTCATTAAGCATAAAACTAAACTATTCGCAAAATTATGTCAGATGCTGTAAAACAACATTTATTAATCAAGTATATTCAAGTGTAAATATTGGATGCAAGTTGCTTAAAAAGCAATAAAAGCGTCTGCCAAATGCATAAATGTAAATGTAAACTTATAGCCTGTGTTCATCAATAGTGCCTGAGAACATTCAGACTGATTAAATTACATATAGTGCTTCTTTAAAGAGATCAATATGTAGCTGCTGGCATCAGGTATACATGTACTGTGAACTACCCTGGTATGAACTGGTATAAATATCCTGTATAAAAATTCCGCAAACTGTACACGATTTATTAAGTATTTTGTTTTCCCTGTAATATAACCATTTGACTCAAAACAGGAAGTCGGTTACCTTTTGTTATTATATGGTTTATTTTCACATATCTCTGGTGACAGGTAGTATGGTGTGCCTATACAGGTCCTCGCCAACTCCACAGTGCTGAAAACATTACCACACACTGTATAAGAGAGAACTGCCACCACATTCATTTTGGTGTTTGTGAAATCAATTAAAAGGCCACGTAAATAGGACAACATCTTGCCTGTTTAAAACCCTGGCGATTCCAAAGTCCCCCAGCTGTACTGTACCATCTTTGGTCAGAAAAATATTCTTGATAGAAAACAAAAGCAGTATCTTTGCATTAGGTGTATGTCAACAGAATAAGACTGTGCATCAGCTCCATTTCAACAGCAGTTTGGTATGTGAACTGTACCTGTGATTTGATGTCCCTGTGTAGGATTTTGCGGTCATGCACGTGTTTAAGAGCCAAGCAGATCTGCACAAACCAGTCTAGAATCTATAAGGAAACAACAAACTGGTAAACTTGAGCTTTTTCTTTGTTTTCCGATTGCTTTTCAGATCCTTATATACCATGTGTGACCCTGGATCCCAAAACCAGTCTTAAGTAGCACAAGAACCTTTGTAGTAATAGCCAAAAAATACATTGTATGGGTCAAAATTATCTATTTATCTTTTATGCCAAAAATCATTAGTATATTAAGTAAAGATCATGTTCCATTAGGATATTTTATAAATTTCCTACTGTAAATATATCAAAACTTTATTTTTCTGAGTGGATGCAGAAAAATCATTATCAATGGATAACAAAATATCAATAGAAAGCTTATTCATTCAGCTTTCAGATGATGTAAAAATCTCAATCTGACCCTTTAGACTGGTTGTGTTGTCCAGGGTCGCATATAAAATTTCTATATTGTGAAATGTATTTTTATATGATGGAAGCACTTCAGTGTTAATCTGGGTTTAGATGCTGAAGCTTAAAGTGCACTTTTCTCACCTGTTCCTCAGGAAATAGAATCCCTTTCTGGTTATTGATCTTCTTAAACAGGTCCCCTCCCTCACAGTAATCCATTACTATGTACAAACAACCACTCTCTAGAAACAAATAGACACCCCATCAATGACAAACTGCCAGTAATGGTTCAGGTCACAATTTAAATAGCTCCTTGACATTTAAGCAGTTTGTAATGTCATGCCATAAAAAATCAACGCAGTACTTATTTGTAATGTCTGTGATTTAGAGCAAAATAAAGCTAACATTGTAGCCTCTTAATTTTATTTAATTTAAATTAACAGCCATAAACCACAGCTCTATTTCACTAACTACCCTGTGGTAGGATGCAAGAGATGCTGAATAAATCTATAAAGAGAAATTATCATTAACTTAATGACATCCTCTTTATAATTTAATTCAGGAGGTTGGGCATCTGCAAGATCATGTGGATCTGCCCTGGCTATCAATCAATTCAATTTATTTATATAGTGCTTTTCACAATGAGCATTGTTGCAAAGCAGCTTTACAGGAGAAAGAAGCAGAGAAACACAGATCGTCCTTTACAGACAGAAAAGAATTAGATCGAGTTTGTGCCAGAACAAATGTTCTTAAATTAATCAACAGATTTGGCAACTAGACATTGCTCACCCTTTGACATGCATTAGTCATGAAATACATAGCTGCCAGGAAAATGGCAGAGAAGTGTAATGAGGTATAACATTTTAATATTACTTAATGCAGTTTCTGAAAATGGATGTCTCACATTACAATGAGTTACCTTCAAAGGATTCCTTGTACTGGACAATGTTAGGATGGCTCATGTTAGCCAGAACTGCCACCTCTTTACGTGATTCCTGTCTTTCTTTGTTGGACATCTGGGGAGATAAAGAACAGACCTTATAAATGAAATAATACACCAAATATTGTACATTATATTGTTTTGACTCTCCATATAGACGGTTTTATAGGACATACGCACCTTTCCTAAAGTTAACTTCCGGTCTGTGTTTGTTGATCGGTCTGGCTAGTGGCTAACTATAATATAACTATTTATATTAAAATTAATTTATACAAATATTTTAGGTTTAATAATAATTGCATCAAATAAACATTTGTTAAATGGGTCGTGTAACTTTGTCGAATTTAAGTTTAGCCAAGTAACGGTTCTTCTACTGGTAACCCAAAATAATACTGACTGGACATAATTTTAACTTGCTAGCTAATGTCATTTACATTTGCTTGTTATCAGAAATAATCTACAGGGACTGCAGGGATTTTTTGCGGACGTGTACCGGAAGTTAAATTGGGGCCACAAAAGCGTTTGTTTATGTTGTTGCTTTGAACCGTCTATACAGTCCTTAAAAACTTAAAATATCATTTTATTTTTGGTGATTGACCATCAAGTACATATACGAACATCATCATGAGATGTCTTACCCTGGAGATGCCAATCTCCTTGATAACATATTGTCGACCATCTTCTCTTGACTTGACCAGGATGGCTTTGCCAAAGGATCCCTCCCCAATCTTCTTCAACCTTTCATACTTTTCCATGTCTATGGAGGATGACACTTCTCATGCTGAGGTAATAAAAATGTGCAAAGACTAAGAATCATACATTTTTAAAAAATAGACAAACAGGGTTCATGAGTTCATCGCCTCTGATACATCATTATATTGATTTTCTGATTGAAAGATTGGCGCATCCACGTGACATCTATACAGATTTCTCTAGATATTTCCTAGGTATTTTAAAAGTCACATTCAGCTCCAGATGGGTCTCCGAAAGCCTGTCATTCATTCAAAGTGCCAGCAGGAATTATGAAACCATCTCAAGCCGAGCACCTCCTGATGAGTTAAAGGTTCATTTTACTTCCACACAGAAACCAGACACATGCTGGGAATCACTACGACTGCCACCTGGCTTAGAGATGTCAGGGCAAACGAAAAGTATAGAAAATAAAACATGCTGTTTACAGTCCAGCCTTGAAAGAGGAAACAACAAGCCAAACTAAATGGACAAACTGTGTATGAGGGGCTAATGAATTAGATATGACAGAAAGAACCCACCACTCTTAAAAGGGTGAAAGAATAGAGAGAAACACAGGCAGACAGACATGTCCTAACCATTGCAAACAATCAGATAAACAGCCAGCTGCAACAGCTGATGTGAAACAGAAGGCAGACAAATCAGGTTAGAAACTTACAGGCTCTCTATTCAAATGAAGCACTGCTTTTGACTCGAGATAGCGTATGGATCATATACAGCTAACGTTAGTCATTACAACCGCGCCGACAAACGTGCACACACGATCACATAAACACTGAAAGACAAAGTTTTAAAAGCATCAAGCGGATGTCTAAAATAGCGGGGCCCTCAGCGAGCTGCTACTCGCTAGCCAAACTAATGTTAATACTGTACTAAACGCGTGCTAATTTAAAATGAGGACGAATTTATCACTGACATTCAGCAAAATGTAATCGTAAACCACTTTAAAGAAAAATTAGGTAATATATAATAAGAAACAAACACAATTGGGCGAACAAAATTAGTTCTTACCTTCTATATTCAGAATACAGCTCGAGCATTGGCAGCATCAGTCCAGCTCGCATGAATATTTTTTTTACTGTGGGCGGTCTCAAGCTGAAAGGCGGGACAAGCTGCTGTAAGGAGCGATTTGATTGGTTCTCTAAGGGGTTCGCTCTTCGTTGATAGGGTGAAATCAATTCAGTCAAACCTCAAGCAGTAAAGTTTGTCTGCCATTGTTTGGTGCAAATTTCCCCCTAGCAACCGTCACCGGTTGGTACACGGTCACCACCGCTATCCGCTTTCATGGACTCTGACTGAAGAGCTTTTGAACTGGACAAAAGGATTCAAGTGCAGATTTGTCATTTTTGAATAGAAGTGGGTGGTTTAATGATAGTGCCTATACAAGCCATTTACTAAAATTAGTGTCCTGTATACTAAACAAAACAATTGTTTCATTATTTTATTTTATATTAATGAATTAATCATTCAATTCAATTGTATTTATATAGCGCTTTTCACAATGTGCATTGTTCCAAAGCAGGAAAAAACACAGAAAAGGTACAATACAGTACAGTACAGTGCATATTGTAGAACAAGCCAGATCGTTCTAATTAAGGATTCTATTTGTGTGTGTATATATATATATATATTTATTATTATTAAGTTAAAGCATGATGAAAAGTATTGATTCATTCGCATGGCAGTGCGTTTGGCTCCACCTACTGACTCAAGCGCACAGTCAACATGGCGGCACCCATTACTTCTCAACCTCACGTTTAACGACAAACCCTGTTTGAAGTGAATAATAAAGAATTCAATCAGTCTGTGGTATAACCGAATTAACGTAAGTTGAACAATTCGTCATCTAAACATTTAAATCCTGTGATGCTGTAATGTTGCTGCTTGAAAAAATGGATATGCTATCTCGGAAATTAGGAAAGGTAACGTTACCTTGACCTTAACATGATACTTCCAGGAACATCCCAAGGAATACAATGTTATTACCTTGGTGATAACTAAAAACGTGCAAAACCAACAACTTAAACCCAATCAAATCGAAACATCAACCGAACTGCTCATTAAAACAATGATCTTTTTTTATTTACCTTTATTCATTCATCACTGAACTTGGTTCAAATGTATTGAGAGATTCTGCTTCTAGACCTGCAGATATGTAATGTCTGACTCCATTTATAGACATGTTTTTTTCTCTTGTAGGGCTGTGATGTCCAGACTGGGCGTAGTGTACGGGGGTTCTGGTGGTATTGGGCGAGCAGTTTCTCAGCTGTTAGCACAGAGGGGTCACAGGGTTGTGGTGGTGTCTAGGAATAAGGAAGCAGCACAGGTTGTCGCTGAATCTCTCCCTGGAGGTGAATCGCTTTCAATTATTTTGGATAACCTGCTATAGCGAAGAAGATAGTTCACCCACAAAGATAATTTCTGTCATCTTACTCACCCTCATGTCTTTCCAGACCTGTATGATTTTCTTCTGCACAACACAGGAGAAGATATTTTCAAGAACCTTGGTAACCAGACAATACTGGCTGCCATTGTTTTTCATTGTCTGGACACAAAACCACCGAGACATTTCTCAAAATATCTCCTTTTGTGTTCCACAGAAAAAAAATCACAAATCATCATATAGGTTTTGAATGATTGAAATGACCCACTGTAATTCTGGACATTCATTTCTAAGGAAACTTTTCCGACTTCACAGATCATTTACATCAATTCTTTTTATAAATAATTCTTTTCAATTTTAAGTCAATTTCCAAAAAATTGTATTTGCCCTTTTCTAGATGCATTTAAACATGAGCTTATATAAAAATTCATCATTTTATTTTATTTGGTATTTCATTGGGGGAATTTAATGTTGCAATACAAAATCTTTATTTTAGGTGACAAATATGCAGATGAAGATGTTTAAATGTAGATGAATTTTATTTTTCTCCAAGTAGGCAAAAGTACACAATAATTGAGGAACCGCCCCTTAATTCCATTGCAGGGGAGCATTTGGGCCTTAGTTGTGATGTATCTAAAGAAGAGGACGTTCAGAAAACATTTGAGGTCATCAGTAAGACCTGCGGCACAGTCAGATACCTGGTTAACGCAGCTGGCGTCAACAGGTTAGAGGTCACCAATCATTGTTGTAGAATGTGTCTGAATGGTGTCAATATAGACACATTCAGCATACTAGCCAATGTGAATGATGATGATGATGCAGGCGAGATTGATCTAAATGGATTGCTTGGTTTTACAAAATCTGCTTTATTTTAATATTACATTACATATTTCCTGTGTATTAGAGATGCATTGTTATTAAGGAGTAAATCTGAAGACATGGTGTCTGTTCTGCACACTAACCTGCTGGGTTCAATGCTCACATGCAAAACGGCTCTACGGAGCATGCTCAGCCACGGAGGAGCTATTGTCAATATAGGTGAGCCACTTTTTAGTAGACAGCACTATGAAGAAAACTGCATGCACTCTTCATCTGTGGTCACTTGATCATCACTAGATGGCGCAAGAACTCCAGATATCTTACTTCTCATTTATTGTAGTTCATCTTTATCGTGAATTTGTGTACAGTTATAAATGACAAATGTTAATGTATCTAATCAGATTGTAATCTAGAGGCAGATTTACATTCCAAAGTAAGACTTAGTGACAAATATTTATTCAATATCATTTACACTTTGTGTAAGCCTCGTGTGGGTAGGTTAATATGTTTTGTGAATACAATATTCTCAGGCTCTGTGGTGGGTGTGAAGGGTAACTCTGGTCAGTGTGCATACAGTGCCAGTAAAGCAGGCCTGGAGGGATTCACGCGCTCCCTAGCCAAAGAAGTCGCTGCCCGAAATATACGAGTGAACTTGGTGGCTCCAGGTTGTTGTTCTCACTTCTTCTGCTTCTCTCACCTTGTAACCAGCATGTTTACTTTCATGTTCAGTTGTTAATGAATACATCTTATTCGTTGACCTTTCAGGATTCATCCAGACAGATATGACAGCAGGACTAGAGAAGGAAGAAGCGGTTAAGAGAATTCCACTGGGCCGGTTTGGGGAGCCAGCAGAAGTTGCAAAGGCTGTCCTTTTCCTCCTGGAATCCCCTTATATCACAGGACAGATTCTGATAGTGGATGGAGGTCTACAGCTGGCCATGTAATGATCCTAACATCAGAACAAAATGGGTTTATATGGGATGGTTCACCAGAAAACACCACTTGTTGAGGAAGCAGTGTGGTCTGAAAGAGACATATTGCTGTAAGATCTGTAAGAGGCGTGAGAGATCAGTAACCAATAATTTGACACGTGTGTGTGTGTGTGTGTGTGTGTGTGTGTGTGTCCAACATACAGTAAATTAACACTTGGCAGTAATGTGAGGACGACAAATACAACTAATTCATCTATGAGGAATATGAGGAAAAAGTGCTTCGCGGATTAACTTTATTCAGATGTTTACATGCATTTAAAGATATTGTTGTGCTGATATTACGTATATTTATAGAGTCAGGCTTGATGTCTCTGGAGTTCTATTTCAAACATCAAATTGTGTAAGACTAGTATGAGCCCAGCTGGATTAGATTAAGAGAGATTCAGGTTATTTTTACTTCATTGGTTTTTGGGTTACGGCCACACGTTACATGCTTGGAATGACAGGTCATAGGTCAACGCGTGGAGGATATGATTCACTTTGTGATGTCATGGTTATATTTTACATCCAATGCTTCAGTACCTTGCTTTGCCAAACCCCAAAAATCAACCCAGATTAATCAAAATGTCACGAATTGACCATTATCCGATTTATGTCTACAGAAACTTGGGTAGACTAGTTGAAAGACTAAAGAATAAAAGAATACAATCTGGCATTTTTGCCATCATAAAAGCACAGACCACTAAAAAGCTTGTTTAACTTTATTGGGAAATGTTTTTGCCAAGAGCAATTGGACGCAACCCAGATTTAATACTTTAAAAGACTTTTATTTATGTTACTATTCATAAACCAAAACAAAATAAGGAAAACAGTCTGTATACAGGCACAGGTTGGCTTGGAAAACAGGAAATATTACAGAATAAGAGCCCCATAATATCCGTTTAGTTTATTTTGAGGATAAAACAGCGTAATCAAAGGCTTATATGTATATATTTTATGATATTTATATACGTGTTGTAAGTGTCTGTCTGTGAGATGATGAAAGAAATTCAATCGAGCATTCAGTTTCTGATTGACTAGTAGTAAAAGTAAAATATAATCGTTATTTGTGAATACGACAGAACATACCGCTTTATTTTTCCTACAAAAAGTTCAAATGTGAATGATTAAAATCTTTTCTATTTAAAATTTTGTGTGCGTTTCTGTAATCCCAAACCTGAAAACTAAAGCCTATCGTCATTTCATGCACCGCCACCATTAAAATCGTTTTTACTCAATCGTACTTGTATAAACTTTTCTTAAATCTACAACCGGGCCCTCCTCCACTCTGCAGGCCACAAACATCCGCATCCTGCACTTCCATCACTCTCGTTTCCATAGTAACACAACAAACATCTGCATTTATCCTGTCATTTGGCTCAAACTCTCTGCAATTTCACCACTTACGTTAATGACATATCAGCTTCCTCTTAATCGCTCCTAAAAAACTAACAAAAGACGGGGTGGGAAAATATCATTAAGGCCCGGCCTTGTGCAACATCTCTGGACTTGTGCTGAGATCCAGACACAGCAGATCTATGGCGGTGTGCATCCGTCAACACTGCGGATGACTGAAATAAAGCTGATTACTATAATTAAGGATCTCTTTGTCATTTCGAAACGATCAGGTCCATAGAGCTTAAGGTGTGTTCTTATACTCAGCTTCACCTTTAAAAGCCCCTCCCCCCACTTCCAGAGAAAAGCCAAGTCCTACTTCCTGTGCTGGATGGAAAACCTATCCTCCAGCATTTCATAAATATATCTAATCTAAAGCATAATAACTAAATACATTAAAAAAGTGTTACATGTTGGCACTGTGGTAACATGCAGCGCTAGATGCTATTAATCTTAATTTTTTTTCCATTTTAATATCATTAACATTTATTAGGCACTTGTGAAAATAAAGAGATGACTCAACAAGGTGATCATCGGTTTACTACCTCCTTCCTCAAAGCATGCGCTTGTGTGTGTGTATGTGCTTGTATTAGTGTCTGATAGCAGGTATCTCAATATTAAGTGCGCCAGCGAACCAATACGTCTGTTTACAAGCAGGATATGACCTCACTTAACCCCCCACGTCACTTCCCCTCAAAAAACAAAGCATAGTATAGTGGATGGTCTATTTCTCCTCTCTTTCTCAGATGGAGGGCTGATGTTAAATATCACACACCAAAATCTCCAAAATGAGGACATGCCGATCAGATTCCTCCCTCCCCTTCACAGTCATCCACTTTTCTCCTCCAATCCAACCTCATTAAGAGAACAGCAAGAGGTTCATGTTGGGAAATTGGTGGGGATTATTGAGTACACTTGGTATTGGCAATGCATTTAAGGGATCAGGGTTCAAAGGTCAGATCCTCCGTGCTAGTGTCTACAGGTCATCGCTCTCCACTAGGGTGCCAGGAGGAAGAGTATTGGAATCAGGGAAGAAGGCAGCCTTCACGTCCAGACCTCGTTCTGTGAGAGCGGCGTAGCGGCTCGTTGATGGACGCACCTTCTTGGGCTTTGGGGTGTGAGTCTGCTGCCACTGGGCTGAAAAAAGGAAACATAATGGATATAGTGCCTCATAGTTAAGTTCTAGGATCCTGCTTCACTTTATATTTGAGTTATAGATTTACAGTTAGATTGCCTGATATAAAACCCTATCATGCATCAATTTAGTATTTATACAGAAAGCTGGCATCGTACCAAAGCCAAAAAACAACCCCAAGTTCCACTTTGTTCCAGACTGGTAGCACTTAACTTTAGTCATGGTATGACTGATTATACTATTCAGCATAAAACTACACCCATCCAGTATACATACTGCCAGACCAGTGTTGGTTTAACCTTAGGTAACGCATCGTGATGTGGATGGCAAACACACAACACTTGCTGACAGGGCTGCTATAGAAACGCTACTGGGCGGTGGAAGGGAGTATGCTTTTATTGGACACATTAAATTCAGATTTGTTCTTTGTCTTAAGCAACTTAGGCAAGTGTATGACACATTGATCAGATAAACCACTTATTTCCAATTTGGAACTTTTCCAATCATAACCCGTTATCCCAGATGTACCTGGTGTTGTTACATGCATTTAATAAATGCTTTGCTGTACTCACTGTTAACGTCGAGACGTGCTGTACTGGATATGATGCCAGCTTCATTCTTAGCTGAAACTGTGTACCAGCCTGCGTCTTCCTTTAGCGCCGGCTGGATGATCATACAGAGGTATCCGAAGTTATCCTGGTGCATGCTGGGAAATAAAAAGCACCATGCATTATAATGAGCCAATTGCATTTTATGCTTTTTGCTTTCAAGACAAACAACCCAGGATTGTATATTCATACTCAATAAACTAACACTTTGATTTGAATCCACATGAATAAACCGCGTTCACAAACAAAGTTATTGCACATTTTACAGTTTGTGACTAACTGCGCTCGTCTCTTTGAGATGACGTAGATGGTAGCGCCTGCTGTAGGGTTACAGTGCATGTTTCTTTTATAAGGCTTGTTGTTACTCTTTGTATATACACACACAGTAACAGCTTCGCTTCAGCAGCCATATATAGATACACAGTGCCCACAAAGTCCTGTCAATAAGATATTAAGGTTAACTACTTTATATGATTTTGCATGTCATCTGTTTATGAAAAGGAGGTACATAAACATTGATTGGTTTGATTGGTGGAATAGCTGTAGGAAGGCTGGGATTGGTTGATATCTCATACCTTATCCTGTCTGTGTTGTGAGTAAAAGATTCGTTCTCTTTCTTCCAAAATATCTGTGGAAACGGCACTCCAGACACACGGCACTCCAAACGGACGGGGTGACCCTCACCCACGCTCGTGTTTTGGAGTTTTTCAATGAAACAAGGGGCTTTATGCATCTCTTTGGCTAAACAGAAAAAAATCTATGTTTAATACATATATAACAATATGAAACTGTTTATCATTACTTTTTGAACTCCCTAACCAGAAGATTATGTACATGCTGATATACCTGCAACAATAAGCTCTAGGTTAAAAGAGTTCTGTCCAGCTCTGTTGTTGGCGATGCACGTGTACACGCCGGCATCTCTGCTAGTGACGGGCTCGATGACCAATGAGTGAACTCCGTTCTCCCTCACCAGCATCTTGTGGGATGAGTCTGGACGGATGGTTTGGCCATTCAGCTGCCAGATAAGGTCAGGTGTTGGCAAACCGCTTACCTAAAGAACAATGGATGCTTTCAGTATGACAAAATAAAGTTTTATGTGATTTATCCCAGTCTAATGTGTATTGGAATCTACTATTCATTCGGTTCTCATGAGAAATGGGTCCGCGCACAATGCCCCGGCTCTGTTTTCACCATCTCTCGCATTCCTGAGAAACACAACACCTGCCCCACCCTGAGGTGTGCCAGCAACAGACCACCAGTGAACACGTTTGTGTGCTCACGCTTGTTTGTGTGTGCGTGTACGCTTGTTTACGCCTGGGACCGAGATGGGTGGATTGAGATGTTTCCAATGCTTGTTTATGCATTCGTGTTTGTTGTGCTGTTCCTGAGAACATTCCCGTCTGTGAGCTATCTGTTCGAGTGATGTTCCCTTGGGTAGAAATATTCCCTGTGTGATGCTTAAAATGTCCATCACATTCACTGCTAACTTAAATGCATTTATGACTTTTATTAAAAGAATGACGTCATATCATCCCTAATGACTATGTAAGTAAAAAAGCAGATCACTAAAAAAGAGAAGAAGGAACAAACAGTTTGATTATAATCTTTGATTTTAGACCTCTCGAACTTCCAACAACTAGGGACATATTGGGCTTGGAAAGTTTAAAAAGCCTCAAAGTGAGTGGAAAGAAATCAGCTCTATAAATACCTCTGACATTAAGAGCTTAGTGTGTGTGTATTACTGGTTGGGTTTTTTCTAGCATGTGAATCCCTCTATACCACAGTGAGATTTTTTATTGTGATGGCTCAATGTTGAATTTTCACAGCCAGACATGAACAGAAAGAGAAATAAACCTGATAAAGTCTGAAGTAAATGTAATGTGATTTAAAAGTGCATAAACAGAAATGGCTGGAATAAAAAAGCAAAGTAGAGGAAGATAGGGAACGAGGATAGTTAAAGTAATATAAGATAGACAAATAGATATAAAATAGACAGAAAGGATAGTCTGTTGGACACAGCAGAGAACCAATGGAAACATCAGAGATAAAAACTGAATAAAAGAGGAAAAAAGAGAATTATTCCAGCTTTTCACTGAATACTGCAAAACAGATTCTAGGGAGTGTCAACATTTGTTTGTGTGTATAAAGTTAAGCATTAACTTTCTATACTGGACTATAAAATGTAATGTTTTCATCCTAAACATTTAAAAATTGTTGCACCAATTTATGATTATGTATTTGGTTTGTAGCGATCTACACAGAACTGCCAAAAAACGTGTGTTGAACAAAATGTTTGTTTGTGCATCAGTTGGTACTGTGCGTGTGACTTCCATTGTAAAAGCATAACTGTCAACACATTTGTTTTGTCTCTGGTATTAAAGAGCATACCACAGATTTAGTCAATGTATGTAAAAGTTTCTTTTCATCTGTTTAAGTCCACAATTGTTTAGGTTAAGTCACAATAATAAAATATGTGTTGTGCTCCACTATATGAAAATCTTTGAGGTCAGGTGGCTGATATTAGATGGGGTGTGTATAACAGCACTGGTCACCTTGCAGTCCATGCGACAGAGTTTACCCTCCTGCACAATAAGATCACCGGGGGCCTGCAGAAAGTGAGGGCGGAAGTGACGTTCTTGAATGTTCTCGTTCTCATCACCACTGTCTCTGGACCGTGAGCGGGGTCTGGGAGAAAGACAAAGACACTGTTTACACCTGATATTGCCATGTATCCTCCATCCAGACAGATCGCTGTTATGTGGTTTTGAAATCTGTCTACCCTTATATTTATAGATATAAACTGGTTGAAAGATAGCAAGACAACTTTATTGTTTTTCATTATTTTGTGTACAACATTATTTATATTAACTGCATTCAAGTGTGAATGTGCAGTTTCCTAAAAAGAACCACTAAAGATTTAAAAACACTAATTTTTTAACAATGAGAACGGAATTGTTTTGTTTAGGAGAAGCTCGGATTACTTTTGTGTGTAGGAAATCTTAAACAAATGTCATGAATGATAGGCATGCACATTGTGCGGTAACTTTAGACACTATTGAATTTGTCAATCAAATACTTAAAGAACTCAAAGGCCAGAAAGGCCGCATATAATATAACATCTTATCAGGAGGAAACCCCACCCATTGAAAACAATTCCCAAACACACATTCTCTATTCTTCACAAAAGACTAAAATAGTCCTTACATCACTGTCTAAAACATACAGGTGTCTTTTACACGGGACACGCCCTCTTTTACTGCTAATCCCATAAATCAACTCAAGTCATTGGCGGTTGACAATGATCTACATTCAATTCAACAGGTTTGGGAACAGATTATAGTGTTTTCCTCGAAATCACAGTGATAAAGGTTAAACCTGATCTTGAACCTGTCGAGACCAACATAACGCTCTGGATTTGTAGAGAAGCGGCAGTGCTTGCTTACCTGCGGATGTGTCCAGGTGTGGAGCGCTGACTTCTTCCTCTTTGGTTTACAGCTTGGACCATCATCCTGCCAGTACAGCTCACTCTTCCCTAAAAAGAAAAAAAAACGCTTTAAATATTCCGTTCTGTAGAACAATTGGTAAACAGAAACAAACAAGTAAAAAAAAATAGAAATCATATTGCCGTGTTTAGATCTGTTTACACGCCATCTATTATATTAAATTACAAGAAAGTTTTTTTGATGAATGAGCGGCATGCATGATGTATATGTTTTTTATTATTTTGGTAATTTATCATTGCCACTTTGCAGCATTTTTTTGTTTTGATCTTTTCTGTTTATATGCAGCTAGCTTCACCAATATGACTGTACAAACATTTGTCATGTCAATAAGGCATTTTAAAACTAAAACAGAAAGGGAGAGGGAATGAGAGAACTGTGACCACATGAACTTGCGTGACTATGCGGCTGCCTTGTTTTTCATTGTGAGTATGTGATTGATTGCTCAGTCTGACTGTTTGCTTCCTTGAACAGATCTGGAACATTTCAGAATCTGTTTGTGTGAATGGACCGACTGCTGATGTTTATCTGTCTGAATCACACAACACTGGTCAAGGCGACTAGTAAATAAAATTAAAGACCAATCTACTTTGATAAAGCAAATCAATCAATTCTGCTTGTGTATTATATGAAATGTTGTGTGTCTCACCGCTGGGTTGCCGGCCATAATGGTGTAGTTTCCATCATCATCTAGTGAGGCAGCGGCCGTGTGCAGGCAGCATGTGCCATCTGGCTCACGGCTGATACGGTAATGCTCACTGCGCTTCGATATCTGCTTTCCATCCTTAAACCAGTATATCTGCAAACACGCATATATAAATGCAATTACACAACATGTTTTTCACCCTAATGTCATTGCCTTTCTTCTTCCTCTTTGTTCGTGATATTACAAAGAATTCTGTCATCGCACAGTTGTTGCAGTGAAAAAGGCAGATTATATACAGCAGGAATCTCATCATGGTGTCCTCTCCCTCAATCCCCTTTTATAACACACAAGCCTCTTTGCAAAACACCATAAACTGTAAAACAAACATTTCAACAGCAACTAGCACATCTCTATAACAATATAAAGCTATGGCATGTTCGAAATGTCCGGAGCTTATAATTATAACCACTCCTTTCCACTATAGACTCTCTACCTTTCACAGTAGGTACAGTAGGGGCCAAAAGTGATGTCTTACTGTGTGAAGAGATTAAACCATGCAAATATAATGACAACTAAACTTAAGGTTTAGGGTTAGAAGTATTGAAGTATTTTTTTGCCAAGCCTTTGCCAAAGCTTAGCTTAGTTTATTCCAACAACGATGCAACACGAATACAAAGTTCGGCATCACTTTTGGTCATGCCTGTGCTTATCTTTACTTGTGTTAAAAAAGCTGTTGTGTAAAAAAGTCATTAGTGCAAGCTTAAGTAAGTTTCTGAATGTTTATGTGCTAACTCAATCATTTATTTTTGCTTTTGTTTAACATAAAATGGACAGCAGCTTTAAAAAGTTGCTACAAAAATAAAAACTTGCATTGCTTTGGGCAAGTCGTATTTCAGCACACAGGATACTCGTCTCTTCTCAAAAACCTTACAACCTTGTAATTGAGATATTTATTCTTCTTAGTCCAATATTTCAACGTAATCAAAATATTACTTTATAACATAATTACTGTAAAGATATCATAACTGCGCATGTTGAGTGTAATCTGTCAAGCTATGCAATTTTAGTAATTCATTTCTTAACTATCTGCTGCAAAGTTACTTACAAGCAACATGAATGTAAAAATGAGAGGAGAGCTAGATTGCATGCGCGATGACCCCTCACCTTTGGCTTTGGATCTCCGATGATCTTGCAGCTGAAGGTCACAGGCATGCCTTCGAACACCTTGTAGTGCTTAAGCTTTTGATCGAAGAAGGGTGCGACATTCTCTCCCGGCGCATCTTCATCATGCTCAACATCATCGTCAGATTCTTCAACAGGCGAGCGCTCCAGACGGAACTCAATCTCACTGATCAACCGCTGCTCAAAGCTGGACACTTTATACTCCTGTCACACACACAACACAGGAAGCGATGGTTAGTGGTGCAATGAATGCAGGGTAAAATAGTCTTGAGAGTGAAAACAGAAAATATTAAGGGCACACAAAACCTTTCAACAAAGCCAGATAATTTTGGGGTAGGACAATCTGTTCAATGACCTTTAATATTAATTGTTTTTGCTGATACAGTGCATTTATAGTGCCTTCAGTCTACACATTTTTATGCATATCCCTACTTTTATTACTTATTCTCTCCATCTGATTTTTCTCTGGTGGTCATAAGAAACATCTGGAGAATGGTGTGCCCTCGTGACATCACAACAATAATCACAGGTTTAAAAAAACACACAGCACTAAAACTGCACATGCGGAGGATGCCTCCTCTCCATTTAGTTCTCTTGCACATGCACATTACCAACATAAACACAGAGACAACCACGATTTGCTTAAGGATATGTGTGGAACGCTAAGCACACTTTACATTTATGACACAACATTAACAGCATTTCCACTTTTCACGGATCAGATGAAGACGAGCATGTGCATTTTAGTATCTGCACTCAAGGGTAGGAAATGTGGGAAGCAAACACATCACTCCAATGCCCGGTCAATCCGTTATTCAGTGACCAATAAGACACAAAAAAGTATTTTTTCTTTTTTTTTTTCTTTTTTAAGATCAATGTAAGTTGCTTTGGATAAAAGCGTCTGCCAAAGGCCTAAATGTAAAATGCTAATTTAAAATGGTGAAATGCGGTTTGCTGCCACAAGTGACTTCTGGTCTCATAGCAAAAAAACTGCATCAGGGTCCTGATCACTCCGTCAGGGTTTATTCTGTAATAATGATCAACCGGCCATACTGTATGCCTTAAATATTCAGAATACATTTTATCTGATCAAATTACTTGACTTATTGACTAACTGTATGATCTTTCCAAAACTATACTGTCTCACATCTTCTATTATCAGGGACTCTGATGCCTAACCAGGACCCGAATGTACTATAAACATAATCTACTGTATTGATAAACATTCTGTGTTTAGTCATATACAGTAGTGACTTGCCAAAACATGGGGGTGACCACACACAGAGGGGTGAGAGAAAAATGTTAACAACACGAAAAAGAATGGGGTGTCTGTGGTGTGGTGAGACAGACTTGGATGACTGTGTTGGTTATATCAGACAGGATGAGTATGAACAACCTTTTGAGGGACAGAATCTGAATCAGCCGAGTTCCCTTCCTGTAAAGAAATCAGAAAACAGGCGGGGGGTGGGAGGTTGATGATGTCACATCCTGTGCCCAGATTATATATTGCACAAATGTGCACAGCCACATTACTTGCCGTCTGTGTGTGTTGGCCTGCATTAATGAACGTACCTTTTTGCACACCTCCAAAATGCTTCCTGACACACTCATTGCCAAAATGACATCACTACCAAACGCATATGTGCAGACACATGCAGGAGCTCAGAGCTATTAGCTGAATTAAAATGTAATTTACAAGCACGCAGGCGAATCACAATTCTCTAAATGACCTCCAACAGCTTAGCAGCACAAGCATACACTTTCGGAAAAAGTGTGTACGCTTAATGCATTTTGTTTAAAAGGTATTTAAACAGTAAATATTTTGCGAGCCAATAACTTTGTTAGTATTGCACTTCCGGCTTTACAACTTAATATAACTGCTTACATACAGCAACGTTGCACACTGCATGAAATTTATTTTGAATGATATCAAAATACCTATTCTTTTAGTAAGAAGAAATCTAAAGGGCCGGTGATATACCAGCCATTTTTTTTTACTGTGTGACAAAGTGGGGATGTTGTGTAGATAGTTATGAGTGCTGTGCGTATGTGCTAATTTGCATGTATGTATTTCTGTATATACCTGTGTAACTGGCTCCTCCTCCACCTGTTGTGTGTTAAACACTGTGGCAGCATTGTCAGCACCCAGCAGCCTGCGAGCCATCTTCTCCTCATAGGTTAACCTCTGGAAGCAAGCAGGATTAATATGTCAGAGCCTGTGTTAGTGTGTGAGAACACACACACGCAAGAGCATTTAGTTTCCTTGGAGCCTTGTAATTGTCATTTGCGGTTTTGCTTTGCATTCTGGGTAAATATTACACCTTTCATAGTGATTCATCTCAGTTGCATTTGTAATGGAGGATATTTTCCTATATTTTTTAGCTGTGTAAAAATGACTTTTTTGGTAACACTTAAAGAAATAGTTCTCCCAAAAATAAAAATTCTGTCTTCATTTATTCACCCTCGAGTTGTTTCAAATCTGTATAGATTTCTTTGTTCTGATGAACTCAAGAGAAATATATTTGGAAGAATGCTTGTAAGCAAACAGTTCTTGGCTACCACTGACTACCATAGTAAGGAAAAATGTTCTATAAAGAAGATATTTTGAAGCAAACAGTTCTGGGGCATTTTTTACTATGTAATTTTTCTACTATGGTATGGTAACTGTCCTTTTAAAGCTGCAATCCATAATGTTTGCTTTTATATTGTCATCTCTGTTTGATACATACATTTACAGATTACAATTTACATTACTTTAGTTTGTATGCAAAAAAATGACCATTGTGAATTGGGGAAAGGTAAAGAAAACACTATTATTAATGTACTTGCTCACTAACGATTTTTATTTATTTACCTATTTAACTCATTTTAAATTAAATACTTAAGGCAGAATACATCCAACTATGATCATATTGTTAAGTTGAAAAATGCACAACAACTGCACATATTCTGAGTGAAATATTCCTTTATGTGGTAAATCAGATTTTCTATTAGTCAAACACAGTCACCATGTATACAGTCAAACACAGCCACAATACAGCATGTATCATTACTGATGTGGTAATACTAGTAAGGCTAGCATGGTAGTACTAATTTGTTAATTTGTATTAAATGCCTAGTACCACTATTTTTGTATATATAAAATTATATTCTGAACATAATTTTAGTGGCAAGCATACAATCACGAACCTGTTGGCCATTGCTGAGTCGCTCCTCTTTAAAACGCAGTTTTCTCTCCAGGTCTTGTATGACTGCATCCTTGGAGCCCTGGATATCTGAATCGGAGATGCGTGGTGTACGGGGTGTGGTTTTTCGCGGCAGTGCCCTGTTAAAAAACATAAAAATGTGATAATACTTTTTGAATACAGCAAATAACAGATTTGCTATTCGTCCAGGTACAGAAAAAGTAGCTGTGTTTAATAAGACACGTGTTGAAAGACTAATGAAATCCAGTTTCAATAGCATGCCAATGTCATAGAGTAGAGTAAATAATATAATTATATGTAAGCATATTGTGCCAGATTTGTAAATTATAAATCAGTTTCAGATCGCAAAGCCAGATGCTACACAGGCAATAACCTATAGCATCTAATATTTACCTGTCCATCAAATCTTGACACGCTTACAAAACAACTAAACTCAACCCCAATATGAACATTGACATTTCTGAGGAGCATTGAATAATATTATTGCATATTCTCTGAGATGCGAGAATCTGTTTGTGTGCCTGCTTCAGAATTCCGCAGCAGTCTCTTATCTTTCCCCCTCTGGCTCTGGAATGCCAGGAAGAGAGCGAGAGAGGGGGAGGAGGGGATGTAAGAGATGAACTAGTAGAGGGAGATAATAAAGATGAAGAGGTGAAGCAGCAGTTTTGAATCAGGGTAGCTCTCTTCCTCTCTCTTTATCACTGATGGACAAGTTGGCTTGAAACTCATATTTCATGAGCGCTCTTACATACTGTACAGGATCATTTTCACAAAAGATCAACATCACAGATCATGAAGAACGGCCCTTCAAGCCCTGTGCTCCCCAGTAATTTATCATTTTTTATCTACATTACTTGCAGGAGAAAAAGGCATGTAAGAATATAAAAGAATATAGATGTGGGAAAATGAAAGATTCTAGTTGAGTATGTGTAAGGAGAGAGGACCATTTTAATGAGAAAAAATATGAAAACGAACAGCTTGGACAAAAGTTTCATTCCTAGGTGAAGAATCCCTTTAGGAGGGATTATTCTCATATTATCTGATGTGCTTTCTAGAAGTTTTCTCTCATTCTCATACAGCCAGGCCTGGCTGACTCTTAAGGTTCCTCAGCTCTCACTGGTCTCTGTGTCTCCATAAACATGCCATGTAAGAATGCAAATATATATCATCTACACAGCAACAGGAAAACAAGGGCAGCACTCCAAATTATTCTGATCCCAGGAGTTTACTTTGTATACCCTTTACAGAAGTCAAACGTTTTCGTTTCAGGATCCACCTAGACAAGTACAATCTTTTCAAAATCCACCAAAATATTTTTATATATTTCAGAAAAATAAGAGAAACAGTATTTTAACTCACCAAACAAACAATATATTGATTTGGAATGAGTAAAAAGGCAAAGTAACTTTCATTTTTGGACAAACTATTCCTTCAATCAGGTGAAGTGTAGCAAAGGATTGTGGGTACTCACACTGTGCCGTTACCCTTGGGCAGCCCCAATGCATTCACCGATGGTGGAGGAGGTGAAACCGGAAGCACCGATACCAGAAACCCGGCTGGTGATGGGGGAGTGGACGTGAAGGGGAAGGAGTTTTCTGAGTGGGTGGGGCTTGATGTGACAGGTGGAGGGGGCGGTGGAGGAGGTGGAGGGAAATCCTGTGCCGGGCCACAGGGAGACGAGAGATTGCCAGAGCTGAGGAATGGTGGAGGAGGTGGAGGGAACGAAGGAGAGTTGGGGGACTCCACGCTGCTTCCTTTAAACAGTAGCGGCTGCTGTTGAAAGGGTGGAAGAGTGACGCGACTGAAAGGCTTTTGGGCCGTCGTGGGGGATAACGGGGAGGTGATGCTGGAGCCTGAGGAGGTAGAGGACTGGGTGCTGTATCCCATCGGACCCCCGCCTGTCGTGGGGCTTTGGGCAGCGATGAACTGCTTGGGTCGGGCGTAGTTGAAGGTGCTAGTCTGCATGGTGCTGCTCTCCAGCTCCTGGAAGGAGGGAGGAGGTGGGAGAGGCGGAGATGGAGGCGGGACTTCCTGTGAAGGTTGCAGAGGAGGAACCTCCTGACTTAGCTGTTGTTGCTGCTCTAAGAGGATCTGATCTTGAAGCTGCTTCAGCTGTGTGGCGTTTCTGTCGAGAAAAAATTAAAATGAGAAATGCTTAGAATTAACGGTTCATACATACATCTATTGCATCATGCTACAAAAGACTGGGAGTTATCAGAACCAGCTATCTGTACAGTTACTATTCCATACATTAAACAATTGACTTTAAACATCTTAATGGAGCTTAAAGAAAAATGCTGGGCTGTTTAAAACCAAGGTTGGGTAAAATATGGACAAACACAACAGCGCCAAACAGGATTTAATTAATTTATGCTTGCTTGTTGTATCCCAAAATTCTGAGTTGTCACATATGGACATTCATCAGGTTAATTTAAACCAATAGTTAAGTTAGTCCATTTTTTACCCAACCCAGAATTTACATAAATGTATAAGTAATTGCCACATTTGAGTGCTCCATACGTTTATAGTATATGGGACAAAAAATATTTGTACAAAAAACTAATGAGAAAGACTATTATTAGTTTATTGTACAATTATTATGGACAAACTTTCATTTACCATTTTACAATATAATATAAGTGTCAAACACATTTTTTTTTTAGAGCAACAAGCCAATCGATATCTCTATTTTACATTAATATATGAAATTAGTCACAGCTAAAGCATTACACTTCTGTGTATAAGCTATTAGCTGTCTCCCTTCACAATATAGCACAACCACTTGGAATTTATAGCTCAATTATAGCTCGGTTTCAGAGAGGGTAAGAATATAGCAAGCTAGCATAGAGCATAAGATCCTATCTTCTCTTTAGAGCACTCTCCAAAGCCACGCCTCCTGCAAATACTTAGTTTGACAAGTGGGGCATCCTATCATTGCATTCGGACCGAATGCAACTATTGGACGAACATTATTGTTTAGATAGCTTAACTTGTCAATTGCTATTAGTTTCAGAAGAGACTTTCAATCAGCATAACAAAAAATAATCGCCAAACTTGTTAAAATTAGCAGGTGATATTTTCTTTGATTTATTTAAAATGGAAAGCCACACACAGAGAACAGTGAGTGATATCATAAAAGCACCTTCAGGCTCAGAATTATCAGACGTACTCCATCATAGAATGTGTGGCTTATACATAATGTGTGTGTTTATTGTAAGTGCTTCTATGAATGCACGTGCAACAGCGTCTTTTCCGATTCATCATTCCGCAAAACTGTAAATACAGAACAGAATTCAATTGTGCATAGATCTGGTGTCTTTCTGTGTGTATTTGTGACGAGTTTCTGGGAAGGAAACTAAAATCCACTGAAAAGAGAGTGATATAATAAAGAGTGACAATAAAGTTGAATCTAATATGCTATCTTGGGTAAAGCGATGTAAACCGCATGTAAACGGGGAGAAAGAAAGTGAAACAGAGACATAGATCTCAGTGTCGTGTTAATGTGGGTGGATGATTGAGCATTACAGTACGTGCGTCAAACCCGTGGCCTCAAGTCATGATATCCCCCACTTACACAAACACAGGACTGACCTCCACACTGTCATTTGCTTTTCTAAACACCAGATATATACTGCCTACAGTTTTCCATCATCTGAAAAACGTTTCAGTCATTGGACTAAAATAAATGATGTGCATTTCTGCCAGTCTCCAGAAACAGAATTTTTGTAATTTCTCAGTGTGTTTTGCGAGGGGATTGGGGGCTGTAGTCCTGTCACATCCCAAACCCTGTTTAACCTAATTATTTCCAGATGTCAACTAATGAGTCACTTTGTTTTCCCTCCTCCTTTTTTTGTTAAAATGGATGAGGTGGACGCTCTATCCAACTTTGAGCGAGTTGAGAAATCCTTGAAGTTTGGGCTGAGAATGAGAAAAATGGGAAATAAGCAATGTGTGTCGAGCCAAGGTGTAACACAAAACTTAGGGCACAAGATCAATAAATATTACAAATCGAAGGCTCATTTAAAGAAAAGAACGCTGAAATAAAATCTGTTCAGCACCATATTTTACTGTATACAGACCGCCACAGTGGAAAAAAGTGAATATAAACTTGCAGTATTTAAGGTCTAAAAAAATACATAGCATCTTTTCTGTGATTTTAACCTGTTTCTCCAGGTATCATTTTCTGCAAATAAATGCAAATAGAAACAATATTTTTATTTGAAGTTTGGTAAAAATATTGTTAGTAGTTCACAAAATGAAACAAGAACGATAATTTTACCTAAATACCTACCTATAAATAGTAAATTCTGAAAAACTGAAATCATGCTTTGAAACCGTCTCTATTATTTCTGTGGCTGTTTGATGAGTTAAAAAAAGCCATAAAGTTGCTGAAGTTAGGAACTGCTGGCCTTAATGATAAGGCATTGTTTTGGAAACACTAACTGTAATTTGCACCACATTAAACAAATAAATGGCCATCTGAGACCATCTTCTCCTTTTGTCTCCCCATGTCTCCCCTTTCTGTTTTTTGAACTGCCTGTACATTGCAGTTTCCATCAGCAGAGCTCTTTTACAGGAATATTTTGGCAGCTGGTGAAAGGCTCTTGGATTCAAGAGCTTGAGCTGCTGTGCTTTCATTCCTTTTTTGGCTCTGTTTTGAGTCTGAAGCACTAGCGATCAGACTCACTTCTTTAAAATCCATTCTTGCAAACCCCATGTCTCCAAATTCTGTCTCCTCATTTCTTTTTGAACAAGAATTTCAATCTTGCTCTTGTTACCACATTTTTAACTCAGAACTTCTTTTTTCCCTCTTCGTCTTGCTTCTCTCTCTCTCTTTTGAGTAAGAGTTGCCAGTTAATGGTTGGTGGAGGTCTGGCATTACAAGTTCCTCCAAAAATATCCCCCTCCAACCACTGCTCCCGCTCTTAATATCCCACCTAATAGTTTCCAGCATTCAAAAAATATCACAATGTACAATCGCAGACCTGCTTTCTAAAAATAGTTGTGCAGGCTTATTTTCCCCGGAATTCTAACCTGAATTGATGAAGGCCAGTACTGACATAATTAGTTTGCCTTAAAAGGCACAGAGACCATAAATAGGTAGCATTATCTACACCCTTAAATTCAGATTATTTATTACACTGCATTCAGACACTGTATATTTGCAGCTTAGATGTGGCTTCGATGCAGTGCACGAACAGCTTGTAATGTTTGAGGGGCCCTTGCTTAGGATTGGAGATCATCTGCACTGTGGAGGTTCGGAGGGTTTCCCGTTTGTCAGCATTTGTTTTTTTGCCAGTGTTATATTCGTGAGATAGTAGTATACATTACATTTTGTAGAACGAAAAGAATCTGAATATGTTGAGAGCTAGATTCGAACTCAAGTGACCTGCACGACCAACAGAACTCCCAATTTAAGAACATGCACTAACCTCTCTGATATGACTCTAAGCCCACAAAAATCTACAGTACAGCTTCCAACTGTATCATCAGGTCTGTCTGAAAAAAAAAATATGTACACCAAAAACTATGGTGGTTAGAGTTACTAATGGAAAACTGCATAATGGTTCCATATGCTGATAGTATGAAGTACTTCTTAAACAACAGCCTTCAGTCAAAGACCACATGAAGTAACCCACTCAAATTTTCTGCCAAATTACAAGGTTTGTTATAAGTGAAGATATAGCAGACCCCTCGCACAGACACAAAACATACACTTCACATTCCTACACCCATTCCAGTTTAATTTAGGTACATGTCTACACAAATGCAGCTCCTACTGTTTTACTGGAGCCCCTGAGAAATGCTTGACCTTGCTTAAAAGCGCACACGAACAGACACACATAGAATGGACAAGTCTGTTTTACATCATAAACTGTTCAGATGATAATAGACATTTAAAAATTACAGCTCACATAAATAGCTTACAATTTGTTCACAATGCACAAAACAGATTTAGTGTTCAAATCAAACTATAGATTAATTGTCTGCACTGTCATGTTGCATGTTATAAAATCTGATCCGTGTGTTCATGACAGTATAGACCGTTTCATCGGACACGCTAGCCTGAAATTCACTGCAGTCCCTGCAGATTATGTTACTTGGCTAAACTTAAATGCAACAAATTGTTTATTTAATAAAACATGACAAGTGATTTTGTAGTTTAGACTACAAAAATAAAACTCTACATGTATTTATTAAGCAGACGCTTTTATGCACAACAACTTACAACACAAGCAAAGTGAACTGAACTAAAAATTCTGCCTGCCTAAACAAACCTTCTATTCCTGATGGCATAAAAAGTCAAAAGAGTAAACCCTTTCAACATCCAACCTACTCACAAAATTCAGGAAATCTACTTTATATACCCTCTGTCAGTCCACTTCTTACTCAGTTTTCTTCTTCCTCTGTCTTACTCACTACAGCGATCTTCTTATCTTCCTTTGAAGCCTGTCATGCTGTATCTGAATCAAATGCAGACAGGGAGCTAAACTGTTGCATTAGTCTTCTCGTCTGACCGGAGCGGCTATAACTACAGGCATATGCTGGAATGATATACACTAAACCACTAAAACACAATGGTGATGAAGTAAGACACACACTCATTAACTTTGAGGTGGGGACATTTGTTCCACTATAAAACACAGTGGTAGTGTAATTGCAAAATAATGCAGTACAAATGCATGGCCTTTAAAAACGAAATGGAAAGACACGGGTCAGTGCGCACTGGTTAATAAGTCTACCAATCACCTTCTTTTACAGTATGCAGAGTGAACCAATGACACAAAATTGATTTGAATGTCACTGAATCAGGTATTGGTTATTTTGCTTAATGGACCTTAAAAAGGGCATTTTTAATTGGATGAGAATGAAAATAAGGCTGTGTTGTAAAGTTTCTCATATCGTCGCTGTCCTTCCAAAACTTTTCAGGACCAGTCAGCAAAATTTAGCGGCATCTAGCGGCGAGGTTGGGAATTGCAACCAACGGCTCACTTTAACGCTTGCCCCTACCTTTCAAATGACTATGGCGACTGACACAGGACTAAAATGTCATCACATTTTCGCTTATTGGCTGAAGGTAATAACATATTTAAGAAACGCGCTCTGTAGAGCAGTTTGTCCGTTTAGGGATACAACATAGCTCATTCTAAGGTAATAAAAACATAACGGTTCATTATGTAAGGACCTTATACACCTCTGAAGATATAGTTATGTATATTATATTGCATTTCTGTCAATAGATCATACTTAATATTACACACTGGTTCTTTAAATGATTAAATACTGCATTGTCAAAGTTTACAAGCACTTTTTAATACTTTTTATTGGCAAGACATTTTCAAAACGCAGTGACAAACATAAAGGGTAACTAATAATAATGATTTATGGCAACAAAAAAATGTTTTCAGAAGGACAGCACTGATATACTTCATAAACTACTTTCTTTTCATCCTCTTACTCTTCTCTTTCATCTCTCACATTTATTCTTCTCACGCTAAATTCTTGCGTCAACCCCTTTAATTAAAGATCTCAGATCAGTGTTTAATGGTCTTGTTTACACCATGATGCACAAGACACAAATCACTGCTGAAAAGCTGAATTCAAACCTGCAGATATGTTACACTACAGGCATCATTGTTGTGGGTAGGGATCAAATACACACAATACAAATACACACGATTTCACAGTGAAAACAACGTTTTTATGCGTGTGCGTGAGCTCATCTGTTAACCGGCTGCAATCACACAGGAAGTTGTTTCAAGAAGACAGGAAGTTGTTGAGTTTAAAGACTTGATAATAGAGGACTCCGACTCCCTGTGTTTACAGACCACCTCCTGCATTGAATGCGCATGTGAGTAGGGCTGTCACAATTATTAAATAATCGTCTCATCGCAATTATTTGATGTCATCTCAATTATTTCAGATAACCGCAATTATTGTGAATCCTTAGGAAACAAGGGTGATCTGCAGTATCTGCTACATTTTACATCCACTGTCCTTGATCTGCATTTACTGTTACATTCAAATGACATTTCTCCATCAGTTGAGTTGTATTAGCTTTGTATTTTTATAAGACCCTCATAACTAGTTTTAGTGCTAAAGACTCAAGTCTTCTCTGTTAAAGTTGCAATCTGTAAGTTTTCTTGATAAAAAAAAAAAAAAAATTATTGAGCAAGCACATGAAAGAACAGTGTTTAAAACGATGTCATTACCCTTGCTGGATTCACCATGGACAGCTTGTAATAGCGGTTTGGTTTTTAATTTTCTTGTCGGGTTGTGTTTCTCCGGAAATCCTTATATGGTGTCTTTCGTTATAGATGTGCTACTGATGTACAGTTAAGATTCTCACCAGTTCACCATCACAGGCCACACGTGACATGTGACTCAAAACATCAGACTCATCCACGCAGTTGAGCAATGCCGAATTACAACTTACGTGAAGAAAATCACCTCTGCACATCACCTGCAGTAGCAAGTTACAAACTGAGATGGCGACAAAGAGGCCATTCTTACAGACAGCCACTTTAAGGTCACTCTACAGTAAATAATAATAGTTATTATATTTACAACATTTTCACCTTTCTAAAGTATATATTTTCTTCATTGAACATAAATTAATTGTCATTAATAGTTATGTTGTCAATTAATCACAATTATTTAATAGACAATCGTCAGCCAAATTTCAAGTTTTGTAATTTCATGCAAAGGCAGGTTGAGAAAACCAAACTGCAATTGTTTTTGTATGTTTGGGTGTATCAGGCTGTGAATGAACACAGTCGTGTCAAATATTACAAAATTTATCTCCAGACAGCTGAACTGAACCGAGGCCACACTGCCAAAACAAACACATGTTTTTTCCTACTGTGGTAACAAAACCTACTTCATATCACACATGACAATGCACGACAATATTGAATGCGTTTATAAAACAATATACGGTACACAAACTAAGACCAAGGAGTACGATGGTGGAATACACACACAATTGTGTAGCACACCTGATTCACACTCTGCTCACCTCGATTCATTTGTAACCACACCTTTTGTGACATCACTATGACATCAGCATGTCATGTCAGCAAGTATCTTGACCAACTGTGGGATCAGACTAGCGTCTCTCCTTCTCTGCAGATATACCTACATACATACACACCCTTTGAGACACACTATTCATGCCACTGACAGAGAATGCGAGCAGGATACCAAGTCTGATCCTTCCATTAGTTCTGAATGTAATAGTAGTGCTGTCCATCAAAGAAAAGCTGAACCGGACGTATTCTCCCGCCAGCACAGCCACTAGCATGCATTAAATCATTTAGATGCTCGCCACGAGCAAGGTTTTCAGGAATCTTTGGTCGTTGGGTTTAAAGGGGTCAACAGAGTACATTAAGAGAACATCACATGTTCTTGAAAAAGCTCAAAATGATAATTTTACAAATCAATTTTGCACAACTAGTCGACTAATTGGTCAGCTTTGACAAAAAGAACATGTGTTTTGACTTTTTCATTTGATTGATGCTCATCGGCATCAGTGCTGTTTAAGAGACTATGGAGAAATACACATTGGCACACACAAATGGACTGGAAACGGTGCTTTTAAGCTCTCTCTCCGATTACAGGCATTGGTAGAGCGTGTTCCTGCTTTGGGGCTGCTTGACCCAGATCTGATCTCACAATGCGGCTCCCGCCCAAGCCAAGCGGCTCCATGCACTCCACACTCCCCACCAGACCCGTGGAGGAAATGTCCAACTTTCCATAAAAATGTCAAGCCAAAATAAAAAGGCTCATTCTCTTCTCCAGCTCCCACAATCTCACTTTCATGCCATTCTCTAATTTCACAGTCTTGCATTGTCTCTTCCTCACAATTAAACTTTCTCCATCTCTCCTGTCCTCCCCTGTTTCAAAGGCATGAATGAAACCTTCAGTCACAGCAAGAGGAGTAAATGTGTTTAACATTACATCACTTCATTTTAGGTCTCATTCACTCTTGTTTCTTACTTTTCCACTCGAGTTATCTGCGATCTATACGTCTTGATCTGCACAGTCCATTATTCCAGCTTCTCTCTTTTCTCCCCCACAGCTTTTTCCTCTAATTGCATGCAGAGCACATAAAATAAAACCAGACTGTTTTCTTTTCACACAGAATGTCCCATTGCATCTCTCGCTTTCTCTCTCAACGTGTGTATATGTCTGGATTGTAGGAATGTGAGCTGAAGACATTCCTCTCCGGATTGGCCGAAAAGACATCACCCATCACCATCAAATGGGATTACCAGCAGGAAAAGTTGAGAGAGAGAGTGAGAGAGAAAGCGAGAGAGAGGGAGGAGTAAGAACAGGAGAAATCAGCCATAAACAAGGCAAGCGAAGCAACAAAGAGAAGTAGAGCCCAAATCAGTCTATACTGGCAATATAACAGTTTGTATAATATGCCTTTATGAGCCGACTCTGCTGGGCAAACCGTCTATTAGGTATTTCTGCCTTCAGCTAAGTGCCAACCCATAAAAAACAATAAAGTGTTAATCATTCAACTGTGCTAGAATAACATTTTCAAGATATTTTGTAAGCTTTGAGTTTGAATAACCCACTTCTTTTGCCAAAGCTGCACTGTGCTGACTAACAGTATTCTGATGTGTTTCTTTCTGACATTCCCTGCTTGTGTTAAACTAAGTCACTTTGGATCAAATCATCTTTAATACACAAATTAATGCAAATATAGATCTATTGAGATCAGCAATATCAGGTCAAGAAATGATTAAAAACACTTCTGTTGTTTTCTTTTGCTGTCCTAAATTTAAATGTAACGTTAAGTCTTTTTTTGTATTCCAATATTCCTCTAAACACAGAAAACACATCTCTTCAAACATCCAATACCAAAGTTGCTGCCTTAGACCATCCACATACGTTTTTTAAAAAGTAGACAGTTAAAAAAGTTTGTACCTTTTTTCTCCACCTTGTTAAATATATTCCCGTTGCATGCAGGTAATTCCTTACAGATGTGTTTGAGTTTGTGTGTATACAGCAGACAACTGTGCGCTCTGTCAGGTGCTCTTGTCTTTATATTAGACCGCGCAGACAAGCGCTGAGTGACGGCGGTGTCTACATCCAGCGCTCTGACTCACACTGACTACAGTCTGCCTCATGCCTGTCAAAATAAAAGTCCTCTAACTCGAAAACCCCAGCAATAAAAGTCCTCACTGTCAGCTCGTTATAAAACGAATGTTTTTATGTGTAAACGAGTCACACTGTGCTTACTGTTTTCAGAAACAACAGATTGTTTTTTGACGTATTAAACAAATATTTGAGCTTGAACTTTTTTCACATACATTGGACAGTAGGCTACATCAGCTGGATAATATAGGCTACTGTACAGGTAAACATTTTTATAAAACCAGCCACAAATTGGAACGTG
Organism: Oreonectes daqikongensis; assembly: GCA_026939265.1. Lineage (NCBI taxonomy): Eukaryota > Metazoa > Chordata > Actinopteri > Cypriniformes > Nemacheilidae > Oreonectes > Oreonectes daqikongensis. The sequence goes on along the minus strand of JAOTQM010000351.1, from coordinate 4,682,676 downwards.
CCACAATGCATTACAAATTGATTCTTAATGCAGAATTTCGAATCCATGGGCTTGTCTTTTGTTATCTTGTTGTTAAAGTCTTCAAATCTAAACCTTAGATTACATCTCTCTCTTGAAAATGATAAGCTTGTTATGAAAACATCCTTTATGGTATGTAAACTGAACACACACGCGATGACTTTAAACTAATGAATCAATGACTGATTCTTAAGACTTTTCACTTTAGACTGATTTAAACTTTATCTAAACATTTTTTAACCAATTGTTTTTTTTCTTTCAGTCAGTTTGAATTTTAAAAGATGTTTAAATCTCAGATGTTTAGTGGCATACATACTTTGCTCTGAATACACAGATGCTGAGAATTAGTGGTTAGTTTCTACATCTTTGTCATCCCAGTTCACCTTCAAAATTGTGTTCTCCTGTGTGTACAGGTCTGGCTGTACTTGTGAGGGACAAGGTTTCACAAATATAATGAAACACGATAAAACGACTCAATTAATATGGTCCTCACTAGTCATTTTTTTACTCTAAAATCAAAAAGATGTCCACAGATTTGTGTAAGGTTTAGAGGTTAACTAAAAATGTCTTTCGCCTGGTACAAAAACTATGGTTGTCTATGAGATGTCCTAACTGATTTATTGTGTGTGTGCATTCTGATTTTAAGGCCAATGGGAGTATGGGTGCAGTTATCATTTCTCTTTCTGTCTGTAATGTCTATTTTTAAAAATGTTCTGTATCTCTCTGTGCTTCTCTCTTGGCTCACTTGGGTGTCAGGAGTGCCGATGAGTCGCCTCTATGAGCAAGAGCATGCAGGGAGGAATCAGTCCGTTCAACACCCATTCTAATCTACAAAAGTGAGTCATGACCGACAGTAAAGAGCAAGACCATGTTTGCTGATGTCAATCACTACAATGACCATCAAGACAACGGTTATCATTATTGCTACTACAATTGCTACAGTATCTTTTTGTTTTGCTGGTGTCATACTGTACTTTTATTACATGAGTAATTAAAAACTACAGTTCTATGGCGTAGCAAGTATATAAAGCAGCCATTAATAAGCCTCTGATTAAACCCAAACAGACACAATGCAATTCCCAGAGTGCCTTAGATTCAGGGTGTTATAGTTAGTATGCCACGAATATCTCTCCAGAACCAGAGACTTTCAAACTCTTGAACAGAAGATCAGTTGTGGTTTTAACTTTCCATTCTGTCAACACACAAGTGCGCTGCTGTCATTCCACAACCACCTCCCACCCACCCCCATCATATTCACAATTCATTCAATTCGGTCCAGATCAAATATCTGGGAATGGCATTGCAAAAATAGGAATTCGGATTAGGCACTTGCAATAAAAATGTGTCGGCATTCAAAAGATTTACAGATTAAATCTCTTGTCTTGTTAATGTTACTGTGTATTTTAACCAGTGTTGGGGAGGAGCTAACTACAAGTAGCGAGGCTACTAACTTAACTACATTTTTCAGTAGTTTGACGGTAGTTCAACTACTTTAAAAACAGTGTAGCTTGTGCGCACCTGGGTTTGCATGACAGCTTTCACATCCGTTCCGAATTAAACTGCAAGCGTGAAAGGCACCTAAAAGCCACCTAAGGGGGGGGGCTCAAACAAAGAGCAGCCTAGGGGCCCCTGACCACCTTAATTGTCATAATGGGTAAATATTTAAAGTCCTATTAAGTATTAAATATAAATCTTATATATTGAAAACAATAAATAAATGTACAATACAATGAAAATGGTATTCAGAAACTGATTAAACATCATCATAACCGCTTGCAGTTTCTCTTCTCATAAACACTTTCTCTCCCTCTTTCTTTCTCTCTAGTTTCCAGTAACAGATTTTCTATTCAGATGGCCTGTTCTGGACTCTCTCTTCCATATTTGGAAGCCGGCTCAATTCCCACTGGGTCACTTTTGCACTGCCAGCCAATACAGCGCTGAGCCTCCAATCCTCTAGCCAATCCCGCATCCCCCCATCTCCTTATAAGGACAACACAGGTCAATGGTGTTTTCAGTCTCATTCTTGTCTTCTTGGCTTCTGTTCCTGTATACATTGTCCTGCTCAGTCATTCTAAAGCAAACTGTCTGAGCTGAGCAAAAACACAGCTGATGTTTTTGCTCAATAAGTCATCAGTGATATGTTTGCTAACTTGTGTAGTCTATTTTTGTAGCCTCTTCTTCTTTCATGTGCATTTATACTGTATTTTAATATATGCATTTCATTTAATCTGTATATATATATATCGCATAAACACAAAATAAAAGTCATTCCACAGTAAGTTATTTTCTAAAATGAGACTTACTGTACAAGAAAAAAACTGATTTGCTCAGTTTATTTTCAGGGGTGTAAGAAGTATATGAAAATATTTGGGGAGCTGTGTCACTCAACAATCCATCCGCGATCGACCTTTTTGGTAGCGTCCCGTGATAAAACTGCATTTTCCTGTTGAATGCAGCCACTATATGCTTGTTTTCTTTTGGATTCGCGTCTAAACCACACGCAACGCCTGTGTAAGAAGATGATTGTTAATATACCATTTGGGTCTTTACGAGCAACACCTCATAAACAAAACGCCTTTGAGAAACAGTGTGGAGTCACACGCCAGAAATGCAACTAGTTGATATGTGCCCCACGGATTTACCCGTAACACTGGGCAAGAGGGTTTTTAACATTGCTCTCAATGTTAAAGCTTTGTCTGTGTTCACTACCAAAAATGCTTGAATGGAAAAACTGACCAAAAAGAGACAACTGAAACAGTGAAGGTAAATACTGACCCTTGTGTCCTTAAAGGGACAGTTCACCTAAACATTCTGTTATCATAAACTCGCCCTCGAGTTGTTCCAAAATTGTATACATTTCTATGTTTTATTATATCTAAGATATTTGGTAGAATGCTTGTAACCAAACAGTTCTTGGCCACCATTGACTACCATAGTAGGAAGAATGAAAATGGTAGTCAAAAGTGCCCCAGAATGGTTTGCTTTTCTACATTCTTCAAAAGAAATTCATAAAGCAGTTTTTCCTACTATGGTAGTCAATGGTGGCCAAGAACGGTTTGGTTACAAGCATTCTTTCTCTGTGTTCATCAAATTCAACAGATTTGAAACAACTTGAGAGTAAATGAAGAATTTTCATTTTTGGTGAACTGTTCCTTTAAAAATAAGCAGCATCAAAAATGTTACTGCGTGTAATATATTACAGGAGTCACATGACATTTATGGCTGATTGGCACTACTATTGAAATGAATAGAAATGCTAATGGAGAGCTTTCTCTATGTATATATTATAATAATAATTATTCATAAACACAATAGCATCTGATACTGAAAAACACAAGAGCTAAAAGAAAGCTGGTGTGGTTGTGGTCCACAGAAGCAAAGGCTCACTGAAATGTTATCAGATTCCTTGAAACCAAGCTTCAGTTTGCTGCAGTTGTCTTTAGTGTCCATGACGACCACCCCACTGCGGTTCACTGAGGTTTGTGGCGGACGGGAGGGTTTGATCTGTGCGGTATGGCAGCAATGCCGTCCGCATGAAGATAGCAATACATAGCACTTAGCAAGGATTAAAGACTTCCTTTCTCATCTGTTATCCTCTCTGTCTCGCTCTGTTTTTCTGTCTGTCTTATTCTCTTTCATTTTCTGTCTCATTTCCAAAACAGCCATCCACAAAGCCAAAATAAGCAAAAATCCGGAAAAATATGCGGGGGAAACGTTTAAATATAAATACATAATGAATAAGAGGGTAAGTGATTGTCTAATGCAAGATATTTACTAGTCGACACAGACGTGATGATTCAGGTTGTAGAAAGGATTTCTTGCTCCTCGGGCCATGACCCAAGTCTCACCCCTGAGCTTGTGGTGCATGTACACATTACACTGGTCCTTTTGTCACAGGAAGTCTAAGATTCCATTCTACACCTTTTACTTCCTGCCAGAACATATAGGGTACAAAAGTATAACCCTTCATCTCACCTCTGTACCGACCCGAATGTTCACAACAGCATTGCTCATGAAAAATGTAAACATAAGCTTAAACAAAGTCTAACAAGATTCATATCCAAGATCAAGATTTTAAGTTAATATTATTGACATGAATAGAGATAATGTACATTTGTTTTTGAAAGCACAAATATTAGAGATATTAGAATATTAGACATACTACTTTTCTGCCGATACCGATTCTGAAGATTAAATTAATGTTTCTTAACTTTCTGAATGTAATTAATTTATATAATTACTGTTAAAATTGAACATCAAACTGATGATGTTTCTTAACATTTTCTATACACAGAGCACTAATTCATTGCATTTTCCTGTCCTCTTTTGATTGACAGGATATATCTGCCCTGACTATCGGCCCAATCGGGGAATACATATTTTATGGTACATAGAATATTTGTTAGAGATGCACCGATAATGTCCGATAACGTGAAAAAATTGCTTTTATCGACTGACACCGGTTGTTGGCCATCGGTGTATCTCTAACAAATACTCTATGTAGTCCCTCACCAATTGGGTCTACAGTGACATAACAATAGTTTTGGTATCACTTTACAATAATTTTGTATTTATTAACATAAGTAAATGCATGAACTAATATAACAATGAACAACATAGTTTTCCAGCATGTATTAATTCTTGTTAATGTTAGTTGCATGTCAATACAGTTATTCATGTTAGTTCATGGTGCATTAACTAATGTTAGCAAATACAACATTTGATTTTAAAAATGTATTAGTAAGAATTAATGAATGCTGAATGCAGTTCACATTAACAAATACAACTTATGTTAGTGATACCCAAATTTTTAACAGATTTTAGTAACTCAGGCCGGCTACTTATTTCCATGGAATCTTAGTTTACAGTAATAATTCTCTCTGTAATTGCAGCAGTCCTTATTTAATATGCCAGAGGAGAACTGGCTCTCCCAGTTGAGTCTGGTCTCTCCCAAGTTTTTTTTTCTCCACGTTTATACATGTACATTTAAAATGCCAAGAAAATATCCAAACCTGTACGTTACAAGCTGATATCATACACCACCTGTTGTATTTGATTCATCATACACAAACACATACAAATACATACAGAAATGTACAAATGTGACAGTGCGTGGACACCCTAGAGCACAATGTAGACAGTCTTCTGTAGACGCTTTACAAGATCCAGGTGTTACCAGTCCAGTGTGGTATGAACTTTACACACTGTGAAGCATGTTCCCATAAAACCCCTGTGATTTCAGCCCACCAAGCTCATAAATCAAAGATCCACAAGCAACGTATCTCTTCCTACACAGATGCTCGTAGCTTCTCAAAATAAAACATCAGCAGTGATTTAGTTGTTTAGATAAATGTCACAAATTTATGACATGTCCTCTGTAAAGGATATACCCCCGTTTATACGCTTAATTCCTATATGCCACGGTGGCCTCCTAACTTCTACAGTTCCACAAAGGCTTTCCTCTGGGTCTGAAAGTACACATCCACCAAACACCATGTTCTTTCACACCTTTCTCTTTTCGCCTCTCTATCTCTCTTTCGCTTCCTGTGCTGAAGGACATCGGGACCCGTCTATCTCACACGGGCCCTCCTGCTGTCACCAGAGTCTGCCAAAACACACTGCAGTTTCCTGTATGCTGTGTATCACCGCAGGGCGTAGCGTCACAGACCGGGAGAAGCAACGAAAGATCAAGTGTGAAGAGATCTGAACGTTAATCAAACTGCACAGCGCAAAGGTGTTGAAGATTGATGGATGTTAACTCAACACCTTCTCTTAAACAAGCACACACCAACAGAAACCTTCAAATGTAATGGAGTTATATTTAATGACTTAAATGTATTCGGATGGGACTGTTTTCCCAGTGTAGGTCATGTAAATTTGTGCTCCACTTGTACTTTGTGAATTTATTCTGGTGCAAATGAAAAACGTCTGTGTTTTCCTCACACAACCTTGGAAACAAATGACCTGCTGTTATTCGGCTAACTCGGGGGTCCTCTGAGAATCTAAATCTACAAATACACAAAGCAAAGTTGTGGGGCAGTTGTGGCCTAATGGTTAGAGAGTCGGACTCGTAACCAGAAGGTTGCCGGTTCGATTCTCAGTACCGGCAGGAAACAACTGACGTGCCCTTGAGCAAGGCACCTTACCCCCGTTTGCTCCCCGGGCGCTGCAGTGTTAGCTGCCCACTGCCCCGGTGTATGTGTGTTCACGACTTGAAGTGTGTGTGTTCACTATTCACTGGTTGGGTTAAATGCAGAGGTCACATTTCGGGTATGGGTCACCATATCTGACAAAAAAAAAATAGGTCACTCAAAGCCTGTGATTTGGTGTGTATTATTTCTCTGCAATGCTTCTAATTTATTTTGACCTTCGTTAAATACCACAACTAAAGTTCAATTTCTCATTGTGCTTCCAGGTGCACATTTGTTATGGATTTAGATCTTTATGCAAACATTCTGAAGAAAATAAAAAAGAACTGTTGTCCCATTCAAAGTAAAATATACATGTTACATTTTTGTTATAATGTAATGTAATGTATAATGTGTTTCAATGGGTTTTGTGATTAATATATCCACAGCACATGACTTTCATAACAGCCACATTGACTGTGAAATCAGTAGGCTACATGAAATCACAGACAAGATACAGTGCTACAGGGATACAGTGATAGTTCATCCAAAAATAAAAACATCACTTACTCACCCACTTGTCATTTCAAACCTGTATGACTTTCTTTCTTCTGCAGAACACAAATAAAGATATTTTAAAGAAAGTTGGTAATCGAACAATGGCGGTACCTATTGACTTCTACTGGACACAAAACCAATGCAAGTCAATGGGTACTGTTGTTGTTCAATTACCAACTTTCTTTAAAATATCTTCATTTGTGTTCTGCAGAAGAAAGAAAGTCATACAGGTTTGAAATGACATGAGGGTGAGTAAATGATGACAGAATTTTCGGGTAAACTATCCCTTTAATATATGTGCATTTTATCAAAGCAATGCGTTTGTGTCATCCGTAAAACATGAGACCATCACACCTTTACTTGTTTACTCAAACAACATGACCGGAGCTACGAACTCATACTTTCCACTCATCCCCTAACTACTTTTCGGAAATTTAGCAAACAACTTAATCACAGCCATAATTGATAAATCACTGTAGCACTGAAATAAAGTCAAACAAAAAGAGAACTCGCCTCACAAGGGACGTGTAAAAGATAAATGTCAACAGTTACGACATGCCTTCTATTACCCTCAGCATCGTTCTGAAAGTACTGATGTAAAGTTACAGCAAGTTATGGGAATATCCAGGGGAAATCAGCTGGAATCTGTAAACTGGATTGTGAGGTCAGAAGGCAAAGTTCAGGTCTGGTTGTACCTGGGAGCTAAGCAGCCATGAAATCAGCCCGGTAACAGAAGGATACGGAGAGCTGATAACCTGCCACCCGGCGTGCAGCGCTGACCCCTGGTTGATTCTACAATGATAAGATTCCTGTTTTTACAACCAAAGGTAAAGTGAGCAGCGCTGGGCTGAGAGCAGTGGGATGATGTTTGTGTGTGTGTTTTGATGGGGGATTAGGGTCTCGCTACCTACTCCCCGTCGCTCTTGGCGGTCGATTTGTGACGTCATGCTGGAAAAACGTTCAGGGCTTTTTATGGCAATGCTGCGATTTGCAAAAGCTCAAGCAAAGACGGGGTTTTGCCAAACAGCATGCCATTTAAACCCCAGCCTGGACCTGGTCCACCAAGAGAAACAATTTCCTTTTCATTGCTAACACATGCCCGTCAAACCCACGCGCACACACACCATTCAGGCTTCATAAACCTATTCTTTGTTTTACCTTTCGTTCGCAAAGTCGTCTGCTTGCTCATTTGATCTGGAATCACAGAACGGATGGGGTGATGGGTGGAGGAAGATTGAAGATCACAGAACAAACACACACGTGGACTGAACTCTGTCATGTAAACAGTTTGTAAAGCCATCCCTTGTTCTCTCAGTACAGCGTGTACGCAATGCATGGTTTGCTATTGTGAATACACTCACAAGAACACACACAACTGATTCTCTTTCTGGACACAAAACCAATGCAAGTCAATGGGTACAATGTTGTTCGGTTCTTTAAAATATCTTTTTTGGGTTTTGCAGAAGGAAGAAAGTCATACACTTACATTGTGTGCCTTTGCATTTACCAACCAAGTACTTGATAGATCGCTGTTACATCATCCTTAGATCTCAGCCAGAATACAAACTCATATAACAGATTTACTTTGGTGTGGACACAAACTCTATTGATGAATATGAAGTGCATGAGTAACATGAGGGTTATTAGGTTTAATCCCAGGTATGAATTATCCTGCATGCTCTGCATGTCAGTCGTGTGCCCTTGGGCAGTGTGCTTAACCTTTACTCGACCCTAAATGTAAGTAGCCTATCCACAAAAAACTCAACCACTGCTAGTGGGAGTCAAATTGCACCTCTATTGAGTAATGTAAAGCCAACAACCTTGAGGCAGCACACCTACATCGACTTCAAAAAAGTGCTGACAGAAAACATCTCTTTATATCTGATGACTAAATGATAGTATAATATGATATACGTCTGATACGCCGGCCAACCTTCCGTCTATGCAAACACAGACCGCACACACGTCCCAGAGATTTATGGTACGCAGCAATGACCTGCCACTTACATGGTGATAAAGGAATGGAATTCATTTGTTCTCTAAGTGGGGCTTTCCCATTAACCCACAGACATACCCAAACAGCTGGGAATAGCACATCAATGAGAAACACTGGTAAAAGATACCAATCTCATTGTTGATGGCTATTAGAAGTAACATAAAATAGTGGAGATAACAACTGAAATGTCAGTCAAATGTTTTGTATAAAGACGTACAGGTGTCATGTTTGCATAAATACAGTTTGTGTTATGTGCATACAAAACTATTTTATCAGCAATTGCCATTAAGTTCAAGCTCATATGAAATCTTGGATTAAAACATAATGTATGTAGAAACTTTAAACAGCCCATGAAATCACATTACAAGCCCAGATTTGTTTCCTATGCCTACAGGTTTAAAGGGATATTAAAGGGATAGTTCACCCAAAACTTGTCATAATTTATTCACCTTCATAATATTCAAAATATGTATGTTTGTGTAACATGTATGACTCTTCTGTGGAACACAAGAGAAGATATAGATATTTGGAGAAATGTCTCAGTGGTTTTGTGTTCATAAAATGGAAGCCAATAGGGGCCAATGTTGTTTGGTTACCAACATTCTTCAAAATATCCTCTTTTGTGCTCTGCAGAAGAAAAAAAGTCAAACGAGTTTGAAACGACATGAGGGTGAATACATTGAAAGAATTTTCTTTTTTTTATGAACTGTCCCTCCCTAAATTTGTATATTTCCTATGTAGATGTCTTTAAAGCTAACGGTCATGGACCTAAAGCTACACAACACCAATTTTGATTCCATTGGTTCTTAAAAAAGAGGTTGTGAAGATGGTAATGGTACAGAAATCTGCTGCAGTACTCACAGTTTAGGTTTGGGTTTGGTTGGGAGAGGTGGAGCCTTAACTAGTGAAGGTGATGGTGGAGGAGGAGAAGCTTCCTTCACGCTTGAAGGTGACGGTTGGCTTTCTTTTGATGTCTTGTTTGAAGCCTGACCATTTTGTAAAGGTTGGTTGGTTTGGCTTTCATGTTGCTCTTTATCTGTGGAGACCTGAACGGGCAATGCTGTGACGCTGGGCCAGATGTCCAGTTCGTTGATCTGGAAGGCCTCGGCACTGGGCGGAGTTTTGGGCGGGACTTCCAACAAACTGATCTCAGTGGGTGGTGGAGGAGGAGGTGGTGGTGGGAACAACTGGCTGTCCTCAAACACGCTATCGTCTCCAAAAACACCATTGCTGGGCAACTCTTCACCAACTAGACAACAAGGATTATAGTACAGTTCAGGTTAGAGCAGTTTTTAATATAAAGTAAGTATTATAAAGGTATAGTTCACCCAAAAATACATTTTCTGTCATAATTTATTCACCATCATGTCATTCAAAACTTGTATAAGACTCTTTCTTCTGTGAAAAACAAAAGAAGATATATTGAGAAATGGTGGTTTTATTGTATTGCAAGAATGGCCATACAACCTACACGTTTCCACAAGGAAGGGAGCTATTCAGTATCAAATTCAAAGAGACTCCTAATGCTCCCCGCCAAACGCCAACATACCTACAAGACAAACAACCTCATAATGTGGACCCAGCCCTGATTCTAATCCTGGATCAAGAATGAATCCACAACTAAAGCCTAATCCAAACCTTGACTCCCATCCCAAATTTTAACTTTAATATAACAATATCTTAAAATCTGGCTTAGATTCTCTGAGATTCATATAAATGTCAGAGCAGTAAACTTGAGTTTTGTTCAATGAATTCCGTCAGCCTTCTGGAGTGTGTCTAACCCGGAGTGTATGCAATTCCTGTTTGTTTGGGTTTGTACTCTGCATTAATGGCTCTATAAGTACACACACACTATCACATGGTATAAACATTCGTTCCTCTTCTGTCTTCGCCATGATACAGATGCAGTTATCAACACATACTGTATCTTCTCTCCTCACATCACACTAACAGACAGAAGTGATAAGGACAGAATGTGGCTGGTTGGTCTCCGGCATCTGCTGTGTTTTCGAGAAGTGCCTCATAAAATATGATCTTTTTTTGAGTTTTTGTTACGATTTTGTATACACATGAAGTCATTAAAGTGTTACATCACTTATATTAATGGGTGCTCTTAAGTTAACTTTACTGTTTACATCATTTCATTTTGTTGTGCACTGTTTATTCTTCAGGTTTGTTTCAATCCACATAGATGCACAAACTTAGTTGAACTAAAAACAGACAGATCTCATTCATGTGCACAACACTTGGAATAAATATATAATCTGTTTGATTACTCATTAACTTGTTCCTTTACACCAACGTATTTGTATAAGCTATTTAAATATTGACATGATTTTGGACGTAGCATACAGTCATTGTAAATGCGGTGGAACACACCTGGGGTGACGATCAGTTGTGCGGTGCTTTTAACCGAACCGTACTGGCTGGTTGCAGTGCAACAGAACAGACCTCCGTCTTCAGGAAAGGCTTCCGCAATCACCAAAGTGCAGATCTCCTCTGAGGAGACATCACATATTGAGTCATCAAGTTCACAAGCAACACTAGACAATTACACATGTATTTAATGAACTGCAGTGTGTCACACATAACTGACAACAGTCCAACACAATACACACAAGTTAGCTGATCAATTCTAAATGGCATTTGGTTTAAACAGTTTAATTGTAATACTAAAAACCAAACAAAAATATGTATTGGGAATTACTAAACTATGGAGATTTTTGGAAACAAAAATTATTTTATGCTCTCCTATTTGTAAGTCGCTTTGAATAAAAGCATCTGCCAAATGAAAAAATGTATGTAATGTAAAATGTATTGAAAATTAGTAATATTTTGGGGGGAAATCTGTAATTACAGCTTTTTTTCAAAATACAGCTGTCACTATATCAGATTTTTGCTGCACGATTATTGTGTTATTCACCATGACCATAACTGATATTCATGGTATTATTGTGATATAAATTTAAATAAAATAATGCTTTATATAATAATAATTATAATGTTCATCATTTTTTTAATGGAAACCAGTAGAATTTCTGTGATGGTTTCTATTGGGTTTCTATGTTTTTTTAATGGAAACCATAAAAATTTTTGTTATGGTTTCTATTGTTTTTTCACCATTGATATGTGCATTATTAACACAATACCAATAATCACAGTTATTTTCAGTACCAGTATGTTCAAACATCTCTAGTTAAAAATATTGTTATACTATCATATTGTGATCATAGTATCATGTATAATATGAGATTGTAAGCTTAGTGTACCATTACACCCCTAGTCGAAAGTTATGAAATGTGCCAGTAGACATTAAATGTGCTGCAAGATATTGACTGCATTGAGGAAAAAACATAGACAGATGACAGACACTTAGACAGACAGGTGTGGTGAATTTAGACAGGTAAGTGATGGTTACAGAGATGATTCAGTACTGAAGAGACGGCTGCTGTCACAGACGCACATACAGGTGACAGTCACTTTCCTAAGAGAGAGCAGGTCAGCCACACTGACGTACAGATGTATGAAAGTGTGTGATTCATCGGATGTCTCAGCTCAAGTGCTGACATGTGTGTCATTTTTACAACTCATGTGTACCGTGCTGAGATTGTAGATTTTCATTGCCTTTGGCTCTTGGAGTCAAATCTGGGCCAAACTGCACACTGATGACGTCACAGCCAATTACATCATACACAAAAAACTATTGCCACAACAAGAGTGTTGGCAGTATTATCTTGATACTGTAAATCCCTATGAGGAAGGTGATTTCATGAAAACGAGGAGTGGTGAGAGAAAGTTGGAAGCAGGAATAAATAAATAAAGTCTCACCGGGTTCAGCTGCGGATCTTGGCTCTGGAAAACAGGGATATGGGGATTCAGAGTGAAAGGAATGGACTTTATCAGAGTGCTAATAAACCAAACATTTACTTTCTCAATTGGTTTAAAAAGTTCCTCTTACTCTTCTGCAGAATGCGGAAATCAGGGGAGTCTCGGATCTCCTGGTCCTCCCGAAACCACTGGACCTGCAGAGGAAGACTTCCTCTAACCCGGCATTCCAGAACCACCACCTGACCTTCAGATGCTTGTGCGTCCTGCAACGTCTACAGAGAAAGACAAGTCAACATTAAAAGGTAGTGCACAGTAAATTAGGAAAACAAGCTGGTTATCTGGTCTTATCTGGTTTCAGATGGTCTAGCTAGTCTTCCAGGCTGACCAAGAGTATTTGAAATGGTCTAGATAGTCTCTCAGCCTAGCCCAACTAGATTTCAGATGGTTGGTTAGCTGGTTTCCCAACTTGGACATAAAACAAGACCAGCCCGATTAGCCTGGTAGACCAGACTTAGCATGGAGAAGAATGGAAAGTGTGCACAACAATAGATGGAAATACAAGCAAAAAAAAAAAAAAAAAACATTTTTCATTTTACCCCTATTTTTCCTTTTCTAATGTTCTCTATATACTTGCTTATACTATCTTGACGTTGTATTTGAAACCTTGTATTACTAGCACCTCTCGTGAATATTGCTTACTTAGACGAATCGCTTGCTGTTTTCCTCAATTGTAAGTCGCTTTGGATAAAAGCGTCTGCCAAATGAATAAATGTAAATGTAAATGTAAGCACATACAAAAATGGTGACCAGAGGAAAGAAGCAAATGCTATACAGGTGAATGAAAAGAAAAGAAGAAAATAATATATGATGACAGATGAAAAGTTTAATTCCGCTCTCTTTCAACACCTTTTTAAAAACATTTTTCTCAGACTGAAGTCAATAGAAGCCGTCAGTGGTCGATAAAAGAAACAAGGCGAGTAGTTTGTTTACATGTGCACGTGTGAGATGTTGAAACTGTCGAATATTCTGTGAAGTGAGTGAAGTTGCTCTTTGATGTTTTCTGAATGTGTACGTTGTCTGTGTAAGGTTACTTTACATGTAACATGTTGCTGATCTATTTCAAATTCAAGCCAAAAGGTACAGCTTCATTCACTCCATCTAAATCACTTTTGTGCCTGTACGTTCACGTATGTGTTTTCTTTGGAGTCTGATGACATAAAACCATGTATCAGGCACATCCTCTCATTTGGAAGATTAAAGTCTTTCAGAAGAAAGATATAGTGGGATGACAGGGGTTTGGAAAAACAAAGCTTTTTTCTTATTAAGGAGGTGGAAAATGATTTAGTGTAGTGAACAAACACAAAATTTGGCATTGGAGTTCGAAACGCTGTCTAGACCTGCTTTGAGATCTGAGTCACATGACTTATCACACACGACACACACAGAAATGAAGGTTTGAATCATTTGAGCAGGACGGTGGAGTTCACAACCTAATGTATTTGGTCATTTCTCAAAGCCTGTGTATGTGTGTCTGCATGTAAACAACATGGTGTGTGTTATGGTGTCTTTGTGTAAAGCTGTTTAATTACTTTAGTGAAGGTAGGGGGCGCTTTGTGTAGAGCATCACCAGCATAGATAGAGGAAACTGGACTCTGAACCTGAAAGAGAGAGGCAGAGAGAGAGATATTGTGTTGGTTATGATATTCATAAGTTTATAAGTTCTTCCAGAGTAAGTCTGCTGCTCAAACATCTGCTGTTGTCATTCTTGATGGGTCTTCCAGAAATCTTTGTGTGTGTGTGTGTGTGTGTGTGTGTGTGTGTGTGTACGTGGCCCTGGTAAACCCAAAAGTACATTGTGATAGTCATATCAGAAATTTTGAGAAAAACAGCTTATAGACGGTTTCAAAGCAACAACATAAACATAAACGTTACTGCGCATGTACACTTTTGTGGCCCAAACTTAACTTCCGGTACACATCCAGAAAAGAGTCCCTGCACATTATTTCTGATAACAAGCAAAAGAAATAAAAGTAAATAACATTAGCTAGCAAGTTAAAAGTATGTGAGTCAGTATATAGACTTGGCTAAACTTAAATGCGACAAAGTTACACAACCCAATCAACAAATTGTTATTGTACAATAAAATATTAATATACATTAATATTCATGTAATTAAAAATATATATATAAATATATATTATTAGCCACTAGCCAGATCGATCAACAAACACAGACCGTAAGTTAACTTCGGGCCAGGTGCATGCGTAAAATGAAACTGTCTATAAATACAATTAGACCACTATAAATATACATCATTGTTATTTTATGTAATTATTCACTCATTTTTGTGAGGGTTATGTTTAGGGTAAGGGGTGGAATATACAGTTCACTATCAGTTCACTGTGTCTATGAGAAGCTCCCATAAAACATGAAAACACAATGTGTGTGTTTGCATTTATCTGTCTCTGTACAGTGGTTTGACCAAATGATATCCTGAGCTCTGCGTGGGTTTACTGTACTTAGCTATAGCATAATAAGTTAGAATAACAACAGTTAAAATGTCCTCAAAGGTAAAAATGGTTCCTAAATACAGTAAATCATTTATAAGCAAAGTAAATATACACTTTATGCATAATGTTAGGAGTGCGTTTAGACAGTACACAGAATGAAAATGAAAAATGTTAAGTGTTTACTGTAAGTTTCTTACTCTCTGTGGTGTAATAGATAGAGGCTGGACCAGCGTGGAGCGATGAGGGTGGATGTCTGGGCTCTTTGGTGATGCTGTGTGTATCGTCAAGGAAACTGAGGTGGTCTTCCTCTGAGCACTGAATAAACATACAGTATCACCATCAGAACTAAAACAAAGCTACAAAAACACATCACTAGCAAGCTGAACCTTTCAGAAAACATTTAAACCTAATGATGCAGAATAAACATCAAAAAACACCTCCCACATCTTGCAACCCCCATGTGCACAAAAAAGAGACTTTGCGGCTTAAAGAAATGGGTATTGTGAGTCATCATGGTCAAAACTTAAAGAAATAGTCTAGAGTGGTGACAGCTGAATTCATCTTTTCGTCGATCGCAGTCCACTAAATTTTCATCTTCAGAACAACCAAATGAATCAGTTCATTATGTGTGACCTAGCTGAAGAGACATCAGTCAGGGAGACTCAAATGGGCCTTTTACATTCTCCAGCTGGACCGTATTTTGCTTTAAAATAGGTTGGTCGCTTTGGATAAATGCGCCCGCCAAATGCATACCGTAAATAAAATGAACGTTGCTGTTGCTCGATGCCTGACCTTTGCCAGAATGATGCCGAGAGTGATATTGTGTTTGAGTACCTTTTAAACAACCAATCTCCACTTCTAATGTGGCATTACAGGTTTATTGAAATTAATCTTACAGACTTTTCAAATATAAAGGTCATTTAACTTAGTGTAGCGTGTCCAACAGCGAACATATAGAAACGTAACTTCAGGAGAGGTAATGATTTCATGTAGGAAATTGTTTACATGCGCTCTGTGAGGGGTAATTGCTCTCTTACACGCACTAATACACACACACATACACACTCAGGGAAGAAATATGCGCTCCACATTGTCTGAATTTTCACTATGCAGTTTGCACCTTATAAATGACTTTGGAGCCAATGGGAGTTTAATTTTTAATGGGTGCAATGATGTCACTGGAAACCACAGCCAAGAACTTAATAAGTTGAGTAAACAGACGGGACAAATGATACGCCAGCGGATGGACGAGAGCAGAGGAAGAGAAATGGAAGGTTGAGTTCAGAGGTGAGGAAAGAAAGTTCAAACTAAAGAAGGTCAAACACAGGCAAACAGAACGAGATAAAACACAACGACACAAAGTTTGTGATGTGAAATTGGTTTAAACTCTGTTTACCTTGTGGAGCATTGTTTCTCTGTTGAACCGAATTACGTAAGGTCTGTTTACTCTTAAAGAACCTGCAATGTGCTTTAGGTGGAGTAATTGGAATTTGTATGACACTTGGTGAATTGGGGGCTATTAGGTAATACATAGATCAGCCTGTCGGGTAAGGTTAAAGGTCATAAGAGGAAGAACATGCTAAAACACACATACTGTGGCATGACTCCAGACCTAGACTTCAACACGGATCCTTCACCTTCTGAATCTGAGGAGGAAGCACCTTCAACAGAACAAAAGAGTATAAGGTAAAAAAAAATAAAGAATTGAGTTGAGGAGTTACTGTGAGTTACATTTGGACCTTTTTACAGTTTTAACTGCTATATATTATTGCTCAAATAGTATTGTGGCAGAAAATACACTTATAAATTTACTTTTTGATGTCATTTGTTTTATAAAGTGTTTGTTTTTGTGTGAATATTGTATTGGGATTGTACATTATTGGTTACTGACTTTAAACTGTCTAAAAGTGAAAGTTCACCCATATGTCATTCAAAACATGTATATTACTCTGTGGAACCCAAAAGAAGATATTTTGAGAAATGTCTTATTGGCTTGAGTCCATACAATAGTAGTCAATGGGGGCCAATGTTGTTTGGTTACCAACATTCTTGTTTACCAAAATATCTTCTTTTGTGTTCTGCAGAAGAAATAAAGTCATACATGTTTGCAATGACTTGAAAGTAAGTAAATAATGAAAGATATTTTGGGTGAAGTCTCCCTTTAAAACAAGGCAAAATCAGTAAATGAACACACAGTTTGCTGAAATGTAAGATGTACTTATAAAGACAAAATCTCAAATCACATTTATTTTCATCATTTTATTTGCCTGTTTTAAGCATCTAATTAACTAATATTTATGCTTAAATAATATATAGATCAATTATTAAAAACATATTTTGTAAAATAAATCTTAATTGTTTGATGGATGTTTACTGGTAAATAAGTCAACAATACTGATCAAGAGTGTGATTTTTATGGACTGTAGCTTTACCTTACCTTCAATATAAACCTCTGCAGATGTGTTGTCTGCTCCCAGTGCGTTAGAGGCAACGCAGGTGTACCTGCCAGTGTCGTCTTCAAACGCTTCAGTGATCACCAGAGTGTGCAGGTCACCATCACGACAGATTTGAATGTCAGGACAATGATGCAGCTCCCGCCCCTCACAAAACCACCTGTCGATGGAAGAGAGAGGATGACATGTCAATCAAAGTGGAACAGCCAATTACAGATGGTTTCATTGGACCCACGCGCCTGGCCCGAAGTTAACTTCCGGACTGTGTTTGTTGATCAGTCTGGCTAGTGGCTAATAATATATACATATTTATTTAAATTTACATTCATATTAATATTTTATTGTCTAAATTATTTTATATAATAAACAATTTGTTGAATTTTATTGTATATTATAAATTAACAATTTGTTAAATGGGTCGTGTAACTTTGGCGCATTTAAGTTTAGCCAAGTAACTGTTCTTCCACTGGTAACCCAAAATAATACTGACTAGACATACTTTTAACTTTCTAGCTAATGTCATTTACTTGTTATTTCTTTTGCTTGTTATCAGAAATAATCTGCAGGGACTTTATTCTTTGTGGATGTGTACCGGAAGTTAAGTTTGGGCCACAAAAGCATGCATGCGCAGTAACGTTGTTTATGTTGTTGCTTTGAAACCGTCTACACGAGATGATGATAACTTTAAAACTGTAAAATTCAGACTATTTTTGTTGTTTTATTTGAAAACCAGATAACATGTATTCTCATTTTGCAATGCAATATATTAAAATCAAATGCGTTGATTAAATCAAGTAAAGTTTGTCAAGTCAAAAGAAACATACAAATGTTGACACATCCTGCAAATAATACGAATGAAATATTTATTCAAAACAAGTGAATTATTACGTAGCTGTGGTGACTGAAGCTCTCAAGCTGGAGATCATTTTAAATCGTGAGAGAGGAAAAAGAGAGAGAGGCAAAGTGAATGTGTATAAAACACTGAGGTCATGTTTACAGTGAAATCTCTTCAGTTTACTGTAATCATTTAATTTTACAGCCTCTGTCTGTGTGTATTAGTGCAATATCACTAATCCCAGTCAAATCTCTCATCTGTGAGCGAATCAACAGAGCGCCTGAGAGCGGATTTCTCTCATTACTGCCATATTTCCCAGGTAATCAACACCATGCTGCTTAAACGTATTCACTCCTTTTTACCTGTGTTATTTCTCAAAAACATCAGTTTACGATTTTGTATACAAATTTTGTATTTAATTTTAAATTTCATTTATTACAGTGCAGTGTTTGTCTCAAGCAGCTCTTGGTGATTAGTCATAAGATTATCAGACAGCGAGGAATGCTTAGATGTGTGTGTGTGTGTGTGTGTGTGTGTGTGTGTGCGCGCAGCTGACAGAACTGCACATGACACATCAAACACAGCAAAGCACAGTGACACATAGGTCTGGGAATCACAGCGTCTACAGGGAAACCACTTTATCCACACACACTCATGTACACGCAAAATGCAATTTCACTGCTATAAATCAGTTACGTGAGACGCTGTCAGCAGTATGGGTGTTCTCAACCCTTGAGGCATAAATATGAAAGTGAGCTACTACTATACCTGCTTCAGACACCCATGAGTGTGTTCCGAGAAACACAACTCATATCCCATCTGTACGAGCACGCACAGACACATATGCACACACAGACACACTTTGCATATAGTAAAACTAAACCAGATCTCCCTAATATATCATACTGTGAGTTTACTTCAAACTTTCTTTGTAGTTTAAGTTTACTTTACCACTGTTATCCATTCGTCTACCCTCACACACACTTTAAAATGTGTTTCCTAAAGACAGAGTCTAGCTTTAGGCCCACAGCTGTTCCTTCTGCTCGTCTCCGGATCTTAAAATACTCTGGGACATCATTAAGACTTCTATAAAGAATTCCAAAATTCCGGGTCCTGCTGAGTCTATTTCATTCCATCCTGGCACTTGGACGCTTTATCCACTCTATGCTTTATTCTTAATGCCCTATTAAGTTCCTTTTCACGTTTGGTTTACATCCTGTTCGGGTGGGAGAAACTGGGCCCAACTGTGACAGTTTTGACATTTTTCTTTATCAGTCACAGACTACTACAGATCTATGTTTGCTAAAGAAACATTTACAGTATACTGTGTGTGGAAAATATTATAGACAGAAGCTGGGTTTGTCCATATTTGACCCGACCATGGGTTTAACAAACAAGCATTTTTAGATCATAATATTGAATTTAAAGACATCACCCACAAATAAAAATTTGTTCAGCATTTGACTTTTTTACTTCTGCAGAACACAAAAAAAGATATTTTGAAGAACGTTGGTAACCAAACAACACTTCCCCCCCATTGACGTTTACTGTATAGACACAAAACAACTGAGACATTTCTCAGAATATCTTCTTTTGTGTTCCACAGAAAAAATAGTGATATACAGGTTATGAGAGAGAATAAATAAATGATGACAGAATTTGAATTTTTACAGTGTTAAATCTCCAAAGCTATAAAATTGAAGGATGTCCGCAACACTCCCAAAGATCTCTTCTGTGTGCTTTTGTAAGTGTCTGAAATGTCAGAACTGTCTAAATCATTTAGTACATCTTTGTGAACCCTGGAAAAAGTGCAAGACATTCCAGGATTTGGCACCTCAGATTCAGACGCCTCAGACAACAGCCACTAACCTGTCGCTCAAATGAGCTGCTTTCTGATTCGTCAGTACAGTCAGAAAGAACAGACGAGCATTTCAACACTTCATTCAAATCCACTTCTTTTCAACATATCCAATATCTTTCAACTTTGTTCACAAATGGTAGCTCTTTCAATGGTCTATTTTCTATTTTGATCTACTACCTCCATACATGATCACGCAGGCCTAATGCGCCGATTCATCTCTGAGAAAGAGTAAAAGGATAACACTTTGGTGCCATGACAGGTGTGCGTCTGATTCATCATAGTCTCGAACTACCAGCAGTGTATGGATCTGTGAATGAGGGAGATTTTGTCCTTAAGGATTAAAAATGGTCTATGAGTAAATTCCAAAAACAGAAGTCTTTGACAAAACTCATTAAAGTCTTAGGGCACTAACACACAAGGGAGTGTAAGGCTGGTTATTATATGTTGTCAGGCAAGTACATAGGCCTACGTTTAACAGCTACAGTTAAATACATTTTATAATGATTATAATTAAGGTATCAGTACAATAACTATTTCAAAGTATAAAGTTTCTGTTTCATTTATTGATATCAGTTACATTTAATGTCTCAGATGTTTCTCCTACGTTTTCTTAGGATATCAACATAGGCTATATTGTTCACAGAGCTTTACAATGAATGTGAAAATGATAATTGGTTCTTGAAATAATTTAAAGACAAATGTTTATATTGAAATCCTGCAAGGATTCGAAGAACAGATTGAGATCTCTTCTGAAACTCTGGATACACATGTAACATTGTTATGGTTTGCAGCAGGAGTTTTCATATCCATCTAATATCATTGTCTAACAATTCATATAAAAAGAGATATCATTTTTTATGTTCTGCAACTTCACGTTAGTATGTTGTTGCTGTCCTTCCCAAACCTTATTATTGTTTTGCCAAATTCTAACCATTAAAAAGTATTAAAAAGTGCTGTTGTATTTTTAAATAATTAAATACTGCTTTCAGTGTTTTTTCCTTTTGCTAAAAAGCAGGGAATTTGGACATACAAAGTTTTGGAAGCACAGCGGCGATATAATATTTTGACTTAAACTGAAATTTCCCATTGCAGCATCACTGTACACCCAAATCACAATCGAGTAACTTTCCCCTTAACTTTATTTTGTGTTTTTGAGCCTTTATTTGACACAATTTATTTTATTTCACTTTTTAACTTTTAAACCTATCAGCTTGAAAAAAAAAAGTGCGATAAACTTAAAATGATCAGTGCAAAATGCAGTTTCATGTGTATTTTTGTGGAGAATCTAGTTACTCAATGACTGACAGTCATGAATCAGTCATGAATTCCTGTGCACTACATAAACAGATTACAAATTATTTTAGTTAAGTTAACTTGGAATGCATAGTTCATTGAACATCAAATGTAGAAATAGCAATAGCAAATTGGTTCTAAAGTGATAGCCCAAAAATTTAAATTCTGTCATTATTTTTCACCCTCTTATCATTTTAAATCTATATGACTTTCTTTCTTCTGCAGAACACAAAAGAATATATTTTAAAAAATGTTGGTAACCAAACAACGTTGGTACCCATTCATCTCTATGGATACAAAACCAATGCAAGTCATTTGGTAACGAAAAATGTTCGTTTACCAACATTCTTCAAAATCTTTTGTGTTCTGCAGAAGAATACACATTACCAAACACTCGTATTGATGGCTCCATATGTACAAACTGCTTGTGTTTCTTATCATTTAAAACCACTTTGGATGAAAGCATCTGCTAAATGAATAAATGTAAATGAATGTGGCCCATTTAAACTCATGACAGCACACAACAGGCTGGGTCTTCATCCAGCTGGAATACATTATGTAAATTACACAGACAAGGAAACATGTTGTGTTTGTTGTGTGGTGAAATCAGTCCTTTCTCATTGCAAGACATTCTGCTCATAAAACATGACTGTCAGCGAGGTCAGGAAGCAGAGTGAAATGTGTCTCAGCTTGTGAATGTGTCTGTATGATCACATTCAGATGGAGCAGGTTCTAATCGCTTGACTAAAGCAGCATGTCCATGTGGTTGAGATCCTGCGCGAAGGCGAAAGCGGTTGTCTGCTTTACCGCAAACGTGGTGAAATCTAGTCCAGATTTGTCATCCCCATCGCTTCTCTGCTGAGTTTTTCACTCATTTGTCTTCATTATTAATTCTTTCCTCTCTTTTCTCAAGTTACCACTTCGTAAGCAAACTTCAAGATCTGAGGTCTTTTGATAAACTGCCTGTAATGATCGCACATATGTGAGGGGACTCAATCTCAACTCGCATTAGGATTATGTTTAGCACCATGCATACAATATACGTATTGAGACAAAGTGTCCTTTGAGGTGCCTTTGGATGGATCTTCTCGAAGTCTCTGCCACTCTGTTTCTTTAACACCTTTAACCAACTGTGCCTGTTTACTTGCATGTGCTATTTGCATTATGTTTAGTAACTGACTGACAAAAAGGAATTGCGCAACATTGCAAACATTTGCTTGACCCAACCCGCACGTCCATTCACAATTCACGAAAAGCCCTTTGGGCATCAAAATGGGCACTTTGGGTAAAGGGGCAGGTGCTCAAGCACCACTCTGCACATGCCTGCCTGCTCTGCATGATTGATAGAAAAGTACACAAACAACTCAATGTAATAAAACTTGGCTTACAGATTTTTGCCCTGACACTCACACTACGGTGGCTAACACAGGACAAAGATGTCATCAAATTTTCGTTCTTTGCCTAAGGAGATACATATTTAGGAAACGCGCTCTGTAGAACAGTTTGTCTGTTTAGGGCTACTGTAGAAACAACATGATGAATTCCATGTAAGGGGACTCGTGTTGTATGTAGATAGAAATAACTCATTCTAAGGTAATAAAAACAAAACAGTTTATTATGTAAGGTCTTATACACCTCTAAAGACATAGTTAAATTATATTGCATTTCTGTCAAATTCATTAAATTGGTTACTCATTAAATAACCATTACTGTCTAACTCAAACAGGTCCTGAAATAAAGGTTCTTCTGCATTGTTTCATGACGACTTGATTTTGTCCCTCTACATTCCCAACCACAACTCACAGGAAAAATTACTGAAGAAGCTCATGTAATTTTCCACTAAGAAGGAATTTTCATCCATCATTCCCTGCCATGAACATAAGGATGACAAATTTGCCACATTATACAACTTTTTTTAATAAGCCACAATAACAAGATGCGGATGTTTTTATAAAATTGCAGCTTTAGCGCTATAATACTAATGATCTCTAAATACATCCACAATTCACATGGAACACTATAATATAATAATCAACACAAATGACGAATGGGGGACTCCTGACACGGTAATACAACTAAACACACAATATTTGCCTCTTGAATATTTACTCTGTTTAAGGATCTCTGTTTTGTTTTTTGTTTTGTATAGGAGTTCCACTGCATGCTTCACATTCATTAAATGTGGGTGGATTTGGGTTAAAGGCTTAGATGCCTTTATGGTATGTGAGAGCAATGAGAAAACCTGGGTTTATTATTAAATATAACATATATAATAACCTAATACATAATATAGTCCGTTATACTACAGTATACTATACCAAACATGGGCTCAGTATACTACAGTTATACTACAGTATACTATACCAAACCCATAAGCTCCATACAGATCTTTTTAGACTAAATGTGTTTTTCTTTTGCCAATTTATAAAGAATTAACCAAAGTGCATATTTGCATTGTGAATGGTGAAAGTATTGTGAACAGAAAGAATGCCAAGTTGCCCTCAGTCCTATCCACAAACCGGACCTAATGAACATTTATTATGAGCAATTATTAAACCATATAAACTAATTCAGAAGCGCTTATATCACAGACAAACACCATAAGTGTCTGTGAGAGGAAGAAAAAGGAAGAGAGAAACTCTTATACTCCCAAGCCTCTGTGGTTTGGCCGTGATGTGCTCAGTGTAACACAAAACTCCATATTTAAACTTTCTATCTACAACAGCAAATAACAACAAGTCACCGAGTTTGTGGATACCGCACTCATTCACTCTCACTCCATCTCTCACACACATTTATTGTCTTTGAGTACAGTAAAGCTTACTGTAATGCCAAGTGAGAAGCAACTGCATCTCTTGCAGAACACAAATGTGCCAAGCTTGTATCCACATTCTCACACTTTCACCAGTGTGCAACATCACCTAAAAATGGCAATGTGTGACCACAGGCACAGAGAAAAAAAAAGGACTTGGATAGAAAAATGAAAATGCCACTTGGTGCTTCTATGGATAATTATAAAGCATCATCAAAACCAGGGCCAAGAATGGAGCCGGAGGCTGAGTTTGATGGTCAGGGCTAAACACTGGTGAGGTTTTCAAAGAAACCAGTACCAGTTTTATTCTGAAAAGTAGGAGCTTTCTGACAAGAAATGCTTGGTTTGCTATACTAAAATACTTTTATGGAGGTATAAACAGTGTAGACGTGATCATCTGATGCACGGTCTGTCATTAGCCTTGAATATCCCTGCTAAAAATAATCGTCTTTGTGGTTTATAAAATATAAAAAGCAAAAATCAGAAATGAGATCTTATTAATGTGTTAACTGTCCCTTTTTGACAACAAGAAATCTCGTCCCTATCAAAATTTTCTTTAAAAAAAAAGAAAAAATACCTGTCAGAAATTACATCATCACTTTCTTTCAAGACTAAATGACCAAATTGTGTGTGTGTGTGTGTGTGTGTGTGTGTGTGTGTGTGTGTGTCTGTGTGTCCTGGTAAACCCTACGGTATAAAGATGGCAATAAAGATGGACATTTTTTTGTCCCCATGAGAAAACAAGCCTATAAATCATACAGAATGATGTTTTTTGAAAATCTAAAAGAGCAGAAAGTTTTATGGAATTCTTAGGTTTAGAGTTAGGGGATAGAATATACAGTTTATGTAATGTCCCAATAAAACATGGAAACCCAACATGTGTGTGTGTGTGTGATCATATCTTGCAGTTTAATGTGCCTCACATTCACTCACTACACATATTCCAACAGTTTTCCTGTTTGTCTTTCTGTATTTTTTTCTTACTTTTTTCTTAATGCACGATGACCTGAAATAATCTTGTCTTCTTTCCCCAAATTTGCACCCCCAGAGCTGTCATACAAGCATCTGTGTTTGTGTAAATGTGTGCTGGAGATGTTTCATGTCACTAACATCAGTTCAGACAGACACTTTAGAAACACAGGAAACAAAGTCTGGAAGCAGAATTAAACACTGACCAGGAAAGGGGGACACAGACAGAAGAGGTTGGGTCACAGAGAGTTGGATACATGTATGATACGACGGAAGTTCATGATAAATCCCTCTGCATGCAGTCAGTAGAAGAATCATTTTGCACACTAGTCATAGTTTATGTCACAGGTCAGAGGTTAAAGGTGAGAGGTCAGTGAACAAATATATAACAGAGCGTAGCCAATGGAATGACTAACCACAAGATCACAAGAGAGAGATGTCCCAAATAGAAATAGTGATGGATGCACCCACAGCAGCTGAATTGTGCTGAAAAGTGCTTGCAAACACACACGTACGCACGCACTCACTCACACATATGAATAAATCTGAAGGTATTTGTCAAGCACTGGGTCATTCCTGTTATATTAAACACCACCTTTTGAGCTCTGAAATAAAAAATATTGTTGTAATATGAAATTACTACAGTATGGAATAAAATTACTGCCAATTAAAACATGTTTGCTTCAAATGTTTTAATTAGAAAATAAAATATGGAATATTTCATGATTAATTGGCATTCATCATTTTAGACATGAATTTAACAAAATTAATACATTAAAATGTTAATGAAAATAAATAAAACAGAACTAATATAATAACATTTCATTTCTAGGAGAGCAGCTTAAAGTATATTATTTAATCTAATATACTGATGGAGACGTATATGTATTCCATACAGAGATTCATTATAAAGGTGCAGTACTGTCACTGCATCCTCTAATTCAACCCAGAAACTCTCTTTAGAGTCAAACCATATTGCTCTCACATAATCCTATCTTCTGTGTTGCATTATGTTCACTTTCTTTATACACCTATATGTAAGGCCTGGTTAAAACTGTTTATGTAGTAATATAATACAGTCTGATCAGATCCTAAAGTATAACATTATCTAGATTTCTAAACATTAACACACGTCAGAATGTATTTATTAACTCAACTCAACAAGTTTATAGTTTTAAGATAACTGATAAATGTACCATATCTTTACATTTAGAATCCAGAAAAAAATGACACTGAATATAATGAATTTCTAGATTATTAGATAAACATGCAGTATGATGTTGGCACTTCTTTGGTTGAAACAAACATTTCTCGAGTAAATTGAATCAAACTGAATTGCATTCATTAAAAATAAATTTGAAAAGTTTGTAAAAAGTTTCATTCTAAAATGTAATAACTGATGCAACTAGAAGGGTAAAGCATAACTGATTCCTGTAGAGTTTCTTAAACAGTTCAAGGTTCAGTTAAACTTACCTGAGATCTTGTCTTCCTTTTAAAGTATCCAAAACCGATGACTAAACATGCAGATTTTGACAGCAGGAAATGCTCACAATCTCTGGGAACGCTTGTACACGTCTGACAGATCCTTCAATCACTCACACATGTACACACACTCTCTGCCACAGCACACATACGGCTTGAGGAGAGAGAGGGAGGGCACTGAAGTGAGCAAGAGAGAGCGAGAAAGAGAGAGAGAGAGAGAGAGAGAGAGAGAGAGAGAGAGAGAGAGAGAGAGAGAGAGAGAGAGAGAGAGAGAGAGAGAGAGAGAGAGAGGGAACAAAGCTTCAATGGCACCCTTTGGCATGTGTCCAGGTAGCCCACTGTCTATTTTTCTCTCTTTCATTCTTTCTTCTACAAAACATTTCAATCTATGATGTTGGCTATTCAGCACCGCTTCAAATTAACATTCCTATGTCATTTTTACTTTATGTCAATTCTTAGATATTAATCCAATTTTAGAGCTAATTTTTAACTCAATTTTCAAGGTTAAGTATCTGGCTTCAAGAGATGAATGCAGGACATCTCTTAAAGGAACAGTAACGTCAACAACTTCTTGTTGCTTCAATTTCTTTAACAGCCTAGCAATAAAAGAACCATTCAGCCTTTTGTGACACAGATGTTAAAGGTTCTTTATTTACATTTAGTCATGTAGCAGACGCTTTTATCCAAAGCGATTTACAAATGAACTATTATGGAACCATTTAGACAATAAAGGTTAATCTACACTCTTAAAAAAGGTGCTTCAAGAGGTTCTTTGATGCCATAGAAGAACCTTTTGGTTCCATAAAGAACCTTTAACAAAAAAGGTTCTTTGTGGCGAAAAAGTTCTTCAAATTATAAAAAAGTAAGAAAGACATGGTTCTTTAAAGAACGTTTGACTGAATTTTTTCTTTGTGGAACCAAAAATGATTCTTCTATGGCATTGCTGTGAAGAACCTTTTAAGCACCTTTATTTTTAAGAGTGTATGTACATGCACTCGAACACATTCAGTATTTCATTCTTCAGTCCAAGACCAAAATAGCACCTTCTAGTCTGGGTTAAAATAGCCCACTTAGCACAGAGCTAAGCACCTGGTTTCAGTCAAACAAATGTCTCGCACCTGTTCCAGCAATGCATCCTGGGACAACGACACAGAAGATACAGTAGTACATGCTACTTTATCACTGATAACTTTTTTGAAACCAGCACAGGCATGTTAAATTCGCACAATAACACAATCGAGTTGTATACGGTACAGTTAATCCTGTATTTAGGGTGAGGTTTAGACGTGTTGTGGCATATTGAGATTATAACTTTCGCAGTTAGTTAGTGAAACTTCAACTGAGCGACTCTCAGTCTTTCAGTCCATAAACAGGTGGGACAATTGGGTGGGGTATTTATGGAGCTTGTTACATCGAGCTCTGAAAATGTACTCTCTCTCTCTCACACACACACACACACACACGTTAGTTTTACTATCTCCGTAGGGACAGTCCATAGGCGTAATGATTTTTATACCGTACAAACTGTATATTCTATTCCCTACCTCTAACCCAACCCAGATTTTCAAAAATGATCTTTATGTATGATTTATAAGCTTTTGTGCCAAAAATCCCCACGAGTTGGTGTGTATTCAGGTTTACGTCCCCACCGGCATATAAAAACAAACACACACACACAATAAACAGAAACACACATATAAGAGCATCCAACAAACACTGGTTCACACTGAAGCACAAGGGCATACTAAGAAAATAAAATCTAGCACAAAGCAACATGTATGCATAACATTTTTGTCCCCTACAAGCACTCCCACAAGTCTCACACCCAGACACACACTATGCCTTACACAAGCACACTCTGTAGCCCACACCTCAAAAGTGTTCCTGTGCTTATTTATCCGACCAATCAGGTACTCATGTTTCACGACCAACAGCAATACAGACCAGGACTTACAATTTATATCACAACAAGCAAATGTATTTAAAGGTGCTGTGTGTAATATTAAAGAGTATCTAGTGACAGAAACGCAATATAATATACATAACTATGTCTTCAGAGGTGTATAAAGATCTTACATAATGAAGCGTTATGTTTTTATCATCTTAGAATTCGTTATTTCTATCTACATACACCGCGGGTCCCCTTACACAGAATTCATCATGTTGTTTCTACAGTAGCCCTAAACAGACAAACTGCTCTACAGAGCGTTTTGTTAATATGTTATCTCCTTCGGCAAAGAAGCGAAAACATGACGACATGTTTGTTCTGTGTCAGCCACTGTAGTGCTCCAAAAGGGAGGGGCGAGCGATGGAGTGAGCCGTTGGTTGCAATTCACAACCTCACCACTAGATGCCACTAAACTCTCCACATTGCTCTTTTAATGTAAAGACAAAGTTTAATGTATTTCAACTATTAACAATAAAACATATTAAAGTTGCCATAATAGAACATTTCAAATGAAAAATTGAGAAAGTGAGTCTGGAGCAGTGTTGTTTACATTCTGCAAAATGGTCTATATCAGGGTTTTTTAAACTTTATCATTTAAACTTTTTAAACATAGGATGAATCTTTTGTGAGCTCCCCCCCTTCTAAAATACATAATCATCTATGTTTTTTGTGTGTAAAGAAAGAGTTAACTTTGTTAGATAAATAGTAAATGTGATACTATAAAGTCAATATATTGTTTCCAAACTTCAAGTGATCGTTCACCCAAAATGAAAAATGAAAATTCATTTACTCACCTCATCTCATTTCGAACCTGTATGACTTTCTTTCCTTTCACCAAAAAAGATATTCTTCCAAAGAATGCTGGAAACAGAAAGTCATTGGTCCCCATTGACTTGCACTGGCTTTGTGTCGATACAATAGAAGTGATTAGGAACCAACAATTTTTGTATATTAACATATCTTATTTTGTGTTTTGCAAAAGAAAGATTTAAAATGACAAGAGGGTGAGTAAATAATGACAGAATTCTCTTTAAAAGCCAGCTGCGCTTTACCATGGCGGATTCGCTATTTACATGGCGGAATTAGCAGACTCGAGCAGACCATCTACGGGACATCTTTATGTCCACAATAATAATCATTAGAGCACAACTGAAATGCAATTTAAAAAATGCTACATATTACTATTTAGTTGTTGTCTCTTGCCATCTGTCTCTCATCTCGCAGGCATTTCAATGGTCATCTCAGCATCACCTCAAGATGCTTTGTTAAGTATCATGGCAACATCTATAGATTTCATCATGGAGACCAGACAACACAAGCTAAAACAAGCTCTATTTCCCCTACGGATGCGCTAACCTTTAAGATGCTTGAAGGTAAGTTAAACAAACAACATGAACTCAAACAAACAAACCATTAATCTGACAAACAAACATAAGCCAGTGCTAGGAATGAGGATTAATGAGGACTAGCATCTATTCACAGAAGTGAATTATGGTGAAATACATTAGTGTAGCAAAACTCGGAGAAAGAGCAGATCAGCGCTGGAGATCAAGTTAAATGGAATAAAGGTATATCTGGATTTTGAGCGAATGAAAAGGTTCTTTGTGTATATGTCTAGTTGTTTGTGTTACAACCGGTTATAGTGGATACATAGTTTTAATTCTCATGTCTCTGTGTTATTGTTACCTGTTTTATTGTGTTGCAAAAACAGTTGAACCAAACATTTCTCCCTATTCCTGGGGGGTGGAGGTTGAAATATGGATCCCATTTGTTTGTAAATAACAAGTTGGAAAAAACCATGGCGCTCTAGTTCTGCTGCACAACACAAACTTTCTTTCACATCTGCCTACCACAACAGTACACACACACACACTACATTATCCTTTTGCTGGTTTCCATTGTAAGACGACAGACGCACACATTTTTTATTTGGCTTTTGAAACAACTACGCGTTCCAAAGCAAAGAGTAAAACACACACGCATGCAAATCAACGTATGCATGAAGGCACCCGAGGTTGTTAAATACACAGATGGGCTGTATATGAGCCACAAAGCTGACAGGTCCAAATCTAACAGATTTCCTCTATCTGCTGTTAAGCAGAACCATTCAAGACACACATACGGTACATATAAAAGATGTTTGGCTGACTTCACCTCATTTGTTATCTGTTAAACAGTATCTTTCTGAACATTCAGCACTTTCCAGAACATCTTCTAACGCTATATTATTCATTTATGTGTTCACAAAATCACAACATAATCTTGAGCCTTTCTCTCTAATGGACTTGAATTTACAACTCGGTTAAACCTAATTCAATTGTGGACAGTGGTTCCACAAATTGTAATTTGCTTTTTATAACATTAAATTAAACTGTGAACTGTTCCCAACTACCTTGTAGTGGGAACTAAACACAAATGAGTAAAACGCTATAACATTTGACAGGAAAGTCACACAACTGAAACCAGTTAGCAATAGCAAACAATTAGCATGCTAAACATAACCTTTTGTGTTTACAAAATGTAATGTACGGTGTTGGCAGGAATGTCAGGGAAAATATTGGTCACTCCTTAAGTATTTGCAAAGTAATTGTTTTTTTATATATATCTAAGCGCTATGATGTCTGCCTTTTTGTCATTTTGCCCACAGACCACATTAAAAAACTCTTTATTGTTATATTATATTCACTTTCCCTGTCCCATGCAAAGCATTCTGGGAGCTGGAAATTCTTTATGCAGTCCTAACAGATGGTTTCATCGGACGTACATGCCTGGCCCGAAGCTAATCTGTGTTTGGTTATAATATAACAATTTATTTTATATTTAATTGATACTAATATAGCATTGTATATTAATTGTATTACATTAAATTAAAATACTCAACGGTTATTGATTCTTTGCGGAGGTCTACCGGAAGTTAAGGTTAGACCACATAATGTTTGTATATGTTGTTGCTGCTAAAAACGTCTACACAAATAGATTATTGAAAATTTCAGTTTTAAAATGTAAATTCCAATGAAACTGTGCTAAAATGTTCAAGAATTGTATTGCTGTAGCTTATTTTAAAGGGACACTCCACCCAAAAATGAAAATTCTGTCATAACTTACACACCCCTCACCCAAACCTGTATAAATGTCTTTGTTCTGCTAAACACAAAAGAAGATATTTGCAAGAATGTAACCAAACAGATCTCATCCCCCATTTACTGCCATAGTAGGGAAAATAAATTCTATGGGAGTCAATGGGGGATGAGATCTGTTTAGTTACTGACATTTTTTCTAATATCTTCCTTTGTGTTCAGTAGAACAAAGCCATTTTTCAGGTTTGGAACAATCTGATGGTAAGTGAATGATGACAGAATTTTCATCTCAGAAAGTAGACAAAAAACTTCTGATGAATTTTAGTGGCACAATTAATAGCCACAAGTTTCAGGTTTGTGAACTTCACCATAACATTACATACAGTACTGTAACTAACACTCATATATAACAACTTTACATTAAATGCCTTTGTTTCAATGTTTTATATCAGATCACATCTCTTTAAGTGCAATATATATCAGTGCAATAGTTGTTAAGTGCAATATATATCAGTGCAATATCTTTACTCTGACACTTTATGTAAATACATATTATTATATTTTCTTGGTCTTAAACATGTTGTAATATACAGTACTTACTAGCCACACTTGCACATAACTAAACTGCACCTTTGTATATTATTATATTTTTATCCATATTTATTTTAAATTATTTTCTATTTCTTGTGTTATGTGTATACTGTGTGTTTAAGAGCTCCTGTAACCAGAACGAATTCCTTGTGTGTGCACACTTGGCGAATAAAGCTTATTCTGATTCTGATTTCTGAAATAAGACTCTTTTATGAATACTGTAGCATACTGTAAGTAGAATGGTCTATTAAACCATGTCCACTCGATGAAAACTGGAAGAAATTTTCACATTGACAAACACTATTTCTCCACCGAAACACATTCAACTTTATGAACACGCTCAGCTGTCATAATCAGACCACTTCCAATAGTCCTTTCCTACATGTACTGCCCTACTTTTCACTCCAGTGAGTTCTTGTACAATGACTCAATGATTCAGTCGACCCCTGACCCCTGTCTGGGCAGACCGTCAGCAAATGTCTCTTAATTCTCTGTTTTATTGGGCTAGGATTTAGGAGGGGAAGTCGTGGTATCAGAGGGGTCAGTTTAAAAGCCTGCATTACACATGAAACCAAACCCTCTTAAAGCAAAACTCCCTGCCACTGTGACATCATCACCAGGCGCCATCAAACCCAAATAGAGACGGATGAAGATGAGGATTAAGAGATAGAAGGGAGAAAAGAGTGCAAAGAATTTTCCAGAGGAACAAATAAAACAAGGAAGAGATTGATGATGTGATAAAGAGGAATATGAGGGGGAAAACTATGCGTGTGTGTGTGTGTGTGTGTGTGTGTGTGTAACAGAGAGAGAAGCAGAGACAGAATAAAAGAGTGAAATATCCAGATGTAGAATTGGATGTATGAAGAGGTCTCTGTCATTTGACAGTTTAATAGACAGACCGTAATCATGTCATAAAGTGTTGTGTAACAAAGATCCAATCTGAGATTAAAACATTTAGACAAAATGGAAACTCCATTTTCATGAAGTCTTTCCATATACTCATCTTCAACATCTGGCCCAATGTGTTACTAAATGTTGCATATGGGTAAATACTATTGCTGCGCTATTGCTGGTCAAACCAAAATGTATTCAGACACCTTTAACATTTCTCACATTATCACAGTTTATTAGCTATAGTTTAGAAAATGATAATAAAATATGACAAGAACTCAGTTAAACTGTGTCAGATAATGTCACATAACTTTGATAAAAAGGTATGTAATAGATAAGGCTAAATAGCAACAAATTACTAAGCAATGCTTTATGTATGTTTCATTTTTGATTAGCAATTAAAGAGAAAACACTTAAGCAAAACATGGTGTGAACATCAAAGTGTCTGAATAATTTTGTCCCAAATTTGTATAAATTTTTACTAATTTTGCTATCCTCACAAAAATAAACTACAGTGTACTGCACTCACTAATAAAAAATATCAAAAATTACATCTGGTGTCTGAATAACTTTTAGTTTGACTGTATATATATATAGTAAAAACAATTAACTGTAAACTGAGTGATTCAATGAGCTTTTTGGACACTATTCATATCTTTGCATATATTGCTCTTGCTGAATATGCCAGGTTTCAGTCTTTATAATGACATAATCATGATGTCATTGGACATATTTAGTGCCTAGTCATTCTTTCATAGAAGTGCAATAAACACATTCGCTCGCACACACCCGCATTCACCTGCATGCATTCACATGCAAACGCGGACGCACAAAAACACACGTAAATACAATATCCCAGTCACAGACACCAATAAATCTGAATGCAATAGTCACAATACAATTACACCACAAAACCAAACAAGGCTAAAGTTCAATATTTAGATACACAACATACAAGCTACTGATAACAGGTTAAGGTTCAATGGCTGTAAATGTTTTGGCCCGAACGCAAGAATTCGGGAACATTCAAATCTAACAACCATATCAAACGGTGTATCACAAACGTTGCATATACTGAATAAATCCACTTGACATGCCCCACTAGAATGGTGTTCCTGTGCATCTGCACCTTCTTTATTCCATACATGGCATGGTCCACATGGAATGTCCTGAACATCAGTCTGTTTTCCAGCACCAAGTAGACGTAGCAAACAGATTTTAGCATGCCAAAGTGACAGAGTCTTTGTTAACACCACTGTGTTTCTTACGTTGTCTTATGTCACCAGCATGAGTCTGAATGTGAACCAAAACTGAGTGTGTGAAGTTAACGTGTGTGTGCCGTTTCCCGCAGCCCTGTGAGTTTGGAACCTTTCGGTGTCTTGTCTGTCCCGTTATCATGACCTATGACCTGTCTCCACGTCTTCCTCTCGTTCACAGCAGCTATGTGACCTCTATGCTACACTGCATGGCTTAGAGAGCAAATAGATGTTTTAGAGTCTATTTATTTTTCTTTAGTATGAAACTAAAGATGGAAGACATCTTGTATGGAAATATGCAACACTGATATCAGAACCTTAAATAGTAAAAAGTACGCATTCACAAAAAGCCATGTAATTGTTCTGTATAGACGGTTTCATCGGACACATACGCCTGGCCCGAAGTTAACTTCCGGTCTGTTCGTTGATCAGTCTGGCTAGTGGCTAATAATATAACAATATGTATATGTTATTTCATTTATAATAATATTTTAATGTATAATATTTGTAATAAAAAGAAACCATGTACAACTGAAGCAGTGACATCATGAGCAGTATGTCACATGGTTCACATATATCATATTGTTGGTTACCGTATATCAACACAACAGTTCAGATTAGCATTTCCATTACTGAGACAGAGCTTAAAACACATGACAGTGTCTAATGCATGAGAATATATACAGTAGTAAACAAACACATGTGACACGCAGATGTGGGGTCAGGGGTCAGTACCACAAGGGTTTGATAGAGATCTTCACGTCATTGATTCATCTCAAATAACACACACATCTTACACTCATGTTTACGAGATGACATCATAATTACAAGCTACTGTTAACCAACAAGAGCAGGTATGAGAGTCAACAGAGATGTTTTCCCACAGAGTAAACAGTAAAGCTGGTGAGACTTATAAAATAAAATAATCACTTTTATTTGGCACGGAACGCCCTCTATAACCTCTCCCCATTTAATACAGACGCGTACATGTTAGAATATACATGTTTTCGGGTCTCTAACCTCAGAGCATTGCTAACATGTTTGTGCGGTGTAGCACAGTGACACAGTTGTGGTTCTCATGCCTGCCAAGCAAAATGTTTCCAAGAATTCCTTTTTGCTTTCACCCCCGTTTTTACTGAGCTCACTGTTTGCATTTGACCTTTTTCCCCAAGAAGAATTCTTCCCTACATATCCAGGCTTCTCCATCTCTCCCCTCCCTTCTCGCTTTTTCTGCCCCTTTTAAATTCCAATTCTAAATGGAAAATGGTCCATTTGCATGACAAGCCTTTTTGTGGTTCAAGGAATGAGGGAAAAAAATCCTCATTCACCCTCACGCTGGTCTCTTTCTGTCTCTCGCTCAGTGTAAAACAACAGGCATCAAGGATACTTCACCTAAGGTATGTACTGTACTTATGCATTTTCCAAAAACAAAGCAATGATCCTTCCTTTTGAGGACATTTCTGACCACGACCGATTACGTCCGGACATTTCGTACTCTCACACACCACAACTATGATGCATTACTGCACTGTTCCGACCATTTGAAGAAACGTTGCAAACAAGAAGAGTACCAGGTGTTCAGGGTTTAACAACAAATGCCTCACACAGTCAAAGGGTTGTTCAAGAACAGCACATCGTATAAGACCAAAGGCTTTTATAGCAAAGAGATTTATCGACTTTTGTTTGAGCAAAGTGAAAAGGGTTTAACAATGAAACATTTTCTAATAAAAGTTAACGCTGTGTCTTTACAGCGTTAAAGGGACAGTTCACCCAAAAATAAAAATTCTGTCATCGTTTACTGTCATGTGTTCATCAGAACAATGTATAATGTATACATATTTGGAACAACTCGAGGGTGAGTAATTCATGACTGAATTTTTGGGTGAACTGTCCCTTTAACTAGAGCAACAAGGTATTTGATCCATGTAACAAGCTAGGCATTAAATCATTACATTTTGCTGCTGGTCATGTGTATAAAGATGAACTTTGCTCAGCTTTTCTTAAATCACTTGGAAAAGCACCAACTCTCATTGAAGACTTTTGGTCACTCTTACTTTAAGTTGTTGTCATGTGAAAGACCCATTGGAGCGACAGCAAAATGTGGTCACATGATGGGATTACTTGTAGTGTTACGCTTCTATGGAGTGGAACGGCATACAGCTATAATTTGATTATAAAGCATAATCCATCAGAGTCTCATCTGCAACATATTGACTTTGTGGTTTATGGTTTTCTGCTCATGACTGTTTTTTTCTGTTTAAATTCTGATTAAATGAAAAGTCAAATAACTTTATCTTCATTCACGAAGAGCACAGAGAAAACTCAAACATCTTTCTTCCTCCGGAGGGGGGAAACAAGGGGAGAATGTTGGCACGGAAACCCAAGCTTGTTATTGAGAGCGACTGCAAGGGGCATTTTTAGAAGTACGAAGGAGGATCTCCTGCTAAGACCTGGCAACCTCATCAAAGCCCATGCCCAAGGGAAACAAGTGATAAACTGGGAAAGAGCCATTACTGGAGAAGTAATGAATACACGCATATGCTACACATGCATTGCGAAGGTGCTCCCATGGGTGAACAGAACTTCCACATCACTTTGTTTCCAATTAGTTTTATTATAATGAGAACCGTGTCTTCCTGCTGCGTGTAGCGTGTGTGTATGCGCATATATGCATCTCTCTGTTTGTTTGCCCCTTCCACTATGATATCTTTCAAAAAATGTTCCAGAAAATCCAGAGTACAAACTAAGCGCGCGCACACGGACGAGCTATGTTTGTTTATGACAGGTTCAGATAAACACGCAGGCAGTTGGCAGCTATAAGCTTTACCACACGTTAGCAGGACATTCTTCTTGACTGATAACGTTTAATCCCACTTTGGCATCCAGTGAAACAAAGATAGTGTCTGCTAACATATCATAGTTTAGATGACAAATCAAACAAATTACATTGAGAATAATGCATTCTCTAAGAGAAGCTACTGCATTTGATGGCGTATCAACCTAATCTAAAATTGCTTTTAGGAAAAATAAAATTAGAAACAAATGGCACAAAATAAATATAGACGGTTTCACCGGACGCTAACATCTG
The DNA here is from genome assembly GCA_026939265.1 of Oreonectes daqikongensis. Taxonomy (NCBI): domain Eukaryota; kingdom Metazoa; phylum Chordata; class Actinopteri; order Cypriniformes; family Nemacheilidae; genus Oreonectes; species Oreonectes daqikongensis. The sequence continues at coordinate 4,645,082 of JAOTQM010000351.1, read as the reverse complement.
GCCTAAAGTTAACATCTGGATAGTGGCTGATAATTTAACTATTTATACTTTATTTAATTTATATTAATATTTGATTGTATATTAACGTACATACTGGACATACTGGCTGTATGCAGTGTGAATCTGTGTATCAAGATGCTGAAGTGATGTTCTTGGGTGGACACCATCTACTGGATGAAAGAATAAAGGAATTAAGTGTCCTAATATGATAAATTAGCAAAGCGATTGTGTAACATTAAAGAGAAATTCTCAAATAACTGTCCCGCCTGAAAGACAATACTTAGGACCAGATGTGAAATTCTGTGGAGGACACACATACACCGAAATGCGAGAAATAAAGGAACTTGCAGCTTCATAGCACATGTTGGGATTTTCACCTTCATGCGCACACCCATTTGCATACTCTCTACTTCCAAGACCTCTCTGGGCTTTATTCCTTAGAGGCATATATCTATAGCGGCACCTCTATCACCTTACAAAGCCTGGGCACTATTTACCTCTCTGCCAAAGCCAATGTTTACAGAACCCCTTGCCTCCCCACACCTGCAAATGATTGGGGCTAATGGTTTAAGTGGAAGAATGTGAAAGAGGAAGAAGTGCTGCCTTCTAACAGGGATGATGTCATCCGGTCACTATCCTAAGAACGGATCACTGCAGGTCAAATCGAGCGAGCAGTCGGCATTCCATGCAAATGTCAACACCCCCATTGGAAAAATCAAGTGTTATGCAAAACAACAAAACATATTTTAGTCTTTAGTACAGTTAGGTCTGTATTTTATTTCATTAAAATGGTATAATAAGTGTCAGAAGCTGCGAAATATAGTGAAATGGTGAAGATGGGAAACATCACCAAGAATCAAGAATCTCTCCAAAAGGTTTTCTCCACTGACACAGAAGAAAATAAAAACATTAAGCAGTCCGTCATGAGCCAATGATGTAAAGGATGAAAGAGTAATAAACAACCCCTACAGAAGTCTGGAAGCTGCATTAGCTCACTGATTTAAAAGATGGCAGTCAGCTCTGATGTGAGAGCAGACAACCGGCTGACACACGCTGATGATGTCATTACAGATTCAGAAGATGCAAACGAAAACTGGAGCGGTTTCTTCACACATGATTTGATTTCAAAAGGGTGCGTGAGAATGCGTTCACACCCATGGCTGTGTGAAAGTAAGGGAATTGGAAAACTGAAATTAATGGATGAGAGATGTTTGTGAGCATCTAATGTATTGTAACTAAATAAAACCTCTGTAAGCAAATTCCTAGTCTGTCTACAATATATTAATGAATTTCATATATAAACTTTACTTTTAATAACAATTTTCATGTCACCCAGTAAATATTATGATATTGAATTAACCTATAATAAATATAGTACGCTCACTGTAGACTCACTGACTTTGAATACATTTACATTTACATTTACATTTATGCATTTGACAGACGCTTTTATCCAAAACGACTTACATTACATTGTACTATACATTTGTACATTTTGTATAGTAAGCAAGTGGGGGTTAGGTGTCTTGCTCAAGGGCACCTCAGCCGTTACCCGCCAGCCCTGAGAATCGAACCAGCAACCTTCTGGTCATGAGTCCAACTCTCTAACCACTGGGCCACGACTGCCCCACATACCTTATGTAAGAGTACCTTATGTAAGAAATAATGTGCAGGCAGCCAGTTGTTATTGAAGATAAAAATAATCATTTTGTTATCATTTACTCACCCTCACCTTTTGATAGCAATATGACTTTATTATTTTACAATGAAATTAAATGGGGACTTCCACCAAAGACAGATACTGACACTGGGTTGGCATGAGTCATGAGTGGAAATAAGTGACGATAAAATGTAAGATGTCAGTTGTCTTTACACAAACTGGTTAAAGTTTATATAAATTAAAATCAGTGTATTGCTTTTCAAACAGCAAATGAGAATCAGAAACAAATGTATCTCAGTACAGCAATAGATGCAACAGATACTTCAGATCTCTGAGTGTATCAGTCTGTTTATATAAACCACTGTCTGCTGTTTAAGATGAAGACCAGAGCCACACTGTGTTTACTCTGTCACAATTTCCATTTTCACTCAATATGTGTAGAGAAACTGCAATGAGATCATAAATCTGGATGTGACACAGACTATCCTCACTCTGTATTAGGACACAATGATGATGATCTACAATGTTTGGTTAAAACTTTTCTCAACAGTGTGCACAACATGAAACTATAGTGAATATAGTATGTTTGAATGTTTTGAGGGGAAGGCAAATTTTAAATTACAAAGACTATTCCAAGATCAATATATTATTATAAATTGTAAAATATTTCAAAAAGAAAAATGTACTAATTCCTTCTTGGTCATTCATATGTATTGCAGTGTTGATATCGTGCACTGCTATTCCCTGATCTGTGAAATTTAAAGGAATGGTTCACCCAAAAATGAAAATTCTGTCATCATTTACTTACCCTCAGGTTGTTCCAAACCTGTAAAAATGTCTTTGTTCTGATGAACACAGAGGAAGATTATTGGAAGAATGTTAGTAACCGAACAGAACTCATCCCCCATTTACTGCCACAGTACAGAAAAGAAATACTAAGGGAGTCAATGAGGGATGAGATCCGTTACTCACATTCTTCCAAATATTTTCCTTTGTGTTCAGTAGAACAAAGACATTTTTACAGGTTTGGAACAACGTGAGGGTGAGTAAATGATGATTTTCATTTTTAGGTGAACCATTCCTTTAAGTCTAAATGTGTGTGGTCACCCTTCATGTCTCCAAAAACCTCAAGCTATCTGTTCTACCTTCAGCCAGTCTATGCGAACTATGAGAAACATGTGATGATAAATATAACCCTGGGTTATGTAACACCTGTATGTAATCACTGCAGTATTTGCACTGAGTGTCTTTATAATATACACCATGTTCAGAGAGGTGCAGGTTTCTAAGAAAATAAACTTCATCTAATCTCTGTGAGATTGCGCAATCTGAATCAAGCTTGAAATGCAACACTCCCATCTAGAGGCTGAAAATCACACTGTCAGTCATTCATACATAAATGACACATCACATGCAATAAAATTACAATGTACAATCAATAATCCATTTTATAAGTATCCTAATAAGATATTTATTTTCCCTTTATTGTCTCTAAAAGCCATTTTTACATTCAAATACATAAATATATGCAACATCTCACCTTACCATGTTATTTTTTTTAAGAATAAATGTAAAATATCACAGCACTGGTCAATGTCAATAGCACTAGAACCCTAGGATCTATACCTGTTAAACTGGTTATCTAGGTCTATATCTCTCTATCGAAGTGCTCTCTCTCTCTCTCTCTCTCTCTCTCTCTCTCTCTCTCTCTCTCTCTCTCTTTCCAACACCTACATATTCCCTAAGAAGGTGTAGAAAGATGGAGAAAGTACCGCTGTGTGGAAAGTGTCAAGTCATGGCATGGCCAGCATTCCAGAGCCTGGCTCCTCCATGCCGGCCTGAGGACTATTTATATTGACAGGATGAGGCCCGGGTGCGGTGGAGAGCGAGAAGGAAAAGACTTTGCCGTTCCAGTGCGAACCACCACGTCCATTAAGCCAAAGTTTGTTTCTGCCTCCTTTCATTACTCTACCCACCACATGGGCAGAAATCCACTTCTGCATCACTACAAACCTCCTGTTGCTGGGTTGGAAAACAGTGTGTGCTGGGTCAAACTATCATGGTTGTGTGTTCATGCACACTAGATTCTTTATGTCTACCAAAAATAAAAATGTAAATGCCTTTCTATTCTGGATTATTTCTATATAATGAATAGGGAATAAAGACTGAGACATCACTCATTAACATTTTTTGTGTTCCACAGAAGGGCAATACCAACGTTTTCAATATATGTTTATGTCATAAGTCAATATTTGATGGTTTAAATACCCATAAGAAGTCTTTGTTAGTGTTTTTTAAAGCATAGTAAGTGAATTGTCACATCTATAACGGTCCATATTCCTCATTAATGGGCACATGGAAATTAAAATAAAATAATTATTTGTGGTCTATGAAGAGATATCTCTTCTCTATTTATAGAGTTTTATTGCTTCTGGTTTGTGCATTTTAATTCACAGAAATCCAACAAATATCCTTTTTTGTCACATTCACTGATAGTTTTCTAATGTCTGGACTCTATCATCAGGGGTTTAATAAAATATAAACAGATGAGTCAATATATTGGTAATAAATACATTCTCTGAGAATTTACATTTTAAGTTTTTACTGAAAATGTCAGTCAGCCCCATAATGCTGGAATTGCCTTGAAGAAAAAGTAATGTGGGTTCGCAATAACAATCCGAGTCGAGGCTAAACACTTGTGAACTGTCAATTCCAGTTCTGAATGAAATCAGAATCACTAGATAAAAAAATGATAAAAAATGATGTTGGTCGAAACCTGTATATGATTATTTCTTCTCTGAGAAAAAAAAAAAGATATTTTGAGAAATGTGTGTGGTTTTGTGTCCATGTAATGGAAAGCAATAGAAGGCCTATGTTGTTTGGTTACCAACATTCTTCAAAATATCTTCTTTTGTGTTCTGCAGAAGAAAGAAAGTGATGGTGTCAGTGAGTTAATATATTCTGAACAAAAATATTCATGTTTGGGTGAACTATCCCTTTAAACTTTCTATTGAGATATATGTATTCTGCACAAAATTTAAGTGTGTGACTTGTCTTGTCCCACACAAGTTTGTAGTATAAACAACACATGACTCTTTCACATGACTTTTTCCCAGCCCAGATCTTGGATTTAAATCCAGGATGGCAATTACTGCATAAAGAGTCTGCTAAAAGCAAGTTTTGAAACATTCCTACTCAAACAGCAGCTGTACACTACTTCTTCTGGTGGGTAATGAGACCACACAGAAAGTCTGTGAGTTTTTTTGGGTAAAGTCTCCTTTGACACATGTCACAATGTAGAACATTCATCTCAGGTACAGTAGCAGATGCACCGTCAAGAATATCTTAAATGTCCTGTAAACAAACACAGCGCTCATGCCACACACTCTCAAATGATCTCAAACTCACAGGTCGGCACTCTGCTCAGTCCCAATGTCACCCTAATGTGAATTCTGGGGCCACAAACTAAAGACACTGATGGATTACAAAACCTCATGAGAAAAAGCAGGAATTCCTCACTTCCACAGTGCTGGACAACATCTGAATTGCTCATTTTCCTGTTAAGACCATCAACAAACAAACTGTTCCAAGTTGGCATGTCGGCTTGAATTCCTCAAACGCAAAGCATTCGATAAGAGCCTATATTTGTGTTTCTTCATACAAACTTCGATTTTTCACTTCATTATTAAGGAGTATTAAGGAGGCACTTCCTTTCAGAAGAATGCACCAGAAGTAGTCTGGCAGCCCACCAACTAGGCTGCACTGGCTCGCAACGGCTTCTCTAAAAATAGCATATGTTTGTTTCCTAACCTTCCAGGATTGGGAGGAAAGAATATTAAATTCCAGAATGATCAAACAAGGGTTGCCTCATAGCACGCTTCCTTACCAAAATGTGATCTTATTTTTACAGTAAACCACACAGCGGGGATGCTATCTACTGGCTAGAAAAGGAATACACAATGTTTCTCTCCTTCTCACCTCATATCTCTCTTTCTCTGTTGGTTTGACAGAACATGGTAATATAACAAAGAATGACAAGCTCAGCAAGTCCCGTTTTTATAATACAAATGATATCTTACACCTTGTTTTTTGCCAGTTTACCAGACCACCACTAATATGTCCATATTCCATAATATTTGCATTGACATTTAACAAAACAAAGTAACAATTGTACCTGACTAATGGAAGTGGGTTCCCAGTCACCCGGCATTCCAAACGGATGGGAGTACCCTCCGCCACCTCCTGACTCTTCAGTTTCTGGGTGAAGTGTGGAGGAGCCATGGGTCCATCTAGACTAACCCCTTGCCCCTGATGCTCAACCACATCTGACCCAACACTAGCCTTGTCCTGGTTTGTGGCTTCCTGCTGGAGCTCTGATGAAGAGGAAGATGATGAAGGCAGCTGAGCCTGTTGCATGGCCAGCCGATGGCTCCTCGGAGACAAGTAGCCACTGTCAGGAGAAGATGAATCTTCATCACCTTGGTGATCGCCACGTGTGGAGCCTTTGAAGATGGACGAGAGCTCCTCAATGAAAGTGGCAGCTCGGCTACAGAACTCGCTGGTCGAGGCAGCTCGCTCATTGAGCTCCAGACCACCGTGGACTAGCCGGGGACGGTCTTGCTTGTATACCGGTGTGATGGATTTTTGGCAGACAAACTTCTCGGGCGATTCAGGTGCAACGCGTGGCTGGTTAGGCCTGGACATGGCTTTACATGATGGGGCATCGGCTGAGTGAGGCGTTTGGGTTAATGCTGAATCTGTGAGGGTGTGGTCTTTGGTTTCTGAGTAAAGGGGAAGGTGTTCTGTGGGGACTGGGGGTTCATCTAGGTCATTTGGGTCTCCTGCGTCACTCATGGCCTTTTGGGCCAAGTCCAAACTGAGGTTGATCTCGTCTTGGCTCAGGAAAGCAGAAAGTTCTGGAAAGTCCCCGTCCCCGCTCTCCAGCTCGGCCATAGGGTCAAAGTAAACCTCGCCGTCAAAGGGTGTCCCAGAAACCACGCCCCCAGTTCCCTCCAGGGACACACCCCCTGGAGGAGGACACGCCTCTTTCATTAGCAGAGTGAGGGGGAGTGTGTCATTCCAGCCTCCGTCCTGCATCCTGCATTCAATACATAACAAAAATGCAAAAAGGTAAATTAATCGTACACAAATAAACCAATAAAATAAAAATTACAAGTACACACACTGATCCCAAAACTTATTTGGAGACTTTTGCTTCAATTAAAAATGTAAGAATGTCTTTATTTTACAATTGATTTCCCAAATGCAAGTTAGTATTGTTCAAAATGAGCACTTTCAGGCTGTCAATCATGTTGAACATGATGTGATGGATAACCATTACCATAATCTAAAAAAGCCCTATTACACAACTAACTAGTGTAAACAAACACACAACAGAAACAGCTCATGGGGAGTTGTCGTACGATGACTCAGGGTAACATAACTTTTGACACAGCTGTCCAGCATTAACAAAAGCCTGTCATGAGGCCTAACAAAGGCATGACTGCCATTTAACACTGCTGCTCGCTTTATCTCTCTCTTTCCCATATCTGCCAGGATGTACTGTTTCTTCATCAATCTCCATCTTTTATTCCAGCACTAATCTGACACATCCAGTTTCGTTGACATATCTATGAGCTGATGAGTTGAATTAAGTGCTTTAGATGAGAGAGAGGAGTTTGAAATGAATGTTGTAGACATATATATAATTGTGCCAAAAAGATTTTTTTCTTTCATTAGAAAAGCAAAACTGTATTTAAAAAATGTTTTTGAAATTGATGACTTATACCAAATTAAGGAAGAAAAAGCAGCCAATAAGAGCCCATTACAGCCCATTTTAATATTGTTTAAAAATATTTCAACTTCAAGAAGTTGACTGATACAATACCAAGACTTCATTTTTACAAAGTCTAGGCAAACAATGGCTATGTTGAAGATTCTAAAATGGAGAATTATTGATTTAGTTTTGGATGCTTTCAGTCACAACACATATGATATTATATTATTATTATAAAAAAAAAAAACATAAATAAAGAATTTTTTTTGAATGATTTTTTTTTTGCTTAGTCTAGTTTTAAAAAGGACATTTCCAAACAAATTTAGCTTCACCAACCTTTCAATGGCTTTGTGATTGATTCTTTAGGACTTTATCATTTTTCAAGAATTAATTCAGTCTTTGAAATCCAGATAAATGCTTCTTAGTAGACAGGATGACGTTGAATTGAATATGCCTTGTTGCCAGTTCTGTTGGCCACAAGGAGCCAAATATAAATAAATACATCTTATTCTACTTAGCCTCTGTGGTGTAATAAATAATAAATATTACACCAAATGTAATTCATTTCAGATTTCATAGAGTTTCTATGAATGCAAATCTGTGCTTTATCACTTTTTGACACATAATGTTTTGTTTTTATTGATTCATGATTTTATGACCCCGCTCATGAATTTAACTTTAACTAGCTGAAACAAAATGCAGAACTTGACAGTGAGTGATGGTGTTCTCAATAACCTGTGGAAAAGATCCGTCGCCATAATTCAGGGAAAGTGTTTGGTCTGACATACCGCACACTGGTGAAACATTAATACGAGACTGTGTCTATAACACAGCAAAGCCCATGGACCAACAGATCAGGTCTCTGAGAAAACACACCTCAACTCAAATACATGCCGGCTGATGTGAATGCATGTATGAGACATATTAATGTGTTCCTGTAAACTTTATGACTCAATTTTATGAGTACAGAACATTTCCACTGTAAGAAGTTTGTTTGTACATGTAGATTTATTATTTATAGTCCATCAATTCAAAGTCGTACATCCTTGTTGAATCAACTATTGTGACTTTGTTTACTCAATGTTTGTATAAAGTGACCAGGTGTTGTATGTAAAGGTGTGCAAGCGTGTGTTTATGAAGAGACATGACAGTATGACTTTCTCTCCGTCATGGCGTCCTGCAGGCCAGCTGTTGTTATTTTTAATCCTCAAGGGCTGCGTTTCGCAGCAGCAACCACCTCCTTTTTAACACACGCACACTCTCGCTCGTTCTACATTATTTATGTGGAAATTATGGCATCTCTATTCTGTATTGATGAATTATAGATAATGGAATTATAAAGGTAACTGACAGGCTAAACAATTGTGAAAGTCAGACCGATTGACAGATTAATGCGCTTGATTTTCCATCTCTATTGTAAGTACAGCAGTCTGGCTGAATTCATTTATTTAGAATCAACTGAAATTGATCTTACGCCATACAAAAAATGGGAAATATTGACATTAATATACACTTATGCTAAATAGTACAGTACACGTCATTCATTTTACAATCTGATTCATTTCACAAGTTTTTAAAATACTGTAATAATACAGTTTAGATGATTTTACTCCAGAATGAAACTAACACACACAAGATATTGTAATGACAGACAAGAAATGACAAATAAACAAAAGAAAGGCCTTATTTTACCTTAAATCAGTTTGTGCAAACGTCTTCGTCTAAAGGTTCCAGTTTTTCTGAAGATCTGGATGCCAGAAAATGAAAAAAGATGTGCCTCTTTAACTCAGTCTCTTTTTTTTCCCTATTTCTTGTATGTCTATCTTGTTTTCTTTGTCGGAGCGCTATAAGGTGAGCCGGTTTGAGTTCTACACTGTGGCTGCAAAGTGGCCTGCTGTCCCATCTGTCTCGGGCCCTGACCGCTTACTGGGCACCGCTAAATTTGTCCCCTAGATCAAGTTTCACAGCAAAAGAGAGAGAGAGAGAGAGAGAGAGAGAGAGAGAGAGAGAGAGAGAGAGAGGGGGGGGGGGGGGGGGGGGGAGCATCCATGTGCCTGCCCCACATCAAAGAAACACACATAAATCATGATCATGTCCACAAAGACAAGTAAATGCATTTCGCAGACATACACAAACTTGACTTTTTGAACTCTTCCACATGCCACCAAAGCGCAGTTTAATAATAATACAAAGAAAATATGTTTGTAAAATGTATTGTTAGGTTATTCAATATATTATATATATGTGACCCTGGGCAACAAAATCAATTTTTTGAAATTGTGATTTTTATATCACATGAAAGCTGAACAAATAAGCTTTCTATTCATATATGGTTTGTTACGATAGGACAATATTTGGCCAAAATATATTCTGGAATCTGATGGTGCATCTAAAATATTCTAAATCTAAATATTGAGAAAATCGTTGTCCAATGAAGTCCTTAGCATAGCATATTACTCACCAAAATAAAGTTTTGATATATTTACAAAGTAGGAAATTCACAAAATATATTCATGGAACATGATCTTTACTTAATATCATAATGATTATTGGCATAAAAGAAAAGTCCATCATTTTGACCCATACTATTTTTGGCTATACTAAAAATGTTCAGTGCTACTAGTTTTGTGGTCCAGGGTCACATATAGCATATAAAACATATTATATTATATTTTATAATAAAGTATATTGCTGCTGTTCTTCTGTAACCTTGCATCTCCATATTTCACAATTTTTTGACATAAATCATTATTACTCACACCCTTTATGTTTGTCACTGGGTTTTGCAAATATCTTACCAATAAAACATCCTAAAATGTGCATGTCAGTGGTTTTTCCATTTCCTGAAAAACAGCAAATTTGGACAAACAGGGTTTCAGAAGGACAGCGACGATATGCATGTGTACTGCAGCTCAGCCTCACCTTCGATTCTTGACTGTGGACTAAAAAATCCTTCAATCAAATGTATATACAGTACTATAACACGTAAAGTAATGTTCACTGTAACAGATAAATACAGGCAGTTTCAGATCCAGTGTGTGCACCAGTCACCAAAGTTTCTTAATTTAACCGCATATCATTCCCTAAATACACTGTCATCCCATTAAGACAGCCTGCCATTAACACAGTTCTTTATATAGGACTGAGAACCCAACATATGAACGTTCTACTACTATAATCTCCAATCACAGCGTTTACATGCTCATAGGTCCCATTGGCAGACAGTAAGATCACTGCTTACTGTCTGTACGTCATGATCTACCAAGTTTAGCTGCCTTATGCTCTCTCACAAAAGTTTACCAGCTCCTCTTGTTATGCACACAGAGCATTACTTGGAAGTTCGTTTACTAGGAGAAAGTAACAATGTGCTCTTTGCTGGTTTAAGAGGTGTGTGAGATGTGGGGCAGATGTATCTATAAGTGGCGGGCTGGAGTCTATTTCAGGACCCTTATCACATTCACTTCATAAACACTGACAGCACACAGCTATTCCTGCTGCTCAACAATCAATCCACAGATTATAGTTAAGCCTCACTGACAGCAACTCAAACATACACATCACTGACTGATTCAAAGCATTACTTCATACTCACAGACCTGCATGAATGAATGTAAAAAGCCTTACTGGATAAGTTACTTGCCTCAGATTGATATGCTGTGGTTTGGATACTGGTCTGGGATGCTAGTTTAGTGTCTACACCACACTTTTTAGGATTAACCAGCAAGACATCCAAACCAGAAATACCAAAAATAACCACATTTTGTTTGTTGATTGCATAGTTGTGCTGGTCCAACAACAAACCAACACTAACTAGGATAAACCAACGTGAAAATGTATGTAAACTAGCAAAGTACTTCACACCACCCATAGAGCACGATGAACCTCACAAATATACAACAATAGTCCCTGTATAACCACTAAAAATCATAATAAACCATAAACATATTTTATTTGCTTTCTGTTTATAATATTTTCACTATCTTTCATGATCCCTGATAAACTACAACCACTAGTATTAAAAATAGTTTCGCGTTTTGAAAATGTGTTTTGGCGCATTGGTGTTTCCGTAGGCAGCATGTCATTGGCGCGTCAGGGTTTTCTTTTCATTGGTCAGTTCCCTGTACTGCACCCTGAGTATAATTGACATTTGTCTGTTTAGAATGCAAATAATAATCGAATAATGTAATAAGTGGATTTTATTATACATTTAAAAGAAGATAAGGATTGTAGAGTTTACCGTTAGTCGTCATCTATCTAGTAAGTGTCAAAACCTATCGAAACAAGCTCGTTTTGCAGCGATCTGTTGTGTAGCTTAATTTGTTCATTAAATATTATTTTTTACTGTATGTTAATATGCGTCTCTACTAACTTATTATTCGTATTAAGCACGAGAAGACAGCAGTCTGTGATACTGGAATGATCCTTGCTTTCTAAAAGTCTGAATCTGTGTGTAGGAATAAGTCTTGTTGTTCCTCCCGCAGGGTTTCAGCAATGCCATCTTTTCGCCAGGTCGGGGAGAAACAGCTCCCAAACCCCATTCTGTACATGGCCTGGTCTCCCAAGAGAGATCTGATAGCCCTAGCAAACACTTCAGGAGAGGTTGGGAATTTACATGATCAATAGAGCACAAGACACCATATGAACCAGAAGATATGTGTAATATTACTTCTGACCAAGAACCTGTAGGAATATGGTGAAGCTTCATTAGACTGATCTGTCATTACAGCTTCTCCTGCATCGCCTTGCCAACTTCCAGCGTGTGTGGAGTTTACCACCCAATGAGAACACAGGGAAAGAGATCACAGCGCTGGCCTGGAGACCTGATGGAAAAAGTACATTCAGATAACATTTTAAATGTTTTTCCTGTGGATCAAAACAAAAAATATGCTGTATAATATGACATCATTGCACTGAGAATTAACATTAAATAAATTGGTGTTTGCAGTCCTGGCATTCAGCGTAGGAGACACAAAGCAGGTGGTTCTGTGTGATGCAGAGAAGGCAGAAATCCTCCACCTGTTTTCTGTGGAATACCCTGTGACTTGCATGCATTGGATGGAGGTGCAGGATGAAAGCAGGTGGGTCTAAAGTTTACATAGAGAAGATCTGTTCTTTGTCTGTGAATTCATTTTTTTGTATTATTCTTTTTTAGCACTTTGTCCTCATTTAGCGAGTCAGAGGATGAGTCCAGCCGTTTCCTTCCAAAGTTACCAGCCCTTCCTAAAAGGTGACACTTCTCAGTTGCATATATTAAGAAAATATTTATTTTACAAAGGACGTAATGATCAGTGCTTGACCCACTTTAGTGCATGTTTCACATTTTTGCATTTATTTTTATGGCCTTTCCATTTTGCTTTGTATGTGTTCAGCTACAGCACCACATCAAAGATATTTAGGTAAGAATGCACATTTTATGTGCATAATATGCTGATTATTTGTCATTTTCTTTGTCATGCTTCTCACATTTTAATTGGTTGTTTGCTTGTGGCATGTTTTTGTTGGACTGCCTGTTTATTCTGTATTTTTCTCACGTGTTACTTATAAATTTGCAGTGAAGAGAAATCGGATGAAGTCACAAACCTTTTGGGTGATGTGAGGTCAGTGTTGTCTTTGTCGCGATCGGTCAAGCTTAAACATTTCCTGATGTTGTATTGTGATTGATGTGTGACATGTGCATTTGTACATGTGCAGACTCAATATTCTGGTGCTGGGTGGGTCCTCTGGATTTGTAGAACTGTATGCGTATGGACTTTATAAGATTGCGACGCTGAATGGGGTAAGATAGAAAATCTTAAACATGCTCTTGTTTTGCACACGGTTGATATTTACAATCTCTTACTGCTTTGTGTTTCTTTGTGTCTGTATTCAGATTTCAGGGACATGCCGTAGTCTTGGACTTTCTAGTGACCTTAAGTCCCTTTCTGTTATCACAGAGATGAGATCCACAGAAGGCAACCCTGAAATTCATTATATACAGGTATGTTGAAAACCACTAATTCCGATCTGACCGTTTTCCTCCCAGAATTCTCATTGTCAGCATTGTGCTTCTTCTAATATTAAACTATATTTTCTCTGATGTATGGACAAGTTTGATTCATACATGCTGAAACAGCACCACTTGACCTCCAGGAAATCTTTTTTTATTACATTTGCATTACATCTCTTCATTTACCCGATGCTTTTATCCAAAGTGACTTACAGTGCATTCAGGTTATACGTTTTTTTCAGTTTGTGTTTCCTGCGTGACTGCTACTATCTGAAGGTTTTTGTTGTTTCGGCCTGCATGTGGTAGAGGTTAAAATTACAAGTAAACAAAATGCAAACAGGTTGAGTCACAGCTGAGACTGTCAGGTTACGGATGGCATTTGTGTATTGCGTGGAATGTGTGGATAACAGTGAATTGTGTGTGTTGCAGTTGAACACTGGGCTGCTTTCTTTATGTCTGCCTGAGTTGACCAAGATGGCCCGCAAGTTCACACACATTTCCACGCTGCTACAGGTAAGTGTCTCCATGTTGTAAATACAGTGTGCAGTAATCCTGTCTTAGGGTGCACCATACAAACATTTGTTTATTTCGTTGTCTGTTTTGTGTAGTATCTACGTCTCTCCCTCACTTGTATGTGTGAAGCGTGGGAAGACATCCTTATGCAGATGGACCTCCGTCTCACTAAGTTTGTCCAGGTTAGAGGTCATCACATCCTAGCCGGTCACAAACAAATAAACATGATGGCAATAGAACCTGTAAAGAATTGTATTGATTGGCAACCCTAATATAATACAGTTATGATTTGTTAGAAATATAAATGATTGCAATTGGCTCTTTTGATTGTTCTATAATTTCTTTTGATCGATCGATCAATCTTATTTTACAGGAGAAAAATACAAGCACTCAGGTGCAGGATGAGTTTCTGGAGCTGCTGCTGTGGGGCCATGCAAGGTAGATGTAATTCTGTTTAAAAACCCTTTACAGGAACACCTATATACAGTAGATCAATAAACTACTCATGTTGCTAAATGTCTTTCTTGAATAGTGCAAAGTTTATTTCCTACTTGGCTTTTAATGCATTAAAATGAAATCTACTGATGCTTGTGTTTACTGTAAATTTCCAACAGGGGGCATCATTCAACTTGTTAAAGTTGTAAAGTTTAAATGTTTATTTCTGGTCTTGTTTCTATTTTAGCCCTGAACTTCAGGCTCTTCTCATGAATCAACTCACAGTCAAGGTAAAGCTGTTTGGACAGGTTCACTGAATTATTTATACAACAGTTACTTGCTTCATTTGTTATAATAGTTTTTTAACCATCCAGGGCTTGAAGATGTTGGGTCAGTCCATTGATTCCTCCTACTCCAGCATTCAGAAACTTGTTATCAGTCACCTGCAGAGGTGCGTATAATTCACAAAACGTATTCAGTTCATCTTTGTTGTCCACTCATTGAGTGTTTTGTTTTTCTCACAGTGGCTCTGAGGCTTTGCTGTATCATCTGAGCGAGGTTAAAGGAATGGCCCTCTGGAAGCAGAAGTTTCAACCTCTCGGTCTGGATCCTGCAGCCATCGAGGGTCATTATTTTTGCAATTCATTTATTAGAGATGATTTTAGTATTAATCAATTAAAATTCTGTTTTTTCCAGAAAGCATGTGTTCCTATTATTATGTAGAATAAAATGGTAAATGTTTTCTACTGTATGTATCTACTGTAGATGCCATTGTAGCAGTGGGTTCTTTTACTCTGAAAGCCAGCGAACTTTTACAGTGGGTTTCATATCGTTTCTTTAGAGGTTTGAGTGTTTGTTCTGTACTTAATCACAAACTACTTAACATTTTCTTGTGTCCTGATTATAGAGTTATTGATAAAAGTATGAAGAATTTCAAAGCCTTTTTCCGGTGGCTGTATGTTGGTAAGATCTGATTTGTTTGTGTATTAGCGTTAGCATTCAGATAAGTTGAATCAGTCTGTTGTATTGTAACTGTTTTTGTATTTTGCAGCAATGCTTCGAATGTCAGAAGACCATGTTCCTCCTGAACTTAATAAGGTGAGAAGATAAAAATACAATTTGGAACACTACAGAGCTACTAAGCAAAAAAAGGTAATATTGGTATGCTTGTGTGTTGTTGTCTACAGATGACTCAGAAAGATCTGGCTTTTGTGGCTGACTTCCTATCCGAGCATTTCAGTGCTGTAAGTAAATGAGAAACTTCTCATTTAACGTTTAAGAAACATCTGGAAAACCTCTCTAAAGCCCATCTCCTCATGTTCTTTTTCAGAATGAAGAGCTGTTTGATCGGAAAGGGAAGTATTTCAACGTTGAGCGTGTTGGGCAGGTGAGGATCTACTGTGAATTTGCATGTCTGCTCTTTTTCTGTATGTGTAACTTTTTTGTTCTGTGCCTTGCAGTACTTAAAGGATGAAGATGAAGACTTGGTATCCCCGCCCAACATGGAGGGCAACCAATGGGTGACGTTTGTTAAGCAGAGCACTTACCTGAAAGGTGGAGTCACCTTCTCCCATTAGCACATCTCAAACCTGGTTCCAATGTCATCTTTAAATCTGGGGAAGTAAATTGAAAGATTAGAAATGCAGTTACATGTGTGTTTGCTTGTGTTGATTTGTTGCAGACAGTTCACTGCTCTTCCCAACCTACCCACAGAAGTCGCTCCACTTTGTCAAGAAAATGATGGAGGCCACTATTGATCTGTGCTTACAGAAACCAGCTGTAAGTTTTTTTTAAACAAAAGATGACAAAAGGACATTCTGATGAAATTGGACACATGAACGTTACAACACCAGAACAACAGTTTTACTCCTGTTCTGTTTTAAAGCTTAAGATTTGGTTACTGTCTGTTGTGGGTTGGGTTATTTAGTGTGTATGAATTTTTGTCACCCAGAATACACACACAAGCTACAATATGAGTCTCTTACAGACCTCAACAAAGATCTGTCTGACCCTGGCTGAATCTTACCACCCCTGTGAAATACACAAAAGTAACATTTGTTCACAACAAACAGGCATTGACATTCTGTCCTGTTCTCTCACTCGCATACATACTGTACCCTGTCCATTAATGGTCTCATAGCACGTCTGTCATATATAACAGAACCATTAACTATATGAAGTGCACTCTTTACTTTAGAACTAATGCATCTGACTCCTAATCATATGCCTGCCTGAGTGGTGTGTGTTTATGTGTGTTTTTCAGGAGGTCATTGGAAGTTCAATAAAACAAGCCATGTGTTTACGATTGTACACTGTTCCTGAGAGGTAATGTGTGTTTCAAATACATACAGTATGATAAATAACTGAATCTGTAAATCCTTAAACCTTTTGTTGTGCTAAGGGTTTAAATGAACAAATTGCTCTAATTGTTTCTTGAATTGGTTATTTTTATGCTTATTATAATAAAACATTTCTGTTTTATTTTTTGTATTTTTCATAGCTCAGAAAATATACCTCGGCTGTTTGAACTTCCTTCATTGTAAGTGACCAGCTGCACCAGCTGTATCTCCATAATGCATACCAAATATTTATGTTACTGGCCATTCACAACTTCTACAAGCCCAAAAATAAATACAAAAACCAGATGAACAATTCACAGCTTAAATATTTATTATCAAATCTGTACCAGTGGTCTAATTGTAAGTGTAGGCTCATAGTGATTTTGCATAAAAATAATCTTTTTGTGTTTTTTAATGATGATTTCTCTGTTTAAATGCAGGTGGAATGATAAGACAGCCAGTATGCATTATGTAGTATTCTGCATGCCAGAAGTCTCTCCCTCTAAAATCTATATTATGAGAAGAGCAACAGACCCCAGCAGGTATACATACATAGCATTTATTCTTACCCCTCGTTCACATTACAAGCGTCACTGCAAGTCGCCAGGGGTTGGTGGTTAGGTCGCTAGTGGTGACGCTCACTGCAGGAGCTGGAAGGAGAAGAATCACGTGATCTCCCATCTTCTCTCCTATTGGCTGTCGCTCCCAAGTCGCTCCTCATTTGCATAAACGTTTCTCAACTTTGTCGTGTCACTAGACACATCCCATCTGGTCGTCAGAAGTCAGCAGCTGTCCATTGAAATGAATGGTATCATGTCGCTTGTAATGTGAACGGGGCATTAGGGTTGTTGTTTTATCTCTTTTTTTAAAAGAAAACTGTTAAGGTATATAATATTCTGTGTATGTATGTTTCAGGTCTGTTCCTAATGCTCTGGTGGCTGTTAACCTTAACAATCCTCTTAATTCCAGTATAGATGATGAAACACCAGCACAAATTTCTGCGTAAGTTAAGCTTTATGATATATGTATCCCCATTATTTGATATTTAATCGTGCAGTGTGTCACTATGTGTGCGTTACCAAAATTGTGTATTTTAGTGACTTCTCGTACACTTGTCTCGATGCCCGTTTCTATGACGACGAGACATTGACGGTAGTATTGCGAAGTCTGGAAGATGATGAGAATAAAATGCGTGTCCTCGCTCAGCTTCCTCTTAATTCTGCTTTGAGATGGGAGGAGGAGTTTATCTGGGACCTCACACTCAGGTACAACCAATGGGTTGATGTAAGATATTAAATACAATAATATTTGTTATATAGGATTAGCTGTGTTTTACAGCACTCACTGCATGTTATAATGTTAATGCTTTTGTATGTGGCCTGCTAGCATCTCTGGTCCTAAATAAGAACTCTTAACATGTCATTTTTGTTATTGCATGTGTGTCAGGCTGGATCAGCAGACTGGAGGGATCCCCGTTCAGGCTTTGACCTGGGGTAACCAGAGCAGAGAGCTGGAGAACATTAAAGCTCAGTTTGTGGCTGTTAATGGGGTCCGCAAAGTTGCCTGTGTGGTAAGAATGACAGGCTTTAGTGTGTCATTACTCTTCTCCAAATACTCCAAATCATTTTGTAATATTTACAAAAAATATATATTTTTCAAAAAATATTATACAATATTTGGTTGATTTATTATTAATATCTTTGATATCTCAAATTAATATTCCAACAATGCTGTCATAACATTATAATCCTTGTTTGTCCACTTTCTCATCAGCTGAGTTCCAATCTGAGGCATGTGCGTGTGTTTGAGATGGATGCAGAGGAGGAAGAGGAGGATGAAGAACGTTCTGATGAGTCACAGGAAATGATCTCGGACCAGGACAGACTCGAGGAAACACTGAATGATCAGAGCGGCACTGTGGACGGAGAACATGGAAGGGTGGGAGGGTCTAGGGATGCTCAGGGGACAGGCCAAGAGTCAGGAGACATTCTGGATGACACTGCTGGATCAGATACACTTTGAAGTGTATCTTTAACAACTTTATGTCATTATTGTGCTTTATGCACTAAAACAATATTTTTTTATAAAGAAATCTGATAAATGTGTCACATTGTCATGTGTAAATAAATGGATTTACTATACAGTAGTACAAGCTTGTTAAATGGGCTTGTGAGGGTGTATTCTTTTTGTTTCAAACAAACCTTCAATGTATTAGAGTTTTCATTTAGGAGTCTCTGAAAATATTGGTATGATATAATGGAAAACGGTATGTTATATCATACCATTTTAATTCAAATAGTTAAAATTGTCATAGAATTTCTTTCAGTGGTCATTACCTAATAACTTGAGCATCATATAATATCAATGTTAAGTAATATTCATAAATTAAGTTTATATAAAGTGTTAAGATATAAGAGAAGATCTAGTTTTTTGTTATATTGGAACACCAATTCAACTCGAGGTTAAACACTTGAATTGGCCAAAAACCTGACTTGGGAATTTATTGTCTCTGCACATGTAAAAACTCATTTGGTTCAATAACGATCAGTTTTCTTACTCTTTTGTTTACCTAAACACAAAAATGTCTAAGAATTGATAAGTGTTATTTTGAGAGTTGGAATCAATATACTGTATATAGATGACATGTCACCTTAAAATTATATGGTCCTATCTGCATTCTGAGCAGTTTTGAGATATTGAGCTTCAAAGTTTTGCATTCCAGCAAACATACATAAAATCATACAAATTGTTGGAAATTATAAGGTTCTATCTAGCAAAACATTAACTGAAGCAATACTTATATAAAACATAAAATAAATGTTGTAGTTGACTTTTGATATTTATTGCTTTTTATGAGATTTTTTTTAAATATATTTTTTTACAAAATCTGTTCACTAAACAACAGTAATAACATACGCTCGCCTCTATAATACAGAATGGCTATCGGAGTTATGATGCGCGTTCATGGAAAGTGTCGCTCCCAAAAACGTGCTCGTCCCCGCAGAGGCACGTGATGACGTCTTACACCTCTAGTTTCTCAAAGATTTCCCAGTTAGCGACTGGCGGACAGTAAAGATGGCGACGGAGCTCATAGTGTGTACGAACGCCCGGAGAAGATGACGACGATAAGATTAGTAACTTTCGAGTCACTGTGTTGACAGCGCTCTCTTTAACGACCTTTAGACAAAGCGTCGCTAACTTGTTGACTTTGGTGGTAGTTGATCAAACCCGACAGACGCAACCGGCTACGGACGGTTTAACCATGGAGGATATCAACTCAAACATAAACGCGGACTTGGAGGTGCGGAAGCTTCAAGACTTGGTGAAGAAACTCGAGCAGCAGAACGAGCAGCTCCGGAGTCGATCCAGTCATCTCTCTTCCTCTTCTTCCGGTGGAAACACCAGACCCGTGAGCGCCGGGTACGAGTCTCCGGGTGCGGCGACGGGGCTCGCCGGGTTCACTGGGGTGGGGTTCGGCGGATCGAGGGGTTTCAGCGGTGTTTTGGAGAACTCGCGGCTGAGCCCCAGACGATCATATCACGGCAGTAGTTACGGAGGGGGATATGACAGTGACACCGGTTTTTGTACCACTTCTAACACAAGCGCCACGTCTTATTACAACGACTCGTTGGATTTTTTCGAGGACGGGGAAACTTCGGTATTGGACGAGGTGGAGATCCTCGATTTGGAGGACATGGATTGCCTCAATGAAGAGGAAGACAGCTGGTGAGTACAGAGAGAGAGAGAGAGGTGTTTAACCCCTATCCGAGGAATAACCTCCTTACACACCCTTCATGTGTTCAGTTTGACAGACGCGCGCAGCTGTTTGTTGACGCCGCAGAGAATGACGAGTGTTCGGAGGAATGCGCGTGATGCATTGTTGCGTGAAATGCGTTGTCTGAGCCCACCGTCCCTGCGTCTGTGAATCGTATTAGTTTAAACCATTGACTGCTTGCCTGTCATTGATGTTAACCCGGCTGTCATCTGTGTTTAATGTGCTTACTGCCTTATGTCGGTCTGTCGATGGCTGTGTCCCAAAATCTAACGAGCTGCCTGCGTAGATAACATTTGTCGTTGCTGAGCCTGTGTTGCAGCAAGCAACAGATTGACACTTACTGGAATGAGACATTATGTGTTTTTATTATATTCTTCACTTAATAAATCTTCTGAATGACAGGCATGTGTCAATGATGTCATTAAAGTCACACGTTTTTCTCTGTAGGCCTCAGGTATGGCAGAGCAATTCAGTTTTATGACATACATGTACTTTTCCGAGTCTGATATGAATCTTTGCATACTGTACATGGTCATTATCTTCATCACTATCTCTTTGCATTTACTTCATTATGTCTTATCAGGTAATCTTATCAGTTTTGAGGTTCAGTGTCCGTGTGTTGTTTGCGTTTGCTTTAATCACTGTCTGTGTAATTTTGTGCTTTAGAGCCGTTTACAGAGACATCCCTCTCCCAATCTTGTAATCCGGATTCCGGACACGATCCCGTTCGGTTTGAATGCTGGGAAATCCCTGCGACAGCTGGAATCCAAGCTAAAAATGAGCTAATAAACACCTGTTATACCACATAAATATCTTTTACTTGGGGGTTGAAAGGACAATAAATGTTCTTATCAAACCAAACAGATCCGAATTAATTGCAGAATAAAGGCGCGTAATTGATTTAATTATTTTAGTCATGGTGACGGAAAGATAAGATCGTGTTTTGTTTGCCTTTTCTGTTATTTAAAGTCACACAAATCCTCTAACAAGATAAAAAGATAACGTGTTTATGATTGTGTCGAATCGATGAACCTGTGACATGAGCAGACTAGGATCACAGTAATCCAAACATCCCGCAGAATCGCTGTGTGTGCTGCTTTTATACCAGGAGGAGATCAGCTCAATTTCATTCACTTCACAGGAGAATTGCTTGCCATGAGAAATGCTTTCTCTCTTCCTCTCTCACTATCTGAGAGGGATTATCCCGAGTGCCAGATTCAGTCACCAACTTTGCATCGCCATCAGTCCTGATTAAAAAGTCTGTCTGGCTCTGTGCCATAACTATAAACCATTAAATCACAGTCATTGACTTCATTGATTCATATGGTTCTCTGTCACCTATGAAATGTTTGAATAGGGTGTTATTTACTGGATGCAATTTAGAGCCACCCAAATATTTTTTTGATTGTTTGTCTGGCCTCAAGGTTAGGACTAACATGACAATACAGATTCCTTCATTGTGATGTTTTGGATGATTTGTTTAGGAGGTGATCCAGACCAGTAGCTGCCAACATCTGAGGCTTTCAGAAAACGACTAATGCAGTGCATTTCTGTCTATTCCCTCTTCTAGCATTTCCTCTCTCTTATGTTTCTCTCTTCAGCATTTGCCAGTTCAGGACTTTCTTTAAAATTTGATATTTTTTAAACACTAACAGGTGTTTGTGTCGGTCCATCCATTTGCTAATGTGATTTATTATTTTAAGTTCACTGTCATGCCAAAGACGCCCAGATCTGCATGTGAAGTTATTTACACAAATCACCAAAACACACACCTAACTTCAAATTCCACCTGACTGACAATATTACTAATAAATGTAAACGTTAACTATATAGTAAACAAACAACCGATGTCCTCACCTATGCAATACTGTGCCAGGCCATATTAAGCTGTATTAATTCAGGTCTTAATCACTAAGCAAAGCTGCTTTGGCTTGCACAATATTAAAGTGCTGTGTGCAGAATGCAGTTTACACCTCACCCTGAATATTAGAGAAACTTTTATTGGGTCATTTGGCAGCAGGCTGGTTTTATTTTAAGCGAACGGGTTGTTGAGTAGGTCTTTGTTAATCGACACACCGTCAAACTTCCCCACCCAGCATGTCTCTGTATTAAATGTAATTTTCATGTGCAGGATATGCGATGAGAACATGTGTTTGACCTCTGGGTTGTGTTTTCGCAGGTTGTATGAGGGGAAATTGAACAGTCCTCTGCAGAAAGCCTTGAGTCCCATCGTGTGGTGCAGACAAGCTCTGGATAACCCCAGTCCTGAGATGGAGTCTGCCAAACGTTCTCTCTTACACAGACTTGACCTTACCATGACAGGTACTACAGGCACATACTTTTGATTTGAAACTGTTGTAAATGTATTGGGTAAACTCCTTTTCGGGTGTGCTGATATTAAATCACAGTTTGTGTTATTACACTTGTCTGTGCGTGGTGACATTGCACACACATGTGAGCGGTGAGGAGCGTGATTGTGTGGTTTTTCTGGGATTAAAAAACGGGTTCTTGGGAAGGCAGAGCATCTGTGGTTTCTCTTGCTCTGAATGACTCTGAACAGAGTTTCTGGGGTGGAAAAGTAAAACCCGGAGTGAAGCAGAAGTCATAACTGAACCTTGTCGCTTCACAACACTCACATACTCTGTTCCAGTCTGTGTGTTGCTTTTTACAAAGTAAAACTAAATGATTTGGCTTGTTCTGAAACCGCTTTAACTGGAAGAGAAAAATACATCCAAACTAAATGATGTTTAAAACTATCTTTGTTGATTTCTTATGTTTGGTTTTATAAGATATACCGCTTCCTCTTTTTCAATCTCTGTTCTTCATGTCCTCTCTATTTCCTCTTTAGCCCTTTACCCATTCGATTTTGGCTCTGATTTTCTCTCATCCCCACTTTCATGCTGTGATCAGTCTGTCACAACCACGTGTATATGTGTATTCAACAGTTAAAAGTACATGACGTACATTCAGCTGTACGTCCATCAGCCCGTCTCTCCTCTAATAATATAGTTAGAGAAGAGTCATGACAGCTTTCGCTTTAATATTATTTGTAGTCAAGATGGCTATTGCTGTTTTTAGTCAGGTATGCCCATGTGACATGTCTTAAATTAAGCAGATCCCTATAGTTGGGTGCTGACTGTCTACAAGCCAGTATACTGACATGTGACTGCCTGACTGAGGCTTTCAGAACACCCAATGATATTTAAGCCGAATGACACTTTTACCAAAGATAATTCCTTGCTGATATAGTTCATTCTGCCTTCTATCAATTTGGACAACAATGGACTGGAGTCATTCCAGATCATAGATCCACAGGTTTCAATTAAAAGATCCGATCTGCAGCATCAGCCTTTGGTTAGCATTTGGAATGGCTCCAGGCGTGAATCACTCTTGTCATTGTGTGAAAGAGACAAGCGTATGATGTCATTGTTGAAAATGGGCTCGTAATTTCATCAGTAATGAAAGAATCGGTAGAATGTTTTCCATTTTACATGGAGGGGAAAAGAGTTAGTTTCAGATATTATTATTATTTTGTTATGATATTCTCATTTAAACTACCTCTAAGTCAGTTAAAACAAGCCTGCTCTACTGACACTTTAATACAGACCGATAAGTTTTGCACTACATTACATTTGCACTGTTGATATTTTCATCTACACTGTTGTTTATTTCATCTGCACCATTTGATTTGATTATTCATCTGCACTACTGTTTATTTCATCTGCACTGTTGTTTATTTCATCTACGCTGCTGTTTATTTAATCTGCACTGCTGTTTATCTCATCTGCACTGTTGATTATTTCTTTGGTCTGCACAATTATTTCGGTTACATATCCCTTGCTTGTAAAGTTGTTTTGTGTACATATATAGATTTTGTATTTATCTGTAATTTGATATATTTTTTTTGATATATGTTATTCTATGTTATCTGTATGCACCTATAGGGTCTGAGAGTAACGCAATTTCAATCCTCCACTTGTATGTACTGTACATGTGGCAGAATTGACAATAAAGCTGACTTTGACTTTGACTTTGACTAAACAACCTTTAGAAGAAAGTTGAGGAAACTATTTAGATTGTTCAGTAAATGTAAATTCATACACTAAATCCATTGCTGGTGGGTATGTACCTCATGCTGACTGTGCAGGGTGTGTGGTGCTGTTTCTAGGTTACCTGAGTCATCTGTAGTTCCCTTGAGGCTTTGTGAGGTGTGAGAGCAAGTTTAGTCATGTGGGATGCATGGCAAGTCTTCTTCCTAGTGTCCACACCTTTACAGGCTTTTATTTCTTTTTCTTCAACTTTATTTGCTGTCTTCAGATATGTTGTGGAGGTCATGGGCACGGCTGTGTGACAGTAAAAGAGGACAAAACATGTTTACACGGATCAGAGGTTCCACACAAAAGGCTGTTAAACGTGTAGTCTGTTCAGCATGAGCATCTCATGAGCTTGGTTTATAGTACTTTTTGTCATAAAGTAACTTCTGAAGCTACCTTCTAAGATAACTTATGTGTGGTAAAGAAGGATTCTGATGTAGTGTTTTAAGTTTAGAAGGCATTGACTTAAATTGGCTGTAAGTTGCTCTGTAAAACATTTGGATGACAGATCTGCTGATCCAGTCTGCTGTTTGGTGTGTCTGTTTGTCTAGCCATGGCAACCCTTCCCGGGGCTTCACACTTCATTCAGAAATGCAAACAATTCCATGAAGTTATGGTCATTACCATGGTGACATTCCTCACCGGACATGAGGATAAAGGCAGAGACTGAGGATAAAAAAGTGTGAGGTTTTCTTAGCATTTAGACTTTATCACATGTTCCACTGACATGTGCAGCATCTGCTTGTTTAATCTCGTTCTAATTTGTATGATGAAATTCAGAGACTGCTTCAGATGAGTTATTTGGTGTAATTTTGGTGGTTTTGGTAATCTAACCATCTCACAATTGTTCATAAATAGGATCTAAAATCCTAATGGATATTTCATCATTCAAATAATTAGAAGACATTTGCTAACCTGCTGGAACAGTAGTGTACGGTATGTGAAATATAGTGTGTTTTTTTAACCGTAAACCACGTAAACACACTGTATTACACCAAATACACACCAATAATGTTCGTTTTAGCCATCCCATGTGACCCCTTTAAAGTATACAATATTCATGGCTATACATCTCAGTATTATATACAGAACAGTATTGTTGTTATGCAGTGAGTCAGCAGGTTCTGCTCCTTTTTAGAGACCCTTATGGTTGTTTACAGCTGAGATTTTAGCACAGTCATCTTTCTTTTCTCATTTCCTGTATTTTCTGCACTTCTGGCATGTATAACGGAGCTTTCTCTTTCTCTTCAACCTCAACTGTGCACCTTCAAATCCACTGTTGCACAGGTTTGACACCAGATTCACTCATATCCTGTTCACTTTCAACATCACTCTTCATGTTGTTCTTTCTCTTCAACCCACCCTCCATATCTTTTGTGTCTGTATCGTCTGTGGCTCCTCATGCTCTCAGCTGTTGCTGTTATTCAAGAGCTCTTCTCTTCAGTTATTGCAGCACTGCGAGTTCTTTCTTGTATAGTTTGCACTCTAGTGACCTTTCATTGGCCCCATAAAACAACTTTTATATGGGCAGATGCACAGCCTCATGTTCATTATGCTGAAAGAAATGGGTTGTGAATGACAGACAGAGGTTAGCAGACATTTAAGTCCAGCTATGCTTATCTTGTAATGAGCCCTGCTGTCTTATTATTGTCAAGGTAAAAATAGTGCGCTTAGTAAAGGACCTTTGCAGTATTTTTAGTTTGAAAGTCATTTAAGGACTCAACCCTCCTCACTGTGAATTTGTTGCTGGACAAGTGGTTGTGCTGTTGATCACTAATACGAGAGAGATGCACAGTTTATTCAATAGACTTGATATTTGTATCAACTATTCTTGAATTATTAAAGTAGAATGTGTGTCTTTCTGTCGAAGTTTTTTTTGGGCTAGAATAAGTTGTCATGTGGATCAGACAAGGTGGTTTCAGGCTAGGTTTTAACGGCGTTCCAAGATACGCCAAAACTCTCACATGAGTCATCAGTTTTAAAGAGTAAATAGCTTGTGATTTTTAAGGGTCTACTTTAGTTTATGTAGTGTCCGACAACAGGTTTATGTACATACATGTGTAAAAACACAATTATTTTGTAATAATCAGCAGTTTTTATTACCTTACTTCTTGACTGACTAAAATGATTCGTTCCGCGAATCTGTCTAATCCCCGCCTTTCTGCTAGTCTAGTCTGATGTTATTGGTCAGATGGTCTAGTCTGGTTTAGCGTGTGTGATCAAGTTTTCGCTGGCAGGCGAGGACTATTTCTAGTGAGAACCGGACTAGATCACGAGTCGTTCGCGTGATTCAGAGTCGATTCCCTTTTTTCCAAGCCAATAACTTTGTTATTTATTCACCTTCGGATTTACAACTTGGCAGACTGTTTACTTTCAAACACTGCAACATTACACACTGCATGAAATGTAATTTTGATGATCTCGTGGAATGTACTCTTTAAGATTAATATTAGTTATTTGGTGATTTTATTTGTTTTTATTGATCATTAAGCTAATACATCTAGTAATGTGTTCTGTTGACATACTGTATGATGCTAAATGTCCTTGATGCTGATGTCCTGGTGTTAGTGGTTTACAGCAGTCTGAACATCACTGATCTGGGCTCTTTGTGTCAGTCCTGATTTGGTTTAGTCCCTACTAAATGAGGACAGACCTCCCTCTTGGCGTCTTTTTTAACACATACACAGCACTGTCAATCAGCTGAAGGTCAAAGGTCATCTCCTGCAGTGGTTTGTATACTGAGAAAGCAAAGCAAAGCTGTTGTTGACATGCAGTCCCTCCCGTACAGGATGTGATTCTGGCAATGAACTGTTGCTGGCCGAACAACAGACAAGTGCATAAAGTAATACAAGAATATCATTTTAATAAAAACTGTCAGATGTGATGATTCATTGTGTATGTATTTCTTCTTATCTTTTGTATCAAGGATTTAGACCTTTAGATCTTAGGAGCTCTACAGCCCAAGTGTCGCTTTGATCGGTTTCATTATAATGTATTCAGAATGATATGAAAGAACTGATCTCGCATCAGCGCTCTCACTCGTTGGCTTTGAGTTGTGTGCACATACTCTCTGTATTTCTGGTGGAGTGAAAGTTAGTTTGATCGATAACGCTTCTACCAAACCTCATTGTATTCCACAGAAGAAAGACTTTTCGATGGGGAACCACGTGATGACTTGATAACAAAATCTTTACGAACTAACCGTAGTCCTACGAGTTAATCCAAAGTATCAACAAAACCTTTATAACTGTGTATTCTAATGCAGTTAAGTGGTTGATCTTTAAGGAAGTGAGTGCAGAGGGCATGGTGTTGTTGTTGTGCTTGAAATAGAGAGAAAGGCTGGGTGGTGGGGGTGTATACATGGAAAGAGGGAAGGAAGAGTAGGAGTCCTGGGGAAATGGCTGTAATGACCTCTTGAGCATCCAGCTGCACACATACTCTGGAGATGGGTAAAATATTGAATGCTTGCAGTATTTCATTTACTCACTCTCTATATGACTCTTTCTTCTGTAGAACACAAAAGAAGATATTTTGTCTTAGTGGTGTCCATACAATGAAAGTCAAAGTGTTGTTTGATTACCAACATTCTTCAAAATATTTTATTTTGTGTTCTGCACAAGAAAGACATATGCAGTAAAACATATGCAGCCTCATGCTTCAATGGTTGCATTGAGTCTATGTGTGAGAGAAATGAATGGAAGTTAATGACATTGCATTCACTTAAATGACTGACAGTAAAGCTGTTGTGAGTATGAAGCTTTGTACTCCGAGTCTGAATAGATTGAATTGTCTCCAATGAACTGCACTTCACAGGCCTCAGAATGATGCTCTGTATTGGCAATGCCACATGCTTATATAGACTCTGTTTAAACCTTATTGTGTATCTGTGCATATAAATGCATGTTTAAAAATGTTATTGTTTTGTTGTCATGGTGTCTTTTTAAAGTAACATTAAGAGAAAGGCCATAAAACACTTGCTCACATTCTACATTCTACATTAAAGGTGCGATGTGGAGATTTTTGCGGCATCTAGCAGTGAGGTTGCGAATTGCAACCAACGGCTCACTCCTCTTTTGAAGCACTACGGTGGCTGACACATGACAAAGATGTCATCACTTATTTACAAAACATGCTTCAAGTTTACAAATGCATGTACAATGTTTTTGCTTTTTTCGTCAACAGCAAATAAGCGGAGGAGTCTGTACAACAGTTCCTACAGTCCTCAAGTGAACTACGGAAGCCCGTATAGCACAAACGCGGCAAACAGTCCGTACAGCAGTGGTTTTAACTCCCCCTGCTCAACACCATCCAGAGTGCCTGTCGTCAAACAGCTTGTTCTGCCTGGAAGCACAGGTAAACTCCTCCTATACTTAGAAAGACCTCAGATCTCTGTGTTTAAAGTTTACATTTATTCATTAAGCAGACACATTTATCCAAAGCAACTTAAAATGAGATTGAAGTTGCTTTTTATGATGGTGTTTTAAATCTGTGTTATGTGTGTGTGTGTTTGTGTGTGTAGGTTACCAGCGTGGATCGTCAGACAGAAACGCACAGGCAGTGAGCCCACAGTCCTCAGTAGACAGTGAGTTAAGCACATCAGAAATGGACGAAGACTCTGTCGGTTCATCGACCACATACAAACTCAATGACGTCACAGACGTGCAGATTCTCGCTCGCATGCAAGAGGAGAGTGAGTGGTGTTTTGGTCTGTTGAAGAATAGAGAAGAGGCTTTCTTAAAGAATGCTGTTTTTTGCCTCAATTTATGGATTTATTTTCCTCCCTAGGTTTAAGGCAAGAATACGCTGCAACAGCTTCTCGCCGCAGCTCGGGTTCCTCATGTCAGTCGTTACGGCGCGGAACCCTGAGTGACCAGGAGCTGGACGCGCAGAGCCTGGACGACGACGAGGAGGCGGTCCACCATTCCTACCACACGCCCATCAACCGCTTCAGCCCCTCCCCTCGGCACTCCCCCCACGCCTCTCCTAGAAACTCGCCCCGTTCCCGCTCACCCGCCCGCTCGTTAGAATACAGCCGTGCGTCTCCTCAACCAATCATCAGCCGCCTTCAGCAGCCCCGCCACTCTCTGCAGGGCCATGACACCCAGACCAACGCCATTAAGAATGAAGGTAGCTGTTTGTCCAATCAGATTCAGTAAAGATTTATCAATACAGACCCTCACCTTACTTTTCTCTGTCCTTGTGTGTGCGTGCAGAAAAATTGAGGCGGAGTCTCCCCAACCTCACACGATCCAGCTCTGGATCGACTGCAGAGCCGGTCAAAAACAGCAGGAGCTGTGAGTCAAACCTGCAAGTGCCAAATGGAGGGTCACCCAGACATCAGAGTCAGTCTGCTAGTGAGTGTACAAACACACACACCAGTCAGTTCAACAGTGAGTATTCTCAATCACATACATACATACATACATACATGCATCCATCCATCAAATCAACCAATCAACATGCAGAACACATATACAAACATGTATATATTGGTTTTCTCTCTTCTCTTAAAAGGATAGTTCACTCAAAAATAAAATTCTGTCACAATATATTCACTCATGTTGTTTAAAACCTGTATTTGACTCTCATCAGAACACAAAAGACGATATTTTGAAAAATGTCTCCGTGCTTTTGTGTCCATACAATGAAAGTCACTGGGGGCCAATGTTGTTTGCTTACCAACATTCTTTAAAATATCTTTTGTGTTCTGCAGAGGAAAGAAAATCACACAGGTCTGGAATGACATGAGGGTTAGTGATTGATGACAGAAGTTTCATTTTTGGGTGAACTATCCGTTTAAATAAACACACAAAAATAGTACATTAAATTCCTGCAATATTTATTATACAAACTGTGGTCGATAATGTTGTGGTGAGAGTCGACTGTTTCTGACTGTTCGGCGAACGATCTGGTTTAAGTTTCTGTGCTTTTGACACACGTTCTGACTCTCTAACTTCCCCTTTGGTGTCCTGGCTTGCTGGATGGGGATCATTAATCTTTCCACAGCCTTTATTCACACTTTTATAAGCATCTTAGCATTGCCTCTAAAAGCCTGGCTTCCCTAAACAATGCCCTGACATGCAAAAACAAAATGCAAACACACACACAAGCACACGTATGCTCGCAAATCTGCAGGTGCATTTTGTTTATTCAAAACAAATTAGAACTTGGAAGTCCTTGCACATAAACTTTAGCTTTTAATTGCTAATGCATGTGTTTATCCCATGGCTGGTAGATGTTGTCCAGATCAATACATTACTTACTTAATTTTGAGGCTGATAAATTGTTTGTGCATAACCTAAACCTAATAAGTATTTATGAACCAAGCCTTTGTGTGACATCACAACAAGATCACAACATCACAACAAGAACATTTGTGAAGCACCGACTGTCCACTTTCTAAAAACTTGACAACAGGTCCTTCCTGCTCAGCATGCTCTGTCTCTTCCCTCTTTCTGCCTGTCTGTCTCACACCCTGCATCTTTGGCTGAGGTGCTGGTTGTCTGGATGTATTTAGATTCACGCTGCTTTTAGTGCTGCATCCTGCCTTTCCCTTTACACTTGGATTTCATTTTTTCTCTTGGATATGGCTCCCCCTGGTGGCTGCTGGTTAGAAACGTTGCATGGTGAGCTCACTGAATGGCTGTCACTGCCTTTAGTTAAATCCCTGGCTGGCCGTCTTTCCCCGGCATCCCTGAACTTAACGCTGATTCAGTTCTGGTTGAAGGTTAAGTGTCGGTGGCCTGCAGGTGGAGATGGGCAGAGCGATCAAATCTCTTATGTTTTGCCCAAATCAAAACATTATTTCTGCTTGTCTCATCTCAGTGTCACACCAAAGGCTCTCTGCACCTGCTCGCTCCTCTCCAAAACCAAAAGAGAGGCTCCAGAGCCCAACGTCTCTACGAGGTAATTCACTGAACGGGTTACCCGGACACAGCCAATGCATTAGAAAGCCTCAGTGGTCTGTTCTTATCTTGAGAAAGACAAGAACAGTATCAGGATAATACAGTATACTTCGTATTTTTAGGGTGTTTTTCACATTTGTCGTGGAAACTAGGACCATTTGTTGTTGGGATTCTTAACAGAGGAGACATGCCACACTTTGGTCTGTTTCAAGAAGCTTTGAACTCCGGTTTGAACGCCAGTAGAGTGTTTTTTCATATAGACTGAATTGTGGAAGTGAACCACTATTGATGAAATATAATTTGTCAATATAACAGTCCACGTCCTAAAAGTGAAGCCAAAGCAAAATCTGATCTCCCCCTGGTGGCTGGTGCAGTACAGGTCATAAACCCTGCTCTCTTCATATAAATGAATGGGAATCATGGCAAACAAAAAAATCCAGTTGTATGTCAAATATATTTTGCCAAATGTGTTTTCTGTCATTTTAGTAAGTTCTAATCACGTTGATGTATGTTCAAGTGTTATAAAACATAATTTTTTCGTTTACGATTGAGTCATCTGTGAATATGGGCGGGATCATGGTACCACGGTTTCACCCTGCATTCACTACTGCGCACACTCTGGCTCCGAATGAGCCATTGGACAATTTGGTTTCACACTGGAAGTGAATGGGGGTGTGTCCACCTTTTTTTTTTTTTACGGTCTATGTGTAATACAGGAGTTTTGGCAGAGAGTGTCTTCATAAGCAGAATGCATTAATCACATCTCTTGCAACACATCTGCGTTAGACAGACACAAGTGCCATTCGGTGCCAGTTATAGTATTAAAACCAACGTGATAAAAACAATGGGTAAAAAATAGCAACAAGGCTTTCTGACACACGCACTCACGAACTGCTCACAGATGGACTACATGTGAACATAGGGAAGGAATGAAAACTCTTGCTTGGTCTTTTCTGCTTGCTTGGACATTTAAAGTTGTTTAATAAAAGTTCCAGCTTTTCCCCCTACATTCCTCTTTTCCATATTTTCTCTCCTTCTCCTACTCTCAATTTATGTATCATGAAATACATGCTTGAATGTTGTAATGGATGTGGATTTGTTCATTGTGTATATATTGATTTAGAGTAGTGTCTGATTTGTTAAGGGTTGAGAAGCACCCCTGTATTGAGTAATGCATTGACGGAGATGATTTTGTCTGCCCCCTTCTGGTGCATGTACTACATGTCATGCAGACACTTCGAAGTCTAATAAGCACACGAGTGTAAACAAGCAAATAAGCATTATTTATCACATGAACTTGGATTGTATTTAATATGAAAAATGACATTATTTTTACTCATCCTCCTTATGAACCTGCATGTTCTTATTTTTTCAGTGGAATGTTAAAATGAGAACAATTTCATATAACAGCAGTTCACATTGACCACACAAGTTCAAAAAATGAACTGATTTACAGCACTTAATCTCAATGTGGATCATAAGAACTGTTGTTATATTGAAACTAGAAGTTTTTGGCTGCACTATTCCTCTAAATAAACTCTTGAGTCACACACAATGAGCGCATGCAAACCCAACCTCTCTTTTTCATTTCTCACCCAGTTCCTCTCTCGTGTTGCTTTGGAGAGGAAACCGATTTCAGTGAGTATCTCACTGCTGTCATAATACATGTTGTGCTAGTGTATGTGTGATCGGTGATTTGTTTGTATTGTTTTTTTCATATTTTTGCGAGCAGGCATTCGTATTTGACCTGACTCTTGTGGAAAATCAAGGCTGTTTTAATCCATTCATTTGTTCTTCATTCATTTATATACTAAGCAATTATTGTTTGTGACTTTTTATATGTGACCCTGGACCGCAAACCCAGTCTTAAGTAGCACAAGAACATTATAGAGCCATTGTATGGGACAAAATTATAGATTTTTCTTTTATGCCAAAAAGCATTAATATATAAAGTAAAGATTATGTTCCATGAAGATATTTTTGTGAGTGGATGCAGCAAATTCGCAAACAAAAATTCTTGGAAACACGACTACAAATTTCACTCGCTGCTGCCGCTCTTTGGGAATGACCCACTCAAGTTTGCCATCTATGTAAAGCTTAGAATTTCAGCTTTCAGGTTCATCTATTCTCCACAACGTCAAGCTGTAAGCCAAAAGAGAGAGTTAAATAAACATGTTTCCTGCTCCAGCACCTCTGATTAACAACTTTATAGTCGATTTTCTCAATATTTAGATTTTTTTGCACCCTCAGATTCCAGAGTTTTAAATATTTATATCTCGGTCTATCAAACATTGACCTATAAACCCATACATCAATAGAAAGCTTTGACCCTTAAGACTGGTTTTGTTGTCCAGGGATACATATCAACTTATGTTGAATGTCATCATTGCAAGTGAACATTTTGTTGTGGTCTGTGAACGTGCTCGTTTCATTTTTTGTTACAGAGAAGTGTGTTTATTTCATTGTTGTGATGTTTGAAACAGGTTTCTCAAATGCCTATGAATTGGAGTTGATGCATTGATTTGGTTTTCAGGTTTAAGACGTTTGTCGTACTATATATGCAAAAGCAAATCTACTAAATAAATCTCTTATGGGTTATTTATTCAGTCCATAACATACATCACTACCTTTTCAAAATATCTGCATCCCCCTTTACAGTCCATGTTTTCTAACTACTTTTTCCATCTGTTCTTTATCTCTTGTTATATTTTTTCTGCTCCGCAGTGCCTTCTTCCAGTAAGTTGAGGACTCCCACAGCCCCATCTCCTCTGGCTCTCCGGCAGCCTATGAAGGTCGTGTCAAATCATGGTTCAGGCACAGCCACACCCACACGCTCTATAGTCGCGCCCCGCAGCAGCCTGCCCCGGCCCACCGCCGGCACTGGTGGCAGTATACCCGTTCCTCGCAGCAAACTGGTCCAGCCTGTGCGCAGGTACCAACACGCTTCATTACGATGCCAGTGTTTGAGATGTGAAGTGTATAATAAGTGTGTTTTTTGCTCCACAGGTCTCTGCCAGCTCCAAGGAC
The DNA here is from genome assembly GCA_026939265.1 of Oreonectes daqikongensis. Classification (NCBI taxonomy): domain Eukaryota; kingdom Metazoa; phylum Chordata; class Actinopteri; order Cypriniformes; family Nemacheilidae; genus Oreonectes; species Oreonectes daqikongensis. The sequence continues at coordinate 4,610,572 of JAOTQM010000351.1, read as the reverse complement.
ATACAGTGGGATCAGAGATGAGAGCTGGAGAGAGGGCTGTTACTGAGCATGCCCGGAACCAGCAGCACAAACAGTACAACCTGGCACTTTATAGAGATACATCTTTAATCCCCGCAAATAAAAGATTCATTCTTCAAAACAGTTTATTATGTCCACTTTGAGTTTATGTGGAAGGCAGGCTGGACATCACAGAATGCCAAAGAATCAGACTGGGATTTACCCACTTGGGGGCGCACTCACCCAGCAAACAGAATACACAATCCTGCTTGCACGTCCCTCACCGCCCCTGACCACCACGGATAATATGAGCCGATTGAAAAGCTTATTTTGTCTGTAACAACATTAATGGTAAACCTTTGTTAGTGAGTTGCAAATCGAGTTCAATCGGGAAAATCATGTTAAATTGGTTTGTTCGCTGTGGCAATCGCATTCAGTCCGAATGTCTTTCATATCTATGTGGTATATTATTTATTTGAAATCATTATTTAAAATATTTCTTTCAAAGAGTATCCAAACAGTATTTGGTCGTCTTATAAATATATTTGTCTTTTTAAATCTCATAATTTTCTCTTGGTTTACTTTCTGAATGTAATTGTTAAACCTCAACTGCAAAGCTACGTTTCCAAAGCATTTTTATGTCTGAACAATATTTGTGAGTTTGTGAACAACTGCATTTAGTTCGAGCCTTCAGATACACAGAGGGATTGATGCTTTTTTCTGATTTCGAACAGTCATGAGGCTCAGAGACAGATGGGTACGTCAGGGCAAATTTCCTGATTTGTATTTCCTCATTGGAAAGTGGACTGAATATAGGCCTAAGACTTAATTGGGTAAACTGTTGTTTCGTCAGACTTTGTTCATCAGTTGATCAGTCCCAGTGTTATTGTCTCAGCGGCAGGGGTCGTAACAAGATGTCCTGTGGGTGAAGTGTAGTGGTTTTGTAATATTGCTTTAGGAAAAAAATCCTGGTGATGTCATTTGTTGTCATTCTTTGAGTGAAATTGACATGGCCAGAAATGAAAAGGCGCTCACCGGTGAATGATTGACATTACATCAACATTGTTGATGACATCATACTGCGCATGAGCATACTATCGAGACTGCAAGTTTGTTATCAAACGAGTGCCTATAATTTATAAAATTCTTTTATTTTCGTTTGTGCCAATTGCGTTATTTTGCCAACATTATTTACTTCAGGGTTCTTTGCATTTCTTTAGCATTTGATTTTTGTAATTGCTTTGATAACATTTATATTTGCTTTTTGTAACAGAAGTATGTTATAAAAGCCCCTTGATATTTATGACTAAATACTATGCTCTGATAAGAGGCTTATTTATTAAAAGATGCAATGCCTCTGTGTGCTGAGATATAGAGTTAGATGAATGCTCGAGCCTAGTATGGTCATGAATACATGACATGCCATTTTGTGGATTGTTTTTGGTAAAGACTTTTATATCTCCACAAACATAATGCTCAGTTTCCCTTGCGTTAAATCATTTCAAATAAAAGATAAAAAATGGGGTGTGGTCTGTCTTTTATTGTCCATAAAGAGCACAACTAATACTTCACTGCTGCTTGTAACACATTGACAATTATTGACTTTTATAATAATAACATTTATGCATTCATATAACAATTTCTATATTTTAGAAGCGTCACATTATATGATTGTAGAGGAAATCTTTATTACCTTTTTATTAACATTTTCCTGCATATACAGAGAAATGTAAATATTTGCAATGTCTTTTTTAACCATAAAGCACACATTATGGTCTGCTATTTTTTTCGAAATGTTTTCCTACTCCGGCAGACCCATTTCTTTGCGGGTAAGTGTTGCAACGGCACGATCTTTCAGATTCTCTGGCGAAGCACATTTTGGTTCTGATTGTAGTGACTCCATGGTCAGTTTCCTCCACAGGTACTCTATTTTATCATCGCAGTGCCAAGGGTTAAACGTTAACTCTACCCAACTGGTATTAATATCTAATGTGCCGGGAGACAGAAACTTCAGCCTGTTGTCATGGAGGTCCACAAACTCCAAGCGGTTGAGCCCTTGAAAAACAGTGGGCGAGAGGATCTCCAGTCTATTTTTCTGCAAGAAGACGTGAGTCAGGTTTGCAGTCTGTCTGAATGCCTTTTCATCCAGGTTTTCAATTTTGTTCTGGTCTAAATGAAGCCTCTCTAGAGCAGGATGAGCATCAAGGCATCCAACCGGAAGCTCCTCGACTTTGTTGTGCGAGAGGTGCAGGACCTTGAGCTGATTCAGTCTCTCAAGTTGAGCCATTGGGAATTTCGTAAGATGGTTTCCCGACAAGTCCAACCACGTGAGATTGCTGTCGTTGGGCATCCAGTCTGGGTGAATGCTGGAGATGCGGTTGTCTTTTAGCACCAGGTTAAGAAGTGGAGCGTGATGAAAGACTTGTGAAGGAAGCTCTCGCAGTTCATTATCTGAACAGATGAGTCAGAAACCAAACTTTTTACATATCACACTGAAGCCCAAACTGTATGGATTGATACAAACTCACCTGTGAGGTCAATGGTGTGTAGGTTAGGAACATCCTTTAGAAGATCTGCTGGTAAGCTGCTCAGTTTGTTGCCAGGCAGGTGCAGCTCCTCTAGGAGTGGGATGGCGTTCAGATCTTGAGAGGTCAGAACGCTCAGGTTGGTGAACTGGATGGTTAGGGACGTGGTGTTGCGTGGCAGTCCATTTCCAGGGAAGTGAGAGAGACCGGCATCAGGGCACACGACCTCGGTGGATTTGGTACTGAAGTGGCACGTGCATCGCTTTGGACACGAGAGGGCGTCATGGCAACACAAGACCATCAGCGCGAGCGCGCGTATGAGCCAGGAATTCATCTTTGCGAGCTTTTAATAAAGTTTAGTTAAAGAGTATTACCATATTTACCTATTTCTTGAATAGTTTAATCATGAATTTTTAGCTTGGCTACTTAATCGTCTTTACCACGATAAAGTGAGAATTAAAATACGTTTTATTGAAATCCATCTCGTAACGTTAGTTGAAAAAAAACCCGTTTGTAACCTTTAATTGCACTAATAAATAGCCTACGACTCCTTACCTTCAATGATAATAGGGTTTTAGATGTCCAGTTCCAAAATTGTGCTCATTCCCTTCAAATATCCTGACACTGTGTGACTCCAGCACTCTTTACAGGAAAGTGGGACAGTCAGAGGAAAGCAGTCACTTATGTAAATATTGAGAGCACATCACGTTTGTGGACATGACCGAGGGCGAAAGTACAAAAGACTTTTCCTAAAAGAAAATTATGTGTAACAACTTTGAGACTAGACTGGATGTAATTCGAGCAAAATGTGGATAAACAATTGTGTACTTGGAGCAAAAACAACTTATCCTCCCATGTAAAGCGAGGAAATATTTATGATGAACGACCTATGAATAACAACCTATAGTATTGGATCAATACATGTAAATGATTTATGGTTTGGCTGCCCCATATCAGTCTTGCACAATTCATACGAAGTTGCACAACAAATAGACGTTTTAAAGGACTTTTAATACATAAAGAACAACGTTTATTGTGATTTGTTTCGAGTAGGCTAAATGTGAAATCTGGTATTGCTCATCTGAACTTTGCTATTATGGCACTGTGTTGTTTGTAAACGTGTCTTCGTATTGAAACAGGTTGTTAGCAAACTTGAGGCATAAAGCAATGCATTAGTATGGACACCTACAGAAACTTAAAATGTGTTTAAATAGACAAACAAAAACTTCTGGGATTTGTGTTGTGCTAATAAAGGATGTTCAAGCCGCGCAATGAATTTTTGCAAGATCCAAAATATAGTTACACTTGCCCTCAAACATACTAACCTAAAAACCTTAAATAGTTAATGTGTCGTCAACTACTACATACCAAAGTGTAAACAACCCATATATGTGACACAAAAGCAAATTGCATTTCTTTAGTAATATGCCTTCTGCTCATATTTTACGCAAATGAATGTGGATGGCGCCTCTAATGTCTATGCTGATGTGCGCAATGGCAAACCCCTCCCGGTGCCACCGCTCAGAGCGCTGGAAACCCCAGAGTCCCTGCAGTCACTGGTGACAGAAACTAAATGATCCCACGCCGCTAGGGGACCGTGCTGCAGCACGCCTATCTCCTCATTTCAAGGAGGGGACGACAGCTGAAACAGAAAGATCCTTTGGAGAGCTCCAGTAGGCTACTCTGGAGACGCGATGGAGACCGCCAGCGTTCCGAACACCGACGCGCCTTCCACCGCGCTTCTTAACTTCACAGTGGATGCTCTTAACGTCTCCGAGGACGAGAACCCGTCCATGGCTGGGTTGCGCGCAACAGAAGAGCCGTTGTCCCTTGTGGTCAGCACCTTGAGGACTGCCTTGACTCCCGCGGGGCTCTTGGCCGATCCATTTTCCCCATCTGAAGAGCCCACTCACCTAATAGTGGCGTTCTGGGATTCACCCCTGAGTCACGGAATTAACGTGTTTGTTGGATTTGTCTTGTGCTTCACCATGATGGGGCTTGGATGCACGGTGGAGATCAGTCAACTGGGTGAGCACATTCGCAAGCCCATAGGAGTGCTTTTGGCAGTGGTGTGCCAGTTTGTGCTTATGCCTCTGATAGCATTCCTTCTGGCTTTGGCTTTCTCCCTGAACGATGTCGCCGCTATAGCAGTGCTGCTGTGCGGCTGCTGCCCGGGGGGCAACCTCTCCAACATCCTATCACTGCTGGTCAACGGAGAGATGAACCTCAGGTAACTATGGGATGCAGTCTATATTTAGCTTGTGATCTTAAATGTGTTAAACCTGTTGCATTTGAACTTTTAGGAAATGTTTTTACACTTTTAAAATTGCGCATTATCATTTTTATTTGTATTTTTGTCATTTTGACATTATGAGAAAAAAAATGCGTAATTAAAATCCTGCGCAACATCTGGTCTTTGGTAATATTTAGCTTTTTGTTGGTTTGTTATCTTATCCAGCATAGTCATGACCATCTCCTCCACTGTCCTCGCGCTCGTGCTCATGCCTCTGTGTCTGTGGATGTACAGTCGCGCGTGGATCAACACGCCCGTGGTAAACCTGCTGCCCTTCGGCGCGATCATTCTGACCCTGTGCAGCACGCTCATTCCCATCGGGATAGGGGTGTGGATCAGACACCGGTACCCCCGAGCGGCTGACATCATCCTTAAGGTGACTCGAAAAACGCAAAACTTTTACATATGTGTTGATACATTGTTTAAGTTAAAGTTGATTTTTATGTGACGTCACCAATAGTTCAGAATACTGTGGAATATTTTCACCATTACAAAATCTACATATATAAAATATTTTACTGGTTATGATGGGGTGCATACGTTGCGTACGTCCACAATATTGCTATTAAATAAAAACCCGACCGCCCAGAGCAAAATGATGTCACACGCACGCATGGGTTCCGTCTTTCCGTTAAGCTTATCTGAAAACAGTCTGGTAAAGACACAGTGGCGACTGTGCGATAGAGGAGGCGGGGAGGGGTGGGGGTGGGGGTGGGGGGCGGGGGGCGATGGAGCGATAAAGGAGGAGCTTATAGTGATGCGTGCCACTAAATGAAGCTGGCAGGGTTATGTTAAGTGGACTGGATAAAAGTGGACTGAATTGTCACTGGTATGACCTGCACTTCATCTCCTCTAGCATATGACACAGTGTAACACAGAGCCACTTTCTGAATTTATTTCTCAGGCCATGGATAAATATGTTACATGTATCATAACTGGGTTTGGAAATATGTTTGCACTCAATCTGGGCATATATGATCAATATAATGTGACCCTTGCAATATTTAGAAGATTGTTTTGTTCACCTGTGCTCTGTGCTCCTGCTCCAGGTGTCCTTATGGTCACTCTTTGTCACTCTGCTGATGCTCTTCATCATGACTGGAACGATGCTGGGCCCGGAGCTGCTGGCCACCATCCCTGCCTCCGTGTACCTGGTTGCCGTCCTCATGCCCATGGCCGGCTATGCTGCAGGATACGGCCTGGCGGCGCTCTTCGACCTCCCCCCCAACAGCCGGAGGACTGTGTCTTTAGAGACGGGCTGCCAGAACGTGCAGCTGTGCACAGCCATCCTGAAGCTCGCCTTCCCCCCGCAGCTGATGGGAGGCATGTATATGTTTCCTCTGCTCTACGCGCTCTTCCAAGCAGCAGAAGCCGGTATCTTCATTCTGGGTTACCGCATGTACAGGAAGGAGGTATTGCATAAACAGGACCTCACGGAGGATGATGATGATGACACTAACATAAGCTATAAAAGAATGAAGGAGGAAGATGTGCCGTTCGATTCGACGTATGGCGCCGTAACGGCGAGCGATCCCAATGTCATCGTGCTGGAGTCCCGGGATGTTGTAGGAAGCCCCACACCTGTATAAGGGAAACAACAAGTGACTTGGTATTTTCCATGAACAATGGACCTGTGTAATGTATTTATTAGAATTTATATCATCAGTCACTGTTGAACTAATCACACTAAGCATCCTAACTAATATGTGCCAAAAGTTGATATTGTGAATATTGTGTAAATGGAAACTAATATAATGACATCACACAACAGTGATGATAAAGCTGAGCATCTAGGCCAGTTTACAGTACATCTTAAAGAAGAAATTTTATCCAAAGTGACTTACAAATGAGGGACATTGCAAGCAATTAATACAAGTGCCATAAAGATGCAACAAAGTGTATCCATGTTTACTTCTAAGTTAAATGTGCATTCATTTAAATAAAGTTATAGATTGTGTTATATATTAAAAGACACTTACAAAGTGCCACAGCACTATTAATATACTGATGCAACTGCCGGTAAATGAAAACTATTACATCAGTAAATAAATTATAGTGATTTAATTGATTACATTTTGTGCAACCAGAGGATGAGAGGACGGATTCATATCCCAGTGGGTATACAAACTTTGTCAATCTCTTTATCGTTTCAAAACTGAGAGGATATTTGGTGGAGTTTAATATTGCCTTCAAAGTCTTCAATGCATGTCGGTGTCAGATCAGAACAAGATAAGAGCTGTGCATTCTAGACAAAAAAATGAAAATCTGATTTTGGTAACAAATACGCAGTACTTCTCTGTCAACTAAATACAAATATTGTATGTTTATCAGAACACACCTGCGAGATGAATAAATGTTTACGACAAACATCCGATATTTGTATTATATTCTCCAACAGTATTTATTGACATTATAGGCGCAAGATGACACAGTTATAAAAGGGATGTTTTTGTTCTGTTTTGTTTTGCATTTACTCTTAATTGTGCCCAATTACGCACCTGACCGCAATCTGTGCGTCACTGCGTCTACTTAAACTGCTACAGTCGATTCCATAACCGGCTAAGCGAAAAAATGGCTACGTATGGTAACGAGACAGTCGACAACTATATTTATTCTACTTACAACCCTTATTCCTATAAGTATCCCAAGTTCAAGGGCTGGAGACAGAAAGCTTACTTCGCCAATTACGGCGAGGGGGAGGCCTACTTTGACAATTACCACAGGGCGCAGCTGAAATCCATTCTGTCTCAGATCAACCCGAACCTCACCCCGCGTCTGAGAAAAGCCAACACTAAAGACGTCGGGGTCCAGGTCAACCCGAAGACCGACGCGTCCATCCAGTGCTCTTTGGGCCCGCGCACTCTTTTAACCCAGAAGCGCGATGCTCTGCGCAGGAGGGGGCAGGAGGTCCAGACTCCCGGGAGCCCCATCAGCGGTGGCGTCCGGTTTCCGCGCACTCAAGCCGTCTATTCTCCGGTCGCCTCTAGAAGATTAGTGTCCCTCCTGAAAGAGGAAACGGAGGACACCGAGTCTGAGCCGGTTAGCCAAGAGGAGGTGGACGGCGTCGAAAGTGCCGAGAGAGACGAACCCAAAGACGGCGAAAGCGCGGAAAAATCCAGCGAAACGCTTAGTCCCGAGAAAGATGAGAATAAACGAGCAGATGCAAACGAGGAAAACCGAGGCGAGTCGGCGAAAACCGAACAAGACGAACCAAAGTCAAAGGCTCGAGTGAGATTCCAGGTAAGACTTTTATGTGGCCTCTGGTATTGTTTGTTTTTGTTGGTGCTCCTTAACTTGAGAACTCTTGTTTAATGTAGTTTTTGGAGCAGAAGTACGGCTTCTATCACTGCAAGGACTGCAACCTGCGCTGGGAAAGCGCGTACGTGTGGTGCGTCCAAGGCACAAACAAGGTATTCCCGAATACAAATACAAGACGAAAAAGCTCAATACAACCGACTTTCAAACCGGGTTTTTTTTATTTACTTTTTTTAGGTGTATTTCAAGCAGTTTTGCAGAACATGTCAAAAGTCATTCAATCCTTACCGTGTGGAGGACATCGCTTGTAAGGTAAACTACCTGTGTTCGACTTCATGCTGCGCTGCGCAGACCCGTAGCGTTTGACGTCAAATTACCGCGAGAGTGACGGTTTGTGTAGCAGACTTGATTCCGTAATCTGCTATTAAACCTTGTGCTTCCTGCCTGACCTCACCGTGAAAAATGTCTTTCAGACCTGCAAGAAGAGCCGCTGCACGTGCACTGTAACTTCACGTCACGTTGACCCGAAGAGGCCTCACCGGCAGGATTTGTGCGGGCGCTGCAAAGGCAAGCGGCTCTCCTGCGACAGCACCTTCAGCTTCAAATACATCATCTAGCACACCTTTACCCGGCTGTTGAGATTGTCCACTTGAGCATTTCTGCACCCCGTCTGCCTTAAAAGCAGAACTGGGGAAACACCCTCTGGTCACCACGGTTTTCTTTACTTTTGTTTTGCCTTAAATTGCACTTGAAGTAACTGTAGGTACCAAATCTGGAAAATAAAAGTGGCAATTACTAGCACATCTGTAGTCTTCTTTCAAGAGCGGTGGGAGTGGAAGCCCATCATAAATGCTTGATTGTTGGAAGTGTTTGGGTTTTGGGAGTCATGGGTTCAAATTGTCACACGTTTTACTCCCTTCAATAAATCCAGTTGTTGCAGGTTACCTAAGTGTATGTCTTGGAGCAGTTTTATATAATTTAAATTATATACATCTGACAGCAGATGTCACCCTGATGTATGTCTGCTATCAGGGCTAGGCCTTTAAATATGAGGGGGAAGCAACCAAGCAAGCAGAAATTCACTTTAAAATCTTCTCTTCAATGGAAGAGCTATTTCTGTTGATTCAGTTATTACACTAAAGACCTGCAATGTAAGACCAGTGATGAATGGATCAAACAACAAAGTTCGCTTACAGCTGAAACGTTACCAAAAAACAATTGTTAAAACCGCTCTAAAATGAACCAACATGAACACTATTGCTTATAATCAGGTTTTTATTTAACAGTACAGGGTAACGCAGATAAAAAGGATGACAGACAATTCAGTAAGACGTGGGGGAGAAAAACGAAAAAAAAAAAGGATAATGCACTTCTAGATAAAAATATATTTTTCCAGGTAAATAATATATCCATTAAATAATTAAGAACAGCATTCAAAATGTACCAAACAAGCAACAGAAGAGCTCTCTGAGAGGAACAAATACAGTGAACGTTTTATTTAAATGACCCCCTACGTTTGCGGTTAACGTTGCTCCGACGACTTTGGGACATCGCTTTGTCAAGCAAAGAGCGATGCCTTTCAGAAACACAGCAGAGCTCACACACCCTCAGTGCAGCCCTGAGTCTAGGGTTAAGACAGAGAACAACACCGAACATAACATGAACAAACACCGGCGCTAGTTTCCCCACGGCTGGGGACTTGAAGCCAACATGGAGATCACAGTGGGTTTTAAGGAATGCATATGGAAAAGCTCGGCTGAGCGCAAAGGAAAGAACAGATGACTGACCTCTGAACTCAGCCATGCTCACTCATTGGGAAATATTGAAGATTAAGGTGGCATATATTATTATTATTATTATTATAATAAAGTCTGAGACTTAAATCCAACAGCTATTCAACTTTCTATTTTTTGCATTAGTTTTTGCTCTCTCTCTCTGAACAGTGCATTACACAAATGTACAAGGGAAAAATACTGCTTTTACACTATACATTTTCTAAAATATATACAGAGTAAAATAAGTTATTGATATTTCCATGAGTTGCAGCCAGTTTGCACTTCACCTGTGCATCTCGATTTGTTAATGTGCATGTATGAGAGAACGGGTGTGCAAATATCAGTCCATGTCACACACGCACGCACCCGCACTTCTGCTCACACACACTGAGTCTATGGTTTTCTACAGGCAGCTACTTATTTGGTTATAGATTAAGGGTTTTGTAAGAGCGACCTGGTGAAAGCTGAAAGTTCTCCCCAACCAGATCATTAAAGTTAAACAGATAAACCTCTCTTTATACAGAAGGTACAGACCCACCCTCCCCAGCTTACATGTTAAATATTCTAACATTTACAACCTAAGACTGTTAAAAAATACATTTCTCAAAAAAATATTTGCTGCAGGCTTTTCTCTTTCAAGCATGCTTTTGAAAACTTTGTCTTTGTGACGGACAATGAGTATAGGGAGAAAGCATCGCTGATCCACTACGATACTCGGCTTCTCATACAAGAACTTTCCAGGTCAACAGACTCCATCTCCGTCCCAGTGCAAAGTGAGGCAGACGGATGCTGATCGTCCCAGAGGTCAAAGGTCATTCCGCCAAACTGCTTCAAATTTAGCATCATTATCGCCCGGTGTCCCTCTTATGAATTCTCGTCCGATCCATCCTTTCTTTTTTTTTTTTTTTTTTACATGAATGCAGCATACATTTGGAGAATTGAATTATTTCTGAGACTTACGGGGATGAAAAATGAGGGATGTGCGTATTCATATAGTTTTGTGTAACTAATGTCCACACATTCTTAGCCCTTTGAGGTGAAGTCTACGTGAATCCCCGAACCCCTCCCACAACCTCAGCGCCAGCCTCTTTCTGGGCAGAGGAAGAAAGTTCTTGTTCTTGCTCTCCAGCTCCGACCCAGTCTGTACTTGTTGAATCTCTCACAGTCCGGTGCTGAGGACCGTGTTCTGCGTGTCGATTTGTGTCTGAATGTTGGGAGTCGGGGAGAGAATGCGTGTCTGGTGTGTGTGTGGGTGCGCCTGAGCCTGGCAGAGAGCTTCGCGGATCTGACGGTTGAGCTCCATGAGGCGAGCGCTGGCCTGAGAGAGATCCCTGCTGGGGCCTACCACGGCCAAACAGCCCGTCTGACCCAGAGTCTGGTGCCTGAAGTAAATATGGAGCAGGGTCTGCACGGCATCATCCTTCTCACTGCCGAAAATGTCGTTGGGCCACAGGCACCTGGAAATGGAAGTAGTTGATAGTAAGAATCATAAACATCATCAGTTAAAGAGACCTGAAGATGTGCGTATTATTTAAAAATACCAGGGCTACCAGTGAATATTGCAAAATAATGCACTGTTGATCGGTGTATGGTTACCTGAAGGCTTTAACTTGGGCGATGGCCATGCCAAAGTCCCGTGCCCTAAGACTCTCGATGAGTGAGTGGATGGCTGTCTCTGTGCTCGATTGGTCTACCTCAAACTCGCCCACAACCCCCTGTCCATCACCCATTGACTCTGCCTCCTTCAGACAGCTTTCTAATATGGCCAGCTCTTCCGACATGTTAGTCACCTGAAAATCATTAAAGCATCACAGATTTTATGTTTTATTTTGTTTTAGAACACAAATTAGGCAAAACCAAATCGACAATACACAAATATACCAATAGCACAACAGTATCAATCCTAAACTAGATTTCAATCAGTATTATATATAAACATACATGTTTTATAGTGCATACAGCTCTCTCTGTGTGTGTGTGTGTGTGTGTGTGTGTGTGTGTGTGGTCTATAGAGTAAAAGTGAGTTAGTATTGATGGATGATAGGCGGAATGGCTTTGCTCTGGTCTGTGTTCAGCAATCAGTCTCTCTCAGTGAGCATAATGAAGTTACACGGCACTAAAGGCATTAAGCCCCGACAAGCCTTTCTGTGCATCTATTCTGAAACACACACAGCACCATAAAACCCAAAAAGTCTTTCTTTCCTCTGCATAACACAAAAGATGATATTTTAAAGAATGTTTGTAACCAAACAACACTTTGACATCTCAAAAATCTTCTTTTGTGTTCCACAGACGAAAGAGTCATATACAGGTTTTAAACAACACAAAGGTGATAAAATGATGACAGAATGTATGTAGTATAAGCAGACAGACTTCAGCCTCTCTCTTGATGGTGTCCACCCTGCTGATGAGTTTACAGTAGGCCTGAAACAGCAGCAGGACCTGGAAATGAAGCTTATACAATCTTCTACACAACTCCAGTTCCTAAAGAGAGAGATAGAGAGAAAGAGAGATACCATTATAACATCATCTAAACAACTTGAGTCTCAAATCATCTGCACATATAGTAGCAAAATAGCATGATCAGATGAATGGATGAATGCATAAATGGAGGGAGGTAAGAATGAATGAATGTCCTCGTATGGAGAGTAGGGCTAGGAAGAGTTAGACCCTTGTTCACCATTCTGTTGTGTACATCTATATGCCACAGATGATGCAGTGTGGTTCCCTAATCCAAATAAAACTCTGCTGGGAATTTAGCTCATCCAAAATCAACATTTACAGAATTTAATGAATGTTAAAACGTCCCTCCCTGCTCTTTATATAGCTTCATATCAGCAACAAAACCAAATCTGGTGATCCTGAATATGAAGTCAGAAGAAAGCAAAGGGAAATAGAGGGTCGAGCATGCCTAAAACATGCACATGAAGAAATCTAAGCTACATTTCCTGTCCCCGCTCAGATGTCCATGGTGCATAATATAGTCCATCAAACATTTTAAAAGCTTATGCTAACATCCATTAGCAAATTAGCACTTAGGTAGAAAAGTTAAAATCGTAAGCATACTCATTTGTACCACAGGTGTTAATGAAGCATTGAAGTATTGATGTATGATCGTTGATTATCATAAGTTTTTAGTAGTGTTAAGAGATAAAAGGCAGGGGTGGTTCTGATTCTAATGATCAATCAGTACAAAATGAATGACAATGTGTGCGGCTGAATAGAAAAGATGGCGAATAGGCTCTAAAATATGATAAACCACTTACTGCCAGCATTTCCATGTGCTAAGCAAGAAGGAAGGCAGGTCACAACAGAGAGGAAACACAGGAAATGAGAGAGACCAAAAATTAGTGAGCTCATAACACCCCAAGAACACCACAAAGAGAGAGAGAAATACTGCAGTGCATCCATAATAAACATTGACATAGAGATTGCAGTCTCATGCAGTGCATTCTGGCAAAAGAAATGACATAAATTCATTTCAAATATATGTAACACCTTTGGTAAAGATGTTTTTTAAGTGAAAACACAAAGAGTGAGAGAGGCAGATGATATTTGGCAATAGAGAAATGTAAGGGCAGAAATATCCATTGTATATCGGGAGACTGAAACAGGTGGTGAGATTTTGTGACATCATCAAAATTCAGATTTGCGGTGACATTAAAGAGAGAATAGTGAGAAAGAGAGTGATGCACACAGGCACAGCAGTGACTAAAATAGGTACAAGAGATAAATGAGGAGAGAAAAGAAGGTTCTGCATGTTCTCTCATTTAACCTCTGTAGCTCTATATTCTCACATGACCTGACACATACTTCTATTGAAGGGACCAATAGTTTTCTGTTACCAACACTCTTTAAAATATTTTCTTTTGTGTTCTGGAAAATACAGTCATACAGGTTTAAAATGACAAAATAATGAGTAAATGATTACAGAATTTTTGGGCGAACTATCACTTTAAAAGAATGCAGAGGGTAACAAAAAGGCAGAAATGTCCATGACTTTTCCAGGTCTGTATAGCAGAAGTACTATATGTCATGTTCTCCATAAAAACCCTAATGATTTGAAAACCGCTCTAGAATTTGTTAGTGAAATGAACCGAAAAGTTACATTTTTGAGAAACATGCTCATAAGCATGAAGGTGTGTGTGGGGAATAGTGCGTTTCATACCTGAGCTTGAGTGTTGGGTCGCTGGTTGCTGTCTTTGTCACCAAAGGTCTTTCTGCAGTTATTTAACCACTGCAGAGGAAGAGAAGAGCAGATACATTTAACAAAACCATAATGGCATGAGAATTCAAAATCTCGGAGTATGTGCAGTCGTGCGTGTAAACGGCAGGTGGTAAGGCAGATGGGAAATTTCCCCTGACGTCCCTGAGTGTGAAACGTAAATGGACAAATAGTGTGTGAGTGCTTGCGTGAAATACATTTAATAAGGGGGCTATTTAGCAAATTAAAGAGGGTCTGCTTAAGTACGAGGGGGTCGTGACATAATGCTGTGGAGGCAGCGCCTGTGTCTCATCCAATTACTGTTCTCCTGTCATCCACTATCCCATCTGTCCCTCCTCAGCTCCTCATCTGTAGCCTGTCCACCCAGTTAAATGATTTAAGGGCTCTGTAAGACTATTCTTAGTGATTGTGCATGGACGGAAAATGGCTGCTGTAGATAATAGACAGGCGGTAACGCGAGCTAACGCTGGCTAAATCAGCTCATGTCCTGATATGATTTAATAGCTAGCCATAATAATAACAGCACAGAGACGTCAAAGAGCAGTTTATGAGCCTGCACTGTCAGCGGATTCTGTTTAACCCTGTCTCAAGAACATGAGGAGCTGTTTGAAGAGAACCTATGGTGAATTCGTTTTTGTAGACCTTCAATATCTACTAGAACTAAGTATAACCTAATGATGACCAGTTGTTTTATTAAACAAACTCTAACCCATTGATTTGCAAAGTGTGGTGAACAGAACACCTTCCCAATGTAAAGGAGACCATCCTAATACCCTTATTCATATCTGCATATTCAAATATTATACATTGACAACCAATTCCACAGACAGTGAAGTTTCTCCTTGCTAGTTATAGTCTTGTATGTCTAACCTGACAGTAGAAATTGTTTACTGATGGTTCTTAGTGTCTAATAACGGTGTGTAACGTGTATAACAGGTGTAGACTGTGATCGCACCTGTTCAGCTGCTTCTCTCTTGCTGTTGTAAGTGTCCAGATGCTCCTGTAACTCCAATACACTGAACTTCAGTGTTTCCAAAAGCCCACAGGACACCAGCTACAACACACAGTTTTACATAATTATTATTATTTTCATATTATTAGAACTATTATTACTCTGTTATTTATTAAACTACATTTTTAATCAATAGAATGCCATATTAACATATAGATACAGTACATAATGTCAGCTTTGAGTGGGTAACTGTGCGAACAGCAGCGAGTGACGTTTGTAAGCGTGTTTCCGGCCATTTTTGTTCACGATTTTGTTTTTATATATTTACATGGAATCTTCATGGAACAAGATCTTTACTTAATATCTTAATGATTTTTGGCACATAACATGTATTGTTGGCTATTGCTATAAATATATCCATGCTACTCATGACTGGTTACAAATAAGAGCCAGACTAAACATCAAAAATCTCCATTTAAAGTGATAATTCACCCCAAAATAAAAATTCTGCCATTATTTATTCACCCTCATGTCATTCAAAATCTGTATATGATTCTTTTTTCTTTAGCACACAAAAGAAGACATTTTGAGAAATGTCTTTAGGTTTTGTGTCCATGTTGGGAAAGTCAATGGGGTTCATTGTTGTTTGGTTACCAACATTCTTCAAATTTTCTTTTTTTTGTGTTCTGCAGAAGAAAAAGTCATACAGACAAGAATTTTCATTTTTGGGTGAACGATCTCATCAAAAGCAAGTAGTCAGGTATGAGATGCACAAGTATAAATTCATTCTAGTATCAGTTGCAGAACTCACAGTTTCAGCATCCAGTAGAACCGCAGGGCACTGGGAGCAAGAGGTCATGACCTCAAGAGAGCTCAGGAACTGATTTCCCATTCGCTGGAGCCCCTCCCCGAGGAAGCGCACAGAGGCATGGGTAATCGAGTCAAATTTCCTCTGGATGTGCTAAAGAGAGAGAGAGAGAGACAGAGAGAGAGAAAAGAATGAAGTCAGCACTGCTAAACTGTAATGAGAGCAGATGCTTCATCCACAGTAACTTACAGTAGACTATTACAAGGACAATTAGCCAAAATGATAATAGTTCACACTTAAAATCTAGAAAATTGCTTTATCCAGTCACCTGAACGAGGTCTATAAAGTGCTTATTTACATCATGTGTCTGGAAATATGTCTAAAAACTACCTACTTCCTTTTATCAATAGAAAATGAACACAAACATGCTTATAAAATAAAATTCAGTTTACAATCTCTGCTTTTTAAAAAGCTATAGACTGTTTCATCGGATGCACACGCCTGGCCCAAAGTTAACTTCCTGTCTGTGTTTGTTGATCGGTCTGGCTAATGGCTGATAATATAACTATTTATATATTTTTAATTATATTGATATTATTTATATAGATATTTTTTGTAAATAAACAATTTGTTGAATTTTATTGTATATTAAAAAAACAATTTGATGAATGATCGTGTAACTTGGTCGCATTTAAGTTTAGCAAAGTAACTAAATTGCGGGTTGTAACAATGGTTTTAAAAACAGACCATTAATGGTTAACTAATTTTCGAATGTGTCCAAGACACATATATTTTTGGGGAAGTCAAAAAAACCCTGCTTTAACATGCATTGAAATGTTATTTACCAAACAAAACTTAGCATCCTTTTAAAGGATAAGATTTTTCAAATACGTCCTTAAAAGCTTATTTTGTCATTGACCCATTTGTTAAAAATGACAAACATAATATTCATGCAATGAATCTCATATTTTCACTCACCTGGAAGAGTCGTGAAAACACGTGGAACGTGTGCACAGCACAAGACCCATCCGAGTCTGACAACATCTGGTTAACATGACAACGCCAAGCGTCCTCCTCATCGTCATAGGCTACGGGCTGGAACGCTGCCAAAATAGCCGAGAGAAAGGGTGACGGAGGTGGAGAGGCCTGGAGTTCAGGAAAACCATCGGCATCAGCCTCATCTTGACTGTAAACACAAGAACAGAGCACAGCTCAGCCACACGCAGAGAGACGAGGACCCGCACACAGCGTTACACCATCCGGGAAGGACAAGCGTAAACAGAAACATGCTGTTCTCTCCCTCTTTCACTGCAGACCTTGCAGTTTTGCTTCAGTCTAAATCCACTGCAAAGGCACACAAAAACAACTCCAGCATAAACACAAACATAAACAAACACTTACAGGCCTGTAGGGCCGAAAAGCTTGACAAAGCACACAGAGTAGAAGAATCTGAGACTAGGGCTGCTGAAGGACGGAGAGGACATGGCCTTCATCCTCACTCGCCGCTTGAATTCTCCCTTTCAATGGTTTCCTGCTCTGACGCTTTATTCCCGTTGTCTGTCTGAGCTCTTCGTCTCACGTGCTAGCCTAAATTCTCCCGCTGCGCTTGTGACGCGCTGTGTTTTTCTCTCTCCTGCCCTCCCCCACTCCCTGCAAAGCTCGCCAATACAGTATGCGAGCGGCTCCCACACACGCGTGCGTCTGCAGACTCTCTCTTACTGTTAAATGGATCCTCGCTGCAGAAAGTTGAAAGCTAGAGAAAGGAAAGGCCCTCTGTGTGCTGTGCTTTAAATCAAATTAAAGCCCCTCGGTGGAATCATGGCTACAAATTTGTATTAATCGATCGTAGGATGGCCAGACTTAAGGATGATCTAACACTGCAGACACAGTGTGTGCACTCCATTGATGTTACATCATTTATGCCAATGATCTTGTCCCAAGCCCTGTTCTAATCCTCCTCAGAAGAACATCAACTTATCCTGCCAGGTACTTGACAGATTTTCTGAAATAAAACCTTTCTGAAAAATGTCCTGTCTAGACTCTGTAAACAGCACAAGAGATTTAGGATAAATCCTAATCCTACCATGTTGTTTTACCAGACATGTGCAATCCCACAATGCACTGCTCAGTAAAGATATTCATCCAAGATGGAGAGTAGAGAAGTGATTTTACCATAGATTCGCCTATGCCATCCAATACAGGACAGTATGACATGTAAATGTCATAAACAGGCTAAAGGTAGAATTTAAAAAATCCTTGTTATTAGCGACACCAGTGGCCGTTAAGTAAACTGCAGCCAGCGACTTAAAGGGATAGTTCACCCAAAAATAAAATATCGGTCATCATTTACTCACCTGTATGACATTCTTCTGCAGAACACAAAATAAGATATTTTGAAGAATGTTGGTAACCAAAAACCATTGGTCCCCATTCACTTCTATTGTATGGACACACAACCAATACAAGTCAACATTTACCAACATTCTTCAAAATATCTTCTTTTGTGTTCTGCAGAAGAAAGAAAGTCATACAGGTTTGAAATAACACACACACACACACACACACTCTAAAACATTTTTTTTTTAAGTTGGAAAAGCAAGTATTTTAAAACTTCGTTACGAGCTGTTCACACATTGGCAATATAAAAGCGGTTACTAAATGAAAATTGTTCCATTTAAAAAGTAAGGCGCACTCAGTTTTTGGAACAGATCTGTGTCATAATTGATTGATTACAATAGTTACCCCAACCAAGAGAGCTAATAGGTACAAAAATCAACCACAAACCAACCTGGACATGCCAGAAAAATCAGCTTCCTCTTCCTCGCATCTCTCGTCTAGCTCTTTCAAAGCCAACGTCACATCCTCCTCACATACTGAATCCGGGGTCGAGTCCAGAGCGTGCAGGACAAGACCCGTCTCCTCCTCGCACATGGACCCCAGTGCGGAGTCTATGACAGGGGGCGGCAGCACCGGCTCTTCCTCAAAGAGGGATCCAGGCGGGTTGTCCACTGCTGGCGGCGGAGGGGGGGCTGGATCCAGGTCGTCGGTGGGGTCCTGAGAGTCAGGTAAGTCACACAGCTCAGGGTGGTCTGAGGGTAGGGGAGGGGCACTGCCAAACCCTGTATCCTCGCTGACACTGCTGCTTAATTCATCGCCGGCAGTTACACTGGCATCCTGCAAATGGAAACACAGACAGTAGAGGGCAGTCAGGAGCTGGGGCAAAAGATGTATTCTTATTGTGACAAAAAAATAATAGCTAAACGACGTTTCCTGCTTTGCTTTTCGAATGAATCACACAAAAAGATTCAACTTCAAACCAGGAACTGTTTCATGTAACTAAGGTTCAAGAATCCTGATTTACAGATACACTGAACATCACCAAGGGACCCTTAAACACACCACTCTCACAATGACCCCTCAACAGTGTACGTGCTCAGTGCTTCTATTAAGAGACGAAAAATCAATAATGGCACAAGGCTAATCCTTCACCATTCACTTATGATGCAAATGTGACCCACAGATGAATAAACCTGTAACATCGGAGGAACTATATTAAATGAACCACTACATGTCCATTCATAAATCACACGAGAGCATCACGTTAAACAGCGACTGGCTATAAAATAAATCATTTTTACTCTATGTCCCGTAACACAATGTTTTATATCTTTTGAAACAAAGCTATAATTTGAACAGTGGTCTTTTATATTTACACAATTCAGTATGCAACAGTTGAAAATGACCTCAAACTACAAAATTTGAATGATGAACGATTTGGAAAGAAAACAAGAGAAGTGATGATAAGACATTTCTGGGAACACATTGTTCTGTCTTAGCCTCATGTTTTATTCAAAGCTACGCAGTGAGACGAGCAAGAAAAAAATAAAACAACACATCTAATTGGACGAACAAGATTTTTTCTTCTCCAGCTTTCTATTTATGAGTCTAATGCATTAACAGAAGAAGGGAAAGTGGCGTGGAGCCAAAGTAGAGGCGGAATTACAGAAAGCTTTTAGGCGTTCTTGGCCGAGGTGGTCGAGCAGATGAGTAAGACTATCGATGGTTTTATCTGGACTCATTACACTAAGAGCTGGAGAATGACGGAGCAGATGCCCTTGAGCTGCTATTGAGGTATGACTAGACTGGACTAAACTGGTCTCGGCTGGACTGAGTAAGCATTTATTAAAAGTTGCTATTCATTCATTGACATCATTGTGAAGGGTGTTGTGCTATGAATGGCGACCGCTTTTTTTTCATTGAGAATCATTCAGGTACTATTGTGTGAGGGCTGACCTGTGGAAATGTCATGAAAATACATTTTCAGGGTAGTCCATTGTTTGTCATTTAAAGATCAATCATATGAACTAGAATAAAACACATTGTGCAGATTTCAGCAGTTAGTAAAGATAATGTTAGTAGCATGTCAAAGCTGGTTAAAGCATGTCAGTGGTGTTAAATGCTGGCTCTCAGTCAGACTATGCAAAAGTACTGTACACCCCAAAAGGAAAAAAATATATTATATATGATTAAAGATCAAATAAACTGCATGAATAAAGCAGAAATATTTTGAGAAAGAACTCACTATTACGAACACTAAAAATGAGAAAATGTGTTTACTACAGTATTTTGCAATAAAATTCAAAAGAAATGAATGTATAAGAAGTAACTACAGAAAATTATACTTTAGCACCAAATTTTAGAAATTCTTTTTTTTTATTGTAACACTTTAATGCATGAATTTATCACAACGACAGACAAGATTTTTGTGTTTTTGTAGCTCTTTTACACATTTTTTAAAGAGATATTCAGATGTCTACCTGAGTGCACAGTATGCGTTTTTGAGATACTGTAGATGTCCACTATAGTGACATCTATGCATACAAGTGCTAAATTCTCAACATATTACAGCTTTAATCTCATAAAGTTTGTTTATTCTCAAAATGTTAAAGTGGCACTAAAACGCTGTTATGGTATGTAGCACAACTTTTCTAGTACATTTTTGAAGCTTAGTAACCTGTAGTCAATGCCTGCTTTCACTGTAGAGGGAATAAAACAGTGAGAACAGTCTTCAAAATTGACTTCTTAGCATTCTACTTGAATAAAAAATAGGGGTTTGGAAACAACAACTGTGCCTGTGTATAGGCATATTAAAATGAAACATCAAAATGCTATTTCTTACATTTGTGTAGGACCTTGGGTTGAAAACTGGGTTTAACCTCACCCCTGGCACTCCTAAACTCTACATTTTTAGTTGTCAGTAATGATGCTGCTTGAAGTTAATCCGACGGCTGCCAACATGCGTGTCTAATCTAAAACCAATGGCAGCAGTCAGTCAACGTAAAAACAAAATAAAGAAAATGTGCAGGTTTAAAAGGTTTGAACCCTGTGCGACCCTGTGGTGGGATAGTTTTAACTAATACTCACGATAAGCTCAAGATCCATCGGTAGCAAGTTTTCAGGTCCAAAGCTTAGGAGTGTGTTAACATCTGTATTTTTTTTTTTTTTACTTTTCTGGGACCAGATTTAGGTAGTTCTAGCACAGCAGGCCTGAGGTGTACATTTTCTCCTGATGATAATCTCTCCCTCGATCACAAGCAAGCAAGCCCCGCCCACAAAGCAGTCAATCATTTAATGTCACCCATGACAGGCATCGGAAAAGCAACACCCAGTGTGATAAAAAAAGAGAAGCAATTATCTGTACATGTGCCAGTTTTTTTTCGGCACAGGAAACGATGGCAGGCCAAAGGGGCATGACATTGCCCGCTAATCAAAAACAGAACAGCAGCATTTAGTGTACTTTTAAAAAGCAGCTGTACACAGCTGAGAGAGAAATTGATAGAAAGGAAACCTGTACCACATGACTCGATATAAGAGCAAACAGCATTAAGCAGTGGCTAGAAAGCACCCGTGCACCATAATTTGTTAAGACTCCTGATTGATCCCACCTCAGGCAGCTGGCTGCTATTGCTGTCAGAGTGGGTGGTCTCAGGAGTGGGACTGTCATGGCGGGGCAGTGGTAGAGTGGGCGTGGCCTCCTCTGTCAGGACACTACTGGAAGACTCTTGGGACTGCAGTAAGGAGTCCATGTGATTGGATATGGCGTCATCGGTAGCAGAATCGCTGTTAAGCTGCGTAAAGACAACAAATGGACATTTAAAAAGATCCTCCTGTGGCATCTGCTAAAAAGAAATATAAATCCCTGAACTAAACCAAATCCACATTTGTTATATCACATGCACAAACAACTGATTACACAATATTAGTTTGCAACGTCTGTACTTTAGTATTCTTTAATATCGTACAGTATCATGCGACATGCTAGCAGAATGATACCAGACTGGCAAGACCAATATCATTCAACGGTCTACAGATTCATCTGTCTCATTCATATAGTGGAAAAAAAGGAGACAAAAACAGACCAGATTAGTTTTTTAGCCTTGCTCAGGAGCTCATGAGTCATGCCTTATAGCAAGCGAAATGATTGAACACATTTTTGTGAAGTTAGGAATTAAAACATTGTTAGGTTTGTGTTGAACATTCATGCAGTAAAACTATATGAAGCGGTTTTAGTAAGGAGCAGGCCCACGTGGAATCTACAGATGATTTTGGCATTTTAAGTCTTTATTTCCGGGTAAAATTATGAAGATCACATTTAACTACGTTAAAGTGTATTTTATAGAGTTGAGAATGCAATATAGTAGTTGAAAGAATATATTTTTATTAAAGATGCCATTTAAATTCAGCGGAATCTTCTTGCGTAGATTCTGTGAGGGCTTGGAAATAAGATCATGCTGTCAAATACTAAAAAAAAAAAACTGCATTGTTAGTGTAAATAATGTGCGATAGCTGATCCATTTTCTCTGTTTAGCTAATAGATCAGAAAACTACTCGCCACCAAAATACTCAAACAAAAAGTACCAGTCCCCGTCACCATAC
Source organism: Oreonectes daqikongensis (assembly GCA_026939265.1). Taxonomy (NCBI): domain Eukaryota; kingdom Metazoa; phylum Chordata; class Actinopteri; order Cypriniformes; family Nemacheilidae; genus Oreonectes; species Oreonectes daqikongensis. The sequence goes on along the minus strand of JAOTQM010000351.1, from coordinate 4,587,806 downwards.
TTACCCCTAATAAAAAGGCCAAAAAGGGGCAAAGGGCTTTACAGACAGAACTAAAAAAACAGCTTGCTTGGCTTTAAGGAGGAATGTCTAAGACATTGGAAGTGCGGGATATAAGCAGAAAGCAAGCGTCTAACCCCGCCTAGGTATGCCGGCAGCGTCTAAGCCCAATCTGGCGCACAGACACACCATGCCGGGGCCCGGAGGAGAGGGGACTTACGAGATTGGAGCGGGTGAGAATCTGGCTAGCGCTCAGTACCTCCTCCTCTGATGATTCATCTGTGTCCTCTGGTTGGATGAGGCTGGGCGTGCTGCCGGAGTACTGGCAGTCCTGCAGCGACGGGGTGTCACCTTTATCAATGCTGTCCAGAGAGCGGCGTCGCACACCCCAGTTGAAGTTATCCATGCTCTCCCCCTGCAGGTGGAACAGGAGAAATCCAACATGAGCGGAAAAAAAGCTAAATATTGAGCATCACTGAGTTTTTGTATAATGTAATTTGTGAATAAAATTACACAGATGGAAAAGAAAAAGACTTTACTACATAATACACAACACACAATATGCACAACCACAGAGCACAGTGAGGTGGATGGAGCATGACACAATAACTATACAAATGAATGAAAGAGATGTTCAACTTTTAGAAAGTGTCCTGATCATACAGTAGTAATGATAAGCTTACTTTTCATCTTTTAAAGTATACCGGATGTTCCAAACCTCATGCATTAGTCAACAGTAAATTGACTAAAAACACGACAAAACCATGTTGTGTAAATGTCCCATTTGAGAAAGTGAAATAAAAAATATTTTAGCTTATTTTCATAACAATGCATTTGATTTATATGTATGCATGCTTGCTTCAGCTGTAAATTTAAAAGGACTCGCTTGGCTAGCAGGAATACATTTTCAGATGAACGACGATAGGTCAATCATTTTTTGAGAATTAAAACGCTCAGCAAGTTTTTTTTCACAGCACTTACTGACCCTGAGCTCTGCTTGGAAAAACTTACCTGAAGCTCCTGGAGGCAAGAGGAAAAAAGACAATACAGAATGTTAGGAAAAGTTAAGACACTGAAATAATGTGGAGGTATACAGACACACAGGTGATGTACGGTCAAAGAAAACCTCCCACAAACACACTCCCAACTGATGCCCTTCTCTAAAAAATTATGCAATTGAATGTTGTGGTGTGTTTATCATCACAGCGTTAAAATGATAAGCATCACAAGAACACCTCAGTTTTATTATAGTACTGTAACATGCCCAGAGCATCAGTGCTCACCTCTGCATCCTCCAACTCAACATCCAAAAAGTCAAAGTCCTTGAAGACACCAAACTGCTGCTCACTTCCTGCATCTTCTGCTTGCGCCTCCTCATCCCGTGTCACTTCCTCTACAGTGGGGATCAGGCTGGTCTGCTGGTCACCTGCATCCAAATCCTCGTTTGAAGAAAAAACCACCTATAGAGAATAAATTGAATTAGCCATCGCCAAGAGTACCAAACCAAACAATGTTATGTCTATGTGGGTAAAAACATACAGAGGGGTTTTTAGGCAAGCCGGTCTCAGGGCCGCACAGAGACAGGACATTCATCAGTTTCTCACGAGTTCTCCTCTGGAAGTGGAAATATCATCATTAGAAATATATCAGTGCATATTTGCTGTTACAAAACCTAGTAATATTTAAATGCATTACAAGTGTTTTTGTTTTGGAATAGAGCGATAGTTACACAATAACAGCTAAATGTGAACAAAAGTGGCAATACCTGTGAGAGCTGAGGTCTCTTCCAGCTGACTGGCACCAGGCCGTTGGAATTGGACCCTGAGGACGTGGAAGATGTGCTTCTAGTCACAGCAATGACCTGCGGTTTCCCATTACGCCCCGCTGCAGTTCGCTGGTCTCCGTACTTATGACCTATAATAGGTGTCTGTGGGTCAACAAGCACAAAAGTCAAATAATGTATTATGGTGTCTTTTAAAATTAAAAGAGACAATTATCAGATAGACAAAAGCATCACTTTAAATATAAAGAAAAGTCTCCGAAAGCTAATTCTTAGATGAAAAAAGACTGCAGGCCAAGCACCTCTGAGATGTCAAAGTGAAAATCCAGTGTTTTTCCCGGCAGCTCTTTGGATGAATTGTTGAAAATGCGAGTGAACGCAATCTCCGGTGAACCAGTCGACTCTGTGCTATAGGAGCGCTGCACTTCATCGGGAACCACCAGACTGGCTGATCGAGACACGACCAATTTCAGAATGTTCTGGGCCTCTTTCCAGTACGGGCTCTGTGTAAACACAAACAAACAACAAAATACTTGAGGATCCTCTTGTTTTTCTCAATGTTACCCTGAGGGGCATATGAGATATAAAGCTTCAATAAAGACCACAGATGAAGAAAGCAAGGATGCAGGTCACAGTTCCTCAAAAGTGCCTCACAAAGCGACCGGCCCGCAGGTCTTTATACAAAAAAACAAACACTGTCCATCACTGCACGCACAGCCACGGACATGGAAATGGATAAAGGAATTTGAAAAAACACACTACACTCTGTAAACACAAACACGTTGTCTTAAAAAGACAGTAAAGACAGAAAAGCATTAGCATAACATTGACACAAATAATATATTTCTAATGAAATAGTTATTAAAACTGTGTGTATATACACACCTGGACATATTTGCCTATGATCTTCATGATTTCCAGGTTGAACTGTTTGACCGGTGCTGCAGACAGGTCGATGTGACTCAGCAGACTGTAGATGATCTGCAGTAGAGACTGCTGCATGCTGTTGAGACCCTTCTCAAGTAACTACAACACAAGAGGTCAAAGTCACTGTTAAACTGACAAGTCATATAACAAATCGGACATCTAGGAAACACTGAATGAGCATCACTAGACACTAAGCTTGAATCAAATGTATCTCACCTCAGCGAGGTAAGTGACCAGATTAAAAGTGATTTCAGCAAACGAGTCGTGCAAGTAGCGGCACACCACGTTGATCCAGTTGGTGCTGTCTCGCGAATAGCTGTGTGTGGAGTACAAGCTCATCATGTGTGCCAGGTTGGCCAGTGTTGCTGACTTTTCCTCAGCGCACACTTTGGCGATGCGGTCAGCAGTCTCCTTACAGAACACTGTGGGGTTGTCAAAGTGCAAGACCAGATGTGGCAGCAGGCACAGGATATTCAGAGGAAAACCTGAGTGGACATGAAAATATTCTCTTTAAATCCGATACATCATGAATTAATAAAATGCAAGTTAATAAACTAAGATCTAAAGTTCCCAGTCCTGTGTTAGCTTACCTGCTAGCTGTGAGGGGTCTATAAGCGTGTGTCGAGACACTGTTATGAGTTTACTGAGGAGGTGAATAGTAAGCTCCTGTGTTGCAGCTGAAGTGAATCCCTTCAGGAAAAGTGTGAGCAATCCGGGAAAGTTGTACCACTTCAGCTTGGCCTGGACCCTCTCCAGCTTCTCTCTACTGTCGGCCTTCTCCAACGGCATCTGGGCCAGCAGTCGGTTTAGCAGCCTGAGAGCCAGAAGATACTCAAACTCATAATCAGACTCCAAAAGAGACGTGGCTATCCAGAACACCGTCGCCAGCAGGTTGGTGGGGTCGATGGGTGGCACCACCTCACCAGACCCGACTCCACTCCCATCACCTCCTCCATCGGCCCGCCCGCCATCCTCTCGTAACGACGATAAGCTCCGCGTGCGGGCGAGGTTGCCGTGGCTGCCGCCCAACCGGTCTGCCACGTCGAGAGTGTTGCTACGATGCCGGTCTCCGAGGCGTTCGCCGATTAGACAGGCCCGGAGAGAGTTGCTGCGAGTGTGGCTGTAGTTGCTGTGTACGAAACTTCCGCTGCTGAGATTCAGCTGACCTGTACTCTTCCTGTTATTGGCAAACTTTGTGCCCTGCAGAGGATCATGGGAGGCCCTACAGGTGATAAACACAGCATCTCAGCACACAAGTTTGGGAGATTAATGAGTGATGTTTTGTGTCGTGATGTGTATGTCTTACTGGGAGAGTGCTGTAAGCAGGTCGTAGTTCTTCATGGTTTCAGCCAGTGTGTCTATACCAGCCTCTAGTGTCAACAGCAACTCTATAACAAAACCCTAAAAAGAAGAGAAGAGAATGTTTTTTTCAAGGTCTGTGGTGTATTAAATTGTGCCGATTTAAATAATATGTAATAAATAGTATATAGCGTTATAATATAACACTTTGATTGATTTCAACCAATCCCTAAAAAAAATCCTTATTTTGGGGTACTTTTGTTATTCTCCTATCAATACTTCTGCATCCATGGGACATTTCTAGCTTACCTGAGCCTCTTCCCCTGGATCTCCTACAGTCTCGACCAGACGGGACAGCACATCTGACAGCGTGGAGGCCGTGAGGGGCTGTTTTAGCGCTCTGAAGATCTGGAAAGAGCGGCCGGCGTAGTGCCGTGAAGAGCAGGACAGAGCGGTCTGCAGAGCGACTTCACTCAACTCCTGCTCCAGCTGAAAACCTGATCAAACACACAAAACAGAATTCATAAGAACCCAATAAAACCTCACAGCAAACAATGTTCTGCTTAAAACAACATGTTGAGTTTAGTGGGTGTTTACATAGGACAAGTTGTGTGCTTGCATTAAAAACTGGATAAAATGCAACTATCCCGAACAGAAAGCACGTCCCGCCCCCAGATTAATTTGATACAGTAGTGTGTATATTTGTATAATGTGTGTATATACAGTACTGTGTACATTCCATGTGTGTAAATGTTACACTGTGTATATTTTGTAAATATTGTTTGTATTTTTAGATATGATGTTCTAAAGTACAGACCAAAACTGTTTTTGGTGATGGTACAATAAAGGTGATTTGATTTTATTCGCCCGTAGAAAATAGTTTGCTGTCTTACCGGATGGCGTCTGCTTGAAGACGTTGACAACATGGCGAAGGAAAACACTAAGTTGATCAGCGCTCTTGATATTGGGGTTTTTAGGAGAGACGTCTTCGTGGTTCCACAGTGGACCACGTTTCCTACAGACCAACCAATAAGAGTAGAGTTAGAGACAGGAAGTGACACAAAAGCAGATGTCAAACACAGAACAAAGTCAAAGCAGGCTCAGATGGCTCCCATTATCAATAGAAACAACCATGTATGAACACACTCAGAATCACACGGAAATGAGACTGAGCACACACACACACACACACACACACACACACACACACACACACACACACGCATGCATGTAAGGCAACAATACCCTCTTCTGTTACACATGGCTGCAGGCGAGGAAAGAATACAATAACATAACACACAAATAAATATACTTTTAAAATGTTTCCAAGAAAACTGGATGGATAAAAACATGTTTGGTAACAAACTCACAGGCGCACATTACTAAAGAATCCAAAACATAGCATGAAATATTTTATTATTTAAACTGAAAATCACTGGAAAATCTATGAAATGAGGACTTTCACTACTTGAACAAACTTGCTAGATTTCTTGAATTTGGCTCGCCAAAGTATTAGAATGCTTCTAATACTTAAAAGAAAAGCTGGACCAATGTTCAGGGGAAAAGAGTTGAAGATACCCAAGGTACTGTCTGTGTGAGCAGACTTTTATACTTGGTAACACATGAGACACAACAATACAGTCACACCTCATGAAGAACCCATGGGAAAGTACCCTGACAATGACCTGAGCAGTGGCACCCCATGGAGACCCAGGATAATATAACCCGAAGCTGACATGATAGGAATAACACCCCATGAAGAGCAAGTGATGCTTTGATCACTGATGCTCACCTAAGGTCCTATTAAAAGGGCCATTTAGGTAAACAATGATACAATCAGTTGCATCTATGCAACTGTCACAATGTACTAAAGTACTAAGGTCTTATACAATCCTTCAAAACTTTGTTACCATTATGCTACGTTACCCAAATAATACACGAATACTTTGTCAAATCCTTATCAGCAAATACAAAACCCATGAAATGATAATGTAAGTACTGAAAGAAAGAAGCTGATGTTCTGGTCTGTAGCCATCCCTCACCTTGAGCTGATGAACTCGATGAGATTTTTGACTTTCTCGTCCTGTTCTGCGGATAGGTCCACCTCATGAAGAAGAGTGGGGGGGAGGTGAGGTAAGGCTGAACCACCCAGACTGATACTGGAGGACGTGGAGCTGGAGCTCAGGCCAGAATCTGTCATCGGCGACGACTGGTATTCGGGCATCATCTCTGTGGTGCCTGAGAGAGAGAGAGAGAGAGAGAGAGAGAGAGAGAGAGAGAGAGAGAGAGAGAGAGAGAGAGAGAGATTGCATTATTCTGAATAATATAAGCAGAAAGTCTTAAATTAACAGATTTAACACTCCCACAGTAAATTCTGCTCTGAAGTCTTTATACCCACTAAAAGCAACTCCATTAAAGTAATGCTTTTCTAACTAATTCACCCTTCAACAATACATCTCAGTTACTGATTTGTGCAATAAAAGTTTAATTCATCTTGCACCAAGACAATTAAAAAAATGGCATGTCGAGTAAAAAACAACTACATTGTTATTTTGGGCCCAGACACTAAAGATTCGGAGTTTATTAGCATGTTCTTCAATTCACCTGTGAGGTTGAACTCCTGAAGCGCTGGTTTGACTGTCAGGACTCTGGGCTCATTAAGCTCTCTGTTCCGTAGCAGAACGGAGGCCAGCGACTGGACGCTGCTGTTGGTTCCCTGGACGACCAGCAGGTGGAGCAGTAAGCGCTTGCAGTGCTCATAGACTTCTGGGTGCTGGTGGTCAAAACCTACACACAAACATACACAGAGCATTAGAAAACAATGGGGCACAGACAACAATAATAAATTTGATTGCTGCCTGTGTGTACAGATGTGCGTTTACCTATGAAGATGGAGTGCAGAAGCAGGTGAAGGTACGAGCTCCATTCCACTTTGACCCCGTGGTCTACAATGAGGTCGGTGAGCAAGATCACAGCAATGTTACACCTGGAAAGAGTTCACAGTGTTTCAAACAGTCATAACAACACTGATTCGCTCAGTGAGTGTTTGTTCGTCACCTGTGCAGGGAGACTCCAGGTGTGGTGGTCTCAGGCAGGTAATCGACCAGAGGTGACCAGCAGCCGCCGGTAGGGGGAAACGGGAGGGGCTCGGGCCGGTTATGATCCATCACCTTCAGACGCCAGTTAGCGTAAACAGGCATTGTATCACCTACAGTAAAAAACATGAGTTATATCAATCACATGGACTAAAATTCCAACTGTGATTTTATGGGGTCTTTAATATAACTACAGTGTGCTTGCTTATGTGAATGTTCTCACTTTTCTCCTCCTCGTATGATCCTCCAGAGCTGCTGCTGTAACGGGACTCCAGTCGATGATGTTGTCTGTTCAGATTGCTGTTCAAACCGCTGTAGATGTCAAGATGAGGGTAACTGCGCAGACAGATTTTATTTTTATGATTACTGTGTTTGACAGCAACATAATATTGTTGTGAGCGTGTTTAAGTTTGGGTCTTAGAAGAGATTCATGTGTGTACTGGTGCATTTTTAAACTCTTACTTGTCCTCCATGTTGGAATCTTTGAGTTTGCTGTCATGGTGCCCATCGGGTCCAGGTATCATGGTGTTGCTACTAGACGTGGTTCCTGAAAAGAGCAGCATGTGATGTGTGATGATGCTACAAGCATAAAATATCAGCGTCTTCTTTTGTGTCCATCTAATACGAGTGTGCTGGTTTACAAAAAAACACTTTTGTTTCCCATTTCTATAATCCATGGGTTTCCTGGGATAGTATCTTTTAAAGACATCAATAGGTATTTCCATTAATAAAACCTGGAAACACAATCAGAGTCATTTGAGGTGTGTATACCTGATGTAACAGAGGGGATTTTGTAAGAGGAAGTGATGCGGTAGTAGGGCGGGTTATCCATGTGAGTGACAGCTGAGCATACGGGCTCTGTCAGCTCTAGCTCATACATCAACTCTTCAAGCAGCTGCATTGTCTTATCCCTGCCCAGATACACGACCACACGCTTTACCTGCACAGCATCATGGGAAACATTAGAAACAATAATAACAGCAATGCTCTTATTATAAAGATGTTAAGTATCTGGTGTCTGATTGGTTAAGAGAGCTGTCACTCACGTAAGGCAGGAGACTGGGCTCGCTGTTGACTCCAGACATGCTGATGAGGAAGTGCAAGATGATCTTGAGATTTTTGGGCCAGCTGTCAGCTAATGTTGTCCAGACGTTCTCTATCTCTGACCATGCAAACTCATCTCCATACTGTATAAACAGAAAAAATGTGTTAACATGAGTTAAATAATTCATTTTACTAACATTATTTTTTAATTAAAATCATTTTATAGCAGGGACAGAACTAATAAAAGTTATATTCACTATCAATGTTTTACCTTTGCTGTCATGAACATAAGGTTATTCAGGATCATGGTGGTGGCATGCGGTGACCCCCAGCCCTCTCCTCTCAGCCAGCGACGGCTGTTCACCATCATTATCTCTCTCTCATGGGCATCCTCCTCATCCTCCGTCGACGACGGCTCCTCTTGGCGGCGCATTGAAGGCTTGAAGTCCACCAGCTCTACGTTGTTCATCCAGGGTAGAAGGTAATGCAGCATCACCTGCCGACCACCAGGGTGCGCTGTCTGGATTCTCTGACTCACCTCTGTAATAAAATTCAGTGTCAGTCAGCATTTGAATCAGAAGTCTCGGAACAGAAAATATGCGTGTATGCGTGCATGTACCTGAGAAGATGGGCAGGGTGAGTTCGGGGTATGTTCTAGCCAGTTCTTCACTGAGCTGGTAATAGGACACAGAGTACAGGTGAGGAAGAGGGGATGCTGGAGATAACACCCCATCAGCACGCTGGATCTCAAGTTTATGGGCGTAACGGAACAGTTTTGGCTCCAGGATCTAACATACAAAACAAAACAAAAGCTTGCTTTAGACCCATTTGATCTTGACCGGAACATGAGGAATATGAAAAGATTTTTCTGTTTCTCACCTGTAGCAGCTGCATGGCGACCTCATAGATGTCTCTGGAAGAATCTGCGGCCTTAAAGAGAATGAGATTCAGCAGAACCACAGTGTCAAACTGGTAATCCCTGCAGGGAAACACAAAGGAAGAAGATTCAGCTAAATTCAGTCCTTTGTCGTTTTATAGACATTCATCACAGGAACATTTTGGTGTGCACCTGTTGTGAAATACATTAGCGATGGCCCTGAAGCAGCCCGCGGCGACCCTGCGGGACCCCGTGTAGCAGCGATCCACCGCCCAAAACATCAGATTGCTCTGATCCGGATTCAGTTCTAACAGCAGCATGACTGCCTCACAGCCCAACTGATGCACCTAAACCCACAAGTACATACAGGTCACGATGAATAAAAACACAGTATAAGTCAAGTGATTCTGGAGTGTGTGAATGCACAGTCGGTTACCTTGCGGTCTTGGGAGTCTAGAATGTTGTCCAGCCACTTGTAAAGGTATCCATCAGAAGACAGACCAACGTTATCAGCCACCGGACCACAACACAGCACTGCAGACATGGCCTATGGCAACACACGCCACAGAAGTCAGGCATGAGCACACTTTAAAGGGGAAATGGATGATGTGCGTTTCAGCGAGACAAGAGAGTTCTCGTACCTTCAGTGCACAGTACTGGTGTCTGTTGATCTGCATGTTGCGGTCGCTGTATCGGTCCAGTGGTGTGAACATGATGCTGAAGGGTCCCGCCCAATGACTGAAGAGCATGAAGAGACTGTGTCTCAGAGACTGCTGAGGGAAGATGCTCCTTCTCTGATGCACTGAGGGAACACAATTGTGAACTCAGCTGGGTTCAAAGAGCTGTGCTATGTTTTGAGATGAAAAAAAGCTTATCTAATCGCCCAATATGTCCACATTTTTGGCACAAAATAGATGGTGGACAAGATTTCAAAATTAAACGATGCTCCTTCATATATAGTACTGCAAAATACTGTTTTGAATCTACAAAACATTGCTCTGTCTAAGCATCCTGATAATCATAACACAACAACATTGGCCCAACCAATGTCACAAGTTTGGGGACGGAACAATCCGTTTGGTCATCTATGTAAGATGATGTGTTTAGAAAAGCACACTTTCTTCATTCAAAACTAGTGCTTCTTCTAGTCGTGGAAATTACAAATTTCAACCCATCCTAAAGACCTTGTACAGTATGTACCTGGTACATTCTGAATGATGTTGGCCACCAGGGCGCTGAAGTGACAGCGGATGTCTCTTAATGTGTCCGAGTCTTTGTCGTTCTCCGCTTCCAGAAGCTGCCGGGTCAGATCCACGTACTCCAGCAGAGTGCTGTTTAAAGAGTGTAATTCCCCATCCAGACCACCGCTTGCACTGCACAAACAATTCACAAGCATTGATATGTGAATGTGGGCGCTATCAAATATATTCACTGTTCAATACATGTGAAACATCTTAGTGCCAGTCACAAATCTTTCAATATGTTTGTAACGTCTTCGTTACATAGATGGGATTGAAAGATTCCTTTAGGGTTCGAGACTTACGACTGACTGATGACTCCAGAATCGGCCATTAGCTCAAAAATCCGGACCAGCTGGACTCTGAGAACATCACGTCGCCGGCGTCGCTTCATGTTCTTTATCACAAAAAAGCCAGACAGAGCTGTTAATGTATCATACAAAGTCTTGATGGATCTTGTAACTAAGATGGAGCATCACGTCTGGGTCAAGGGTCAACTCACCTCCGGCCTTCTTTCAAGCGCCTCTTTAATGATGGGGTTTAACTCCTCCAACAGCTCTCTGTAAGATATACCACAGAGTTAAAGCTTCACCACATAAAATCAGAAACATTTATGCTAACTACTGAGGAAAATATGGGTCCATCAAGACATTAAGTGAACAGAAACAGACATTAAGAAACAGACGCAGACGCACCTGAAGGCAATGGGGTTGGTCCTGCCAAGCCCCAGTACAAGAGACTCAGTGATGTCCATGCTCTCAGAACGCATCATAGGGACCACATGCTTGAACAAGGAGGAAGGGGATGGAATGCTAATGATCTGCACAAACACACATGCACGTTTATCTCATTAAAGTTCAGTCACTTAAATTTTTTTTCTTAAATCTGACCTGCCATGGTATTTTACATGAATAGCTGGATAAGATGTTATAGTTATTGAATTCAACATTATACAGTAGATGGTGATGGGGATAGGCAGTACAGATGCAAAATATGTATTTTTTGACATTGAAAAAAATAATCTTTGGCTTTCTGGATGTTTAATGCAAGACGTAAAACATCATAAAAGTTTTAAATTAATGACTTTTTTTTAATAAAATAAAAAAGGTCATGGGCAGGCAGTGAGCACACTAAACAAGAAATTAAATTACAGTTTCATTGAAACCAACAGAGCTAACAAAGTTTTCTACATAAGTCTGTATCAAAGGCCTAAAAAGTACACTAATCGCTCCACTATTCACAATACTGGTAAATTTAATATCGCCAACAAAATAAATGCTTATATAAAGTATCAAAAATAATACACTGCTGTAAGGTGTTATGACCCCTGACCTTTGAGTCATAACTATATCCGCTGTCTGGGGTGGACGCGAGGGTCTCAGGTGGGGAGCAGCGAACAGAGCCGGGGGCCGATGAGGAAGATGAAGAAGAGGTGGCAGAACTGCAGCAGAGGATCAGATAGTTCCTCCAAAGCCCTACATAAGAGTCACTGCTACTGCTCATGCTGTTCACCTTCTTAGCATTGATGGGACTGCTGCAAGATCAATTATACAAAATAAACATTAAAAATAAAAAAAGATGAAGATAAGATCGTATAATAGTGTGTGGATATTGTCGCTGGAAAAGATGCCAAACACACTGAATTTGAAAACATACTTGATGTCGATTTGTGGTGAGAGCAGCTGAAGACGCGTAGAGGCAAAGACCCAAGCATAGCTCAGTGCAGAGGGACAGTGCTTGGGCAGGTTCTCTTGCCGCAGGTAACTGGACAGGCTGATGACCCAGGGGTCCTGACCTTGCGTCACATGTGCAAAGACCCAAATGTGGGAGGGGCTTACAACATCAAACTGGTGGCTGATAGGAGAGGAGCTCCATTCGGCCAGAGTCTGAAGGTCTATTCCACTGGGGCAGTACAGCAGATTTGTCTACAGCAAAGAGAAGCAAAAAATTTTATGCAGGTGAACAACTGTAATTAGGATATGAGAGGATAAACGAGCACCAGTAGCCTATTTTCTTACCTGATCGGCCCCAGTAAGGTGGATAAAGCTCTCGAGAACTGAAGCGCTCAATCTGTCCATCACATCTATCGCCAACTCCTCATCTCCCTAATAACATCAAGAGAAACCAATGAGTGTGAGGAGTTCATTAATAAAGATGTGATTTCACGTAGACAAACATGAAAGTCGTTTGAGGTGGATGGCTACCTTAGCGATGCCGAGGGCTGTGTGCAGCGATCGAACCTCTTTGAGTACGTTGACAGCCAGTCTCCGTGTTGCAGGTCGACAGCTACACATCACGACCAGAGCAAGACCCTCCACGACATGTAAAACTGTCCAGAGAGGAGATCTCTCTAGCGGCAAACACGGACCCTGAAAGCAGGAGAGAAAAAAACAAAGGCAAGTTAAACTTGGATAAGTAAAACTGCACCCATTTAGAAACAAAAAAATGAAGTTAAATACATAAACGCAAACAAAAGGTTTGGAATTTGTGGCTTTCAGTCCATTTGTACTTGTTTTATTTTGCTTGAAAATCGAACAAAAGTACTGATGACTCATCATGACCTCTACAGATTTTTGTCCAATCAAATCCTCCTTGAATAAGAATGCCCCTCCCCCTAACACCACCTGAAAATCACTAGCGAACTGCATATCATAGATGCATGACACAACTACAGCCTTTTAAAGCCATCACAACACATAAACAAGGCCCCTCTATGTTCCAACTTCCTGTTTCAACAGGAAATATGTCAACACAGGAACTAAAACTGTACTCGTCAACTATTTTAGGATGTTTTTAAGCACACGCTGCATACAGCTTTACTATATCACATAATATATGATATAACAGAAGGGCTTAACAAAAAAAAGCCACACATCATTCGCATGCAACACGACAGACCCCAGCGAGATGACACGCACACACACCTGTGAATCATGACTGCGCTTGCTCTGTAACGCCTGCTTGCTCCATTGTACGATGAGCTGCAGAAGCATCTTGACAGCATTGTCCAGCAGAGTGGGATGAACATCAGTCACCTCTCTCACAATGAAATATACAAAGCCAGACAACACGTCCTCTCTCCAGTCTGGGAAGTCCACCATCAGAGCCTTCAGAGTGGTGAATGCCAGACTACGTAGCTCTTCATCCATGTGGATGGTCAATCTGGAAGAGCGGAAAGTTATTGTTTATAAACTAAATAAATGTCAGTGATAACCGCAGAAAGGTCAAGAGATCATAAAAGCGAAGTGGGAGTGTGACTGTGTGCTATTATGACTTCACAGGAAGTCTGACTCATATGGTGGTTATTGCACGGGAAGTGGCAAGCTTACCGAAGTTAGTGAGTTATATGAATCTAGATTAGTCTCTGCTGAAGTATGAATGATTAATGAGGGTGGATGTAAGCATCTGTTAACTACAGCAGGACTAGTGAATCTGGGCTTTGTTCAGGTGATGGATTGAGGGTCAGGGTTCATTACTTGGCCAGTAGCTCGATGAGATCCTGTCTGCTCATGCCGTCTGGAATCAGTCTGGGAATGGCAGCTACACACGTCCGAAACAGGTCGATCTTAGGTTTACGCTCCCCACTAGTGGTAAACAAACAAATACGTGTAATGCATACTTAATGCATATGATTAAATCTACACAGGTAATGCAGTTCTTATTTTAACACACAGACTAGTATGATCAAAATGAAAATTAATTTTTTTTTTTTAAATGTTGTCATTTATTCACCTTCATGTCATTCAAAACCTGTATAAAACTTGAGATATTTTGAGAAATGTGTCAGCGGTTTTGTGTCCGTGCAATTAAAGTCAATGTTGTTTGGTTACCAACGTTCTTTAAAATATTGCATTGCAGAAGAGAGAAAGGTTTTAAATGAGGTAAGTAAATGATGAAAGATTTGGGTGAACTGTCCCTTTAAAAAAAAATTTAAATGTCTGACTTGTGATGAGACTCACGTGATCATGTCCTCCGGTTCTTTGTTGGACATCTGAACGCTGGTCATACTCATAGATCTCCCCACTTCTTTATCCAGATGCCTGAGGATGTTATCCAGAGCCTTCCTGACCTGAGGGTAATATAGTGACATGCCTACATAGACACACCACACACACATGCTTAGTACTAGAAATTGGTACTTGGTGTATATACAGAGCTCAACCACTAAACAATGAGACCAATGACACTCCAATAAAATTCTCAACTTCAGCCACTTCTTCATTTATGCTCAAATTTGTAAAAAAAAAAAAAATGCTTCAGGTTGGGTTAGAAAAGAACATGATCAAGAGAGCCGTGTAAGAACTGTAAGGGTCCTTACCGATGACCTTGGCTTCCTCGTCTGTGAGGGTGGTGTTGAGAAAGATCTTTTTGACCCTCAGGGTGTTGCCGGAGGGTAAGATGACTCCTGTGGTGGGCATGGGCGGCTCGCCGTCTTTCTGCTGCAGGCTGTCGGCTATCACCAGGAAGGCCCGCAGACCAATATTCATCCTCTGAGAGAGCGAGCAAGAAAGTGAGAGAGAGAATTCGTTTCTAAGTTTATCTTTTCATCAATCCATCATCACGGTCATTATCGGCATCATTTACACTTTTATCAGTATTGTTTGGTACTAATGCATGTCTTTCACTACACAGATAAACCTGAAAGCTTCAGTTCACATTATAGAGAACAAGACCAGGCGAATGTAATGCAGAAGAAAGAGGAATATTCATGGCTGTGTGTGTACATGTATTTACTCACCTCTGGGTTAATAGTGAAGGTCTTGTGGGACTTGCCCACACACAGCAGGTCATAGATGATCTCTTTCATGGCAAAGTCAAGCCGTTCCTTCAAAAAGAAAGAAACATGACACAAGAAGTCACAAACAGTTCTTGGCCATCGACTACCATAGTAGGAAAATTGCTTTATAAATTTCTGTTCTGTTGAACACAAAAGAAGATATTTTGAGGAATGTTGGAAAGCAAACAGTTCTGGGGTACTTTTGACTACCATTGTAATTTTTCATACTATGGTAGTCAATGGTCTCCAAAAACTGTTTGGATACAAGCATTCTTCCAAATATCTTTCTCTGTGTCCATCAGAAAAAGCAAATATTTGGAACATGGCGAGTAAATGAAGATAAAATATTTATTTTTGGGGGAACTGTTCCTTTAATACTTTCATAATATGATATTTGGTCAGAATATTTGTCCAAACAGTGATAGACCGGAGTGTTTCTTTATATCCTTCTAGAAGCACATAAATAACCCAGTGCATGTGTATATGAAAGCTAACCTACTCTCACATGGGTCAAGCTATTCTGAACTGTGTGGTTTACTGACTCTTCGGATTTGAGTTTTACCTGAGCAATAAACTGAATGATCTTAACAAAGATGTTGAGAGGTGTGTCCCTGGGCACCACGCTGCGAGAGCCCTTCGGGAAAAGTGCTGTTACAATACTGAGGAGACGACTGGGAGAAGAAAAAGACATGATGTCAAGTGAGAGACATAATTGATGTGTGATGTTGACCTTTACAAGAAAAGGTGTGAGAAACAAAACCTGTAGTATTTTGATATGTCTGTGGTTTATGTGTTTATGCATTATGGTACGTGTGTGTGTCGTACCTGTGTGTGGCTGTGTTGCTTTCGCATTTAATCCTGATGATGTAAACCCAGAGCAGCCTGTACAGAGACTCCAGTGCTACACGAGACATTTTGGGGTCTTTGTTCTGAAAAGAAGGGCATGACACAATACAGGAAACATAAACACAACCTTCAAACAACAGAAACCCATGACAAAAGTCCTAGTACTGTCGGAGCCGATAGCCTCGTAGGCAGTGCCCCGACACATGGCGCGGTTGCGTTCCGGGCGACCTGAGTTCGATTCCCGGCTCGTGGCTCTTTCCCAACCCCACTACCTTCTCTCTCCCACTTCACTTCCTGTCCTCTCTCACACTGCACTCTACAAATAAAAGGCAAAAAATTGCACACAAAAAAAGTCCTAGTACTACAGTGACCATTGTCTAACCATATTTGTAGTTACACTTTAGTTATACAAAAAGTAAACAAACAACCAAAAAAAAGCATGATTACTTACTAATACTATTTAATTGTGGTTACTCTTTGTATAGTATAACGTGAAAAAAAGAAATCACATCCACCCCTCAAAAGCTGCAATTTCATATGAGTTTATAACACTGAAACACAAAATGTGCTTGATTCATTCATAAAAATCTGCTGCTTCATCTGTATTATCATAAGGGATCAATAGTTTGCTGGCTGCTCACGACAAAGCTAATGAGAAATATGACGCACCGCACTCTCTGTTTGCAAGTCAATGTGAGCTGTAATTTGTGCTTAAACTGCATTGATGCACAGAGAGATGACTCATAAATCTGTTCAACTAAGCAAACAGATTATGATCGGGAGTTATAAAAACCCTGCTAATGATTCCGAGATTAACTCATCACAGCTTGTACAAATCCATTCACTGACAAAGCAGTTGTCTCTTACCTCTCTCTCACGCACGCACGCACGCATGCGCGCGCACACACACACACACACACACACACACACACACACACGTTGGTTTTACCATCTCCGTAGGGACAGTCCATAGGCATAATGATGCGAATACCATACAAACTATATATTTAATTCCCTACCCCTAAACCAAAACCTCATAGAAAACATTTAGCATTTTTAGATTTTCAAAAATTATCATTCTGTACGATTTATAAGCTTTTGTGCCCGTGGGGACCAATGAGTTGGTGTGCATTCTGGTTTATGTCCCCACCGGGATATAAAGACCAAGTCCACAAACACACAACACTGCAACACAGAGCATTAAACAGTACAAGGTGTAATGACCAACACTCACCACAAGGGGCAATATGATTGCATACATTGTAACTACAATAACATCAACTGACTCAGTTGACACAGGAAGTGGAGATCGGCCAAACAAGCCCATGTGTAACACGGGTCAATCACGAGACCCTCAGAGTCGGGGCTAGTTCCCTCAAACTAACTGTGGTAACTCACCTGTAAGGTCTCAATCTGCTTACGGATGCTGTTGTTTGACGGCATCTGGAGCCAATAAACGTGCGAGAGAAACAGAAAAATGACAAAAGACAGGGGTGATGGTGATGGGGAAGACATGCGGGTTAGAAAAAGAACAAGAGACAAACTTAAAACAAAACTCTGTGCTACAACATGCAAAACAAAGTGCGGGGTGTATGGGACGTAATACTTAATGTCAGATTCTCTAGAGAATCAACACAAGTATGCAAACATTTATTAAAACATGTATAAAAAAATAAAAATAATATCCTACAAGACAAACACATCTAGGGATATACTGTTATGTGCGATAAGACAAACACATATAGGAAAATAAATAAATAACGTTTGTTTTCATTTATACGATGAAATCAGTGAGATCAGTAAGGACCCAGTGATACAATAATATATATAAATACCATGTGATTATTTATGTATAGTAATTATTATACAGTGTTATACTATATTAAACTGTGAACCTAAATGGTGGTCAATCTCACTTTTATAAATGAATAGCTTGGCATAAAAACATTGATACAGTATTGTGAGGTAAAAAAATAACACAATACATTGAAATATTTACAAAAATTCTCTAATCTCTACATATTAATGATTAAATAGGAAGAAGGATTATAGGATGACTACAAGCAAGCATTTGTGATTATGAAGACTGTATTTAGAATAAATGCCATATTTAACTTCATGCAAATGATGGCATACTGTTGTGTATCTAGGTGTGACTCCAATTTAACAAAAGAAAAACAGAATGACATACAGAGTGTACACCGGTCCCTTACAATCAATTATGGCATCTATTGTGACTTTCTATTGGTCAGGAAAGACAAACAAGCAGTGATAGAACAGACCAGAGAGGGAAGCAGATTGACAAGCAGAACTGTAAAGGGAGACCATTGATCAATCAATGAGGAGAGGAATTATCCACCACTGAGCCTACAGCACAAATCCCATAAACCTCGGCTAAATGGGCTACAACCATTACACCAGACCGCTGGGGAAAACTTCCCTCTTGCTCCTGAATAGCTCAACTGATTTAGGTGCAAAGAACCAGTGTAAAGTGGATTCACAGTACAGTCTAATTCTGATCTGGATTAACAGTGATTTAAATATACCATCAATACATCAGGAATCCATCCCAAAAGAATCACTGACACATCAGCAAGATTCACATGATCAAGTTAATCAAGGGGAAAAATCAATCATTTTGGAATAGAAGTTAAGAAGACCATAAAGAATCAACAATCGACTTTTTGAACCAGTGACAATGAAAAAGAATAGACAAGCACAAACACACGCACGCCCAAACACACACACACACACACACACACACACACACACACACACACACACACACACACACACACACACACACACACACACACACACACACACACACACACACACACACACACACACACACACACACACACAAGTTTGATTTGAAAAGTGGTTGACACTCTCAGGAATAATCAATCAAATAATATAAGCTTGAGATATTTTACAGACAAAAGGAATCTGTACCACCACACCCTTAACCAATATGATGTAACATTTACATTTAAATATGAATCACCCATCATGCCTCATGGCAGTAGAATCTGTGTAAAGCATACATTGCTTTTCCCAGCAACTGAATATAATGCTAATGTTTAAACTGAATTTGATAGAAATATACTATATAAAGGTCATGCACGTAATGTTGAACTTTAAAACACTTTTTCATATGCCATCCTAAAATAAAGAAGTCTTTTTTATAATGAAGTATACAGTGAAATGGTTTAATGCGGTGAAACTAACAGCTCCAGTGAATTTCTCACAGGACGTCACAATGCTGAGGCAGTCATTCTGTTCGGTTCACTCTACTGTGAGCACACGTACCTTAAGGTGTGAAAGGCAGTTCTGAAGGAAGATGTGCCAGTTATTGAGGAAGAACTGCTTCTGACTAACACACAGCAGACACGTCACCAAGGGGTACAACGCCTGGAGAGATAAAAGCACGAAAGAATTATGAAGTTAATCAAATGTGAGAAAAAAGTACAGCAATTAATATAAGTTATTAAAAGAAAAGCTCATACAAAAATTATAAGTTGACTTTGAAAGATTTATTATACAGCACAAGTCACCATTAATTGTAAATACATCAAATAAAGCCATAACTGTCTGCTAAACATCTCTGTGTTCCACCCAAGGAACAAAGTTATACGAGATAGGAATGCGATGACTAAGTTACGACAGAATTTTTGGGTGACCTATTTCTTTAAATACAGGCAAAGAGATGTCTAATAAGTCTGAGAATGAGCTAGACCACAAAGGATTGTGGGAAAGTGCACATTCAGGACCGGTACCAGTGAGTGCTTCTTTCTTGAGCTGAGGTCGAAGGTCGTCTGGTAGAGCATCTCCACAAAGTTCTTCAGGCACGGCACATTCACTTCATTCTTCACCGCCTACCGAACACACACAAGGTCGGTCATTTTGCTGAGATACACACCTCACAAATGACTTAAAGCTACACAGCTGTGCTTCATCTAGTCTTTAATACAAAATCTGTTTAAATTGTGTTTCTGTAGCAACCTATTTCACAAGCACCACATCAGATCTCTTAAAACATGTACAGTCATGAAAACTGAAGTTCTAATTTGAATAAAACTGGCTTTCAATAGAGCAATACAACCTTTTCTCAAAATATTATTTATTTTTCATTGATATTGTGCACAGATTTAAAAAAAAAAAAAAAAAAATAAAACATGCAGAAAGAACATTACAGTAACACAAATTTTGCAATACAGCAAATCTCATATTGTAGTTTCTTTTATACTCTGAGTGGGGGTGTAAGAATGACCATTTCAGTCCACTTACATGCTCTTATTTATACTAATGAAAAGTTGCAATGCTCTGTGTTCTTTTTCGACATACTGAGAATCAGGCTCATTTGAATTGAGTTGAAGTTGCATAAATAATGCATTTTATCCAGAATGCGCATTATGTTTCTGCAGTATGCATGACTCAAGTCTCAAGATTTCAGCATTCAAAATAAATGATATTACATTGGTAGCTCCTTATGATACTTACAGCAGCTACAGGGATAAGAATCTCCACAAACAGGCCAGCCAGTGCATGTTTGATATCCTTATCCTTCACCTCCAGGAAATACTGAGCACATTCCTGTCTCACAAACACACACACAAAAAGACATTGAATCAACTACATGCAAATCTCAGTTCTGACAATCTAGGCAAAATTTGTGAATGTATATCAGTAATAAAAAAATGATGCACCACTATTAAGGATTTCGTACGACGCGCACGCTCGTGAATATCTCTTTGCGGCTTCTGGCTCAATAAAAAGATCTTTGGATTACAACGCTTGTTAAACGAAACGTATTGAGTGCAGGATTTTACAGCCTGTAACAGGTTTAATGTAAAGATATTGCTCCACACACTCCTGCTGGCAAAGGTCGACTCGCCACCCTGAAACGCTGTTACTCAAGAGATTTTATGAGACATAACTGCAGACAGCTTGCAAATAACTGTTGAACAATGTTGACAATAGAGAAGACAAGACTCATATTTACTGAACCCCAATTGGCTAGTTAGCTGATTTGTTTTATATTTAGATAATATTAGTGGCAGCAGTTTAAGTCTGACTAGCCGATTATTTATTTAGACAACCAATAAGCTTTGAGAAAGTTTTTGCACATCTATACTCAAACAAAAAGTGATGCTGTAACTCTCAAGAATCCATAAAGGAGCAATGTGGACATTTTAGCGGCATCTAGCAGTGAGGTTGCAACCAATAGCTCACTCCACCGCTAGCTCCTCCCTTTCGGAGCACTATGGTGGCTGACACAGGACAAAAATATCCCATTTAGGAGATATTTACGAAACGAGTTCTGTAGAGCAGTTTATCCGTTTAGGGCTACTGTAGAAACAACATGATGAATTCCAAGTAAGAGGACCTGCGGTGTAAGTAGATACAAATATCTCATTCTAAGGTAATAAAAACATAATGTTTCATTATGTAAGGTCTTAATACACCTCTGAAGAGTTATGTATATTATATAGCATTTCTGTCAATACATCCTGCTAAATATTACACACATTACCAGGTGCCATCTCACTAGCAGACTTTGCTATATTCAGACTTATGAATGAGGAAGTTTAGATCAAATTGAACTGTAAGTTCTTTAATGTGAGAAGCTCACTGGTCACTGCAAACTAGTCCACTCCAACATCTGCCAATGATCATTTTAAACAAGCTGGATCTTGTCAGAAAGGTCCATAGGGCCATAAACTCAGCAGGGAGTGACCAGGGCTATTAACACCCTCCCGCAAAAAGTCCCTCTGCTAATTTAGCGACTATAAAAATCCAACTACGGTGTTAAAACATTTGCTGTATGGATCCTGGCATTTACGTGGACACCTTCATGAGCATCATTAAAGACCAAACCTCAGAAACTCACTTTAAAGGTAACAAAATGCACAAGTATGGAGATACTGACCTGCATGAACTGGAAAGAAGCTTCAAAGTCCTCGACAGGGTACATCTTCACCCTGAAGAACTTCATGCCCATGATGAGGCTGATGATGCTCTGCACCACGTGAGGACTTTGCTCCTTCAGCCTCAGTTCCTTCAGCTCGGTGATGAACTTCTTGCGCACCGCCTGGAACCTGCACACAGAACACAAACATCAAGCTCCTTCTTTCATACTCTTAACACTACAGCAAGAGCAACAAATATACTTCAGTGACACCAACAGGTTTATCTGCTAAAAACTAGTCCTGGACTAAATATTACAGTCTGTTTTGTCACCGTTACGACTTTGATCCAAATAAAATAGCAACCATGAACGCTTGTTATAGTAATGAAAACCATCTAGTTCAAACAGGACCTCAGTCAATGCGTCATGTCTTTATCACATTATGTAAAATGTCTCTTTAAATACAATCCTTAGAGGAACAGGAAATCATGAACAGGAGGAGAGGTTGAGCACTGTGGTAAATCAATTTCAGGCCGTCGCTATTACAGCGCAGAGTTAAATTTCATTACAGCTTAAACAGACAGTTTCATGTAGCCGTGAGGGAGTCTTAGCGTGTGGCGTGGAGAGAATTACAGTAACAGTAAACGTGTCCAAAGCCTGTACAAATCATTCAGAGCTCTGTATACAGCTTGAGGCGAGTCAGTGTGACAGAAAGATAAGGGTTCGATGGCTTTGTTAACTCTGAAAGGGTAATAAATATAACTGACTGTGCTTTTCCTGGAGACCTCAATGAATGGAACAGAATCAACTTCAACTTTCTGGTGTTTGGTTTGCATTTAACAAATACAAGCATCTTGTTTCTATTCCCTGAAGCTATATGTAATGGAGATTTTAAATCTGACAAATGTTTGACTAAAAATATACCTCTGTATGTAATGTGTACCTGGAAACACAATAGAATTCAGGTTTCAAACTACATATAATAACTTAAGTCACTATTATACACATCATAGCATGTGTTGCTTAGCAGATCCATACTGGACATTTACATTGTTTAAGGTAGTTTTTAACTTTATTAAACTGGTCATGTGACCTCAACCTTCATAAGTAACCAAACTTGTTTTCTTTGCAATAATTGAGGTCTGAAAAATACAAAGCATCCTTTCTGTTATTTTGACCTGTTTCTCCAGTTTTCATTTAGTGAAAATGAATGTAAATAGAAACAATATTTGTATTTAAAATTTGGAAGAAATATTGATAGTAGTTGACAGAATGAAACAAAAATTATAATTTAACCTAAAACACATACCTATAAAAAGTAAATTCAGAGAAACTAAAAATGGTCTTTAAAATGGTTTTCCCTGGCTGTATAGAAAATATATATTTATTCTACAAATAATTGTCACATAATTATTCATTACGATTAAGTTAAAGAAAGACGTTGAAAAAGTAAACCTTTAAAAAAGGGTAACGCAACACAAACAGTATGCATTGCACACTCAGAAAAATGACTAAAGTGAACCAGTAAGAGGGACTCACTTTGATTGGGCAAGGACTCCAATGACCTCAGCGTACAGATCAGCAATGATGTGCACATTACCAGTGTTGGGGCCCGAGTACCTGCCAAGCAAACAGCGATATCCAAGATTAATAACACAATAACGCACATTATCAAGAATAATCGGATTTAAACCTATGTACTGTATGACTGTGTGTGCGTCACACAATTTTCTGAATCAGACATAACTGACACAAGTCTGCAGTGTTTGCAATAAGAAGGGCTGGAGAAAACTCACAAACTTGTACTGTAGGTGATAAAAACCTGTAGATGTTTTATAGGGAGTTTCAGGAATCAGGTGTGTGTGTCAGGTCTGTCATTGAGTTTGCATTTGTGTAGTCTGCCTGTGTATAATTTGCATAAAAAGGTGTGTGTTTGTGTACATGCACTCACCCCTCTTTGTGTTTAAAGTGCTTGAATGCCAGGTTAAGGACTTCTTGTACTAAAGTGTCTGGCACTGGATGAAGGGGAATCTATAAGAAAATGTTTCATTATTATTAGCATGTCTGTGATGCTAAGATAAACGTGAGGGTCAACGTTTTACTTCACAATCCAGGATAGTGTGTTAGCAAGTCTATGCATGTCTGTCAGAACACAGCTCTCTCTCTCTTAACTTTAAAAACACCACACCTAGGCTATGAAGCACACACACATACACATAAACACACACCCAAACCTCACCTGTTTCAAAACTTCCACTGAAACTAAACAAAACATGAAGTCTATGGCTAAGTCCCTTCGCTCCAGTAGATAGTCTTTGTCCCGATGTTGTTCATCTCTAAAGAGAGAGATTTTAAATCAGTACAGGAATACACAACTTAGAATAACAGCATATTTGTAGTAACCAAAATTATTAATACACTTTTGAATTAATGTATGAAAAGGCAAAAACAAACAAACCCATATTCAGATGGGATTAGTTTAACTTGAGAATATTTGCAAATTTGGTTTTGATCTTGTCCAAAGCAAACATGCTTTTCTTAAATAAATCGAGTAAAAATGACACAGCAAATTGCCTGATGTTTGACAACTAACTCTTATTAGTTTCGACCCTTGTTGAACAAGGTGGTTCAATAACATCTTGTATGATTCTCACCTTCCCTTTAAAAGATACATTATAGAAAAATTTAAATTAGACACAAATTCCAATTCTATCATTAATAGCATATATGTATATGTGTATAACATACTGCCAATGTAATGCATGTAAACAGAAACCCATGACCAAAAAATGTGACACAGGATGACACCATGAGCGGTTCACGAGACAGCTAGAGATGCTCCAGAGAAGCTGTGTGTGTTTCCTTACCCTTTGGACTTTGTGCTGGAGCGAGGTCTGTACTCGTATGACTCGTCTTCTGTTCCGCTCTGTCTTCTGTACCAGTCAAACAACGTCCGCAACAGCGAAGGCAAACAGTGTTCTGCTATGGAGCTCATAGAGCTAATTAACTGTAAAATAATACAGTAATACTGCTCAATATTGTGCAACGGGCATACAGTAAAATACTGAAGTAAGTTTTTCTGAACACCTCAGAAACAACTTTCACACAAACATTGTTTCAGTTCAGAAAACAATAACCCAACAATAACAGTGACAGTCTTCTTTCATTTGCCAATACTTGTTATGGCTCTTGGTCATCTAGATACTTACTTCATGTACCTTGGTTTTGCTCAGACTTTGGTAGAAGAGCTTTTGTTTGTGTTGCACCTTTGTTTTGGAATAATCTTCAGAGTGTACTACAAATTGATCATGTTGTTACCATGGACGAGCTAAAAAAAGTTTGTTACAGAAGAATGTGATTGCGGCCACATCTCCCTTGAAAAAGAGACATAGTCCCGAGGGACTTCTTGGTTAAATAAAATAAGTAAATAAAAACCCCTCATATGATTACTTATGATGAATGGATGCACATTTTCACAGATAGTTTGTAAATATCTTGATAGACAAAACGGGCATCATAATGCATTGTTAATCACAGAGCTTATTTTTTTCTGATAATCCAAAAGCCTACTGGAAAAAATTTCCAGGTTGGCCTACAAAAATACATCATCCCTGCGGCTCTGTATTATGGGGTAATTTTCATTTTCCAAAGAACTGTTTCTTTAAATGCACCATGAATGCACTGAACCTCCCAGCTGATTTGATAACCAAACAGAACGATGCAGAAAGAAATAAGAGGAGAGCATTCAGCATCTTTGAGTGCATTCAAGTATTGATCTTTTCTGTCGTAAGGCAGGATGGGTGGAGGATGATACATCCACCGGCTACTCAACCTTTTACTGCAGTAACCTGGCACCAGCCGTCACACACACAGTATCTATGAGCGATGGCAGAGGAGATGATGTGTGTATGCTGACTGTATGGTTCAGTGTGCTGCGATTCAGCACAGCTCATCTCTCTGCAGTCACTACACATCACTTACTGAACACTCAGTTCCTGATGCTGCACAGGTGTGTGTGTGTGTGTGTGTTACTAATGTGAAAAGGTGTGTTTTGTACCTTTGGGTAAATGTCACAAATTTGCTTAAATTTGATTAGTGACTTGTTCATGTGACGTCATTGTTTCTCTCTTTGAATTTTTCAAAACTGGACTTTGATTTTCAGATATTAAATGTAGTCTCTCTAAAGCCCACTGCATATGTAGTTCCAGGTGAGAGACTGTGTGTGTGTGTTGGACAGGATGATATATGTTACTAAGGAAAGTTATGTAACTGCTCTCCCTGCCCTTATGCCACTTGGCAAACACACTCCAACACCCTGAACTGATATATTCACATGCGCAGACACACACACCCAGCAGCATGTGCTGATCTACTGCTGCGGATGACACAGCGATTCTGCTCCTGCCATTAACGCGCGCACACACACGCACGCGCACACGCACACCAAAACTCATAGAGACACACCGACAGACATTGATTTTCTGCACACAGAGCACATTCCCATTGGCTCATTCTTTTTCACACACGCAGGTCTAATAGTGCTGGCCGGATCCATTGCAGGATGAGGTCTCATTTGCTTTGGGTTTTGCTAAACAAAGCGTTTTGCTGCAGCTCTACTGTTAAAAGTTGTGCACTGATCAGAAATGAGTGAGTGATCAAGGAGAGAGAGAGAGAGAGAGAGAGAGAGAGAGAGAGAGAGAGAGAGAGAGAGAGAGAGAGAGAGAGAGAGAGAGAGAGAGAGAGAGAGAGAGAGAGAGAGAGAGAGAGAGAGAGAGAGAGAGAGAGAGAGGGGATGTGAAAAAAGGTTACCTAAACAGTAGATAAAATATTATACATCTACTGTGACTATTACCGTCATACTAAAAGGCAGATATTCACTACTCCCTAGACAAACCAGATGACATTTTTTACTATATACTTCAAATAGAACAGCCATAAAAGCAAAAAGCTGTTTTATCTTTTTTCTTTCTAGTTTACGAGACGTTTTAGTATATTTGTGAGCACATTAAAAAACGCAGCCCTCCAAGCGTGCATATACACAAACACAACCAACCTGATCAAATTGTGCATCTTCTCCTCTTTGCAGTGAGCGAGACAGGGGCTTTTCCTGTAAGAACACAAAAACAGATCCAGCATTATTCCACCCACTTACAGGACAGAGATGATATCATTAAAAGGGTCTTATTTTTCGTATTTATGAAAGCTTTTGGTGCCAAACAGAGCTATATTTGAATCTTTCATGACCAGTTCTCTAGTTATAGTTCTTTAGCTAATGCATCTTTAAAAAAAGCTTTGCATGCGAAATGAGCAACAGAACAGAATTGCTTCTTTGCTTACACACCAGCTGCAGGTTTGCTGTCAGGGCAGAACTAGATCACTAGAGGTGTAATGATACACTCAGCTCATGATTCTACAATACACAATACTGGGATAATATTGAGATATTTTCAACTAAATGAAAATTAAATTAAATTCAAATAGCAGATTTATTTGAAAAAATATTTCAGACAGTTGTCTTACATCTAGAAGTAAAGTAATACAAATGAAATAGGTCTAACAATAAAAAAAAAAATGTACTGATATAATGTATTGATATATATTGTGCCACACTATGGATCATTCACTTTATGGTGCATATGCACATTGTCGCAGCGGTTTAGTTTTGTTGTATCGCATCTCTGCATCCACTGACTGTCAGAGAGCTCAGCTGCAGGACGAAGGGAGAGAATAACCAAGGGAATTTAAATTAAGAATGTTGGTATTTTGAAGATTATGAAATACTTCAAATTGTAACACTTAACAATAAATGAAAAGTTTAAAAAGAGCTGAACGTCAAAAGAGTGAAGAACACAGTTAAAGAGAGAGGGTTTTATAAAGCAGGTCTTCTCTGAAACCCCCTGATACAGACATTACCAGTTTCAACTCTTTCTGTGTAAACTGAGAAAGAGCTCAATGTACCACTGTGTAAACATACAAAGAGAGAGAGAGAGAAGTAACATGGAGAGGAAGCGTTTAAGGGCAAATGTGCAGAAAATGTGTGTGTACTTTTCTGCGAGGCGAGAAGAATTGAACAGAAGACGGCATTCCAAGAATGCAAACCTCTGCTTCTGTTTCTGGGAATACACTGGATTTATGTGTGCGTGTTACAAAACCTTCACAATCACCTCTTTTTCTCTAAATAAGTCAACATGGCCTTACAGCACACTGTGTGAACTTTAACCTCAGCCCCTGAGGTAACAGCTAATAGAAAATTCGAATTCACAAAACTTATATTCTACACATTTACATTACTGTAAGGGGTTTAAAAAGTATGTCAAAAATGTATGCATTCACCCTTTATTTCAAAATAGAATATTAAAGATGTAATACATATTTTGTATGCATGTTGCATACTTGTGCTTGAAAAGTAAACTAAAGCTCAGATTTAAGAAGAATTTAAGGAGGTCAAATTTTTTTTGGTCAAATAATTCTGTCAAATACTAAAAGCCACAAACACACAACTAAATGATACTGACCAGCGGTTCGGCCATGACCACCTCAATCTTCTTCTCAGCAAGCACAGCGAACTCTGCGAAAAGGCTTTTGATGACGAACTCCCCGGGCTTGAGCTCGGGGTCGATGGTGATGCTGGACATGGTGGCGAGGTGGATGCTACGCTTCTCCCAGCTAGGGGGGGCCGAGGGGGAGGTTCCTCGCCTACTCACACTGCTGTTGCTTACAGGGACAGAGGCTATTAAGAGAGAAAGACAGAGGGTCAGCATTATGAATGCTTAACAATGAAGCACATAACTCTGAACACAAGTTCAAGTCAAGTATCAGTTACATAAATGGATGCAAATGGACTGGAATTCAGGCCTAATCAGTCTAATAAAAACACCAATGAAAAGATCAAGATGAGGCACAACAAAGATAAGATTCAACCTGGGGGGAAATCACATGCTTGTAAAACAGGTAAAAACAAATGTGTCCAAAATGGAGAGAACGAATGTGTGTGTTGATACAAAAATGTTTGCACCAAAACAGAAGAACTGCCTGGGCAAAAAGTTCTCAAACTGCCAATGCATTCATTTGATTTGTGTGTTGCGCTAACTTGTTTGTTTCTACGGGAACGGGTGAAAACAAACTACTCTCCAAAACTCAAATATGGGTTAGTGCAAAGGTTAACTCAAAAATGCATAACACGACTGGAACCCAACAGAGAGCCATGGGCTGTTCTGCGTCAATGAAAATGCCTAAGAAAGCTAAATAAACTGCTTTCATGTATTATTTGAAAAAACCAAAGCCATCTTGCCAATCTTGTTTGTCAGTGAAAATGAATAATCTTTCAATAAAGCCTTAAAGGGATAATTCATAATCATAATTTGTCCTACTATGGTAGTCAATGGGGTCCAAGAACTTTTTGGTTATAAGCATTCTTTCAAATATATTTATCTGTGATCATCCCGAACAAAGAAATTTACACAGATTTGGAACAACTTAAGGGTGAGTAAATGAAGACAAAATTTTTATTTTTAGGTGAACTGTCCCTCATACCAATAAAGTATGAGGTAAAATACTCTTAACTACTTTTTTAGTAATAAAGAGATATAAATGAACTAAACATTTCTGAAGATTTATCTTTCATGTTGGTTTATTTTTTCTTGGACTGCATTCTCTGCAAAGGAAACATGCAACAATGCTTTAAAACTGGGTCAAAACTTGGCATCTCAGAAGCTGCATACTTAAAGAATGAGTTCACCAAAAATGAAAATTCTTTCATCATTTATTCACACCCATGTCATTCCAAACCTGTATGACTTTCTTCTGTGTAAAACAAAATAAGATACAGTGTTTCTGCTAGGATTTTGTGGAACTGTTGCGCTGGACGACGACACGCGCTAATAAACAAATTAGTGACATCATCACGTAATTTTGAGAATAAACTTTAGTTTCGATTCTTCTTTCTGAACATTTCTTTTCTTTTCATGCCCAATAAAGCCGTTCTCATTGACATATTTTCTGTTTCTGTTGTCAGTTCTGTTTTATAACCAAGACACATCGTCTGACAAAATTTTCATACACACCTTAAAGAGCAAAGGTTTGGGCTATATTCCTTCACACAGTGTGTGCACAGCCTCTGTCTGTGTACATGTGCTTATTATCAGGTGAACTGTGTTCAATAGTGACAGGTTTTGGAACACTATTTTGTATTCTTTTATTCACGAGTCGGCCACTGTACGATGCTGCGTCTCCCTGCCGCTCATTACACAGAGTAGATGCCGAGAGAGACGACCCCTGTGCCGGGAGAGGGAGAACTCGCCTAAGACCAAAACCATCACTGACCAATCACATAATGCTTTCTTTGCCAAAATCACAAATGAAAATGTCTCCTGTAGATCATCACATACACACTTTCAATTCAGTCCTGAATGCAGAAATACTGGGAGAAGACATGTGATGAAAAATATCACATGTCTACCCTTACTCAGGAAATCCCTGCCCTTGCCTCCCACAGGTTGCCGAGGAAACCATGATGAAGCCGGGGAAGCTTAAACAATAATAGGAGGATGAATAAAAAAAGTCCTTGTGAAATTTAATGGGTTTTTCAGAGGAGAATGCAGGGTCACACCTAGCAACTCCTCCACATCATAATACTAAAACACAAACATTCACACACTCCGAGGATAAGACAGGACGCACACGTGTGAGACTCCAACCTAGAAGCTGTTTGTGTGTGTGTGTGTATGTTTGTTTACGTAAGGAACACTCATTCTTTGTTTCCTGTTTAGCATCGCCTCCTTGTGCCTATGATGTCACAGCAGACTCACTTCTTCGGATTGGCACTCTAACGTTGTTTGTACTTTTCCACTCAATGAGGCAAAAAGAGTGAGCAAGAAAGCGAAAAAATGTGAGGCATCTCTCTCTCTCTCTTCATCCTCCTTCCATTCGTATTTAAGCCGTATAATTTGTGACACACTGGACTGCATTGCTGACCCCATCCCATAGCACACATTTGTGCCTCAGAGTGAGGCAGAGAGTCACATGAAATGAAGTCATGGAGGCTGTTTGTAAACAGCATTCTCTGGGACACCCTGATACCCTGAACTTCACTACATGGTCCCAAAACCTGATTAGCTGACTGCAAGTGAACTCACACAGCTGGGCTCTGTGTGCTTTCTCACTGTCACCTGCTGTAAATAGTGTCTTAAAGCAACAGTTCACTTCAAAATAAAAATCATATTACATTTGGAACAACTCAAGGGTGAGTAAATGACAGATTTTTGGGGGGGTGAACTGTTCCTTTTCTGAACTACTATCGAATGGCAATTATATTTTGTCAAATATAAGTAAATAAATAAAATAACAGCATATGGAACAACATGACAGATCTGTCATTTTCTATGAACTCTATCTTTAGATCCATAAGCAAACAAAAGCATCCACGCATAGAGGATCATTTTCACAACCGAGCAATGCGGATGTGGTTTGTCACAGGAGAGTACACGCCGATCACACACAGAGATCAAATAACCTGAATGACATCATCACCATCTACATTATCGTAGCTATTTCAAGCCCAACACAGACGGTGCCGACCATCATTTTAATGGTTTTCTGATCACAGCAGCTTTAGGATGGGTGTGACAGTTTACCCAGATCTCTTGATGCATTGTCTCCTAAACATTTACCTTCAAATCCAGATTAACCTAAACAACAACAACAACACACCAAACACCAAAGCTTGGCTAAACTGCTTCAAGTCAGGATAAAACTATTTGCACATATGTGTATTCCAAAAGAATGTTGGTCACCAAACATCACTGGCCTCCACTGTATAGACACAAAACCACTGAGACATTTCTCAAAATATCTACTTTTGTGTTACACATGAGTGAATCATTTTATTTCTGGGTGAACTACCCCCTTTAACCAGATGTATTATTTAGGTAGCTATAGCTTTAAGAATGGCAATAGTTTATTTAACTTCACCCAACTTGCCCAGCAAGATTCTTTTCAAACTGTAGATCCACCATGACAGAAGTTGATCTTAAAGAAAATACTGACCATAAATGGTGGCTTTTTAAGCTAAAGCCTGTTAATCCTTCCCTAATGCAGAAATGCTTTGTGACTCCGGAATGCACTAATGCATTAAACTGCTATCCGATCAGTAAAAACATATGAAGTGATCAACTGTAAATACCACCATAAATAAATAATAACTGCCTTGCTCTCTTAAAAAAAAAAAAATTCTCTGTGGTGGGCTTCCACCTGCATCATGCGTGATAGAGTGTTTGTGTGTTTGAAAGAGAGAGATTAATCTGCTATGGTCCTAAAACAGTGTAAACATTATATCAACGGTGTCTCAACATGCCCAGATTCCACCACGAGTCTCCCTCCAAAAGCAATTCTCAGACAGACACACACACACACACACACACACACACACACACACACACACACACACACACACACACACACACACACACACACACACACACACACACACACACACACACACACCTGATTAATCTCAGTTACACAGCATCACTTCGCATTCAGGAAAGTTATGCCTTTGACCTTCGACCACAGTGGGAAGATACTGGAGGAAAGAGAATCTACGGGCAAGGTTGAATGTTGCCAGCTCTTGAAACTAGGTCTCGCTCCTCATTGTTTGAGTAGAGAGGCCCAACGCAAAAGAATTGGCACTAACACACAAGATTGGAGAAAGGAAGTAGAAAAAGCGGGAGAAATGTAGCATTGCATGCCAACCGTGAGTGCCATTTCTCCCTGAGTGACTGTGCTGGATGTTACTGGCTGTTGATGGGACAGTTGGTCAACAGTCACTGTGGGCTGCTTCATTTTCAACTTAAATCACCAAACATGCTAAATCCAAAAACTGGATCGAGCTAGGTGTCTTAACTATACTTAACTATAACAACTCCTATTCATTCACAGAACATCTTTTAGTCGGCAAGGCCTAATGGGAAGGTCATTAAGCGTTGATCTATAAATGTGGTTTTGTTCTTCTTTCTTTGAAGAAGCTTGTGTGTTAGTATCTCTATCACAGCAGTGACTTTTAAAAAGCTAACATATTATCAGTGTTTTGGGTTAGAAAAAGTTACAGTTTGGCCTGAGACACATGATTTCTGCTTAATCTATACAAATACAAAATCCAGAAACAGCAATTACTCTTTGTGCTCAAGTTAGAAGACATGTTAAAAACACGCTTAAACAAAATAAAACAGTTTTAGGCCATTTGTAAGAGGTAAAGCAGGTAAATGTTATGTGAGTGTCAAGGGTCATATTATATTGAAACAAGGTGATGCAACTGCACATTTGTGACCCTGTCTGTGAAAGTCAGACTGAAAGTCTCAATCTAATAATGAAAATATACTATGATTTCTAGGAAAAATTTATAGTTTTTGACATGTCCTTAGTTAATTTTAAAGTGATAGTTTGCCCAAAAATGAAAATTCTGTTATCATTTTTTCATCTCGTCATTTCAATGTAATGTAAACCAAATATCTGTGAAAATATGATCTTGATAACTTTAAAGTAATAGTTCTGTATTAATTTACTCATCCTCTTGTCATTTTAAACCTGTATGACTTTCTTTCTTCTGCAGAACACAAAAGAAGAAAGCTGGTAACCAAACAGCAGCAGACCCATTCGCATCAGTTGTATGGACACAAAACCAATGCAGGTCAATGGGTGCCATTTACCAACATTCTTCAAAATATCTTCTTTTGTGTGCTGCAGAAGTAAGAAATTCATACAGGTTTAAAATGACAAGAGGGTGAGTAAATTAATACAGAACTATTACTTTAAAGTTATCAAGATCATATTTTCACAGATATTTGGTTTACATTACATTCAAAGATTTTATGTAGAAAACCGCAAATAAGATAAAAAGATTTTTGCTGGGTTTTCACCGGCATTTCTTGTAAATGTTCAAGTTTAATATGTATATCTACTGAAGCTGAATGTGTGAACCACAGCAGGATTCCAAAAACACACGCTGACAGTAATTTAATACACGTGTCCTAGAACAAAAGGACATGCTGTGTGTGTGTGTGTGTGTGTGTGCGCATGTGCAGGCTTACAGTATATATATACACATGTATGTGTATCATTTTGCTCTTTTTCTCCACTGGGATTGCTAATGCTTCCTTTCATTGATCGGTATCCTCACTGGCCAGTCCACCATTATCATACACACCACTTCCTATATCAGACAAACATCATGCGAAACCCAAGACCCGCATAGAGGACATCAGGCAGAAGAAGAATAAAGAACAAGGTTAGTTATACTGAGGAGCAGAGGAGATAAGAGACACTGCAGAACTAACGGAGATGGAGCAAGTCAGATACACCCGCACTGTAAAAAAAAGCCTTAAAATGGCCCCAAAAAGGATAGTTACAGTTCAAAAGAAAGTTGAAAAGACATAACCACTTGGAAAACTTGAAGTCTGTTAACCTGTCCCAAGTCAAGAACCCTTTGACTGTGTTTGTGTAGACGTGCCTCTGACAATGCGTGCAGGCAAAAAGAACGCGCTATGCGATCGCACACCTCCTAACAGACACAAACATGCTGTAATAATAATGCATCTAGATACGTTCACTAACATCAAACAGCACTAGCTTTGCTACGCAGAGAGGGCGGCGTGTATGCAGGGCTGCCATAGCACACTTGCACTGTCTCCCGAGCAGTAGTATATTTGTGAAAGCTGAATCTGAACTAGGCGTTTCATCTTCATACAGCACACGCTGACAGCAAGAGTTACTCACAGTTCCCACTCCAGGACTTGAGCAGAGATTTGATGCTGATCTCAAAGAACACAGAATCCTGCAGACTCAGCATGATGCCAGCAGAGGACTGTGGGTAAAAACAAGGCACTGGATTCTCTGGCCAGTCCGGCTGGCTCCTGTACTCCAAGTGTCCGCTCACCCGCGCATCCCGTCTCGTCTGCAGAAGGGCAAAGTTTCAGCCTCTGCCCAGGCTTGTGATGAGGCGCATGCTGCAGAACGCACACAAACGCACGTGTGTTGTCACGCGTACCCACTCTCGCGCTCTCTCAGATCAGCTGCGAGGCTCTGAGAGGCCCATAAAGAGCCAGAGAATAAAAGACAAATTGAGACAAGAGAATCAACAAAGACAAGACGATGCTGAGTCCTCAGATGGGAATTCCAAAGGCATGCGGGAGTATTATCCAGTCCATCCAGCCCGGAATGCCGTGCAGGGAAACTTTGTTCCGGGAATGTGTGAGCGTCTGAGTGAGAGGGAATGGTGAGGATGGGCTCCCAGCTGAGAGCGGCAGTGCTCTTGCTCGCGTAACTCATCTGCGTTGGGTCCTAAAGCCCACACGACACACAACTCTCCCGCTCTAATCCCCCCCGCCTGTACTCCGATTCACTCTGTATGGGTTGGTAGTACTTGCTCTCTTTTACCCACCCTCTCTCATTCTCTCATTCTGTGAAGAGAGCATTTGTTTCAATGGCAGAAAAGGAGGGGAGGGTGATGTCATCAACACGCTGCTATCCTTCTCTGGCTTCTCTCCAGCGCTTCAAATACATGTCATTACAGCTACCGCTTTGCTGTTTTCACCCTCTCCTCACTTGATCTATTCCTCTCTTCAGAGGCCGGGGAAAACGCACACTTCCTGCACCAAAACTGATGTGTCACTGGCAACTGCAGTAAATTGCTTAAGAAAGAGAGAGGGACAGAGAGAGGGTTTAGAAAAGAGTGGAATCTAGGAGACAATAACAGTATCATTGACTTAAAAACTACGTACTTTAGATCACAACACACACACAATATTTGAAAATAATTTAATAAATCCTCAATCTTAAAAGGAACAGTTCACCCAAAAATAAAAATGCACAGGTTAACTTATGAATTAATATCCTAAAAAACAAAACAACAGGCGAGTTTAACAAAACAATTAATAATGAGCTTGTTTTGAGAAATTGAGTCTTTCATCATCAATGAGATTTGAAATTATAAAATTGTTGTCATTTGATTTTAGGCCTTGGAAATGGAAAAAACACTGTATTTTTTAAATGATTAAATACTGCAGGGCTCAACATTAAGTGTTGTCAAAGTTGACAAGCACTTTTTAATACTTTCATTTTTAATACTATCACACTAATGACACTGTCATTAGTGTGATATTTGCCAGACCAGTGACAAAAATAAAGGGTGACTAATAATAATGAGTTATGGAAAAGAAATCATGAAATATGGAGGTTTCAGAAGGACAGCAGCGATATGTATATATATCAATGGATATTTTTATTAAAAA
Source organism: Oreonectes daqikongensis (assembly GCA_026939265.1). NCBI lineage: Eukaryota > Metazoa > Chordata > Actinopteri > Cypriniformes > Nemacheilidae > Oreonectes > Oreonectes daqikongensis. The sequence continues at coordinate 4,551,733 of JAOTQM010000351.1, read as the reverse complement.
ATGTAGTTCTGCTAAAGAAATAAAGTCATATACTTATGAAGGTATTATGAGAATTCCCTAAACATTCACTTTCATTTATCATCATTCTAATGTGTAAGCCATTAAGTTTGGAATAACTTCTGACTATACACTTAAATACATAAACACACATTTCCTTTGGTTCCAGTGCAAAAAGGAAACCATGTTTCTAAAAATACCACATTTTTCCCAATTTAGCAACGTATATATTTCACCAGTGGCGACTGTTTGGAAAAGTCATACCCTTGCAAATTTACAATGATGCACTGACGTGCACAGCTGGTGTAAGTGATGCTTGACCTATGAGGTAACCAATGCCTGCTTGCAGAAGAGGGTGCGGCAGTCTGGGTTATTAAGAGAAGAATGAAAAAGCAAGGCATTGAGATCAGACAAAATGACGCACACCATGGTCTGACATATAATGAAAAAACACAGCATGAGCTAATCATGCTTCACTAATGACACATTTTTTTATATTTTGGCAAATTTGGTCAAATGTAAAATGTAAAACATAACATATCTCTCTAGTTACATTTGTGTCATTCTATATTTTTGGTGGGTTTACTATTATTCTAAAATGTGGGGAAGAAAGAAAGATTATGTGACACAAAACATTTGTATGGTAATATACTATACAATGGTAGTGTATAGACCACCATATATTGAAAACTCAATACAGTTGTTTTAATTCAAAATATTAATATCATGTTTTTCTGTGCATTTCTCAGTGCATTCAAAGTCGCTCCTCTGACGTGCCAGACGGGACAACAGAGGAGCAAAGGGTGTGAAGTGGAAACACACAAATATGAAATTACATGCCGGCTCTCCTTTGCATGTTTGGCTGGCACCTTTTAAATCGAAATCCAATCCTAATGCACAGTGATGCATTAAACTATAACACACTCTCCGCACATGGTAATCCACAATACCCGACCTTAGAAATAACCTTCCCAATTCCCTGCCACCTCCAATCACAGACATTAGTGCCTTACATCATCTGACCAGATAAAAGAGTGCACACAAACAGATTCCTCCGATACCACTCACAATCTCTCTTTCTATCCCTCCCCCATCCCTCTTTCCATCACTTGACTGTCCCTCCCTGCTGGAGTTATGCAAAGCGAGAAGGCAGCATTGTAAACAAACACTGGGTATAAAAGCCCGTATTGTGAAGACTGCAGCACAGGGCTTCCACTCCCACACTCACACATAAACATAAATATACACACATGCACAAACAAACACATTATATGGTGCTTGTTACACCAGTACTTGGTACAGTACTCAGAGCTGCCACGAGTCGCTGGTTAAGCATTCATGACCAAATAAATGATACGCAAATTAAAGCAATCAAAAGATATTTATGAATTTTAGAAAGTTATCTGTGATCTATCAAACTTGATACTTATTTTAAATGTCCTGTAAATACGATGCCATTGTTTTGAACTAAAGGCTAACCTGAGCACAGGTGAATGAAAGCAGAATGTGGCAATGATGCTGTGGAAAGGAACGAGAATACAACGTGAAACATTTAGTCATAAAAATGAATAATGCTACTCTACTTTGAGCTCTAATCCAGGCCAGATTTTGTCCTTCTGCATTATAGAGCTAAAAACAAAGCTAGGGCTGAGAACTGGCTGTTCCTGCATGCACCACACCCATTAAAATAAAGTCACTCCACAATCACATGATGGGCTAAAGACTGCCATCTCCTCATCGCTCTCGCTCTCTCTCACAAACTCAAAGGCACACAGTTTAGGGTAAACAGTGGGATCCTGTTCATCACAGCGAGAATGTTCTCTTTTGTCAACAATGTGCGACAGTCACAATGTACATAAATATACCACAACGGCATCTACAGTTAAACCAAATTCCACAATAACTAAAACCAGATTCTGATCCAGATGAACAACATAAGTTAGTAACTCCCTACTCCAACTAAAACTATGATCCAAATTAGAAACACAAATTCGACTCCTATTTCCAATTTAATGTAACTAAACCAGATTTTGATCTAGATCAAAAGCACAGACTCAACTCTCATTCCCAACTTACATTAAACCAGATTCTGATCCATATTGAAAACACAAACTCAATCCCCAACCCCAATTTACAGTAACTAAACAAGATTCTGATCCAAAAGCACAGACTCAACCCCCATTCACATTACATTAAACCAGATTCTAATCTAGATCAAAAACACAAACTTAACCCCAATTTACAGCATCTTAACAAGAATCTGATCTAGATGAGTAACAAAAACACAACCCCCATTCCCAAATTACATTAAACCAGATTCTGATTCTGATCCTGATCAAAAACAAAAACCCAACTCCCATTCTTAATTCACAGTAACTAAATCAAATTCTGATCCAGATTTCAAACCAACACTTTCAAACCAAATACAAAATTTGGCAAAAAGATGAAACAAGCTCAGCTGCTGATGTCGCAGAAGACAGACTGTAAGTGCTTTTGGACAGTGAGCAGGGAATAGACACTGACAGACAGACAGTCTGTTGAAGGCCCTGCAATCCCATGAGGCCATGGTGAGAGTGCATTTCCTGTACTTTGCATTACGGCACCCAGCAAAGGGAAAAGGAGAGCCAAAAAAGGAACAAGGCAGAGAGAGGAGAGCGATGGAGAGAGAGAAAGAAAGAGGAGATGGGTAAAGAAAGAGAAACTGATCGATAAGGACAGTAATTTTATCAGAGGTTGTGCAATTTGCTGAAGGTTTTAGCAAAGCAGATTCCCCTGCGTAAAAGCGACATTAAAACTGCAACACCCGTAATGCAAAGCTACAAAAGAGCAAACAACAGATCAAAGGGTGAAAAGTTATACAAAAAACTAGTACGAAGTGTGTGGGATGCATTTTTAAACCACGGTTACTCTTAAAAAAGAAACGGCTCGCTTAAAAATGAATGAGGTCATCATTTACTCACCCTCATGCAGTTCCAAACCTGCATAACTTTATCTTTATCTTCATCTGAATCTTCCGCCCTTCTACTGAATTCACACAACCAGATTTTCATTAAATTATCTCCTTTTGCATACAGTAAGCAAGTTTGGCAGACATATGAAGGTGAGCAAACAATGACCGAATTTAAGGTGAACTGTCCTAGTAACTGTTAGAGGCCATCTGTGGATGAACTGGCGTTAAAGTTTTTACATGAACAATTGGATGTCTGAGAGTCAGTCCCATGCTGAAACATTTCAGCTGAATCATAACACAGTGTCAGACGTTGTGTAAGCTGGGACGTCGCACACCTTGCTGGGAACACTGAGCTATCAGCACCATGCAAAAAACCCCACTCTGCAGAAAGAGAGAGACACTATTAAAATGTGGTGAAACCCAGTGTGTTGGGGAGAGAGGGACAGTGGGCGTGCTAGACTAACATTTCCACTGATCGCACCTCTGATCAGCACTGCTCGAGTCAGCACAGATGCTGGTACAGTACACATCACCAGCAGTGGGAAGGCCATAATTTCCACATTGCAGAAAATGTGAATGGAATCACGTACAATTAGGCAATTTTTGTATGATTTATTTAGAAAGTAACAGATCGTGATACGGATAAACTAATGACTAAATAACTAATAACTAAAACTATATACTAAAACTAATAACTAATTCTTTATCTGCTAAATATGTCATCTGCTTGTTCTGTGCGACATGGTTTTGTTTACCACACTTATGACGCTCGATGAGTTCTCAAAGCCTGTGTCTCACTAAATGAAAACATAAACACAAACTTATTTTCTAGAGCTGCTCTGAGAGTTTACTTCAAGAGCATTTCACCACTTCATTTGATAAAAATTTAAATCGAACATACACAGAAAGATCTTTGCAACAACTCGCCAAAATAAAAGTCCAGTTAACCTCAACAAACTATGACATACACATACTATATTATTCTGTAATATTAACTGTAGTAAACACTGGAGGGTACTTTAATATATATACTCAAGTTTCAAAAACATTGTAGCATCTAAGATTTTTACCACATAGTATTATTGTACAATTTTCTATAATAAATAATCAAATACACTATTAATGTAAACATAGCACTTTATTATGTAGTAAAATCATAAAAAAACTGATTTTAGAAAAAATAATATGGAAAAACTAAATTTGGAAAAAAGGGATGTACTATTGCTAACAAAATAACAATCCATCACTGTTAGACTGTTTGTACATTGTTTTGACATTGTTTTGACAGCTTTGACGATAGAAGTGTTTAACTGCATGATCTGTACGTGTGGCATATCCTAAACCTGCATTTTAGCTCTTGCAGTTCACATACTGCCTGACAGAAAACATCACATGCACATGTATTTTCCACAAGACAAACTTCCAATGCACTTTAATGAAGTCTTGGATCACGATGACTACATTGATGAGAAAGAGAGGAAGAGAGGGTGTGGCTGGGCTGCTACTGTGTCTGTTTGAGTGTGTGATCACTGTTTCCAGATCAGCAATCCTGAAAACCCCTCTAGGGGACCAATATTATCAGATCCCATAACAGGCGGCACAGTGGCCATATCCTTCTTCTTCCTGCATGCAACATCCAGAGCAGAAACACAATAAGCATATCCACCATCAAAACCAATAATACCAACAACTGCAGCAAGTGAGTGTGTGAGAGCAGCCCATCAGAACACCACGCATGTAACACGCAGAGCAGGTCTCCCTGATTGTCTGTAAATCTGCCTTCCAGCTGAAGAAACAGGTTGAGCTGGGGACGGGCGCTACCCAACAAAACATAAAAACGTTCCTGCCAAACCATAGAAAAACTAAATGTCAACACTGAGTCAATATCCATTCAAAAACAAATCAAAGCAAATAACTAGATATACGACTGCTGAGCTCCAGGGAATTAAAACACAGTCGAAAAATCAAAGAGTCGTTTGTTTATTTGAAAATCTTTTACTTGCTTACTTCAAAAGAAAAAAATAGCTCTTCCAATAATTGCAATATCTTTACAATATTTCGAAAACAATATTGCAAAATGGGGAGAATTTAGCATCAGGCAGTAGCAAAGCTATCAGTTTAACTGTACCTGTGTCTAGCTACTTAAATCGCGATTAATCGTATACAAAATACATTGTAAAAAAACAACAAGTACGATTTACTTAATGTATTTCATGTAAATTTGCTAAAACAACTGTGCGCAAAAACCTGACACAAAAAATCAAGTACATTTTACTTAAAAATACAGTTTTTTTTTATAGTAAAATCTACTTGAAAAAAACTGTGTGCAAATTTTACACATAAAAATTAAGTAAATCCAATAGTTGTTTGTTACAGTGTAAAAATTTGTGTTTACATAATATATCTCTCTGTGTACTGTGCTTATTAATTTTGCATTCACACACACATACATGCATATATTTAGGAAAAATATACACATTTATAAATGTTTATATACAATTTAAATTATTGATAAATATAAATAAATACATCAAAATATTTCTTAAATACACACACACACACACACACACACACACACACACACACACACACACACAGGAGTGAGCGTGCCCTGGCAGGTACATTAAAACCCGAATCACTGACACTAACACATGTCAATTTGAGGCGAGCGAGGTGTGGGGTGCAGTATAAACACCCACAAACATATTTACACTCATCAGAACACACTGAGAATAGCTTGGCCTGAACCTTCAAGAATAAAGAGCTCAACAGCAAAAATACTCCTCAACTGGCTGTGCTGTTTTCCGTCATATTTGAATATTTGGTGGTCAATTTGCATTTTTAATGCAGTCACATGTAGGAGATCACACCCTACACCACATGTCTGCTTCTTACAGGAAAACGAGTGGTCGTAGCTGCATCACCAAAACATGACGTACAAAAGTGCTCATTTTTCCCTGTATGACCCTGCATCACTATCCCCGTATGACACATGACCGTGTCAACTAACGGCAGACTGCATGCATTCCATGACCAAATGCAGAGTCCTCTTCTTAAGCTATACTTAACAGTCCAGACAAGGCTCAACCATTGACATTGCCGATTATTATTGTAATGTGAAAATCCCCCAAAACAGAATGTATATTATCTATCAAGAAAGTTGTAACTCGTAGTTGTTGAACAATAAGAGCTTGGTGACATCAGATTAAAGAACGATGCAATTCTTATGTCATGATATATATTGCTATATCGATTTTTTCCTCCAATTATCATCTGTACAATACATGATCTGCCTAATGTTAATACCTTACAGTAACTTTTCAGTTCTGGGGCACTTTTGACCAACATTGTCATTTGTCCTACTATGGTAGTCAATGGTGGCCAAGAATTGTTTGGTTACAAACATCCCTCCAAATATCTTTTTCTGTGTTCACCGTAACAAAGAAATGTATGCAGATTTGGAACAACTCAAGGGTGAGTTAATGATGACAGAGTTTTTATTTTTGGGTGAACTGTCCCTTTAAGACACTTGATGATTCATTAATAATACATGTCTCATCATCTTGCGTTACAAAACAATATCATCTAGGAGTGCCAATAAAGCAGAAGTCATAAAATAAAAAAACATTATGACTAAAACCTAATCATGAAATTACCCATAACCCCCGCAACAGGCCTACATGTACAGGAAGATGCAAAGACAACAAGATCAAAAAGAGATGTTTATCAACCACATAGCATTTGAAGCTTGTTGATGACATGATGTGCTTTTGTTTACTTTCCTCTGCACTGGATGCTCCTGTCGCCAAGTCAAATTCCTTGTGTGTGTAAACATACTTGGTAATAAAGCTTCTACTTATTCTTATTCTTTAACACAGATGATTCCCGGAAAATACAGACGGAGCAGTTCTTTTGCATTCATTTAAGTATGTAGTACTTGTACTTGATTATTATATATGGCAATAAAAATAATCGGTGGACATGTATCTCTAGATAAAATCTCCCTCAGAAACATCTGCTCAGATTGAGATAATAAGAGGTTTTGCCCACTAGTCACTAAAGTTACCAGGTGCGTTTTTGAGTCAAGCAGGAATTAAACACCAGCATGAGACACACTATCTAGCAAATTGAGAAAAACTCTTCCTAAGGTTATCTGTAAATACTTGCCTCTGGTCTTAACAAAAGTTCAGACAGCTTTGGCCTCTGATATGTCATGACTTTAGCTTCAGTCCATCTGTTGACTGATGTTAGGTTACACTCTCAGAAAACATTTGCTTGTTTTCTCTCATCTTACATCACAGCCCAACTACCATCAGAATAAGGTGCAAACACACACCTTAAACACACACACCTCCTAAACAAACAGCCCTCTCTGCACTATTTTTCACAAGATGTTTAAATTTCAATCCGTCTGCCGTAAGTACCTTTTCCACGATGTCGTTGAAGCCGGACGACCGGACGCCCGGTCGGGGTGGACGCATCTTGCTCCTCTTCATTGACCTGTGGGACAGGCTGCGTCCCCAAACGTTTCATCCTCAGCAAGCGAGGGCCTGTATCTCTCAACCACACTCCCCCCGCGTCCGTCCCGGGCATCCCGCCGTCCCCCGAGATGACCGTGGGAACGAGGCTCTTGAGGAATTCCATGTTTGCACTGTGACACTTTCAGTCCAGGCGCCTGTGCGGGCGCACAGTGACCGCTCCGCCACCCACCATCACCTCTCAGGAATTAGCCTCGTCTGTAACCGGACAGACAACCGCAGATCGCTCCTCCACCCAGGCAAAACCACGGCCTGTCAAACGCTGACTTCACCACAAGTTCCTCTTTGTTGTGTCAGAGTTATTAGTAGAACGGTCTATGTATACAGCGAACCAAGACTAAAAAAGATGAAGTTCATGTGAATTGTCACAGTGAGCTCTTCAGCCGTGGTGGGGTAAAGTCTCCTTTAAGAAGATGAATGCTGCCGTTCAACTCTGATGGAATGAAGTACAAGCAAGCACCTGTAGATCCAGCCGTTGGAGTTTTCCAAGTACGATTCCACCTGTTTTCCACATGCACCTCAGAAACGTATCCGAATGTTATCTGTCTGATCTATTAAGCTTTAACCACGACAACACACCAACTTACTACCTGTCTGTTCATGCAAGATCATGATGGGATGATTTGGGTAGTGGGCAGAGCTTTTCAGGTTGAGTGTCAAGCGTTATCGGGGTGGAGCCAGGACGTGTCCAACAGGAGATAATGTACACACGGAAGAGCGTCCAATCAAAATACAGCTGCTAGCAACTACACCCAGACTTTCTTGCTGTTAGAAGAGAGGGAGGGAGGAAGGCCCATCCATGAGTGATGGCGAGGGAGTGTATAACAAAAAGTAAGAAGGCGTGGAGTCTTCAGCATGCTGCAACGCTCTGATAAGTTTTATCAGGCAGTAAACTAGAGCTACTCTTCACACTCTTTCCACCACACACACACATACACACACAAAACACTGCAGACTATGACAACTTTAATGTCCCTTCCATATTTCCATTTAAAAAAACCAAAAAGGCAAAAATAACTCTGATGTCATGTTGCCAAACAAACTAATAAAAGAAAAACATGCGGTCTTATACTTACGCAGACAAAAGTGCTAGTTTCACTTCCACTTTTCAGTGAAGCGGTGGGAGCTTGTGGCATGTTTGTCCTGTTTGACTGCTTATAGAATCAACAATACAGTAACATAATTTACAGTGCATATAAAAATACAAACATGCTCACAAACAAAATATTGCCACATGAAAAAGGTTACAGCGGTGTAATATATTAACCATATCAGCACAGTAAGGTTCTTGACAAAGGATTTTGACAAAATTAAAAGGTGTCCTAAGGTAAATTGATGGAAATGTTCCCAGTTTTGCATGAAGCAGGTCTTTCAGTGCTGACTCATTGAAACATATTCAAATGAAACGGCTGCTTTCGCTGACAGTGGGCATCGTAATAATGGCACAAACTCTTACAGTATGATCCCCCTTTCAATATACTGCATTACCATTGACAAAACATGCCAACAGTCCTGACATGCTGAAAAAATAGCTTTTACAAACAACCCTTACAAAAAAATATACTAAGTTGTACCATGGTAATACCAATCTGACAGCAATATCATGATATCTTAAAGGTACAGCGCACCCAAAAATAAAAATTGACATCATTTATTTACCCTAATGTTGTTCTAAACATGTAAATGACTCTTTCTTATGTGTAACATAAACAGGGCGCTATGAAATCTGTTTTATTTTTTTCCGTTTTAATTTCTCTGGATTCTGTGTTTTCCGTCTTTTACTATTACAATAGTAATATATTTGGCCACATACATGCTTATAAACTGTATTAAAAAAAACTACAGTAGATACTTTGTACTATACAGGAAAAAATATGTTAAAATAGGTTATAATGTACAACTGTGTTAATAAACCAATATCTTACTAGTGCATTTTCTTTTTTCTTTTCTGTTTTAGGGTCTACAAAAATTAAGTACTTCATTTTTACTTCCTTTTTTTAATGAAGTAATATTTTTTATAATTTTACTAGCACATTTATTTCAGTTTACTAAAGTAAATAATATGTTTGACAGTAGCTTCAATGCAGTTCATGTGTTTGCATCCTCTTTGTGATACGTAGATGCTGAAAGCTCCACGAGCATCACGCATGCAGTACACGCGACCGTGCCACTCTTTCACTCATAGACATGCTAAACAAGCAGATGACATATTTAAAAGGCATCTGAATAACGTTATTCATAGCACAATTTGAATTTTGTAAGCTGTTCAGTGCTACTTTCTGGTTAAGAAGTAATTAATTTGCCTGATTCCGTGCCATTCTGTGTTATTCAGCAAATTCCGTTTTTACACCTGAATTCCGTGATTTCGTCCACGTTTTCTGCATCGCAGAAATCATACGGCCCTACATAAAAGAGGATATTCTGAGAAATGTGTCAGTGGTTTTGTGTCCATACAACAGAGGTCAATGGCAAGTGTCCCAAAATACCTTCTTTCGTGTTCTGCAGAAGAACAAAAAAATTGTGAAAGGACAGCTGGGCACTTTTTGTTGTTTAGGACAATTTGGCCTGCACAGTACCACCTGGGGGACAAAGAGATCCAGAAAGAGGAAATGACCTCAGCAACATACAGACAGAAACAGTTCCCAGTTCCCACTGTGGCCCAACACATACCTCATTCAAGACCCAGTAGCACATACCGTACATAGAGAAACAGAGTAGAAAAATGAGCAAGTGATTCACAGGAAATGCTCACACCCTTGAGCTCTGTGTGAACATGTCAGACCAACCATGATGCAGTTTCAGTTCCTATAATATGAGGAGACCAAATATGTGTGCGTGGCTTGCAATAAGTGGGCCAAAATAATCTACTTTTTGTTACCAACGTGCTACTTATTGTTACCAACGTGCTACTTATTAACATGTTAATACAATTTAATAGAAAAATTTGATTCAGTGTCCAACAAAGTACATTACATAAGTCTTAAGTAACAGGCAAATGAGAAGAATAAGTTCAAACTTAGCCAACTGTGTGTGCGCCAATCCTTCAAATCTCTTTACAAGGCTGCCCTCTATGGGTGTCCAAAAGCAATGCCAACAAACCACAGGACAAGGTGCAACACACTGTGGACTGTTCAACAAGACAAGCAACCCCATCTACCCCAGTGACTACACATGTACACAGTTTAATTATATATAAACATGTATGTTATTCTCAAAATAGTGAACACTATGTCTTTACATAATGCATTTTTGTTGTTAAAAGCATTTTGTGCAATGTCAGGCAGGATGTGAACTATTCTGACACGACTGAACTTACCGCATATGGCCATTAGTAGATAGAGAATCACATATTTCTCTGGAAAGTTACGGACTCATTTTTTTAAGCGCACTTCCCTGTCAGACACAGACACACACACACACACACACACACACACACACACACACACACACACACACACACACACACACACACACACCTGGCTATTCTGTATCTGATGGTGCAAAAACCCCGCCAAGCTTGATGATAAAATAGCACAAAGCATGACCTTTGACCTCCGTCCTGACCTACATTTAGCTTCCAGTTTACAAGTAAAACCAACTCAAAGGTTTGTGCGTGCGATTCAATAACATAAATGAATACGTGTTTAAACAGAGTCATCTACATTTTAAAGAATGAGTGAGGGATCTGAAAAAATGGAAAGTGAAAGGAAGGCAAAAGATGAATGTTTTTTCTCTTTATGGCAATATATGCAAGGTGCTTTGCTTTTGTGCCAGTCAAGCTGATCAGCCTTATAGATACAATATGGCTCAAGTTTGAGGCTCTGTCTTCCTTTAAGACACAAAATGACACACCTTCTGTCAACAGGGCCTCTTTGTCCACGAGAGGAATGTGGGTCGTTTTGTCAGTATCTGTAACCACCATGGCCTGGTACACCCGATCTGATCTCACAACACACATACACATTTTTAGCATGCAGACTTTTAACAAGTATGTTGAAAAAGGAGCATGTTTGGTTTGTGCGTTTCTGTACTTGTGAAAGCAGAAAAATGCTGTGGTCAGGTGGTGTAAGAAAGAGACTGTATTGAATAAAATGAAGACTTAGTCCATGCATGAGTGTGCCTGGGCATGTTGCTGAGGAAGAGAGAGAGAGTGAGTGATGTAAAGCCTCAGATTGAAATTAGCACAGGAATGTCAGAGGGGAAGCATTAGAAACAATGCTTTACACGGCTCTCGTACAGCAACACAAAGACCTGCACAGCAAAACAGGAAAACCAGCTCACGCGGTAACCTGAGAAAGAAATTGGTCCTAAACCAGCCGTTTAACATCATAAAAGACCAACAATGCTCGGATCTCAAAACACTGAATGATTCAGGATCGGTTCTCCAACAGAACAATGATGCCATCTACCACATCGAGTTCTACTATTGTACGGTCTCACATCTTCGCTCGCCATCTATTTTCTTAGGAAACAGTCTTTTGCTCAAATACTGGTTCGTTGCAGACTGTTCCTGATTCATACTTCCTGTCTTGCATAGCCCTAGTTTTTCACAGGATGTTGTTTTTAGCAGTCAGATATGCTCAAAACTCTGTATAAAGTTTCTTTGCATTTCTAGTGTATTACCAATGTGTCGTGTCATAGTTATATAGCCGTTTACGGTACTATTGGTGTTTGGACATTTTTAAAGAGACAGAGCTGTCATCAGTTAAGAATGTAAGAAACACAAATACAGTATATGAGGTCAAGTACTGAACTTGTTAGACCGGTACATCCCCTCAACCTAAAAGCGATGTATGCTCAACACATATAGTGGAGTTCAAAGGTTAACATCTATATTTGCTTAAATTACATTTTGAATCACTGTTATTGAAAAAGTTTCAATTGGAAAGCAAACGTCTACTCGCTGTTCCCACACAAGGTGTTCCTCTTCACAGGGTCTTTAGTCAACACACTAAACAAACTCAACTCATTCACCTCACTGGCTGACTCAGGGCTAATGTGTTGGTGAAACATCCCACACAGTTTCGAGACTGCGAAGAACTCTCACTACGGTTTCTGTGGATCTATCACACGGAGGTCTTACATTTAAACTTGCATCCTCCTGCTATTCTAAAAGAAACTGATATTAGGGGCTAAACATTTTATACGAAGACATATTTTGCATCATGTCACATTATCGCTAACTTTATAATAAGCAATGTATTATTCAATTGATGTGATGTACATTTTTCGATATTTAAATCAGGTTGACATGAAGTGTAAGCATTGCAGCACTTTAAAGGAATCAATCTGCTTGCTTGAACAGGCCAACACATTAACTGGCTCAACCAATGATGTTTGTTTGGGGGTGGGACTATCTGTGCATCCAAACAATGGAAGACGCCTGAGGTAAGAATTTGTTTTGGGGAAAAAGGAAAATTAAAGATACTAGCCTGTATTTTCAATGTTATGCTGATAATTAACGTGTTATATTCAATCACTAAACCCTACACCTAGTTAAAATCTACATCTAGTTAACCAACACAACAAATCAAGAAGTGCCTTCTATACACCTGAGGAGTTATAGCTCACTTTCAAGTTCTTTCAATAATTTGGAGTCCGGTCTCTCCTATTCTATCTGTGTTAAACACAAGCAGGCTTGATGACGCTCTGAAGTGATACTGAAAGCTATGGTGGATATTATCTCTCATATCTGATTTTACTGGTTATTTATGCAGATCGAAGCAAATTTCATTTCTTCCCTTTTGCACCTTCAGCTCCATTTTTGACTGAAGTGAAATTGGACATTTGAAAATGCAATCTGATTGGTCAATATACTAACAAATGTACTTTTATGTGCATGAACTACAAAGACAGTTGGGAAGAAAAACCTGTACTTGCTTGCTATAAAGCACATAATTAACATATCTCATTACCTCTCCAGTTCATGCGGGTCACCACCACCAGAGTTCAAAGCCTAAGCCTCAACCTTCAGGCTACGACCACCAATGCTAGACTCTCACGTACCTGACATCTACAGTTCCTCTGCAATGTGGATGCTACGTGTGGACCAAATATGTAAACCAACACGTTCCTGCTCTTTACACAACACCGGGACCCTGTGCACAGAGTCAGACAACTGCCTTTTTATGAGGAAATCAGTACGAAGCTGTGATGTAACATTCATTCTGCAATTCTGACTTTAAGCAACATGATTCTGCTTGACTCCACACCGCATTCACAAAACCTCCCAGTGTGTGACCAACTGCGAATGCCATTCAAACTCAGTTGTGGAAAAATGATTGTTTTTGAAGTAAATGCTCACAAATACTATAAGCAGACATTAAAGCAACCAAAGGCATAAGAAGAGGTGTGGCAGACATACCCGAGGGCCATAGAGCTTAGAGGAGGGGGAGGTTGGGGGGGGTGTCAAACTGAGCTGCAGGCCAGCAGGGTCGGGTCACGTCAATCTGGTGGAGAGAAAAAAGAACAAAGTAGCATGGGTTTATTAGGCAGCAAATCAGACAGATACATCAATGAGCGAGTAAATCATTCAACTGGCATTATAAAAGTCAACATGAAAATGAAAAGTCTAGTTATTTCAGCAATCTTAGACACGTGTAAATGCAAGTTATTTTCTCTCAAACATATAGACCACATACACGAATATATGATTTCAGGTTGCTCTACAATGCTGGAGGGTGATGGTCCACCCAAACCAGCTCTGACTGCATTTCATGCAACAAGACTTTCATTAAACTGCACAAAGTGTGCTCCACACTGCAGTTTGTTCCGGTCAAGATCTGCCCACTGGGAGAGGAAGAGCAATATGAACTAAACTACAATTCTCTTGTTTTTTTCTCCACAATTTTATTTCTGTTTTACTGTCTCTTTGTGATTCTAAATCATTTGCTTTTTAAAGATGTCCTATGCATTTTGTTATTTATTCTATTTTTCCTTCAATCATTTTATTGAATTACCTTTGTGTATGAAATGTGCTATATAAATAAACTTGCCTTGCCTTATATGCCAGCTGGAATCATATTTATATGAAACAGATTACATTAAAGGGATAGTTCACCAAAAATAAAAATTCTGCCATCATTTACTCACCCTCAGGTTTTACCAAACCTGTAAAATTTCTTTGTTCTGCTGAACACAAAGAAAGATACTTGGAAGAATGTCAGTAACAAATACATACTATGGGAGTCAATGGGGGATGAGATCCATTACTGACATTCTTCCAAATATTTTCCTTTCATTTTTGGGTGAACTATCCCTTTAAACACAAAAGAAAACAACTGAAAAACTGCAGTGACTACAAAACTGTACAATACATACTGCATCCCAGACACGGTTTAAAAAAGCATAATATTTAAATCTACTAACGGATCTCTAGTTCATTTAAAATATTACATTTCTTTTATACAAATTTGATGTTACTAACCTGGTAAACCTTTGGCAAGATGAAAAAACCCTGTGCGCTCTCTCTCCTGGATATCGCATAAAATCAGCCAACCAGATTAGAGCTTGCCAGAGCGAGAAAGTGTGTACCAGCTTTCTATGCAATATGCATAAAACGGCCTGTTAACAAACTATGGGCGTGCGGTCTGAGTGCCTCTGAATGAACCTGAGGCAGGATTACAGTACTCTTCCTAGGCAGTAAACTAGAGATTACGCCTGCCTCCCTCCACCAGTCATTCATCCATTTGTCCGAGAGGATGTTACGTAAACTTGACGGCATGCTGTACCTCACACACAAGCGCAGAAAGAGCGGCCGCAGCTAAAACACAACATGCTGCCAAAGACTTATTTATAGGAGTGTTAAGTGTTAGGCAGACTACCTGCGTCTCATTAGCTATAATTATTACACAAGGCTCCTGCGGCGCTTCAATAACACTGTGGTTTAATCACAGGAGCGGAAAAAACAGCATATTTACACTGAACATCAAACAAAAGGGCCAAACATAAAATGCAAAGCTAGGGCTGGGACGATATGTATCGCGATACCTGTCTAGGGCTATTCTTAAATCCCAAAAGGCTTCGATTATTGGTCACACTCACACAATGTAAAACAAAAATTTATTCACAGATCATGCTAGAGATAGTGAATGATTCAGTCATAAATCTCGATCACTTCTCCCTCGTTTATGGCGTTCCGTTTATCTTATATTTAAAGTAATTTTGCAATTTAAGGCTTTTATGTATCAATAATATAGCCGCAACAATAGGTGGCGCCAAATAGAGGTAAAACGAGTTTGATCAGGACTAAAGCCACCATTAAAATACAAACAGACATAGAACCCATTTCAACACTCTGATGGTTAAATGAACATTGAGGATTGTATTGTATTAGAGATGCACCGATACAATTTTTTAAAGACCGAGTACGAGTACCGATACTTTATTTCTAGTACTCGCCGATACCGATCCCTTTACCTGTATTTTTTCTTTATTTTTTGGTGAGGTGGCAATTGTCCAAGCACAACGCAGTGCTACACAACAATTAAAATAGAATAACCTTATAATTACAACTACACCTCAAACACATTATGAAAAAAGAAATGATTTTATGTGCTTGTCATAAACTTTAAAAGCACAAATTTCAGTCAGTTATGTCACATGAGGTATCGGTTTTTGGTATCGGTGTACTTTTACGAGTATGAGCTTAGTAACAGCTTAGTACGTGTATTGGTGCATCCCTATATTGTATGTTTCTATATTTGAATCTGTGTCTTTTTAAAATAATTACTTTGATTTAAAAAAAAATTGATAAATATTTTAAAACCATATTAAGTATGAGCACACACTAACAAGTTTATCCTGCATAAACAAATTCCAGCACTTTATTTTAACTGAATGCCCTGTGCTTTTTTACTTGAGTGCAATAAATGTTTCAAAAAACGAGAATCGTGTGAGAGAATCGCGATCTCAAGTCCCATACAGAAAAATCATGATTCACATTTTAGCAAGAATTGTGCAGCCCTAATAATATATATACATTATTATCATGAAAAAACCTGAAAAGGTTTGAAGAACAGCGATAAAATATGCCCGTTCGAATGTGGCAGCATTTACCCGCAATTCATTGAGAAACTGAGCATAAGAATCGCACGATAAATCATCACAGCACTTGAGCACTATGCAAAGCAAATCAAGAGGAATGGATTGCATATGAGACAATGATTTTTGACAATGATTAAAAGTTAGCGCATATTACAGCGGTCTACTTTTTAAATGAATTTCTACGCAAGCTCTAGTTAAATGCAAATGTTTGTTGTACATTTTTTTTGATATTTTTATTACTGCACGTTGTTCTTTTTTCCCAACAGAGAAGCAGAAGTTAGCTTATTGTGACATCAATAGAAGTGATGTAATGTGAATAAAATGTCATACTTGTTTTTTTTTAAACCGAGTAATCTTATACACTTTTTCCACTAAGTTTCACATCTATATATTAACTTGAAACGCAGAAATTACAGAAAGTTCAGAGAAGTCAGTCGGCAGCAGAAACTGTCACTTAAGTTAAATGACACACATTCACAAGCAGCCTTCCCTCTAAGTAACTTCCTGTTACACCAAAACAGCCACAAAAAAAGAACTAAGCTTCACCTTCAAAAAAATATTTTCACACACACAGCTCTCAGCTGTCAATCTCTCATAGACGGTTACATTTACACAGCGCATGATGTCTGGGACCCCTGAACATTTTCACACATCAACATTCAGTCTCTCACCTACAATTTTCTTGAGACAATGTCTTCATAAGTGATGATAAAACTAATACAGTAGAACACACACACAAAGAGCTACTTTCCCAGTACAAGGAGGGGCTTGTTTTCTTTGGCAAGGCCAAGGGCTGGAGGCTAAATCCAAGCAATAACAAGAGGGAAGCATCTGTCCAGAGCTGATCTACAGTAAGAACACACTTGCATGCGTGCGTGCGCGAACACACACACACACACACACACACACACACACACACACACACACACTGAGTTCACAGCCATAGATCAGCTGTTAAATGGGAAAAAAGACACTCTTTATTAGATACGGGCATCTAAAATATTTATTATTTTGTGCTGGACTGGTCACACACACATGCATCCACAATATACTAATCTGAAACATGGTTGCTGTATCTGACAGGATATTAGTTTTAATGACACAGCATCTTGAATTTGATGAGATATTATGGTATTGCGTTTTCGGCAACTGACCATCCGGGACCTATGATAGTTTTGGGAGATTAGCCAATCATAAGAGTGAACATTTGCATACAGTAACACTTTCAGTCCAAATGTGATTATGTATCCGATTGAAATCAGATGTAAATTATCCACACACTGTGCATCACAACTCTAAAGATACGATTTGTGTCCTATGGCGCTCTTTTGTTCTGCCAAATATCTGCATTAGTTTCTATGACAATGGTGTTGCGTTGGTAGGTCTACACCAAAGACAGCATGGATGGGTTTGCAATGTCCAATAGTATGACAATATTTATTTATAAAATCTCAATGTGGAAAAATTGCCCCTTAAGACTACATAGAAGCATATAAGGTCACATATAAGCAAAAGCCTACGCAATATCTGAAGATCTGGGCCTAAAACGGATTTCATGCATTCACACCTGCTAAGTAATATTGAATCCCATGCATATGCGGATATGAATTTATTTAGAATGTCAGTGTAAACAGTCGTACAAGATGAATTTGTAACAAAGCCTGTGGAAAATGTTTTGATATTAAAAACTCAGGGAAGTTGGTAACTGGAGCTGTGGTAACAGGTGAGTGTGAGGAATGCCAAGAGTTCCACTGACTGATATGGACAGCAGATCGGTGTCTACACTGCCTAAAGGCGAAATCTCTCTGCTGAGCCCCCGCCCATGCATGCAGAAGAATGAGGAAGAGCAAGGTCTCACGAGGGAATCAAAACAGGTCTTTGTTTCCAAAGAGTTAATAGATCGGGAAGTGCTCTGATTGAGATGTACACCGACAAAGAGGTGTGGATAAATGTGGGACTTCAGTAGGGCTGTGACGGTGGCTGTGACAACCGCACCAACGCAGTGGTAAAGTGTCATGGCGGTGGTGAACTGCCACCGGCAGTAGTGCACATCACACACTGTGACAAATATAAGTGTAATAATAATAACATTTGCGAAAAGAATTGGTATTCATCATAGCCTTTCAGTTGTGGATGGTTTTATTTAAGAGATTTTACATTAACAGAAATTATTGGCATAGACTACGTTTCCAACTTATGTATCCAAAAGGTGCGTTCCGCGCAACGGAACGTTGGTGCGTTCGAGCGCGGGCCTGCACGGCAAAACCCAGGTTATTCTGCGGGTTCTGCAATGGATCTTGTTGTGAAATGAACAATTACATAAAATCAAAACCGGCTATCACCCGCTTGCTTGGTGTCGGAGCGCACGCAGGTTGCCGCAGTTGCGTAGAATCATCAATTCATTTGCGCTTTGAGCACAAGAATGCGCATTTAGTGCAGCTGTACACATCTTAATCTGGACAATGTCAACATGTTAGTTTTCTATCAACGAGTAGGAAAAAGTAACTTTTTAATGGCAATCTGAGGTAAGTTTAAACAGTTGGTTTTAAATGTATACGGGTTTAAACGCAAAAGACTGAAGGCACTGCAACAAATGCTTTTTTTTATATTTACTTTCTGATATTATTTAAGTTTTCATTATTTACATTATTTCATTGAAATGTTTTATATGCTGTAGTGTGCCATTTCACTGATGGAGGTGCGCATTAAACACGTATACAAACAACATTTTTATATAAATGATATATATTTCCCAACCACCGTGGTTCATTTGTCCATTACCACCGCGGTGGTAAAAACCTGTCATCGTCACAGCCCTAGACTTCAGATATGTAAATCATAGGCATTTCCATTATTTCCTAATGTGATAAACAACAGTAAACACAATTATTTTAATTTGGGTCTCTTATTAAACAGAAACAAAGTTTGACAAAAATTGGAGAGACGTTGTGGAGTCACATTTGCCCTGGCCTAAACCATACTGTCATGGTGGACACATTTTACTCATCCTGTGCCACCATAAAATGGTTGACATGTCACAATCTGGGAGACAAATGCACTGTATCTTTATTATTATTACATAAAACATCCATAAAGATTTTTTTCAAATCACAGTTTATCGATAGTTAGATTATACCTATCTGTTAATAGTAGAAATGAGCTCATGCATCATAAAATCTATAATTATTCCACATACCATCTTTAACCACTTTGTAAAATAGTTCCAGCGAACATAAAACGCTGACATCATGCTCACGTAAGAGCTGATAAGAAAATGGGTTAAACTTCATAAACCAATGTTTGGTCACATGCATGCAAAACACAAGACTATATATCCTGAAGTCACACTGGCAGAGGAAATAAACCAAACAACTAGGTCATCGCTCTGACCTTCGACCTTGAGTCTATATCAAGATTAAACAATCTCACTTAACCTATAGGTCTGCTAGATCTTTTATAAGAACTAAAGAAACAAATAAAAACAATCAGCAGAAACAATCCTTTTTGCTTTTATCTGACCTCTATAAAGCTCTTTCCTTCTCTCTCGCATGCTGACAGGAGTTAAGGGTAATCCCTCATAGTAACTAACTGTGAGAGAGAACCAGGCGGAGAAATCATACAGGCATGCGTGAAATGAAAACCTGAGCCACAGTGATGAATAATGGGGGAACAATGCCCACCATGTTGGGCTCTGGACAGAAAATAAGATGACTGGTCAAAACCGGCATCCTGGGCATTAATAATGCACTCTGATCCCCGAGCACACTGATAGAGTTTCCCCTACCACAGTCCTTTACACCAGTAGTGCCCACCAGCCTCCTGCACCAAAAGCTAACCTCAGCATACACCAGTGTTTCCTGCAAGACTCTGTTTTCATCAAATAAGATTAATAAAATTACTCCCTTAGCCCAGAAACTTTCAAAAGGTTTACATTTTGCGGGAATATTGGTATACAATTATAACACAGTAGCTTCTGGGCTCATTTTGAGTCACACATAATAAACTGTGGTTCAATGAGGAAATGAGCGATGCTCACAGTTTCTGAGAGGAAGTGAGTTGTGTTACCTCATGATTCAAACCTAGCTCCTGTGTTTGGTTCATGCAAATAAAAAACATTTACAATGGACAATGACAGCACATAACGCTGTGTTTTTTTAATAATAACAGGGGAAACAGTAGAAACTTTTCTGTTAAATGTTAGGGTTAGAATAATGTTATATTTTGTGCTCTAAAGACTTTTCCTATTATCTCACACATGATTCACAACCAGACTTCAAACCAATGAATTTGTAAACAAGTGACAACACACATTTGTGAAGCACACAGATCCTGACGTCACTCTATCCCTCAAGAATTTAACTTTAACACGCAAATACAAGCAGCAACACACACAAAAAACATGCAAGCAAAGTATATTCAGATGCACAAAAACACACCCACATTAATTATGGAATTTTATTCCTGCATGACTCTGTAGGGAAGACTTGTTTCTTTTTCACCAGCCATACTATAACAAAGTTCTTTATCTAGAGGAATGCTGGATAAATTTTCTTGGCAATCTTAAAGAGCCAGCTGACAGCAGACCCTCAAGGTCACAGCGACAAACCATCAGCAAAGTAGGCGTATGGAAAATCCGTCCAGGACCGTCATTCCGCAAGCCTCGCAGGAGCGCCGCATACATGACTCTGGTTCACTCAGCAAATGCGTACTTACGCAATATCCTTAAAGGGCACAGGGAGCCAATGGCAACATTATGTAGGATGATTTAATCTGTTCTAGTAAAAAAAGATAAAAAGTCCTCTTTATTTCTAGTAAAAACTAGCTCTGTAGAGCCCGAGTTCCAAAATGCCCACATGAGCATTAAAATGCCACCTACACCAGACTGACCGGCTCCGCTTTATACAAGCAGCAGCTTTATCAAAAATGTGGCTTCTCAGGGTAAAAATGCAAAAAGAGAGAGAGAATAAGACACCACACACATGTAATGTATACTACATACCATTTTCACTTCTGTAGTTGTGCAACACTTTATGTTGTGATTCCGCCTTTAATAATGTACTAAACATGTGGGTGTAAAAACTTGAACCTCAGGCAAATTTAGATAAAAATGATATTGCACGATTAGACACAGGATGGCAAAACAATTAATGTCTCTCCCTGCCCCTTAAATTATGATCCAGTGGATTATGACCATATCGCACTGTATATCTCTATCATTTACGTGGGACTAATTACCATGAGGCATTAGTTCCAGCGAGGAGGCAATTACAGAGAACAAATCTTAAATGGCACGTTTACAAGGCTATCGATCCAAAAAGCACAGTACACTGTCACCAGGATGCTTTTGCAAAATTTATGAAAAAAGACAACAACTTTGTGTTAAAGGGGTAGATAATATATCATTTGAGAATTTATGTTTCATTTTTTATATCGGTATCTTATTCCACATTCTATATTCTATAATATAAGTAACTAATAATATCAGAGCAGATATGCATAAAAGAGTTTTTATGCTTTGATTTCATGGAAAGTGTGAAATAAGCTATACTGGATATTGATTGTACGTTTTTTTTAATAGCAAAACAGTATCAACGATTTCATCAGATGCACGCACCTGGCCCGAAGTCTGTGTTTGTCTATCGTTTGGCTAGTGGCTAATAATATAACTATTTATATTTTATTTAATAATGTATAGTGTATTAAATAAGCAATTTGTTGAATGGGTCGTGTAACTTTATCACATTTAAGTTTAGCCAAATATTGCTTCTTTTTCTAATAACCCAAAATAATACTGACTAGACATACTTTTAACTAGCTAATGTAATTTACTTATTTCTTTTGCTTGTTATCGGAAATAATCTGCAGGGACTGTGTACTGGAAGTTACATTTGGGCCACAAGCGAGCATGTGCATTATCGTTTGTTTACGTTGTTGTTGCTTTGAAACCGTCTATAGATTTTAACACTCTAAAAAAGTTATTCGTGGTTGCTACGGTTGTCGTTACAAAATTCTGACTGTTGTTTAACACATTGCTATGTGGTTGCTAGGGTGTTCTGGGTGACCTATTGACCAAAGTCAACAGAGCCTGGAGTTTAATGGCTTAGAAAAGTAATAGCACAAAACAATCATGTCTGTACAACACATTAAAACCCAACACTTGGCATTATGGTGTTGTTCAAATAACCACGTTGCATACTTAGTTCAGATTTGGGAGCTCCGAGTTAAATCCAACCTCCAGAGGATAAGGTTCACAAATTTTGCAATAGTGCAATAATCCCTTGCGTCTGTCTCTGCAAATCAGATCATTTGACTCAAAGAGCAGAATGTAACTTCACACTCCTCTCAAAGCTCACATCAGGAGTGTGAACTCTTCTCTGCACACTGTTGAACATACTGCTGTCGCACCAAATGCTGAGAGGCTGTTAGCATCATTTATGACTCATAGGCATGTTTGCATAGGACACCTAATAAACAACAGTGAACCTTTCAAGTGATTTTATTAGGCACGGAAGAGAAAAAAGAGGTGTCTGGATTAACAGTAATCTATGTCTGCGGATTAATATTTCAACCCCTAACACTTCCCACAGAAGGAAACAAAGCGTGAGAAATACATGAACAGAATCATTAGATTTCCAGGAAGAGGACAGCTATCATATCCTCCTAACACACAGAATCAAGTTGGGCTTTAAATTTTGGTAACACCGTAACTGTTCATTGATACAGAATGTCTTTATTTAATAACTTGTGTTTCTAAATTATAACTTTGTAACTGTATTTCCCACCCCCAAATTTGCCTAAATGGTTTATCAAACCCAGGTTAGCTTTATGTTTTCGGCCAAAACTCTCAATAAAAAGTTACACAGTGGCCTGTGCATGTACTTGAGCTTGGTTGACTGGTTAACGTTTTTAAAATCACATACTGCACATTATTGCCAAGTATGCTGTCTAGCCAAACAGCCCTTTAGATTTTGTGACACAGCCACTAAACTGCGCTCATCTTCAAATGCAGGTCAACATAACTGCCTACTAACGTTATTAACATAAAAGGAAAAGTACATCTGATAAGACAGCCGATAAGCGTTAAAAGTGAAGCTTGCTCTCTCTCAATCTAACACCAAACGTCCGTGATTTTAGGTTAAACGAACAGAAATCGGCCTCTCTTACCTTTTATAGAGCAGCTGCGCTTTTCCTCGTCAGTTAACGTTAACGTTAGCCTGCTCGCGCTAACGCTGAAAACCCGTTGACTATTCTCTCCAAAAGATGAGACGGGCGCGAGCTTTACAAGAACAAACTCTTACATCCGTTGATCTCTACTGTTCATCCCGCTGGCTATGCATTCGCGATCTTAAACGATATCTTTTCGGTAATTTTCGCAAAACACCTAAAAACTCGACAAATGACAACGTGCCCACCTCCCTGTCCATCAGATTGGAGCAGCGCTGGCTAACGGCTTTGACAATCCGATCCTCTGATAGGAGAGCCGCGGTGTCAAGTGTAGGAGATTGCGGAGCTAAACCCCGCCCCTCTCGCAGCGCTCAATGCACACGCTTAACGCAGAAACCATTCTATTGGCTGATTTTGCTATCAGTCAACACAGACTGCTACTGGATTGGATGAGAGGACGTTGTTATGTGGTAGTTTGCTATTGTGTAAAAGTGCATAGTTCAGAAAAACTTTTTTAAAACCATATATTGTTATTGAGATTTAATGTTTAATGCGCACTTGATACATGCAAATTAATAATCATATTATTTAATAATTTTTTTTAAAAAGGAGAATTGTTATTAGTTTGTGTATGTGTAGAAGTGCACGCAGATATTCGCATGTTGTACTATGGCAAATAAATTATAAATACATAATATACCTATACATTTTAGTTAATATGTGCATGAACGAGTAATATGTTGGTCTTTTATTCGGATATCATTTGGTTAATACGAGACTTTTAACAGCCTTAAAACATTAAAATTGTTCTTACTACAGTTTATGAATATAGATATAAAATTATAAATGAAATAAAAGCACAGAAAGCATAAATGTATAAAAAATACAAATAAACGAAGCATAAAAATTCAAGCTCGTTTGAGGACTTTTCATTGGTGCTTCCGTCTTAACGTCTCAACTTCCGGGTCAAGTGATGTTTGCTGATAAGAGTCGACTAGAGGTCGTGTAATGAAGTATGTCGTTTGATTCCTTAATAGTATTAACTTAATACTACTGCGTGATCTCATGGATATTGCAAACGCATTGTTGATTTTGTAGTCGCACTGTTTTTTTTTATAAAGTAGTCATGTCGCAAGCATCATCTGGATTTACTCCGCCTGCTCAAATCCCACAGGGGTCTGGCAAGGTAAGTAGTCAGTTTACCTTACATTCTGCGTCCTTGTGGCTCTTAAGCAGAAATACATAACAAAGAATAATGTGTTTGCATATACGGTCTGAATGTCTTGGGGGTCAATAGATCATTAACGGAGAACTTTCAGAGAGCTTTGTCTCACAGTCTTGTCTTTACAGGGTCCTGTAGGGGCTGCTTATATTCCTAATGACGAAGAGAGGCGTGTCTTCAGAGAATGTAATTCAGAAAGCTTCTGGTACAGATGTATGTGCTCTACAATTTTATTGACAAGTTAAAATCTTTTTATTTCTGTTCTGTCAAGTTGCATGTCTCCTATAAGAACCTAGTCTAACATATCATCTCTCTTGTTATTTGTAGCTCTGCCTTTTTCTGCAGTTGCAATGGCAGTTGCTCAGGTATTGGTATCTAGAGGTGAGTTTCTATATAATATCAATTTGATATATGTGTCACTTAGATAGTGTTAAGAACACTATATATGGGGATATACCAGTGCAAAATATTCAATGTATTTGTTCCATCTGTTGTCATCCCACCAATTTAATTCAGATTTGTGGTACCTATTGACTACTTTTGGCTTCTGTAGTAGTTCAGTTTTACCCCTGACATTATTAAAAAGGTTTTGCATTATTATTTGTCCCTAGGGATGCTTTCGCCCTCGCCCAGATTTGGTTCACTTCCCAAAGTTGCCAGTGAGTATTAAGAACAGCAGCCACTAATACAGAACCACTTTAAATCAAATGGTGGAGGACATTTCTAAAGCAACACATGATTTTTATTTGCAGTTGCTGGCATATTTGGATACATAAGTGGAAAAATGTCATACATGAAGGTCTGTCAAGGAAAGTTTATGAAACTGGAAAACTCCCCTCTTGGAGAGGCGCTGCGACAGGGTCGTCTGCGTCACGTGCCTTCTGAGTACGAACATGTTTTTCTTGCACATCTTGCATATATATATATTCCATTGTTTCATGTGACAATATTTATTCAAATAAAAGTACATTATTGGTATTGTATACTGTTGAATTTTCAGACACTAAGATTCTTGTACCTGATACATTTTTTTTGTTTGTTTGTTTTAAGTTTAAACCAATCAGAGTTGCAAGATGCAAATCAATCAGAATCTCAACAGCCTGGTTCTGAGTCCGTGTTCCAGTCAAAACTCAGCTCTGGGTCTGAGACATACAGCAGTTACACCAGCGATTATACCTACAGCAGCCCCTCACAATCCTATGACCCCACCCCCTTCAGTTCTGGATTCAGTGATTCTGGTCCTGTGGGCATCAGGGATGATGCCTCTCTTCAAGGTACTGTACCACCACTTTTATGAAACTGCCCCTAAGAGTTCCAGTTCTACAACATAAGAACTCCGTTACTCTATATGGTCAATATAATGTCATATACATTTTTGCTGCACACAGAAATGTATTGGTAAATATGTTAATTAGTAATTTAACCCTGTCCTGAAGCTCCGCCCTTTGCAGACGAGGACGTGCCCAAGAAGAAGCCTGTGTTGTATGAGGAACTGCGCAATAAAAACCGAGAGAATTACGAGGTCACTCTCACGCAAAAAGCCGAAACGCTGCTAAAACCACAAGCTGATGTAGCATCACTTAAGGAAGGTAAGGTTCTACAATCTGTACAGGAAGGTTCTACAATCTGCTCGTACTCTTCATGTTCATACTTTTCAGCTGGCCTAGATTTCTAAAAATCCTTTCTTTGTGTTGGTCTTAAGTAATATTCTAATTTTCTGAGATACTGAATTTGGGATTTTCAGTAGTTGTCAGTTATAATCATCAAAATTAAAAGAAATAAACATTTGAAATATATCAGTCTGTGTGTAATGAATGAATGCATATAATATACAAGTTTCACTTTTTGAATGGAATTAGTGAAATAAATCAACTTTTTGATGATATTCTAATTATATGACCAGCACCTGTATATCCAAAGGTATAAAAACATTTACACAAGTCATTTATGTGCTTACTGTATTGTTATACTGTATTTCACAATACTGTAATTCAGTCTCGGGATCACTTTGGGGGTTATATAACTAGCTCAGGGATAATAAGAATGGGTGGATCAAAGTAACTTTATGGCTCTTATTTGGATCAAACATGCTGCCACTGCTATCAGCCCTAGGTGACCAAGAGCAGAGTATCTCCACATAAGCCATGTGCATAGTTATACTATAGTAAGAGATTTTTTACTCGTAGTATGAAAGAGTATAAAATGCTGTGAGTAGGACTGGCTTTGTGTAATCTAGATTGTAAAAACTACTTTAGTTCATCAATTCTTAGTCAAGAAACCAAGAAAGGGGGTCTAACAATGCCCTTTAGCTGTTATAAAACGCACTTGTAACCCACTGCTTCACGGAGTTTATGGCTTTAATAAAACGGTTATTTCATATGCGAAGCAAGGTTTCATAAAATAAAACACAGCAAATAAGTTATACTTAAGCTGTAAGCAGTTATAAATGGGAGTATGTTATAACAGCTAAGGACGCTGCTCAGCCAATCAGAATTAAGGACCAGAACTGACCCTTTTTAAAAGAACTATTTTAGGACACCATCTCATATTGTCTGATTGTTGTTTTCATTTCTTGCCCCAGCTGTTAAAAAGAACAAATACGGTGATGCTTGGGATGAATGAGGCTGATCAGAGTTGACATCATCTGAAGATATAAGGTCTCTCATGGATTCGTGCCTCATTCTGCTGGATCAGGCCTAAAGCTTCAATCAAACTCTCACTGCAGATTAATGTACTTTTAGGAGCAAGTCTCAGTTGTGAAAGTAAATGCAAATTTGTTGGAATAAAACCCTTTACCCTATTTGGCATTGAGTGCATAAATGGTACAGTATGAAAACAAACGTGCTACTTGATTTAAGGTTAATCCTTTTAACAGAAATATGTTTTTATTCATTACAAAATTCTATGCACAGTACCAGATGTACGCTTGAAAATAGATTTTTGGATAATTTAACATAAACCCAGAAATAACATTTGTTTCTTTACTGGAAATGTTGCTATGTTCAACCATTTGTAAGTCGCATTGGATAAAAGCGTCTGCTAAATGTCAATAAAGTTCCCTAAATAAACAGTGACCAGGTAATCAGTTATCTTATGAAAACAGAAATGGACTTGGACCGCTTTTATCAACATCTATGATGTTACAGATATTACAGTGTATTGGCTTCAATCATAGATAAAGATATGCTTGCTTGTTTATATTCTAAAAAGTGATTCACATTGAAATATTAAGCTTGGACATGAATTACAGATAGTACAAAGTACAAGCTTTATTGTAATTCACCTTTCTTTGTATGTAAATGTCAAATACAAGTTTATAATTGAATTTGTCGTAAAACATATTGGAAGTGTATTTGCAAAAACAGAAAGATAAATTTTGAAAAGTCATGTTATTTATGGTGTTAGTTAACTTTATTTGTTTTTGAGTTATTAATACTTAAAGACCAACTGCAGTTTGACTGATATTACTTGGAATGCATAATAAAAAATACATGATTATTGAACATTCTGTTTTTGCAAATGAACTTTTTGTATATTGTTCCTTCAAATCCACTATAATATATCTATTAGTGCTTAACCATCAGTGCTGTCTGACACATATCGCTCCATCATTAATGTATTAATAACTTTTCATTTGAATGAGAGTTTGGCAACAATATTAGAAAGACCACCCCCCACAATAAAAGATCCTGGCAGAAGATACTCATAAAAATAACACTAAGAAATGTCTTGATATTTAGCTCATGCAGATTTAGAGTATGAAGTAATTCAGAAGCCCCCTTTGTACTTGGTTGTTCCCCCAGTCTCGGCCTTGGGTCCCTAGTTGAGACACTATTGTAGTGTCTTAGCGCCCCCTGGTGGATCGTTAAATTCAAAAATCCTTTCAATATAAAATGTTAAATTAATAATTATGAAATATTAACATTACTCCATTATCTGTCTAAAGTTGCATCAAGATCATCGATATCAAACCCAGGACATTTGGTGTTGCTAGTGGCATGCTCTACCATTTCAGCTAAAAACAAAAATATGTTGCATCATATTCAAAGCCATTTTCATTTTATTTAAAAAAGCTCATTGAGTAATGTTCTGTGTCCTCCCAGTTCCAATAACCCTGTAAGATAAACATGAATTGATTTACCTTCAGCATTGATAACGTGGTTTAAAATATAGATCAACAGGTGTCGGTGGGTATATACTGTACATGTTGGTGGGGGTGGGGTTAGTGTGTGCATAGGTGTTGCTGGTTAGTGTGTAACTAAGGGTGTGTTTAGGCGTGTCGTTTTGTTTTACCTCAGCTCTGAGTGGGCGCATCAGGCGCTGTTGAGGCAGCTTCCTGTTGCTTGCATTTTTCACACACATGGATGCAATGTCTGTTTAAAGGAAAACATTGGCAAATCATTATTCTTTACAAAAATGTTGGTACACTGCAAGCAACAATCCGAACACCCAACATCCTTACTTATGTCCAGGTCCAAAGCCACCAGGTCCAAATCCGGGAGGTCCAAACCCTGGCCCAAATGCTTTGAACTCTGGTCCCAGTTTTTTAAACTTCTCTCTGTAAGTCGGGATATAAGAGGCTTTGCCTACCGCATAACCCACGATACCCGCCACTGCAGAAGAAAGTAGAAATTTAAAGGGATAGTTCATTCTGTCATTTTTTAGAATATTGGCATCCGAACAACGGCGGTACCCATTGACATTGGTATTGTGTCTACAGAATAGAAGTGAAAGGGTACCGTCGTTGTTCGGTTACCAACATTCTTCAAAATATCTTCTTTTTGCAGAAAAAACGAAAGTCACTTGAAGTGAACAGTTTATGCATTGTATTTCAAGAATATATTTCGGAATATTAAAAAAATCATTCATGATATGAAGTGATAAATTCACATTATCAAGTGCTCACTAGATCTTGAACTTACAGATCAGTTTAGGGAAATACCCAAATCGCGCAGACTTTTTCCAGACACCTGTTTAAAAAAGACAAGCATATACGCCGCAAATGAAGTGGTTTGTATGTTTTGAAAGTTTTTCCACCCCCATAAGCATACTTGTTTGGTTTAGACGGAGTATTGTCAAATGTATCACACTTTAAACACCTGAAGCACTGTACGAGCTTTACATGAGGCATTGGATCAGAGTCCTACCATTGTACATGAGGCCACCGGTCACAGTCATGCTGGTGACAGACAGAGGAAGAGCTGTGAAGACATTCAACACAAGGTCAAACACTGAATAAAGTTACCTAAAGAAACTCCAACTAAACTTAAATTTAGGGACATTTCATTTTCTTGATTTGATGTACTAAGTTGAGCTGTAAATGCAGGGGCTGCTAAGATAAAGGACACTATAGGAGCTGTACAGACGCTGGCTGTGAACAGATCACTAGCAGCTGCAGACACCAACACAAACATAGTGCTAATGCTAAAACAAATTCCAGCTTAAACATGAGCACTGCATAAAGAGGCCCTCAGTTTTACTTCAATATCGCTTTTCTGGAAAACATTCTTGAGCATCAAGTTCTAAAGGGGGATGGGCGAAAACACACAAACCAACAACCTCCATATATAGCCTTTAAAAGCCCAGCACACTTTTTAAACAGGACACAAAACATAAGTGAAGTATACTTTCATACAGAGATAGTAAATGGGTTCAGAAGAGTGTTTAGCGTGCATGTGCTTTTACCTCTATACCAGAAGCTCTCGTACTGACATTCCTTCCATATCTGCTTAAAGTCATCTTTGGGAAATTGTGGGTCAGATATGGGACACTGAAATTTCTGAAACAACAAGCAGGTCAAGAGAACATCAGAAGAATCTACAGACACACAGTTTAAACCAGTGAGCCGATTCTGCAAGTTCCACAAAGCTGATGCAAACATGAGGGATTTATGAACAATGGCATTGCTTGCATCTCCCTCAGGAATTTCCAAAGCATGTTCTCTTACCTTCCACTCAGCTTTGCTGCATTTTCCATCCACAGCTCCTGTACTCGGATTTCCTTCTGTGGTTGTATCTTTATCATTCATTTCTATAGTTTTTTCTGTGTGTCTGCGCTACTTCCTTTTTAAAAAAAAGTTTTACTCTCTTTGCTGTTTGTCTTTCTAGGGCTCCACCCTCCTGTTATTAACTCTGTACATGCTCCTCCTATTAGGGGCAGTGTCATGATGAGTAGAGTTCACCTTGTGATTTGAACCACAATGCTATGTCATGCCCTCTCTGCACATTACCGGCACACAAGCACAAAACTAAAGAAATACTTACATTTGTTGGAAGGTTGGAAATGTGTCTGTCAATTTCCATGACATTTTGATAGATGTAATATGGTTTTACCTTACAACACTTGCAACTTTTTGCAACTGTTACAATCACTATTAAAAATGAGCAAATTTCCTGTCTACTAATATTGTTAACCTATTTGCCAAATTAATCTAAGCTCACCTTTGTCTGACATTCTCTACCTTCTCTGATAATCTTTATCAAACAACCCTACCCATGCAGTTGTGACAAAAACTGCAAGTAAAAAGCTTGAGAAGTATAGTGAGATCCAACACTTTGTAATTTGTACTGATGATTTATGCAAAACACTGAAGCCTTTGTGTTTTGATTGTTTACATTGTTAGAAGAAAAAAGGTAATACAGACCTACATTTATGTACATGTAGGTAAAACATGCCATTGAACCCCAGATAATCTTCATTAATAAAATGAAAAAGTTTGTTAACCTCTTGTACTGTTCAGAGTTTTCTGTTGTTTTACCATGATTTTCTTATTTTATTATCACCTGCTTTTTAATAAATTAAATGTCAGATGTATGTTGATCAAATGCATATGTTTGTTTAGAGGGAATTTTGCGAATAGCCAAAAAAAACTACATGAATGATTGAATTGTGCAAAAGTAAGTGAAGCCTCAGCTGCATTGGTAAAGTCAAGTGGGTAACAGATTCAGGTGAAACACATTTGGGTGCTTCATTAATCAGACCAATCAAATTAGACATCCAAAGTGGTTGAGCAACACTGAATAAGAGAGAGAGAGAAAACCAACCAAACCACTGTAGTGCCAAGGAGTCAAACAATGCCAAGAGGAAAGGAGATATCCAAGGACATCAGGAAGAAGGTGGTGACAGCCCATCAGTCTGGAGAAGACTGTAAGCCCATCTCCAAGAGATTCAAACTCCATCCATCCACTGTAAGACAAACCATCTATAAATGGAGGGCATTCAACATGACCACAACTCGTACGAGAGATGAGGTAAAGGACAACCCACACATCACCTCTAGAGAATTGCAAACCTCTGGAAGCATCTGGGGTAAATGTACATGCATACAATCAGATGAAAAATCTGGCTTTGATTATGACCAAATAAATCTATTTTGGACTCATCTGTCCAAAGAATGGACTTACAAAAGGCCTCTGGTTTGTCCAAATGCTCACTGGCAAAGTTGAAACGGGCAGCTTTGTTCTTTTTTGAGAGCTGCAAACCCTCCCATAAATGTCATGTCTGTAAAATGTTCATCTGATTATTCAGAGCAGGCCTATATAAGCCAGCGTGCGCTGCATTGTGTTGTGGGTTTACTGCTAAGGCACTCTCTGCTCTGGATAGTGTCTACCATGTTTTTCTGTTGGCTAAACAAGATGACCATTACTATGAGACCAGATCTTGTGGTGGCATCTGACCCATTAAGCTTGTTCTTGATTCACAAATTAACTTGTATGTCCGGTCCTGCCACGTCTAAATGGTTCAGGTAAGAACTCTCAAGTCTTGAATGGTTTCATTATAGTAACATTTTACTTTTTCATCTTCCAGTAACACATGCTGCTCAGATACATACAATAATGTTGTGTTCTCCCTTACAAAGATTAAGCTTGTCAAGCTTGCTGAATCCTCAGAGGAGGCATGTAGAGAAGTGAGACATGATGATGATAAAGAGATGGTCAAGATGAACAAAAGCAAACATTGCCAGCGAACGTTAATAGCAATCCACCAATCCAAGTTGGGGGTCAGAAAATCGCACATGTGCAGTAACGTTTATGTTGTGACTTTGAAACTGTCTAGAACTAAAGCAACCAAATCTAGGAATGCCTTCTAATGACCTTGTAGCAAGAGACTAGCAAATTGTAGCAAGTACGTATGAAAATTATGAAAATATTTCAAAAATTGGCTAACCTGTGTTTAACACAGAAGTACTAACTGTAAATGTAAATCTGGTAAATAATACCCACATTAAAGACGCAGTTTGTAAACTCTGCCGCTAGAGGGTGCACGATCAAAACCACGACGACGTAGCGTGATGATGCTGTGAAGGAGCGTGGAATGATGGGATCTGTTGTCTGTCTTCAACTCCACCACTGAAGGCCAATCAGACAGGAACGAGAAATTGTTGTCATGTGGTTTCTACGTCAGTAAAAATGGTAACAAAGAGGTAACGCGGATATGATGCCATTGACATGCGACTGCACGGCCCCGTGTCACTGCGATTTTCTCACGATTTACAAGTAGTTGAAAACATTTGCCGCTCATTTTGCCGGTGTGGCATTAAACCGTTTTATACAACACAACTTTAAAAGATTCGAAAAATCAAATAAAAAGAGAAGCGGCTTGGTTCACGGTGGCAAGGGAAACAGGAGATGCTAAGTTTAAACAGTGAAATGTGTAATTTTATGTAATATAATTTTAAAACCTTGGCGTGTGATGTCATATCCTGCTCCCGCCTATTTTCTCAACATTGTCCGAACGAATTTCGCATGCGCATAGCCAAGTGTGACCGCGGCTTTAGGGGGTAGGGGTAAGGGTTTATTGTCCCAATAAGTTGGCATCCATTCAATAGTTTAAATAATAATAATTTAAACTCTGTTTTTGCATATTGTTTAATGTACAACAAAAACTACTGAGGTGCAAATTGTATCTGCCACAGCTATTTTAAAGAAAATACAGCTATTTTTATTTAGTGTAAATCGCATCCATTGCCAAGTGCAAATAGCCGCTGCCATAAAAGAATGCTTGTCCTCATCTTATGTACATACTGGTCTGTTCATATTCTGCACGTGTTATTATAGATGTTTAAGAGCACTGTACCGCATACTGCGTTCATAAACAGGTAGCAAGTAGCGGTCTCGTCTGGTAATGTTGTATTGTGCTGTTACCATTGTTTAGTTACCTCAAGTTTGCTGTGTGGTGAGCAGCTGAGCCAATAGCATGTCATCGTGGGTTGGCTTTCTTCTATGCACGAGGAAACTATCATAACTGATGGGTTCGGACATACTCGTCGGCCAATAATATGCTTTGAGAGGAGGGACTATAAACAAGTTTGAACCAATCCTGTCCGTATAAAGACGGGAAACACACAGTCGTCTCTGCGCAATTTATTTGACACGCCTTTCGACCAATCATTCGCGGAAGTGGGCGTGGTGACTATCACCGTCGCCCACCTAAATCATTTGTGGGCATGAATAATATTGACGTGTCCCGCCCACTGGCCGGTCTGCAGACTCGCACAAATACAGTTGTGTGTTTTATAAAAATGCACTCAGATGCGTCAAGTAAGTACAACAGTAAATTTTCAAACCTATTAGTATGCTGGCGACCACTGTTGACAAATACGAATGTACTGCACCCGGACAGATCGACGTGACATTTTGTAACGCGCACGATTCGCTTTATTGACGCATTTTATGAGTAAAGTAACGTAGCTGTTGCCGGAGAGAGCATACAAATCATTAGATTGACTCTGACTCTGAGCTTGCTAGCTCTCTCTTTGTGTTTGTACTCCGATGTCTTGGGTGCTTACAAGCGACAACGACCTTGCAAGTATTGTCGCAGGCGTTGCATTTTAGGCTTCTTTGCTTGCATATTCAGACACTTCGTGAAAGCAATCTGTGAAAGGTATCTGATTCTATTTACACAATGCACTTATACACTAATTACCTTTACTACCCAAATAATCTTAGGGGAACCGTATCTTCACAACTGGAATGAGTTATGCAAACCCACCGAAAAGCATGTAAAAGGTCATTGTTTTAAAGCTAAACGGGTCATTTTTTCGAGAAAACTGCGGAGAAAAATACAGGGGCTGAAAATTGTGACGCAGTTGTGTAAAATTTTAGTGCTTGCAAACATGTCGTGTGTGTTTTTGCGCATTACTGTACGCCTGTCCGACATACCAACTACACCTCGGTGTGGAAAATGTACTATAATAAGAAAATATATCTTTTTTTTGCACCATTTGGGTCGCGCTCATCAGTTGGGGTGAGTGTCAGGAGAGTACCGATTGAAATTATGATTTGGGGAATTCTGGGAAATGTGGTTTGCTCAGCCGAACCATTTTATTGGCAAACGCAGGCGTCCTTCGTCAATTAGACTACATCCCCCAGAAGTCGCGTAGTCTCTCCAGATACTTTGTAAAGTCGTTGCAAGTTGTGTGTGTATATAGTTATATGTTATCTATGTGGCTTATCCGGTCTGAAAATCCTAATGTAGAGCGAATACAATATAAAGCTGCGAATGGTTGAAACGTGTAGCGGTAAATTCGTGTAATGCGGTCTCCTAAATGTTTGTTGTGTTTTACATCTGATGGTATTTCTGATAACTGCGTCACAGGTTCAAGAATAGTCCCATTTTATATCGCGTTTGCTTAAATGTAATACAGCCAAATAGATTCCGGCCACTATTTGAATCATATATCTTTGATCATATTTAAGGTTATGTTATTTTGGATGCTTTTCTGCTCGGACATTGCTCATATACAAAGGCCTTCCACCGTGATACTTTATTTTTTCACCCGGATAACGATAATGCATTGTGGAAGTTTAGTCGTATGCATACGTCATCTGTCTATAGTGAATCATTGCTGATTATGTACGTTGTTCTGTAATAAATGCATGATGCTGTCGATGAGATGAAACCTAATTTTCATGCTCCAAATACATATTTTAACTCTATCATAACGGCGAAACCATACTGTATAGTATCAAGAATATATGCGACAATGTTCATTGCCTTTTGCCTCGTAAAAAAAGACGAAACGGAACAGTTGAATGCATCCTATAGGCGTGTATATGTTTTATTATAAACGCTTTAGGGTCTCGGATGTCCTCTCATGTTTCCATCACTCTGGAAGCTGACTGAGCAGATGCTTCTGTCCCCTATTCCTAACTTGACATGCAGGCCGATGGATGTAATAGTGTGAACCACAAATACATATATGGACATACATATAGCCACATATGACTGACATGAGTAACAGACGTATTTTGTATCCTCCATCTACCTTACAGACTTCCAGCTGAACTCCCATTTGTCCACACTGGCCAGTATCCACAAGATCTACCACACCCTGCACAGGCTGGTGAATATGGTCTCCATATGCTTGCATTTGTAACTCTGTGTTTAGATCATGGTGCTAGCAACGCCAAGGTCATGGGTTCAATCCCAGGGATTGCACATACTCAGAAACTAATGTATAATGCAATGTAAGTCGCTTTGGATAAAAGCGTTTGCCAAATGTATAAATGTACATTAAATTGCACATTATCATTAGTGCAGGGTTTTAAATGCAACATATACACATACAGGGCTTGTGCCGTCCACATGTGTGTGTTTGGCTGATCGCTGTGAGCACTACATTGATAGTTGATTCATTTATATCAACATGATTCAGGTACAGCAGGAAAGTCAACAGAGAATTCAGTTCACTGATAGGGATACATTTGCCTTTGAGTCCATACAGGGGTTTACCAATATAATCTATCAGTTATTCTTCGATGTTATTAAAATCTTAAGATAAGTTGCTTAAAATGCTTGTAGGCTGAATGTTATTGGTGAAAGTGAATCCAGTCAATGGAGACTTGTTATTTTAAAGAGTATGAGGTAAAATCTCTTGGGCAAAGACATGCATGTGATGCTCAGCCTCCAAACTGTTAAAACATAAAGTTTTAGAAAGTGAAAGATTGACAGAATTGGAAAAGTTGGTACCCTTGTTAGATTATGTAACTAATGCAAAATGTACACGTTTGGCAAATGTGAAGACAGCTGATGCTGTTTTTGGCATATTATGAGATAAGAGTCATGAGTTCTTTATGCCCACTATTCACTTGTGAAGGGTCAGACTCTTGCATCTTAATAAAAGATTAAAATAACTGAGCTGACCGTGCTATGTTATACACAGCTGTCCGGCATTTCCTAGATTATTGTCATTGCACGATAGGAGAATTTGTCTCGACAAGAGCTTCAGACAGTTAACAGTGTTTGATCAAAACAGTCATTTACTTAAATAACTACCTTCATAACCCTGATTCTGACTGAATTGCGCTCTCCATGAGCTTATTTCCAGAACACTCCTCCACAATATCTTATCTGTGAGAAAGCTGCACCGACAGCATCTGTAAAGGTTACACGCTCAGGAAAATAAGACTGTTCTGCTGCACCGTGTTGTTTGAGCGAGAGAGATGAGTGAGGGTGGGTGTTGAAAGCAGTTTTTTCTCTCCGTAGAACCTGACAGAAGACGTCGGCCCAGAGACCCACGCCACAGGTAGTGACCTCACATCTCACCGGCATGTTCTCTATCTGTCCAATATTTTAATTAAATTATTGCCACTGAAAATGTACATACTATTATTAGTTTAATTGTCATCGGAACCAGCTGCAACCACAATAACACATCTGATATTAACTAAAAGAGAGGAACTTTGTTCATCTTTGTATTTTCTCTTGCTCCAGCCTGCTGCTCCAGAGCCATGCCTCCCAGGAAAAAGAGAAGACCCACTGCTGGAGATGACCTTTCTGCCAAGAAGAGCCGACAGGACAAGTATGTCCCAAACCCTCTTCATTCCCCATTCATTCATTTTTCCAGCATTTTATTCTCATCTTCATCTGTCTGTTGACCTTCCTTTCATTTACTCTTCCACACACTCATGATGTACACTCATGATCTGCACAACATTGAAGGCTGTAAGCTGCACAATTAATTGAAATTTAACAGAAGCCGTTATAGGCTGTGACAAGTTATATATTCCGCATATTGTCATGCAAGCAATTTTTTTTTTCAGATTGGTTTATAATATGTGAAAACTGTAAGTCAGCTTGTCTGAACGGGGCCTCATTTATAAACGTTGCGTACGCCCAAAAGAGGCATGGAAATGTGTGCCAAATTTCCACGCACATATTGGGATTTATAAAAAATAAGCTTGCCGTAAATGAGTGACATTTTGGACCATACGTACACACTGTTTCACTGCTGTGAGTGAAGTATTAATATAAGCAGAATGATTTTGAACTTTTGTATTTACTTTTAAAAATAAGTTTAACCATCTCTATGCATGGGTTACTTTTCATGTTTAACGGAATAACCCTTTGTAGTTTTCAGTTTAGAACCGCATTTCTTTATACCACTGCTGTGTGCCGCAGTGTACAGCATCTGCTAAATGTAACTTTCTTTTCTCGATTTCCTATTTGTATCTCCATTAAACACGGAAGGTAACGTGTGCATAGAGCCCATTAAATGTTCCACTTGCATTAATGCAGTTACACACTGAAATTACATCTCAATGTTAAAGAAAAATTATAGATTAAAATTTAAAATATTTAAAGTATACACACTTCCATCAAGAACAATGATCAACAATGCACACTTTATTAGTATTGTGGACACTGCTGGATCCAGTGGAAGAATGGTCCATTGGCTCATATCTTTTAAATGTCTCATACCATCACATGGATTGAAGTATGCATATGGAAATATGCAGATGACATTATGCATAGTAAAATTAGGCTTTGTAAGCTTTATATATGGTTGTTTCGGGGAGGAGATGGGGTGGAGATTCATGTATGCAGTCACCTGACGGGGATTAAAAAAGGGAATTTTTGCACAGGTTTTTTTGTGCGTGCACACACTTTAAAGATGTGTCTTGCTTTGGTGGTTTTAAGGACAAAGGAACATTTGAATTCATTGTCAAGTGTAAGCATAATGTGTATTAAAAATAAAATGTAACTTCAATCCTTTCCACTCAAGTTCAATTTTTAGCCATGATAGCAAAATGGCAAAAAAATGCTAAATAGGTTTTATATCGCAGATCAATTTGAATATACTTACTTTTTTGTGTTTATCAGTTGAAGAAACTGAAAGTAATAGTAACTTTAAAATAATCTTCAAAATACATTACTGTGCATTTTTCTAAAGAACCTGGACAACATGTGTTTTTTTTCCACTTGAATTCATATGACGTGGCTCTTTCCATTCCCTCAAAGCCAAGCTTACATATTCACACCTGTCAAATGCTCCACTGGAGATTTGTATAATGTGTAGGTGCCTATAATGTGTATACTTGTGTGTATTTCTGGCCTTTGCTGACTTCAGTGTCACTATTTAGTGTTTACAGAAAACAGGAGACATTACAAATCCAGGAGGCTGAGGCTTTCTCTAGCAAGAGATGTCTGGAGTGGTTCTATGAATATGCAGGTACGGTTACACATTTGTAATTTATATTGACAATTTATATGATTGACGAGTGGATCTCAAACATTTTGGCCACCTTTTAAATGAGTTCACTTACTGTGGCTTGAGAATTTGCAATATACAGATTTGATTAGTTTGACAAATTTTAAAAAGCTGTTTTAAAATACTATTTTAATATCATAAAATGTGATCAGACATAAATTGTGTGTGTGTCAGGGTGTGATGATGTGGTTGGACCAGAGGGGATGGAGAAATTCTGTGAAGACATTGGAGTGGAACCAGAGAATGTAAGAAGCTGATGTGATTTTCATTTGTATTTTTATCTGACTTTCATTCCCATCAGTGGTAATTGTAATTAGGGCTGTCACGATTATGAAATTTGGCTGACGATCAATTGTCTATTAAATAATTGCGATTAATTGTTGTTTTAAGGCTTTGACAATCAATTTATTCAATGAAGAAACTATATACTTTAGAAATGTAAAAATGTTGTAAATAACTATTATTTACTGTAGAGTGACCTTAACAGAGAAGACTCGAGTCTTGAGCACTAAAACTAGTTCTGAGGGTCTTGTTGTGTAGATGCAGCAAGTCTGGAAACAAAACAGATCAACAAAAAATACAAAGCTAATACAACTCAAATGATGGAGAAATGTCATTTTCAATGTTCAGAGGCATCATTTATGTGCAAAGGCAGCTCAGACAGATGGGCTATTTGAATTATAAACACAGAGCGTCTTTGCAATAACTAATCACATATTTAAAGCTACAATACTAATTTCTTGCTAGAAATGCAATCACAAGTTATTGAAAGTGAAAATTAAACTTCCATTTATACAAAACTATGCTCCAACCGGCGTTTCGGCAGCCATTTTATTTTTTCAAGCTTAATCCTGCTCGACCAATTACCTTCTTCACATATATAGAAACGACAGGTTTTGCTACTCGCTTGACTTTTTTTTTAAAACACTGTTTACTCCATAGGATTATAATGTAAAACAGAAGCTAGCAGCATCTAAAAAAAAGTCAAGTGTCAACACAGCCTAAGGAGAGTGGATGTAAAATGCAGCAGATACTGCAGATCACCCTGGTTTTCTAAGGATTCACAATAATTGCGATAATACGATTATTTAATAATTGTGACGGCCCTAATTGTACTGTAATGTTTGTATGCAGGTGGTGATGCTGGTATTGGCCTGGAAGCTTGATGCACAGAGTATGGGTTACTTCACTTTACAGGAGTGGCTCAAGGGAATGGGCTCATTGCAGTATGTTTGCCTAAACATGGACTTCTGTTTATACACAACATCCCTTCTGTGACACATGTAGTTTTATTAGCACTGTGTTGCTAAATGCTGGCAAAGCTACTTGAAAACTGTAGCTTCATGTGTTGCATATTATTGTGAATTTTAATTTTAATGGAATTTAAATGCAGCAACCAAAATGAAAATGTAAAAACCTTTGTACAAGGACAATATATCTGTGTGTAAATGTCAGATGATTGTGTGATTACCTGGCATAAAAGATTAATATTAAGATGATGGCATTAAATTAATTTGGTCTCCCAACTTTCACTTTTTTTTCTCTTCATGCAGGTGTGACTCTACTGAAAAACTCAGGAACTCTCTAGACTACCTGAGGTCTGTCCTCAACGATGCCACCAGTTTCAAACTCATTTACCGATATGCCTTCGACTTTGCCAGGGTGAGTGTGTGCATTAGGACAGATGAGTGATGAACACCAATTATCATCTGCTGTAGTACAAACATGACTGTGTTCGGTTTAATGGTTGCCTGTGGGTGTACATCTGTGTCCATTTTGTTTTATTGTTTTTCATGTGCAGCGGACAAGCTCGATATTGTTGAGAGATGCTGCTATTTTGGGTTACTCCATCTCTTTGTCTGCTCAGCAGAAGTATCTTTTGTCCTGATCATCATCATCATTTTCCGTTTTCTTGGTATGAGTTGTGAAGTGAATGGAGCTTTGCTGAGCGAGCTACTTACTGGAGCCATTCGATAGGGCCAATAAAGTGGAGGAGACAAATAAATAGCTTGTGGCAACCTTGAATGGATAACGTTACGTTTGTAGATAAAACAGAGTTGTTAATGTCTGGGCTCATCCTGTATTGACTATTAAACCCACTCTTCTACAGAAATACTGCATTTCATGGTCGCTGTGACTAAAAATCCAGTTTAATATTCTGGTTATCTTTTCTTTTAGAAACTGGGCACAGAGAAATTGAGAAGCGCTGTTTAGGTGCAGGACTTGTATACGTGATGTATGCTGAAGCCGTGCGCGACAAAGACAGAGGGGCGATTCCAACGTTACGGATGTGACATTTTGCATTATGGATGTGACAAAAACGCTCAGAGAATGTGTTTGTTACCAATATACAGAATCATCTGTTTATATTTTACTAAACCCTTGTTTGTAAAGTCAAACCATCCGAAAACGATTTGTCTATGCACAAGTTATCTATGTTAAAAAGGGAAATAAACATGCGTTATGGATGTGACACCAACATACTTTGTAGGAGTTCTGTGAATTAAATTGTACAAACCAGAAGCAAAATAAAAAAACAGAAGGGGGATGCCTCTTAAAATATAGTAACTATTTTATGATCTATTAAATTTTATGTGTCCATTCATGAGGAATCTGTACCGTTATGGATGTGACAATCTTGAAAATGACTCTTAAGGCTGAAATACACTACAAGACTTAAAATCTGAACAAATTTAAAAAAAAAACTAGACATCATACACTTACATACTTTTTAAACATTTGCAGAGAAAACAATACATGATAAAATCTGCAGACTGGCGCAGACCTTATGCAACAACTCTAGACTAAAAATCTGAGCAAGTCTTGTAGTGTATTCCAGACTATGGAAAATCATGCCCTAAAAATAAAAAAAATGCCTCCATCAAATGAGTCCTCACATGGGTATTTGAACTACCAAATGTTGATATCTGTGACATTAGTATAGTAAAACCTCTTGGTTAACACTTTTCTATTTTTTCATGATAAGGTTTACCTTTGCATGGAAAGAGAGAAATGTAAAATATTAAACATCATACATATAAAATAGTCAAAATATAAAATGGTTATGACTACCAAGCATAGAGTTTTTCAGGAGCAACCATATTGAATTTCTTTGGCTTTCCGCGATTGTTAAGAGATTGTTGCCCATCCACCAATATATTATTGCGATTACTGTGAATGTTTTGTCAGTGCTCATTATGTTTCTCCCACCTTGCAGGAGAAGGATCAGAGGAGTTTAGACTTAAATACTGCCAAGTGCATGCTGGGACTTCTGCTTGGGAAGACCTGGCCCCTGTTTCCAGTGTTTAACCAGTTTCTAGAAGTAAATATTCATCATTTTCATGGTCATATTAATTTTTGTATCTTCTACCAGTCAAAGGTTTGGACACATATTGTTTTATTTTTATTAATTGTGATGAAGTCATCAAAATTATATAATTCTCATTCTGTGTGTGCCCAATCTTTGACTGGTTGCATGCACAAATATTTACACATTTGAAGACATATTTTAGGACATACATGATTTTCTAATTTTCATAGATGACTTATTGGCAAAATAATATGCTTTTTCTTTTTCCCCACAGCAATCTAAGTATAAGGTTATAAATAAAGATCAATGGTGCAATGTTCTAGAATTCAGTAGGACTATCAACCTCGACCTCAGTAACTATGACGAGGACGGGGCTTGTAAGTACAAGCACACTTGTTTAAACATTTCTGTATTCCTGTAAATACATTCCTGAATAGCACATTACTTAGGTACTTCTATTCATTCGATTGTCTCTGTTTAGGGCCAGTGCTGTTGGATGAGTTTGTGGAATGGTATAAAGACAGAGAAATGTCATAGCGGCGACTTCCCCGTTCACCTCCATCACCAACTAGAAATCAATCGCCAACAATCACCACGAAAATGATGACAGAAACTGCTTTGAAACAAACATCTAGAAAACAAAGTACAAATGAAAACCGAAGTGTTCGGGACACTGTTGGTGGCCCCTGGCAGTGAGGGCCAAGCGTATGAGTGTTTGCATAGAATGTAATCAATGCACATGTTTGTATGTTGCCCTTTTAGCCAGGGCCATAGGAGGGTCACTGGTGGTTGTGTGTCGGAGAAACAACATCCCACCAACTCCACCTAATGCCCCTCTAGCCCACATTGCATTGTGGGCAAGCACACGGCCAGCTTTTGGGCCGCCTTCCCACCCCCACTGTGATGTTTCATATTGCTGTGAATGTTTCCATTGGCTCTTATGTGGAGAATGCATAAGGCAGGGCAGATAAAACTCCCATATTGTCTGAGGTCTTAAGAAAGGAAGGAAAAAGTAAGAACATCTTGGCTGTTTACTAAAGTAACCTGTGAGAGTGTCGCTCTGCTGATGTGGTCTAAACACTGTTTACCATGGTTTCCGTGTTTGAAGATGAGGACAGTCAGAACATGCTACCATAGCTATATAGTGACCTTTGCCATCCTTTTTTTTAGTTCGATCTCACCGGCAAGTGTGTGAGTGATATTCTTCTACCATGGAGAGGAATTTTCTGTGGTGTTTGTATTAGTATTACAACACCAGTTTCTTTTCTTAACACAGATTACGAGATCAAAGAGAAGAGCTTTACTGGTCACACATGACATAATGGAGGCTGTACTTATTCTTTACTTTAGTAAGATATGTAATAAGAATATACCAAAATATACTGTAACACTACAGTACATTTATGATCTAGGCATGAAATATCCATGCACAGCGGATGGCTTACAAATATCAAATGCAACGGTACCATTGCATAGGGAGCAAAAACATTAATATAAATTTCACACACTTGTTCTAAACCAGTGTGTCGTCTCTGCTGAAATAGCATGGGAAGTGTGTTATGTCATTGCCAGTGAAATGTTGTCAGGTGCTAAGTGACTGTATGTCTTCCCTTTAAGAATCTACTGTATGTAGAGCATAGAGGCCGGTGTTCATTTTCTTCGCAAACCACATGCACACCTTGCCAGAGAGCGAGCAGATTCTTAAAAGGATTGTGTCACTTCACCAGGCATTTGATTACATTTTATTGGTCCATGATCTCAAACCTTTCACAACATAACTACACTGTACATGTTAAAGTAAAAATAAAAGCTAGGAAACAAGAAAGACAGGAAACAAAGAAGCGGTTGAAGTGCACTTTTGATTTCTGTGATTAATTGCCACAATAAATACATTTTCTAA
The DNA here is from genome assembly GCA_026939265.1 of Oreonectes daqikongensis. Classification (NCBI taxonomy): domain Eukaryota; kingdom Metazoa; phylum Chordata; class Actinopteri; order Cypriniformes; family Nemacheilidae; genus Oreonectes; species Oreonectes daqikongensis. The sequence goes on along the minus strand of JAOTQM010000351.1, from coordinate 4,507,116 downwards.
AGCGCTGACGGTTTTCTGGACACACCCTCTTCCACAGATCTTGTGGACAAATGTGATCACCTTAACCCATAGTGACCAATGCCTAGCTAACTATTTAACGTTCTAGTTATGTTTGTAAAATTAGGTTTTGTCTATGGCTGTGGCGTGAAGCTTACTTGTCACCTGAACAAGAAAAAAGGCATGCATGCATTCTGCAATTAGAGCCGTCTTTGTGAGTGAATGAGATTTTCTTTTTGTACATTCTTTTTTTTCTGCTTGTTTTTCTTTTTTGTACAGGTATTTGTAGACACGTACTTTTTTGTGCTTCATTTTGGTATCCGCAGTCCTAACGCTTTATCAGAAACATGATTGTGTGATGGTATTTAGAGCTTAAACACACCTGTAACCTCATATGTTGAGATGTTCCACTCTGCATTGCCTCTTCCCATCATCTCCACCAAGTGCTAAACTACATGTAATAAATAGAAGTACAGACAAGTCCTTAAATCATTGTCAGCCTTCATTAAAATGTCTTTTTGGGTAACAGTTACAAAATGTGTGTTGAAGTAGTTTTTCGAAGGTTAGAAGTTGCTCGCCATAAGTAATTTTTTAAGTACAAAGTGCATCCACCCAGCATCTGAGGAATTAACAGTCTATGTATGCTGTGCATGCTGGCCACAATCCATTTGGATAGTATCTTTGGACACCCACCACAGTCCTATTCATCTGCACCTGTTTGTGCCTGAGGGAGATTTATGGAGGATTTGAACTTAACAGAGTTTCTGTATGTGGTTATGACTGTTGCTTTTGTTGGGGGAGTATGTAATGCAGAGGGTTGAGCATTCTCATCTGACTGTATATATGTATGGATGTGTGTATATGTGTCTGTTTTCACTGTAACCTCTTAACATTCAGTATATATTAAAGGGGTTTATTAACGAAACGTGTAGTAGTTATTTCGATCTGTTCTGACATTATATTTCGTGAAGAAAGGAACTCGGACTATTTGGAGTTGTATAAAGTTGTTTAAAGGTTTAATGCAAATGCATTATAGGGGGGTTTCCCAGACAGGGATTAGATTAAGTATTAATCACTGTCCAGGAAACCACCCTCATGGGTCAACAGAAGTACTGTATGTGGTTTTTGTAATGTTGAGTACAAATTTATGCTTTCATGATTTATTTTTACTGCAGAAATTGAAGTGTGTTTATAATTATCATTCTTGCATAACCCTTACAGAACATGAAATTCTTACAGTAATAATATATATATATATTACATCAAGTGTATTTACAAATCTGTGTTGGAAAAAATAATAAGTCCCACTCCAACACCCCTTAGTGTTACAAAGCTTACAATTTAAGGATTAATTATCATTTTAAGGGTTAATTTACATTACATCTAAATTAAAAATTCTTTATATTTTGTATTTGCAGAGTCTTCTGGTGACTTGGATCTGCGTGTTGAGATATTCTTAGTTTTAAGACCCTGCAAACCCGTGACTTCAGCTATTTCAGTGCGTCTGTAAGTGACAGTATTTGCCGTAGGCGCACTGCTGCGAGCATTTTCCGAGTGTGACAGTGTTGCATCTCCAAAATTCATCCGTGAGCCACTGTCCTGCCTTTTACCCTCTTGTGTGATGGAGGACGGAGAGGTTATTCCTAATTCGTCCATCGCCTTTCTTCTATGCTGAAGTAATCGCCTCCGTTCTTGCCTTTGACGCACTTCAGAATTGTCTCTTAGATACTCTCTGGCATCTTCTTGTTCTAGGTAGGAAGGTGGGGGTGTTTGTGGAACTGCTGGTGGATTGTTTTGTGGAGGAGCTAAATCTTTGCTGTCACTGGAAAAGTAACCCGACGTCTTCAATTCTGGTTTCAGACCAGTCTGTTCTACTATGGACTGTTTTGTTGTGATGATGTCTTTGTAACGGAGGTCAGACCTCAGTGAATCAGATCCAGTTTTTATTACCAAAGCAGATCCTTTTCTTATTGAGCCAGGAGGTGATGCGTCAGATGATGAACTGGACCATCTTGTTTGTAAATCTGCCTTTGCTTTTATTGATGTCATAGATAACCTGTTGAGTGTTGTGTTGAGTTTATTATCCTCCACAGGGGAGGAGTTATCCAGGAAGGAGGGCTCATGTTGTTTAAACTCAATGTATCTTTTTATCTGTGGCGGCTGACTGAAAGATGCACCCATTTGTCTGTATGACATATCATAATTTGTAGATACTTTAACATCTTCCTCAGATGAAGTACTTGACCTCCTTGTTTCTTGAATTCCCGTAGTTAAACCAACACTTTGAGAAGTTGTTGACTGAGAAGGGGAATGTTGTTCTTGATGTGTAAAATGAATATATCTTCTGACCTTTGGTATTTTATCAAGATAAATTCCTGTTTGCCCCCTAAAATTACCTTTCTTAGCAGTTATCGTGACCTCATCCTCAGATGAAGTGCTCAGTCTCCTTGACTTTGTTGTGTTCTCACTAGTGGCTGGTTGTATATCAATCTTAGAAAATTGGGTTTCTGTCACCTTTATGGGTTTTACAGGTGACAGACCCAGGGAATCTTCAGATCGTGTAAATTTAACGTATCTTTTTACTTTTGGGATTTTTACAAATGATTCACCTGTTTCTTCAGTCATATCATAATTTCTAGATAGTATAACTTCAGCTTCATCGTCATATGAAGTGCTTGATTTCCTTGTTTTATGAACTACAACAGATTTGCTGACTCTTTGAGAAGTTGTTAATGGAGCAGGAGACTGACTTTTAGGCTGTGTAAAATGAATATATCTCTTAACTTTTGGTATTCTGTCAAGAGATGCTCCTGTTTGCCCAACGAAATTGTCTACTTGAGCAGTTAGTACATCATCATCATCAGATGACAAGCTCAGTTTCCTTGATTCTACTTTTGTTATATTTGCAGGTGTGACAAGAAGGGTATTCAAGGTAGTAGTGGGTGGTACAACTGGGAGATGAGGCACACGTTGTTTAAATTGAAGATATCTCTTTACTTGTGGTAGTCTGTCTAAAGAGACACCTATTTTACCAAGGAATTCATTTTCTTTAGGTGTAGGACTGACTTCATCTTCAGATGAGCTGCTGGACTCTGAAGATTTTATCACTGCTCCAGTTGTAACTTCAGTTTTTGAGGAAGCACTGGATACTGAAAGAGTTGGGGAAGCAGGTTCCAACTGTTTAAATGCAATATATCTCTTCACTTTTGAAACGCCATCAGAAGATACATCTATTTTCCGTTCTTCCTCAGATATAAGTTTAGCTTCATCCTCAGATGATGATGTGCTTGATCTTCTTGCTTCCACCCTATCATCTTTATTGGTTGAGGAACGTGATGGTGGCAGAGCTGGAGAATGAGGTTCAGACTGCTTAAAATGAATGTATCTCTTTACTTTTGGAATTCCTTCAACAGATACCTTGGGTTGTGTTGAGTAACTAATTTCTCCAGGGGATGAGTCCACTTTAGCTTCTGTTTTCACCTCTATCTCAGGTGTGACGTTTTTCTTTGTTGAGGATGGAGACAATGATGGCTGATTTATGAAGGGAGATTTGGACTGTGTAAATTCAACGTACTGCTTAACCTTTGGCACTGTATCAAGACACACGCCTATTTGTCCAAAGAAATTGTCTTCCTTAAGATCTGATTTGACATTTGACTTGACAGGTGTGCTTGAACTTGTCTCTATCACTTCTTCAGATGATGATGTTGAACTTGACCTCCTGTATACAGGTGGTGCCACTACTTTTGGTGGGATGCTTTGTTTGTTCAGTAGATTTATTGTTGGTTCAGTGTATGAAAATTCAATGTATCTTTTTACTTTTGGAAGTCCATAGAAGTTTTCACCATCAGTGGATTGTTTGACATCATCCTCAGATGAGGAACTGGATCTCCTTGACTCAGTTTTTGCTATTAAGTCAGCTGTGACAACTTCAATGGTTGAAGGAGGAGATGGCAGTTGGGTTTGAGAATGAGGACCAGAATGAGAAAACTGAAGGTACCTCTTGACTTTTGGTAGATGATCATGCGATAAACACTTTGTTAAGATAATGTCATATTCATGCTCTTCACTGATACTTTCTTTCTCAGATGAGGAACTTGAGCTAAATCTTCTGGATTCAAGTTCTGCCCTTTCCTCATGTGTGTTTCCTTTCTTGTCTGTAGGGTAAGGTGACAATTGGTCTGGTGATTGAGGATCAGAGATAGTAAATGCAAGTGATTTTGTAGGTCTTTTTAACTGATCAGAAGACAATCCAATATCACCAAAGAAACTGTCCTCTGTTTGTTGAACAGCATTCTCAGTTAATTTTGAGTGCATTTTATAAGACAGATCAAGAGCTTCTCCAGTTTCATTTTCATGTCTGTTAAAAAGTCGAGTACTTAACAATTTTAGTCTTGCTAGGCCTTTAAGATTTTTCTTCTCAAATACATCAGTGCTGCTGGAGGAGTTATCAAAGTCAATGTTGAGGACTGTATCTGTATTTTTGCCTGCTGCAATCGATTCTCTATCAGGTTCTGTTTTAATCTCTAGCTTTCTTGGGTATGCTAAAAATTGATCTTCATCCTCACTAGAGCTTTCACTACTTGACCGATCAGTGTCATGGTCTCTGTTTAGTGTGCTTTGATTTATCCTATAGGCAGGATGCACGTGGTATAGTGGCAGTCCCTCAGGACTGAAGTTAGATGGATTTCTCTGATCACTCTGAGGTATGTTTCCTGATATGTCTGGAGGACTGAATACTGACAGATTTGGAGAAGGTTCAAATTGCTTAAATGTAATGTATCTTTTTACCTTTGGAACTCCATCAAAGGACACATCTGCTTTTCTGAAGAATTTCTCTTCTTCATAAGTCAGTTTACCTTTATCCCCAGATGATGATGTGCTTGATCGTTTGGCTTCCACATTAACATCTTTATTAGTTGATGAAGGTGAAGGTGGCCGAATTGGAGAATGAGGTTCAGACTGCTTAAAATGAATGTATCTTTTTACTTTTGGAATTTCTTCAAAAGATACCTTTACTTGTGTCACGTAACTGGCTTCTCCAGGGGATGAGTCAAGTTCAGCTTCCATTTTCACCTCTATCTCAGGTGTGATATTCTTCTTTGTCAAGGAAGGAGACAATGATGGCAGAGATGGGGATTGAGGTTTGGACTGTTTAAATTGAACATATCGCTTAACCTTTGGCACTGTATCCACAGACAGATCTTTCCAGCTACCAAATACACCCTCACTTATCTTCTGAGAGTCATCAATATGCTTGCCCTGATCATCACTTTCTTCACGAGTAAAAGTCAAATGTATGTCTGATGGGTCCAAGGTGATGGTCTCTTGTCGGATAAAACTACCAGCACCAGATTGTAACTTTTCATCGAAAGTAAAATCTTCACGAGTCCAGTCTGAATCTGTTTTCCTGAAGGTTTCTTTTAGGATCTCTGATTCCTCTTGTAACTCTGGGTTTACAGTATAACTGTTTGGTCCCACACTATCATCACTTTCACTCGAACTAGAGCAGCTTAATGTGTCACGTGGCTTTACATCATCAACAGAAACTTCTTTACCAAATGGTATGTCAACCCCGACCAATTGTGAATTAAAGTTTAATTTGTAGGTGGGTGATTCTATCTTGCCTTTCCTCCATGTGTCATCATCATCTACAGGGTGCCCTAAAGCAGAGCTCGAGAGATCTCTTTCAGATTCTTCGTTGAAAGAAAAACTTTCTCCACTATCATTCCAGAACTCTGTGTCCAAATCATCAACATTCTGTTCTGTGAAACTGGCTGGCCACCCTGATTCTTTAGTAAATTCTGGAAATTTACCCTCTGTTGTTATTTTAGTGACAGTAGTGACAGCAGGAGTGTCAACACTTAGTTCAATGGATTCCTTAACTTCACTAGAAAAGTTTATATCCATAGCTGATCTTGAGTGTGAGGATGATGCTGATGATGAAGATGATGATGATTTACTGCTCCTTCTGCTTGGTTGGGTAATGTCATCACCATCAGGAATTGGCTCAAATTCCAGGACTGTGTTCGTTACCAAAACATTAACTTTGCCCTCCTGTGTTGAGCTGCTGCTGCTGCTGTTTGCTCTTCCTTTGTGATGATTCATCTCAAAAGCCTGCTCTCTCCACTCAGACGATTCATTTTTCTCTGCATCCTCATATACATTCTCAACCTCTGTGTTGCTCTCAGAGGAGCCATCTGAATGGACATCCTCTACGGTGACATAATAAGGCACGTTACTGCCTTGATCCCCCACTTCTGTGATTTCACCAAATGTAACTCTTGATCCCACTCTTAAAACTTGTTCTTGGTCACCTGCATCAGAATACCCTTCATTCACATATGGCTGATGTCCCGTGGACAAAGCTCTAGAAGTTATTGGTGATGGACTGGGGTGTCTCTTTGATCGTATTCTCGTGCATAATTTGTCCAACAGTGGTCTCAAAAAAACACCAAGGATAAAAGCCACAATGAATGTGATGAAGACAGAGAGACAGACTGCAAGAACAAATTCTGACTGGGTCCTTGTTCCTTGTCGTACTGAAGGGTTATTTCTGGGCACATTTGTATTCTCTTGTTCAACACGTTCATATTGGATAATTGGTGCTTCTCGACGTTGTCTAGGATCACTGCCTATTGTGTAAACTTGTAGATCAAAAACTGATATGTGCTCCCCTAGGTGACCTGAAACACATATATAAAGTCCTTCGTGTTGCTCTGTGATGTCTTTAATTAGAAGCTGCGGTTGGTTATCTCTGACTTGGCCATATGGAGTCCACCATTGAGCTTGCATGGAATCTAGAAAAGTCAACAACAAGAGGGAATTTATTACCAAATCTAATTAGATTTTATATTCACACTGGATTTAAAAGTTACCTGAATACAACTGAATAAAGCAAATTTACTAAATAGCAAAAGTAAAACATAAGCACCTTGACTGTCATTGTGGCAAGAAATTAATATCTGCGTCCCTTCATCCACAATCATGTTATGATAGCGACTGGATGTGCTGTATTCATGTGTTAGACAAGTGAGATCTGAATCCTTCAGATGAAGCAGATCTTTCCCAGCATGATGGGATGGAGAACCACACACTACTTTCCAGGAATCATCAGCCACTTCGGTATTAAAACTTATCCATCTTCTCAAGGTCTTCAAGTTGCAGTCACACTTCCATCTGTTGAAGGAGATGTTCACCAAAGCATTTAGGCTCCGTAGAGATTGGTAGGCATGGACAGATATGGTGGCCAGCAGGTTATAGCTCAGATCCAGGACCTGGATGATAAAGTCAATAATAATGTTGTGAATAATGCACATGTTGAACATTTTGCTTCATATCATCAGGAGCTCTGAAGATTCCTTTTGTGCTGTTTCTATCTGCTTTTTTGAGTCTCAAAGACGACAACAAGCTTACTTGCATTATATGATTCACTCTGGATGGCCCGAGGGTGAGCAAAATAGCTCATTTTTATTCTTCAGTGTACTAACCATTTAATAGTATAAAAACAAATCAAAGCCAAATTGCATCAGGACCTTGGTTTAATTGTAAGCTCCCACTAGGTGGCGCACACTCCCAAACAGATGAAAGTTCTTCAAATGAAATACAAGTGTAATGGTTTTGAGATGTTACCTCCAGCTGTTTCAGATCAGTGAAGGCATGTGAGTGAATGCTTCTGATGTGGTTATGCTGGAGATAGAGCTCTTTTAGACTAGTAGAGTTGGTCAGGTCAAAAGGGCCTATCGCAGATATCTGGTTATAAGACAAGTGAAGAATCTGCAGGGACTTCAGGCAGCGCAGTCCTGGAGGAGAAATACCCATAACATTAAGTGTCATACACTCATAAACTAGAATGTCTACTGTAGTAAACATATTTGGCTTTTAAGAGGCTCTGAACACTGAACCCGGATTAACATCTCAAGCTATATCTTTTTAACCTGCCCTGCCCTTAAGGCATCCTAGGTGTATATGACTTATAAGACAAATACAGTCAGAGTTATAAATTCTACAACAATTTAAACAGATGCTAAACTGACCAACACATCCATAAGCTTTGCTTTTAATATTCAGACAGCAAAGGCTGTGGTGTATTTGTCAGGGAAGAGAGATTTTCTGGGCTATTTTAAGAACCGTGTTGACTGCTGAGCGAGGGACTGCTGGACAGGGGTTTAAGAACAGAGGCGCTGTGCTGTGAATCACAACAAGATGAAAGACTGAGACACCATCAACTGCCTGAAGGCTCCTGGAGTGGCTTCTGTTAAGGCTTTTAATTTAGGTCACAGTTTTAAACCTAATTCTAGACCTTCTTGTTTCTATTAAAAGCCAAACAGAGGGAAAACATTGATTGGTTAAACATTATCATAGCAGTTAGGTCACATTATGATTTAGGCTAAGCCTTATAATTTCATTTCATTTATGCATTTGGTAGATGCTTTTATCCAAAGCGACTAACATTGCATTATACTATACATGTTTCCAAGTATGTACAATCCCTGGGACTTGGCGTTGCTAGCACCATGCTCTAACCACTGAGCTACAGGAAAGACAATATAACAGACAATACCTTTGGACACTAGAAACCCATTTAAAGGTTATTTAGAATGCAAGGCCACAATAAACATGTCTCTGGTATGTGACTTTAATCATTAGCCCTTTACATTCTGCTATAAGGTACAGGAATGCCAGTGCCCATCCCATATGACTACATCACAGGTGATTTTTAACCTGAAGGTGGATCCTCTGACTGGTTTAAAAGGAATCTAAGAACTGCTCGTAATCGCACTGAGCAAAGTTCTTCCGATGAGGCAGTAATTTAACATAGGGTTGCAAATGTGATTGTGTAAGAGAGAAGGAGAGAGAGGCCTTTGGTTCACAGAAATGCAAGCAATATTTTTAGGGCTTTAAAACTACCATTTATTTTAAAAACTCTTCTTAACCATGAAGAATGAATGCTGTTACCTGTGATTATTACCACAAACCTAATGCAAGTGATTATAACAACTGTAGTTATGTTTTAATCGGACGCACAAGCTGGCCCGAAGTTAACTTCTTATATAGCTATTTATATTTAGTTTAATTTATATGATTATAAATATATATATATATATATATATATATATATATATATATATTATATAACAATTGTATTAAATAAAGATTTGGTTACATTTTATTGCATATTAATTTTAATAAACAATTTGTTGAATGGATCGTTTAACTTTATCGCATTTAAGTTTAGCCAAGTAACGCTTCCTCTACTGGTAACCCAAAATAATACTGACTAGACATAATTTTAATTTACTAGCTAATGTCATTTACTTGTTTTTTGTGTGCTTGTTATCAGAAATAATAAGCAGGGACTCTATACTTTGTTGATGTGTACCAGAAGTTAAGTTTGGGCCACAAAAGCGTGCGTGCATGCGCAGTAATGTTTTTTTGTGTTGCTTTGAAACTATAGAATTCATTTTTAATAATAAAACTATTAGTAGTCACTATGTTAACTAAGGATGATTTGATCTCTATTAGATATTATTGTTCTAGGCTTTGAGAATTTCATAGTTTCTTTTTATTTTTGTATTGAGAGCCATAATGAGAGTGTTTATTAATAAATATATTTAATAGTTAATAAACTGTAATGAGCCTATGTGAATGTGAAAGTAAAAAACAATGTGACATCACAGTTTATTTCAGCTTCAGTTTCAGCTCACAGGAATTTGTAACAAGCTGGCTAATTCGTATGATTATTAGAAAAATGCCCTGAAGCCTGAACCTAACGTCCCTGGAGCAGCTACTAAAATGTACGAATGAGATCTACACATTCATATGAATTAGTCACCTCGTAAAAGTTACAAATTGTCGTGAGATTGTGTTGGTTTTCAGTACATGGGAAAGATAGAGGTAATGCTATTACAATGAGAAAAGCGGATGAATAACTAATGCTGTGTGGAAATGTATTGCATTACGTATTACTATGTACAAGCATTTAAATACTTCTGCTGCACGTACCCATTGGTAGATGTTTTAGATGGTTTCTCTCTGCAGACAGTAACTGAAGGTCAGGTGCCCAGGCCACACATTTCTGCTCTCCACTTGACAGGGTCCTAGTGCCTGATACATTTTTCTTCAACTCCAGATCAAAACTCTCCAAAGAATTACTTCCCACCCAGAGGTGCAACAGTCCCCTAAATTTCACATGACCCGAACTGAGAGGTGCCAGAGAACGCAGTGCATTATGAGATATGTTTAAGGTAATTGCAGTTGCTGGAATGCGCACGGGAGTCTCGGTCAGACCCAAGGAGGAGCAGTTGAGGAGAGGACCTCGCTGACACAGGCAGGGAACAGGACAGGACTGGGACGTGGGGAAGGAGTGTGTCGTCCAGAGGTGGAGGAGCAACACTACCACACCAAGAACTGAGCTGTATGCTGACATTATAGTCAGCCCTGAATACAAGAGAATGACAATATTAATATGCATAACATCAAATTATCACAACAGTACCATAAAGGACTACAAATCATATTTTTACTGAAGACTGCAATTTTACATACCAATGCTTTATATGCCGAAGCACGAGATAAAAGTTTAAAAAAGCTTGATAGATTTGAAAATTGTGTTCAAAGAAGAATATGTTTAAAACGAACCTTTCTATTGAAGCAATGCTCTGCTTGGCTCAGGTGATCTTGTGACTGTAGCTCTGTGTAATTGCCAACAAACCACTGAGAGCGACTGAGAAATTCCTTGACTTTAACTCCAACTTCCCTAAGATCAAAGTCTGAATAATGTTATGGCACCTGACACACACACCGAGAACAATTGTTCAATCACTAATTCCAGTAAGTTAATGTCTTACCTTGGCTTGGATTGCTTCATCCCAACCATTTTAATGCAGTTTATGAAAAATATGCTTTTGTTATTTAAAGTAAAAAGTCAATGAGGACAAATTGCATTTTTATATTATTGTATTTCGCATTGCCAAAGAAGTTTTTTGTCAACAAATAATTTACTAATATTAATCATTGACAAGTACATTAATATCTTAACTTAGTGGTCACATGATATAATAATAAATAGCAAAACCATGTCTAATATTTGTTATCTTTGAGATCAGCATATTTGTTGTACACTGTAAAAATTTGTTGCTGCCTTACATTTTTAAGTACAATAATTTCAGCTTTGTTTACATTACTTTAACACTTGTTGAAAAAAGTTGAAATGACTTGTAAGGCCAAGTGTACACTGTAAAAAAAACACAAAAATAAGGCACAATGTACTATACATGTTATCTATGTTTCACCGGTATTTTACACTGCATTGTGTTTTGGTCAAAGGCAGGGTTTTTTAAACTGGGAGTCTCCAGAATGTTCTAATCTAAGGGGTCCCCGGAAAATATTTGAAAAACAAAAGACTGCAAAAGTTGTAAAATTATACTGAAGGTTATTACAATTTTATACAAAAAATACATATATATCTTAGAAAGGGGGTCCTTCGCAAAAGTCTTGTCATATTTGTGGGTCCTTGGCATGAAAAAGTTAGAAAAACCCTGGTATAAGGTAACATAAGTACTGTATCTGTAAAAATAAAGAATAACGTTTAGGCAGAAACACATTACATTTTTTTTTTTTTTACAGTCTAGCTGTTCTGTAACAGTCCAAGCACTCACACTGAACATTATGCATTTTACATTTATTAACAAAACACTGCAATATGAAAGCACAGATTTTCAACTGTTGATTTCATTCAACAGTTGATTAATGCTTTTGACAATACAGTTTTGTTTTTTTAACCATTAGATAACCAGAGATTTAATGCCAAAATTAATCCAATGGACAAATCCATTGCAGAAAAATATTTTGCAGTTACAATATCGTAAGCAAGGATGATCTTTGGGGAAAATGAGGTTTGGACATCAGAATAACACTTATCTTAGAAACAACAAAAAAAACTTAAATACCACCATACAAATAAATACCACCCATGTGCCCAGATGAACAAGGCCAAAAAGTTAAGGTTATATTGCACAAAATATCACACTCCAACAACTCATATATCATAAACATTTCCTGTTTTTATCTTATCAAAAGATAATGCATTGGCACCTCCAAACATATCATTAAACATACAATTATTTCTCATTAGTTCATGGCACTCTGAGAAGTTAAAACTACAATGAAAACTATAAATATGTGCCACATATCAGTTTCATGAAGTTACTGCTTCACATTGTTACACTTACATAAGATGTGACTTGAAGCCAGTTGGCTATGCTGATCTTATTTCACACAAAACAGACTAAATATGCCCAAAAATCTGAAGTGATCTTAAAAAAACCTGTAAGAATCTTAATGACATCTGAACTGCTATATAATATTGACGAAAGTTGCATTCTACAGACCTGTCATTGATGTATCGACATTATTTTAACCAGAACACAACATTAATCTCATTGCTAATAATACAGATCAGTATAAAGAGTAGCTCGAGATCTACGTTGGTCTTGTTCAGAAAGATAAAGCCTTTATACTCTGCCTTTGTATGGTGAACTGTACATGTAAAAATAAAATGAAACAAAAGTGGTTTTAATATTCCAATGTTACGTGCTAGTGGGCGTTACTGTACATTTGCATCATGTAAGAAAAGGGTTGTTATGTGTCTGTTTGATGACAGATGGCAATAATAAAAGTATGTAACAATTGACTCAAATATTCTACTATAATACAATATAAAAGCACATGCAGTGAGAGCTGAAAGTTGGCAGCTTAATGGTTGTAAAACACGGAGATGAGCTAATGATAGAGCACGGGGAACTTTCGGTCAGGCGATTACATAAAAGACAACTGGACTGCCTGTGTTGGGCCAGGTTTATGGTTTTAAGGGAGTGATTATCATCATGGAGGTGTACAATGTGTCTGAGACCTGCAATAAAGTACGTAGGTGTGTACAAGAAACCGTCCTTGTAGTGTATTTTTCGTGTATTGCTAATATATTATATTACTGTTCATTTCTTCCTTAGGGGATGCACATCATCATCTCTGTATCTTTGGCGGTTCAAATGGTTGGCCGGGCATATGAAGACATTAGTGAGCTGCCCCACAGGGGTTGTCTGAGGTTTGGCAGCCCATGTTGGAGTATTTGACCTGAACTCTGAACAGGGTCCCGTCCGCACACATGCACAGTTTATACCTCTCCTGCCCTTCGTTGAAGTACAAGTCTGCCCCTAGAGATGAGTTGGGTATATGTGATGGACTGAGCATCACTGAGCCGTTTAGAATGATGCTGTTTTCCTGCACACAAAACAAAATATTATTAACATTAAAAATTATGAAATAAAATTAAGAAATGCATTTCAAATTGACCTTTAGTACTTACCGCTTTTAGCTCAATGCCCCCACCCATGTTGAACTCCACAGTTTTGCCCATGATGTACACTCCCTCATTGCCACGAATAATGGCTTTACCATCTCCTTTGATAGTGAGGTCAGAGGACGCATTACTGGTGATCTGCCAATGGAATGCAATGAGTCACTATACAAACAGACCACTTTTATGTGACTAATTAAAAGATTAATCTTTGGATTCTGATTGGTCGTTTTTTTTATGACTCCTCCGTATTGACTACTGTCCAATGTGTATAACTCGTATAACTTCTCTCTTGTTTCATTTAAACACAATGCATATTTTTGGTCAATAATAGGTCAATAAACTAAAACATTGCTTGACAAAACAAGGAAGCAGTAGTAAATAAAGAGCTGGTTAATATATAACATAAATCTTAACAAAATAGAGAAAGTCATGGTTGACTGTAACTAAGCATGTCAGATATCTACAAAAAAAGAAATGATCAAATCTACTTACTCTCTCAGTAGAGGCTTTCTTTACATTGAGAACTTTAACCTCTTTGGGCAGGTGGAACTCATGGTTGTCAAAATCTGTGCTGAAGAAAGTTTTCTGTGTACGAGGGTCAGTAAATGAAACGCCCAAGTCACTGACGATCGAAGTTTTTTCTTCCTCTACACTTAGTCTAGTGTTGCCCTGCTTGAAAACCACCTGTAACACAAGAAAGTATCAATCAATACATTTTCTCCTTTTTAGTTATGTTCTACACACAGATAAGATAATGTCAAATAATGTGTTAACTGACTGGGTTATTGTTGCCTGTGATGATAAGGTCCTGGTCCTTTCTGCCGCCCACCGTGCTCTTGTGCAGTGGGTGAACTACGCCCATATCAGCCTTCTGTTTGAAGCGTAGCAGTCCGCTCTCGTGAAACTCCATACTCTGACAACCTCCAGGACCTATCCGTATCACCGTCCATATCACCAGAGTTATCTGTAAAACAAAAACAGCACTGTGCAATGATGTATCAACAGTTGTTACTATTATATTTGCTGTTTGTTTGTTTATTTATTTGCATTACACTAACAATTGATTCTTGGTCATTATATTACAGTAGATAATATGAACAGTGTGAAACAGACTCGATGGAATTTGAAATAAAATGTGTACATTATGTATAGCATATCATATATATTCAGATCATAAAAACTCACAATAAGGTTGATGAGCGCAAGCAAAAAAAGCAGAATGATTATGGCGATGGCAATGATGCCCTTGCGACCCCTCAGTCCGGTCTTATGAAGCCTCTCCTCTTCAATAGGAACATAGCCAGCCTTAAAATTACTGTTGTGTTCTTTATTTGCTGTTCTACGCTCAATAGCCTTCTCCCTCATGGACTTCTTCATTGGCGCGTTGGAGATTTCCTGTTAAAACATGTAAATAGCAAGATTACTGAATGTTACTGCACGCTCCATAACCACTAATATTGGTCTATTTGCAAAATTCAACCAACATTTAGAAAAGAATAGAAATGTTAAAAAGACATCTGTAAGACTGAATTATATAGGCCTCAAAACTAACTGTAATTTTCTTAGAAGCTATTACTTTAAATGAGACGGTTCCAACGTGTTTTTTGTATTTGTGAAATCAATGGCCCTCATGTTCATGAGTTGGAAACGCAGTTCTTCTCATTACTGTACTATTTTCCAGTAGGTCTGGCAACCAGAACGTATATCCATTGTATTATGAACACCAAGACAAGTGTTTACTATTCAATACCACAAACCTAAAGTAACATTATACACAAACTTTAAGCAACATTACACTCTGTATTATTATACATCACACATCTATAACATCAACCTGTTAGATGAGCATTACTAATAATAAGCCAGTGCTTTTGTTTACATACATTATTATATTTCTTCTTTCTCATTTTATTTTATTGTGCTATAATTCTATGAATTAATATAATTATCTTAGAGGGATAGTTCACCCAAAAATGAAAATTCTGTCATGAATTACTCTCTGTTCTTAACCTGTATAATTTTTTTATATATTTGGATGAATGCTTGTAACCAAACAGTTCTTGGAGTAGGAAAAATTACAATGGTAGTCAAAAGTGCCAACGAATTGTTTGCTTTCCTACATTTTTCAGATATCTTCTTTTGTGTTCAACAGAACAAAAAATACAAAAAAATTATATATATATATATATATATATATATATATATATATATATATATATAATGATGTTTTCTACTATGGTAGTCAATGGGGTCCAAGAACTGTTTTGTAACAAGCATTCATTAAAAAATCTATCTCTGTGTTCATCAGAACAAAGAAATGTTTATAGATTTGAACAACTCAAAGGTGAGTAAATGATGACAGAATTTAAATTTTTGGGTAAACTATCCCTTTAATCCTCATTTACGTCATCTTTAATTTTCAGACTTACATTTTACTTTTCCTATATAATTCCTATATCTACATAATTTTATTTCATTCTGTGCTCAGAGTTGAAGCAAGCATTTCACTACATCTCTTACAGAGTATAGTTGTGTACGTGACCAATAACTTTAAACAATAATATAAAATAATCATGTAAAATGATTTTTCCCTTAAAAATGTCCTGTAAAATTATTACTACAATATTTGTTATTAATTTAAAGTGTTTTGTATTTTATATTTGTGTAATTGAACACTAATTTCTGTCATTTCTAAATGTCTATTTAGTGGCACGTCTCAGTTGTATTCCTGTCCCATAACAAGTCATCAATATTTCAAATAGACCTTCTACTACAATGAATGAACAATATACACACGTTTACACAGCATTACAGTGATACTAAATAAGAAACTCAGTGGTACTGTGTCAGGAATGCAGTATATGACTCCTTCTGTCTGCATGTATGCCTAAAAATAAATGACACGCACTCCTTCCTGTGTAATAAATACGAACGCAATAAAACAGAAAATAAAGTAAAGTACCACCATTTAATCCATGTTTTTCTCTAAACAACAACAACAACAACAACAACAACAACAACCATAGAAGCCAATGGAACCCTGCAATAACAAGTCATTTTTTCCATAAGCGCGCGTGGCCATAAATAGCTCAGATGATCATTATTGATTTTACAAATCTGCCAAAGGCATCGACACAAAGTTGCAATATTACACTGCTTCATTTAACATAATCTGACGCAAATAAAAGCTTGCAGTGAAGGGATGCAGTACAGAAAACATTAAATACAGACCTGCTCGGACGCCATGTTGACCCTCCCTCTCCCAGATCACTGTACTGCCTCTGACAGCCTCGCGCAGCCTGAGGAACAAACCACTGAGAGAAAACCGTTATCTAAATAATACTGACGAATAAATCACCGTTGGCTTGTCATATTTGTATTATATTTGTATAAAATGTATACTCTGTTTAATATAAGGATATTGCTCAGATGAAGGTGAGTTAGGCAAGAATTTAGTATAAATGTCAGATGGTTTGTTCCTTCGCTATAAAGAGCGAATCAAGACTCGCCATACAAGGAAAGTACAAATGAAGAAATGCTCACGTAAAACAAATAAAAGTATTTAAACCTTTTGATTTCTATATAATTTTCATTTCATTTTAATACTAAGCACTTGTATTTCTTTTTCTTGTCACTGCGTTAAAAAAAATCTATTATTTTAATTTGATAACTTCGCAAAAGTGATGTCACATGGCATGAAGTTAATGGAAAATCAATTAACGCCCAACACTAACATGTCTACACCTGTTCTTTTAGTGAGTGTAAATAAAGATCTTCCTGCACTTGACATCTGACACCCACTTGTGTCGTTTGACAGTATGAGATTTCATCAATGAGAACTGAGCTTCACCTACAGAAGAGACACTGTAGTAACATAATAAGTGCCCGTGTTAACAACAAACAGGTTCAGTTTGTCCGCACTCTACGTAAACAACTATATTTCCCTAAACTGAGAGGTGCAGAAATCCAGCATCGTTGCTACAACTAAAAGCGCGTCCATAGTTTCAATGAAGTTCAAGGGAAGGTGCTGCGCGTATGGTGGGCTTTTACAACCAGTATAAATACGATGCGCGCACTCGCGCTGCTAGATTAGTCCCGCGGCTGCACTGGGACGTCCTGAAGCAGGATTACAGCAGTACAAACTGTAGCTATGGCTGACTGCTTACGAAGACTGGTGAACTCTTCCACCTACAGTGTCTTGCAGGATAAACTTGAAGCCTGGTACAAAGACTACCATGTAAGTTATTAAAAATTCAAACAGCCTTTAATCTTACTATAATGTGGGTCTACAACCATTGCCTTTGCATTATGTGTGGTCACTGATGTGTGTACACGAATACAAATGTTGTGGTTGGAAATTGTGAGACTTTATAGGCTACAGAAACTAAAATGCAGTTCATATTTGCAATGAAATGCACTGTAACGTCAACGGTTGCTGAGTATCCTTAATTTACATTTGCGTAATTGTCCTTCTAACAATCGTCCTACGTTGAAATATTTGCCTTATTGCATAGATTTTACGCAAAGTTTGGTTGCTATGGACGCTCGTTGTCATGACAACGGTGACTCGGCGCTGGCATTCCTGATAGTAGGCTGACGCAGCGTGCGCGCTCCTGTAAAACTTGTTTGTTTGAATGTCTAAAACTTTACTGACGTCTTCTTTCATGGTCGTTTTATGAGCCTCTCACGTGAAGTAAAACCACGCATGAAGGTTATAGTTAGATTTTAGTGTATTGATTGTCCACAATAGATAAATAATTTAATGTAATCAAAATAAATAAATGAAGGCATTGTTTTGAATCTTAGTGGTCAAGAAATGGAATATTATATGTGACTTGCTGCATATCTGTTCCTGACTTCTGCTTTTTAATGGCTGTTAAACTGAATATTAACTCTCTGTCTCATAACAGCCTTTGGTCATGTTTCCTATCAGGTGTTTTCTTGTGACCAGAACCTGAACCGGTGCTGTGAGCTAGTGGAGCTCACCTCTAAAATTCAGGGTCAATTGTTCACCATACTCAACCTTACAGCACAAGAGGGTAACAGACTGCCCATATCTTTCCTCTTATTCACACTTACCTTTAGCATGTCCCTGTCTGAATTCCCTATATCTTCTAAATGATTTATTACATTTCTTCTCTCTGACTCTTCAGGGTTTCCATCATGCTTAGAATGTGAAATGCAAGTAGCCTACACTTCATGCAGCTGTTGTCCTGTTTCCCCTTTAAGGTTCTCTATAATAAAGTACTGTATAGACTATAGTACTGCATACTGGGTGCAGGGAAAGATCTATGTATATTCATAGATTACATTCATAGAGCCCCATGAATTTAAGTGACAGGCCTGAGTATTCACTGTATCTATCTGTATGTGTACCCTTTAACTGTATATGGTTGACAGAGGCTACCAGAGGCACAAACAATAATTTTTACTTTTATAGTTATTTAGCAATAAATGTAGTTGTACCAGGAATTCTTTTTTAACAAAGTATTCATAATCTTGTTCTTTGTTGTGCTGCAAATGATATCCTTCCATGGTTTAGCAAGCAAAAATTAGGCATGATGTATGGTTAGAGAAACGTTAATATATATAACAGTACAAATACATATAACCAGATTCTCTTGACTTTTTCCTGCTCCAGGGGGACATTACGCAGGGATTGACACTCTGAAATCTCGTCTGTTACCATGGCTTGGCTCCTGCTTTACTATTGCAGCTTCCTCTATCTCCACGGATACCAGCCTCAGTCTCATTCAGGTCAGTAAGATATCCCAGAATCCCTTGCAAGGTTTTTTTTACCACTTTCTCTGTATTGTAGTATAAGGTTCATGATTGAAATAATGATAGCCATACCTGCATGTGATGTACAGTATGTGCACTTCTGTATGTGCTGATTAGGAATCTGTGGAGAAAGAGCGCAAGATTCGTGAAATGTCTTCTGCTCATGAGAGTGACATGCAGAAAATAGAAGATCAGCTGTGTTCTACACGTATGGAGTTGGACTCAGTTAGGCAGGAGTCAGTACCAATTCTAATAACAAGACTAAACTACATTAAAACAGCCAACAGTGTATTGCTATACTCATGTTTCATATTAAATTAAAAAAGAAGAATATATTCATGTTAAACTGACATTCTAATACATTAATATGAGTACAGATAACTTGCCCAGCTCTTCAAGTCAGTGTTCAAGCATTTCACACACCACATAAATAAATCAGAAACAATTTTCTGTGCTGCTGTTTGATTTTAGACTGGCTGATACTCAGATTGAACTGGATTCTACAAAGAATAAATCAGCAACCACACTTCTGGCGACAGAGGATGAAATACTACATTTGAAGGCAGGGTGAGTGAAACAATCGGTTTTTAATAATTCATGAATTTTTAGTAATGTTAAATGTTCAAGAACGTTCTCTAAATGTTCTCTCAAAGTTCTCTCAATGTTCTCTCAATGTTATTAAAAAGTTGTTGCAGAAATAAAATTTTTGTAACTTAATGAGAATGTTAGCAAATATTTTTATTTGTGTTATTATGATCTTTGTCAATTTTAGAGGCATTTAGAATTAAATGTTTCTCAATATCTAGATATTTACAGAATACTTACACAATGGAAATACTGGTTTGTGTTAGGTTGCGAGCAGCTCAAGATCAGGTTGCTTCGTATAAGCGAAAGTTAGATGTTATGGACGACTACGAGAGGCAGGTCAGAATTCTGAAAGATGAGGTATCTTTCCTCACAGGGGAAAAGTCAGTTCTGCAGGAGAGGTACGTCTGGCATGACATACACAAGCATACATGTACACAAACTTAAAAGATATTTTGGATTTGCACAATGTTGAGTAAACCTCACTTTCAGATTGGTCAGGAGCCGTTCGCCTAGTCCTCTTCCCCGCCGAAGTCGCTCAGTCAGCCCTGTGAGGGGAGAGTCTCCCACACGCGCCCAGCTCACCAGCTCCTCACGGCATGCTCGGCTGGTCTCTCGATTCTCAGACCTGTATGCCACTGAGAGGCTGGAGTCCCAGAGTCTCCTGCGCAGATACATTGACGACCTGGATACAGTCCAGAGGATCATTTTCATTGCTGTTGTGGTGAGAAGACCTTTGTTCATTACCATCCATCATGCCTGACAACTGTTATTGTAAACTGTAAAAAAAAATCCTGGGGCGTCAGAATATACCTGCTAAATAAAATTTTTGCTGTTTTTCATGTTTTTCTGTAATTTTGACTTTTTTACCGTATTTCAAAAATAGGCTGTATAAAAAAATCCTGTAAAAAAACTGGCAGCTGGGGTGCCACAAATATACTGTAAAAATTACTGTATTTCAAAAATATGTGAAAAATCTGTAAAAAAAAACAAAAAACAATTTGTTATTTTTTCACAATATAGGACAGTAACAATAACCAGAAAATGAAAATGTTTATATTTTTATTTTTTCTATTGTTGCCTTTTCCCTTCTGAAATGTAAAAAAAGATTTCTTTTGAGTAATAATTAGCTGTAATATACGGATCAGGGAAGATGCTGTTTTGTAATTATTTGTATTGTCCAATAGGAATCCTTCCAAGCTGCTAAACTGGCCTATCGGCAGTTTAAGATACGCGTGAGGAAGACTCTTTCATCCACACACATTGGTCCTGAGAGTCTAGAGGATGCAGTGGTGGATTACATCGTGCGAAATATGGACCTGTATGACGTGCAAACCAGCGTTAATGTATGTTCAGCATCTCCACTGTTGGAAACACTAAAACATTTTTGTGATTACAAATCTTTAAATCCTCATGACAAATGTGCAATCTTTATGATATGTTTCCACCAAACTTCCTGTCAACACAGAACTAAAAACTGGGTTCTATGGGGTTCTAAAATGTTTGCTTCAAAAACTTCCCATGTTCATTTCTTTCATTTCTTCATCTGAAAGTAATTTACATTACATGAAATGTATCAATTGTTCAATTTCCATCTATTCAGGAAGTCATAAATGCGATGAACGTAAACCCTCGCATCTCATTCCCTCCGGAGGTGGACTTTGTTCTGATCAGCAGCTTTATCCGAGAAGCTTGCCGGATAGCTTTCGCCATGCAGACCCTGGAACCAACACTAGATCTGGCCTTCAGCTCAGATGGAGAACTCTACAGCGATGTGAAGTCAGTAGAGATCAAAAATCAAACACACACAGAAGAAAACAGAAGCAAAATAACAATTTTAAGGTCAAAACTAACTGAGACACACAAAATGAAACACAAGGCATTCATGGACTCTCTCTCTCTCTCTCTCTCTCTCTCTCTCTCTCTCTCTCTCTCTCTCTCTCAGATACAGACGCAGTTTTGATTCAGAGTTCACGGCTCCTCTGGTGGCGTATCACGTGTGGCCGGCGCTGGTGGAGGGAGATACTGTCATACTGAAAGGAGAGGCAGTCACCAAAAGAGGAGCACTGGTATGTGAAGGCCATTCAGAGAAAATCAATAAAAATATATATATTCATAAAATACATTTTCTATGGAGATATTTGTTAATGATTTGCGGTTAACACATTCTTTTGCTAGTAAATCTTTCAAAGAGTTCAAAAAAGATGGATCAATGTGGATTGTTGTGTTTTTAGTGGAAAAGCAGGAGTCGTAGCTGCAGTCCTGTTCGCTCCCAGTCTCGCTCAGGAAGCCCCACACGCACATTTGTGAGTTTCTGTGATGACTGAAAACTTTGGCAGACGCTCATTTATTCACCATGTATATGATTCATTGTGTGCCTTTGTTTATTAGTTTAAGTGATACGTTTTCCTCATATCTGTCTTGCTTCCTCACTGAATCTGAGGGTTAGTGTGATTTCTTCAAATTTCAATTTCTGTTTTGTTAGGGTTAGAGGCACGCATTTTTTTCTGTAGAACAATTACATATTAGATAACTATAATAAACCTTTAAACATATTTAATGTCTGTACTCCATGCTTAGTTAGTCTGACCACCTGAAGGTGACATTCAAATTATTTATTCTCTCACTCTCTCTCTCTCTCTCTCTCTCTCTCTCTCTCTCTCTCTCTCTCTCTCTCTCTCTCTCTCTCTCTCTCTCTCTCTCTCTCTCTCTGTCTCTCTCTCTCTGTCTGTCTGTCTGTCTGTCTGTCAGATGGCAAGTCGTAGTCGCAGTCCCTCCCCTGGACGTCTCTCTAATAGTCGACTAAACTTTGACACCTGACCTCAACACTCTATACACTGGTTACAAGATCAAAATGTTGTGTGTGTTGTCAACAGAATAACATCATT
The DNA here is from genome assembly GCA_026939265.1 of Oreonectes daqikongensis. Taxonomy (NCBI): domain Eukaryota; kingdom Metazoa; phylum Chordata; class Actinopteri; order Cypriniformes; family Nemacheilidae; genus Oreonectes; species Oreonectes daqikongensis. The sequence goes on along the minus strand of JAOTQM010000351.1, from coordinate 4,484,505 downwards.
TATTAAAACAATATAGCAATACCATGATTTTATGTTTAGGATGAAATCTAACATTTAACAGTTGTCTTTATAAATAATCTATGATGTAACACATGTAGCACTTTTTATGTTGGATTAACATAAATTTATTGGACTTCATCTCACAGTGGCTCAATATAATGGACCAGCTTCTGTTTTAAATCTATCTACATATGAATTTACAAAAAATGGCTTGTTAAGGTGCTCTGTTTGTCTGTGTGATACTGAACAAATCATTTAAGGTGCTAAACTTTCTTTTTTTCTTGATTTCATATTTAGACATTTGGATTGTTTCCTCAGTAGAAATGTAATTGAAATTCTGTTGTCTTCTTTAAAGTCACACCTGCACATCAGCACTTTTGTAATTCGTATTTCCTGCAGAAATGAATGGATCGGTTGATTTATACTGAAATCTGTATTTCTGTTATTACTTTGAATATCAGTGCTGTAAGACAAGTGTGTGTGTGTGCGTGCGCGCGTGTGTGTGTTGTATGCATTGAGGTTTTACAGAATGCCATCAACTTGTTTTTTTCTCCTAATGATGGTGCTAAAAAAGTTTACTTCATACTAAAGAACATACTGTGTATCTATCTGCAGTGGTTAACTTTACAATAATTAATTTTGCATTATGGTTTAATGGTGCTCAGTCTACGCTCCTGATTTTGTTAATGAATCAAAGTCTTTGTCAAGAAATTTACTTTATAAACATTGTTTCTGTGTATATGATTTTGTCAGTGCAAAAAATAAGTAAATAAAAATGATCTGTAAATAATTTGTTCCACCCCCAGGGGGCACTCGCTTTCCACTAAACAAGTGCAAGTGGTTCGGGTATTTGAATGTGCACAGACAGAGAAGATGGACAGGGGCAAAAGGGCCAAATATATTTTTTTACATTATCTAAAGAAAAAATTATTTATTAAATAAACCAAGTATCACACCTGAAAACTAGGCTACCAAAACAATTTGTTTAAACATCCAGCCAAGAAACAGAAATCTGTTCGTCCAAACACTGGAAGACAGTAAAATTGTATTTTGGGGAAACTTGTATGCAGTTTATAGTTCCTTTTGATGCAGAAACAATTTGTCTATAAAGATTTCTTCAGGACAGGAGGAGACAAGTATAGGTTATACATAATAATACACCAGGGGCGGTTCTAGACCCTTTTTAGTGTGGCTTTAGCCCACCTGTCTGTCATTTCAGCCCACCTAAAACTATCAACTGCATGCACGCACGCACGTTAAACAGTAAAATATCCAACCATTTATTTCTGATAATTAATATTATTTATACTGTAAAAAAAAATAGCTAAACCCTGAAATGAGATAAATTGTTAGGTAGACCCGTGCATGTGGTTACAGGAGAACATTCTCAACCACACCATACAGAAGCATGCTGGTTAAGAGACATCCGATTCAGACTGCAAATAAAGACTTGTTGTTGCATTATATAGTTGCTATGGTATTGGATAATCTCCTGATGTCATACGGCGAGCCAGGAAGAGAAAATGATGAGCAAAGTAATTGCAGAATGACTTCAAGGCCAAATCATACTGGCAAATTACAAAGCAGAGACCGGCAATACAGTGAGATGCAGGATGAACTCATACTCAAAGGCTACTTATAATGTTCCTTAAATAAACAGATGCTGTATTTGCTTCCACGTCCTGGAAATACCTCGAGCAGGAGTTATTTTGAGCACAGTTGCTGTCTGACCTGGACTTTCCTCTGTTGAGTTTCTCTACTTTCATCAAAACATGCTGAGATCTGAGAAAAGATCAGGGTTGGATAAAGCCAAAGCCTGAGGTTTTTAAATAGATTTTAAAAGAACATCTCAGCCAAAAATATGCACTTTTATTTTGCATTTTAAAGTTTTTTTCCCAACTCCATGTTTCATTTGGAATGACAATAATGAAACTATATCTAAAAATACAACATGTTTCCACAGATGATGCCTTTCATAAATTGTTTGACTGCAAAAAGTTTCGCTCTATTGTTATGATTTCCAGTTAGTATGAATTGGTTAAAGAAATCAGACTTAGCCACTGGGTGGGAATCTTGCTTTAAACTTCTTAGAGAGTCAAATTTACAGAAGACGGAAACGGAGTTACAAATAATAGGCTATGAGTTCCTTAGAAAAACAGAATGAAAGAGAGAAGTGGGGAGGTAATGAAAGTTTAAGTTTTGTTCTTGACTTGCCACGTTCAAGGTCTGCTAGTCAGCAACAGAGAAATGTGCATTTTTATCACTAAGAGACACAATAAAGAATGGTATAAAAAGTGCAGTGCAGTCTTTCTGAGTGTAGACTTATGGATGTTTGCAGTGCATAAGAATGTGTGTGCAGGAGTTTGGGCAACTTTCATCATGATGCCCTGAGTTCAGTAAAGCCTGATGGTGATGCCGGCATGAGTGTAGAAAACAGTGTTCACAACTGCGAATTAACAGCAGCATATTTACACATGCTAATGAGCAGAAACTCTCAGTCAAGATAATGAGCAACACTTGGCAACCTTTCTGGGGCTTTTGCTCATAGAAAGACTTTAGAGAAGGGAAATCAGGATGGATGGACTAAAGCTTCATTAGGATCTCTGGGTGAATGAAAGGGCACAGAACAAGAGTTTACTGCAGTGAGTAATCATTCACTTTTATTTTGAAGGTCACTTGGTGCCCAATGCAACAATACTGTATGACCACTTATTAACTCTTTTATAGTATTTTTTAAATTTGTATATAAGCATAAACTGCAAAAAAAGTTTTAATATACCGTAAAATATTTTTGGCAGAAATAAACCGTAAAATATTTTTTTAGTTTTCCCCCTAAAATTACATGGTTTCCCTGATTTTCTTGTAAATTTGTGGTCTTTTTCTGTAATTTTACAGCTTTTGACAACATTTTCAGAAAAAAACTGTAAAAAAAAAATCCTGTCAAAAATTTTATTTTGTTAAAACAGTTGGGGCGCCAGAAATAAACCATAAAATTACTTTAAATGTATGTAAAATGATTAGTTTTCCCTGTTTTTCTTGTGATTTTTAAATTTTTTGACCTATTTTAAAAATTACAAATCTGTAAAAAACTGTACAAGAGGATGTGATTTCAACTAAATAAGCCAAATATGAAGTTGGAGGGTTATGGAGGAGATCAAATTATTCATTTTTAAAACAAACTATCTGCAGAAAGAACGGGATTGGAGTCGCCAAATTTAGACATGTGAGCCAATACTGTAATTCTGACACAGCATTGATGACAAATCATACTTTATGATGCGCTCAAGCAGTAAAAGCAAGTTTTAAACTCAGTAAGGGAAGCTCAATGCAGAGCTTCAAGTTCATCTTAAACCTTTGCAATTTATTGAAATACTTCTTTATCATTCTGCAAGCTTGGCCGAGAGATCAGTCTTAGATTTGAATTATGTGCTCTTTTTAGTTTATTGCTGTAAAAACAATTACATGATGATTTTGCATCATAATACATGCAGGGATTGATTTTAAGTTATGTTGTTTAGCTTGGCAGGTTTTCTGTTGGCCGTGTAGTAACAAAATATGTGTACTGACACATACCCCAGAACAGATCATGAAATGTGTCTGTTGCTCCAAACCACAGTTTATTCTGGAACATTTGAACATATTTAATGTTATATGTCACAATGCAAAAAACAATGTAAAATAAGCAGGTAAGTTTCTCCTAAACCTTTTTGCTTGGGGATGGGTCAGTTAGGTTACACCTACATCACCTGTGTCTTTCCTATCTTCAGCCAGACTGAAAACTGTCACTTTTATCCCTTCATGTTTGTGTTCCTGCCTTTTCCCTAGGCCGGGTCCGTAGAAAAATCCTATGATGGAAACAGCAGCCCAGTATGAACACACCCAAACGTTGTCTGCTAAGTATAACTGGTGAAACGCTTTGACAGGGGTCAGATTGGAAAGCTTGGTGTGGTTGGGTGTAGGTCATCTCAGACGTGTCAGTCTGATCAGTTCATCTTACAGCCTGATTCATATCCAGAGGAATGTTGTCCCGGTTGTGGTGTGGTTTGAGAGCCATGAGAATGTAACCGCAGAGACCTCCTGCTTGTTCACTGGTGGTGAGCTCTGCAGGGGCCTGTAACTCACAGATTTCTGTGGGGACTTGAGTTTAGGGATGTACTCCCATTGCCCTGTGTACATCAGTTAAACCCCTTATGTGTCTACAGATCTCCATTCAACGTCTTTCTCTCCTTAGAGATAAAATACAATACGTGCACAGTAGAAAAACAAGGGATTTCATTGGTTAACTGCGATGTACAGCATGGACACAATCTGAACCTGAGCCTCAGGTTTTTGTAGTTCAACTCCTGAGGCCAAGTGCAGCATTCAGACCATCAAAGCCTTAAAGATCTTCAGTCAGCTCCCATAAACACAACTAATGGCCACTTGAGGCACATTTCCTGCCTTCAAAGTGGTCTCTACAACCAAAACACTTTACCTATTTAGACACCCCTCCACACACATTCTTTCTTCCAGCTTTGTACAAAAATGCCTCAACCCGGTGATGGAACTTTTCTGGCCTGTATTGGAGCAGTATTAGGTATGATGCCATTGAAAAACATTATAGGTATATCCTTGAATTATAGAATATAATGTTACTTTCTTTTCTGTTTTGAGCACATCTTGCTTTATGAGCACAACCAAACTCCCTCCATTTTTTCTTTATCTCGCACTCCCTCAATCTCTCTGTCTGATGGGGCTTTTGGGACTCTCCAGATGGGAGAAAACTGGGATGAACCCCAAAGTCCAGTATTAACACATCCATATATCACTGCACACACAGACAGGGTTACGGGTGACTGCATCTCACTGTATAAATCACATGTGATATAGAATCATGAAGGGAGGAGGGGAAACAAAAAGAGGACAAGAGCAAAGAGGAAGAATACATATGAACATGATGACCAAATGAGAAAATAGGAGTAAGATGTGTGTTAAAAGCACATTGCACAGGCCAATAAGGATGTCTGAGATGATGGAAAGTAGAAATCCTTTGGAAGTCCAGTTTAAAACACAAGTGCCAAGTTCTTAGAAATGTAATCTTTGTATTAATGTTAAACACAAAACCACATATAATACATACAGTACAAACATTCTGTTCTCATTATTTTGCTCTCCTACATGCATTTATATCAAGCGTCAACCAAGATACCTTAACTGCAAGAATTACTGCTATAAAGTCCAAGTAAGCAAAATCCCAATTAACCGTGACATCACAACTGTCCGGTTCACCAGGATCAGGGTCCAACTTCTCCACTGAGATGCCGCATTCATCATCATTCTCCTTCCTCTCGAAAAGGTCAATGTCTCAAAAAGCAAACTCTTTGGTCACACTTTTTCAGCAATGCACATCTGCTAGTTTTCACAGGACTGTGTAGTGCTCATGGCCAGCTTCATCCCCCTGGAAATGCCCCTGTTCTATTGCCCATGAGTTAAAATGCTTTGAAGCTCTTCGATGGTTTCTATAAACTTGAAAAAAGGGCTGTAACCAGTAAAAAAAGGCTTTGTCACTCAGCCGAGACTTTTATAGGAATGTTTCTTTTTTTCTCTTTATTCACGCCTCACAGCAGATTAAAAGAAGTGGATACGGTGGAGCTGACCAGCTTGGCTTTAAAACCTGTGGAAAACTTCACAAAAATAAATATTTTTATGCTGAATTTTGCAGTGCAGGTCACCGGGGGACGGGTCTGTTTCTCACAAACCTGGTGTTTGCACATCCTAAAAATTGTAAAATGGTAATGTGTCGTAACTATAGGGCTGTCAAATTATTAATCGTGATTAATCGCATCCAGAATCAAAGTTTGTGTTTACATAATATATGTCTGTGTACTGTGCATATTAAATTTGTATTTATAAAAACAAACCCATACATGTATATATTTAAGAAAAATATCAAGAATAAAAATAAATATACATTTAAATACAATTTCAATTATTGGTAAATATAAACCAATACATCTAAATATTTCCTAAATATATATAGGCCTACATGTACTGTATGTGTTTGTGTTCATAAATACAAAATGAATATGCACAGTAAACAGATATCTATTATGTAAACACCAACTTTTATTCTGAATGCGATTAATCGCGATTAATCTTTTGACAGCCCTAGGCTACACTACACATTGCCTGTAATAAATGCAAAAACTGCACTGAAGAAACTTTAGTTGGTTCACTAGAATGGTTCTAATTCTTGGACTTTTATTTAGAAAGGAAAAGCACTAGAAATGTGCCTCTTTGTTAAGAAACTGAAAAAGTTTAAATTAGAAACTCAATTCTGTATGCATCTCATCTGCTATAAGCTGGCATCCTATTGGGATATACATTGTGAACTGTGCCACTTGTAATGTTGGACCCTCACTGCTGCTCTTATAAGAAACATATGGAGAATTCTGGCGAGGTGGGTGAGTCTCCATGTGTAAGTCTCTCTGCTTACAGCACTCCAGAGATTTTAGTCAGCAGGCTAATTTGATTTTTGCACGGAAAGCAGGCTTTGTTAAAGTACCCCAACTCAAACAGGGAATGGGAATATAAGCTTCATAGAAGGGATTTGGTTCACAGATTTGGATTGGCGTACACAGAGAGTGGTAATATAACTTAGATGAAATAAAGAAAAGAGAATAAATAAGAGAGGGAAAGAAAAATGGAGGGAAGAGTTAGGGAATGTGATGAGGGAGGAGAGGTGCAGACATAACAGACTCCAACTCATCAACACACTTAGTTATATGGCCACAGTCAGAAGCCACTGACAGAGTTACAGCAACAAAATTTTATGAGCCCAGCTGTGAAAGCATTCATTCAAAATGAAACACATACAAACAAGTCAACATTAATTACAGTATTTAATTACAAAAAAGAGCATGAGGCAATTCCAGTAGTATTCCAAACTTTAAGTATAAAATCTGTATTTAATTATTTTTGTATGTATTACCAATATATTAAACCATCTATATATATATATATATATATATATATATATATATATATTTTTTTTTTTTTTTTAATCTTATACGTTTATATTTTAGATGTCAGAAAAATATCAGTCTAAATATAAACATGCATATGGATGTGACAAAAAAGGACACAATTTCTGTTAGATATGAATTTTTTTAATTAAAATGCACAAACCAGAAGCAATAATACCCAACAAATGCAGATGGGATGGTTCTTCATAGAACTAGAGTTTTAATTTATTAATATAAGGAACGTGGACCGTTATTGTTGACCATTTTTAAAGCAGCACTTGAAACCATTCTCTATAATGCAGAATTTCTCTCTTTATAATGTTTTTTTCATTCGAAACTAAAAGCAAAGAGTGTTTGTTTCCTGCCTATGTATTTTCAGCAGTTCAGCTGAGGGTTTTGTTGGTTACAGAGGGTGAAGGTGCATATAAGGGCAACAAGAAGTGAATATAAAGCATCAGAAACAGGAAAACGAAGCACATTAAGTCATTAAACTCATTCAAGCTCATTCAAAAACACTTAAATAACAGTAACATGTTTTATAGAAATTAAGTATTAAAGTGCTACACTGAGGAAAAAATGTGTGCAAAACTCTTTCTGAAACCACATGACTAATCGTCTATTAAAAACTGCACAAAATGGCGATGGTTAGTGAGTCTTTTGTAGAATGTGTGTTTATTTCATGGGTTTGGTTTTACTTTGGTCATCCACATGAAAGAATCAACTGATCTTGATGGTAATGCACTTGTTGTCACAGCAAACCACACAAATATTAGTAAAACATGTTAATGAAATGATAGTTCTGAACACTTGAAAGCTTTATGACCTCACGATAAACAGCTCTATTAAATTTAGGGTAGCAGCTAAACCCCACATTGTGCTGCTGATGCTAATTTTAGGGGATGTAGTTTGTTTCACTATATTAAGCATGTTTTTCCCAGCATCCATAAGAATGGTTTTGATTCGGTTTTGCTTGTTATATGCTAGAGATTACAAGCTTTTATGTATAGCCTACTGACCACAGCAAAGAAGTAGGATATGACAAAGAGGGAGAGAGAGTGAAATTAGGAAAGAAAATCATTAAGTAGCCTAAGTGTTCCATAAATAGGCCTATACGCTTTCATTTAAAAATTTGGCTGAAATATGTAAGCATGTTCAATCAAACGAGGACAATAAGAAGATTCACAAATATGCTATAGACGTTTTCAAAGCAAGACACAAAAAACTTTACTGCGAATGCACGCTTTTGTGGCCCAAACTTAACTTCCGGTACACAAAGAGTCCCTGCACATTATTTCTGATAACAAGAAATGAGAAGTAAATTCATTTTAGCTAGAAAGTTAAAAGTAGGCTATGTCTAGTCAGTATTTTGGGTTACCAGTAGAAGAACCGTTTTAACTTAAATGCAACAAAGTTACATGCCTCATTTAACAATTTTTATGAAATAAAATTGATAGCCTACAACAAAATTGAACAACTTGTTTATTTAATAAAATTATCATACACGAAAATATTAGTATATATGAATACTAATATTAATATAAATTTAATAAAATATAGTTAGCCACTAGCTAGCACGAAAACAGACCGGAAGTTCGGGCCAGGCGCGTTCGTCCGATGAAACCGTCACTAATCAAATAGGAAAATGTCTGAAAGTTTATCTAATTTTGACAGCAGTGTTTCAGTAATTTATTTGAATATTTATTAGACATAGTTTCAAGTAACTTTAAAAGTGCTAGTATTAGTATTAATGCTCTTTCCTACAACTACTCCACAGACAACTTTTGTCATAATCATTTTCCGGAACAGAATCAAACTAAAAACATTTCCTCACAGCAGGACTGGAAGCCCATCTGTGATGTTATTTACGTTCACATCAGAGCGTGAACGGGGTGTATGTAAGTAAAAGCACGTTGGTGAAATGTTTCCACTTTCCGTTTATTTTGCTAAAGCCACAGAAAACAGTTGCAGTTGCAGACGCCGCCTCCTGATGGCAGCATCACTCCACTCATTCCTGCCGTGTAAGAGAACATCTAAATAGTGAAAGCAATGAGCTTCTCTCTTGTGTCATTTCTCTTCTGATATAAGAAAACCTGAGCGGTCACCTCTGGATAAACAAGATTTTTAGCGCAACCGGATATCAAATGTCGTTTTGTTATTCACGGCAATTCATGCTATTTAACTATTGGTGAAAAGCAAGCGGATGTAAACCACATCTCCGATATTATTTCCCGTCAAACACAATAACAAACTGAGTCATACGTGCGTGAAGTAGGCTACACAGAAAAAGGTATATTTATTTATTTCCTCAGATTCAAGCGTATACAATCTATTTCTAAATGGTATTTATTTTTCCTAAAGGGCTGAATTCGTGACGTGGCAGAGGATGACATAACCTATTGGCAGTCATGGCAACTGTCAAAAGCAGGTAGGTCAGAAATAATGCCTATTTTTCTTGGTTTTAGTTTAAAATAGATTTTCAATGGAAAGATGTTTCTTTTCAGTCTGAAAAATGTCTTATCAGAGATGAAAACGCAACAATAATGCTGTCATGTTCATTTAGAAACCACACACTGTCCTGTGACCCCATTTAATAAAAATACACAATACAACAGGTGTCATAACAACATAAAGTCATGATATTAGACACAACTGGGATATAAGGAAAAGCAGCACAAACATCAGCTGACATTTGCAGTTATAAAGAATAGGGTTATAAATCCTTTCCTTTTCCCAAATCCCCTGAAACCATCCCACTCCGGCCCCCCACCCATAAACCCCTGTAAAACTAATTTCAAAGGTCCAAGAGGTTGCTTGCACTCTATACGTGAAGTGTTCTGACATATTGCTATACGAAAACTATACTAAAGCTCATTGACATGCCCTTTTGATCTCTATACCATCTGCAATATCAGCAAGTATAGATCACTTTTCATGCTGGCCATATAAATAGTACATGTTTAAAATGGTCTTAAATCATTGTCAATTCATCTGTCTCACCTGCACATCCCGCAGCCACGAGTGCAAAACCAGATCATACCCCTAAATGCAGTTCTGGATAAATATATAATTCAAAATATAGCTTTTAGATGAACTGAACGCAATGCATTGTCAACAGAGGCCATGTTTCGAGACTTAAGTACAGCCTTGAGCGCCCTTATAACCTTGGTGCAGGGTTGTTTTTGGCTCACGTAGCAGCTGAATAAGTCGCTGATGCTTTAAAGTTACTCTTTAGACAAACAACACACAAGAAATCTATTGCTGGAAATATAACTTAAAAACAAGTGGAGGCTGTTAGATGAGGGCCAGTGAGAAAGATCAGTTGTGGGATGCTCACAGGGTCCAGCACTCCCCAAAGGAAGACTGCAAATGACTTTAACAAGAAGACAAATGTTTCTGTTAGCGCAGCTTCCGCTGAAGGTCTCCACACCAGGAGCTCTTGGTCAGCGGTTAAGGTCAGGGCTCAAAGGGTTTGGCCTGTTAAGGTTGAAGGATGATGTGTTTTGCATGAAGTTCAAGATCAAGATCAAGATCAAGAAAATTCATTAAACTCTTCTGTTTTTAAGAATGTCAAAACACAAAAACGACTGCAAGTGCAGACATAGGAGGACATGCTGCCTGTGTTTTTATATCTGTAGACTCCATGTGTGCGAATGTCATGAGGATTAATAGCCTGTTGAGGGAATACATGTGTGTACTATGCACATTTGTGCATCTGACCGTATGTTTGTTTCAACACAATAGGTGTTTAAATGCATGTGTACATTTTATGTAGATTTAAATATTTGCTTTTTTGTTTAAAATAGTAAATCCGATTTAAAGGTCCAGTGGCTCAATCTACCGCTCACCCCTCCCTTTCGAAGCACTACGGTATGTTGTCATGTCTTCGTTTCTTTGCCGAAGGAGATAACATATTTACAAAACACGCTCTGTAGAGCAGTTTGTCCGTTTAAGAATACTATAGAAACAACATGGTGAATTCCATGTATGTAGATAGAAATAGCTCATTCTAAGGTAATAAAAACATAATGGTTCACAAAACGTAAGGTCTTTATACACAAGACATGGTTATGTATAATTATATTTCATATCTGTAGATATTCTGTATATATTTCTTAATTTTCCACATTGCACCTTTAAAGGATTTGTCATTTTATTTTATTAATCTGGGTGCTATACTTGTGCATCTTCATCATTTAACAGGCCAACATTATAAGAAAGGCACAAAGTACCTTTAGATGTTATTTTTGCTGTCAAATTTTTCATCAACTCATGTTTGACTTATTATTGTACAACATTACATATTTTTAATAAACTCTTTATATATCAGGCATACATTGAGGTACTTCAGAAAAAGATTGGCTGCTTTTCCTTCAGTAAAGTATGAACTATTTTATAGTTCAAAAGTAAATTGTCTTTTTTCGTCCAGATCAGATTTTAAATGAAGAATCAAACATCGATAGAGAGCATTTGCTTGCAGTTTATTTTTGAAATACGGTGAAAAACTGTAAAATTACAGAAAAAGACCACAAATTTACAAGAAAAAACTATTTATTATATAGGCTATTCTTATATCCTTTAATTTTACAGGCAATTTTTTTATGGTGTATTTCTGGCACTCCAGCTAAAAGAAATTTTTTACAGTGTATATTGGAACTGTATAAATATGTACAATATATAGTTCTCTGCAGTCAACACTGAGAAAAAAAATGGGTGAATTTGTGATGAACTTGTCAATTGAGAATAAATGAGCACTTGGATCACAACTCAGAACTCCAGTTACATGAACGCATCATGTTATGTCTGTCAGGGGGTGTTAAAGTTCATTGGACTGGATCTGATCCCAGATCAGATGTTGACCTTGGGGTTCAGTGCACCAGCAGGCTCAGTGCCTAAACAAAAACACACTGATGGGTGGGGTTCTGTTATCTCTGGCTCAGTGTAGAGAAAAACACAACCGGAGTTTAGAACAACACAAAACACCTGCAAGGCTGCAGGATTCAGTGTTGCTATGACAAACCAACAGCCCTGATTCTGGCAGCAATTATGAAGCAGTTAAGACCAATCTGTGCAATTTGTGCATGTTTTTGTTAAATATCAAGTATCACAGATTGTTGATATCCAGGAACCATGTCACATTGGAGTTTTTGTTCAGTTAATAGTGCCAGTGCCAGCAATGAATAAATTCCTTCCTTATTAACTAGTGCACTTTTATGGGCCTCTGTGTATTTCTTTGATCTGCTTTGGGGTCACATACATTTCCTGGGACTCAAGATGAATAGTGGATAATTCTGCCAAAAGTCTCTCTGCTTCACTGCTAAACTATTATATTCCCTTCAGTTTTATACCACTTAAATTCTGTCATCTAGACTTTTTACCTCTCAAAATAACAGTGTGAAATGTCTCCATATAATATATAATTCAAGACTGAAAACTCAAGGGATGGCATAGTACTTTACTTTTAAAGCTGCAATCCTGCTAACAAAAATATGAATGTAATCAAAGCTCTTTAATTCATTGCTTTTATTGGTTAAGCCTCAGATTATTATTTGTTGTCATTTATTCACTTTTATGTCAATCCAAAATGGTACTACTTTTTCAATTTAAATCCCCGATGAAAAAAAACCCAGTACTCATCACAGAAATTCCAATGGTTTACAGTAAAATACCATTATGAACCATAAGCTTTTTCCATTAAAACCATTACAAAATTTCATTTTGTAGTATGTTTTGGGCATTATTATTCCAATAAGATTTAACATCCGACCAATAGAATCCATCACATACCAGTAGGCACCATTATAGTTCCCATTAAAACTAATACAATTAAAAACATTTTTTTAAATGAGCTTATGAAAGCTTTTTGGTTTTTGGGTGAACTGTCTCTTTAAGGATTTTCTGTCTGCCAGTTTTCAGAATCTCCATGAATGGAAACTTCCCTGCTGAAAAACCCCCAATAGAAACCATTAAAAAAAAATGATAATGGTTTCCATAAAAATACCATTATGAACCATTAGCTTTCTCCATCAAAACCATTACAAATTTATTTTTGTAGTATGTTTTGGGCATTAATCTAATAGGATTAATCTCCCTGCTGAAAAAACAATAGAAAGAGGTTGTAATGTTTGAATGGTTTTAATGGAAACTATAATAGTGTCTACTGGTGTGTGATGGATTCTATTGGTCATATGTTAAATCCTATTGGAATAATGCCCAAAACACACTACAAATGGAATTGTAATGGTTTTATTGGAAAAAGCTAATGGTTCATAATGGTATATTAATGGAAATCATTAGAATTTCTGTGATGGTTTCTATTGGGTTTCTATGCTTTTTTTCAGCATAACACCCCACCAATAGAATCCATCACATACCAGTAGATACCATTATAGTTTCCATCAAAACCAATACAATTCCCATTATATATATTGTTTCGGGCAGGGCTCTGAATTAAAATGATCCTGTAGTAGTTCTCAAATTTAGCTGCATTCATGGTCTAAAAACCACAGAGGGCAGTAAACTCAGTGTTAATGTTTGGCCCACCATCCAGAAGTGCTGATAGACCAGAATTACGTCACACATTTTACGTACTCAATCATATAATAAAGCAAATAGAATTAAATAAAGTTACACTATTATATATGACAGGAAGATGCAGTAAAAGATCAAAAGAGAAGCAGAAGTCTATGCAGAATGCATGCAAACTCCATCACAAATATAAGCAGAGTTAAGTAGACAGTTTATCCTCTAGGGGGCGCTTACTCAACAGAAACCAAGCGCCACTCAGACACTCATATGAGTAGACAATCGGAAATAAGAAGTAAACATTTTTAAAACTGTGTGTTCAGAGGAATTTCTGGCCAGCCACTATGAGCTGATGAGCTATATATAACCCTGTTTCCAGCATCACTGCAGAGACCTGGGTTATGTTTGTGTATGTTAGAGTGGCACAGAAATAGGCATGAGTCAGGGCTGAAGCCTCTCTGATGGAGCACTACATTCCATAGAAGGCAGGAAGATAAGAGATATGAATGTAGCAATGCTAATGTGCTACGCAACCAGCACACTGCCTCAAAATAGTGCCTGTGCACTATAGAGCTGTGTTTGACTGGAATGTGTTCTCGTCTGACCTTGAACACATGACTAATGCTTGTAGTAAATTATTATCGTTGACCTATTTTACTGTAATAAAATATTATAATTAGTTTCTAAGCATGACGACATCTTTAATCACTTATTCACCCTCTTGTCATTTTAAGCCTGTGTGACTTTCTTACTTCTGCAGAACACAAAAGAAGATATTTTGAAGAATGTTGGTAACCGAACAATGGCGGTACCCATTCATTCTATGAACACAAAACTCTTGCAAGTCAATGGGCACTGCCGTTGTTTGGTTCCATTCTTAAAAAGATCTTCTTTTGTGTTCTGCAGAAGAAAGAAAGCCAGAGGTTTGTAATAACAAGGGTAACAAATGACAAAATTCATTTTGGGTGAACTATCCCTTTAAATCATTAGGATACTCCTATTTAAACATATTGGGATATGACAACTATACTGCATAGAATTGTATGAATATACTTTCAAATGTAATATGTGGGGTGATTTAGATTCGATCCATTTCTTGTGCCTTTGGTTTCAGGGGAGATTGTCCTTGGATTGTATGATAAGTCACTACGGCGGCTGACACATGACAAAGATGTTGTCACGATTTCGCTTCTTTGTCAAAGGAGATACATATTTAGGAAACTAAAACGCTCTAAAAAGCAGTTTGTCCGTTTAGGGCTACTGTAGAAACAACATGATGAATTCCATGTAAGGGGACCTGTGGTATATGTAGATAGAAATAACTCACTCTAAGATAATAAACACATAACACTTCATTATGTAAGATCTTTATACACCTCTGAAGACATAGTTATGTATATTATATTGCATTTCTGTCAATAGATCCTCTATAATATTACGCACAGCACCTTTAAATTGTTACAACATACACAGCCAAACAATTTTATCTTTGTAGCTGTTTTACAATGGAGCTTTGACCTATTAGGCGTTCTCATTTGTATCAAGATATCAAAACAAATAAGCTCCACCCCTATTTGCAACCTAACCCTTTAAACCTGGCAAGTGTCTCATCTCTCTGATAGGTTCAGCTTTTTCCAGTCTTGAGTAATAAAGATAAAATTCTGCCTCGGTGCCCACAGTTCTATCTCAGCAGACGACACTAATTGCTGTTCATTAGAGGTTCAGACACACAGCAGCTTATTAGTGTCACATAACTGCTCTCGCAGACACAGAGCTGACTGGACGTCCAAAAAAGCTTTGAGGGAGGCCTGAACCTTTCTGTGCTTATTAAGAGACCACAAAAATACACAAGTGTCAAAACAATTTAGGTCATAAACAGTATTACATCAGAAATAGAACTACAACAATTTATTCCATAGTATGGTTAACTGTGTAAGCTGCTGTAATAAAGAAGGCATATTTTTAGAAATAAAGAAAACAAGTATCTTTCAATGGTGTGAAATTATTTTGCACGTAGCATCAAATAGTTTGATTGCTGCCGAGAAAACTGTGTTAAAAGTTATTTAAGTTATGTAAGATCTGTAGCACATGTTTTTTATTTTCTCCAGTGATCTATCCTTCCATTTACCTCTTTATATGAGAAATCATAATGATGATACAGCATATTTTCCTGGCAGGTCTCTTTAAATTATGTAACTTTCTTTTTCCATTGATGAAAAATATAATCTTAGGTATATTCAATAGAGATTTGGCACACATTTAAATGAATAGGGGAAATGGATCTTTATAAGTCAGTTACCCTCAGTGTTGTTGAGCATACTCAGGACCTCAGAGCCTTCACAAAAATGCACCTAGAAAAGTTAAATGGCCAATTCCCTTTTTGTGTGCTTCTGGGAAGTAGGAACACATATGCCAAAAAATGTTACTGGAATGCTTAGCTTCAGATCCGAATATTAATTGCTTATCAGCGTTTCAATAAAATTGTAGATTTAAAGATTCCAGCAGAGCATTCATGATTATCCCACATTCCCGGCTTTCTGTTGTTTGTGCTGATTCATGTGGGATGATTCCACCTGATGCTGCAACTAAGGCAAGTTCTAGTGCCAATGAGAGAAAAGATTGCAGGATGTGGAGCAGGACTAAGGATAGTAAAGTCATACAAATAAAGACATGATCACACAACAAATAATTGTGTAACAAAAAAATGGCAACACTATAAATAAAGTCAGCCACTTGTAAAAACAAAACACTTACAAACGCATAATTTATTTATGCTGCAATGCATGTTGCATGCTCACAGTCAACAATGACAAATATGAAACTGCTTGCATCAATAACTGATTGTGGGTAGCTGGACAACATTTGAGATAATTAACATTATCTGGACAATTCACACCTACACTGTATATATATATATATATATATATGCACATATATATTAGGGCTGTCAAATGATTAATCACGATTAATCTCATCCAGAATAAAAGTTTGTGTTTACATAATATATTTTGTAAACATAATATTTTGTATTTATAAAAACATACATGCATATATTTAAGAAAAATATTAAATATACAAATTAATAAACATTTAAATATAATTTCAATTATTGGTCAATATAAATAAATACATCTAAGCATTTCCTAAATATATGTAGGCCTGCATGTATGTGTTTGTGTTCATAAATACAAAATTAATATGCAAAGTGCACAGACATATATTATGTAAACACAAACTTTTATTCTTAATGCGATTAATCGTTTGACAGCCCTAATATATATATATTAGGCTACATATTTTTACATTTACTTTATTTATTGTGCTCTTCTTTCTTATATTTCTTCAATCTATTATTTAGTGTAATAACTCAATTACTCACATTCCTCAATCTTAACTAGCCAATAAAAACCTTTTTAACTATGCACCTCTATTAATATACATATGGTACTTGGTCTTTGATTGGCTTAAATTTCAAGTTTTGTGTAATGGTGAGTTATAATGGTGATTACTAAGATGAAATTGATGTATCATGCTGCATCACATTGCTCATCAAATATCACACAATTGGAGAGACATCAGAGACTCAGCCGCAGTCCTCTCACAGATGTTAAAAAATGCATTTTCCGGTTAAAGACGCTTACTGCTGAGAAGCAATTATAGAATATGTTTCTTTTCTGAGAAATAATTTGGCCTAGTCCTTGAAAATGTTTTTCAGTGTTTTATTAATTGTCCAATGAAAGTTTCTGGGGGCTTTGCCTACTGACAGTTTTTTCTGTTTTTGAAAAACACAGCCCTGAGATGAAGTGCACACAAGAATGCATCTCAGGCCAGGGGTGCCCAAACTCGGTCCTGGAGATCTACTATCCTGCAGAATTCAACTCAAACCCAATTAAACACCTGAACCAACTAATCAAGATCTCACTACTAGGCATTGTAGAAACTTGCAGTCAGGTGTGAGACAGGTTGAAGCTAAACTCTGCAGGACAGTAGATCTCCAGGACCGAGTTTGGGCACCCCTGGGGCCTCATTTATAAAGTGTGTGTATGCACGGATTTGGTCGTAGCTTGTGCGTACGCAAAAATCCACGACAACGTTCATATTTACTGCATCATACTGCATCATTTGCACTCCAGTACTATGTACCGAATACTGCAATAACTCATCTACTGCACTGTTTACTTTAACTTAATAGCTGCGGTCTATAATCTATGCACAGTTTATACTCATTTGCACTACTGTTCTGTATAGTCTAATTTATATTGTACATATCCATCAGTAAATTCCTGTTTTTAGTAAATAGCCATCTGTATATAATGTTCATAGTACATTCCCACTTGTAAATTCTTCATAATTTTTGCTTTATTCTGTATTTATACACAACTGTATATCCTGCACTTGCTAATTGCACTTCTGGTTAGACCTAAACTACATTTCGTTGCCTTGTACTTGTACATGTGTAATGACAATAAAGTTGAATCTAATCTAATCTAATCTAAATATTTATAAAAACCGTCTTTGACGTGGAAAAGTGCTTAGCGCCATGTCAGGGTCTGAGCAGACGTACGCACTTTTGCTTGTCGGAGTGCTGCAGATTTTTGGAAATATAAGCCATTCTTGCCGCTCGTAAAGGATTTGAACATTGACTCTGCTGTTTTATATGTCAATGATATTAATTAGACGATGATAAAATGTGGAGATTTGAAACTGGTCAGCTGCGCAAAATTTCAAGATCATTTGCAATGTATAGATTTCACAACTAAAAAGAGAGGCGTTCACACATTTTCTGTGCATAAGTTCGTTCTATAAATCACACGTACGCACTTTAAGAAATGATCGTAAAATCAAATTTAGGACTGTTTCTACGCAACATTTTATAAATGAGGCCCCTGATGTAGGCAATCACAAAGCACACATAGGGATCGAAAGAAAGTCATATAGAGTTGAAATGAAAAAAGCAAAAAAAAAAATACTTCTGTTAGTGCAAAGTCATCAATCCAGCCAATCTTTGAAATGTTGTGTTGCCCCTTGTGTTTCTGTCTACTGTATGTGGACAGAGGCAGGCAAACCGAAAGCATAGATGAATGATGGTTTACATCCTTACATCACACAAATATATCAACAAAACATTTCTGTTTTTGACCAGGTTATGTTCTAAAACTGACAGGAAGTAGTTCAGTGAGAGAGTGAATTATAAAAGAACCAGAGTTATCAACACACACACTGAAGATGATGCACATACTGTGATGCATACATGTGCACACGTTTGTTAGGGTCTTACACACACAAACAAAAGCTATCGATTTTCTAAAAGAACATTACCGCCTCCAAGTCCCACTGTCGCAGGTGCAGTTCTTTTGTTTTAGTGTGAAGACGTCAAACATTCACACACGCACATATACAGAGGAAGCAGCATTTCAGATTCATAAAGGAGCTTCCCGTAAAGCTGCTTCTTCATTTCTCGTCATTTCAATCTCTGGATGAGTCGCTTCTTTCCTCTTTTCACTCTCTCTCTCTTTCTCTCCGCCGGCAGCCCTTTGTGTCTTTAAACAAAATTACCACATTTTATCTTGTTAGTCAGAGAGGAGGAAGGTAATAACACGCGTAGCTTCGACAAAGAGCAGGACAATCATTAAAAAAAACACAGAGGACCAACAAACAATTGAATATAAAGCACCGGTGAGCCACGGCTGGTAAAGTTGCGTTTTATTTATTAAGGAGAGGAAGTAAACCAAAAGAATCTCAGGATTTCAGTTCCTACGAGAAACCTTTTTGGTTCTGCTATGATAAAGTGCACTTACAGTTATCACACTTTCCATTAGAGTTTGAGTCCTGTTATATCTCACTCAGACACACAAACACACATTTTACATCTCTTTCTGGACCTAAAAAAATACACACTCACATTAAAAGGGGACAGACAGGTGTGTTTTGCATACAAGGTCATTGTAATGGTATGAAGTACTGAGATATTCATGAATGTGTGTGGGGATTCAATCCACAGTATTAAGCAGTTACAGTACTTCTCATTTCCAATTTTAGCACAAACCATTGAATTCATAGGCTATTTTACAGAACTAACTTACAGAACTAACCCAGGTCGCCATAATGGACCTGAATGAAAGCATGTCATTATTTCTCCCCATGCAAATAATAGGTCCTTTCTTATAGAATTATTTATTGTTTAAAAATATAATTTAATTCTAATAAATATGCCTACATATTATTTATGTACAATGTCATGACCCAAAAGTACAGTAAAACTTTATTTCTCTCTTTTGTGATCCAGTTTAAAGGAGAAAGCGTGACAGTTTCCCATTATTTTGGCACATTTTTGTTCATTTTGATAACTTGCTTACTAAAAGAACTTCACAAAAATATGAGAATGGGGAGAGAAATGTGGTCGTAGAATCAATAACACGCACACTTTCTCTACATTGCCACAAACAATGCAAATTTAGGAACTCAGTCAGCGTCTGTTTAGCTTCAGGAAACAACAGGACAAATACTTTATCACTGCATAGTCAGTCTTACATTGTGTTGTTACACAGTGTTTGTACACTATATTGCAAGTAGTGATTCAGTAACATAGTTAAACGTTTATGTGCTTGAGGAGTGTGAAGTCATTGGTACTACAGATCTAGAATCAGCTCTAGAGCAAGTGTGATGTATTAAATTACATCCGGCAACAGATTCAATGTCCTCAAACCAATTTTTTTATTTCTTTTACCCTGTTGAAATATCAATGCTGAATATGCCGTGAGTGGACAAAATACTAATAAAGCATATTTTCAGTCGTAGGCTACATTTAATCAACCGTGTTTCTGGTAAACTATTTTATTTCCAAGATATCTCCAATGCCTCAAACATATACCTAATATAAAAATTGGTAGTGTATTTAAAACGTAATAAAATTAAAAAAACCATCATAATGCGGAATGTTCATTGTTTCCCTGTATTACACCATTAAGAGTTTTTCCCTTCTTATCAGGCTAAACTATCTGTCTTAAATAAACCCGTCTCCTCGAACAATATTCTCCATAGTTCCTCCCCTATTGTCGGGATAGTAAAAGCCCACTCAAATAAATGCCATTCGTATTACAATGTTTAAATAATTGTAAGTGTTCTTATCTCAGCGGTCATGTTTTAGAGGTTTACTGTCTGCGTTACGGTAATGTCAGGCTTCCTGCTGTTCCATTTCAAGTCTCCTACCATAACAATGACAAAAAACTGACCTCGGGTTAAAAGAATAGTTCACCCAAAAATAAACATTCTCTCATCATTTACTCGCCCTCATTCCATCCCAGATATATATATATGGCTTTCTTCATTTGAAAACATATTTATATGAATTCAAATATGGCAGCCCGTTAGCTCTCGCATCTCGTGACTAGCTGTCATTCGTGTTTTTGGTCACAAGTTAACAAAGAGAAATGTTTGTTTATATTTCACAATTTCGCAAGAAAATCTCAAAATGTTATTCATTTTCTCCCACAAATGTATCGTTTCGCATCTGAAGACATTTCTTACCCACTAAAGTTATTTGAATTACATGAGAAAGGCATTTTTAAGATGTGCACTTTGAAACTTCACCATTTTGACAGTATTTTAACATAAAAAATGTTTTTTAGACTTTTCTATTTCTATCTACAAATTCTATTTTTAGAATTTGTTTGTGTTTAACCGAAGAAATGACATCATATATATATCTAGGATGAGTATTTTTGTGTAAACTATTTCTTTAAAAGGGATAGTGCACCCTAACATGAAAATTCTGTGACCATTTACATTTACTCACCCTTATGTCACTTCAAACCTGTATGACTTTGTTTAGCAGAACACAAAAGAAGATCATTTAAGGAACGTTGGTAACCAAACAACATTGACCCCATTGACTTCTATTATGAACACAAAACAACTGAGACATTTCTCAAAGTATCTTCTTTTGTGTTCCGCAGAAGAAAGAAATTGGTGAATAAATGATGACAGAATTTTAATTTTTGAGTGAACTATCCTCTTAAAGAGCTTCATACAGTATATTAGTGATGCTGAAATAAAAATGCATTGTCACCTTGCTACTATCAAATGATGTCTGGCCACTGGTCTGCAATGCCAACCAACACAAAAATGTACAAACAGCGGAAAGGCTAGGTTTCAACAAAATGTAACACTACTGTATTCTTCATTATTACAAATGAACCAAAGTTGTCGACTCAATGACATCATCTGGAACTAAACCCAATAGAAGCAGATTGGGAAGAAGCCAGTTTGGCCTCGAGTTGATTTCAGCACACAAGACTGGGTGTACCAGACAAGAGCAGAGCTAGACTGAACCAGAAAAACCTCAACCAGAGCTGACTGCGGGGTTACTAAAGCACACTTCAATGTAAGGCCATTACCTACAATGGAAGTTAGATAACAACAGTGTTAGATAAGAAAGAAAGAAAGAATGAAAGCCTGTAGAAAAAGAGAAAAGCAGCATTTGGACTACAATGAGCTTTTTCATTGTTACCGGAAGAGAACAAGCTTTCAATAGGACTCTTCTTTGAAAAGATGTGAGGCAAAAAACTTCTGTCACTTCAAACTCTCTAATTGGTCGCACGGCCTATTTCTTTGTGAAGTCATTGAAGAGCAGCATTCTGCGTTTACTGGCCAAACGCTTATACTCACACTCACACACCTTTGAATTTCTACATAACAAACACACTCGCAAACACTCGCTCACCCACAATTTACTTAAATCCAAACCAAGCACACAGTGCATACAGCCCATCAGCTGATAAAGATGTGTCAGCTACTGAAGTTGTTCAAGAGTCTTTGTAAGACTGTAACGAAATAAAACAGATGTGCATCACAGTACAAAAACACGCGTTACGCGATCCTCAACTGGGTCCCGATCGCCGACCCTAAGCCAGGGACCCAGAGAGAAACCCTCTTCCTTGATTTCGTGTAACCAGGATGAGAGGCACTTTCCTGGGCACCGAACGATCTGAAATAGGGACTCTTGTACCAGGACTCAAGTCTGTTAGAAGCGCTTTTGCTTTGCTCCTGTTGTAGCGTTCCTTCAAGTTTCAACGAGTATTGTAGTTAAATATTGTGGTTACGTGTTTCTTTTGTGTTATTGTTGTTTTTGTTTATAAAGTGCCTTCCAGATGCAGGTGACTGACTTGAGGGTCAGATTCCAAGATGTGTATTTCCCAGAATGCAATGGGAAAGGGGATTCTGGGAAATGTCGTATTGGCAATAGGGTTACAGAGGGCTTTTGGCACCCAGTCTAAGCTGGAGACCCTGAGTATGAGATGAGGAAAGGGGAAGGGATATGAAAAAGGAATTTGGTGGATGTCATGTGTGCCCCGTTCTTTGCCTTTAAATGTTTCCGATTTGTTCCTTCATTCTCTGGATTGATAGAACAGGATGTATCCTGACTCGGAGTTCTTGGAAATGTCAGAGGTCAAACCGTAGAACTCTTCTATCGCCTGTGCATCAATTTTCTAGGATGGATAAAATAACAAATGGTGAGAAAGCAATATAGTCTGTGTGCATGAGAGTTTATATGCTAACATTAAGGTGCATACCTCGACGATGTCATCATCAAACAGCAACCAGAAGCCATGACTCTTGACAATGGTGATGTAATGCCCTCTGTTCGGCCCACTAATACAAACACATGCGGACATGGACAGAAAATGTCAGGGGCTGTAATACGTAAAGTGTCAGCATTCATAAATCTCCAGTTAAATTTATAAAGATAACATGAAATACATGTTCTGTTATTAAAAAAGAAAGAGTGTGTTGAGACTACATTAACCTGTATATTTATATAACATGACAAAATTACATGCTGTGCTAAGACTGTATACACTGCTGATGGCATGTTTGAGAGTTCTCGTACCTGCCGCAGTGGACCACCACAGCGACGAGGTCGTACATGCGATCGAGGTTGACGGCGTCTCCGGAGGTGTTGAAGAGGCGGAGCTCCAGCGGAAACACCACTCGATAGCTCAGTTTAGTGTAGCGATGCAGCTGCTCCATGTACTTAAAGCGCTTTAAATGAAGAGCCAAGATCATAGGCAGCTTCTTTACACGCATGCTGCAAAACACACACACACACACACACACACACACACACACACACACACACACACACACGAGCACACGGTCAAAGAAAACCCCTTGTGCATGCACATGCACACGCACGCACGCACGCACGCACACACACACACGATTGTCCAGTGTCGATTTGTCCAGTTATCATTGAAAAAAATTATTTTCCATTTAAACCCAGTTAGGGTAAAAATGTGTTAACTATTGCCTATTAATTAATCACATTGAAAACAAATGTCGGCTTTAAACAGTGTGTTCTACTATATCAACAACACACATTGGCAAATATAAGAAACTATGCAAGACTACACACAGTGTTGAGCATAGTCCTTTACAACTGCATAAAGCAATGTTACATGTTGTTTCATGATTGTAAAAAGATGTATATGTTTAAAGTATGTGTATTTATGTTAAGTATATGTGGGTAGTTAGAAAAATGATAAATGTGTCCTATGGTGTGACAGTAAAAATGTAGAAAACAAATTGCTAATAATATATTATTTTATATTATTAATATTTATTTTTGTAATATAAAATAGCATAAGAGAGAATCTTCATTGCTATTTTTTTCTACATTTTTACTGTTACAACATTGGACACATGTACGGCTACCTATGTATAGTTAGATTCAGGTTTTAGTTCAGTTCACCCAAAACTGTCCTTATGTTATTCCAAATCTGCAGAATACAAAAGAAGATATTTTGAGGAATGTTGGAGACCAAACAATTTGGGACCCTGTTGACATCGACAACAGAAAGAGTCATATACAGGTTTGAAATCATGGTGAATAAATGATGACAGAATATTTTGGGTTAATATTATAGATTGCTTGTTTTAGCTGGTTAGATATGTGTAAGTTTGAATCTTATGTTAAATGTGAAGCATTGTGTTCCTGTGAGGCACAACATTTCGTCCCTTTGTATGTCTAAACATGCAGCAGAATTACAATTGAACTTGACCAACAGCTGAAACAGTAAGGGTTGAAAATATAGGAAAATTTATGAAATCCTTTATGCCGTTGACCGGTTTACATAATTCCTTTAGCAAATCAAGTATTACAACCACAAAGACAGTATGTGCAAATAAATGATGCTCCCTGTGGATGCAATCTATTCTCATTGACATACCACCTATGAGAAGTATGGTAGTATGGTTTTAGTATGTGCACTATATGGATACAGTAAAACAGCCATCTGCTCATACTGACCGTTTCTGTGCCTCTTGTTTGCTACAGCACATCTCACAGTAGTATTTATACTCACTGCACAGGGTCTCTGTATTACTGAAGTCCCTGTAAGAGCCATCAGACAAAAATATAGTGACTACTGTAAACACAAAACACATTTCTGAAAGACTATTAAGAAGGAGTATGGGTTGGGTTGTCTTTATTGTCGTGTATATGTGTACCTGAGACAGTGTGTTATTGAAGTGTTCTGCTCAACGTCAACAGACAAATCCAAGAAGTCTTCATCTTTGCTACTGACCTGTGAGAAATAAAAGGGGATGTGAGTTCACGGGCATTTTACACACAGATATACCAGAGAAACCTTTCAGGACAGAACCGTTCAGAAGTGCAAACAGCAAGTCCTCCTTTACCCCATTCGCAAACCTCTTCAGACCCGCAATTCCAGTTAAAGAGACAGTCTTCTAAGATCAGCCTTTCCGGGAACTCATTTCTTCAGAAATGTTTATCAGGCGTCTAGATGACCCCCTTCTACGGACACTTTTAACCGTTTGAGGTTTGAACGGGTTGCACTCTGTTAACCTGACTGTCTTTGCCCTGAGTTGGCTTTCATTTATACAGTACGTGACATATAGATGTGAGTGAGGACATGTGAGTGTAATGCATGTGTGACAGTGGGTTAGCAGTCGAGTAGCTGACTGCAGGGAGCAACTGTGTGTTAATATAAAGAAAAGTAGGTTAATGACTGAAAAGTGGGCCAAATGATACGATGGTTTCTTTCCACAGGTGGAAACGTTGAAATGATTGGCTGAATGCTGTTTTATAAGACCCTACTGTGTGCTTTATGAAAATAAATTATCATCCGAACTCATCAAATCCACCGCAACAAATCTGTCCCCTGCTGTATGCAATGTTCCTGTTATTATGCATAAACCAAAGTCCACTTGTGTGGAATATGATAGCGTCTTTCAATAAGAGACCCGTGAATCTTCATTTGCCTTACAATTAGATTATTATTATTACATGCATTTTAGCAGTAATAATTCACACAAGACACTTTTTAAGGCACTGGAAACATGGACTAACATTAGGAGGGAGATGTTATTGCATGCACCTTAAAGAGATAGTTTACCTAAAAATTAAAATTCATTCAAAACCTGTATATGACTGTATTTGTCTTCTGTGGAACACAAAATAAGATATTCTGAAGTGGATGTGTGTCCATACAATGGAAGTCATCAGGGTTCAATGTTGTTTGTTTACCAACATTCTTCAAAATATCTTACAGGTTTGGAATGACATCAGGGTGAATAAATGTTAAAAAGAATTCCTATAAGTGATCTGTTCAGTGTCTGATAAATATACAGGTGTTCATTAAAACAAACAATTAAATCACTTGATTATTAAAATTCTCTAGCACTAATATTGAATATATGAAATAAATCAACAAAATATTTTTTTTTACGTGAGAGGTAACATAACACACACAAAAAGCTCATACCGTCTCGCAGTTGAGACAGCGCGTCTCATTGGTCAGTGTGCCCTGGAAGATATCGTGAACCCATGTGGGCTCGGCCTTGTTCGGTTCTGGCTCGGTTTCCGTGGCGATGCCATTGTTCTTCAGCCGTCCGTTTTGTTTCTCCTGTTTCCTCTCTTCTTGCAGGATGTCAGCCACTGTATTCAGCAGGTAGTTCAGGAACTCATGGGCATCCTGTTGCATGTAGTTATCAAACAGGTCTGCAGGAAGAGCGCAATATTAGCTTGTGACGCATTGCCATCATATAACGTGATTATACATAGATTTTTCTTTAGGACTCTAGTCTGTGTTTGTTGATCGGTTTGGCTAACGGCTAATAACATTTTATATTTTTTCAAATATTTGATTTCATTTATATTAATATTTTATTTTATAAAATTGTATTAAATAAACAATTTGTTGAATTTTATTGTATATTAATTTGATTTAATAAACAATTTGTTAAATGAGGATGTAACTTTGTCGCATTTAAGTTTAGCCAAGTAACGCTTCTACTGGTAACCCAAAATAATACTGACTAGACATACTTTTAACTAGCTAATGTCATTTACTTGTTATTTCATTGACAAAAATTATTTTGTCAATAAAATGTTATTTACAAGAGTTATCTTATATTCAGAGCGCACTGACGTATAAAATAAATATATGGTCACACACAGCATGTAAAATCAGTTGTTTGTGAGTGTGTGGTAAAGTGAAGTCTCTCTTATAGAGGTCTGTATTGTTAATTCATTGCAGGAATGAGACAGAGAAACAAATCCCCTTTTATACTTCATATGATCCCTCCCTCACACACGCACACACCTGATCTCTTACACCTGCTTCTCATTCAGCATATGACACAGAGGCTTACTGTCTGGTTTTCACATAGTCCTGAGCCCCATCCAGATTACTATGAGCTCATGCAGCACGATAAAATCTTTGCTATCAATCAACTTTTGCCTTCATAAAGTTGCTCAGTCACAAACATGAAGAACACTATAAGACTTTACATTTTCCACAGGTTTTCAGCACATATGTGTAACATTCAGAGCTTACCCGAGGACAGTATAGCAGTTTTGTGTGGACTGACAAATTAGTTGGAAACGAGCCATTTTTTTATTTGCTGTGAACAAAATCGATATTTTATAACGATATTACCTTTCAGCCAACAAAATCTGTGGAATGTCCTTCCACAGAGGCTTAAAGCAATAGTTCACTCAAAACATTAAATGTTTGTCACCATTTACTATCTTGTTGTTCTAAACCAATATAACTTTCTTGTTTTTAGTGAAACACAAGAGGAGAAAATTAATATACAGCTGTACAAAAAAAATCAAGAGACCATTCCAAATTTACAACCATTTCCAATCAGCATTTCTAGATGTATTGTGTCCATTCCAGTCCAGTGTATGTTGAATTTCAACAAAATCAAACCTCAAGAGTGACAAAGTCATCCAACAGCAATGTGAAACACTGACAGCATGACAAAACACTTAAAAACTGTGATAAAAAGCAAGGTTATCACACAAAAAATACATTTTGAACTTTTCCAGAATACATGTACAAATATTACTGTAGAATTTCTTAAAAGTGAATATAAACTTGTTTTCTTTGCAGTATTTGAAGTCTGGAAAAATACAGAGCATCTTTTCTGTTATTTTGATCGGTTTCTCCAGTTTTCATTTTCTGCAAACAATATTTTTGTTTGAAATTTGGGAAAAATATTGTGTGTTCATTTTTTCTAAACACATACCTATAAATAGAAAATTCAGAAAAACTGAAAATGGTCTCTTAATTTTTCCGCAGCGGTTTTGGTAGAATATTGATTATGCTTTTATTATTATTTTTCAGATTATTATTATTTTTGTGGAACACAAAGAGAGATGCTTGGCAAAATCTTAGCGAACTATCCATTTAAAACTCTGACATGACCTCAGACCACAACCTAAAGTAAATTAATAAAATGTACATTCGTATGGCAAATGTAGTACATGTATGACAAAACCAGTCTTAAGTAGCATGAGAACATTTGTAGTAATAGCCAAAAATACATTGTATGGGTCAAAATTATAGATTTTTTATTTTATACCAAAAATCATTAGGATATTAGGTAAAGATCATGTTCCATGAAAATATTTTGTAAAATTCCTACCGTAAAGAGTAATATGATATGCTAGCCCCCCTATCCCAGAAAATGCACTTTTAAATGTGTTTAAATAAACATAACTTGTGTCAGAAGTGTGTGCACAGAACCACCCTAGAATGTAAAAAATCCACTTATTCATTTTTTATAATCCTCAATAAACCTCATCAGTCCTCTTGAACGAGTTGTTTGCGTTCTGTGAGCAATGTGAAGTCACATTGATGAAGCCCTGCCCACGACTGCTGATGGACTGCTGCTGTCTCCGCCCTCATCCAGCTGTACACTGTCCGCTATTGTTTTCACACAGGACTACTTACAGTGAGCAACTTACAGTGAGCTACAAGAATGTTTTGTAAACAAACAAGGTGTTTTGTTGTTGGATGCAAGACAGAACATAAAACTTTATTTACTCCAGAGCCACTGAAGACGTTGTGGATTAGTTTTATTTTTCAACGGAATGTGCAGAAAGACATCGGGTAAAGTCACTTTACACGGAGCTCCATCACAAACGGTAGAGATCATGTTTTCAGTTTTTATAGATATGATGTGTTTATCCTGTGAACTTCGTTTTACGTTGTAAAGACAGATAACGCGTTTGTTCTGTGGACTTTTACTTATTAAAGCAATGTGTTTGGTTTTTAAAGATGAGAAAGTGTTTCTCATTCGCTTTATGTGATCATTCTCTTCAATTTTCTGCTGGAAAGGGGGCGGAGACCAGCAGCTCATTTGCATTTAAAGTTACACACACCAAAACAGCATGTTTTTCCTGATAGGCAAAAATGGACACATAGGGCACAGTATAATAAAACACCTGTGGTGTATTTTGGGCTGAACTTTACAGACACATTCTGGGGATACCAGAGTATCCTTTAAGGCAATTTTCTCAATATTTTGATATTCAGATTGCAGAGATTTAAATAGTTATATCTCGGCCAAATATTGTCCTATCCTAACAAACCATATATCAATAGAAAGCATATTTATTCAGCTTACAGATAATGTAAAAATCACAATTTCGAAAAAACTGCCCCTTATAAGACTTGTTTTGTTGTCCAGGGTCACACATGTGTTAAATTATATGTGAATGGCCATCCATCAATGCTTTTTGCTTTCAACCTTTTCCAATAAAAACTAACTGGCCAATTCTAACTATCTGAACCCTCACCGTTCTCTTTACGCAGACGTGAGATGAACTTCTTGGGAGGGATCACCCCAACTTTCTTCTTCTGCGTGGCAATGCTATGGAAGAGGTCGGCCAGACACGTGAGAAGGTTCTCCTTCTTCTTCTGCTGGACTTTATACGCCAACACATTCTCCCTGAACGGCCGGCAGAAATACAGAGCCTGCAACACTGAGTTACAGTAACACGTGTTTCCAAACTGCGGAGAGAAAGGGAGATTTACGGTTAAGAGGATCAGTTGTAAACCAACAAAAGATACTTGGGACGCTATTAAAATTGATTTATGAAAATGAGAGATAAAAGTCGGGAACATTGCATGCTTTAGGCGTGCCAGTAAAGAAGCAAGTGTGGGTTAAACACAGAGATCCTGATTAAATGTGGAACTACGGGAATACAAAGGAGACTCACTCCTCAGCGCTAAAAGGAAATCAAAGGGCTGAAATAAAATAATGGTGGGATCAAATGTTCTTTAAAAACATGACCTGTGCAGGCTACAACTAAACCGCTTGCTGTCGTCTTGACAGTGGGACATTGTTTTGGTTTCAGAGGCCTTTTCCTGACAGTTTACCCTGACACTGGTGTTGACTTTGGAGCTTTATGGCATTTTATGAAGAGATGAAAGAAAATATCTCTTTGTTATTAGGCACAGCTTTTCATCAGGCATGATTTTAAAGAACTACTATGTTTTCTTCTTCTAAAAGTAACAAATATGTAACAAAGATGGTCTGCCATATGTACATAGTATGCCCCCATTCTAGCCCCAAACACAGCCACTCATAAAATAACTTATTTATTGCTTTGTGATGCAAGATTCCCTATTGCAATTCTTATTACGCTGAGTATATATCCCCTTTGACTCAAAACAAGTTGCAATAAAAATGTTAATAATCGTGACCTAATTTCTGTGCATCCCCAGACAATTTAGTGAATTATAAGCTACTGTTGCACATGTGATGCAAAACTAAAAACAGGACAGTAAAATATTATTCATTATTCATATCATCTGCAGTTAATGGATTCAGCAATAAAATCTGCTTTGTCAAGCTGACCTGCCCTGCAGTGACAATCAAATGCTAATGTATTTTGCAGAGGACTATGAATAAACAATTCGGTTCTGGGGATAAACAATGTCGAAAGACAAGACGTGAAACGCGATCTGTTTATTATGTCTGTGTTCCATATGATATGGACTTACATTGACCAATCCAAAGTAGTGTTCATTAATGGGAAACTGCTCTGGACCAATGTCTTTCTCCAGAGCAGAGGCATTGGTGCCCTGTGAAGAAAAAAGAAAGATTGAGTTGTAATTAGGCATTTTGTCAACTTTCATTTGATAATTACATAAAATATTTATTTCCATATTTCACCTCAATCAACTGAAACAAGAAGTGGTTCTGCACCATTGTTGTTTACATCTTACATTCATGAATCAGCTGGATTAACTGATGCTCTCAAAGTATCAAGTGCTTTAGTGAAAGTTTCATTGAGTGTCAGGATATGTGGTAACAGAGATCTTTGCAGGAAGTGCTGTTGTACGCAAAGACTTAATAATGAATAAAACAACCAACCAGGAAGTGCTGCTGGATAGGAATCCATGACAGTGTAACTGAATCAGCACAAGTTCAGTGTTTGGCTTTGGCTTCAGTACAATAAGACTCAAACTGTGCATTTTGATGTGAATGTGTTAATTCTAAGATACAGTATCAGCCACACCTATCAAAAATGTCTACTAATAAATTACATTTACATTTATGCATTTGGCAGTTAGGGCTTTCAAATGATTAATCGCGATTAATTGCATCCAGAATAAAAGTTTGTGTTAACATAATATATCTGCGTACTGTGCATATTAATTTTGTATTCATAAAAACATATACACACATGCATATATTTAAGAAAAATATTAAATATTAAAATTAATAAACATTTCAATATAATTTCAATTACTGGTAAATCTAAATTAATACATCTAAATATTTCCTAAATATATATAGGCCTACATGTATGTGTATGTTTTTATGAATACAAAATTAATATGCACATTACACAGACATATATTATGTAAACACAAACTTTTATTCTGAATGCGATTTATCGCAATTAATCGTTTGACAGCCCTATAATAAATATGTTCACATCAAATTAATGTCAAATTCTTGCTGTAAATAACGTACATTGAATTTAAAGACTTTTGTCCTATTCTTGTTCTCTGTTGTTTTATCTCAAAATGTTTCATTTATTCGCAAGTTTCCTCCTACATCATTCCGCTCAGGGGTTCCCCATGGTCCTAGTGCCTTTGGGTTGCGCACATGTGCAATTTTTTTTAAAACAGCACTTTAATTTTTTTGACAAACTGAAAGACATCAAATGGAATTTATAAATATTAAATGATATTATTATTAAATGATTCAATGCACTGCATGTCGCTTGCTTATTTTGCTCAAAATCATGGTGTCAAGACTACATGTCATAATAATAAGAAACGCTTATAGATCTATGCTATAGATCTGTAGTTCCAACCACGCAACCTTGCGATGCTGTTTGCGAATGTTTGTTGGAACGATGGTCTCGGGAAACACTCGAATCGGTACATTATGCAGGCAGGTATGATGGAACTTGCGACCATAGTTGGCTAACAATGCTTTTGGGAAACGCACCCCTGATCTCTGGGTTTATCCCGTGAAAACAACCGTCTGGAAGTACATTATGCCCTACTTATTAAAATGCTTGAAATAAGATAAACATGGCTAACATACTATTTAGAATAATGTTGTAAGAAAAAAGTCATTAGAAAGGTCCCTAAAAAGAAATGTCATTGGTTAAATGTTTCTCTTTTTGAAAAAATAAATTAATTTCTAACAGTAATGCAGAATGTCATGGAACTGTCAAATGCCTGTAAATGTCTGCCTACTTACATCTCAACACACTGTATATTTAGAACTTAAGTATCTTTGAATAACTCTGGAATGAACAAAGAGCAGTTGACTAGACTACATCAACCACAATTTGATCCAATAGACAGTTCAGATCTGAGATCAAAGACATTAACCAGGGGAGTCAAGACCTTGACTGACATTTGAAAGACGGAAATAGTTGCAATCAGAAATATGAATCCACAAAGACCTTTATATCTGACACTAATAGACCTGTAATGCCCATTGCAATATAAATACTGCTTTGTGTGCGATAGACTTAACCTGAACATTTAGGCCATAAAAATTAACAACGAACATGTAATGGTCTGCGTTCCTTTACGAAAGCTATCAGATGCTCCGAGCTCAAATAGCATGGAATTATGTTGTCAAAACAATGTCAAGATACGTTTGCCAACATTTGACTTTAAATAGGGGTCATTTTCTCTTTGTCTACAAAAAGCAAAAAAAACATATTGCATAGAAATCTGCCAGAGCACATACACATAAGTACAAACATACACATAATAGGTCCCTTCAATTGCCATAGGCTATGAATTTCAGGCTAAACGCAGTGATCGCAAGACTAGCACATTTCTTAAAACCCAATTATATCAAATGTTCTCAAGCTGAAGCGCAGGTAATAGACCCATGTTCTCAAGAAGAAGCGCATGAAACAGACAAATGTTCTTAAACAAGCGCAAATCATGAACAAATGTTCCCAACCCGAAGTGCAGGTAAAAGACGCATGCTTCTTGAACTGAAATGCAGGTTTGCAATTGTGAATGCCAAATACCCTCTAATTGCAGTTATTTAAGCTTGACTGTACATGTAAGACATAAAAGAGCACATTTCATCAGCTTGTCTTGAACCCGTGGTCAATGAGCCACTACAGAATGTGGCCCCGAACGCACACACACATTAACAAATGAACCCTATCCGCCCACTGGTTATATAACTTGGACTAAACAGCGGTCAAACGTTAAGCCCACTTATGCCGGCAATAATTCACTATTCATATTTCTGACCACATCTAGTCCTTGCTGACACCACCTGAGGGGTAAACAGTTAATAATGATTTAAGATTTTGGGCATTGAAATATTCCTAAAATATTCAAGCGCAGACAGAGATATCCCATTGAAGTTCCCCCAGGAAACAAAATCAATGCAGTATTACATAAAACAATTCGTTTTGCTCATATTAGTCATGTCCAAACCTTCAAACTAACATTACGTCATTAGCAAGCATAAATGTTAAAACCTTTTTCCTGGAATATGCACAATTTTACAAACATCAGAGATATAGAAATGTGTAAGGACTACATCAATATTTATATTTTCTTCTAAACTGTTTTGTGCTGCGATCACATGTGCTCATTTCAACAGCAGCCGAAAATCTCTTAATAGCCAAATCATTGAGTTTTCAGGTATTATGTAAAGTATACAAATTTCACCTTGACTTTTTAGACAGCACTTCACTAACATTACAGTGATCAAAATTGACAGAAACCTTTAAAACACAGATAGTCACACTACTTTACACATAAGACACATTGTCCTTTACTCAGATTCCTCAAATGGTCAAAACCAAGCTATCACAACATCAAGGGGGCATCACTAATATTGCTAGTCTTTCCCTTTAGCACTAAACATTATTACACATTCAAGCTCAGTTTACTAGTCCAGCATGTAAATATGTCTAGTGTTTACAGATGTATATTATATAGGGGTGATTCATACATACATCAGCTAATAAATGAGGTCATGCACCTGACTGTGCATGTACCCATCATCTTCATCTTCATCATCATCATTACGTAAGAACTAGCCAGGACGCTACACATGCGTATACTCACCATATTACAAATGGAGGCGATATTTCTGACAGTCATTTAGTTTATGAGGTGCCTCTCGTTGTCATCTTTATGAAATAAACATGCTTGTAATAAAAGCAGTCTGACAGGCCAAGCTGCAATCCCCACCGAGGACAGCAATCAGTGACCATTCAATCCCCACTGCTCGTGCACAGTGCAGTCAAAACGAGAGATAAACGTCTACAGCTTTCATCCAGTCGTTTCGTTCATGGTCACTGTTACTAAAAATAAAAATGCCGAATAAATTTATTGTAAACATCTTTGCCAGTTGCACGAACTAGAGTAACTAGACGACACACTTACATCCTGGATTAGCGGTTAAGCCCCGCCCACTGATCCGGGATTGGTGCATTTGGTGCCTACGACACGAAATGCTTTTCAGGTTGATTGACAGCTTCACTCACCAATAGAGAGTGAAAGATTTACATTCGAAGTTTCGTTTACGCCAATAGAATAAGGATTAGAGAGTACAGACAAATAAATTGATTGTTTAGTTCAAGCACAACACACATTCATAAACTACAATAAAGGATTAAGTATTAAGTAACACAACAATAAATGTCATTTATTTTGTGAACATTCCATACAATTATGTACACAAATAATACTGTCCAAATATTAAATGTGTCCCTGTAAATAATCATTGCAATGCCAATTTCCTGAGCATTACCAACAATTTATAGCTTCAACATACTCTGTAAACGTAATATTATATTTATTTAAATATTTTGACACGTTATCCTAGCAGTCATTCATTTTACTGCAGGAACCTGTCTCTTTAAATTTCCCAGAATTCCTTGCACCGAGCACACGTGTTCTCTCTTCATTCTCTTTCCTTCCTTTTGCAAAGTGAACACAAGAGTAGACAGCATGAACAGAGGCAGCGTAAGTTTAGGTGAGTAAGAACATTTTCTAAGTTTATTTAATTACTTTTATATCTCGGTTATGGCTGTAATACTGTTATGTTTGTACAAATAGTCGGTAAATGTTCTGTT
The DNA here is from genome assembly GCA_026939265.1 of Oreonectes daqikongensis. Taxonomy (NCBI): domain Eukaryota; kingdom Metazoa; phylum Chordata; class Actinopteri; order Cypriniformes; family Nemacheilidae; genus Oreonectes; species Oreonectes daqikongensis. The sequence goes on along the minus strand of JAOTQM010000351.1, from coordinate 4,449,072 downwards.
TAGTTTAATAAGCGTTAAAATCTAGTTTTTAAATGCAAAGAAGGTGCAGAATAGTTATACGCGTAAAACACAAAATGTATAATAAAATAAATATTACTTTGCAGTATAATATCAACCCATAATCATAGTTACAATAGTTTTATGCCGCAGTGTATAAAGGCCGCGTGTAACGTTAGCTTACCATCAGTTTGCACGTGTCGAGTCTGCGGCCTGTATGCCCTCTGCTGTTTTAAAACTTGTGTTTTTATTGTTTTAGGTTGGTCATCTGAACCTCCTGACTGAAGGCAATCTAACCAATTACTATAATGTGCTAATTATAAAGGTAAGAAACTTTCTTTTTTTTTTTTAAAGTGAAAAGTTGTATTAAAGAAATATCCTAAGTAGTGAAAATGTAAGTTCTTTAACATCTAGACTTCCACGTGGTTATGCATTGAGGCCAGAGTCATGCTGTAGACTCTTCTTACCATCAACTTGTAAGTATTTTCAAACTATTTTCTAATTTTGTCAGATTACCCCTTTATCGCCCATTTAAGACCTGCTATGTCTTAGATGAGTAACACAGGGGGTAGAAGAATTCTCTCAAAAACCTGAAGTACAGGCGTATACTATTCCTTGCTTCGGATCCTGTCGGGAGAAACAGAACTATCTTTGTAATGTTCTATTCGGGTAATTTTAATGTCCTCATCTGTCTATTATCATTTGCAGGTAATGAATGGCAAAGACCTGCAGAGAAACTGCAGAGGACTGCAGTCATTTGTTTAGGTAAGTGTTTGGTGTCCTCGATCACAGCTAATCTCAGGACGATTCCCTCCTATGCTTTGCCCACTGGAAGCTCTCTGTGTCTTTAGTGGCCATAACAGGAGGGTAAAGTGACCCCTTGCTAAAACCTGGGTCAGAGGTTACTTCTCTGTGCCCGGATCCTGTCGCAAGACACACATACACATGATCATGTGTAACACTAAATGAGATTTCTTTTATTTTTTGTTAACAGACACCATTGATGAGTGTACCATTGGGACAAGATTGGTTCCTTGGTGGACAACTGTGCAAAACGTTGAAGTTGTAAGAAGGTAAAGATGTTTGTGTGTTTTAGGTCTTTTGTTGTTTGAGTTATGCTGTAGAATCATCCTCTAACCATTATCTTGTAAGTGGTATTAGGTTTCTAATTTTGTCAGATGGCCCCTTTATCGCCCATTTAAGACCTGCTATGTCTTAGATGAGTAACACAGGGGGTAGAAGAATTCTCTCAAAAACCTGAAGTACAGGCGTATACTATTCCTTGCTTCGGATCCTGTCGGGAGAAACATCTTATTATTAATTGGTAATGTTAATTCAATGAATGTAAGATCCTTTGCCTGTCCTTTTTGCAGGTAATGAATGGTAAGAACTAGCAGAGAAACAGAACTGCAGTCATTTGTTTAGGTAAGTGTTTGGTGTTCTCTCCTATCACAGCTAATCTCAGGGAGATTCCCTCCTATGCTTTGCCCACTGGAGGCTGTCAGTGTCTCTAGTGGCCATAACAGGGGGGTATAGTGACCCCTTGCTAAAACCTGGGTCAGAGGTAACTTCTCTGTGCCCGGATCCTGTCGCAAGACACACAATTAAAAATTAATAGAGACTTATGCAGGCTTTGCTTGTTTTGTGACCTGACTGTGTGTTTTTGTTTGTTTTTGGAACAGATATTAGCAATGGCCTTACCTCTGGGACATGTGCATGAAGTGATCGTGGCCTCAGCAACCAGATGTAATTTCTTTTTCCATGTTTGGTTTCCCTCTGAAATGAGATGTAAAGATACTATTGCAAACCATATTGATGTTGTGTACATGTATTTTCTGTTACCAATAAAGAATAGACTCAACTTTTGGTAGTTTGTTCTGAACACAACAGTCATGGGTGATAATCCTTTTAAGGAATGAAATTACTGCAGGTGGAGAATCTGTGTTTGCCACAGGGTTACATTTATTAGCAAAGTAGGCTGCAGCTTCCTTGCCTTGTCCTTAACTATGCGAAAACAGTTTAAGTCACTTTATTAGCTTAGCTGTATATAACATTTCTTAAAAATTAGAGTAGAGATGCTGACATAACTCTGTGGTCTGAATTCTCATGTTGTGGTTGAACCAAAATGAATTGACAGTCAACAGATTTTACCGTAGTATCCGTATTTGACTGTGACCAAAGACATTACATATTTTTTTGATACAGAAGTAAATGGGAAAATCAATAGCTGAGAATGGTATATGCTCAATTAAAATGCAAACTTTATCTTTCAAATGGATGGTATTTGCTTGTTTTGTCTGCTTTGGAAGAACTATTGCATTGTTTGTCTATATTTTGACCGTTTTCTCCCTTTTAAAATGTAATACACCTATTTTGCAGTATTACATATGTATTATAGCTTTGTTTTTCCATGCTGTTTATGATCCTTTCTGAACAGACTTGTGACCCATTTTTGGAACTTGAATCAGTGGCAGATAAAAAGGTTGTAAAGAAGACATCTGAAGAACCTACATCTGTAAATCATGGTCATAGTACATATCCATCTGTAAATTACTTCTGTAATATTTATTTATGTAACTTATGCAACCACTGTATATCCTGCACTTGCTGTTATTGCACTTCTGGTTAGACCTAAACTGCATTTTGTTGCCTTGTACTTGTACATGTGTAATGATAATAAAGTTGAATCTAATCTAAACTGTACAACTGGAAAGAGGCCCATCGCTCACGTTTGTGCATGTAGAAATGCTTCAAAACATGACCATATAGGCCTGTCCCTTTTGCAGTGTTTTTCTTTTGTTTTGAAAAGTTCTGTTGACCGGTGCAACATGCCAGCAGCATTAAAAACACTGATGCTATACAAAATTGGTCAATATACAGTCGCAGAAATAATTAAGACCATTTCAAGACCTCAAATACTGCAAATAAAACATGTTCATATTCACTTTTAAGCAATACAACAGTAATATTTGTACATGTATTTAGGGAAAGTTCAAAAATGATATTTTGTGAGAACCTCGTTTTAGTTTTCATGTGTCCTGTCATCCTTTCACTTTGCTGTTGGATGACTGTCACTCCTGAGGTTTGATTTTGTTGAAATTCAGACACTCGACTGGAATGGACACAATACATCTAAATGCTGGTTTGAAATAGAAAGTAGGAGTGGTGTCTTAATTTTTTTCTGCAGCTGTATGTTTTTTACCTAATAAAATGTATTAGAAGTTTTTTTTATGAAACTCATAATTGACAATGATCATAGGTGTGTAAAGAAAACAAAATATGTTTTATGGTAAATAACATTATTTAAATCAGATATGCATTTATAATAACAAATTGCTTATAGATCTTCAATTTTGGCAGTAGAGTTACTAGGCTAAGCCCTTACATGCAGTGCTAGAAACAAAGATGTTAAAATCAGAATGACGCACTGGTTTGGTTATCTAACATTATACCAGGATGAAGTGCAATGTGGGAGCTTGTGCTGAATAATGACGGCCTTACGGCTTTCAGCATTATGAACTATTTCATTGTGAGGCTGAAATGGACAGGAGGAAGTGGAAATTAGATCTCAAACACTATAGAGAAGGAAATGTTAAATGATTTTCAGAATGACTCAAATAGTGACAACCTCAATTCAATCATGAATGAGCACTCTAAAATTAATCTTTTGTCAGGAAAAGACAAAAGTGTTGTAATTCTTTCTTGCAAAATTTCCACGATTAAATCTTGTCTAATGTCTGACTTTTGTGCATCAATGCTTATGAGAGCCGAGCGTGAGTCTGAACATATCACCGCATCCTTGCATCCTGCCTCACTTATCCCCTTTAATGCCATTATAATAGCTCTCCTGAAAAGCCAGCTATTTTTGCCCAACCACTTACCTAAAGATGTCTAACTTGATTGATCTTAACTGATTAATTAAGCACCCAAATGTGTTTCACTTGAATCTGTTGACGTCACCAATGAAGCTGAGGCATCACTTACTTTTGCACATACAATAATTCAATCTTTCATAGTTTTTTGGCTACTCACAAAATTCCCTCTAAACAAACATGCAATTGATCAATATACATCTGACATTTAATTTATAAAAAGCAGGTGATGATAAAATAAGAAAATCATGGTAAAACTCTGAACAGCTCAAGGGGTTCAGCACTGTATATTGTGTTCTGTGATTGGCAGCCTCTCACTTGAGTTTAATTGCTTTTGGTAGACAGTTAAACAGTAATGAAGTCTGAAGACATTGTGCCCTTTATCTGAGAACATACTGTTTTTAACTAGATTGAAATGAACTGTAATTTCAAACAATAAAACCAAATCACCTTTTCACTCTATTCTGAGACCAACCACATGAATCTAAAATTGATCTCTATATTTGGCCTATGCTGTGAAAACCGTCTAGCTTTTCTAACAGAGATGAGGAGGATGTTAGAGCTGAGGAATACTAACAGGAATGTGATTGGTTCTAGACAGGGTGCCAGTCGGCCGTCTTCCAGTTCCATGTTTATTTGCTTTGATGCGACCCAGATGTGAAATGTGCAGGATTGTACAGGATAGGTTGCAATCGGGCTGACCCGCATGTTTTCGGCAGAGAGAATTGTTCCAGAGGTTTTAACCTTCTTGGACAATTTTCAGGGGAACAACGGGAAGTATTTGTACCACACACACAGCAGTGAAAATATACTACCCCTTACCAAGCTGTGTCACATTATGTTTATATCTGAGGTGTGCAGCAGTATGGTCTTTCTTTCATCATATAAATAAACTCTCAATGTGTCTAATACAGGAACAAGGCTGATTCTTCAGCAGTGCACTTCCTCAAACTGAGATAATATATTAATGGTAAAACATTCAAGTCTTATGCTAGATGTGGATCTGATCACTGCCATGATAAATGAGGTGGGTTTAGATTCTATAAAAACCAGTTTGACCTTCAGGTGTTAAGAGCTGAATTGTATTCTTACTCAATGGATCTCAGTCAGAAGTATACACACACGTCACTTCTTCTTGTTTTACTAGAAGTTGAGCTTAGGACTGACACGCTATATGCTGTATGTGTAATGTTTGCAGCAGTTTGCCAGTAACTTACTGTAGATTTATATTTATCTAATTTATTGGCAACAGATTGTTTAAAGATAAATGAACATTAAACATTAACACGTCTTTATCTTTACAGAAAAAACTTTACAGTCTCAGGCAAACATTTCTGGGAACCGAAAATCTGAAAAAACCCAGAATGCTTTGCATGAGGCTGTTATTTCTGTAAAGATAAAGACTTATTAATGTCTAATGTTTCTTTAAACTAACTGTTGCCAATAAATTAGATAAATATAAATCTACAGTAAGTTACTGGCAAACTGCTGCATATCTACAGCAAAAATTTTTACAGTGTACATTTCCCTTTCAAACATGAAGCTTTTATTCTTTCTAATGTACAATACCATGAGGGACCTTACCAAGATCTAAATCGAAAATATTAGGAAGCAAATATAATCTAAGTAGCTGAATAAAAGAAATTATTGCAGTTTTAAATAACAGAGCAAACTTTAATAGTTTCCTTTAAAGTGTCTAGCTAAAGCATTACGCTGCCAGAATGAAAAATCCACAATGCAGCAGCTAACCTGTCAATCCCAGACAGATGCTCTGTGTATGTTGGACATGTGGTTTCAATTTAACGTTCTGTACCTTCTCACAGACGCTGATTGTTCAAAAGAGCAGACTGAAAGGGAAACCACAGTTAGTCATGAAAGGTTTTGGGTTCTGCAGGGGACATTGAGTGCTCCAGCTTTGTGGATGACACACTAATACTCTTAGACTTACACATTTTTCTGCAAACTGTTTACAACTATCACACAACTAAAGTAATTTAAAGTTAATTCAGTTCACATTTATTGTAGCTGAAATTTATGGTAGATGCAGGTTGTCAGTAAGCACGCATGTGGTGAAATTGTTGTGTCGTGCAGTGAATAACAACAACTTGGGCATGACAAATAAGTCTGTTTGCAGGAATTGAATTAGTTTCATTGCATTTTGATGTTCAGTCATTGGCTTTTTGTATGGCCTTGTGTTTTGATAGCTTCGATTATGAAGTCAAGTCAGTTTTATTTATAAAGCACTTTTTACAATTGCATCAAAGCAGCAGTAAAAGAAAAACCAAAACCAAAAAAACCCAACATTGAACATACACAGAATAAGATATAACCTGAAAGGTAATGGAGTGTCTCAGAGATGATGTGTTTTTGTAGGCTAACCCGGAAGTTAGCGCCGCACTGGTTCCCTCGACCAAAAGCCTATGGATATTTCCCATACACTTTTGGAAAATTGCAAAAAATAAGATCTGTAATAACAAATGTTCATGATGTTTACATGTTTTGATTATTCATTTTAAAGACTCAATAAAGGTTTAAAAATCAAAAACAGTTTATAACTGGTGTGTATGTCGTCATATATTAAAACAAGAAAACATTTAGAGGTTTTGTTATTCCTTATTTCGGGCGAGTTACCAATAGACTTTGGGGCGATGGAACCAGAAGTCTTAAAATGCTAACTCGCTTCCGGGGTTTGCATACAAAAGTATGTAATCTCTGAGGCACTCAATATGAACAGAAGTATTTATGATGGACAACAAAAAGAGTGAAATTCTTGCAGGGTGGTCTACAGGTGTATGGAGAATCAAACCAACCACTAATGGAAATATCTGCCTAGCCCACACAAAGTCTTGTTCAATATAAACATAACCAATAGACTAAATTGTATATTTTTTTCCTCAGGAATAGTTTAAAAGCCTAATTCGATAACAATGAAGTCTTTTTGGCTGTGATTTTTCAAAAAGCTTACACAAAACTGAAAAGGATTTTTCTTTATCCCTCACGCCAATGATTATAAAGAAATAGTTGAAAATGTGTTCATCATTTATTCACCCTCATGTCCTTCTAAACCAGCATGATTGATTTTCTTCTGCCGAACACATAAAAGATTAACAACATTGGACCCCACTGACTTCCATTACATATACACAAAACCATCAAGGCATTTCTCAAAATATCTTCTTTTGTGTTCTAGAAGAAAGAGGTCTTCAACATGACATGAATGATATCCCTTTAAGATTCACAAATCTAAACATTTCAATATTTGTTCAGCATATCTTGTCTTTTGACAATCTTAAACAACCTTTTCATATGCATACTGTATGTGTGTGTGTACAATATCTGTGTCTGAATGGTCTGAACAGATGCTAGAAGCACATTAATCAGACTAATTTTCTTTTAGTGATGCACAATCAGACCTATACTTGATGCCATGCTGTTTAAAGGCCTCTGATGACATTAAACGCTCTTGTCTAGTCTGAGCAAGCAGTCAGGTACATGAAGAGATAGATTATTAGTTTGGATTTGTCATTAAAATAGTTTAAAAGCTCTCTGTTTTGTATACCATATCAGATTATCCTCCCTAGGTCAAATGTTATGAAATACTACTGAATACTTATGCACGCTTCAGTAGTAAAGATTACTTTGTTGGTTTATGTAGCTGAAGTTCTTGACTCATAAGCTGATCAATCATTTCAAATGGACTATGTAGTGTTTACTACATTTAAGTTCACTTCTATTGTATGGACACAAATCAATGCAAGTCAATGGTATCGTCATTGATCAGTTTACCAACATGATTCAAAATATCTTCTTTTATGTTCTGCAGGAAGGAACATGAGGAAAGAACGTTATGCCAGGAGGGCGAGTTAATGGTAACAGAATTTCATTTTTGGGCAAACTATCCCTTTAAGGGACAGTGAAAGATGTTCCTTCTGGTTAAATTAAACTTGTACATCATAAGCCAAAAAACATACAGGTTACAAAACCATGTCAACATGGCGATTGGAGTACTTCTGCGAATGCATTTTATTCATTTATCAAGTAGGTTCTGTATCAAATTCAGATCGTACTCTGAAAGTAAGCAAATACGAACTGCTTAAGATTTAGTCACCTGAGAGTCATAGATCGTTGCCATAGAAACAATATAACAATGAGCACACTGTGTACGAGGGCACAAGAGTTCATCCTGACCATTCCAGCATGTGTGTGTGTGTGTGTGTGTGTGTGTGTCTAAGTGTAAGTGTTGATAGAAGAAATGGTAAAGACAGGTCCCTCAGCAATTTCAGAGATAAAAATAAAGCTGGTGGATGTTTCCCAGTGTGATGTTGTCTGTGTGTAACCAGCGATATAATTCTGGGTCTGTGTGTTATTGTGCATGCTGCTCTTTTACTTGATTTTTTTTATGACCTACATTTACCAAAACATGAACCATGAAAAAATGTAAAATGTCCAAGTGTGTGTTTTTAGATTTGGGATGAATACTAGATGGGTGTGATCCTCCCAAATGCATTCAATACCATGTCAAACATCCTAAAGAAAACGAAACGTTTTATTTCCTCATTGATTTTACATTTATCTGCCTCTCCTCCTTTTTGCATAATCTGTGTTGTCCTGATTTCTCATCTTATGCAGGTTTTCAAAACCCACTTATTACAAAGTTTGACCTGTTTTCTCTCTCAATTCTCTCTTTCCTGTTCTCTGTCCATCTCTTCCTGCTTCTACACCAGCTAATTGTGTCATCAATTCAATTATTGAATACTCAGTTGAGGTCAAGAGGTCTCTATGTTACACTTTGTCCGAACATCCTCTTTTACTGCCAAGCGTGTGCAGTAGGAGAATCCCTTTCTCGGTTGTTGTATTATCTTCCTTTATGTTTGTTTTTTTGTATTTTCATCCAGGAAGATTCAGTCTATGCTGCTGTAGTTCTGACGCATGTACAATTGAATAGATAAAGGAAAATGGAATTAATTTTGATGGAGCACAGGCTGGTTTTGTAATGAATGAGGTGCAGCAGCGGCTTTAGCATCTGAGTGACGTCATTTCCTGTTTTCTCACACTTTTCTCATCTGAGTTTAACTGGTTTATGGGAAACACCATGCTTTTAGTGATTCGATTATACAATGAAGTTTTCCTATTTCGTTCTTTATTTCTCTCAGTTTCCTTCCTGTTCACGTCTTTCTGACTGTGTAGTGCATTTCAAAGCATACAGGTTCTAGAGGTCTGTTGGAATTCTTTTTCATCTCAATGGAAAATGCTTGGCTGACCCCTCAGAAATATGTGAACAGTTTTGGCTCCTGTCTCGGAGTGCTGTCTTAGTTCTCGGCACGTTTTTTTTTTGAGCAAGTCACCTGGGCCATAAATAACATCTGACTAAATTCTGCAGAGCTGCAAGAAAATGGCATTCTGGCAACCACAAGTCCATTTAAGCCCTATAAACCTTCCAAAGATGTATTTTATTACCATACTAAAATATTCACGTTTATGCGTCTGAATGGCACTTTTGAATGGAGAAATAAGCATTATGGCATCTGACAGTGATAGCAGGGGTAATGGGCCAACCTAGACGTTTTCCCACAATCCTTGTCTTTAGGATAGATGACATAAAAATCAGGGCAACAAGGTCAGGAAAGCATTCATACACAAGCACGTCTTTTCACACAATTGCATTTTCAATTGAACACCGACACTTATTAGGCCCTCGGAAATGACCGCCTTAAAACTCTGTTCAGCTGTGGTTATGATGCTAGTGATGATGTTTGCAATGCAGTCAGCTTAAGTCAAATGACGTTATCGTAGAGCCGTGTGTACGTGTGGAGGAGTGATTCAGATTCAGGGTCTGTGCACTCTTCTGTTACACACCTACACACGCCACACTTCCGCAGACACACGTGCAAAGCTTTCAGAGAATGACCTTGGGAATCCAGACAGTCATACACACACACACACAAACCTCAAGCGATGGATGGACGTCAGTGCCACCCTCTTGTTGAATAGAAGAGACTTCACGTATAATTGTTAAAGTCTATTCAAATATGAGACGGTTTTGATTTATTGAATGAGGCTACAAACGTTGTCTGTGTGTGTATGCCTACCTTCTTTATTCATGAACACTATTCATTTACATTTCTTGTGGATATGACAATACTTCTCAACTGGGTTTGCTTGGGGTTCAGAATTTTACCAAGCTACCACTTAACACAGGACAGAAATTATTTTTGGTAAAAACCATTTAAATCAAATAGTGTATATATACACTGAACAGCATGGCTTTATGCAACATTAATAACATGCCATGAGATTCATGTAAAAACTGTATAATAGTAAACCTGTATTTTCTTTAAAGGGATAGTTCACTCAAAATAAAAATTCTATCATCATTTCTCACCCTTATGTCATTTCAAACATGTAGGAAATTTTTCCTCTGCAGAACACAAAAGAAGATATTTTGAAGAATTGGTAACCAAAAACTGCTGGTCCCCATTGACTTGTTATATGAACACAAAACCATTGCAAGTCAATGGAGACCAACGGTTTTCTGTAACCAGCACTCTTCAAAATATCTTATTTTGTGTATTGCAAAAGAAAGAAAGTCATACAGGTTTAAAATTACAAGTACATGACCGAATTTAAATTTTTGGGTGAACTATTCCTTTAACCTTGCACATTTTCATATTTATGTATTTTAAGGATGGGGGCATGTATTAAACCTGTCCCCAATGTGTGTGTGAATGAACAGCGTGTGCTTTGTTTTAATTGTAATGGTACGTCTGTCTGCAGAACTGTCTGTCTGGTCCACATGTGTAGAAGTCATTGAGCGTGACTGCAGCAGATGATGTTGTCTGGTCTGAATTCTTACATAAACTAAATCCTGAGTCATCCCTAGTGTCTGTGAAGTCACCCCCCTTCCTACACAGGCTTCTCACTATTTGAGAGTGCCGGGGGTTCTGAAGTCTGTCTTTCTATGTACAAAAGAGTACAAAGTGTTCAAATAATGGATTGCTCATTGAGACGCAACATCATTCGGGTACAACGCTGCCCTGGAAAGAAACAGTATCAGTATTGGGAATAAATAAATAGATCTGTAAGAAATTGGTTTGTTAGTTAGTCATTTGCTCTAGGAAAGTGATTCAGACTAGGTAACAAGTTGACTTCATACAATCCAATTAAAAATAATGATGGCAAGGATTATGTGCTTATGTAGTTGACAAACAAATGTGTACATGTGTCCTATTGCATGACAGCAAAAATGTAGAAACAACTAGCAAGAGAAATGTATTCATTGTTAATTAATATTTATAATATAAAATAATATATTATTAACAGTTTGTTTTCTAAATTTTGCTCTATAATAGGATAGGCTACATGGTGTTTTTGTCAACTTCCCTTTTATACTCTAACAGCCATCTAAAAGAAAATACTTTTACCTTTTATTTACTAAAATAATAAAACCAATAAAAAGTGACATTTGCACTAGCATGACTTAATTAAATCAAGCGGATTGTGCCCAGGCTATGGCTCTCTATTGTCCCTTTGTGACAACATGCCCCAATTGGCTCGTCTCTGTGTGACAACTAGCCCCAGATTGCACACACCATGACCCGCTGTATGTTAAAAATCATAACCCTCACCCTCCCAAGTTCATTACATGCCCATTATATCTGCAGGTGGCCAGACAGTGTTGTGACTGCTGTAAGACGAAACTGGGATTGTATCTCACCGCAGCCATAAAGAATTTCTTCTCTTTAGAAACTGATCTTTCCTAGAACAGACCACCTAGAACTGCACCTCTGGACTTACCGCACCACTATACACCGCCCAGTTCTTTTCAATCCTTGACACTACTCCCATTATCTCTACCCCAGTAAACCTTTTCTCACATTATTTGTATGTATCGTACATTAAAGCCCCTCAGAGGAGTGTCATGATCTAACTCTGTCTGAAGCCTCTGCCTCCCATACGAAGACTAAACTGTTAAAGAGAAAAAATTAGATGCAATTCATCTTGGAAGGCTTGACAAGTGCAAATGACCCAGGCTGAGACAGATCTGGGAAAACACACTCAGTGGGGTTTAATTTGCCTCAGTAGCAGAGAAGTAAACACAAAGACCCAGAGGGAGCAGCAGGGATGTGCCCTGCAATTAAGCAAAACGGAGAAGACAGATTGAGTAATGGAGACCTTCAGTGCACTGTAAGGTGTTCTTGTGTAGCTGTAGGCTTTTTTCTTTCATTACGGTCCCAATTCGGTGGGAATTAGGACATTTAAAACATGGTTGTGATTTTAACCTCGCTGGAGAATATACAGCTTGAGTCCGTTTTGGTTTTGGAATATGGAAGCTTGTTTCTGGATGATCTTAGGTCACTATGGTCTGCGACTTTAACCATCATAGAACCAACTAGAAGAAAGACTGATAAACAAAGTGCGTGCATGCATTAAATCGTATTATATTTGCCCTAAAATAATTTCTCAATTATTTCATTGTAAAGACACAATACATTTCCTGTACATTTCGTGCTGGACACGTTTGACAAACCCAGAACCAAACAATGTTTCAAAGGTGGCCAAGTGCACTGCACTTTTTGACTTTTCAATCTGTTAACATTAACAAAAAGGACACACCAAAGGATGTCGGTGCTTGGAAATCCTGCATCCGATGGTGACAAATGAATCATAAATATGCATGACCACGTCTAACATCTCTTTTTGTGTGTGGTTTTAACATAATGTGCCGAGGCTGATTTGTGTTTCACAGTAAGGGGAGACCTCATGAGTCCTAACAGTCTCTGCACTGTCTCTTTCATGTCTGAAAAAGGACTTCTTTTAGACACTCTCTCATGCACACAGCAGACAGTAATGAGTGTTATGCTTATGTAGTCAAACATACATCCACATGTACAGATGAAAACACTTGATACACAAACATAACTTACAAGAATATCTGAGACATGCAATTACGCATACACACACACGCACGCCATACATAGTTTTTATACAAAATTTTAAATAGCCTAAAGCCTAAAATACCCTTACCATAACAGAAAATTTACTATATTTTCAGAGCATTTTTACAGATAAGGGCATCCCCAGATGGAAAGTTTTGCTCTGATTTGTCAAGTTTTGCTCACTTTTGGGTACACATTTGCCCCCATAATATGGTTAAGGGCGGACACACACACACACACACACACACACACACACACACACACACACACACACACTTGTTTTCTTGTCTGGCTATCAAAGTTAGACAAAGCGTACATACAGTAACAGTTTTTATAAATAGATAAATTATAGTTACAAAAGACTAACTCTAATCCACACCATATCTTTAATAGTACACCTATTTCCTATTTTTAGGGAAATCTTGTAGAAAAAACTAAATTTATATAACAAAAAAACGTTTTTCACTGTAGAATTACGTTTTTCATGATTTTCCGGGTTTTTTTCTGGGATTTGAAGGTTTTCGACCAAATTTAAAAAAAAATCTGTAAAAAAACAGTAAAACTTTGTAGAATACATTTTTTTTACAGCATTTTACAATATATAATATTCTATAATATTATGCAAAATATCAATGCAATGTTAGTCATCATGGTTAATAACATCATGGTTACTCATGCTAGCTTATTGACAATAATATTTGTAATATTTGATTATTGCCAGTAATGGAAATTTAAAATTACATTAAACCTAAATATTTGCAATACCACCATAATGTGCAAACAAAATGTATATATTAAATAAAGTGCATAAAAATGTGTTTATGAAAAATCAAATAATAAGTTAAATTTATAGAGCTTTTTTATTTTTTACAACATTACATTTATTCATTTGGCAGACTCTTTTATCCAAAGCGACTTACAAGTAGGAGAGCATAAAACATTTTGACAACACACTAAACAGTACTGATAGTTTACAAGACCATGTTAGGAGGATTAAGCTGAAGTAAGCAAGCGAGAAAAAGAACAACATGAAATAATTTTTTTTTATTACAAATGAGGACATATTTTATATAATATGTACTACGACACAAACGCTGCAACAGAACACAACAAAGAACACAAACTCTTAGGACTGACATACTTGTACAAAAAGCCTTATAATTCACAAGCCACAGACTGTCTTTGTCACCCAGTGAATGTGGCAAACTGTACCAACTGCGTATAAACCAGCAGTAATTCAACGATGACACCTGTGTTCTGAATTTATGACCTGTTCTATGATATATATTTGTCCCGATACTATATGCTTATATTAGCTCTCAGCCTTTTCCTCCGTACTCAACATCACTCCATCATTACAGCCCCCTACCCCAACCAATTCCCCAGTTTATGGCTCTCATATTTCTCTCACATCAATTTGGGCCTGAAACCCGCAAACCTCCTTAATTAAGGCTTCTTGGCCCGTCCCAACCCTTTCGCTCTATTTTGGCTCCCGGCAGCCGGAGCAGTAAATGCAGACTAGACGATCGACTCCTCAGGGCTGAGCTAAATGACAAGGGTGTCTGACAGAGACCATCAGGCAAAGTCTCAGAAACTGAGCGTTTGTGTGTTGTGTGTCTTTTGCAATATTGCCAAGGAGCATCAATGAGAAAGACTTGTCTACATGACAAAATATTTAAAAATATTGAAGAGGAAAACAGAGATACACAGATTAGCATGTCATAGTCAGTAGAAAGCACACTGTGATGTCAGTGGCTTGTGTATATTTTGTATATACCGTATAGATAGTAGAAAATAGTGGAAATAAATAGGGTAAAGGAAATAAAGATATGTATGAATACTGTATACATTTCTTTATTTTCCTCACCTTATTTATTTCCTTAGCTTTGTTGAAGTATACGTGCGTGAATGTGTAGCCGCAACCGTCTGTCTCTGATCATATCTTAATGTGTGTCACACAGATAACCTTTGACCGTTCTCCTCAATTTTTCAAGCAGAACAGTCAGGGTGAAGCATATCCTTAAATTGGTATAGAACAGAATCACAGAATGTTACTTTGTACTTTGTTTGTACCACAGTAATATTAACAACATGCTCTATGAAGGATTACTGATATATCGTCTTATGCTAACATCTCAAGCAAGCAGCTGTGAGAAAAACAGAGATGTTCAAGATGTTCATTAAAAAATAAAAAAAAGAGATACAGGAATAATGAATATTTATAAATCTTTGTTTTGAGCTCCTAGTGTACGTTTTACCGAACGTAAGTTAAAACTGTCTACAAATGTGGTTTTGTTTCTGTATTCATGTATTGTTAAGAGTTTTTTTTAGATAAACCAAGTCTTTAAGATTTTAAATGAATAGTTCACTTTAGAATTAAAATCGTATTATTATTTACTCACATTTGAGTAGTTCCAAATGTGTATGTTTTTTTATTCTGATGAACACAAAGAAAGATATTTGAAAGAATTTTTTTTTTGAGTCCATTGACTACCATAGTAGGAAAACTGACTTTATAATTTTTTTGTTCCGTTACACACAAAATTAGATATTTTGAAGAATGTAGGAAAGGAAAACAGTTCTGTGTTACTTTTTACTGCCAATGGTAGTCAATGGGGTTCAAGAACTGTTTGGTTAGAAGCATTCCTCCAAATATCTTTCTCTGTGTTCAAGCAAACAAAGACATTTATACAGATTTGGAACAACTAACAGGTAAGTAAATAATAATACAATTTTAATTCTAAAGTGAACTATTCCTTTAAAAGTGCATGTTTCCGATACTGATGACTGCATCATAAATTGTTTTGTAGTTATTGGGTTAAAAAACAGAAACATACAGTATTACTCAATATTACTGGCATGTGTGTTTAATAATAATGCAGAAGTCTATTCACAAGCATGAAAGTACAATTTCTTTGTTAAAGTGCATTTGTTTCTATATGTGAAATTCTATTTACACACCAGTGCCTCAAAAGCATATGCAGTTTTATTACACGGCTTGTTGGAATGCTTGATTCTGATTGGCCAGTCGCAACATTTGCAGGTTCGTCATTCCCAGATAACAACCGTTCAAAACTAATAACACACGGTAATTCGGATGCTGGAAATCGTTTTGACAGGTACAGTTTCATATTACACAAAAAATAAATATAAATATGTCTTTTAATAACATATATGACATATTTACAAATGATTAAACCAAATTGCCTGTTCGTGACATTTGAATGTCGTTTCTTACCTTAAAAACTAAAGTAAACGGCTTTTCCTCACAGAAGGTCTGCATTCGGTAAAAGTTAGCTAATAAAATATTTCAAATTCACATTTTTTTCTCATGTGCCAAGTAGCCGTGTAATAAGCAGGATAATGTACAAGCAGCCGGCTGTTATTACAAAATAAGCCCCTTCCGCTTTGGGTCCTGATCACACTGTCTGGTCTTATTTCTCCAATAGCAACCGGCTGCCTGTACATTATCCCTTATATAATGTATAGGGACAATATTTTCATTAATTATTATAACATGCTTTATTTCTAGTTTTCTGAAACATAATGTTGCTTTTGTGTCCTTTTTGAAGCTTGAAAGCTCCAGTTCTTATTCATTTCAAGTTCTTGCCAACTGTTCCTTTAAATCAGCACACACCCTCTCAAACACACAAGTGCATGCAACAAAGCGTACACAAACAAAACACGGGAGTAAACACCACAACACTCTCAGATTAGCTCGAGTAAATGTCGTAAGACTGGCAAAGTTAGTCCAATATATCTTACGCTTCAGCTCTGTTCTGGTATGTCAGTGTGGTACAGTCCTGCTGAGCTTCCAGGACACAATACTGTACAAGCCCAGGGCACATTCTTCAGAGCGTGTGTGTGTGTTTTGTGGACCATTGTGATTCAGACACCAACAAGAGCACCCCCACCCTCCTCAGTTTTCTCTCCTCAAATCCTCAGCCTGCTGCGGTGTGTTGACATGCAGACAAATGCAAATACAGTAAACATGTTTGAGTGTTTACATCTCAATGAGAAAAAACAATCTCTCATCCTTTGTCAAAGTGAAGGGGGGAAAGAAGCAGGTTAAAGAATTTCCAATAGCTGTTGAGATGCTAACGGTGTTGTGAGTGAGGCAAACAACGCGGAAGAATGGAGCTATCAGAAGATCTCGGGAGAATCCTAGGAAGTTTTACGGGAAAAGTGGTTGAGTAGCCTGACAAAACGTTTGTTTTGATAGTGATCCCTTATCAACAATGAAAATGACAATAACAATAACAACAGCATCTGCATCTGTAAAAGAACAGCTCGGATGGTGCTAATGCTAACTGCTATATGCAAAAGTCATCAAACATCAATGGTGCTAAACTGTAATTGCTATTTAAGGTTTTGATAACACAAATAAAGAAAACTTTAAACGCTACTGCGCATGCACGCTTTTGTGGCTCAAACTTAACTTCAGATACACATCCGCAAAGAATAGAGTCCCTGCAGATTATTTCTGATAACAAGTAAATGACAATAGCTAACAAGTTAAAAGTATGTATATGGCAATATTATTTTTAGTTACCAAGAAGAACCGTTACTTGGTTAAACTTAAATGCGGCACAGTTACACGACCCATTCAACAAACTGTTTATTTAATACAATTATTATACAACAAAATATTAATATAAATGAAATACATATAAATAGTTATATTACTAGCCACTAGCCAGAGCGATCAACAAAAACAGACCGGAAGTTAACTTCCGGCCAGACGTGTGTGTGTGCCTCTGAGCTTGTCAATCTCACAGAAACAAAGTTTAGTAACAGTTGAGTTGAATACAGTATTTGTATCTCAGTGTACCTTTGGTTACTCTTTAAGCAGGCTAAAATGATCCAACACCAACGTAATTATGGACTATTACTCAATACTTAATTGTATCTTTTGGGAAAAGATTTGACCCCCTCAGAGAAGCCGATCAGACAGAGAGGAGCCCTCTCCGTGGATTACAATGAAAAGGTTTGAGCTCCTGTGAGCAAGCGCTTTTCACTGGCCTCTGCTGGATAACAAAAGTCAGCCATAGTGGTAGGCTATGTAATGGGTTAAAATTCAATGTAAACTGTTACTGTTAATACCTCTGTGCCATACAGTTTCTGTACAATGCAGCATTAGGTACTTGGTTTGGACAGGGACATCCCACCTGTACATGTGCATCTTTATAAAGGCATCTATGTATACTATGCACTCAATGTAAAGGTCACCAAATCCTTTCAACACAGAAACCCTCTCAATCTATACCATTCATTTTACATTGTAAACTGTTTATATAGTACCTGCCAGTATAGTATATAGTACTTTGTACACTTCCCAAGGAACACTGATTGGATCCCTGTGGAGAGGTTATATTATTCCCCACTAGTCCCCCCTCTCCTCGCCGGATCTGTTGTTACCCCTGTGTGAGTGACACCTCCCTGCTCATCTCCCAGCAACCTGTCCTCTCCTCTCATGGTGTGGATTCTTTGTGTCAGGTGTCTGCTACGTTTTTTAACATGTCCCCCTGATCCAGAATGACAACACATGAGTGAGAGAGAAAGAAAGAGAAAATAATAGAGAAAGACAGACACAAACAAACATCCAAATGAAGAACAGGTCTGTGTCCACTGTGACACTGGTGAGGTTTAGACAGAAACACATGTTCTTTTGCTAAATTTAGTATTGGTTTCAATGTAAAACTCAATGGCATGTTTCATTTTTACCTTCAAAAACAGCATTACAAGCTCTTTTAGCTCAGAAAAAGATTAATTTAAAAACAAAAATAAACAAATAATACCAAAATGTATTAAATAATGTATTAATCCACTTGAATCTTACAATACACATTGTCACCTTAGAATTATATGGTTCTTTGTTAATAAAGTTATTACTACTTATTTACATTGTGTTTTTTTACCTGTTCCAAAAATCCCCATTTACAAATGTCAGAAAATGTTGATATTGTACATCTAGAATACATTTAGGGTCTTTTTCATGTCTAAAAGAGATTTGTTCCTCATATCATTTTTGCTATATAAAATGCAAAACCCTCGAAGCTCAATATCTCAAAACTACTCACAACGCAAATGCAACCTTATAATTCCAAGTCGACGACATATCCACACATCATGTCGGCCTCACAGGCCTAACTAGGTGTCAATTTAACAACATGTTAAATATCTTAACATCACAGTCTCTCTTCACCTTTGATGAGTGCATTGACACTTCCTGCTGTACAGCACCTGGGCCTATTGTTATCAGACAACATACTCACAGTTACCACAGGTTTATTAGCGTTGACGGTGAGTGGAGAACTGCTGCTTACATTAGCATTACAGACAGTGGACCGCAAATACACACAACCACAAGAGTGGGAACTTTTCCACAGACGTGAGAGCTACTGTAGCTTCAGCAAATCTGTTAGAATTCACATGTACCACGAGTCTAGGAGGGAAATCGCAAAATCTTAACACCAAAAGTGGTCACACATTCACATTTAAGTGGTAAAATCGATGTAATTCACTGAGAAGAAATATACTTAATCATTGTGTTCGGGTTTTCAATGTTTACAAATAATATGTAAAAATAATGTGGTTGTTTTGTTAACTTCAGACATTTATACTTAAGATGTTTTTGTCACCCATAATATAGATTTTTCATTTTTATACAAAAAATAATACATGAATGGAACCCTGGAATTACTCTATTTGCATTCTGAGGAGTTTTGAGATATAGAGCTTCATAGGTTTTGCATTTCATTTGATGCTGTAGATAAAACCTCTGTTTCTAAGTCCACAATGTAAAAAAGCCCATCAAATAATGTACATAAGAATAAGTAAATAACTTAATTTTGAAAAGAAAAAGTCAGATAGAACCTAATTTCAATGTGACAATATGCTAGTTGTTTTTATGTAAACATCTGTTTTATGTTTGTATATGAATTTTTTAGCTAAACTGGTTTATAAAAAAAAACATGGTGTGGGTCCACCCCAAGGTTATTCGTTTTTTATAACTATTTGCTAAAACTAAAACTAGAATTATTCAAATTTATGTTAATTAAAATCAAATATCGTATTAAATATAATAAAAAAACGAAGGCACTAAATTAACTGATTTTTTTTAAAACTCTACAACATAAAAAATAATACAAAAACAAAATCATTGCAGAGTAAGAAAAACATGAATGCCACGCAGAGGTTTAAATCGTACCAGGGTTTTTCTACATCGTAAAAAATAGAAATACTGTGATGTTTGCTATGTACGAGATAACGTACAGGCAGCCCAGACAGAGTGATCAGTGAGCTTGTATCACACTGAAGGGATTTATTTCGGGATAACAGCTGGCTGCAAGTACATTATCCCGCTTATTAAACGGCTACTTGCTACATGAGAAAAAAAGTGGACGTGAAATGTGAATTTGAAATATTTTATCTGTAAATTATTTTCAGAATGCAGACCTTCTGTGAGGAAAAGCTGTTTACTTTCGGTTTTAAGGTACAAAACGAAGATGATGATGTCAAGAACAGGCAGTTTGGTTTAATCATTTGTAAATATGTCATATATGTTATTAAAATACATATTTCAATTTATTTTTGTGCAATATGAAACTGTACCTTTAAAAACGATTTCCAGCATCCGGTTACCGTGTGTTATTCGTTTTGAGCGGTTGTTATCTGGGAATAACGAACCTGCAAATGTTGCGACTGGCCAATCAGAATCAAGCATTCCAACGAGCCGTGTAATAAAACACTATAATATAGTACATAGTATGGAATAATACTATATGGACACAATTATTCCATAGTGCCATGTAAACAAAACAGTTTATGATGATATTCAGGTCATACCATATAGTTTTTTATAAACACAGTGTGGTTTTAGTACTTCCGCCAGTGTACCGCGGTACCACCACAATACTTTTTATTCCTTCCACGTTGACCAGATGGCACATGCATTACATCCTTAATTAATTCCCCTTTCTGTGTTTCTTGCACAGGACGTGTGTGGTTATATATTTCAGTAACGCATCCACATCCACATACACACACCCAAACCCACAGTCATAACAGCTTCCTTTAAATGCTTTAACACACATACCTCAAATGATATACACTAATTTAAGTACCTCTCATGTGGTTAACAGAAAAGGGATCTTTTTTGTGTTCCGTGTGCATATAGCTTGCAAGGACCTGTCTACTGCTGAATCAGCATCATCGGTTTCATATTTCAGTAAAGGCCTCCTGTCATCGTTCTTCTTATTGTATATACATACCAGCTCATAATCACACGGGCCCACTGCCAGCATACCCCCAGACTACCACATGAACACGTGAAGGAAAGACAGGAGAAAGACTGATGACGGTTGAGGAGAGGTTTGAGAAAGTGGGACAAAACAGAGAGAGAGAGAGTGGGAAAACATACAAGAAATTTATCTGATGTACAACAGGCCTTAAAAGATGACAGGGTGCACACGCAATGGAACTCACCCACCCTAAAAAATCTTTTGACTTTCTTCGGTGGGACTCGAAAGAAATTATTTATAGCAGAAAGTCCAAGCATTACAATGCTATCACTGTAAAAAAACGTAAAAAATACCATTTTATTTTACAGAATTTTTAGTATCTCACATAAAGCTACTATGACTTCAGAAGAGAATAAAGAATATGTGATGTTTTGTAGAGTGTGACAGAGTTGTAGATCACCCTTCACTTTCATTGTATGAATGTGTAAACATTCTCACGGAAGATAGAAAGTCAATACAATTGACAAAAGTAACCCATTATGAGATGCAGATGAAGGCGTGTTTAGAAACACGGTTACACTTTGATCTGACCCTGATGCGACAAGACGTCAAACCATTGTAGCACACAGACATTCAACTATGCCAGATCAAACATTGGTGAGACTTCAGAAAGAGAAGAAATAAAACAATGTCTTAATTGGTCATGAGTGTAAGACTAACATTTCATAAGCACCCACAAAAATAAACCCAATACATAAGTGATATCCCAAACGTGTCATGACTCAGTAGACTTATGCACTTTCCAAATGCTGCAAATTATGATTTCACTAATTGTTTTGGTTGATTGTTTGTGTGTATAAATAAGCATACGCAGAGTAGGTTATATCCTGTATGCTGGAAGTTATTCCGTTGTGGGTGTGTTGGGTTAATGGGTTCTTTGGGACATGCCATTGAGCATCCCGATGACACACACTCATTTACCCCCCACACACACTTCTACTACTGAGGACAAGTTACAACATGCTGACACACACACACACACACACACACACACACACACACACACACACACACACACACACACACACACACACTTTTTATGAGAACATTCCATAGACTTCCATTGATTTTATATCAGGCTTATGATATATTCTAATCCCAAACCCTAAACCTAATAATCACACAAACCTTTCTCCATTTTTAATAAATATCATTCTGTATGATTTATAAGCTGTTTTCTACTGGTACTATCGTTTTGGGGACATTTGGTACACACAATACCAGTACACACACTCAATATATTAGTAATGACAGTGTTTTCATACCTGGCTGGCTAATGTCGGGCTTCCCTATTATAGTCGCACATGTAAACACTTCATTGTAATGCCCCAGTGCTTTTGCTGGCCATGTAAATACCCGTGTAAATAGTTCCTCCATCAATAGTGTTCACCATCTATTTAACACACTAGTGAGCGCACTAAATTACGACCAATACAAATGTGTGATGGATGAGCTTTTATTCTTTGGCTCTTGATGCAGCAGATGAAGACAAAGAACAGCAGGAAATATCCTTTGGCTTGGCAGCACAATGAGTCTTGTAACTGTGGTTTATATAAACAGTGGTTACATTTGTGACTATATAAACATGTATGTATTTATGTGATCAGTAAAGGAAACATCACATATTTTTGCAGATTTTCTCATTGCATTCTATGCAAAGACTGCATTGGCAATACAAATCGAATGCTACATTGAAACTCGAGATTGTGAAAGAGAGGATGGGGAGAGAGAGGGAGAATAGTTTATTTATTTACAGGTCCTAAGGCGTCGAGTCTATACTAACTGATCAATAGCTC
This sequence comes from Oreonectes daqikongensis, assembly GCA_026939265.1. Taxonomy (NCBI): domain Eukaryota; kingdom Metazoa; phylum Chordata; class Actinopteri; order Cypriniformes; family Nemacheilidae; genus Oreonectes; species Oreonectes daqikongensis. Next base: position 4,426,168 of record JAOTQM010000351.1, on the reverse strand, counting down.
GTTCTCATCGGGTACAGAAAAACATTTACAAGTGACACATTAAGCGCTTTGAGATCATCGCGTGCAGATAACATTCTTATTACAAGCGTTTGAAGTCACTCATTTACAAGTGCTTTTGATTCCCTATATCAGCAATCACATCGCAATTCTCAAAAGCCTCAGATTATCACGAATCACTCCCATGTTTCATTATAATAACATAAATAACATATCGTGAAGCTGCTTTTGCAGAAGAAAAGATGTTTTGACATTTTACATGGGAGGAATCAACCGGCTGTCTCCTCTTTATTCGCTTAAACACTGCGAGTCCGCGACTCCGCGTGAGGTAATGGGCGGAGTTTAGGAATGTTCCCGTTGTCTGCAGGAGCCAATCAGAATCGAGCGCCTCTGTGCAAGTATAAATAAAGCCGGGTGCCCGACTCGGCTCAGTTAACCACAGGCTTGGAGTTAATAACGGACAGGAGTTTCGGAAAATTATCCGCGAAAGGAGAAACGAGTGCTGTCGGCTGACTTCGACATTTGAATCTCTGGATATTTCGTTATAGTTTTTAAGATTTGGATTGTAGCTTATTGAACCAAAATGCGCCTAATTCACAACATGTCCACCATTGCGGAGTACCCGAGCGCCGAGTGCCCATCCAGACGGGTGATCAAGATCGCAGTGATCGGAGGAAGCGGGGTTGGGAAAACCGGTATGTTTGTGGACTAGTTGTGTTTGACATCCTACTAATGTCTTCTGGTTGTGGGTATTCATGTTTTTCTTATCTCTGTGCAGCATTGGTGGTTCGTTTCCTCACCAAGCGATTTATTGGCGACTACGAGAGAAACGTCGGTGAGTTATCTTTCTAAAACAACTAGTAAACATACAGTCCGAGTGATGTTTTCGAAATTTTAATGTATATTCTGCATTACAGGCAACCTGTACTCCAGAGAGGTGCAGATCGACGGTGAACAAGTAGCCATTCAAGTTCAAGACACGCCGGGAGTTCAAGTAAGTTTGCTCGACGCAGAAAACCCGTTTCTTTACTGTATTTGTTAGCCCGCGCCTCGGAGCATCTTTCCCACGCCGTTTCTTCACGGATGAGATGTGTAGAAAGAGCGCAAACCTTCTCCTTTTGTCTTCTTTTGTATTTCTCGGGGTTTGTGTTTAACACTCGGGGTTAGTTGGCCAGCGGGACGCCTGCTGTGTGCGTGTATGCGCGTTCATGTACTACAGTTCTGCTCGAGGGAAGCGCTGTGGGAGATTAAAAGCTGCGGTTAGGAGGTTTTGCTGTTTCAGCAGCGCCCAGCGGTTTTAAGGACACGAAAAAGCGACTCGGAACAGTTACAGTAGCCCAGCCCCGTTAAATTACCCCTCGGCTTTCAAAATTAGAGAATGGGGTTTAAATCTATTACAGGCGACTTTTTTCAAAAAGGCTTTAGTCAGAGATTTCGGTGCCAAGTTTGGCAGCCGAGGTTCGTTTTGTGAAGCAGGCAGTCGTCCAAAAGCACAGAATGGCTTTTTACACACTGGGGTGAAAGACTAAGTCTAGCTGGCTGTTTGGTGGAAGAAGTAGTAAATGCTCTTGAAAATAACACAGATCAATAATACATCAACCGAAGGAAAAATCTGCATTAAGTTCATAATGAACTGTATTTTAAAGCTTGTCAAATAACTAACACTATTGTCTTTGTTATTTTAGGTGAATGCCAATGGACTGAGCTGCACCGATCACGTCGCCCGTGTCATTCAGTGGGCAGACGCAGTAGTTCTGGTCTATTCTGTGACGGACTGTCGAAGCTTCGACCTCATCGGCCAGCTCCACCAGCTTGTTAGCTGCACACACACGGACCGGTCCACCAGCGTGCCCATCATCCTGGTGGCCAACAAATCCGACCTTCTCCACGTCAGGCGGGTGGACGCTCAAGAGGGTCCGCTGCTGGCTTCTGCGTTAGGTTGCTCCTTCTATGAGGTGTCTGCTAGTGAGGACTACAGCCAGGTCCACGGTGCCTTCCACAGATTGTGCGTGGATCTGGCCAAGCAGCAGCCTCGGCTCGTGACCCCCACCAATGCAGCTTCGTCTGGGACGGAGAAGAAAAGATCGCCCCTCATCCCACGACCCAAATCCCCCAACATGCAGGACCTGAAGAGGCGCTTCAAACAGGTGCTTTCAGCCAAAGTCCGGACTGTCACGTCAGTGTGAAGATTTGAGGAAGGAGGGTGTGTGAATAAAAGCCAAAGAAGCTGAAAAGTGCAGGATTGAGAGAGAAGGATCTGAGGAGGAGATCTAAGGAGAGCAGCAATGCTGAATGTATAGATCTCGCTCTTTTGAAGTTCCAGAGTCCTGTTGCTGATCGCGGACCAGTAACAAACAGAGGCCCCTGAACCTTGACCTCTGATTGTGTCATGGTTGATGAAAAAACAGAGGCTGTAACCTGAACTTTCCACTTGACAATCTCAGTGCTAGTGGACACTTGCTGCTGTCACATATAGCTATGTGGACACCGCAGAAATCTGGGAGATGTTTTGGCACCTTAAAGAGGGACATCGATAGACTCGGTGATAGAACTGAATGAAACATACGTACACTATATAATACAGTTCGCCTGTGAATTTTTAGATCGTTCTCATGGCAACAGAGACCTGAAGGCTGAATTACTATTTTAAGAATTCCATTTCTAAAAAGCCAGTTTTCTTTTTTCTTGTGGTCAAAGCTTTCACCTCTTTTTGCAGAGGCGGTCTGAATGCAGGCATTGTTAAAGGACAAGGTACTCAAGCTGAGCATACAAAAAGTGTGTGTGTGTGTATGTGTTTATCTCTTGCACCGTCTACGGTCCTATTCTTGTGTACGAGGTCAGAATATTTCTGGTTTTGTGTAAAAACTGTGCTTTGTGCCACTTTTCTATAGTGGAGACTTGTTTTGTAAATGCACTTTAAAAAAAGCCAAGTGGGCTAGAGCTCAGAGTTATTTATTTATTTGATCATTTTGTGATGGGGAAATAAAGATTTTTAAGAAAAATATTCTATTGGTTCTGATTTTTTTTGAGCATCATATCAATTCAACCAAAACATACAAATATACACCGATTAAAGTGATAGTTCACCCAAAAATGAAGTCTTGTCATTTCAAACCGTATGACTTTCTTCTGCAGAACTCAAAAGAAGATATTAAAAAAAACAAGCCAGCACCCATTTACTTCTAATGTATGGACACAAAACCAATGCAATGGGTGCCATTTAACAACAATTTTTAAAATCTCCTCTTTTGTGGAAATTTTCACACTTGGGTGAACTATCCCTTGAAGTCACTTATCCTGTATAAATCAATTCTGCCCAATGTGAATTTCTACACCAGCCCTTTAGATTTACAGTACATGACCAGTTCCACAATGTATGCTAAACAAGCATCCCTAGTCTATGAGTGATGTATTGCACAGGACAAACAATGGATGCACTACCAAGACCACGAAAAGGACATTTTTGTAGCTTTATTGCCCAATCAAGCTATGTAACAGAGTATTGTGCGAATATACATAAAAGTATAAAAATGGATTTTAAACCAGTCTTGCTGATAGGCACCTGCTGGGACAGTTATGAAACCCAAATTAGTTTGTAAAAAATGATTTAAAAATTGCATTTCGAATGCCTGTTTTGCTTCAGATGCACAGCTAGCTCACTTTGAAGCACAAAGCTGTCATAGAAGACAGGGATGATCGAGTCTGAATGAAACTCCTAAGTGTGCAAGTGAGCGAAGAAAAGTGATATCTCTTCTAAAAGATGTCCACGCCCCTTTTTTGACCTCTGCCCTCTTTCCATCTGTCACTTAATGTCTACCAACACGCTAAACAACAGTGTTAATCGAGTGAAAGATGAGGAGAAAAGGTACTGTGTGCATCACAGTGTGCACATTTGTTCGATCTGTGCACAAAGTTTTCATCACATATGTGAGAGAGTGAAATGTGCAGATTTACACTGTGCTGAATGTGTGAAAAATAACGACTACCATTCACTGCACTCATACACACAAACACGAGTATACACACCGGGCCAATCATACACACTTTATTTTAGAGAAATAGTATTTGTGTTTATTCCAGTAATAGGACAAGACAAACTTTTAGGTCACACTCCGATGTCAGGTTTGAGTCTGTCTGTGTTGAACAGTAAGTGGGGGACATCAGCAGGTTTCAGCATTCTGGTGGCCATTACTAGTACCTGAAAAAAAACAAAAGAACCCGTTTAGACAGTCCACACACACACTCAGCAATCCGATCACCAGACAGACAGAAACTCAAATGGTCTATTGATTGAGCTCTCTCGGATTTCTTGCTGTATATTTGTGATGGTTCAGGAGCCCTGCAGTAACTTTTTATTTATTTATGGGTTGTAACTATTGGACACGGACTGTTTTTCTGTCTTTCCCAAATCCTGAATCATACCGTATAGGGTTGAAACAGGACAATTGGTACAATGAGCACTTCTGAGTGACTAATCACTAGATGTGTCAAAGTTTGTGCAATCAAATCTCTGAAAGATATTTGGCTTGAGGCACTTCTAAGTAAAGCACAGATTGATGAGCAGAGTTCTTTGAAACCGGAAAGGTTTTGTAATGAAGCTATTTTCTACTATCTCTATGTACTTTGTTCTTGTTTAGTCTTTTAGTGCTTTATAAAAGTTCACATCAATTTGCTATTCATTTATCTTGAATGAGGTTCTGGTTTATTGCACGTCTATTGTTGTAAACCTGCACGTGAACAGCATTAAAAAACAAAAATGGATTGTGGTTGGCTGATTTACATTTCAATCAATTGGTCTCCTGTCTAGTTGGACTTTTCTTGGGTAGAATAAGCAAGCAAGTATACTGATATGCATATTATTAGTAAAGAAGATAAACAAGACTGCATATGATCGCCTCTGCTGACGCAGATGTGCTGAGGTGAAGAGATGCTTTATATTATATGGTGGAAATATGACAATGATTCATTTAAAAACAGGGATTAACAGAATCCATGGGTCCATGTCATTTACAAGAAGTCTAATAGTACACTTATTGGTCGTTGTGTGTTGTAACTTTATTGAGAACTAGATTCCCTAAATTCCCAGTATCTCTCTCACACACACAGTTGTAGGTTGGGGTCAGGCTGTGGGTGGGCTTTCTATTCTCTGAGGGTTTACTCTCTGCTTTCATTATTTTTGATTATTTATGACATCAAACTTTGATCAACAAAAATCTTTTCATACTCACTCGACACAGTTACATCTCTATTCATTCAAGCAAGCACATGACACACCTATTATTGCTTAATACAAAGGGTTCTGTAATGTTTATAGGAAAGGGTCCTGTTATTTAAGCTAGAAACACTACAGAAAGGAAAAACCTATGGTGTACAATGGTATCGCTCATAATAGTCCTTTTAACAAATGTGAAGCTTGAGAATTCGACCTGACACTGTCATTCTTCAATGTCAGTTTATAAAATTGTATAAAAAAAAGTATAAAATTGTATAAAATGTGTTTACTTCATATATGTGTATGTGTAAAAGATTATGAAAATATTTATGAGATGCTGATTTCGAATGTTCTTGTTAATATGTTATCATACACTATATATGCAGTAAATGTATTATATCTAGATATAGAAAGTTATCATATATTGTTCATCAAGCCCCATTTGATTTATTCTTTCTTTTATAATTAAGGAACTATTTTAATAATAAAAATTCTGCTGTGACAATGACAATTTCAACAAGTGTGCTCCTAGTAAGCAAAGAGGATACTAAAATATTATCCTGTTTCTATGATTTTGTAAAGTAAGCAGCTGAATTTGAGGTATAGTTAACAAATGTATATTTATAAAAACAATACATTTCAAATAACACATTAAAATAAGATTGATGAGATGGCAGTAATTAATTTACTATTACTTAAAGGGATTGTTCACCCAAAAATGAAAATTCTGTCATGAATCTCTCTCTATAAATTTCTTTGTTTGGTTAAACACATAGAAAGATATTTGGATGAATGCTTGTAACCAAACAGTTCTTGGACACCACTGACTACCATAGTAGGAAGAATTACAATGGTAGTCAAAAGTACCCCAAAACTTTTTGCTGTCCTACATTCTTTAAAAAAATCTCATTTTGTGTTCATCAGAACAAAAAAAATGTATACAGATTTAGAACAACTCATTTTAAAACAAATCACAGAATTGGGTGAACTATCCCTTTAAATGCTATATTTATCTATATTGCTATACTTTTTATGAAAAATCGCCCATTTCATTTAAATTGGATTTAAGCTTATGTCCACATGCTTTATTTTAAAGTGACGTATGGTGCATTCAAGCTTTACATTTGATCAGTTTGCGTCTTCTTTGGGAATCAGACCCCCTACTGTTTGCACTGTTAACTCAATGCTCTATCAGTTGTGGTTAAGCTTTTACCTATTGATTATCTATTAAGAAATAAGTAATATCTAATGTATAAAGAATAAGTTAAAGAGGAGTATGACTTCCCACCTGAGTGCCAGACTTATGGGTGGAAACAACTTCACGGATGAGGCGGAGTTCTGATGGCGTAACTCCACCCACCAGGAAGAGAAACAAGAGTGGATGATCGCTTGGATGGGGCCGATTGACCTGTATGAAGTATCCCAGAGAAAAAATAAAGATTAAACATATGCACAAGTATACATAACCATCCTCTTACATAAACAAATAAAACAAAGGAAAGTGGCAAGTGTCTGTTAAGCAACTGTCATTAAAAATGTAATTTTGAACATCTCTTGTACATTTGTGTATTTATTATTAGAGTTCCACACACAACAGCGGACACACACAATTCTCAAAGGGCACCTGGACACATGCGAGCACGCTCTCGCACATGTGGATGCTCTATTCGAGTGAGTTTGCGCAGCACGTGGAGTGCCACCGTGCGTGACTAGTGGCTCAGACAAAATGGTACCCTGTGATTGGCCGAAAAAATGAGTGAGTGTTGAATAATAATCAGGCAATTGGGGAGACACAGGCATGAGGGCAGATCTCAAAGCGAGGATGTGCTGCCACGTGGACCCTAAACTGGCAGGGACAAACATGTGTAACCACTACTATATTGCACATTGCAGGTGAATAAAGAAATCCCATTATCCCATTCCTATGTGTAAACACACTCACAGAACACACACAACGCCATCCCATGAGGGGGATGCACACAGCTTGTACATGTGCATCAGTATCAATGTGTTCACATACATTTTAGAAAAAACAGAAGCGATGTATTTCCACAACTCCAACAGTCACCTTATATCTAGTATCATCTAGTATTAAGTATGCATAATTTATCAGAGATTTAGACATTTTTATATTCATCCAAGCTTTAATCCATAATGTTTTTCCAAAAATCAGTTAGTAAGCAAGTACATAAACAAATCAGTGTATAGAAGCTTACATGAGCTAAAAATCGAGTTAGATTTTGTGGGAAATGTCAATTTGATGTCATCGGAATATCCTGAAATTTTTGTTTCAAACTGAGATTATAGAGAAAAGTCACGGATTGAGGCGTTATTAAGACATGAAAACCAAAATAATGTATTTGTTTGTGATGAAAATCATTCTACATAACGTAAAGAACAATCACTGATATATTTATTTTTGACAGAGTAATGTCATATCAAAGATTGAAATAATAGTGAAATTAATGCTTGAAATCCAATTTTGATGCTTATCTCATAATTAGAATTTTTTTTCAAGTATTGTTACGAATCAGAAATGCCTGAATGAAGAATGTCCAGCTTTGAAACACGTGCATAATGGCTTATTGAGAGATGTGTGGTTGAGCGTGTACCTTCATAAACATGCTGAAGCCAGTCTTGAGAAGGTCAGTGAATCCCCCTGACATGTGCTCTACATCGGGGCATTCACGTTTGTCAGGGTGGAAGATCTCCTCTAACACCTGCTTAAGGAATGGGCGGTACGTAGCCTATACAAAACAAAAAGAAACTCAACATTTAATGTACGGGTTTGATGAATTCCTGAATAAATCCTGGGATTTTAAGAATTATGCAAAAAAATACTCGGAAGACGTTTTTCGCTCCACCCATACACAAACACTCCACAGGTATCCTACAGCGTATGTTGATTTCAATAGGCCTATTAGTATGCAAGAGGTGAAATCTTTCGGTTTTTAAAGAAAAGAATGCCAGTTGGCTCGTGATTATAGCTGCGAGGATTATAAGATATGAACGGAGTATCAATGAGACAAAAAAGTGTAACAGTCAGAGCATATAAGCATCTTTTAAAGTGACAAACAAGAAACTGCATTAAATTACTACAGTAAAAAAAATGTTTTCACAGAACAATCAGTTCTATTCTATTCTATTACAACAAATCCAAAACACAATGTTGTGGACTCCCTAAAAAGTCTGTTTATAGTTTTTGCACTTCTCCTGTAATATTTTTGTTTGTTGTGAAGCTAGTGAGTGTGGAGGCAGACAAAAGCTGGTTTAAAAGTGAGGGTCATTCAAAGCAGTTATTATCCACGGCACATACAGCAGCAGCGGGGGCCTGTGGAACTGAAGACCCTTTAATGTGATGATTCACGATTTCCCTGAATGTCAATGTAAAACGGTGCCACACTAATCTACCCCTACTGTTTAACTTCTCAGATATGGCACCAAAATAGTGCTATTGTCAAGATATTCACTCTGTTTGCTTGCGTGTGCTACAAAAATGGAGCAGATAAATGTGAAGTAGTGTTGTGTTTGAGAATATGTGGGTGCATGAGTGTGAACAGAAAAATAACAATTTAAAGAATGTGTTTTTATACGAGGTTCAAGCGAAACAGGGTTTAGGAATATAATGAAATGCTTTAGCATGACCTGACCTGCTCAACCTTACACACCCAGACACGGGTTTCCAGTAAACACACACACACACACACACACACACACACACACACACACACACACACACACACACACACACACACACACACACACACACACACACACACACACCTGTCAAGACTGTGTTTGTTTCATGAATCTTGAAACCAGCGCCTGGGGATACAGATTTCATACCTGCCCATGATCATGCGTGCCATATGAGCCAAAGACTCGCCCTTATTAATGTGTTTAATAGGATAAAATGTGGCGCCTTGTAGGTGTGAATCAGGTCTTGAATCAGATCTCTCCCCGTCTGACCCATGCGTGTGTACCTTCTACACGGGATGATTGACAATGTCTGTACCAATTCTGCTCTTACCATAAATGAGTGATGAAATCCTGCTCTTTAACACCAAGCCCCTCCCACTACACATATGACCATATAAGGGTAGATACGGAGGAAAGCACTTTGTTTACAACAGAAGCATCTAAATGATTCATTAAATCACATCTGGCCTTTAAACTCCTCATCAGGGAGCGAAAACAACTCAAAATCAACACCACGCTATTCAACAACACCAGGGACCTTTCTACGCACACCCATACGTATACTAAACAAGTCACGATTTCCCGAATGGAAAACACCCACTGAATATGGACATTCTTATCGAAATGAGTCATTTGAGAACTTACCACGACCGATATTGCAAACGCTAAATGAATTAATTACATTTATGGCAAAAACAAAGTAATTACGTGCTTTCCCAGGTCACCCCAACACGCCTGTAACATGTTTGTCAACACTTGAGTTATGAAGATGAGGGGAGATGAGCGTCTGTTGAGTCAGGCACCGATTTATACAAGGTATATTTACACAAACCATAAATAAAGCAAAACACGCAAGATTTAATGACATCACAACATGACATTTTCTCTGGATATTGTCATTTATTGGAAGTTGGGGAATCCTTTTTTAAAGCGTATGATATAGATGACTTCGTAAGATGTAAACACTGGTCCAGAAGCACTTCCTGTATACATTTTTTTAATAATCTTACATATACAATTAAATAATAAAGATATTTGTGTAACATCTTCTTTTGGTTACATGTTCTGTTGGTTGTATTTTGTTCAAACGTTTGTGCAGTGTTAAAAAAAATGTTGTTTCAGTAGTATCCCAAAATAACATGCATTAGATAAATTTAGCCTGATGATGCAGAACCACTGTTAGATCAGTCCTCTAAAAAAACGAAATGTAATATGAAAGATTATTCAAACCAGTAGGCTAAAAAAGAAGCACATTGAAAAAGCTTGCTGTTCTCGAGTGACTCATGTATTTTCATGGAGTGCATTGATGATGTGTTTTGTTAGAGAAATAGATTGTGGGTAATAGAGAGATGAGAGTCCTGTTGCTCCACTCAAATTCACAATCCTGGATGGGTCCTTATTAGTTTAGTAATACAGATGAAGCAAAAAATAAACCTGTAAAATGTGTAGATGGCTAAGTTCAAACTTGAATTTAAAGGGACAGTTCACCCAAAAATAAAATTCTGTCATGAATTTCTCTCTAGTTGTTCCAAACTTGTATACATTTCTTTGTTTGGTTGAACACAGAGAAAGATATTTGGAAGAATGCTTGTAACCAAACAGTTCTTGGCCACCATTGACTACAATAGTAGGAAAAATGACAATGGTAGTCAAAAGTGCCCCAGAACTGTTTGCTTTCCAACATTCTTCAAAATATCTATTTTTTGTGCAAAAAAAAAAATGTTTTAACCTTAGTCTAAATTTATCAAAAAGTCTAACATTTTACACTGGAAATCTCTTGGCAATTAAAGCTAAAGTTAAGCGCATTGCATTTGGGATACTATACAAAGCAGAGTATGCTATGCTCTGTTGTTTGCACATCTATTGTATGCATACAGAAAGTTTGCAACACAGTCACAGATACTGTGCAAACTACAGACGTATGAAAACTTACCAACTACTGCCTGTGTTTGTTAGAAATGATAAGTAGATTCATAAAAGAAAACAAAAACCCAAACACACACAAACACAATGCGTGTAAATAAGTTATGAGGACAGAATACATTAGCAAGGAACATTCTTGGACAATGAGTCTCGTCAAAGTCACGCAATGTACCAAACTTCTGACCATACTCTGTTAAGCATCCAACACGTCAGGCACAGAGAGGGGGTACATGTGTTTTTGAGTAAATACTCACATTTAGACGTCTGAGCTTTGGTGTTGACGGGTTTTTGTGAGAGTGTTAAAGCTCAAAGTGTGCGTCTCTGTACATGTGTTTCCTTAAGTATGTAACCGGATCTCTCTATAGCTGATGTGTGTCAAACACGCAATGACCACCAATAAAGAGATACAGCACGAAACACTTTTAAAAATGGGGGTCTTTGTAAACCTTATGCTTAAAGGGACAGTTCGCGCGCGCGCGCGCGCGCACACGCACACGCACACACACACACACACACACACACACACACACACACACACACACACCATTATTTACACAAACACAAAAAACAAAAACTGAGAAATGTCTAAATGGTTTTGTGTCCATACAATGGAAGTCACTGAGAGCTATTGTTGTTTGCTTACCAACCATTTTCAAACAAATTTCTTTTGTGAAAATCATACAAATTTGGAATGACATGAGGGTGTGAAAATGGATGGATTTTTAATTTGTGGGTGAACTATCCCTAAGGGAAACAAAATCTTCAAAACCGGTAAAGGTAAATGAGATATGATGATCATGATGGCCGGATATAATGAGAAATGACTTAAAGAGGGAATATGAACAGTGAGTGACGGGAAACTATTCAGGGCAAAGAGTGGGAATGGCATTAGAAAACAACAGAGGTCAAACTCAAATTTATCCCCATGAGAACAGCAAGGGTCCTGTTTCCATGGAAAAATATAATGTGAAACAGCACACTAAAACAGTCTGTACAGTGCCAGGACCAGAAGCCCAGTCAAAACCAGTTGAGTGTTCAAATGCAATATGACCTTTTGCTATTCATAGCTAACAGAACACAACATATACGCACAAAGTTTTGACATTTTTCTGCCAGCACTTACATTTTTCCTGTGCCCCATTCATTAAACGTTTTTCCAGCGTCAACATAGCATTTTCCACTGTCAGTTTAGCATTTTTATCACTCATTGCGGTTCAAATCCTTTAAAGGGTCAAATATCTAAAGAAGCGATCAGAGGCCCACAGCTGCCAAACAGTTTTACTTCCCAACAGCGTTTTTCAAGAGACTTCTAACACGACAGATAGGATTTTGTTGATGAAAACAATGATTCAAAAAATTCTACTATACTATTTCTTTCCATGCAACAAACATAACAAAACAAAGAAGGTTTTCACATCCGGTTTGTAGCATTCGTGGTGGTGATTAAATATCGCGTTTAACTACATTTAAAGGGATAGTTCGCCCGAAAATGAAAATTTTACTCACCCTCTCGACATTAACCTGTACCCTCATGTTATTTCAAACCTGCATGACTTTCTTTCTTCTGCAGAACACAAAAGAAGATTGTTTTGAAGAATGTTGGTAAACGAAAACCAGTGGTTTCCATTGACTTGCATTGGTTTTGTGTCCATACAATGGGGACCAATGGTTTTTGGTTACCAACATTCTTCAAAATATCTTCTTTTGTGTTCTGCAGATGTGTTTTTGGGTGAACTATCCCTTTAACACATTGTACCATGTTTAAAATCCTGCATCAAAACCATCACAAAAATGTATATCAAGAAAAATGTCAATTCCATTTATAAAAACCACCGACTTGTTACTCTGAGAACACTGACCATATTTTGGTGAAACATGTAAAACAACCATAAAAAATTGACTGAAACAGAAGAGCACAGATTGTGACCAACACGCTCTTTATACATGTAAAAAGACATTACAGCATTACATAATCCTCTTTTACCCTCAGCGCACTAAACGCTCTCAGAGGTACAAGAGAGGTTCAGTTCACCCGTACAAAACTGAGTTAAAAGGCTGTGACGCACATGGGCTTACAGTAGAGAAAGACAGTCACAGACAGTCTGTCATCGTGTTGCATTAATGCAGAAAGTTAAAAGCCTGACAGGACAGACGATCATTAATATCTGTATGAATCACAGATACTGTTATTTAGATACAGCCAGTTTCCAGAATGAACCATCCTTGATGGGTGAACATCTGCTCGATACATCTCAGAGAAACTGCACATTGCGTTATTTCTTCCTCTTATTTTTGTGGCTAAATGTGAAAAATATTCCACAAATGTCTCGTCACATGGAGTTGCGGGAAGAAGAAAACTTCCCGGCATCCTAGATCTAGACCTTTGATGGTAACTTTTCCACTGAGGTAAAATTTGCTAGCAGGCATGCGAGTCGTGACAGATGTGTTCTTTGGTACACAGTGTGTCAGGACTTATAACAGCAAGAGTTTGATGATCATTATGATTTTTCACATTTGGTTCTTGGTGTTACATTAGGACCTTGTATTTAAGAGACACTAGACAGACATGTTTGTTTAAAAGTTCACTTCTCCTTTTTTCTTGCAGGCAGGTCAGATGTTAAAATGTGCTGTTGCGTGCTTGAGAAACGTAAATTACACGTTATATAAATGTCACTTAGGGGTCACTGACCTGATGTACTCCGTCACTGGGGCTGTACACAGAGCTGAACTGCTTCAGGTGGTCTCGGGCGTGACTGATTCCCCTCAGCGTCTCAAACACGTTCTCCAGAGCAGAATGAGCTTGTTCCATTGTCAGTTCCTCAGGGCTGGAGACTCCTAGGCACACAGATATAGAGAAGAACATTAGGAGGGAATTTACTGAACAGTTGTGCAACTTTTATATGCAGTGTCACAGAGGAGACCGGCAGATTTTTGGTAGGCAGGTATTCTGGCTGGTTAGGTTGGTTTTTACTGCCTGGTCTAGTTGGGTTTACCTGGTTTATCAGTTGGTCACCCAGCTAGAAGTACCCGAAACCTCTAAAACCAAATAAATCAGCCCTGCTGAAAAAACATAGAAACCCAAACAGAAATATAGTGGTTTCTTTGGAATATCAATACAACCAATAGCTTTTCCATAAAAACCATTACAAAATTATTTTTGTTGTGTGTTTTGGGCATTATTCCAATAGGATTTAACATCTACCAATAGAATCTATCACATACCAGTAGACACCATTATAGTTTCCATTAAAACCAATACAAATCCCTTTAAAACTATTAAAACCATTACAACTTCTTTAATGGTTTAGGGTTAGGGTTCATAATGGAATTTCTGTGATGGTTTGAAAAAAAACCATAGAAACCATTAAAGAAGTTGTAATGGTTTTCATGGTTTAAATGAAATTGTATTGGTTTTAATGGGAACTATAATGGTGTCTACTGGTATGTAATAGATTCTATTGTTCAGATGTTAAATCCTATTGGAATAATGCCCAAAACACACTACAAAATGGAATTCTGTAATGGTTTTAATGGAAAAAGCTAATGGTTCATAATGGTATTTTAATGGAAAACATTAGAATTTCTGTGATGGTTTTTATTGAGTTTCTGTTTTTTAGCGGGGATTTTTTTCAGCAGGGAATATAAAACCATCACAGAAATTCTAATGGTTTCCATTAGAAACTATTAGCTTTTTCATTAAAACCATTACAAAATTCCTTGTCGTAATGTGTTTTAGGTATTAATCCATTAAGATTTATTGGTGTCCTATTTGATCCCATCTGCCAGATAATACCCCACCAATCAAATCCATCACATACTAGTAGACACCATTATAGTTTCCATTAAAACACAATACAAAAATACAATTCCCATTATAACCACCTCTCTCTCTGACTCTCTCTCTGGCCAATACATTTCTTACATTTATTTATCCAGTAGATGCTTCTATACATGGTGTCCTATAAATTAAGTTATACAACAAACTTGATGATTCCTGAGGAGGGTAGTAACATAAGAATAACAAAATAAGAAACTAAGGTGAGTCACAGGCCAGAATGCTAAGGAAAGTAAGACATTGTAAAAAACAGACAACAGAGACTGTTTTGGTAATAGGAACTCATTGAGAATTCAGAAGTCTCATGAGACGACACACACAAGGCATTCACATGCACAGAAACAGAAGTTGTCTATGGTTGTATGTAGGTGTTTGTAGGATGTAGTGGGCACTGTACATTAGACCGAATTGTGTTGCTGAAGAAAAGCCTGAGGACAAAAGCTCTTTCATTGGGTGAAAAGCTTGTGAACTAATCTAACTTTAATATGCACTTACTAAATTCAAGTTAGAGACGGTGTGTGAATTATGCAACAACTTGAGACAGGGTTTACTTTTTAAAGAAATGACTGCAGGTAATTTCATGACAATGTAAATTGTTGTTTAGCGGCTCTTGCTAAATTAGCTATATGTCAATTATCTAAAAGACAAATAACAATGTTTTGGTGATGTTAATGTCATATGTAAATCTATATAAAATGTTGTTTTTGAAACACCTAAACTTCAAACTTTTGTTTGACTTTTTTAGTGGGTTAAAGCATTAACTGTGAATGAGGGTCAGAACCCCCACCTGAATGCCCCCATAATTCATCCCTTGGTTGGGAAAAAGCCCAATGGAATGGAAACATGCCGTGTAGAAAAGAGAGAAAGCGTAAGCAAAGGTGTTCGACAAAAACAAACTTTGTTGTCATTCCAATACCACTGATAGTGCTGAAAGAAAAGAAAGATGGATGGAAAGGCCTGGGTGGGTGAGCGACATGTGTGGGTGAGGCTGGCACATGATCTTGTGCCTGCTGTGGAATGCAAGAGCTATGTAATAAAAGACAGACGCCCATCCTTCATCCAGATCCAAACAAACTCGCACCTGAGGAATAAGACATTCAGCTCTGCCAGTCAAACACCTACGGTCCTGCCAAACCCGCAGTCCTGAGCACAGACCAGCTGGATCGGTACACTTGTGTAACACTACAAGAGAGGAAAGACCTTCCAGTGGATGCATTAGCATTGAGGATTAGCAATGACAGAGAGGCATGTTCTCAAATGGAATATAAGGACTAGATCACTTTTTTAAAAATAATTTAAATGTCTTTTTTAGTGTTATGTATTATGGTGCTGTACTAATATTATTGTACTAAAGTGGAATAGAGAACACAATGTGCTACAGGGTACTTGCACAATCCGGAGTGGTGATGTGGCAGCCATTAATAACCAGCATGAGCCTGACAAATACAAGTGAGAAAAGTAAGAAAGTATGTGACACTCAAAGCCAAAGTGTTGATACAGACATCAACACATTTGACATACCAGTTGGGTGTTCCTATAACTTGGTTCTATATGCAAACGGCAGAAGCAAACAGTAGTGACAAATGTACTGTAAGTTGCTATGGATAAATGTAACTGATAGAAGTACTTAAGACACTCTATCTGGATTTTGCATATAGGTCTCACTCTGTAGGACACAGCGTTTCCAGGAGCAGAGATGAAAATCCCTGGTTCATATGATCCATGCACTGTGTTTCAAATCTTGTGCATCAGTATTCACCAGATATCAGTCCTAAGGAAAAGACAAATAATACAAAAACAAAACAAGACCAAAACTAGGGAGAAGATATGTTATAAAAGATCATACCCTTTTTGACTTCAAGGCCCATCAATGTCGAATATTTGCAGGCACCTCACTAACAATTTCTACCCAATAAAATATTTTAGAGCTTGGCATACACAGAAAGATGTATATTTGTTTTAAAAATATTTTATATATATGACACATTGATCTTTAGTTATTTTAATGCTTCTTTTTAAGTATTTGAAGTCATCCTGAGCCCCCCTTGGAAGTTTGTTGAGCCCCCCTAGTGGGCACCGGTCCTCTGATTGAAACAACGCAATATGTCATTAAAGGTATAGTTCACCCAAAAATGACAATTCTGTCATCATTTACTCACCCTCTTGTCATTTCAAACCTGTATGACTTTCTTCTGCAGAACACAAAAGAAGATATTTTTAAGAATGTTGGTAACCAAACCTTTCTTTTTTTGTGTGTTCTACAGAAGAAAGAAAGTCATATAAGTTTGAAATGACAAGAGGGTGAGTAAATGATGACAGAATTTTCATTTTTGAGTGAACTATCCCTTTAAGAGTTCTTTTGTAACTGAGCCTATGTCTGCAGAGTCTCAGTCATAACTATGACTTGACCTCTGCATGGCCCGATACCACATCATACAGCTACTGTTTTTATGAATGTATACACAACGATTATGCAACGCTTCTCAGTACATTGCGAGTCTACTGCCCTAACTATTCATTTAGGCTTCTGAGATTGTAGGCTTCATGAACGGGTTACTGCGTATAGCCGTGCAGAACGTTTACTGTAAATATGCCATCCTGTGTTTAGTACAGCAGGACATATACATGCAGAACTCATGCAGTCTACCTATGGATGGATGGGTTCACTTTGTGGCAAAATGAAATACTGCTGTGTGAACACTGTGTGCCTGCAGAGATGATGCGTGTGTGCGTGTTTTCGCAGTTATATAACCCACTCCACAAATACCTTTTGGGGAAAAACCCAACACAAACAGCCCTCCGTGTGTTTGTGTGTATTTGTGTAAAGCCAGAATCTGCATTCGGTATAAATATTTATTAATAAATGTTAATTCTGTCGAGATCTAAAACCAGCGTACTATTTTATTCAAACCACCTAGAGGTGTTTTTTAACCAGGTCCTGAGAGACGGCAACAAGTGGTTTTTAGATCTCTGTTAGATGGTTCAAGAAATCCCGACATCATAATAAAGGTAGAGAGGGCATGACTAAGCCTCTCTCTCTACTCGCTCTCTCAGGACATTATCTGTGTGTTATGACCATATCAGCCCAAATATAACTGCTTTCATATTTAGCTGTTGAGTGTTTGTTTTGGTTTGCGTGTTTTCTTTTGCGTATGTTATGCTATTAACACTCTTCTGTCTCTGCTCCTTTCTCTTGCTCTGTTGCTCCTGACAGCTCACTGGGAGATAAGGATGGAGGGATGCAGGCAGATTCGGATGTGAATGTTTGTTTTTCCAGAAGATGAAAAGGTTCTGTAAATATAACATGCCTGAGGAAAATCTAGGCATCTTGGGGAGACAAACAAGTGTGGTTTTGTGAATTTGCATGTATAATGCATTTAGTAACAGAATGTGTTTATATTTGTGTATATTTTCATTTTCTTCCTCCAAGGTACATATACATATAATTGTTTTTACATTTTTCTTATCTTTTCTCTTTTTTATCTGAAGTGATCAAGAAAAATACATTTCTCATGAACTGCTTTAAAGTGGTGTCAAACACTGAAGCACTCAAGTTATATAACATTTCTTTTGCATGTATGTTATTGCTCTGAATGAAACAAACCAGTGATGTCTGAAATGCAATACTTGTTTTCATCTGGTTCTTTTGAATGATTCGTTTGACGCGATTCCCAAAGAATTCCCAAATCCCCGACTGTAAAAGAGAACTTTATTTTTCAGTAAAACTGTAATGAAATTACAACTCTCTGAAACAAACCACCTGCACAAATGTATTTGATAAAAAGCATCAAATATGTGAAACAAAAAGAAAACCTAACAACTTCACTTAAAAACCATACTGTACGGAAAAACATGTACTTAGAATGTATATATTCTAACCTACAATTCATATTGTTGTGTCTGCAATTGCTCCAAGTAGGAAAAAATCATGAGTTCTGCAGCAGACGGGTATGCGTGTGTGTTTATATGTAGCCACAGACGGTCGTTTGAGCATGTGCCAAAAGAAACAGCGTGTCGGGCGATTGGGTGTTGGCTGCGGTTTAGATGGTAATGGTGATCACAACACCAAATCCTGAGACACAGCCAGGTGCTGGTGTGAGGACAGACGGGAAACACACACACATGTGCATATCTCCCCCATTCTCCTCTCACGCAAGCCCCTGCATTTAAAATACAAACACAAATACAAAAAGTGCGTGAGTATGTATGTAATAGTCAGTTTTGTCTGGGTTTTGATCTATAACCAGGGGAAGAACAGATGCTTAACTTTATAAACACAGACAAATACCGTGCCTGCCTTAACCGACCAACAGAGCATGTAAAGTTCAGAGAGAAATGAAAGAGATGAGGAGAAAGATGCATAATTGTGTAAATGTGTTTGAAAAACTCTCATTTAAAGGAATCTGCGTGTAAAACACGATCTGGTCACTCCTATTGGGAGAATGAGAGGTGAGGAAGGTGTCAGAACTCTTTTTACCTATTTTTTTGTCAGATATGGTGACCCATACCCGAAATGTGACCTCTGCATTTAACCCAACCAGTGAATAGTGAACACACACACTTCAAGTCATGAACACACATACACCGGGGCAGTGGGCAGCTAACACTGCAGCGCCCGGGGAGCAAACGGGGGTAAGGTGCCTTGCTCAAGGACACGTCAGTTGTTACCTGCCGGTACTGAGAATCGAACCGGCAACCTTCTGGTTACGAGTCCGACTCTCTAACCATTAGGCCACAACTGCCCCAAAAATCTTTCTATCCATTAATCATGAAGATCAATGTAAATCGGCCTCCTTAATAGCTAATGCATTAAGTAATTGTTAACAAATAGCACCTTATTGTAAAGTGTTACCAAAAAAACATATTTTCGGTTGAAAAAAAACAAATAAATTTTGTAGGCAGCCCTCCTAAAATGGTTCCGAACTTCCGGCTAAGAGGAATGTAAACACCTCAATAAATGTCCTTACTTTCTCCTCACAGAGGCACGCAAGGGTCTCTTTAGTCTCAAGTTACTATTAATAGCATTGCTCTGTTTAGTAATAGAAAAGATCTATTTCAGCAAAGGTAAGCAGGAGGAGGATGTGTGTGTGTGTATTCATGCGTTGCCATGTATAAGTCCATAAATGAAGAGTGTTGTCTTTTTGGCATGGGAATAAGAATATCTTTGTATAACGTTAATCTGCTAAGGAATTCTGGTTCAGAACTGGAAATGCTGTTGCACGCTTCAATGCCATCCAAACACAGCACTGTTGGAGAGTAAGTATTCAGAAGTATACAGTATGACAATATGCTTGGTGTTAACTGGGAATAAAATCACAAGTCTCAGTCACTATAAGGATTTAAGCCAAAAATAGAGAAACTGACTTTAGAGCAAACACATAAAAAATAAACTTGCCCTACATCTAACTTAAAGGGACACTCCACCCAAAATGAAAATTCAGTCATCATTTACTTGCCCTTGAGTTGTTCGAAAACTGTATACATTTCTTCATTCTGCTGAACACAAAGGAAGATATTTGGTCAGTAACTAAACAGATCTCATTGCCCGTTTACTGCCATAGTAGGGAAAATACAAACTGGGAGTCAATGGGGGATGAGATCTGTTTGGTTACTGACATTCTTCCAAATATCTTCTTTTGTGTTTTTGCAAAACAAAGAAATTCATACAGGATTGCAACAACCTGAGGGTGAGTAAATAATGACAGATTTTTGGGTGAACTATCCTTTTAATACCATGGTTCTGAATGATAATAATATTCAATACTGTACCTTGGCATTTACATGGTGCTCTGATATACTTTCAATAATACCATGGTATTACCATATACATTCAGTAGTAAGTTATGTAAGTTTGATATAATACACAAGCTGTTGAAAAGTCAAGTTATGGGAATGAATGATAATTCTTTTGTCCTTGATCTCCTTCTCAAGATCTAATGGAAAACACACGACTAAATTAAGCCTGGCTTAAGGAATTGTTCAAATGACAGAAAAATGCCACACATTCCCTTTCTCTCTAATGCTGACTCTTACTTGTACCCTCTCAGTGCAGCATTCCTGCAGCTTTAAACTTTAACAGAGAATTAAATAACTTAGTAAAACTGTTTAGATGTGTGTGTGTGTGTGTGTGTCAAAGATAAAGGATCAATACTTCTCCCCAAAGCTGTATCAGCATTGCATTATCTACCAGACCTCTTGTCCCGCAAAATACACCAAACATCATCAGATGGTACACCTGTTTGCAGGATGCCCACAATAATGCCATCTACATTCCGTAAGGTTGGCAAGAACCCTACATTATTCAACCACATCTGTCAGTAGCTGCAGGAGTCTTCAACACCTCCAAATAATCAACAGCATTGCTGGCTCCCGTTCGACATTCCAGAAGTTGCAAACGATATTTCGGCATTCCATACTTTACACTTCAACACCACCCTGTGTCCTGTAATACAGGTTAAAAACCATTTTCCATATTTTCTCGCTGGGGCAGTTTTATCAGCTAAACCATAGGCCTTAGACACTTAGAGAAGATTGCAAAAATGTATTGGCCGTGTAAGTTTTAACTATAGTATCTAGAGTCATTTCACAGGTTATATGTTTCAAGGGCACAGTAAACTTACAATATATGATAAACTAGATTATGTGCATTTATTTTTATTATATAAATAGGTTGTATGAAAGATTATAAAAATGTCAATTATAGTATAAATAGTATGTTGAGGCATGTTGAATTCGCATTTTCTTCACTTATTTTGAAGGAAAATTGGCTGATTTCTATGTAAAACATGTGTTAATAGTAGTATGTGGCGACAAGCAGACTGCCTTTTACATGAAAAATCTGTTTTTTTCAGAGTTCTTTAATTTAAAAGGCTCTGAATCGGTTATTTTGCCCATACCAAACAATTACAAACAAGTTGTAGACGGACCCAATAATAGCCACGTAAAACCATTGGGAAAAGCTTGGGAAAGATTACAATTCTTTACATCCTCTGCCGGTTCATAATCGTCTCAACTGTCGTCAATGTGCTCAGCTTCAGGAGACTGTGGCTGCCCCATCTGTCCGATCATCCCACTGTCTAAATGGAAAATGAATCACAGGCTGCTTGGCATTCATGCTTCTTGTTAGCTGAAACTCTGCTGACCTTATCTGGTCAGTCAAGCTCTTGATATTACAGCTGAGATCACGACCACAGCCGGGAACTAAACATAAACCAGATTTCTCAAGGCCTTCTTTCAGACCACAACCATACCAGACAAGACCAAGACTATGAAATAAATCACAACTAGTCAAACATGTGGACGCACGTATTCGTGCTCATTATTATTATAGTCATCGTTCTTGGTGTGAACGGTCTTTAAGTCTTTAGATCAAATGGTTAATAGATCAGAAAAGCATACATTCGGTGTGTTTTGACTGTAGGTGACATTGGTATATAACAGTTTAACTTGCAGTTTCTATGATGTGAATCACCTTCTCATATTGTATTAAAAAGTGTTCGAGATCAAAGTCAAAGACAGGAAATCTGTGTTGTTCTCTGAAGTTAAACTTATCCAGGAATTCCGGCAGGAACATTTCAAGCCTCTTTACTTCTGCTACTTTAATCCTTTAAACCATAACCGTTCGGCCCGGGTGCGAGACTCATAATAATCCTTTTAAAGCAAGTCTGGGTGACAGAAAACAACAGAGAAGATGAACAAGAGAGATTTTCGTGACCTTTATTTTAGAAAGCAAACACACAAAGGTGTTCACGGGCAGACATGTGTGTTTGCAGGCAAATGGTAAGGATGGTAGGGTTGTTGCGTGTCATGTGAGCTATTACTTAAGTGTGCGCGCATGCTACCAACTTATGTAGAAAGGAAGATTCATTTGGAGAAATGAAGATCAAAGGGGCTGAGCTTGGAAAGGTTGTGCAAGAGTGTTTGTGCTTTCCTAAATTATTTTTTAGTTTTTTGGCCCAAATCCCATATCTGAAAAAAGAAAAAGCATCTCATGGATTGCTTATAATTGTGTTTGTGTGTACTAGTATGTACAAGTGTCATCCATTTAAGAGAGATAAACAACATACCATGATGTCAGATATCAACAAGTACATTGCAAAGCCTTGTCTGTATGCTTATTTACAAAATACATGGACATTGTACCACAGTATATGTATTGCCGACGCAAACAAGTGTATTCTATGTGTCCTAGTGTTCTGAACTAGGTCAAGATGTAGGGCGCTTCATTTCAAAGAGTGCTTTCACATAAGAAAAATACACTGAGAAAGCCTGAAAACGATTTCTACACAGAAATCTTCAAGCCCCCAAAAATATCGCAAGCTCTCAAAGTATAAACCAATCATAAAAATATAGCAGCTAGCAATTATGGTCTTATTAATAACGCTGAAAAATGACAATGGTATAGTGCCCCAGAACCATTTGCTTTCTACATTCTTTAAAATATCTTCAGTATATAAAATGATTTTTCTTACTATGGTAGTCAATGGTGGCCAAGAACTGTTTGGTTACAAGCATTCTTCCAAATATCTTCTGTGTTCATCAGAACAGAAATTTATATTTGGAACTCAAGGGCGAGTAAATGAGGACAGAATTTTTATTTTTGGGTGAACTGTTACTTTAGGTTCCTCTAAAACTGGAGGTGCGTGTGTTGAGCACTTGTATTAGTTCAAAGTGATTACGTTTGATCGGAAGTATAGATCTAAAACAAAGGCAGTATGCAGTACATTTAGCACACAGCCTCAATTACGGCTGTCACGCTATGGAGCTTCTGTAAGTGTAAAGCTGGTAGTGTAGTATATTTCGAGTATATACTCTTTTCTATATTTCAAGCAGCTTACATGTGGTAAAATATTACCATGGACGTGTGCTCTAGGTTTAGTGCTTAAAAGTAATGTTTTCTTTGTTGTTGTAAGGAAGCGACTTGTGCATGACATTTTGTATATTTGAGGAAAAAGCCACAATTGCTTGATGACGACGCCAACGGGCAAATGTAATTGGGCATTTAGTGGAAACTTAGCATTTTGTTTGCCAGTAACAGCTGTGTGCACATGCTGGACAGTTTGCATACTCTTCATACAGTACAGTTGGTGACATACAGTAAAAGACACAAAGTATGAAAGCTTAAAATTTGCATAAAAAGACTTACATTGCATTCTACAGCAAATTTTATGATTAAATTGTCTGACTAATCCTCAATCTACGTTCAGTTGTCCTCTTTTCTGTTCTGGAATAATGTCAAGCCCTGACTGACTTACAAGAGCTCTTCTAGGAGGCTGCGTGGAACACAGTGTATATCTGAGGTGATGGGACACTTCCCAATAATATAAGTGTGTGTGTGTGTCTTCACTGTTCAGCAGAAACCCTGTAATAATAATCACTATATTACTATCAGTACATGAACCATGAGGTTCTTATATAACCTATACCTATTGGTGCCTCCATGCACATATAATATATATACCATCAAGAGATCAAAACAATGGGAATGAAAAAATACTTACAAGTCCTTAAACACAGACAGACAAGGAATTCTTGCATAAGAGAGTTTCACCAAAGAGTTTCATAACTTCCATTTTACCAGTTGAATAGGCCGGCATATAGGTCAGTAATGCTCGGCTGTAACAGCAGATGAAAAGTATGTGTTGAGATTCAATGTAAATCCATTTATTATTATGTGAATGGCATATATATGATTAAGTCACTATAGGATTAATAATAACACATAATCATTTCCTATATAGAAAGACTTAATGATAGACTGAACCTGAAGTTAAAATGATAGAAAAAGCCACAGATGAAAGCAATGATATTCAAATACAATAGCTCTTAACCTATAATGAAACTAAATGCTAGGTTTTAGGATTTAAGTGAAGTTTTTGAGTGTACTTTATATTACCCAAATAAATCATGATGTGTCAGACTGAAATTGATAAACCCTGAAGAACCTCCGATTGTACTTTTATGGCTTGATCGCCACCTAGAGGAAAACACAATGCACTTCCAAGATCAAATTCAAAAATAAAACCCAAATGATATTGTTTTTAAGCATCTTAAAGAGCTGCTAACCCTGTCTTGTGTGCAGAAAATGTCAATAAACATTAATTTAAATCAATCAGGCAAATAAAGTAGATCCTTTGTTAGTTTGTATGTTACTGTAGGAAATATGTAGGAACAGGGTTTGAAAGCATTGCTAAAACCTATAATGCTATAAATAGACACAAAAGTGTGATGAAGCAGAAAGCAAGAGTATGATGATCACCTTATGAAGTGCGTTGGGCATTCACTACAAAGATCCATGAAACACTGCCCTCTGGCTTCAGTCGATACAAAAGCACTTTCTTTCATGCAACACACAAAGGCCAAGATACATTGAGGACTTCTTAGACTGAACTTTTTATTTTCTTGTGTGAGCTGTAGCACATATATTACTTCAAATGAAACCTAGAATGAAAATGA
Organism: Oreonectes daqikongensis; assembly: GCA_026939265.1. NCBI lineage: Eukaryota > Metazoa > Chordata > Actinopteri > Cypriniformes > Nemacheilidae > Oreonectes > Oreonectes daqikongensis. The sequence continues at coordinate 4,401,047 of JAOTQM010000351.1, read as the reverse complement.
GGTTTCCTGCACAGTCCCCAGTGATGTCATTAGGTTCTACATATGAAAAAACTGCTTTCCATCTTTAGGACCTTTACCATGAATCTCACATTCTCTCTGTGTAAGTGTGTGTTTTTGGGGGGAAATGCTGTTTCTCCCACTGGGTTAAATGACACCTGGAATTCTCATTACTTCCTCAAAAAACAAATATGTTGTCCTGCGGTACAACAAGCATATCTCCGCACACACACACACACACACACACACACACACACACACACACACACACACACACACACACACACACACACACACACACACACACACACACACACACACACACACTGTAAGAGTCAATGTTGGAGAGCTGGGTGCTGACATTCAGAATGAACACTCGAAGTGTCCATCGAGACTAACATTGAAAGACATGTTTATGACATCCTGTTTAAAACTAAAGCTCTCTCTGAGTTCATTCATCCATCTGTTTGTGTGTCTACATTTCTCATTCACTCCCTTCACCTTAATATGTGTGAAAAACAACCCAAGTGCATCACGGGATATGTGAAAGTGAGGCAGAGAAGCTTAGTGTGTAGAATATGTGTTAGTTGTATAATGTGCTACAGATAAAAACAAGATTCTCTATAATTTGTTATTAAGCATCCACACAAACACATACAGTACATATTAAGTAAAAGGCAAAATACATTAGAATATGCCATTCATGAACACAATTCATAAAATGTCACAACTACTAAGAGATTTGAACTACTAAGATCAATATTTTAAGCAGTCTTTTCTTACCCAAAAAAGTGTGAACACTGCCCCCTCTAGACTAAAACAGGTACAACACTGATGAAACAATGGTTTAAATTGGGCTGCCTGTAAATATGCAGCAGTAATATAACAGGCAACAAATGCACATAATGCACAACTGCATAAACACTGCAACTACAAAGTTAGATCATAACAGCATCTGTACTTAAAAAACTCAACAAAACAACAGCCACCCACAATGTATGCACACTAAAATACACAAGTGAAAATATATAAAAATGCAAAAAAGTTGTGGAACGATGAGTTCATGGGAATGTATCCGTTATATCCTGTGGTCTCATTTTATAGAGTCACAAGGGGGCACTGTGGTCCCAAGAATCATTGAGGCCGACTGGCGACAAGTTTCATTCTGTACACCCCCACACTAACATGAGATGCAAGCCAACGGCACAAGCCCACCCTTACACACACACACACACACACACACACACACACACACACACACACACACACACACACACACACACACACACACACACACACACACACACAGCAGTAAAACTTGGCTGTTTTATTTAATTTTCCTCAAGGAGATTAGCGTCAGTCTTGCGACGTCCAACTTCACTCTTTTTCTAACGAAAAAAGCATGTCTATTCGGCCCAGATGTTCGTCTCCAGACACATGCCCTCTCCTGCTCGACTTCCTCTCTATCATTCTCTTCTCCCACTATCCATTTTCTCTCACTCTCCATCCCTCCATCTCTTACCTTTTCCCATCATGCCTCTCTTGCACACTGGTCTCTCATCATGAGTGCCGTCCCACGAAACGCAAAAGTCATGAGAAACTGGCTGTTGTGCTCCAGTATTTCCCAATACTTTCTGTCCTGTTTTCAACACAAACAAACTTGACTTACATTGTTCTCACAATCTGAGATACGCTGGTGTTTATTTTACTCAACAAAGTGTGAGAATTTACACAAATGTCTGAGAGTCGGGAAAGTGTTTGGATCAAACTGTACATTTTTGGTTCATGTTTTTTGCAGCCACTTGTTTATTCGTTTTTTGCACCTGGCCACCAATTTATTTTTTTAATATAATGACTATTATCCCAAATATGTTACCCTGGACCATGAAACTAGTCACAAAGAGCACAGGTATATTTGTAGCAATTGCCACCAATATATGGAACGGGTCAAAATTATCACATTTTTCTTTATGCCAAAAATCTTTAGGATATTAAGTAAAGATCATGTTCCATGAAGATATTTTGTAAACTTCTTACTGTACATATATCAAAACGTTTTTGTGAGTGGATGCAGCAAAGTCAGAAACAAAAATGGCCTGAAACACATCTACAAACTTCACTCGCTGCTGCCGCTCTTTGGGAATGACCCACTCAAGTTTGCCATCTATGTAAAGTTTAGAATTTCAGCTTTCAGGTTCATCTATTCTCCACAACGTCATTACAGCAATAAACCAACAGAGAGTGTAAAAACAAACCTGTTTCTTTTTAGTAACGGCCTGCTACAGCACCTCTGATGGATAACTTTAAAGGCGATTTTCTCAATATTTCGATTTTTTGGCACCCTCAGATTCCAGATATACAAAGTATACATCAACAGGCCGATATATATTCAGCTTTTAGCTTTCAAAACATGTACCCTTGTCACTGATTTTGTGGTCCAGGGTCACATATCTGAAAGTGTGAAGGGGTGGAGTAACTATAATAGATACTGGATGCTGATTGGTCAATAGCTGTGATATATTCACAAAAAAGCAGTTATGACCTCATCACCAAAACTACTATTCGTATTACTTTATGTCTGCATAGGCATCCCTTGAGAGTTTCTGCCCCTCTAGTTGTGCCCCTATGCACTGCGTACAGGGCACACCCATTTTGGTGACCCTCTTTTCTCAAGACAATAAGAAGACCAACTTTTCTCCAAACTGCAAACTCAAATTGTAAAAGTACAAGTCTAACAAAAAACAAGCATGAAACTTTATGAGTTGGCCCACTGTTGACCTACTTCACATCAGTCTTGACAGCACACATCACTCAAGCGGCTGTATGTGTGCAATCGGACATGATGTACTAATTAGTACATCACGTCGAGGGCAGTGAAGTGTGTGTGTGTGTGTGTGTGTGTGTGTGTGTAATGCGAGCCGAGGCCGAACCCTCTGGCTCGAACCCTGAACATAATGCTCATGAGTGAAATGTGATCTGCACTTACTTATGTTTTCATAAGAGAGTGTGTGTGCGTGCATATGAATGTGTTTGCTATGATGACCCCCGCTGGCTGAAATGAAATATGAACAAGGACGAGAGCAGGGGCTCTGTGTGTGCTGTGAGAAGTAAAACATGAAGTCTATTTAGTGACTTGTCATCAGGGTTTTGCAGGATTAGACTGCGGCATGGTTAACAGTTATTTCGCCAATGATCCAGCGTAAAATTTCGCCTGGCTGCCAAACCACACACACGCACCCTGAGAGGGACCCTTGAGTTTACGCATGGATGTATTAGCATATGGATTATGCTTTGACACTGATTGCAAAAGATCATATGTACAAAAGCAGAAAATGTTGCTAAATATCCAGATATGCACTTGTGATTGGGCTATGATATAACTGGAGAAAAAAATCCCCACCTGCTTAGCCTTGGTTACATTAAAATGTATTATAGTGTTGGAAGATTTTTTTTGACAAGTCAGGCACAACTGTTGACAAAATTAACAATTGACTTCTATTGGAATAGGTAAAAAAAAAAAGAAAGATATTAGCGAGAGGAATGTTTTAATCTTTTTATTATTAATATCAAGTATATTAATAACAATATTATTAAAGTATTATTAATAATAATCATAATACATACAAAATAATAATAAATAAAAATGAATATTCCATTATTATGAATATAATAATTTTTCTTTTCCATTTACAGTTTGGTTTAAAAGGGTTCTAGAAGGTTTGAAATAAGACAAACTATAATCTGTTGGTTTTCTTTACATGTAGCATAGTGTTTAGTCTCATTAAATACCAATAAAAAAACAATACATTAAAATAAATAGGGTCTTTATTATTTCAATAACTATTTCAAAATCACTTATAATACACCGATTTAAAAAAGTCCTACTTGAGACCAGGTGGTTGAATTATTTACAGAAAAGTTCAGTAACTGAAGAGTATTTACATTATAAAGTGTGTGTGTATGTTCCATCTTTCATGTTATTCTTCAGCCCTTATTATTTTTACAAACTGACACAAACACATACTAGTGTGCGCAGACCCACATATTCCACACAAAACCTCATCTTCACAAGGGCCTGAAATCCAGGATCCATCTCACCTCAGGTAAGTGAGTTTCTCATAAACACTCTTCACTTGCCGTTTACCCGCTGAGAGAAGCTGATCTTGGTTTCACCAAATGGGTGAAGGATCATTTCCTGTTCAAGGCAGAAAGTCTAAGAATGTACAACAAACGGCGTCGATTTAGTCTCTGTGTAAAATATTGTCGAAAAAGTACAAAAATGCAAACTCGCTGTGCTTCTTAACATTTTTTTAAAACACAAATAACATATCTGTAATCGGGGAATCAACACACATTGTGAGTTATTATAAAAACAGAACTTGCTCAGAAAGAGCGTTTGTCAAATCAATGTAGAGTTTTATGAGGCCGTCTGGTATTAAATCTTTATGGTAAGAGAGAAACGGATTCCAGTGGGAAACAGAAAGAAGGAAAGAGTGGATGAAAATATGAGGGCAACCACAAAATGTGTTTTCTTAGGAAAATGTGTGAAAATGAGCGTGAGCGGCACACAGTAGATGGATCATAAGAGCCACAGCAGCAGCATATGCAGACAAGAGTCATTAATTCATCACCATGGGGAGGACAGACAGAGACCCATGTGGTCTGATTGATGAAAAGACACGACTAACCTTTGATCTTTCCTCTGTGTGTATGTGTGAGAGACAAACAGACATAGATAATGAGAATGGTTATGCAAGTTAAATGATACAGATCTAAATGTTAACTTTCTGATTTATAACAGTGAAAGTTAAGAGTTTGTGCAAAGTGTGTGAAGTGTAAAGGCCTACGGGGTAAAATATGTTTATACAGTTTACAGTAATAATGCTTGATGCTATAAATGGCCAATATTTGATTTGAGAAATGCTCTTAAGCTGCAACAAAGAGCACTTTTAATAGTGAATAAAGAGTTTGGAAAAAGTATGAAATTATCTGCTACTAATATTGACGTAGGTCTTACTTCGATTGTTATTCTGGTAATATTATTTGTAATTTAAAGACTGAATTAATTAGAAAAAGCCAAATTGTGATCAGTTTTAGGAGTAGACTTTTGGACCCTACTGTATTTCCCTAACATGATTGTAATGTACATTCATGGCCTGTTGGTTGTTGGCAGCACAAATACAAAATAATGCTGTAAATTCTTCATATGAACTGTGTTTCAACTTTCATCAGTAATTTCAGCAAACAAAAAATTATGAGGGCTTTGACAAACATAAAAGAGAGATATTTTTGTCAATCCAGTGTTACTGTCAGTCTTAAACCTTGTCTCTCCATTTTTCACAACATTTCATAAATCATTCCTATTGCTCACCCTTCATATTTATCTGTGGGTTTTGCAAATATTTAACCAATAAAAAGTATAAAAAAAGAGTTTGTTAAATTTGACAACAGTTCCAATCTTCTGCCAATCTCATATTAATCTTGAGTACCTATACAGTAGTATTGCATGCATCGTATCTTCGAAGAGTGTTTAGTTTGATCACATTTATAAAAGAGAGATGCAGCCCTACGATTATTTCCGGAAATAACATGAGCTGCCGGAGGCAGGCCAGGGGGGAGGGAAATACAGCACGAGCACACAATAACATTACATCATCGCATCGATCCCTTCGTGTTGTTAACATTATGCACGTACGCGCCGATTGCCAACAAAACACACACATATGACTTAGTTTCACTTACCACGTGCGGTTCATGTCCGGCATCTTTTAGCACTGGGACCGCTATCAGTTTTAAACATCTCCAAATCCAGCATTATATCCACCGTTTATATAACATCCAGCACTGAAATGCCGTGAACAAACAAACTACTGACTTCTCTCACTATCGCAAGAGTAACAAGCTTCAGTGCAGCTCACAGTGCAACCGAACTTGACACACAGCGCAAACAATCTTGATGGTAGGCGGGTCTTACTGCTCGACGGTTTCTTTCGCTTTGCCAAGCTTTTCCGGGAGAATTGCCCAATAAAAGGAAAGGACCTCTGTTTCGAAACAAGAATCCAGATTTATAAAAAGCCTTCCCAAACAGGTTGTAGTGCTACGTCATACGTCCAACTCGTTTTTTAACAAGCTGACCATGTTAAGTATGAGAAGTCAGCAGTTTAACAGTGTAAATAAGTCAGAATGCATGACATTGCATGTTTCCTCCACTTTAACTAATTGTAACCCTAACCCTAAAACCAAGTTTTAACCCCCTCAAAGAGCCCTTTAAAGGGGTGTCAGAAAGTAAGGACCAGCCAAATGTTTTACTCTACTAGTATAAAACTCAAACTGCTTCTCACAAAGATAGTTGTACAAGAACACACATCATGGGAAAGAGGCTCTTCTGGCAGTGCTGGACAATAGAGGACAGTGTCCCAGACTCAGAATCTATACTGAGAGTCAGCCAGCGGATGTGGATTCTAGATTGCACTTACAAGCACTAATTGTTAAAAAGAAAGTATATGCAGAACATCCAGACTACTGACCAGCATGCCATCAAAGACTGTAATGTATGTTTGCGTTTTGATGGGCCTCAGTCATGCTGGGGCCCTGCATTACACCTGAACCACAGATGTGTATGAAACATACAGCCACGAGTGAGTGAGTGAGTGAGTGAGTGTGCTGCAAAAAAAAATAATTTAATAAAAAAGTTTAAAATAAATAAAAAGTAACTGTGTGTGTGTGTGCTTAAGATTGACCTCACACCTCAAAAATCTGAAAATAAATGCTATGAGACATAAGAAAGAGAAAAGCAGTGAACGAGTGAATGAATGGAAGGGGGAGAACCCGGCATGTAAGTAAATGAGAAGCATATTTTGCAGACCATCTGAGGCAGAAAGGATGAGGTGGATGTATGGCTGGATTAGGCAACTTTGAGAGCAAAGGAAATTAAAACATGAGCCTAAATAAAGTGAAATTCAGCACATAAGCTTCTGACAGGATGCAGACCATGGGTCTGATGTATAAATATATAGATATTAAAATGTGCGTATGCAATTTTTCACATACATATCAGGATTGACACAAAATAGGTGCACATCACCATACAGTAACTTGAATGAGGCCCTAGGTGGCTTGGGGTATGAAGGAAGATGGTGGTGATGCTATCTTTGGAAAACCTTAAAGCTGTAGAAGTGTGTGACTAGCACTAAAAGCACAGAGGTCGATTTTTACAATTTGAAAAGAAAATGAGTGCTACTTCCCTACAGAAAATAGGTGTTGAAAAAATGGTTGCTCACTGGCCAAAGACCCCATCCCCATCAGTCTCTATGGTAGTCTGGTCCTTATACTGTATATGATCTGTGTCCCTCCTTTAATGTCTATAATGTCTTTTGCTACTATCACACAAAAATTCTGAAAGCCACAGCACACCTCTCCACAACAAGCTGAAAAATAAGAGATTTCATTGTGCAGAGCACCAGTATTTACTTACTTTAAAATTCTTTCAACACATGTGTGACACAAAAGCAATACAAGTGACCACATCAGGGCAGAGCAGGTAAATGGTGCTTTTATATGGCTGTGCACTTCTAAAATTTGGAAATTGGTAACAAACAGTGAAGTTGTAACTGCTATATGTTGAAGAAACGCATATAAGATTACATACACACACTATCAGAGCTGAAGCACTGAACTCACACACATGGTCTCTGATGGAAAGCAGCTCAGTGCATCAAAGGGTGAAGATGACCTTGTGTGTGTGTGTGTGTGTGTGTGTGTCGGGAGAATGAAGAGACAAGGCAGTGGTCCACATTTTGCTCAAGATAAGAGTGAAAGATATAGTGAAATGAGAAAAGGACAAACTAGAGAGAGAGAGACAGAATAGGGAAAATACACAAAGTATGTGTTTGCCAGAATGAGGCAGAACAGACCCCTAAAATGGATATGAAACACCATTAAATGACTATAGTTTATGACCACAGAAACCAACGGCATAGCATTCATTATATCCAAGTAGGGCATGTCCCCCTCAATATAAATTTCTACATTTAAACCCTTTTTAAAAGTTCAAACAATGAATATGAAAGAAACAATGGATGGCTGGAGGAAAAAAACAAGACTAAAAGAAGAGAGTGAGAGAAAGAAAAAAGAAAGGAAGGGAAGGTTATAGGGAAGGAAGGAAGGAAGGAAGGAAGGAAAAAAAGATGGAAGGAATGAAGGAAGGAGGGAAGAAAGTAAGGAAAGAAAGAAAGAGGGAAAAACAAGATTAGAAAGGAAAAAAGGAAGGAAAGAAAGAAAGAAAGAAAGGAGACAGATAGAAAACAATAACATTTAAGACAATGGAGAAGTAGAGGTAAATGGGCAGTAAAGGAATAAGCAGAAACACAAGATTATGTTGCTGAAGTAAGAGGTAGAGAGAAGAAGAATATAGGGGCCGTTCCCCCTGACTCAGGCCTTGATTAACACCAGACCTCCAAACAGGAAATGACCCGGCCAACGTCAAGCAACGGGAGGCCTTCCATCTGGAGCCCAGCGCTGAGCAAGACTCAAACACACACATCTAAAAAGAGCTGTGAAAAACCACTGATTTCACCAAAACTAAAGATGATGAAGCTCCTATTTTTACTGCTAATTCTCATTTGAGAAAAGTCTAGAAATGGCTGCCATAATGACAAACTCAGAGGAGGAAAACAAAAAAGGAAAATATTCTGTGTAAAGATGCTTGATAATAACAATTGATTAATGTATGATTTAGTATTATTCAGTGCTAACTATTAGCACTGAAATGATTTTTCTGTTGATGGCACTGAAGTCAATGATGTCAATAGTCTAAAAGTAATCTAGGCATTATTTTAAAGAAAGAGTTCACCAATAATGAAAATTGCTTCATTATTTAACCCCCCATGTCATTTAAACCTGTATGACTAACTTTCTTATGCAGAACACAAAAGAAGATATTTAGAAAAATGTTGGAAACCAAACAACATTGACTTCCATTGTATGGACACAAAACCATGCACTGACATACAGATTTTAAATGACATAGGGGATATGTTGCTTACAGGGATTTTACATCCACTTTAAGCACAGCTTCAAAACTTTTTATCCAGACATTATAAACAGGGGTCTTATTGGAACACACAGAGTGGATATAAAACACTTTGCGACATCAGTGAACTGTATTCATTTGCTGTAATTCTAACTTGTCATAAACAACTGTGGACATAAACCCTGACATGCAAAGCCAGAGAGAAGCAGAGATGCAGAGGGGAAAAAAGAGGTCCCATCTCTGCAGTGACCCAGACAGAGACAGGCATGTGGAAGCGTGTGCTAGGGGTGAGCAGGACAGGCCCTAAGAGAGGACAAACATAGTGTGTGTGAGTAATTTAAACTATTCCCAAAGGACTGATATGACCAGAAAGAATGTGGACGTGTGTTTGGCTGTGTGTATGACACCGGGACCGTCCCCTCGCTCGTGTGTGAGGAAGACTGACCCCTGTGGCTATGATTACTGTTTAAAGCCTCTTTATGAGCTGCAGGGTTTCCTGTCACAAATAAGTGCTAACTGCATTTATTAGACTTTTACTTCCTTCATGAAAGTACAGTATACACAAACACACACGTACACGCAGAGCTGAGATGTTACTGTCATAACCTACAGGCACATTTGATTGGAAGATAAGAGTTGTGCAATCCTCCAATCAGTGAGTGTGTCTGGTTGTATTTCCTGTCCTCAAGTCTCATTTCTCATTTTGTTTCATTTCCTTTAATTACAGAACAGATTTGTAATTTCCCTATAATTAAAGCATGACTTATAATTTCCTCTGTAGAGGAGACCAACATTACACACAGACACATATATATTATATACTTAATATTGTAGGGCGAAGTGTATGCCAACATACACATCATAAACATTTTTGTTTCATTCTGTGAACTTAGACAATACATGCAGAGATTATTCATTTATTAGAGGCAACAATAAAGTGGTCTTTTATTTTTTCTGCGGCTGTATATTTCAAATAATACCAAATGTTATTACTTTATACCAATACCAGTAAAAAGGTTTAACAACACATTTGGAAATACAGGCCTAATTAATGTTCACTTAAAGGGACACAATAAAAATTCTGTCATCATTTACTCGCTCTCTAATAGTTCCAAATCTGTATAAATTTCATTGTTCTGATGAACACAGAGAAAGATATTTGGAGGAATGCTTGTAACCAAACAGTTCTTGGACCCCACTGACTATCATAGAAGGAAAAATAACAATTGTAGTCAAAAGTGCCCCAGAACGGTTTGCTTTCCTATCATTCTTTGAAACATCTTCTTTAAAGCAATATTTCCTACTAGTCAATGGTGGTTACAAGCTTTCTTCCAAATATCTTTCTCTGTGTTCATCAGTACAATGAAATGTATACAAATTTGTATCACTTTAAGGTGAGTAAATGATGACAGAATATTCATTTTTGGTGAGCTGTTCCTTTAAATTAATAAAAAAACTAAACATACTTGTACTTTTGATAGTTGATTCAGCTTTGCAAACTATAATTGCATCAAAGTGTTCATAATCTGTGTATTGATTGTTTTTGGCTCTAACATTTTGTATATTATTGGAAAATTTAAACCAGAAACACCAAAAACATGAATACAGAAGAGACATAGCATGGGTTGAACAACACACATCTGATATCTGATAGCCCACCAAAACAAACACACAAATCCACTCTGTTAGTCACACGTATAAGGCCACACACAGATTCAGAAAAACACATCCACGCACAGACACACAAGCGCTGTGAGAGAATGAGGGCAGGTACACAGGAAGACACCCACATGTGGCACATTTCAAGAGAGACCTCCCAGAATGCTCCTGCGGGGGTTATGATCCCTGCTCCTTATGAATCTCTCTAAAGAAGATAACTTTAAAAATGTATCTCAAAAAATGTTTTTGTACCATAAACTGTGTGAATGTCAGTGTGTAGATGCGATCATACTGCAATCTGTGTCTATTTGGTTTTAACATGTGTATTTGTGAAGGGTTAAGCTGAATTGTAAATACATGCAGTTAAATCATTGTGATTTCGAAGTAAGCATGTTTGCGGAAATGGAGGGTAAACAATATCATATTTGCACTGTAGACATCTTCATCATACTGCACATGCGACTATATGTGTGTTTGTGTATATGTATGTTTGAACTGTTTTTGAATATGGATCTGTGTGCATAATTGTGTATATGTATGTGTATATAAATGTTTTTTTGCAGATGTATACAATACTTCAGATATCTAGAGGAATATAAAATTCAGCATCATGCTTTTATAGATGTTACTTGATATAGACTTTGGCCCACTGCAATACTGATGCAAAACTCAGTAACATTGCATGGACTGTTTTTGCTGGTGTTATTAAAAGTGACAGTGAAGAGAGAAAAGAAAGAATTTTGTCTGCATTACCTTTACAACAAATTACCCTCCTCCATCCCCAACTCCACTTCACATTTACAATCAGAACTCGACTTAATGATATTGCTTTTCATAAGTCTCAATTATGTGTTACATAATGTGTTACACTTAAATGCCATTAAGAATTAATGCCATCTGTTTGTCCGGTTCTGTACTTTACCCCCAGAACTGCAATCAAGTGTCATGCACAATGATATATTAAATCAAGTCCTGCTTTGCTATTTTTTCTTTTTGCCCATTCTGTTTTCATATATGTCCCATTACAGAAACAAATGAATTGGAAACATCACTTCAAGTTAAATTCAAACCTTAATGTGACTCATCGCCTTAATCTATAAGATAAAGAACAAATGCTTTTCTATTTTTACTACTCATTCAAAGGACTGCTGGGAATTCAGGTCTGTGATTCATATGCTACCCATCAGTTCCTAATTGAGACAATATTGCTCCATAAACAGTCTTCAAAGTTTTATTTATTGACAGGCCATCCAATACTATAAACAATCACAGTAGCAATAAGAGCTGCACCCTATTACACCGTTTTTAGACATGCAGTCAACACCTCCACCAATAATACTGTCTGTTTTGCACACAAAAAATTAGGAGCCAGCCAATAAAATGTGCTGTTTCAGTCCAAAAGGAAGTCTCTCATCCAATAATATTTCTTGTTTCATAGCAGTGCCAATAGCTCGGGTACCAGATGTGGAGTTGGCCATAAATAACTCCACTAAAGAACTCTCTTCCTATGATGTAAGTCTCAAACTTTCTCTTAAATAAACACTGCTTCGTGCATCAATTAAAACCAGAAACAAATGAACACAGGTTACTGATAGCAATTAAAACCAGATTTAAAGCAAGACAGGTTTCTATTCTGATTCAACAGGAGTGAGTTAACCTCCTTCTCAATGCACATCTGTCTTAGATCTGTATCCATGAATTCATTTCTCTCTTCATCTCTGATGCGTCTCTTCGGAGGCGGCCCACACTTTACAGCCTCACCTCTGACTCTTCTCTCATTGATCTGTGAAGCCACAGGCCCTCTGCTGATGACAGCGCTGAACTCCAAAAACTGCACCAAACACAAAGCCGCATGTCCCCTGATCTGCTGCGGTTCAAACTAATGCAAAACAGAGACCAGAACGTCAAATAAAGATTAATCTTTAAAAGTGAGAGAGAGAATTAGTTTTACAGTAATTCAGAGGACTGGCCAGCTGAGACAGAAAGATAGACAGGAGAAAGAATGAGAGAGAGTCTTCCATCATACAGTATTTAGATAAATAATATAATTTATATTAATTATTTATTATTATTTAGGTGTATACATTGCCCTTTTGGTAAAATTTTGTAAAATACACTGTATTTTTATTTATGTTTTTGTTCTTTTAAAAATGTTTTGTTTTTTCTGTTTTATTTGCAAAAATATTAAAAACACACCATTTTCATTATTTTGTTGTTGTTTTTAAAACATTTTTTTTCTGTTTTATTTGCTTCAAATATTAAACATACACTGCTTTTTGTAGTTGTTTTAAAAACGTAATTTTTCATTTGTATAAAATATTAAAAACGCACTGTATTTTTATTATTTTTGCATTTTATTTCTATACTTTATTATTTCACTTTATTTTAAAATTTACAAATGTACAGTTTTTAATCATGCCAATAAAGCACACTTAAAAAATGAAAATTTAGAGTCAGGCAAAAAAAAGGGGAGAGAGCCAGAAAGAGAGAGATGAGCTAGAGATAAATCATATAGTCAAGCCTCATTTCTACAATATGGAAGCTTTACTCAATGAGACCTGACTGGCTGGACAACTGATGTTGGTAAATATGACTGCAGACATAATGAAAGACAGCCGTGAAGGTAACGCATGTGCCACTTACACCATCAACCTCTCTGTAATTCTGCTCTCTTCTGAGGAGGACATGAGCAAGACTAATGCATGTGTGTGTGTGTGTGTGTGTGTGTGTGTGTGTGTTTACCTCATCTCGCCCTCCACATGTGTTTGTTTCTCATACAGACTGCTTCTGTGTGTATTTGTGTTGGGGTGCATGTCCTGTTATTGAAGCTCTCTGTGAGTTTGTGAGAATGCACGTTTGTGTGTTTCATTATGAAACTGTGTGTGTGTTCCTTTCAATGCTGATGGGTGGGATTTAAAATGAGGGTTTAGGCAGAGCAGTTCCCATCCTGACCAGGGCTGAGTGTGTGTGAGAAAGTTGTTCCCATAGCGACCAGGTTTCAAGCTGAGCCTGCTTTCCATTTAAACTAATTTAACTGAGCCGTATGTCACAATCAATATATATTTCTCTGAACACATGCATGGCGCTGGTACAAGAACACCGGCCGCAGCTGCATGTTTCTTCGTTGTTAAATTATTTCATTGTTAAACTGATGATGAAAACATATGGCACTGGGTTCATTACATGTGTGAGCAGTCACACACACGTGTTCAAACGCTCTTTTAGAACTTACAAATGAACGTCAATGACCTGTCATACATTTTCTTGGACACACCTGGTGCGTGTTGGCACGGTAATTGGCAGTACAATGTTTATATAAAAAAAGAAAGAGAGAGAGAGAGAGAGAGAGAGAGAGAGAGCGAGAAGAGAGAGAGAAGAGAGAGAGAGAGAGAGAGGAGAGAGAGAGAGAGAGAGAGAGAGGAGAGAGAGAGAGCGAGAGAGAGAGAGAGAGAGAGAGAGAGAGAGAGAGAGAGAGAGAGAGAGAGAGAGAGAGAGAGAGAGAGAGAGAGAGAGAGAGAGAGAGAGAGAGAGAGAGAGAGAGACACCTTAGGCAAGCAAGGCAGGAAGTTCTGTAAAAGGCAAAGCATTCTTCAGTAATACAAGAGAAGAACGAAAGACAATGAAAGCAGGAGAAAAATAAATGAAACCTAATGAAAATGTTTAAAGACATTTCCATTGGTGTCCCCAGACTTTTTTAACTTGCAATCTGTAACTTTTGTCTTTTTGTGTAATTTTCTTTATGTGGGTTGTGTGCACAGATAAATTTGGGTTGCCAGATCTGCGTAACAAACCAGCCCGATGGCAGTTCAAAGCTAAACTGCTATTGTTGTTTATTTCAACCCAGCGTTGGTCAAAAATGGACAAACCAAACCGATGGGTTACAATTTAACCTATGCTGGCTTGTTTCAACCCAAAATGTTAAGTTGTTTATGGGGTCAAATACAAACCATTTGAGAGTTCCATTTAACCCGACAGTTGGGTTTGGGTCTATTTGTGACCAAATTCTGGTTTAAACCCCCCCCCACGGAAATATGGCAACACTCCGGCAGCTGGGTCCTCTTTCTTTGTTAAACGTAACCATGCAAAGGTGAATCAACCTGAGATTTCCTGCAAAGTCTCACCATTGTGAATTGAAGTAAGGAGACAGTTTTGAACAATAAGTTTTTTTTTTTACTTTTAACCAAAAAACATGGATTGCAGCTTTAAGTATTAGAGGCTTAACCATCAATCCTTAACCCCCCACCCCCCCAAACCCTTACCTACTGAGGATATCTGAAGTTTAAGCACCTTCTTTCAATGACCATTTCTTAAACAGAACAAATATGACTTCATTTTTAATATAGAGTTTCAAGGGCCTATTTTCATGTCCTCCATGAATGGTAAACCTCTAAATCCAGACCCAAAACACATTCATGCACTCCAGCTATACGACATATTTTCCAACGATCGCAATGCTTCAACATGCCAGCTTGTTCCTCTCAAAACCCCACAGGTATGGAAACATCCGTAAAACCCTGATTCCACACGGATCCCGACCGCGCTGACAGACACAAACCGATTCAAAACGCTATGATAAAGATGTGGACCACACGGTAGCCTGACCACTGCTGCAAAGCATCTATTAGACGCTGGTGAAGGCCATGGTGAAGGCCACTCTCTCTGGGTGTGTCCACCAAGCCTAATAGGCACTTTGAATAGGCACTTTAGAACATCACATCATCACCGATCTGAAACAAGCCTACGTGCAGCACACACACGCAAAGACCTCCACATGCCACACACACACAGAGCAGAGCGTCAGAGTGTTTTGTGTGGACCGTGCAGTGTTCAAGGTTGGAGAGAGTTTAACTTGTACTCGTGTTTCAAAAGACACACTCAGAGAAACCTCCAGGAATAAACAGTATTATGTAGGCGCCGAACAAAAAATAATTTTAGGCAACTAAAGCCTCAAGACCGAGCTGGCTTGAATTGCAGTGTATGGGGTTCATTCCTGCAGTCACAAATCAAGACGAATCAGGTTTAAAGGATCTCATATGGACCGCAGAATCTAATGGCTTCCATCAACTGTCACCAGACCAAGAGTGAGAAAAAAAAGAATGTTTTTTAAGGGAAAAAGACTTCAATCTTATGATTTCTAAGGGGACTGCACTATAAAAAGTGGCTGATGAAATGTGATGAGTATTTTTAGAGAGAAAAAAGAAAGAAACAGCAACAGGTGTTTCCTCTCCATTCTTTATGCATCTTAAGATTCAATTTTGATTTAGTCAAAATTGTGGCTGCACAATAAATCCAAATTATCGAATTTGTTCAAATTGTAATATGCCTGCCATAATGGGTTGCAATAAAATTGTCAGATTTGTTTTAATACAGCGATTAATAATAATTTAATTGAATTAAAACCGATTTTGACAATTATGGCGTTATGGACGTGACATATAAATGCTCAGAGAATGTATTTGTTACCAATATACTGAACCATCTGTTTTTATTTCACTAAACCCTTATTGTCTAAACATCAGAAACATTTTAGTCTATGCACAAGTTTTCTATTTTAAAAACGGAAATAAACATACGTTATGGATGTGAAAAAAAAGAGGACATACTTTGCATATTTCTGTGAATTAAAATGTACAAACCAGAAGCAATAGTACCCAAACAAATGAAGAAGGGATGACTCTTGATAAAACATAAAATAGTTACAATATTTTAACTTTCAAGTGTCCAATCATGAGGAATATGTACCATTATGGATGTGACAATCTTGAAAAAGGCACTTACCTGCCATGGAAATCATGCACAAAACCCCCACACTTTTTCATGGTAAGGTTGACACATGGAATTGCTCTTTTACAAAGTTAAACCAATATCATACAGCATACTTTATATCGCATTATAAAGCAAAATCTTTGGCTAGTTTTATTTAAATATTTCTGATAATAGCTAGACTAACATACGGTATGACTGCTCTGATCCGCCAATGAATAAAGAATAAGCAGGTATCATAACCTACGTGAATGGTCACATGCAAATCTGTGGCTTTCCTCCTCTGTAACCGAAATGCCAACTAACATGCAAACGATGCTAAACATTAGTCACTTGTATGAAACTGAACTAATATCCCACTAACTTGTGATGTCATTCAGTAAAGGGCTCAATGTGGTCTGCTGGGTGAGTCTCAGTGTCAGCGCTCCGATCAACTCCTTTTCCACCTTCTCCACACGCTCAACGTCTTCAGCACCACTTGGACACATTTCTTGGGCCAAAGAGTAGACATAGACCAGCAGCACCAGAAGATCATCCATGTTGAGCTCAGCGGAGTCAGAACCCGTTTCAGATTCGCCGGACTTGATGAGGGGGAGAATCTGCTTCAGAACTTCTGCCAGGTCTGAGTCCCCCAAGGCCTGATAAACCGAGACAAGATATTTATGGACATTATTACAATTATTACAAATGTAAAATCACATCTATCAGACGACAGTGCTGACATTTATTCTGTAGGAAGTAAAAAGTTACCATTCTGTGATTTCCATGACATGACTCATAATTCTCTTACTTTTTTTCCCCTTTATACATGTTGGCGGCTTTAAAAAATAACACAAGATGTTGGAGAAGAGAGAACATGACTTGATGTTGTGGACGAAGAGATCAATATTTATTCTCAACAAAGGTGAAGTATGCTGCAGATGACCCTGAAAAGTTTAAATAAATAATAGTGTTGCATTTGTTTATAAGAAACCATATCAGAACAACTTCAGGACAAAAACTGAGGTTACATGAGGGCAGATATAAAGAGTTTTAGTGCATTCAAAAGTAAAAAAACAAAACAATGTACACTTATGTTAGTGTGTGTACTAGAACACTGCAAAATCTAATAACCTTGAGGATAGATTTCATTTTCATTGAAAACGTCCATGTTGAGCTCAACAGTGTTGTTCTGCCCAACACAAACACGGTCTCTCCCTCTGGAGACATCTGAACTGGCCCAGCCACACAATCCTGTATCTAAAAAATACAAAATCCTCCCTCTGAGCTGAAGAACACCACGACAACCAAACAATACATTCCAAGCACATCTAAGTCATGCTAGAGCCCCATGTGTGTCATTCTTTCTAGGTTTGAGCAACCCACCTGAATCAGCTAATTCCTCACTCATTGGTGAACAACAAAATGTTTGTTGTATCTGATTCACTGAATGTCCATTTTCTCATGGACCATAAAGATCAGATCTGGAGGAACTCAAGGATCTGGAGGAAGTTCAGCCCCAGTGGGGGTAATCTAGATCTGTGGGCCATGTAACCTCCCAACCAGACAGCCTGGATATGAGGGACTCAATGTTTCTCCATTGAGAGCTAATAAATCTAATGCATGCCTGAAAATAGAGGGAGGACATCGACCAGATGACCGGATTTGGAATGGGTCACATCTGTGTTGTGACAAATGCTCAAATATGAGTGATATGCAAAAAGTAAATGAGCTTTTAGAATGTAAAATCACGATCTATACATTAATAACAAACCACCCAATGTCTTGTAAGCCAACTGCTAAGCTCTTTAGATGATGATGTGACTTCCACTTTTTCAATGGGCTGGTTAAACATTTGCCTTTTTTGTCTGTGCAATGTTTGTCCAGTGTTTGAAATCTAGCAACATCTATTGGTGAGGTTACATATTGCAACCAACGGCTCACTCCGCCGCTCACCCCGTCCTTTCGAAGCATTACAGAGGCTGATACAGGACAAAGAAATTCATCACATATTTGCTTCTTTGCCAAAAGGAAATAACGCATTTACGAAACACGTTCTTTATACACCTTTGAAGACAAAGTTATATATATTATATTGCATTTCTGTCAATAGATCCTCCTTAATATTACACACAGCACCTTTAAAAACATGTACATGTAAGAATTCCTCTTTCCACATGGCAAAATCCTTTTTAAAAACATCTAAATCGTGCTCACAGTTTTGTAAACCGTACCCTAACTGTAAGAGTCTGTGCCCAGAGATTTGTAACTGTACCCTTAATTTCGCAATCAGTTTGTTTAGTAAACCTCTGATTCAAAGCCCAAATCAATCTCTACAACGAATTGAAAATTAAGGACAAACAACAAAGTCCCTTAAACACACTTGACTCATGCAAGCCCCGACCACAGAACACATTTTTATCCCCTGACATTGTGAAATCGAATCCATGCAGAGCCCCTATTCCAAATATTTGAGAAACACAACTTAGATGTTCTCTTTTCAACTCCATTTAGCGGTTAAAGAAATATGACATAGAAAGATGGAGAGAGCTCCAGACTCCGAAAGAAACTTCCAATGTAACTGCGGAAAGCATGTTTTAATAATTTGCTCACCACCTCATGATGATAAAAGATATTGGCCCCCTTCACATTCTGTACACGTGTGTTTAAAAGACGACTGATGATTGTTAACATTAGTCATTTGAACGAATGAGCTGTAAGTGTGTGTACATGTCTGGATGAGTGTGAAGCACTGTATGTGTGTGACATGTTTTTAAAACCTCTTTCTGAGTGTTGAGAGCCCTAATGGTCTGTGTTTGTGTTCTTAAAGCACCTGACATCTGTCTGAGGGTCATGTCCACCTAATTGGCTTGTTCAGTAAAGTAACCTGCTGAGACATGTGAACGCGCACGCACACGCGCACACACACACACACACACACACGCACAGGAGAATAAGGCACACACATATTAAATGAACATCTGTTGACGCAGTGATCTGGGCTCTTATTTCCCTAATAGTGTCCAGGGGTTTTCCTTGTGCTTCCAAAAATTGAGTGAGATGAAAAGTTGGACAGACAAAGTCTTTCGAAATTATATCTTTGTCATTAAAAGGCCACTTTTTTCACTCTTTATTCATTCCTAACATTACACATCTTCAGATTAATGAACTGCGAAGTACACAAAATATTTGACATCTATATGAGATAGATGATGATACACTTGGCAAAAAATATGTGGCTTAAATCTTTGGACTGCATTTCAGCTTAGCAAAGTTGGTGTTACAGTTAAACTAGGAGAGGAAAGGGAAAGAATGACTTGGATTGCTAAAATTGCACACAGAAAAAAGGCATCCAAACATAAGTAAGACGATTTTATGAACACTAGTAGCAGGTAAATAACAAAAAGTGTAAGCAATAAACTGCCGTGTGCTTCTGCAGTAAAACCTTGGCTGGGGTTATTGTGGTGTAGTAGGAAACTGTCAATTTGTGAGGCTTGAACCCTTGCCTGGTTTTCTGCAGAAACGACAGAGTTGTTGCAAACGTTAGTAAAAAACAATTATTAACAGAGTAGACGTCGCCACTATGCACTAGTGCGCCTATTAACCACAATTAGCTAATGGAGCACTACTGTCGCTACAATAACCATTATCTGCAATTACTGATAAACAGTTTTACAGTGAAGCAGAACTGTCACCATTATGATTCATTCTTTTTTGCTAAACTACAGTGTAAACAACTAATACAAGAATATAAACAAGAAATCAACCAGAAAGCCTTCTAAGGGGGCTCAACAAACATCCAAAGGGGGCTCAAGATCATTTAAAATTACTTGAAGACAATACATGCTAAGACAACTAAATAGAGATCTGACATTTTTCTAACAAATATATGTTTATCTTGTTATACCAAGCTCTAGAAATTTTATTGGGTAGAAACTGTGAGAGAGGAAAGGGCCTTTAAATATAGTTGAGGACAACAGGGATGCCTTAAAGTCAAATAGCATGAGATCCACAGAAATATACTATTAATAAAATATATATTACAAAATAGGGCAAAACATTGGACGGAAATATTTATCATGTTTTTAAAAATATTTAAAACATATTTAGAAAACAAAAAGGTTTTATCTTCAAAGTCAAACAGAATGCAAAAACTTTGAAGCTCAATATCCCAAAACTTCTCAGAATGCAGATAGAACCTTATCATTTCAAGGTGAAGATATGTTAAAATTTGTGAATAAACACTTTTTAGAGAAAAAATATAATTATGCCAATATATTACTTTCTTTAATTAAAAAAATAAACATTTTAATGGAAAAAATAGATTTTTGAAAGCAGTCCATAAGAATTCGTAAGAGATGGAAAGATGGTTGATAAAATGTCAAGTATACAATTTTGATACTGAAGGCACATCTTCGAAGATACTAAAATATAACAGTTTTGAATTTATTTAGATGCTTTTAGTCTCAACATAATTCATATAGTTCATATAGCAACACCAAGGTCATGGGTTCAATCCCAGGGATTGCACATACTCAGATACAAATGTATAATGTATCAAAGCAATGTAAGTCGCTTCGCATAAAAGCGTCTGCCAAATGCATAAACGTATTGTATTCCATAGTTTTGATGATTTTACTATTGTTCAAAATGTGAAAAAAAGAAAATAAATGTTTCAAAACCTTTGAACGGTGGTAGTGAGAGTGTTCTGAACAATTTAAGTGCAAATACTTCCAGAATTCTTATGGGAATCTTGTATATAGATCTTAGAATGTCAGTCATACATGTTTAGCCCATTAAATACATTCAACGTAAATACTTTAAATAGCACTGAAATCCTAAATGAACTGACCGTGCAGTTTAGCCCCACCCTCGGTCTCTCGTCCAATCACGAGAGGCTGCCAGGCCCCGCCTGTAATGGCTTTCTGTCTCATACAGGAAATGAACTCCAGATGGGCCTCTAGAGGGAGCTGACCCTGCTGTGTGTTTGTGTGAGTGTATGAGAGAGTGTGTATCTGGTTTGGCACTAACCAAAACCAGGTGCCTTTCTCCGCACAATGGAGCCCTTCTATAGCCCTCAGGGCAGCAGTGTCTCTGGGGTAAGATAGAAGGGTACGAGGCTTTAAATGGGGGGCACTGTTGTTGTGGGCAAAGGAACGATGTTGATATGTGCATGTTTGATGCATGAGTCCTTTTATATGGACAGGCTGTGAAAACAGAGTACCCCAAGAATACATTTGGCTGTCAGGAGGTCACAACTCCAAAAACAAGATCTATGTATAAAAGCATGATGTCAGTATGTGAGGGCAGATTCTGAAGGACCTATTGGATAACACGGAAAGAGGCCAAACTACTGCATAAAACATAATGAATTAGCATGTCTTTGGTTTCCCTCTCAATCCTTATGATAGTTCACCCCAAAAGGAAAATTCTGTCATCATTTACTCACCATCTTGTCATTTAAAACCTGTATGACTTTCTCTCTTCTGCAGAACACAAAAGAAGCTATTTTGAAGAATGTTGTATGGACACAAAACCAATTCAAGTGGATGGGTTCCGCCGTTGTTCATTTACCAACATTCTTCAAAATAAAAATTCTGTCTTTATGATGCTATTATGAAACTTGTGTTCTTTTTCAAGAGTGAAATGTCTAGATAGTACATTGTTTTAAAATGTCTGGTTTATTTAACACACACGCACACACACACATTTACAAAAACTACCACTGAAATTAAACATTGCAATCCATCAGCTTGCAGAAAGAGAGAAACCTAAAAAAAATGGAAATGGAAAAATGGAATCAGTCATCCTTTCAGAAGACATTCAGAATCGAGGCGGAAGGACGAGCATAAACAGATGATGGTAAAACCCCAAGAACACACGCAAACCTAACGTAGGCTCCCGCTACAATATCATCCATCAGGACAAAAATGTGCTACAGTACATGACATTACAGGACAGGGCTTTCCACTAAGGTGAATCACAGAAGAATCACTCATCGGTAAAAATCCTGAAAACATTGTTGTGTGAGAAAGACTAAACAAAAATCAGGAATGGCTACTCAAGCTCAACATGACAGAAGAATGATGGTATGTGGTGTATTGTTCGATCCTGTCGCACCACCATACAGGTCTGGAATGTGGATGTCAGGGGTCTGCAGAGATTCTGAGCATCTAATGGATGGGACGAATCATTGTGCAGAACATATATATTGTAAACTAAGAAGCTATTATATATGTATATTTTTTTCTAAGTAAAACTCTTGTTGGCTTTCTTATCTTAATTATTAAAGGAAAGTTCACCCAAAAAAATGTAAATATATATTTAACTTTACATTTCAAACCTGTCTGACTTTCTTTCTTTTGCAGAACAAAAGAAGATCATTTTGAAGAATGTTGGTAACTGAACAACGATGGTACCTATTGACTTGCATTGGATTTGTCTCCATACAATTGAAGTAAATGGGTAGCGCCACTGTTTGGTTACCAACATTCTTCAAAATATCTTCTTTCGTGTTTTGCAGGAGAAAAAAGTCATACGGGTTTGAAATGACAACAGGTTGAGTAAACGGTGACAGAATTGTCATTTTTGGTTGAACTATCCCTTTTCATGACATCATTTATGACCACAGGGTCTGAGCTCTCTCATCCTGCAGAGTGAGAGTTTAGTTTGTGAATATAGTTTGTGCTGTGGGAAAAGCATGACTGGTGTGTAATGGTTGTAGTAAAACACAGACAGTCTGGGACTAGACCTCATTTCATCAATCAAGCTGTAAACGGCCTCCTTAAACCTGATCAAAGCCGTTTCATTCAGCTCAATGGGTCCAGCTCTCTGGGATTTATAGAGATGAAATCCAGCCCACATTTTGCCAGTGCAACTCCAGGCCAGTGTGTTTGTGTACAGCAATAGATAACTACAGCATATATAGTACAATACTCAATAGGTCAAAGTAGAACATGAGAACCACATGAGATACATGAGATAGCTCTGGCCAGAGCACAAAACCTGCACATTTAATTTTGTACAGAAATGTCTTACAACATTCTAAACAGCTTAGATGGAAACATCCTGTAGAAGTGTACATTAACAACTTTATGAAAACACAATCATATTATTATACTAGTAAAATCAACTGCAAAAACTGATGTATCCTGACAAAAATGTTGAATAATTTTAAATAATGTAGCAATTTATTATGCTTATTTAACCAAGATTACATTCATTAAGAGTCTATAATGAATATAGTTGACTTCAAGAGATCGAAAGATCGAAAAATGAAAATTCTGTCATCATTTACTTACCCTCATGTCATTCCAAACCTGCATGACTTTCTATCTTCTGCAGAACACAAAAGAAGATATTTTGAAGAATATTGGTAACCAAAAAACACGTACCCTCATTGACTTCCATATGGACATTTCTCAAAATATCTTCTTTTGTGTTCCACAGAAGAAAGAGTTAAATACAGGTTTTGTAAGACATGAGGGTAAATACATAATGACAAAATGTTTATTTTTGGGTGAACTTTTTGAATAAATCTCTTATAAAACATATATAACATTATAAGGAATTGATGTAAAACCAATGTAAAATTATTGAAAGCATGTATTTTGTTTAATTTCTGAATTGAACTATCCTATGAACCTAAAGTTTTGATCTGATAAACAAGAAAACTTCTCAATGGCTGAATGATGAATTCTAAACGGATAACAGGATGCTGTTTGCATCAGTTGTGTTTGGTTGTCATGGAAAAAGATGAATGAATGACACTGGGACACATTTCAATCTGTCTAGCAACCAGACTGATGAATTATAGGTGAAATGAAAACAAGATGGACAGATGAAGAGGAAACAAATAGAGTCAGTTTAAATGCAAACTAAAAGAGCAGGGTGCTGGAAAAACCCTCAAGCATAGCAGAGATGTTGCAGTCAGACCAAATTAGATAACACAGGTGATGGACGGTCCCTTGACGGTAAAGGCAGATGGTCTGGACCGTATCTGGGAAGTTTATGTAAGAACATACACATGAATCTTCTTTTTAAACATCAGCTCCCCCCCACCCCCTCCGTGATATGTAAGTGTGACATATACTAGGTCACCTTGACGTACTTGCACGCAAAACTGTAGTATTCCCAAGTGGGAAATGAAATGTAGAAGAAAGATATTTAAAGCTGTGTTTCAAAACTTTGTGATTTATATATTTATAACGCCCAATAATGAGTTCGGGTTGGCAACACACACATGCACGCACACACACGCTTTGTGTGTTGATAAAGTTGTGAAGCACTGATGTGTGCAACAAAGTAAGTAGAGGATCCCATTTCACATCACTTTATGTTCCATTTCGTCTGAATCGCTACGTCCAAAGATAGCTGTCTGTGTAGGAAGCAAACAAAGAGGCAGCTTACTAGGGTTTGGAAAAGAGCTACAGTCAGTATACCTCAAAAACAACCAACCTGCCAAGCCCTGTCCATTTCACAGGCCCGCAGGTTAAACTGAAGGCCAGAACATCAGATAAAGGCAAACCAGCACAGCTGTGCCTCAGTCATGTTTTGTGCTGTTGGACTTGAACAAAGCAGTATGTAAAATAATCATCTCGCTGAACTGTTGTTTATATTAGAGTATGCAAATGTTCGTGCTTTCCTTCTCTTTCTGACAAACAAATAAATACAAGCAATATCTTCTTCCCTGTAATTCTGTGGTTATGCAAACTGTATCATTTAGTTACGACCGTGTTTACGGAAACACACGTTCACACACAGGCCACATTCCCCACAGTGTCACCGCTGACCATAAGATGGTCACTGTAACACAATTCTGTAACCCCATCCAAACACACATGCAAAACAAGCACACGCGTGTTCTCTCTCTCGCTCTCGCACATGCACACACACACGCATCCCAGGATTTCTGTAAAATGCAAAATATTTTCTGTCAAAAATGTAAATTAATTTGTACAAAAAAGCTACTGTTTAATGCACCTTAAACATCCATTTTTCACTTAACCCAACAAGACATGATTTGACCAGAGAACCCAATCTTTGCATATTAAACATGAGTTTTGTGATTCATTTTGGTTTCATTTACTACCTGAGAAAGAAGAATCGTCAAAATCGCTTTGCAAGATTTATTATTTTTTGCCAGAAAAAGTTTACGTCACATGTACAATGAAATTATAAGACCAAACCTTTACACATGCACACCCACACGCTCACACCCACATATGTTTATTTATCAAATGAGGACATTGCATTGACTTGAACACGTACAAATAAGAACATCCCCAAAGGGAGGTTTTGCCCTGTTTCCCTAAAATATAGTTAAGTGGGTACACACACGCACGCACGCGCACACACACACACACGTCTGGTTTATTATCTCTGTGGGGACAGTCCATAGGCGTAATGACTTTTATACTGTACAAACTGTATATTCTATTCCCTACCTCTAACCCTACACCTAAACCTAAAGATCATAGACAACATTTTGCATTTTTAGATTTTCAAAAATTATCTTTATGTATGATTTATAAGCTTTTGTGCCTGAATACACAAAACCCACCGGCACATACTAACCAAACACACACACACACACACACACACACACACACACACACACACACACACACACACACACACACACACACACACACACACACACACACACACAAGAACCCCCCCCACTAAAAACCCACCTAACAAAACATTACTATACAAACACACACGCTGTGATGTGAAGGGTTAAACTTCATCTGATTCCAGGTTGAATGTCAGTCTTAGGTTTGAAGTCAGAAGTTTGGAACTGTGTGTGTGTGTGTGTGTGTGTGTGTGTGTGTCCTCATGCATAATGCAAAGCAACCACTTTCAAAATAAGAGTTTTGTGCTGTCGAGTGTGTTCAAACCAATGCATCAGTCTTGTCCAACTACAGCTACAGGTCATTAAAAAAATTTAAAGATTACAAAAACTAGCAGAAAGAAGTGTCTAAAGAGATTTAAACATGTTAAAAAAGTTATACAATTATGTGAACTTTGATTGAAATGGCTTTGGAGGCACAAAGTTTTACTGTCTGTAGGTGGCAGCGACACACCACATATAGGTCAGTACTAGAATCAGCAGGGGGATGTGAACATATTTGTAGTTAGTAAAACACTCGCAACAGAAGATTAAACTTTAAAATGTGTGTGTTTCTCTGAATTTGTTTACCGAGCCCTGTCACACCTAGGCAAACTAAAATGTCCAAACATTTACAATCATTTGAGTCAGGTATACACAGGAAACATTGCATTCCTCTGCAAACTAACTCATATACACATACAAACAATCTGTAATTATACAACAACACGTACAGCATCAGGATGCTTTCGCAGTGATGAATCTAATATTGAGTCAACACTTCTGACTTCATGCTGATTTGTGTCTCTGTTGCAAGAAAGTAACAGGCACCTTTATGATTAAGGTCTTACTCAAGGAGAATAAAAGAGGTCTTGATGATCAGAGAAATGTCTCAGGGGGAAATGCTCTCCTGGTGTAGGGGTGTACGGAAATTTGGTCAGTAGTTCCCGGCAACCGCATCTGCCCGGTGACTCATGAAAAGTCACTGTACCATATGGCTCTGTATGTGCACCTCAAGTTTAATAGTATTATGATAACACTGTACACTAAACCACTACTGTTAACAAAACAACAAAGTGCTGAAATGCTGTATATCACATGGCACAACAAGCTAAACAAGTACAGACGTCTTCTGCTATCATTTACAGTAGAAAGCCAGAGAAAGGAGACAGAACAGCTGAAAACAGAAGCCAAAATCAGCATGTCGTGGTTGATCAGTCTGTCTGTTTTCATTTTCTTTGCTTTCGTTTCATCTCCCAAATGTTTTTTAGAAAGAAATTCTGAAATTCAAACTCTCTGCAACATGCTAAACTTGGTAAAGTAAGCACAATATAATGCTATATATTTGGAAGCATTATATGCTTTTATATGACATGACATTGAAGATTGAAAAGCGAATGGGATGAATGGAATGGGATGAGAATAGGAACACAAAACAATTGTTTTGCGTTCAAGTGATAGTTCACACAAAAATACAATTCTGTCATTTACTCACATTTGAGTTGTTTCAAATCTGTATAAATGTCTTTGTTCGGATGAACACAGAGAAATATATTTGGAAGAATACTTGTAACCAAACAGTTCTTGGACCCCACTGACTACCATAGTAGCAAAAATTACTTTATTCTGTTGAACACAAAATGAGATATTTTGAAGAATGTAGGACAGCAAAAAGGTCTGGGGCACTTTTGACTACCATTGACATTTTTCCCACTATGGTACAGCTGTTTGGTTACGAGCATTCATCCAAATAACTTTCTCTGTGTTCAACCAAACAAAGAAAATAATACAGGTTTAGAACAACTAGAGAGTGAGTAGTTCATGACAGATTTGAGCAAACTTTTTCGTTTTGCAGTACTTTATAATCTTTATAAATCAATTAATATACCAATTGTATTGACCAAATTTCAAACAAGGAAACATTTATTTGATCAATATAGTTTCTGTATCAGTAGTAGAGCTAAACATACTGAACAGAGTTTCAGAGTTCCTGCCATCTCTGCAGAGCAATACTACAATAGACATATCGCTCAATATTTAAAGTCAGTGACTGAATAATATGCATTTTACCGACATTCTGGAAAACCGTGACAGAGAATCAAACCCTATGTGTCTGCTGATTGGAGTGGCTGTGAAGTTTTCCAGACCTAATGAAGACCACAAACCCTGCAGATATCTACAGAGTTTTCTGCACGCTCACCATCTGTTTAATGTGCACAGTCAGCAGAGCAGTTTGATTGACAGGTTGAGCTGTTGGGTTAAGCTCAGCGTGAGAATCCAGCGTGCCATGGAAGAGGACTCGGAGAAACCAAGCTTTTCCGCTAGGATGTTAATAACGCTCACGCTATGAGAACTATTCATCATTTTGTTACATTTGCAGAGTTCTGACATTGTAAAAATGATGCACAGGTAAAACAGGAGACAGCAGGACAATGAAGGTCTCAAAACTAAATAAAGTTTATTCATTTAATGTATTATTTCTTGTTATTTGATCACTCTCTGTCTCTTTCTCATTTCTCTGCACAACAGGATCTTAATGTAACTTCATTAAAATCCTTTTTCTTTCTCCACAACATTGACATCAGTTAATTTAGACCTTACTGAAGCGCTGGCCAACATATTCCTGTAACAACCTCCTTCCTCCCTTAAAGAATTTGAGTCATTTCTGAAAGCTTTTTATGATGAAATCATTGTCATAGTTTAGGAGACAACCAGTAAAATCCACTCTAAATCAAACTCTGAGCTGCTCAACATGCTATAATCAAAATAAACCAATCGTTTCAGTCTATACAAAACACACTTCTTCTACGTGTGTGTCATTGTCACAAAACGTTTGCTAAAAATACTTAGCTGACCTGTTTGGGTTAGTCTGTATTATAGACGGTTTCAAAGCAACAACATAAACACACGTTACTGTGCATGCGTGCTTTTGTGACCCCCATCTTAACTTCCGGTACACATACACAAACAATAAAGTGCATGTAGATTCTTTCTGATAACAAGCAAAAGAAACCGAGAAAAAAAGCTACTTGACCAAACTCAACCGCTAGATGTCAATGTGTTAAATGTCCTATACGGTTTCTTTAAATGTGACCAAAGTACAGGACCCATTCAACAAATTGTTTATTTCATACAATTATTATACAATAAAATAATAATATTAATGAATATTACCATAAATTAAATTAAATATAAATAGTTAAATTATTAGACACAAGCCAAAAACAAACCGGAAGTTAACTGGGGGTCAGGCGCGCGCTTCCAATGAAACGGTCTATACTTAGAAAATGAACGCATTATAGCTACAAGGGGTGAGAAAATAATTTTTTTTTTTAATAAATTTTTGGGAGCACTACCCCTTTAACAACAATACGTCAATGGCTTTTTTTGTAGCTACGTAAAGATTATGTGCACGTACAGTCTTTGTCAATGGACCCCAATGACGTCAGTTCACACAACACTGTAATATCTCGTCTGCCCACACCCTGATGCACTGATAAAACAGACAAAAAGAGACAAACAGATAAAGTTAACTGAGGAAAAACACTGTAACAAAAGCAAGACACACTAGCAAACTAGAAGTTAACCAGTAAATTGTACGATTTTCAGACGCGCACTTACACACACATACACGCTGTAACAATTACCAGCGATCATTATCACAGCAGTGTAAATTACAAGAACAAACTTGTAGATTAAATAAAAGAGTGACTAAGTCTTTGTGTCCCTCTTAAATGCCTGCACACATCATTTCAGCATACTTACGGGAAAAGTCAAGACATTAGTCACTCGTAAGGATTTACGAGGATGAGTCGCATTAAAGACGGAGGTGAGGAGTGAGACTTCATCCTCTGAACATTAAAAACATTTGGAAAGCACTACAGACTCATTTTTCATCAGCGTTCAGGCCCTGATACTCAGTGTACCCAAAAAACCCTCTTGACCTCATGAATAAAAAGAACAGACAACGGCAGGAATGTAGAAATGAACGAAAGAAAATGAAAGATAGGAAACTATACAAATATCCAAACAAATGAAAGAATAATAGAAATGTAATGAATGCATTAATGAATGAATAAAAAGACAGAATAAAAAGGGACAAAGGATAAAAGTAGGTTGCATGTGTTGAGTATCTGTTGGCCGTGTCGCTCCCTCTCCTCAAACAGCTTCATAATTAGCGGTTGCGTGTTGGCCTCGTTTAGGTTACTTTCATTCCCTTTATTCCCCCTCTTTTCCATGGAAAACAACAGCACATGCAAACACACATGGCACTACTCAACTGTTATACCCCTGAACAACAAGAGAGAGAGAAAGAGAGAGAGCGAGAGATTTGTGGGAAATTCACAATGAACATGACTTTATATTCTTCTCTCTGCACTCATTTCTCCTCAACCATCTCTCCTTTTCTGACCTAAAAGACGTTCATGTTCAAAAGAATGTTGCCTGCATCAATCAGAATCGAGTTTGGCTGTGGAGCCACGCCACACAGATAAAAAGCAAATTAATGTCGCACATGTAAAACATACCGTGCATCAGACCCGGCCCCTCCTCATGTCCATGTTTATGACTAAAACATCTCAAAATAAGAAGCAGGCCATTGGATGCTGGTGTCTGGATCTCTGTCAGCTGAGTAAAACACAGAGACAGACACCACACGCTTAAACCACACAGGAAGAACAAGAGTGTGTCTTATTATGGAGGTCAATTAGATAATGGATAAGTGGGATGGAGGAAGAGGGTGAGATAAAGATGCAACAAGGGAAAGATGAAGGGATTAGATGAGACAGCTAGAAATACCTTCAGAAAAATGCTAAGGGACAGTGATGATGAAGAAGTCATTCAGAAATGAGCCTTGTAAATTTGACATTTGGAATTTTGACAATTGTTTCTTTTATGAATTTTGCCGTTTTTCCAACGTTTTTCTATTGTTCCTATATTTCTGCACTGTCAAAGCGATAAGCCTCTAAATATAAATTCTATAATTATTTATTTACAGTCTTTTCGCTTTGGAAACCCATTCTGAAGGTAAATGCAATATAGAATGTGACATACTTTTAGTATTTTAATTTGTCAAAAGTTAATATTTTGATATAAACTATAGCTTTAAAATGGTGATCATCAATATTGAGATAATTCTATTAATTCTATTCTATTTATATTGTCGCTGTCTGTCTAAAACCTTGTATCTCCATTTTTCATGTTTTTTATACATTTATAAATCATTTATTTTGTGTATCATTTGTGTGTATCTGTTTTGCAAGTATTTAATTATTGAAAAAATTAAAATTTTGTCAAAATAACATTTTTGATACAAGCGGTCAGTCTAACAGCCACGATATATGATAATATCGTAAATAAATCTCACTCTATCTGGCTCGAGAGAAAAGATAATGACTAAGTATAATTTGACTAAAAGCATTAATTCTTAAAAAAATAACAATAGATATCACAATAACATCATGAATATTTTGGCCATAATAGGTGTATATTGAAAACCTAGTATCGTGACTGCCCAATATGTAAGTTATCCTTCAAAAACCTTCAAAACCGCACTGTACCACACTGTACACAGGTATAGTTTGCTTCATGCCAATAAAGTACATAAAGAACATGATGTGGAAGCCCCAACTTTACTTCTCAATAACAAAAGCACTGTTTTGTTGAAGGATTCTGCACAGGGGAACAGCAGAGCACAGCAGCAGAGAAGCAGGAACATTTAAATACTTCCAGACACATCAGCACACAGCCTGAGGTCGCTCCACCTCCTCTGTGTTAGGCTGTCAATCACAGTTTGTGTGTGGAGTCTGAGATGAGTGGGAGGGGTTAGTGAGAGCCAAAAGCCAAAAAAATCTTTAGCAGATGAGTTTGATTTTCTTTCAGCTCCATGTGAACGCAGTCCAAATTACGTGTAAACAAAGACCGAAATGAAAGAGAAATGACATGAAAGCGGCAGGCGTTTTCCGGCACTCGCGTTTCTCCTCAGAAACTGTGAGAGTCGCGCCAAGCTTAAAACCAGACGTGATGAATGTTAATCACAGTGTGCAAACACAAAATGTGAGCACAGCTAACAAACAGAAATAAACATGCTTAAAGAAACTGTAATAAAAACAAAAGAATGCCACTTTTTATCGTTTTAAACTTGTCTTCTGAAGCCACGTGATAGCTTTGTGAAAAACAGACCAAAGTTATTATTCGCATAAAATCTCAACATTAACAAAGTTCTCAAATCTCATCGGCCCATGCGGTTTAAGCGGTTTCAAACAGTGAATGAGACCAAAATGAAAAAAATAGTTTTTCAGAGAATATTGACAAAGATTTCAGACAATTTCTCAGACAGAAATTGCAGGACTTCAGAAGATTTGTAATAACGCTGACACTAAACCACTTTTTTAATAGTACGTTTACAGACCTTCACAGCTCAAGTAAAAATATGCTTTTATTGTATGCAAAATAACACCAAAAGGTCCTTCAAACCTTGAAATAACAGTATTTGGTATTTGGTGAAGAATTTTCTATATAGGTAAACTCTTTTTTTTAAGATTCAAACACACAAACCAACAAACAAGCTCTACTTGGTATAAAAATCCTGTCCCATTTGGTGTCATTTGTCATGTTGTCGTATGACATTTGTAGGCACAGTACAGTGAAACTAATCAGAATAAATGACATCACTGTACCCAAGCACTGCAGGGCCAATGGAGTGCTGATGAGCAAATTCCCAGGATGCTCTGGATTTTGGTTGAGCTATGTGATGAGAAAATGAATGTGTGTCTCATTGAACACAACTGACCCTGGACAACCCATTACATTGACACAACTCAATGTAATATCTCAGTGTCTCACAGAGACAGCCTGAGGCTTGATGATCACTAGTAGAAGATGGAGGCAGGACAAAGAAGGGCTGTGTTGAAAGATGACACGTTACTGAAGGTAAATGTCTGTATCTGAATGTGGGAATTACAAACGTGCGGCTTGACCAAACTATGAGACTCTGATGAACCTAAAAATAAAAACTGAGACTACGGAAAACACAGTTGTCACGTTTAGCTTATCTCGTCACCGGAGAAATTGAAAATTAAAAACAAACTTTAGGAAACAAACCGTTTTGAACCTGAAACCCAGTCTCAATAAGAGCCTCTCTTTCTGCACAGACTAACAGTTCTGAACTGTGTGAAAGCATGACATTGTGGGGGATTTCCATGAGTTTCCAGCGGTGTCCGACTGGAGCTCCGGAGCAAGCTCTCTTCAGTCCGACGTCAGCATGTCCACAGACACACACTGAAGTGAAAAGACACAGACCACCTTGACATATGCAGACACGCAGACGATGTGGTGGTATAGATTGACAGGTCGTTGAATGAAGTCACACAAGCTCTCGTACGGGTGTCAATGACTCCAAAACACTGACCTGATTCACCCGAGCACCTTTTCACACCTTAAGCAGAACAGTGTATCCGTATAGCGCACACAAACATACGTCAGATCCTTATGCTAAGCTTTGCTCTATTTTGTTAGAGCACAACTAAGGCATTCATGCTTATATACTGATATAGTGTACTGTATTTCTCAAGGTCTTGGTTTCAGATATGTTTATACGAGGAGAGTCAGTTTTATATAGTGGAATTAATACATATTCATGGATATACATTCTAAATACCGGTTATTTTATAATGCATTATTACACGGCGCTCTGGAATACTTGATTCTGATTGGCTAGTCATGATTTAAAGATATATAAACCACAAAACCAGTCACAAGTAGCACGGGTATATTTGTAGCAATAACCAACAATGTATGGTATATATATGGATAACATTGGTCTAAAACTAATAACACAGGGTCATACTGCAAGTCAACTTGACGGGTGCAGTTTAATATTAAATGTAATATATAAATGAAATATAAATATACATCATTAATAAGATTTGATGTTATGCCATGTATTTTAGTTTAACTTCCACTGAAAGATATAATAAATATAATCAATTAAAATATGAATATTAGATACTTCCAAGTACCTTGAAATAGCTTAAGTTTCTAGTTTACATGCAAAGCTCATCTCTTTCCAGCTAAAAGTTGTTGAGCAGAAGTCATCGTGATCAGGTTGTGGACTGATACCAGTGTGGGATGTATTTCATTTTAAATCAATGAGCTGTGAGCAAGAGAGAGCTGTCAGCACCTCCACTGCAAATACAATACACACAGCCGACAGCGTTCTGACAGCCAATGAGTGCAAAAAAAATGACAGACTGGTACTGTATGTCAGCCAGTCCAATGAAACTGTTCATATTCCTTTTGAATTTATTCACTTTGAATCAACATACCTGATGTGCAGATTGTTTGTATTGTTTATGTCATTATTTTATAAAACTTATGCTAATGATAGTCCTATCTGTAAAAAGCCAGCGAGCACCCTAAAGTCAACTGTAGCAAGGAACACATACAAGAAATTTGCCAGTAAGGACTTTTGGGGCTTGGTTAGGGTCGGTACAACATGATAGAAATATATACAAAGATGTATACAAACTGTGACAAATAAGTGTCTATAGACCACTTCGGAAAAGTAAACTATGCTGGTCCAACGCTGAAGAACTTCCTGTTTCAGGTTTTTTTAACACTAACAAATGTTTGACCAAAATACAACCAACAAAACTTTAATAACCGAATCAAAATCTAATATCTTTGCATTTTAATTATGTGTGTAGGATTTAAAAACAAAATGAAATTTAAAAATGAATCCGGAAGTGCATCTGGACCAGTGTTTACATCTCGTGAAGTGGTCTATAAGATTCTAATTAAACATTTGCATTTACAGTAACATTAAGAAAAAACAGTACATATCTTAAATGATGCAAATTATTCCCTCATTGAACAAGCCAAAGGCAAGTGTGGCAAACCAAAACCCCCAAAACAACCCTCAGCATAATCTGACAAAGAAAACCGGTTTTAAGGACCTGATTAAGAAAAGTAGGGATTAAAAGATCAGGAGATCTCATAATCTAAACCTTTGTGTTTAGATGTTTCTTTGATCTCTGATTTATCTGATACGCAGAGATTGTTTAAAACACTTCACACAATAATCTGCCTTACGTTTGGCCCATATACAAACACACACAAATACATCACCATATATGCAAAGACACCGAGTACGAAATCAACACAGGATGTGACTTTCACAAACACAGCTGCTTGAAGATGTCAGGTGTATGAGGGCGTAAGTCTAAAGTGACCATAAGAATAGTGCAAAGCAACGAGTGCCAGTGTGTTTGTGGACGTTTATATAAATGAAGTCTGTGAAGACAGTGTGTGGTCAGCGGAGGTGTGCGTGCGTGTGGTATTAGATGTACGCGTATGTACGGTATAGGGTGTATAGATGAGTGTGCGTTTATACTGAAGGGTGAAGAGATAGCAGAGCTTCCTGTAAGGAGTAAACGTGCTGTGCTTAGTTTCCGGATGTAATCTGTTCGCCCTAAACACAGGAAGGCGGACGGGGTAAATAAATCACACACGCACACACACTCAAGCAGTCTCTGGAACCTGGCCAGCACTCCTTATTCATATGTTTTCTCCTGTCAGACGCTTATATGATGTGCTCTATTTATCACATGTTTGGACAGAAATACATTATGAGAATCTGTCATTCTAGATGACAACAGATAAAAAATGTAGAAAGATATACTTTTGGGGAAAGAGAAAAATAGGAATTGTGAGCAAAGGCAGATTAGATAACAGAGATGAGAGGAAACAGAGAAGGAAGATGGGCGATGAGCGATCAAAGCAACAGCGAGATGAAACAATTCGAATTGAAAGATAGAATGACAGATTTACAAAGTGAGTGAGTGAAGAAATGAGACTTTAAAGTTCACACAAAAATCTAAATTCTCAATTGTTCACTCGTGTTATTCCATCCAAACCCATATGATATTCTTCTGTCGAACACAAAAGGCAACGTTGAACATTATGTTCACGCTGGTTTTTCCAGTAAAAATAAAATGAATGATAACCAAGGGCTGTCAAACATAATGAAAGTACACATAAAAGTATGTACGCATAGAGGTATGTAAGCCCTATGTTGCTTGTACTTAAAAGGTCAAGTAATCATAACTAGACATAACTTACAATAAAAAAATCTTAATTCATAAAATTGAATTCATAATTCAAGTCTGATGAACTTTTATCAGTTATCAGTTCAAAAAGCCCTTTACGTGAATATTTATTATTTATGTTTGTTTAAACAATAGGAACTTATGGGGCATTAGTTCCTAATATAGTAAAATTGCATAGAAGTATAAACTCATTTTGGTATTAAAAATACTTTTTTGAGTCCCTGCAGATTATAACAAGTAAATTACATTAGCTAGTCAGTATTATTTTGGGTTACCAGTAGAAGAAACGTTACTTGACTCAACTTAAATGTGACAAAGTTAACCGACCCATTCAACAAATTTTTTATTTAATAAAATTAATATTAAATAAAAATCAACAAATTGTTTATTTCGTACAATTATTATACAATAAAATATCAATATAAATTAATATTAATATAAATGAAATAAAATAATATAATATAAACAATTATATTATTAGCCACTAGCCAGACCGATCAACAAACACAGACCGGAAATTAACTTTGGGCCAGACGTGTGCGTCCAATGAAACACTGAGTTAAACTGAGAGAACGAATACAGTCAACTTCATGAAAACAGATTCACGTTGTTCATTGAAAATCCTTATATTTAGTTGCATCGACTATATTTATGGTAGCCTTGGTCACTTTTGATGCTCTGTAGCCCCTGGTTACCATTCACTTTTATTGTCTGGCATGAACATTCTGCTAAAAAAATACCCTTTGTGTTCTATGGTTAAATGTCACACAGGTTTGAAACAACATGAGGTTAATGAGTTAATGGCAGAATTTTAATTTCGTCTGAACCTTTCTTTTAACTCTTGCAAGCTGCGACTCCAGGGCGTATGTGGGGTGGAGGGAGCGTGAAGCAGCTGAAGGGGGTCTAAAGGAATGTTTTAGGAGATTGTGAGGACTGTCAGAGCAACAAAAACAAGGGTATTCGGACACCGGGTCAAAAACGAACACGCTCACAACAATACGCAACGGAGCCAGACGTACATTAATTCGGCACGCGGTTTCCTCCCACAGCGATCTGTGCATTTGTGCGGATGGGGGAGGCAAAACAAGCTTGTTGTGTTAGTGAGGTCAGAAAGCCCAGAAAGTGTCCCTGTGTGTGTGTGTGTGTGTGTGTGTGCATACAGTTAGATATTATCCAGGATGACACGACAGGCTCCAGGCAGAGGGGAACGGGTTGACCTGAGGGTGGGTGACGGGTTCAGAGGTCAAAGGTGAACCGCCATAACTTTGTCTGTGTGCGTGTTAATGATGGCCCGGAGCCACTGATGCCGGTTGACTGTGTGGGTAAGAACGCTTTATCTATCTCTCTCTGAAAACAACTAGAGATGTCTTTTGCTCATGATGTGTCTGTACAAACGTTTAGTTCTGTCTCTGGATACATGAGTTTTCACTAGCCTACATTAAAAAAAGCATATGTATGTCTGTACCAATATTAAAGCCAAACCTGCTCCGTGTGAGATTTACATTTATTCTTCAACCAAACACCAGTCAAAGTCAAAACGTTGAGGATGAGCAGAAGGATTCTCAGTAACAGAAAGATGAAGAAGCTTGATCAGAGCCAAAGTTTTTTTTTCAAGGTTACTGATAAGTAAACAGGCCTCAAAATGAGCTCAAGCACTTCAGTCAGATGGAATAAACTTCCAAATGGGGTGGAGGTCGTAGGTGACAGGTCCACTATTGAGGTATTAGGAACACATTTACCACACGATTTATCAAATTTTCGGTCAGCCAGACGTATCTCTGCCCTCTAAAGGACCTCAGATATACAAATAATTAAAAACAACATTTGAGCCAGTCAATAAGCCAATAACATGCTGGCTGGACGCACTTTAAAAATCTAACTTTCTGATTTACAAAACCAAACAAATGTGACTAAAACAGTCTGCAAACTTCTTTTCAACACTTATGGGTATTGCTCTGTCTGGTTCGTGGTATTAACACCTGAGCCAGGTCTCTCATTTGGCGACTACATACATGACTCATTAGGTCAAATGTGTTACTGCATGTCAATATACCAATATTTGCACAAAAAAAACATAAAAACCGGTATTAACTTATGTTAAAATATTACAATTAAAGGGATAGTTTGCCCAAAAATGAACATTTTGTCATTATTTACTCACCCTCTTGTCATTCCAAACTTTTTCAGACTTTTTCTTCTGTAGAACACAAAAGGAGATATTTTGAAGAATTTTGGTAACCGAACAATGGCGGTACCCATCACTTCTATTGCATGGGGACAAAACCAATAGGTATCGCCGTTGTTTGGTTACCAACATTCTTCAAAATATCTTCTTTCGTGTTCTGCAAAAGAAATAAAATCACAAAATCACAAGAGGGTGAGTAAATGGGTGAATCATCAAAATTTTGGGGTGAATTATATTAACTTAGTGCTATGTCTTCAATAAAGGTAATGTTTTGTCTAAGCAACCAGCAATTACGGGAAAATACCATAGACTTACATTGAAGGGGGGTCCAAAACATATCTTGGAGCCACTACTTAATCCACCTTAGCGACCACATAGCTACGACCCGACGACTACTTCCTATGTTAAAGCACAGTTGCGGTAACTTTTGCAGTCAAGCACAACTTACATTTTCTTCAGAGCTTCGGATATGCATTCATTTCTGTCTAAAAAGAATGCAATGCTGTTACAATACTTTAGTGCTACTATTCCTCTAAAGAAGAAAAATATAGACAGTTTTCTTTGGACGCACGCGCCTGGCCCGAAGTTAACTTCCGGTATGTGTTTGTTGATTGGTCTGGCCATTGGCTAATAATATACCTATTTATATTTAATTTAATATATTTAAATTAATATTTTATTATATAATAATTGTATTAAATAAACAATTTGTTGAATGGGTCGCATTTAAGTTTAGCCAAGTAACAGTTCTTCTACTGGTAACCCAAAATAATACTGACTGAACATACTTTTAACTTGCTAGCTAATGTAATTTACTTGTTATTTCTTTTGCTTGTTATCAGAAATAATCTGCAGGGACTCTTTTCTTTGCAGATGTGTACCGGAAGTTATGTTTGGGTCACAAAAGTGTGCATGCGTAGTAACGTTTATGTATGTTGTTGCTTTAAAACCGTCTAGATTATAATTAGTATAATTACATGCATACTGTACATACACACACTCTGTATACTGCATGTGAGGTAACAGAAAGAGTAAAAGGGAAAAACAGAGTTCTTGTTGACTGATTAATTTGAGTACACCTCCCTACACAAAAAACATACACTCATATACACACACTGCCAGGGTGAAAGCTTATGCCGCACACCAGCCGTCCCAGACCCAAGGGGCATGATGCTCATCTTTCCTTAGGCAACAGTTTTATGTCAGTGCTATTTACACAAACCGTTCTCTAAAATCATCTCTGTGAGAGAGCAGTAGCGAATGAACCCCAACCTGTCTCAATTCATAGCCACATTCAACAGAATTACTGTCATTTTCTACACCCAAGGCCAGAGCTTCTGCAGGGATGCAACCGGCTGCCAACAACTGTTCTCAAATGACATATTGACTGTACCACGTGTTTCTCTACAGTAACACTGAAATCATATAAAAACACACACACACACACACACACACACACACACACACACACACACACACACACACACACACACACACACACACACACACACACACACACACACACACACACACACACACACACACACACGCGAACGTGATCACATGACCTAATGAACTGCTTTAGCCTTTTTTATTAACATTACTGTAAACTACAGTTTTCCCGTACTGCACCGTGGGAGGGTGAGAGGAAACCGCAGACCTTAAGATTGAGCCCCCTTAATGGCACTATTTTAATATCACAATATTAGCCTTCAGTTTCAAAAACCCAGCAATTGGGATGGAAAAAAACCTAATTGAAAATAAAATGAAAGAGTGCTCAAATCGAGTATTCTGTTATGCCCGGGGTTTGGAGAAAAAACAGCAACTAGCATGTCACGCTCAAGGCTGAGTGCACATATTTGATGTCCCAGGGAGAGCTAAATAATTACAGAATATTACATTTTGAGGACAAGCACACAAACACACATTATAGCCAAGATTTACAAACACTCATTGCCGTAGAGGTCTCCAAATGTTACGAAAAAGACTTGCATTCAAGCCTTCCTTCTGCCTTCCAAATATATGTGACCCTGGACCACAGAACCACAAGGGTCAATTTTCTGAAATTGAGATTTACACATCATTTGTAAGCTGAACATATAAGCTTTCCATTGATGTATGTTATCTGGCCGAGATCTGGAATCTGAGGGTACAAAAAAATCCAAATATTGAGAAAATCGCCTTTAAAGTTGTCCAGCAGAAGCGCTGTAGCAGGCCGTTGCTAAGAAACAGGTTTGTTTTAACTCTCTCTTTTGGCTTACCGCTGTAATAACGTTGTGAAGAGCTGAAATTCTAAGCTTTACATAGATACCAAACTTGAGTGGGTCATTCCCAATTTGTAGGCATGTTTCCGTCCATTTTTGTTCGTGATTTTGCTGTATCCACTCACCAAAATAAAGGTTTTAATATATTTACGGTTGAAAATGTACAAAATACCTCTATTGAACATGATCTTTACTTTTGGCGAAAATATTGACCTACTTATGACTGGTTTTGTAGTCCAGGGTCACATTTCTGCTTTTATGAGTTTGATTTTAGTTACCATGTCAATAAACAATACAAATATAAATAAAAATTCCTTTTCACTCATCATGAAATTCCTTCTCGCTATACGCTTGAGTTACTGCGTCTGAAAATTTCCCACTGCAGGTTATATTTCTTCTTTCCAAACATGTGAAGTTCATTTATACTGAATCCTGATGTTTTAACTCAAGGAAATATCGGTTAGGTAGCGCTCACCCACTTTATATAGTTTGGTCCAAAGCGAGCGATTAGCATAATGTTTTACATGTTAGTAAACACCTTTTCCTTCTTTTTTTCCCTCAGAGTGATGATGTCTACCGGAGAGCTGGAGGTTTATAAGCTTGTGTGCTGATTGCTGTGTAGCTGTTTGGCGGTTTGGCAGATGTGGCCGGTCTGGCCCGGTTCTGCCTCGTGTTTTATCCTGATTTGTTTTAATGAGCTCCTATGGGCTGAGGGCTCCTGCTGATCTCTTTACAGACACAGGAACCAGAAACTCCATCAAAAACAGTCTGTGAAAACTAATAGAGGAGGAGAGGATATTAGTCTGGAACGCTTTTTTTCTTTGCGTGTTCTGGTGTGTTTATTAGGATATTTTGATAAGTAACTAATCTAATCTAATGAAACACTTTTGTATCATTCATTTTGCATTTTCTTCTCTCTCTGCCTCCTGCACATTTCCTCTTAAGGTCTCTGTCCTTTCTCTCTACCCCGTGTCTCTCACTCCCTCTGTCCTCTGCATATTTGACCTGTGACCTCAGAATGTGATGCACACGCGTGTGTGTCCTCCCCAGATGGGCCTCAGCAAAAGCATTTCCTTTTCACTTTTGCACCATCAGAGAGTTAAACACCCACTGCACAGCTTAAATCCAAGATGCCACGCAATTCCAAACTCAGACGTGTAAGTGTGTCCGATCAGTGTGTGTGTGTGTGTGTGTGTACAGATTCTTGAAGAATCTCTGTTCTTTCCGAAAACCAAACACAGATTGTTTACTGAGAGCGACAGCTTGTTATTCTGCTGGTTAGACTGTTTACTCACTCACTCACTCACTGCACCTGCAGAGTGAACTACATGCAGAGAGAAAACGGCACCATGAGAAAAGCGCTAACAACAAGTTACAGCCATTCCTGATGTGTTTGCTTCACACATGAAACAATCTGACACACTCAGATTCTAGTACAGTGAACTCAAATGATATTCAAAAAACCCAACATAAATACCTATGTTCTGTGTATACAGTATAACAAACATAGACAAGAATATAAGGGTTGGGCCGTCCAGCGCCAATTGCTGACATTACAATGAAAATTTTAATTCCCAACACCCCGAAAATGTTTCATTGTCGTCAGGTGACTCTCTCTCCTGTTCTGTGCTGCGGGCTGCAAATCACATGTTGTAAACAAATATACAGCTCATACACAGCCATAAAAGAAGACTGCTTACACTGTAGAGAGCAGACTGGCCTGACTTTATAACTGCGCAGCTCTTCTTGCATAAAGAAGATGCATCTGACTTCATAACTGCGCAGCTCTCGTTGAATAAAGGAGATGCATATGACTTTATAACTGCGCAGTTCTCGTTGAATAAAGGAGATGCATCTGACTTTATAACTGCACAGCTCTTGTTGAATAAAGGAGATGCATCTGACTTTATAACTGCGCAGCTCTCGTTGAATAAAGGAGATGCATCTGACTTTATAACTGCGCAGCTCTCGTTGAATAAAGGAGATGCATCTGACTTTATAACTGCGCAGCTCTCGCTGTATGAAGAAGATGCATCTGACTTTATAACTGCGCAGCTCTCGCTGTATGAAGAAGATGCATCTGACTTTATAACTGCGCAGCAGTTATTGACAGGTCGGCGAGCTGCGTGATTGGCTAACCTGCAGAAGGAGTCTCTCAAAACCGAGGCAGGCATCCCAGCGAGAGAGGGTGGAGTGCCGGAGCGTTTGAGCAGCAGCCAGTCCCAGCTGCAGAACTCCACTGTGACTCTCTAGTGCCGACCAACTGTCCCGAAACAACTGAACGTATGAACAGAGCTGTTCGGCTGTGACCCGCCCTAAGACAGAGAAAAAGAGAAACATTAGCATCATATTCAAGTAGTCTGGATTTAACTGTTACTCATACTTTCGATCTTGTATTTGGAATAAAACAAACAAAATTCTAAGTTAGTTTGAGCCTCAGAGAAAATGTACTTTAGACCCAGGCACTATTGGAAACACACATTTAGAAGGCATATGCACCCACACAGAAACATAAAGAGGTCTGCTATGATTAAAGAGTAAATAAAAGAAGTCATCCCGTAGAAAGAGTTTTAGTGTCTGTCAAAAATTCCCATTTATGCTTGTGGTATTAAAGCAGAACATAATATTATTACTGGAAATGACTTAGCGTTATATTGGCAATGCCTATGCACACAGACACATCTGTTAATGCATGCGAGCATGTGTTTAGTTGTAGCACTTTCATCACAAAAATGATTATGTACTGTGAAAAGATTGAAAAGTAAAAAAAAGTAATTGAAAAACTTGATTTCCATGTAAAACACATGCAGAATAAGTGCTTAGTGTTTCAACTTAAACCGAGTTAATACCTGTGCTACAGACACACAGTGGGAGGCAGATGTTTTTTTTCTAATGACCACTATAGACAAACACCACCAAACCAAACCTAAACATGAATACTTTTCTGTAGAAAAACAGGAATATTTGTTTGTGTGTTGACATTGCACTTCTAGGGAAATAAGTTTTGGTAACGTAGCCTGATGACTGAGATACAAGCCAGACATGTAGTGTCTGTGTTTATTTGTGTGTGTGTTGTTTGGGCTGGTGTATCTCATACACTAAGTGTTTGTATGTGGTCAGCCTCTTCTGAGCTCATTTATAAAGTTGGCACGGTTGAGGCCAAAACGCTCCACAGAAAACACATCCTCATTGACCCTGGAGTTCTCTGAAGGAGGGTCTGCAAAGATACAGGAACCTCACTCCATCCTTGCATCTGTAAAACTGTATTTATGTATATTAAAGATAAAAAAAGTTATGAAACCTGACATATAACCCTACGACATATTTCCTGCAATATAAAGAAAATGATAAACAACTGTATTCCTATACACTTGTGTCATACTAAACCCTGAGAAACATTTGAAACAGAAAAGCTTTGAAAGGGTTGGGAGGGGTGGTAACTGTGAAACGGTCAGAGGGACACAGAGGGTCTGGGGGGGTTCATATTCGAACATAAAACCACTTCTTCATGTTGATGCTATGAACCAGCACCAGATGTGCGAGTATGCAATGTTTGCTTTAGCCTGGCCAAACACACATATGCACAGTAATGGCGCACACAGAATGAAAAAGTGCAAGAACACGCCACGCACCAATAGCCAAAATCAGGCAGACATCCAGAGGTCGGTTACACAAGAGCGGACTGACTCACTGGTGGGCCGAAAGCAAGCACTGCGGTTCTCCTGAGGGTCATTTTCTTGATGACATGATCACAAGATGATTCCAAACTCATTATGGCCCAGATTTCATAAACACAGATTTCTTTGGTATTTTCTAACCATGCCTCTTGGGAAGCGTTTGGCTTAAAATGATATAGATCAAATAGATCAAATCACAAATGTTAGTAAGACGTCAGGGTGTAGAATGAGCACAATGGCGCAGGGTGCAGATTTACACTCACTAAGTGTCAAATGTCAGGCAGTCGTGGCCTAGTGGTTAGAGAGTTGGACTCATGACCAGAAGGTTGCTGGTTCGATTCTCAGGGCTGGCGGGTAACGGCTGAGGTGCCCTTGAGCAAGGCACCTAACCCCCACTTGCTTACTATACAAAAAGGTAAAATGTATAGTACAATGTAATGTAAGTCGCTTTGGATAAAAGCGTCTGCCATGTACATAAATGTAAAAAATTTTAAATGTAAATGTGAG
Organism: Oreonectes daqikongensis; assembly: GCA_026939265.1. Classification (NCBI taxonomy): domain Eukaryota; kingdom Metazoa; phylum Chordata; class Actinopteri; order Cypriniformes; family Nemacheilidae; genus Oreonectes; species Oreonectes daqikongensis. Next base: position 4,356,266 of record JAOTQM010000351.1, on the reverse strand, counting down.
TTATAAAAGGCTTTAATGAGAAAATTAAACAGAGAATTGCAGCATAATATACAGTTTAAAACAAATTATTGCCTAATAATAAGAATCTGAAATTTGCAAATGTAATGTTAAAAAAGTTACCATAGTAATAAGTTTATCATCAGATGTTTCAAATGATCAAATTTACCTTACACAAAGCACCCACAAATGATTATAGTAGTAACAAAATAAAATAAAATAATAAAAATCACTACATTTGTGAAATATCTGAGTATAAACATCAACTCTTGTCACAATGAAGCACAGGACAAAATACATAATCCTACATGATCCAATTTGATCAAAGTCATTTTTTGTATGATTTTTTTCTATGTAAAACTCATTCTACATAATGTAAAGTACATTCTGTGAAAATATCATCTTCATATCTTTAATATTGACTGAGTAAGACCATGTCAAAGATTGAATCTCTGCTATTTTTTGCAAAATTATAAAATGTTGTAAAACGTAATAATAAAACATAATTAATTTCAGTTTTATAAATAAAAATTTGAGTTCAGTATCTCAAAAAAAAAGCCATGGAAAAATTAAGAGACCATTCCAAATGTTCATTTAATCAGCATTTCTAGATGTATTCTGTCCATTCCATTCCAGTGTCTGTTGAATTTCAACAAAATCAAACCTCAGGAGTCATCCAACAGCAATGTGAAAGACTGACAAGGGATGACAAGGTTATCACGTAAAAAATATTTTGTAACTTTTTCTAAATACATGTACAAATATTACTGTTGTATTGCTTAAAGGTGATTATAACCTTGTTTTCTTTGTAGTATTGGAAGTCTGAAAAAACATATTTTCTGTTATTTTGACCCGTTTCTCCAGTTTTCATTTTCTGCAAATAAATGCAAATAGAAAAAAAAATTTGTTTGAAATTTGGGAGAAATATTCATAGACGTGAAACAAAAATAATAATTTTACCTAAACACACGCCTATAAATAGAGAATTCAGAACAAATATCAGAAAAACTGAAAATGATCTTTTAATCTCTAAAATGTACTGTGATAAATTCACATTACCTATTTCTGTCATGTCTTGGCTATATGACTGCACTGATTTTTATCTCATAATTAGGTTATGAGACATTAGCCTGGATTTTACAGACGAGTTTACATATATTTCAAGAAAATTAGTCAAAATACAGTTTTGCGGTCTGTAAATTATATTATGTGGCTGGAATACTTATAGCAGGTACATTTTCTCTTGCCCTTGGTAGATGTGGTAAAAAGTTTTATTCTAAACTTTCTAAATGAATTTTGGTTCATATACACAGACTAGACTCGGAAACAAGAAAACAGAAAACAGTCAAACTCTGAGTGGAGGTGAAGGGGGCAATTGACCTGTAGCACTGCATTACAATTTGCAGTGCAAGTCTGGTTATGGTTTAATATTTGTGTCTGGAACATTCTTCAACTACAACAAATTGCCTGAAACTCTCTGAAAGGCAGAGCGCTACTGCATATGAAAATTGTTTGACAACTGGCAAAAAGAAAAACTTGGTTTTAGACAGTCAGTCTAATCTAACCCGACAGAACCACTAATTCCACAAAGCCCTTTGCTTAATAATGAACTCTACACGAGCTCATTTGTATGCAATAAATCAGGGGAAATGTGGTCTTCTGAAGTCTATGGGCACTTTCTGTGGGTGGCTGGGTTAGAGAAAATGGTGGCACTGTCTAGAAAAGCAAATCCGGTTTTTCAAGCCCTGCTCATAAAATATTGTTGAAAAAAATAGATTTTGTTCCACTAATAGCCACACAAGAGCCATTGTGGACCAAATAAGCTTTAGAAAGCTTTGGCAAAATACCTCAAAACCTTATTTTCACCAAGAAAAAAAGACATAGTGATGGAATGGCCATCAAACACAGGTGAGATGTTTCAACCAGACCGAAACCTAAAATAGTATTAGGTGAGATATGGAAAACTAACTCTTACATGACCGTGAAACACGGGCTGAACATACATAAACACACACCGAGAAGCGTTGACCCAGATATGCACACAGAAACAGCGCACTCACTCTCAGACAGCGAAACAAAGACCACCAGAGTTCACATACAAACTAAACGCAAGACCACCGGAGCACACTCATATTTTACAACGCAGCAGAATAATGCAACTGATGCTACAAGATGAATCAAAATAAGATCCAGAACAGCTGTTTCTGCCTCGCAAGAAAGAATAACTGGAATACAGCACGAGTTTGCGAGTGTGTGCGCGGACGTCTATCTGTTTGATACGCAGTAAGATTGTTCTGGCACTATTAAAGTTATGTTGGCTCAGGGATCAGGAAATAACTGTGATCCAATGTGAAAGATTGGCTGCAGTCCCCGTATTGTGCGAGTGTGTGCGCTCTGGGGCGAACTCTTGAATCAGAACTGTTTAGCAATACAAAACCATACTGGCTTATTCTCTTTCCCTCTTGAATAAAAACACAATGGCAGACGTGGAAGTCGTTCAACCAATCAGAAGGGTATTCACTCATAGGTTTTGACAACTGAACGTGTTAACAAGCACACAAGAGAAAGATGTTTTTTCTTGGCATATGTAAGAGCATACGTGAGATGTCCTGCAATGGGTGTGTGAGTCAGTGTAGCAGTTACAATCCAATAAAATGTCCTCATGACACTTTAGGGAGTGTGTGCTAGTTAATTGAGGTTTAGTTGACCGCTGAAAAATCTCGAAACTATGAAAACGTTTTAAACATTTCGTTTTTCCTCAAGTTCTGTGTTTATAAACTCACACTGATTATAATTGTGTGTGCGCAGTATTTAGAAAGTTAAGTGAACATCTTACAAGTCGCTCAAAAATTTGTCAGACTCTATTGCTTAACTTGTAAGCAGCAGATCACCTTTTGGAACATATGTGTACGAGCATGTGATCCCACATGTGGTTCATAATTCTTCAGTGGCCACATGGCTGTTCTGCAGGCTGTAGGGGGTGCTGTGGGTCTTTGACCAATAATCACTCAATTCCGCTCTCAATCTCATGCTCCTTCTTCACTTTTCTTCCAAAAAATACCGTATTCATTGTTTGCTTGGGAAGACTGCACGATTTTTATTCCGACAGCAATTAAAGGTTCACAACCCGAGCTGATGTTTCTGAATATACTGTAATGTTTTACGAGATCTTTAATGCTGGTACATTTTTTGAGATCGCGAGTGTCATGTAGTTTGTGTGTGTGAGAGGGGGTGTGGCCTTACCTAGACTCATTTTGATTGGCAGATTCTCTTTGCTGGCTGCCTCCACCAGCTGCCTCTTTACCTCCATCACCGCCTCCTTTTGCTTAGCAACCAGCATTGTTTCCCATAGCAACCGCACTGTGGCAGACCTGTAAAATGGGACATGTAATCGTAATCAGCTTCTTTAACATTTTAAACCAATTGTTTATTTGTTTATCTTTACTACAGTACAGCCCTTAGAGTACTATATATTTTTCTATATTGTAAAATATCTTAAATTACTGTTATTTTCTGGGCCATTCCAGCGTTATGGATGTGACATTTTCAGTCAAAACTTGAAATATAAATGCTCAGAGAATGTATTGTTACCAATATACTGGAATCATCTGTTTATTCATGTGTTATGGATGTGACAAAAAAGAATGCACGTTTTTGAGAGTCGACATATTTTGTAAGATTTCTGTGAATTAAAATGTGCAAATCAGAAGCAATAATACCCAACAAATGGAGAGGGAATGGCTCTTTATAGAACATAAAATAGTTTCATGTCCCCATTTATGAGGAATACGTACCGTTATGGATGTGTGGATCAGCATGGTGAAAAAAACCTTTAGTAAAAACTTGATTTTGTCATCTTAAGGTAGACATTTGCATGGAATTGCCCATCATCTGTATAGTACTGCTAGAAAATGCCTCACACCATGCATTAAACTTACAAACTGTCAAGTCTTTCTTCTACTGTTGACTATTCATCAAAATTATTCACTTATTCATCCATCAGTAAGTCAACAGATCTCATCTACAGTCAATTTACAATCATTATTCAGCAAGCATTTCTCTTAGCCTAACTCATCTACTCTGACACATCCTAATCAGACATCATCATTATGCTCCTCCTCTTCCTGCCGTTAATCATCTCCGAGATTGTGTGTGTTTGTGTGCCCGTCTTATTAAAAAAGCAACTTGACATGAGTGACACAGTAGACAACTTCAATTTAACAGGATCTACTGACAGAAATGTAATATAATAAACATAACTATGTCTTCAGAGCTGATAGGGACCTTACATAATGAAGCGTTATGTTTTTATTACCTTAGAATGAGCTATTTCTATCTACATATACCACGGGTCCCCTTAAATGGAAGTCGCTATGTTGTTTCTACAGTATCCTTTCGGCATAGAAGCAAAAACGTGATGACATCTTTGTCCTGTGTCAGCCACCGCAGTGCTTTGAAAGGGAGGGGGAGCGGTGGAGTGAGCCGTGTGTTGCAATTCACAACCTCACCACTAGCTGCTGCAAAATCAACACATTTCTCCATTAAAACGTTTTACCAAATTTGTGGTTTTCTGATACATCGGCATGCACTGATGACAGCAATGCACACAACCCAACAAGTAAAACCTGATGATTTGTGTTATCCCTGTATGATCTCAAATGTTTCAATCAGCATCCTGTGTGACTCAAAGGAAGCAAAACAATCTGACAAGTCATACCTACAGTAATGTAAATAATCAGCATACTGGGGATGGGATGAGAGGAGATGAGTCTCTGAGTCAGGAGAGGATGCAGGGCACCACACAAAGAACAAGGGTGAGGGAGAGGAGAGACGAGGGCGAGCGAGGGTGGGGTGTCTTACTGACACTGAAACCAAATGTTAAACCTGCACTGTTTTTGTTTTTCTTTTTCTCTCTCTCTCTCTCTCTCTCTCTCTCTCTCTCTCTCTCTCTCTCTCTCTCTCTCTAACAGTTGCCATGTGTTGGATCTCAGCTGTAATGTGTTCCAGACAGAGTTTTGGCAATGCTAGAGAGGCCCGACTCCATCGCTCCAACGAGACAAAAATAAGGAGAACAGGAATAGGGAGGACAAAAGCCTACACAATAAACCTGGGGCTTGTTGTTCTAAAGTGCTTTCTTGAGTCGGGTATTAAGAGCGTAGAAACATTACAAAAGAATGAGTTCAGACGCATGAGTGCAAACCCACTCGGCCATTTGCGGATGTGAGAGAAGCGACAAACCAAAAAAAGGGAGAAAAATAAGATCACATGATGGGTTGGTCACACTTCCATGGAGATTCTTGCAAAAGAAGGGGAAAACATTCAGTTTTTGGAACGGCTTGTAAATGCCTTTCCTATTGCATTTTCTCATTCTATTAGATCAAGCAGTGTGTAATGTACTACAAAAGGCAAGAATAAAAAGGAGACGTGCCTACATTTGTTTTGCATGGCTTTAACATAAAAAGGGTTGTACCTAAATGCATGAAGTTAGATTTGAAAAAATTATTTGAGCCAACGTATGCATTTCTTTATAAAACTATAATTTAAGTGACAGTGAAGGGAGTGGCCAGCATACAGTACATTGGAATAGTTTAAAAAGTATCCCAGAATGCACTTCATGAAAATGGTGAGAGAATGATAACTTTTTAGTCTACGCAATGAGTAGCTACTTTAAATAAGATAAACAAATGAAAAGTTTTTTTCTTAAAAATAATTCTCTATTTGCATTGCTAATAAAGTTGAATCTAATCTTATAGTTTCTATAACTTTACTATTTGGGGAAAATGCTAACAACTATATAGACTACTATATAACGTATTAAATGTGCTGGAAAACTATTCAGATACGTTTCTTGCGCAACCTTTAGCATCCGTAAGTCTTTAAAACACGCACGGCGTGTTTGCGAGTAGGTAGGGTGTCTGTGAAATGGGCCTGAATGGATTTTTGCATGTCACAAACAGATGCACAAATATTCAGCGTAGCTTACATGCCAAAGTAAAGACTGGACCCTCTCTGTGTGCATGCATGTGTGTCGACTCGCCGTGTATTCCAGGAAGACGAGGGGTCCGCCTGGAATGCATCGGAGGGGCAGCATGGTTCCAATTTACCCCAAATCTCCGCTCCGCCCCCCATTCCTCTTCTCTCCTGCAGTGTTCCCCGGGCTAGATGTCCTGACAACGGGGTTCAGCGAGTTTGCGTATGCATTAGCATAACAACTTATAATGCCCTATAGAGGGCGGTGTTGGTCTACGAAGATATTTAGTGCCCTCATGCAGAACCTCCCTGTACTGTCCAGTGTGTGTGGGTGTATGTGGGGTGGGAGATGAAGGTTCCTGGAAACCCATGACTGAGCAGTCAAGAATGGACTTTAACTAAATTAAGTATTTTTGAATGCCTTAAAATCCGTCTTGTACACGCACAGACACGAAACGGTTTCCAAAACGTGATTTCTTGAGCAATAATAAGGTGTTGTTGCTCAACTCAATAGCGTTTCGGGTGAGATGGAATGTAAAAGAAAAACACAATACTTCTATGCACATGTGGCGTTCTAATGCAATAACCATGATGACGGGTTGAGTGTTTTAGTGGGTGGTGATTAAGTCCATGTTTATCAACAACAGGAAACAAACAGCTCCCAGACACAGCCATGAAAATCTCAATGGTTTGCAGCATTCAAACCAGGTCAGATGTTCTCCAATTACTCTCACTTACGGAACTAATGGCACTACTTTCACCGTATGCCAATGCTTAGGCACACACACACAGACCTGACAGATGCTCCGCGGGAGAGGTGTGTAGATTTTCCATGCTCATTACGATCTGTAACATAACATTTGGTCAAATAAACGAACTAAAAAATACCATGATTCATCTTCACAAAAACAAACAAGCCCACATAGACGCTTTAACAGAGGAGTGTGAGGGCATAGCCTATGCAACCCAAGTTTTACTTGTTAAAGCTGACCCTGTACCAGCCTGACACAGCAATATTACCTCAACCAATGGCGTGAGTTTCAGGTGAGACTACCTATTTTTTGACCAATGGTATACAGGGGGAGTGTTTGAAGGACCTGTTGTCATTCATTGCAATTCTGTTAAGTGATGCCAGAGGCAGACACTACTGTACACATTCACCTTTAAAGGGATGGTTCACCCAAAAATGAAACATCTGTCATCATTTACTCAATCTCTTGGTCATTTTAAACCTGTATGACTTTCTTTCTTACGCCGAACACAAAAGAAGATATTTTGAAGAATGTTAGTATCCTAACAATGGCGGTACCCATTCACTCAAAACCAATGCAAGTGTTCGACATTGTTCAAAAAATTTGTTTTTGTGTTCTGCGTAAGAATTAAAAGTCATCCAGGTTTGAAATGTTCGATGAAAAAACGTTCAAAACAGCAGATAAAGCCATTTGTATATGGTCATGTAATCTCAACATGAACGTCCAATGTAAAAACAATAAAGAAATATGCAAATATAGAGTATTTTCATTACATTTGCATTTATGCATTTGGCAGACGCTTTTATCCAAAGCGACTTACAGTGTATTACACATTATACATTTGTTTCTGCGTATGTGCAATCCCTGGGTATGAACCCATGACCTTGGCGTTGCTGGCGCCATGCTCTAACCACTGAGCCACAGGAAAGCATCATTAGGCTACTGATATGACTACAGTCTTGTGTACATGACTTAAAAATACTGTACAGTTTGAAGTTCTTCTTGTAGAACTATTTTAATGAGAAAAAACTAGTGCATGTTTAAGATTTGACATTCAAAAGAGCAAAAATAATTGCAGAGTAAAAGTGCGAAAAATTTCGTAAAACTGAAAAGTATCTCCATCTCTCCGAAGAAAGCCTGTCATGTAACATCAAAGACAAATGTCACCCGTCTCACAGAAATTGGAGGATGACGGTTATGTAAGCATCATTTGCAGAAAAACGGGACACAGTGAACAAAGCTGTACTTTTATAAATTAGATAAATCTGCTAAGGACGATTGCGTAAATGTTGGTTTTAATTGATAACTGCCGCTGTGCAGCCGTATCTTTTGTATGTGCTTCATGTGTTTTTGCAGGTGTTTTGTGTTAACAGGTATTTTACGATCTCGTCATAAAACAGTTTCTTTGCTGCAACTGTTGTTGGGTCTCTAGATGGTCATGATAGACCAACTTTTAGTTTGTTGTTGTAGCAAGGTCATTTTTGTGAACGTCTGTCTTTATAAATGCAGAACAGACACACAATCCCTTTACTTGTTGGCCCCAAAGGTAGCAAAATGACTCTAAGGTAGAACAGTGTTCACTTTTTGATTGGTGCATTTAATAGTTTAATATACGTTTTTATTGGCTGTCATCTTAGACTATAAAGATAAGCATCATTCTCCAAACAAATCTTAAAGAATATAATGTAACACTAATCAAGGGAACATACTGTGACTGAAGCTACACACACACACACACACACACACACACACACACACACACACACACACACACACACAAATCTCTCTCATTTTGTTTCATGTGAGACTCCCTGAGCGGGAGATGAACCCCAGAGAGCGGCACTAACCTTTAACACACAATGAATGGCTGCTCACTCACAGGTTCAGAAACAGAGTGTTATTGCACCACACACACATCCCATCGGTGGTGTATAGTTTCTGAATGTATGAAAATTGCATGTTATAATCTCATTTAAAACTACTTATTTTTCCAGATACATTACATATAAAATAATTACAAAAAAAGAGTGACTTAAGAGAAAAGGAGATGTGAAGAGAGATGTGTGTCCCTCTCATCATTTGGACAAAGTCTGTTTGTGCACGCTAGATACGAGTTGTAGTGTTTTCTCACAGTGGGGTGTGGTCCATTTCTCAAACTCTCTACCACACACACACACACACATTGTTTTTTTTGTGTGGACTTTCTATAGACACAAAGTTGTTCACGAATAAATTTGTGTTTATTACTGTGCTTTACTTCAAATGCCATAGTTAAACTATGGTTACCATAGTAAAAAACTGTCTTTTATTGAGATATCAGCAGATCACAATGTAAAACAGGCATTTTTCGGAATTACATTTGTTCCTCACACTCAAGAACATGGCAAATCCTGAGCAGCTTACAACATGCTGGCAGGATAGGACACACAGTTGGGTAGATGGGCTGTAAAACACAGGGTAGACGGGTGGAGGGTGCGTCACATGAGCACATAGTTTAAGTGTCCCGAACTCAAATCAAAGCACCACGGTACCGCACTGCCAAGAACAACCTATTACACCAGCCTGGCGGGAACATACCTGACCACACACATGCACACATACACTACACGACTGAAAGTCAAATTAAACCACATTTTTCTCCATAAATTGTTTGAAATAAATTAAAGAGTTTACTTCAAATGTATTACATGATAAAAATCTGAATAGTTGAATTAATTGCAAATATCAACATTTGTGGAGTAAATCCCCAAATGAAGATTAAACGGCATAACTCCAATCTAGCAGAAAAAAGTTACAAAAAGTCAATTTATTGATTGTTGCAGCTATTGAGTGTGTCAGTCTGTCCGAGTCTACCTTTCACATAGGATGTGTTTTGGTATTCCAGCTGCGCTATTTTTTTATTTTTTGTTTATCTACACATACGTCACATACACATAGAGCCACTGTGAAGCGTCTTACTATTTGCTCAACATCTATTAAAAAACATGTTGTGTCAGGTTATAGATTTCCAAAAACTATTTCTTAACTGTGTATATTAAAGTATGAATAAAACTGAATCAAATGACCTGTTTATCGGCATGAATTGTGCAATAACCAGCAAAGTAAATTCTTTGCTTATGCACTCATTTTATTGCATATTAACTGTAGAAAATGTGTCTGATTGAGCTTATACATTTGTATTTCTTGGTAGGTAGCAGTACAACCGAGCATGGAACTATAACCAAAACTTTATACACAGCACAATCCATCTCACCAGAGGACTGCACATGCCACCGTTTCAAAGAACATAAATTCAAGTCCTCATGAACTATTTCAAATCCAACCTACCAAAACATCAACAGACACAGCTTCCATTACAAAGACACTCACATTTCACCCGCAACCACACTTAAAACAGACATCTAGTCCGACCTGAATAGGCACAGTGTACTACCAGACTGTTATTAAAAGCTGGGGTTCTCACAGTCGGGAAAGAGGAAGTCTCCTATCAGCGGCCCGCGCTGGTCGCGCTCGAGACGGCCGCCTGGAATGACCACCCGTACCAACACTAAATCCAGAGACCCTGAACCAGATCCTACAATTACAAAAGGAAACACCATACAATAAAGAGGGCAAAATTAGCCAGACCCACTATTATGATCCTTAAAATAAAACCTTTCATAAATATTATGCAGAGCCTATAGCTAGAGCTGAGCTAGAATAACACAATGCGGCCAATCCAATTCACCTGAGCTGAAAGGAACAGTGCCAATATCAGCATTAAAGGGTGGGGCAACAAAAACCCACTAGTATGTACATATTTAAGTTCAAACCCTTTAACTCTGGAGCAAAACCCACACGGTTTATGCTACACATTCTGTATGAACGATACCAAAAAATTGTGCAGCTTGATGAGGGGAGTTGTGCTGTTATATCTGTAAACAGTCAGACTTCTATGATTTTTTCATAGAGGGCAATGAATCACTTATATAATTCTATACACTTACATTAAAAGATAGGTTCGCACCATATCTAGGGACTAAAATATCAAGGAGACTTGGTGGTGTGCTCTATTGACTTTGGCCAGCAAGCGACCACCCACAACACTTTAGCAAGCTAAAAAGAAAAACCTAGGAACACCTGATCAACTACAAAATAATGGCCTGGCAACAGCCCAAGACACTGTGGCAGATAGTTCACACGAGCAACACTTACTTCAGGAAATATAGAACTGCAGTTCGCATAAATACAGAAATAAAGCAAAGCTTTCAAGGGATACCCAAAAATTTAAATTCTGTTTTAATTTACTCACCCTCTTGTCATTTCAAACCTTGCAGAAAACAAAATAAGATATTTTAAAGAATGTTGGTAACCGAACAACGGCTGTACCCATTGACTTGCACTGGGTTTGTGTCCAAACAATTGAAGTGTATGGGTGCCGCTGTTGTTTGGTTACCAACATTCCTTAAAATATCTTCTTTTGTGTTGTGCAGAAGAAAGAAAGTCATACAGGTTTGAAATGACAATGAGTTCATTTTTTGGTGAACTACCACTTTAAACTAACCGAGTTTCTGTATCTCACTTAGCGCTAGCAACATCAAGGTCATAGGTTCGACTGGACACATTGTAGGTTGCTATAGGCAAAAGCAACTTTCAAATTCATAAAAATCAGTTTTTAGATGATTTGTGAATGTTCTTTGACCCGGTATATTGGCATAGCTAAACTCGATCAGGTATGAATGACTCAGTTGGCATTATGCAACTCCAAACTGCCTCCAGAGACATTTAAACACACTATGAGTCTGGGGAGTTGAGTTCTTCTCTTGAGGTTCAGCTGGGCCCTGTCAAAATGCATCAAAAGCTTCCATATTCGCCCGGAGTCCGTCTAGACTCTGCTAAACAAACCTCGTGACTGACTTTCCTGCTGAGCTCAAGCTAAAAACCTACATGCTCACATTGAACGGATCTGACTGTGTGGAACTGGACCGGTTCTCCTCCAGCAAGTCCTGGAGCTCCAGCTGAGAAGTCTGAGCAAGAAGAAACAAGTAGAAATGAAGTGGGTAAAATAAAGACACTTACTCAAAAACCAAATGAAAAACAGAAGGGAGGAGAAACATGGCATTCTGTGGAAGATTACAATTACATGCAGATACACGCGAACACAAAACTGCATTTGCTCATGAACAAACATCCATTACTCAGTTAATGTGCATATCACATCATGACAGAATGACAGAATGAGCACATACTGAGGTAATTAGTGCACACGCCTACATGAGGACTAACAGATCATTGAAAACAACATTACAAGACAACATCTAATATCTCAATGCAGCCCACACTGCAGAAGAAAGGCAAAAACGGGTTTTAAAAACAAATGTGATAATCCTGCAAGTAAATTATCACTGCAATTAAAATGTCACAGTGTGTCTTCTTTTATGTAACTTATCGACTCTATGAATACGACAGTTTTAAAAGTATATTTAACCAAAGATAATAGATCTCAAGAAGATACGCCACTTCTATTCATTTGAATGGGGAGGGAATGCAATGCTCAATATGGCCGCTCTAGCGAAAGAAGTCCCGCCTTCCAGTAAAAAGAGCCAGTTGTCAAACCAATTAAGACGATTCTCTGGGGCTCTAAAGGCTGGAAGACATATATCACATATCTGATCAAGTTTTTGAAAAACTAGACATCATACACTTGTAGACTTTTAGAATGTTTGCATAGAAAACAATACATGATAAAATCTGCAGACTGGCGCTGAATTTATGCAACAACTCCAGACTGAAAATCTGGGCAAAAATCTGAGCAAAAGTGTATTCCAGTCTTTAGACGCATTAGCTCAAGCGACCTCAGTAAAAAGTGTTTTAGTGCAATTTAAGCTAAAGTTATGGAACTGTTGCTGTCAGGTTTAATTGTTGGTTGGAAATGTGCTATTTAATTGTGATTTTTAAAGGCAATTTTAGAAATATCTGCCTTCCACCATTTAAGAAGATAGGACTGTGGTCTTGCTATGACTGAAATAGCTGCCTGGGATGTTGCAAACAATGACTTCTGTACATGGACTTTGATTTAACTCAATTTTTCACAATTTTTCAGACAATTTACTGTATAATGGAAAACAGGATTTGACTTGCTTAAAATATGTTATATGTATATAATAGATAGTAGTGCTGTCAATCGATTGAAAAAATAATCTGATTAATTTTCGTGATTACACAACATTGCATTAATGTTTTTAAATATACTTTTAGATCTGACACATTTTCCCATTTACCCAACTCTTTGCATTCATGGTTTAATGGTTTAAAGGCCTTTACATGAATAAGAGCGTGATTATATAATGTAACGCTAGGATGACAAAATAAACGAATGATGCATTAATCGCATGCATTAACGTGTTAAAGTTGACAGCCCTAGTAGAAATGCTCATGATACTATCAAATCTCAAGATATTAATGTTACAACCAAATGTATACAATGAGTATACTAGAATGACAAATTCAACAGGTAGCTGCTATTCAGCAAAATTGTACAGCCTGATGCATATTAAAGTACATAATAGTTAGAAAAATAGTAGCCAAATTACTTTGTTTTGTTGAACACAAAAGAAGATATTTTGAAGAATAGGAAAGCAACCTTTCTGGAGAAAGTTTGGGATACTTTTGACTACCATTGTTATTTTTCCTACTATGGTAGTCAACAGTGGCCAAGAACTGTTTGGTTCATTGGAAAAAAAGAAATGTATACAGATTTGGAACAGTAAATGAGTAAATGATGACTGAATTTTTATTTTTGTCCTTGTAAAAAACTTTGTCAACTCTTGTCTATTAACTAATTTACTCTCTAAACTTGCCATTACATGCCATTCTTTATACTTTCATTACTTGTGGTACTATTGCTGCATGATACATGGTATGTGATGGTTCTCAGTTGTAAGTCACTTTGGATAAAACTGTCTTCTAAATGACTACATGGAAAAATATTGTAAATGTAAATAGATGCACACATCACAAACAATTCCACAAATGGAGATCTGTCTTGTTCAGTCACACCATCTGGCTAACAGTGACCTGATGTATATTCACATGGAGGCATTGAGAGTGTGTTTGTACTCAGCACTGCGATGCTACTGTAACCAGCTAATGATTGTGAAGGGATGTGGTCTCAGAATACAGCATCTGTGGTTTGGTTTACATGTGTGTGTGTGTGTGTGTGTGTGTACATGCGTGTACGTACAACGGCTTCAGAGCTCTTCAACAACAGCGATTGATCAACAGGTTTGAGACCGCCAAAATGACAAACAGCCACAACATGGCAGCTACTGATCAGAGTCTTGAAACTATGGATTGGAGGTTTCCATAAGAACCCACAGCTGGTGCTCTATGGAAAATATGAGGGGAAAACCTGCAGTGCTCCGATATATTTTTGTGTAGCTCACGAAAGAATTCCCATTAACTGAATCTTTCTGCATCTAAATCCTTCCCACAGCCAAAAGAGCTTTCTAAATCCCTGTCTGATGGGATCTGGAAAAGAAACAGACGCAAGAAACAAGTTCCTTCTTTACCAAACCCGCAAGTCTAACATGTGGTTCAGACCTAATGGGTAATAAACAGTGTTTGGCTTTTCATGTCGATACCACTTGACTTGCAGCTGGAGTAGATGCAGTTTTGACGTTGTCACATACACAACTTTTCAAAAACTCAAAAATGTTCTTGTATTAAGAAATGGACAAGAAAGTTTACATTGTGTGAATTACCCTCAACTGTTAATCGGTCATTTATGACAGTTGACGTTTAACTCGAGACTGAGTTCAAACAAATGGCAACAGCACAAAATATATTGCAAACAGCAGCAAAGACGCACATGCAAACGCACTTACTGAGCTCACTTAAAAAAACATTGACTTATTCAGACAGTGAGTGAGCTCAATAAATACGTTTTAACCAACTGAAGTTCACACAGAACAGCAGAAACGTGGGATCACTCATTACCACATCCTGCCCCACAGGAAATAAAATCAGCAAAAAACTATTCTGTAGTTAAAATACAAATACACACATTCATGATGACTAAAGCAATGGTGGTCCTCCATTAAAAATACTCATCTGGGCATTGTTTCTGTGCCAATCTGAAGAAACCATGGTGCTACCATGGTTTCTCCAGATCTTTCATCCTGCGAGCAGACAGCCTTTTAAAGCAACTATTATGCAATGTTGTTCTCTCATCCCTCATTTCCCAGCACTGATGTTTTAGATTCAAACCCAACTACAGTAGAAAACCCTTGAAACCTTAGGTTGTGTGCTCACTTAAAACTCTTATTCCTATAAATAAATATTAAAGTCAAAACCTTCACAGAACAGCAGAAAGTAAATATTACACAGCCTCCCACACTAAATAATCACAAAAAATATTCTCTGTAAAAAAAATATGAAGGGTTTATTCATGATGACTAAAGCAACAGTGGTCCTCATAAAAATATCACAGGCTTTTCAGTAATCGAGTAACCTGGCTATTGCATGGTTTCTACAATCTTCATGGGCATTTTTGAACAACTAGTTCAATGTTGTTTTTGTCATTTAAGCTGAGTTTTTTTAAAACTAGTGCAAAGTCTTGATACCATCATATGCATTGTTATTTAGAAGACTCTGTCTGGTAAAAAAACGTAACTTACTTTGGTGTAAGCATACATAGTTAGTAAATGCTCTACTGGTTCTCCAGCACACAAATCACTTGAATGTGTGCTCTGTGAAAAATATGAACGTAGTCATGCCTGCAACTGTAAAACCGAGGATTTTCTCTACTAGATTGTCACCATGGTGTCCAACAGCCCCTAGATCAAGAAAGATGGAGGAAAATGTTACAATATAAATGTTGTAGATATAAATGTATTTGGATTTTTAACAAAAGTACATATTTACAAATGTTACCACGTTATGTTTGTCAATTGAATGGTAATATTATTGATTTTAATGATATCTATGGGTCTTAACTGGTAATGTTGGGTTTTATTTGTGGGAGGTTACCTAGGGTAGATACTAAAAATGACAGACTGGCCCACACACCTGTAAGATCAAGAGTTCTGTCAACAAACACTATAGATGCTTTGTTTGGGGCCGCTTTCCTCCTGTTTTTTGCCTGTGGATGACTGGCCAGTTCTCCAGCGATCAGGCGGCTCATGGGGCCCACTGAGTAGCTCTCCTCTCGAGTATTGATGAACTCAAACAAAGCATTTAGAGCTGATGAAAGACATTTAATCTGTATTTGCAACTCAGGTGAGAGAGAATGCACATCCACATCCATCAGACTCCCGAACCGCCTTTTCACCGGCTTCTTTTTGTTGATGGTCTCAAGGTCACCTTCCAGTAAGGGGAACAGATGAGAGAAAGCAGGCAGGAGATGAAAGTGCTGGCTCAAGGGTGCAAAGACCACAGGAACATGCCTGACCTCAGCGGTGTAGTTCATATCACCCATCCACTCACACAGTTTCTTCTCAAACTGCTCAAACACAGGGTTGCCCTCCAGATCTGCGGTCACGTTATTGGCGAGCAGGTGAACGGAGTGAGGGACAGATGTGAAAACCACACAGTACTGGAAGCTGCTGGAAGAAATGACGTCTTTGATAATGTCTGCCGTTCTGCCTTTCAGCACAGTGCTTACCACAAACAAAGCGTTGGGCTCGTTTTCTCCGCCTGATTCAAAGCTTGAGAACTGCTTGATGTTGCGAGCTCCAGCATCGAACAGAAGCGAGGCTCCACCGGTCCAATGCAGACTTTCCATGCAGCGGTCATCGATGAAAACAACAGCCTTGTTTATTTTTGACAGCACCTTCTCCCACGTGTGTCGGGGGAAACACGCGAAGCCTTCCGTGGGCAACATATTTCCAAAAATCTGGAGTTTTAAACTAAGACGGTGATGGAATTATTACCACAAACTGAGGAACTGTCAAACAAACCCCATTCAAAACAAACCCACACGTGAGTCTCTCGAAGGTGACGTGGCACAGGGGCGTCGCGATTATTAGACGTCACTGCAAAACTATCAGCTGGGAGTTTTAAATCGTGGAGAAGTTGGTTTTGTTTGTACAGTGCGTTTTATCCATCTCAGAATATGTTTATTTGTTTTTTAATATTTGCATGCCAGTGCAATAACTTCTTCTTTAGGAATTTGATTGCCTTTTTTAACGCCATCTAAGTTGTTTCATGATCAGAAATATATATGCCAGTACATTCATAGCTGTTTATTAATAGTTCACAATAGTTATGATTACTGAAGTGTTGTTCAAACTTCCTGCGTGTCACACACGTGCGCGTGAAGTGAGCTGTGTCACTCTGGTAACGCGCACCTGCTACACTAACACGCAGCGTGTCATTGTGACAGCTGTGACAGCTAAAACTAATAGTGCACAGCTTTTGTTACTTTATCCAAATCGATAAATCAACAAGTTAAATCGAGTTCAAGTAATCTTAGCGCAAAAGCCGGTGATCATGTCATTTGCAGAGGTAGAGAAAACAGCTGACGAGAGCGCTGATGACGAGACCGACTGGCTTTATGGAGGTGAGAAATACACTGATGGTAAAAGCTTACAATTGCTTGAAATTCAGAAAGGAAAACAACCAGATGAGCCGTGTAAGCACCTGATCGACATCTGCCAAAAAAAGCACACGTTTCAAATTAGGGATCTGACCCAAAGTTTACAACAGAAAGACCGTTATTTTCACAGCTGCACGTGTTTCATAACATTTACTTTCAAATCAACCCATATAGAGAACAAACACAGATACATTAACCCGCACCTAACATAACAACGCCATGTAACAAGTGCTGCTACATTTTAAATCAACTGAGTAAAGCTGGACAGGTTAGATGAACAATGGATTTCTCTAGTAAATTAATTGTAGGCTAATGCTGCAGTGTTGTAATGTGGGATTAAAATGATTTAAGTCCTTAACTTAAACTGGACCCAGGTTTAGCATTCTGCTCCGTTTTGTCTGCATTTCTGTAAGTGTTTTTGTGGATGTACTGTAAATCTCACATGTGGGTTGTGTATTTCTGTGTAAAAACACAAATCGTATGCTGTGTGCTAATCTCCACCTTTTTGTTGTTAATAGATGATAATTTTGCTGTGGAAGAGACTTCAGAAAAAGAAGTCTTTAGGTGAGTGTGCCCATGTGAATGTGTGAAACCTTGGTGCAATGCAATAGTTTTTACAGTAATATTTCATTCTCATTGGCTGCCCATTTATCTAAACAACATCTACTGTTATTCAGATGTTTTTCCAGAGTTACCAATTGCATTTAATGTACAAAAATGTTCTTTGTCATCTTCTTTGCTCCTTAGCTGCAGTAGTTTCAGCAAACAACAATATCTTCTATAATAAACTATTATTTAATAACACTCGGGTCAGAATCATTGTATGCAAGTATGCCACTTTCCCCAATTTGACTAGATGCACTTAAGTTCACCCAACACTGAAAATTCTGTTTTTATTTACTCACCCTCAAGTTGTTTCAAATCTGTATAAATGTCTTTGTTCAGATGAGCACAGAAATATATTTGGACGAATACTTGTAACCAAGCAGTTCTTGGCCACCACTGACTACCATAGTAGGAAAAATTGCTTTATAAATGTCTTTGTTCTGTTGAACACAAAAGAAGATATTTTGAAGAATGGAGGAAATAAAACAGTTCTGGTGCACTTTTGACTAATTTTCCTACTATGGTAGTCAAATGTGGCCAAGAACTGTTTGTCAGAAGTACAGAGATCCAAGGAAGAGGTTAATTCGCTTTCGTAAATATTGCACAACAAAGGTAAAATTCGGCCTGACAAAAAAAAAAAAAAAGAGTTGTGTGATATGGAAAATCGCAAAGTGTATGCTTGACCTAAAGGTACATGTATCACCTGTTCTACTATTCTAAATTTTTTTGCCTTTAAATTGGTTTATATTGTATGTCAACAGTGGCTGCCTTCAACAGTATTTTCTATACCATATTATAAAACATTATAAAGTCACATGGTAAAACAAAAAACACTTTGGTTGTTATGTTGGTTTGAGAAATGGTTTGATAAGTTCAAAACTCACATTTCAACAGTAGAAATATGAAATAAGAAGCTGCACTGGTTCAAAGATCTCTGGATTTATTAATGCAGTATTTTGTTGACACCACAGTGTATAACATCGCTTCTAAAGCCCCAATCAGACAGCTGATTTATTCATTTTATCAAGCATGTCTGCTTGCCAACTTAAATCAGTGTTTCTTCACATTTGATTTAATTTCCATTTATAAATGTTTTTCAGCAGAGTTAATCTAAAAAAATATCAAATTCACGTCGTGTTAGGATTTTAGCTCCCGGCAATGTCAGTATTGCCATCCATACAGAAACCAGATTTATGGAAAAAATGCACATAAATAATAGTTCATGTTTGCAATTCACAAACATAAAATATGTCACGTATATAAAAAGCATATATTTCCATAATTCTATAGATTTGACTGTTATGTAAGAAATATTTGGCAAATTTTGAGCAACTCCTTACATCACGTCTTTTCTTTGCACATACTTATAAAGTTACATGCATATAATAGTAAGCAAGAAGTGGAATTAAAAAATATATGTATATGAAGTAATAACTTCTCAACATACTCGGAATTTGTGCTCTGTATTTAAGTGAACACGCACGCACGCGCGCGCTGCGGCACCCGGGGAGCAGTTTGGGGGTTCGGTGCCTTGCTCACCTCAGTCATGGTATTGAAGGTGGAAGAGAGAACTGGTCATTCACTCCCTGCACCTACTGTACAATCCCTGCTGGTACTGAGGATCGAACCTGCGACCTTTGGGTTACAAGTCCGACTCTCTAACCATTAGGCCACAACTGCCCCATATACACATTATATCATGTTACTGTACCCCTCACAATGTGCATTGCCGCATTTGAATTTAACCGAGTATATATATAGAGGCTGACACATTTACTTCCTGTTAGGGCAAGTAGCGCTCTATAAATGAAGCGTGTACATTTAATGTCCGTTTCACCGCTTCATAATAACCATGGGCGCACATTAGCAGTATGTGGCATGTCCGTGTCGATGCACCTCTTTGGAAGAACGCAGTGGGAAGCCATGCGTGTATGACGAAACCCTTTGGACGCTTGTTAAATTCAGCAGTTCATTAGGCACTGTATGTTATAAAAGCTACTCTCATGCGCATCGCAGGAGGAATAAAGAGAATATTAACCATTGTTTTATTTCTCTACTTCCCAGCATAGCTACACACTTTAGCCGTTTCTCAGAGTCGACGCAATGATTTTTACCGGTTGAAGTGGTTTCGCTTCATTAAGACGAACCTCAAACCCAAGCAGTATTTTTCCTCACATTGCATTGGCTTTAAATAAGTTGTGGTAATATAGGCCTCACTTAGTCTAATGTAGGCCTGCAGCTATATATGGATCCTGCCAATTGGTCTTTTTTCTAAGTGTAAAAGCATTTTATTGTTTTAAAGCGTCAGTTAGTACATGTGATCAAATCAGACAGACAGCTGAAAAATGCATGCGCATCTGAAAATAAATTGCAGTTATTCCTGCAGAGCACATATCTGACCCAACATTGACCTCAGACAACATGGTCAACAACTTATTAGGAATACATTTAAAAATAAGGATTTTATATTCTAGCACAGTGCTTCCAAGGAAGTGTGTAGGTTATGTATGTGTACGTTTCAAGGGCAATTTATAGTACTGTATATACTTTCATCTGGATTGAAATCTGTGTTAGGTCTTTCTCAGTGCAAGTTTATCCATTGAGTCTTTGTAATTTAAAAGGAAATCATATCACAATATCGTAATATTTACTTTAATGCTATTATATAATTTTAATAGAAGATAAAAGGAACATTTCTCTGGTATGGTGTAGATGGTAACATACAGCCATGGAAAAAATTAAGAGATAATTTCAAAGACCATTTTCAGTCTTTTTTATTCACTATTTACAGATATGTGTTTAGTTAAAATATTATTTTTGTTTTATTCTGTGAACTACTAACAGCATTTCTCCCTAATTTCAAACAAAAATATTGCTTTTATTTGCAGAAAAACTGGAGAAATCGGTCACAATAACAGAAAGGATGCTCTGTATTTCTTCAGACCTCAAATACTGCAAATAACAAGTTCATATTCACTTTTAAGCAATGCAACAGGAATATTTGTACATGTATTTTGGAAAATATTTGTGATAACAGTTTCCATGTGTCTTGTTATGCCGTCAGTCTTTCACATTGCTGTTGGATGACTTTGTCACTCCTGAGGTTTGATTTTGTTGAAATTCAACAGACACTGGACTGAAATTACCATAATACATATAAAAATGCAGATTAAATGAAAATTTGGAATGGTCTCTTATTTTTTTTCACATCTGTATTTTAACCTTATTGATGTAGACCTGGAGGTACAAAATCAACTGGTAAACACTGTTGTACTGAATAAGAATAATCTTTTCCAATTTGCTATTTTTATGAAATGCAGCTGGTCTAGCTGATCCTCTTGGTTTATTTATTCATTTGTTTGTCTTCATCTGTCTTTAATGGCACCATCACTTTTTTCCTTAGTGCTCTGATTGGTGATGTGGATGGTGTTAATGAACTCAATTACCAGGTACAGTACTTTAGTACTGTGGATTCAGTTCATCATAATGAAAGTGGAGGACATTACTTTTTGACTTTTAGCTATTTCGTCTTTCCCTCACAAAAGGAGAGTGAATCAGATAGTGATGATGATGATGTGTGTGTGACCATCGGGGACATTAAAACAGGTGGATCCCAGAGCTTGTGAGTAATCCTATTTTTTAGAATATTATTTTTTACTGTTGTTTTTATATTTTACGAAGTTATGCTGATGAAACCATTCTGTTCTTGACAGATTGTTATAGTGACACTTAATGGTTTGTTTTTGACTTTCTCTGTAGATCATTAGGGTCCGGTTCCATAAGTCTGAACATTAAAACCTCTGTATCGGGTAATTAACCTTTTTTCTTTCTTTCATTCTTTCTTTAAACCTTTGACCTTAAGAAATAAAATGCATATACTATTTCACTATTAAAGGAGCAATGTGGAGATTTTAGCGGCATCTAGTGGTGAGGTTGTGAATTGCAACCAACGGCTCTCTCCACTGCTCACCCCTCCCTTTCAGAGCTCTTCGGTGGCTGACACAAGGCTAAGATGTCATAAAATGTTCGCTGCTTTGTCGTAGGAAATAACAAATTCACGAATCGCGTTCTGTAGAACAATTTTTCAGTTTAGGGATATGTTCCATGTAAGGGGCCCAGCAGTGTATATAGACAGAAAGTGTTCATTCTAAGGTAATAAATACATATTGGTTCATATGTAAGGTCTTTATACACCTCTAAAGACATAGTTATGTTTATTATATTGCATTTCTGTCAATAAATCCTGCAAATACTGCACACAGCACCTTTAAATACCACATACATTATCAAAGTAATACAATATACTGGATATTGTGACCTAATGGGATGTTTCTTTGCACAGTAATCATTGTATTTTAGATGCTTTGTTGTGCTTGGCTGCAGTTAAATGTATTTTTGATTGAATTATTTTAATTATTTCTTAGTTAGACTTATATAGCGCCTACTTACCTGGTATTCAAAACATTTTTGTTATGAGAATAATTGGATGCATGAATCAGAGACACTTGAGAGATTTATCCTGCCCTCTGTCCTAGTTACAGCACAGAGAGATCCCATAAAGTGTCGTCCCTATTCAAACAATGAAACCATGTATACAAAATGAATGATTAATGAAAGTTATAATAGCTGAGGCAATTTATTACCCAAAGTTACAATATTCCCACACACACATTTAATATAAATATATAGTTATTAAATCACCATCATTGCATTCCTAAAGAAAGCTTTAAGCCTGATTGAACTGCACTGCTGAGAAATCTTAGGCCATTTTTCAAGGCCTGGCTTGATCTGTGTGTGGGAATCCAGCCTATAATGTCTTATATACTGTGAGCCAGGCTGTAAGTCCAGAGCACTTGAAGTGGACGCTGAGGGCAATGTCCTGGAGACCAATGGGGAGACTTTTGAAGAGAAGCCATGGAGGAAGCCAGGTGCGGTTCTTTGCATTAAGAAGTGTGTGCACCTCAGTTTCAGATGTGCACTCTCACGGCGCCTTTTGTGTCTAAACGCAGGTGCGGATCTGTCTGACTACTTTAATTACGGTTTTAATGAGGACACCTGGAAGACGTACTGTGACAAACAGAGACGACTGCGAATGAGCCTGGAGATCTTAAGCCTGGGCTCTTCCAACAAAATAATGGTACATTTAGCATATATGAATCCTATTATGCCTCATCGCTTCTCATGGTTGGTTATGCTAGCAATGTGTTTTACTTGCTGTAAGGCATGATGATGTAAGCACTACATGTGGAAGTTTGATGTAATGAAACGCAGTCACAGGCAGTCAGAGGATGTTTAATGCTTATTGTATAGTTTTGTGGAGGATTTTGGATCAGTAAGATTTCAGTGTTACCCAGTTTGCTGCTGTGGCTATTAAACTATCGAAAAAGTCAACAGCAAATTCAACGGAAGAGATTTTTCATTTAACATTTCATTGCCGTCATTCTTAAACCTCGTATTTCCATATTTCGTGATAAATCATTATTATTAGTCACCCTTTATGTTTGTTACTGGGTTTTCACATTTCTAATCCATAAAAAAGTGCTTGTCAACTTTAACAACACAGTATGTAATCGTTTAAAAAATTCGTTTTTTTTCGAAAAACAGAAGTTTGGACATCCGAGGTTTCAGAAGGACATTGATGATATAACACTTTACTGGGTTGCATATGGTTAGGACAGGATTGTGCTTCATTGTGATATATGGCTGCTGTTGTGCATAGAATGAGAGTCTATACATTTTAATATGCTTTTTTCTTCTAGGTTCATCCGAGTTCTAGTGATCTGTCAGAATACTCACCCATCTTATCCAGGTGCGTGCATCACCCCTGAATCTTAACCCAGTTTATCCAAACAAAAAAATTTAATTATTTATTCACCCGTTTGTCTTTCAAAACCTGTATATGACTATTTATTCTGTAGTACAGAAAATAAGTTATTTTAAGAAATGTCTCTGTGGTTTTGTGTCCATACAATGGAAGTCAATGGGGGGCCAATGCTGTTTGCTTGACCAACATTCTTCAAAATATATTTTGTGTTTTGCAGAAGAAAGAAAGTCATACAGGTTTGAAATTACATGAAAGTGAGTAAATTATGAAAGAATTTTCTTTAATTTCTTTCCCACAGGGCTGCATCAAATCCCATTCTACCTTTTTATTTACAATAGTATATTGTCTGTCTATTCAGTGTCTGTCATGGGCCTTACAAAGCATATAAAATATTTATATAATGTAGTATGAACCTAAATCAGGTTAGACACAATTTTTGCAAATCAACATCCCGTCTACCCGGTTTTGTATTTTTTGATCTTAAAGCAGCAGATACTGTTGAGTTGTTTGGTATAATCGCAGCTTATTTACTGTGCGTGCCAGCCGCTTTGCCAGTAACAGCATCATTACAGTCATAATGGCTTTCTGCTGGGTTGTCCCAACCCTCCACACGCATATCATCATCCCTGTTTTCTGCAGTTTCATTTCTTTCATTTCTCACAGCTTTTTTGTTCTTCCCTAAGGAAAATATCCTGACTGTTGAAACATCCTGATATTTCTCAGTTACGTTTCTGTGTTTGAGAAGACTCACACATAAACACACACCATGGTTCAGTCCTGGTGGTCCAGACCGCATTTGGTCCAGGGCATGAGTTAGTGGGGGTGACTTTTAATCAGCCGTTCCTTGAACCTCTCCTCGATCAGTTGAAGGTTATGCCTCGCTCAGGGGGACGTGTATGAACCGGAGCGTTCAAGGGTAAAGCAACAGTCCGGCTTTCATTATTACACATTACACACAGACAGGATGCAGGAGTCGGTCGCAGTACGTTCATTTTCAGATGGAAATAAGCTCGTCGTTCCACTGCACGCAGGAGGATCGTCATGTTGCAAAAAATGGTAAAGTGAGGCTGTGCCATGATGTAAATGTAGTCACAGATGCAAAAAATGTGTCCACCCTCATGTTTTTCCAATGATGACTAGAGCTTTCAAGTTTAAAAAGGGAAATATTTCTGTATGTGCAGTGATAAAAATGCACCCTGCTTAAAAAAAAACATAGTTCAAGTTCATTTATTTATAAAGCACATGTTAAAACAGCCACATGACTGACCAAAGTGCTGTACATAAGAGTTCTTCTAGATTGCACACATAAAACAGAAATGGAACATATTAAAAAGAAATATTAGAAAGCCTGATCAAACATGTGTGTTTTTAAAAGAGACTTACAAATAGAAAGAGAAGGCGCAGCTCTAATCTCCAGTGGCAGATTGTTCCATAGCCGTGGCCCAACTACAGAAAAAGCGCGATCCCCTCTGTATTTCAGTCTGGACTGAGGGACTAAAAGGAGAATCTGATCACTAGATCTTAGACTTCTAGTGGGGGTATAAGAATGCAATTGGGTACATAGAATCCCAATAGGAACCATCACAGTGGTTTCCATTAAAATGCCATTATGAACATTAGCTTTCTCCATTAAAACCATTACAAAATTACATTTTGTAGTGTGTTTTGGGCATTATTCCAATAGGATTTAACATCCCTGCTGAAAAAAACTATAGAAACCATTAAGGAGGTTGTAATAGTTTGAATGGTTTTTAAGGGATTTGCATTGGTTTTAATGGGAACTATAATGGTGTCTACTGGTATGTGATGGATTCTATTGGTTGGATGTTAAATCTTATTGGAATAATGCCCAAAACACACTACAAATGGAATTTTGTAATGGTTTTATTGGAAAAAGCTTATGGTTCATAATGGTATTTTAATGGAAACCATTAGAATTTCTGTGTTGGTTTCTATTGGGTTTCTGTGGTTTTTTTCAGCAGGGATTCGACCACCCTGCTGAAAAAATCTATAGAAACCAGTAAAGAAGTTTTAATGGTCTTAATGGTTTTAAAGGGAATTGTATTGGTTTTAATGGGAACTATAATGGTGTCTACTGGTATGTGATGGATTCTATTGGTCGGATGTTAAATCCTATTGGAATAATGCCCAAAACACTACAAATTGAATTTTGTAATGGTTTTAATGGAAAAAGCTAATGGTCCGTAATGGTATTTTAATGCACGCATGTGTTTAGTATGAATCCAGCGTTTAAATCCAGTGTCGTATCTTGAAAGTAAGTTAAAGTGTGTCAGTTTCAGGCTTTACTAAACAGGGCAGTGAAAGTGAGAGAGTGAGAGAGACAAGCTGACTGTTATTTAGAGTTACTTTTAACACTAATTTTGTTTCCACATATAGTGTTCCATGCAGTATTAATTCATCCGGTTTTATTTGATACATTTTTAGTGACTGAAATGGGTTATCGCCTAGTTCATTTGTGTGTGTGTCCTTGTTTCAGGGGACTCGAAGATTTATGAATGGTGACGACTACAACAGCACCACATTCAATTGTGTAACTTCTGTATGTACATGAGCTAAAAATATTTCCCAGATCAGCAGCAAAATGATGCTGACTGAGGTTGCATGTAATTGCGTGTCTGTGCCATGTGTCCTATAATGCAAAAGGATGTGAACTTTTATGAGTAGTATATTTTTGTTCACCCAGATATGACAATTGTGACATTCTTTAGTAACTTGTGTCATTTCAAGGCCAGATTACTTTTTTGTTTACACAAAAGATAAACTTCTGAAAAATGCTGACCACTCTTTTGCATATAATACATGAGAATAGGAACAGGGGCTTTCATGAAAGTGGTCAACACAAAGCAATGCAATGCACAAGTTGAAAGTAAGTCATATGAAAGTTACCTTCAAGTATCCTCAAGAAATTATCCTTGTGACTGTCCCTGGCAGTGTCATTGTAACGTGCAATGCACATTTCGTCCTTTTGATTCACGCATATGAACTCAACACAATAATGGGTCGTGATTTATGTGTGCTATGTGTGGTTACAGGAAGTCGAGTGATTCTATAAATGTAATCGGAGTACAGACGGGGACCATCAGTCGAGTGGAAGGCCGAAGACGTCACAGCGCGGATGAAAATAACATCCAGGTCTATTTGCGTGTGAAACAGAGTGAATTTAATAAGAATGAGTATTATAAAAATTATAACGGTGAACTGCTATAGCTGCTTTTGGTGTGTGTGTGTGTGTGTGTGTGTATTGTAGGTTGTGTCTGAGCAGTCCTCTGATACAGAGTTACCTTCCCCAAAGCTGCTGCCCTTCTTTCCTCCGAATATCCCACCTCCACCTTTCCCTCCTCCCTCCATCAGCACCGCACCCCCCCTCATACCCCCACCACCGCCTGGTAAGTGAGCTCTTCTCACACACACACACACACACACACACACACACTGTCAGCAAAAAAAGAGGCTGCCCTGTATCTTGTGACGTAGTAGCGTGTGCATGCTGCCTGCGACATTGCAGGTTTTTGCCCTTGAGCAAAATTCTCCCTCAATGGTTCCAGAAGACATCACTCATTCGACCAACATATTAAATGTAAAGCAGATTATTCATATGAATACATTTAGTCATAGTACATGGCTCTCTGCAGGACTTTATTCTGATTTATTCTAATAAAATATCTTATTAGGCTTTCTAAACTGTATGTTTAACTTTTTTTATGTACATGACCTAAGATAGGACTGTATTGTAGGACTGTATTGATAGTCACCAAAAACTAAAAATTCTGTCATCATTTACTCCAAACATGACTACCATTTTTTGTTTTGTTTTGTTGAACTCAAAAGAAGATATTTTGAAGAATGTAGGACAGAAAAATGTTCTAGGGCACTTTTGACTACCATAGTAATTTACCCTATAGTCAATGGGGTCCATGAACTGTTTGGTTACATGCATTCTTCCAAATATCTTTCTCTGTGTTCATCAGAACAAAGAATGTATACAAATTTGGAACAACTAGAGAAAAGAGTAATGACAGAATTTTCATTTTTGGGTGAACTATCCCTTTAAGTGTTTAGTATACAAATAATATAAAAGCTGTTAATATAAAAAAGTCTGATATATGTGATAGATGAAGCTGGGTATTTTTGGACGAGCACACTTATAAATCCAAGTGAGGTCAGAGGTCGTATTGATATGTTTGTTTTACTGCATTGTACATATGGCTAACGGCGGGATTTTGCGGTTTCCATGATGACATTTATCTATGGCGTCATTGATTCACACCCATGTTGAGCAACCTGCTGTGTTCTCCTGATCTGTTGGTTGATGCTCCTGTTTGAGCTAAACACCTGTTATTGGTCCATTATGTAGTTTTTGTGCAGTTTTATTCTGTGCGAAATCTAAAATATGGCACGCTAGGGCTGCATCCTAAAATATAGTGAAATGTCTTATTATGCCCCAATATGCCATATAAAAAATGTCATGTTTGGTATTCATGATGATAATATAAACAAGAAATATATGAGAATTAAAAAATGTATGAGGCATATATGAGGAACAATAGGAGTTATAAAAGTGGACTTTGTGAATGGGTGAAAGTGCAGGAGGTAAAGCAGATGAGCTCCAGCTGTTTACGTTTCCTTTGACAGTTATTAAATATTGAGAGCGCACTCATCTCCGCAGGAGCTTGACAACACATGCGCTTATGCTGCCGCATCTGTATCCAGGTGTGTGCAGCTCTGTCCAGGTTTTCCTCCACAGCGCAGACTTGCTGGCCGTCAGCTTCTCCAACATCCTGATCAGATGCTGCTCTGCCACATTTTGAACAGGAAGTTCATAGCTGAGCTCTCTCAACTTTGCTATTTTTCGTCTTCAAAGCCAAGTTAGAAATCACCTTCTGCCAAATCCTTGCCAGCCCTCCTCCGGCCCACTAAAACTCACCATGGATAGACTCACCCACTGCCCCCTTTTCAAGACCTTCTTATACTCTTTAATACAGTCCAAATATTAAACTTCCTGGTCAGGCCCAGCCTTTGAAGTTTGGCCTTTAATTCAGAACAGACCATTTTTGTTTTATCAAAGTACTCTCGTCTCCATCTATAAGTTATAGGCTACTCTTTCTGAATATCTACCCCTGCGGATATCGCTGTCCTGTTACAGCCATGCTGTTCCTTTTGTGTTGCTAATGTGCTGCGTGCTTCTAAAAATAGCTCAGGGCGGGAAGAAAGAAAAAGTGCCATGCCAGCAGAATCGTGGCACTGGAAATGTGCTGAATGACCCAGCTGTGCTCAGAGAGAGAGGAAAAAGGATGGAGATAGCCAGTCCTAGTGAGCATAATGTTTTTATTAAATGAGGTTGTGGAGGAATGAGAAAAAGGGGACATTTTTATTTTTTTGTATTAAGAAGTGTGCAATTAAACCTAAAGTCATTACACCTCTCATAGTCTACCAAGCATACAACCCCAACCAATCTTCACCCACCCATCTACACACACAGACTATAGGTAGCATAGGCATTATAATTCACAGACTAAGATTTTGACTACATCCTACCCCAACTTAAACCTCACAGAATAAAAAGTTTACTTTTTTGCAAGGAATCTCATAATACTGAATGAATTGCTATACTGATGTGGATACTGTAGCATCCATATACAAATGATTTAGAGCATAGTCTAGAAAGTATGTAAGTTCTAGAAAAATTCTCAAGTTTCAAGGACAACACAGATTATTTAAAAGTGTCTGTGTGTACATGTACATGTACATGTAATAAAAGGGCTGCTACATCTCGGCCTCATTCTGTGTTAACCAGAGCTGCATGATTTCTGTGTTCCTCAAATTACTGTTATTCTTAGAGCCAGTCATTTTTCAGTCATTTTTGTTGTTGTTCAGAACTTTCTTTCGGAGCTGGATCCCATCAGGGGTCTGTGGAAAAACAAAAGGGGGGATGGTGCCCAGATGTGCACGAATGTTTGCGTCTGTGGCCAAGTGTGATCAAAGCAGATAAGTGTGTCTCGGCCATGTGAGGGAGAGTGCTTTTTGGGGTGCTGCGAAGGCCCATTTGTTTTACGCACGCTTTTAAGGGGGGTGGACACGGTCACGGTTAGCAGGGGCAGTAAAAGTTGCAGGCTGCCGAGTTTGTTGAATTCTGACTGGCTGTCTTAAAAACAGTGTTGACTCATTTGAAGTCGAGACATCTGGATACACACAATGCAATTGATTCAGAATGAAATCATGTGATGGAAGATGGTTCATTTTTATCCATTGTTTATATACTGGAGCAGTGTGTATGACAGACCAAAACCCACACATACACACACTGGTATAAAAACAGTAAAGATGTTTGTACTCGTGTCATTGGATGATGTACGCTTCTGTTTTTTTTTCTTTTGGGTAATTCCATGCAAATGTCAACCTTTCCATGAAAAAAAGTTTTTAGCAAAGGTTTTTACTATACTGATAGCACAGATGTCAACATTTGGTTGTTCTAATACTCATTTAAGTTCTTTCACAAAATTTTTAAAGCACTTTTTCAATTTTTAGTGCATGATATTCTATAGTTTGGTAAGAGCCATTTTCAGGATTGTCACATCCGTAACGGTACATATTCCTCAAAAATTGGCTCATAAAAATTGAAGTAACTATTCTATATTCTATGAAGAGGCATCACTTCTCCATTTGTTGGGTAGTATTGCTTCAGGTTTGTGCATTTTAATTCACAGAAATTCTTCAAAGCTTTTTTTTTTTGACAACCATAACGACAATGGTTATTATCTTAGACAGAAATTTGCTGATGTTTAGACTCTATCAACAAGTGTTTAGTAATATATAAACAGATGATTCAGTATACTGGAAACAAATACATTCTCTGAGCATTTATATGTCACATTCATAACGCAAAATGTCACATACATAACACTCTTTTTTTTTTTTGTATATTCAAGTATAAAATATTTGGAGTGTTTTGAGTACATATTATTATTGATAATAATAATAATATCATTATTCATATAATATTGTTCTTGTCTGTCATTGTAGGTTTCAGTTTACCTCCTGGAGCCCCTCCACCTATGATACCAAGGTATGTGTAAACACAAACATTATTAAACACATTTGATTAAATGGATATTTATTTATTGTTCCTTTTTACTGGTTGTTTACTTGAACAGTTACTTGAATTATTGTAGCTGTTTTTATCTATCGCAACACTTGATGCCTACAGGCTATTTTTGTCCATTGAATTTGTTTATATATTATTGTTGACTACAGCATGTTTTTGCAGATCAAGAATCATGAAATTTCCTTTGGTGTTGGTATAGGTTAATGAAATGTTTATATTGTAACCATTCTAGTTAATTTTTTCACTTACTGGCTGTAGGGTATAAGATGGTAGAGTTTGTATATGAGATATTGGCCATGAAGTATATTTTTCATATAAGTATCCATATATGAATGTTTGCAGGTCAGCCTGGTATAGCTACAGGAGAAGTAGCAGCCCAACGTGCATTTGTAAACACAAATGTTGCAGATTACTACACAAACAGGAGAGGGAGCG
The DNA here is from genome assembly GCA_026939265.1 of Oreonectes daqikongensis. Lineage (NCBI taxonomy): Eukaryota > Metazoa > Chordata > Actinopteri > Cypriniformes > Nemacheilidae > Oreonectes > Oreonectes daqikongensis. Next base: position 4,324,983 of record JAOTQM010000351.1, on the reverse strand, counting down.
AGAGAGAGACAGAAACCGAGAGAGAAAGAGGTAGAAAGAGAAAAGGGGTAGAGAGAAAGATAACATTCTGTTTAAATTCTGAGTTTTAACAGTTTTGTTAAAATTGGACTTTTGTCTCATGGTAGCGATACAGTAATTCATCAAACACACATGCATCAAACATACAGCTTGCCAACTGCATTTAACATTTTTTGGGGCATGTTTGTGCCTTTACCTGATTTGCATAATTGCTTTAGCGAATTGGGTTCTAAAAACAAAGACAGCGCATGCAAAACAATAGTCCGTATCAATGGACGGAATTTCCTATAGATTTTTATGTGATAAATTGTCCCTGCCAAAGGGAAGTACAGTATTGCATAGTACGGGTTTGTAAATAAAAGCCCATGAGATTGAAAGGAAAGAGCTGAAGTAAGTTAAAAATCATTGAGCTATGAGACTCAAACATTTTGTCCCTCACGACATGTTGATTGACACTTCTTAAATCTGTGATTGACAGCTTTCATTGAGTTTGTGGGACAGTAAAACTTGGCTGCAGCTACAAAAGCTTTTCCTTTTCTGTGAAAGTTACTGCCGTCTCTGTTCCTGCAATATGTAGGCCAGCTCATCAAAGTTTCACCCCAGACCGTAGAAAAAGAAAAATCAAGACAAAAGTCCTCTCTGCTTCAATTAATCTTCCATATTCACAGAATTACTTATTCAGTGTTAATTTATATTCAGTTCATTCTTTGGCTTGAGAGTTACAGTGCAGTAGCTAACATGTGTTTTATAGGGATAGTTTACCCGAAAAATACAATGCTGTTATCATTTACGAATGCTATTCTAATACTATTATTAGTTAGTACTATTATTTTTATTTATTATTTATTTATTTGCAGAGCTTAACAGACAGGGTCAGTATATAAAAATTCTTTAAAAGTCTGCTTTTGTCTTCCATTGAAATCAATAGCATACAGTAACAGAGCAACACTTGAGTAAAAAAAGACTCATTATTTACATTTACATTTTACATTTATGCATTTGGCAGACGCTTTTATCCAAAGCGACTTACATTACATTGTACTATACATTTGTACATTTTGTATAGTAAGCAAGTGGGGGTTAGGTGCTTTGCTCAAGGGCACCTCAGCCGTTACCCACCAGCCCTCAGAATTGAACCAGCAACCTTCTGGACATGGGTCCAACTCTCTAACCACTGGGCCACGACTGCCCCATTATGTGTGTGTTCATTTCTCCGACACCACAACTTATCTTCTTCGGTCTAAAATACAGCTGAAAAGCCATCCCCAACACAACCGAAGGCCAAATAAGGCAGAGAGAGAAACAGACAGGGTGGCCATGTTTGTCCCTGTGGCCTCCTGGCCCCCAGTCCTCCCCATCCATCTATGCGTCATACTTTAACTCCCTCTGTACTCTCTATCCTCTCTGTGTCCCCAAAATAAACATCTCAGACTCGACTGAGTCTCTCCCCCCACTCGCTATGTAGTACAGTAGATTCACTCCCCCTCACAGTTTGACAGGCCATCTTCATCTGAAGAACATCCTTATGGTTCTTATATGGATTTATGAGTCATAGTTTCACGTCACAAACAATTGGAAACTTGGGGCCAGATTTACTAACAGCTTGTGGCAGCGCAAACAGATCTTTTGGCGTAAAAAAACCCACTGTCATTATTTACTAAAGACTCGCAGTGAGAATTAGCGCTGAAAAAGTGTGGACACAGCTGTTTTTGTGTTTGACCTTATGCATATATGCATTTGTAGGAGATTCCTCTTCAGACGCAAACTTCATGGGAGGAGAGTATTTAAATGAATCACGCAACGGGATTTACTAAGGTTTGCTCTCGCCATTGTACTGGTATTTGTGGCTTTATTTAAGGGCCAAAAAAGCATCTCTTAAACCCTGCACTCATTTGCGCTTTTCTTTGTAGATTGCGTTTTTTTCTGTCTTGGTAGATTTTTTAATGTGCACATTGTTAGTAAATGTCTCCCATGTGCGCTTTTTTAAAATTGCGCGCTTGCGTTATTTTGCCGTGTAGTAAATCTGGCTCTTAAAAGCTCTGTTTTTTCACACTTGTTCTTTATGATTTCATGTAAAAATAGCCAAAACAGTGGCATCAGAGGTTAAGGTACACTGGTACAATTCTGTTATTTTCGGTAACACTTTATATTAACTTTAATTAGTAAATCATTAACAAACATTACCTTATGCTTAACTAATCATATTTCTAGCTATGTGAATATATAGTAACTAATGAGATAACGTTCTGGTTCATGCTTACTGGTTTAATTGAACATTACTTAATGAATAGCAGATCATTAGTTAATGTATATTAAAATGCTTACAAATGTTATTACCTTTTCAATTCCTGTAATGCAATTTAAAGAACTACAAATGACGGTAATGTATGGTATCCAACAATTAACAGCTTGTTTGTTAATGTATGTATGAATGCTTACAAATGTCAGTAAACTTTCAATCATATATTATCTTAGGCACATGTTTACATTTACAAAGGTTGTTAAAATATTACTGGTGATTGCAGTTACTTCACGCATTATTCATGTTAACAAATTATTCATAACTCACAACCAAGCTGTTTAGGTTACATTTGATCTTTGTTTATTGTGGTGTGTAAACATACTTCTACTATTTAGACAAATCATTACAAATCATTTCTTACTTATTAGTTAATGTTTTTGCAGTATCCAATCTAAAGTTGAAACTAGTCATCATTTGTAAATATTAATAAATGCTTGATCTATAAAACTTATATGCTTGCTGTACATACATTAACAACACATTACAACATATTAAGCTATACAATTCCATATTAAAGAATTTTGCTTCCATCTTTACGAAGTTAAAATCACCATATGCAAAAATAAATAAAGTTGTTTAAGTAAAATTGGTAGAGAATGACCGAAAATATAAAAATAAGAAGAACCAAGTTCCCAGCAACTGTTTTATCTTGTGCCAGTACGCTAACACAAACTTTAGATTTTTTTCTTCTCAATGTCTCATACGATCTGGTTTTATTTTTGTTGCCTTTATCTCCTCGTCTCTATGCAAAAAAAATCTCTTTTTCACTCTCCTCACCCAGCTCCCTTCATTTCTTTCCATTTCCTGGTCCTTAACTTTGCTTGTTCGTTCTTTTTTCTGTTGTTTAAAGAATGGTTCCTCTCATGTCTTGCTCCCTCTGCCAAGTCCAAACATCCTTGTAGGAGTTTCCGTTCGTCCAAGCCCTGCCAACCGACTGTATAATTCATGAATCACTTCCTCTTAAACCATCACTCCCCAAAAAAATGTTGTCGTCTTCTCCCTTTTTGTGTCCTCTCTTTAATGTTTCTTACCCATACGCAACACGTGCTGGGTGTATGTCATAAGGGCTCTTATATGAGGCCTATTAATAGAGAGCCTTGTGGCCCGTAAGGCTCTCTGGGAGATTTTTGTTTTGATTTTTTACCACCTTACTTGCGCCAAATATATCATGCCACGGGTCTTTAGTCATGAAAAACTATTCACCATTCAGACGTGTTGAGGAAGAGACAGTCATTATAGATTAAAGACAGATACTCAGGGCTAAATTTATTAAGCATTTCACTATGTGCTTCAATGAAGGTACATTCTGTGTATTTAAATAATGTAATTGTTAATCTTTTTAATGTCGACACTTCCTTTATATATAAATTAAGCTTGTCATAGTACACGCCCTATTTATACAATGCTATTTGACTATTTAAAGCATAAATTTCATTAATATTGCATTATATTATTAATCTTGAAAGGCAGACAGGACCGGTTTTTCTTTACCTTTTCAATGATCATGACAGCAGTTATTAATCAAATGATGGAGAAACGTTTTATACCCGGGCATATATCCAGAAGTGCATTCGTTTTTTTTTTTTGAAGACTCAGGTGCCTGGATCACAGCAGTCAAGAAATGCTCAACAGTCTCAAAATAGCGTGCTAAATTGCGGAAGTCTGACGCTTTTTTTACAATCCAGCGCTCCGAATCAGTCACAATGAAGGAAATTGTGCCGTGCATTGAGCAATCATGATGGCCTGTTTGCACAGTTACTTGATTTGCATAATTTCTTTCATGAGGAGGTGCAAATAAACGGCGCTATCAGCGGTATTCATTCTTAGAGAATTCCCTCCTCGGCGCTTGGTTTGATTAGATGTCTTGAGTTTTGGCAACCACATCCGGAATAGTTTCATTAGTTTCTAAAACGTGTCAGCGGTCCCTCAGCGCATGTTATAATATCAGTAATAATGATTTTGTTCAGTTGTTTATTCACCAGAGTGACGTGGAACAGCCCACCAGAGGGGCGGAGTCTCGTGAGGTCATTAGGGCCAAATTCTGAAGCGATTAGCCATCTTAATAAGGCAACCGCTAACTAAGACTCGCCCCAGGGGTGAGATAAGACTGCAACTGTAGATCATCTTACATTCATTATCATAAATTTCTCCTCTCGTCTCCAATATCCAAAACGTATAAACAGATTGATAAACCAAGAATAAATGGATTGAAAGCGCAGATGGATAGAGAGAAGAGCAAATGAGGTGGAGGAAATGGGATACAGGATGAGACCAGAAAGAAAAACCAGAACAGCAGCATCTCTTCCAGAGATATTATTAGAATCAGTGCACTCATCTTAAACAACACCTGACCGCAAGGAGTTCTGTTGGATGCAGTTTCTCTCTCACACACACGCTGCAGAACGTCCTGGAAGCGGGCGGGCAGCCAGGATTTATGGATCAGCGATAGCTTGTTTGCCAGAACTGGATCTGCTATCACACACACACACACACACACACACACACACAGATAGACACATACTCATGCGCACAGTAACACACTGCTGGCAGATTAACGGACGCATGCTGCACGTTGACTTGATGCCGGTAACATCAAACAGTGAGGAAATTGAGCTCTGAAAGAGAGGAGTCTTTTGATCATTTTGAAAGTTTGCCCTTTTAGTTTGGCTTTTTTCTTTTACTTAAGTTATATGCTGTATTTATTTCCTCGCTTTGTTGTTGGTTATAAGTAAGGGGCTTCTGTTGCTTTTAGTGTCCTTGGAGCGAATTACTCTCTACCCTTTTAACAAAATGGTCTTTAAAATAAGGTTGTTTTTATGGGTCCGCTTGGGAAAAGTGTACAACAAGCATTTTTTCTCTTAAAGAGGAAGAGCAAAGTTTAAATAAGTAATATGCTTATAAGATTTCATATGTATATCGCTGCTGTCCTTGTGAAACCTTGTATCTCCATATTTGGTTGGATACGAATTGTTTTGCCATAAATCATTATTATTAGTCACCCTTTATGTTTGTCACTTTTTTTTCAACTATCTAACCAATAAACACAGTATGACAACACAGTATTTAATAATTTAAAGGAGCAGTGTGGAGATTTTAGTGGCATCTAGCGGTGAGGTTGCAAATTGCAACCAATGGCTCACTCCACCGCTCACCCCTCCATTTCAAAGCACTATGGCGGCTGACACAGGACAAAGATATCGTTTTCACTTCTTTGCCAAAGGAAATAACATATTTACTAAACATGCTCTGTAGAGCACTTTGTCTTTTCAGGGCTACTGTAGAAACAACATGGAGAATTCCTTATAAGGGAACCCGTGGTGTATGTAGATAGAAATAACTCATTCTAAGATAATAAAAACATAACGCTTCATTATGTAAGATCTTTATACACATCTTAGTTATGGATACTATATTGCAGTTCTGTCAATAGATTCTGCTAAATATTACATACATCACCTTTATGAAGTACAGTCTCTTTTAATTTCCTGAAAAATGTGGACATCCGAGGTTTCGGAAGGACAGCGACGATGTTTATAATAACATTGAATATGAACACAAATACTGTACATATACTATACAGTGGGGTTCAAAAGGCTACAGTGATGTTAACCATGTTTAACTGCTTTGTATGAACGGTCAGATTCACTTGCTGCCATTTTAACACACAAGATCAAATGCTGGAATAACATGAATCTGTTCTAGAGTAAATGCAGCGATTTTATGGTTGTATGACATTCGAAAAATAGAAATGTGTAATATGAGAAAATATTGTGGCAGGAATAACATGAATCATAATGAATCAAAAACGTCAGTTTGTGTTTAAAGAGGGGAACATCAAATTACCAAATGTTTTTTCTAAAAATGCACTCAAATATTGTTGTTAAAATTTAATTTAGCCTTTATTGTTTCAGTGGACGCTTGGCCGGAGGCTATGATGGACGTTCAGCTCCACCGTACCCGTTCCCTCCAGGTATGAATATGAGTCTTACTATCATTTCATTTTGCTGTTGTATTTTTCTGATCACATTCAAATATATCAACTTGAATATGTAAGGAAATATCACCAGTGGTTCATTGCCGTAATTTGTTTGTAATGTAATTCGAAGGTCACGAGTATCATTTTGGGCAGTTCTTAGACTCATGGAAAATAAAATACACTTGTTAACGGAACACTTATAGTTTTCTTTGGCTCCTGAATAATGTGTGTGTGAGAAAGAAACCCTCCTAATGTTATTTTGTATGCATTGAAGTCTGTTTTCTCATGGTGTTCCAAACGCCGTGTAGCGAATAGTGAGAAAATATTTAATCTGGACCTTGGACCATCTTAATTGGAGCATCAAACACCCTGCAGTGCTCAGACCAGCACAGCCATGCACATCCTCACACACTCCTCTTCATATGTCACAACACTCCGTACATGTGCAAGTGTGTTGGGAGGAATGTCTGTGTCAGTGTTTTGGCTACAGAGTGGAACTGCATACAAAGCGTTAATATACTTTATGTAAGCGTTAATGGACTGTCTATACATAACATTTATGTTCATTTGCACTACCAGACTGCTCATTTGCACTGCCAACTGTTCATTACAGTACCGACTGTTTACTGTTTACTATGCATCTTGCACTCCTACACTTTAACTGAAATATGCAACTTCTTCCATTGCACTGTTACTTCGATAGCTTCTGTCCATAATTTATTTGCACTACTCTATATTTATCGCACTGCTGCTCACCATAGCCTAACTTACTGTATACAGCCACCTGCAATTTCTGTTTATAGTAAAAGCCATCTGTACATTATGTTCATAATACATATCCATCTGTAAATTTCTGTTTATAGTAAAAGCCATCTGTATATCATGTTCATAGTATATATCCATCTGTAAATCTCTGTCTATAGCAATAGACATCTGTATATATGTGCATAGTATATATCCATCTGTTAATTTCTGTTTATAGTAATAGCCATCTGTATATCATGATCATAGTATATATCCATCTGTAAATTTCTGTTATAGTAAGAGACATCTGTAAATCATGGTCACATCACTTCACACTAACACACGCACACGCACACGCACACACACACGTCCTGTAGAACTGTGGAGGGATACAGTTCCAGCCAATGAACATAGAAATGCACTGCAAGCATTTCCACTGCAGTCCAGCACACATCATTATTGCAGACAGAGGTTAACAAGAACACACACAGAAAAATGAGCAGGTCAGATGATCTACTTTGGCCTTGTTAACCTTTTTATGTAGTAATGATTTTGGCATAGTTAAGAAGTTAAGTTTACTATACGTTTTTGTGATCGTGTGAAATGGTGCATGTGCGTTTGAAAAAAGAGACCGGAATAGTTGTCATAGTAATAGCAAGCTGTTACCCTGGCATCTGTCTGACATGTGCCCTTTCATATGCAGCAAAACTGCCCTCAGGCCACATTTGAAATGCCATTTGATTTTTGTAGTTGTGTTGTTTTTAGACCGGACCGACTGACAGGAGGTCTTTTGAAAGTGGATGTACTATTTGTTTTTTGTGAAATGTCACACCTGAGCATATGGACAAGACAGATTGATCTCAGTTTTGTGGGGCGGCTTTAAAACATGTAAAAAAAAAAATAAAAAAAACCCTGTGAAATTGCTTAAAAAAAAAAAAAACTGTGAAATTGCTTAACAGGTGCACCAGGACACATCAATAGACCTGTTTTTTTTTTATTAACCAATAGGGTATTATAGCTGTGAACTTTTTGATAAGGAATATTAAAGGAAAATGTTTGTAATTCAGTATTTCAAACATTGTCAAGTTTATTTTTACAGTTGCATTATTTTAGAGCAGCTATCTGATAACAAACACATTGTTAAACAAACAGAATAAGAATAGATTAAAGTAACAATAAAAATAGAAATGGTGCAAGAAGTTTAATATACACTTCTGGTCAAATGTTTAGACACACTTGACAAAAATGTTTCTCATGATCTTAAAAATCTTTTAATCTGAAGGTATATGTTTCAATGGTTGGAATTAGTAGACAAAAATATAACTGTGCCAATATATTAATTCCTTTGATTAGAAAGCAAAAAAATGTAATAAAAAACATTAGAGACCAACAAAGATGGAAATTCCTTCAGTGCTGTTTAAAAACCTAATTTTACGGTTTTCAAATTTTAAAGGGTTAAAGATGCTAAAAATATAACATTGTTCATTTATTTTGGATGCTTTTAGTCACAACATAATTCCCACAGTTACAAATATGTTATTCCATGGTTTTTGACTATTTAAAATGTGGAAAAATATAAATATCCTAAACTTTTGACTGCTAGTGTATATACAGTAATATATGCAGATATGCAGACAAGAAATAATAAAATACATTGTATTAAAGAATACATAATATATGGAACATTCACATTATATGAATATTACACTTTTTTTAACATGTTTTTCTGTGTCTATTTGTGTCTGTATGCATTAATGGCTTTTTTTTAAATAATGTAATTGTGCTGTTTCCTGTTTTTTACCAGGTGTGTACCCACCTGCAGTGGGCATGGCTTCATGGCCCGGCGCGATCGACAGCAACAAGCCGTGGGAGTATTATAGCCATCATCATAAAGAAAGAGAAAGAGACAAAACGCGAGAGAAAGCGCACAAGAAAGAGCGAGAGGGGGAGAGAGAGCGATACAGAGAAGCAGATCGAGATCATAGTCCTTCTTCACGAGATCACAGAAGGTAAGAGACAACTAATGAACAGCACAGTAGACATTTACACTGGAGCTATTTGTTTCTTATGAGGAAGAGATTGAAAGAGCCGGCCATTATGGATCAATGAGGGCAGATGTAGTGTCTGGTCCATATTCACACACAGATGGATTTAATGCTGACAGAGAAAAAAGGGAAATAAGGAATAAAGTGACGAAAAGTAAAGAGTGCATAGATGAGAGAGAGTGGCTTAATAGACTCAACAGACTTTTATCTGTCTTTCTATTTGTCTGTATATTAGAGATAGAAGCTTTGCTCGCAGATGTTTATACAGACAGATATACAGTACAATATGTAAGACAAAAAGAAAAGACGATAAGAGAGACACAAGCTTTCGGACAACATGACATCACAACATTTTCCATCAACCAAATTACAACAAAACTAAAAACCAGATTTTATTACACACAGTACACAAGATCTAATATGAAACCAGTGTCATGCATGTGATTTCTGATCTGAGTGGGATTTCAATGGACCCCAGTATCAGTCCATCGTAACCAATCCGAATCACAACAGGTCAGAGTCAGCGTGCTATTGACTCGTAACCTGACACACATCTGCATGCATGTGAAAACCTGACTGAGCTCTTCCTCAGTTGCAGTGTATTCGGTACGAGGTCACATGAGGAGATTGCTGAGATTAAAACAGGCCAGTAGAACAGCTGGGAAGCACACAGACCTCTCTCACACATATGAGGTCTCTTTAAGGCCGCGTCTCTCGTACTCTCTTGCACACACACAATGACAGGGCTCTTCTTTATCTTCTGTCAATAGTGTGGCTTGTTTCTGATTTGTAGTTATGCATTTGTGCTGTGACTGTATTACAGTATTTGGGTAGTTATATCCTCAGTAGCACCTTTCCCAAAATGATAGTTCACCAAAAACTCAGTCATCATTTATTCACCCTCTTGTCATTTCAAACCTGTATGACTTTTTCTTTTGTGCAGAACACAAAGGAAAATATTTGAAAGAATATTGGTGACTGAACAATGGCGGTATCTATTTACGCAAAACCAATGCAAGTCAGTGTGTACCACTGTTGTTTGGTTACCAAAATTTTTTTAAATAGGCTATCTCAAAATAAAATATGTAAAATATTTTCTTTTCATACAGGTCTGAAATGACAAGAGGGAGAGTAAATGATGACAGAATTTTTATTTTTGGGTGAACTTTCCCCTTTAAGACCCCTTTAACCACACCAAACCAGAAATCTGTTACATTGAACTAATATTACACTGGATATCATTTAACATTAACAAAATTATTAAAATGGCCATTATAAGAATGATGAACTAAAAACAAATGATATTCACTGTAAAAAATTACGGCCTTGCTATTTAAAATTTTGCCCAGTTGTGAATTGATGTAACTTCTATAAATAAGTAAAAAAAAAAAAAAGCTTATTCTGATGAGTTACTTGTAAAGCCAAATTGCATGTACTAAAAACAAAGGGGATTTTTACAATGTTTTTGGTGAATAAATGAGCCTTCTCATATGCATCTGCTTTTTAATGAGTTCGCCTTAGACAATTTTTACAGTTCGAAGGGGAACTTGACTTTGGTATTGTACTGTATTTTTAAACAAAGAATTTCAAGAGGTTATATGCCAGGTGTATTATTTAAATTTTTGTCAATTTGTTTTTCAGATTATTTTTTAGCAAAGCACAATAGAAATCTTTCCGAGTACCCCCTGCGACCCGCCTAAGACCCCTGGGGTATGACTGCCATAGAGTTGTTTTTTAATGAAAAAGTGTTTTGGTTGAAAACGTGTTAAATAAAACGACTGCCAAATCTCAACACGACTCCTCCGATTCACTGCTGGGCTTGCGCAAGGACACACACACTTTTGGCCGGGCATCGCAGGACTGAAGCTGTCACACACACACACTCCTGCCAAGGCTTTGAGAGTATGTTAGCAGCTTAGCGCCTGTGCTGTTGCTCAGAGGGCCTACTGACCAACATATTTATTCAGCCCTCGAGGTCTCGCCGCTATACACTTACAAACCTGTTCTCCATCACAGTTTTTATGCGACACCAACACAGAACCATCACGATCAATCTCTGTCTACCACATGCTGAGTGAAGTACAACATTCTCCACCACCCTCTCGAACACACAAACTGCTTGATTCTCAAGCATATGCTGCCTGAGAAATCTTTTGAGTATTCTATCTAGAACATGTGATGTAACTAAGAAATATCTAAAACCATCGTCGGGTAAAAGCGTTCTGGTTTCTTAAACGTTACATTCCGTGCCGAACCCTCCCAGACGATTTTATTTTCCACATTGGGGTTGATAATATTTAATTAAATGTTAAAAAAAATTGATAGACAACTAATGGTAGTTAAACATGTTAGACGTTTTTTATCTGGCTGGAAGTGCTCTCAACAACTAGTTGGACATTTGGTGAGCACTTGTCCCCTAGATATGATCTCATTCCTTTGGCTTGGAGGACAGGCTCTTCTTTAGGCCAGCTGGCACGACACACACACAGAGACTCGTAGCATCATGTGATGTCTTACTCATGATGCATTTATGCACAAAGTCTCAAGGTACATGGTTGTAATCAGTATTAAAGGGATAGTTCATCAAAAATGAAAATTTTGTCATTATTTACTCACGCTTTACTCATTTTTTTGGGTGAACTATCCCTATAGGATAGAGGAGAATTCACGACTGCGGCACACCAGCACAGATGCATGCTGGGATATCAGCGCACGCTGCTGCCAGTAACATAGAGATTGTTTGACTAACAGTGAAGAATGCACAGAGAGAGGAAACGTGGCAGTTGCTTAACTAAAACAAAAGTGGAGCAATCACACACACTTGCTCTCAGTTACCAGCACAAGCTCTTTTGTCCCCTGTCATGTAATTAGTGTTTCCAGGACTAATCCATATCACATCACCTGAGGGCCGGAGGTTTCAACCGACTCTAATTACAGACAGATCACAGTGTGAAATCTGTGTCTCTCTTATCGTGGGTAACACGTTGCAATTGTACGCTTGCAAGCTTTCATTGAGAAACTTCATAATGGCTCCAATTGGAATGTAAATGCATTGAAGGGATAGTTCACCCAAAAACAAAAATTCTGTCATCATTTATTCACCCTTTTGTCATTTCAAACCTGTATGAGTTTCTTTTTTCTGCAGAATGATAACCAAACAACGTTGGTGCTTGGTAACCAAACAATGGCGGTACCGTTTGACTCTGACATTGGTTTTGTGTCCATACAATAACATGCCGTTGTTGGGTTACCAACATTCTTCAAATGATCTTTTTTTGTGTTCTGAGGAAGAAAGAAAGTCATTCAGGTTTGAAATGACAATGATGACAGAATTTTCATTTTTGAGTGAACTATTACTTTAACCTGACTGAGGCTATAGACAACTTCGCAAGATGTAAACTCCAGTCCAGGAGCACGTGCGGTTATATTTATTTATTGATTTGGTTATAGATGTTCTTTTGGTTGTATTTTGTTCAATCGTTTGTGTAATGTTAAACTGAAACAGGACGTTCTTCTGGATCACCGTTGGACCAGCATTGTTTAAATATTCGAAACAGATCTATATTCATGTTGAATCAAAAGATTAGTTCACCTCAAAATGTTCTCATTATTTGTTCGCCCTCATGTCATCCCAAAATGTATATGATTTCTTATATGCTACTCAGGCGAAATTGAAATGTAAACAAGCAGATCTGAGCGGTATGGTGCCATCATTAAAATAATTCAAAATGACTTCAATATATGTTTTCTATAGCAAACTGATACATTTGTAAGAGAAAATATGAATATTTTGAACTTATTTAGCAAATGCAGATCTGAGCGCTAAACTGAAATATGGCGGCATGCCGATAACTTCCAATCTCATTGGTACGTGCATACAGTAGGTGTCATATGCACATTTTGTCATGAGACACATAAGAACAAATGAGATTTGAAGTTATTAACATGCCGCCATATTTCAGTTTAGTGCTCAGATTTGCTTTTGCTAAAACAGCTCAAAATATTTATAGTTTTCTCTCACAAATGTATCATTTTGAATCACTTTCATAATGACTGCATTTGCTTTTTGGAGCCCCATAAAAGAAGATAAAATGACATTTCAACATAAAATAATTTGTTTGTGTTTGACCAAAGAAAAGAAGTAATTTACATCTGGTATGGCATAAAGCCTCGTGCACACTGGGACAATAATCGCGTGCGTTCGACGTTCATACCCAAGCGATTTTCACTGGCGACCCAGCCGAGTGAACGTGAAAATTCACTCCCTGACATAAGATGGCGCTTAATGAAAAACAGAAATACCCAAGGTGCACAACTTTATGCTTCTGACATTCGTTGTTGGTATCAATGTGTGCTCGGCAAGACAGTTTTGTGCTTGAGCGCCACCAAGTTGTGTTTTACTGTAACTTCAGCAGCTCCAGGTACGTGAACAAAAGCAGCAATCTCATTGGTAGGCCAGTTTTTAACGTGGAGGGTCAATCCAAAAAACCGATCCCGCGGCAGTTTTTAAAAACTCACATTGGCGCCCTTTGTTTAGTCACGAGGCGTTAAACGTCGGCATAAACGCGCGAGATTGCCTTTTAATTTGCAGTCTGTGCATGTCCAAGTAAATTCTTAGCAACGCATGTTTGATACTTTTGTTGATCAGATTGTTAATTACCTGTAAGTGAAAACATCATGTTTGACGTTTTCCCTCATTACTAATGTGCAGCGAAGAGGAACGCCCATCTCGGCACAGGGATCATAGTCATTACGGGAGAGAGAGGTATCGAGAAAGCTCAGGAAGAGAAGGAGAAAGTGACAGACATCGAGAGAGAAGACACAGAGACAGGAGTGAGCGACACAGATCCTCTCACAGGTATGCAATGACAGAAACTACCAACGTAACCAGAGGTGACAGATACTGTTCCAGTTACCAAATTGGTAGACCGTGGCACTAGCAAGTCATGGATAATTGTTGTGTTATATTTCAGCTATATTTTGTATTTGGTGTGATTGAATTGACATTTTATTTGAGTTGCAAAATTTGTTTTTATTTAGGTTTTTTATGTGGTTAGTAAAAAATATATACTGCATGATATATTTCTCATATTTTCTGTCCTCTGATGTTCTCATTAGTGGCAGCAGTAGGAGACGTCATGATAGCGATGACGCAGATAGCCACAGGAGACACAGGCACAAACGCTCCAGACATAACCATGAAAGCAGGGAGCCCAGCGAGGAGCACAGTATGGATCAGGAGAACCAATCAGAAGCCACAGAATAATTCCTTCAGCAGTTGGCGAGCCTGTTTGATGACCAATAGGAGGTCTTTAGCAAAAGATCATCAGTCCATTTACCAGTCAGTGCGACCCACCGTGGAGTGACCAACTGGTAATCGATTTTGACCAATCAGATGCCAAACACTCTATAATTTATGTTACATTTTTAGCGATTTAATTTCCTTCATCTTGATGTAAATTACAAAGTGGTCCAAGGGACGCGCTATTTTTAATTTATGATTTTATTTATTCGTTTCAAATGACTGGATAATACGAAATGGTGTTTTTGTTCATTTTGTTGAAGCAAAATATTATAAATACGATGAGGTGAATGTGAATGTGTGTGAACTGTGATTTATTGTGGAGAACTCTAGCAGCAGTAACCGACCTTCCGTCAAGGTCTTCTTGTACACTGACATTTACGCACGCATTGCACGCCAAGAAATATCACGCAAGTGTCCTTGTAGAGTGACTTTATTGATCATTGAACCAAAGGTACCAACAGATACAGTATACTGCACAAGCCAAAGCATGAGATGCTAGAGCACGCATCTTACCCACAATGATACCTACACGCACACACACAAACGCACACTCACCTTTACATCATTCTCTCTTTTTTCTTTTTATAGTAAAAAATAAAATCAGCAAGGCCGCCAAAATCTCACATTATCATTATAAGCATAAGTTATAGTCCATTTTTAAAATAGATTATGCTTTTTCTTTTTTCAGTTGCTATTGTTTTTTTATTACTCACTATAGTTTGTTTTCGTTTGCAACAGCATCTGAAACGTACCAACATAGAACTACTTGGCAAATGTGTCTCCATGCCAGCGGATAGAGAGAATAAACCACTTTCAGAACAAGAAACAAAGCTGATATCTGAAAGCCATAGAAACAGAGAAATAAAACCAAAGTATTATTACTCATAGTACAAGTGCTTGAATTTATCTTTTTTCAGACACCGACATTTATAGTAAAGAATGTGCGTCCAATGCATTTTCTAACATGTAAAACTAATGGAATTGGCAACGTTTGTGTTCACCACCCAAACCCTACATATCCCAAAATCCGTCGTGATGTCACTCGCCCAACAGAAGCGCATCACACGCTCCCCATCTGCCTCTATGAAACAACCATAGTCACACAATCTGACTACATATAGCACAGTGCCCGTAATGTTTATACATCTATGTCTGACTCATTTATTGACAGGCGGCCATCGTTCTCCTGAATATCGTGTTCTCTTTAGTCCAGTTCAACAAGCTCCACCTTCCGTCAATAACTGATATGTTGTTCCTCTCATGCACTTTTCTCATTGGCAGATGTTATCTTTATGCTTTTCCCACTGACAAGGGTCAATCGTGAAAAAACCTCTTAATTTCGGAGTCTGAAAAACGTGCTTCTTGAGGGCGGGGTCGTCATTAGCTCCGCCTCCTCTCTCATGTAGAGTCTCTCAACGCCCCCAGTACCTTGGGTGAGGTCCCTGTTTCATTTCCAGCTTCCCAGGGCAGTGTATTCCATAAGCTCTGCCAGTAAAGGAAGTCTTGGATTCTAAAGTCCATTTTTGTTGTCATATGGTCTGTTTTGTAAGCTCCGCCCCTAAATGCAGGGTCAGTGTGATGAGCCCCTCCCCCATGCGGAGTAGTCCTATAGCAGGCTGCCAGGCCAGGAAACGATGGTGAGAGTGATTCGGCCTCTCAGCTCCTTGAGCAGACGCACCAGAGCTGTGTGTGTCATTCCCCAGGTGCTCTTCCCATTCACCTCCAGCAGAATATCCCCACAGCTGATTAAAAAAACACAGAGAGGACACATCAGTCATGACAAGTGGACAAAACCTCAATGTTCTAGCATTACAATTGTACACATATTACTTGGATGGGTAGTTTTTTAAATTGTTGATTTACAGCCACCGAAAAATTATTTTATTATTTTGTGCCCATGTTGCATTATTTGTGAGATTTGTATGTGCGATGACGTCTAACGTCCCCGCCAAAGGAAGTAGTCGCTTTTATCAACTTGTTAGCAACTGCTGTTTTAAAGACACAATAAAGGTTTAAAAAAAAATCACAGGCGAGTTATAATGCATGTATAGTGTTTCGTGTCATAGATTAAAACATAAAAATATTTAGAGGTTTTGTTAGCCACAGACCTTATTTCAGGCAATTTACCAAAAACCCATAGACTTTGAGGTGATGGACCGTAAGTTTTAAAATGCTAACTCCGGGTTTAGCCTACAAAAACGCGTCATCTCTGAGGCTCCCTATTGTTTTGAGGTTTAAAAAAATTCTATTTTGATGTTTTCCTAAACAATTTTTGCAATAGTTTTGGTAGAGTATTGTTAGCAGCGCAAAAGGTTTGTTATTTCAAATCCCAGGGAACACGTGTATAGCTGATAAAATGTAAAGCTTAAATGCTTAAAGCAATGAAGTACTTATTGCCATCTTTAAATATTCCAAGTATCTGTACCGTATCCTGCCGTCATTGTACGCAGGCGTGCCCTCCACAATGGAGCGTATGAAGAATGACTGGTTACAGTTGATTTCCTCCTGTCCACCCACAATACTAAAACCCAGACTGCCAGATGTGCTCCGGCGGAGGACGATGTCCTTACAGCAGGAAAGGTGCCTGGAATAGACAGAAGATTCACAGTACATGAAAGGTTAACAGGTGAACAACACTGAAAGACTCATTTTGTATTTGAAGGCTTTCAGTCCCTGTAGGAAATTCATTGCTACGGATCTTTAAAATATTGAAGGCTGGCTATCAACTGTGTCTGAAAGGTAACAGCAGAAAAGCTCAGAGCTCAGGTAGAGAGTGGATGTTTGAGAAGTTGGAGGATGTAGAGAGAATGAACAAAAGGGAAAAAAAGTACTGTATGTGAATGTCAATTTAAAAGCTTATTTAAAACACTCCCAGAGAAGAAGTTTATCCAACCCTACTCTCTTCTCAACTCCCTAACTCTTTATATCAGGGGAAATAACTCTACAGATTCAAAGAGATGTAGTAAATACACAGGAGTGAGAAGAAAAAGGGGGATTTAAGGCGAAAAGGAAAAAACAGAAAAGAATGAAACAAACCTACACAATAGAGCTTGATCAATGTGGACAGCAGATTGAATTTGACATGAATAAAACACAATGGTGCCGTCAGGGAAGACGTGCAGTCCTCCTAATATGTGGTACCTGGGTGTTGTGAAAATGAGATCTGTGCACCCAGTATGATATATTAAAAAGACTACTATCCTCGAGAATTTCGTGTCAAATTTAATTGGGGAGCGTTGTGTAAGCCGCATCAATTTTTACTTAAGTTGTCCTCTAGGCAAGGAGAATGAGGTAAAGCATAGACCTATATTAATATAGTTCTGAATGTCTCTTATCTCAATCTCACCTATAAAGTTGACGTGAAATGCTTTATCGTAGTTATCATATCATTTTACCTGGGCAGCTGGAGCCAGGACACCCAGAGGGGCGAGTAGTCATCATTAGGTAGGGGTAGTTTGATATCTCCGGGTGGAGAGGGCGCAAGAGCGCAGGGGGAATGCAGAGGGGGCATGCAGTCCAGGGAGTTGTCATTGGGTAGGCTCATTTCCAGCACCTGCAGGACCACCGGGGATGAGGTGTTCTTCAGGTTAGCCACAGCCTCGCTCCGAGTCACCCCTGTCAGGTCAACCCCATTGACGTTTATCAGGATGTCACCTAGGAGATGAGACTGTGACGTTACTATGGCGATCAAAGGATTGCTTCTCAATTTTATTCAAATGAATATTCACCACAAAGACAACATGAAAGGCATTTATATTCAGAATCAAACCACATTTAATGTGGAAATAATGTAGAGCTGGACTGGGTTTCATTTATCTGGATTTGGTCGGATTGTGAAAAGTTGGCTGGGATGTTATTGGTTAATGTTATTCCTCCCTGGCTGTGCAGTCTTGGTCATATTTCTTTAGGGGAAGAGCACATTATTACATTGTGAAGAAAGATGACGTAGAACTAACTTTGTAGAACAACGTGCACTGATGTGTCAGGCACACTGTGACCAGGGACAATCCATTCATTAAAGGATAAATACAAGATGGAAATTCGGTTTCTTATTCGGTTTGTAATTCAATTTTTTAACACAAAGCTATCATTTGGTTTAAAACCCTTACATATTCGCTGAAGTTGCATAGACATTATTCCAGATTTCTCCCCCAAAGAAAACTGGGTACATGTCTTCATGTTGTCTTTACATGTAAACGATATAGATAAAATGTATCTAAAATTCTCTCTCTAAAATTTCAATGTACACCAGCAGATGTGTATATTTTTTTATTTGCAGATTTTACTACAGGCAAAATAAGTACATTTACTTTGGTTCCAGCAATAAAGTCCTCAAATGTTCTGCCTTATTAGACATAAATGAGGATTATAACAATATAGATATCAATTATCATTAGCAAACTGTTGTATTCTGCTGTATTCTATTAAGAATACCTTTTATTTGTGTTGTTATGGTAATAATTTCATACAGATTGGGAATGAAAACTAGTTTAGTAGCCAAAGCTGTTCAAAGAACTGAATAACAATACAACAAGACTTGCACCAAATATTGGTGTCCCCTGGAAGCTTGAGTATAATCTTTATTCACGTATGTGTGTGTCTATAAATCTGCCTGTATATGATCACACCTCTGACTTCACACGCCTACATGCATGTCACACATGACTAAAATAAAAATCTGTAAAAACTGATGTGTGTATGCGAGATAGATTTGCCAGTATTGCAGACGCGTGAGTGGGAGCGTGTTGCCGCACAAGTGTGTCATTTTCCAGTGTTATGCATATATTTGCAGAACTGATGGTGGTTATACATATGCATTAGCAGGTGTGTCTTTGCTTGTGTTTGTTTACTCGCATTCAAAGCGAGTGAAGGAGGAAAGATCAGAGGGGCACCTTTAAAACAGGTGTGCCTGTCTTTGAGCTTTTACCTTTGCGAATGGAGCCCTCTTGCCCAACGACGCCGTTGAGGTCGACGTTGGTGACATAGACGGGCAGGTCCCACCCCCTGCTGCTCATCCCGCCGGCGACCGTCATGCCCAAAGAATCATGGGGTTCTTTTAGAAGAGTCACGGTCTTCTCGTAACACGCTGGCTTTTGGCACGCGTCCTGGAGTGGAGAGACAAAATAATGTTTTATAAATTTGTGCACTGATAGTTTTCATTAAAACTAACAGATTCCTTTGCAAGATGTGTCCACGTATTATATGACTATTTTTTCTGTGGAACACAAAGGAAGATATTTGGAGAAATATCTATGTGCTTTTGTGTCCATACAATGGAAGTCAATGAGTGTCAGTGTTGTTTGATTACCAAATTTCTTCAAAATATCTCCTTTTGTGTTCTGCAGAAGAAACAAAGTCTTACAGGTTTGGAATAACATGAAAATGAAAAACAATGTGTATGCATGAGTATTTGTGAGGTTAAGGTATCTGATGTATTGTTAGGCTCGAAATCTCCCAACTAAAACAACATCTTCAAATCACATGACTGCCTGAAGCCTGTGTGTGTGTTTATAATAAATGGTGAGCTTGCAGGACGCTGCGATATCGCTGACCGCAGCCAAATTTAGCCTTGGAACACCTCCAAAAACAACAAACACAGTTGCTAAGTTCTAACTTAATAAAAAGCGTTATTAAAGTTCAATAAAAGGGCTGTTTGTATTTAGTCTGCACCTCGGGCTACAGAAAATCAGATCTGTACCGTTACTGCGTACGGCTTATCGCTGGACAAAGTGTGTGTTAGGCCGTGTCTAATTCAAAGGAGGGAAAAACCTCTTATAATGCGAAGCCAGAATGTTTCCACCTCTTAAAATGTGTAAAAGAGAATTAACAAGAGTTACCGAAAGGTTGAGAAGTGACAGAAAGACAAGAGAGAGAGAGAGAGAGAGAGTAATGAATAGCTGTGAAGCTGAATTTTATTAGAACAGGTGAAGTTGTCAGTGCAAATGCTGAACAGCAGAAAATCCCATTTAAAAGGTGCAAAGAAATCCTCTCTGCCATGGCTGTTTTCCCAGCTGTCTTTTCTTTCATTAATAGGTTCAGAGAGTAATATTTAGAGGATTGCGTGTGTTTTGTAAGCTGGCTGATTGCTTGATTCTTTGATGTTGGAGTAATAGGCTTTCAAATCCTTTTTTCCCATTGAGAGTATCTTTCTGAAGTGCTTTAGCAGAATCCGAAATAAAGAGAGGATGCTGCTTATATTTGTGCTTGTGGTGTCTGCTTGAGACTCACCAGTAAAGATTGCTCGATATCTACAGGAGAGTAGGGTGGTGGTCCTTCCATGTTCCACGGCGCTTCCTGTAGGATGTCCGGAGTAGGGATGTGAGTCTGGCGGGACACGATGAAGTGGACGCGGTCCTCACTCGCCTGCAAGATTCATAGCATGTACCATTTGAGTCTTGTATTTTAGTGGTTTAGCCACTTTAAAGGGATAGTTCACCCCAAAACGAAAATCTTTCATAATTTATTCACCTACATACCATTCTAAACCTGTATGACTTTTCTTTCTACCGTGGAACACAAAACAAGATATTTTGAAGAACAACATTGGCCCCCCACAAAATCCCAGAGACATTTCTCAAAATATCTTCTTTTGTATTCCACAGAATAAAATCATATACATGTTTTGAACAACATCTAGGTAGCCAACCAGCTAATAACTAACTTATTCAGACTGAAAGACCAGCAAAACCAGACCAGCTAGACCTTCTAAAACCAGCTAAGAGCGCAAATAATAAACTCACATTAACCTGGTTCATCTGGTTTTAGAGAGGTTTGGTCTAGGTGACCAACTAGCTAATAACCAACTTATTCAGACTGGAAGACCGGTCAAACAAGTGTAATACCAGTTTGCCAGGCTGGGAGACAAGCTAGACCTTCTTAAACCAGCTATAGGAGTGCAAATCATAAAAAAAACTTTCTGAACCCATGAGGGGAGCAAACAGAGGACAACATCTTCCCTAAGGAGTGAGCAATTCTCAAACAATTAAAATTCAAAATAGCTTGTTCATACCCAAGAGTGTGTGCGGGGGGCGGGGGGTGTAATGTCCCATTACTATATGGAAGTCTAGGAACCACAATTACCAGATGTTGTGATGACTGCCAATGCCCTACAGCTCATACTAAGTGTAAATGTGTGATTATATCTGAGCCGTGTGTACTTATTAAAACAAAACCAATATATATGGAGATTTGGGAACTGTGCTGCAGTTTGTGTCTGTGCTAAAACAGGACTTTAGTTTTTCTCTCTTTGATTTATTTTTCTTTTGCTCTTTCTCTTATCCATCCTTGTTGTTCCATCTGAGTGCAACTCAGTTTTTTCTTCATTAACCTTTACTTCTGACAACACTGTAGCTTGTGTTAGTCTGAAGCACACACCCATACACTCACATTGTGGGCCCATGGCGGTCTTGGGAGTCTAATGCCCTGTCGCTGCCACTTAATTGAGTGGGTCTAGCTTGTTATCACTCTAATTGGACTAATTTAATAAATTTCCTGCTAGTAGTTAATCTGTGTCAGAAACTGCGTGCTGTGAGCGGCCATCTTGGCTCCTTAGAGACCAATCTAAAAAATCAAGCTAAAAAAACAACTTTAAGACTAGAAAGAAACCACACAACACCCACACAACCACACAACACACATTAAATCACTCGCATTGGAAAGACTAGGAGGTCAAAGACCCCAAAAGCATCTTTCTCAAATCACTTTCCCTGTTTGTTACCTTTTACATCAGCTCAAGATATTTCCTCATAAAGGGCTTGGTACTGGTACTTGATAGACTGCCAAATCCCCCCCACCCCCCCTTTATTGACGTACCCCCTAACGCCGCTCACCTGAATAAGCAGCGCTGCATGCTCGGGAGCTCCGTATCTCAGGTCGTGCCCGTTGATCGCAAGCACACGATCATCTACCCTCAGCCTTTCATCACGAGCGGCCAGTCCCCCTTCCAACAGGTGGAAGATAAAGACGCCATGTTCGTCGGGCCTGCGTACCAACTTGATGCCCAGTTGTTCATCCGGAGCCCTCTTCACGAGGACCACGTGCAGGCTGTCGTCCCGGATGGTGGCGGTGTGGGTGGGGAAACCCTCGGAGGGGGAGTGGTGGTGGGACCGGTAACGGTGACGCTGCTCCCGCAGTACGGTCAGGCGCAACAGCGTGCAGGGCTGCTTCAGAGCGGCTACCGCGTAACAGTGAGGCACGTTACTGATGTCTATACCATTGACCTGAGAGAGAGGAATGACGTAAGAAAAAGGGGAAGAACTCGTCGTCTATATGAGCAGTCAAGGGTACAATAGTAGATACTTTGGCTTTTTGCAATTTGCACAGATTCCATCTGAGCTCAACTATAAGTAAAGCATCCACATGCACACCTTAAGGATCATATCTCCAGGAAGCAGTCTTCCATCTCGAGCAATGACCCCCTCTCTGTAGATGTCCTGAATGAGGATGCGGACCAGAGGCGTCTCGTTGCCTCCGACGATGCTAATAGCCAGAGGTTCACAAGGATCTGCTCTGGTGATCTTAATACTGGTGACCTCTCCATCAGGGATTAGATGATGCAGCTGAGGTAATGCAAATACTGTATGAGAGAGAGAGAGAAGAGAGAGAGAGAGAGTCATGATAAGTGAGCTTCACTATCTAGAGGTTCATGGAGTGCCAAACAGAATATGTGCTGTAAACAGGGCATCTGTTCAGACAAAAGCAGAGCCAAACATGACTTCATAGTTCAAAAAAAGAGGGGAAAAATGCAAAAAACAATTAATGTCATTACAGCCTCTCAAACAAAACACAGACTCGTTTCTAATAAGGATTTTCATGGAGGAAATCAAATCCCAGACTGTATTAATCTCTGTCTGAGGAAATGACCCAAAACTAAAGCATAAATCTGCTGCCATGGAGCAGGAGTTATAACAGAAAGTGGAAGTGCCATTTATTGTAATGAAAGATAGCACATGTGCGCCTTCTCTTATTTTTCTCTAACCATCGTTTCTCCATTACTTTCTCTTTCTCTCTTGCCCTGTGCTCCAGTATCTGCAGTTTCTCTCTTTCAAAGTCAATATTTTCTCCTCATCTGTTCAGATTGCTTGCAGGGAGAGAGAAAGTGAAGCTTATTACTACAGCAACCCGAGGGCGTTACATAACACACGCACGCACGCACACACGCACACACACACACACAAACACACACATCCTTCTTTAACCCCCCTGGAATTTTCACCACTCATTTTCAATATCCCAAACCAACACACAACCAATTCTCAACACACAACCTCATTTCCTCTCTCTCTCTCTCTCTCTCTCTCTCTCTCTCTCTCTCTCTCTCTCTCTCTCTCTCTCTCTCTCTCTCTCTCTCTCTCTCTCTCTCTCTCTCTCTCTCTCTCTCTGACAAGCCTCGTCAGGCTCCATCTGCATTATTAAAGGACCATATGCTACTGCGGTGCTGAACGGACCCAAACCAGACTGTCACCTTCTGACACACTCTTTCTACTTTATTATCCGCTGATATTGTTTTAGCATGTTATTGAATAAATGATAATAGCTGTCAGGACATTCAAAGTTCAATCCAAATACGCTTTGATTTTCTGTTTTGTGCAGCTTAAAAATACCAGTGTGACTTTTAAACCATTTATGCACCATTTATGCTCATACTGTTCTAACTGAGATGGCCAACTGTCCTGCAGTTTATTTACTCTGTTGATGCTCCAAAAAACATGTTATAACATAATTCAATATATACAGTAAGCCTTAATAGACGGTTTCAAAGCAACAACATAAACAAAAGTTACTGCGCATGCACGCTGTTGTGGCCCAAACTTCCGGTACACATCCACTAAGAAAAGAGTCCCTGCTGATTATTTCTGATAACAAGCAAAATAAATAACATGTCAATTACATTAGCTAGAAAGTTACAATTATGTCTAGTCAGTATTATTTTGGGTTAGCAGTAGAAGTTACTTGGCTAAACTTAAATGGGACAAAGTTACACGACCCATTCAACAAATTGTTTATTTAATAAAATTATTATACAATAAAAATATTAATATAAATTTAACAAGCCTACTAAAAAGAGTTTTACCTGCTGATAAACGCATAGTCTAAGCTGGTTTGCTGGTCCAAACTAGTCTGTCACATGGTTTTAGATGGATTATGCAATTTTTTTCTTTTGTCTAGACTGAAAGACCAACCAGACCAGCCTAAAACCAGCTTGGTTCATAAGCAAAATTTGCCAGACACACAAGAACTCACCCTCTGGCGGTATGTTGGCGTTTCTGAGGTTGTCTCTCTCCTCCGTGGTCTCATTGGCCACCACTGTCCCACTCTTAGTCCTCCTCAGGACACTGAACGCTCGGTTCAATCGCCGGAAAGAACGACTGCGCACTGATGATCGGTCAAAGTTACGATCTGTGTGTGAAAGAGATGAAGAAGAAAGTGAGTCTCACATGCCTGGACATGTCCCTCACACAATATACTGTCCACTTACAACCAATCAGAGACAAGTCAACACTAAGCAACCAATGATATCAACCCTCAGTTTCTGTTGATCATCAGAATAAACTGCACCTGCGATGAACCTCAGAAATAAGCAGCACCTGCTGGTGTCACAGGCAGACAGATGTGCTGTACTTTGTATACACCGCAGTAAAATGTAAAGTTTACTGTGGCCAGCGTTGTTTTCTTTAGGTCAGACCTGAATCAGCACAGAACAGCGCAGGACACTTTATCTGCATGTCTGGGTAACTTAAAACACTGCAGGAGAAAGTTTGAGATGCAAACACCAAATTATTTAACCAGCCAAAGTTGTTAGGAGGTCTAGTTGGATATCCCAGTATGGCAAGCTAAACCACCAAGACCTGAATACTGTTATGTATAAATGGTCTTGCCCTCTTTAACATTTTATACAATCCCTTCTGTCTGTCTATTGCTCTCTTTTAAAGTTTCTAATGGACTCTGGCATTGGTTGGTTTGGAGGTCGACAGCCTGTCTGGCTGCGGCGTCATTCTGTTTCCAGCTTCAGTCAGAAGTGCTGGTGCAGTCGCCTTTATTGCGCACATTCTCCAGGATTCACATTTTCAGGGGATGTCAGACAATGCAACACATCTGAGTCACTTTGTGGAGGTCAGGAACAGGCCTCATAAAGTATTTATATGGTATATTTGAACTTCTCCTCCTCTCCTGCTCCATGTTTCTTTAACAGCGATAACAATTGAGTGTCTCAGTTGAGCCTTAAAACTTTGTAGACAAGCTATTTGAATTGATTTCGCATTAAATGACATGAAAGGTGCACAGAGGGCCACTTTGCACAACTGACATTTGTCAGACTGATGTTTGAAGGATAGTATATATAAAGTATGTACTTTTTTGCTATGGAGGGACATTTATTTCTACTAATCTAATCTTATCAGATGTAATTGATTTAAATGTATAAAGTACATGATTCATTTTTTTGGTCCTTTTTAGTAAATTGCTGCTGTCTTTCTGAAACCTTGTATCTCTATATTTCGTGAATTTTATTTTTGCCATAAATCATTATTATTAGTCACCCTTTATGTTTTGCAAATATCTAACCATTAAAAAGTATTTAAAAAGTGTGTGTCAACTTTAACAACACAGTACTTAAATATTTAAAATGTACAACATTTTTTCCCATTTACTGAAAAACAGCTAATTTGGACAATCAAGGTTTTAGAAGCACGGCAATGAAATGTTAAATGTGTATATTTGTCTAAAACATCATTTTATTTAAGGTATTAAAAATAACAGAAGTCTGTCTGCACTGTAAAAAAACGAACTTATAGATTTTTGTTGATTTGCAATACAAATGTCTGACAGAAAACATAAAAACTTAAAAAGGCAGAAGAAAAATAAACTTAAATCATTTTTTATATCGTCTATTCTTTTCTTATCAATCTTGCAGATATTTTGCTTGTTTTAATTTTATATTTATTTTTTAAGATTTAATATTTTAGGTCAAAAAAATGTTTCGACAAAAATACCAAGACTTTTATTTTTTGCGGTGTGGTAGACAAAACGTACAATTGCACAGACAAATACACACACACAATGGGTGCACTCACACTCACTCTTCCTCGAACTGCGCGCCGCCAGGCTGGTGGTGCTACCCGATTGGCTGTTGTCTTCAACACTTGGCTCGTAGGCGGGGTTAACCAGGCCGGGCTCATCTGATAGGAGGGCGATAGCAGAGGAGGGGCATCCCTCTCCGGGCAGGGCTGCCACGGTAAGCTCTGAGGTGCTATCGGTACAATCACCCTCCTGAGAGCGCCGCTTCCTCTCGGCGGAGAGACCATAATGTGACGCTCCTTTACACCTGTTAAAGCACACACACACACACACACACACACACACACACACACACACACACACACACACACACACGCACAAGTAGGTCAGCATATATTACCTCACAACGAAAGTGTCATCATCGCCCCTGTGCCGATTAGGAACGTAAAGTCAGGGAAAGGAGACTATCACAATAATCACATTGATAAGAGTGTTTTTGGATCTTGGCCTTTTTGACTTGATCATTTAAAAGAACATGTGCTGCTACATCTCTGTGTGTCTGTACTGTTGTGTCGCTGATGTATTATTCTGCACTGCCGCAACGGAGACAAGTATTTTCGAAAGGCCAGATAACCAACAAACAAACACGTTTCGCCCCGGGAAGCACGGATACAAAAGAGCAGAAAATGAAACACCTCACCTTTGAAATGAGACGCTCTGCATTATAAAACTAATCAGCTGTCTGTTTATGACCTTATTGTACTCACACACACTCCCGCAGACAGAAGCCACATACAGAAATCCACCTTAAATTCAATTCAAGATCATTTCTTAAATACCACTACACACATAAGCACAAATAAGAAGTGCCTCACGCAAGATCACCGGCACGTCTCCTTTTTAAATCCCTGAACACAAAGAAATATGGTGGTCACCAGAACCTTAAATGTAGCGTCTGATTTGACCATTGCTACGATAAAATCTAAGCAATCTTCTTAATAACACTATTTTAAATAAACGTGGGCCTAGTTCCAGCTCTAAGATGTGAGATGGGCCATGTAAGACTTGGCCAGACAGTTTGGTGCGGTTGCCAGGGTGGGCCAAGCTCAAAATTAGGAGGTTGAATTCATCGGTTCATTTAATCAGGACTAAAAGACTGGGGGAAAGTGGCATAATAGTAAGAAGAAAACAATTAGATCAACTCAAATGATTGTAAAGTGAATGATGTTATGACCACTGCTGGGGCAGATCTCTTTCGGGGCCAGCTGGAATGGGATAAATCAATGGATGGACACATACAGACAAACTGTGTGCAGCACCAAGAGATATGCCATGCCCCAGGGACCTGGTTTAAAATAAAGCATTTTGTCTCAGTATTCATGGCTGTCACACTCCATACCAGAGAGAGCGAGAAAGAGAAAAAGGGCTTCGGATTGACAACGGCCGTATATCTCACTTACTGCTGAGCACTGATCGGAGTACCTCAGGTGTGCAAACTCAATAACGGCCCTAAAAGAACAAGGGCTGCTTTCTCTCCGGTTCCGTTACACGGCTGTTGAAAGACATTAAATTCTGTTGGGAACTTGAAGAAAGGCAATAACTTTGCACTGGTCGATGATATGAAATTACGCCTTCGGAGGTTCTGTGATGGAAAACGCCACTCACGTATAACCCCACCTAACCCCGGTATTGAAATACGATCCAACACGGCTTAATCACACAACCGCCCACTGGGACAATACAATCGAAAAATGACACAGAGATATATACAGAGGCAGATATATAGATAGACATGCAGGTAGACAGCAAGACAGACATACATACATACATACAGACAGACAGACAGACAGACCAAAGATATTACAGACAGTCAAATAGAAACTACAATAAATAAATTTCATATTGCAACTTAAAAAATAAACAAATACATAATAAAATGACAAAAATACAAAACAAAATTGCCAAAAATTCAACTAAAATTAACATAAAAATATATATTTAACAAAAAATATTAATAAAACTAGATTAAAAACTGTAAACTCAACTATAATAACAACTCAAAGACAGACAGACAGATGGACAGACAGACAGACAAACAGGTGGGCGGACAGACAGACAGACATGTGGACAGAAAGACATGTGAACAGACAGACGGATGGACGGACAGACAAGTGGGTGGACAGACAAACAGACAGACAGGGGAGCAGGCAGGCAGGCAGGCAGACAGACAGACAGACAAACAGACAGACGGACAGACAGACAGACAGACAGACAGACAGACAGACAGGTGGACAGACATGGGGGCAGATAGACAAACAGACAGACAGACAGACAGGTGGACAGACGGGTGGACAGACAGACAGACATACATTAGACAGACAGGTGGACAGACAGACAGACAGACAGACAGGTGGACAGACAGACAGACAGGTGGACAGACAGACAGACAGACAGACAGACAGACATGGGGGCAGATAGACAAACAGACAGACAGGTGGACAGACAGACAGACATACATTGGGGCAGACAGACAGGTGGACAGACAGACAGACAGACAGACGGGGCAGACAAACATACAGACATACAGGTGGACAGACATACAGGGGCAGACAGACAAACAGACAGACAGGTGGACAGACAGACAAACAGACAGATGGACAGACAGACAGGTGGACAGGTGGGTGGAGATATACAGATAGAGAGACAAAAGCACAGATCGGACACAACGGTCTTGTTTGTTCCTTCATTAAAGGGCTTAGGCAGATGTTAATTAAAATAGGCTTTCTTGGTTAAGATAAAGCAGCAATCTGTTAACAGAAGCCATGTCTTTGTTCTCCTGACAGACAGAATCTGAAAACCTACAGCCACAAGAACACAAATCTAACGACTGTTGTTTAATCAAACCATCCTGTTATATGAATGTTGGCATGTGTCATTCACCTTGTCCCCAATATTCTCTCCTAGTTTCTGCTCTCACAGACACATACATGCAACCATATGGACGGACAGCAGGGCACAGAGCAACAGAGAGAGATTAACAACTCTCATGCACTTTTCCATCTCTATCCCCCCATGTGTCAATCCTTTAATTTGTTTTCTTCCCTGGACCTCGCACCCAGACTCCTTCTGTATTCTTCACGTACATCTCCAATGAATCCTCTTTCGTTGTACGTCATCCAAAGAATCTGTTCAAAGGATATTCATGTGAATCTTTTCCACACAACAAATGTTGTACACAAGATGCAAGATCCCTAACTAAAAAGCACTATAGAAAGGTAAAAATCTTCAGAATTTTATTTACTGCCAATCTTAATTTTCAATTCAGCTTGAAAATGAATATTTGTTCGTGATGTAAGTTGATGTTTCTGTGTCAAACTGGCACCATAAGCAACATTTCTGAGAGTTTAAGTAATCTACACCTATATTCTATGATAGCCAAAATCAATCCTCTCTCTTGCTCTGCATATCTTTTTGTGGTTTTGATAGTGTTTGACAGTGAAGATGTGGGCCACAGTCCAGCTGGACCTCATAATGACAAAAAAGAGCAAGAATACCGTGTTCCAGTTCTCTTCATAAAGAATTAATCTATATTCCACTGACTACTTACTGTACATCTTGGACACACAAATGCTAAACTGAGTACTCACATTAATCCTTATTTCATTTGAGTAAATAGATTATCCTTCACTTGGATGCATTCCTCTTAGACACACAAACAAACATATTTTACATCAGAACAAGAGGGCAAACTAAATTAAAATGAGAAACGCAAACACTTAGTGTAGTGTAACTTATGTAATAAATAAAAAGTCACAGTATTTTGAAGTGCAATATGCAGTTGACACAACTTTGTTACAGATCCACTAATGGACCCTCCGAATCTATATATCTAGGTGTATAAAGGCCTTACATATTGAAGCGTTATGTTTTTATTACCTTGGAATGAGTTATTTCTATCTACATACACCATTGGTCCCCTTACATGGAATTGTTTCTACAGTATCCCTAAACGGACAAACTGTTCTACACAGCACGTTTCTTAAATATGTTATCTCCTTCGGCAAAGAAGCGTCATCTTTGTCATGTGTCAGCCACCGTAGTGCTTCAAAAGGGAGGGCTGGAGTAAGCCATTGGTTGCCGCTTAAATCTCAACGTTGCTCCTTTAAAAGCACGCTGTGCTGTCAAATACTACAATCCATTCCTCACTGCATACTGTACATGTTCAAGTGTGTTAATCGTACAGACAGCAGAGGTATCATCAAAATGTGCAACACTCCATCCATCCCCCTGAATCCTCTATAGCTACTAATCCAGACCCAGGCTGCAGGATAATCACAGCTAAACGTACATTTGACACACACACAAACACCTCACATAGGAGAGGAGGACAGTTGTCACCATCATAGCTCATTGGTAAACCACAGAGGACATAGAGAGCGAGGGATACTAAATCACAGCATCACTGCTTGCGATCAGCGCTCTACTAAGTGGTTCCGCCATACACACACACACACACACACACACACACACACACACACACACACACACACACACACTGCAGCATTAAAGAGGCATTGCATTTTCAATCCAGAGACTTTAGTTGTTCGACAGACAGCATTTCAACGCAACGCTGCACCAGCACAAAATGCATTTCTGACAAAACTGCAGCACATTCAGTTCCGATTGACATCTGAAATCTCCGAGCACTGCAGGATATTGTGTTTATCCCAGCCTGCAGCCGCTTCACATCTGATATAGTGGATGTGATAGTTTGAGTGCGCGGAATACAGAATAAACCAGTTATCAAACGCCTCCTCTCGTCAAACTCTTTTCCGCTTCTTCAAAGAAGAGAAACGCATTGGATCCGTCTGATCTCTTTAATTAGTCGGACATGTTTAACTTGGGAGGCAGAGATAAACACGCGCATAAATGCAGTCTAATCTTTGTGAAGTTTGTTAAAGGAGGTGTCTTTCTCCTTATCTTTGCTTAATCTGCTGATGGGCCTGAAGATCAGAGCATCAGTGCAGCCGGAGCAAGATATGACGGGATTAAGAAAACTAATAATCTTAAAGAGCGAAAGACCAGACGGAGGGAGACAGAGACACAAATCTTCTCTTTGGATCTTTTGGAGTGGTGACGTATTCTGTCAAGTAAGTCGCCGCCTGGAGGATTATAAACTCACGGCAAACTCTTTGAGAGGAAGAGCACGACGAGAAGAAAAGAGAAACACTTTTAAATCCCTTAACAGTACACAAACAACTTTTATAACCTTGGTTAAACTTTTATAAATTATATTTAAAGCCTCGACCCTCACAAACTGATTACAGTTCCATCACTACTGTAGCCTACATAGACACACCAAGAACAATATTTGATTTGAATGATTCAGAATTAGATTGATACAGGAGTAAAAATAGAGTCAGTTCAGCTGAGGTGACTCTTGGATTATAAATACAAACAATAAATTCAAAATCCTTCCCACGTGAACACTGACATCACTTATTTGGATACTAAACACACACACACACACACACACACACACACACTGTGAACAGGTTCCCTGTACTCTCCCCCTTCCTATGAAACAATATCATGTGACCCACTCAGCCAACCAATGACGTCACACTGGCAGCCTGCAAGGACAGTAATGCAGGTCTCTAGGTCTCTCCACCATCCCTCTCTCTCTCTCTCCTAGTTATTTATTTGTTTATCTTGCTGTGATACATCCCTTTCTCCATTCTTGTTTATTTATATCTTCCTTCTATACTTTTTTACACTCCTCCCCCCATTTCTCTCGTTCTCTTTTTCTCTCTGATGAGACCAGCAGGATGAAGACAGCAGCAGATTTATGTTCATCCCTCTACAGCCCCCCCCCCACACACACCGTCAACCCCCCCACCCCCAACCGAGCGACCGCATTGACTTTATTTCTCTCTCTCACTGGAATCGGGGCAGTGATCTGCTTTAGTTTTCAAGTGTGTGCAAGGCAGCACTAGAAAATAAGGTGCAGTGTTGGATACACCTTACCCAGAGTCCGGTGTGCACAAAGCATGCATTTGATGCCAAACAGCTCTCAGACTCACAGTTTGACCTCTGCGTGTTATCCATTCATGTGCTGTGCTATTCTGCGCCTGCACAAATTCAGTCAAAGCTAGCCAAGGACAGCGGTGACAGACCTGTGTAAATGAATTATAAAGGTAACATGCTTTAGTTCCCAGTGGATGTGCGTGAGGTGTGTGCGCGTATCTGAGTGTGTGCATGCATGCATAAAATTTGACGGCTGGAGGTTTATATATATATATATATATATATATATATATATATATATATATAACATATACACACTCAATGTGTGTGTGTGTGTGTATGTGTTTATTAACACTTTATTCTCACTTGAGCAGCTCTGCATGGCCTAGTTTTCCAAAAATCTTCACATATGTTTCCAACAGACATACAGGAAAGAAATCTTGGTTATGCCGCTCAAAAGGCATCATGCCCATTCCAACTGATGGGAGCAGAATGTGGATCACAGATTTCTTCACTTATCTATATTTGATCCACGTAGTGTCAAGTTCAGTTGATATGTATATATTTTCCCCATGCAAAACAGGAAATAAACCTTTCTCTTTTTCCTGTTCCCATGTGCTGTAGGTTAAACTCCTTTGTTCTCTCCAAGGATGCAGAGCAGTGACTGAGCTGCCAGTCCAGGTGCAGATCCGGCTCTGAGCTCAGGTGCTGAGCAGGGAAAGATCTCTGCCAAATCTCTGTCTAAGACGCAGCTAAAGTGTCGAATTAGCAACAACGTTTTTGCTCTTGCTGCTCCTCATCATCATTAACCTGATGAGGAAGGCGAGGGGACGCAGAGTAACTGCAGAGAAAATGCAGAAAAGACACTAAAGCTAAAATGCGCGGCGATCTGTTGGAGTCTTGCGCTCCAGTTAAAGTGCTTACAGACGGTACAGTGTTTTTTTACTCTGCGGAGGAGACACAGGCATCTTATTATCGACTTTTTAATGAAATGTAGTGTGATGTTACTATGGGGGGGAACTAAAAATGAAAATTCATACATCATTTATTCATCCATATGTAATATATATATATATATATATATATATACTTTCTCTTTTCTGCAGAACACAAAAGAAGATATTTTGAAGAACGTTAGTAACCAAATTGGCCACCATTGACTTCCACTAAATGGACACAAAACCACTGAGACATTTCTCAAAATATCTTCTTTTGTGTTCCACAGATGAAGAAAGAGTCAAATACAGGTTTATGAGGTTGAATATATGACAAAATGTATATTTTTGGGTGAAATATTTTCCCAGAGATAATAAAACAATATAATAAACCCTGGATCACAAAACCAGTCCTAAGTAGCACAAGAACATTTGTAGTAATCGCCCAAAATACATTGTATGGGTCAAAATGATTGATTTTTCTTTTATCCCAAAAATCATTAAGATATGAATGTTCTATGATATTTCCTACCGTAAATATATCAAAACTTTATTTTTATGAGTAATATGCTATGCTAAGGACTTCATTTGCACAACTTTAAAGGCAATTTTCTCAATATTTAAATTTTTGACACCCTCAGATTCCAGATTTTCAAATAGCTGTATCTCGGTCAAATATTGTCCTATCAACAAACCATACATCAATAGAAAGCTTATTTCTTCAGCTTTCATATGATGTAAAATCTCAATTTCAAAAAATGTACCCATAAGATTGGTTTTGCATGTTCACAAATGTGAGTGAAAACATCCCACAAGTCTTTGCTACTCTCAATACAGCGTGTTGTTTGTGTCTTGGCATAGATAAGTAGATGGGTTATGTGGTCACTGAATGAGCCGGAGGACGTTCATCGGTCATCCGCTCACTATGCATGAAAATAAGGTCACCACGGCAACACACGGACCCTCAGCTATAGCCTTGTTTTCTCACTACGTGCACGTCACACTGATGACGACACGCTGCTGTCTGACCAGAGGCATCAACCGAACACACACAAGTGCACGTATACATATTCAATTACTCAATAAGCCCCCATCCCCAAATGTAGCTTTCCTTACTAAATCTAAATCTAAACCAGGCAAATGTCAAAATCATGGAAATCCACAGACTTACAATTAATGAGATGTTTAATTGTCTCAGATTGAAGATGTAAAAATAACATTTAAAATGATTCTTAAACAGCCCAATCGATTAAAACAAGCCCTGAATTCAGCTGGCTTTGATTTCACTTGCCATAATCACATTTTATAGGGCGTTTACATAAAATATGTTCTTGTGCTCAAAACAATATGTTCTTGTGGTCTTAACATGTTTTCACATATGGCTGCAAAACGCAATGCTTGTAGGGTTAAATAAACGGCATCAGGATGCAATGGCCAAAGGAGCTTGTCTGCATCAGCCGTGGTGCTTTGAAATAAGAAAAACAACTTCTCAGATTTTCCCTTTAACACTGTCTAACAGTCCAACTGCATACAACAGTTCTAAAGAAAAATCGACCAGTATATCTTCACATAAATACCTGTGTATCCCAACAACAGGAGAGCTCAAGACATTAAGACGAGCCCTCAAGAAGTGTGATGTCCTGCCTCTAAAATACAGCTTAACACCTTCACACTCTCTGTTGCCGTGGGTAACCTGACATCACAATAGTGATAGCAGAGGCCCATCACACCCGTGGTTACAGAGTGTCAAACGTGAGACACTTCACTGTGCATGCAAAGACGTCTATATGTAAGTTGTATTTTCCTGACATACCAACTGATAAAGCATGTATACAGGCATATCTAACATCACACCAACTTGAAAGATGTTAACATATACCCGTACAACTATACAGTAAACAAGATACGCCCACACATCATTACATAACAGCGTTTGGAAGCCAAACATGCGAGAGAACCCCAATGCCATTTTAGAGCAATTGTTCACCCAAAACTTTAAATTCTTTAAAAGTTTTCTCACCCTCTTGTCATTTCAAACCTTTCTTGTGCAGAACACAAAAGAAGATATTTTAAAGAATGTTGATAACCAAACAACGGGGGTACCCATTGACTTGCATTGGTTTTGTGTCTATACAATAGAATTGCACACCTGAAAACACACACACACACACACACACACACACACACACACACACACACACACACACACACACACACACACACACACACACACACACACACACACACACACATAATACACTGATGCAGAGATGCTGTTCACACCTGGAATATCAACATCCATTTTGGATGATCCAATCACAATCAGACAGCGCTATTACAGGTATAAACTGGAGCCGAAACGTTTTGTGATCTGATCATGCAAACCTCATTTGAGGTAGTTAAAAATGCATGTGAACGAACTGCATTTGCAGTAGTTAGTATTAAATTAATTTGGTTTGAAGTGTCCTGGTGAAGGACCGGCTACAATCACCGCGTTTGGAATAAGGTGATCCATACACATGCACAAAACCTCACACAACAAGTTTTCTGTGACATGACAGACATAGTTCATTGAATTAGGCTGTTTTACCCCATTATCTATAATCTCATGTGTGTGTAATTGAAAGTAGGTTCGGTACGGTAAGATATGCATCACTGTTACATATCCATGAGTGAATGTCCAGCTGAGTACCACAGAGACATCTGTAGTGACCAAATCCACTGTTGCGGTAACTCGCAGACATTGAAAAATACAAAAGGAATAGATATTGATATATAAAAAATGAAGAGAGACAATTGGACAAAGAAAAAAACAACTGACCAAAAAAGAAAGAGCGCCAGTGTGTGTTTGTGTGTGTGTGAGAGAGATGAGAATAGAAGGTTTCTGTCATTGCACAGGGTGAACTGTGCAACCCTTCCTCAGCCAGCCAAGACACATCGCATCATTTCGGTCCATTCTCTTTTTCTCCTTTCTCAATTCTCCCAATTCAGTGCAGATGGACAAATACACAAACATGGATATAAATCACATAAACATGACTCACATGCTGACCCACATACACACGTGTTGAGAAAGAAGAGAGAAAGAGCTCATTCTCTGAGATCACAGCCACATAAACTCACAGACAGATGGTCCAGGACATTACCTTATCTCTCCGTGACTCCTCACCATTCATATCATCCATTCTGAAGACACCTCGCCATCCTCTTCGCTTCAAAAACCTCCTTGCTTTATTTTGAGCGTTGTTTACATCAGTGTATGCGGGTTTGTGTTGTGTGTAGTCTAGACTCAAGGATTTGTAATGCGGTCTATTGTACTACGCCGAGGCTTTCACACACACTTGCGGCACAATTGTGTGTCTGCCAAAGTCCAGATCAATATAACCAGCTTTCACCCAAACACACGAGGTCTGTGAATGCAGAAGATTTTCAATAGTGCAGAGCATAAATGTGTATATACGTGGAATGCTTTTAACGTTTGTAATGACTGTGTGTTTATAGCAGAGTCTGCATTTCTCTTTGTTGTTGAGAAGAGAAGAGTTCGGGATGTATGCTTTAATGTTGTGTACGAGTCTAAGAGCGAATGAATATAAAGTAGGTGGGGGTTAGAGTAACTGTGTACGATTTTTCTGAATGGTCATGAGTGTTACATACAGTCCATTCACGCACGCACGCACACACACACACACACACACTACACAAATATATACATTTAATATAGATATCGATAAATATATTATTATTGTTATTAAAATGAAATAGTATTTGATACACTTGCATAAACACACGCAAGCCCATCTCTGCCGTGCTGCAGTGTCCCTCGCTGTTTGGTCGGATCAAAACAAAACCTGTTTCACAACACCTAACCATTATCCAATGCTACACAACCACTGCAACAATACCACATCAAGCAACAATGAAACATCTCAAAACTTCCAGACAACAGAAACACACACAAAGGTACTGAGTGCACACACAGTGAGTTGTCAAGTGATCAAGACTGATGATTTCCTATTTATGCAGTCCATTGAGAATGATGTATGAACACACACACGCAAGCAGCTGCACACATTGCAGTGCGGGACAGGATGGGGGTACAGTATGACTTCACTGGGAGAACGTCAGACTGTACATATGGCTCACACAGGACACACACACCACACACACACACACACTGCGGTGAGCCGACGTGTGTGTTACTCACAGTTCTGAGTAGAGGATGTGCAGGTTGCCCACATTATCAGTGTAGTTTGCTGGACTAAGCCAGGGCAGAACCAACAGTAGCAAAGCCTTCATGACCCCGTCTCTCCAGGGCTCCCAAGCTTCTCTCTCTCTCTTTCTCTCTTTCCCTGGGCTGGATGCAGTCTTTCTTATCCCCCTCTGTCACTTCCTCCTCCTCCACAACAGTACCGACCCCCCCTCCCTCCTTTCCCTTAAGTAAGAAAGCTATTCTCTTGTTGTTTTTGTTTTCCGGCGTCTCCACGCTTCTTTCCCCTCGCCTCCCTCAGGCGTCTAGCCCGGTCATCTCAGCAGCACAAAGATCAGCAGAGACAGAGGCAGGACTGGGAGCGCTGCCAGCGGAGACGAGCAGAGCGCAGGATGAAGAAAGAAGCAAGAAGAGCAGTCTGGAGCGAGAGCAGGTGCACCGCTGAGGCAGAGGAGAAAAAGAGTTGTGAGGTAGAAGAGGAAGCGGACGCCGGCGTTGGCTGGCACACCGGTCGGGTGCGATGGCCGCGATGCGGTCTAATCTGTCCTGGGCATCTTCCAAGAGTAAGAGGATTTACACTCACGAGCCTACACGCTGCTGTGAGAGAGAGAGAGATGGAGAGAGAGACTATATGTGAGAGTGGCAACACAGCTTCTGACTTATACTGCAGCATGCTGTACAGAAAGAGAGAGAGACGGAGGAAACCATTTGAGACGGGAGAGAGGGGGGGATACAGGCTTGGGTGGTCCATCTATCATTGCCCTGGTGCCTCGACGGTAAAGCATGTGGCAAAGACCACCCCCCTGTGTGGATTAACGGTTCATTCAGCCATGCAGGGGGGTGTGTGTGTTTATGTGTACGTGTGTGCAGGGGGTGGGGGATAGACATGTGGAAAATACAGTATTGTATATAGGCAGACAGATAGAGGGATGGACAGACAAGTCATGTTGTCATTTTTTAAATTCTCCGGCAGTTTTAATAATTACATAATTTGTCAATATAGTGAGGTATGGATATCAATACTTTATATGCTTCAGAGAGGCCAAGGACAGCCCAAGGCAGTTCATTCCCTCCTCTCCTCCTTATTTAAACAAAGATTCCAGGAAGTCTATACAGCAATCCATGCACAAGCACAAGGTTACGCACGCTGACAGAGAAAGTGCAAAACAACATGCTTCATTGCAAAGATAACATGCACCATACAGTACAAACTGCTATGTATTATACAAAACATGAAGCGTGCACAGACTAAAAGATAACAACATTAAAACACCCCCAAAAAACAGCAGACTTTCATGCCACGCTGTTATGAGTCACCAGCGCAAAGGAAGCCTTATGACATAACATCACTAGACCACAAAAGATGTGACACAAACACAATCTGTTGAAGCTGATACTGAAACATAGTTTAGAGGTATTTGGTTTACATGCAACTAAAATGAAAATTCTGTCTTCATTTACTCAGTCTCTTGTCATTTTAAACATGTAGGACTTCTGCAGAACACAAAAGAAGATATTTTGAAGGATGTTGGTAACCAAACATTGGCGATACCCATTTACTTCTATTGTAAAAACACAAAACCAATGCAAGTGAATGGGTACCACCGTTGTTTGGTAACCAACATTCTTTAAAATATCTTATTTTGTGTTCTGCAGTAGAAAGAAAGTCATACTGGTTTGAAATTACATGAGAGCGAGTAATTGAGTTTATTTTAGGGAGCGAACTATCCCTTTAAGGTGCTACAAAAGATTCTTAACACGGATGCAGTATAAGAACCATTTTCGTCAAAAGGTCCTAAAATAACCATTTCTTAACTTTTTATAGATGGTTTCAAAGCAACAACATTACATGCATGCTTTTGTGTCCCAAACTTAACTTCCGTTACACATCTGCAAAGAATCGAGTTCCTGCAGATTATTTCTGATAACAAGCAAAAGAAATAACAAGTAAATAACATTAGCTAGCAAGTTAAAATTATGTCTAGTCAGTATTTTTTTGGGTTACCAGTAGAAGAACCGTTACTTGGTTAAACTTAAATGCGACCCACTTAACAAAATATTTAGTAAATTACTATACAATAAAATTTTGCACATTTTGTTTTTAGTACAATGATTATACAATAAAAAATATTAGTAAAATAATATTAACATTAATATTAAATATTTACATTATTAGCCACTCACCAAACTGATCAACAAACACAGACCGGAAGTTAACGTTGAGCCAGGTATTGTGTTGCACTTTTATTTTTAATATAAAATCAAATATATATTTTGTATACATTTATGTGAGCTTCCTGGGAATTTAACCCACATCATTACAATTGAGATACAGGAGCCCTTCAGACCTGCATGCAGTCAAAAGTCAAATAGCACAAGCTGAAAGACAAGCAAAGAAGGCCATTCTTACACAAAGAGAGTCTTTTGCTGGTCCTCAAAAGCATCTGTGTCTTTCAAGCAGCGTCCCATTCTGAGTGATGTCCCACTATACACTCCTGGACCAACTATGACCACCAGCTTCCAAACCACATTGGAGAAACAAAGGAAAGGAACCGAAAGACAAAGCAAGATGATCTGAGAACCTTTAAGAGCCCAGCATAAGAGGGGATGTGGGAGGGGAACAAGAATGGAAAGAAACAAGCATGGGTTTTTTTGGTTGAGTGGAGAAAAGGGCAAGTTGATTATGTTTCCGTAAGTGGAATTTGAAATGAGAAGGAAACTTTCCATTAACGCGGATAACAAAGTGCAATTAATTTCAACAGAGGCCCTCAGGCCCGCGGAGCGCTAATGATTGAGACGCAGTCCACGGAAACGAAATATACTCAACCGTCTTGAAAACGGAGAGAGGGAGCGTTCCAATGAAAAGCGTTAGTTAGCATATAGTTCCCAAAGGCAGTGAGGTGGAAGATATCTCGGGCTGTTAAATAGAGGTCATTCTGAGGGTGCAACCCTTGAGGGGTAGAGAACAAAAGGATATTCTCAAACAAACAAACAAACAAACAAACAAAGAGGTATGCACAGACCGAGATGTGCTTGACACATGTCTTCTATTTGAAAGAATCACTGACAAGAGTGTTTTATGAATGCTAATGAATAAAGAGCGTATTTTGCATGCCAATGAGAATGCAAAGTCTAAATTTCATGCATCAGTAACGTTGTATTAAACAATTAAAGTGTCGGCGAACAAATCAAAATTTGTGAAAGCAATTCAATATCCTAAACTGTGCATTAGGACGCACTTGTGTTTCTCTCAAACATATAGAATTGAGATATTTAGGACTGTTAAAACATCTATATTTTCAAATATACAATGAACAGAAACACAAAAGATAGATTTTCAGTCTCAGTGGTTTGTGTCCATACAATGGAAGTCAACGGGGTCCAAATGTTCTTTCATTTTTGGGGTATAAACTATCCTTTCCACAGAAGCTATTTCAAGTAAATTCTGTATCAAATACACTACCGAGTCGCTCACCTGCTCTTGATGTGTCCCTCCACTTCTCCCCGTGGCATAACTTCAGTACAGTGCTCTGTAAAGGGGCAGGACACCATCAGTTTATCCAGAAGTTTATGGACCAGCAGGCTGGACTTACGGCAGGTCTGCAGCATTAATGGGGTGCGATCCACCGGACAGAAATCGCTCTCCAAAAGGAAGTTTGTCAGACACTCCTGGCAGTAAGTGTGGCCGCAGGGTGTGTCCAGGGGCCGTATTAATGGCTGGAGGCAGATATGGCACATGAGGTCATCATCCACCTCTTCTTTATAGGTATATTCGTGGTTTTCCTCCTGCAGGTGACGTTGTCCACAGACGTGGCACAGATCGGGTGGAGGGGCGGTGGGAACACCCCCTGCGGCCCCACAGTCGGGCATCGCCACGGCGCCCGCCTCTTCCTGATCAGCCATTGCTTAATTGTAGGTAGAAGAGTTCCTTAGAAAGGCTGGGATTCTTTGCGGTTGAAGGGGCTTGTTTTGACCCATCCACCTGTATGGGAAAAGCACAAAAAACAAAGGAAAGTCATTTGTGGGAAATAGGTGTGTCTAGTTTGCTGGAAAGACAGGTGCACACACCCAAAGCCACATGCACATGCATTGAGTTTAGTACATGAAGGGCTCATATTCTTTATACTCTGCTTATTACTTTTTGCTTTCATTCTATTTTCTAAATTGGCTGAAAGATGGATATTATAAGCTTATTTTGTTTTCAACTTGTTTTCGGGATAGTTTACATTAAAGATCAAAATCTTAAATCATGTTTGAATCATATTACTATCATATCAGAGCCTGCTTTCTGTAAAGCAACTTTGCAATAAACTGATAGAAATTAAATTGAATTGAATTGAAAAAGCTGCGTGTGTCGGGTTCACAACAGTGCAGTTAAAGACAAGATTTAACTTTATTAACTTTTGTCAATGTAGTCCAATGGTAAAGGGTTCTTACATGAGATCAGAGTGCATCACCACACCTATACTGTATTACACACAATCGCATGTGTTTGTGCGCCCAAACACTATTGGAGTGTAAAGTTATTACAGTCATAAAATTCTGTCTGTGCACCGTCTCTCTGGAGACAAACTCTTCACTAAACACAAAGTACACACACCATCTCCAGCTTTGTGTGTGTTTTAAATATGACTTATCAGTTTTATTGCAACTGCTATTGATTTAAAGAGGAAACCCTTGAACTACAGTGCAGATGAGTAATATCAGAAGACCTTTACTGTCTTCCAGCAGTAATCTGATCTGAGATTACACATACACACAACCACCCATAAAGGAGAGCGCCCAAGGACACGATAATACCTGGCAACCCTTCGTTCTCCGTAAATCATCATCTCTTTAATGATACTTCAGAGTGACGATATGGCTTCAGAATGCTACAACGTCATATTACACACGCACGCGCGCGCGCACACTGTTGCACTGAAGCTCTCATTCAAATGGAATTTTTCATTTACTTTTGTCTACCTGCTTTCATAGGCAGTTCTAGTGAAAACTACATGGCCAAAAACAAACAGTATGATAGAACTGTGACAACTGCTTTTTCAATTTTACTCTCTTTGTGTCTCTCTCTGTCCCCATCTTTCTTCGTATTCTCTCTAGGAAGACTTTATTGTTTTTGCAGTGACCTTTGGCCCAAAGAAAAATAATAGTATAGTAGCAGCGTATGGAGTGTATGTCAATCAATGGTGCATTAAAAAGAAAACACACACACACACACACACACACACACACACACACACACACACACACACACACACACACACACACACACACACACACACGACATGCACAGTGAAGCTTTTCACCTTTGATCCAGTGGGTTTAATAATATACTATTTTTTTAAACCCTATTAAAGAAAGACACACTCACACACACACACACACACACACACACGCACACACACACACACACACACACACACACACACACACACACACACACACACACGTGAAATGCACTTTTGTATTAACAAATTAATAATTGTGTAATGTTCTGCCCAATCAGCATTTCCCTAAAAGGTTCAGTTAAAAATTGTCTTGTGTACTGGTGTGTATCAGCACTTTTTAGACAAACGCATCAAACTAAGTTAACTAAATTCATGTAAACATATTAGATTAGTGACTTTTTAAATCATGCAAACTATTTAATGATTATATTTTTATAACAATTTGAATATAAGGTTTTCACAATTTGAGTATTCTGAGCGGTATGTCACCCTTTTATTCTATAATATTATATTATGACTTTAGAATAATTCAAAGATTACACTTCATACTAAGGTGGAAAAGCTCTTGTTTAAAGGAGTTAAACAGGGTCACTGTCACACATGTGCCTGTACAAGTGATTCTTATTACACCTGCCAACAAATTCTACATTATAAATTATATTATAAACCTATTTTTTATGTTACTCTATAACTTGTCTAATATTTTCTTATTATTACGTTTTTACTTTAGTCATTGAAAATACGATCAGGTGTCAATCAGATATTTATTTTCATTTTCTTCTTTTTCTGTTGCCCTAGTGTCTCCACACAGTTTTTTTTAAATCCCTTTTAAGTAGAACTCTATGCTTCAGCTATATTGACACGTCCAAAAATAAACTGACATTCATTTTTCCTTTTGTACGTTTTTGGTCATTTTGCCAAAGGGCACTTACACCTTTCACAGCATCATTGTGAGAACTAACAGTTGACACCCGGGAACTAGTAAAGTGGGGCACTTATGCTTTCTATTGAACGTTTCTTCTGTGTAGATATGTAACATGCTATTACATAACTGAACATGACTTGGAATCATAAATATGATTTGGATCCATAAATACTACAGCAATGCATAACATTGTATAGTTTCAAAGCAACAACATAAACAAACGTTACTGCGCATGTGCGCTTTTGTGGCCTTAACTTAACTTCCGGTATACATCCACAAAGAATAGAGTCCCTGCAGATTATTTCTAATAACAAGAAAAATAAATAACAAGTAAATGACATTAGCTAGCAAGTCTACAGTCAGTATTATTTTGGGTTACCAGTAGAAGAACCGTTACTTGGCTAAACTTAAATGCGACAAAGTTATATCCTCATTCAACAAAATGTTAATACAATACAATTATTATAAAATGACATAAAAATATTAATATGATTATGAATTAAATTTAATATAAATAGTTATATTATTAGCCACTAGCCAGACTGATCAACAAACAAAAAACGGAAATGAACTTGTGAAATTGGAAATTAACATTGAAAGCGTCTATATTTTGATACATATATATGACATATATCTTTTTCTATCCACACAAATCAGTGCTGCTGTGCTGTGGATGTGTTTTTGACTTCACCATGCTTTGTTCAGACATGTTTAAGAAGTCCGTTCTACAGCATTCCTGAGACTCTGGATGCCCACTGTGTAAAGCTCAAACCCAGAACAAAAAGTTGTAAGAACAGCCCTGAGACTCCCTTTTAATATTGTAATTGTTCAATCATATACTGTAGCAAATGAATAATGCAGTTTAATAAAACTAGAAAATAATTAATACTTAACTAATGACTATACAGTGGAATAAAATCTCAATGAGAGACAACAG
Source organism: Oreonectes daqikongensis (assembly GCA_026939265.1). Classification (NCBI taxonomy): domain Eukaryota; kingdom Metazoa; phylum Chordata; class Actinopteri; order Cypriniformes; family Nemacheilidae; genus Oreonectes; species Oreonectes daqikongensis. The sequence continues at coordinate 4,280,319 of JAOTQM010000351.1, read as the reverse complement.
GAGTGGGTGTGCGTTTAAGAGGGAATGTACATCAAAGATATTTTGACAACAATTGGAAAAATTAAAAATACATCATTCTACAAGAAAAATAAGGCTACGTGTTACTGCTATGTAGGACAAGGAAGCTTGGAAACTAAACATCAAAACTTCACACCAAAGCATCTTCTAGTTTAGCGTGTGGAGAATTACATAAGAGTTTGTATGTAGATGAACATAACTCTCCTCCCCCCGACGCTAACCCTCTTTACTCCTCTCATCTCTAATCCTTCATCTTTCTCTTCTTCCTTCTCAACTCACCTCTCTTCCATCGTCTGACGTCCACGTTCAGCCTCTCTGATCTCCCGCTCTCTCTGATGTTACATCTAACAGGCATATATCATTGAAACGTCATCTTTTCATATTATATAACCTCCTTTCATTATAACTTACATTGTACTGTACACTTTAAAACAAATAGAAACATGCAGTAGCTACTTCTACTTTATATTTTATTGACGTGTCGTAAAGAAAATTATTTTTATTATTAAAAAAGTATTAAAAACAAGTAATTGAGAGCTTTTCACAAATATTGATGTTCAATACAGTATGTCAGATCACAGTCTAAACCACAAAAGACATGCCAACAATGTACTGTAGCTATATAAGCTGAAAATACCTCAAAAGTGGACTTGTATTTACATTAACACACACTCAAGCATGCACACTGAAAGGTGATGCTCTCTAAACAGCCAGTAATGATCGAAACTGCTGACATAAATTGATTTCGACAGATAAAGATGACACTGATAAAAATATGCAGTATGTTTACACTTGAATCATAAATAACATATACATGTTCCATCCACATACAACATGCATGTGCACACACTAACACACTAAAGCTAAAGAAAGTTCCATCACTGTTGTGAGTCAACCATTCAAAGGTCATCACACAAACATCAATGTATAGAAACATGCATTGAAGATATCAGCAAATGAGACCGTTGTGTTTCTCTTACCTGAACAGGTAATCCAACCTCTCCGGCAGAGAGAAAACAAGAAGGGGAGAGAAAGTGTGAGTGAAGGAAAGCAAAGCAGGAAGAAAGAGGACTTTGTCCCGATGGTCACGTGTTTAAAATCGCCCGATGGTTGGTTTTAGATTCGATCCAGTATGATCTTCAAGTGTTTTTTTAATGCAGGCCCCCCGGCCACCTGAACACGCTCTGGGACGCCAACTTCTAAAGCGCACAAACACACACCTGATACAGGAAGTGACAGAGAAGAGGCAGAGCTAAACCGGTAGGCAGGTAAATATGAGAACTGACCCAACCTGCTCTGGTGGGGCTGGGAACTGGTTTACACACTCGTACACAATATAACACAGAGGAAAACAGCGTGCTTTAAACATTGCAATAATGAATATCTTAATAACTAATCGAAAAAAAAGCATTAGTACTACTATATATCGACATGCTGTTTATTTTTGATTAAATATGACTTCCACACTAAACCACATGCAAATACATAAATTAGCAACAGCACACACCTGTTGCACGTTACGACATGCCTCTCAATCCTCATACATAACCCTGAACAAAGCACTTTAAGATCCATAAATACTACACTAATGCTTTTTTCACTTTCTGGGAGTCCACACCCATCCACCGACATCTGATAGACAGGGATGGTTGATCTCATCTTTGCATGGTTCATTTGGTACACTGGTGGATGTGTGTGTGTGTGTGTGTGTGTGTGTGTGTGTGTGTGGAGGAAGGAGAGGATAAACCGCACACCATACAGTATCCAGAAGGTATTTGTCTCTGCTTGTTGCAGACTTTCTTACTCAAGCAACAACAGTGTGTCATAATGTTTGTGTGTGTATGAACTTGTGTGACTAAGGTACTGTAGGGGAGAGCCGTGGGGCAAAGACAAAGCAGATGACGCCTAACTGCCATATGCAAACGTCTCTCTGAGAAAATGAAGTTTGGTTGTTTTATATCATGAGAAACTAGATATGATTTTGAGATTATTAATATTATATTAATAATAAAACTTTGATTTTTGCTTAAAAAAATAACTTTAAGGGGTTATTTCCCAGACAAGGATTAGCTTAAGCCAGGACTAGGTCTTATTAGGATATTTGTGATGCTGGATCACATTAAGAAATATAACTTTTGTAGTAATAGCTAAAAATACATTGTATGGGTCAAAACTATCGAATTTTCTTTTATGCCAAAAATCATTAATATATTAAGTAAAGATCATGTTTCATAAAGATATTTTGTAAATTTCATACCGTAAATATATCAAAACTTAATGGATGCAGCAAAATCGCTAACAAAAATGACTGGAAACACATCTACAAACTTTACTCGCTGCTGTGGCTCTTTGGGAATTACTCACCCAAGTTTGATATCTATGTAAAGCTTAACATTTCAGCTTTTCTCCACAACGTCATAACACGGTGAGCCAAAAGAGAGAATTAAAGCAAACCTGTTTCTTCTTAGCAACGGCCTGTTACAGCGTCTCTGATTAATAACTTTAAAAGTGATTTTCTCAATGTTTTGATTTTCTGCACCTGAAGATTCCATAGTTTCAAATAGTTATATCTCAATCAAATAATGTGGTATCCTAACAAACCATACATCAATAGAAAGCTTATTCCACTTTCAGATGTAAAAATCTTATAGGTTATCCCAAAATATAAATTCTGTCATCATTTACTCACCCTGTTATCATTTTAAACCTGTATGACTTTCTTTCTTCCAGAGAACACAAAAGAAGATTTTTTTGAAGATTTTTTGTAACAGAAAACCGTTGGTCCCCATTGGTTTCGCGTCCTTACGATAGAGGTCAATGGGGACTAATGGTTTTTGGTAACCAACATTCTTGAAAATATTTTCTTTCTGCAGAGGAAAGAAAGTCATCTTAAAATGGCATGAGGGTGAGTAAATTATAAAAGAAATGTCAAGTTTTTAGATGTAAAACCTAAAAGTACAGCTCAAGGATAAATAGTAATATTGACATAACTGAGCAGAGTGTGTTTTGCCACATGCAAGTTTATAAAGGCCACTCGTGAGTAATAGTTATGAATTGTTTGACACTTCCAGATCTCTGAATCATAGGGGAGTTCACATCTTTACAATCCGTAGCATCCGTAGTGTTTTTCTTTGTTGTGATGAGTGGATGCTAATATCAAGTCCAGTAGTTCCTGTAGCTCAATTGGCAAAGCATAGCACTAGCCATGCCAAGATGGATTCCCAAGGAACGCACAAAGCAATAAATGTGTAGCATGAATGCACTGTAAGTCGCATTAACTATAAACAGCTTGTTTTGAAGTAAGGTACTGTAGAGAAGTGTACAAGATATTAAAACAAGCAGGCAATCAATCAGCATTGACAGGTGTACAGGAGGTTATAAGTGACCTAATGTTCACAAAATAGGTTATATAAAGCTGTCTGCTTTGATTAATGGGAAAACAGTGGAGAATTTTAATCTGGTCATTCTGGAATTTTATTCTGGGCTATATAATATTTATGATGCCACCTGTATGTGCAGAATTTTGTCCCGATATGGCACATTTTTCATGTAAATTCTCTCAAAGTGTTTTTTAAACATGATTGTCCATAGACAGGTTAATAAGTTGTCACATCCATAATGGTCCATATTCCTCATAAATGTGCATATTAGCCTTTTTGAAACGGAAGTCTTGTGGATAGACTGATATTTTTCTGATGTCTGGATTCTGTCATTATGGGTTTAATAAAAGATCAACATTTGAATCAATATTGGTAATAAATACATTCTCTGAGAATTTATATTTCATGTTTTGACTCAAAATGTCACATCCATAATGCTGGAATGGCCCATAGCTAACACAGAATCTCAGTTTATAACAATATCAATGTCTAACTTAAAGTGATAGTTCACCCAAAAATGAAAACTCTGTCTTCATTTACTCGCCCTCTTGTTATTTCAAACTTGTATGACTTTCTTTCGTCTGCAGAACACAAAAAGATATATTTTGAAGAATGTGTTTAACTGGTGTTTAACTTATCTGTTCATTCGGTGCTTCTCGGAGCAGCGTGTAATAGCGGGGTGACTGACACCAGTTGGGAATTTGCATAGAGTATATTTTTGTGTGCCTGTATGTATCGTTTTTTTAATAATGGCGAATGCTGCAACTGATCTGTTACTGAGACGCTCACACACACAATACGCGCATTCAAGGTGACTTATGCAGTAGTGGAATAAACCCCCCCCACCTTCCCATGATGCAGTGTGGTGACCTGCTGTCACCCTCATCATCCTCCCACTGACCCCCCTGCAGAGAACAGGAAACACAGATACACACTGAGAACCTCTTTTGAGACAGAAGACAGGATGCTCCTTTACTTTTTTGTACTCAACTACAACAGTTTTACATCTTTACAGGGATGTATTGACAGAAATGCAATATAATATACATAACTATGTCTTCAGAGGTATATAAAGACATTACATAATGAAACGTTATGTTTTTATTACCTTAGTTATTTCTATATACAACGGGTCCCCTTACATGGAATTCATTATGTTGTTTCTACAGTAGCCCTAAGTGGACAAACTGCTCTACAGAACACATTTCGTAAACACGTTATCTACTTCGGCAAAGATACAAAAACGTGATGACATCTTTGTCCTGTGTCAGCCACCGTAGTGCTCAGAAAGGAAGGTGTGAGCAGTGGAGAAAGCCGTTTGTAACCTCACCACTGTCGTTAAAATGGTTTTCATTGGTTTTCTTTTAAGCTCATTCTCATCAGACAGCGCAACAATTCCATTGAAAAAAAGCCCTATTACACACAATCGATTCGAGTCAGTCACTAAATCGCAAAAATCAAAACCGGTCTGATCCATCCACTAATCAATCTGACCGAGTTCAGACTGAAATCACATTACATTACATTTATTCATTTTGCAGACGGCAAATCAGATTTATATCAGGTTGTGAATCCCTCTGGGTAGATCTAGTTTCAATCGAAATCCAGTTCAAAAGTGCTAGCTGGTGTAGGGAGTGCAGTCTGCCCACCCTCCCTCTCCCCCCACTTTTTCTATTACAAAGTCTGGAACTATTTGGCTGCCCCACAAGATTCTGACACAAAAGCCATACAAAAAGTCTCCAAACTTTTCAAGAAAGCCTCCCTCACCTCCTTCCCCAGCGACGCGGGATGTGAAAGGGCAGCTATTGCGGTCTGCTTCATACGGCATACATATTTCATAGCTGCAATGCTAATGTCGCTGTGCGTATGAATATGCAGGAGGAAGACTTCTGGAAGAAGGTCACTGAACTGACAGCACATGCTGGTGAGACAACCCCCTCATCAAATAAAGTCATTTAGGCCAAAAATGTGCGAGTTTGTGTGTGTGCATTTGAGAAAGAACTTCTGAAAGTTTTGTGGAAATGTGGCACGTGGAGATATGAGAAATGCAGAGACCGGGAGATGGTTATGCCTATGCTTCAATTGGCAGATGGGTCTTGCTTGAATCAATTAAACATAATAAGCCTGTGAACTCAGCATAACCCAAATCCTGCTGTGATCTTTGGAAAGTAACCAGACAAACATTCTAAACAAACACTTTTTATGCCTAGAGCACAACAATCTGACATTATAGCCATTTTCAGCAAAACCAATCAGCTCATAGGGAGTCAGAGCTGTCATAGAGCTCAGCAGAACACTGAACAGAACAATCTTTCAGAAAGTGCAAAGTAATATATTCAGTATGTAATCCATCACTTTCAGTATAGCAGTTGCCTGGTTGCTGTTCAAGCAGAGGATCTGTGGCCCTTTTTTCAAAACTACCAAACGTTTCCATGTATTTAGTGGCAAACAATAAAATATATTAAAAATGTATATTATTATACAACTTGCCGGATTAATCTCACGTGTATGAGCCCTATTCATTTTAACCAACACAATCTCATCCCAGGTGGAAAAAAGTGCACTAAAATACACCTAAAGGTATTCAAAGTGCTCTATTTTAGAACTTTAAGATAAACTGACGATCTAAAAACAATATTTTTAGTATACTAACTTCAAACCTAATTTTTGGAGCACTTATGGAAGTGTAATTAAATAAAGTGTATTTTAGTGCACTATTTTTATTAGCGCACATTTTATAACAATTCTTAGATGGCTAATGTATATTAATTTCATCGAATTATTTGTACTTCCATTACACAAACTATCTATGGGTTTACCATATTTTTGTGGTTAAATCTATGGTTATAGAAATGATATATCAATATGCCAAAACACACACACTATGCATACACAGACACACATAAACAAACGTTATATGGCCCAAACTTAACTTCCAGTAGACTAACAATAACTGCAAATAACTGTTGAGTAGTTTTCATTTAATTCCTGATTTGCAGCCATCAGGATTTTGGGGTCAATGCAGAGAATTTGGTTTTGCAATGTAAACATGCAAAATGGTTCCTGACAGCAAGACCAGCACCCTATTGGTGAAAGATGTGGTGTCTCCTGTTTCCCTTTATATCCCTTCCATTCACTCCAACACACATAGACAGTCACACATGGGGACGTGCTGAAAAGAGATTTTCACACACATTTGGTGGTGTGAGGAGGTGATAACTGATGTAATCAGGGCAGGGAACACTACCAAACCCCCAGCCATCACCTGACAGCTGACAACCCTCAAATAACATATAAAGCTTCTGCTGCACATGTATGTACATGTGCTCCTGCAAGCGTTTCAGTCACCCGCCATGCATCCAAACATCCAGTCAGCGTGCTGCGTGTTATTAGACACTGAACTGTGAAGATGTTATTCTTCTATTATTCAGTGAACAGATATACAGCGTTTTATAGGGTCTCCTTCTGCCATATACAGTATGTCATTCGAAACCTGTAAATGACTCTTTCATCTGTGAAACACAAATATTGTTTTGCGTTCTGCAAAGGAAAGAAAGTCATACAGATTTAAATGATAAAAGAATTGTTTGGGTATGCTGGTGAATATTCTAAAATGATTACATATAATATTCAAATGAGGTCATTATTTAAGAAAGGGAAAAGAAAAGGACATCTTCCCACCCCTTTGTCCTTTTGACCCTGTCACACGTCCTGATCCTATTCTATTCAACGTATATCTTCGCGTCTTTGAACAAAACTATTAAATGATGACTTTACTGCAATACTAATGTGCTAGAAATCCACCACTCACTGTTTTGTGTGTGTGTGTCTTTAGGTTTAATGAGAAGTGGCATATGAGTCAGACCGGAGGTTCACGGCTCTTTGCTCTCACCTCTTAGAGTAATGGTGTGTGGGCTTCAATCACTCAAACTGAAGCCAACACACACTCTCACACAAAACACACACAAGTGATACACATTAATAGAAGACATTTTGTGCATCATGCATTTTGTGATGCAATTCATCTAACATCATTTGACCTCTTGCTCTCTAGTAACAAAGCAATTAGAAATTACTCATTTTCAATAAGAGTTGACATTTCAGGTGACGTACATGACAGCATTGGCACTTTAACAAAGTTTGGGGGACAGACACTGAAGCTCATGTGGTCAGCTGGTATTACTGGATTCAGTGGATGAGCAGGAACGCCTACCTGCAAACAACATTATGATTTAATGGATGTGTGAACGTCTGAATTTACTAAGAACGAATTGATATCACATTTTCCATAGCTTATATTAGCGGGATGATAATTGTGTAAGGAAAATAATGCTGAGTTTAAACAATAAAGTGCAACACATAATGAGTCAAATTAACACTGAAAGTGAGGTGTTTGTAATCAAAGAATGAAAGTGACAGAATTTACTGTAGATTCATATGGCGCTGCATTTAGCATTTAGTATAAGATAGCGTTTAGTTAATAAGACTCGGATTTGTGTTGTTTGTACCGTACCGAGATAGTGCTGTGTTGAGGTGAATTTATTTGATCAAGGTGGAACATGTCGCATTTCTTCATTCCACTCCACAGCAGGAAAACAGTGAGATTCGCACTTCAAATCCAAAAAGAAACACTGGAGCAGCTCCTGCAGGGTGTCTCTGGAAATGAGGATGGATTGTGCTCTAAACCGTGTGGTTCACACTACAAAGACGATATTTGCTGCTGGCAACACAAAACCTAAAAGACAAACAGAAGGAGGGAGAAGAGAGAATGACTATAAAAATACGAATAACATATAATATATAGACCGAGAGATTTTGAGCAGAACAACAAAACAAAAAAAATCAATTCTCATTTTTCAGAAGAAATGAATATGAGGACCTAATGATGTTGTATTCAATAACTCATTAGAAAGTGAGAGAAAAGTGTTGATCATTTTTATGAGTTTATCTAGAAAGGATAGAGAAAATGCAGTTAATCAATACGTCTCTTTTCAGTGATGAGTAAAGACTGAGAGAAATTCAAAGGGTTCAAGATAACCCCCCCCCCCTTAAAATTGTCCCATTAATACTTTATGATTTATACACAATTCAGCATATGACTGCATGAGTAAAGAATAAAAACAAGAAAAGGAGACGGTTATATAAAAGTGGAGGGAAGAGAGATGGATGCAGAGAACTAGCACTGCACTGAGTGGAAAATGAAGACACATGAACTAAATGTAACATAACCTTGTCAGATGCAACACAAAGCACAAATACGACAAACACTGAAATAAATTGAAATAAATAAGTGACAATGTACAAACAGACACAGACACAAACATTTAGCATGGCATACACACCTGCATAATAAAGAGGTTTGGTATCCAACAGTGGCGGTACCCATTAACATGCATTGGTTTTGTATCTATAGAAGTGAATGGGTGCCGCCATTGGTTAACAACATTTCTCAAAATATCTTCTTTTGTACTGTGCAGAAGAAAGAAAGTTAAACAGGTTTGAAATGACACGAGGGTGAGTAAATCTTGACAAAATATTCATTTTTACAGCATCTATACACTGGCTGAGAGAAACGATTTTGCCGAATGTCTCATTTGAGACATTTAACCATATAAAGACCATTGAAAGGTGCCAACAGGCCTTTGGTAGCAGTTCACTTTCCCTCTAGGCAGGGCAACACTGCCAATTTGCAAGTCTGTTTGTCACACACTTTCCCCCCAGAAAGCAGCAGACTGTCTGTGCTCAGAACAGGTGGCTATCTGAGAGGGCACTCTCATTATATGGTCCACCATGTCAGCATTAGCCGTCTGTCAAAATCTCTGTCTTGTCTGTAACTAACTCAGACAGCCGACTGGCCTGAAGGCTCTCCTTATGTGTCATGATGGCAAAATTGGCTTGTTTGAAATTCATCAAGAATGAAAGTAAATGTTCATATTTGTAGAGAATGACATATTAGAAGAAACACTTTGCTTTAGGGCCAAGTATTTATACTCGCTGATTAAAGTGTTTTACCACACAACACACGCACACACACACGCTCACACACAAGGCTGTATTAAGACATCCTCAAAGGGAAAATACATGACAGTAAATGCTGAATCTAATTGTACATAATGCTCGACTGTCTCTGTAATGGATGCTTTTCTAAATAAGATATGAAATACAATAATCTTTGTAACAAATATAGTTTAAATAAATCCTCCCACAAAACCGAAAAACATGCATATCTATGCACATATTTTGCATTTCACAACTGTGAAAAAAATCAAGAGTCCATTTCAAAGTCCTTTTTCGGTTTTTCTGAATTTATTATTTTAGGTTTGTGTTTAGGTAAAATTTCGGATAAAAATGTTCTACTTGCATTTATTTGCAAAACATGAAAACTGGAGAAACAGGTAAAAAAAACAGACCTCCAATACAACAAAGAACACAAGTTTATATTTTCTTTTAAGCACAACAGTAATGTTTGTACATGTATTTAGGGAAAGTTCCATCATTTTTATATGTGATACCCACAGTGTTCATGTGTCTTTTCATTGTGTCAGTAATTCACATTGCTGTTGGATGACTCCTGAGGTTTGATTTTGTTGAAATTCAACAGACACTGGACTGAAATGACCACAATACATCTAGAAATGCTGATAAAATTTGGAATGATCTCTTATTTTTTTCCATGGCTGAATAACAATATTATTTATACTTCTATTTTTATCAACAAACCTTTTCTGTTGTAGCATGATATTGCCCCTCTGCACAAAGTCTGGTGTGGAAAAACCTAACTGGCCTTCACAAAGCCCAGACCTGAACCTCACTGAACACATGCAGGGTCGACTGGAACACTAACTCAAGCCATGCAGGCCCCATTACCCAACATTAGGGTTTGACCTCACTGATGCTCCTGAAGCTGAATGGGAGTAAATCTCTGCAGCAGGCTAGTGAAAAACCTTCCAAGGTTTCAAAAAGCAGACCAGTTCTTCGTTTTTAACAAGCACATGAGTAGATGTTCAGATACAAACTTTCATATACCTTAAAAACAGGATAACATGCACCTTAATGTGACACAAGGTTAAATACATGTTACATGTAGTATACACACTTATAATGCAATATTGTCACTCTCTTTGTATATAAAGCTCATGCTCACATTCCCTTTTATAACCTTTCAAAGTTTAGGACTGCAAAATAGTTCAGAGTGTGCTCAGAGTTTAGAGAAGTTTAAAGAATATCAATAGTCATAAATATTCAGGACAGGTCCTTCTCTCTCTTCTGAACTTTTGTGTGTTTCATCTTAGAGATGGAAAAGAGAGAGAGGTGCTGGTATAATAATGATGATGAATCTGAATGTGAATGTGAAGACAGTAAAACAGTAGCTTGCATGACACACATGCAATGCATGATACTTTTTTTCTTGAGCTGTCTGCTCTGAGGGAGAAAAGAGGCTTAATTGAAAAAGTCCAAAAACCTCTTGGACGGAAAATGTCAAGAATGACGTCTAATATCGCCTTGCACAGACGCCAAGGTTATACACACATACGCATGACAACAAAGACACACATATTATCTTTCTTTAAACATCTGTGGTAATGACTCACCATCCTCCTCTCTCACACAAGAGATGCTTTATAAATGAATATGCATTTGTTTTCACAAATAATCCAACATGTCCATGATAAACGAACTGACAAAATATCACAAGCATATTCGTGACAACATATTTCCATTTAGGAACTAACTTCTGTGAAGTGTGGTAAATATGCAGACCCGTTTCACAGGAAGAAATTGAAATGAATTTATTTTTCAACGTACGTATCAGACCTTGTAAAAATCCATTTGTTTTAATAATCATTTAATCAAACAGGCAGAGGAGGAATAATACTATTAAAGAAACATTAATCTCACTTGGGATCGAAGTTAAATATTCTCTTTCCTCTTTCTGCACTCTGGTTCAGGTGTGTTGATTTTATCCCGACAGCTCTATGCTGGATTAATATCTGCATTCGCATGGCTAGCAGCACCCCACAGAGACAATCACAGCTCAGTCCGCAGTCAAGCGCAACCGCATAATAAAACCGACAGCATGGAAACAGAAAAAACAGACAGGAATTCTGGAGAAGAGGTAAAGATAACTAGAGTGCCTCTTCAACTACAGTTTTTAATATGACACATATCGAAAACATATCGAACAAATGATAAAATACAATAAATAAAGATACAACACTAAGGTTCATTCTTTTACTATGAGGTTGGGCTGTCACAAACAACCCCATCTTCTGATGTATATCAATAGTATCAAAACAGTTTTTGATGTTGTGTAATTCCAAAGCTGTGTAAAAGGTCAAGTATTACTGGAGTCAGATTCGGACCATAGATAGACAGCTGATCATTTATTGTCTGCATGTTAGAGAAAGAGATAAAGGGTATTGACTCAACTGAGTGTGAATGACAGGTGTGATAGGCAGTGGGAAGCTATACTTTCATAATGAAATTGTTACACAATAAGCAGCTGGTCAATAAGTCAATGAAGAGAAACCGAAATGACGTCATTAAAGTGAAATTATGTCAGCATTCTTCCTGAGGTGCTGTGTGACACATTTACCTAATCCATTTCTACAGTTTATGGACATGGATCAATACCAAATGAACTTGAATTTTTAGGATTTGAATAAAAGTTCAAGGAAGATGAAAAATGTACATTTAAGATCCTGCATGATTTCTAAGGTTAATAATCAAATGTATGTAATGTTGAAATGAAAGGAATATTTGGAATATTCTCTTATTATCTCTTAAAGGTGGGGTTAGCATTTTTTCAAAAGCGCTTCAGAAAACTGAGTCGGGCCAAGTACCAAAACAAACTTGTAGCCAATCAGCAGTAAGGGGCGTGTCCGCTCATGTTGACAGGGAAGAGAGCAAGCGGGTATTAGAGAAACTGTAGATAGAGCGTTGTCTAATTTATTACATAAAAGTAAAGGGTCTGTGGATTTTAAGTATAAAAAGAAGGATAAAAGTCAGGCACGAGCTAGGACCCGCATTAATATTATAAAGACTTTCCAGCAGAAAGTCGGATCAGTATGTGATGTCATTCATATGAATTTGTACTAGGGGTGTAACAATATATCAGTATTGACAATCACAGTGATATATAAAATGGTGATTTTTGAGATTGTTAATTCTATACACAATGTAATATCATAAACGATTCAGCACCCATTTAAAATAATTTTGTCTCAAGAGTCACTAACACTATCTCTGCCTCCCTACACTTTTTTTTCAGTGTGATTTATTGACCTAATTGTCAAAATTAAATATTTGATTGATAGCATCATATATTTCTTAAATTCTTTTATTTATTTATTACTGTACTCATCTTGAAACAACAGAATTCACTTGAGCTTAAATGATCAATTGAGCAAATTCAATTCAATTTCTTTTGTCATTTTCGCAGCCTGACTGATTAATTCCTCATTAACCATATGCCAAAAGAGCTTTAATTAAAGACGACAAAAGAGTAAATGCCTTTCCTAAACCCGACCAGTTCCTCTCCTTCATCTAAACTCTCAGAGCAGTTTTATAAAACACTACAGCTTAAGAAACTGTTGTAAAGCAAAGAGTTCAAAACGCTCATGTAGGTAAAAAACAGCAAGGCAAAGTTTTCTTTCCTCAGACTGAAATTGAATGAGGCATGAGTTCAATATGCCTATTGTCATAGCGATTAAACTCTTTTTAAATTCCAATTTTAACTCGTACAAGAAACAGAAGGAGGGTTGAGTTGACGAGAAATAGAGAGAGAGAGAGAGAGAGAGGGTCTCTTCGCCGTGTTATTCCCCACTGATGTGTGATAAATGGATCTGTGGCAGATGTGAAATAGGCTCCATTAAAATGTCCCATTTTAGCAGTGGAGTGTGTCTATGACTGCCTGCTGTAAACATCACCTGAGATATCAACACATCTCTCCTACGCTGTTAGACATACAGAAACAGATACACGCAACTTCCCTCTTTCAATTCAGAACTAGTTTGATTGGTTTGCTGGTCCAAGCTGGTTTTGTAATGGCCTAATTATTAGAAATGCTGGCCAGCATAAGTTATCTGAAGGTGGCTTAGATGCCAGCGGAGACACCATCTCTACATGATACAGTTAGTAATGATGACCAGGACCCTACACAGTAGGTGCTAATATGCTCATTTAGGATCCATGTGGAGTTTGTAATGAGAAAGAACTTTTAAATGCGATGTGTGTGTGTTTTTTTAATGGTAAACTAAATTTGGATAGACAGAGTGCTTTGTGAACCTTTTTTTTTTTTGGGTGATGCTAGTGGCACAGAAATGATTTAAGAACACGTCATCTCTACTGTAAAAAAAGGAATGTTGGTTCAACTTAAAAATATTAGTAACCTGGCTGCCTTAAAATTTAGATTTTTTGCAATTGAAAATATTAGTAACGAGTTTGCATGAAATTCATTAACAACCAATATTTGATATTTAATATTTGAAGTTAAATGAACTAAAAAGTTTAAGGCAGCCAGGTTAACCCCCCCAAAAATGGTTTACAGTGTAAGCATTGTGGGATGCACTTTAATATATATATTTATGCTTATATAACATCCAGAGGACCCTAAACTCGGTCAGACTAATTATTAGGAACTTTCATCAGCATGATCTAACGCAGCCAATCATGTTCTGTAACACAAACACGCACTCATTTATAATGAATGCCCATAATCTCCTGTGTGAGTTGTAAATGAGAGGTCTGCTCTGTAAGTGATCTAGAGAGCGCAAGCATTTTGGAATGCTGGGTAATTAGCAGAAACTGTTCAGAGAGCCGGTTGTCATCGGATTCATAACACAAGCACTCTCACACACACACACACACACACACACACACACACACACACACACACACACACACACACACACACACACACACACACACACACACACATTCACAACAGCATGTAAAGCAGACACAACAGACCACACAACACAGATACGCGTATAATCCCACGAGAGCATCTCATGCAGATTAAAACTTCCTCAATTATAAACACAGCTCCACCCAACAAACCACTGTAATGCCACAGGGGTCCAAGATGTTGTGAGGAGGACTCACAGATTAGACTAGCATGAAATTCTTTGCTGGTGAAAGGTGGTTTATGCATCAAATGAACAGAAAAATACTTTTATTTACCATATGTTTTAACTACCAGTGTGTAAATAATTTTTATGTTTGACATAATTGTTATTTTATTTTATTTCAACTCAATTTAAATGAAATGCTATACAGAGATACCAAAAAACATGCACAACAAAATGAGAGATAAATTGATTGTAATTGCAGGAAGAATCAGAAGGTATAAACATTGCAATAGCATTGAATAAACAGATGTTTTTTTTTTATTATGTTGTGTAGACAGAAGGGGATGCATTTCACGGAGATGTCAAGCTAGATTCTAGTGTTCAGAGGCTGTGGGACAAAAGAGAATCTGAATTTGAGAATATTTGGCTCTTAAAGGGATAGTTCACCCAAAAATGAAACTTCTTTCATCATTTACTTGTCTTCATGTCATTTCAAACCTGTATGACTTTCTTTCTTTCTGCAAAACACAAAAGAAGATATTCTGAAGAACAAAGTATTGGCCCCATTGACTTCAATTGTATGGACACCACTGAGACATTTCTCAAAATATCTTTTCAAAAAGAGGTTTAAATGACATGAGGTTTAAAAAATGTTTAAAAAAACTATACCTTTAAGCCTTTTAGTACATGATCAACAGAATCACATAGCTGGTTGTTACCCTTCACCAAAATAAAACCCCTTAAAGTAACATATAATTTAACCCTGAACAGCAGCATGCTGGGACAATGCACTGATTAAATACATTATTCATGATACACTCAAGCTATGTACAGACCGAGAGCAAGAGAGCACTTTCTAAGACATGTAAAGTCCTACAATTGTTGCTTTAAGGTTTCTTTGTTTCTCTGTAGATCCATTTTTGCACTGTCTGGGTGGAGTATGATAAAGACAAGCAAGAAGAGGTGTTGAGGTGGAGCAAGTGGGACAGGTATGTCTTCAGACAGCTCTCTGACTAAGAGGAGGAATTACATTAACAACGCAGGTGTGATCATGATGAGTAATGTTTAAAGTAATAAAGCTTTCACAGTTATGACAAACAAATATGAGCGTTGAGTGCAGTAGGTATTTCAGCACGTAGATCATCTGCGTTAAGAGCAAAGAAAAACTAAAGTAAAACTTTTATCTTTTTATGAAGTAGATAAAACAGATACCATTATGGTAAGGTATGCTAGAGAATTACATTTAAATGGAAGAAAAAAGTACATTTCAAGATCGCGCACCAAATTTCGAAAACTGTCAGAATGTCATCTAAAGCTATAAGATTTAGTCAGTGCCAATAGCCTTGTGGTTAGCGTGCCGCCATATATAACACCAGCACACTCACGGCGACCTGGGTTCGATTCCCATCCCTGGGGTCCTTTGTCGGTCCTGCTCCCCTAGTCTCTGCCCAACAATTTCCTGTCTACTTTCCTATACCATTAAAGGCATGAAAAGCCCCTAAAATATAACAAATAAAGCTAAGATTGATCACAAATGCAATTGATAAGCATGGCACAATGAGTAACTTTGCTCACAAAGATAGAAATCTTTTATGCTTCCCAAACAGTAGTCTGAGATGGCAAAGATGCACCAGACTTTCTTTTCTAAGACTTTATATACATTTCCTCTTGTTGCTTTCTGCAAGCTCTTTATTCTCTGATGTCTTTCTACTGTGAGCTTTCTTTTACCTGATTCTCTCTCTTCAGTTCTCACCCTCTCTTTTATTCTGTGTGTGTCCCATGTGATATGGGGTAAAGGCTCTGATATGTAGTGTAAATGTCAGAGACTGAAGAATACAGAAGAGACACCGAAGGGAACAGTGTGGGGAGCGAGTGACATTTTAGATGTGTCCCACGAGATAACTGATGGACAGAAACATGTTCACTCAGCAACATTACGCAACACACACAGCCCAACAAAAAAAAATTCACGTGTACACACTCATTAGAACACAAATAAAAACACATCCAGTGATGGAGGACATGAGGTAAGGATGGGTTGGGTATAAAAGCTGAAAAAGTAGTAAAGGTTGAGAAAAGAGGATAAGACTAATAGATAGGGTAAACGTACCAGGAATGTGTACAAATGGAATAAAAGGAAATAAAAAGACAGTTTCTGTTCAGAGAAATTGTGAATTATCTGAATCCGAATTATGATGATAAGAATTGTAAAAGTTATCTTATATCTGAATGCTGACACACTGCCCAGTCAGTAAATGACTTATCAGCATTTTGTAAGAAAACGCATTTTAATCTAAGGCATCATTACATCATGTTCAATTATTAAGCTTTGCTATAAAATTAAAAATAAGTATTTTTATGACGTATGTCTTCATATAAAAGCAAAGAATAAATATATAAAAATACAGACATTTCATCGGTGCCTGGCCCAAAGTTAACTTTCAATCAGTGTTTGTTGATCAGTCTTATATTTAATTTAATTTATATTGATATTGTTTTATAATAATTGAATTAAATAAACAATTTGTTGAATGGGTCGTGTAATTTTGTCCCATTTAAGTTTAGCCAAGTAACGGTTGTTCTGCTGGTAACCCAAAATATTACTGACTAGACATACTTTTAATGTTTAATGTCATTTACTTGTTATTTCTTTTGCTTGTTATCAGAAATAATCTGCAGTTAAGTTTGAGTCACAAAAGCGTGCATGCACGGTAACGTTTGTTCATGTTGTTGCTTTGAAACCATCTATTCCTTCAGATCCCAATTGTATTTTTTCACAATCATCAAACTGCATGCCAAGGATTGTTGGATATCATTGGTTACTATACCGCCTTAAAATTAATCACATAGGCATCTTAGTAGACAGCATATTATTCAAACATCAGATTTAGATGTGACTTGCATATGAACACAGTGCAAGTCAGTGCTTGAATATCAAAAATACGTTGATATAGCCTACTGAAATATGGATTTAACATATCACATCACTCTCTCTGACAATGAGAGAAGTAAATCATGTTTTACAGTTAGCCTCCATCTGGAAGCATTGGTGTGTTAATAATATGAAAGTAGTCATATTTCACTGTATCAAGAATTAAAAACAGCAGATGTGGTTTCTGATTTGATTTGGAGGTAATTTTAAAAATACCTGAGATGTTGTATAGTGTAAAAGTGACTAAACGATATTAGATATTAATTATTAGATGTGTTTGTCTTATATAAGAAAGTGTAGACACCAGTGTATGTTGTTTCATAGGTTAAAGAGGTTAAGACTAATCCTCTGAGTGCACTCTGCATGTGAGAACATCTCGCACACATGCACACTAAAAAGATGGGCCTCAGTTTGACAGAAAGATTCCTCTTGATACATGAAGTCTCTTCAAAGCTGTCAGAGTACAGGGTCAGTCTACATATGTGACCTTCGACACCAGCCTTCACCTCATGAAGCCCTGAGAGATGTGTGTGTTGGATCTTCATGCACTCATCGAAAAGAGAGAGAAGGTTAACACTGAGGTTGTTTGTATAAATCTCCATGTCTGCGTTTTTTCATTAGCTCCGCCCACTGCCACCCATGTTGCCTGCCACTTCATCCTTTTTATGTAAGTTTCTTCCAGATGAAAAAAGGAAAGATGTATTGTTCAGATGTTGCTCTTTTAAATCTCAGAATTAATCGATATTCTAATTTGATTCAGTTTTGATTGCAGACACTTTATAGTTGATTAAAACTATTAAAATGTTTCTGTTAATTGAAAACAAATAAAAAACAAAATATTTATAAATAAATATTTAAATATTACAAACATTACCTCATCAATAAACAAAATTAGGTAAATAAGTTGAGTCACTAGAATTTTTAACTGAACATTAATAAAAGCGGTAACACTTTATAATAATGCTGTGATGTTAAAATCAGTAAATGCATTAACTAATATGAACTAACAATGAACAATATGGTTTTCCTGCATTTATTCAACCTTGTTAATGTACAAGTATTCGTGATAGTTCAGCGTGTATTAAGTAAGGGAAAATGTACTGTACAGGCAGCTTGTTTTGCAATAACAGCCGGCTGCTTGTACATTATCCCGCTTATTAAACGGCTACTTGCCACATGAGAAAATGGACATGAAATGTTTTCTTTCGGTTTTAAGGAAAGAAACATTGTTTAAATGTCACAAACAGGCAATTTGATTTAATCATTTGTAAATATATTGTCATATATGTTATTATTTTTCGTGTAATTTTAAACTGCACCTGTCAAAATGATTTGCAGCATCCGAGTTACTGTGTGTTATTAGTTTTGAGCGGTTGTTATCTGGAAATAACGAACCTGCAAATACCGCTGGCCAATGAGAATCAAGCATTCCAACGAGCCGTGTGATAACTAACGGTTACAATGTTTGTGTATTAGTAAATGTTAAAAGTAACATGAACTAAGAGCAATAAATGCACAATTTTTTTAAAGTTTTTTATCTAATTTATTGTTAGATCATGTTAGCTAATGCATGAACTATAATGTTAACAAATACAACCTTATTGTAAAGTTACTATAAAAGCTAAACAATAAATTTGATAATTTTTTTCCACTTGTATAGCATATAACAAAAAATGAAAATACAATGAAATGATAAAAAAGACCCAAAATAGCTTAATTTAAGAAGTTTTAGATATTTTTTACTAGAAAACAAGACAAAAATGTTTAGCAAGAATGTCATTTTTTGCAGTGTAACTGTGCTAATGCCATTACTGAGACCAGTCTCTTCTTGTTCATTTTGAGTTTTACAAGTCAAAGTGTTTTAATAAAATAAAGCTTAACAGTACTGGGAAAGTACTGTAAATGAAAATTCAGTACTTATTTTGTGAACTAAATCTACAGTAAGTTCCTGGCAAACTGCTGCAAAACAACAGCATTTTCTTACATTGTACTTAAATTTTGAAAACATTTGAAAAATTTTGAAAACAAAATATAAAAATGAAGGCTAATTCAAATGATCAATAAAAAATAAAACTGAAACCTATAATAACTATGTTTGAGACATTGTGATTTTTTCTAAAACTCTAAACAAGACGATGATTAGTTACACAAGAACAGGAGGTCAAAACCGAAATCTGTGTTTTTCTCTGCTTGCTGTTTAGGAGAAATTAGGAGAGATCTCAGTTGTGTTTTTCTGTCCTACGGATTAGTTGCTGTCCTGTTTTACAAATGAGAAACAGAGCCTTTCTAAATTAAGTCCAGTCATCCTTTTCTTCTCCAGCCTCAGAACATCCTCCATTCCAGGCTTCTTGTTTTTTCACTACAAAGAAGCCTACAATGATCCTTCAAAGACTGGTACTACATACAGACAAAGTATAACAGGATAGACACACAGTTTTCTAAGTGAATGTTATGATTTTAGCACATATGATCTAATGCTGAAGTGCATGGATCACATTCATGTGATAATTTAGTAACAAGGAAGATCTTGCAAGACGAGTGAATGTGCAACACTGTGAGAGACTCTTATCGGGTTATTTATAAAATGCAACCACACAACAGGAAACACATCAAGGGAGGCCTGGAAGTGAGGTCTGCTAAAAGCTTTTTCCCATCTAGTGAACAAACACGTATCCCTGTGTGTCCCATGTGGGGTTTGTTCTGATACTCTATTGGCTGAATCCTCTCCAGTTTATTTGCAATGTCTCTCTCAAAAAATGGCACATTCAGAATTGTAACTATCAGCTCTGGTCCTCTGACGTACTTTCTATCGCCTCATGGGTATGTGTTCTGGTTCGTAAGTTCATATCTACCTCACAAACCGGATTGCTCATGCAGTGATGTCAGAAATTTGTATGCTCTGCTGTTCTGGAATGAGTTTGTATGTACAGGTTTTTTTTTTTTTGTTTGTTGTTGAAGTCTGAATCTGGTTTGCATCATTTAGATGATTTTGGAAAGGTGAGTGTTTGTATGGGCTGACAAACATAAGCTTGGTAATTTGTAGATTTGGAATAGATAAAACATCTAGTAGTCAGATTGTTTCAACATGATAGTTTACCCAAAAATAAAAAAATTCTGTTATCATTTACTCACCCTCTTGTCATTTCAAACCTGTATGACTTTCTTTCTGATATTTTGAAGAATGTCTTATGGACATTCACTTCTATTGTATGGAGGCAAAACCAATGCAAGTCAATGGGTACCGCCATTGTTTGGTTACCAACATTCTTCAAAATATCTTTTGTGTTCTGCAGAAAAAAAAGTCATACAGGTTTGAAATGACATGAGGGTGAGTAAATGATGACAGTATCACTATCAATATCACTTTAAATGTTGAAAGATAACAACAATACATTTACAATTAATTTCAATACATATGAGCACAAATGAAAGATATTCTTTGCAATAAAATCTTCAGCTTGTTTTTTGGTAGCACTCATTAATGGTCAATATGAAAAGCAAATGAAGAGTTAACAGAACTCATGGACTACATGCACCAGTCATCATTTGCACTATTAGTATTTATTCGAGAATCTTCATCTTTGGAAAGCTAACATTTAACTCCGATAGGACTGGATCCTGACACCTCATTACCAGAGCCGCCTTCTTAATATGCTAAACCACCAGCTTTGGGCTCTCAACATCCTCTCACTGATTATTCTCACTCCCTCTGCGAGATCTTCAACTGTTCTCCTGCTGATCAAGGGCTTATTGTGCGCCTTGATGTTGCAACCTCTCCCAAAGGTTATGTAACAGCGTATGTGTGTTTGGGTTTGTATACATGTGTGCATATGGATCTCTTTGACTAACTCAAAAGTCAAATGGAGGAAGGACGTTTTTTGAACGTCAGAACCTACTTTGAAGATTAATAGCTGTGATGTCACTGACGCAGATGAGACACGTGCTGCGATTGGGTAATGAGAAAAGGAGGCGGCAGAAGATTTATTATTGGAATATTTCACAATGATGTTGATTTTAAAATCCAATTCTAAGAGATGAAAAGTATTTGCAGAGAAACATTGGAGGGGATTAAATGAATTGAGAAAAGAAAAACTGGCCAATTAAAACCTAGGTATCACCGTAAAGGTGCAATGTGTGATATTAAGGAGGATCTATTGACAGAAATGCAATATAATATACATAATATAACTCCTTCAGTAAAGAAGTGAAAACGTGACAGGTAACAAAAACAAAAAATCCTGGTGTAGATTTTCTGAATATTGTTATATTTAAAACAACCGATTTTGTGTACGCACGCATTCTCTGTGTCTCAGCATACAGAAGGGATTTATTTCACATTCGCAAATCTGCAGAATGGACATCTGAAGACTGTGTCTCATTAGAATCCTAACATATGTGCGTGCACGTTCCACTCACTGGGTGATGTATTTCAGCTTCAGAGACTTTTATTGTTCTAATGTACTTTGTGAAAATCTAGCAGTGCTTCAATTTATATAAGAATGACTGTAATGCATGTGAGATCAGGAAATCTATTATGCTCATTTCAGCCATCTCAAAATTCTCATTTAGATTGAAATTAAAGTTGAAGCATGTCTGAGTGCACAAAATACTGAACTGAACAAATAAAAGTATTAATCAGCCAATTAATCTGAATAAGACTTTAAAAATGACAACAGACAGACACACATTTTTTAGATTAGATTCGACTTTATTGTCATTACACATGTACAAGTACAAGGCAACGAAATGCAGTTTAGGTCTAACCAAAAGTGCAATAGAAGCAAGTGCAGGATATACAGCGGTTGCATAAGTAACATAAATAAATCAATATTATAGAAGTAATTTACAGATGGATATGTACTATGAACATAATATACAGGGCATGTATCTATACACATAGATACATGCCCGCGCGCAAAGACACGCAAAGTCTCAATTGATACCCAGAGCGCATACACATCCCGACCGCCAGCCATAATGAGTCATCTAACCTGGCCATTGTTGCTCAGTTCAAACTCTGTCTTGTTGCTAAGCAATGGTTCCTACTAAATCCAGAGATTTGGACCTTGACTCCCCAGCTGGCATTCTCACATTTCCCTCTGGAAGATTTGGGAAACTAGTCACACGTACACAGAAATAAAAATGCAAACGGAGAATTATGAGTAGTATTGAATTGTGTGATTGCAAAAGCAATGTTTATATATTCTGATGAACTAAGAGAAATGCCGTTTTACATATCTTGCATTCCTGTTAGTATCTTTTTCTGAATGTGTAAGAGTGGATGTCACATTTCTGCATACATAAGCTTATTCATGCAGAGGCAGGAGCTGAACACTGTTTATTTATCAAATGCTATGGAGTTTATAGTGATTTTGCTTTTAGACAATATAAGGTGAGGAAAAATCATACCAATATATTTATATAGATTATACAAATAACACAAATAAACAGATGCATCAGGTAACCTTCATATTGAACGTTATGTGTGATCAGACATGCTGAGACCTCAAGTCAAAAACACTGATGCAAAAGTCAGGGTCAAAGTTCAGAGGCTTTCCCACATCATGTGTGTTTCTGCTTACTGTCACCTTGTCAACATGCACATGACCCCTGACCTTCATGACCTTGTGTCTAGTTGGATATAGTTACAGTATAAACAAGATAGATAAAAGGCAAATCAAATCTTAAATTTAATCTAAAAGTTCTAAAATTATTGTGTCTTCTTTTATAAGTTTAAAATGTTTTTGGTACTCCCTTTACGCTATAAACTATTTATATTATATTTATATTAATAATCATTAATATTAATATTTTATTGTATAATAATTGTATTAAATAAACAATTTGTTGAATGGGTCGTGTAACTTACAATATAACTGTAAAAACTCCTCTACACTTACAAAGTTAAAGTTTGGTACTGTGTTTTGCACGGTTTCATAACATCTCTAATATGGAAAAAGATTAAATAAACATATGGTGCATGAGGACTCATTACTGTGAATCTGTTCTCTTCATAAACCAGCGCTGTATGCTGGATTATATTATTGCTAATGAGCCACTAATCACGAGTGGCAAGGCTGAGTGATTTCCGAGCTCATCATCCACTTCCTAAGTGTTTATGTCCTGCCCCCTCTCATTTCGAGCCATTCAGAAGACCCCTAAGTGTTCTGCAATTTTTACATGATTCACTGCAAAATGGCTGTGAGGGAAGGTTCAGAGCCAAGACTTAAGCTTCTCATGTGGCATGAGTCATTCTAATTGGTGTGAGGCGGAGAGAAAGTAGCCATGTTTAAAGGTAGGCAGGGGGGCATTTATTCTTTTGGTGGTTTCATAAAATGCCTGTTACTAAGGCAACCAAAGGTACTGTAGAGACCACTCTGCAAAATACATTCAACTCTATGCAAATGTCAAACTGAAGGGGATAGTTCATCTCGAAATGAAAATTCTGTCATTATTTCCAATGTCATGCCAAGTATGACACAAAAGGTGAATTTTTGGTGAAATATATTGAAAAAGCTTAACAACACAGTGCTCGTTGATTTTCGTGATATTGAAAAAGTCGCAAAGATATTGTTAAAAAATGCACCCCATGTTCTTCGGAAGAAAGTAATACAGATTTGAGGCGATATGCCTCAAGCTATACATTTGATCCGTTCGTTTGTTTCTCAGAGATCAAACCCACAACCTTTGCCCCGCTAACACAATGCTCCGCCAACTGAGTTACAGGAACACAAGTCTGAGTTTCACACATTCTCGTCTCTCTCCCTCTTATTCCCTCTGTGCCTTGCTTTTTTTTCTAATGTTCTTTTCATCTACTCCTCTCCTCTGTCCATTTTGCTGTCAATTTCAGTGTAATACCAAGGGGTTCGGATCTATCGGGTTTGTCAGTGGATCAGGCACGGAGATGTGATTACTCTTTGCCACAGTGTGCTCTTACACGTTTCCCCACAGGCTATCCGCGGCTGCTACTCAGGGCGCTTTGTCTTTTGTCTTCTTATAAGGGGTGGGGGCATAAGAGCAGACAATCTGGGAGACATGGAACATTATGTGAAGTACTGCACCTTAGACTGGCATTGTCTGGTACTTATTCTTCTAGCTCTTGACAGTCAAGCTCCAGGGCAAAGAGGTCTTTCTAATAAAGCATTCTTTACTAAAAGTTTCTGTGGATGAATTATGTTCTAAAAAAGGATTTCGGAACAAGTTTGGTAATGTACCATTTCAACTAATGACAAAATCTGTGTTTATTTAACATAAATTGCATCTTACTTGCATGTAGCTTTGCAAAATGGTTTACTTAGCCTATATAATGGCCTGTAATGTACAATAGAATGTTAAACCCGCAGTCTGTATTAAAGGGATGGTTTACCCATTTACTTACTTTCATGTCATTCCAAACCTCTATGATGCGGAACACAAAAGAAGATATTTTGAAGAATGTTGGTAACAAAACAACATTGGCCCCCATTGACTACCATTGTATGGACACAAAATCACTAAGACATTTCTCAAAATATCTTCTTTTGTGTTTCACAGTAGAAGATTATAGGTCAAGGTTTCGACCAATTTTTACTTTTGGGAGAACTATCCCTTCAATTGGTTCTAGCATTGTTCTTACAGCATTCATTCCTGTAGTTATCTTGTACAGTAAACTACAGTATAAGAGAGTTTTTATCATGCTTAGCTTATAAATTCATAAGTTAGGAGTGTTTTACAGTAGGGTTGCATGGTGTACCAGGCACGTGCACACATAGACAAAGAAAGGGCTTGAGCCCCTGCCCTTTTCTTCCCGAAGTGCCCTTTTTGCCCAAAGTGCCCTTTTCAAAAACGCTGGTTCAGCACCCCCCTAATCTTTATTATCTTTATTCATGCTTAGCCTACTCAAGACAGTAAGAGCTACAGGAGAGCATACTGTACCTGTAGTCAGATAATAAAGTGAGACTTGCTTTACAGGGATAATGATCTTGGCCTTACTTATCTTCTTCTCATATGTTCTTATATTAAATCTACTTGGGAATTCACTGCAGTAAAATAAATATGTATAATTTTGTACCTGCCTGAATTTGCCCTCATAAACTTGCTGAAATATGGGTGCTCATTCACTTAAAAAGAACTATGCACATACATTTAGCCCCATTAAGCTGTCAAAAACATCAAGGTGGTTGACGCAAACACTTACTGTTTGTTTGAGAGTGTGTGAGATTCATGCATGAATCACTTTCTGTCTCCTTAAGCAATAGTATGGGTCTGTTCTCTCTGAAAGACTCCATTGGCAGGCCTGTAGCCAGAGCATTTCCTGTAGCTCTCTGCTGACAGCAATGATGGGTCTCTAGGGGACACGTAGTCATCAGTCCACTGTAACACACACATGGCCAGGACAGCACACGGCAGGACACGGAGCATTTATCCACCCTGAAGGGAATTAAAAGTGAAAGTAAACATGTTGCTTTCTAATTTTTATTTAAAAAATAAGACATTGTGCAGACATTTTCTGATTTCACCCATCATTGTGTAAAATGTCAGTGATCAATGATTGAAATGTCAGATTAAAATGCCATTTGTGTTGTGTTGAATGAAAATATCAAAAACTTGGAAATTGTGTGCGCATGAGGTTCAGAGTGGCTAAAATAGCTATACATATGACCATGGACAACAACACCTTAAAGTCTTAAAGGTAAATTTTTCGAAATTGAGATTTTTACATCACATGAAAGCTGAATATATAAGCTTTCTATTGATATATGATAGGCCAATATTGGACTGAGATATAACTATTTAAAACTCTGGAACATGACAGTGCAAAAAGATCAAAACATTGAAAAAATCGCCTTTAAAGTTGTTAACCAGAGGTGCTGTAGCAGGCCGCTGCTAAGAAGAAACATGTTTGTTTTAAAGCTTTTTATTGGCTTACCTCTGTAATGACATTGTGGAGAATAGATAAACCTGAAAGCTGAAATTCTAAACTTTACATAGATACCAAACTTGAGTGGGTCATTCCCAAAGAGCGACACCAGAGACTGAGGTTTGTTGGCATGTTTCCAGGCATTTTTGTTTGCGATTTTGCTGCATCCACTTACAAAAACAAAGTTTTGATATATTTACGGTAGAAAATTTACAAAATATCTGCATGGAACATGATCTTAATATCCTAATGATTTTTGGCATAAAATAAAAATATATTTTTGCCTTTACTACAAATGTTCTTGTGCTACTTAAGACACAATTCACTTTTAACTCAAACACACACATAGGCCTATAGTATGTACATTAGATTACCAATGTGTACACTTGCAATGCCCTTCCACCTGTCACCATAGGCATCTGCTCTCTAACCGCTCTCTAGCCAAACTTTTGCAATGGGATTTGACCTCAGGGATTATTCATATACAGTTTTAACTGCCCTATAAATCTTGGAATGACCAGCATGCACATCATGCCTCATTAATCTTTTGTCTTGCATGCTTATAATGCTATTGAATTTTCCACAGTAGGCTTTGTATCATTAAAAACAGGGTTTTATTCATGCCCTGGTTACTATGCTAATGCAGCTAGGCAAAGCGGTGACAGACAGGCGGCATTACAACAAATGAAAGACAGACAGCAGACTTCCCCGCTAGTGTGGCACTTGTTGCCATGGGATCAGAGATGCAGTGGGTTTCAGTCCACTGGGCTGTGTGGCGTTCAGTATTAACACAGCGTTAAGCACGAGAGGTTTTGTGTGGGTGTCACTTGTCTTATTTGGCTAATGATGGCCTTAGTTAGTGACACGCTGAAAATCTCAGACAGTCATCAAAAGAATACTAATTAAAGTCATGTGCACAAAATCTAGACACAAGTTTTATTATCAGAATGCTGAAAAGACACACATACACGCAGTATAAGTGTGCAGGTGCGTATATGTGTAATCTTTATCTGCAGTGTCATATTGTGATTTGACACGTATGCTTACAGTACATGTGGTTAGTTTGATACACTTTAATACCGACCTCAGCTGGCTTGGACAAAATATAACGTCATAACGCTAGTGAAAAAGTGTGTAATGAAGTATACTTGCAACAGTTCCAGTTTTGCACAATTAAATACTTCAGTATATATTTAGTTGGACTTCTGTACTATTACTATACAATTAAAGTGCATTAAGAACAAAATTAGTTGTTCCAGTTTAGCACTTTAAATATACTAATTTAGTATACCAAAAGTACAATCGCAGGATATTTTTAGTTTTAAGTACAAAAGTATTTAGTATACTACATGAAACATTTTTTTTAAAATACATTGTAATATATTTATTTTTCACTAGGGAAGGCACACACAGATTTGTTGAGGATATTTTATAAAGTTTTCTGTTACCAAGATTTTTTTTAAATTATATTTTGCAGAAGAAAGAAAGTCAAACAGGTTTAAAATGACAAGAGGGTGAGTAAATGATGACAGAATTTTCATTTTTGGGAACTATTCCCTTAACAAACTGAG
This sequence comes from Oreonectes daqikongensis, assembly GCA_026939265.1. NCBI lineage: Eukaryota > Metazoa > Chordata > Actinopteri > Cypriniformes > Nemacheilidae > Oreonectes > Oreonectes daqikongensis. The sequence goes on along the minus strand of JAOTQM010000351.1, from coordinate 4,252,447 downwards.
ATCCCACAAACGTATTATATATGCATTGAAAGTTTTAAAAAGCTCTTTAAGCCCACAGTGTTCCTCACAGTTCAACATAAGCACAACCTGGATGTGTAAAAGGGGCAGTTGCTACAGACAGGATTTATGTGTTCTGTCTGGCCGCGGGTCCAATAGCACACACGTACACAAAGCCAGTAGAGAAATAACAGGATTAAAAGCACACAAAGTACTCTGTTGATATCTCAGATTAAAGTGAGTCTAAGTGTTCTGAACCGCACAGATATGTCCGTACGTAATATTGTGCATATGCTCAATAATAACAGAAATCTCAGACTGATTGCGTTGTAATGTAGTTTGAAGGTGATATACCTTTACAGTCTGTATAGTGGTGAAATGTTGCAGTGCTGGAACATTTGTCTTCTCCAGTCAAGCAACACTATCAATTTCTGGCAAGAAACAGCTGCTTATCTCCCAATAGGCCAGGTGGAAGTTTCAAGACATCCCCAGAATTCAAGCATACAACAACTCGTACAGCAATTTCTTTCTAGAAACTATGGCATATTCAAAACTTTATATTTAAGCATGTCCTGATAGTATTGACTGTCCATAATTGCGGAGAGAGAATGAAATAAAAAAGAAAATTCTGTCATCATTTACTCACCTGTATATTTCCAGACCTGTATGACTCTCTTTCTTATGCAAAATACAAAAGAGGATATTTTGAAAAACGCTGGTAACCAACAACATTGGTCCCCACTGACTTCATTGTATAGACACAAAACAACAAAGCTATTTCATCTTCTTTGTGTTGCACAGAAGAAAGAGTCATATACAGGTTTTGAATGATGTGAGGGTGAATAAATGTTTGGGTGAACTATGCCTTTAAGACAGTATAGAGTTACATGCTTTGTTTGTATAAATGTCTGCATAATACTGTATACTACAGTATCAAGAGTCTGTCACATCAAATGTACAATATTTTAAAAGAATCAATGCATCTAAAAATCACAATCTGAAGCATGATATTGTCATAATCCATATTTATGAATTTTTTGTATATTTTGTCTGCCAACATAGATCTGCATACCAGACAGGCTTACTGCAATGCATTGTGGGATTAAAGCAACACTACCGAACATCCACAGCTCCTGTTTACCCCTAAGGGACACTATAGAAATGTTTTTTTTTTCTCATTGAAACAGCTTCTCAGTTCATTATGATTTAAGGGGATATTGTCTTACAGTATGAGCTTCTTAACAAGTTTGAGGAATGTCTCGAATATGCTATGACAGCCCTGTAGTAGTAAGATGTGCTTGATTTAGAGCAGATTTAGTTCATATGATTGATTCACATTATGTAAAAAGCCCCCTATAATAAAAAAGGCATGAATATAGCAAGAAAAGAAAGAGATATATCGTTGGTACTGGGGTGATACATTAAGCTCTGCTTAAGAGATATGGAGCTGTTCATTGACGTCAGTCCAGTCATTCTTGGATGAGTTATATGTCTTAGGCATTACTAATCGCATCTGGTATTTTAGGATGAGACTATTGTAATGAAAAGGTAAGAATACTTAGAAAGAGACGCTGTATGAATATGTAGAGGAGACCTGGGCTAGCTGTCATGCAGGGCAAATTCCACCAAAACTATAATTGTGTCTTTTTCCAGGCATGAATTGTGAAAAGAACCGTGATGAGGCTTTAAGTTATGTGACTATGCAGGTGACAATAATAAACTTGGCCAGAGAAAAGAGTGTGACATTTAACCCCGGTCTCCCTGTTCATGTACTTGTTTAAACTGCGTGCGTGTCATGGAGCTCAATGATGTAAGATGTCAGTATAAAAGCCTGAACTCTTTGAAATTAGTCTAAGTACTCATTCCTCATTTCCACTAATGGAAGAAAATAGCACAAGATGACTGTGATCCGTCTTTTCTTGCCTCTCTTGCTCTTTTAGAGTGCATTGTGCAAAGTTTGTTTCTGGCTGCTAAAAGCCTGATGTCTGGTCAATAATTGATTCTATCTGAGAGTCTCTTATGCTCTGGAGAAAATAAAAAACATTTCTCTTTCTCTCTCATCCATACATCCATTCCAACATTCCTCTTTTCTTGACATTTCTCTCCGCACTTCCATCCATCCCCGCATTCCTTCTTTAGCTCCTCCCACACACATTCCCCCTCTCTGTCTCTCTGTGATGCGTTTAGGGAAGTGCGTCAATGATGGTGGATTATTCCCGGCGTTCCCTCAGGCGTCCACTGACTCCTCAGCTGCGCTCTCATTAATGATCCATTACTGACAAGCTGTCAACAACCAGTCACCCGCCCACCCGAATGCACACGCTGTCATGTTCTGCCATGCCCAGATAATCACGCATAAAAACATTCGGTGCTCAGAGCCTCATTTGGTGCACGGGAGCAGGAACAAGTGCACGGATATTCACACGGTTGTTTAAATCTATTTTCAGCATAAGTCCCATTCGGCTATCACAATTCTGGTGCTCGATTTGATTGGGCGTGCAGTTTTCCAAAATTGCTGATATTTTAGGACAACGTCACTGACATGTTTAACTGTTTGTTTCACTGATAGTCTTTGCCAGAGCATGTCAGTGGTCGCATTTGTGTTGTTTGATGACATTCAAAGCTCAAGGCTATTTTTGTTTTATTCCTGGAGAAAAAAAAAACATATTTGTCAAATTTTGTGAGTCGCTCAATATAAACTTGTTGTGTTGTATAAGTGCAATATCACACATGTGATCTGGTTATTGTTAAGATTATCATCACTGCACAGTCCATATCATAGCCATGCTGATGTTAGCACTCACATTAGATAACAGCTCTTAATTATTCATCATTGATGCAGACATGCGTCACTATGTTTGACATAATCCGTTTTCTCAAGTCACAGCTGTTTAAAGTGATAGTTTACCCCAAAATGAACATTCTGTCATAATTTACTCATTACTTTCTAATCTGTATGACCTCTTTCTTCCGACGAACACAAAAGGAAATATTTTGAAGAACGAACAGAAGCGTCACCTTTCACTTCATGGGCACAAAACCAATGCAAGTGAATGGGTGCCGGTTAACAACATTCTTCAAAATAGCTTCTTTTGTGTTCTGCAAAGTCATATAGGTTTGAAATGACAAGAGGGTGAATAAATAATGACATATTTGCTAATATCTGACCCTGATGCCCTTATAAAGAGCCTTATCCCAACATTAAATTAACAAGCTGTCAGTTCATACTGATCTTTTACTCATTTTATCTACCCAAACCCCTTCCCTTGCACCTCAAAATTACATTGTAAAACATATTTTTTTTACAATAAAATCAGCTAAGTACAATTAGTCATTTTAACTCACTATTTTAAAATTTGGTTATGTTGATGTAACTAATAAAAATAAGTTGAAATTGTTAACTTATTTTGATGAGTTGAAGTTAAACAACCATTTAAAATGTGAAAAAGTTGGCTGAAATGACTTGTAAAGTCGATTTGTTTATAGTTAACTTGAGGCAGCAAAACAAGTTTTACAGGGCAGCTACCTGCAGGAAACCAGCCTTCTCACAGGAGAATCTCACAGGAATTGATGATAGTCATGAAAATTGATCTATTGATTTGTGTTCACGGACACGAAACTTTATTTCATGTCACTCAGCACGACTTTCAATCTAATGTATTTTAATCTTTCATATGTATAAATAAGTCAAAGTCAAGTCAAAGTCAGCTTTATTGTCAATTCTGCCACATGTACAGTACATACAAATGGAGGATTGAAATTGCGTTACTCTCAGACCCCAGGTGCATACAGATAACATAGAATAACATATATCAAAAAAATATATCAAATTACAGATAAATACAAAATCTATATATATATACACAAAACAACTTTACAAGCAAGTGCATATGCTAAATGCATATGCTTACATTTCATTAGCAGGTTATTTTAACCCCCAGACCCAACAATAATTGATCATCTTTATCTGTCTAGGATGTGTCACGTAACTTATACTTATACTGCATAATACTGCTACACTAGCAATGACGTTTAAAAGAGTTCATATTTTGGCAGGTTAAGATTGCTTTCCAATTGTTGCATAATAGTCGGCTTGCATATACATACAAAATAACTGTATAACAACAGGAAAGATCGTGTTTTGCTGTAGTAAAAGGCACTATGTCTGTAAGTCATAATCCATATACAATTGATTTATATATTAGTGTACAAGTACATTAGCACATGACCTCATCAGAGAAAGTGGAGACAGGCCACCGCGTATAAATGGAAAAAACGTAATAATGCAGAGAATAAGCAGGAGGTTAGATTACATTTAGAGAAAAACGGATTCAGATGATGCGTACTGTTCTTATGAGCACATGGGACTCACATGGGGCGTGCGTATTTGTTATGCAAAAGCTCCAAGGTAAAAAAGAAACATGCAGGATCATGAAAATCCAATTATTATATGAATTTGTACATTTCTGATGGAAAGACCTAGAAGAGCAGAAGATGGTCAGGGTATTTTCTTAAATGTATATACACATATACACACATTAATATATAAAGGACTTCTCTGCTTCTCAAAGCCCAGTCCTCAAATAAGATTGTGTAACCATGGCAATGTCTCCTTGAGTTCTCAAGCTGTCTTTAATAGCCGGCAATCAATGAGCTGTGACATAATCTCAGTGTGTGTGTCTGTTTGTGCAGTACTGGTTCATTTATGTAGGTTTTAACAAATACATTTTTTAGCCTGTATACTTCATATAGCTAGTAAGCAATGAATAAATGTTCTTAGTCCCAAACATAAACCCTGAATATGAGATACGAATAACGTACGTATCACAACACATCACCGTTGCAGGTGCTCCACTACACTCTCAAGGGTGTTCTCCTTAAATTTAGCTAGGGTCTGCGTGATGTAACTTGTTTCTTCATACAGATCCATAACCGCGGCCCACTGTCAAATGAATAAATAAATACTGTCCTTTCAAAACAAAGCATAAATATTCATTTAACGCTGCAGCTTACATAAGACTCTCTAGACACGTGTGTAAGCGATGATGTGAGACGCTTGATGTCTTTGAGGTTTGCTCTCTCCACCTCGCTCTCTCTTTCTCTCTTAAGTGAGTCATGGAGACATTCTGCCACAGGGGGACAGCAGGTGGCTTAAAAGCTCTCTCTCTCTCTCTCTCTCTCTCTCTTTTCTTTTCTGTTATCTCTCCCTTCTTTGTGCTTGCGTCTCTATCTGTCTGTCTTCTCATTCATCCTAATATTTCTAAACGTTCACGGGTCAATCGCTCAAAAATCGTTGGTGCCCAGCAACCTTGACTATCACATGTAATAGCGCTCAGAAATGTTAAAGAAAAACATTTTCTGGACTTTAGAAACTTTAGATTTATTTGTACACTTTTCTTTCGGTTTAGTGAGATTGGAATCAAATATCTCATTTGATGTAATTTAATGTAATAGCCAGATTGTTTATTCCCCTTTCAAGGGCATGACATTCAAAAGCAGTTTTAAATGAAAGATAAAAGTACGCTTTAGAGAAAGTTTTTAGGGGAAAATAATAAAAAGCTTATGCAGTCATACTTTGACAGTAATTTCTCTAATCTTGCCCGCTTTTTAAATCAAAGTCTTTTAGAGTCAAATGAAACAGTTCTTCACTGAGAGTTTCATTTCTGGTAATGTCTAGATTAAACACGTTCTGAACAATAAAAGCCCCCCCCTGAAAAAAATGTACTTCCCATTTTGAAAAATGTGTCACTGAGTGCTGTTTGAAATCCAAATGATGTCTTTGCTCTCCGGTGCATGACACCGAGGAAAGGTCACAAGAGTATTTTATTCTTGTTTAAAAGTAGAGGTATACGGTCCCTTCAAGAGGTGCAGTAGAAGGCTTATCACAGGAAGCACTAAATCATCTCACGGACAGAAACTGCTATCCTGGATTTACTGAGACTCAAATATTTACACAAGGTATTCTCTGACCCTCTGTCTCCGCCTATTTTATTGCTTTTTTTAAACTTTCTTTCGTTTTTTGCCGGCTGAAATGTTTTAGGTCCTTCCTGTGTAAGACACAGGGGAAGCGTTATAAACTGTTTTATTAGATATTCTAGAAGAAGCCAAAATATTTATCTGAGGCTCCAGAGTGCGCGGAGCTGTTCGACGGGGATGAGAATGGATCACGAGCATGACGCTTTTAGGACAGTTTCCATGCAAAAGGGCAATCTTATTCTTTTGTCTTCATTTCTCTTCTCGTTTTGTCCTGTAATAATTCTAACTTCATTAGCCTGGTTGGATCTTTCTAAGCACACCCTTAGGTTTCAAGTGTGTCAGGGTGTTGCCCTAGGTCAAATCATTGAGACAAGAATCATGCGAATTAAAAATCGAATAGGAGATGGAGAAACTATTAGAAGCCTCGGGCAGGCGAGCTCGCGTCAGCAGTGTGGATACAACCGTTTCCAAGAATGTTCTTCGTTCCCACAAGAAAGTGCTGATGGACATCACTTTCTGTTCCATAATGCTATAAATAACACCAGTATAATCCTCCAGTGTAACCAGCAGAAGACAGACCAGTACAATCACTGTGATGCACTAAAACTATGGATTCCCACAATAATTCTCAGTTACTGCATGACCTTCTTATACAGACCTTGTGGTATTAGCTGTGGTTAACAGTATGGAAGAGTAATTGGATCCCAGACATATTCTGGATCTCCTGTGTGACAGCGTTATCTGCATTGGGATGTAGAGCTGGATATAAGAACTAAATGTATTAGGGCTATGAGGGGGAAGGGGTACTAGGTGAGCGATTTTATCATAAGAGAATTTCATTGTTACGTTTTCACTGGTTTGAGGGGATGATGTTATTTTTGCTGTGACCCTAGTGCTAAGTAGTAATTTATTACTGACAATTACTATTAAATTACAAGTCCATTTTGTTTGCTACATTCACAGAATGGTTTTATAAAGAGTCAAAAAATTCAGGTTGATTCTTGACCCTGTCTGTAAAATGCAGTCTTCAATCTTTTACATGGCATTAAACAGTATATGAAATATAACAATATACTTTCTTGTAGAAAACAAATCACAAAAATGGCTTCAGCTGGGTTTTCAAAGGCGGTGTCAAAATGATAAAAAATGACAGGTAAATGCACTAAATATGAAGTACAAAAACCTATTGTTTAGCAAAGGAATCGAGTTAAGTATGCGTTATTTTACCGCAGGTAAGCACGCTACGCGCTGAAGGCCACGAGCGTTAAGAAGAGAGGTCGTCGCCCAAAAAAGTTTGAAGAGACTACCACATAAACATACATTCAGAATTCAATGAATTTTAAACCGCAACACTGCATTATGAACTTATCATGGACAGATCGCAAATTAGCCTAATGTAGTAATTGCTTGCTCTTCTACTTATTTTCCACCAAAGAGCAAGGTAAGAGTGTGAAGAAGTTATTTTCTGTGTCATTAAAAGTGTGCAAGAATCATTTGAATGCTAAATTGTTTTTGATTAATGCTAGTTAAAGCTTGTTTTTACTTACTGTGCTTACACTTCCGCTTGAGGTTGTTATGCTTTTTAGTAATTCGAGCTTCTCTTAAAATGACGGTGTTTTTGGGTGTGTTAGTATATCTGTTGACTGTTTTAGCACATCTGTTTTGGTTAGGAATGTATAACATGCTCTTGCGTTGATGGTGTCACGTGATTTACTAAAACTGAGTGACGTTTAGGGCATTTATGAAATTGTGCTAAATGTATCTATTATTCATCATGCATGCATGTAGTTTTTCTGTTTGTATACAAACATGTGATACAAACATATTCACTAACCCTAACCCTAACGGACTCCACACCTCTAAAACATCAACAGAATCAGATAGTAAGTTAATCTCTGTCATTGATGTTTATGACTTTATTATTTTTTATGAATGCGTAGCCTATAGTAAAAAAATCATGATTTTTATCAAGAAGATTGTCATGTGTGTCTAAAACAGAAAATATACATCAGAGCCTCTTCACTTCTAACAATTTACGCTTGGCAGGCCAGAATCTGTCTATGAATAATGAAACAGAATATTTGCATATGTTTACATACTGAAGATTGTGAATGTACAAATGTGGGTTTTTTTGTGAATTCTGCAGCAGCTGTGGTATTACAGAGACTCTATTACAAAATCCCTATGTCAAAATAGCTTATTGTACAAAACAAAATACTTTTTCTAGCCCGTCCTTCATTTTACTTTCCTTACTCAGTCTGTGTCTCATTCCAGTTTGTGTTTATAAATTTCCAATGCTAAAAACCCTTGTGCTTCTTGTTAAACTAATATTTGTCATTCTACCGCACTTGTGTATACACACACACACATCTGGAGGCTTATTTTCAGACACAAACCTCCACTGCTGTGCTGCATGTTTTTATAATAGTTACACAAAAATCTCTAGCGGTAAACTGTTGACAGCTATTAGTCGTATTTGTACTGGAGATGTAGATTGTATATGCAAAAAGATAGACGTGTTAAGTGAGCGAGTGAGTAAAGTCACATTTGACCATCAGTCCACTTTGCCTCTTTTCTATTATCTCTCTTTCACACGTTCATTTCCTATTCTATATTCCTGGGTGAATCTCTCCTTTAAAAATGCTGAAAGCTTTAGGATTTTTGAAGTTACTATGGTGGCATGTTATATAGCTGAAATATGGAAATAGAGCGAGAGAAAGAGTCAGACAGACAGAGCAGAAATGTGAGAAATTCTCTGTGGGTTAGCACAGGAGATTCTCTGTGGGTTATTCAGGAGATGAACTAATTCATACATACAACAAACTCATATAAAAAAGACGAGAAAGCTGAGCAAAGCCGTAGTAGGTGAAGCAAAATATAGCTTATGGCTCTGTAGATGGCAGTGTGGCACAAATGTACTTCTTTCTTGAAAAAATGCCAAGAAGAGTCTATAATAGCTTCAGCATTCCCATAATCCCATTCATCTCAATTGCAATTGCACACCCATTTCTGTGAATTATTGCCACATTGTGTACATTTCACGTTTCTTTTAACTTCAGTTAAATCCAAGTTCAATATGCTCACAAAAATTGTAACATGAATTTTGAGTCATGGCAGTGCAGAAAGATGTTTTTGAAGCCTTTTAGTAGGTATGGCATCAACCATCAGCGGTCATCTGGGTCAGTCAAACCCTGACCCCTTGATTCCTACATGCTTAAAAACAGATTCTCCTGATAAGTGATGACCTGCCTCAGAAGACACGCTTTTCCCATGAAAAATGCCATGCATTCCTCAAATAACTGTTTACAATTTTCCCTCTCTTTGATCCTTGCACCTACACAAACAGGACATGCACACTCCAACCCAAATCAAACACATAAAGACATAATCTTAATATTTACATTTGTTTGAATTAAGCACGATTCATTAGAAGGTATCATTTTTGCTATAGCAGACTAATCACATAACCTAATTTGCATGACAGTGATAGCAAGAGGGACAAAGCGAGAAAGAGCAAAAAAAGATTTTCTTATCTCAGTATAGACAGAGATTTACACTGGGCTTTGAAATGACACCCAGACTTTTGCTGTAATCCTTTCCCTCATTCCCTCATTCAAATGCTTCAGTGACAACTGGAAAAGGGGCTTTAAATAAAGAAAACTGTTTTGCAGGAAAATTGTCTTTGACTCAGCCTTGTGTAATGGCTGCTTCTAAAACAGAGAGAAGGTGGATTTGTATGGATCTAAATGCATTTAAAAACATATGCCACGAGTCCCCTTACATGGAATTCGACATGTTGTTTCTACAGTATCCCTAAACTAGAAAAACTCAAACGTGACAACATCCTTGTCCTGTGTCAGCCACCGTAGTGCTTCCAAAAGGAGCGGTGGAGTGAGCCGTTGATTGCAATTCACAACTTCACCACTAGATGCAACTAAAATCTCCACACTGCTCCTTTAACATGAAACAATGGCTTGGCTAAATTTGTGATGGCCAGATGTGCTTACAGTACAGTTTATTGATGAAGAATGTCAAAAACTGACTTTATAGATTGTCCTCACTGTAGTATTTAAAAAAACATCTTAATAAATGTAAAAATCGAATGACGTTAACAGGTTTGTGTGAGGATTAGGTGTGCGGGTAAGGCTAGAAAATAGCAATGTGTGTGCATGTGTGTGTGTGTTCGGACGGCAGTGTCTCACATCGGGCCCCTGATATGGGTTATGACTGGTCAGTATTCTCACTGGAGATCCATCATTCAGAACATTGAACTGCTTGGACGTCACCATCTGGAGCCTGTTAAAGCTCACTCCACCTTTCTCTCTCTCCACCAGTCCACTTCACCTCTCTCCAACCCCCTTTATTTCTCTATTCTACACCATCTCATGCTGTCTTTCCATTTCTGTCTGCTGTTTGCCTTTCAGCCCGTCTCACTCTCTTACTAGGTCTGTGTTTCAGCAAGACCAAATGTATAAACATTCTTCAATCTCCATTATGCAAACCAAACGGACAAAAAATGCCTGTAAAAAAGAGGAAATGTTTTTTTTGTGTGTGTGTTAGAGAGATATTTCATGGAAAAATGCTGCACACACTCAGAAGGAACTTTTTATATGTGTTTCTATAAATTTAATAAAGCAATAACTTAAATGAGTTGTCTAATCGGATACACTGGTTAAATAAACCTTTAACATGGAAAAAATCCTGACATTTAGCCATAAAATGCCTTTACACAGACATTTCATACATGATTAATCAAATAAGCCTCCATTGCCTAACTGAACAAATCTGCATATTTTCCTTAAAAGTGAACGCAAACCGACCATGTAACATCATCCATCAAAGGATCCACACCCAACCCCACAGAGCCAGACTGGTAGTAACAAGTTAGTTTACCCTAAATTAACACTGCCGTGACACCATAAATCTGATATTACAGAATAAATGGCCACTATTACATCGAGCATGTTAAAGTTTAATATGAGGCCTATTCAAGTAATAAATCCCTGAGAGGTTAAGTTGTTCTGTAACTGTGTTGTATGGATTTTATGGTGAAATGCTTAGTAAAAACTCATAGTGCTGAGCGTAATCCCTGGGGCCAGATTAGCAAACAATATCATGACAATGGTTTCCCCTCTTTCCTCTGGCTTAAATGCTATTTCTAGTTGTTTCTCAATGTTGGCAGCAGTCCCTGACCACATGTCCTGCGGCAGGGTCCAGATGTGGGGTAGAAGCTGCAGTGTTTCTGAAAGTCCATCACAAAAGCATGGGTTACCTTAAAAATGTATAAAAGATACGATCTGTCATTATGCCTAGAGTTTAGTATTCACATGGATGGCAGTGTGCCGATTGTTGATGTTGGCTTCAAAAACAATGAAAACAATGGTTGTGATGGGAAGTGTGAGAGAGGACGACTCATGAGGCGGTTTTAGGGTCAGCGGATATTCCAGGCTCAACCCAGACCTCTGTGGATGTAAATGGAGCCATGATTTGAATAAATATTGGAGTATGATACAGCTCACTTTGTTATAAAGTTTGGCAATTCTTTTAAAAATGTAATCTTATATATCAGGAGTGCGCTGGTTTATGTTTCTGCCGGTGGGCACTTTTTTTTCATGCCCAAAACCCTGACGTGGTGACAGTTCTGTGTCATTGGCTTGCAAAGCGTTGTTTGTGTATAAGTTAGTTGCTGGATTTGCTTAAGAAATTCAAGCCATTGTGTGTCAATAAGAGTTATGCAAAATCTGTTTGCAAATTCCTTGCAAAACAAATTGTGGTCTAAGTAACTGATATGTTTTTCTTTCTTCTGCAGGAAACAAAAAAGATATTTTGAAGAATGTTGGTAACAACAGCACTATCCATTGACTTGCATTAGTTTTGTGTCTATACAAAAGAAGTGAATGGGTACCACTTGGTTACCATTATTCTCTTTTTTTGTGTTCTGCTGAAGAAAGAAAGTCATACAGGTTTGACAAAAGGGTCAGTAAATGATGACAGAATTTTCATTTTTGGGGTTAACTATCACTTTAAGCCTATAGTCCCAGACTAAAATGCATATTTGAGCTGTCTTAACTGAAAACAACGGGCACTGACATATCTTAAAATGTACGTTTTGTCTCCGGATACACACCAGTAATGTTTTTCTTTATGGCATGTTCAAAAAAGTTCTTTAGATTAACTAGATTAATCCCGCCTGTGCCCCAAAAGCCCGCCCCATCACCGCCCATAACATCACATAGAGTCGTCGCTCGGGTGAGAGGTCATCGTTGTTACAGACAGAGAAAGGAGACGTAACAGCATGTTGCTACTTCTCCACCACCTACACAAACAGATCACATATACAGTAAACAATCACCACGTATAAGCAAATAAACAACAGTGAACATGCCACAAGTGAAGACGTTTCTTGCACGTGTTTATTACAGTCGGTCATTAGCGAGAGTTCCAAGACTTGCAAACATAAGATTAGTTCTTAAAATATACTCGGGGGATGTGTGACTCTATGAACATGTGATAAAGAAGGTTTGGATGTGCCCTGTGTTAGTTCACGTGTCATCGTTTGCTTTAAGACTCCCCAGATCTGCTTGTGCCAGGAGGATATGGTCAATCTGACACCTCTGTTAAAGTGTTCAGTATCAGTTGTGAATGAGAGAGAGAGTGAGTGTTGTTTATGAATCTGTGCTGACAGATCCACACACTGGTCATTCACCAACTGTGGTAAACACCCCATTAATCTTGGGTTGTCAGGGTAATGACCCCGCTGACCTCCCCGGGCTGTTGCCGAGTTGTCCCACATGGGTATAATTGAACATCAGCCCACCACAGGATGAGAGTTGAACTCTGGGAAAAATATTCATTAGCCAATTAGAGCCTCAGAACATCTACAATGAGACGATAAAGGTTCAGTAATAAATAGCATTGAGCTTAATAAGAGGAAAATATCACGACAAACTGGCAATTTTAAGTGATTGGTGGAAACAGCATTTGTAGCCAATTATAAGACGATATAAATGATGTAAATTAGGATTTATTAAATAATAAATGAAATTACCTTTCACTGATATTTGTGTTTTCAATGTTTGCCTGGTTTGTATGAAAATATATTTGTGCTCTATAGTTATAGAGTCTCCAAATCCTGTATCATGTATTTACAAAGAACTTGTTTCATATATTGTCTTGGTTTGTAAATAAATCTCTAAAATCCATTTCTCTTAAAAGTTTTTTTCTTTTTGGGGTATAGGATTAACGCTTGGATTAGAGATCGTATTTAGATAGGTTAATATGTGTGTGTGCGTGACCTATTTTTTGTCAGATATGGTGACCCATACCCGAAATGTGACCTCTATAATTTAACCCAACCAGTGAATAGTGAACACACACACTTCAAGTTGTGAACACACACACACCGGGAGCAGTGGGCAGCTAACACTGCAGCGCCCGGGGAGCAAACGGGGGTAAGGTGCCTTGCTCAAGGACACGTCAGTTGTTACCTGCTGGTACTGAGAATCGAACCAGCAACCTTCTGATTACGAGTCCGACTCTCTAACCATTAGGCCACAACTGCCCCCTGTGTGCGTGTGCACGCTTATTTTACACTTTCTCTTTCTTGTGTAATAGTAAAATATCTCAAAGCTTGTCAGTTATAACCAATGACTTTACCAGACTCTTCATCCCCTTCTGTCTCAGAGCCAGGACAGTGGACTGCCAGAACATTCATTTAAGCAGCCTGTTCTGCGCTCAGCATTCCAAACACAGAACGGCCTGTGAATCCAAATGAATCACAGATCTTACACGTCTCTCTGAGGGACACAGATATGGCCGTTAGGCCAGCGTTTCTCAATAATGTTGGGCGGATCCACAACTTGGATTCTTTGGAGGCTGCATGGGGGAATAGAGACTGCCGCTCATGAATTATGTCATATGCGGTTCCGTTCAGCAGGATGTGGGGCGATGGGTGTTCCAGCTCGACTCTGTTGGGTGCTGTATGACTGATGGGCCCGTCCGCCTGTCTCTCTGTTTACGCTCTTTTGACCTCTAACCTCTGAGGGTCGGGATAAGGTTAGTTTATGGAGTTTCGAGATGGACGCTGACCATGAAGCCCGAGAGTGTTTTAGAAACAACTGATAGACCTACGAGAGATAAAGGTATATTGCGACTATTAGAATATGTAATTGAATGTTATGTGGAATATACAAACGTTTGGAAGAACATGGCGATGTAATGTAAAAATAAGAGCAGAATAATAATGCAGTTCTACCTCAGTTAGACCTCAAGTCTCTAAAACAACTATATACAGAAGGTATTCTGGCAACAGTTTTGCTTGTTTTGGTTTTAATGTTGCAGGTTAAGCTCAGGACAGGAAGTTCTGATCATAAATCAGTTGGATATCACAGACTGGAGTCGGTTCAGTCCAGCCAACAACTCAGACCCCCCAGCAAGGAGATCAGACGCAGCTCACATTTCATCTCAACCAGACCAACAGGACTGAGCGAGAGAGAGAGCAAGAGAGAGAGAATGAGAGAAAATGTGTTTTTATGTAAATACATACATATTATTGTATAAAAATATAAAGTGAACACAATGCAGTATACAACTGTAAATAACTTTTCCCCATACCTTTATTTATCATTTATTTTGATCTTTTATCCTTTTAAGTCTACTTTTTTCTATTTTTGTGGATGTATAAACTGTTTATGTATATATTGTATGTTTAGTACCTAGTGTATAAATTTATGTTTAGCTCCTGTAACCACAGTAAATTCCTTGTGTGAGCTTACTCCAAATATGTTGAAAATATATAAATTTGCAAGAGTATGATTTAGAAAGCACTGTGGGGTAAACGGACAGAAGGTGGAATACAAGCGCCAAGAACTGTAAGAAAGGGAGGAATGAAGTATGAATGGAAAATCAAGTGTGACCAGAAATAGGACAAAGATATTAGAGAGTGGAAAGACAGGAAGAACATTATGGAAATTAAAATTTAGATAAGCATGGTACAGTTTTAGCACAGGAAGTTTTCACTAGAAAACAAATCACCACAATATTAATTTTCTCTCAATCATTCTTTTCTAACTTATTCTTCATCTATATTATTATTATTAGTATAGTTTTCAGAATAAAAATGTCCACAACAGAGACATTTAGAGATTGTAAATCAATATGTGTGAAACAAGTAATAATGTGAATGAGCTCTGTGTGCGTGTGTGTGCATAGACATTTTATCATCTCTTGAATGTACCACTGTGTTTATTTGTGAGTCTATGTGAATGTGTGTGTGTTTGTGTGTGAGCGAGCATGTTAATGAGCAGTCCTCTCTTATCTTCCCTGTTGGATGTGTTGTTTGTAGCTGTTGTACGTCACCCATCCCTGGCACTTCGGACCAGACCATCTCTCACTGTCTCCTTGTCTCCGCAGCCACCAGATGAGTTGCAGTGAGCTGTCTTTGTTTTAATGAACAGTGCTGCTATCCTGCGAGTGACCTGTCAGATGGGACAGGTGAGAAATAAGTGCTTGTTCAAATGTAAAGTTTGAAATGGCATTCAGAAATGTATCTAAAGGAGACAGACAGCAGAGAGACATGGCTATCAGGGGATAGTGGACAGTGTGGACTTATCTCTGTAAAGAGAATAGAGAGAGGGGATATAAAGAGTGTGAAATCCCAGAGGGTTCCTCTGGTCAAGGGAGATAAAGGAGATGGACATGTGAGTGAGCATGTCTGTGCATCTGTACAGTGTACTGGTTTGTGCGAATACACGGAGGATTTGCTCTTTCATACTTATGAAACTTATGTCAGTTATGTTGTAAGAAATATGTATCAATGCAGCAAATAAATCTGAATGAAAAGTGAAGCGTGCAGTTTTTAAATGGAATTGAAAAAATTATAGGATTATAGGAATGCAAATGGATGGCAGGGTCTCTGCAGGCCTATTAGACCACTTGGTCAGTCTGTCCATCCATCCACACTAAGTTAATATAGGAAAATGCATTACCACAATTTACTATAGGGCAAAGATTTTTCTAACACTGGACTGAATTAACTGGAAGCCTCCTAAACTGTGAAGCACTGCACATGCCAGCTCCTAACATGAGATTTTCATGTCTGGTATTACTTACCATCACTTATCCTCTGTGACTAAAGACTTTGCTATGTAGCCTACGTCAGGGCTATAGCTTCAAAAATCAACTACAAAAACACAATCAAACATTCATTTGCGGTTGGCTGGTCACTTGATGTTAAAGAGTTGTAAACAAAGAAAGGTATTTCCAAAGAATTCGTGTTTTAGCATTTAGGTTAGAAGTTGGCGCGAATGACATTCCAGAAGACCGGAAGTTCCTCTCAGCAGGAGCGAGCGTCTTTCTCACTCAATGCGCTTCTCCACAACATTGCAAATAGTTCTTGAATGATTGCACAAAGACGGATGTCAGCCACATACGGTATGCCCATGTATTTTTGCGGTAGGCTATATGGTCCAAAAACAGTCTAATTCAAAAGTATCATATTTTTAGACATGGATGTGCGATGCCATGTGGAAACAAAGGTATATTATTTACAATGCGAATTCATTAATGGGAAACTGAATGAGGATTGTTTGAGGCGACAAAAGCGTCATTGTGTCAGCAGCAGCAGGTCGTCTCTATAGGTTACGTCCTCAACGGCTCATGTTTCTTACACTTTGAAATAGAAACCTTATAATATAGCCTAGTATATAACTTAATACACAACATTGTGTTATAGGCCTTTAATGTTCCAGACGAAATATGCCATACTATCGTGAAGACTGTAGGCTATAAAATACACATTTTTATTACTGTCATGTAGGCCTATTCAGAGTACAATAGGCCTATAGTTTTCAGATTTCGATTATTTAAATTACACTGAATGTATAAAAGCCTAAACCGGGTAACCCCAAAAAATTAAAGATGAAATAGAGTGATAAGAATTAAAATAAGCATATTATGCCAATACAAAGTTAGCCTATAGGCTACACGATGCGCTACAAACTGATGCTTCTCTGCTTATCCATTTAACCTCATTCATTGCCAGTATTGATTCTTCATATCCACCCATAGGGGGCAGTATGTCCCATACAATAAACTTTACAGGAGAGCAGAAACTACACAGATCTCATCCAGTCATTGCACTATTACAACACTGGAGATACAATGTATCTAGTAAAGAGAGAAAAGTAATATTTAGGGAATATCAGACATATCACAATATCTGACATTCATTAAATAAATCATACATAGCCTATACTGTTAACATATCTCATTTCGTATATTTATTTGTTTGTGTTTAATTGTTTTGTAAAATAAATACACTGAGCTAATACTTTATGGACTATTTAGTAGTACACTAAAACAAGACAGGAGTTATAACTATGAGATGACAACTTTTTACTCTTATCTCCCTTTCTTCCTCTCTTCATCGCTACTGTAGCTCCTCCCACCCAGTCTAAAGTGATCTAATGTTGTTACATTTATCAGAACACAGCTGTCCACATTTTCAGGCGGAAGACAGACCTTGTATGAATGCTTCCCTGTAAACAATCTTTATCTATACCCTGCTGAAAAACAACAGAACCCTGCCCTAAACACAATATACATTTTAATGGATTTAATGGTTATAATTTGGAATTGTATTGGTTTTAATGTAAACTGGTGTCTACCCTGCTAAAAACAATAGAAACCATTAAAGAAGTTTTAATAATGTTTTAAAGAGATTTGTATTGGTTTTAATGGAAACTATAATGGTGTCTACTGTGGACTGTGATGGATGTTAAATCCTACTGGAATAATGCTCAAAACACACTACAAAAGGAAATTTTATAATGGTTTTAATTGAAAAAGCTAACGGTTCATAATGGTATTTTAATGGAAACCATTACAAGTACAGTCATGGTTTCTATGTTTTTTTAGCAGGGGTGTGTTGTCTCTGAGAACGGATAACTGGGATGTGTACTATTTACAGTATACAGTGTTGTTGTAATTAGACAAACAAGCCTCTAATTTCAACATAATAGAAGCCTTGAGTACAGAAAGCCCACATTGCATTTATTGCTAGTCAATGTATTTTATCAGTCAGTCAGTGCAATATTACAGAACTTGCTTTATCCAGCATGGGAGTTAACCTTTTGCTTTACTTTAAAAGAGCAAGAAATAAATAAATAAAAATAAACTGTACCCTGGGATAGAACAGTCCAGACAATGTGGCTCACATGTTGCATGTGGTCTGTTTTTTGTATAGAGTAGATGGAGATTTGACATTTGTCTGGGTGAGAGAGCAGAGGCCAAAGCGACTAACCTCAGAAACACGCCACAAAGACAGTTACAAACACACACACACATGCTCCAGAAGATTACGAGCACTAATCTCACTTTATGGCACGCTGCCTCAGGTCGAACACTCACACATTTACTTTCTCTCTGATCTCTTTTACTGTTGTTCTCTCTCTCTCTCTCTCTCTCTCTCTCTCTCTCTCTCTCTCTCTCTCTCTCTCACACACGCACACACACACATACATATAGAGCTGGAAGTTGGCCAGGCATCAGATCACTGTCATTTCAACAGAAGAGAGTGAATAAGTTTAGATGAGAGTTCTTTGTGTGTAAGAATGGGTGGCCATACAACACACATAATTTGCATGAAAAGTATCAAATGTGACTTTGTGATTAAAGGACTATTTTACCTTTTTATTTTCATTTATTCATTCTCATGTCATTCCAAACCTGACTTTCGTCTGCAGAACACAAAAGATGATAATGGATACAAAAGATGACATTAAGGTGAATAAATGACAGAATTGTTTTTTTTTGAGTGTATATCCCTTTAGGTGTAAGCTGTGTGTTGTGGTCTTTATGGTATCAGCGGCAAAGCAATGATTGACAGGGTGATGTTTGCTCTGTATTCTCAGTAACAAGAGGTAAAACAAGGTATTAATCTGAATCATTTGTGGTTCTTAGAAGTTGCACCTCTGAAGTGGTTTTAAAGGGGATTTGCCTCTTGTGTCAGCCAAGTGAATCCAACATTTTTTTCTCTAACCCTCAGACTATAAAAAAAGGCATGAACACAAAAGCCTGAACTTCAAGAGCATCCCAGACTCCAGACTCCAGACCACAACACAACAGTATTGTGAGTTTGCACACACAGCAGTAATGCTGACATATATGAGACTTTTACACTTAAATGACCAGTAAAGAACAGGCATCTGTCTTTCCACAAAGTAATCTGGTTTAAAGGGGTTGTTCACGCATTATAGAAAACATACAGTATTCTCATCCACATGTTATTGCAAAAGCAACACGTTTCAGAATTTCTGTTCTGGAAACAAAAAGTAGTTTTAAAATGATGCAAGAGTGAGTAAATGATGAAAGAATGTTCTTTTTGGGCAGGGTCACCCCTAGAATTCAACGGACCCGGGACAAAACAACATCTCTGTTTTTTGGTGAACAAAGTTAGTTTAAAGCTGCTATTGCTCACCAGCTATACGTTAAAGATTGACAAACCCCTAGTGCACGCATGCTAGAACTATTAATGATTCAGAACACATCACACAAGCCCACACACAACTTTCAAACGCACTGATCAGAAACAGTCCTTTCTCACAAAGACACATAGGGGCATAAGCACATATATACACAGATCAGACCACTTCCTGCATACTCCTAATGTGAATCAGCATTGAAGAAAGTAACCACAAGACCATTAAAGTGAAAGTGAGAACAAACATCCTAATACACTAATCATGAAAATATGAATGAATCTAATTTATTCATTGTTTTGAATGCATTCATGATTTCAACTTTAGAAATGTGAACATTTGGCAATGTTCAATAATGAACTATTACTATGTATCAGGCAATTTTACCATTTTAATAACTATTTTTATGGTAGTACTTTACAATAAGGGTTGTATTTGTTAGCATTAGTTAATGCATTAGCTTATATGTGAACGAACAAAGAACAATATAGTTTTTCAATTAGTTACTGCTAATACAATTATTCATGTTCACATTGCATTAACAGATACAACAATTAATATTTTTGTATATATTTGTGTCTACATGTTAAATATATACATGTTTTGTATTAATATTTAGAAAAAAATATAGCACATGCCGCATACACATATATTATATAAACAAAAATTTGTTTTATAATCGATTATTGCGATTAATCGATTTGACAGCACTATTAAATAATAAAATAAATTAACTTTATTGTTAAGTGTTAGATTTTGTATCTTCTATTTATGAATATTTCCAAAATTCCATTAAGTGAAGTGATTAACTGTTATGTAAATCTTATAATGAATTATATTTGCATAAAATGGTTATGTAAGAGAGTTTTTTCATTTTTTTGTGCTGAAAAAAACTGTCGAGCCCTATGACTCTCAGCATCTTCAGCGTAGCATCTCTCTTCTGCAGCGGAGCTCACTGTAAAGGCAGCCTGGCGAACCGTTTACACAGCGCTAATGTGCATGAAATAGAGGATTAGGTTTCGAGGTGGGAGGGGAACGGACATCTTAGGACCCAGTGGCTGCTGTGCCGTGTCCACGTCCCTCATGGGAAGGCTTATCCTAATCGCCCCACTGTCTCAGCAGGCCCCCCAAGGCCCCTACACAACACCCAGGGGCCCCATGTCTTTAATAAAACAGGGTTATGAATGTATTTGTCTTAATTCTCCAATACTGGTGTATGTGGGTGGCAGATATGAGGGCAGAGGAGAGGAAGGGGTGGGATGGGGGGAGTGGTGCCGCCTTTGAATGGCAAAACTGTGTCCAGTTTAACGGAGCCACTTTAAGCCGATTTTTTCGGGTCACATTGGCACCAATGGGGGATTAACTTCGTTCACATCAACGCCCGATTGAGATCTCAGCCTGCGGAGAAAAAGGGTCCACAGTCGCTCAATTTGTACCAACCATGGAGAGGAATGAATGGGCCATCCTACGAAGGACAAAAAGAAAAATTAGCTCAGTTTTGCTGTTGTTTTTTTCTAGTTCAGTCCTTGTCGCCCAGAATTAGGGTTTTTCCCACAAGGGATCAAACGGATGATGAATGGTCGTGTCTTCGGACCCTTTTCTCTTCCTTGCGCTGTCCATCAAAGGAGAGGAGTTTGTTCTCACAGGCCATGTGGGAGAGCGTTGAGGGTTCTGCCTGAGTGTGGTTGAAACAAACAGGTGGTACAGTATTAGTGAAAGTGTTTGTGTGTGATTGATTGTTAACGTATAGTCAGCAAACAGGTGTGAGTCTGACAGTCTTTATGTGATCCAATAACATTAATGGCTTGTCAATTACTTTCCTACAGTGACACAGCTTCTGTCCTGAGGCACTTCACTATGAATTGACAGCATAAAGCATTTCAATTAGTAAAAGACAATTCATCATTAAAGCCATTGCTCTTCTAGAAAGCACAGTGTGCATCAATGAGGGTTTCGGGTGGACCTGTTGAGACTTTTAGCTGAAAGGCGTTTTTCTTACTTCTGATAAAAAGTCCTAAGTAATCTTATATGAGTTTAAAGAAATAGTTTACTCAAAAATTAAAATGTTGACATTATATACAAACCCTCTTGTTACTTCAAACCTGTATGACTTTCTTCTTTCTGCAGAACACAAAAGAAGATATTTTGAAGAATGTTGGTAACCGAACAACAGCGATACCCATTGACTTTGGCATTGGTTTTGTGTCGATACAATAGAAGTAAATGGGTATTGCTGTTGTTCCGTTACCAACATTCTTCAAAATAACTTCAAGTTCACAACAGTGTCTCATACAGACTCAGATTTGGAAACATAATTGAAGGAATAGTTCACCCAAAAATGAAAACTCTCATAATTTACTCACCTTCATTCCATCGCAGCTTCTTGCAAGTCCCAGTATGATTTTATATACAACTAGCCATGAGACATACAAGAGCCAAAGTGATATGAAGTTATTGATCTGTTGCCATTTACGAAATTATCATTTGGATGTGGTTGTTTTGGATGGCATGAGGGGGAGTAAATGAAGACATTTTTTTTTTGGGAGAACTATTTCTTTAAGTCTGCAATCTAGTTATTTTAATATGTACTTCAGTGTTTCTCATAACATTTTGCTTTGCTGTTTTATATTCTTATACTCTTACTATACACTTGTAAAAAAGGTGCTTCACGATGTCATAGAAGAACTTATTTTGTATAAATGGTTCCATAAAGAACTTTTAACATCCAAAGAGCCTTTTATGTTGCACAAAAGGTTCTTTGTAGCAGAGAAAGGTTCTTCAGATTATAAAAAGGTAAGAAAAAGATGGTTCTTAAAAGAACCTTTGACTGAATGGTTATTTGTGGAACCAAAAATTGTAGATTTTTAAGATTTTTTTCTCTACAATTTTAAGAGTGTATGTCAACACTTATTTCATTTGTGTCTCTTACAAATAGCAACCACGTCTCCCATGGGATTAAAGAGTCACCTCGGAGCGGTATGACTGTCCAATGGTCTATTGTGGACAAGCTTCTGAGAGATCGATCCCAGCCACCTCGAGTCTAATTGTGTTTGGTGGTTAGTATCGTATTTACCATTTTCTCCTGGCTTATTCTCAATGTGTTATTATCCATAATAATGAGTAAACAAGCTCTCTGGAAGCTGTATAATTAATGCTGGCCCTGTCTGCTCTTCTGGGTCTCTCTCTCTAATCTAGTTTTCTGACACCCTCATTACAAACATAAAAGTACATGCAAACACATACATACAAATAAGCATGGCATTAGAAAAGATTACAAGAGAGTATCAGAATCAAAATATTTACTCGGAGACTATCCCAGATATGTAAACAGCTAAGATCAAGAATGTTTACACATGCAAAATACGCGATGTATATCAGGTCCCAGTTTATTTCAGGTCATATTTAAATACTTTTTGTATTAAATTCAGAGTTCATAATAAATGAAAAACGCCTAAGAATGAGTAAATCAAAACAAATGTTAAATGTTTAAATCAAGGATGTGGCATTTTCTGCATTTTTAAACAGGTTAAGATATGTCATGCTGATAACTTGAATAGTGTTTAGAGATGAATATGCATAAACCATCTCTCTGTATTCAGGAATGCCCTCTAGACAAAGTCATTTCAATGATTAGCAGCTGTAAAAACTCTCTCGTAGTAACTGTGCTCTAGTTTTTGTGGAGGTCATGTGTGGCCCCACTGATCTGGTAACATTTATACATGGGGAGTGACCAAACCCTTTAGGCACACACCTGAACACACACACACACACACACACACACACACACACACACACACACACACACACACACACACACACACACAAATAGGATGGGCATATATCTGCAGGTGCAGTGAGGGCAACAAAAGATTCTCATCATACATGCATACAAAGTCAAATGGATGTCATGACCTTTGACTTTTGAGGTTCAGAACCCACAAACCCCCAGTGGGTGTTGGCAGCTCGGTTTCCTGCCAACTCCTGATTTAGCTACTTCCTGATTGGTGAATCCAGCAAAATGACAACTAGATTAGAATCATCTCTACATCTTGACAGAAAAGTGTGTTCGTGGGAGCAAAAAAAAAAAAGTGAGAGAGAAAGAGATGGGAAGTCATGGGACAAGTCATTATGTCACAGTAAGGAAAACTGGAAAACCATTGAGGTCGCCTTTCACACCATCATTGAACCACAAAATTACATAGTGACTGACAATCGAAAGAGCAAACAAGGACAGTACAGATCTATGTGAACAAGATGCCTTTAAAAAGTGCCTAAAAATAATATACATCATAAAAATCATACAAAATTATGGCATCTTTTATATGTAATTTTTACAGTAGGTCTCTAAACATTTTATTTGGAAAAACAATTTGGTGACCAAATTTTATTGCACAAACCTGTGAAATTTGTGATGCAAACTTTGTTCATCTGGGTGTATATTAAGAAATAATGTACAGTCAGTTGGTTATTATATCATATAGTAGCTCAATTGGTAGAGCTTCACGGGCACAAATGTTGTTGGTTTGACTCCGAAGAAACACGCACCGATTTAAAAATGTTTTCTTAAAATCCACTTCCAAATGCATGAAAAAGGGCACAGTCAGACAGTTATTATTTCTTTGTACCACTTTTTTGTGATCTTGGAAAAGAGGAATATTTAATAATGTGCCTTGATTTACTTCAGTTTTGTTTTAACATGTTCTATTCTTCTATTTTGCAGTCCAGAGTCTGGCAGTTGAGTTGACAGGTCTCCAGGGTATTTCCACTGGCACGAGCGAGGTGAATAGCAGTCTTTGCAAGTCCACCTGTGAGTGTTCTGAAGAGAGAATGGAAGACACAAGAGGGGTGGGTGGTCACTGTGCTACTCGGTTTGTGTAGGTGAGCGTGTGTGTGCGTCTTGGTGAGCCAGCTCCCATGCTTGGTAAAAATCACCTAATTTTTCACTTGAGTGGCTCTCTTTGGGCAGCCCCCTCCCTGCGACCCCTTCAGAGTAAAATTCCTCTAGCGAGTGTTAGGACTGGACTCACATTGCCCCCCCCTCGCTCCCCCTGCACACACCAAGGGGCATTGAAAATGCATTAACACCAAATCAATGGAAAACAGTGGAAAAAAGGCAAAAAGAGAGAGGAGGAAAAAAATCTCCTTAGCAACATAATCTAGATGGCCTCATGAAAAGAAGAGGGGTAAGTGAAAAGGGGGGAAAAGAAGGAGGGAAACGTGGAACGAGAAGGGGGGTGGCTGAGCGTTTAGTGCAGAATAAGAGACTGAACGCTGAGAGGTCTTGGACACAGACAGCGACAAAATAGAGAATTAACACAAGAGAAACTGTTCCTATTTACCACCAGGGCAAAAGCGACTATATTAACACCCTCCCATTAGGGGGTGGGGGGTTATATAGACCTCTGAAACTCTCTAGTAATGTCCCTTGGGAACTGAGAAAGGAATGGATAATTGATGATTGGTTATTGATATTTTTTATTTTTAAACAAAAAATATTATAGACACATGCACACACCTGACCCAAAGTTAACTTCCGGTCTAATAATATAACTATTTATATTTTATTTAATTAAATAAATATTAATTTATACTAATGTTTTATTGTATAATAATTGTATTAAATAAAAAAATTTTGAATGGGTCGTGTAACTTTGTCGCATTTAAATTTAGTCAAGAAACTTTTTTTCTACTGGTAACTCAAAAGAATACTGATATCAGAAATAATCTGCAGGGACTCTATTCTTTGCGGATTTGTAGTGGAAAATAAGTACTACGCATGCGCGATTACGTTGGTTTATGTTGTTGCTTTTAAAACTGTCTATAAGGTACAAAAGTTTTTTGTTGAATTTTGACGTAGTTTTTTGGTCGGGTTTATCCAGTTAAATTTGATTTTACTTTTGAAGGTGTGTTGATACTTCTGAACCCACCAGCGGTTTAAGCCTTTATCCATAATTCTTTATGAATGTACTCTTAGGGGTGGTCTCAGACTAACTTAAATGTTAAAGGTTGTCTTGATCAAAAACAACTTGCTCTGACATATTTAAAATATATCAGTGTGATTATTTTGTCTCAAGGTGCACATCAGTAATGTTTTTTTGTAAAGTATGTTTTTAAAAATATCCTAGTCCTGGATTAAGCTAATCCCTGTCTGGGAAACTGCCCCTTAATATAATATATTTTTTATGCAAAAGAAAATATATTTTCCAATTGTTAACAGTCAGTATAATACATAATTTAATATATATTTAAATAATATATAGAAGAATATATTCTAATTATATTACAATATATTGAATTATACATGAGCCATTGCTGCTTTTTATTTATTGATAAATATAAGCACTTGGTTCCAATAATATGAATAATATGAAAATGTATTATTTTATATATTGCATTATATTTTACTTATATATTCTCATACATGCACCTCTGAATATTTACCATTTTCAGGTAATTTTTGTTAATATTTACCTTTAAAAATGATTATGGATTGATTGGAATTTATAAACAACTGGATGCTCTGACAGACCAAAAGACCAGTTGATGAGAGATAGATATACAGGGCAGGTGCATTATTTTATATAGAGTCCACAATAAAGAATTATATTCTCTGTGAAAAGAAAGGAAGGATATGTTCTTCAAATGTAAGAAATCCCGATTCCCTTAGTTTGGTGTTGGACGCTGGTTACCAGTCTCTATTTAAATGACCTTTAACCTCTACTACATGATCAGGTCAATGGTGGGAGGGTTAGACTTAATTAGGAGGTCATTAAAACCTGCTCCCTGCAAGCCATTAACTTTATAACTGCCCACACACATACCCACAGCTGACGCACTGCTGTAATGAGGCAGAAAAATATGAATATCAGAGCTGTTTGGTCAGGAAATGTGCTGGAGTCTTTGTATTTGTTCAGCTCCACTGCATCAGTATAGCGCAGACATGCCGTAATAACAATTAGTGAACCCCTAAAAATCAATTACTGAAGATACATTTGATGATAAAAGCAATTGAAATGAATTAATGTTGTTTAATGATGAAGTAACTTTGTCATTGATTGATGGGAACATTTTAGAGATCCTGCAAACTTGAATGATGCTGACATGTTGATCTTGAGCATTTGGGCCATAATTTTCCAAACTGCATTAAATCAATTTATAAAAATGACTCCCATGCTCCTGTGCCAAGATTAGGTCAAATCAAATGTAAAAAAAATCAAATATGCAAGTATAGAGTACAGGTTGGTGTGTTGTAAATTGCACTGGTTTCTTGGTTGGATATCTCAGACTTACTTTATTGGTAAATGTAATGCACTCCCATCAAAGTTTCCAAAGTTAAAGGTAAAACTCGAGCAGCAAAAGTTTTGTTCACGGGGAAAGCCGGTGATCGGATGAATTTCCCTCTTCGCTCTTGTCAAACAGGAGTCTGCTCCTAAGAGGGCCTATTTAAAGACGGAAAGATTAAGATAGAACAAGAGGGTTTGAATGAGAAAGAGGGAATAAGTGAGAGCCGACAGCTCTAACTACAGAGGCATTAACAAAGACAGTACAAAGGCAAAAGGACAGAGAAAAAGAGTGAGAGAAAGGCCAGAGGTTAGCCCAGACAGAGAGAGATGGAAAAACAGCAAGAGAGACAAGGCGTAAAAGAGGGAGAAAGGAGGGCAATATAAAGAGCGACTGATGTAGATAAACAGTGAAGAAAAGGGGAGAAAGAGAGATTAATAAAGAGGGAGAAGTGGAGAAAAATAGAAACTAAAGGAGAAAGCAGGGCCTCCAGTGACTCTCTTTGTCCCAATCGGCGATTTCACACCGACACAAAGGCCTCGGTGGACGTTTCATCCTTTTATTAACGTTTCTCTGGCGTTTATTCAGTGTTATTCTGTGACGTTATGAAGTCAGTCCCATTCAGGGCACATTATAAATCACCTCCGTCACTGCAGAGCGTAGCCAATCGGCCAATTACGCAGTGTGGCCGCCCCTGAACACGCAGGACAATGGCATCACAAGGCCAATAAACAAGCCTCTAATAGGACGGCGAGGAAAACGCGCCCAAAACAGGCCCCAACCGCCCGCCGCACGCACGTATTCCATCATCCCCATGCCCTCACATTTCCTCCCGCTAATGCTAGCACACACACACACAGCTGCAGAGGGAGAGAGAGGGCAGAAGGGTATGAGTGGCACAGAGAGAGAAAAATGACCCGGCGCTAGTGCGCTATGCGAACCCCCCCGTGGCCCTTTTCATGCTGGAGGCCAGAACAAAAGCATACTGTTGCCATACTGTGACGTTCACGCTAGCCAGTTAGCACAGCTGCAAGAGCTCACCTTAACGCTAGCAACTATTGTTGGCCCGTTTTAGAGCCCCTTCCATCCATCTTCTGGACTGGATGAGACAAATACAGACGGGGAGAGAGCGGCCGGGCGATGCAGCTGCAAAGTGAATGCAGGGGGAAGGTGAAAAGGGGAAGAGTGGAGAGTAGAGACAGAGAGAGGGTGAATCTAAATCTGAGAGAGAGAGAGAGAGAGAGAGAGAGAGAGAGAGAGAGAGAGAGAGAGGTGTCAATGTAACAGACCCAAGGGTGGTACCACCCAATCACTTACAGTACATAGCAGCTGCCTGGCAGTTAGACAGTGACCAAAGAGAGAGAGAGAAATGTAGGGATGGACGGTGCAGTATGTACTTAATGTAACAAATAACAAGAAACAAAAGAGGCTTTTTTTGTTTCTTTCTATGTGTAAACGAAACGTTCATCTAAACTGTCTTGTTGCCCCAAGTATTTTTCTTTTTTATGTTTGTTTCCTGGGAATTAAACCGATAAGGTTTGCGCTGCTATCACAATACGCTACAATCTGAGTTACAGGAACAATGTAACTGCTGTTGTTGTTGCTGGTAGTTTTTTGCTGTATAGACGATTTCAAAGCAGCAACATAAACAAACGTTACTGCGCATGCACGCTTTTGTGGCCAAACTTAACTTCCGGTACACATCTACAAAGAAAGAGTCCCTGCAGATTATTTCGGATCAATCAAAAGAAATAACAGGTAGATGACATTAACTAACAAGTTAAAAGTATGTCTACCAGTAGAAGACCTGAAATTGTTTCTTTAATACATAATATACAATATAATATTAATATAAATGAAATTAAATGTGATAAAAGCTGACAAGCACTTATTGGTTAGATATTTGCAAAACCTAGTGACAAACATTAAGTGGCAACTAATAATAATGACTTATGGCAAGAAATGCATAAATGTAAAATGTAAATAAAATCACGAAATATGGAGATACAAGGTTTCAGAGAACATCTTTGTTAATGTTCTTTAATGTCAATACAGTTGTTTATGTTAGTTCATTGCGCATTGTCTAATGTTAACATCTACAACTTTATGTATGAATAAATGCTGAAATTAACATGAACTCTTATTAGTTACAATTAAGTTTTAGAAATTGCTTGTAATAAGTTACTGTAATTTTTCTTTATCTAAGGTCTGTTTTTAAACAATATGTTGCGATGTATTAACAATTTGGCACATTTTTATCTTTACAAACCCTTTTTTAACTTCTGTAATCTGTAGGATGTTTAGCCTTTTTTTTGGAAAATGAGAGAGATAAAACTCTAAAATAACATGAAGCTGCATAATAGATATTTAAGTTGTCCCACAAGACAAAATAAAAACTTAATATACACCAATTATCCAGAACAAAAGTGCGTTGTCTCCTTGAGCATCAATGACTTCTTTGCCTTTTGTAATGCTTGTGTATGAGTCCCTCAATTGTCTTGAGTGGCATCTCATTATTATAGACACTGCGGGAAGCAACCGAAAATGTTCAGGGCATGCTGGGAAAGTAAAGAACTTACAGTACCTGGAGAATGTTTGTCGAGAACAGTGTGCAGCTGCACTGTTCAGCACAAACAAGGGACTTATAGCACAGAGGTCTACAAACATTTATTAAACTATTAAGAAGTGTATGTAAATATTTGTACTGAAAAGATTGCGTAAGATGGTATTTTGTAGTTATTGTCATTACGGTAAAATCCGATTCATCAGTAAACAAATTATTTTAAGAAATCCCCTTTTGCAAGGGGATTGCAAACTTACAAGCACAACTGTATTTTGAAATCTAATAGCAGCACAAAGAGCTGAACTTGGATTTAAATGTGAATGAAAGTGGAGGGGTGCCGAGCGTTGGCCCAGCTGCAAGTGTCGGCATTGGAGACAAAGGTCATCAGCACTACACAGTACCCTTATGAACCCTCCCCGTGTACCAACCCCGTCGTGCACAGAAAAAAAACACCATCACAAATCGCCACTGCCCCTTTCCCGTACGTCCAACAACCTTCAACAGTCCACATACCTCAATGAATAATTCCCCCTTTAGATTCTCTCTCTCTCTCTCTCTCTCTCTCTCTCTCTCTCTCTCTCTCTCTCTCTCTCTCTCTCTTTCTGAAGTGTATGCAGCTGCTAAGAGAAAGTAAGTGTCATCTATTGGTTGAGTGAGTCTAATAGCTCTTGGTACTATGACACTAAATACCCCTTGCACAATTCTGCCGTTTTCATTAAAAAGACCCCAGGCACGTTAGTATCCCACTGAATATCTCAGCCACAATGCCACTCGTGCATCATCCCAATGCATTTCTGATGTACGGACTAAATACCCACTCAACTAAATCGCTCTGCAGGCTATACAAACCAAGCAATACTACTTCACATTCTTAGGTGGAATAATACAAACAAAAAGACTCGACCCTTCCACGGTATCTCTATGGTTTGCTGTAAGGTGTAAAGATATATCATAACTGCGATACCTAAAAGATATATATATGGCGATTGTTTTACGATATGACTGCCAACATGTGACACTTGCATCACTATATAAAGTAATGTTTTAAAGTTTTACTACTTTCAGATGTTCTCTCTTCGTTTTAATTTTAATTCTGTGTTCAAATTTTGTTTTATTTTTCATTGGCAGATCTGGTTTTTTATTTACATTCAGAACGTTTAATTTAAAAATGCATATATATTTTGGAAATAAATCTGTTATTCCAATTTCAGTTTCATTTTTTACATTTTGCTCAAAATAATGTTCTAAAACCGCAATCATGAACTTAATATCATGTATCATATCACTGCTGTTTGAAATCTCGTATCTACGTATTTAGTGATTTTTATTTTTTTGTCACCATTTATGTTTCCTGTAGCTCAGTGGTTAGAGCATGGCGCTAGCAACGCCAAGGTCATGGGTTCAATCACATACTCAGAAACAAATGTATAATGTGTATTGCAATGCAAGTCGCTTTGGATAAAAGCATCTGCCAAATATGTAAATGTTTGTCACTAGGTTTTGAATTTATTTTTTAAAGTGCTTGTCAACTTTGACATCACAGTATTTATTCATTTAAAAAGAACAGTGTTTTTCCATTTACTGAAAAATGTGGACATCTAGTTAGCAGCCAACACTTCACTATAGTTTTCTTATTAAACAGTAATTTTCAACTAAAATTCTATAAAAGTAATGATAATTTATCCAGAGGATTAAAATCTTAAATTTACTGTAACCGTCAGAACATCTGCTAGTTCTGATATTTTGGACACATAAACCTATCAAGAACATTTCACAGGTCTTCTGTTTTTTTTTTTAGGTCTTTTTTTAATCGTTTCACCAAACCGTCCCATTTACAAACAAATTTCAGCTTGCGTTTTATGAGTCGGGGGTCTGTTGATTACCATTCAGGTGGACGGCTGGCAGCCCTGTCTGTTGGATGAGTTCTGTTCAGAGTAGCCCAGAGAGGCATGCGTGTGGTTGGTGGTGGGGGTGGTGCTGGGGGATCGATTTGATTCTAATCGGACCATGAAAAGAACATGATCTAACTGCTTTCAGCTGGGAGTACATTTGGGTCCTCTCTACCGTTTGCACTCCCTCTCTACTCCCCTTTTCCATTCTTCCGCACACTCTCTCGCCCTGTCTTTCACTCTTTGACACACAATGTCTCTGGCCGCTTCAAAAAGCCTTGAATGTCTTATTAATGACTTTGTGAATACCGGGGTAGAGAGATTTGAGGATGGACGCGGCGAGGGAGGGAGAAGAAAAAGAAAAGGGAGCGTATAAAATTCTGGGGTTGTTTAGAAAGGCCGGCTGAGATCTTTGCCATGGATTATCATGACAACGTTTTGGAGGCTGAATGGGATTGACCCCTTTGAGCGCCAGTGTGTTCGGTCAGATAGAGACTCGTTGGGTTTACCCGCGTTCACTGACTCCTAAAGTTTATTGTGTCTGTCCCCATCGTTGTTTTTACTCCCGTGTCCCGTCCAGACATTTGTTGCCTTGTCTCGGATTTTATGTCCTCGATTCCAGCTTCCATTGTCACTTTCTTTCAGTTTCTCTATCTGTGACATCATTTATCCATAGTTCACGCCCATCATTCCATCCTCCTGTCATTGGGTGAAAAATATCTCCTCGCTTGCCGATTCTCTCTCTAGCTCACGCTGTTTCTCAGGATAAATCTGTTAAAGGTCCCTCTGCTTTTCAGCCGCTCCTGTCATCAGGATAGTTAACACAACACTGAGGGCCATAAGTCAGAAGCTAGAGGTCAAAGGTCAAGGTGGCCCTAAGGTTCGCCTTTTTTATCAATTTCTATTTTATTTGACTTTGGTTTTTGAACACTTCACATCACTGTAGATAAGTGAAAAAGTTACTAAATCATTTTTCATGGCTTCGGGTAAAGCTGACATCACGTCCTGCATAATACACATGCTCCTCTTATAGATTACAATGCAAAAATCTTTTTAAAGTCTTAAAAAGAGATAAGACAATATAATGAAACCATGTAACAATTTATTGTGTCAGCCATGACTTTGTCCCCCTAAAAATAAAATACTGTCATCACTTACTCATCCTCATGGCATTTTTAAACCTATGTGCCTTTCTTTCTTCCATACAGCACAACAAGAGACAACTTTAAAGAATATCAAAGCTGCTATTTTTTTCCCATACAGTGAAGGTGAATGGGGTCTAAGGATGTCAGTCATTAACAGTATGTGTAAAATCTCTTTTCATGTTCCACAAAAGAAAGAAAATCATGAGCAACATGGGAGTAGTGATGATGTAAGAATTTTAATTCTTGGGTGAGCTATCCCTACAATACCTTTTACAAAGGGGTGAAGCTGTAAATGTGTAGTTGAAAAATGTGTGCTATGGTGTGACATTGCAGAAATCTCCAAAACAAATGGTTAATAAAATAGTTTTATACTATTAATATTTATAATATGAAATAACAATGAAGATAAATATCCCGTATGCTATTTTTTCTACATTTTTGCTGTCACACCATAGGACACATTTATTTTTCAACTACTCAAATATTATATGGAATAAACAGTAATCCAGAGACAAAAAGTCATGCAACTGAAAACTTATTTGATTACAATTTACAAAAAGAAACATACAAAGAAAAGAGTTACTATTTTGGAACATGATAGTTTTTTGGCAATGTAAATCAATTTCATCATGCCAATAAAGCAAATGAAACAGAATTCAATTGAATTGAGAGAGGGTGGAACAGGCAGGTGCTGAGAAGCCCTTGCACGTGTATCCACATTAGTCCGCTCAACTTGAACAAGCCTCATTGCGACGAGCAGGTGAAGGGATACAAATTCTAGTGAGAAAGAGCGAGACTCCAACTCTGTTGCTTGCATACAAATTTCAGACCCCTACCCCCAAAACACGGCACAAATACACTCAGACGGACGCAAATGGACCGAGGCGACACAAAGACGTAGTCGCACTTGAAACTCTCTTCAGCT
Source organism: Oreonectes daqikongensis (assembly GCA_026939265.1). NCBI lineage: Eukaryota > Metazoa > Chordata > Actinopteri > Cypriniformes > Nemacheilidae > Oreonectes > Oreonectes daqikongensis. The sequence continues at coordinate 4,219,193 of JAOTQM010000351.1, read as the reverse complement.
CTAGTTAAACAGGACCGAGTGTGCGTGAGAGAGAGGCAGGGCGCAGCCCTTTGAAAACTACCCACTCCTCTCCATGCATGCACAACATTAAGGTACTATAAGGGCTATTTATGACACAAGCAAGCACAAAAATGCCACAATTAACAAGACACAGGGAAAACACCTTATCCTGAGGTGGATGAAACAGTGCTGGAAGTGTTCCATGCAGCATTAAAAGGCGTCTCTATCCTCAAGATGGTGTTTGGGAGTTAAAAAAGAGTTGTGATAATACAATTAGACCTTTTATCGTTCGGCTGCTTGAAGTGCGCCACGGACTGTAGAGTGCTTTTCCCAACACAAATTAATTGGCCAGCCACAACAATCACAACATAACTGCTTTATAGTGGTCGTGAAAATGGCAGCGTTGAGATATTGAGAGTTTTGTGAGGGATGTTTTAGCGAGTTGTGAAAAGATATACTTACAGTGCAGCAAGGTTGGGGTGTGGAGTAAAAAAGGTGTCCCAAGTGTTGGAAATATGTTCAAGCTAGCTAAACAGTAGTTAACACCTTCATCAAAAGATGAATGTTGTTTTTATCCATACATCAGCTTGTGATCATTGGAATCTGCTTATGACTAATTGGATCTTATCAGATTATGTGCGACGTTAAACCTATTTTAGGAGAATCAAAATTCCATCAGAGGGGTTTAAACGTTTCCTCATGTTTCGTCCCAAACTTGTTTTTTATTTCACTTTATCACGTCATGTGATTCGTCCACCTGACGCGTTATTTAATAGGCTCCATTGAAGTTATAACTGCTCCTGTAATCTCCAATAAAAATCCATCTATTCCTCTATATAACCTGTCAGGAACATAATGCATCCGATATCTTTAAAGATAAAATCTCCAATTTGGGTGGCACTAATGTGTCTGCGTGCAGCGATTCAGTAATTATTTCTGTATCGAGCACATCACGCTAAAACACAAGATTGTCAATAACATACCCCAGATTTTGCTCATTATCCCACACGGCTCAATTCATTCCAGAACTACTTATCCTGGCTTCAAAGGAACGGCTACGGAACACACGTTAGTGGTGTAGGCTGATGTTTATATAAACACAGAGAACCTTAAGTGACCTAATAAGCACAACCCACTGACACATGACGGGCCTAGCTAACCTTCTGGATTAGGTGTAGAACAGAGTTGATCTCTGGTTGTGCCACAATTCTGCACGAAAGACACATTTTTGTGTTTATAGAATGATTTATGTGACATACAGTGCTTAATTTATTAGCCTACTTGACATAATAAAGAGAGAACATGTTAAATATGTGAATTATGTTACAATGTTATTGTCTTTTATACTAAATAATCTTCATTCACATTTTATACCCAAATTTGAGCCGGCACATTGAACTTCTCCTAGGAATCATACACTCTTAAACATAAAGGTGCTTAAAAGGTTCTTCAGCGATGCCATGGAAGAACCATTTTTGATTCCACAAAGAACTATTAAGTCAAAGGTTCTTTAAAGAATCATTTTTAGCCACAAAGAACTTTTTGTGAAACAGAAAGGTTCTTCGGATGTTAACATTTTTTTATGGAACCATTTAGACAAAAAATGTTCTTCTGTGGCATCGCGAAGCACCTTTATTTTTAAGATTATAATTTATTTAACATTTAACCAATAAAACTAATTTTTCTATTAAGGACTACAAGTAAATAACTGTGATTGGGCATCTGAAATAAAGTGCTTTCTTGTAAAACAGTAAATTAAAAAATTCATAGATAACAAACAATAATTTTATTTTAGCATTAGAAATACTACTGTGACTAAAAATCTTACACATTCGGGTGGATTAACCATTACAGAAACATAACCAATTATTTTGGTAATCTCCAATACTGTTAGTTTAGGGCAGCTGGTGGTATAATACATTTGTCAAGCACTGTACATATGGCATGTAGTAAAAGACAGTTGAGACAAAAAATTAGGAATCATAGAAATAATAGAAAAGTGCATAAGTAATTTACCAACAACAAACATATCAAAAGGTTGTTATTTTATTTTATTAGGTTCTAAAGCACATGATCGCAATTTTCTGTGCGTAATGAAAGTATGAACAGTTGTTTTGTCTATTTAAGTCTTAAAAAACATGTGAATTAGGAAGTCTTTGTTTTGCCTGTATGTTTAAAGAAAATGTGTGGTTGGGGAAGCATATGTAGCCACAGACATTCTTTAAACATACATGAAAAACAAAGGTTTTTAAAAATAAAAGGCTTATAATAATAAACAGGTTTCGTGGTGACTGGGCTTTTGATTGCACAACATTTAAACAGCCCCATAAATGAACACAAGCAGTCAGGAAAAGTGATCATAGCCCTTGAGAGCGATTGACATAATAAATTGATGCAACATTGACTCAATAGACACTGAATGGTCCTAATACCGATTTACTTCAAAGCCATAACAATCTTGCAAAATAGGACCAGATTTGTCTAACACTGTAGATAATATTGGCAGCACAGATTCAATTATAACATGTGCCCTGCTCATCCAGAAAGAAAGTGATGGATGAAGAAAAGGACAAGAGTAAGAGAGGAGAGGGAAGGGTTGGCGGAAGCCATTAAAGTAAACCAGTGCTTTCTTGTAGAGAGTGTTGTTTTTATGTGTGTAACAATGATGTGCAGTAATGAGCCATGATAAACATTACTGTAATTGGCAGAAAAACAAAATAATACAAACTTTCACAGTTCCATTAAATAATTGCTGACAATATAAACTGCACTTTTCTTTCTGATGTGTACTCTGACAACATTAAACCAACATTCATCAGTGATATTCAGAGCTTAAACTGGGGTTGAAAAAATGTACTTTAAGCTTTTTGAGTAATCCGAATAATGTTTTGTTTATTAAAGAAAATGATTGTATGCATTATACCGTATCTTCTAAATTACTTAATTTCCTGTGACATCATGGGATGAAAATTTGTGAAAGCATTAGTGTCGAATTATATAGCCTACATTATTTTTATATATAAAATATAATGTAGGCTATATAATTCGTAATTTGCTAATAACAATAATTAAATTTGCGGTTTATCTTTCATGTGCAGATTGAAATGACACCTACAGAGTTCACTATTGTTAAATGTTACGTAACTAAACGTTGATTAATTTTGTTTTTTGTGTAACTTTATCTCGGACCAGTAAACGTCTAGTGTGCCTAATTTGGAGCAACATCTCCCAAATAGGTTACACATATTTTTAAAAGGCAACCATTCTGTTGATTAAGGACATTACTTTCTCGACTTTATTTCAGCATGTCAAGCGAAACGCAATCGGCATAATGGCTATTTGGTCCTGCGTCTCGCCTGTTGTGGTTTAGTCGTGAATGTTTATCTAGTGGTTTGGAAAGAACTGTTGGCTATTAGGAAGAGCCGAGCGCTCTAATAAGGTGATGAGAGAGGGATATTTTAATGAGGTTCTGGGAAAACGGAAAACAGAAAACAGAAACATTAAACGTTGTATGAGTTAAGCGTCACCGAATCTGTCGGCATTTGTCTTGTTTTCTGGCCTGCGCGCTTTTACGCGGCTTCTATTTCACTCATTCTTTGCGCATTGGCAAATGCTCGCTCTTAATTATGTACTTCAACTCCAACGTACTGTTTTACCCACACACATACACTTACAAACGTAAAGAACCCGCAACAGTTGCATTCTGCTCTAAACATTCCTATGTGTGTGGTTCGGTCCTCTTTAATAAAACTCGAATCCGTCATTAAGACATAAATTAGATTTTGACACACACTGGCAATTGAATTTAAGCCCCCCGTTCAGCCCCCCAAAACGATGAAATGAAGAGCAGGCCCTGCAGCTGCTATTCAGATGAAGGAGATAATTGGCAATGAAAAGTCACTGCGCTGCATTATGTTGTCTACGGGATCATTGTTCATTTCCCCCTTGCTATTGAAGACTATATTGAAAACCCGAGTGTTTCTTTTCAGTTTTCAGTATTCACCGTGTGTTGCTTGGTTACTGGGAATGGGGGGAATCACCCACTGTATCAGGATGGGCCGCGGGCTGGCCCCTTGCGCCACAATGCAACTTTTGTGAGGAGGCGTTGACACAAATTAATGACACTTATCCAATAAGGCAGTTATGGACCTTTTATAGCGCAATATTGCATTGGAGGTGAAGGTGGGAGATTTTGGCACGTTCATAACTTTAGATGGCTCTTTACATTCGAGTTGTGTTATACGTATTAGATGTAAATATAATTAATTCAGCATTTAGAAATAACGAAATATATTTGCAAGCATTGCACTTTATGGACGTATGAAGTGGACGGATGTTTATTCATTTTATTGAGTGGGTTTATTTAGGTTGAAGTTAGGCATCCTTAAACCTAAATGCCATATTTGGAATTTATTTAGACCAAACTACACCAAAGAGTAAAATAAATAAAGAAAATTGATAAGTAAAGAAAAAAGAGAGGGTTCAAATTCAAAATGTATACGTCTTAACATTTTATCTGCTTTAACAATATTCCATACTGTTTAACCGAAGCGCACAGATGTATTGCTATCAACCAGAGCAGAATAAATCAAAGGATTTTTTTGCCCTTAAATGGACTAATTTTCCCCTTGAATTATGAAAGTAATGGCTAGGTAACACTCTGTGCACAGTACGGCTTAAATCTTAAATCCCTCCACGTGGCCCGGCTAGTCATGGCAATTAGAGCTCATTACAAACTCATAAAGGCTTTCGTTTGTAGGATTACTTAATAGACAATGAATTTTATCTTGAAGAATTGCGGATAAAAATTTTAGCGGAGACCGGACAGTATGTGGACGCGCGCCGCGCATTATTCCACATGGTTTATCACTCATTCTCTCTCTTATGTCTCGTACGCCGCGTTTCCTCCATTACAACAATTACGGCCACAATGACTGACGTGTTGGTTTTTTCGCCTCCCCAATTCTGCCTAATTTAAAGTCTTATTCTAACTCGTTTAAGGTAAAGATATGCTGCTGATTTTGCAATTAAATGCCTATGAAAGTAAAGCACCCAGATTGCTGTCTGATATTAACACAAAATGCTTATTTGTTTTTTTTTTTGTAATTTTGTAACGCAAAATTCTTATTTGTTGTATTTATTTTGTTGTTCAAAAAACTTCTATAGCCTATATATATAGACTATCTATTTATCTTACCGTTCAAATTCATCCATAACTCGCAACTTATTTTACTGATATTTTCCAGATGTTGGGTACTTATAGGCTTACAGCATCACTGTAGTCTGTACAAGCTTATGTTAATACACAAGCCATACACGGTTAAATCTCCCCAGAAAGGATAATGCCAGACTTGTCGTTTTGGCGAGGCCTGACTTCGTCAAAGCTTGCCGGCTCGCGCCACTGGCCTCCTCTCACAATGTCTGGAGGTAAGAGGCGTTCGCTCTCAGATGAAAGTGAAAGCTCAACCCGCTGCTGACCCGCCGAGAGATCAGACCCGCGACCCGCTAATTATTGTCACAAGATGAGGGATTAACGCATTTCTGAAATAGCTGACTGTTTATCCACTCTAAAACCTCCACAAACACTTTCTAATTGAATCATAATCGCTATCAAATTGCAAGCGGCCAAACTCCACTGAGATTTATAAATCTGTAATTGCTTGGCCTAAGATCTTTCTTCGCATTTCCTTGTGGTCTGTATTCGACGTATTCGATTTATATCTTGTTTTTTACTTGTACTTTCAGCTGGGTTTTTCAGAAACAAAACTTGGCAAGAAGTGTGTTTAGTCACATCCTATTACTGTGTGCGTAGTGAAGTTCACTCTTATATTATGCCCTCGTTAACGGATATTTGAACCTTTTCTAACGACATTCAAATAACCAATTAATGGTGGTACGTGTCTGGCAAGTGTTCCACATGCAACTGACCTTTTATTATCCTAATATAAGCTAAATAAATGTGATGAGAAATATACACATTTTATATGACGCTTTATATGAATTGTAGGCTATATCAACTATGCAAGAGGTATGGAGCAAGTGCAAAATTATTGATTTCTCAGTAACTGCGTTCACCTGAGCTCTCCATAACTTAGTTTAGCTGTTGTGACACTTTGCTCTGTTGACGAGTCTATCCAAAAGCTAACAAGACTAGATGGGTAAAGATTTGATTGGAGGCTCGCATGGGCATCACGTGTCTGTGGACGCTAGAGGTACTTAAGCCCCTAGGCCGTGAGCGCACGTGGGTGACGTTAGGGCCGGCCCTCTCCAGGGTCCCTTTTGTTGAACTATCAAACATAAGCCAGCTCCCGAGGGGCTTCAGAACAGTGTTAAGACCACAGTGTACTGCGCAAGTCTCTGAAGCAACGCCATCAGTGGGGTATCACAGCATCAGCATCACACGCAGCCAGGAGCTATCATGTCGAGATCTTTCTACGTAGACTCTTTGATTATCAAGGATCCTGCGCGCCCTGCTTTGAGCGAGCACACGGGTCAGGACTTTCTCATCCCCATCAGCATGCACTCTCCCGGCGTCATGAGCGTGACCGCACCCGTTTGCCCGTCCCGGAAGACGGGCACCTTCTGTGTCTGTCCACTCTGCGTCACCTCGCATATCCACTCTCCCCGGGCCGGAATCCCTTTACTGAAGGGACAGGGCTTCTCCGCCGGTGACGCGAATTTCTGTCACAGGTTGGCACATCAACAGAGCACCGCGATAGCGCACCACGGACACGCACCTGTCTGCACGCCCACAAGCTACGGCGTCACGGACCCTCGGAGGTACCACTGCCTCTCTCTAGGTGAGTGCGCGCGCATAAGACACCTGTTCCTCCTCATCACGAGGCCTTTCACAGTAAAGATGTTGACAGTGAAAACAATAATTTGCACACTGCAAAAAAACTTTAGATAATAATAATAATAATAATTTTCATTTTTTCATTTGTATGATTTTTTTCTAAATTAGTTTTAGACATATCATTGGCACATTAGATAAGATATCTGGATTGTTAACAACAGTCATTGAATTCTGTGGAGGTGTATATTGACGTGTTGGTTTCTTGTTTTTCTTTTAGGCGCGTCTGATAACAGCCACATACAGAACGGCAAACGGATGCGCACCGCCTTCACCAGCACACAGCTTCTCGAGTTGGAGCGTGAATTCTCATCTAACATGTACCTCTCGCGCTTACGCAGGATTGAAATAGCCACATATCTAAACCTGTCAGAGAAGCAGGTGAAAATATGGTTCCAAAACCGCCGCGTTAAACACAAGAAAGAAGGAAAAGGTACGCAAAGGAGCGCGCACGCAGGATGCAAATGCTCAGGCAACCACACACATTATCCGCGCTCAGAAGATGAAGAATCCCTGTCACCTGTCTCAGCCTCAGACGAGAAAGACGCGTCACCAATCTAAGGGAGACACGAATATCACAGAATCTGGTACCCTACATAGCACATCGAAATGTAGGATCTGTTAAAACAGTTTATGCATCATTTCATAACCCAGAGATATGGAGGTCTCCATTTTCCTCTTAAATAATTGTTTGACCGTGACACTGAAGATATTTAAATCTCGTCTTGGCTTGCTGTATTATAAAACAAACTGTGAAATGATAATTTAGTGATATTGTGTAAATAGCATTTTTACTGTTAAAGGTGTTTTTAAAAACGAGCTGTCACCCCTGTTTGTTAAGGATACATGTCCATGGGGACATAAAACACCCCTTGTGTGATATTGTAAATATGCAGACTGTTAATCCAATGTGTCCTAGACTACTGAGCATTTTTTCACCTAAATTTTATGTGCATATTAAAGAAAATGTGTATATTTGTATTTATTTAAATAAATAAATAAAATAACGTGTAACTACACTTGTGTGACCCTTGCGTTCTGGATCTTAATAAATAGCTACACAATGAACTGTCAAAAAACGTGTATATGTTATGTGAATTTAAAATAAATTGTTTTATTTGTGTTAAATATCGGTGTGAATACAGTTTGTTAATGACATAAATATTTTATTAACAACTGACAACTTTCACCAGGGATCAAGCTGATGGAATCTTGGGGGTGTATTGTCAATACAGAAGTTGATTAATTGTTTAAAATGACCAGTTAACTTAACATGTGCTTAATGTTGTGGTGTCCAAATTAACTGTTTTGAAACGGGTCATATTTATTCATTTTACTTTGAATAAATATATACAACAGCAAATGTTTTTATAGTGTTAAATTAGGCAGACATCGTTAAGGTAAATACACACTGTAGGCCTACTGACGTGTCACTGCAAAACGCACAAACGAGTCCAAACTGATATATTTACCATGACAATTGAGATGACGTTTGGGAGGCAAAATACAACATGTAAAGTTCTGGCTTTTTGTATAAGCAGGGGAACATGTGCATTAAAATGCAATTTTGGTTAAGAATGATTTATTATCAGAACAATACAAATGCTTCTGGACAGTTTTTAAAAGGGGCTCAAGAAACTCATTGAAGGTTTCACATATTACTACTAAATTATTAGCCTAAATGTGCTTGTTTTCGTAATTCTATTATTGACATTATTAGAAATATGTCGTCGACTCCTATAACTATCATTAAACATTAGGGGATACATTTTTACTGTTTTTCTCATATATTCCTTACTAGTGTTAAGACGACAAAAGGCTTATAGGGAGAATTTCTATCTCACAAGCCAGGTGATAGTCAATTATACGTCGCCTGATCTCCAGGCCCCTATTCTATGTCTGCTTTTCAAAAGACGGTTGTCCCCCTGTTAAGTTAATCCGAAAGGAGTTTAATTGCAGTTTTTGTCCCACGTTGGTTGCTTATGTAGCAATTCCTTCAATACGACGGAGGAAAAAAGCTACGCAGAGCTGGCCAAAGGCTTTGACAGGTTAGATTGTCCTGCCAGGAACTCGCATTTAGCCGGCGGACCCCCGACGGCGGCGAGCTCAAGGCTTTTCACTAGTCGTCTACAGGGTTCCTCCGCGCGCGAGAAAACGATTTAGTCACTGTTTCATTAGGCACTATTTGAACCTTTCAACTTGGGCCAAATTGAGGGGGCATGCTGAAATTTGAGGGATTACGTAGGAGGGGTGATAGGAAATTAGAGAACGCTTAATTTAACTCGTGTTCCGTCAGAGTTTGGGATACATTCCTAATTGAGAAGGGAAGCAGGTGAAATTTTGGTCCCACGCAGGTCCTTTCAGAGAGGGAATAAATGGCCTCCTTTCACGTCTCGCTTCACGATCATATATTATCAAGTGAAGGCACCTAGTGAATATATATTGAATTGCTTATTAATCGAATTAGACTTCACCCCTCGCAGGTGTGTGAGAGAGATTCCCCGACAAAAGAAGTTTTTCCCGTTCATGCACGGCTGACACTTAGTAACTTCACTAAAGTTATAATAAGGTTTTGAGTTCGCACGTGATATTGAACATTAAGCAAATCTAATCAAGCAAACATTTGTAATTTGTTATTATCCAAATTGACTTCGTTTCTATGGATAAGGTTGGGATTTTGAATGTGATACAAACCAAAATGCAGTGTAATTTGTGTTATGGCATTTGTATAGGTGGTGCAGTTGGGTTAGTAACAAATGACAGAGAATCCGATGCTGAAAACCGAATGTTAAATGAAAATAAAATGCAAGTGAGCTATCCAAAGATTACGCACTGTCGCAAAATGGGCAATTACGCATGACAAAGAGCAATTAATAGAAGCCCCTTTTAAGCGCTTGCAGCTGCTTTCGCCATGAGAGAAGTGGGGCACTCCGGCAATGAATGCACCCCAAACCTGTTTTGTCTTCAGTTGCGAAAACCCCTTCTTTAATAGTTTAACTGTGTTGGAAAACGCAGTTTAAAGCTTAAGGATAGGCAGGAGTTGAACTGGGAATTCTAGACACGTGTCCCATCAGTGCTGTCCATGGTGACTTAATTTAGTGGGAACTCGGTCATCACACAATATGTCCCGAGCGCTTTTGTCACGCTTTCTAGAATGGGCCTTTTCTGAGACGTGTCAGGTCCTCTTTAATGCGTCCTATTGTTGCGTTTCTGAGCGTGCCTACTATATTATATCAAGTGCACTTAGTTGCTCGGCCGGATTAGAATGCATAGCGGTTTTAAGAGGTCAGCTTTGAATAAGATAATATATGATAATATTATCCGTAACAATGTTAGAGACGATAATGTATTATTCATTTCTTTGGCAAACGTAGTTAGGTGGAATTAAGGATGATTGAGGTCTCTTTTAAGTGGCCAAATACTAAAATTGGGGACTCAACTACAACGTCATTCTATTTAAAGGGCAATTATGTTTCTGGTTTTGTTACGAAAAGTGCAAAAACGTGAGCTACAATAAAATGGCATCTGATGATAGGTTCAAAATTTAAAGTGCCAGTGGAAACAACTATGATAAGATGCCAAACAACATAATTCTCTGTTACGCGGAGGAGGAGACACTTATCAGTAGTTATTAAGTGGCCTATAAACCATAGTGCATTTCTTGAAAAGGAGCGGTCAATATTTTAACCGTACAGGTAGTTCTTTATATTCTCTCAACCTACGCACTTTTGACTGACAGCTTTACATATTTACATGCGCAATCAATCTCTCCGTTTGCGATAGCACTGATTAGAATATGCGCTGTAAGTGCGCCTACCTCTGCATCTTGCATTAAACAAAGTGTGACACTGAACCAAACATTCAAGAGATAAGCGAGCCTGCTGCTGCCCTGACTAAGAACTTCTATATGAGTTTACAATGGCCAGACACACGAGGCCAACACCTTGCTCTGTTGAGTAAATACAAAATGTCCCTTAGCTAAGTTGACATAATGAATAATTAGCTTTTTATCCATGCTACCTCAACCACGTGACTGACACCACAGGTGCACCTGAGGTTGTGGCCCTCAGGTGAAAGCAAATTTTGCACGCACACGTGATGGCTGCATGGACATCGCTTTGGTGATCCGACGGGTTAAGAGTCCAGTCCGGGATGGATTCTCTGGATGTGTTCTACAGCGATCATTTTGAGACATTAAACAGCTATGAGACCAATCCACCTGCGTGTCGGTATTCACAAATCACCGAGCAGGAAACTTATTCTGAACCTCCGTATTCTTCATTAGACAGCCGCGTGAGAGGGGACTGCGTGCCCTTTGAGCTGCCTCCGTGCCAACACGCGCTCCCGTTCGCTGGACAGTCGCACGTTAAAGACCAACGTATAGATGCGTACCGCGTGAACAATGAGCCGGGTCGCGGCGCTGAGGAAACTGGCGGACAGGTGGCATTTCCATGGATGAGAGTTTCAAGATCTCAGCCCTGTTTATCGCCTACAGCAGGTGTGTACGGGTTTCTATCTGATGTATAAATAAAATGTAAGTGATTTTAAATGCTGGTTCAAGAGCAATACTAAAAGCACAAAGGTTTTGGGTTCGCGCACTGATCAGTTGTAGGCTATACCAAGAGTCTGCCAAATGCGTAAGAGAAATATTCTAAACGAATGCATAAACTTTATATTAATGGTTATTGTAGTAACTGTTGCTATAATCTTCACAATTGTAGGAAATTACTTTTGTGAAGACTCGGACGAGCACAAGAGGAGTCGCACCGCATACAGCAGGGCCCAGCTTCTAGAACTTGAGAAAGAGTTTCTGTTTAACAAGTACATCTCCCGACCAAGGAGGTATGAACTGGCCACGACACTTAACCTAACAGAACGACACATCAAAATCTGGTTCCAGAATAGGCGGATGAAGTGGAAAAAAGAGGAGGCGAAGAAACACAGAGGTTTGGGAAATGGAGAACAAGACCAAAACGCTGATTCAACGTCAAAAATATGACTTTAGGACACACAGAATGCTTTCTGTTTAAACTACAGTCCATCAAAACTAATCAAAACCAGAATGTGACAACATCGAGAAAAACTTTATTTTCTGTGGTAAAAGTTTGCTCTGGTTTGTATGTCCATTGCTGATGGCCAATCATTCCGTGTGCTGGCTTTAAGATGATCTGGATTTAAAGAATCAATTTTATCTTGCGTTTACATGTAAATTATTAGGACAATATACATGTACCACAAATTATTTAATGTTTATTTAAGGTTTTTGTTTCAAAATCTTTTGCACATCGAACGAAAACCAAGTGGCCTAGACCAGGGGACCTCCAGAATGTTCTAAAAGGTCCCCAGAAAATATTTAACAGCAAGACTGCAAAAGCTGTAAAATCATACTGAAGGTTATTACTTTTTAATATCTACAAACAATATGTTGTCTTGAATATATCACACTTACTGTTTGTCTAACAGATAAAATGCTTCTTTATACAAAAATGGATATGTATTTTAGAAAGGGGGTCCCTCGTAAAAGTCTCGTCATGTTTGGGGGCCCTTGGCATGAAAAAGGTTGAAAACCCCTGGCTTAGACTATGTAAAATAACATTGTAAACATAAATTTAGTTTGATGTTTATATGGTAAACACGGTAAATAAATAAATATTTTGTTAAGACATATAAATAAAAAAAACACATCAGTTTTGTCATACAACACCTCATCACTGCTCTGTGTTTGATTAGTACATTTTGCAGAAGGAAAGAAATCTAACTCAGATCCTTTTATGCAAAGTCGAATAGGCCTGCATGAAATATCTATATTTCTGCACAGTATCTGAGTTAAGGCCTGAATACACTACAAGACTTTTAAAATCTCACACACACTTGCAGACTTTTTGAAAGTTTGCAGAGAAAAACATGGCATCACACACTACCGATAAAATCTGAAGACTGGCGCAGACTTTCTGCAACAAGTCCAAACTGAAAATCTGGCCAAAATCTTAGCTGGCCAAAATACTTAGCAATATAATTTTATTTAGTTAGGTGAAACCATCAAATATCAACACATTATTTTAGGTGAACCACAAGTATAACACATTTTTACATTTTGTATTTTTATTCTGAAAAAAAAATCACGTGACAACATCATTTGGAAAGACTAATTTTGATACCATCTAAAGATGTCTGGCTTGTATAGCGCCACCTTGTGATCACAAACATTTGTAAATTTGTCTGCGCTTCTGCTTCACTATTCTATTTGTTGTTATTTGCTGTTGAAACTGAAAACTTAATCGGCTATTGGCAGACATCTTTTATGTGTCCAATTCATTCAGGATAATAGCAAAATTTGTACTTACATACAACGACACTTCATGTTGCGTCTTTGATCAAGTATCGCAAAGCATTTTGTAGTAGCCTATTTAGTGCGTCATATAGGCGGCCGTTTAAAGAAGATAAGTCAGGCCTAAAACAAACTGAATAAAAATATGAGGGGTTCCCTTCAAACTGACAACTCCACAAATATAATCTTTAATTTAAGTAATTATAGCCTCCGAGAGACTTCAACGTAGGAGTTTCATGATGTTTAACTATTGACTGTTTAAGCGCCTATGAAGCAGCAGGCAGTAGGTGAGAACTCTACATATATGCAGTTGTGATTCGTGCCCTGAGTGTTTGCTTTATCACTTTCCACCTTCCTGGCCTGAACGCCTATGATGACTCAGTGTTTGCATCCAAGGCCAACCTTTATTCAATATTAATTGTTTCCTGCGGTCATGGCTGTGCAGCCTCCCCCACAAACGCAACAAATTTATAGCAGATACATAAAAAAAACCGCAAGCTTCAGAACGCTGGACAGCGCATGTGAATGACCGCGTCAGTCCATGAACTGACCCTTATCTCTTGGCAGGACTGGCTACTGTTCGTCAACAGTGTTTTAACAAATTCACAGAAAAAAAGGTACATAAAAATCATTAGAAAACTATAACTCTAAGAGAAAGTATAGTTCATAAGGGCGAATGCGCTTTAAATGTGCTATAAAGTGTACAACATATGGGCCTGTTGGAAACAAATACGATTTGATATATATGATATGATTTTCACGTTTATTATACACTATAAGAGCCAACTTCAGAATTATGTTTTATTATTTTTAAGTTTTTTGTAGTTATTTGTTGACGTTGTTTTAACAGCTGACAGTCAATAGACATCATTATCATCAGTTTTGGTCATTAGCAAGTAGATGCTAATATTTTATGGATCCATTTTCATATGTTTTATTGACATGTGTGGCTTTGGACAACTATTTTACTCCTACACTACTAAAATAAATTAAATAAGGTCAATTTTATTATTATTTTTTACATTTGCCACAGTGCGCATGAGGACATATTAAAAGTAAATGGCAATATGAGGTAAAAGACACAAAAGCGCAGAAAAGATTAAGATAATGTATGTACTGTATATGTGTTATAGTTTAAATAGGGTATAAATGGGAAATGAGAGGCAAGAAGTGGTGCGTCACAAGAATCTGTATTCGTTCTTGCATGATCGTTTCCTCATACACGTCGCGCACGCGCAAACTATTTACTCTTTCTAACTGCAATTGTAAGAAACAGGATACTGTATACAACGAGCAAAAATACACATATAGTTTGTCAGTGGCAGTAGTGTCACAGGGTACGTCCGTTGTGACATCTGGGGCACTGCCCCAGTAAACTGAAGGATTTTTGCGCATTTCCTTCTGACATTGGACCGATGGACATATACGCCGCCCCGTGGTTGCATATTGCTGTAGACTTTAATAATCTGTGCGTGTCTCTTCGTAGACTTGAATAATTGTATCAGTCTGTAGAATTCAATACATTTTATTTGCATAATCCAGATTGTAAAACAAAAAACGAAAAAACTTTGCTCTGATAATAACTTTCAGACACACATGCGCAAGGTTTTGGCTGCCTGTAGAAATGTACACTCCCTAAACATTCTTCAGAATTTAAATTGGGAACTAACAATCCGCTCGAGTGAATAAAAAGACGCCATTCACGTTTTCATTTTTTAATAGGAACAAACAAATATAAAGTTGCTGCTGTAACTAAATCCAACAAAAGCGCAGACAGAACACAACACAACAAGAAACTGCAGCATTATTTAGTAATGCAGGGTTGACTGGACGCTTGCGGATGCTGCACTTCTCTGTATCATATAGAACAGATGATCAGTTAAGTCTATAAAAAAGTCGAATTACAGCTGCGTAATTGCACGTCGTTTGCTCACTTCGGGGCGTTTGTATCAAGGTATCCCGCGCTGTTTGAAGGCATCGACCAGCTTTAGTCTCAGAGATTAAACTCCTTTGTTTTCCGAACAAGGGACTCTGTTCTTTTGAGCGGTCGAGCGGCACGAACATGTGGAAATAATTGTGCTGAGCAACTGGAGATGCGTGTTTCTCTGCGAGGGTGAGCTGCTAGGCGGGCTCCTTTGGACCTGCTGCAGGAAGAACGAGAGGGCTAGATGGGGGCCAAGTCTGCCCCGGGGCTTCGCTTACCACATACCGGGTCAGTCATCTGCGCAAAGAACTGTGAACCACCGTGTGCAGGGACACGTTGGGTACTAATTCATAATGAGCCATTATCTACAAGCTAGTATTTCTTAAGGGCAAAAAACGGGGGAGAGGAGAGAAGCATTCTGTTTGAAATGAAAAGAAAAAACACACTTTTAAGATAGCCTTGGCTATAGGCTATATTAAAAATAAGCGCGCAACATGTTTTATATGAAATGCTTCGTAATGTAAGGTTTTATTTAAAAACAGAGGGGGGGGGGAGAGAAAGAGACCAAAAATAAATGAAATAGTTTCTTATGTTAGAGCGCCCCCTACACAAGTTTTGACGCGTGTCCTGCACAGTTACAGTGCACGTCTCACGTCTGTCACAAAATACACTTGAATACAATACTTTAATTTGTAAGATCACGCTTTTTGAATAAAGATTTTGATCTAAGAGCAGAAATTTAACGAAAAACAAACTAAACTAAACGTTTTTGCAGTGTTAATTCAGCACAATAAATCAAAACGAGAATACATTAATATGCATGAAAAGAAAAGCCAAAAATGTGGAGCAGACCTACCTCCACCTAAATCCCCGAAGGCAACCATGTAGAAATCTAAACATGAAAAGCGTGATGACAAAGTTACTCGAGTTGCTGATTGTAATCTGTGCATTTTCATTTTTTATAGCTTTGTACCTAGACCTGTATAAAAACACTTTTAATGGGTCACTTGACTTCATTGTCCCCACAAAAGATCCCTTTATTCAAAAAGGGCCCCGCTTACACTTACAAAAAACATATGGTCCTTTTCTTCCCTCCGCAACCTCTTTTCATGCACCTCCTTCAAAACTGCAGAGCACGGAGAAATCCGACTCCTCTCTGGAACTGCGACTCTTATTTTGAAAGGGACGCCTGGGGCAGAGGGAGAGAGGAGGGGCCGTTTCCTGAGAGTTATTTACTTTGAGCCAGATGATTAGTTCTCTGGGAAGGATGGACTGTAGCATTGAATCAATTACAGGTTGCTATTGCAGAGGCGCATTTGTGTGAGCGGCCGTGGAGCAGGACGGAGGAGCGCAGCACAAGGGAGAGGATTACTACTGCTTTACAACTAAGGACCCTTGGGGTGAATTGGAGTATTTTACAAGAGCTTGGCTATTCAATTTTGGTTGTTCTTTTATCAAGGGGAAAAAACAAAAGGATTAAAAAAGGTATTGTATGAGTAAATTGGTTTAGTTAGTTTCATTTGTTTCTTTTGTGTTTTCTTTCAGCAAAGTTCCTCGAGACGCTGTAAACTTTGGAACCATTGAGTATAATTGCATGAAACTCAAGATTTAATTGTCCAATTATCCAATTATTACATTAATTATTATAATTTTACTATTTCTGAGATTGTTAAAAAAGTAGACATCCCTGTATCAAAATTACCTTACTTTAAAACGTGGATTTTTATTTTTTAAAATGGCACATACACCATTCATTCTCATCTTGGAAAAGATTTTTCCCAAATTAGATTTTTTTGAAAATTCTGCATTAAAGAGAATTATTCCCCCCCCCCCATGGAGCCCTAATTTCATTTATTTGAAAGCCCGGTTGTTCTGGATCTCACTGCGGTGTCGCGCAGCTGGGGGTGTCTCATCCTGTGGAGTGGCATCTAATGGCAAACACATTTCAGACGGGATTCTGTCCCCCCCCCCATATTTGAACGGGACGCTCATTGACCATTCTGGAATACCATGGTGGATTATTTTGCAGGACGTTTTTTGTGTGTGTGATTGAAAAGCATCGTTTTGGAGTTCGTGGAAAACTTTTTGCCGCCTTCTCCGTTCGAGTCAGAGTCAATTATGCGAATAAGGGCACGCTGAACCAACATTCTCAATGGGGAAACGTTCTTTCACATCTGGATTAACTTAATGCAATTTAGGCACTGTGGACTCGTAAATCAAAAGCTGATGGACTGTTGCTCAAACGTTGGACTGTGCAACAAAGAAGTAAAATTCACCCCAAATATTCATTTTTTATTTACATGGATCTGTCTTGGATCTCTGCATTGAGTACAGCTGCACAGAGATGCTTCACCGGGCTATCTTAAGACCAGTTTCTTTTATTCCCGTGGAAATAGCTTTTCGCATATGAGTTTGCGTGAAGTAACAGGGTGTTGGAGGACCCTCGTTCAGCTGTTGCCCGAAAGTGTCAAGCGCAGCCGATCGGTTGTGTTTGGCAGCCAGCTGCGCATCCGTGTGTGGGCGCCTGGATGTGGAGATTCGCGGAGAAGTTGCGCTGGAACGAGTAAAATATGCGCACCTTTGGACATATTTTTGACTGTCATTTCTGAAACTTTGCCAGACATCTCTCGGCAATCTAATGGATAAACGGACTGTTACAAAAAGTTCGACCAATAAGCTTTACGCAACAGCCCCGGATCCACCAGGCGTAATAAGCTCGGGAGGACTGAGATGAGCAAACGGCTGGGCTGTAAAAACAGACATTACGGCTGTTTTCACTAAGTTCTAACAACACTTTGAAGTAGATCTTGCTGCACCAAAACACATTTCTGTTGCAAGACAAACTATAGACATGCCTTAAAATAACTTAAACCAAATGTTGGCTATTTTTCAGAGGTTCCCAAAAATAATTGTAGCTATTCGGGATAATTTGGCTTAGCTGACCACTTCAAGTTAAACGGGACGGACTGTCTGCTGAAGCGGTGATGGAACCCAGGGGTCCGACGATCAGGCAGACAGAGATAAAACAAAGACGCGCGGAATGTCTGATTAGAAACACACGACAAGCGCTAACCAGTGACAGAACAAAGAATGCGCTGTAGGAAACATTTTTAATTTGATTTAGAATATTCAGTTTGGGCATATTCAGTTTATCAAATTAACGTGTATATTCATTTTATACAGAAGTAATATATATTTTTACAAAATTAATGTAAAATTGGTTAAAAAAAGACACATTTAAATAAGCAAATCAAGCATTAAAAATCCTAATAGCTTTAGATTTTCACATTTAGAACAATAATAAAACTTCCCTTTTGACTATAAACATTTCTTGACTGTTCTTCCTGTGGTGGTCTGTGTGCTTCAGAAAAAGTGGTGTCGTGTCTCCTCCTAGTGGTCAAATAAAACCAAACAATCTAAGCTGTCCCTTAAGAAGCTGGCGTCAAAGTGCTGATTGAACAGCGTCCAACGTCTTAAAGAACTTAACTGTCTTGGCGCTGATTGTTTCCAAAACGTTTTGCTGCCGAGGATTCAATAGTCTCTTCAGACTACCTGAGCTATTACTAACCTGAGGTTCATTTTTTTACAACGAATTGCCCTCTAGAGATCACTACAATAAAGCATAAAACTGACACTGAAATATGCTTTTCATTTTTCAGAAAATGACTCACTTGTCCTTCTTTTCATGTTGTCCTAAAATATTGTCATGTTTTTACTCATAACGTGTTTTTCTGGCCTCATAGTTGAGCACAATTTGAGGGACCATGGGAATTCTGGAGACACATCTCGTTCTTGGGATTGTCTTACTAGGAGTGTTCACAGGTATGTGACTTTAGGCAAAAACATAGAACTTCTCTATTATTTCCTAATCAAGTTTTTAATTGGTTAGTTAATGAAAGTTGTATTTTCCTGTAGGTGTTTCAAAGGCATGGCTCACTTTGAGTTTAAATAAAAGCGAATTCCTACTGAAACCTCACTCCGAATTCAACATCACTTGCTCTGGAGAGAGGACGGTTACCTGGGCTGAGCCATTACCGGATAATGTAAAATTGCTGTCTGGAATTAATCACAGTACTCTGGTGATCACTGACGCTACGGTCGACAACACACGTGACTACGTCTGCTTTTATGAGGATCAACAGGACAATGCCCTTGATATCTACATTTTTGTACTAGGTACATTTTTACCATGTTAATGGAATGTATATAAAGAGTTCATGTAGCTTGAAGTGATAGTTCACCCAAAAATGAAAATTCGGTCATCATTTACCCTCCACGTCACGTTAAACCTGTATGAATTTCTTTCTTACGCAGAACACACAAGAAGATATTTTGAAGAATGTTGTTAACTGGTTTTGTGTCCATACAATTGACGTGAATGGGTGCCGCTGCAGTTCGGCTACCAGCTTTCTTCAAAATACCTTCTATGCAATTGTCAACACAAAATGTGCTTAGAGTAACTGTTTTTGTCCTGCTTCTCTCCAAAGATCCCGAGATGCCATTTGTTCCCTCCGTCGAGATGGACTATACAGATGGGATCATCCCCTGTCGCGCTACAAATCCACATTCTCATGTGATTCTCAGAAACATGCAAAACGGTGATGAGGTTCCTGCTATGTATGACCACAAAATGGGTTTTATCAGCTTGTTTGCACCAGGTCCCTACACCTGTGAGACGAGAATCAACGACAAGGCAGTGCAGAGCATCGTTTATAATGTGCCAGATGAGACCGGTAAGCAATGTGGGCGTACAATCATTAAAGATAGAGTTCACCTGTATTTCAATTTGCATGTTTAGGCTGTTCAAACGGCAGTGTAGATTGTTGTCACAAACTGTTGGATCTAAATATATGAGTTAAGTTTCAGCATATGCAAAACATCATACTTTTTACATTTTTTTATTGAAGGATATGTATCCTAAGTACAAACATTCATCTAACAGTAACATCTTAACAATCAGACATTAGTGAGTAGTGTGCTTTGAATGATTGTGTTTTTATTACATGATGAAGACGATGATGAAGATGCACAGCAGGACTTCTACATTCACCTGAGTGCCAGTATGGAGGTGTTGACAGAGGGAGATGCTTTTAATCTCACCTGTGAGACTCCACCTGGAGAGGCTTTCCGCCAGAAGTGGCTGCATCCACTTGAACAGGCGAGTCTTTATTTTTTCTTTTTATTTCAGCTTGTAAATTTTAAGCAAAATAAGTTAATTCCAGAACTGAAGACGTACATTGTTATACTGTATGAAATGATGCTTAAGAGAAGCAGAGATGTGTTCTGGGTCCATCACTCTTTGCATAACAGTTGGAGCAATGCAAAAACATCGGCTTCCAAGGTAAAGAAAGCTGAAAGGAAAGAAGTGACACTGTGTACTCTGACCTGTGACCTACATGTACAGGACAGATGGTTGTTTCTCACCTCTGTTAGTTACTTGGACTTTTACATTGAAGAATTTAGCAAACACGTATCCAGACTGACCTGCGGTGCATGTGTGTTTCCTGGTTTTTCTATGTAATACTGATTTGTAATACTCTCTCCATCTCTCTCTTTTCAGGCCAGTGATGCTGTAAGTATGAAGTTTGTTTTCCCAGACAAAGTCCAGTACATCCTCAACATCCCAAAAGCCTCCGTGATTGACAGCGGACTTTATGAATGTGCTGTTACAAACCTATTCACTGGACAAACCAAATCTGTCAACTTGGGTATCACAGTCCACGGTATGTGCCTGACTGTCTCAACCCTTTACACTCCGCACACCTCTGCTTTAACCATTAAAACCAGTTAGAAAAGAAAAAGAAAAGTAACGCAAAGAACAGATGTGGTAGACAATCAATCAATGTTTTTCATTCTTTATTTTTCTTCTGGGCTTCAGATAGCTTGTTTGTGGAAGTTATATCCAATGGCATTGGGCAACTGGAGACTGCTTCGCTTCTGGATGAAAAAGAGTTCACTATTTACATTGATTCTGACCCCGAGCCAAAGGTCATGTGGTTCAAAGATGGCCAACCGTTGGATAACAGATACATCTCCTCCAAGACTACACATCTGGAAAGCCTCAGGTAGAACTACAACATTGTGGCTCATATTTATTTTCATTGCCCATTCAAATGTTATAAAACAAGCTTATACTCCTTATGTTTGGGTTACATTACTTATTAAACAAAAAATATAAGAATATACTGGAACATAAAATGTAATTTATTAAATTGTCCCTGTTCTTCCAAAACCTTGGATGTCCAAATTCACTGTTTTTGGGAAATGAATAAAACACTGTACTTTTTAAATGATTAAATACTGTGTTGTCAAAGTTGACAAGCACTTTTTAATACTTTTTATTGGTAAGATATTTGCAAAACCCAGTGACAAACAAAAGGGTGGCTAATAATAATACATTTTTGGGCAAATAATAAAAAGCATGAAATATTGAGATATGAAGTTTTAAAAGGACAGCAGCGAAATGATACATTTTCATATATTGGAACATATATTTTCAATATATGCTGCAATTGCTTTCAATTTTCAATATAATGTAATATTAACAATGCATAATTGTTTATATTTATTAAATGATATCAGATATTGACAGTTAATAAGAAATATAAAATGTCGGCTGATCTTTCCTTTTCTATTCAAGGTATGAGAACATTTTAGTTCTCCGTCATCCAACAGAGGAGGACAGTGGCATCTATGAGATCGTTGCGTCTATTGGCTCCAAGAGTTCAAAATTTTCATTTAAATTGCTGGTAGAAGGTTGGTTCAAGCCTATTAACCAATAGGATTATATCAAATTAGAAACGTACTTGTTCTTGTAAAATAAAACTGATTATATACCATTTATGGTGTTTTGTACAGATTTTACTCCAGTGTTGCAACAGTCTGTACTGGCTCCAGTCATGTGGCCCCGGAGAGATAGCATGGAGGTGTCTCTCCACTCCACCTTCCGACTCACATGTCGAGGTCAGGCGAAGCTCACCTGGCAAAGTCCTTTTGAACTTCACGATGAGACTCATACTGAAAAGAAAGGACTTTATATCTCCACTGTGTCTGTTGACAACGCGACAGCCGCCCACACTGGAGAGTACATTTGCTCTTATGACACCAGTGACACAGACGCAGAGGAGAGCACCATCTACGTTTATGTGCCAGGTAATAAAGTGATCTTCAAAAGCATTTTGAACTTACATCTTAAGGTGTACTGACCATGGATTTCTTTCATTTCGATTCGGCAAAATGCAGATCCAAATACGCCGTTTGTCCCATCCCTGACCTTTTTTGATAACCACGTGCTGTCGAATCACAACGAGATGGAAATCCCGTGCCGTGTGACCGACCCCAGCTCCAGCGTCTCCCTGGTTCACAGAGAGACCGATCAAGTCCTGTCCAGTGCCTATGACAGCAAGAGAGGATTCGTGGGCCGCTTCAATGCCGGGACGTATGTCTGCAGGGCTCTCATCAATGGACAGGAGCATGACAGTATAGAGTACATTGTTCATGGTTGGGCAGGTGAGATGAATAAATGTGTCAATAACTTTCTTGAAGGGGTTGATTTTGCCCTAAATTATCTACATTATTGTCATTGCCTCGTTCATTTACCATATAGAGAGTTGTGTTTATGGTAATTTGTTGAGGAGTAATGAATAAAATACAGAATATATTCAGAAATAGTAGAGGTTGTGGGTTTCGTTCTCATATTCACATGACCTCAACCATAATATTGCACAACCCCTCTGCACATACTGCTCTTTGTGTTCGAGATTTGAATGGCTAGAGGCAAAAATGAATGTTGACTTCATTATGTTATCTCAGTGGGCCCTGAGCTGAGGGTTGAGCTGAAGGCAGAGAAGAAAGCTCTGCTGGTGGGTGAAACCATCACCGTCGAATGTGTGGCCAGAGGCAGTGAGATGTTGGAGGACCACTGGAAGTACCCTGGAAAACTGGTGAGTTACACAGCTCAAAAAGGGAAAGATTTTACAGTAATGCTGCTTTTTAACTTCACCCACCTGTGTTTTTTTTAAATGATAGCGTCAGAATTTGGGATTATTTTAAACTAGGGTTGGGAATTGCAAATTGGAATCAATTGGGAATTGGAATCAAAAGGCTAGGAATCGGAAATTCAATTCCTGTGTGCATATTTTCAGATATTTTCATGTGTTCACTTGTGATATAGCACAGGAACCACAAATTAACCATAGTTTCATTTTATTAAACTAGACTAACCATCATGTAGTTAAACTATGGGAATAAAAATTGTAATAAATCCGACAAAACATGGTTGCTATGTGTATATATACACACAAAAAACGGTGCTCATATATATATACAGGTTGATTTCTGAATGTTTTACATCAACTGTGGAATCAAAACTTGGAATCGAAATTGATCAAATTCAAACGATACCCAACCCTAATTTTAACAAAAACTTGTTGTTATTTAACGTTATTTAAAGTACAATATCCATACAGTTTTTTTTACTTTCAACTTTCAACTTCGATTCAAGCCACAGAATATATCAAAGTTCAATAATTGTGCTTTTAAACAAGTAGGACAACCTCTGATCTGTTTTTATGATAGTAGTTAAATATCTCGCTCTCTCATTCTTTCTCAGGCGGATCGTGGGACAAAGACAGTGAAGGAGAATAGGAAGGATCTTGAGATCCACTATACACTAACCGTGACTAACGCCTCTCCTAAAGACAGCGGAGTCTATGCCTGCTCCATCACTGACATTTCAAGCAATGACAGCCAAACCAAAGAGCTCACCATCACCGTCTATGGTACCTACAGCGATTTTACACTTACTTTAAAGAGTAATATGCATCCTTTTTAGTGACCGCTGTGTGTGAATGCTAACCCTAATGGTTTTTGTCTGCAGAGCGTGAGTTTGTCTTTATAGATCCAGTGTTTGGTCCAGTGGAGACCGTTATGCTGGATGAGGTGCCGGAGTTTAGGATTAACATGGAGTCATTACCCGCCCCCAAGGTGACATGGATAAAGGACGGCTCGGTTCTGGGAAACATAGCTGCGGAGATCAGCACCAGCCTTGTGAAAACCGGCGAGACCAGGTGACAACAACTTTCCTCTTACCAACCTCACATCTTCCCTCTTGAATGTGTTGAGTTAAAGCTTTTGTGTTACGTGTTCAGTTACCAGAGCGTGTTGACGTTGATCAGAGCTAGATCAGAAGACAGTGGAAACTACACCATCAAAGCTCAAACAGGCGATTTGACAACCAGCCACAGTTTCTACCTTCAGGTTAAAGGTGAGACATCCTTCTTTACCTGCAGGCTGACTCTGATATTTGTTTGTTTACGTTCGTTTGCATGTGTTGGCTTTGGCCTCTTGCTTGCTGTCTGTTTGTCTTGGTGAATCTCTGCATCTTCACTCTTTTACGTACATTTGTTTATGTTTTTTTTGCTGTCAACTGGAGGATCTTTTTTGAACATTGTGTCGCTACATGCAAGCAGCATTTTCACGAATAGGGTATTGCACGAAACGAGTTTGAAATAAGATAAGATTAAGAAAAATAAAGGTGTCACAAAAGACAATAACCATGATATTGTAAATGATTTCTGTCTCTCTGTCTCCCTACTCTCATATTTTAAATGCGATACATTGGCCAAAAAGAGAGAAAACACTAAATAAATAAATAAATGAATGACAGATATCATTATTTATTTACAATATTTACAAACACATTATCATGATTTTTTTTTACCATGATAATCATGTGGCGAAAATGTGATATTGTGACAGGTCCAATAAATATTTAAACATTTTCAATAAAATGATCATTAAAAAGAAGTGTTAAAACCGTATTGTTTTATGTTTTATTTATAATTTATTGACCTTAGAAAGTCCATTTAAATGTTTTGTTTTCTATTCAGTTTTTCTATTTAGTTTTTTGCAATTGTAATTCAGTTAATTTGTTTTTTTATGAACATTAGATAGAAAATCACATTTAACAGACTAATAAAATTAAAAACATTAAAAACACTGCCAGAATGTTAAGGTTGCAAATGTAGCCTAAATAAATTGTCATTATTTTCTTTCTTGTTTTCCTCACTTTGGATAAAATCTTCTGCTAAATGCCTAAATGTCATTTAGCAAGGTCTAGTGTTTTATTTTTTTTATGTTTCTTATAAATTTGTAATTTGTTTGTGAAATTATAATTTGTCTGTTTTCTCTTCTAGTTCCCCCTGTGATTTTGGACCTGATGGATGTCCACCATGGCTCAGCTACAGGTCAGGCTGTGGTGTGTACTGCTCGCGGCTCACCCATCCCTGAAGTCGACTGGTTGATCTGCAAAAACATTAAACAGTAAGCAGACGTCCTTGTTGTTTTGTGTATCTATCTTTTTTATCTCTTTTTGACATGTTAATGACATCATGACAACCTTATTCATCTAACCTGTGTAATAACCCGACAGCTGTGCCAACGATTCCTCCCAGTGGTTGCCACTTCAGTACAACTCCACAGACATCAAGGTGGAATTAAAAATGGATGACGACAACAACATTGCCAGTCAGGTCATCTTTGGCCATCTCGAAAGCACGGTTGCCGTGCGTTGTCTGGCCAGGAATGACATGGGCGTTGTTGCACGGGAAGTGAAGCTGGTGTCAAATGGTAAGAGACCTGATGTACTCTATGACTGCTTAATTGTTGATTCTGTAAACAAGTCAGTTTAAGGCATTCATTCACATGAGAATCTTTCAGTCTCACCGTGTTCCATGAGTTGACAGTGTAAACAAAGGCAGAAGCTGATTTGAAACTCATTTGAATCCCAGGTGTACAGTTTATTTAAGGATGAATTTTGAGCACAAGAGAAGGTCTGCTTTGAGGTTATGTTTTGATGGTTGACTTGCCCATTAGCTGTTTTCAGGAACAGTCCGAAACGTTTGCGATTCTCTTTACTGTGATTTGTGTGTGTGCCTGTATAGCGTATTGCCTTTAAACACACAATGTAACTTTACATCAGTCTTTACATCTGTTAGCCTCATTTCCTAACCGCTGATGTTTTGCCAGTCTCCCTGTGTAGTTTGTATGTGATAGATTCCACAGGTGTGCCGTCCACCGCTTTTAGAAACAAATCCATATGTGTTTACCTTAGTTTCTGTAGGCAGGGGTTGACTTACAACATAATGAATTGCTCACACTAGTAAATTGATTAGTATGGCATATGAGAGTGATGGAGTTTCAAACAGCAATTTTGAAACATGTTGTACAAACACTGTACAGCTATTATGATTTATGTGAAACACTTCAAACCAAACAATCAGTCTGTAAAGTCAGTAAACCATTTAATATGACCTCATTCTATAATTGTAAATACATTTGACTCATATCATGTCATGTTGTATCATATCCTTCATCTTCCACCCTCCACCTCCTCACTGCTGCTCATGGTGTGTTCAGGTCCACATTCGGAGCTCACTGTGGCCGCTGCTGTTCTGGTGCTGCTGGTCATTGTCATCATCTCACTCATTGTGCTGGTCATTATCTGGAAACAGGTACTTACTCATTCATCCATTCACTCACGCACGCACGCACCAACACACTCACAAACTTGCTTGCTCAGTCACTCATACGTACGTTACTCAGTACTCAGACATCCACAAGTACTCAGATCACTCTTTCATTTACTCACTGATTCTTTCCTTTAGTTGTGTGTTATTTTTTGAGACTTTCCTCCAATATCTGTGAGCTCAATAACCTGAGAATAACTCTCTTTACACCATGTGCTTCACAGAAGCCACGTTATGAGATCAGATGGCGTGTCATCGAGTCTGTCAGTCCCGACGGTCATGAGTACATCTATGTCGATCCCATGCAGCTTCCCTATGACTCCCGCTGGGAGTTTCCCCGGGATGGGCTTGTTCTCGGTGAGTCAGCCCTACGTGATCCTGTCCCGTGGTTTCAGTGTTTACACCGAGTGAAAGTGACACTGTGTTGTGGTGTTGTTGTGGGCTTGTCCTAATCAGACATCGCAATCTACTCAGGAGATTTTATTCATGGAAGTGTTTTGTGTGGTAACTGTATAGAGTGATTGGTTTTTTTTGACTTAGGCATCAAACACAGTCTTGCACTAACAGGAAACCACTGCAGTGATGCTGAAAGTTACTGAAAGCACTTTGTGTTTTGCATACTGTCTTACGCTTTATGTTTCTGTGGTCCTCTGGTTGCATGCAAATGAGTTTGCGTATGTGTGTTTGTATTGCAGGTCGTGTCCTCGGCTCAGGAGCGTTTGGAAAGGTGGTGGAAGGCACCGCTTATGGGCTGAGTCGTTCTCAACCTGTTATGAAAGTGGCTGTGAAAATGCTTAAACGTGAGTTGATCTTAACTAGTAGTTTCAGTTTTTATCAGTTTTAATATACAGTAGTATATGGGTAATTCCATGAAGAAATCTAGTTTTTAACCAAAGGTTTTTACTACACTGATAGCACAAATACCCATGTCAAATCTCTTTTAATGTTTTTAAAGCATTTTTTTTATGTCTTGTAAGTGCCATTTTCAAGCTTGTCACATCCATAATAATGGTCCATATTCCTCATGAATGGACACGTAAAAATTACAGTAAAGAAACTATATGTTTTATGTTCTATGAAGAGGCATCCCTTCTCTATTTGTCAGGTATTATTGCTTCTGGTTTGAACATTTTAATTCACAGAAATCCTACAAAGTTTGTTGTCTCTCCGAAAACCGTGTTCTTTTTTTGTCACATCCATAACGCATGTTTATTTCACTTTTTTAAAATAGAAAGCTTGTGAATAGACTGATATTTTTCTCATATTTTGACTTTATCAACAAGGGTTTAGTCAAATATAAACAGATGGTTCAGTATATTGGTAACAAACACATTCTCTGAGTGTTTATATGTCACATCCATAACGCAAAATGTCACACACATAACACTGGAATTGCTCATTTGTTATTAAAAGCACATTTTTGTTAAAGTTTTCACTAGATTCGCTAAATGGATAATTCATCGGTTGGTTAACATGATCGGTTTCTTCCTTTCTCAGCAACGGCGCGCTCCAGTGAGAAACAGGCATTGATGTCAGAGTTGAAAATCATGACCCATCTGGGCCCTCACCTAAATATTGTCAACCTGCTGGGAGCATGTACCAAATCAGGTGAAAATACTCACATACTGTGTGACTGTAGGGTGGTGTCTTCTTGGTTTGGGTTTTTTATTGTGTGGTTTTTTAGCATGAAGAGTTAAATGTAATGTTTAACTCCTGCTTTTAGACATTTTACAAGTCTCTGATAAGATTAGAACAGTTTTATCACTCTCTGTCACTCTTTATTTTAATGCTCCATCTTTCAGGGCCAATCTACATAATCACAGAATATTGTTTCTACGGAGACCTGGTGAACTACCTTCATAAGAACAGAGATGGGTTTCTTAGCCACCACACGGAAAAGGGCAAAAAAGATTTAGACATCTTTGGCATCAACCCAGCCGATGAGAGCAGCAGGAGGTCAGCAACTTGATGATGTCACACACGCATTACATGTTCTTACTCACGATTCTCTCCCCTGCGGGTCTTGATTCCGTGAATCATTATTTCTGCGTGTGTGTGTGTGTATGTGTGTGTGTGTAGCTACGTCATCCTGTCGTTCGAGGGGAAAGGCGATTATATGGACATGAAGCAAGCGGATACCATGCAATACGTTCCCATGCTGGAAATGAGCGAAGCCTCGAAATACTCGTCTATCCAGAGATCCGATTACGACCATCCGCCCTCTCAAATACAGTTCAATGGTAAAAAACAACGTTGTTTTCCTTGTTCTGTTTTCTCATTTTAAAAAGCCAAATATTTAAGGAATTTTCTGATTTATGCTGTCATACCCTCATATCCTCACACAAAGTTATTGTGTGGCTTCAGTAGAAGCTCTGAGTTTTGGAGCATTACATAAAAAGTTATGGTCACTAGATATAAAAATGTGTTTACTGCACATTTGGTTTGGCCTGCAATGGTCTGGTTTGGCTTGACTGGTAGTTTTAAAACACACACATATACATACACTTAGATGTTTAGCTAGCAGAGAGGTCCACCCATTTGACTGCATTCTAAGCACCCTACAATTACAGAAGGTAATTGTAGTACAGACGTCTTAATGCATACATCTGCCTACCATGAGACTGCAACAATTGATTTCTATGGATGCAAGACAAACATGCTTGTGCTTGTGTGTGAACAACAGACAGTGAAGTCGAGAACCTTCTCTCAGATGACACCAATGAAGGTCTGTCGACGCTGGATCTTCTCAGTTTCACCTATCAGGTGGCTCGAGGGATGGAGTTCTTGGCCTCTAAGAATGTAAGTTAAATCCTCTCTGTCTCTCTTTAGATGTAATTGCAGGATTAGCGTCCATCAAGTTCATAAACATGTACTCGAAAACACTTTGATCTTGCCCATACATGAAGTTCAACATCATCTGTCCAGACATAACATTTAGACTTTAAAGCTCCTGGGTGATTCTGGATGTCCTTGCAGAGGAGGTGATCTAATGACAGGTTTCTGTGTTTGAAAAAATGCCTAGCTCTTGTGGCTGTACGGTTTAAATATATAGAATTGAGAGTTATATTGAGATTGAGAGAACTCGCTTGGTCTCTCGTAGGCTGAAGCATTTCAGGAGAGAAGCCAAGCGTTTAAAAAAGGAATATAATGTTATTACAGTGTTATTACATGTTATTACAACGTTGTAACATGAGAATATAGCAGGCATTCATTACAATGTTGTGTTTAGACCATGGCAACAGTGGGTTTACCAAATTTCATCTCACAGAGATGGATTTTTTCGGCCACCCTTGAAGAAAGAGTGGGAAAGAAGGGAATATGGCATGAAAACATGGTTTCAATGAATAGAAATAGAAACAGGGAAATAAATAAGTTGACCACATCATACAACAACATTTCAATATCATTTAGCCTACTACAAAAAAACGAAACCTCTAAACACACACAAACTTGCTCACTTCTTTCTCTTTTTCTTACAGTGTGTGCACAGAGACTTGGCTGCTCGCAATGTCCTGCTATCTCAAGGCAAGATAGTGAAGATATGTGACTTTGGGCTGGCCAGAGACATCATGCATGATAACAATTATGTCTCCAAAGGAAGTGTGAGTGCCGTCTCTTATAATATGTGTAGTGGAAAGTAAACGTGCTCTTTTTATTATAAAGGATTGAAAGGCTTTGTATGAGTATACATGATAATACATAATATATGCTAAATAATATTTTATCTCACATTCACAGACCTTCCTTCCAGTGAAGTGGATGGCTCCAGAGAGTATTTTTGATAACCTGTACACTACATTGAGTGACGTATGGTCTTACGGCATCTTATTGTGGGAGATATTTTCTCTTGGTATGTTTCATTAGACTGCACACTTATTTTATTTATTTTTTTATATAATTTTTTTAATTTAATTTAATTTTTATTTTTGTATTAAACATATTTTAATATATAACAAATGTAAAGCCCTGTATAATGTGTTTTTTGTTGTTGCTGTAGGTGGGACTCCTTATCCAGGTATGGTTGTCGATTCCAGCTTCTACAACAAGATCAAGAGCGGATTCCGAATGACAAAACCCGAGCACGCCTCTGATCATGTGTACGCTTAAACTCTAAATTAAAATGACTTGTTTGATATGTTAGGCTGGAGTTGCTGATGTCTGACTGGTGTGTTTTATCCGTATCTTTAGCTATGAGCTTATGATGAAGTGCTGGAACAGTGAACCAGAGAAGAGACCGTCCTTCCACAGCCTGAGTGAGACAGCAGCCTCCCTGCTGCCCTCTGGATATAAGAGGGTAAGGACACAAATCTTTACCTTAACAGGATTTTGGTTACTTCTCTTTCTGTTTGCAACTTTTCAGTTGGGCTTTTTTGTGTGGTTGGTTGATACGATTGGAAACCTTACTAAATAAATAAAAGAAATTTTTCATGTTGTTTACCCCATTCCAAAACTTGACTTTCAGTCTTAGAAAGTTCATAATAGTATAAAAAGGTTTGATTTCTACAAATTATGTTTGCACACATTATGCCACTCAATCGTGGTTTCATTTCCAAGGCTTTCTCTTGATTTTGTTTAATAAAGTTGTACCGAAAGTAGCCTTAAGGATAGAAACACCCATAAATGCAAATAAATTTGAGTAGAAGATTCCATCTTGTTTTTCCTATTCTCTTTCGCTCTCGCTGTCTCTTCTTCTGTGCCATAATAAATGGGCCCAATGAAACTTCGGTGGAAATGACTTCCCACTTCCTTTAGCTTAAATGCAGTGTGTCCGTGTTGGCTTTGAGGCCTCATCTACGTGTATGTCTTAACTGCCAGACCGCTAAGAGAGATTAGCGCACCAGCGCTCCAGCTGGCTAACGCCCCGGCAAGCAAAACCCAGCAGTGCTAATGACCTGAAGCGTAGAGTTAACGTCCGCCAGCTAGCCATAATTGCTCTATTAAACAGACACCACACATGCTACTTCAAAAAACTGTTTCCCAGAGACACATGGCACAGGCCATAACTAGCTCCTGTTATAGCACCTTTGGCAGGGGTGTGGTGGGAAATGCGGTTCTTAATGTGCCTCCAAACCCTCAAGTAACAGAACGTTTGCCGAAATGGGGCAGAACTTTGGGGTGAGCTGCGTTTATGGTCACCTTGAATGAAACCCAAGTGCAACCACCTGAAGTGATATAATTCCATTTCCTTAACTATGATGCACTAAGAGACACTGTGGAACGTATGTGTATATCTTAATATTAATATTAAAATCTTTTTGTATTTTGATGTGTGTGCAGAGCTATGAACGTGTGAATCGTGACTTCCTGAAGAGCGATCACCCTGCCGTGACCCGAGTGCAATGCGTCGACAATGAAGATGAGTACATGGGCGCGCTCTACAAAAACCAGGGCAAACAGAAACATCGTGAGAGTGGCTTCGATGAACAGAGGCTTAGTTCTGACAGTGGTTATATTATTCCTTTGCCGGACCTTGACCCGTTTTCAGACGAAGAATACGGCAAGAGGAATCGCCACAGGTAACCTACCAACTGTATATTTTAGTTTATAGTGTTGTATTTTAAATGTTTGTTTTAATATTCTATAGACGGTTTCATCGAACGCACATGACTTGCTAGCCCGAAGTTAATGATTAATATGTTATTGTATATTAATAATATTAAATTAAATTAAATTAAAACTACTCAACAGTTATTGACTCTTTGCGGAGGTCTACCGAAAGTTACGTTTGGGCAACATAACGTCTGTTTTTGTTGTTGCTGCTGAAACCCTCTATATTCCAATAAATATATAAATATATTTACTAAACTTTTATTGCAATCATCTTTTTGTTTATTATTTTAACCCTCGTGTTATGTACACGTTAGCAATGATTTAATGTGTGAGGTTATATTGACCTCACAAATGTTAAAATATTTGATAAATTACTCAAATTATAATAATTTGCACTTTAATATTTGAATTAAAAGAAAAAACATAACTGTTCTTTTCATATATTTATGTTATTATTAGGGCTGTCAAACGATTAATCGCATACAGAATAAAAGTTTGTGTTTACATAATATATGTCTGTGTACTGTGCATATTAATTTTGTATTTATAAAAACATACCCATACATTAAGAAAAATATCAAGTATAACAATAATAAACATTTAAATATCATTTCAATTATTGGTAAATAAAAACAAATACATCTAAATATTTCCTACATGTATGTGTTTGTGTTCATAAATACAAAATGAATATGCACAGTAAACAGATATCTATTATGTAAACACAAACTTTTATTCTGAATGCGATTAATCACGATTAATCTTTTGACAGCCCTAGTTATTATTCATGTATTTTCAAGACTGAAGGTTTAAAAATACATTCTGGTTCCTTTTGCAATTTGACCCCACACATAACAGGAGGGCACTGTTCAATCCATAGTGATTTACTTTCCGTGCTTAAAAGCTTGTAGTCTTTCCTTTGTAGTACTTGCAATATGAATGATTGAATCTCCTCTATCTTTCTGTAGCTCTCAGACATCGGAGGAAAGCGCCATTGAGACGGGCTCCAGCAGCTCGATGACCAAGCGTGAGGGAGAAACTCTGGAGGACATCACCTTGCTGGACGAGATGTGCTTGGACTCAGGAGACCTGGTGGAGGACAGTTTCCTGTAAGAGATGTTAAGAGAGAGACCCTCACAGACAAAAGTAGCGTTTACCAGAAGCCTCCAAGTCAACCGACATCTCTATGCATTTGTCCCTTTATTGTTCCTCACCTCTTTTTCTTGGAGCCTTCAGGAAAAAATTTTGCTGTGTGAATGTCATTGAGCCTATCGTTTTTTGGATTAGACACCGCCCTCTAGAGGTCTGGAGGAATGAGCAGTGTAGCACAAGACTATATGAGCACTCTTGATGGGGACTCGAATGAAGCTAAGACCAACGAGGAGGGGAAGTGGAGGATATACTTATTTTGTGTATCATTTGTGTATGTTTGAAATATGTTTATATGTGTGTGAGAGTGGTTTGAATGAAACTTTGTTGTGATGGGCATTCCAAGCAGCAATAAGCAAATCATATCAAAGACCTGAGTGAGACAACTTCTATCTTCTACAAAAGAAACCACTACAGACAACAGACAGCTCTCACCAGGCTGGACAACTGGGATAAACATGACCTATGGTTGGATCACAACCGTTTTTCTTTCCTCAATATCACAGTTTTGCAGGACTAAGTTTTGTAACTTAAGAAGACCCTGGACTACATATAGGTTTAATGTATCATCAGTTCATATATCGTCTATGTCTGTGTGTGACAGTTTGAAGTTTATTTTTTTACTGTTTAGATAATATGGATATATTATTTGTGAATATTGGGTTGGGTAGGGAGATATTTCGTAGACATACATGAAGTTAATGGCAAGTGTGTGCTGACTTGCGAGTCATTTTTGTGACTTCAACCTTTGTAAGATGCTGATGTTATTTATGCCATCGTGTAAGGCCAAAGGTTTCACCTAACTGTCCATAGGGTATGAACCAGAGATTTCTGTTTTCATAACGTATGTGTCAGTCAGATTTTCTAAGCTATGCCAATGTCACAATCTCTCATTTGTACAGTATACAGCAATATGTGAAAATGTATCTAGCAAGAGCTCTTATGACTCAATACAACATTGAGAAGTCACCTTTCTTAATACAATGGCAAGAATAAGCTGAAATGGTTATTTTTGTTCTATAATTTGGGCATATCAATATCATTTGTCATCTTTTGTGCTCCAGTTTTCAAAGCTTGTACTTCAGTAATGTTGAATTTTTTGAGATTGTTTGAGAAGGGAAATACTTTTATGACAATCAGTGAAATTATCTGCAAATTATATACTAGACTATGCAAGTGCTTTTGGCTTATATGTTTGTTTTCCCCCAGAGTCTGTGGAAAGTTTTATCTTCTTTAGATTGAATTTTTATAAGCATTTAGTCAATTGCAAATAGAGATAATCATGTCTTGGCAGGTTTGATCATTTATTGGCTTGTGAAGATCACCCTTAAAGCAAAACCACAATGTACATTTACACAACCCAAATGCCTGCATTTCAGCCAAATCCTGTACCCTTGAAGCGTCTTGGACACAATATATATATTTTTTTTTACTTTGATGTTATACATCACTGTTCATTGTAAATGTGTATCATTGTATATCACAAATTCAGCATATCACTGCCTTTAACCCCCTCCCCCATTCTTCACCCTCTACTGTGGTATATTCCATGGGCACAACGAGGAGACTATTGCACTTTTTAAAACTCTTCTTTTAAATATTTTAATCTAGCGTTTCTTTGTTCAACTCTTGTGTAGACATTTTAAGTTTTGTCTGTGATAAAAAAAAAAAAGGGGGGTAAATGATGTGATTTTAAAGAGACAGTAGATTGAATGTTTTGGAAGAGATAAAAACAGGAGAGGTATGAAGTATATTCTATGGTAGGCTACAATATGTGTAATTCTAGGCAGTTATTCCCTTAACAGATGTTATCCTTTAGCTATGAAATGCATTATGGCTATGTACATTAAGAAGATTTATATTTCAATAAATGAGATTTAATAATGTATTTTGTGGTAAAGAATTGCTATCTTTTTCTTCAAATTATTTTCTATATTACTGTATGGTTTTCATGCTACGTAACCCCATCATTTAAATTAGATGGTTTATTGTTTTTATTAAAAGTGTTTTAAATACGTTTTACTGGGCATTAGTAAACTGATTTTTCATAATAAATATGAACAAATAGCCTAATTAAAAAAAACAAATAGTAATAACGTAACTTCAAATAGGGCGGGTAAATGACGTTTGCAAACAACCAATAATTACCATTGACGGCATCTTAAGCCAAGCAGCATTCAGCAGCAGCCTACTGCGTCATCTCGACTCAGGTTGCTTAAAAATCGGCTAAAATGGCGATGATCAATGTGTAATTTGCAAGATAAAGATTAATTTTAATAAAGAATGTAAAAAATGTAAATGACCGTTTGAAACGACGAAGAAATGTAAGATGCGGTTTTTAACGTGCAGGTAGGTAAGTAACTTACTGTAGATGTTGGATATGCTCGATGTCCATTCTATTTGTCTTAGTCAGTAGATGGCACTGTTGGATTTGTTGGGTTCAAGTGTTTTGTGCCGTTGTTTGGTGGTTCTAAATATTTTTTTTATAAATTATAATACATTTTGTAAATTCCAATGTTGTTACCATTGACCAAAATAGTGCCTAAAAGTCAACAATTCCAGAGTAATGCCAGTGGTATGTAAAGGTAGGTAGCATACCTTTGCAAAAGTTGTCCAACAAAAATAAACGTGCTTTACTGCGGCAAAAAATGAGCCCCACACTCCTCTATATATTCTTTAATTTGTATTTAAAAGCAGCATTTGGTAAACGTTACAGGCTTTGTAACGTTAAGCTTGCTGCTGTAGTTTGATCATATTGTCACCAGAGGACGCAATCACATCATTTGTTCAGGGGGTTTGTGGCCTGCTATGCTAAAACTATTGTGAGGATATAACACAATTGCAAGATTTGCCAGATCATGGTTTGCTTTCAGTCTAATAATATCAAAAGGTTTCTGTAAGAGATAGATTTAGTGGTTATTTAGTGGATTTTATTTAATAAAATCACTATTTTAGTACAAAAACCATAGTGAGTGCTCCTCTATAATCTAATACTGTATGTGTTTGCACTTTTTCTTGTTCTTTTTAAGCATAGTTTGTTTAAATACAGTTAAAGCTGGAATTCCAGAGGCACCGCCTTTGTATTACCCTGGGATGCCAAAGTTAAACATTAAGTGTGTTTCTGGTTTTACAACTACAGGATATGCAAATATATATGGATTAGAGAAGATAAAGAAAACGGGTGTATGGGTATTTGTCTCTCTTAAAGGGGCAGTAATAGGTAATATTATATATAGGTACTGTAAATTGTTTTTTAAGGGTGTGATTCATTTGAAAGTAGTCATCCCTACACTTTCTTTAAGGTATATAAGAGGACATCCCTGAAGGGTTGTGAGAAATCGGAAAGGAGATTTGCGGTGCTCCGAATTTTGGAATCAGAGTTTTCACATATATTTACTTACAGCATAACACTGCATTATATTTACATTCATTTACAGTGCATTCAGGCTAATGTGTGTTTTCTGGGAATCGAACCCACAACCTTTTGTGCTACTAATGCAATGCTCTAACCACTGAGGCATATAAAAACACATTTTGTGTTTTATTTCACAAAAATCAACACAAAATGTGTTAAAATAAACACATAATGTGTTAAACAGCATAACACAAAGAGTGTGTTAAAAGTAACACATTCTTTTTAAGAGTGTATGTCCTTTTAATTGTTGTTATTATTTATATATGCGTGCTAATATATGAGTTCAGTTTACATTTTAAGATTCAAGACAAACTGCCTTTTGTCATATCCTAGCATAACCTGTCCATCATTTAACTTTCTACTCTAATAATAAGATCATGTTTTTATGAAAAGTGTAAAAAGATTTGCAGTTCGTTTTGAAACTATGCCGGAACAAAATAGACTGTGGCCGGCCGTATTTTTGTCATTTAGATGTCACGCAAAGTAAACTACCCAAATCCTTATTGGTATCCCAAAGAAATCCCAAAATTCACTTTTAACTTATTTTATCCATGACTTTAGACTATCCATGGCTTTAAAACTCTTTATACTGTAATATACAAAGAATTTTCGAAGTTTGTCTTCCATAGAATGGGAGGGGCTTCCAGCAAACCTGTGCATGCGTGCGTGCGTGTACATATGCAAAGCACAAAGCTGTGAGTATCAGTTGACAGTTCTGTGCAAAAGAGGACTCAGTAAGTGACTTCAGAACCCATGTAAACAGGTTGACAAGGGTGTGTGTCGGCTAGAATAATGGAATTAAAGGGATAGTTCACCCCAAACTTTTTATTCTGTCATCATTTATTCAGAATCATTTTTATTCTTACTCACCCTCAGATTGTTCTAAACCTGTATAAATGTCTTTGTTTTGCTAAACACAAAGGAAGATATTTGGAAGAATTTCAGTAACCAAACAGATCTCATCCCGGCCAAATTGTATAACTCTCTTTCTTCCGAGAGTCTAAAAAGGAGATTTTTTTGTTTTTTATGCTATATTGTATCACATTCTTCTCTTCAAGACATCATTGTGAATCAGCAAAAAAGCAAAAAGAAAGCTAAAGAAATATAAACAAATACCAAGAAATATTGTTTAACCTCACAAATACATTTTTGGAATGCAAGTAGAAAGTCGTGTGTGTGAAAAATCATATTTTTCAAATAATAAGACAAATATCTTAGCTTGTCTTAAGCCTGGTGCGCACTGTACACTTTTGGGAACGATTTGGCTCTCTGAGACAAATTCTGAAATTCCTAAAAGATTCCTTAGATCCTAGGCCAAAATCTGTCTTTGATCACTTGTTGCACATGTTCACCAACAGCCAAATAATGACTATTGTGATCCTTCAATAGATTAATCCTTCAATAAAAATTCCTTAAAGGGATATTTCAGAGGCAAATTAAAATGACACAATGTTTTATTCACCCTCAAGGCATCCTATGTGTATATGACTCTTTTCTTTAAGACGAATATAGTCAAGAGTTAATACCATTTATGTTTCTCTTCCAAGCGGTAGAATGGGAGTGAATGGTAAACGTTTTTTTAAAGGTCCAAAAAGTGCATCCATCGATCAAAGAACTGCTCGACACAGCTCTGTGGTCTTAACAAAAGTCTTCTGAAGTGAATCGATGCATTTATTTAAGAGAAATATTCATATTGACAACGTTATTAACGATAATGTCTAACTTCCGGTAACCCTTTGTACTTGTGTCGCGTGTCTGTGTCATTTGCCGGAACAACGTGCTCATGCGCAGCCGAGGGATAACGGACCCCAGTCTGCCATTTTAGCCCAGATCTGTCTACAGATGACATCATCACAGAATAAAGCATGAGCAAGTTCACTCTATAAAAACACAATGTGTGTGGATGAACAGAAGGCATGAATGAGCAAACAAGTGATTTCAACATGCCTTGTAAACTTAACCTCAGCATATGTTTAACACGTTAGGGGTGATGCGTGAGCAGGGTGCTCGAGTGTCTTTGATATTCACATGATCTGTCAAGTGAAGGTTAAAACAACAAAACATAACAATCTTAGGAATAACATCTGGAATTGAATAATATAAAAGCGGACAGGACTGGAAAAAACCTTTGTTTACACAATATTTCAAGAGTAATGCATATCAAAGACTACAAAATTTAATTCAATCCACGGAGAGCAATGAAGTGAAATAAGATATCGGTTTGTTGTGCTCTATGTGAAAAGCGGTGGGGTAGAATTGAATTTATGATGTATTTGGCTGCAGATGCATGTGAAGGATAATCACATTAGTAATCTCTTCAGCTTGTTTGATGCCTAACAGTCTCTCAGGTGTAATTGAATCCTTGGTTTAATAGCGCTGCTCTCTCATCACCTCGCATCGCTTGGCTCGCTACAGAGAATATCGCTCGGAGAGAGTTCGGACGGGCTTTTGTTGTTATTCGTTTCTGGATCCTGCAACCTCCCCGGAGCACATCTCTCATTACCAGCCTGTCTCCATGACCTGGTGCTCAGACGGCTGTTGTTGTTTAAACAGGGTATCGCGTCTAGATTAAAACGCCATATCTGTAAGTGATACCTCAATTGATTTATCACTTAGACAATAATCGCTGCAACGAAATACAAATTGAAAACAGTGGCCAGCAGTATGCTGGGAAAAAGCTCTTTCGTTTGAGATGTGCTGTCTGTAAATACAAAACGTGTTAAATAGAGAGTTCACCTAAAAATGAAATTTCTTTCATTGTATTTTCTCATGTCATTTCAAACATGTATGACTTTCTTTCTTCTGCAGAACACAAAGGGAGATATTTTGAAGAATGTTGGTAACCAAACAACATTGGCCCCCATTGACTTCCATGGTACAGACAGAAAGCCGCTCAACATTTCTCAAAATCCTCTTTTGTGTTTCACAGAAGAAAGTCATATTTATAAAAAATTATTGAATACACTGCTTGCCACTGCTTGGTATGATATTTTGGCCAGATTTCAGCAGGCACCTGCTCTATAAAAGTTGTACCAGGCAGTTGTTACCTAAAGGAATTATTTCTGCCTGACCTAACTCTTAAAATAAGGGTGTAACCTTATAGTCAAGTTGATTGAGTCATATTAAATAATCACGATTTGCATAAAAACAGTTAATTCAGATGAGACCACATGACAATTTGTTTTTACAGTAAGACATCCTTGTGACAATATGTGGAAAAAAACATCAGACTTAAGTACAAGTAAACAACACTATGTAGACATGCAATGAGCACAAGACACGCTTACAGTATATACACACACAACTACCCTGGTGTTTTCTTTTTTTTGTGCTGTAATATAGCTATAAAGTAGGTAAAGAAACAATAAAAGGACTGTTGGGTCTTGTCTTATGACACAAAATCAAGCTTTCTCTATCATGTGAATATGCGCTACAGGCAAAGTAAAAGTCTGCAACAAACAGTCTTTCACACGCAGATACATACAGGGGACTAAAACAATTCAGTTTCACCTCATCATTTTATATAAAAATATTCAAAAGATATTTTGGACTTTACAGAGTATAACTTACATTATAACTAACTAAATGCTCTTTTTATTATAATCAGTAGCCCTACTAGAATTGGGATACATTATGTCTCTTAGCCATAGTCAATTTCTTGAAACATTTTTACATGGTCCTTTCCAACTTTCCTTATTTTGGAAAAGCTACTGGACGTCTCCATTGGGACAGCTATAAAGCAGCTACTATTAATTTATATCAACTATTTTAAACAAACTCTTTTTGTCAAAGGGTCAATAGTTCACCATTAGTTGACCTCTCCTTAATGAGGTTAACATCTTATCAACAGTGACGCCCTGCAGAAAAAAACTCTTCTCTTTCTGCCTAGATTTGTAAACTGTGTGAATTCCTCATGTCAAACTCAAGTGAAAAGTTATTGAGTTATAGTTATAGTTTAGTTCCTAGGGAATAGAGTCCAATTTTGCTTGCCATGTTTTTTATTTTCTCCCTTTCTGTTTGTTCATGTCTTT
The DNA here is from genome assembly GCA_026939265.1 of Oreonectes daqikongensis. NCBI lineage: Eukaryota > Metazoa > Chordata > Actinopteri > Cypriniformes > Nemacheilidae > Oreonectes > Oreonectes daqikongensis. The sequence continues at coordinate 4,178,415 of JAOTQM010000351.1, read as the reverse complement.
CTCTCTTTGTCTTTCTCAATTTTACTCAAACGGACACATACATTGTCTTTTTGTAACCATATCCCCCCACCCATCAACTCCCATATCTGAACGCTATATAAAAAATAGTTTATGCATATTTTTCATTTTTTAGTTCATTTTCACAAATTCTAGGAAAAGGAGTCACCCTTTGAAGAGTTTATATGTTCAATGTTCAATGTTTTGTATCCCTAACATGTAGGCAACATTTTACAGTGTTTTGTAAAGGAACCATTAAGGGTACCACCCCAGGTACAATTTTGTACTTTTTTCTTACAGTGTATAGTTACATTTGTGTCATTGTATAGTTTTGGTGACTTTACTATTATTCTAAAATGTGGGAAATGCTGTAAAAATTATGAATTAAAAAAATTCCTAACTTTTGAACTGTAGTGTACATGTATGTATTTTTCATAAATCAGATTTTTATATGGATTTTCATTTAAACAGACACTACCATCTTTTAATTAAAGTCATTCTCATGTTGCAACCCAACACTGAACATATAGTGTTCAGTCATAGTGTTCATATAGTATTACTCAATAACTTTGGGTGCCACAGAAAGTGTTGTGCTTGAAATTTTTTTCCATCTACCATCTTCCCATTCTTTGTGCTCTTTAAAGATAAAGCTAAAGCAAAGGAATCGCTGACCCTCACCGACAATCAGACCTTAGCAGATGCTTAGTTATCTTCCCTTACATACACCCATACACAAACTTGTCATACTTATCATATAAAATATTAACTCAAAACAAAATTTGTGTGATTTTAGGAATATGAATTTAGAGAGCTTGTAGGTACAGTACTCTTAGTTCTCCATACACCAAGAAAGTAAGTCAGGCCTTTGGCTTTTCAACTGTTGTTGACAGTGTTTTTAGTGCACAAACACTGGTGCTTATTGTTGTGTTCCGGGATGTTGACCCGAGGCTCCTCCCATCCTGAATGATTTATATGTGCGTTTGTGTGCATGAATATCATGTGAGTTCTTATATTGAAGCTGAAGGCAGGGGATGCCTACCCATTGCCCCCTTGAATCTTAATGGTGGACTAGAACTGTGGCTCTATGTGTGTGCATAAATCACAACAACTTTAGTCAATGGCACACTGTATTTTTCCAATTTATACCAGATTTACAGACTCAATTATAATGACGTGCTCTTTTCAAATAGATGGAAATTAGAAAATATAATGTAAATGCTTGAGTAAGTCCCATATATTGAGAAATTATACCTTGCAGCGTTTGCGTCAGTAATGTATGATATTTACATATAGAGTATGTACGTAAATGTTTTTTGAACCAAGATGACTTGTAATTTTTTATAGCAAATGAGATTTATTGTGTATCAGATGTTTCCCCTTAAACAGGGAAGTAATATTTATTTATAGAAGAAATATTCAATGAAGTTTATTAAGAGTATCTATGCAATCAATTAGGATTAAAATCCTAATTATTATTGACTTTTGATTGTATACTTGGCAAATATGAGCTTGTTGAGATCTGTACTGAAGAGGGGAGTTTTAAAAGAGATATTTCAGCCGTTCAGGACTTTAACTGTTCAGCATTCTAGAAGCAAAAGGAGCTCTTAATCTTTTCATGCCTTTGCATCTGCCTGTGTGCAGATGAGCTAGCAGGTTTGGCTCTTACAGTAGATGTCCTCTCTTAAATCTTTTTTCTCTCACACTCTATACACAAATACAGTTGTTGTGATTTTCATCTGTCCATTCTTTCTATTGAACGTAATACAGTAAGTATATAATAATGGAACTAAGTAGAAAATCTTGAGTGGTCTATCTTACTTTGAACTAACCTTTGCACTATAAACTTACTTCTTTTTGGCTTTTTCTTCCTTATGTGTTCTGGTTTTGCTTTGAGATATTTGTCCTATTGGCTCCTCTCTCAAAAAAACGTTTCTCTAATGTTTCTTATACTCTCCACCAAGCCGTCTGCCTTCACTGGCCGGATTTGTTCAACAACACCATAGATTTTAAAAAGAAGTCCAAGTTTCTATTTGATTCGTTTTTTAATATGAAAAATGACCATTTCGATGGTGGTCTATGTTTAATATTGGATTTTCCTAGTTCCACATGTTGTCATAGTTACAACTAAAACATCATATTTTGGATAAGTTCCAGTAGAAACCATATTTTCTTCCATTGATGTTTTGAATAGGGAAATTTCATCATGTATATAATTAAATAAAAAGGAAATCAGATTTACTAATTCATTTTAGGTTTGGCCCACTCAATGTCAAAACATAATAATATTGAGGAGAGCATGTGATCTGTTGCATATTCAGTATGTTGTAGACTGTTTTGTAATGGCATCCCTGTCTGACTGAAACCAGATAAAGAAACCCAGCGTGGTGTTGAGTGAAAGTCATTTTCAATAAGATCATCATGACAGTTTTACAGCAGAGAAATTGTTTTCTGTGCCCCCGTACAGTGGGAACTAACAGGAATTGCGATGGTGTCATTGTGGGCCCATTAGAAGAGAAACACAATTAAAGGAAGCTGCAATTGTGCTATCAGCTATAGTCTGGACCATGTTGTCCTAATTCATGAATCATTGTGGGTATTGAAAATAGGCTCATCAGGCAAGAGTGTGAGAAATTGCTAACAGTATATTGTAAGTTTAGGTCTGTCTGAGTTCAATTATTGTCATTTTGTCAATTATCATTATCAGATTAACAGTTTTCTATCGTTTTCATTGTGTTGCATAATCCTCTTTGAGAGGCATCGAGTCTGCTGTTATTTTAAGAGAATCAATTTTCTTCCCTATAATTTATTGAGTAAACTTGAGCCTTTGTGTATGAACACAAGTAGAGTGCTTGAGTAAATGTTTAACTATAATACAGTTAAATGGTAGATTTGAAATGGGAAGGTTCCTCTTTTTGTATTTTGTCTTTGTGTGTCTATGTGAGTAAGAGGAGAACGAAGAAGACAGTATGAAAAAGAGAAATAAAGAAGAAGTTTTAATCACCTTGCTTAAGCTTTTTCTCTCTGTATTTCATTTTCAAACTGTCCATATGGCAAAAATGGAGATTTCATTATTATCTCAGTTGTTTCTCCAAGATTAGATGGAGACCAAATAAAGACTTTTGTTTAAATCTCCAAACCCCTATGTTTAGATTTATGCAAACACCAAAATCTGTAATCAAACTGAATCATTTCTCATCAAATTATTTAATGTCCTAAATGACTTTGTTATATAAAGCTACACAAAGCTCTTTGGTATCCCTCACAAAGCCTAAAAGGAATTTAAAGATGTTTCATCATCATTATACCAGATGATACCGTCACTGACACCCTACCGATATTCATTTAAATATGACTGTGAGTGATGATGGTAAATCGATGCTCTTAACCGATCTAACCTCCCCCCCCCCCCCAGTAGCCCTCTTCACATTTAGCCTTCCTCATTGTTTGACACTGCATGTAATGGCATCGTTCATCAAAGTTGGGTAATGCTGGTCATTCAAATCTGTTTTAATGCTTGATATTGCTGGTTTGGTTAACTATATTTTTAGCATATAGAAAAAGAAGAAAATTCATGCTTTCCCTTTTTATTGTCACAATTAGACAAGACAGATTATCTGATTATTCTTTGTGGATGTGTACCAGAAGTTAAGTTTGGGCCACAAAAGCGTGCATGCGCATTAACGTTTGTTAATCTTGTTGCATTGAATCCATCTGTATGAGAGGTTCTTTTTTATTTGCATTACAAAAAGGTATATAAAACATTTTTGCAAATAAAAACTACTTCCTCAGTTGTTGTTGTGGTTGTATGTCAACAGGGTCTTGCGTTCACACTTAAAGAACTGAACTTTGACCCCTACATAAGATATCTATAACTATGGACTTTTTATTGAAAGCTATTGACACTTTTCTAGTGCGGAGGTAGTAAAACTGGACTTCCCCTCTCTCACGGCAGGCCAGATGTGTTAACAGCCTTCATCAGTGCAATGCTGACAGCTTTACAATCACCAAAATAAATTTAGACTTGTTAGTAGCAAGCTAGCCATACATGTAAAATTGGAGGAAGCGCTTCAGATAAATGATATGACTTTTGTGGCAAATCATTGAAAGACAACTAATGAACGTTTTTCTGTTACTAACAGAAAATAGTGTTTCATCACAACAATTTGTAAATTGTATTTTAATAGCATTTAAATTTGCATTTAAAGATGTCATCACATTTTCGTTTCATTGCTGAGTGAGATTACATATTTACCAAATGCGTTCTGTAGAACAGTTTGTTCATTTAAGGATACTGTAGACACAACATGATGAATTCAATGTAAGGGGAGCCGCGGTGTATGTAGATAGAAATAACTCATTCTAAGGTAATAAAAACATAAAGCTTCATTATGTAAGATCTGTATACACCTCAAAGACATAGTTATGTATATTATATTGCATTTCTGTCAACAAATCCTCTTAAATATTACACACGGATTGGAAAACTTAATGGTCTACTGGTTTTGAAATATAGGAAATCCTAGAGAATTATTGTTTAATTGCCATGTGTGAAATTATTTATGTGTCAATCAGTCAACATGGCAGGAATAAATGCATAAATAATTCATTTATTAAATTAATTTCTTAGACTTGCAGAAAATGTTCAATTGCAGTGTGTTTGGCTCATGACATATGCAAATATTTCTTTATTGTAATTATTATACATTTTTACGCTGAAATGTCAAGATCCAGTTTTTCTGTGTTTGTTCATAAAAATAATGTTACAGCTTGTTTAAATATTTGGATGTACAAGACACACAGGCTTCTTTTCTCACAGAAATATTTGCTTAGTAACCCCAACTGAAATAACATACAGTACCAGCTACCCATGAGAAATGAGAGGGAAGCACAACCATCTAAACCCTTGTTGTATGGGTGTGAACAATGATGCATCTTGTGCCGTCTGCCTCATGGGCAGGAGCTTTACCCTGGGCAATATGTTCACTGTATCACATGCGCTGGGCTAAAAGAGGATCCCTGACCCAAAGCCTATAACCCAACAGACCTTGCCATAAGCTCTGGAGGTCTAGTGTGCAAAGATTTCGTAAAGAGTGATAGCATTTCTAAATTTAATGCAATTTGTCTGTATACATGAGGTGAAAAAAAATTATATTATCTATCCCATGTCAAGATAGCACAAACGCACTCCCCTTTTTTGGGGTTTACACACAGTCTTTCACACAGTCATGTGTCAGTTGATCGAGACTGGTGAGCCATTAGTTCACACAAAAATTGTTTTTCTTGTCTGTACTTTGCCTGCGGACATGCATGGTGTGGGATGTCTCTGTAAACACACACAGAGCAGCCTCTGTCTGTGACCGCTGGGGTGTGTGAGTGCATAGGAGGGTGGTGGAGGCATACGGGGCTGCATCGTCGTTTTGGTCACATCAGACACAGTTGGCCAGTGCCACACACAAACTTTCATTGCACTCTCTATCCTGTGATGATACTTAAAATTGTCAGCTAAATGGACGGCTAAAGGATGGTGTGGTTTAAGCATAAAACATTATCCTAAATGTAGGTGCACCTGAAGATATTGATATGATAGGTTCCTGTTACCTAACCAGAAGAAACACATCCCTTGGGCCGTGCATGTTGTACTTTAAGTGTACGATAAGTGTAAGCGAGTTTGGGGTGGAGGATCGATGAGTGGTGTTTTGAGTGAATATTTATGGGACTTCTTGAGAAGGTTAATAGTTTGATTTCATTTAGATGGTGATCAGGTTGCACTAAAGGCAACCCGCCTGAACCGCTTTATTGACTGCATGAGCGGCCTGCGCGGTTGGAGCTATGTGTTTAAGGGGTGGAGGGTTTTATTTAATTAAATAATGTTAATACAGCTGGAACAAAACATTCTGCACCCTGTACTTCATACACTTTAAGTCATTTCTCAGTGTGTGGACTGCGTATGCACTGCATGTGTTGTATAGACCACTTCGCAAAATGTAAACACTGGTCCAGAGGCACTTTCAGTTTCATTTTTATTTTATTACAGACATAAACCAATCTTAAATATATTTGTTTAACATTTTAATTCAGATATAAATGTTCTGTTGGTTGTATTTTGTTCAAACACTTGTGGAGTGTTGAAAATCTGAAACAGGAAGTTCTTCTGGGCCAGCGTTGTTTACGTCATCCACAATAGTCTATAGCCTAGATTTTGTTTATAAACTTGTCAATTACGGCACTACAGTATGTTTTTCCATGAAGATTATTTGTAGTGACTGTAATGTTAAAAACACTATATAAATAAAAGAGGTTTGACTTGTATTCTTTGTTGATAAAATTGTGTTAATAATCAATTACGAGTGCTTTGACTAGAAGTGTACTTCAAATGCTCATAAAGCCTTAAGAGAGAGATGGATAGGGAGAGAAATACTGTATCCGCTTCTTGACAGCAGCTTCGTGTTGGCATCACATGCCGTATCATGTAGGTCATTCAATTTTGTGCTTGTAACCAAGTCAGAGGCTCTTGTAACAGGTGCTCTTTAACTCCGCTGTAGGCTACGTCAGCTACTTTCAAACAGATGTTAGTCTTCACTTCAGCAGAACTTTAGATTTCCCAAAATAGCATGAGCGCAAACCTACCACCGCAGATCAGCAGCGGCATTCTTTTTCTTTTGGAATGAACTTGATCAATGGTTGCCCTTAGGGCAGTGGATTAAAGAACATTGTAGAGCTTGATCTTCCATTAGGCAAACACCTTTACTGCTCAGCGGTGTTGGCATACAGCCCGAACTGAATGAACGGAAAAAGTAGAACTGTTAGAACTGCAGTGATACAAACATGGTTGACAGTATTTATTCACACTAATATATATACAGTAGTTTGTGTAAATTAAATGCATTTTAATTGAAGAAGAGCATAGTTTAAATTCCTTTGACTGTAAACGAATATTCCACGCTTCATTGCTTTATAGTACTTTAAAAAATTACAGGGACAGTAACCCCTCAAACCCTCAATGAATCTTTTGTCCATACTCGTAAATGTTCTTCCAAGGTAATAGACATTCTGTTAAAATGCAAAACATTTGAAAATAAATGATAGCATTATATGGGCAAATATGTAACTAGAGGCAAATACAGACTGTTATCACATGTTTACCTTAACTACCCCTAACCCTTTTTCTGGCTGTCTTCATATACTCAACAAAGCAACCATAATAAAATACAACCACTGTGTTCCTGGAAATAAGATCAGAACAGAGAGCCCAGGAGCTTGTAATCATCTCATGAGTTTTGACAAGCATGACAAGGCACAAGGTTGCTTGGACGGCAGCAGCTCCTGAATGATATGTTGTACTGAGAAACCCTGCAGCATCTAACCCACTTTTTTGATGGCACAGTTTTAATTTAGACACTGTTTAATGAAACAAGTTTTAAAGCTGGCGATGACCACGTGAATTCTCGGAAATGACCGCTTTGCTCTTGTTTGTTCATTTTAATGTAAAATAAATATGATATTGTTCAAACACACCACCGATCTTCCATATTATAGGGGATAAAAAACGTATTTAAATATGTAAAGGCTGTCCTAAAATATAGCATACTGTACATGCAGCCAGTTTACTGTATGCAAATATCATTGTTAGACATAATCAGTAAGACCAAGCCAATTATTCATTATTAGAATCTTTACCGTGCTTTACCATGCATCTGTAATATTTCACATGAAGAAAATGTGAAAATGGATGAAAAAGAACAGATCCAACACATCTTGTCTAAAGCCACCCACCAAGTTTAGCAATATTTCGTCAAGTATGCTGCTACTTCTGTAACTACGAACAGTTGTGGAAATGTGAGAAGACAGTATAGCATTCCAGAATCTGTGAATCTACATGCGCATTTTACAAGAGCAAGGAATGTAAATGTCATTTCATACTTCTAAAGCAAATAACGAAATGTGACTGTGGGTTGGTAAAGTGAAGAGTATTTAACTGAATGCCAATAGCCTGAGGTTGCACAGTGAATTTGTAACACTGTGCTACAAAATGTAACTCTCTTAGTGTTGCCAAATGATAGAATATTACACGCAATTATATCTTCAAACTGTCAATCCTGTCAATTCCCACTGGCGTTCTGGAAATAACCAAGTTATAAGAACTGGAAAGTATGTGAAAGTTATCTGGTCACTGGATGTGCCAACTGTAAATGTTTGTTCTGCCATGAACGTATTTTTTCCATAACATAATCAAATTTAACACATTGTGCCTTCATATCGTCATCTTGGAATTATAAGGTATTCTGAGCTTTTTTATGATATTATTTGAAGATTTTGCATTCCGTTTGACTTTGTAGAAAGAACATTTTGCACAACATAAGGAAAAGAAACATCACATAATGTAAATAAGTCACAGAATGTGAATATGAGACAAAAATGGAATCTCATATTTTCAAGGTTTCTAATTTGTACATTTTGTCATACTACTTTCTTTGGTAATATTAATATAAACAAATATTCACTTTTTATATTTGGGGTCAATTTCAGAATGATTGATATACGTTTTGCACAACCCCAGCTTCTGCTGAAATTCGTAGTATTTTATTTTAGATTAATTCATCATTTTTACTGCCATTATTAATTATGATGATACCGTATATAATGGCAACAGTTTCAGTACAGATTTGTCTATTTTATCTTGAAAATGGAAGAAACAATGTGTGTGTGTGTGTGTGTGTGTGTGTGCGTGCGTGCGTGTGTGTGTTTCAAAGCCTAAATGTATGCCATGGCTTTGAGGGGTAGGTTGGAGACTAGGGGGTGGAATTCAGAGTTTGTACATGATAGAATAATATAGACAAGAGCTGCAATAATACACAAGCATAAACTAATAAATAATAACAATGTTTTCAGGCTAGATACAAGTCATATTGCTCCTAATAATGGATAAGGAAAGAACGTTTTTTACAGAAACAGAGAAGACCTCCCACAGACAATAATGACAAACTAATGCATAGAAACAGTGATATCATCATATCCTCTCATTGGTTGTCTTCATTTTCAGACTAAACCCACAGAGCGATAAAAGATCTGCACAGATGTCTTGTTGGAAAAACCATAATGTCTTGTTTTATTTGGCATATGGGTAATGGTTGTTTATGAAGAAGAGAAATGACATACCAACCTGAGCTGGTGACGCCTCTTATCATGCTGTAAACCAAATTGTTTGCCAAAGGTTAATATTGCATCCATTTGTAAATCATTCCTGATATTTATTTGCACCTATTTCGACAGTTTCTCATAAGGTAACGTAATAACCCTGTGTAGCATTTATTGAATTTGAAGGTCACTTATAAATCATCCCTATCAGATAACCAACTCCTTATCAGTCTTTATGCCAGCAACTAATCTAGCTTTAGTAATCATATTATTGTTATAGTTATCAGAGTTTCTGTTTGTGATAAGCCACGTGTAAGGCACTTTTTACCACAATGCACTTATTTGTGCGCCTCAGGTATGACCGTTAATGTTGATGTTACCTCCTCGTCCCGCCCATGCTAATGAGTCGTTCCGCATGACCCGGCGTGCAAAGTACGAGGCAGAAAACAGCGCTGGCCCTTTAAGACGAGCGCTTGCTACACTGCCACCGTTCCGCGGTATTACCGACTCACCGAGCGGACTCGCGCACACATGAGATAGATGGAATTATAACAATGGACTATCGCTGCGTTCTCTTTACTGTTTTGGTGCAGTTCATCGTCCAACCAGGTAGGACGGTGGTTGTAGTCTGTCATTATCGATCCTTTTCTTGTCTCACTTTGTTTTCAAGTGGAGAAAAGAATGCAGAAAGTTGTTTATTGAAGAGTTGACATACTGCACTTGCTGTATAGCCTACTTGCTGTATTTCCTTAGGAAAAAACTGTGATTTTGTTATAGTGAGATGTAGTAACCATGTTTTCTATTTGTGTTTGACCATTTTACAAATATAGCCTAATGGTTACAGTGAGACAATTTGTGGTTGCTAGCCTATATTTAATACACCATTTTCGTAAGGGTTAGCTTAAACGACACGACACGAAACGTGAGCCTTCTTGAATTGTTCTTTGTATTACTGTATTACTCAATGAAAAGCAGCTTTTCCAAGTCTTTGCAAAAAGCACTTGACCTGTTGCTTCTTTAAAATAATGCGTGCTCTTCACAAAAGCTTTGAATATTAACACGCTTGCTATTTTCCCCTTAGTGGATATCACCATCATTTGATCATAATAATAAGCTTTGGCACCACAGACTCCTGCGTGCGCAACAGCCCGCAGCTTTTATGAATATTCTTAATGTTTGAGAATTTACACTTATACTCCCAATGAATTAATTCATTTTACATTTAAAGACGGTCTGTGTGTCTATATATGCTGATATTTACTTTAGGCAGTTACAGGAACCGATCACTGAAACGAGATATTGATCCGGAGAGCTGCAGGTGAGAATGTAAACTATAGCCGATCCTCTCGCGCAGCTCTCAATAATTAAACACTTCAGCTCGCGCGTGCCAGTCTCCGGTGGTGCAGGTGCGCGATGCAACAAGTGTAGCAGTTACCAGCAACGTGTAACAAGTACGCAAAGTGCACATCGAAGTGTGATGCAGATATTACCGTATACACTTCGTGTAATTCAGATCCGGTTAGTGATCCGGTTGCAGTATGCAAAACTTTCAACGCAGACCTTGTGAGGATAACGTTATCTAGATGATACGCCGCTCATCACGAGCGTACTAAAATGGCTCAATAATGTTAGTCTTACGAAGTGCTTACTGTTCATTTTGCACTGCTATCCTATCTGCATGGATAACTGTAGCCTATATGTAAATGACCGGCAATTCCTAAAAAGAGAAAAGTTGTTTTGCGTGCTGCAACCTGACTTGTTTGGCTTCGCTTGCTGGCTCTTTGTGGGCGTATTAGATGCTTTTGTGGTGCTTGGTAAATCCCCTATATGTTCTGAGAGATGAGGTGCAAATCTTTAACTGGACTGCATCTGTTAACTGACCATTGCGTATCAAGTGTTCATGGTTACGTCTGTCCTCATTTAACTCGTTTTAAGGGGAAAATAACACACCTCGTGTCGTTTTGGGCCAAGCTGTATCCAGTTACACATTAAAGAATTTCTTAAGGGTTAAATAAATTCTTTATATATTTGCAAGCTCTGCTTGGAGAGGTCTTGCCTACACTGAGGGCAACCCCAAGCGATTTAAAAATATATATTTCAGCGAATAAAAACGATAAGCTTGGACAATACTGAAGAGAGGAAAACTGTGGTTTTCACTCAAATCCCATCCGAAGTAACGCCAGAGGGCTACAGCGTGACTATTTTGCGTCGGGTTTATTCAAACGGAGCGCTGCAGGCTTTCTGATAACAGCCATGAGAAAATCGTTTAAATGGAAATAACCTTTGTTTGCAATAGATGCTCTGACTTACACTATTTTTATATATTAACGTGACCACAATATGCATATGAGTCACAGTTTGGGTCTCAAATCCCACCTTCCAGCTGCAGCATCATTTTATATAAAGATGCCTTTTGGTGGACTGACAACCATTTGTACCATGGTTTTACTATAAATATCATGGTTAAACTTAATTATTATAGTGTTAGACCATGGTCAATTTTAGACTACTATAGTTTATATAAATTATATAAATACTATAGTTAAGCAAAGGGTATTTTTTGTAAGGGCTTTTACATCATCCAACATCTTATAATGGCTATAGGTATTTAACAGAGCTGTGCATGCCCAGCGTTGGTCTCTAGACTCCATCCATCATTTGGTGAGCCGATGTTTAACCACTTGAAGATGTTGTTGTGCTAGGGCTCTTCCCTGGAAGAGGCGCCTGACCTCACAGTTGCCGTTTACTTTTCACAGAGTGACAGTTTGCAATGAAGCAAGCAACGCATTAGGCTAAACAACAGTTTTTTATCAGGTTATCTCATGCCTGAAGCAATGATGGGAGCCTTTGAAACCCCCCTCTAGCCCCCATTTCTAGGCTTCTTTCTTAGAAACTCAATGTATCAAGATTTACCATTGAAACGCAAAGATAAAAGATTGTGTTTGTGAATGCATTTTGAATATGCTACCATGCACGCATCTTTCATTTCATTATTGATAACATTTATGTTGTTGCAAAAGGAAAAATGGAAAATTTGATTCTTTAATGTTCTCTCTCTCTCTCTGTAAAGTGGGGTTAAGGGAGGAGCTTCAAAATTGTTTTTGTTTCCTAATAATCATAGTTTTTTGGTACAATTTACATTGTTCAAATCCAGTTGGTATAACTATCTAAAAACAGATTGTAATTTCTAGAGAAATTAGTATAAGAGGAACTTGTAACACCTGCTTGGTTTGTATTTTCTGAGTTATGAAACTTTCATGCTTAACATGAACAGAGAGCTTTGATTTTTCATTTATGTGCATATGTGCTTGGTGTATAACTTATTTAATCCCAATAGTGACTGTAAAGGTTTCCATTTAGGAAGATCTAATATTGTTTATTATATTGGGTTACTATAATGACACATCATTTAAATATTTTCATGTCTGGGATCTTATATTTATATTTTACATGGTTAGTTATTATATCGTGATTTAGCACTGATTGACTATAGCACTCTGTAACCCTGTGAATCCTGCTCTAATTTATAATTTTGTCAAGAATAAACAATTCGTTAACCCTAAATTTCTTTTAAAAACCATTATTACAACTTTGGCACAACCATTGGATTGATTTTAGGGCGGAACTATCTGTTTGTCTGACCAATAGCAGTTTAAAGCAATCATCATATTTACAATGCTGTTTGGTGCCTCTAGCTCAGAAATTATGCACTTCGCCTTCATCATTTTCATCTTACACTCAGGCAGGTCCAGGCCCACCATCACCCCGGACGGACCCCAGCTCACAGTTCCGTTAAACGGCAACTTCATTTTGCATTGCCAGAGTGACAGTTCTGTGCGCTGGCTACGAGAAGATCGCCCAACACGAACCCTAAAGGAAGAACAAAGGGACGGCCTATTCACAATTCTTAAAGTGCCCAAAGCAGGTTCGCAACACATGGGCAAATATTCCTGTCGGGAGGAATCATCTGGTGAAAAGAGCTCCATCTATGTGTATGTTAAAGGTAAGCTGAACTTTCACACATTTGGGGGGTGTATGGTAGTATGTTATAATTTGGTGTAATAAAATGTCTGATGGGCTGAGTGACATGTCTGTAGGGCAGTATGTTAGGAATTGTCTCCTGTCGTTTTTATAGAGATTTCTGTGTTGTACCTGCATGTGAGTGCAGGTATAGTATATTTTTTCATGCTTGCACGTTTTCAGTAGTATATGTTACTGATAGATTAGATATAGGCCTATTGTATAGCTAGTATAGGTGCAGTTTCATAGAACAGTATTACGAAACATTAGTATAAACTTCCCTCACCACACTTTTATCTGTCATTTAAGTGTCTTTGCATGTTTTTATAGTTCTTGATAACACCTCATCTTTCTGTCTCTCTCTCGTTCTCCATCTTTTTTGATACACATGTTCCAGCACCTTTGATCGTCTTGTGTGGTTTCATATTGTGCCAAAAACATACTTTGTGTGCATGCAGGGTGCCAACAGATCTGTTTCCTAAGTACTTCCAATCATCAAGACCTGCATGACCTCTACCTTCATGTGTTTTTTGTATTTGCATGAATATCATTCCATAATAATAAACTCTTCTAACTTATGCTTGAGAGTTTGACATTTCACATTGACAGCAGGAAAGAACAAGACAATTTCCAAGAATACGCAAATGTGAACACTGCAAATGTTTATATATTTTTTATTTGTATGATGGAGGGTATTTTTTTCACTTTCTCACTTTGTTACTCTCTCTCTCTTTTTCAAAGCTGTGATGTCATAATGTCTAAGCCCCCTTGGTTGTGTTTCATTGGTTTTTGATTTAGCATTCCTCTCAGCAGATCCTGAAAATCCCTTCAGGAGGGGCATCGTGTTCGACATTGTCGCTGGAGAAGGAGAAACGGTCACGATCCCGTGCTTGGCGACCGACCCCAACATGCAAGACCTGCATCTGGAGAAATGCAACGGGCAACCCTTGCCCAACAGATTGCGATATTCATCCAGTATCGAGACGGGCGTGGCGCTAAACAACGTTAGGAAAGATTTTGAGGGATGTTACATCTGCGTCGGGACTCTGGAAGGAGCCACTGTGAAATCCGGGGAATATAAACTCAATGTCCGCCTCGGTGAGAGAAAACTAACAAGACACATTTACAAACATACCAGATACCAGACGCTTACATGTCGATGATACCCCGTTTTAGTTTTTTCTTGCCACAATTCCCTGCTTCTATAATACAATATGCTGTGCTTCTTTGCTTTTAGTTCCAGGCACGCCCCCTCCGATCACACTTGGTCAGCCTCAAAGAGTTCTGCTCACCCAAGGGGAGAAACTTTCCCTATCCTGCTCCACCTCAAATGTCAACAGTGACATCACGATCAAGTGGAAGGCTCCACATGGAGTGGTAAGAGCCCTCTCTCAAACCTAACAGCTCTCACCTGAGCACACCTGTGATACTTCAAGACAACATTTGCATACGTACATAAGTTTTAAGTATAAGTAGCCTAACCACAGCAGCGTGAAGTGAGATTTCAATATTTATCAAATAAACGAGTGCACATCATCCCTGTTGTAACCAACATATTAACTAACTTTAAGGGATAGTTCATTAAAAAATAAAAATGTTTTCATCATTTTCAGCAAAACACGAAAAGAAAATATTTTGAAGAATGTTGGTAACCAAACAACACTGGCCCCTATTGAGTTCCACTGTATGGACACAAAACCACAGAGACATTTTTCAAAATATCTTATTTTCTGTTCCACAGAAGAAAGAGTGATATACATGTTTTAAACAACATGAGGGGGGTATAAATTATGACAGAACATTTAGTTTTAACTAAAAATAATCCTTTAATCGGCCTGTGGTTACGTGTTCCCAGTTCAGTTTTTGTGCATTGAGGAAATATTGAAGAATAGTTTGTACTTGATGTAATGCTTAAGGGCATTAGATTTAGTATGACTGTCTTGGTTTAATATGAGGTTTATATTAACCACACTTTAAGAAACTTGCACACACATTACCCAAGACGTAGTCTGTCTCCCCAGCTCTCCCATTGGGTTACCTTATCAGATTTGTGTTTGCTTTCCTTTCGCATGTGTCAAGCAACTGTCAGTGCAGCAGACCTCCCGCCTCCTGACTGAGCCCATTTCTCACGTGCGGACGGCCACTCTAAACCTGCCCTCCGTCACAATACGGGACGCTGGGAATTACAGCTGTGAGGCCATGAATGAGAAAGGGACCAGCGTAAAGTTAGTCTCGGTCGACGTCTATGGTAGGTTCCCTTACAGATTGTTTTTTTCATGTGAAACAAGAAGTTTGGGTAGAACATACTAAGGGTTCATGCCCTGGAATTATGTCAAATGTCAGAAGCCCTGAATCTATATACAAGTCAGTTCTACTTCAGTTTTGATTTTAATCAGCATTTCTGCAGCCAAGTGACTTTTAACAAAATCAAACCGCAAGATTGACATAGTTAGCCAACAGCAACGTGAAAGAATGCAAAGATGCGTGAAAGCTGTGAAAGAAGGCTTATTTCATCACCTTTATTTTCAACTAATCCATAAATGCATGTTAAAACATTAGTATTGTGTTGTTTAAACAGGAATATGAACTTGCTTTTGCAGTTTTCAAGATCTGCAAACATTGCAGCTTTTGCGTCCAGTTTTTAGAGTTGTCTCTTTCTGTGTACATTCACAACTTGTTATGTGGGCATATATGTGTACAGCTGTAAGATATGTATTTCAGAGAAAAAAATTTTGTGATATGTGTGTAGGTAAAGGCTTCATTAACCTAACAAATGTGGAGAACAGCACAAAGAGAGTGCGGGCTGGGGAAACTCTGTCCCTGCGGGTGGTAATGGACGCTTACCCAAAACCTCATTCATTTGCTTGGAGCTACAGTGGTGTAAGATTGACCAACACTACAGATCATGTGATCACCAGCCGGTCACATGGGAACAGGTACGGTAACTAGGTGGAGATCTATTCTTTTGATAAGTGTTTCATTGTAATGTTTTCAGCAACGTACATTTCGTTCTTCATAACCACTTCAAGAATATTATAGGTAATACCGTATGTTTTGTTTAATTTATTCATCAGTTACACCAGCGAGCTGAAGCTCGTCCGTCTCAAGGTGTCAGAGAGTGGCGTGTACATCTTCACATGCTCAAACCGAGACGCCACTATCCATCAAGGATTTGAAGTCCACGTTATAAGTAAGTGAAAACATTTAATGCAAATGGCAAATATTTGGCTTTTCCGCCTGTCTGAGAGGAATTCAAAACGTGTGACCTATGATCCTTATGTGTGCTCTCGTTCAAGTGGAATCAATCAAAATTTCTCCTGCATTGTGCTCTTCATTAACTCCCTTTGTTGGTTTAAAGCTCTTCTTTGTCAATGTAAGACGCTGGCTAACAGCTCACTAACAATAGTCGAAAAAGCGTTTAAACACTGCAAATATACAGTTGTCGTTTTCTGTAATTATGCATTACCTGTTAAAAACTGATGTAAAGAAAATTAATCTCTGCCACTTCAAAGACATCCATGTTTTGGAAAAAGGACAACATGCACAGTGAGACAGCTGTATAAACATGCGTTTCACAAGCCAAGACAGTTTAACAGACCGAAAACTGTCTTTGATTTTTAGGTAAACCTCAGATTGTGTCCTATGAAGGGCCGATTGATGGACAGGTGCGCTGTGTGGCTGAGGGTTACCCCACCCCTCAGATCAAGTGGTTTTACTGCGACCAACCCCATTCAAGGTATGTGTCTTGTATATAGTATAAAAACAACCTCTGGCCACATAAATATGTAATATAATGAAATATAACATGGGTTTGAAAGGATGCATTCAAAAAAGTGCTTGTACCTTCCTAAAGCAGTATTAAATAGCATGTTGTCCTGTTACTTCCTCTCTTTGGATACACTGTGATAGGGAAAGTTTGACTCTGTCGTGATAGTGATATCAGCAATATGATTGGCAGCTCTCAGTCACATGACACTGCCCATGACATGGGAAAAAGCTGCTCCCATGGGGTTGTTTATTCTTAGATGGTAACAGTGTTGAGAGAACACCTCAGCACGGGCTTAGTCATTAGCTTATCCAATCTATTCCTCATGATGATCAAATCTGATCAGGATAACATGGCCTGCTTCAATGTGAGCATATAAACATGCAGTGCAATGTGTCTTTTGATCTCATTCATTTGTTATGCAGGCCCCAGGCCTTTTCTGTCTCCAGTTGAGAGACTTCCACCAAGCAATTAATGATATCGATCAATAGTACAATGACAACACAAAGAATGTAAAGCAATCGTCTTGTTTGTCTGTTTGTTTAAATCTAATCTGAAGTAGCATTTAGTATAGTAATTAATCAAAGCACTTGACGTCCCTGCATTCCACTTGGTTGTTTTTCTGAAAACAGAGCCCTCAAGAGCCCTTTATGTTTAAAACATAAAAATACAGCACTCTAAAAAATAAAGGTGTTTTATAATGCCATAGAAGAACCTTTGTCTAAATGGATCCATAAAGAACCTTTAACATCTCACAAAAGGTTATATGTGGCAAAAACAAGGTTCTTCAGATTATAAAAAGGTAAGAAAGAGATGGTTCTTTGAAGAACTTTTTTACTAGATGGTTTTTTAGGAACCAAAAATGGTTCTTCCATGGAATCAGTGTGAAGAACCTTTTAGAAGAAGTAGTTTTATTTATATAGCACCTTTCCAAAACTCAAGGTCACTTCACATAGTGCTAAACAATACATTTGATACATTTGCACATCCACAAACACATAAGGCGACACATAGCCACATTATCCAAAATACATGTTGAAAAGATACGTTTTTAGCTGAGTCTTGAAGGTAGGCAAAGGTGATATATCACGAAGTGTAAGGGGTAGCGAATTCCGTAATTTAACACTAAATGACCTACCACCTACAGTGGACAGTGGACAGCTGAAAACGAGGAGTGGACAAAAGACCAAGCTCAGATGATCTGAGGGAGTGGGCAGGACTCTCCTGGGGGTAGAGTAAATTAGACAAATATGGAGGCACAAGAGCATTTAATGACTTAAATGTCAGAATTAGTCATTTAAAGTGAATACCTGATGCCACATGTAACCAGTGAAGATCATGCAGTAGATGAGTAATGTGAGAGGAACACAGAGTGGAGGTGTTTTTAACAACAGCAGAGATATTTGAGGTAAAAGATAGAGATGAGTCAAATAAGACACAGAGATTACGGACAGATGAAGAAGGCTTAACATAAATCCCGTCAATTTCAAAGGACCGGCCCATCCTTTTGACTGAGGTAGCAGTACCAATTATCAATATTTCAGTTTTGTTATTATTTAGTTTAAGAAAATTCAATGACATCCAGTGCTTGATATCCCTGATGCATGCAGTAAGTGAGTCTGGCAGGGATAGCCTATTAGAGCTGGTGATAAGGTAGATTTGAATGTCATCAGCATAGCAATGAAATTGAAGTCCATGCCTGAGTATAATGTCAAGTGGAGAAATATAAATGATGAACAGAAGTGGACCCAAAACTGATCCTTGAGGGATGATTTTTAGTACGATTTGCTTTCATGCCAGTGATGTTAGGTTTAAGGGCAGGGTTAGGGGTGGGGTTTCAGTGATCCTTTTTTTTTTTAAATCATACGTTTATGTACGATGCACAACATACGAATTCATATGAATTAGCCACCTCGTAAAATACGTACAAATGTCGGCCTCATTACAATTGTATTTTGAGTGTGATTCATTGACCAAATAAAAGACAAAATAAACAAAATAAAACATGAATTTTACTTATAGAATCATTTATTTATTTATAAGTTTTAGTTGTCGCAGTAATATTGTTACTGCAATTTTAGGCCACAGTAACTGTAGTGAAAATCTGATATTGTTACACTCCTAGACTCAATCCACATTTGAAGTCGCACCACATTTGTAGTTTAAATATTTGCCATGATGATGTGTCCCTGACAGCAGTACATACCTGTCAATCAGCCAAAAAAGCCCAAATAAAACAAGAGTTTTTAATGAAGCCATTTATTAACAACTTCTGTTTGGATCGCCAACATTGGACCAACGTTATGTGTTTTGATGTGCATGGGTTTTATGCAAACACATACAATTGTAAAACAAGTATCTTAAAATGCCTCTTTTTATCTCAACAGTTTTATTCAAAACATTGTTTTGCATGTTAATGATTCCAAGCATCAGAGTTCTGTGTGTTTTTGTAGCTTTTGTTCATAGTTCCTTTGATGCAGACTTCTTGGAAAACAATGATACAACTGGCAAACAATGAATTTATAAATTGTTTGCATGCCTTCTCAGGTGCTCTAATTTGCTGAATGCCACTCAAGAGGAGGAAGATGTCGTCACTGTAACCATGACAAATCCACCCTTTGGGAAAGGCGCAGTGGAGAGTCGTCTAAACATCACCAAGAACAATTACCCCACCCTTGAATGTGTGGCATCTGCCAACGGAGAAATCGTTTACACTCTATTCTCTATCAGCGGTGAGTAAATAAGACTTCACACACACACACACACACACACACACACACACACACACACACACACACACACACAAACTCCTTCAGACAGAGAGTGAACACTTCAGAAAACACACAGTTACTCACAGTTTGTTGACTGTCTGATGCATATTTTACTTAATTCTGATTGTCTGGCTTTACGCAACTGCTGGGAGTTGTTGCATGCAAGTTCGTGTTTTGTGTTTTAAAGTAGCGCTTTGGAAGATTAAATAATTCCTGGGTTTGCTGATGTCTTAATTTGATCAAATTTGAAAAGTATGTAATTTTGTTTGATTTCAGAAGCAGAACTGTATATTTCATGCTGCAGATCTTTTCATCTACAAAAACACAAGCTGACAACAAACTTTTTAAAGTTAAATGTGTAACTATATTGGTTAAAAATAAACAAAAATAAAAAGTAAAATTGAGCAAATACATAAAAATTTTGTTGAAAACTGTGTTTGCAATGATAGACCTATAATAATAAAACATTTCAAGGGGCCGGATTTCCATGGAAATGTTAGTTTAATGTCATTTGCCTTCTTCAACCCACTTAAAAATAAGTACATAAAGTAATATCGCCAGAGATGGCAATACAGAGGCAAAAAGATTGTATCTTTAATAGTTCAAGGAGCAATGTGGAGATTCTAGCAGCATCTAGCGGTGAGGTTACGAATTTGCAACCAACGGCTCACTCAACCACTCACTCCTCCCTTTCGAAGCACAACGGTGGCTGACACAGGACAAAGATGTTTTTCATATAACATATTTACAAAACACGCTCTGTGGGCAGTCGTGGTCCAGTGGTTAGAGAGTTGGACTCATGACCAGAAGGTTGCTGGTTCGATTCTCAGGGCTGGCGGGTAACGGCTGAGGTGCCCTTGAGCAAGGCACCTAACCCCCACTTGCTTACTATACAAAATGTACAAATGTATAGTACAATGTAATGTAAGTCGCTTTAGATAAAAGCGTCTGCCAAATGCGTAAATGTAAATGTAGAGCAGTTTGTATATTATATTGCATTTCTGTCAATAGATCCTCCTAAATACCACACATTTCTTGGCCAGAATAAGCTGCTCTATGAACCTTTTTCCATATTTAAAAATAATAATTTAAGCTTCAAGATTACAGTATGATCAGTAATTTTCCCATTAATAGATTTTTTATACCATACTCTTCCACTGCGGTTTGTACAGCTGTGTTTATCTCAAACAGGTCTGACTGTGTGTCATTGAATATTAAGTTTATGCGTTTACTTGTTTGGTTTTGGTTTGCCCTCCATTGTTGGGCATTCCTCTCATTTACTTATTAAGCAGACATATAATCTTGTGGTACATTTTTGTACCAAATACACAAATATTTGCTTTTGCTCTTAGTCAGTTTGAATGTCAGTCTTGTGTGAGACAGGGATGGCAACCCAGGTGCTTGTAGTTTTCCAGGAATTGTTAACCAACTGAACAAGAGGAAACATCCTCAATCATCTCTTCACGTTTACTCCAGCTGTGAGCCGTCTCCTGGCTGCATCATTTAGAATAATCCAAACCAGCTGCGAACGTCCCTCCATTGCCTTTTACCGAATCCTGTGTAGACGAGCAGTTTTAACACATGACAAGATAAAGACCCACTGTTATATAAACAGAGGTGTAGAGTTTTAACCCTAATCTTGTTTCGTTTGTAAACCCAGCATTACCAACTGTTGGGGATTAGCTGCTGGGGCTGTATTTGTTGCAAATCAACAGTTTTTGGCCCCTGGTTAATGCTGGTAATATCGTTAGGATAAAATGGTTAACAAAAGGTCAGTCAGCCCCGGTTTAGTTTTTTGTGAAAGTTTTACATTTCATGTGACTAAATTGGCCGGAAGTTAAAAAGTGTATTCGAACATTGTCCTTTTTTTGGTGTCCGTCAGGAGTTGGGCTGAAGGTTTTGAGGTACGAGTCGGCACTGACCCCCACTGCTTCAGGAAAGCCTTTTGGGTGATAGAGGAACTTGTTTAGACTCGGAAGGTTCTGGCCAGGAAAACCAGTGGGACGTCAAGCCCTGGGCTTCTAAAGCTGTGAAACCTCATCTGGATGCAGAAAATATCTTGTTTGTGTGTGTTATACACATCTGGATGCAGAAAGTTGTGTGTGTTATACTGTAGTAGAGATTTGTGTTATGTTTTGGATGCAGTGGGTTATACAGTAGATGGATATACAGAGGGAGAAGAAGTGGGAGACTGCGAAAGCCAGTGGCAGCTTTACAGGGGATTACTTCCTGCCGAGTCTGCATTCTTTGATTTGAAATGGAGAGAAAGCTTCTTATAGCTTAAGAGCTTTACTACACCGCTCAGAACAGCGTAGAAAAACAATAACACAACACGCATGAACACATACACGCACACTTTAGCAAGACCAAAACACAGTTACGGTTTCAAAAGTGAGCAACAAAGAGCTTTAGCATCATTCATTAGCGAGGATTATTCACACCTCACTAAATGCAATTATGGCATAACCCCACTTATTTATTATTCATGATGCTGCTTTGTTGTTGTCAAGGATTGTTTTACAGATAATTCAGCTGGGTAACCACTGTGGCTGTGTGGTAAAGCAGTAGGCTGCTCATTTTTTATTTCCATTGCCACTTTGGCTCAAGTACAAAAGTTACCTTCAGATCTACTCTGGTTTTTAGAGGTACAGTTTGTTACTACTGTGTACACAGTTATTTATAATTTAAAGTTAATTTATTTGCAGGTTGTGTTTTTATATACATAAATATAAAAAAAAATTGAGATCATAACTTAAACTTCAATACCGTGTTTACATCATACACCACAATAAGTTTCTGATATAAAACATGATACTGTATCCTGTGCCTAACCATCAAATGCCTAATATGTATAGGTTATGCCTTATCAAATACCTGGTTATGTATTTCTCTTCATTCTGAGATGATATGATCGTTTTTCACCCACAGTATTAATCGCATTGCTTACGTTTATGGTTTCAACAATGGCAATTGTAGTCTAAATGATAATACCAAATGATATTCGGTGTAATATGAGTTAAGACAACCTCATTTGTGATTTTGTGTTGATCGTGAAGCACTTAAGCCTTTCGGATTTGTCCTCTGATATGTGCATCTTTCTCTTTAGCTCACTGATGGTAGTTACATGTTGTTTTAATCTTCACAGAAAGCACCGTTCCTCATGAGCTTTTCACACCCCTGCTTATCGGATTTGTTGCCGCGGCAGTTATCCTACTTCTCATCCTTATTGTGCTGTCTTACAAGTACATGCAGGTAACATAGCATTTATTTCACTGAAAGTACATGTTGCGTCACTGGCACAGTGAGACAACCCGTAATCTAACTAGGATGTGTTTTAATCGTCCACTGTTTAGAACAAAAAAGACTCCAGTGGCCTATTATTGGAGCTTATGTTGTTATTCCAACATAACTTGTTTTTTGCTTACATGATCAAGCCCTCATACTTCAGGCAGTTTACCTGTTACATCTGGCAACCCTCCCACACTTGAGGGAACTCTGAAACAATACACACTCAAAAACATTATTTACTTAGCCAGTCATAAGACCTGATGTTTTACTACGTAGTACTGGAGATACACACGCACACACCTCTGGCGGTTTGCAAACATGGCTCCTGTAGGTCTACACTGTCATGGAAACATGAAATGAAATTTGAAGGTTTTGTTTAAATATGTGTTTTGTGATTTATATCTGTTTCCTTATCATCTTTGCAAAATGACAACCCAAGGTCTTGTGGTCCCTGTTTACTTTTGACTATGAGAGCACTTCACCATCTCTCTTTCTGTCTCTTCTCCCTGTTTTTTTATAGAAACCTAAATACCAAATACAGTGGAAAGTCATTGAAGGTATCCATGGAAACAACTACGTGTACATTGACCCCACACAGCTTCCATATGACCACCAATGGGAGTTTCCTAGAGATAAGCTGCGATTTGGTGAGTGAATTCACTGATCTAATTAGTTCTTGTGTTTGTTTACAACAATGGCATATTTTTTGTGTGTTTATGGTACGTTAAGGGTTTATGATGCCAAAGAGCGTAAAGCCACTCTTTTTGTGACACAGATTAGATTTTCATTGGCTGTTTCATGGTATATGACTCTGGCACCATGACTCAGGCACTTCATCAACCTCATGACATATTATCATATCTTTAACATCAAGGAACGACAGTATCCGTCAACAAACAGGATCTAACAGGATCTAGCATATCCCTCTTGTCCACAAGTCACGCCCCTTGGTTCAAAAACAAGTTCCCACTGACTTTGGATCAGGTTCTATTTACACAATTGTCTGTAACTCTGTCGATCACTTTTGTTTCCAGGAAAAACTCTTGGATCTGGAGCGTTTGGGAAGGTGGTGGAAGCCACTGCTTATGGAATGTCCAAAGCGGATTCAGTGATGACTGTGGCTGTGAAGATGTTGAAGCGTAAGTTAGGGAACGTTCGCGTAATGTTTGTGAAATATGAGTAGCACAGTAACAGTTTCAGCAGGGACGTTAAACATCACATTCAGTTACGCAAATATGGCCGTGCACACAAACCTGCATAGTGTTAGAGATCAAATGGGTTATTTGGTAAATAATATATTAATACAAATATTTAAATAAAATTGTGATGTATTTTGTAACTGCCTTTTTGACGAAATTGTTTTTATTTTTGACATTTCTGCCCCACAGCAAGTGCCCATGCCACTGAAAAAGAGGCTCTGATGTCAGAGCTGAAGGTGCTTAGTTATCTCGGCAACCATATTAACATTGTGAATCTGCTTGGCGCCTGCACTATTGGAGGTTAGACACACTGTATACTACATACTTATAGTGCTTATACACTTCATGGACAAACGTATTGGGACGCAACCTTCAAATAAACATGTTTATCTATTCCAGTCATTTCAATAAAAACAAATATTTATGCTATGCCATAAAATACCACATACAGTTTGGGATTTTAATTATTTGAAAATATTTCTATTTTCTTTTACAGGTCCAACTCTAGTTATAACTGAATACTGTTGTTTTGGCGACCTGTTGAACTTCCTGCGCAGAAGAAGAGAATCCTTCTACTTCTGTACACTGGGAGAAGACGCTTACTATAGAAATGTCATGATGCAACCCGAGGCAAGGTAACTCATTCATCAATGTATTGAGGAGATTTAAGGCTATATATTGTCTATTTGGAGCAAGGACTGCTGTTGACTAAGAAAGACTCACATTTGCCCACAGTGAGAGCAGGAATGGCTACATGACCATGAAGCCCTCTGTAACGGGAATTCTGTCTTCAGAAAACAGAAGATCACTTAATAAAGGTAGGATGACGTGTTTTCTCATCTTTTGTTCTTTTCCGTATCTGAGGAGTTTGTGAGATTGAAATATTTTCTCCCTCAGGTGATTCCTCCAGTGATACAGATACGGTCAGTGAGATTCTGCAAGAAGATGGTTTGACTCTGGACACTGAGGATCTTCTCAGCTTTTCCTACCAAGTAGCCAAAGGGATGGATTTTCTGGCATCCAAGAACGTACGTCTCGTTTCATCTCCTCTCTGGCGGTCTGGCTTTCTGAGTTAGTTAGTTTTATATTTTAAGTGTGTAGTAATGTCACACTGCAGATCTTCTCGCTCTCCCTCTACGAAACCACAGGCTCACATTCCATTACCCTTGTCCAGTCTAAGGTCAGGTTACTCGTGGTTCCACATGAACGAACCCATGTTGTCAAGCACATACACGTTCACTGAAGATCATGCCGAGTAACACGTCTCAGCCTGGTTAGCAGGCTCAGTATTTCATCAAATTACTTAGGTTGTCATCTAACTCTCAGTAAATGAGTTTTATCACCTCCCTGCTAACTTTGAAGCAAAGTATTTCCAACACCTGTTTGCTAATGAGGTTTTAAATATTGACACTGTTATTGTAAATAATTTGTTATGTAAGTCCTAACATATTCAAGTAAAGCCCTGCTTTGACGTGTGTGTGTGTGTGTGTGTGTGTGTGTGTGTGTGTGTGTGTGTGTGTGGACCTGTATTTCTGTTTTCATGTTTGTGTGTGTTTGTGCAGTGTATTCACAGAGACCTGGCAGCAAGAAACATTCTTCTCACCCAAGGCCGAGTGGCTAAGATATGTGACTTTGGACTGGCTCGTGACATCACGACTGACTCAAACTATGTTGTCAAAGGCAATGTAAGTTTAAAAAGAGTTTCATATTGAATTCATGCCTTTTAATAATGCTGATCAATACATATATGGCTATTAACCCTAAGTGATGTTGTTTATTAACAACAACATCTTAATCTTTTTTAAGTTTTTAAGGCAAGTTGGTTTTCTATGTCATGATATCTGACTTTGTTTGTTACAAAACATGTAAGAATATTCTTCAAAATATCTTGAAGAAATTTATAAAGATTTGGAAAAACCTGCAAGTGATGACAGAATTTTCATTTTATGTGAACTTTTACATCATCATGTAAAACATAGGTGCCTATAATCCATAAAGATTAAAAGGTATAATTAGTTACAATTAAAGTATAATTAAAAGCTATTTATTTGCAACTGATCTGAGAGGTATTAACCTTCCTCATATGATACATGTTGATGTTGTGATTTGCGCTTTTGGGCAGATTTGACAATACAGGCTCGGTTTGGGATGCCATAGACATGCATGCATGCATGGCGATACATGCTTTAGATATAAATCACCTGAATGCTATAAACAAGAAAGAGGCTGATGCAAACTCGGTTTGAGGTTTGTGCAAAAAATCCATGAACAATTTTACAGAATTTGCATAAAGCAGAATCCTGACGTTACTCATGCTGGCTTGTGTTACACATGCTCCATTTGCATCAGGTTTTATGGTTGAAAACTAGCCCAACGCAACAAACAGAAATGTCAAACTTCGCCTACCTAATTAATGGTCATTTAGCTATTATTTATATGTATTCTTCTTATATTTATGGTATGTCTGTACAATGATGTCAATAGATTAGAAGAATAGGAATTATTCAGACATTGTATAGATCATACAGACTAAATTCTTGTTGTATAGTCATGTGAAGGCCCAAGGAAGTTGTTGTTAAGGAAGGAATATTTTTAATGAGATGTTCTCTATGTAGGCACGTCTCCCGGTTAAGTGGATGTCCCCTGAGAGCATCTTTGAGTGTGTGTACACCTTTGAAAGTGATGTCTGGTCTTATGGCATCCTGCTGTGGGAGATCTTCTCTCTCGGTATGTTTTACTAATCTCATAATGTATGTTTGCCTCTCTGATATACTTGACTAAATTGATACTCTGCTTCTTTAGGGAGTAGTCCTTACCCAGGCATGCCAGTGGACTCGAAATTCTACAAGATGATCAAAGAAGGATACCGCATGGAGTCACCTGAGTTTGCACCAACTGAAATGTAACTCTTGAGTTTCTTCTCATCAGTAATTGTAGCTTGTTTTGAAATCTCTCAACAAAAGCATGGCAACATAACTGAGTAAAATCATTCGTAATGGCTTTGCTATTGTGTGTGTGTGTGTGTGTGTGTGTGTGTGTGTGTGAAGGGTAAATGCTCCCACTGAAGCCGAGTATTGCTATGTTTCAGGTACGAGATCATGCATTCATGCTGGGATGCCGATCCTTTTAAGAGGCCGTCATTTAGCAAGATAGTGGAGAAGATCGAACAGCAGATCTCAGACAGCACCAAACATGTTCGTGTTTTTTGATTCACCTTCCTCCTTTCCTGTTTTAGCTTTTTACTTTCACAGCAAATACACAAAAATGGCAAAAAATTGCACATCTTAATCCAAAAACCCTATCTCGTGAGTATTTAAATTAAATTAAAGTCAATATAACACCTCACAAACATGAATATGAAAATTAGGCTCATTTTAAATTCCCTTTAAGAGTATGTTTACACTACTAGATTTTTAGCTAAATCTAAAAACGTTCTATGTATTTTACCTGTATGTTTAAACACAACATTTGCTAGAGGCCTGAAAACACACCATTTTTAAAAAGGTTTTTAAAACGGTACCGTTATCGTTTCTGTGTAAACCACAAAAATGCTCATATGTCATTTGTTTGTACTACTAAACATACTTAATAGCGTTTCTCCAGCAAAGTGACGATTTAATGCACTACGTCCAGCGGACAACACATACGTACTATACATCAAATTCTAAACACTCATTGACAGTGGGTCTGCGTATTTGTGCAGGTGTGTAGTGACATCGCCAACTACTGGCCTGGAGTGTATAATACAACGGTTTTTAGTATTTTTTGCGGATCTGTGTAAACGCAACTTGTTTTCACAATATTGTTGTGTGTATGTAAAACTTTATAAAAACACGAAGGATAAAACATTTCAGTTTTTTACTACCATTGTTGGCATGTAAACGTGCCCTAAATCATCAAATACAGCCAGGTGCCATTCATGCTACACTACTACCACAAATGATTCCAGTCTTCAGACACTCAGAACTGACCCGCAAGATTTGTGTTTTGCACAAGTTTACATTGTTGCCTAATTTTCTTATTGTTGCAATACGCTGTGCAAAACTACAAAGCAAATTCAGTTAATCTTTAGTGATTTCAATGCATCACATTCAGCACTTTTTATTTTTCCAAACCAAATACAAACCGATCGATCCCTTTCTCTCTCCAGATTTACCTAAACTTCAGCACCAAGTTGCCAGTGGCACCAGGAACCCGCGAGGAGTCGAGTTCTCACGTCCATCGGCTAAACTCTGTTAGCAGTCGCAGTACCATTACTCAGCCCCTGCTCTCCAGCAATAATGTCTTCATAGAGGGGACGGGCCCACATCACCCTCCAGTGTGAAGATCACGTCGCACTCATCTCCTGAGATACGGCTTAGAGTCATTATAAAATAGTTGTCTGGCATACAGTACATTGAGGACTTTGGTGGAAAACACTGATCATACATCCAAGAGCAGTCATATTCTTTACATTCACCTTCTTTACATGCACCTTGTGTATATGAGGCCTCTGCCAGATAGGGTAACGATGGGGTTCATTACTATTAACATTTCATCTATCCTTTAAAATGATAGGATGTAGAATTGTTGATAAAGGTTGTTATCAATGCTGGTATCATTCCATGGTACTATCTCTATTGTGAGTCTGCTGGATGACTTAAGTCAATTTGTATAGAATGCTTTATATGTAATAAGAGCAAAATACATTTTCTTTTCTTATTATCAAGTTTTAATGCTCGACCAAGGTCACACGGGCTGATTTAACTTCGAGACAAAGAAATATATCTGTCCTTTGCTTTTCATGGAATGCAACTTTGTGGCTGAGACTGTCAAGGCTGTTCACAAACTAAGCCTCCTTATAAATCAAATATTTTACTATTAATATTTTGCAGATTGTTTAAATATCAAAAAATTCAAAAGCTATTTGATTAGGAAAGTATATGTATGTGCAGCAATAACCGAAAATGCAGCTTGTACCTTTGATGCATTTTCACATTGCTGCGCAGGCCAAAAATGAGCTGCTTATTGCATTGTGTTTAGCATATAGGTGATAGTATTTTGTCAGTTGGCAGCTGTCATCTCCAAAGAATTTTCCTGTTTAAACGGTGCGAATTAAGACACCTTTAAGTTCATAGACAGGAACGGTGTTTAAAAAAACCTTCAGTTCATTACGGTCATCGCAATTCATCGTTTACTTTAAACACTCAGTGAAATTTTGGTTACGTAGCAGTATTATATTCTTGGTTTGTTACGTCCTCTCGACCAGGAAATGTAATTCGGGACAGCGAAGTGATCCAATGAAGCGGTCATTCAAGTTTAATGAGGCATCAAATTTTTAGACAGTGTTTTTCAGGATCACTTTAAACAGCGTCATTCAGCTTCTTGCGCTTTGTTGTGTTTTGAATTCAATATTTTGTAAAGAAAAAATCTTATTTTACACAAACACATTTTTACATTGACAATGCTTCACTTGTTTCAAATACTTTGTGGTTGTGTAACCGTAATGGTGGACTGAAGATCAGTAGCGTTTGTAGCATTGGTTCTTATTTTCAAAAAAGTGAGAAACATTCGATCTTTGGAGAACCCGAAAGAAATGTCGTAATAAGTTGTTCATTTGTAAATGTTGTGCTTGTTTAGTATGTGATACTGTCTGTTAAGTTCTGGCAAAAACCAGCCGGTTGCTGTTGTGATCATCACAAAAATAGGGTTCAAGGTTGTTTCGAATACAGACAGCTTTGGGATCACATTGTTGCTGTTTTCTTGTGCTTGTGGTTCACCGGGTTATTGTTTTATACAGATTTGACGGTTCTTTTAACTTCTACTTACCACACCGACTGTTGTGCCTAACAGATTATGCGTTTTCTCTGCTTGTTCGCCAATGAGAATCTTTGCTGTGGAAGGTTGAGCCAATAGAAAGCTGCTGCTGTGTAGAAATGGGTGCCAATGGCTTCTTGCTCTCTGTAGGCATGGCCAATGAAGGATCTGCCAATAGACGGGGAATATAGGAAAAAACAGAGTAGCTTTCTGTTGCTAAGAATAGCCAATAAGATTCTCATTCGATTATGGATCTGCCAAAGGGAAACGGGCAGAATAATCTTCTGAATATGAGCTACGTGCCGAGCAATTGGGTGAATGCATCCACAGAACCCTAAAACATCAGTAGTCCGGGCACTCTGTCAGTAGTTCATTTCCCAGATCTCTCTCTGTTCTTTGTGTCCAGCTGCTTCCTCAGGCGGATGTTTCACTTCCACAAAGTCTAAGACGGGAGATCCGTGTCTGTCCATCTCTAAAACCACCCCCTCCTCTCCACACTGGAACATTGTTCCTAATGGGCAGTTGCTTCCATTTGGGTGAATGTGTGTGAATGTGTAAATGCAGGTCATTTGCTGTTAAAATACCTGAGCACTGATGGGTTCCTCTTATACAACTACTGTTAATGAACTTCAAATGATGTTCAGTCACTACATACTACACACCATCACTGTTTGCTCTCCTCTCGTATGTAAATAATATATATAAATATATGTATATGTAAATCATAATGTTGCTTATTTTTGTTATTATGGTACGGCCTCATGTGCTGCAAAGATTTTTTATGTTACAGTTTGTTGTTTCCGTTGACATGAACTTTCTGCCC
Source organism: Oreonectes daqikongensis (assembly GCA_026939265.1). NCBI lineage: Eukaryota > Metazoa > Chordata > Actinopteri > Cypriniformes > Nemacheilidae > Oreonectes > Oreonectes daqikongensis. The sequence goes on along the minus strand of JAOTQM010000351.1, from coordinate 4,147,620 downwards.
TCATTTTACCTCTCGATTTGTTTTATTCGTAAGTGCAGTTTGCTGGCACAGCAGGTACGGTTGGTTACATGTACATATATGTTTCAGTATTTTTAATCTATGTTTAACTCATGACTGTATGAACAGGAGTTCTCATCTGCATTTTTGAAACATTAAGAGATGAGGTATTTTCCCCCCTGAAAAAACTCGGTTTAATGTATTTTATTGTATATTTATTTTACAGTTTTTATTTTGAAAACAAATGTGCAAATTGTGTGTGTAGCTCTTGTTGTTACAGAATGTAAATAAATAACTCAAACAATGACTAAGACACTCCTGCAATGAGAAGAAGGCAAAGAAACAAGAAATGGAAACATGCAACAATAACTATAGATAGTATAAAGTTGAGGACAAACTTTATGGTGGCTTGACAAAGTCTGGCCTAAAGGGTTTGACATTTTCTAACATGATTAACAGCATGGTTTTAACACTATTATCTAGTTGGAGGTTAAACATGAAGCTAACATGTTTTGACATGAAGCTATGGCTGCATCCCAATTCACCTACGTATACTATACCGTACTGTTTTTGTCATGGAAAAGTATAGGTTATACATTTTTTGTGCAGAGCAAAATGGTTTGCACGCACTGGAAAATACTACTGCGAAACGGAGACTGTGATTGTTAAGTGAAAGTGACCTATTTGTCAGATATGGTGACCCATACCCGAAATGTGACCTCTGCATTTAACCCAACCAGTGAATAGTGAACACACACACTTCAAGTCGTGAACACACATACACCGGGAGCAGTGGGCAGCTATCACTGCAGCGCCCGGGGAGCAAACGGGGGTAAGGTGCCTTGCTCAAGGGCACGTCAGTTGTTACCTGCCAGTACTGAAAATCGAACCGGCAACCTTCTGGTTACGAGTCCAACTCTCTAACCATTAGGCCACAACTAGGCCACAACTTAAAGGTCACGGTCATCAAAATACAGCCCTTCTCTGCATTCAAGTATGCATTTATTCATTATGTCTTATATAATGTTTGCTGTTATATTTCTTAATTTAGGAAAGCATCTCCTATTTCATTTTATTAGTGCACGTGTAGCGTCATTAAACTCCACCTACTTGCTGTGAGTTGTGGGTAATATTAGTTGTTTGAGTGCCCATGGATCTGCACCTCGAATTTTCAGCGGAAACAGTAGACGTTGCCTTGTACTTGTACATGTGTAATGACAATAAAGTTGAATCTAATCTAATCTAATCATCTAGACCATCCAGGTAGGCAACTTTAAGAATACTTCAGCATACTATGTTTTAGTACATACTACAAATAATTTCAAACACTATTAAGGATAGATAGTATGCAAATTGGGTTGCAGTTATGTTTATCTCAAAGCAAGCACGTTTTAGCATGATGCTAGCATGTTTTAACATGAAGCTATGTTTTAGCACAAAACTAGCACGTTTTAGCATGATGTTAGCATGTTTTAGCATTAAGCTAGCATGTTTTAACGTGATGTTAGCACGTTGTAGCATGATGGTAGCATGTTTTAACAATTCATCTGAAGTGTAGTTGTTTCAGCAGCAAAAAACAAATGTTATGTGGCCAAAACTTGACGTCCAGTGAGATCTTGGCAAAGAATCAATAACTGTTGAGTAGTCTTAATTTAATACAATTAAATTACAATAATATAATAATATAAATCAATATTAATATAAATGACATGTAAAATAAATTGTTATATTACTAGCCATTAGCCAGACTGATAACCAAACACAGACCGGAAGTTAACTTCAAGTGCGTCCGATGAAACGTCTATATTTTAACATGATGTTAACATGTTTAAGCTTTGTCAAATAATTACAATGTTCCACCGCAGAACTTCTACGAATCCTTTGAATATAGCTCCCTGCAAAACCAAACAAAAGATTTGCACTTCACTCTGTGTTCTAAGTGAACTTTATGCTGACAGACTGTAGCTAAAACCATAATGATTTGGGGCCATATTGTTGGCCATCTGTGTATCCAAGCTGTACAGTTACAGACTGCGTCAAGTGCCTGTTCAAAGTCGGTCATCTCTGTGCTAAAATGCTGTGTCTCAATGATGCTCATGCCCATTGGGCTGGAAATAATGCTAAAGCTAATGCTGTCTGGAGCAGCTGTGACACTGACTTTGATATTGTCTGAGATTCAGCTTTAAATATTTACATTTACATTTACGCATTTGGTCTTGAGTCCAACTCTCTAACCACTGGGCCACGACTGCCCTTTTTAGACTGCACATTTAGACATCTGTTTCAAATGCACTACAAACACAGACCACAATGAATACTTAAACGGTAAAGTGTTTATCTGGGTGGTGACATGTTTTATGTATTTTTATGGAAATGGTTTGAGGTAAACCCAAGACTCTCGATCAGCTCTCTGGACATGCGAATCTCCCTGCACAGTCAGAGTTTATTGTTCACATATCTGATAAGAAGCAAAGGATTTCCCACTATTGAAGATGAATGAAAATACATTGAGTAAGCAGCACCTGAGAATCAATCCCTGACCAGATGAGAGGGAAGATAAAATAACAAAAAACACCTGCAGTGGTGTTGATAATTTTAGTTAATGTCGTAGTGAAGTTTGTAAAAATAATGATCCAAAACAACCTTCCAACGTCTTTCCCCTACAGAAACAACCCAGAGTTGAGCTGTCTCTCTATCTCTGTCACACACACACACACTGTACTTCAATGAATGTCACACAGTTCAGCACACTTTTAATTAAAAGTAATAGTTGCTTCAAAAATGAAAATGTATTTCCTTTCCCTAATGTCATTTAAAACCTGTATGACTTTCTTATTTCTGCAGAAAACAAAAATATTTTGAAGAATGCTGTTAACCAAACAACATTGAGAGAGAGAGAGAGAGAGAGAGAGAGAGAGAGAGAGAGAGAGAGAGAGAGAGAGAGAGATATGAGTGTCACCTTACTGTGGTTTTAGTGGCATTGCTGACAGTTTGACCTGTTCACTGTGCAAGGGTTTAAAAGCGGTGATGAAAAAAGATAAGTTGAAGAAATGTTGTGTAGAAAGAGAAAGAGTGAGTCTAAAACTGTGACTCTATAACCATCTGCAACCAAGATTTATTTTACACTTTCATAGTGACAGCAGAATTATAAACACATTATTACCTCTTAACTACTGTATTATTCTAGGGCAGAGATCCCCTAATGAAAGGCGCTACGAAAGGTTCTATGTTTGGTTACCCAAATAACCATTTACTCAAAGGTTTTTCTTTTTTATAATCTAAAAAAACCTTTTTCTACTACCAAAAAAAATCTTGTAAAACAGATACTTCATTCTTCAAACATTAAATGTTCTTTATGGAACCATTCAGCCAAAAATGTTTCTTCTATGGCATCATGAAGCACCAACCTGTTCAACGTCACTGTTCCGTCAGTGGAACACTTAAGTTTAATAAAATATTTTACACTAAAATTCTGATCTAATCATGACAAACTGTATGTCACTATAAAGTTCTAAGCCTATAAAATACACACCTGTCCAGTTTATTACAAGATAAATTATGTAGACCAATTATTTTGGTCAGCAATAATCTGTAAGGGTCACTTTTTTTAAAGGCAACTTTAGGACTGCATTCCAAATGATGAATTTATTAAAACCATTAAAGCTTGTAATGTGAATATTTTATGTATATTCTCCATACATTTTGTGACCGTTAAGATTGTATATAAGGTTAAGATTGTATATAAAAGACCCTTGTTATTGAATAAATATTTGCTCTGTTGGGACCTTTTTATCACTTAATTTATAGCAACTTTCCACTGCTAAACAACTAAAGGTTGCTTTGCACTAGGCAGAACATAGGTGAACATTAGAATTAGGCATTAAGAATGCATTTTGTAATTTTAAAAATCTTTTTACTATAAAGAACATTTTGTGCAACAGAAAAGGTTTTGTGGATGTTCTTATTGGAACCATATATCCAAAAAGGGTTCTTCTGTGGCATTGTGTAGCGCCTTTATTTTTAGGAGTGTAACTTTGACAACCTGCTACTCCCACAAAGTTACAGCAAAGCAGCAAGAACTCTGTCAGTATCACACAACGCCCGCAGCTATTATGCTATCAAATGCTTCTTCACAACAAACAACCAGACAGTCTGTAGCAACTGTCTGCAGTAACCAGTAAACAGGGAATGGAATGCAGTGGGCGGAAAACACACGGGCAGAAACCACAGATGAAAAGGATGAAATAAAAAGGTAAAGAAACAAATGACCACCAACAGGTGCTAGTGTAAAATTCTAAAACCACTGAGCCAAATACGTCCCAGAAAACACTACCTGTCAAACATTTAGAGTCACCTGAGTGAAATGTTTCTCATAAGACGTATGCTGAAATGTTTTGAAAATTATGTAAACAAGCCAAAAGGTTATTTTTAAGCTGAATAATGTAGTGAGTAAGAGCCAAACATACATGGGAACTCTTTCAATACTTTAAAATCCTTCCCTCAGGAGACTAGTAGATAACTGTAAGGAAATTGTGGCTGCTGTGAAGATGCTAAAATAAAAAATGTTGTGCCCATGTATTCATTCTCATTCAGTCATCCCTAGATCAGTGCTTATGAAAAGTTAAACTTCAGACATGATTATATAGATAAGGAGTCTAATTTTCTCTTTTGTTGAGACTGTGTGGCTGGAATCCTGTGTGCGTATGAAGGTCATGATGTGGGCAGATATAAACCTCTACCGTCAAACAAAAAATGTTTGGAATTGGAAAGTGATCTGCCAGCATATGTTTTATGCAGTCTGAATCTTTTAAATCTTTTTATCCTGCGGGTTCATCTTGAACCCGAACGCCCAATGTCATTCAGCTGTATCAGGGATGTCACTGGAACACAGTTTTCAACGTACAAGAATGGCCTATTTTACGATGAACTTCTCTTTGAGTGAGATTTACTGTCTGTTATTATCTCGCTTGCTTTGGGCGGCAGATTGCCAGCAGTTTAACTGCACAGGAGAACCCCAAACGAATGTCTGAGGATGTGCAAACAGGGAGGGGTGGCCTCTGGCTCTGTTTGAGCAGTTAAATACAGAAGTTTAGCCCTGGGCAAATGAATGCAATGGGAACATCAGCAGGGAACACCAAGTATATTTGGGTTGTTGATCATAATGCGAGTGTTTATGTGTAACTGAGAGTTTAGGGTGTCAGTCTATATGTTTATTATATTGGTGTGTGTGTGTGAGGCAGAGGAGGCCATAACAAGGCGAATGCCACTTCCTGTTTTCTCCCAGCTGCTGAGGAAGTGTGTGTGTATATATATTGGGAGGCATAAATACCACAAGAGCCACTGTGAAGCCAGCGCAGGACAACACCACAACCCACATTCGGCCAGTGACAATCACACAATTACACAGACAAACAACCTTAGGCAATTACACACACACACACACAAGGACAAGAAACCACAGCAGAGAGCTGGAGAGGATGGAGAGCTACATGAGGTAGAGTGGGGGAAATGTGTGCTTGGTTTATCTCTGATACAGTGAACTTCCTCCAACATCACCACAGCGGTGTGGTAATAACAGAGGTGTGTAAGTGTACACACACGCACACAACGCTCTCTTATTTCTCTTCTGAAAATATACTTGCTCGGAACTCTTAACAATTCAGGGCAAGACCAACGTCAGCCCCAAAAGATTCAACCCCGAGAGCCCCATTAACCTCTGATTAAGAAAAGATGGCCAACAAGCTGCTCATATTGACCCTCTACTCAGCAAAAAGTAAACAGAGTAACAGGCAGGAAATGAACGTGTGATGTCAATATCTTCAACTCTGTCTGACCTCACATGAGCCTTCAGTGAACTCTGACTCTTCTTGCTTTGGGGATTATTTATAGAGTGAGGTTTGGCTCTTAAATGATGGCGATATATGCATGTGTCAAATGTAGAATCTGTGAATATTTTTTTTTTGCTATATATTGTTGCTGTTGGGCAGAAATCTTGTATCTATGAAACCTCTACTTGTCTTTCTATATATTTAACTATTCAGATTATAGGTTTTTGTAAATAATTAAACCCTAAGTTGATAAGGTCTTGTTAATAATATGTATCATTAGTAAAATATTTGAAAACCCTCAACAAAAAGGTGGCCAATAGTAATGATTAGTAAAGAAATAAACAGTGCTCTCATGAAAAAATTTACGAGAAAAAAATAATAGAAAATACAGTGTCCTTACGAAAAATTTAATGAAAAAATAATGGCAAAAATATGGGGGAAAAACTATACAATATATGAAATGATATGGGTGTCTACCCGACAGTGTCCTTACAAAAATATATATGGGAAAAAATCATGGACATATATAGGAATAAATATTGTAATATATTAAATAATACATTAATGCGATAGAAAAAATAAATAAAAATGTATGAAAATATATGTGATATATGGAAAAACATTATGTGATTAAGTGAAATATATTACATAATACATTAATGTTATTAAATCCAATGTATCGTATTATTCAATATATTCTAATATATTAAAAATGTATTATTCTATATATTTTCAAATATAATTTCTATATATAAGGGTGACAATATGTTGCATGAGGCTTGTTTTGTCATGAATGATAACTTTCTTTGACTCTTTAGTCTTGCCAAGCTAAATAATAGCATCATACTTTGTTGTAAAGTCTGTTATACAGTAGTACAAAATGTTTTACACAACAGCTCAGGCAGATTTTGGACGTTAGTGTTGTAATGTGCTAACACTGGTTACAAAAGCATACCGTTTGAGTGTACTGCACAGATACCACACTATAATGAAAAGCGATAATGCAGCAATAAACCAGATACCATGCACATACAGTACACACAATCGCTTGACCTCGGCCTCAAAGACCCTCATATTGTCATAAAATCATCATAGCACAACTAATCACTCCTGCATGCTTCAGTCATAAATAATTCATCATTCAAAACAAAAGGGTGGCTGCTTGTCACAGGGTCAGCATTGGAATCTTGCTGTAATGCACAAGCGTTTGGTCCCGGAACATTCTGGTTGTGGGACTATCAGCTGTCTGCTTATTAAATATGCAACAGGAGGTGTAAAGGGTCACAAAGAACACAATATTGAGTTTCATTTTTGTTGTTGTCGTCCGTTCACTTAGTTCTGTTGTCTTGTTTGGACCGGCTTCTGACACTCGCTTCATTTGTACAAGAATGCATTATAAACTAAATGTACATACGTATACAATAAATGTACAATAGATGTATAGAATAAAATGATATTCTGTACATATTGTGAGGTAAAAGGGAAGAGAAGGCACTCCTCACCTGCTTATTTTAAGGTGCATGACGATATCCTCAAGTTATCTCAATACAGTACTGCATGATTATCACATTCCTTCATTTCTCCCCAGGGATGGAATAAACCTGTATGACAATTATTCTCGCAGAACGTCCGGATACAAAAGCTGATTGTGTGAGTGACATGAACACGGAAAAGCTCCAAAAATGATATATAAGTGCCAGCGGCATGTGTGTTTATAAATCTCACACACACAAAAATATTGTGTTGTCAAGCAACCGTTGCATTCAGATGGTCTGTCCCATCCGGGCTCCCATATCATCCACAGATGGTGTCTGGGATGAGGGCAGGGTGTGGTGAAGGTATGTCTCAGGTCATCTATCATGGAATTTTTCTTTAGGACAACAAAGTCCGCATTGGGCAAAAGCTGTTTCGGGATCTTTGGTTCGTCATGAATAGAGCTGCTAAAATGTAGGCCTTCAACACCACCTGAAGCTGTACGTGTCGCCAGACGTCTCCTTTAATCCTTGAAACCAAACAAGTACGAAACCGTCACAACAGATGACCTCAAAACAGGTCAGACGATATTCATGCAGGAAGACGTAGAGCTTTTGTGGCAGGTTAATGGGAAATTATAGCCATGCTGACAGGAAGCGTCTGGAGTGATGGCCTCAAAATCAACGGAGTGTTAAGAACCTTTTAAAAAGCGCGCAGGTGCCGCATTCTTGCTGCTCAAAACAAGCTGATGATCGATTACATACAGGTTTACACAAGATGTCGCAAAGCTAACAGGCAGGGTACTATTACTTGAAATGCACGGTGAGGACCTGGAGTTTCAAGTGTGGGAGTACATGTACGGTTTAGTTGAGCATTGTGTTTAAATGGGGCTTGTGTCGCGTAACCTCTGTAGATTGGTCTTTGATCTAGGACGGGAGCAATAGATCATAGCAGGTGTCGAATAATGTGTTTCTGTATAACAGCATTGTTTTCAAATGGGGCATGAATACTGTAAGCTCCGTTAATGCAGAAATATTGTCCATGCTTCATTTTCTCTGCTTCTTTTCTTTTGGACAGGACGATTTGTCGTCTGTAACTAAACTGAAAGCTCCATTATTCATATTTTCTCATAATTGTTCTTTTGTTTACTTGGCAACGGCAGAGTTTCACAGAATCTGTCAAGCATTAAAGGGACAGTCCATCCAAAAATGAAGATTCTGTCATCATTTACTCTCTGATTGTTCCAAACCTGTTTAAAGTCTTTGTTCTGCTAAACACAAAGAAAGATATTTGGAAGAATGTCAGTAACTAAAAACAGATCCCATCCCCCATTTACTGCCATAGTAGGGACAATAAATACTATGGGAGTCAACAGGGAATGAGATCTGTTTGGTTACTGACATTCTTACAAATATCTTTACAAAGAAATGTATACAGGTTTGTATCAATCTAGTTAATAAATGATGATTTTTGGGTGGAGTGTCCCTTTAAAGATGTCAAATTATTCCATAGAAATTATACAATTTAAAGAAATGCAAATGATTGACATACACTTTCCTTACTAAACAAAAAAATATGTAAATATACTGTAAAATATAAAGTCATTTCCAAATATTGGACCCAAGTGCTAATATTTTTCAATATATAAAGAGCAGCAATCTTTTGTGTGTTATTCAATATATTTTAATATAAAACTAATGTATAATTTTATATATATGAAATGATTTGATACATTGACAGTTAATATAAAGGAAATTACATTTTGTTTGGATAAGGGCTAGCCCTAACCTGTCTCAATTCATCCCGTAAATCCTGGGTTCTTTCAGTTTAAAGAGATATTTCACCGCAAAATGAAAGTTCTGTCATCATTTACCCACCCTCATGTCATTTCAAACCTGTACGACTTCTTCTGCAGAACACAAAAAAAGATCATATGAGGAATGTTGGTAACCGAACAACGGCGGTACCCATTGACTTACATTGGTTTTGTGTTCATACAATAGAAGTAAATGGGGAATACGATTGTTCGGTTACCAAAATACTTCTGTGCTCTGCAGAATATAGAAAGTTATACAGGTTTGAAAACTGTAAAGAGTAACTGATGAGAGAATTTTCCTCAAGTCTAGCCTGTTAAATGCATAATGCATTATTGTAAACGCAATGCTAAGTGTTATATTGAATAAACTCACTCTCAGCATTTCCAACTAAAATGATTTCAGATTGAAACGGTTTATGTTTCCTGTCTTTGTGTCTTCAGAATGACAATTGTTGTGCAGTTCACATGGATTCAAATGACCAATGTGTTTCCAATTTGTTTGTAAAGCAACCCTGTGAACTTACATTTGTTTGCCAAAGACCACTTGATATTTTCTTTGTAAAGTGACTCCTTGTGAATATAAAATCTGTATTCTACTTAATTTTACACAGCAGACGTCGTCCTGTTGTATCCTGTAGGAACTGAACTTTCAAAATATTTTCTTTTCTTTTGTTTAGTCTGTGGGATCTCTCTCTTTATTAGTTTTCTGCTCCGGGCATCCATCTTCACGGTACTTCTAGTAATACTATGTGGGTAAAGTGGATGGTGTTTGCTGAGAGGTCCTGTAATTAAAGCAGGATTTAGTCAGGAATGCTCTCTGGAACTCTGAGGATCACTTGGGAAGCTTACAGGTGCAAATACGGTGTAGAAGTGTTGCCGTGCTCGACCACATCAGCACTCCTAGTCAAGATACTTAGAGATTACAATTAATATGAAAAATGCATCAGAAATGACGATTCTTATTTATATGAAATATTGCAGTGTTTATTATAAATGATTTATCCGTGGAAGTCTTTTTTTCTAATAATCTCCATCACACACATAAACCTCCCCTCCAAACAACATCATCTGCATGACGCATGACTTCATTGACTGTCCAATAATTTTAATAATTTCCCAAAGGATAAAATCAAGCCCCACCCTACATTCAAGAAGCTGTTGCACAATTCAGTAAAAGAAAAACATCAGCAAGTACTATTTCAAGATTAAAGTATAACAAATCACATTATTAAAGGGATAATTCACCCAAAAAATATTATTTACCCACTCATGTCATTCCAAACCTGTGTGACTTTCTTTCTTCTCTCTCTAGACATCCAAGGCCAATGTGACATCAGCATGTATTATTTTCATGAAAAGTCCATTGTATTGTTGGGCCACCACAGTTTCATGAAACTAGTACACAAAATAAATAAGCATAATGACGTCCAAAGCATCAATTACATTCTTCAAATAAGATAAAGAAAATACACAATAACATCCTGCAAGGTATCCTGGCTACAGGATGGGTACAGTAAACGGTAGAGCCATCAAACACGTTCATAACAAGAGTGAGTGTCATCTTTTATCATATCACTGAGCATTCTTATAGACATCAAACAAACATCCTGTTTCTCTAAATCTGCACAGGACAAGGAAATCAACTTTCCTTCCTCCACAATCTATTCACAAGCTCGCAACCCAAAACAGTACGCCGTCGCACACACGAGCGCACAAACAAACATAGGAAGAAAAGCGCGCTTGCTCAAATGCGCACGCACGCACGCACGAAAAAGGCTTTTCAATACTTTTTTCTGAATAATGACAGGGTTACAGTCTATAGATGTCAGGAAGTTTTTCTAATTCTCCTGGAAATCTCGGCGCAAACAATTGAGTCGTACGTCCGTAACAAAGCTAATCCAAAGCAATCAATATAATAGTCAAACTCACTTCATATTCAAATTCCCAGCTGTCACATTCAGCTTTACAACCAAAAATCTTTTTGTTATGAAGCCCATTTACTCTCAAATAGAGCCGGTTTCCATCTTCACAGCATACAATGTCATCCTCAAAGAATGAGCTCGCTGTTGTCTGCTATCAGTAAGATTGTAATTTGTGTTAATAATAATAAATTGTGTTTGACGAAAGTCCTCAACACCTTTCACATACGCATAATAAATAGATGCTAGGGCCAAATACACACAGACACTTTACTACAGGGCAAACACAGCTGAAACCACATCAGAAATGACTTGGGATGTCTGTTCACTGTGTGGTACCTAAAGTCTGTGCACCTGAATGAAACATGGGAATTGGCGGGATTTTCATCAGAGTTTTCCATGTTAACAGGGCGTGTGTGCGTAGTGGTGTGTAGGTGGACTATTGTCTACTCATTAGTTTGCTTGTCTTTTCCGTTTCCAGCTTGTTTTTCTTAAACACAGCTGTGTGGACAAGTTGAGGTGATGTTGGAGAATCACACTCGAGCAATTGACAACCAAAGAGCTACCACTTCCTCTACAGCTGGACAGTACTGTACAATCACGCACACAGTCAGGTATCCTTAAAAAATCCCATTCATAACTTCCCTATGTCTTCAGTCACAACGGAAAGAGGAGGTTGGTTTTGCATGAAAACATCCTGAACTTCTGTAACCCTTTCCAGTTTTCTAGAGTGTTATTCAGGTGTGTGACATCATACAGATGAGATCGTAACCGAGTCTTATCATTGAGATTTCTTATCACTCCTAACAGACCACTTTAAGCCAGCTGTGGCAACACACTGGTGAAGCAGAGAGAGGACACATCCTGTCCAACTCGCTGCACTTACTGTAACACTGGAAATTTTGTATTGTTTTTGGAGCGTTGCAATAGTTTGACTGAGGTAACCTCCTGATCACAGCTGCTGATTAAAACTGATAGTCATAAACACAAGTCATTAGTCAAATATAGTGACATCTATTTATAAAATCATTACTGTCATCGTGTTTGCTTTCTGCTTCTTTATACGATCATCTGATCCATAGCTATTGTTTTGTGTTTTTGAGTCTGAAATGTAAACTGTGGGTGAAACCACTAGCAGATGTAGTTAAAAACATCATCAAAACATCACAACACATAATAGCCCATTATAGGATAAAACCAAATTTGATTCAGTTTCCTAATGTTTGGATTTTGAGATCATTCGTTCACTGCTTAAAATTTCATTCCCAATTTATTATCTGTTGCATTTTGGTTTTTAAACTCTCTTCAATTATTGTCTGATTAACTATAGTTAAAACCATGATGCCGTCTGAAATGTATTGTCTTTGTATTATAGCTTCAGCTAATAAACTGTTGTTTCTTTTACAATTTTGTTTGTCTAACTTAAACTTTTCTATCAGATAAATTAATGATATTTTATCCAAATCAGTGATTCAAGAATTGACTTTAAAAATTCTACTGTAGAATTATAGGATGTAAGAATATATCATAAATAGTTTTCCCCATTTTTCTTGTAAATTTGCTGTCTTTTTCTGTAATTTTACAGGTTTTGACCATGTTTCAAAAATAAACTGTTAAAAGCCAAAAATTTTCTGGCAGCTGGGGTGCCAGAAATAAATTGTGAAATTACATATTTTCCCCATTTTTCTTGTAAATTGGCATTTTTTTGTAATTTTTATGTTAAATATACATAAACCCATGAAAAATCTGTTAACAAATCAGTAAAATTCAGTTTTTGCACTTTTTACGTAGAAAATCTGTTAAAAAAATAACAGAAAAATTCTGTAAAATTACGTTTTACAGTGTACCTTATTTATATCTGTTTGGTTTGCCATTTGTAAGTACAACAAGGACAAAAGATTAAATGTTTTCAGCATTTCCCATAGTGTGGTTTCAACAATAAGGAAGCAGAGAGATAATATCTTAAAGGAACAGTGTGGAGTTTTTAGCGGCATCTAGTGGTGAAGTTGTGAATTTCTAAAAAATGCTGATGTCTTCAGGCCAGCTGTCAGTCTGTTGCTGGTAAACCTCAAGTTTAATATTGCTTTGGGTAAAATATGATTTATATTGCAAAGCATATAACATTTTCTGATTATGAGTAAATAACAACCCATGAGCAAGTTTAATGTTTAACAAAGCATTAAAGCACAACACAATTCACCTGAGTCCCATGAATAGCCTGAGTCTGCGACGTAGCGTCTGGGTATGCAGGTGCATATGGGCCAGGGGGGATTGGGGGCCCGGCTCGCATCCAGGTGTATTGGGGCCGATCACGAGCGGACGCAATGGCAAACGGATGAAGGGAGGACGCTGCAAAAGTTTTGCATATGGCCCGGGGCTAACTTGCACTGGCCTGAGTTGCACACAGCTTCGCCTCTCGTGTGTTATAGTGCCTTATACAAGAACTCAAGTCAAGTCTGCCTGAAGGTTTTAACATATCAGCTTCTGTACCAGTGCACCCCTTATGTTAGAGCAATTCAGGAGAGCAAGACAAGCGCTTGTTGCACATACAGCAATTCACTGAAGCACAAAAGCCTCTAACAAACTGTTATTTCAGTGCTCCTAAACATGATATACACACTCCCCCTAGAGGCCACAGATAGTTCAACCAGTTCAACTGCTGCACAGGTATACCTTGGGCTCAAATGTATACCCCATATACATTTTCCTCTTGCATTTGTTCTTTTTTTGTACTGGTGGTGTTCTATATTTGTCCTTGTAAGATGCTTCTGGCATGAACAATAATAAAAAAGTTAGCCCATATCTTGGTTTCTATACCTGGTTTCAGGAATCATGGCATCTCAGAGCTTTTGATATTGTGAATCTGTAAAATACACAGCTTTGTTCAATGCATTAACTATTATTGCCAAAAATACGTTTTTAATGATGTTGCAAATAAATTATTCCGTTAAAGTTTTGAACTGATTAATTGAAACAAACAGTTTACAGTTTTTTTTACAATTGCTATATGACAATTTTTCCAAACTTTTAACAATTTTCCTAAACTCTTAACACAGTTATCACAACATCTGGCTGTGTAGACAATACAATTAGCAAAGTTCTTGTTGCTTTTACACAAACTGCATATATTTAACACAAACTTAAAATGCTTTAACTTCTTTTACACACAAGCTCAACCAAGACCAAAACAATGTATTATTACTGCCAAATTTACAAATGCTTTCACACTGTATGTCAGAACAGAACATCACATTCTAAACCTAATTTATAGGCTAAAGTTAAAGTGAACAGTGTTCATATTGTGAATTACAACACAAATATATCACCTGCATTTTATTCCATTGCAAATTGAAGTTATGCAAATAAATAAATCAATGCCTTCTGTCATAAACATGTAAAGTAAGTGACAGAACATTACCGTAAGATTAACCTTCCTAAATTACATATCTATCATTTTTATGTGTAAAGAAACATTTACATTTTATTAGGTAATTTTAAATGTGATATTACAGTATAAACTTATTGTTTCCAAACTTACAAATAGTTGGCTGCACTTGTTGAAGGTATATAACCCTGAAGAGACATTTTCAATTCATAAGCATTTGAACTGTAACAACTTTTACTTTAAGTGCGAAAAAAAGGAAATATTCACTAGAAAAATCTAAACAATTCTGGAAACTACATGCATGTAGCAAAAAAAAGCAGAAAAACACTTAACCTTCAGGAGGCCCCCTGGGGGTCTGGACCTCAGTTTGAAAGCCCCTGAAACACAAGCTATCATACAGACAAATGTCAGCTGGGACACAATGACATTTATTGTCCAGAAACCAACAGGTATGATATTGTAGGGCAGACCTGACATATAAAATAATGCAAGTTCGTAATGATGTTAGTATTTTTATGACATTGTGCTATGATTGACTAAATGTACCTGTTGGTAGAGAACACGTGTTAGCGTTTTGGTAGACACACAGTTTATTGTCTTAGTGTATTTTGAAAATTAGTGTTGGTTTAGTTTACAATGTATGATTTAGAGCATGAAATTAATAGTTTTGCCAACTCTGTGTTTTAGGTGTATTGCTGTGTTCAGAGTTTAGGAACATTTTTAGGAGAATTGAAAAAATGTTCATAGCAATTGTAAAAAAAAAAAAAAAAAACTAAACTGGTTTACAAAGGACTTAAAGACTAGCCTATTGACACAGACTCTACAAATTCCAATATCGCCACCTAACGTCTACCTGTAAAACTGCATTGCTCACTTTACTGTAACAGGTGGGTAGGCTATGACGTTGACATATGGTGGTATGGACTTTTCTCATCAAGTAATTCATAATGCTTCATAACATTTTGAGTGCTCTTTGCTTTGAAATATAAATGTATTGAATTGTACATCAGCATATGACATATTTTTTGGGGGTAATGGTTACTCTGCTTTGAATCAACACAGGCTTTCAATCGGTTTAAGTTTAATTTATTTATTTATTAAATTCATTTAGTCCCGCCCTGAACAACTTATTATATAAAAGAAATGGTAACATAAAGTTCACAGCAAAGAATAAATATAGAATTTCTAAAAAATAGCCCAGTGAATAAGATTCTTAATACTTTATGATGTTACCTGAACAATCAATGATAGTTTTTATGTTTTGTTATAGTTGTTTAAGTGTTTCTTGTTTGTCCCTAGTCATTAAAACTGTCCACTGATCTTCAGAAATATCATGCAGGTCCTCCAAAATCTTTGCTTTTTCAGCATTTCTGTATATTTGACTCATGTCCAGCAGTAACTGTATGATGTTGAGATTCATATTTTTACATTGAGGACAATCAAGAGTCATACGCAACTATTACAATAGATAGAAACATTCAGTGATGCTCATGAAGGCAAAACGATTCATTTAAAGACAGGTGGGTGTAAACCTCTGAAAATGTTTTGGTGTAAACTGTTAATTTCATTTACCGTTTACAGAGAAACGTATGTATTTTTATAGCTTCTGAAAGACATTACTAAATAAAAAAGATATATAAAGATAACAATAACAAACAGACCCTCTGTCTTTTTTCCCCAAATTTGTGAATGTATGTCACTATAGATGGCAGAAGAAATCTGTGTTAAGAGGGTGTGCGCATGCGTATGTCAGCGGTATACTGGGAAAACTGATTAATAAAAAAAGAGAGATTAATAAATCAACTAAATTATGCTTATTTAAAACTCTTTCAATGTTTTTTACAATTACAAAAGGTTTCTGTGTGGTTTAAATGTTAGGGATAGAAAATACGAATAGGTCAGTAGCCTATAGTAAAAACTAGAAGACTAAGCTCGGAGTCGGTAATACCATACGAATATACCAAAACCATTGTGTGGCTTCCTGTTAAACTACATTGTGGGCGCCAGAAGTTTCCACATAAAAAGTAGCTTAAGTCAATACTAGTACATTTCGACCTAGTAAGCTAATGACATTTAGTTTGTTCTTCATTAAAAAAACATTAATTAAATAAGCTTAAGTAATAAAACACATCCCCCATAAACACAGTGCGTGCGTGCGTGCGCGTGTATAGGCTCAAAGGAAGAAAATGTTTATTCCACATACCTGTATGTTCCAGTGTTTCTGATAAAGATATTTCCTGACATTGCAGGATATTTCCTCCATTTCAGGGGAAGTGAGATTACAACCATTTGAAAATGCCATCCTTTACAAAAATTAACCATGATTTTACTACAGTTAAAAACAAAAATACATGGTTACTGTAGTAAACCTATATGGTTATCACAAAATAACTATGGTTGTAATCCCCAAAACTAAATTAAATCATGGTTACTGCTAATAGTAATCAATACGCCACAAAACATGGTTACTACACTTTTACCACAAGGGATGTTCTGTCAATTTAAAGCTTCAAGTTTGAGTTCAGGTAAGCATAAATTAAACCTGAAAAAATGTACAATATATTAATGTATTAAATGTACACTATATTAAAAAGATTATATATACTGTATATAGTCAATCACATGCTTCTTTTTCATTAACGCAGTTTATCACAAAGTTATGACAATTAGTCATTGATCATTAGTCTGGTGTGACAATAAAAGTGGGATGTGTGTGTTTCTGAAAGACCAAAGTAAAATCAATAAACAATAAACCGAACAATAAACGTAAACAGTAGCTAAAAAGTCAAGCCCAGGGCTCAGAACTCTGATGGCCTTGTGCACGCTATGCTATTCTGTGTGGCCATTTTTAGACCCCCACACCCAAGGCTGTTAGCATTGTTTCCGCAGGTCTGTTGACAACCAAACAAAATGAACAAAATCCAAAATATAAACTTCAGCTGAAAAAACTGTTATTCATATAGGGGCTGGCATAAATTGCATAAATGTTTTCCCAGATGCACACAAACGGCGTGGAAAACAACTAAAGATAACAGTACATTGTCTCCTCATGGTCATTTAATAACACATACAGGAAGAGTTGGGTCTCCAAAGATGCGCTCTTTTGCTCACAGCCACACACACACAGGGATTATAACTGGCAAGAGAGTTTATTTTAAAAAACTAATTACATAAATGTGTGTTTTACTAAATAATCATCATTATGGAAAATACAAAAAGGCTCTCATAACAAACTGTACAATCAAAAGACCAACCATGAAACAAAGCCAAGAAAACAACAAATTAGGAAAAAGTCTGGTCACGATTCATTCGTAGACAATGCAAAAGATGAAGACAAAAAATGGAAAACATTCACACACTTGATTGTCTGACATTCCAGTTGCTATTTCCTGTTCGGCAGGAAGAGGGCGTGACTCTGTCCAGGAAGTGGCGCGGACACACCGAGAGGCCACTTGCTCTGCAGTCTGTGTAAACATGATTGTATTGCAAAGGCTTTCTCTCTCCCTCTCAAACCCTCCATGACATTTAGAAGAATAAAACTAAAACACATCTTATCTGCTCCAAAACACTCTGTTCCAACGCAATATATTACATTTATTTCAAAAATGGAGAAGAAAAAAGTTTAAATGAGTAAGTGGTTTAAAGGACTAAGTGAGAGTCAATTTAACCGTTTGTTGTTGTTGGATGACATGTGGAGTCATTATGACTAATATGGCAGGAATAACCTAATATGGAAAAAGGAATTCTAGTTATTAAACCGGAGGTGCGCTATAACGGACGTCTGTAATGAACTTATCATCTCTCCTGGGCAGTGAAGGTTTCTTCTGGAAGTCTCTCTTCAGAATCATTTCCTCGTTGGCGTATATGGGAGCTTCAGCGTCATCAGAGTGATAGCCGGACTGATAGCCGCTGGTCTGGTTGGATGACTCCGAAGCTAAAGACTCCTTACTCTTGCATCGCAGAAGCGGGCTAAAACATAGACAAAAATGTGTTTCAACATTCTTGGTTACAGTACTGACATCAAGATCAATGTGATGTGGCTGCAACTCACCTGAAATTTGAGGTTCTTTGCACGTGGCGATCCAGAGCTTTCATCTGCTCGCGTGATAAACCTACTCCACAGTCCATGTGACCGTTCTGTATGGAGATCATTACTATTTTTAGCATTCAAATACAATACACAACATACAATAAATAGTGAAGACAACATTTTTGCCCGGTAACGTTTCCTGTAGCTCTAATGGTAAAGCATGGTGCTAAGAACAGCATAGTGCTGTGTTCTATATGTAAAGTGTCAAAATGTTGGTTTGGATGAAAGTGCCTTACAAATGTATAAACATAAATGTGTCAGGGTCGAAATAAAGTAGTCAAAAACTCAAAAAGACTAGTTCATCCTTTCACCATTTACTCACCCTCACATCATTCCAAACCTCTTTCCTCTGCAGAACACAAAAGAAGATATTTTGAAGAATGTTGGTAGCCAAAAACACTGGAATCCATTGACTTCCATTGTATGGACACAAAATCACAGAGACATTTGTCAAAATATCTTATTTTGTGATCCACAGAAGAAAGAGTCAAACAGGTTTTGAATGACATGTGGGGGAATAAATGGCCGCATTTTTATTTTTTAACAGGCTAAACTCGACCTTTCTACTAGTATTTTTGGATCACATTACTTAGATCCTAGTTGTAGAATGTACAGTAAAGATCATTTACCATTACTGCAGTGTGCTCCAGGGGAATGTCCTTAAAAGTAATACTTATTGGCACACCACAACCGTTTATCTGCTGCGGTAACCTGTTAAAATAGAGACGAGTGCAACCATTGTTGGCTTTGACAATAGAAAAGTTAAGCACATTATATACTCCAATGTCTTCGGTTGAGTGGACCAATGCACAAAAGTCAGTTAAATGGTTGCTTGCAAGGAAATAGTCATTCAATCTGATGGGTTTTAATTTCCATGATGTCAAAAATAGCAGAAAAACACCACAACAACTGACAGAGCAGTTAATGTAAACTAACCCCATTTTTGGAGCATTATCATAGTGGAGCTGTGCCTCTGCGCTGCCTGTGTACAATGTTACTTTAGATGTAGCATTGTGATGAGTGGACTGTGGACACTCTTCAACCCCTCCGTTTGTCAGTGGGATGTAGTCCTTTCCATCCTTAAACACACACAGATATGAATGCAAATATCAGACATGACAATAAATATCCCTCAGATACACACACACTTTTAGAAAAGTCTAACCTGTTGAGCGCTAGCTTGTAGCAGATTCCCCAGATGCTCGACTAACTGAGTGAAAGTTGGCCTCTCCTTAGGTCGATCAAGCCAACAGTCCAGCATGATCTGGTATCTGAAAAATATTGACATTACTTATTATTAATCTCATGGTTACAGTCAGTACAATCCTGCACACTATTGATCATTTCCCTTAGGTACACCCGCAACTATAACCAGCTTCTGCTACTCTACTGTAGTAGGATCCATGACATCTTACTGTTTCTAATATGCAGATTTTAACAGTTCATTTCACACTACAGGTTGTAAGAAAATGTTTCTAACATTTCAGGTATAGCGTAGTCTGGAGCTCTCATTCTGGTTCCTTCCTTTAGCCGTCTGCAGAAGGACTCATCAATACACACACCTGGATACGGAGACGCACCTGCACCAGAGGAGATGAGATAATGTCAGCCAAATACATTCAAATTATATCCTTTTAATACTGTGATGTTCTATTGATCTTTTCTTGAATTTATGACATTAAAGAATTGTGCTGTAAGTGCCTTGTCATTGAATGTTCTTGCATGACAAACAAACAACTTACAGCTACTTATGACTCGCAATATGACGTCTAACTTTATTGACATTTACATATATCTTACAGCAACATCAAATCAACTAGAGTTTATTTTTGTGTAACATTAAAAAAAAGTTTTATTACCAAGTGAGAAGATCTCCCAGAGGAGCACACCAAATGACCACACGTCACTCTGCGTGGTGTACACGCGGTCAAAGATAGTCTCGGGTGCCATCCACTTCAAGGAAGACGAGCCTGTGAGGATGAGTGAAAGAAAGAGGTAGTGATCAAGTAAACGTTCACAAGCAAAATCAAATGGTTTATTGATAGAAAAGCGTTCCTCACATCTCCTTTACGGACGTAATCCGGGTCTTTATAAACGTCTCTGGCCAGCCCAAAGTCACAAATCTTCACCACATTGTTCTCAGAGAGTAGGATGTTTCTGGCTGCCAGGTCACGATGAATACACTGTCAAACATAAAGTAGCATTATGTTTAAAGCAATATTTTAGTTATTTTTCAATGCTCAAGATTAGTGTGTGTAGTAAACGGATAAATAGAGCTTTGTGGTTTCAGTATTACCTTTCTGGAGGCGAGGAACTCCATGCCTTTGGACACCTGGAAGCTATAACTGATGAGATCCTCCAATGTCAACTGATCCCAGTCTGAACTCTCTATACGAACATATTCATTATGAGTCACGTTATTGAACTTCATGACACTATAAGAGTTTCCATAGATTTGTTAAAGGAATAGAACCAAAAATAAAATCGCTTTCATTATTATATAACAGGCCGTCTACGTACCTTGCTCATCCTGCTCATGGTTCATGGAGGTCTGTTCACCCAGTCTGGTACACACCGCAGTGCCAGTACAGATGTCCAGACGAGCACTGGTTCCCAGACCCAGATCCCCCTCACGCAGATCCTCTTCCTGCTGCACGTCCCTCCGGCACGGCCGCGGCGTTCGCTTTTGAGACACAGGTGGATCAGTTTCCATTGTTGTCAGGTTAAGTTAGCAGTAGCAGTACGTCAGAACTATGGCTGTCACATACATTCGAATGCCCTTCATTGTGTGCAAGAACAACAGCTTTAACCTTGAACAGCACAGAGCCTGACAGTTCTTTGGCTGTTGCTCAAGGACTCACATGAGGCTTTGCATCAATTGTGACCACATCAGAGGATTACAAAGTATTGTTCAAATAACAGCCAGAAATGCGCTCTAAGTTCAATATGTGCTATTTACCTTGTATGGGGTGTAATCTCCTCGCTTGCTTTTCAAATAGCTGGAGAGGTTACCGTTTTTACAATACTCTACAATCACCATCAAGGGTCCTGAAAAGAGACACAGACAGTTACACACATCCTATTGAACGCAACACGTCTGTAAAAAAAAAAGGGGGAAGGATTCCATTCTACCAAAAGGAAAAGAAGAAATGAAGGTTTTATAAAAGCAAAGAGTGAAACTCACCTCCTGGTTTGGTGCAGGCCCCTAGAAGGTTGACCACATTGAGATGATGCCCAATATGGATGAGAATCTTCAGTTCAGACATCAGAGCGTGGTACTCGCTGGCAGTGGCTCCCTCTGTTGGATTTTGGGAATATTGCAGCCGGATATATTATAAAGTGAAGTATATACAACTTACTTACACACACTCAAATGGGCATAAATAGCTGTGTATGTATACAATCATGTGCACATGTTGTACAGTGCAACCTATGCACAGTGGGACCCAAAGATCTGGATTCCTAATGTAATATAAACCTGAAAATTCTACTACAATTCCAAATGTATTTCTATTTACTACATTACATTTACATTTACTCATTTTATCCAGAGCGACCTACAAGTAGGAGAGCATAAAACGTTTTATCAACACGATAAACAAAACCGATTGTTTACAATATATTACCTATTCATATTCTCCTATATTTCAGATGGCAAGCAAAATTAAGTATTTTACTGTATCAACGGGTGAACGGGTGAGCAGTTCTGCATTATTTCTTGGTCTCCAAGCAAATAAGTAAAATTGAGACATTGTAAGGTCTATGTACAAAAGATCAAATTTGACTTATTTTGCTTTTGTTGAAGCACAAAATGATGCTCTTAATTCTAAAATCATACTACAATCATTGATGTTGAGCTAGAAAAATACGTAAAAAAACTTTTTTAATTAAAATTACCCCATTATTTTACACCCAACATGAAAATTCTGTCAAATGAAACAGTAAAATTACAGTTTTTTGAAGAGTACATTATTAAAGCAAAAAGGCACTTCCTAGAATATTTTGAAAATGCAATTTTTAAATAAACTTTCTAAATTGTTTTGCTGATAGCCAATGAATTACAGGAAAATACTAAATGCGTTTTAATTGTGACCTCACTGTATAAACCAAATACAGATCGAAGATCGGTTAAATAAAGCTTCCTACCCTTGAGCATCTTTACTGCTACTGTAGTGCAGGTGGTGGCCTTCTCAATACCATATGCAATCGCCTCCACAACTTGACCAAATGCTCCTCTGCCCAGCGGCTCCCCTAAAAATTGTACCACAATTATGAACTCTTAAAATGTGCATGCATGGTATCATTGGAGATATTTTGATTGTTTTAATGCTGATTTATCATTGTTAAGAGTAAGACAACAACAGACATGAATGGTTTGGCCACACATTGGCTAGGCTCAGACTCACCTAGTTTGAGTCTGTCACGAGGAAATTCCCACTTGCTGGCATCATAGGTCAGTCTCTCACAGTGCTCATCCATCGGCATGTCATCTTCGAGGATGATTGACAGGTAGCCGGTTTTCAGGTCTCCATCATTAGGCTGTAAAGGATGAGAAAGGGAAATATTAAGGAAAAGTTGAGATTTTAATCTATTTTAGTTAACTATACCTCTAAATGACAAGAAAAACTCTGGTTGGTCTCTTCCTGTTTAAGTGGGCGGTTCTTGACTTTACACTGCAACACTGCAAATGTCTAGCCACAACATACTACAGTCTCCCTCATTATAAAAAACCCAATAATGAGTTACTGGAAGCTGGTACATATACAGAAAAAGAATTAAAGATGGGGTACTACAGGGAAAGCATGGGGCTCAAGACTGGGTGGTCTACGTGACCCACCAGATCAGAATGTGGGCTGAGGACACAAAAGGGACGGCCTGGACAGTCACTTCCAATCAGTCAGAGAAGAGCAGCGTGTGCTTGTGAGCGTACAGGAGAGAGAGAAAACAAGAAGAGGGACGGAGTCGAGTGTTACCCGTTTCCTGTTGCGAATGACAAAGACGATGAGGAGCCAGAGGAACATGGCGATGACCACAGCACCAATGGGCATGATCAATTCCACATTCATCTTTTCTTCAGCACCTGATGGATGGGTCACATGATCAGATAACACAAGATGTATATAAAACGGGGAGAATAGACCAATTCATGTTTTGAAAATGTTATATAAAATATTGTACATATCATTTTAAGTTTCTATTTAATCAGACTTTTATGAATATTTATTTTGGAAGTGCATAAATTCCAAGGAATAACCTACCTACCGGGAAATATTTGTATGTATTTGGGCATTTATAGCTACAGTCGTAAAGAATGTGAATTGTGTTCTGACCTGATATTTAATCCAACCAAAATAAGCCTGAACAGTGACGGCAACACAAAGCCAAAATCAACAGCAAGAATTGGAATGAAAAGGTGAAAAGTGCCATGTTCTCTTATCTATACTACAGCACTCAACTGGTCAATGGAGACATAAAGGACGCAGTTTATTTCTCTCTCTCATTCCCTTCCGCCGTTTCACTCTTTCTCCGTGTGGGAAAAAGGCTCCTTATTGAATACAGCTGGCGTGTGACTGTCGCCTTTACATCGACACATCAAGTAGAAACAGTGATGTTGAGAGATGAGTCACGTACTCACTGTCTTTGTTATTGCCTGCTATTTATGTGTCTCTCTGTTCTGTGATGTGTGTGATGTGAGCGAGTGAAAGAATCCCAAGATGCAAGTCGCTCGACCAGTGATGGAGAGAGAGAGAGGGTGGGTCCTTTTACTCTTCTTTTGTGTTCTGGGATTTTGCTTTGTTTTCATTTTAGCACTCCGTAAAGGATGTGCGCTAACAGAGCCCCCTTCCTGACCGACTAAAGAGAGCTATTTTTAACACAGAGCCTTGATTAAAACATAATCTCTTCACATATCAGGATAAAAGTCAGTAGGAGACTGAGCTCGCCTCAAATAGATGACAAGAAATGAGACGCTTCCTCTGAAAAGTGTTTTTACCGTTTTTTTACCAATATAATATCCATAACTATGACTTCAGTGGTGTATAAAGACCTTACATAATGACCTGTTATGTTTTTATTATCTAAGAAAGAGCTATTTCTATCTATATACACCGCAGGTCCCCAGAATTCATCATGTTGTTTCTACAGTAGCCCTAAACGGACAAACTGCTCTACAGAGCGGGTTTCATAAATATGTGATCTCCTTCGGCAATGAAGCGAAAACGTGATGACATCTTTGTCCTGTATCAGCCACCGTAGTGTTTCGGAAGGGTTAGGTGGAGTGAGCCATTGGTTGCAATTCGTAACCTCACCACTAGATAAATTTCACAACCTTAACCTTCAAGTGATTTTGTTGGGTTGAGAAACAGATTTTCATTTTAAGGTGAACTATCACTTTACGCAAGGCAGTTCTAAACAAACCAGAACAATGAGTTTTATTTGTTAGTGTGAATTGCATAGACTCACCATCCACAGTGATACGGGCCTCTTTAGACTCACAGCTTTGCTGGTTACACGCTGTACATACGTACAGACCGCTGTCTTCTTTTTTCACCCGTTGGATGGTCAAGACACGATTTGACTGTTTTAGAATCACACCTGAGAATTAAAAACATTGACAGAAATGTTACCATACGTCCCAAAACAGTCAAAACATTACAGTAACATTTTGTGTGTGTGACCTCACAAGATGTAAAAGTAACTGTTAGAACCTACAGTGGATCTAAATGACCAGCTCCAGACTAGAAATGTCTGATATTTGGAATAGTCAAAAAGCCCCTTAAAGATTGTTATAAGCTCTGGGCAAGAACACACAAATAAACAATCAATTTTATGTGATTCAATGTTTTGCTCGTGTCGCTGGATGTCGCTAGGTTACCATTGAAATGAATGATATTGCGTTGCTGGCGGTGTGAACGGGGATTTAGTTTTTAACCGTTTATAAATGATCTTAAAGTTGAGCAGCAAAATAACGAAGTCATTCAACAATTCCAGATAAAACTGAAAGCTTGGGATCATTTCTGCACTCTAACCTGATCCTTCTATGACAGTGTGGTTGTCCTTCGTCCACAAAACACGAGGTGTCGGCGTTCCCGACACGTCACACACTAGAGTGGTGGAGTCACTCACGTTCACCCTCTGGTCGGTCAGATTGGTCACAATTCTGGACATCTCAAGAGCTGTGGAGAGAAATGAGCCGAGCTGTAAAGTACATTAACAACATACGCTCAAACAAACTGAAAAGACGCCTCAAGCTGGATCTGGGGGGTAAATTCACTAAGAATTAATACACACCTCTTAGTCTGAGGTTGTGAAGCAAGCAGGTTTTTTCACTGGTCCCTGCATTCTCCACCTGGCAAGCGTAGAGGCCCTGGTCCATCATAGTGGCGTTTGGTATGGGCAGGTCCAGTGTTGTATTGCTGCCCTGGAGGCCCGATATAGTAACGTTGTGCTGGGGCAGTTGTGACAGAGTGAGGGTGTCGCAAGGCACGGCCGCTTGAAGAGCATCAGAGTTAGCTACGTTTATTACCCGATACCAGCGCAAGTTAGCGTAGAGCAGTCGATCGGCTATACACCGCATCACTACGTCTTCTCCCTCGATAGGGACGTTAGAGGGGAGCACACTTAGACTTAGGAAACCTGTGAGCAAGAAAAACAGGATGTTAGCTTTGAAAGCTCTTACCGGCAGTGTGTAAGTGATCACGTGTGATAAACTACTGATATATTTGCATTGGGACTGATTGGAGATTTGACTCATGTATGGAAGCACTTACGAGTAACTTGGAACACAATGACTCTCTCATCTCTTCCCATCTTGTTGGTGGCAATGCACTTGTAGAGAGCGTGGTCAACTGCCTTCTGGATCTTCAGTGTGCTGATAGTCTGTGGAAACACACACTAGTACATTAAAAAACAATCAGATGGCAGCGGCATTGAACCTTTTCTTCTGTGGAATACACAAGAAGGTGTTTTGAGAAAGGTTTTAGTGGTTTTGTGCCTATACAATGGACGCCAATGGGGGCCATGTTGTTTGTATAACAACATTTTTCAAAATATCTTCTTTTGTGTTCCACTAAAGAAACAAAGTGATGCAGGTTTGGAATGTCACAAGAATTTTTACTTTTGGGAGAACTAGTCATTAAAAAAAAATTCTGATGAACACAGAGAAATATATTTGGAAGAATGCTTGTAACCAAACTGTTCATGGCCACCATTGACTACCATAGTAGGAAGAATTACAATAGAATTTCCTGCATTGTTTAAACTATCTTCTTTTGTGTTCAACAGAACAAAGAACTGTATAAAGTATTTTTGGTAGTCAATGATGGCCAAGAACTGTTTGGTTACAAGCATTCTTCCAAATATCTTGTATACAGATTTGGAACCACTTGAGGATGAGTAAATGTCTAAATGATGACAGAATTTTCATTTTTGGTGAACTGTTCCTTCAAATACTGTCTTTAATTCCTTTTTGGACCCATTATATGTTATAATTAGAACAGTAAAATTAGAATTAGATTTGAGATAAACACATGACAGAAAATGTGCAACTTTATTGGACAAGGGGTTACCTTGAGAGAACGATCCGTAACTGATGTGGGGCTGCTGATGGGATTCTTCCCTGTGCTGTTTAATATCTCCCTCCATCTGTCACACTTCACTACATTCTGCTCTGCCTTAGGTCTGCGGATATCACACATTATATTCACATTACAACACACAGTCAAAAATATTTTGTAGACATTGCCTGTACATTAAATATACAAAAATTCTAACAATATAGCCTTTTACAAGACGTTTTGAGATTTTTGGCAAAAATTAATCTTTCTTAATAATGATATATAACATTTTACAAGCACATGTACAGATATATCTCACAAGAGAATGCAAAATACTCACAAACACAAAAACAAATAACTAGCTATGTACATCCCCAGATGGAACTGAAAATACAAACAAATTGAGTCCACAATAATACAACAATGCATCTTTTATCACTATACTGTTCAAATCTAGACCATCAAATAATTCACTCAATAAATCTGGGAATTATATCCCATAATTCACAGATTCAGATTGACTCAGATTGGTCGACTTCTGCTACTTTTATGCAACATATTCCTGACCAAAAGGAAATTTTGTAAATATCAATAAACAAACGTCAGGGTTAGACACCAGTTCCTTAGTTCAGACCGTGTGAGATGAGACAAAGAAAGAAAGGAAAAACAATAGATAAAAAACACAAATGCAAAAATAGGACACATAAAAATTGAAGTGAAAGGTAAGAAGTTTGTCCAGGGTAAACAGTTGCTACATGCACCGATAGACATTGTGTTATTTGTCTTGTTTGATCAAGGACAGAGAATTTGAATCCGTCTGGTTTTAAAACAACAGGAAGTTGTGATGAGGGTCACGGAAGTAGGTGAGGGTGCAGTCTGCAGATAAGGTTTGCGTGATGCTTGACCCTGAACGCTCATTACACCATCACAACATCCTTGGAAGAGATGTTCTGTGAATACAGACTGCCAATCAAAGTTAGAAGTCAACCAGAACTCACTGGTGCTGGTTTCTTAGCACAATCCAAATAAGCAATCACTGTTGGCCCAATAACAAAAGATATTTCAGGATGAATGCCCAATTAGAACACACCATTCTAATGACTGGACTGTGGAATGCATTTGCACCCTAGCAAAAATGTACGATTCTGATAAAGGATAAATGAAATGCATAATCCAACCACACAAATACACCACAGCAAGTTGGAAATCAGGGCCTGTAGACATTCTCAGTCTGAGCAACACACAAACAAAACACGACATAAGCGTTCACCAATACCGTCAGAAATAATGTGAGTGTGTGCGACAAAAAATATGAACAGATTTGCTTAATTGCAACTTTCTAGGTAAGTCCCTAAAAATGTAAATAATATCTAGACAAAGGTTTCTAAATAAAGAATAGTTTGCTTACTGTTTCCAAATATAGCAAGCTGTTTGTGGGCCACAGGAAAATCCTGTTTTTGCTGTGATATGAAAAGCACCAACACGCACAATGTGAAATATGCCTTGTAACCACCAAATATTTTACATCCATGTACTGTATTACTTTACATGATAATAAATATGATTAAAATAATGTTATTAAACAGAACAAAGCAACTTAATGGTTGGAATATCTACTATGTCAATTTTAAATGACAAAAATGGAAAACAATGCATTAAAAATAGTTCTGTCTCTAAGCATCTGAGCATCCTTTAAAATACAAGATGATAAATATTAACATTTGTTGATTAATATGTGTCTCGGCTGAAATAAGGATGTCAAGAGCCCACAGCCGGTGTTTTTAGAAAAAACACATTCGCACACATTCATGAGCACATGAAGCAAAAGCACAGGATCAAACTTGTCCTACCTCCAATTCACCATACACTCCTAAAATTAAAAGGTTCTTTACAGCGATGCCATAGAAGAACCATTTTTGGTTCCGCAAAAAACCATTCAGTCAAAGGTTCTTTAAAGAACCATCTCTTTCTTACTTTGTTATAATCTTTTGTAAGACCGAAAGGCTCTTCAGATGTTAAAGGTTTTTTATGGAACTAAAAGGTTCTTCTATGAACCTATTGAAGCACTTTTTTAAAAGCGTAGACAAAAAAGATTCTACGATGGCATCGTCTACCAATGTTCAAATCCAACCTGTGTGTGCCACATTCTTATTTCAAAGTGAATGAAACTGAAAAAATTCAAACAAATTCAAAATGAACATTAAAAATGTTAGATATGTTTATATGTTGGTAATGTAACAAAACACACAAGTGTGCATACCTGGCAACTCAAAGCTAGAACGAGCATTAGCCCCACCAAAACATGGCATATGACTTACTGAAATCTGATTGGACAGTCCTCTCTGGGCATCCACTGCCATTGTATTGTGACAGGACTGTATCCTCCGCTAGCAGTACACCTAAGTGTAGGGCTACTTCCATACATATGAACATCTCGATCCATAGGTACTTCCTTCTCCAATATCCTAGGATGGTCTGTATAAATGGACACACAATAACGGTATCAGAACAGGTGAAGAGGGGAAAAGAGAAACAGAAGAGAAACTGTGAAGTGAAGTTGAGACCCTACCGTTAACCAACATCTGAAATGTTCGCCTTTGCTCCTCTCTGGTGATTTTATTTGTCATGACGACAGTGTAATTTCCAGTATCCTTTTCTATAACACCATATATAGTGAGAGATCCTCTGGCAGGTTTCATTCTGTACTCATCCTTCCATGATATTGGCTGGTCGTTCTTATACCTTAATGAACAAGAGAGATGACAACTTACAGTCTTACATGCACATACAGTCCTAATTCATTCACAGTGATGAAACATCTTATTAAGATCTAAAAATGTTTATAAATATATTGGTTTAGTGTATCCCAGACACCCAAAATGCTTCACTTCTTACCACTTGACAGAGGGCTCTGGATAAGCGTAGTATTTAACAAGGATTTTTGCCTCTGGCTGGCCAACAGTCGCTTCCACCGTCTGAAACATCTGATCATTCAGTGCAATAAAAGGTTTTTCTGAAAATATCAATAAAAAAGATTTCAGTTGATTGAAAAATTGAGAGTAAAAGAGATTTGCAACTAAAAAGATTCATATGACTTATCACTGTTATGATCACATAATAAATAGTTTACAGGAAGTAGGTCATACAGAAAGTGTCTTAATACACCGTTAGTTTGATAGAAATGTAGAAATTTTAGGTGATGCAGTGCCATACACCGTAGGGATTGAAGACATACCGTAGACGATGAGGGAGGCATGTGCGCTCTTTTGCATCTGCATGCTGGAGGCTGTGCATAAGTACTCTCCTGTGTCATTTATGGTCACGTTCTCCACAATGAGGGTATTGGACAGTTCCAAAGAGTTCCACAGTTTCTTCTTGTTGGATTTATATATATATCGTGAGCTGTTGATGCTTCTCTATAAAGGGAAAGAGGTTTAAAGTCATTGATGCAATCCAGTGAAATGTATTCAAATGAACCAAACAATGTTAAGTTTTGCTACATTTTTACTGACAGTGGCTTATTTGTTGACAATAAATGCAAAAGGGGCAAGCATCCAATGGGTTTAAAGACTGAAATGTGGTGTTTATATTATTTATTAAAGAAAAACTTGTAAATATATTTAGATTTGTAAATACACAGCTGCATAAAAAATTAAGAGACCATTACTACATGTATTGTAGTTCTTCCAGTCCAGTGTTGAACTTCAACAAAATCAAACCTCAGGAGTGACAGTCATCCAACAGTAATGTGAAATACTCACAGCATGATAACACACATGAAAAAAGTTACCATATAAAAAATCATTTTGAACTTTTCCTAAATAGGTGTACAAATATTACTGTTGTATTGCTTAAAAGTGAATATAAACTTGTTTTCTTTGCAGTATTTGAGATATATACAGAGAAAAATACAGAGCATTTTCAATTTGGGAGAAATATGGTTAGAAGTTCACAGAATAAAACAAAAATAATCATTTTACCTAAACACCTATAAATATTTAATCTAGATAAATTGAAAATGGTTTTTGGAATGGTCTCTTAATATTTATTGTTATTTAATATTAGTTGTTGAAGTGGAATTTATGTCATTTATTGAATTACTCAAAATACTTATTAGTATAATGTTGTTATAATACACCTGGTCTAAATATTAAGGTGAATGGAAATGTTGAGAGATATAACATCCCTCCTTTGGTGTAGTTACACGCCTGCTGTCAGGTTGTTGCAAATACATTGTGTTAAGATCATTTTCATCATCATCTGTTTTTCATCCTCATCATCATCGTGAGCATATACAGCACACTGAGATGAGATAATGTCACGAATGCTGCCATATGAGCAGAACTATCAAAGCTAGAATATTGTTTTAGTTTCTGACCTTATCATGAGGGAACGTCCACTGAAAGTTGATTCCCACATTAAGCTCAGTGTGAGCGGAGCAGTTCAGCACTAGCCTCTCCCCTACCGTCAGCCTCTCCTGAGCCGGGCTCAGGATGAGGTCATAGATCTTGTATCCTGCGGAAGAGGGAAAGGGGTGTAAGGGACGTGCCGGGTGGAGCATTGTTCTCTTGAGACCAGGGCAGCTGATCTCACGTATAGTCTCAACAACATGATTTTGAAGCATGCAATGCTGTCTTATTGAAAGCACAGCAATCTTTGAGCAACAAAATCGAATAGTTACTGTAGAAAAATTAAATAAATGATTTAACACTTTTCAAAAAAGCTTTGAGTTAGATAGATGCTCAATGAGGGAGTGTTTTAGCACTATTTTCTCCCAAATATTTTGCTCATGAAGCTTGGTAGACAAGCTTAGATAATAGATAATATAGAAGGTTCAATATAATCTAGAAATAATCTAAAAATGTTTACACATATAAAGGTTCTGCCTTACCTACAACAGCCACAATGTAAGGTGAGGATTGATATGTCTCATTTTGAATGATGGTTTCACAGTAGACTACACCAGCATAGCTGACAATATGACTTTGGAGGATGAACCCTTTCTTGCTGTCCCAGAGCACTTCTTTCCCATCAGTGACTAGTTCTTTTACTGGATACTTCTGTTTATGGCAAACACCATAAACATATAATACTTCATATCACAATAAATTGCAAAGTTATTTTGAGTAGACACGAAAGTTATTTAATATTGATATATTACGGTTCGTATGTTAACATGTGTTTTAATAATAACTTGTTTTCATTTATGAAGTCTGGTTTTGCTGAATGTTAAAACATATATTGGTTATAACACTAGAACGCCATTGTTTTATCTTGCATTTGACAGAATGTGACAAGTTTGTTTTGTTGTCTTTATGGTTGGTTGAACACAAAACAATGAAACATTCAAATCGACTTAAAGTAAAGGCAGTATGGGATGGATCATGTAAACTTAGTGTGTTATGTCTGTGAGCCTGCACATGTGCTCACTGTGTGTAGCCTATATACTAACCGTGTATAGTGTGACATTTAAGTCCTCTACAGATACCACACAGGGAATAACCACTCGCTCTCCTTCTCGAATAAACACCACATCATAATCTTGAGCCATTCGGACAAACGGCATGCGGTAATCTGTAACCAATAAGATGTCTTGATTAGATTTTAATTAGGAATGTACAAAATTGAAAAGATGCAGAATGATAGCAGTCAAATATGATATTTCATCTCTCAGCTACAGAACTGCACTAAAGACTGTGTGTTGTTTACAAAACTGCCATATTTGTCAAAATGCATCATATTTTAAATGATTAAACTACATGGTAAAAATTAAACAGAATTAAGAAATAAATAGGAAATTTGATAACTCTGTATGATGTCCGATGTCAGACGGTTAAATACATCTGATAAAGTGCAAGTTCACACAACTACACATACACTGACTAAAACAATAAACTCAAACCAATCCAGAAATTTCCTCCATTTTGTCTGTCTGGACAGGGTAGGAATGTACAAGTTCTGTAAAATGTTATGACTGAAACAGGAAGCAAAATACAGAGGTTGACACCAGAATGAGGTTATGAAGAATGAAGAGGTGAAGAGGTCATCCTGAAGGATAACTTAGAAAACATGCAATAAAAAACTATTTTGGTAACATTTCGACTCTCTTTTCTACGGATTTTACGTACTCACTTATTGTACAGTTTATTTTCAACAACATAACCATCAATAGGTACTGTAAGATTACACATGTAATATAACTAATAAACATACCTTGAACAAAGACATACAGCCCCACGGAAGTCTTCCCATCTTCAATGGGCAGGTTTTTATAGAAGCAGCGATACTCTCCCGTCTCATTGGCTACTGCCTTTATGAGGGTTAAAGTGCTACAGAACAGTCCATCGCCACTACAGTCTGATACTGTAAGCCGGGTTTCAGAACGGGTAAGGTTGTGAGGTGTAACCCATTCCAGGACCTGGCGCCCCCTGTGTGATGGGCAGATAAGATGCAGATAAGATGATCAACTCAGAGAGAGAACAGGTAGCTTTTTATTTGAAGACAAAACTGAAGGACAGAGGTTTACCTGCAGGTGATCTGAAGTGTATCTGAAGCATTGATTTTGAGAGTCTTTTCAGTGATGTTTAGAGTTGGAGGATCAGGCACAAACCTGAGCTCTATCGCTGAAAAAAAACAAGAAAGAGAGAAAATACAACTTATATTCTTAACATCCACTGTACATTTGTATTTAGACAACTTATCCCAATTTAGTAATATAAAAATGAACCACTGGAAAATAAATTTAAAATACCCCTTAAAGAATATGGCTGGAATATAGCAGGTAAAGATTAAACAAATCATACAGCATGCATCTTTTAGGATAACCTCACTGTTTGATCTTCAACTTCATCTCAAAACAGTTCCCATTGATCATCTTAAAAATATAAGACATATTTTGTTCATTTTAGAATCACTTGCAGTTGTTGGTCTTTATGCAAATATATTTGAACCAGTGAACAGTAGAGTGCATATCACACATACACAAAAACTAGGAGTCAGCCATTTTGACAATGAGTTAACACAACCACCAGATTTGTTAACCAGCTCATTTCATGTTTGCAATGTGTGAAATCCTGTTCTAATTCAGCTTTAATGTTCTTATGTATCTGCATTACTCAACATCCAAAGAATTGCATTGTATCTGTGCGCACGATTCACACATTTTGTAGGGTCAAAAGTGTTTGGGTGTCATCGTCCCTTATGTTTCCCTGCCTGTTTCTCCTACAATTCCCATTGGACTTCATCACCCAGCTTCCTCCACGCTCCCTCACCTGTCCCACATCTGTAACCACCCCCACCTGCCAGCCATAGCCTTCATCACCCGGACACTTTAAATACTCACTTTATTTCCCATGTCAGGATCTTGTCTACAATTAAATGTAATAAATGTCATTGCGATAGCGCTGTGAATCGGTTTTCCAGTCTTTATTCGTGGCTCTAGATAAATAAATTTTTGTTTAAACACTCACCTACCTAGGAATTCTGTTACATTGGGACTCTGAATGCCTGTCTACAACCTGTCTAGTTGGAAAGGGATGTACAGTGTAGTGTGGTATAGTACAGCAGCGTGGTGTGGGACCCTTGCATATTTTTCCACTGGAGCTGACAGCACAGCGGACTGGATGTGTCAAAACAGGAAGCCGGGGCAGATGGGCCGGGGCCGTGCTAAATGGCCCCGCGCTCCGAAGCCTGCTCCAGAGGAACCAGCACACTCTTTTATGCACACGCACTCTATAGAGACTGACGTATTTATTATTTTTTTGTAACATTTGAATTGCTTGGCACTGAAAGAACAATGGTGGTAAATGTCTGATTGTATCTGTTGAATAAGCATGAATCGTGGGAATCATAAGATAAGGGCAAGATGGAATAGGAGGATTAAACCCTATTATATGTATTTCAAAAATCTTACTAGATAAAACTAGAAGTAAGTTGTATACATTTAATTTAACCAGTGTTGGAACAGATTGGGACATAAAAAATGATATTGGTTAATATAATCCATTTAGACACAGAGCTTTGGAATGGCTTATATTAGATTAGATTAGATTAGATTCAACTTTATTGTCATTACACATGTACAAGTACAAGGCAACGAAATGCAGTTTAGGTCTAACCAGAAGTGCAATAGCAGCAAGTGCAGGATATATTTATATATAATGAAGGTTAATAATAAACCATATAGTATACAGTGTTAATAATGATGACAAATAATTATACCCAAAAGCGTTTGTAAAAACAACAAGGGCTACAGATGTTTCATCTTACAAAATCCACATCGTACACTTCAAACAACGGGATTTTAATAGAGCCTTTATACTGGATATCATAAGGCCAAATCTCAGCAACAGGAACCAACTGACAAAGTCTGATACAATTAAAACGCTGTTTCCTTTATTGCTTTATATTAGTCTGAGTGTTAGTTTTACTCTGTAAATATATTGAATAAAATGTTAAGGTCCTACCTGTAACCACGTTGATGGTAAGAAGAAAATCGACGAGAGAAAGAACATAAGATCTCTTTGCCATCGCCCGACAGTAACGCTGAAGCGTCCCGGCATCCAAACTTCAAAAGTTTAGAGGAAAAAAAACCTTAGCTCCTCATTACGATCTCACAGCACGGATGTGCTCTTTGAGGTATTTGAAAATCCTTAAATCGCAGATACGAATAAAAAACAAATGCGAGAGAGACAAATCCTGACTGTAACCTGTTGCGCGCTCACTGATGGACTCGCGCTGGACGGACGCGCGACTGGAAGTGCGCTAATGGAGAGGGAGGAGCGCCACAAATTCCACACGCCACAAACATAAGCGTTTCTTTAATATTTACAAGCTGAAGGTCTGTAGGCTACATTACGATCTTTTAGGACCAAACAAACAAGGCATTGCGGACTGGATGACTTTATCAAAGATCAACTATGATAGGAACGTGACTCAATCAAGAACAACAGATAGCCAAAATGCATCCGTTGCACTTAACAAAATGCCTTAAATGATTCTTATTTGCACTACATTCTGATATCGGCGCTAGTTTGTCTAAACTGCAATCATTTTTTTTAGTTTGACGCACACTACGAGTTTGACGCATCATTACGCACAACAACACGCTGTGCCAAATGCAACTGATCGGTTTTAAAGTGAAAATGGAAGAAAAACGTTCTTTTCACTTCTTGGCACGTGTTGGTAATAAAAATATTAACTGATTCTTGAATCTAAACGTCAGTTTCCAAGACCTATGACAAAATATATAGGATGGGAAAATTATGGATTGTATTTGTTATTGTTTTTTTTCTTTTTAAACAAACTCTTATTCTTATTACAAATATCAAGCTTTGAAATTGTAAAACTGCTATGCCTTTACACTTGAAAAAAAAATGTAATGGACTAAATAATAGTTCTGTCTAAACCATACACAGCAGAGGAACACCCTTTGACCCTTCCATTGTCTGTAAACAATTTGGGTGGCCATGTTTCCTGTCCCGTTAAATTACAGGACTACATTTATTAACAGTGTCTCTTTTTTTCTCCTCTCTGGAGGTAAGGAGGTTGGCTGAGTAATGGTAACCTCCCTTGTTTTTCCAGCAATATGAGATAGAATGTCCCAGAGACGCTGCCAGTGGGATATGGGTGGATCGAAATAATTATGCTGTGGGACACCTTTTGTTGTGTAACAGTAAACTTGCATGACACGGGACATCTCAAGGCAAACAATGCAGTAGAAAAGGTCACGTATTGTGTATGAGTGATGCACAATGCTATGCTTTGGGTCATTTACTCGATGTTTACTTTGTGACGCCAACATTCCGATATGAGAATTCCTAAAAAATCTGGAAAATATACTTGAAAGTGAAAGTAATATTTAATCTAGCATTTTAGAAATACAGTGATGCAAATTAAAAAGAGCACATTTTTTTTGAAGTTCACCCAGAGGACAGGAAAGTTAACATTACTTAGGAATAAAAAAAAATGTGTGTTGGCGGTCTCAGAAAGCCTAAATGATTCAGGTGGGGCTTTGATCAAAAGGATTAGAGTTAAAGTCTCCAACCACCACATGTTTCCTGTCCTGGTCATTTCTACTGGGAGTCATAGCATCTAAACACTTTCCCCTCTGAGCAGGAGATCAGAAAAAAAAGAGAGAACTTCCTATCTTTTGGAACAGTGCTAACAGCGTGCATGGAAAAGAACCCAAAAGGGAACTCTCATGTTGGTTTGTCCTGATGTGTTATTTGCTAGCATGCCACTTTTAGACAATAATAGTGATGCACAGATAGATGCAAAATAGTCTTATAATCTATTAAATTCATTTACTATTGCCGAAAATATGTAAATGTGGAGTTGCATCTGGAGAATTTTGAGAGCACTGTGTTTGATAAGATTATATGGACAACATCCCATAAGAAATCTCAATAGACAATGTTGCAGATTTTGCCTTAAATCAATTAAGTACCAAAATTATTCAAGATTTTATTATTGAAGATTTCAATATAAACTCAAACATTTCTCACCATTCTTTTTCAAATCTGATTTTTCCCCCTATATAATCTACATTCATTTTACAGCTCACACTCTCATCTGTTTCTTTTTTTTTCTCTTTTAAAGAGGAATTTGAAGAAAAACATTTTCAAGAGACTAATACTTAAGTGACACACAAGTCATAAAAGAGCAGCATGTGAGCAATAAAATGTTCCTCTAAGATTCTTCCAAACTTTCCTACATTCAACACTAACATGAAACCTATAACAGTGTTATGTTTCAGCACAATATTTTTTTATTTAATTAAAAAAGTTTTTTTAAGATTATAAGTCTTTATTTGGGGGGCGCAAAGCGATGCACCCTACACAACAATTTAAGCAAAACATGCCTTAGATATGACATGTTAACCAATTAAATAAAATTACGGAATATTAGAATACATCACATTGCAAATGTAGGTGCCTTTTTAGATTCTGCTCTGATACCGTTGGTGTTATAAATATGTTTTAACATAAAGCACTTTTTTTTGTTTCTTATTTTAAACTTCATGACAAGAATACCTCACTATTGAATCCCACATCCCAATGGTCCTGGTCAAGGTGTGCCGGTTCCTGCTCTGTCATCAGTGCTGGATACTGGAAAAGAAAACACAGTGAACACCATGGAAAATGAACAACCAGCACAAGACAATAGAGTAACATGACCAATATACTCTAGGTACATGTTTACTTAAAATTATGAGAAGCAAACAATGTAATCAAATGCACAGTAATGATTATGTTATATGGTGCTTCACAATATAGAAGAACTAGTTTTGACTGAAAGGTTCCATTAAGAACATTTATCATCAGAAGCTTCTTTGTTAGACTGTAAAAAAGTAAGACAAAATTGAATGAATGGTTCTTTAAAGAACCAAAAGCACTTTTTTATAAGAGTGTAGGCCCAAAAAATGCACACACTTTAAAAATGTACAAGATAAGAATGTCTGGGTACCACAATTTAAAGGTTTTGGGCTATAGAGGCTGAAATGAGTGTAATAATTTTTTGTATACAATCTTTTACAAAGATTAAGTGTTTTTTTTTACAAAAAGGACTAAAATAAAAAAAAGGTTCTTCTATCATTCAGCTGAACTGCTATAACATGTTTTTGCAGTAATACAGTATGTTTTTGTGTTTATCAGTGCTTTTCCCCGCAAATCTAACTATTTAATGTTACATTACTGACCCCAGAGTTTGTTCACTTAAAAATGATCATTCTTTCATAATTTATGCCCTCTTTCTGCAAACTTTTTTTTCACTGACCACAAAATGTTGGGAAGTTTTCAATAGAAAACGTGAATGGTGGTGTATTCAAAAAAGCATCCCAAAAATATTATCTTTAGAGTCATTGACTGTTATGCATGGGAATTTAACTTTTGCAAATGTGAATTAAATTTAGAGCTGCATTGTTATTAATGCATAGTGACTTCAAATGTTATTCTAGGAAAAGTTAAGGTAATGGATATAAATACCAAAAAAATGTACACAACTT
Organism: Oreonectes daqikongensis; assembly: GCA_026939265.1. NCBI lineage: Eukaryota > Metazoa > Chordata > Actinopteri > Cypriniformes > Nemacheilidae > Oreonectes > Oreonectes daqikongensis. The sequence continues at coordinate 4,108,553 of JAOTQM010000351.1, read as the reverse complement.
ATAAACGTAAACCTTGAATGCACTATAGATGGTTTCAAAACAACAACATAAACAAACATTAGTGCACATAAGCGCTTTGTGGCCCAAACTTAACTTCTGGTACACATCCGCAAACAATAGAAACCCTGTAGATTATTTCTTATTTAAACAAGCTAAAGAAATAACAAGTAAATTACATTAGAAAAATAGGGCCAATGTATTAAAATTGGGTATTTGTTCTTGTGTTTGGGGATCGTAAAACGGAAAATCTAGCTAAAAGGTCATGGGTGGAGAGGCAGGGTGGATGGAGAGACAGGGGGATAAAAGGATGGAAAGAGGGGCGGAGGGACAATGAGATTGTCAGAGGGGAATCTAATGAGGGTCCAGCACTGGGTACAGTGAGGAAGAGTCGGGAGGGGGCAGGAAACAGCGCACACATCCTCAGATAGGAAACCTGCCTCTTCTATGAGGCATCCTGGAGTCAAATACTTCAGAGGTTTTAGCTTATGCCTCTTAAACACACATGCTCTCTTTTACTGACAAAACAATAATGGTATAGTTAATAGCTCAGGTGGGGAATGAGATTTCCTTACATTGGCAGACAAAGAGACAAACACATACTATGCAGTCTGCTTATTACTTTACTTCCTGTTGTAAATCACAACCCCAATATGGAATATCATTTTTAATGAATTTATTAATATGGATTAAGGTAAAATTTGTAAAAAACACAAAAAAACTTGCTTTCAATAATTAATTCAAAAAAGAGCTTGCATGTTGAAAATAGGGTACTGTAACCCAACTCATGTGACGGGGTAAAACATATACACTATGTCACAGTTCCTGTCTGTTTCCTGGCCGGTCTCTGCCATCTTCCTCTTGGACTTCAATTCCCATCATCCTTCACGCTCACTCACCTGTCCCTCGTCACCAATCCCCAGAACTCTGTATATATATATTATGCCTCTTCCTTGGTCCCTGGTTGAGTCTTAAATGCAGCTAATGTAATGTGTAGTGTTGGTTTGTTCCCTGTTCATAGTTATTAAAATATTCTGTTTGGATTCCCTCTCTCGTCGTGTGTCTACTTCACCACGTTCTGTTACTGAAGACTCACAATTGATATTTATGGATTTTACTTTCCAGAGGACATTCTCATGTACCATCTCCGCCAAGACGGCCGTCCTCTGGAGAGGTACGTGAAGGACTTCCTTGACATCTGCCATCAGGTGAGTTGGAACGACCAGCTGCCGTGCCAGCCCAGCCTGCGCCCCGACGCTCACCTGAGCAGGCGCCACGATGGTTTCCGATGCAAGAGCTCTCTCTGTTGAGTCAGGTTCTGCTGGAGTTTGACCCCTTAGCTGTTAAAGGGACATCCCCCTGGATTCTGCTCCAGACGTCCCCCTGGATACCGCACCAGATGTCCCCCTGGATACCACTTCAGACATCCCCCTAGGTTCCGCTCCAGATGTCCCCCTGGATTCCGCTCCAGACGTCCCCTTGGATTCATATACACGTATATGGACGTCCCCTAAAATTCCCTGGAACCCTGGGCAGGGTCGGGACGAAATGGCCGTCCTGGCGCCCTGCTTGGCCATGAGGACCGGGAGTCGTAAGCGCCTTCGGCACGTCGCGGTCATCATGACGGTCAGCAGCCTCCTTGTGGCCGCCAGCTCCAGCCTTTTTGTCTCCAATGCCACAGCCATAGCGGCCATCTGGTTCCCCTGGCTCCCGGATCCTCCACGGCCAGCACCTCCGAGTCTTAAATGCAGCTAATGTAATGTGTAGTGTTGGTTTGTTCCCTGTTCATAGTTATTAAAATACTCTGTTTGGATTGCCTACTTCACCACGTTCTGTGCCGTTCCACACTACACTACAGTAAAACAATACACGTAAATGTAATATATAAAAAAAAACATTATGCTACACTTCAACCAAATATACAGAATTTGATAATTTTGGAAGGTCTAGAAATGATACTTGAGATTAGTACGCAGAAAAGTTTACGCAGTGTCCCAATTTTTGTTCCCACGATTTTACACATAACAGTTGATTTAAGTGGTTACAACTACAGTCTTTTTAGTTGAGAATAGGGAGTTTTAGTGATGTTGTGTTTGTTTAGTCTTATGTGAGATTATGTCATCCTCAGTTGAAGACTGAAAAACACATCTGGATCCTTCAGTGTGTATACAGTCTGACGGTCCTGTTTAAGATGAGTTAGGTGACAGAAGATGAGCCCAAATAAACAAAAACTTGCTTTGATGTCAGCTGAGCCATGAACTACATGCCCTACTGTTCTTGAGACCATATTATGCACATCAGGACTAAATGAACATTTAAAGAAACAATAAAATAAAACCATTTTTGTATAGCAAAGGGGAAGTATCTGGGTGTGTTAGTATTGCTTGAAGGATATTACAGCAAAACCACTACTAAATTTTAAAAGGTGACATTGAAACCTGATAAGATTAGATATATGATTACAAAATAAGTTTTTTACACAGCTACTTTTTAATAACTTTTTAGGCTTTCTATAGAAAACTAACAGTAAATAGTATTGTGATGTGGCAACACATTAAAAGTCATACAAACACTTATATAAAGTGAGAAGTTTGTACAAAAATTAAAAAATATTAGATAAGATTAGATTAAAATTTAAGATTTTTAAAAAACATTGTGGCTTGAAATGTCATGCCATCCCAAACATTATACTTTCATTTGAAGGCTATACAAATTCAGCACAGAAACAAACAAACAAACAAAAACTAAATAACCTGCTATTTAATTCAACTTAAAAACGGCTATTAATGGACAGTTTAACTAACTATGGATGGTAAAAGTAGATTTATTAGCAAAGAATTGTTGAATACTTTGTCAAATTAAACCCATTCCAACAGAAAAGTAGAAGTGAAACTCCAGGGAGTGAAATCTAACCGATTTAATAAGCAAACCAAACCAAATGTTTTTCTGCATGCTGCCCCTCTGTGTTTATATGTAGAACAACAAGTTATACATCTGCACATAAACGCGATCTAATCTTCTAACGTTCAAACGTTTTTCTTATTTACATTTTAACATGAGCGTTATTATTATTTTTATTATGGATTTTATTTTGTTACATTGTCTGATCACAGTAGATCTGGGGTTCAGTTACTGTGAACGGAACCTAAAACATCCCGTCTTTACTTTCCTCCGGCGCTTTAAACTAACGGACGAACTATGATGCTGTAATGGTTGACATTATCCCAGTAGTTAATATCATATGGTTTTCGTTAGCATTATGTTTTATGGTAGCTTTTTGCATCTATAAATTTCCATTAAAACTACCTTACAAACTCGATCACGTGTTTCAGGATTTGATTCGATATGGCAAAACTAAAAACATCAAGCGCCACAGCTGGCAGCTCGTTTTAGACGTATCTAAGAGGTGATTGTGTGCTAAATATGATTTATTATTTGTAAAAGTCTCACAGTTTGTGCAGGTGAGTGCGGTTTTATAATGTTATTAAATAATCATTTGTATCTTCTCTGTAGATGTTTCTATCATTTCTATGCGGTGTCTGTCATGTGGAATGGACTTCTCCTACTGTTCTCCATCCGGTCTGTCGTCATTGGTCAGCAGTTCCCTGATTGGCTGATGGACTTTCTTTGGTGTTTGACGGGCAGATCAAGAACTGCTTGGAAAGGTAGTTAAAATTTCAAATGATCACTAAATTATTATTTTATAAAATACGTAAAGATATAAGTTAGTAACCATTCTTGCCATTAATATGAATACTATAATAAATATAATATTTTTTTATAGAGTTACAGCTTTCTGTTCTACTATTACAAGTGCTGCTATGGGTCCATTCTCTTAGACGGCTATTGGAGTGCCTGTTTGTCAGCATATTTTCTAACGGTGTGATCCACGTAGTACATTATGCTTTTGGTTTGGCCTACTACATTCTACTTGGACTAACTGTCCTGTGCTTAAATGCTTCTTCGACACAAGGCTAGTACAGTCTACAATCTATATGTTTTGTCTACAATACACCTGCAAAACAAAGCAACTGTTTCCAGATGATGTCATTTAAATATGCTAACAATTCTGTTTGTGTATTTGTCCCTCTACATTGCTAGATGCTCAATCAATGCCGTTCTCTCATCAGCTCACGTGGCATCACGTCATCGGGACACTTCTTTTCGTTTGGGCATCACTCCTCCAGCACCGGTCGCTCTCGCTGCTGGCAAACCTAAGGATAGACCACTCGGGTAAAAAGTTTGGAGTTTTCTGTGAAAAAAAAAAATCCACAAATCTTAGGTTTTCTTCAGCTAAAATATGGAAAAATAATTCTGCCACCTTTTAAGTCTAAATGTGATCTGTATCATTTGCCTATTAACAAAGTATAGTAAGTAGAAACCAACCAAACATGCATCTCCATTAAATAACACCAACAAAATGAAAAATGTGACCCCACACCTAATGTTACAGTTTTTTTGGTACAAGACAGGTTTGTTTAAAGATACCACAGCAATTTCCCTGTTTTTATATATAGGTAAAGTAGAGACCTTGGCCCACAAGATGCCACATGGGGGCTGGTTTGAGCGGGTCTCCTGTCCACATTACCTGGCTGAGCTTCTCATTTACACTGCCATGAGTGTTTGTTGTGGTTGCAGTTCACTAACCTGGTGGCTGGTTGTACTGTATGTACTCTGTAACCAGGCACTGACTGCCCAGCTCTGTCACGATTACTACAGGAGCAAGTTTGAAACCTATCCTTGTCATCGGAAAGCTTTTATCCCTTTTGTCCTGTGATTTTTGATGCAAAAATGCTTTCATAATGCTCAGTGTCGATAAAAATAAAAGAAAAAACATACAAGTGGTTTTAACCTCCTTCTTAATAAAAACTGTGTTGAATTTAGTTTAGTGTAAATAATACAATTTTACACTTTCTACAGTACACTCTACAAATCCCATAAAAATGTTTGTTATCAAAGCCAAACTCGTGTATAAATTATTCCAGTTTTTTTCTTTATTATTGCTTCACTTTATACATTACAATAATTATGAACATTATTCTAGCCTTTGAAGTGAGTCTCGCGTTTCTCGCGCTCTACCTACCTTGAAAGCGTTCCGTAAAACGTCATAGGGACCGACATTGCAACCAATAGTTTTCCACTATTGTAATGACGTACTGCCTTTAGTTACACGTTGATCCGTCAACTGACCAATCACAATTAGATTTTGAAACCAGGTTTGTATTTGCCTTCGCATAAGCCGCTTCACGATGACCACAGTGGGTTAGCCAGACTTTAACAAGAAAACGCGGATGTATTTAAGTTTAACTTTTTACCATAATATAAAACCATAATATAAGCCGCGTACGGCAGCTCTTAAGATGCTTCTCCGGGCCGGTGAGGGGCATGGCGGGGGCAGGTTTATATGCTTCCTTATTCTGCTGAACGTCGTGTTGTTCTCAGCTGGAGTTACAGCAACTCAAGAAGAAAATAAAGTCGTCGCCAATGAAGAACAGCCCGTGGAGGTACATATCAAACTCTCATTGTGAAACGTTACTTTTCAACATTAAACACGCTTGTAAAATAACCTACTCGTGAAACAAGAGTAGAAGACAGGAACGTTAAAGCGTCATATTGCTATCGTGTAAAGAACTAGTTTTAATGCACTTACTCATAGGTTTACACCCAGATGATTTGAAAAGTGGTTACTAAAATCGCACAACAGAGGAGATGCTGAGATTTTGCTGTAGTAAATTAGAATTTATAAATTGCTTGATCCATACTAGTCGTGTTGATAAACAAAACCGACTGACATGCATCATAATGGGTGTCATCGGGCGCATTGATATTTATGTGGCATGATGATGATGATAATAAGAGAGACTCGAGCCTTTGACCCATTGTTTTAAGAGTCAGTTGTGGCATCAAAACTAAATCTGAGGTGAGCAATGTTTAAGAAAACAGATCATCCGCTTTATTGCCACGTGCTTGAGTAGATACTCGAAGGGTTTAAGCTTGAGTTTCTCAAAGCATGTGTGAAAGAAAGCTACAAAAATCTTAAAGTGATAGTTCACCCCAAAATGAAAATTCTGTCATCATTTACTCACCCTCTTGTCATTTTGAACCTGCATGACTTTCTTTCTTCTGCAAAACACAAAAGAAGACATTTGAAAAAATGTTGAAAACATTTTCATTTAATGAATTCCTCACATTTCTGTGCCCTTCTTTTTGCAGGACAAACTGTTGAGACAATAAGAAATTGTCCCATTAAAGTACATTGTATTTAGTGTTCTGAGAACTGAAAGACATAAACAAGTATGTTATATGTAACGGTTATTCTTGTTTGTCTTAAAAATGTATGTAGTAAATATTTAGATATTTAAAGATATTGTGGTCTAGTGCCTCAATGACAAGTTTTTATTCATTCATTTCAACTTCATTTGCATGACAATTCTTACAAAGGTGACAAGTTATGGTGTCACATTGCTTAAATTATCTTCTGAACAATTGGTAAAGAATTATAAACATTAATATTAAATAAACATAGGGAGCGTCATAACAATTCTTGTCCACACATTTAAATTTATTTTAGACATTTATATTCACACATTTTTCTTCTGTATATTTCAAAAACATAAAACACAACTGCCTTGACACAAACCATAGAAGTTTTTTATGATTTGAGTAGATTATTAGAATGTCACACTAAAAACAGCTTTCCTGTAGCTCAGTGGTTAGAGCATGGGTGCAATCCCTGGGATTCGGGAACAAATGTATAATGCAATGTAAAATGCAATGTAAGATGCTTTGGATAAAAGCGTCTGCCAAATGCATAAATGTAAAAGTTCGCTAAATTGTTCAAATCATATATATGTTTGTTAACGGTGAAACTGTTCATAAATTGTCTTGCTTGTAAGGAACTATACAGTTGTTACAGTTTAACACTTTTTCCTAATAATTCTACACGTGTCCAGCTCAAGAAGACCTCCACCGATCATGCACCCGGCCCGGGAATCAGTGTCAGCGAGCCCAATAAAGGAAACCTGGGCTTCATTCATGCTTTCGTGGCAGCTATTTCTGTTATTATCGTCTCGGAATTGGGAGACAAGACGTTCTTCATCGCAGCCATCATGGCCATGCGCTACAATCGTCTCACAGTTTTGGCGGGCGCCATGTTGGCTTTAGGACTCATGACGTGCCTGTCAGGTAGGTGGAACTTGTATGTCAAATCTAGATAAGCTTAAGATAAACCACACCCAACACTTTCCAGGAAAACAGTACTTTCTCACAACTTCTTTTAAAGCATCTGTATGAAATCTGTATGATTGTAATAAAATTTGTAAAAATAAAACTTCGTTTTTCACCTCCACCATTTCACCTTTAGTCTATTTAACCGACCACTTGTTAAAAAAGGAATTTTCTATTTTGTTCTTTATTTAGTGAAAGTTTAATCGATGCCATTCGGTGAAGTTTTACAACCATAGTTGCAAAAGGAGACTTGTGGAGTTTCATCTTGTTTCAATGACGTAGCTCAGTCTTACTAACATGACAAATAGCCTAATTGGATATTAACCTATAATATCTTATCAGAGATTGTCACTATCAAAGCTTTATGTGATATGATCTTGATTATGTGCTATTTGATTTTAGTTTTATCAATGTCGTACCTTAAGTTTATTTTCTGTATATAACAGACTCGTGTGAAGTGAATGTACTTGTATGAGGCTACTGTTAGATTATACTTGGGTTATTCTCACGAAGCCATTTCAATATAAAACATTTCAGTAACACAAAAATGATCATAATAGAGATTTTGTTCTCTACCATATGCAAAGTTTATTTTAACATAAGAATGAATTATGTTTGTATTTTATTGCATTTTCTGCTGTAAGTCTCATTACCGTAACATGTTCAGCTATGTCTGACTCTGATATCATTACTGATACATGTCATTTTCCATCATTTAAAATTTTACATTTGTAATTTACTATTGAAGTAAACTACATTAATTACTAATGGACATTATGGTTTCTACTCTAACAAAGCATCCTATGGTGTTGACAGTTTCACAAAACATGCTGTGTTGACATTTTCGGAGAGTTACGGTAATGAGATTTTTAAGGTCGTCTTTGAAAAAAATGTGAACATGTTAATTTGTGAAATTATTTTGTCAGACCTTTCTTTTTAATGCCTAAAAAGGAAACTTGTTGATGCCAGTATTACAAAAAAACATTTTCAGATTTTTTTCTCGGTCCTATGACACATTTGTCTTCCCATTAGTCCTGTTCGGTTATGCCACGACCATTATCCCACGGATCTACACCTACTACATTTCGACTGCGCTGTTTGCCATCTTCGGTGTGCGGATGCTGAGAGAGGGACTGAGGATGAGTGCTGATGAAGGTCAGGAGGAGCTGGAGGAGGTGCAAGCCGAGATAAAGAAAAAAGACGAGGAGGTGAGGAGCCGCAGATACGCACACATTTGTTTCAGCAGTGGTGTGGTAATGTTACACCTCATGCGTTATTTAAGCTTTTGTCCCCTAATTGGATGGATTCTCTCTCCACCTGCAGCTTCAACGCTATAAGATGGCCAATGGCGCGTCAGATGTGGAAGCGGGGGCGGCAGCGACCATGTTGCCTCAGAGGAAGTGGCACAGTGTGATCTCACCCATATTCATTCAGGCACTCACACTAACCTTCCTTGCTGAGTGGGGTGACCGTTCTCAGCTCGCTACCATTGTGCTGGCTGCAAGAGAGGTATGCTAGATATTCTGATTCTACTGAGGAATGCTTGATGCTTTAAAATACTCCTTTATTGGAGATCATGAAGTGACGTGTGCAGTGTCAAAGATGCATTTAGTAATTTTTACACACAATTTCGTTGATTTCTATAGCGCTTTTAACAGTGTGCATTGCTGCTTTGCAGAAAAATAGCACAAAGGATAAAAGATTAACAGTACGCAAGTTACTTCGTAGTTGTTGACTTTGAATAATTGGTCTGTTTTGTGCTGAAGGATCCATTTGGAGTAGCAGTTGGTGGAACATTGGGACACTGCCTATGTACAGGACTGGCTGTTATTGGAGGAAGGATGGTGGCTCAGAAGATCTCTGTCAGAACCGGTGAGAATGAATCATTTATTACGTATACCTTTACCTTGTTTGAGGACACTATATTCGTATTATTTACATATACTAATATGATCTTATTATTCATGCTATGTTCTTTCTTCTTTCATCTCTGCAGTTACAATAATTGGTGGGATCGTGTTTCTGGCCTTTGCGTTCTCCGCCCTCTTTATAAAGCCAGAGTCTGGATTCTGATTTTGAAGTGACGTTTGGTGTCCTTTTGTACATACAATCACCACAGTACAAACTCAGAAGAGCTGGTTTAAAGAGAGACTGTGAATTGTGGACGGCGTGTTTATATGTTTTGGGTGTTTTTTGTGTATGGGTGAAACTATGAATGAATGAGGACGATTTACAGCTCATGTCTTTGAGCATTTCTGTTTTGGCTTAATCCCTCTTAGTTTTGTTTCTCTTTACTTTCAACCAAACCCACTTTTGTTTTTAAACATTCACCATGTTTCTCCAGTATGCCACTCAACAGTTTACTTGAACTTGCCAGACACTTATGTCCAGGCACAGAGTAACATTTTAATTGATAATGAACCTTTTTTCTATGTTTTACACTAATTAAACAGTGCATTATGGGTACATCCAGAATGAGTCTTCACTTCACAGCAGTAAATCTTCCATCTCAGGAGCATTTAGCAGTATAGAAGTCTTTTTCAGTATCAAGCAATGCTTGAAAATGTGCAGCTTTTAACCAGAAGTACAAATTTGGGTAATTTTAGACCCTTCATCACATCATGGGATGTTCAGAAAGATTTGACTCCCCGCTTAACTGGTAGTAAGATGTTCAGGAGTCACACTTTTCACAGATTTCCTTAAAAAGACATTAAGCTTGTCAAGGGGGAGTGACTTGTTTTGCCTTTTTCTAAGCAGATTTTATTTATTGGGTTACACTTTATAATAAGATTATATTTGCTAACATTAGTTAATGCATTAGGTATCATGAACTCGGTGACCACCATTTTGCAGCATTTATTAAGGTAAATTAATAAATATACTATGGTTTATACACTATTAATATTAGCTTATGTAAATAGGAATACATCCTGTACAGGTATAGTTCTTTAATGTATTGCATTAACTAATGGTAATGAATTGAACCTTATTGTAAAATGTTAGCATCAGGAACAAAAATGTGATTTTGTCACGGTTTAAGAATTTTACTTGTTTATAAATCAAAGACTGGATGTGCTTGGTTTTCTAACATTATCAGGGTGACTTTGTCAATATTTGACAGGGTTTGTTCAACTTTGGAAAGTGTTGATATATGACAGAGGAAGTTAATGACAAAATATGATTAATGTAAATATTGAATAAAAAAAGTCTCAGTGTCTCAGTTGTGGCTATTCTTCATATTCACATGCAGTGTAAAACTATAATGCATAATAAAATAATTGTAGGGTCATAAAAGAGTCAGTATTGTGTCAATGTCAGTACATGTGCTGTTAAAGTGAACTGTAAATGTCTAAAAATACTGATAATTCTTCAGCATGTGTACGTGCAATGTATCAACCACACTAAAACACAAAGAAACACTGAACCTGAAGTATTTTTGAGGTTTATTTTCGAAACTGAATGAGGGGAGTAAACGCCACTGTTTGTTTAAAAAAGTTTCGTTACTGTAAGAATGGCCTGGCTCACAAAATCAACCCAATACAGCACACTTTATGTTTCTGATATTTTTGAATTTGACTTTAGGAAACCCAGAATGTTCTAATAGCCTCAGAGCTCTGAACTGAAAATCGAAACAATTTGTAAAAGTTACTAAGCAATTTACGTATGTGTCTAACATTTGCTATTTGTATCGTTCCTAACGTGTACTGACCAGATCGTTTTCATGAGCCAAACGCAAGTGCTCTTTAAAGAACATCAAACGTACAAAGATTAAATGATAGCAAGAGAAAACACTGGTAGACATTTTGAACTTCTAGTGCATACAGAACTACAAAACATTTAATATGGTTCGCCACCTTTTCCATTGGGCATTTTGAAGCTGAGCATTAAATGACAAATTTGGGTTGTTAGCAAGTATTTTCATCTTTTTGGGATGAACACCAAATACAAACTGTTGAAAGTGCATTGAGCACCAAAACCATTCAGAGGTGCAGAATATTGCAGAGTAAAAATAATCTGGGGGTAAACAGTTGTTTATTGTGTTTACTGTGAGTACAGAAGATGTGAGTTCTTAAAGAAATCACTATCACAAGATCAAGTGAGGACAGAAGGGGAATAGTGATGCAAGTTATGAATATTCTGACCAACCTGAGGAAGCCACCCCCTCCCATGTTCCAAAACATAACCATTGTTACACAATCCACAATCTCGACCCAGCCTGAAACAGTATAGGTATCCTATACCTCTTAAGCAAGACTTAAAAACATATAACCTTCAAAACAACATAAGTGGTGGGGGGGGGGGGGTGTTGGGGGTTGGTTTAAAGCACGCACATCACTGAGCACTCTTACAAACAGGCAAGAACCATAACCATTTCCTGAATCCAAATGTGGGGTGAAAGTTCAACTGGTCCTCCAATGTGTCACAGTTTGGATAAAAATCCTTCATCTGAGGTTATAATATGGAGTAAACGTTGTTGTCTATATGCTTTCCTAGCAAAAGATGTACATATAATAGGTATTTGAAACAAAAATTATATCCTCTCTGCATAAAATCTCTCTGATCTTGATGTAGAAAAATAATAAAATCTAACTTCTGTGTATATATATATATATATATATATTTCTCTTTCAAATATTCTTTGTGTGTGCACCTACATACCTGTTCCTATACAATAAAGCAAAATAAGGGTTTTACATTCAGTCAGTGATCCTGCTTTGCCCATTTCTAGCCATGTTACGGGGTCACGTCACGTATTTGAGACGTCATCTACTTTAAGATTAGGTTTTAGTGGCATTAAAACAGCTAAAAGACAATTATGTCTAAATTTGTGATCAACGTACTGATGGCCGTCATTCATATTCGCATAGATTGACTTGCTGGCATGGGCTAAGTGGATTGAGTATAAGAAACCTGATGGCAGAGATTACATTACATTACATAGATTACGGATTACTGCATTATTAAAGATTAAGGGGGTCCGCCACTGTTGGGTGGATACTGCAACATGAACTGTGATTGGACGAGCACTCTGGGTGATTGGCTTTTCACAAGCAAGCCACACATTCTGACTTGCACTGTAATATATATACTAATGCATCGTTTACATTAAAAGATGATTTCACGCAAAAATGAAAATATCAACACTATTTACCTATAATCGTGTCATTTCATACCTGTACAACATTCTTTTATACGTGTACTAGAACGCAGTCACTGTGAAAAACTCAAATTTTGGTCAGTTTCTTTTATTAAGCTATTTATTTATTAAGCTATTTATTAAGCTATATGTATGGACTATAGCGCACAAGACCTTTATACTTTGTCTTATCATTTTGAGGGCAAAATGTCCCAGTTGCATGAAGAACAGCAACCACTATAGTGTCAAATGAGTTTGAAATGACATGACGGCAAGTAAATGGGAGAATATTCATTTTTTGGGTGAACGATCCTTCAACAGCCGTGCTTCCATTACTGATTTGCGCAAAACCTTTGCGATATTTTGTAAATATCGATAAAAAACTATTGCGGAATGACGGTGTTTCCATTAACCAATGTTATGCGACAAACTCATCCTCTCGCGACAATTCATTCAAAAACTCATGGCGAACTCCATCTCATCTTTGGTCCAGACATAGCGCGTCATCTTTAAATAATGATCATCTGGCCTTTTACGTACGCCATGTGACCTGTAAATGCGCAATATTCCTTTTTGCCTGAAAAACCACCTCATCACGCGAGTGCAAAAACCTTTTTTGCGAAATTGACGTGTTTCCAGTGTATTTTTAGTTAGCAATTTTAATTTGTGCAATTGAAATGGTAATGGAAACGCACATAAGGAAACCTGTCTATTTGTTCTAACCTGAAAAGGCAATATTGCTTCCTAGCACACTTCGGACAGTTAAAAGAATTACAACAACTGATAATGTGATCTTTTCTTAAAAGACCACGGTAAGTGCTATCTGTTGATGAAAGTGACTTTCTGTAACAATGACAAATATTCAACTAAAACATAACAACATGATACTATATCACAAGATTATAAGTGCTACCCGTTGATCAGTTAAAAAAAAAAAAAAAAAAAAACCTTTCAATAGTAAAAATTCTATGTGTCTACATTGGTATATACAGTTACACATGTATACATATTTAATAAGTACAGGGAATTATTTTAAATATCTGAACACTCATGATGGCGAAATTTCTGTAAGTGAGCTGTTACAAGAGAAGTTTCATTCTAGTAACCATTTTGCTGCAGTAAATAAGCATCTTACATATTATTAGACGAGTTAAATTGAACTAGAATCAGATTGTCAACACTGGGGTTTTCATTATGAATAAAAAACCTTTTGCTTTGGGTAAAGAGCAAGATTTGATCATTCGCATCTAATATAAGTAGCTCTGGTGGATCTATAATATACTTGCAGCTGTTGACATGTGTTAGAGGTAATACAGTGAGAACCTATACATTCCTGCTTCTCCAGAGACGTCTTGAAAGACAGCAAAATCAAGCCGTGGAAGATGCATTTAACTGAAATGTCAATGTTTGTCCAGAGCCTGCATAAAAACTATTTTCTGTATTAAAATTGTGCAAACATATGATAATTCAATATCAAATAGGTTTGGTGAAATTATATTCATATATTTCTGTTAGTCCAACTCTCTTTTCTTAACTATCTAGTCTAGTGAAACACAGCTAAAACACTGTAAAACAGTGTGAGCGACCATGTTTTAAACATCTGCAAAACTAGAGAACACTATGGCTTAGCACTATGCAATCTTTAGCCTTACGATCATAACACACAACCGTATGTAAATATATTTGTCCTCTTCAGTCTCAGTTTTAGCAAAAACATCATCTTGAGTTTAGCAAAGTAACCATCATCGGTTACATCAGATGCCAATTTACTGCCATTTAAACCTGTTATGAGCATATAAATGCACCATACAGTCAAAGCACCATTTTGCTATCCGAGAAATACTATATCCTTACTTCAAGTATTTACAAAAACTACATTTTTGCAAAAGCTGTATAATTACCGTGTAACATTTGCAATGCAGTATGTTATTTAGTTCTAATAATAAGTTCTTCTAAAATATGAAGGTCATTTTTAAACCAACTGTGACACAAACTGGATCCAGCATTGCCTGTTTGGCAGACACACACATACATACACATACACATACAAACATATATGCACGCACGCATGCAAGCACACACTCACCCCATCCCATTGGAAAAAGGAAGTCTGTGAAGAGATCACCCATTATGTGTATTAACCTTTGAATATTAGAAAAAAAGTATATTCAAAGCTACAAATAACAGACTACGCTTTTCATCTCATGCATCATATAAAATATTAGTTTCTCTTTCCTTTTGTTGATATATTTACATATTATCTTACAGGTGAACTGTACAATAAAAGTTGAATCCATGTGACATTCTTAAAAATATTTTCTGACCCATAATTACTTCCACAAGGAAACGAAATGGAAAGAGGAATCGAGGGAAAAAGAGATGGAGACCGAAGATGCTGTTTGTTCTGCCGGAAGTCTCGAAGCACTCGCTCTGGCTTTTTAACCCGAGCATTCCGCATAAATTAAAAAGGGGGTTGCCGTACGACACGATGGGCTGTGACAAAGGGGAACGAGAAATGCCTTCTCTCCCTTCTTACTGTTGCGAAGATAGCGGTGGAGATAGTTTCCGGCCAACCAGACACCCCTGTGGCATCCCTCGCCAGCGGAACGTTCGGCGACGCGTGGTCCGACCAGAATTCAGTGCAAGCAGCCGTTGATCAAACATGTAGGTTGGAGAGGGCATGGGACACCCCTTTAGGTCTTGCCTCTCACCTGAACCTCATTGGAAGGATCTGAGGGTACAGTACAAATACTGCCATCACAAAACTCCAAACGCACTCCCTCAATCCACCTTCCCCAGCTTGCAAAGCTGCTCAATGGAGATTTGGTTCAGTCCCCGTCATGCGTTGATCCGCTGCTGCTACTGAGTCGACGCGTTGGAGCGCTCCGACATGCTGTCGGGTCTGTGAGCTGCCAGATGTTGCTGCTGTTGGAGTTGCTGCTGCTGTTGTTGATGTTGTTGCTGCAGCTGTTGCTGTTGTTGTTGATGCTGCTGATGCAGTTGTTGTTGCTGCAGTTGTTGTTGTTGTTGGAGTTGTTGTTGCTGCTGTTGCTGCTGCGGCGTGGCCGCGAAGGTGCCTTGCTGCTGCAGGGGAAACGCTGCCTGAAGAATCAGCTGGGTCGACTGGTTGCTGTGTAAAAGTCGTGGCGCCTACAGGAGGAAGTGCAACGTGAGGAATGTTAAAGGAACAGATTAAGTTATTCAACCTCATGTCGTTTTAAATCTGTCATTTTGCCATGAAACCTAGGAGGAGGATTTTAAACCAGGGCTGTGTTATATGTGACTCTGGACAACAAAAAGGGTCAATTTCTTTTTATTGCGATTTTTACATAACATGAAAGCTGAATAAATACGCTTTCTATTGATGTATGGTTTGTTAGGATAGGACAATATTTGACCGAGATGCAACTATTTAAACTCTGGGATCTGAGGGTGCAAAAAAAGCAAAATATTGAGAAACTGGCCTTTAAAGTTGTTAACCAGAAGCGCTGTAGCAGGCCGTTGCTAAGAAACAGATTGGTTTTAAACTCTCTCTTTTGGCTTACCGCTGTAATAACGTTGTGGAGAATAGATGAACCCGAAAGCTGAAATTCTAAACTTTACATAGATACCAAACTTGAGTGGGTCATTCCCAAAGAGCGGCAGTGAAGTTTGTAGACGTGTTTCCGGCCATTTTTGTTAGCGATTTTGCTGCATCCACTCACAAAAATAAAGTTTTGATATATTTACGGTAGGAAATTTACAAAATATCTTCATGGAACATGATCTTTACTTAATATCCTAATGATCATAAACTATGATAACAGGATCCCAGTACTCTGAACTCTACCTGTAGGAATTGTGTTTGCTGCTGAGTGAGCTGAGCTTGGGCCTGGCCTTGCTGTTGGGCTGCTCCCGCAGCCGTCTGGGGCTGCGTCTGAGCCTGCTGCTCCTGCGTCTGCGCAGACGACTGCTGGGTGATGCTGATTGTTTGAGCTTGGCCTTGCTGTGGGGCAAACGCAGTCACCACTTGCCCCATGAACATGGTGGTGGGCACCATGACTGCACCGCACGCCATTGGACCAGTTACTAGTTTAGTGAGAAGCTGTTGAGCAGCAGGAAACCTGTGGGAGGCAGGAAAGTTAGCGTTATTAGTTTGGTGAGTGATGGATTTTAACGTGTGTACGATACACAGTGATGCTGTTGACAGCCACCTTATCTGCCGATCTTGTGAGAAGGCGGCAACAGCTGCTCCGCTGGGGCTGCTGTTCTGGGCCAGACTTGTGGAGATCTGCACGACGTTGGCCTGGGCGGGCTGAGAGATCATCATGGTATTATACAGAGATGCCGGCAGTGCTGCCTGAGGAGACTGTAGCGTGTGGGACGACCTCTGAGACTGATCAAAATAAAAGAGAGAGTATTCATGTACATGTTATTTTAAACCTGTAACCAATCCGTGACATTTTATGGATTCATACAATTTTGTTCGCCATAACATTTTGAGACTCATACATGTGCGTGTACCTGTGTTAGTGTGGTGCTCTGATCTCTGAGAAGGGTCTGCTGTTGTGGTGGTGCCTGTTGTGAATGTTGTGTGACGGTGTGTTGTATCGCTGTGTGTGTGGACTGCATGCTCCCGGTCGGCACCACTGCCCCCTGCATGGAAGGAGCGCCCCCTGCCTGCACAGATGCTGCCTGCGCCAGCTGCACAGAACTGAGGTTGAGACCGCCTGCTCCTGGCTGCAAAAACATCTACATACACACACAAGAGTATCTATGTGAGCACGAAGTGTAGTGTTTTGGAACTGAAAAGAAACTCTGGATAACAGTGACACTGCTCTTTTTTATGCAATTTAAGTGGAAACTGAGGTTGTCAGTAACCAAACTTTTGCCCTTTTGTGTTAAACAGAACAAAGTCAGTCATATGAGATTTGACAACATAACAGGTTAAATAAATGATGGCAGAATTTTAATTTTTGTGTGAAATCTCTTTAAAATTCCCATTCCTTACACTTAGAACTGAACACATTTAGATGTCCAATAATTTAAACCTTAAAGAAATATTGTTGCATCTAGATACTGTTCGAATGGTCTGATTTGCTAGTCTTCGAAACGCTGTGAAGCTCTTCCGTATTTAGACACTAGTGGGCGCTCTCACCTGTAATCCTTGTCCCTGCACCCTCTGCAGTTCATCCTGAATATGTCGTAGCTCTTCCTGTTGTCTCTGGATGTTGGACTCGATCATGCGCGTGCGCTGCTCCAGCTGCTCTTTAAGATGCTGCATGGCATCCATCTGCGTAGAAAACTGCAGCACCGGCTACAGAACAATAAACAGCATCAGTATATAGGGTATATATAGGAATATATAGGGTAGGATATATAGGGCCGAAATGTGCATCAGAATATTATAGACGTGTAACATTAGCACACGTGAGCATTTAAAAGCAGCTGCGCACAGAGACGCCCACTCTCTTGATGTGGAGATACTGAATTACCTGCACATTGGGCTGGAGTGGTTGAGGCTGCGACACAAGGGATGTTGCCATCGTCTGTGCCGTGTTCTGGGAGCTCATCGACTGAAGAGCGACAACACACATCAGTTTAATACTCACACATATACATGCAGTAGAAACACTAAAGATGTCTTTTTAAATCACACTTTTATTCAGATAACCGGCTTAAATAGGAGGGGAATGTATGCAATGAGGTCTTTCGTATTTACTGACATTATTTCCTTGAACTACATGGACTCAGACCAAGCAAGTAACTCTGACCTTCTGTGCAAAAGAGCTGCATGGTCAACATCACAAATTTGCCTACATTTAGATAGTGACCTGGATAATGCAGAACCTTAAATATCTCTTATGATTTTGAAAAATGTATTATTATGCAAAATGAACAATGCTGTTTATTTCCAGGAGCAAATGAGATTTGAACCCTTTCAGGCATCAATTACGATATCTCAGTCAGGATTAGTTTCCTTAGGTTATTTTAGTTTTACTAAAATTAAAACTTTGAAAGCATTTTGTTTATTCAAATTAAATAAAATATTGGCCTAAAAATTACTGGAAAAAATATATTAACAAAAATTTTAAATGTTGCCTTTTAAATAAACTGAAATAAGAAATAAGCACTAAAATTACAGTAATAAACAAAACTGAAACTTATTAATCTTATATAGCAAGATAAAATAAACAAATAATAAAAGACAAAAGAATATAACAAAGTTGCTAAAAAATTTAACTAAACTAACTTAAAATAAAAAAAGAAACCCGAAATAAAACTAAAATCAAAACTATAATAATCTTTGTCCTATGTTAGCCACCTTAGTCTTTCGAAAGGGAGGGGTAAGCCGTGGAGTGAGCTGTTGGTTGTACTTCAAAACCTCACCACTAGATGCTGCTAGAATCACCACATTGCTGCTTTAAAGATATTCATTTAACATTTCGATATATTTCAGTTATAAATGTCCTTTTGGTTGCATATCGTTCAAACTGAAACAGGAAGTTCTTCTGGACCAGCAATGTTTACCTTCTCCAAAGTGGTCTACAGGAGCAGCTAGTGAGTTTGACAGTAATAATAACATTTGCTAACCTGACTGCTAATGGACGACCTCCGCTGTGATGCCATCTCAATGGCTGAGACTGATTGGCGGGGTGCTGTGATATGGTCTGTCTGCGGCTTTGTCTGTGTGGCTGAAGAGAGACATACACACATTAATCACACTATAATAATATGCTTAAGCAAACCGATTACTTCTGTATTTAGTATGTAATACGCACACGTGGGGTCCGAGACAGCGGTGTGTGAGGAGGACTTGCGTGAGCTCCGTGAGGAAGCGGAAGGTGTTCGGCTGCGATCAAAACGCTCTAGCGCCTCCTTCAGGCTGGAGGTGTTCAACTGAGACTCAGAGCCAGAGTCTTGAGACTAAAATAGAAGAAAGCAAAGTGATTCAAGAAACGCACTGGGTTCAGTGTGAGATAAGGTTTATTATCAGCATCTGTGGCATACTTATTATCACAGAATATAAATGAAAAATTTATAAAATTACTATAATTTTCACATTACAAAGGAAAAGTTTGACTTTGCATTAATTATTAATTGGGTTTCAATACATAATTCACATATACATAGTAATTCAAGTGTTTTAACACAATTACAAGACTTATATTTCTGCTTTAAACCATCTGACATTCTGGCCTGGTTCAGTCAGTGTGTTATTGTTGCAAATAAATAAATAAAAATAGACATTAAAAATCTGAATGTGCATCATTTCCTCCAAAGAATGATAATGATAAATTAGGAGTAAAATTGTCCACTCCATTTGTTCAAAAATATTTTATAAATTTTCCTGCTATTTTTTTTAATGATTTGCAATTCAGAATTCATTTCAGTAATGTCTCACCTTGTCTGCTGAGATCTCAGGAGGCGACTCCTCGATGCCCAGTTCTCGGCGCTGTTCAGCTCTGACTTCAGCATAACTGATAGACAAAACACAAGACAAATATTTACTTAACAACAGAAGAATAAAAAACAAAAGTAATTTTATATAAATGTGCTACATTGAATATGTTGTGTTGCGCAGAGTTTTTCTCAGTTTAAATGTACAGTTAAATGGACTAGATTTCATGGGTCTCAGGGCTACCATTTATGATGCTTGTTCTGTTGCTTTGTCTGTTTCGTTTCTTTACTGTGTCTAGTTGATCAGGTGTGGACGACACATGCTGGAAGTCTCACCTGACCACCGTGTGTGTGCAGACAATAAACTCTGGCCGTGAGTTCCACTGGTGGTAGGTGATGTAGTAGTGGGTCTGGAGCCAAATCCACTGCTGACCTTTAGTTAAAAATCGATAATAGCACGACTTCCCCTTACCATACTGCATCACTGCCAAGAGAAACATTACAGCAAAAGACATCAAACACAAACGCAAAACAAATTGAGCCTATATTTAATTGTACTGTACATAACTTTAGGAAGTCCAATATTTATTTAATCCATTTGTGTAGTTCATGTAAATAAATTATTAAATGATCAATTTAACTATTCACTGACTCATTTCCTGATATAAAAAAGCATTAGTGTAGTTAAC
The DNA here is from genome assembly GCA_026939265.1 of Oreonectes daqikongensis. Classification (NCBI taxonomy): domain Eukaryota; kingdom Metazoa; phylum Chordata; class Actinopteri; order Cypriniformes; family Nemacheilidae; genus Oreonectes; species Oreonectes daqikongensis. The sequence goes on along the minus strand of JAOTQM010000351.1, from coordinate 4,088,123 downwards.
TACTTTGTTAGGAACTTGTACTGCAGCCAGCTACTCTTATAAAAAGGCTGTTTGAGCGGAGCTAAATGTGACTCAAAGTAACATCAATACACACACAGTTCAACTCACAATGCTCATGGCACTTGGCCAAGGTCTCCAGGTCATCCACATGATAGTAGTCATACCCCGACGTACCCAGAACTTCAAAGGGCAGGTAACCTATAATGGGAGGCGCCCTGCAAAACATAAAATGCCACTTCAGATCAGCCATTATCATAGCCATAACATCAAAGCGACCCATTCACTGCGATCTCTGGGTAACCACTTCTCACAATACTTGAGACAAATCACAAATCAAATTTGACAAAAAAGCATTCAGACACAAAATGGCAAAGAGAAATTTGAACGGGGATGGGTGTTAGTAACTTCAGCTAAACAAATGATAATGTGGAAAATCTGATTCACCTCCAATATCTAGCAGCTGTGCCAATTAAACAAACCAGCAACCATTTCTCCAAAATGACATGTCTAAACTCAGTATAAACCTTTTAGAGCAAGCGGACAGGAGGAATTTATAGAGAAACTTAGGATTATTCTACATTTTTCCATATGCCTGTGGGCTATGGATTTGATCGAACACTCTGATCTGAGACACCCTGTGATCTAACAAAAGGCAAGATGGTCCCACTTCAGGCCCTGAGGGATCAGCTGACTCATGTACTGCAAACACGAGTCTGAAGCGAGAAGTGGCTGTAGGCTTTGCTGTGACCGTTCCAGACTCACAAAACAAAGTATTGTAATATGTACTACGCTGAGTCGGTCAGTAGAGGGACAGAAGACATAAGGTTGCAATAAAAGCACGTGCGTTTAAGATAAAGGTTACTTGATCTTATCCATTCGACTGGAAGATTTGGAAAAGGAAATATATACACACACACAAGACTTAACACAACTTTAGAAGACCTGATATTAACATGCAGTGACAAACAAGATCATGATAATACAAGTGTTGAAGCAAAATAAGAGAATTCTGCTTAAAACATTTCTGTTAATTGAAATCAAATAAAATCTAAGCCTATTGTTTACATTGAAATAGTTTGTTTGTGTTAATTAAATTAACATTTGTTAATTTGCAAAAACAAATTGTGTGCATTCCAAATAATTTCAATCAAACTAAAGTATAAAAAGTAATACTAATTCAACAAAATAAAATAATAAAAACAAAAAATAAAATTGTCTGTTTTTGCAAAATAAAAACTATTTTAATGTTAGCAAAAAACTGAAATAAGTTTACATTGAGGTCCCAAATGTATTAACAAAGTAAAAACTTAATTAAACTGAAATAAAAAAAACTTGTATAGCAATATAGAGAATATGACAAAATCACATAATGAAATTGCTAAAAATATTTTTTTTCTTTTATAATGATTTTTGCTTTCTTTTTGTTCGTTTAAATTATTATTAGTAATTTTTATTATTAACATTTTTATTATTATTAGTAACCTTTACACTTTTAAAACTTTTAAAATGTACTTTTTGATTTACTGCAATAAGTACTAATGTGATGTGATCTTATTTCAAGTGGATTTGCTGCGTCTGACCACCTGACCGAAACTAATTCAACAAGAATAAACCAGCAGGACTTTTTTGAGAGATGAATATGAACCTGACATGTGTCCATACAAGATAAGCAAACCGCAACATTTAACACATCAGAAATGAAGTTTGTACCTGTGGTCCAAAAACAGGAATTTCCATTCTAAACTGTGTCTGGAGGTGAATTCCTCATTGGGCTCCTCCACAGTACACATTTCCTGCAAAGCAGAGGTTATAAACATAACCTTTTTTTAATGTACTTACAAACACTCACAACATACAAAAACAAACAAAAACCATGTGACCTATTTGCACACAAACCGTTTTGCATGCTGGTCATTTATCTGTGTCTCCAAAACAAAGTGAATTCTTGTACAAACATGCACTGCGTCTATCAACACACCCACACAGACACCAGATCTCATGTCATGATGAACATTTACACAACAGACTGTCACTCTCTTTCAGGCAAATGATAAAAGTCAGACCAATGAGAAGGTGCCAAGTAAGCTTGGGCTCAGCCTACCTTGATGAACTGAGGTTTGGCTAACCTCACAGTTGCTATGAAACACACTCGATCTTCGAAAGCGGGTCTCAGCGATCGCTGGATGACTCCCTCGAAGCCGTTACGCGTCGAGTTAGGCACTGCACACAACAAATGACAAAACGATGAATTAGCAGATGTTTGTAAACATTTTTGAAAGAGAAATACGAATCGGGCCATCATAAGCTTATTTTTTGGCCTACCACTAGGTGGCGGCACCCACATTGAAATTATTGAATATTATGACAATTCAAGTGAAGTCATTTTATTTTGTTTAGAGCTATTTATAATACATAATGTTTCATACAGTTTTACTAAAAAAGAAAAAAAAAATTAATTAAAGTAATTCTCCAATGCATTTTGAGTCACAGTGAATACAGTGTATCTCAAGCAGTCTCAAGACAAATTTAATCTATTATGAAGTATAAAAAAAAGATGAATTAAGATGAAGATGAAGTATGAACATAAATAAGCCAAACAAGTATGAAAATAAGCTTAAATGACTAAAAATAAAAGATATGCCTAGTGTAATAATAGTTAACTAGTTACTATAACTAAAACTATTAAAACATTAGTGTTAATTAAAATGAAATAAACTAAATGAGAAAATATAATTTGATGTTGAATTAAATCAGAAATGTTTCCTTTGTAATAAAGTGAAATAAGTTTACACTGAACCAACTGAAAAATAAATAAATAAATAAACTAAAACGGAAATAACAAAAAAAGTAGCAAGATAATAAATAAATAAATAAAAGTACATAACAAAATGACTAAAAATAAAACTCAAATTAATCTAAATAAAATATAACAATAAAATGAAACAAAAAATATATACAAATAAACTAAACAACTAAAAATAACTAAAAATATGAATACCAAAAAAATTACATTTTTTCTTTTTAAGAATGAACTTACATCTTTCTAGTTATGCCAAGCTGTGAGGGGGGGCTTTAAATATTAGTGTGGCGGTCAATGGGTAGCCTTAATATCAAAAAGGTTGAGATCCATTGACTTAACATGCAGAGACAGCTAGGCAAGCCATTCGTTAATTAACTCAACCAATGGGAAAGTTTGGGGCGGGACTTTCTGTTTGCCACCCAGAGGCAGATGGGGGAGGTGGTTTGGTAATCATTTTGAAAACGCTCATTACTTTTGCAATTTGGCGCCACAACTGAATTATTTCACCTTTTAACCACACAAACCATCAACTTTCCAATACTTGAAATCTAGGTCAAAAGCCTGCCGCTTGAGTTTTTCCCAACACTTCTTATTGAAATAATGACCAATGCTCCATCTGCTTTACAAAGAAGCTAAGCAATCAGGAACTTGGCTTGATAATTCAATAAAACAGATTCATATAAAAGACTCCGGCTGATCCTGCAGGCCCTCGTTCACACACTCACCAGTGTTGAGGGACTTGAAGTTTCCGATGAACTTGACATACTCATAAACGGGCGGCTCTTTTGGGTCCATCGTGCCTCTGAGCATGTGGCAACAAAACTCTAACTGGTTCTTTGCTAAAGGAAAAAAACAAAGCAAAACAAAAAACAACATTTATGAGGTCTAGACTCAGCCAACCTTTGGGGTCTGTAAGCTAACAATAATAAGACAACAACAGAGAGCGAGAGAGATACAAAAGATAAAAATTTTCCAGTCATGAGATGACAAACATGTTTATTACATGATTCTCTGAGATATTTGATTTTGATTGATGAATCGTGCAGACCAGCAGTCTGATATTTCTTAATAATTTCAATAACACATTATTAAGGGATTGAGCAATATTGAACTGCTCATCAGTGCTACCTAAAATTCCCATTTATTAACAATACCTAATAACATAAAATCCCTTTTAGGCAAATTTGTATTTGTTTATTAATAACATCAATAAAAATAAATATTATTATTACTATCATTGTTGTTATCCTTGTAATAACAATCATAATATATAGTCAGCTGATATTATATATGACATTTAGCAATTGCAATTAAATGGATATTTTATTCATAGTGAAAAAAGAGCAAATTTTGTAGAATGGCTATGTGAGCAAAGACGACTAAAAATAAAAGTGTCTTACTCTTTAGGTAGTCTGGGGTGAGGGTCTCCCCCTCTAGATTGTATGTGGACAGGGCTTTATACACTTCTGAGTGCTCACCCAGCGGAAGAAGTTCAACAGGTTCTGATCCACAAGATCAGACTGAAAATACAACAGACAGACAGACAGACAATGTCAGCATTATCTGAAAAGACAAATGTACGTGTCAAACAGGAGTGGGCTTATACTCACTGGTAGATGTTCTAATAAAGACGTGACACTTTCTGAGACGTAGATTATGTTGCCGTCTGTCATGATGGCTAGAAAGAAGCCATCCAGGGCCTGGGAAAATAAAGCAGTGCATGAACTCATCTTCAAGTCATGCAGAATTTAGGACTGACTTGACTAAAGTCTTTACTTCTATCCACACACTGATACTAAAGTTACTGCAGTGTGTGTGTGTCTCATGTCCTCTCTCTTACCTCCAGCATCAGCTGTGTGAACTCTTCATTGCTGAGAAAAGGTGGTTTCCAGTCCTGACGGATTTCACTGGACTCAGACTGTGCAGCGATTTCTGACAGGAACATAGCACATTTAAGACTTTACTTTAAATAGGGAAGTACTTTCAATATTAACATGTTATGTTTCTCAATCTAACAATATTATGTTGATTTATTGTCATTTGTGAAGTGAAAAAAACTGAAAACATTCTTTATTGTGCATTATGTGTTATTAGCCTTCCAACTGAAACAGAGTTACTGTAGTTTTAGAAAATCAAGGTTTGTTTGATATTTTAGTTTCAGTTTCATTTGTCATATCTTACTAATTTTGTTCAGTATTTGTTCAGATTGTATCAGTTTTTGTTTCCTTGTAGCCCTGCATTAAATCTGGCCACAAAAAACACCAAACCGCTTCCCATCCTCAAAAATAACACAAAACTCAAGTTAATTCTAACATTTGATCATTTGATTTGAACTAAACTGCATTGTTATTTTCAACAGCAATTAAAAGGGCTTGAACTTTGTTTAGCATATAAAAGAATTCTGATGCATCTGCTCCTTTATGTTGTTTAGGAGTAAACCGTTTGCAGTTTTACGTCACGAGACATTCCTTTCTATGTAGGCTGCTCTTGGTCATAACACACAAACAGTAAAAAAAACCTGACATGCAAGCTTAACCTAAACCATACCTTCCACGAGCATTGTTTAAAAGTATGCAAAACACACAATATGGCAAAGTTTATAGCGAAGAAGTGAAGCATTGAATTGATGGTCTTAAGGTACAGTCACCTTTGTGCTTGCGCAGGAAGTCGATGCTCTTCTGGAGGATGGTAGACTTGTCCATCTTGCGGGTGTTACCCGGCAACATGGTGCCCAGTTCCTTGATGAGCACATTGAACTGGTCTCGCCTCTTCTTTTCCGACTTGTTCCTAGAAACTCTACAGATGAAAAACAAAACATGGTCTTTGATATTCTTTTAGTGTTATTTCAGGAAGTGCGGAAAATTCATAGCTGAACATCATTACACTGTTACTCAACACTATTTGCTGTAAAATCAACAGCATACAGTTTTTAAAGTGATAATAGAAAGATCTAATCTGAAAAAAAAGGCAAGAGTATAAGGATACACTGTTTGGTACCACGATCATCCACAAAATGAGTGTAAAGCATAAATATGTAAACTTTTAAGTATCAATTCAGGGTGTAGAACCATTCTTTGATAGACTACCAGGAAAATAACTTGTCTATACAACTGTTCAGAATTAACCTAGACATGTTTGACTAAAACTGAGTATGAGAAGTAAAAAAATTGAATTTTTGTTAGCATCATTACCTTTTTGCTTTGTCCTTCTCATCTTCTTCCATCAACCCATCAAAGATACTGCTGTCATCCCTGAAAACAGACCAATAGCAAAACAAATCAGACAAGCTGAACCAATATGTCTATATAACCAGACAATCAGAGCCAGCTTTCTTCTGAACCCCATTAAAAAGTCTTCAAAGAAATGGAAAAAAAAACTTTTGAAAAAAATCTTTGTTTTGCACAAAAGACATGTCATGAAACAACATGAGGGTTAGCAAAAGTTTGTAACCAAAAAACCTAACTTTCCTTTTGAGCAATAAAGTTTCCAAACGGTCTACAATGCCACACATTTTCAATCAATAAATCACAGAATAAACTGGCAGTAGATCAGTAGCAGAGGCCGTGATTTGGAAATAAAGGCCTGTAGGGTGCTATGTTTGGATTTATATTTAGAGAACAGATTGTGTGGCTATGATTGGGATTTGACTTCATGGGACAGATGTCATGGCGTCTTCTCAAGTCAAGGGTGGGCAATAATGTACTTGAGCGCATCAGAATTTTTCCCATGCTCAACAATTTTCACTGGAGAGAGAAAGCATTGCTATAAATGTTCTCTTGCTTAATGTGCAAATCATTTAGGTTCCTGAAAGGTTATTTTAACACTGTGTGACAATAAATCTGTCATTTTTAGTGTGTAACTGTGCATTTATCTGTATAACGGCAGAGATCACACTGTGACGCATGACTGAATGTGTTTACATGCAAGTCAAACGTATTGCAAAGTTATTATGAGTGAATAATGAGAGCAAATAAAAAACAGCATGGGCAAATAAATGAATGTGCAGTGCGTTTTGCCATTGGGTGTAAATTACCAGCATTTTTACATAAACAATCTAGCGTTTACCCCAGTCCATTTGCATTTGCAGGTTGTGGGTGTGACTGTGTGCGTGCGAGCGAGCAAGCACCACTGCTCTGATAAAGTCGCATTATATGGCAGATATAAATGCTGCATGTCTGTTAGCGAACTCAGAAATATTTGGATGTCAGCTGATTTGGCTGGAGAACAAAGATATTTATATCCGTCCTCTATAATTCACAGCCCATCTGTAACTGTAAAATGTGAGGAGGATCTGTAAATATATGAACAGGAGAAACGCAGCTAACAAAAATGTGTTCGAGGAACGTTTTGCTAACATTCCCATTATGTTATTTAAACATTTCACTAAAGTAGTGTAAAGTTTTAATACAAATGTTTTCATAACGTTTAGCAATTATGTAAAATGATGATAAAATGCACTTAAGATCCCTGCCAAATGCAAAAAGAAAATGTTGATAACCTTTAGAGAACGTAGGCCAAGTTTGTATTCTCACATTCACTATGGAATTTGAACTGAATATGAATAATACAATTAAATAAATCATTTCACCCCCAAAAAACTTTGACCTCATAAAGTTTACTTTACCATTAATAATTGATAACATGGAGTAAATGTGTATCAGGGGCCAGATTCACAAAACATTCTTAACAATAGTCTTCTGAACTGCCATATTTTTTCTTAAATTCTAATTTAAGAAAAACTTAAGACAGTTCTTAAATTTGTTTCTCAAGATTGATGTTGTATATTGTATTGAGCCAGAATTATACGTTTTTACGTTAACTTGCCATTAAGGAATTTTTATATTCATATAATAATAATAATAATAATAATAATAATAAGGTCTAGCGCCCTTACTTTAGCTTCAATTATTAAAAACTGAGTGCTTTTTACGTTTATTCTGAGACAAAGCGATTTGAAACAGAGAGGGTCACAAATATTATGGCGTAGTAAAACACAAAAAATATTACTGAAATATCATTTTGTAATGCTTGCTAACATTTTAGCTAACATGCGATGGTGAATGCTGTTTTACACTTCACATGCTAATATATGTCCTTAAGAATGTTAGGCGCTTGTTTATAAAGTTTATTGTATAGATAAATATATACAGTTACCACACAAGCAGGCGAGTGTAATCATTGATAAAGCAAAGGTCACGAATTAAGATATTTGATAACTTTTTAAGAAATGTTTGGGAATCGCACTTAGGAACATTCTCACGAACTTCCTATATTTTGTCTTAAGAACAGTTTTGTGAACCCGGTTTGTGTTTGTCACAAACAAAAAGAGGACAAATATTCTTTAAACATGGACTTTTTGCATGTTTGTCACCCCTGAAGCTATAAAAATCATCATATTACGCACAAGTTAACCAATGATTTAGTCGCAGTTTTATAGTTTAATAAATGGCCTCAAAATGCGTCACCGCATCAGCCGCTGCAGCCTCGTGCCAGCATAAAAGCGTGAGTATCAGCTAACAATCTCGAATGACCCCATTCCACACCTGTCCTTTAGCTGAAAGTCGGTGTATTAAAAGGTTATAAGGCACAAACTCACGCACCCTAAACACATTTACTGTTAAAGTGTAAACAGAGGGCTGTGACTGCTGTAAAGGCACAAACGGGTCTATTAGTCACCACACAAGCAGGAGTGTGGTATTTTCATTCTGCCTACAGACTACACCTAACCTCCATCTGACTGCCTCTCACGACTATACTTTCAACTATTAGAAGTACCTACAGTGACGTGTGCAATGACAACAATGCACCGCTTATCGGTTACGATGTCATTGCTCTGTTGACACGCACAGAGAGGATGTGCAGAGGCTGTCGATGGCTTATCATTAGCTTTAATAGTGTCTGTGTTGTGAGAGAAAGACAGAAAACACTTTTTGCTTTTATTCCGCTATCTTCCTTATTTATGCAGTGCAAAAACAACAGCAGTGTGACCACAACAATGCAATACAGACGATTCCTTGTTTCAGACATCAATAAAGATTACAAACAGATGACAAAAACAGAATTGAATTAATGGTATTGACAATTATCAAGAGAAAACATCTCAGCAGCACAGCCCACATGAAAAAATGTTTGCTAAGCCGATGCATATTTGTAGCTTGTATTCGGGGGCTTTTAAAGCAGCCCTGAACTGTTGAACGCACGATTTGCCTAGATTTGCTCAAAGAAATGTTTATCAGTGGCTATCAGAAATGTGGACTTGAGACTTAAGTCACAATGTTGATGTCTTGTTGCTCGACTTGGCAAATGTTAGTACTTAAGATTTTGCCAAATTCGACAATTACTCAAAGGAGTCACGCTGTTGCAGGCTGAGCTTCACCCAACTTGTTGTCAGGAGGCATTTGAAAAGTGTTGTGTGCAGAGGGGATGGAAAAATCTGACTTTTTAACAACATTACACATCAACATATTTGAAAAAAACACCAAAAATAAGGAAATGTAAAGCTCACTTTTAGCTGTTTTAGGGTTTTATTTCATTTTTTTGTTTTGCATGTTTGGTGCATTTCGATTTATTTACAAAAGTGATTTATTTTATTAATAACAATAGAAACTACCCAACTTGGAACTACTCAATCTTGCCAGGTCCCCAGTTTACCCACGGAATTGGGTTACTTTAAAAACTGTGGATGCGGGTATTTTTTTCCAGGATAAAAGTGTAAAGTTTTTTGTAGAAAATTAAGTTATTTCTGAAAGAAAAATATTAATGATTACTACTTGGCAAAAATAAATCAAGTGTAATGCATAACAGTGACTGTAAAATGTATTTCAGGTATAGAAGTGGCATATTTTAAGTTTTATTATTTGAGTCTCCAGGCTAGTTTTGAGTTCGTTTAGAATAACCAAGAGGCTGTTTTTTTATGCAGATCTGGCAACCCTGACGCTATAACTAAAACGTGATGGGACATCAAACTTTGACTTTCAAAGTATGACTATGCCTTTGCAGATATTAAAGGCAATCACATTAAGTACTGATGCTTTGCGAGGTCTAAATATATCCATTGGCACGTCAAGGGCTTGGTAGTTTCGCCTTCGGTTAACTGTATAGCAGGTAAGACCTGTCCCATCACCTTCAGCAGGGGCAGAAATAAGAAATAAATGAATGTAAACACAGTTTTCAATAATAATTACAAAGGACTATTATGAAAATTAGTGTACTATTATACTATAAAATGTACTATAATTGCTAAAGATAGCATGAGCGTTAAATCAAAAGAGCAGTTCTTATAACTGTTCTGAAGATTGTGGCGAATTGTTGGTCTTTCTGCATGCATGCACTAGACGTGTTTGGTCGCAGCATTACATCCCAGTTTTCTCAACATCTTGCATGCATGTTGAGTTCTTAAATCCGACCCAGTGCCCCGTGCCAACTCTCCACTCAGAAATTTCTTATAAAGATTCACTGGAGAAGGTAAAAAACACAGATTGTGCAAGCACCATATGGTGGTGGTTAAATCCCTGTTCTTGACTGGAGGTGGTCTCTCCTGTTACTTCACTTGGAAACCTGTGAGAGTGGAAAATGGAGCTCCGGCTCTGTTCAGTGTGGCGGTAATCCCGGGATTAGCCGGGAAAATTCCACACCGCTGTCGTACAATGGCGCATCTCGCTGTCACTTAACAGGCCCAACCAGTCAGAAAAATCCAGGCGAGCTGAAGCAGGTCTTTTCACTCTTGTTGCTATAGTAACCGACCATAGGTGTGTTATATTTGCATGTTTGCATGGGAGACGTTTACGATTGCAATAAGACCGTTTCATATAAGAAGTCTGTCTCACAGATGTGCATCGGCTGTAACTTTAACCATGGAAATGATGTCAAGCAAATACTCCTTTTAAGGAGGACAGGAACTTTAGTCTCACTGTAATAGGATTCAGAAAACAATTGTGCGCAAATAATATGGACACCTGTATAGTGTTCCTGATATTGTGTCTATTGTTAACATAATAGACCTCAAACTGAAGTGTATTGTTGGGTTAGTGTATAGTTGTATGGGTTAGTTGAGTACTCACCGGTCTATGCTGGAGGTCATTTTTGTAGCGTGTTTAAGGTTGCAGATGTAGAGAGAGGACCTTTAAGCGTGAGGTAGACATTTGTGTTTAACCTAGGTACCAAGAGACAAAAGGAGCCACCATTTATTTGATCATAAATAGATTATAAATGCATTTTATTTAATAAACACTTTTTTATGCAGTCACACTTTTACACTGCTTTAGCTTTCAAACTACAGTTTACAGTATCCCATACTGCAGTATCACTAGTACTGTTGGCTCCTCTATGATAAATTGCTATTGCATGTCCTCATTTATAGGTCACTTTGAATAAAGGTGTCTAATAAATGAAAAAATGATAATGACGCATGAGAACGAGCACAATTTAATGATCTATTTCAAAGCAAACTTACCTATAGGTCTGCTTCTCTAAATAAGGAGTTGTAGGGTCACAGGATGTAGGGTGAACCGGCGGACTAGATAGATGTGTTTGAATATCAACTTTGTTGTATGCAGGTTTAGTCAGAGGTCTCGCCGAGCACCTGAAGGTCAAGGTTTAAAATCCTGCTGTGCATCCCAGTGGGGTGTATGTGATTTCCGTCGGGTTCGAGACTGAAAGCACCACATGTTAGCAGAAGCCATCTGCAAAGAAAAACAGATCGATGTGTATCAGGATCACCTATTTTACATTTAGACATTTTTAATATTTCTGCTTTGTTTTATAGTTGAATACATACAATATTTCTGACCCACATGCAGAGTAACTCGCAGCATTTCACAGTTTTTGTTGACTGATATTAATACTTTTCAGGAACATTTTTAATTAAAAAAAATGATGCTTTGAAGTGGCATAACACCATGCATACCGAATAGTTCTAAAAAAATTAAACCTTAGGAAAAATGACATTATGAATCTTTACCTTTAGCATAAGTGTGAGTACAGTCATCAATAGTGATTTTTTTTAGAAAATTGCATTTTTATGAATGAAATAATTTCACCCTAGTGTATTAGACATGCATATTTGAGAGATATCAATTGTTCTTTACCATAGTCTTTTACTGGCATGAAGTTCTGTTTTTTGCACAAATTTTTCGAAGAAAGAATTTTGCAGAATTAATTTTAAAATGGGTTCCTGAAGTTCTGTGGGTAATGTTTTCTTGTGGGTTATGACATAGGGAAGTAAGCTTACTCATGTCATGATGATTTTGGTTTTAGCTGCAATGCCAGAAGTCCTTTCTGAAATCTGAAACAAAACCGAAATGTAAAATCAGTCACACAAACAAACGCTTTATCAAAACATTGCTCCAATTACATCAAAAGGAGTTTAGAACTGAACATAGAATAAAAAGCATCAGAATGCAAAGCTAGGCTTTCAGGTTTGAGACAGCATGGTGCTAGCAACGCTAAGGTCATGGGTTCGATCCCAGGGATTGCACATACAATTTTAGAGTATAATGCAATGTAGATTGCTTTGGATAAAAGTGTTTGCCAAATGCATAAATGTTAATGTAAACCAGGGAAGGGTTATGGCCCTCTGGCTAACAAAACAGAGCAAACATTCTGCAATGCTAAAACTGAAAATTACCACAAAGTCACTTCTATTCTAAAAAGAAGTCACTTGCACACTGACATGGATACAAAACCTTCATATTTTGCACATTCTAAATTCTTAAATTAAGCCCCTTTAATGAAAGATCACCTCTTCTGCCAAATCTGTTATACCCTAAGACTTTTTCCACAATATGGCATATATTTTAAACAACTGCATTCTGTTCTAATTAAAATGTGGAAAAAAGGGTCACGTGCTAGTTTACGAAGATTTTATTCAAAGCCACTTAAAATTTGCATTCCAATACATTTGATTCATTCAAGTGTTTCCAGGGAATCAAACACAACAAAAATACAAAGTTCATTCTTATGAGCCTGTAAGTATCATGACAAAACATGGCTCAAAGTGCACATGTCTGAGGTATCAAGATATTCGTTCAAAAACTCTAATGTCCATTGGCTAGAAATGCTAAAAGTCCCTCACAACACCACCGATAAAAAGTACCCGCTGCAATGTTTGTTTTTGCACATTGCAATAAACAGACAGAAAAAGCCTTCAGACAGAAAAACACCTTTTTGTATCACTAATAAAATGATAGAGCACATTACTGCCTTTGCCCTCTTGCCAGCAGTACTCCGTTGAACTTGTTTAAAAGCTTGTACTTGAACGCCATTTCAACCATCCATAAAAAAAAACGATATCATCACTGAGATTAGCCTAATGGCAGAAGTTACCCTGACTTATCCGCTACCGCACGCTATGAGCAACAGTTTTGGCGCCGGATCGTTTTCATAAAAATTAATCTATAAAAATGCACAAACACACATTCCTCAATGCACCCACGCATTGTTTAAAGTTCAAATAAACATCACACGCAACTACAGGCCACCTTCCCAAGTTGGATCAACCAAAAACGCCCAAAAATTTGACACATTTTGAAATGTAAACGTGCAAGTGTATAGATATCAATATAAATTTGAATATGGTCATATTTTGTTTGCTGAAATGCAAAGATGCAGTATAGACAAGCAGCAAACAGACGCACTGGGGTCATGGACCTGAGATAGCACCTTTAAGTTTTAGAATAAAACTTAAACTGTTTTTTTAATCCCGTTCTGTATAATTGTCCTTGCAAAAAATTAGTCAATAACACATAAAAGCTCAGGCTGTTATTACTTCCGGGTCATCTATAACACTGCAAACGGGAGGACAACTTGCATGCAGTGCCTTGTGGGATAGCACTGCATCCACAAAACTAGGCTGAAGTTTCCCACAAGGATTAGATTAAGTCAGGTCTAGGTCTTAGTTAAATTTGTAAATTTAAGTCGGTTTACAAACATGCCTCATAAAAAAATATTACTTGTGTGCATTTTGAGACAAAACAATGGCACTGATGTATTTTAAGATGTGTCAGTGCAAACTGTTTTCAGTTTAGACAGCTCAAGCATTTATTTTAGAGTGTGTCTTAAGCCTTGTACATGAAAAGCAATCCTAAATGTACTCTGCAGATTTTATAGCATGTACTGAATGCATATAGAAAACTACTGTACACAGTACGCATACGAAGCAATAGTAAAATAAAAATTGTAGTAGGTTATTCCGATCAAAGCCGGTGTCTTGTCACATGCATGTCTGGACCTCTGGTTACGCCCTATTGCACACCCACTATGTATCCTACTGACTCCTGGCTTAGACACACTCGCTCACAAAGACAAGAATAAATACAGACAATTCCCAGCCACTCCAGCAGCATTAAAGGGAAGCTGATACAAAGAGCTACAAACAAACAACCTGACCAGACACAACACGACTAACAGAATAACACAAGCAGTGTCAAATAAAAGTAAAAATTTACACAGCTCTAGGATAAGAATACTTGTTTTATTAAAATGAAAATAAAACTAGACATAGTGTCCAGTAAAACTCCAATGGTTACCATTTGTTAAAATATCCCTGTAGCATATTAAAAATCATTTTGAAATGAAATGTCCAACACACTCCTTATCAAGATATTATTCCAATTTAATACATTGAAAATTGAACTTTTTATGAAATAAAACCAGCTTTAAAAGCTTCAGAAATATTAGTTCATCCAGTACAATCGTACTAAAAATAACATTAGCATCTGTTGGTTTGGTGACAAATTAGAATAGAAAACACACACACACACACACACACACACACACACACACACCCACACACAATTCGCGCGCGTGCGTGTGTGGAGGGCTGTGATCTTGCGCTATTTGGCAAGATGCTTTTGGGATAGGAATCATAATTGTAATGTAATAATGGTTGAGTTTTACTTCAAGAAATGCTTCATTCTAGAAAAGCAACATTCAGAGATGTGAACTCCTAACATACCTTAAATTTCTGCAAGGAATACGTAAACATTTGCGAATACAGCACTGAGAATCCAGTACGAGGATTTCTTTGTATAGGGAGGTGAAAGGGTAAATAAAGATCTTAAAGTTTAAAGTAGAAGTTTGGGGGGAATTCTGAGAAAAAAAACCATGAGAAGGGCACACATGGAGAGAGAAGGGGCTTCTATGGGAAGCATGTAGAATAGTCAAATATCATTATTGATCACTGAGATCAGGCAAAAGCTCAAAAAAAGACTACTATTCCGTTCTAGAAGGTCCGAGAACAACGGATAAAACGTGAGGTGGAGTACTTAAATAAAAAAGAGGGAAAAGAGGATAAAAACAGACATAAAGGTAAAAGACTAAGTAACAGCGACAGTCCCCTGCATTTCCTGTCGAGCGGTTGTGTGGTTCTCAGTAGGCTGAGCAATGGTTTTGTAACTGTGATGTCAGTAGATGCTTCACTGACCTGCTGACCCAGTGACCTACTTTTGCTCCTAGCTCACTCTGTTCCTCCTCCACTGCGACTTAATCACAGCTCAACATGCAGCCACAGCTGCAGCCAATCACGCGGCGGGCTTAGTCACCACACACCCGCTAACAGCAAATCAGGATTGGCTCCCCACGAACAGCCAATAACGAGCAGAGAAAAAAAATCAAAGACTTTTCAGCCAATCAAATGCAGACCCTGCAAACTGGGGGTGTAAAGGAAGGGGCGAGCGGGATGAAGTTTGCATTAAAGAGCTCAAGAAGGGGAGGAAAAATGAAATGCTTTTAATTCTTAAATTCTTTATAATAAACAAAATATTTATATTATATTATTAGAAAACTTTGCAAAACAAAAGTTAAGTGGCTCAGGACTCCACTTATACATCATTTCTTGTGATTTTTGCATCACAATTCATGCAAGTGTCACACTACACATTTTCACTCCGGACTCTACAGACCCAGACCCAGCGTGTGTGCCGTTTCTGAGATGTAGGTCAGTAAAGCTCTAAGGATGTGAGTCACTCCAGCGTGGATCTTAGGCGCTGCTCTGTACGCACAGAGACGCCGACGTGACAACGGTGCCCATCGGCAATACCATAGCAACCACTCTCACCAAGCGGGGTAAAAATAGATGTGCTGAATTCCTCCGTTGCAGAGTTTCCCTCTCATATTCTCTCTCAGCATTATTTCCATTACTCATGCAGCGATCTACACAATCGTCCAGAAAAGCCCTTTGCAAAGATATCCGCAAAGCATATGGCTATCACTAAATGAGCACAATTACAAATGAAGGACATTTTACAGGTAATATAAGACTAATTATATTAAAGAAAATTATTGAGGTATACTGGAAAATGAGGAGTAGTATTACGTAATATATTACATATACAATATAATATACTGTAATTAATTGTGTGTGTTCCTGCAAACAGTTTATATCTCAAACTATTTTTCACAAATCTGCTTTATTTATTCTCATCTTAAAAAAGGGCAGCTACTGTACACCGAATACATCTCACTGCAAGGAATCCCTTGTGCCCGAATCTGCTGCCCAGTGATTCTTATGCTTGGGTATGAAGACCGTCTATTTATAACTCTGCACTCCTCCTCCCCTCATAGTTCTCATGAAAAACATTCTCACTAGAACCAGTTTTTAAATCTCTTTACTAAAGGATGATTTATGTGTTATCTTCATGGGTAGTTCCCTTACACTAGATTGGTCGAAATGTCACCATGATGTGATCTAGTGTGATATATAGAGCCCTACTAACCAAGTGACTTCCCTTCCCCACACCCAAATGTGAAAAGGCAAACTATGACTCACAAAAAGTCCATTCACATTTTACACCTTTAGACATTGTGACGACATAAGTGGAACAAGATCATGTTGAAGATCCACTTACTGTAAACTTGTACAGTACAGTCTATAGTCCACATGATTCATGTAATGCTGATAAACACAAAACGAAAGACTCAAAAACCAAATATCCAGAACTTCTTGTCAAAGTCCAGTTGTTTGCTAAACAATGCAATAAGATGACAAGTTGCCATCAATACATTTTTTACAGTGCATAAAAATGCTTTTGCATTACTCTTACTAAAAGCCTTGGATGTCCAAATTTGAATTAAAAAAAGAAAAACTTTTCAAGAAATGTGGAACTTTTAGGATCTATTGACAGAAATTTTATACATAACTATGTCGTCAGAGGCATATAAAGACCTTACATAATGAACCGTTATGTTTGTATTACCTTAGAATGAGCTATTTTTAGATTAAAAAACATTTGTTTAGCCGCACACTTACAACCTGAGCACTGTGCTGCATTTTTATTTCTCTTTTCTTGATTTTATTATTTTTATATATGCAAATATTTATCAATTTTATTTCTGTTTAATTGTCTTTTAAAGTTATATTTGTGATTTGAAATCATTTGCTTTTTAAAGATGTCCTACGCATTTTGTTCTATTTTTCCCTTCAATTATTTTATGTAAAGCACTTTGAATTACCTTGTGTATAAAATGTGCTATATAAATAAACTTGCCTTGCCTATTTCTATCTACATATAGAGCGGGCCTACATACATGGAATTCGCCATGTTGTGCCGCCATGTTTTGTACAGTAGCCCTAAACGGACAAATAGCTCTACAAAATGCGTTTCCTCTTCCTCTACCCTGTTGTCGCCGACTTTAAAAGGGGGAGATAATTTAACTTACTGCTAACTGTGATCGTGGTCTTGCTGTCAGATCAAAGCCTTGAACAGCATTGCTATCTCTATTATCATAGTTACGCAAATAATAATGCAAATGAATAAAATAAGGGAAGACGACACGAGTATATACAAGCAGTACACTGGTTCCAGATAAACAATGACGCTCAAAACTCTGTTACACAGCTAATATTACAACAACAACAACAACAACATATATTTGTTCTGACACACATCAAAAGCAATGTTACTCACATACTGATCCGAATCAAATGAATATTTCAAAAAAGTATTTATTACCTATTGTTTTGTGTCATTGACAGAATGTACTGAAGCTGTCGTGACATTTGTGCAAAACTTGATCTATGTTATGCATGATTTGAGAACGATAAAAGCACCTAAAAGCATCTTTCCTGAGGAAATCTGACCTTTGCACAGTTCAATGTAAAAAAAGTGCTTACATTTGATTAATGACCTGGAAACAATGTAGAATCTATGATATTCCCTATTCACCCTCACAATTTAACTTAAATAGCTTTTTTCCCAGTTAAAAAAAAAAACAAAAACAGATTAATAACGTGGTGATGCACGCTAAACGTTTCGCTTTTCCCATCCGAGAGCTTTCACAAACATGGTTGATGGGTGTGGTACTTGTAACAGTGATGAAAGTGACAATACAAAAGTGGCACTCCAGAGAGAAGCCGGGATTGCCGTCTGCTATCGAGTGTCAACCGCTCGCCCTGTGCGGGAGTGGGGATGACTGCACCACTGTTACCATGACAATCGATCCACAAGCAACCACGGTCAACATTTACAACCAGTTACAGCTTAGATGCACTCACTGGGAGTGAGGACGCTCACAAACTAGGCAAATTTTAGCCTAGTTTAGCGTGCAAACCCTGCCTGTTTTGACTCTAAACTAGGGTAAAATTTGCATTTACAAACTTAGTCAACTTCACAAACGTAGTCAAAACCCAATATATTCAGTACCCACACACTGACACAAGCAGTTCAGGTCAAAAAACACAAAGCCTGTTTTTGATACACAAAAATCATTAGTGCTCGCTTTGTTTTCATTCTGCAGTCTTCCACACATACTCCGATCTCAGGGTGGCATAGTGAAATGAAACGGTTCAGTAGACATAAGCACTAAATCACGGTGGCGCTTATTTAGCCTGTTTAGCTGCAACCTTTATAATAAATTGCATTTACATTAGTAACAAGAACTATAAACATTTCTACACACTACAAAGCAGTTCAGGTCAAAAAAAAAATTCTGTCATCATTGGGGCTATTCACACACGTCTGTTTGAAATGAAACGGTTCAGTAGACATAAGCACTAAACACATTTATCTAATGAGTTCCACACAGAGCGCAGGGGGTGAATGAGAGACATTTAATAAACACTGACATCAGCCATAAAACAACACACTGTCACACTCATAAACCTGTGGCCAATTTTACCACGCTGCATTCAATAAATCATTTCAGACAACAAGGTTCAGTAAGAGGTTAAGAGAGACAAAACCCAGAACCAAAGCAGTAAAACATTCTTACATTTAAATGAAAAGCTAAATCTTCACATAACTGAAAATCCTCATCTATTAATGCAATAAATTTTCCTTTCAAAATAGTTTCCAATGGGTTGAGTTTGTGCCAAACATTCTTCCGCAGGAAGACATGCTTATCTGTATTAGGGATGTAGATTCTGGTTATGACTTGAGTACTCGAGATCTGTTTTTGCTACTTTTATTTATAGTTAGTATATGCTTGTAGCCATGACACCATTATTTCTATTGTCTGATAGCATATTGTTTTTAAAATGCACGGTTGAATGTTTTATTTAGTTGTTTTATCTGCAACACTTTATAATAAGATTGTATTAGTTAACGCATTAGCTAACAAGAACTAATAATGGACATTTCTACAGCATTTATTAAAGGGATAGTTCACCCAAAATAAAAATTCTGTCATCATTTTGGGGCTATTCACACACGTCTTGTTTGGTTCGTTTGAATCAAACTCTAGTTCGTTTTTCTCCCTGGAGAGGATCTTTTGGGCAGGTGTGAATACAACAATCGCACTCGGGTGCGGACCAAACAACTGTACCGAGACCCAGCTGAAGAGGTGGTCTCGGTCTGCTTCCAAACGAACTCTGGTGCAATTCGTTTAAGGTGTGAACATAGCCCGATTTCGATCCGACCTAACGACAGAAATCCATCTTCTGCGCAGCACCACTGTATTAGCAAGTCTCCTAAAACATCCTGCAAGCGGTTTAAACTTGAGGCATGCTCGCATCTCTCTCGTACATACTCGCGTCCATACATACAGCGCGTCTCCTAAACATCATGCGAGTCGTTTAAACTTGATACATGCGCGTATCTCTCTTGTACATACTCGCCACTGAGCTACAGGAAATCCCTTGTTTTACTTGCGACTGGTTCTGCATTAAAATAAACATATTTAATGTCTAACTGGTTTGCTAATTTCATATGGATTAAATGACATGACACATTTAAACATTTTCTACTTGTTTTTAAAATCTAAAATACTTAATAAAATATTACATATGTTTGGTTGTTGTTTGTTTTTAAATTGAGAGCTTGTGTAATCCATCTCAAAATAAACATGCATAAATCTGTCCATAAATTCTATTGCCCATTTAATATTTAGAACTTTT
Source organism: Oreonectes daqikongensis (assembly GCA_026939265.1). Classification (NCBI taxonomy): domain Eukaryota; kingdom Metazoa; phylum Chordata; class Actinopteri; order Cypriniformes; family Nemacheilidae; genus Oreonectes; species Oreonectes daqikongensis. The sequence goes on along the minus strand of JAOTQM010000351.1, from coordinate 4,067,994 downwards.
TTAAATTGCACTATGATCTCGGAGTGCCTATTTTTGCACTTCCTGCTTTTTTTCTGTCCAATGAATGGATGATCTTAGCACACATGTGGTTTGTTTACAAATTTGGGTTCACTTGCAAAAAGGGCAGTGTGAAAGCGAACCGCACCAAACCAAAAAAAATAAAAAATTATTTGGTCCGAACCAAAGCAAGTAGGGCTGGGCGATTAATCGAAATCGAATCGCAATCGCGATTTGAGACAATTGCGATTTGCTAATCGCAAAGGCTGCGATGTGAAAAATATGAAATGCGTCTGTTCTCGTCAGCCTATTTTAATAATTGACTAAAGTAATAGGCTACAGTTCTTTATTTATTCAAAATAAACAAATATTTCCAGTGAAATTCAGTAATTAAGTTCATTCTGTGGGTATTAATACCATTATATTTTCCCCGCTGAAAAACAATAGAACTCCTTCCAAAACACAATCAAAAATTGATGGTTATAATGGGAATTGTATTGGTTTTAATGTAAACTATAATGGTGTCTACTGGTATTTGATGGATTCTTTTGGTGGGATGTGATCTGGCAGATGGAAACCAATAAAACAACAGTAAAAATGCCCAAAACACACTCTAACTGTGATGGTTTCCATTGTTTTTTTAACAATACTCACACTATTGACAGTACTGAGCTAAAGCTTAACTTTGCAAAATTAAATCGCAAATTGAATCGCAATCGCAATTAGATATTTTCCCCAAATCGCACAGCCCTAAAAGCAAGTGAACTAGCGGACTATTCTGGTGTAAATACACCCCTTACCCTCATGTGGATCAAAACCTCTATATGACAGGTGAGACACAAAATATGATATTTGGGGAAATGTCTCAATGGTTCCATTCAATGAAAGTCAATAGGGGCCAAATGTTCTTCAAAATATCTTCTTTTGTGTTCTGCAGATAGGGTGTTCTGGTCCGAATACCTTTTTTTTTAGCTTCGGAGGGAGGGGCGTGTTGCTGCGGACCCAAGAAAGTGCAGTGTCGCATTTTGGTGCAATATGGGCTCGCGACACGTTCAGAATTAATAAACATTTAATAAACTACAAAACAGCCGGAAACGGCGTGCCTCACATTAAAATAGTTACGTTTTGTTTTTAATGGCAAATTATTCATATTTCGTTTGGTTCCTTTAAGTTAATTTAGAAAAATGTTTTGATTATTTTTTGTTTGTGACTCCCCATTTCAGAAAAATAGTGTAGAGTTGTTACTAAACTTCGTGGAAGTCGACCGTCACCCACATTATCTTTTACGATCAATTATTGCTGTCCTTTCCGAGTACTCGTGCTAATCTCTAATCTGTATTGCCCATTATTTGTGTACAATGATAACCAAGTAAAGGTCATATTTTCCTCCGGGATGCTTTATATCACCGTGGTCTGATTTCCCAGGTTTAGTGCCTCTTCTGTGGGCTTGCAGTCAGCCTTGAGCCCCTGTGCTTGGGTCTCACAAAAGCTCCTTTTGTTCACCCGAATGTCCAGCAGCCCACAGACAGGAAAATGTCTGAGCAATACGGCTTTCCACTGGCAGGAGGCCCCGTGGTGAAGTTGCTGCGGCTGTTGGCCTGCTCTCTCAGAGAAACGGCGAGGAGCCAACCGCCGGCACTTACGCCAAGTGGGTCAGTCGTGATCTCAGCCAGAGGGAGACAGAGAACACAGGAGTATGTAAGGATTATAGGCAAACGTAGGTGACATAAGCTAAGTGCACACTACAGGACTCAAGCTCCTTGAAGTTTTTGGTCGACTAGAAGTCTGCCGTGAGTCGTAGATTGCAACAGGTGCAACGATACCCATACAGGTAGTTTTGACAGCATCAAAGAACCAATGTTTACACTTTTCTAGGAAAAACATTATTTTGAGATAGGAGTACATCTCACTTGATGATGTGTACAGTCATTGTGTTATTCAGTCCGAACGCCTAACATGCCGCCTCTATATGCTGTTTTAACAGAGCTCACGTGAGCCTCTCCCAGTCTTAAGGTGACTGTCCACAGTTCAAAAGTAGACAAACATCCCATCTTCCCTAACACGCCTGTTACACCTGCATGACTCATAGAAAACCAACACGTGAAAACTGAACAAGCCCACAAATGCAACAACAACAGATACTACAATGAGCTTTTTGATTTAAAAAAATCAAACCAAAGGTTGAACAAAAAACAAAACTACGAAGCTCCATTTATCAGCAGATTCACGGAACCACACCACGATAAAGCAAGATTTACAAGCACCAGGAGGAGAGTTATGATATACTATCATCCTCCCTCTTTACTCAGAACCACCTTTTCCAAGAACAACCCCAAAAATGATAAGGTCAGATGGTACGGTGATCGGACCAGACAAGGGTTTGAAGTGTACACTTTGACATGTGATTTGAGATGTGTGGTTTAAAAAAACATTACAGATATTTAGGCATAAAAGCCAAAGTTATAACTAAAATTACACAAATTATACTATTCACTATTCACTGTATACTGTTTAGACACAGTTGGTTATGTGTTGCCTCCTTGAGCTTTAATGATCACCAGCCTTTCCTGATATAAGTCGATCCAGTGGCAAACCAAGATCTCATTGATCCAGTAAAGCTGAGAGCTCAAAAAGAGCAAAACATGCAAGGAAACCAAATTATTGCACAAAATGTGCAATTATAAAACAGTTCCTTTCAAAAATGTAATGTCACTATGCCAAAGTTATCCATTTCCTCAACAGACATGTCTCGGCAGGACACAGGTAATCACACGCTCGGTCTCTCTCTTTCTCTCTCTCTCTCTTGTGTAAATCCTGTCTTATTACTCCAGTAACCATCATGGTAGTCTCAGCCTCAGACGTCACACCCACGGACCGTTGGCTGAACATCTGATGCAAAAGGCAACATTTTTTTTGCTAACACTTTAGCAAGTTAAAAGTCGTCATCTGATGATGAATCCACAGGATTTCCGGGATTTCTTTAACGATCCATCTGGAAACAACATGAAGCCTTCTCTGTCGTGTTTACATCAGTTGCAATAAGAATTTATCATGATCACAAAAATATATACTATGGGAATTAATGTTTCATATTTTTAACAATTGTTGCAATTTACAATTTACTCCTTCGTAACATCAAAGTGACATTTGCTTCCCTTAAAGTCAAAACAACCGGTAACAGCACCAAGCAGTTTTCCGTGCCATTGAGCTCAGCCCCTTCAAATCTTGAGCAAATACAGAATCAGACTTGCCTTAAAAATGTGCCCTAGATTCTGAGCTGAAATAAGCAACAGTAAATACGAATGATTTCAGAATTTCTGACATGCTACATGAAAGCATGTTTTCAACACAGAAAAACCTTGTGGTATTCTTCATGAAAGCATCTATTTAAAAAATAATGTGAAATAAATCAGCTCTTCTTCTTTTATATAACTGACTAGCCAAAAAAAATGTATTTTTGCTTAATCGAATAAATTAAATGTTGATGCACATTTTTCTGTAAAAATATCAAAAGCAAATTTCTTATTTACCCCAATATGAATGAATGGGTACCTATCCTAAACTACTTAGTTTTCCACACTTTTGTTTGAACACAAATAAATAAGTTCACTTAACATAAATCCTGAAATATTCCCTTCTCTACTTTGTTTGAGTATAATATTCTATTTCTGTCATTAAGCTTCTGTCTTCACATTACTTATACTGCTACTGTTCTCCAACTGTCACTTTGCTGTCTGTTGGCTTCATTAAACTACTATAACAGTTTATCATGGCTGGTTATATTTCTTGCGTTGAAGTCAGAAGTCAGCTTATCTTTTTACTTCGTGAGGTTTGTTTACGGTCACTATTATGGAAGTCTTTGGTGATAAGCAAAAAGTGGCATCTTCATTCATTCAGTCAAATAAAAAAAATCTAATTGACTTTTGAAAGTTTGAGAACCACTTGTTTAGCAAAGCAAAATAAAATTTCTAGGGCAACAAGCCTCCAAGTTAAATAAAATACATTATGATAGGATATACATTTAGATGATGTGTAAATATCCTTTCAACTAAAATAAAACTAGTATACAGTTTCCAGAAAATATTTGTTGAACTCTCGTAAGCAAAGCATGCCAATTCATGGAGAAAAGCTGTGATTTTAAAAGAAATGACGTGGCATTTTACTGAAGGACAAGCAATTTCTGCAGGGTCATACATATAATTCCTCCCCTTTGCCTAATGCACATCTGCCATTTTCCATCTACTTCGAGGAAAACGCACAAATGTGATGTAATGTGAGGGGGTCTGACTGAACCCTTGTTTATTTAAAAAGCACAGTAACCACAAACTGAGAGGTTTCATGTAGGTTATAGGTTTTCATTTTCAGAATCAAGTTTGTCACGAAGTTTATATTCTACAGCTGACGTTGCCACTTTATTCAGCAGAAGCATGGGATTGATCTGAAAAGCAAAATTTTTTTTATATTCAATCACTCATACATTGAACATGACCAGCAAGCAAGCAATTCCCATAGTCAAGTTACTTGATATGTTTGTATCACAAGTATTTCCTACCTTCTTTAGGTCAGGAAAGGTATAGAAAAGTTCCTGTAGATTGTCATTGAGCGTTTTAGTCCAAACCGAAAAGTCGAGTCAGATGGTAATGAAAGCCCTGCGGATACAAAAAGGAATTTATTAGCGCTCTTATCTATGAACATGCTAAACGTAACAAGCATAGTAACATGGATAACATATTTATGGTATACCATTCTAACAGTCTATATAACCAAAGCATTTTCCAGTAAAACAGTTAAAAAGTTGCACATCACAAGGAATCTACTTCCAGCCATTGAGGACATCCAAAAGAAACGCTGTCTGCATCGAGCTCGCAGCATTCTTAAGGACTCCTCTCACCCTGCCCACAGAATGTTTTCTCTCCTGCCTTCCGGCATGCGCTTCAGGTGCCTCCGGACAAGGACCAGCAGACTGAAAAACTACTTTTTTCCCAGAGCTGTCTCCCTATTGAACTCTACCCCCGCTGATTCCACAGCCCCCCTCATATACCTCTAACTTAATGCTGCTATATTGGTTTGTTTATGCACTACAGGCCTGTCAAGTGCACGACTGGACTGTCCACACATGTACTATATGTTTATTTGCTCTACTGGAATATTTATACATACACCGCATCATTTGCACTTCAGTACTATGTACTGAATACCGCAATAACTCATCTACCTCACTGTTAACTTTAATAGCTGCTATCCATAATTTATGCACACTTAATATTCATTTGCACTACTTTTCTGCTAAGTCTAATTTATTATTTGTACATACCCATCAGTAAATTTCTGTTTATAGTAAATAGCCATGTGCATAGTACATACCCACTTGTAAAGTATATTCATAATATTGCTCTATCCTGTATTTATGCACAACTGTATACCCTGCACTTGCTTATTGCACTTTTGGTTAGACTTAAACTACATTCGTTGCCTTGTACTTGTACATGTGTAATGACAATAAAGTTAAATCTAATCTAAAAGTGTAAAAATAAAAGAATTGTGCTAGATAAAATATAAAAAGAATATATTAAATATGCATTAAAGCAACACAGTTGTTACAGCAGTTTCATGCCGTTTTCTATATATTTATTTATTTTGGGGTTGGTTATTGATCACCTATTGTACCGATGTGGTACCAATACTACCGGTATTAGATACCGTACCGAAGCCACAATATTGGTATCGAGCCAACCCTAGTACGTACGTACGTACAGTCTTTGGCATGCGTGTGGTGAGAGTGGGTGTCTGTCTAGTCCTTGGAACAGTTTTGTAACTGTCCCGTTCGCTTCTCCCAGAGGTTCTGATTAAAGATGAAATCACAACTAAAACATCTGGGTCATTCTGAAAGCATCACACATACTGTATACACACACACAAATCATAAGGCTCCCGTTACACTGTGACAAATGACTGCCCCTCTCTCGTAAACATAGACACTCTCATCCATCCATGCAAACAGTTTGCTGACACCACAAGTTAAATCTTCTGCGTATGAGTCCAACTCAAATGGGAAAGATTAGTACACAAGTTGGTAACCGGCCTCAAACACAAAAGTATCAGACAAGCAGACACAGAAATAACAAATGACATGGTAACAAATACCACCAAATGATGACACTGAGACCCACATTACTGGATTAAAAGGATCAGGGCCCGTATTTATCAAGCTTCTCAAAGTGCCATTTTAGTCGTAAGTGCTGAAAATTCGTGAAATTTACTCCTACTTCCAAATTTAAGTATAAAAGCAAGTTATCAAATTTCTAAAAGCTAAGAATCACTCTTACTTTCCCAATTATTTAAGACAGCTCGAGAGGTCTCTCAAGTGGTTAGGAGTTGCCACTAGGGGCTTGTGATGGGGCTGAGGAAACAGAGACATGTGGTGGACAGAGGGATTGGGCCAATGGAACCATAGATTTCACATTATACACGCATAAATTCGGTAATCCCCTGCACAAGCATAATTGTGGGTGGGATAGGAAGTTGATTGTGTCCCCACCCCTTTTTTAAAGTATGAATTCGCGAATTATTAAAGGCATTTATTAATGAATCAACTTCTACATATTTCATATTTCATAATCTAATTTATACATTTAATAAATACTTTTTTGTGTGCAAGATAAAAGGCACGCAGTCCGTACATGTCATTATGCTGCGTGCATTTGAGTTACATGTATACTCTATGGATCATCAGTACTGTTGCACGTTACCCTGTTTTGCTATCGTCATCTTGTTATGCTCTATTGCAATGGATTTGCATTATTATTGTACGTTCTCGTTATGCTGTATTGTTCTCAATATTACGTGTGACTTCTCAAACAAGAAAAGATTTATACCAAAAATAACATTGTATTTAAAGCAAAACTACTCGACTTAAGAAAATAAAAACTAATTTCAGCACCGGTTTAAAATGGGTAATTATGTAGAAATGGTAGAAACGTGTTTATCTTTCATTTCCAATGTCTATATCATAATGTATTCTGTTAAAAAGTCTTTATTGTCATGTGTGTTAAATACCTTTAGGAATTTCACCAATCAATGTGAATGTATCTGACAATATTCTTAAGTAAGGAAATCTATTCAGTGATTGGTCCATGCCAATGTCATCATCCAAAATCCTGTTTGCAGCACAGCAAAGTGTCGTAAATCATCTCTAAATCTGACACTTAAGATTTAGTCCTACACTTCGCTCAAACTATGACTGAGCTGCTTTATAACTAACTTTTAAGCGCAGCTTTGAGCCAAGAATTATTTTACTCTTAAGTCAATTCTTAGCAGTGTTCTTGTGAGTAATTCTCAGAAGCTTGACAAATACAGTCCCTGGTCACTAAATATTCCTGCAAAGTGGCTGAGCAAAACACAGCAAGCATTCTCAAATTTAGGAAAAAGCTTATACCAGTTTATTATTTATAAAATATAAATAAAAATAACTATGTTGTGAAAGTGTTGGTTTCCTGTAGACATCCACATGTTGCCAAGAACAGGTCAGTGTATGTGGGGGGGGGGGGGATTTCTTATGTATTTTGGAAAGCCAGTTAATTTGTGGTGTTTGCAAATGGCAGGTGAAATATTGTGTGAAAAAACAACATATTGGTGGTTAACTTGGCTCAGTAAGCAACCACCTAACAATGCCTCTCTCTAAAAACCACGCTAATATCCAACTACAACAGCCTAGCAGCCAACTAAAAATGAAAGTTTAAAAGTGTTGCAGAGGCAACCACACTATGTTTAGCATACTTTAATCTACATGTTATTAATAGTAAACTCATCAAAACTATGGAATAACACAAATGTAACTATAGGAAATATGTAGTGACTAAAAGCATCTAAAAGAAATCAAACTGTATTATTACAGCATATATTGTATATGATGTACATATTGTAGCGCATTTAAAACAGCGGCCAGCAGATCGCGGCAATTGTCGCCGATACCCGATCTAGAATTTTATTACGTATCAACGCCGATACCCGATACAAATATCGGATCGGAGCATCCCTAGTTGCAAGCGGCATTTTCTGTGACTACAAGGAGCCTGATGTATAAACCTTGCACATTATAAATTAAAATAAGTATTTCCTAAATTATTAAAATGATGTTAAGTACCCAGACGGTCTGTTATTTGAAGGGTACATCCATACACTCTTATATTACAAGGGAGGAGTTAATAAATGAAATAAGTGATGCTTCATCGAGTTGATAAATGACATAAACATTATATAAGAAATATAGAAGGAAAAAATTCTGTAATTCAAGGAGTTATGGGTGTTATATTTTTATGTGTGAGATTCACGATCACATTGTGGATCTAGACAACAACACTCACTTCCGTCACACATTTGTATGCCCAGCACTTGCTATGCAATAAAATGTTTTACTTCTTCACATACTTCTTCAGCTCTAACACTAATACTGATGATACAACAAATGCAGCCAGGAAACACAAAAAAAGGATTGGATTTTTCAAACACTACCCATCTGTTATTGGTCAGACCAACGGATAGTCCAATCCCACGCCACAGCTTGAGCCAATGCTATATCGGGCTGCTTACACAGACTGCAAACCCATTTGGTGCTAAAGAAACTACACACTTCACCTTTAAACAAAACCTGGTCTTCTGACTTACTAACATGCCTCAGATTCCACACATGGCACGGTCCAGTGCAGAAAGTAGAGCGTGTAGAGCGAACAGATGGACGCATGTATGCGGGGTTGGATGGAGTGGGAGGATGTTAAGAGCTCTGGGCATCCAAAAAGACTCATCATTCCAACCCACACAGCCACAATGCAGTCACGTGTCTCTTTGGACACAGAGCTGGCACCCAGCATTAGTTTGTCCCTTTGCTTTCGTCTCTAAAAGAAACAGGGAGGAAACGTAGGATAATTGTGGAAAAAACTAAAATGCCAAGGAATATTAGTTTGCTTTGGATCATCCCAGCATCACGAGTGGAAATTCTTCTTCAATCAATTACAGATCGGAAATTAATGAAACGCATCGACTGCCGGCTTATGAGAAGCAGTGTGATGCTCTTAGCACACAGAAGAAACCTCCTGTGTTACTGTCACATGCCATTAAAAACTAAGTTTAAATGGAAACTACTTCACATCATTGCAAGCAGATCGGTTATGGGCGATAGACATTTAAACAACTCTAAATGGGAAATTAATTCTCAATAGAGGTATCACAGTATGTGGGCTGAACAGAATGTCATTTGGCAGGCGGGAAAGAAAATCAGTGTCTTTTGAAATGGCGGCTTGCTACAAACACCAGCTTAGATGGCCCTTGACCCAAAAGCATTCTCAAATGAATAATAAACAGAGACCTGCTGGTTAATGACCTTACAGAAGACAGACATAAATATTCCACAAATAACAATGCTAACAAGTAGCCAAATTACACAAACAAGTGCACCTATAAATAAACTAAAGGTCCTGTTGCTGTTCCGTTTTAGTATTTGTGCATATGCATTTGCTAAAAGATTTATGAGGTTTTTAATTATTTGAGACTAGGGATGCAACGATTACCAAATTTCACTATTAACCGCGCTTAAAAACGTCACGGTTAATAAATCTTAAAGGCTCCGTTACACCGTGTATTTCTGTTGCATGGAACAGAACTGTAGCAACTAGCACAAGACGAAAAAAAGTTACACCAGCGGTGCACCAGCTTAAAGAGCCGTACGTGCTTATCAGAGACACAGAGGCTACTGCACGTACTTTTAACTATGGCAAAGAGACCAAACAGCAAATCTTACATTGTACAATAACAATCAAAGCTGTATTGGTGACAGTTAGGCTTTCAGTGCAACGTTAACAACGTTAACAACGTTAGTAACAAGTTACGGGAGTTGCGCGTCGGATGAGCTCCGCAGACAGCACACAGGACGCGTACATTCTGTATGCACAAGCTCAAATTCAAAGTCTACTCCTGATGCAAGCTGGACCAATGTAACTTATTTTTATGTTATTTTTATTAAACAATAACTGGGCTTTGAACGTTATTTAGCGATTAGGTCCATTATTGTTTGCTATGAACGAAAATAGCAGGGAAACAAAATGCATGTGATCCACACGCAGAAGCTCTTAAAGGGACAGCAGCATAATAAATCTGTTTTAATGTTCATCAAACAACAAAAAACAAAGACTCCTGATGACTGATTAAATTTGAAGAGTTTAATGCTTTTATCCATATTTAATTTATACTGTAAAGACTATGAAGTGTTAGTTTACATTTGATTACTTTATTCAGTTTCCTTACCTGATAACCACAGACCAACCTAAAACATCTGAAAAGCACTGTTTATTTCATTTGTGTGTTTGCTTTATTACAAATATAAAATACATAAAAGTTCTGTTAGTTAATTTTTATGGTATTATAACCTTATTTATTTAGATTACATGGGTAAAAAACAAACTACTAACTAGACAATATTATTTATTTATACATTTTTTTGTGGTAGCGCAAGTAAAAAAATTTGGCAGGGCCAGTAAAAATGTAGAAATTATTGAATGCATAATAATCGTCTTAATCGTGCAATCGTGATTATTTCTCAGACAATAATTGTGCTAACAAAATCTATAATCGTTGCATCCCTATTTGAGACAGGCCAAAATGTTTAAACTCCAAAACAAAAACCGAAAAGAAGTTTCTGCTATAATACCACTGGACGCTGCAATAAACAATCCCATTATGAGACTTAATCTAAGAACTGCCCAGGCCCCATTTCCCAGAACCTCAACTTCAAACAGCTATTTGCACAATCTGAGGAAGTGAGGATGTACTATCATCTGTTTTCAGAAATGTTCTTCTGCAATGAACAATTTACAGATCACAGACCTGCCCAGATGTAAACAGCCCCATAAACGCCCCATTTAATCAAAAAGCCTGACATTGAACACAGCTAACAAGGTCAATATGGCATTAAGTCATTGGCTGTCTAAGTACAATAAGGTGTCATTGCAAATCAAAGTAGGTTAATGTACTATATTATTAGAGTTTTTTGTTTTTGTTCATTAAGAACTGATGACCGAAGATTAATCAGCAGCTTATTAAAATTCTTAAGGAACCTGGTAGATAATGGCATAAGAAACATCAAAACATTGGGTTTGATTCCCCCCCAAAAACACAGAAAGTACATAATTATGTAAATGACATCAAGCTATGAGCGATACAATGTAAAAATGTGTTGGATCGGACAAATTGCATTTTAGAGTTAGACAAATCTCATTTAACAACTCAACAGACGGTTTCAGCAGCAACAACATAAATGTTCTATGGCCTAAACTTATTTTCCGGTAGACCACCGCAAAGAATTAATAACTGTTAAGTAGTTTTAATTTAATTTAATACAATTTATAAACAATACAATTATTATAATTATTATTTAAATAAATAAAATAAAATAAATTGTTATATTATAAACAAACATGGACCAGAAGTTAAAGGGATAGTTCACCCAAAAAAGAAAATTCTGTCATGAATTGTGTCTAGTTGTTCAAAATCTGTATACATTTCTTTGTTTGGTTAAACACAGAGAAAGATATTTGGACAAATGCTTGTAACCAAACAGTTCTTGGACCCCATTGACTACCATGGTTGGAAAAATGACAATGTTAGTCAAAAGTGCCCTTTTAAAATATCTCATTTTATGTTGAACCGAACAAAAAAGTAATTTTGTTCTACTATGGTAGTCAATTGGGGTAAAGAACTGTGTGGTTACAAGCATTCTTTCAAATATCTTTCTCTGTGTTTATCAGAACAAAAACATTTATACAGATTTGGAACAACTCGAGGGTGAGTAAATGATAACAGAATTTTTATTTTTCGGTGAACTATCCCTTTAACTACAGGTAAGCGTGTGCGTCAGATGAAACCGTCTATATGAAGATAACTATATAAAGATGAAAAAAATTTTTTTTTTAAATTAAATGTTTTTTTTGTGCAAGCTGTATTTTTTGGAGTTATTATTACTTAATCAAAATACCCCAGCTGCAGTTTAATTTAAATAAATTGGAATGTCACATAAAAAAACTTGATTTTTTAAAATCTGATTTTTTTGTTAATCATTTTTTTGTTAATCATTTTTTTGCGTCTTATCATTAAACAGCATGTTGTGTATGTGGCTGTGTGGGTGTATAATTTTGTTAGATTTAACCAAAAAGATGCTTTTTACACAGTACATTACAATGGATGACAAATTTCTCAACACCAGCTGAGCAGCACAACATTCATATATGTCATAATGTCAGCAATGTCAGTGTGACCACCAGCTTTGACCAAATGGTTTCCTTTTGCTATAGGCCTATTACAACTATAAAAACTCCACAACCTTGAATGAATGAATCAAAACATTAATGAGAAAGGGTTTTAAAGCCTTAATAATTCCTGGCAAGTGTCATTTGTTTTTGATAATCAAACATAAAAATTCATTTGAAATCATTCACTTCTCATTAAGCAATTGCAATGTACAGCAGTTTTATTCACTGATTAACAAATGAATTAGCACAAAAAGGCTATAAGTTCACTTCTTTATGAGGCAAATTATAAACCACCCTATGCGTGGTTATGGGTAAACCCCGTTTCATTCGCCCTTTTAAACATCACACAAATTTTTAGCCTTCATTTAGGCTAAATTACACATATCCATGTAATTGGGTATGATTACAAGCCACTTTATCATGCATAAACATGAATAAAACAAGCATGTGTCATATGTCATGACTCATATTCATATGTCCGTTATTACCTCTAGTGTTCTAAAATGACTTCAGCCAACAATGTCAAATGGGTTCATGTGGATACAATGTCACGCCACACAATGACAAGCTTTATAGATACACATTATAGATGTGTGACCCATCCCTCTCCAAACAGGATGTCAGGTTTCCATCCAAATGTACAGTTTATGTACTAAACAAACAAACACACACATCCTTTATTTTCTATTATAATCTTGCCTTTTATAAGTCTTTACATAGGAACTATTCTTAATATAACTTACTTTTAATAGATTTGACAAACTGCAGAAGGGATTTTCCTGTAAAATAGCCATTCAGTCAAAAACAAAGGATATGTGATACACTGACCCACTTTCAAAAATACCGAGACATGCAAGGTTGGTATACATTTGCACATACAATCAAAAGCAATAATGGACAAACATGTTAAGTCAGATGGGCATGACTTTGCATGTGGCGAAATGCGTTATCGATAGATTTACTGATAGGGCTCAAACCACACCAACATCCTTACAATAGGGCCAAGACAAGCCAAAAAGACAGTGGAAAGTCAGAAGAAATGTACAGGGAGTTATTCACTCTCACGTGGGTGATAAACGCACCTTATCTCGACTTCAAAGGAGGTTATACTTTATTTTGTACAGTAGTATTTATGCAACGATTTAAATCAGCACAGCAGAGTTTATTATTGTCCTATTATAATGTTATAACAAAATATACCTACATGTAAAATCCGTAACGCGGACTGTAGAATAAATGTATATTATAGCGAAGGAAGTCATAAGAACAAATCAATGTAAAAACCAGTACAGTCGATCTCAAAACCAAGTGCCTACCAAAAACATTGTATCTATTACCGGTGCGTTCCCATAAACGTGCACGCGCCTGTGATACCCAAAATACTAAGCAGGCAGCTTACTATTGAAGACCGCGCCATACTGCCAACATATGCCAAGCGTATTCTGGCGACAAAAAACCCCACATAATCGCTTAAAGACAGACTGACACATTAAATATAAAACGAAACGGGGACAACCAGCTCGGCTCCATAAGAGAAACAGCATCTTCAACACCAAATAAGCTCGTTTCACCTTTTCTTAAAAGCGAAACATTTCTTGCTCAAAACGTAAATCGTTACCTTTTGTGTATGTAGCCTACGGCTCACAACCCTCTTAGACAACCCATACGTGAACTGACGTACACTGTCACCCGTTTAAACGTCAAATACCGGCGTTATCTTCTTATTTTGTCGCGCTGTCCTCAGTCGCATTATAATGTTACACAGTCACGTAACGTGCAATGCAGCGATAAATGTCAAAATCGCCGGCTACACGACGTCCGCGAGATGTTAACACATTCTCCAGGTCGTGTTTAGTAACAGAACATTATGTATTCAGACCAGCTCGCTACAGGTTGCTCTGCCAGAGCCGCGGTAAAACGGTCAGGTTAAATTGGATTTAATTCCCATCCTCACAGTCGCCATACCAGCGAAAGCATCCGGCTGCATAGTACAATAAACGAGCAAATTCAAGATCACGGTTAAAACTGCCCTGCCAGAGGTATTTATTCTACCGATACCCTTTATAGTTATACAACACAAGGTAAAATATGACCCGAAGAAGCGCGAGTTTACAGTCGACAAACGCGCGTCATCGACATAACCAAGCGCATATGTGATAAATTTAGCAACAAAGTTTAAGAAGGCGAACCGCAAAGATGTAGTTTCTGCACCGACTAACGTTAAATCGTGCAAGGCACGAGAGATGTGCGGGCTTTAAAGCGGTTGCAAACATTTGGCAGCGCAACATCGTACACTCCCCTTGTCTCACTAGGGTAGAACAAATGTGGGTCACCGGGCCTCCGGATTCTTCCCAAGCAAGCATTAAAAAAAACACACCACTGTATATTCACCGCAAGTACGCTCGTCACAAATCTGAAACAAATACGACACTACAGTCGCTCAGCTTTTACTCAAAACAACGCTATTTTGCAAGCCCGCTTGTCGCCTTACCTCGTCTATCTGCCGTCCAGGAGGGGGATTTTCTTGCTCCTTGTTTTGGTTGAGACGGCAGTGTAGGATTGAACTAGAGTTAGAAAAACAGCAGGGCCTACCCCAGGCTTCCCACGCGCATGCGCAGTAGCACTGAAGCAGAATCCACACAATCTGGCAACACGAGAGCATTTCAGGCTACCTGAACACAAACGCAGCGTTGTTTATCGTATGTGCAAAAACAACTTTAATGCGAATTGCGATAATAGCGAGTGGCTCCGGTAAAATAACCACGAAACATATATGACGTAATATTTTATCGTGTGAAATTATTCTATACATACATAGTGTCGATTTGCTATGTTTAGGATATGCACAATTTAAAATTAGCACTTTAATTTTCCTCATTTAAATGCGTCTGTAAAGCACGTAGGCTATTAAATGTTTTTAAAAAGTTAAAACTATCAATATATTTCTGTCTTTAAAAAGGCGCGCTACGGTGTGAATTTGATGTTATACAAACGTTCCCAATCTTTGCCCCACATGTGTCGCTCCTTTTGTTGGCGGGATGCCAATTAGGTCAAATACGCACTACAACCGACCTTGATCGCGTAAAACTTTTAGGGCGTGACGTTTTGAATGACGTTTTCTTGTCCAATAGAAAGACGATGCGTGTGCGCGACCTGCAAGGATCTGCAGACGTGAACATTGTTCTCCATTCCCAGGAGCTAAAATGACAAGGCAATACAAAATATTTTTTAAAAGTCGTAGGATTATTTTATGTTGTGCAAGAATAAGTTACAATACGTTTGAAACGAGGCAAAGTCGAGTCAAATATGTGATTTACAGCGATCTTTTTTAAAGTCGATAAATAATTGTATTTAGTTTAGAGAATACACGCAGCTTCGCATACAAATCTGTTGAGAAGAATGCACTCTTTTTTTTGAAAGACGTTACATTTACAAAACAATCTTTTCTGGTATGTTGTAATAGGCTATTGTTGCCTAATATAAACCCTTTTATTTTAAAACAGTGATGACAATAATAATAATAATAATACAACTACTAGAAAATAAATAATAATGTATTAAGTCAGCCTAAAAATATATTTTTAACGTATTGTGATAATGTAACTTTTACCTCACGAGGATAGCAGGCAGGATTTTGAGACGAAATCAAACTTTTGCTGGGTTTCTATTTAGTGGAGAACTTCTGACACCTAGTGGTACAAAGCTTTACAATGCGTACCACGGTTGTAAAATAACCATGCGGTGGCGCTATGATCATATGTCTTTTACATGATATAATTTTTTTGCTTTGAAAAACTATACTCTATAAACATTAGTACTAATGTTAATGTATCAAAATAAAAAAATAGGCATGTCATTTAACTGAGAAGTGTTCATTTTGATGTTGCTTTCTTTAAAAAATAAAATACGTTTTTTTTCTGTGTCCTCTAGATCTTTAGATTAGAAATAAGTATTTGTAAAAAAGAAAAATAATTATGGTATGAATAAATAATAAACATTTAAGATTCTGTTCACTTCTTAATTTAGCAAATGTGTGATATTGACTATTTAAGTCCTTTGAAATGTAAGATTTCCTTGGTTCAGTTGTAGCACACAAAATGCTTTTTGGAATATTTTCAGGTTTTTCACAAAGTCCATGCCAAGTCAACTGCTGGTTTCATTAAAGGGCTAATATTGTTTTGGAATACTATAATTTATGTACACTGTAAAAAAATAATGTTCATTCAACTTAATGAATTCATTCAAAATGTTAAAGCAGCCAGGTTACTTATTTTTTAAGTTGAAACAACATTTACAGTGTAAATGGTAATATATTTCACAGTATGCAGAACTGTATGAGATGTAAAACGATAGCATTGTCACGCATGGAATCAAATTTTTAAGCTTCCCTTTTGTGCTGTAACATAACAAGCATTGGATTTTTTTATCGTCTCAATAATTAAGTTTTCTTAGTAAATATTTACATGCCTTTTATCAAAGCATATTTCAGTAATAAACTAATTCAGTGTCTATATTACAATGTGTTTTAATAGCTCAAGGACTGAACCTAACCGGACTGTGATCTCAACTGCACAGTTTCCACCTCACAGCTGGTACTTCTAAATTAACCATTCATTTAACTGTTGTTTTATCATAAAATCTATAGCTTTAACAAGCTCTATACACACACTGTAACGTTTCTCATAATATTGGATTGATTATGTTCGACGTCTTTTCACAACCCGAAGCTGCCTTTTTCACACCCAGCCCCCTATTACACACCCACTACAGGTCTAATGTGTTTTGAGTTGTTCCCTCCAGGTCTGTCTGTCCACCCATGTTTCACGTGTCACGACTTTCACAAGTTCTTAACAGAAATACGGTGATGAATCAGTAACTTAACTTCTTACAGACTGTATCCACAGTATGATGACAGCTCAATAAAAATATGCAGATTTATGAGAACTATGGAGCAACATTCTACTAAACTAATAAAGAATGAAAAGAGATGCTTATCGAAAAGGATGTGTTAACACAATATGCTGTCATTTCTATACACCAATCAAATTAAAACAGGCGTAATCGGAAGTGAAGGCTAATTAATACTTAATATGTAGCTGGAACAATAACACAAACACATTCATCCAGAAACAAGAGAGCGAGCAACCACAGATCCAATGTTTTCATGAAAAAACTGCACAAAACACTTTATTTCTTTGTTCTTTGGTAGTATTCAATAATGCAGATACAGTCAAAGCTATTGGGTCAAAATCACAATGCCACAATAAGGAAACATTTTATAATGCTTTTAATTCAAAAGACACAGCACGGTTACACAAACAGGACGTTTTGACCAATAAAAGACTTTATTTTGGATTCAGTCATTCAACATCACAATTTGAACAGGGGGGATCTCAGGAATGTGCATGACGTGACGTTTCAGGTTCTCTTGCTCTGGATCACACATCTGTTGGACGGGGTCTGCTGGCACTGAAATTATTAATAGAGAAAAGACTCTTAACTTTAGGAAAATACATTTTCCTAGACATCACAATGTATTGCAGGTTTTTGTAAACAATGTTGTTTACAAACTACATAAATAAATGAATGTAAATGCATATTCAGTGCATTTGTAATATAAAAAAAAGAAATGAAAATGAGATCAAAAACTGTTATACCTGAATTCTTTATTGTTTTACACATACTCAGCAGATCTTCTTCCATTTCGTGGCTGCAAGATAGTGGCAAATAGTGTATTACCACAAAGAAATACAATATGAGCAATATTTTCTCTAAAATATCCTTCTAAATCCTCTTCTCTCCATATTTTGAGATTAAATTTTCCCCCCATAAATCATTATTATTAGTCAACCTTTTTGTTAGTCACTGCTTTTGCAAATGTCTAACCAGTAAAATGTATTCAAAAGTGTTTGTCAATTTTAACAACACGGTATTTAATCATTAAAAAGTACAGTGTTTTGTTCCATTTCCTGAAAAACTTTGTACATCCGAGGTTCCGGAAGGACAACAACTATAGATATATATATATATTTAAAACATAATAGATATAGCAGGGAAGCTAAAAATTAACCTCAGGAAAACCCCACAGGAAGTACTGCAACATCTCATATTCAGTACATAAATATAACATGTGTTGTCCAACCATTTTCGTCACTGTGTACACAATACGTTCTATTCTTGGAAATGCAATGGGAAGTGTGTATGATTGACTCTCCTTGCTCGTGTTAAACAGTAGCCATATGATATACCATACCCGATAAAGAAAGTACCCTCTGCTCTGGATCCGCCCAGGTTCTTGAAGGTCCTCCTGTGTATCAAAAAAAAATTGTTTCTACAACTCAATATGAACCAAAACTCTAATTAAATGTGATAAACAGAACATATACTCAGCGATCTACAGTAGTTATTCTGTTTTATGAAGGCCCTTTTTGTTGTGAAGGGTTAAAAAGCTTTATCTAGTCCACATCAAGTCCATTACCTGTGACAGGATGATGTAACCATCATTTACTGTGTTTAACTCTTATAGCACGATAACATTTTTAGCGTCCAATTACCTCTCAAATGGACAAGAGCAGTTAATGAAACTAAGGCTGAACCATTTCACATTGTGTACATGGGATTAAATGCACTCAAACACATGCATGCAGAGATTTTTCCATGTGTAATAAGTGCGGGTCACAACCTAAACATTAATGCTTTTAAACACGATCGCCGAACTGGCCATCTTTTGGGATGTACCCTGACTTTAGCCCTTCTGTGACCCTGCAGAGGATAAGTTGTTTTGGATATGGGATGCATGAACACTATTCTTTTGACATTAAAATAAAAGAATCTGTATATATGTAACCACGTGCTTCATAATATACCACCAGTATTATAAAAAACCATGATATTAAAAAGTATTGTTGATATTGTGTTATTGATGTGTTATTGATGTGTTATTGATATATTATTGATATACGTTTACACATATAATATCATTAATAACTCAGTCACGATGGTTACAAGTTTTCTCTTTCTGCTTCCTTACACTGCGAGTGAAAACACAAAAATAAAAAAAATGAAAGCTGATTTTGATTGATAGCATGATTTATTTCTGTTTTTTTTAAACTTCAATAGATATCGTGATGTTATTATTATTGTTGATTCTTTCGCTTTGAGAAAATCAGATATCGTGACTGCTCTAACGTATGTATATGAGTGTGTGTGTGTGTGTGTGTGTGTGTGTGTGTGTGTGTGTGTGTGTGTGTGTGTGTGGTATGTTGTGTGCAAACACTAATACACACACTGTCTTATTTAATATGAATTAACACTAATCACTTTAATAAGTAACACTTAACACTTAATTAAATCAACAATTACTGACTGATGGTCAGAAAAAAATTCCCCCAGAGCAAAGTCATGATGGGATGTTATCAAACAGCATATGGCATTTCATGAAGCAGGCACACGATAACAGAGTGGAGAGCAACGTCTCCATGTACCCTAATATGGTTACTGTCTAATAAGTGAAAAACACATTCTGTAAGTGTCTACTGTGTCATATCTGCAGGACAGACTATACAGTTATACCTCTGCGTAAAAATAAAATAACATATTGTCTCTAAATTATAACAAAATGTCTACTGTCCCTTATTGTGTTGTGGACTGATTTCATTTTTGTATTACTAAACGTCTTTCAAGTTACACATTGATGCATGTGTATGCATGTGATTCTCAGGTGTAATACTCACAGCACTATTGAAGTATGAATGAATGTTGTAAGCATGCAGGATACATACATTTAATTTCATTCTCCTGCTTCTTCTTCTGTTAAGCTGGGGTATGAGTTCCAGAAGAGGGTGCAACACAGAGGACTGACACATACACATATATAAAGAGAAATCATGAAGACAGCATGGAGAGACATGAGAACCATGAACATCACCCCGGAGATGACCGAGGGTCGCAGAGAGGACCGTCACACACTATTTAGTCCTCAGTGCGGCTTAGTGTTCATATTGCACACGCGGTGCACTGATGTTCGAAGAAATTGCAATCACATGCTGACCATGCACATGAAAACATATGCTAGGTTTTGATACTGTGTTGAGAAAAATCTTTCGTTTAGCAATTGTAAAGCATTTTAATATTACACGGTCAGCTTATGATTAAATGTCATAGCGATGTGCTTATGTTCCATGTTTGAAGACACTTTTGCGATGTAGAGAACATGCAATGAACAGTAGGATCTTCACACGTAGAAGAAAAGACTCTCAATAGTTCAATTCCTTTGACAGCATCAACACGGCAGGTTTATTTAATATGAAGATGAAGTCAGGATCTCTTCTCATTTGTGTCGGTGCCAATAATCTGAAATTCTAATTCATTCAACCTCCAGAGAAGAGGGAGACTGAGAATATGTCTGGGGTAAATCAATTGCAAATGATTTAAAATTAAGAGTTTGTAATGAATATTTTAGGAAGTCCTATTATTAGCCACAAGAAACTCCTTTAAACACATTCATTACTGCACCTTTTTAACTGGTTCTCCTCTTTTTTCCAGTGCGGATGCTGTCACCAATAAGGAATTAAAGGATGTCAGAGGTCAGCATGCATGTAATGGAACTAAATGTGTGTGTGTTTGTACATGTTTATATATGGTATATGTCCAGCTTGCATAAGTATGTCTAAACCTCTCAAAAATAAAACTCTTCGGTTTTCAATAACATGAAAATGACATTTTACAGTAATGATGTCTGAAATAACAACACACAGTATAATCGCAGATGGTGCGGCGTAGCAACAGTGGTTGAGTGTCCAAAGCAACAGACATTACTACATGAACTCTTAAGCAAACCTACCGTCCCATGTGATAATCCAGCACCATTCGGTTTAGTGTAATGAAATAAAAACTACACGCACGTGGACAGACACACACACGCAAACACATGAAACCAGATGCAGAAACACAGAAAAAGACGCACACATAGATAAACAAATTCAAAACAGCGCCACAGACAAAAACATCAACATTCACACAGTGAGAAAGAACAGATTCATCATCCAGTACGATACAGTAAAAACAATTACAATGAAACATACATTGAATAGACAGATAAAAAGATAAAGGATGCTGATGTTATGATGTCATCATATTGTCATTGCAATGTGAATGTGTATTGAGGCGACATTACATTTGACTGCAGATGTCGAATACTCACCCTTTTGCTGGTCTCGTGAGCTGTGATATCCTGCACATATAAAAAGTCAAACTTAAAAATAATATGGAAACTAAATATGGAAATGTTAATTTATATTGTTTTTGCATAAAGCCGCAGAAAGGTATTTATAGGTATGTGTTTAGGTAACATTACTGTTCTTGTTTCCTTCCGTGAACTACTAACAATATTTCTACCAAATTTCAAATAAAAATATTGTTTCTATTTGCATTTATTTGCAGAAAATGAGACCTGGAGGAACAGGTCAAAATAACAGAAAAGATGCTCTGTATTTTTTAGACCTCAAATACTGCAAATAAAACAAGTTTATATTCACTTTTAAGCAATACAACAGTAATATTTGTGCATGTATTTAGGGAAATTGTGACTTTATGTCACTCCTTGGTTTGTGAATGACCACAATACATCTAGAAATGCTGGTTTGAAATGAAAAGTTGCAGTGGTCTCTCACCTTGGATTTCTGCAGTGATCCCAGCATTAGGAAACACAGGTCCTCCAGGACATCAGATGTCTGGCAAAGGTTAAAAGAAAGTCAAATGGATTATAGACAGTTTAAATGTCTGAGATTTAGCCAAATGAGTCAAGCAAATAAAAGCTCTAGCCATCTCAAAACCATACACATAGTTAAGTGGCTCTTACGCAAATGGCAATAAAACTTCAATACTCTTTTACTCACTCTGAAGGATGGGTCTGCAGAGAGGTAGAATGAGCAGAGGGTTGTTATCTAAATGAAAAGACATAAACACAAGTGTGAGTTTGTGTTGTTATACAGTAAGGCGGAGTTATCAGGTGCTGAAAGTGAACAAATATGGGGAAAGAATTATACAGACCTGGGTGAGTAACTGGTCATGCTCTATTGAGGATGGATTCAAGAGTACTGGAGCACCTGCAATTCACGTGGGAGGGGGGGGGGAATTGTTATATGTATATCAGCAAATGTTATTTATAAGGTAGTAATGTCATATCATTTATAAGACAATGTATTCTACACACTATATTGTTCAAATCAAACATTCAAATCTTCTTTAAATGTTGAGTATTTTCAACCAAGCATTGAGTCAAAAATAGACATGGACATTGGGATACAAACTAACCTACACAGTAAAACAAAAGATTTTCTGTTACTTCTTTACAGATTTTCCACATAAAATGTAAAAAAAAGAATTTTACTGTTTTGTTTTACAGATTTTTGATCAAATTAAAGGTAAAGACAGCACATTTACAAGAAAAATGGGGAAAACTATTTATTCTATATCCTATATCCTGTAATTTTCCAGGGAAAAAAATGTTTTACGGTGGCCCAAAAGTGGGTTTGTTTTTGACCGAATGCTGGGTTGAAATGATCCAACATTGTGTATTAGTAATATTCAATTAAATCAAACGTTCACCATTATAGTGATTCAAAGTTCTTGGTTTAAATACAAATAACAAAAGATATCTTCATTGTAATGGTTAAATTGCATGACAGATTTAGCAGGGAAATCATTTTGGGAGGCTTGAAGCTATAATCCTACTGTGGTTTGGCTCTACAGCTCTGAAATTCATTACTCCTATTTGTCAGTTTTCTTGTTTTGGTGTTTTAAGCTGCTTTTCTCAATGGAACAAGCTGTAATTTATCATTAGAGTTCATTGATTGATTTATTGAGGATGCCCTGACCAAGCTACCTTTCCTACAGCAGTATTCCCAAAAGAAGGTTCTACAATTGACTTTTAGGTTTAAATTACGGACCACCATTATTAGACTCTCCATTATGTCACCAAATAGGCTAAGTACAACTAGTCACAAAATTAGTAGAGAAGAGTATTAGGTTGTACACCAACACAGAAAAACTGGTTGCCCCTCTGGGTCTCCCATGGAATTTAACAACTAATTGTGACAATGAAAATCTATTTTTTATCATAAATGAGTCACATAGTTGTCAAGGCTGCTAATCTGACAAATCTCTCTTGACATTTCTCATACTCTTATACAGCAATTCAAGTTTTCAACACCTTAGTGACATCAGAATTCATTATGAGCAGAATTCAAATCTGCGACACTAAACCACTTTTCTTGTGATAAAAAGTTCTGGGTGTTGAAAGCAAACACTTTGTGTTGTAGATAATCAAGTTTGATAATAATTCCCCAAATCATTTTTGCAAATATTGTTGAATCTTTTTCAAAACCTCATACAATACAGTACAATCTCAAAGTAATAGTTTAAGGCATTTCTTGGTCATTGATTTCAACGTGAGGGTTTGACTAAAATCTCTCCAGCTTTTTCTGTCAATCTCACATATTCCCAAAAGATTTTGACTTGCTCTGTTTTAATTTGCATTAACTGTTTATAATGACAATGAAAGCTTTCGCCAAAACCAAGAACTCACAAACTTGGTTTATGCATCACAGTGATGCATTCTTGCATTAGCCGTGTGTTGTGTTTCAGCATTATGTGAATGAGATCACAAGCCTATTTTGTACACTACACATTAATGCAGCACATGTTGACCATAGAGAGATGAACGTAGCCTTTGTAATTATAATAAGCAAATTGAAAGACAAGACAAACTGAAAGAAAATGGTCACAAAATCATCAAAAACCTGTTGAATCATTTCTGTTTTATATTCAAAATAAGGTTATGCTAGAATTTGTAACACATTTTGTTTGCTAGGTTTAATAATATATAAAACGTCTTTCTAACTGACCGAACACTTGAAAATGTCTTCTGCTAATGCATCTTATGTTATTTAATACATATTTTAAATGACTTAAAAGCAATTGATTTAGATGTATCCATAGGAGTTTCTTTAGGTTGACTAACAATGTTTGGCTGTTTGAATTCCAGAATTCATAAAACCTTATGCAATTCGAAAAATATATACAATAAAAAAATGTTTTGTTATTGAGAGTCTTTTAAATCTACACTCTTAAAAAGGATGTGTTAATTTTAACACACTGCTTGTGTTAAGCTATTTAACACATCGTGTGTTGATTTATGTGAAAATAAATGAAAGGGACATCACAAGTTGTGTTAAAAGTAACTTGTCCTTAACCGAACACAAAATGTGTTGTTATTAACACAACTGCACAAATGTTTTGACTCTTGACAGTGGTACACATCTTATTGCACAGCCATACACTTTACAGGTTTTTAAATTACTGCAAAATATGAAGATTTTATGCTTCAGATCATTTAATAGTTTATGTTAAAGCTTTCCTGTAGCTCAGTGGTTAGAGTATGGCGCTAAGCAACGCCGATGTCAAGGGTTCGATCTCAGGGATTGTACTTAGAAACAAATGTATAGTATAATGCAATGTAAGTCGCTTTGGATAATCTGCCAAATGCATACATGTAATGTATTAAACCAAGACAAGACTGCATTTAACAAACTTTGGTGTTTAGAACGCAGAAAAAATTTGATTTAAAAAGTTTTGCTTACTAAAAATGAGACTTGAGCTAAAGCCAACTAAACTTAGGTTATTCATAGACCATAAAAGAGTAAAACAAACAAAGAGTTATAAAAATCTGATGTTCGTTTACGAACTTACTTTTGGTGATTGGTATCAAAGAGATGAAGAGAAGTGCGAGCATCAGGCTGGAGCTGTGTACCGGACTCATTGCGCTGTGGTGCTGATCCCTCGGACTGCCGCTCGTGTTGTGAGATGATCCGCTTTCACATTGACTGCTCCTCATGGTCAATCGCATTTGCCTTTGTTTCCTGTGGTTCTCAGTCCGTCAGCCTAAAGCAAAGAATTTAAACTCTCACAGTCACACACCCACTTTGTAAAGGACGTCACGATGCGCGAGCCCCAGTGCGTAAGATTAATTTATGCAACCAAATCGTCATGTGATGTCAGTGCACACTTTCCACATATACGGTAAAACCGCTAAACGAGCATATTGCGATGTTCACTCGGAAGTTGTAGTGAAACCAAACTTTGAAAAAGTAACTCACGTGACTCCTGACAATGATTTAGGTTCCACTAGGCTATTTGCTATCGTTAATATAAATATTTAAAACGTCATTTGCTCTTTCGTATACATTCATTTGATTTCGCATTCCTTCATTCACGTATATATTTCGTAAACATTTATTTAATCGTCCCTCTGGCTGAAAAGAGCCATTACAGATCAAACAAACAGATTAAATCGGAATACAGGGACTCTGATTAAACTACATCATTTTTTATATTCCTTTATTTACATCCACTGATGGAAAAATTCAGCCAATAGTAACGAAAGTAAAGACGCAATAAGAGTGTGAAAGTGCGTTTCAGCACCACGGGTGTGTGGACAGCTCCAGACCCGTTGAGCCGAATGAGCCAAACCTTATCTGCACCCTCAGGATGCTGTAAACGTGTTAATGAGGAAACTGTGTGATACAGTAAGATTTCAAAAGTATTTCCTGCACATGAAAAGACAAACACTGTAGGGAAATGATTCAGACATAATGCGTAATTATGTGTACAAACAAATGAAGCTCATTTTCACATAATTAATTCCTGGAAATTTGACTCACATGCCAAGCGTGGCCACTCTAGATCTAATTTTATCTGGATTTTAAAGAAGCATGAACATTGTAGCCTATGTCCAACACAGTGTTCCTAGAAACAGTTGTTTCTACAGTTTAGTTGCTTTAAAAGGTTTGCAACCTTTTGCACCCGGGCTGTTGGTGCATTAAAATCGGTCATCCATTGTTGTGCCAGAGGAAACATTCAAAACAGAGAGCAGAGAAATATTTATACTTTATTCTGTTGAATCCACATTGTGTAAAATGTTTTTGTTATGTTGTATGCAAATATTTATATGTTTATAGACGGTTCCAAGGCAGAAACATAAACAAACGTTTCTGCACATGCGTGCTTTTGTGACCCAAATTTAACTTAACCTACATAAAGAATAGAAAGTCCCTTTATTTGCAGATTATCCCTGATAACAAGCAAAATAAATAACAAGTAAATGACATTAGCAAGTTAAAAGTATGTCTAGTCCGTATTATTTTGGGTTACCAGTAGAAGAACAGTAACTTGGCTCAACTTATGCGACAAAGTTACACGACCCATTCAACAAATTGTCTATGTAGACTAATAAAATTAATACACACTAAAATTCAACAAATTGTTTATTTAAAACAATTATTATACAATAAAATATTAATATAAATCAATAGTAATATCAATTAAATAAAGTATATTATTAGCCACGCCAGACCGATAAACAAACACAGACCGGAAGGTAACTTCGGGCCAGGCTCGTGCATCCGCTATTTCAATTAATTAATTATATGTTTAATATCAATTATTTATTTAATATCAAAGACTGATAAAAGTAAACCTTTCCAACGCAGGTAAAGGTGGCTGAGCTTGAAAATATTCCGTTTTATTCATTTTGAATGATTCAAAAGGAGAAAAAAAGTCTACCACAAAGTCTAAACTGACCACATTGTTCATTGTTTTATATAACAGTGACAAATAAAAGCAACAAGTCAAACGAATAGACAATAGCTCACGTTGAATTTTATTCTTCAGGGAACTGCAGCCGACCTTGTGCTGTAAACTGAGAGTTGAACGTAACACGACCTAATGGACCTGAATTTGCATCAAAGGTTCTCCATTTGCTCCAAAGTACCAGTGCACATTCAAAGACTGAAAGTAATTTCATTAAGCATTGATTTAAAGGGACATGACATTTAAATCAGCCTGCAATAAGAAAGATAGTAGTGGAAGATGTTGCAGCTAAATAAATGTTTTGGCTGTTTCAGTTTAGAAAAGCAATTGGATTATTAGACAATGAAACACTGACTTTGCTCACTGTACTAGATTGACAGATACATATAAGATATGAGTTATAAATAACAGCATATGAATCCATATTAATGTCATTAGTGGGTAACAAACAAATTAAAGCTTAAGTCTTGTAATACAGTGAGGGAATTCAACCCAACCCAAGCCACCTAAATGCATTTTATTATGTTAATAATATGGCAGGAGTATGAAGATGAAATGAAGTAGAAAATCATCAAAAAACAATGCTGAACAAAATGAAAGTTAACGTCAAGCTTTTGATCACATCATCATCACTCCATCAACATCTCAATAGATGCTTTTTCACACTGTTGAAACAGATAGCAGTGCTCTGCTTTACATTTCAGGAAAGTTGCAGTAGATTCAGATTCAACTTTATTGTCATTACACAAAGTAAGACTTTGAAGTCACATGTGTTAATTTCAACCGTTTCAATCAGCTTTGTCTTGTTTTGGGGTGTAGCAGTAGCTCCCCTGAGCTCTATGTAGATACAGATAATACGATTCAAGCAATGTCTGTGTAATATCTCTTCATTATGAAAATGTCAAGCATCTTGGTGTTATGGGCTCTAAGTCATATTCTCAGCATTGGGACACAGTCTTACGTTTCGGGGCATTGGTGATATCGGTGTTCATATGAAGAAGAAAGCATGTGTTTAGAATATTTTTGAAGTGTGTGTGCGTGTGTGGGTGTTGCTGAGTTTGTGCGCCTGCCGCCATGACGCACAAGGGAGAGAGAGATTTGATACACGGTAAAGCAAAGCGCCACTGGGAAATATCGGCTAAATATCAAAGTGAATAAATAATCAGTGAATATCCTTTATAAGAGGGGTTACTGTGGAGAACTGGGAATGGATGATAAAGTAGGCTAGCGTAAAGACCGAAATAAAGACAACGAGAGCTTTGGCACAGGAGATAATTTATTCAGCAAGAGTGATGGGAGGGAATGAGATAGAAATGTAATTTGGAGGATTAATAAACATAGAACGTCAAGACAAGCAAAGAGCAGAGACAAAATGCAGGTGAGATGGAAACAAACGCATTACGGCAAAATGAACACGTGACTTCATAACGGGGTTGGAAGAGGAATAACACAACCTGATCTCACAGGAATTCGTAACTATTTTATGGAGTATTTTAATTCGTATCAATTTGGTTGATGTAAATCGTGTAAGTTCCTGTCTGTTCCCTGGTCCGTCTATCTTGTTTTTCCCCATTTCCCATAATCCTTTGCACCCGTCACCAGACATTTTTGACTGTACCTGCACCTGACACTCATCACCCGGACTCTCACCATTCCTTTGTTCATTGTCTGGTCTTGTTGTAGTTTGTTGAAAGTTGTTTGTTGTGTTCACGCTAGTGCTGACCTTTTGCTTTTCGTTGCTTGCCTGTGGATGTTTGTTGTACCAGTTACCTGTGGATGTTATTTGAAATACTTATCCGTGGATACTTGTCACCTGTGGATGTTTACTCGTGGATGTTTGCCTGTCTGTTTCTGCCATCTGTCACCTATTGGATTAAACCTGTTTTCTTTACTTACCACGTTGCATCGTCCCTACCTCAGTGAATTGTTGCAATTTCTCTGTGAATGAATCTCCATCCTCTGAAATATCCCTTTAACTACAGATTTTATAAGCGATTCACCAAAAACCTATTCAAAAAACCCAGACTTTGGGGTGTTGGAACCGGAAGCGCTAAAATGCTAACTCGCTTCCGGGGTTTGCATACAAAAAAAACGTAATCTCTGGGATACTCTATTAGAAAAAGCAACACTGAAGCCCCTCCCCTAACCCCACCCCTAAACCTCAACATCACTGACACAAAAGCAAATGTACAGAAAATTAGCATAGCAAATTAGCCACCTCGTAAAATAGTTACGAATTCTTGCGAGATTGTGTTGCAACAGACGACTCAACTCAGATTTTTTTAAAGAGCTTCATGCTTTGAGCTAGTCCTATCACTGGTAGAGTGTGGAGAGTGTGTTTTTTGAAGTAATAGCCAATAATTGCAGGTATGGAAGCAATTTAGCATTGTTTTCATTTAAAATATAGCAGAACATAATATATAATAACATAAAGGAAATTAAAAGTAGCATCTGTATGAAATGTGTCACTGCAAATGACTGTTTTGAATGGTTTTGCATGCTGCTTCTATTTAATGGAGCATACAAACCCATTAAGTTATCAATGCATCAAAATCTTTCGCATCTCTTTGGCATCTGACCTCTGCTGTTATGATCAGACCACCACATTGTTTGAAGAACAAGTGGGATAGCTGTAGTGAAATGGAATGGGGGGGCTAATTGACATCTTTGCCCTCTCACTTATTGGTCAGTTGGGTAGCTCGGGGTCTCTGTGACCCAGGAGCATCATGGGAAAAGAGTGACTCAGGTGATTAAACACATGACTCACAGTTAATCTTTCTCTTCATACATCCATCATCATATATGCCCTCCCACATGCATTTGCCCAGCAGTTTCAACTTTTGCACTACAGTTAGCAGGGGCACATTATGACAAAAATGAACACATAGCATCAGAGTAATTGTCTGTTTGGTAAGATGCTGTTCCTCTAAACATACAGTACATAAAGTTCTCGTGCTTTTATAGAATGCATGTTAGACTCTATGCAACAGAGTTTTTATGGTAAACTGAAATAGCCCTTACATCCATTCTGTGTCTGCTTAGGTCGCCGTAATTGCACTAAGAACTCCTGCATGCAATGCAATTTTGTGCTGTTTACACTAAAACTACGCAAGCCTTCTTTCACATTTGTCAACAGACCTAAACATGCCTGCTGAAAAGATCAGAGTATCAGCATGAAATTCCATGATAGTTAGTCCTATGATAGAGTTTGTTACTTTTGTGGCTCTTAAGGCTAAATGTTAAATGGGTAAAATATCACTACTTTGGTAAAGTGTCAAACAGATGAATATTGTAAAAAATATTAATTATTATTATATTTTATTTATTTGAATTATTATGATATGTATAGCATTTACACATAGCTTACCTGTGGCTCAGTGGTTAGAGCATGGCGCTAGCAACACCAATGTCATGGTTTCGATTCCAGGGATTGCACATACTCAAAAACAAATGTGTAATGTAAGTCGCTTTGGATAAAAGCATCTGCCAAATGCGTAAATGTAAATGTAAATGTAAACACAATATCAATAATCATCACTATTATTGTCATTACCAGTATATTGCGACACCCCACATGCGTGATTCTATAACTGGAGACACATTTTGCATTTTAAAAAGTCAAACAATGTCAGACACCACCCTTCTAATCTCTCTCTCTCTCTCTCTCTCTCTCTCTCTCTCACACACACACACACAAACACACACACAGGAACATGCATACCTGTCAATTCCATTTCATAATGTCTACCTTGGTAACAGAGTTGACTAACAGAATTTTTTGCCAAAAACTCTGTTTGCTAGCATAAATGCTATGAGCACATGGTGTTATTAAATTATTGTTAAAAGATTGTAAATGACCTACAATGGGATCAGTGATCAATTCTGTTTTCCCTATGAAACTCCTCATAAAATATGTTTTACATTCAATTTTTTCCACAGAGAAGAACACACTTGCTTTACAATGCTTCATATCTTGTCATAGAGGAAGTGACACCATTTCAAGTAGCTTACATAGTTGTGGGAGATTATATTGCATACAAAAAGTTACCAATTTCAGCAGCCTTAATATTTTTAATCAAATTAGCTTTATGAGTCAATTGAGCTTCAATTAAATTGAACTGCCTTAAAACATTGATTTTTTTAAAGTCAGTTCAATATAATTTTCTTATTTGATTTCACTTAAAAATTTACTGAAGCTTTTTAACGTATGTTTTTAAGTTGCTAATTTTACAGTGCGTTGACGCAAGATTTATGGACACATATTTTTAAGAAATTAACATTTGTTTTAGTAATTTCATGCTTCAGAGTGATAAAAATGACTATTTAGGACATAAATAAATAAAATTATGGCGATATTACCAAACAGGTATGATTATATAGGCCTATATATTTTGTTTTGACACTGATACATGATGGAAAAACATCATTGACAAATATGACGAAGGAATCATACATTTCACCTACATAAGACAAAAAATTTATCGTTGTAATGGCCTTAAACATCTTGTGATCCATGAAGCAGAGTAACACATTATGAATAGTAATCACCATATCAACAAACAAATAAAAAAAGGCATGAGCTTGTACTTATACTATATAATGTGAAAACAGTAGCATCTTTTTTCTTCTCTTGCTGTTGTTTACAGTGAGAACAGTTCGGGTCATTAAGCTTATTGATGTGATAAGATACTAACAGTGCCATGAAGGAAGATGAATGGGCGGAGAGCAGCTGCACTCAATGTAGATCTCGCTCACTCGGTCTGATAAGACTCTGTGCTCAAAGCTTCCGTTGTGTACAGCTGTGGGCATTAGAGAGGGAACTCCAGGCCGCAGAAGTAAACACTGATATTTCAAGGTGCTAATTAGAAGCCATGTTGTTTTTCAGCCCACTGAGGAGTTTATCCGGCAGTGTGCACCATGGAGAAGCAGCACATCCTGCTTACATAAACACACTGAGGATGCATGGAATGTTTTGGTCTGTTTTATTATAATTTGTTATATAATATAATATTCACCTATGCCTATAAATCCAAGCAATTACATCATTTCTGTTTTGTGTTCACATTTGTTTTGCATCCTTTGAGCTTTAGGTAATATGTTTCAAAGCAGAAAATGTCTCTTCAGGACCTTTTTCCTTCATTTTTGCCGCCCTGCAGTATTTGTTGTTATTCGCTGAAATATTACAGTCCGTAATAAGATTAAGAATGTGTCTCTTATCGTGTGTTCATAAACGCACACAATAATTGCACGAGCGCCCGTTCGCTTTGCAACCTTATTTGCGCTGTGTTGAGCCTTCCACATTAAATCCCACATCAAAACTTTTAAAGGACATCTAAATCCTGAAATGTTTGTGTTTCAGTTGATTTTTGACACACTTGTATTGCCTTTGATAATAAAATAGGCAAACAGTTGTGTGAAGGTATGGGCAAATTACCCTGTTATTAAAGTTCTTATATAACCTGTTACCATGACGGTTATGGTTTCCGTGTTCAACATTCCAACAGTTTCACTGAGCCCAGAGGCCTTCTTTAAAATTGCATAACTTACTCAATGTGACAAGTGTCACTGTATTAGCCATTAAACACAACATCATGACTTATTTCCCAAAAGACTCCTTCATATCGTTTACAGTGTTTTCAGACTGTGTTTATTCAAAGATTCAATGCTCTTTTTGTATTATGCTTGTAGTGTTCACACGTTACTCAGAAGTGTAAAATATAAGCTGTGTGTTTACAAAAGAGATTTCCAAAAACTAAAGAAAATAATGAAACTAAAATCATGTGGTCGGCAAACTATCATTCTCTTAAGCAACATTTTTGACTCCAAGGCCCGCCATTGTATTCGCAACATCCAAAAGTCAAACTCAAAAATAATTCTACACAATAAAATATTTGAGAGCTTAACAATAACATGAAAAAAGTTTATTTATTATAGTCATTACAAAAATGGCCAAATAATTAGACATTTATATTTCAATTTTGTCTCATTTTAAAAGAAATATTGGTAATTTTGAGTCCCCATTGGAAATAAGCTCAAATCGACTGAAAGCTAAACAAATGTGGGCAATAAAATCTGATAAGCATCAATATGACATGAAACTGTATTAGTGTAATCTTGTCAATGTTTTATTATCTTAAAGATTATCAAACCATTGATCATTTGAATCTTTTATTATTTTAATGTGATTTAATGTTGTACTTTAATGTTGTCGGTTTTACGTGGATTCACTGATTCATCTCATGACGGCTTCTGATTCATCCAGTCACTTTTGTCATTACCAGCACAAATGTCACAAAAAAATCCAGTGTTGTGACAACTTTCATTATTCTCCTTATCAGACCAATGGCTAAACGTCGATTTTAATGTTTTGACTTTAATTCACAATTTCCCAACTGCCACAAGCAAATCATGGAGTTCACTTGATTTCCCTTGAGTTCCAATGGCCAAGGGCAGCTGGTGTTGAGTATTGATTACAATTAATAGCACTTTTTTGTGCAGTTTTATTCTACAATTTCTTTCTTTTTTTGGACAGGGTGTTTGTGTGAACTTGACTTGTAATCCTGTTGACATTCTCATAAAGAAGGTGATTTACATTTAATGCATTTGGCGGCACTTTAATCCACAGTAATCTACGCACAGTGCATTCATGATATACAATGGCTCTAGTTTATACACCAGTGATAGTCAATAACTGTTTAGTTAATTTAACGTCAAAATATTAGTTATTAAGTGAATTTGATGCAAAATTGTTATGTTAACTAATATTTTTAAGTTGAAACAACATATCATGTTTCTACAGATGCAGATGCTTATTCAGACCTTCATCAAAATTCATCAAAAACACAATATGCATTAAAAAATACCTACAGTACATCTACCTAAAACAAAGTCAACTTTTTTTAGTAATTCTATTTTATCCACATTTTAAAACAACCTTGACACTCAGGGTTTGAGGGAACATAAAGTTTCCAGATTCAGGCTACCTTTACATGAATTGTATTTCCAACATTTGCGCATTAAAGAATGGCTTGCTTTGTAATAAAGGCTTCTTCAATGGCAGAATAATAACACATAATTTAACTGACCACAGACACAATTTTAACAGTGAACTGCCTCATTACATCCTTATGTTGCTTAAATGACTCCACGTCATTTTCCTATGCCAATAACCTGGATGTTGCATCCGACTATTGTGTCCATCTGCAAAATAAGATAATGTTTTCATGGGCTGTGACAAAGCAGCTAAAAAGCAACTATTAGCTTTCATTAACCAAACACAAACGTGAAAATAGTAGACGTACAATGCATTTGCAAGAAATTAAGCTTATATAAAGTAGAATTGAGAGAAATATACCCAGGAGGAATTAAAGTAGCCTATGGTCATTGAAATAAGTAGCTTACTGAGAATATTCTCTTACATGATACAGAACGTCTACGCAAGTATCAAAATATGCAATATTATCGTCAGCATTTGTTACATAATTTATTCTTAAATAGCTGGATGTTTAATTTACAGTGCACAACAAATGTGAGCAGTGATCGACTTACAGAAACCAAACAATAACTGTTTAATAGCGCCTCTTAGTGGTGAAATAGTTAGATGAAGACTTTGAAAACAGTATTGACAATATATTAGCGATATATTGGTGAAGATGCTGTCAGACCACTACATTATTTACTTGCA
The DNA here is from genome assembly GCA_026939265.1 of Oreonectes daqikongensis. Lineage (NCBI taxonomy): Eukaryota > Metazoa > Chordata > Actinopteri > Cypriniformes > Nemacheilidae > Oreonectes > Oreonectes daqikongensis. Next base: position 4,033,368 of record JAOTQM010000351.1, on the reverse strand, counting down.
ACTGTAATGAGAATAAGATTAAATAAATGAAAAGAGCACTGTCAATAGAAACCAGGACCTGCTAACTAAATCATATCTCAGTCTATTGATGCTCAGTCTTTATCTGCTACTACCAAAGAATAAAACAAAGATTCTCCTTTGACTACAGTGTACACTAATTTATTATATGTCCTTTCTGCCATTAAAAGGATAGTTCACCCAAAAAATGAATTCTGTCATGAATTACTCACTCTCTGTTCCAAATCTGTATAAATATCTTGTTCGGTTGAACACAGATAAAGATATTTGGATGAATGCTTGTAAACAGTTCTTGGACCCCATTGACTACCATAATAGGAAAAATTACAATGGTTATCAAAAGTGCCCCAGAACTTGTTGCTGATTAACATTCATCAAAATATCTCATTTTGTGTTTTTCTACTATGGTAGTCAAATGGTTATAATTATCTTCCAAAATAACGTGACATAAAGATTCGCTTTAGTTTCATGCAGTGCCCAATATGGCCAAAAGAGTGCAGCAAAGATTCTTGGAGGATCAGACGGCAATGAACACAGCAGCATTGCACGTGCATTAATGATTATTATAAATATTATGTAATTTTTGTCATTAAATAAATGTTTTGTAAAAAATAAACGTAAATGCATGCCAAATTAGTATTTACATTTGACACATGTAAATAATTGCACTTTATGTAGGCTACTAATACGGGATTTACAATAGGCTTAAACACAAAGCACATCTGCTTTCCAAAGTTGAGAAATTTGACATCAAATGAATGAATGATTTCAAAATTCTAAATTCACTTAGTTCTCCCAATAGCTTACTTCAATCTCACTTCTGCAGTATCACACCTGTCTGTTGATGATGATGATCTGGTTCAGGTGTTTGGTTACAGCAGGATCTTGGGAATAAACATTGCAGATGATGACTCTCCAGTGGCAGGACTGAGCAACTGTGATTTGGAAATTTGGTCACACTTTAGAATAGGGACCAATTCTCACTATTAACTAACTAATGACTTTTGCCTCAATAAACTCCAATTACCGCTTATAACATAGTTTTTAGGTTTAGGTTTTGGGTAGGATTAAGGGATTAAGGCATTTACTGTATATGTGCTTTACATATAGGCCTAATATACAACCACTATACATGTTAATAAGCAAGTAGTAAATGATGAATTTGTGTACATAAAGTGTAACTGGAATAGTGTCTGGGGTATTAAAAATAAAAGAAAGAAAGAAAGAAAAGAAAATTTGGACAAAGGATATTGGTAGTACACATGAGGTATAGTAAATAATGACTAAATGTTTTTTTTGGGGGGGGGAACTAGTCATTTAATCCAGACTGGACAACTGCTTAAATTCAGTCTTCCACATTTTGGCATGTGCTTCATTATCGACCTATTAAATTCATTCAAACAAAACTGAGCATCTGTGCCTGAGGTTCTAATAAAAATGACCATATGCTGAGTATAACCACTGCCCACCGTCCTCATCCCCCATGCGGTCACACATTGGGGGTTTCAGTCTGAGTGGTGACACCGATACATACATCCGAGGAATGAATCAGGATGAATGACTCCTCCCGGGGGAGTCGCCCGGTGAGGGGGCGGGGCTTAACTGGCTTACAGAGGCCTGGGGGCAGAGCAACAGCTGCAGGGAGACAGTGAGTGTGGCTCTCCACTAACCCATGTCCACCTCCCCAGATGGCCCTATCTTCATTTAGCCTCAGATGTTTATTGGCATAACTGGTTTCCTGAAGGGGTGGGGGGGTTGAATAGAATATAACTTATAGAAACACAGATGAACATCATCTATTGTCAGATGCAACACAGAATATGACAATTGATATATTTTGACACACTATTGATCATTTCTTTTTAATATTGGCTTACAAATGGTATCTCCCCAAATGTGGCACACCAGAGATGTTTGGCATTGTCAAACTGCCCCCTTTAGCCCATAAGTGGGCTTTCCAGGTCAGAGATGCCCAAAAACATCAACCCTGTAATGACAAGAGAAGAGAAACAGCATGTCTGCTCATCATCATCTGGTGAGGAGAGAAAAGCTTTTGTTGTGCACCTCTCTAAACCATCAATCTTTACATCAGACCCATCAGCCATCATGGAAACAGCTCTGGGCTGAAAACCATTAACCGGTCTGCTGGGTTGTATTCGTACAATCATGCTGTGAGCCATCCAGCCCCTCGCATAAAGAGGCATTGATAAAAGCAGCGCATTGCACTATTTTGCACAAGTCTTTGTTAGTAAATAGAAGAGAGATGTTCAATACGTGAGTGTAGTGTCTATTATACTTAGCTCAGTCTGAGAATTGACAGAAAGCAGATCATCTGTTCAGTCCCATACACACATGTGAGTGATAACTCTCGCTATTACTCACAACTGAAACATTCCCAAAAACCAAGGAGAAATCCAGCATGTGGAACGCACAGCTCTTCAAAACCCGATTTGTAAATTCTACACGATTTGTCACATGAAAAGATTCGCTTTATGAACAGATGAAAATGTTTAGAACAGGTGAAAGGTTTATTTTGCAAAACAGATAACTATGTTTTTAATAATTTTCAAAAATCATGTTTTATTATGTTATCACGTTTTATTGTGTTAGTTAGCTGTATTTTTGGAGTTATTATGGCTTAATCAAAACAACCCAACTGAAGTTTGATTGATATTATGCACAATAAAAAAAGTTATCTGTTTCTGCAAATGAACTTATTTCATTTCGGTTTTAAACAATAACATTTTGGTTTTTGTTATTAATTGTTATGTTATACGATAAGGTTGTATTTGTTAATGCATTAGCTAACATGAACTAACAATGGACAACACTTCTGAAGGACTTCGAAATTTATGTTCATTTCAGCATTTATTAATACATTTTTAAAATCAAAAGTTTTATCTGTTAACATTAGTTAACATAAGTGAATTAACATAAACAGTTGTATTGACATTAACAAAGAGTAGCAAAGATAAATAAATGTTAGTTAATGCATTTACTAATTAATTACTAATAACTAGTTAATAATATTTAGTTAACAAATTCAACCTCATTGAAAAGTGATACCTTTTCATGGTTAAATGGCTATTTATGATCATTCATGAATACATACATTTTGTGTCTTGCAGTGAAAATCTAATCCATTAAATTCTAAATCTCTGTGTTATATTGAAACTGGCTTAACTTCATGTTTTGCCAAGTTATTATTTCATAAACATTATGTCACAAATGATATTAAATCTATAAGAAGAGCATGCTGGTAAATCTTCTATGCCGCTCTTCTTTATAGCCATAGCACTAAGTGCATTTCTCAGTCCTAAAATCAATACAGAAAACATCCCAGTTTCCTGTTGCTACAGTGGAATAAAGTAAATATTTTTTATGCAAAGTTTTGTGACAGCATGAAGATTACTGTGATGATTTTTTATACATTGCATTCAATACAAATTTAATAAAAGGGATGAGAAAGAGTCAAAGAAATCTTTAAAGAATTTGAAGACGGTTCGCTTTGCGTGTGAGGTTCTGTTTGATTCATGCTGGCGCCCCGCAGGTCCTTCTTTAGTGAAGAGTAACTCTTTCATTAACACATTTTAACAAGGACACGGTGGCAACAGTAGAAGACACTCTACACCAGACATCATGTCTATATTATTAACTCAACAACATTATACATAATACGTCTGTATATGTTGCTTTGGTGAACAGATGTTGTTAAGAAAAATCTATCATTCATCAGATTTCTTTTATGTTAATACTTCATTCATACGAGTTAGGAAAATCCAGTCCATAGGTTTCAATAATAAAACTGATTATTTTAGTGTTTGTTAGACAGTACAGTATATCCCTTTATCTCCTTGAACAGACTCTTATGCCATAGCTTTAGGGAAACAAATCAGTTTGAGTATCTCTGACCTCTCAATGCTCCCGTCACACATGTGAGTGGATGTTGAGTATGTCCACTTATAATGCAGGACAGTCTTCCACTGTGGAACATCTCCAAGTTCAACCCATTATCCTGTAGTTTCTGGCTAAGAGAAGAATAACTCCATTAATACAGTACACATCCCTTCCGCAGCAAAGCTATAGATCTCACACATATATGAAACTGTAAATAATGAAATGGGAAATACTTCTTGTTTTCCATTTGCTGTCTTTCTATAAGGTTGTAAACTGTATCTTAAGTACAAACCTCAGAGGTTGTTGTTGAGAAAACGTTATTGAGGTGGGGTTTAGAAAAACAAAATGGTGACAGTGTACTATACTAATATTAATGAATGTCTGGCTATATGAAAAAGTCTTCAGAGTTCCCAAGTCTTCCGAGTTCCCAAGTCCTCATAGAGTCCCAAGTCTTCGGAGAGTCCCAGGTCTTCAGAGAGTCCCAAGTCTTTGGAGTCCCAGATCTTCTGAGATTCCCAGGTCTTCGGAGATTCCCAAGCCTTTGGATGTTCCCCTTGACCCCGCTCCGCCGCCTGGGCCTTCTCCGAACCCCGCTCCCCTGGACTTTCCCCAAATAATTTTTTTTTTAGGGGGGCGAGGGTGGGACGAAGTGGCCATCTCGACGTCCTGCGGCATGGCCACGAGAGCCAGGGACCGGAAGCGACCCTGGTACGCCGCGGCCATCAGCTCCAGTCTCCCAGTCCAGCGGTGGCCAACTGGTTCCCCTGGGGCCTGGATCCTCCAGGGGTTCCGGAGCGGCCAATGCCCTCATGGCCGCCAAAACCCCTGGATCCTCCATGACCCCCTAAATGGCCAGCGCCCCCATGGCCACCTGAGCTCCCGGATCCTCCTTGGTCCCCATGATCCCTGTGCTGGCAGCACTGCCCTTTCTGTCTCATCTTGTCCCATGTGTCTTGTGCACTAGCTTTCAGGACGCCCACCCCCATTTAAACCAGTAAAATTCCCATTATAACTATTAAATTCTGAATTTTTCTGCTGGTTTATTTAAAATATATTTTTTTAAAAAGTGTTTTCATCTATTGCTAGATGCACCATAGAATACAAGTGACATGTTGTTGGCTATATGAAAAAATGAAGACAAATCATAAAAATGACATGAAGCAATCTACATGAAAAAACTATATGCTGAATACTTTACTGTTTACTATAGTAAACTGTAGCATAGGCCTGCTGTAATATATAACAGTATTACTTTACTTTTTTAATGTACACTAGTATTTTGTAGTATTAACTATAGTAATTTATTAAACTATAGTAAATACTAGTGTATAACTATGCAGCATTTCCATCTACACAGCAATATTTTTCTAAATGTGAAACAAAAACGTCCAGTAGTCACTGAATCATTTAACCAATTCATTCAAAAGGCACTTTTCACAAGAACGATGCAGGTGTCTTTATAAATGACTCAACTGACTCGTTCAAGACACGGATTCATTCAGGAACTAAACAGACTTTAAAAAGCAGAAACGTAAGTGTTCAAATGAATATTAACGCACTTCCCTTTTTAAAATAGATTGGCTGTACGTATTTTGAAGCTTAGCATTGTAATGGTAACGTAACACTACACCTTGCAACCTACTTTATACTTTGTTTAGCTGGGTATTACAATACTTCCGTGCACATTTCCAAGTAAAACAGCATTTGTGGGGAAAATTGTGGGGAATTTTCATATTAATTCAAAGGTGATTGTACTGTATAGTAAACTATATTCTCTGTCTGACAGGTGGTGGGAAGAACAGGGTTGAAAAATGAGAAAGCTTTTTAAATACAAATGAATCACTCATTATAAGTACATAAACAACACTATAAATTATAATACTATAATACTAATATACTGTTATGAATACTAAAATTGTCTCATCACTGTAAAAAACAACAATATGATTTACTTAATTTTTTTGTGTAAAATTTGTAAAGTTTTTTACACAGTTTTAAAATAAATATTACTACATTTTTGTGTCAAATTTTCACAAAAAAATACTAGTTGTTTTTGACAGTATTTTAGATCCAGATTCTGCAGTGTGCCAACACTTGTCCACAGTGCTGTAAAATGATGGCTTTGGTTGTGTTGTGAGATCCTGGGCTTTGATCTGTCATACAGGTGTTCTGCTGCACAGATCTGACAGCTAAAGTGGTTTTGATGACAGAAGCATAACTGGTCAGATCAGTTGTATAAACATGACTCAGTTTTTGCAAGACAAATTTTGCTATTCACGTTTGTTTGGATTGGTTTAATAATTAACAAGTTATTTTTTTATTTTGTTACTTCAAATATTTACCCACAGGTTATTAACATTGTTGTAAAGTTCATACTATAGGTATAATATATCAAATAAGATTAAAGGTCATCATAATTAAATGAACCTGAATAAACAAATCCCATCTGGTGTTTCATGTTATTAGCCATTTTCCAAGCCTCATTCCCTAGTAAAAGTTTAGATTTTGTTGGTTAAGTAAAAGAATTGACAAAAGTGTCATATGCCACCTACAGTTGCAGTCATAAATCACTCAATGCATGACATTGACGGGTCACTGCTAATACGTTGTGATTTATTGTAGAAACAGCTCAACCTCAGTGCTTCTGGGATTTGACAAACAGAGTTTTAAAACCCAGAGTAAGACCTGGTGTATGTGCCTGGTGCTGGTTCGGAAACATTTAACAGCTGGGAGAGCCTCAGGGGGGTTCTGGTTCATTTAAAAAGCAGTTACATATTAAATTCCACTGAAGGAGGTAAGCACAGCTGCTCAGTAGCATGTTAGATGGACACCCATTGTTGCAAACCCATGACTTCTTATGGAAGTTAGCTAGTTTCCCCTTTGTACTCATATTTATAATATTTCAAGATATGATGGTGTGCATATAAATAAATAGTTGGATTTTAGCAACATGGCCCCTCCTATAACTTTTCATTATCATACCTTTGCATTCTAAAGATTGTATATTAGGCCCCATCTCTCATCCTTTATCAGTGAGTCGCATTTTACTGGAAATATGAGCTCAACAGTCAACTTATGCCCTTGCACATGCTTACATTAAACTATATGACCCAAGTACAGTATGCTGTACAGACTCAAAGCAGACCCATCTGTTTAACTTAACAGTAACACAGTATATAGACGGTTTTAAAGCAACAACATAAACATTGCATGCGTGCCTTTGTGGTCCAAACTTAACTTCCGGTACACATCCACAAAGAATAGAGTCCCTGCAGATTATTTCTGATAAAAAGCAAAAGAAATAACAAGTAGATGACATTAGCTAGCAAGTTAAAAGTAGGAATATAAATAGTTGTATTATTAGCCACTAGCCAACGCACACAGACCGGAAGACATGTTTCTATAAATCTCAAAGTGTGTGTGGAAAATAGCGAACACATATACGTAACTTTTATACCCAATGTTGGTGTTAATGAGAACCTTTTGAGTAGCCGAAATGATTTAAAGGATTTGACTTTTGCTAGAATATCAAAAACAAGGGACAAATCATCTACATTTTTTCTCTGACTTTACTGTTTCCGTATGCACAGCTTTTTCCTTGTAAATTTCATGTGGTTTTAAGAGAAACAATGTCCACAAGCCATGATAGTTGATCTGGGTTTTGCTTTCCACATAAATCAAGTAAACGTGATAGCCCTCTAACCAAATGATGCACTTTATCATGTTATTATCATAATCAAAGACCACCGATAGAATCTTCCATTGGGCACATTTTTGAACATCTCATCATCTTTAATGTTTGTTGTCCCCCATACTTTCCAACTGTACCATGGAAACCAGGGAGATATTCACTGTCTTCACTTTGTCCTTTTTTGGAAGACCACAAGCTCCTTCATGGACTTATCTCGAATGTAGGATGAATGGCTTGATGGGCTAAAGCTCAGGTGCCTTTGTGTCTGGGGGCCATTAAAAACAGAGAAAATGAGAAAACCGTCACATTACTTACACTCCACACTGTGAATTATATGAAAAATCATTGAACATTTGCTTTGTACCGTACCATAACCAAAAGCCTGTATTTGGTAACAGTATTCATTTATCCCAATGTTACATCCCCAGTAAAACAACTACTCTGTGGCTAACTTCAGAATGAAGCTTCAGATGATAACCTTCACTCTTTAATTCAATATGGTTAAAGAAGAGGCAGAGCAGCAGGAAGTGAAGCGCTAATAAACCAAGATAATCTTATTGCTAAGAAACAGCCAGGCAAATAAGAGCAATATAACTCAATAAGTAATGACAAAAAGAGCTCGTTCTCTGTTTTCTTTGCTAAAGTTTGGTTCTCAGTACGCTCCTTGTTATGAAGATTAAGCACAGAAAGATGTAAACAATGACTTTGTGTGGTTCCCAACAAAAATGCATTGCATGTCTTTTTTTAATAGGTCATGAACAGGAGAAAACAATGTTAAATGCAACTAACTAATACGTAAATAACATTGGCATTCATTCAAACTAAACAACATTTAATGAGATCACCTGAAAATGACAAACATGGTTTCTATTGTTTTGTGTGGTGAATTATTGGCAGTTAATTCCACAAAACTGTAAAGATTCAGGAGACATATTTTCCTGTTCAGCCCAACAACAAAAACATGCATGTGCGCTTTTGTGACCCAAACTTAACTTCTGGCACATCCGCAAAGAATAGAGTCCCTGCAGATTATTTCTGATAACAAGCAAAAAAAAAGAACAAGTAAATGACATTAGCTAGCAAGTGAAAAGTATGTCCAGTCAGTATTATTTTGGGTTACCAGTAAAAGAACTGTCTCTTGGCTAAACTTAAATGCGACAAAGTTACACAACCCATTTAAAATTGGTTTATTTAATACAATTATTATACAATAAAATATTAATATACATTAAATAAAATATAAATTGTCATATTAGCCAGACCAATCAACAAACACGGACTGGAAGTTAACTTCGGGCCAGTTTATTTCAAAGGAAATTTTCTACAGTTCCTATAGACATTTTACTTTAAATTGACACTTACATAATATAGTATATTACAATATATTTTGCATAAAAATTCTGTTTTAATACTGCACTCTCCAAAACATAAAAAAATGTTTTATTGCAACCTGTGCTGCAGTTGTCCTTTTCTATCTGACTCATCTTCTGCTAATCTCAGCTGCCCTGAGGAATTTCTCTCTCTATAAAATGCTAATATTTCAACAGATTTGGATGAACACACTCCTGTTAAGACTAGACTTCCCTCCACTCACTCCTCGCCCAAACCCCAGAAGTCAGCACAACGTTTTAAAAGAAGAGTCATTTTGAGCTCTTACAAGAAAACAGGCTGCTTTGTGGATTTTATAACCTTCACTCATCACATTAGATTTTAACTGCCCTAAAAACACATCTTCCATTATTCATAGCTGTATATATAACACAAACTCATACCGCCCTGATCCACTCCTCCTGCAGGATTTCTTAAATTGCAAATAAGCTATGAGCTATACTGGATTGTGCATAACTATTAAATATAATAACCTTAGTTATAATTACTAATATGGTAAAACTGTGGTAACATTAGGAGTCAAAGCATCATTTTTCAAGTTAATTTTTAATGCATTATGAGCAACATTACTGTTATTTAAATGCACTCTCAAACGTTGGTGAAACACTAAGCAGTATGAGTGCATTTGTGTCAGTGCATTCTTACTAAGCACTTACTAAGTGAAAGGTCTGACTTTCTTTTTGTGCACAAACCTCCAGTAACAATAAACAAAGACATATTTAAGCAGTGTTCTGTCCATGTTTATGGATGAATTCATGGGTGGGTGTATGTGTGTGGCATACGCCATGTGTTCTCTTTTGTCTGAATTACCCGTCAACAAACCACCCCTTGTGTAAAGCCACGTGCCTGGGTGCAGGTGAGGGTTCATGGATGCAAAGTGTGTGTGTGTAGTGTTTGGTTAATTATGTCGGTATAGGGTTACGGCAGCCAATCAGACGAGTGCTTTTTCTTTTCTCTCCACAGCTCATGTTTGTTAATGAAAAGAAAGGCGAGACTCCGTTGGGAGTCGTAATTGTTTCCGCTGGTGAAAGTGTGGTGGCCGGACAGCTGGGATTATCCCAAACCAGCACGGCACATCACACTATTGAGATCAGTAGGGAGACCGGGGCTGGTTTGTCACAATGGTAAACCAAATACTCCAAATGTTTTTCTCCAGCCGTGGTTTGTTGGTTTCAAAACTTAAAATATTTAATTAAATCTAAAATTAAAATACTTTTGTCTGTTCTACCATCAATTATAAACAATAAAACCACATTGACATTGACATACATTGGCAAAGAGCAACCAGATTTTAACCAGAAGGACCAAGGGCATCTTTAATAAATGTTCATTAAAAATCACAAATGTATTGGACGTTAAAAATTAAACAACGGAAATTGTTTGGCTACAGATGTAACAATTGTGTTTACTGGAAATGTGGCTGGAAATTAAAAACCTATAATAGCCTCAACCACAGTCTCCCCTACAATACCACAACACAAAGTCTGCAGACAGCACCTGCTCACAGTGTGTTTCATTATTGTTCTTATGGCATTCTAAACTTTAGTGTCTTCATTAGCAAAAAATGTGTTTGTTCTCTTAGTCAATAGTAAAGATATTTATTCACAAAACCATACTTTAGGATGCTATATAGGATGATTTATGTATAAACAGTAAGGCATCAAAAATGACTTTACATGGGTTTTCACAGGCAGGGTCACAATTATTGTAAGTGTGTAAGTGTACTGAAGTGTACCATACCAAGACGATTCTGACTTACATCTGATGATGCTTTATAAACAGCCATATTTGTGTATTTATTTTCAGGTATTACAGCACATCTACAGTATACTGTATCTAGCCTCCCTGAAAACTTCCATTAGGCGCTTTAGTTGAGTTCATTTAAAATGACTCATTTAAACTTTCAGCACTGTTTTAATCTTTAATAAACAAGAGTTTATTAGCACAGTTTATGCCTCTTTTCTCTATTTCTAGGCTTGTAACCATGGCAACAGGGCCAAAAAGGAAATGTTTTTAAGAGATACGCAAAGAAACATTAAGAGACTATTTAAAGGATCATTTTGTGATTAGGTCTTTTTTGTTTTATTCTGTCAACTAACAGTATTTCTTCCCAATTTTGAATAAAAATATTATATTTGCATTTATATAGTAAGAATGAGAACCGAAGAAACAGGTCAAAATAAAAGAAAAGATGCTCTGTATTTTTCAGACCTCAAATACTGCAAAGAAAACAAGTTCATATTAAATTTTAATACAACAGAAATATTTGTACATGTATTTAGGAAGTTACAAACTGGTTTTTATGTGATAAACTGGATTTTTATCACAGTTTTCATGTGTCTTGTCATGCTGTCAGTCTTTTACATTGCTGTTGGATGACTTCATGTCACTTCTGAGGATTGATTTTGTTCAAATTCAACAGACACTGGACTGAAATGACCACAAAACATCTAGAAATTCTTATTAAATGAAAATTTTGAAAGATCTCTTAATGTTTTCTACGGCTGTATATTTACTATTGTATCACAAAATGCTTTGTTCAAATCTATATCCAGCCACAGCTGAAGCTATTTCAGTCATAGCCTTCAGATAAAATGCATTGCACATACTTTAAGCTTTATATATTTTCACAGTAATTCAGTGTTTAACTGCTTACAGAATTGGATGAGGAGTTTTTTTAATAAGGCTTGAGAAAGATCCTAGCATGGCAATAAACCATGAGCCTTTCGGCCCTGCCAGACCTTGTGAGATATTGTCCTGCTCAACTTGACCATAACAATGGGCCTGTGTGACTGTTTGAATGTCCTATTCTCTGAGTGGTGTGGTTCACTTGGACTGGACAATGGCTTCACTTTGCATCATTCATTGCCAGAGGCCCTGCATGTCACCAGGCCACTCCTGTTTGCTGCATTCTGTACCAATCGTACAGCATCCACACACCTTCAGCACTTTGGATCGAGGGCCTTTGACTCTGTAGCTGTTTTCAGCTACGCTAAAATGAATAAAGAAAACAAGCTGTTTGCTTGTAATATGAGCGCTTACTGTCGTTACATCACATACTTACCGATATGATCCTGTTTCTGGTTGTACCCTCAAGATGTCCTTCATCTCGGCTCAGAGAAGATTTTGTGTATTGTATTGTGACTGTAATTACTTCAGAGTTCTGACTTCTTGCTTTTCAGTTGTCTCTGCATTAAAGGGGTAGTTCAACCAAAAATGACCTTATGTCGTTCAAAGCTGACTCTTTCTTCTGTGAAACACAAAAGAAGATATTTTGAGAAATGTCACAGTTGATTTTGTCCATACAATGTAAGTAAATGGGGGCCAATGTTGTTTGGTCACCAACATTCTTCAAAATATCTTCAGTTGTGTTAAAGTCATACAGGTTTGGAATAACATGAGGATGAATGTGAAGTAATATGGTCTTTACTCCAAGCCTCAGAGCCATACGGTCTTTCTACTCTTGGAGGCCCCTTGACCTTCTTTATTCCTCCAGGGTCAAGGAGCAGGTCATCCTCCGGGTTTTCTTGAATAGTTCTGGTTTTCCTAATTCATTGAGGGTTGCCGGTGCATTCCACAACTTTGCTCCCAGGATATTGAGAAGCTTGCGTCTGGAGGGTTTGTGTTTTATTAACACTTGCTGAGACCTCAAAATGAAAGGGGGGGCTTCGTTCTGTTAGCTGATGCCCTAAAACACAAGATTTCACCCAAATGCCTTCTGCTTGGATTTTGTTTTATTGTTTCATGTCATTTTGCAAAATGTTAAAGCCTCACATTGAAGCATCTGGTGGTCTTGTACAAGGGGTCAACATTGAAATGCCATTTCATATCCTTAAAACAAATTAGCAAATCTCCGAATTCAGTCATTCTGGTAAAGTAAACATTTTAGTAACATTAAACCAAGTGCCCCACATTCCTTAGAAATTGGTGCACTTTTTAAATTGCTGCCATATACTTTTTTGTCCCGTGAAACAGGGTGTTTCAACTGTACAACCTTGTATTTTCTTTTCCAAATTCTTCAGTCAGATAAACGCAACCGTTTACAGCAACCAGATTTCCTTATTTGACAGTTTCCGGCTGTTGACCTCTCTAAAGGAGTCTTCCCATAGGATGATTTCATAGAGTTGTGTCCAGCGGTGTCTATGTTTAGGCCTGTGGTTTTAGTGGCAATGTGTTTTCTCTGCACAGTGTAATCTGAGTGTCGCAATCTAACTGTAGGGAGGAAAATAGAAATGGTGCTTCCTACGCTGCTGGGGCTAGTCAGATAAAACAAAACTAACAGCCAAAACAAACTGAAGCATCATCCCCCCTCGTGCCTCTGTGAGGAGGTGAAGTGTGGCATTCTATAAATTTGAGAATTGGGTCAAAGGATGAGCATGTTTTTCTACACAGGTATGATTTACGCAGACAGCCTGCTGGCGACACCTGAGTTGTAAAGTTACTCACATTCCTTTGATAATCAGCTCCTTCAGTTGGGTTTTTACGTGAGGTAAGAGCGTTGCTTTTTTGCCGTTTGTTCCTTTATGCAGTTTTCTTTGCAGTGTAGATGAAAAACAGCAAGGATTTACACTTCAGAGACCATGTTTGCCACACATGTTCATTTTTTATGTGAACTGGAGCCAAAATCACTGAAAAGTCGATATTAAAGGAGTAGTACACCCAAAATTAAAAAGGACAAAGAACACTAAAAAAATGATGTCCATATATGACACATGTGCTGTAAGCCTTCTGAAGTCATATACAGTAATAGCTTTGTGCAATGAACTAGCTGAGATTTAAAGGTGCTTTTTACAGAAATGCAATATAATATACATAAATGTATTCAGAGGTGTATAAAGACCTTATGAACTGATACGTTTTCATTACCTTGGAATGAGCTATTTCTATCTACATACAGCGCGGAATTTTTCATGCTGTTTCTACTGTATCCCTAAATGGACAAACTGCTTGCATTTCGTAAATACGACGTCTCCTTCTGCAAAGAAGTGAAAATGTGACGACATCTTTGTCCTGTGTCAGCCACCGTAGTGCTTCAAAGGGGAGGGGCTATTGGACATGATGATGCTCAGTTTAAAATAAATTCAAACATCATCAACAGCATCATATTTGAGTTGTACACATGTGTTGTCCTTAACCGAACACATCTCTGTGTTATTTCTGGGACAAAACATTTTATGTTTCTATTTCACACAAAATCAACACAAAAATATAACACATAATGTGTTACATAGCATAAAACAAACAGTGTGTTAAATTTAACACATCCTTTTTACGAATGTGAGCTGCCACAGAGGTGAAAATGATCATGAATTTATCATTTACTATACTTTTATGCTGACTTTGCCTCCATTTCAGAAAGTTTGAAAGCTCCAGTCACCATTTACTGTAATCACTTACAAAGAAGCAACGTGATTTAAAATATCTAAAGTTAACAATAACATAAAAAATAAAATATAAAATTTTGTGTTTCAAGAATGAAAATTATAGGCTTGAAATGAAAGGAGTTAATGATCAAAAAAGTGCTTTAGGATCATCATCTTCTCTGGCATACAGGCATAGATTTCTCTTTTAACACAATGTTGTTTGTACATGTTCGATCCTGCGCTGTCAGCGCTTATTCCATGATGTGACTTAATTTGGATCCAGAGATGAGCTGAATCTCCAGGTGTGCTTAAAGTGGGTGGGAAACAATAGCATGGGGAAAATCCAGTAGAAAATGAAAACTTACAGACATTCATAGACTATACGTGAGTAAGATCTGGAGTGCCATTGGTAGATGGTTCTATACAGAAGTCTATGTATCCGAGAAGCTTTTAAAAGCTTTGTGAAAAATATTAAAATTCTTAACTTGATTGATGCTTATAGCCCCAGGTGTACTGCACAGTTAATGATGATAATACAGAAGTAATAATAATGTTTTCTTAAATTCTGGAGTGCTTTTGGGGTTAAATTAAAATAGTAAGAGCTCCCTGAGGCAGACAAGAGGGACTTTTTAGAGATAGAAGCTTAGCAGGGTCAAAAGAGAGCTCATAAATTGTCATTATGTCTCTTTAACTGAACGAATGTTTTATGGTGAAGTGGAAAATGTGGGCAATGTTTCCAATCTTAAGTCTACTTGAAAAGGATGTTCTCTTAACATTTGTGAAGTCTCCCTCGTAAAGCCTAAATGTGGTTTTAGTTAAGTCTCTCTAACAAGCTGATGTGACTTGCATAAATATTCAGACCTTTACATAAATCCTTAAATGTTTTTCAAACCTGTATGACTTTCTTGCTTCTGCAGAACTGAAAGAAGATAACCAAATGTTGATAACCAAACAACATTGGCCCCATTGACTTCCATTGTATAGACACATGTGCATGTACCTGACCCGGTGATGGGTCCCAACTCAATTTCTTCATGCCTACGTGGACACAAAAGTTGTGTGCCTTTTTCTTAACTTCTAATACAGATGCAGAACTGGGTTGCTTCTGACCTGGAATCTGGGCTGAAAAGAATTCATTGCCGTTGTCCCCTGGAGTGTCAGCACCGGCTGTTCTAGTTCTTCAAAATAAGGGCATTTTCTGAGGTCTCAGTCGAAGCATCTGCGATGCAAGTTTTTAGAATTAGGACTTTGAAGGACGAGCTCTTCAGCATGTTTGTGCATTAAAACAGACTGCAACGTGTTTCCACATTTGCATGTTTTTCAGGGTCTGTTCAATGTTTTTGCCAAATCCTGCTTTTGTTTAATCCTCTTCCTCCCACAGTGGTTAGTCCTTTTCTAATTAAATGAACATAAGTGAAGTCTTGTGATGCACTTGTGTGTTTAGGGCTTTGGGGGCCAACCCCTTGCTTTCTGCCCAATGACAAGCAATGACCTATTTTTCTCAATCTCTAAACAGCACTGCTGCCAGCAGACAGTAGAGGAGCATTCGCTATACTGTGTATCGTTTAAATACATAGTCATCATAAAAGGTGCTTCAAAAGGTTCTTCGATGCCATAAGGCGCTTTCTAACTGAAAGTTCAAGAACAGTATTCCGGAACAGGTAAAGAGGGCTGTCGTTTGTGAACTACGTTTTCCCTCAGACCGATTACATTTGCACTGGCAAAACAAACTATTTAGTGACGTAAGCCAATCGACAGCAACGTCATTTAAGCGCTACAAACAACAATAGAAGTTCGGCCAATCAGCATTTGCTCACACCGTGTCTACACCAGACTCGACCGGCACGCCATATCCAGTGTGGACAAAATGGAAAATTATAATGGGTTCTAATGCGTTCTATTGTCTTTTGTCGTGTCATGTTGTGTCGCACCGCACCGCGTCCAGTGTAGACACGGTGTTAGGTCATGGATCGTTCCTGTCCTGATGGTTTAGACCCTGCCTCAGAGAACGAGCTAAAGTGTTCCTCCAAAAAGGTTCTCGGGAACGAGAATTCCAGCCGGTTCCTGCGGTGCGAACACAACAAAAAGCAGGTATTTCCAGCAAATCATCCCGGAATTAAGCGTTCCTGCAGTACGAAAGGCCCTATAGAAGAACCTTTAACATCTGAAGAAACTTTCTGTTTCACAAAAGGTTCTTTGTGGTGATAAAAGGTTCTTTAGATTATGAAAAGGTAAGAAAGAGATGTTCCTAAAAGATCCTTTGACTGAAGGGTTCTTTGTGGAACCAAAAATGGTTCTTCTTTGGCATCGCTCTGAAGAACCTTTTAAGCACCTTTATTTGTAAGAGTGTACTTGCAGTTCTGTGTTGGAAGCTTTTTATTTATTTATTTATATGTTTTTGTTCTTTTTGGACATGTGTGGCATAAGCTGTGGTATAAGTCGTCATCCATTTCAATTGTATAGAAACATTTTTCACATATTTTGCCCAAGATAAAACTTTGCATTGCCAATGTAAAAATTCCTAACTAATTCCTAAACTATTTAAAAAACTATTTTGCTTCAAAATTGTTAACTCAAATTGGCTTCACAAGTCACTTGAATTAAAAATATATTAAACTGACTTTAAAAATCTACTTGAATTTTGTACTTCACAAACATTTTAATATAAAAAAGTTGAAATCGGTTGAAATGATTTGAAATAATAGAACATGTGATAACATGATTTACTTAGCACATCATATTTTTTGTCAGATCAACACAAGGAAGAGCAAATGATGACATAAATGTAATATTGGCCTTCCTGTTCCTATTAAAAACTGGATTGTCTTTAATAAGGGGAAGCCATACTTTAAATGGGCGGTGCTTCAATTATCATCAGCTTACTGCTACACAGAGAGACTAAAGGTAACACGTTTTTGTTGGCTTTTCAACCCTGTAAATCTCACTAGGACTCTTCTAAAGGTCTTGATTTGTCTACCTGGCTTTGTCTAGCAGGTCTGGTCTGGTTCCCCTTGAGCATGCAGGGATTCTGTGTGTTAGAACATGACCTACTTTGATTCATGTTTTAAGATGCATACCATAAGACAACAAAACGTCCTGTTTCTCACAAACAGACAAACAGGCCGTCTTGTTCAGGCATGTTAAAATGACAGAGGTTGATTCCCTCCTGCTGTGCTTTGCTCTTTTGCCAAGTTCAGTCCACAGGAGGTCTTGTGTGAGCTGCTTGTGTAAATGCATGGGGAAAATATACTTAAACCTATAGATAGACAGACTGATAGACTATAAAGTTGGCGTTCATGCAAAATATTACACTACTGTTGCATGTTGTTTTTCATTTTGGGATATTTGCAAATGTTATCTCTCTAAACTTTAAATGCACTTTCAAAACTGCCATTGCCAAACCTGTTTTTGGCTTTGTTTGAATACTGCACCATGAGACAGTCATCAGGTCACTTTTTTAGTCTGTTTACTGGTATTATACAATGTTTCATTACTAACTGGAGGTTAATCTACTTACTCAGCTAGTGGGCGGAGCTAGCTGGGTTGCTCACTTGTGTTTCACCTGGCATTACCACCCCACCTGTTACTAAATCTTTTGCAAATTGTCCCTGTGTTGTGCTGCTTTCAAGATCTTATTGCGTTCAAAGGTGTGGCGCTTATTTAATTCACGTGTGTTTTGACTTAACCGTATGCAGCCGGGCAGGTTTACACGTAATGCGTAAGAGGATAACCGGATTTAGCAGCACTTCGTGAGTCAGCAGTGGCCAGTGTGTCTAGATTTGTTTCCTTTCCCCCAACCATCACGTGGTGGTTATATCTTTAGCTCTACTGTGTCTCTTGGCACTCATAACAATGCACAATCAGAAACATGCGGGTCTGCTTTGAGATGGGAAATGTGATGCTTACAGATGCCTTCATCAGACGCATGCGGCTGGTTCGAAGTTAACTTCCAGTCTGTGTTTATTGATCGTTCTGGATAGTGGCTAATGATATAATATAAATTTATATTAATATTTTATTTTATAATAATTTTAGTAAGTAAATAATTTGTTGAATGGGTCGTGTAACTTTGTCACATATAAGTTTAGCCAAGTAACGGTTCTTCAACTGGTAACCCCCAAAAATACTGGCTAGAGATACTTTTAACTTGCTAGCTAATGTCATTTACTTGTTATTTGCTTGTTATCATACATAATCTGCAAGGATGTTAAGTTTGGGCCACATCTGAAACCATCTATAAACGTAGACTTTTGCTATCCGAGCTAGCCTAGCTTGCAAAAGCATCCACCCATTCAGATGTGGCCCCTCATATTTCTTAGCCACGTGTCAAAGCCGTTTTCTTCCATGTCATGAATTATTTCACCTAGGGCACAGAGTGATCCAGAACTGCCATTAGCGGAAAAAGCAAAAATGGGTTCACGGCGCCCTTGTCTTGGACATTTCAGGCTTTATGAAAAATGCAGGCCACTGTGGGGAATACCGATATAGATGTTTCACATGGATAGGTTTTCGTAATGTGATCATGCCTCTGATCCCCTCATCGGTGCGGCCTTTTATCGGCTCAAAGCGTGGGCAGAGTCATCGTGTGGATAACGCAGCATGACCGAGCCGTTAACAGGCCGTTCCCAGCACGCCGTGTGGGAAAGAGATCTCACAGGGTGCGTGAGATCAGCACGGTAAATGTTCCGTGGACACCACATCTGGGATCAACAAGTTAAACCGGAGTTGTTAACCTTCAAATTCCAGTAATCTGGCGTAAGCATTGTGCTGGCTTTTCCAACAGCTGTAGTCCTGCCCCAAACTGTTACAAGTTCCCTAATTTAGTTGCATTCGAGTGTAATGTCTTCTGAAAGTTCATCATTAACCCAGAACTGTTCTAAACTTAGACCTTGACTGATTCTCCGGGGTAATGATGATAATGCTAAGAGCTCTCCAGATAGCAGACTCAAGCTTGGGTCAACATCATGGCTTTGGAATGTGCAATGGAAAATGCACCCTACAGTAAATGCCTGTCGTCTTGTAAACCAAAGCTGCTGTAACCAGAAGGGAAGAGAGGTTGATGCGAGTGTCCATTCTGCCAAATGAATAAATGTAAATGTCCACAAGAAAAATGTCAGGGGTGTACAATCCCAGTTATTCTGTTTGTCTTGGGCATATATTGTATGGCATATTGCACTACGGTGTGGTTTATTTACACCTCCTTTCTCAGACGTCCCAACCCTTCATACTTAATTTGGCATGATTGTATTATTTGTATTAAACTCATCACTCCCTTTTCTATTTTATATCAAAGGCATTTGTGCAGAATGCACCACCCCGCTGCGAGTCAACTTTAATTGATGGAGAAACCCAATAGACTTAAGTCAAACATATACGTTTGAAGGATGAAAGTTCAGTTCCCATTCAAGCTCTTCTCTCACTCCTCCTGACATATGTGGTGGATCAAGTTAAGAAACTTTTCTATGGTTTTGGTAAGTGAGACAAGTAGTGCTAGAGAACAGAAGATTACAGGACTGTGAATGGTCTGTGAGATGCAGATCGGATAATGCCATTGTTAATTAGAAGGTGGTGATGGTGGGCACATCCCTTCTCCAAATATTTAATTTGTGATATAAAGGGGTCCAAAACAGGGACTGTGGTTTCTGTGGAAAAAGCACATCTGAAATTTGTCATGCATGTGAAGATGTGGCTTTTGTGTGTGAGTGTAATTGGCAGGCTGAAGCAGCAATGTGCTCATACAGCTTTTCTCGAAATCAGATTGGGTGGAAACAAAAATATGTATTTGTGAAGGAATTATGGGCATTATTATGGGTTAGATGATACCTATAAAGATATAATTAGTCAGAAAATCTTTATTGTCATGGAATACATAAGGGTACTAACTATAAATATCGCCGCTGTTCTTCTCAAACCTTGTATCTCCATATTTTTTGTTGTTGTCATAAATCATAATTATTAGTAACCCTTTCTGTTTGTTGCTGGGTTTTGCAAATATCTAATTAATAAAACGTATTAAAAAGTGCTTGTCAACCTTCACAACACAGTTTTTGATCATTTAAGAGTAACGCAATTTCAATCCTCCATTTGTATGTACTGTACATGTGGCAGAATTGACAATAAAGCTGACTTTGACTTGACTTTGACTTTGAAAAAGTACAGTATTTTTACATTTTCTAAAAAACAAGGAATTTGGACATACAAGGTTTTGGAAGGACATTGATATTATAATCAAATTTACATCGTCAGTTCCAGGTTGTCCATAAAACTTGCAAAATAAAAATTGTTGTTTTATTTTACAGAATTTTCACGTTTGAAAATACAGTAAAGTATGTAAAATAGAAATAGACTAAATTTACAAGTTGGGATTAATATAACATGAAAAACTTGTAATTTTCCCTTGGCCCCAGCTGCCGGAATGCTAAAATGTTAAAAAAAACAATTGCAACAGCATTAACAGCATTGTGTGTCAAGTATACCAAATATCTACAATGTGAATTGTACAAAACCATATGATTACTAGAAAAAGCAGTACTGAAGCCCCTTCCCTAACCCCACCCCTAAACCTTACTATCACTGGCATGAAAGCAAATCGCACTAAAATGTAAGAATGGATCAAATATAAATTCATACGAATTAGCCACCTCATAACATACAAATTCACATGAGATTGTGTTGCATCAAGACATTGCATTGATTTCTTTCATCTTGTAAATACAACATCATTTAAAATGTATATTCCACTTTATTTAATGTTACACTCAACGCTCCCAAGGGATAACCAAATAGAGCGAAAAACGTTTGCACACAGCTCCATCAGATAAGTTTGATTCAGCTCACTTACAGGCAGAAACAACCCCATAAAAGAGAAACTAAATGAGTTCTCTGTGTCTGCACAGCTGCAGCCCAGACGTGGCATTGTCCTGTAGGCGTTCAGGGTGTTCGGGAGATATCTATCTCTGAAAGAGATTTAGATCTCGTTCCGTCTTTGACAGCATCTCTCCAAGCGGTACATTGGCAGAACATGCCACAAAGCTTGGCAGCGATTTCTTCATCATAGGAACTAAGGATGAATGAACCCTTCGGCTACAGTAAATTAAGCATGGTGCATGTGCCTATTTTTAGTTTGCCTACCTGTCAAACGTTTTTAGTAAGGTTTAAAAAAAAACCCAGTTCTGTTTCAGTACGCTACATGGATTTTAGGAACTTTTTCCATTTTCAGGGCATTGTGACTTTTAAAAGATTAGTTACTATAATAAAAATAATCTGTCAGCATGTCTTTTTGTTGTGTGACAAACTTGCATGAATTTATTTCTTCTGCAGAACACAAAAGAAGATATTTTGAAGAACATTGGTAACCAAACAACATTGGACCCCATTGACTTTTATTGTATGGGCACAAAACCCCTGGAACATTTCTCAAAATATCTTCTTTTGTATTCTGCAGGGGAAAGAAAGTCATATTTGAATGACATGACAGTAAATAAATGGTTTAAAAAAAATTGGGGTGAACTATCCTTTTGAAGGGCAGTGATTTTCCTGCGTAACATGCTATGATGGTGGCAGTCCTTTGGCTTGAGCAGACTCCAGGGATCCTTGTTGTTTCCAATCATCTTTTATGAGGCACAATGATCTCATCATCACTATCTTTATGGGACTGCAATCCAGCTGTTGTTTGATGTAATCATGATGATATGTTCTGTGGTCATTGATGACAATGTAGTCAACAAAGCTGGTCGCATAAAGTTTGTTTGCAATGACAGCCGCCTCAGGGTGTAGGCCTTGCCTCATCATCACACATGGATGGGGCTTGAGGCATGACCAGACCTGCAAAAACATCAAGTACAAGTTGCCTTTTTTGAAAGGTGGAATTAAGCAGATAAATATATAAAGTAAAAATCAATCAAATGGTAATGAAGGGTCTGGCTTAAACCCCTATTAGATAGGCTACCAGCCATAGAACCCACCCTCTGCTCCTCACAGCCCTATAAGCTCTTCTTACATCTATACCTCACTCTTTCTTGTGGCTACTTTCAAGGGAATGAGGCTCATGTGTTTCTGCAGCTGCTGTTGGTGCTTTTCAGAAAGAAGCATAGAGAGCAAAGCAGAACAGATGCCTGCCATGAAACTATTTGCTTGATCAAACAGGTGAAGCGAGTCTAACTTTAAGTTATTAGTCAGGCATTATCAAGTGACAAATAAACCGAATAAATGAGTTAATATGCTACCGTGTCTGAGACTATCAGTCATTGGCATCCTGCCTAACATCTTTTATGTTCCAAGGAAGAAAAGAGGTCATACAAGTTTGGAACAACAAACATTAACTTCTTATCAATTGATGGAGGTGTATCACACTTTCTTCACTGTGATTAAGCTGTTATCGGTTATTAATTGAGATGATGGAGAGGTTTCTTCAGATTTCCACGAGCTCCACAGGAGGGTGGCTTCAGTGTTTTGTTCCTTGCCTTCAGTTAGTCTGTCTGCAGCTGCCACACAATGACTTGTGCCAAACACAAATAATAGCCATTATACCCCCTACTATTAGATTTTTATCAATTTGCTATTTAAGCCATTAATCCAATTTTCTGCTGCTTGAGAAAAATCTTGTTCAAGCTTTAGCAATAAACTGTAAAGTGGAAGCATTTGTGGAACTTTTTTCTAACAAAAGGGTAGGCCTAAATGTTTGAAGAATAAAGTCAAGGTGCTCTATTTTATCATATTACCTTTGAGCTCTGTTTTACATGAAATCGCTTTCGAATGCAGATTTCTTTAAGCAAGACATGCCGAAGAACTTTGTTCCTTCTTAAACAGCCAATAGTCACAATAGTCACAGGGAAACCATGAAGACTATTTGCAAGTTGGTGGCAGGTGGTATTAGGGGGAGGGGTTATTCTCATTCTAGAAAGCAATTTTATTAGACAAAAAATGTATATTCATCTCCTCATAAAATTGAATTGTGGTCCCCTTTTTTTCTATGATAAAGTTAAAGTTGAATCTGGTAGTCTTTTTTATTTTTAAAAATATTTTTGTAACATTGTAAGCATGTTAATATCTCTCTAAAAGCATATTTAAAACCTGTTAAAGCTACAGATTCATAAACTTTGACTCTTATTTGAGTAACCCCCCTGCACAAATCCGCACACAAACACAGGTTGTCTATATCACAGACCTTCTACAAACAAACTGTAAACACTGCCGCAGCAGAACGCAATGTCTTGGGGTGGAGCAAAGTCAGAAGTGGGCGGAGTCTAAATTCCGCTTGCGTCCTATGAGAGATTTGAGTGTTGAAAAGAGGTGTGGCCTGTCTATAGTATCATCTGTGACTGCGTCCTCAAAGAGAGGGAGAGAGAGAGAGAGAGAGAGAGAGAGAGAGAAAGACGGGGGTAGTGGGGCATTTGTATGAAATGGGCTGTTGAACAGCAGGCAGACGCTGCGTGTGTGCTCGCCGGTCGATCGCGTCGGATCGTTACGTTACTTGTTTTAGGATTTCATGCGTGACGAATATGGAAACACTCTTGGACAGATCTACGACGCTCATATGTCCGGAATGACTCCCATTACTGAAGTGACATCCTTGAATTTACATGCTTCACGAGCCTGTTAGAGAAGATCCTGTGCGCGTGTCGTTCCCTTCGGAGACCGGTATTATTTTTTCTCGTCAGGGATGTAACGTTAAACGGACCTTACGCACACGCACGAAAGGGTAAGTTAACACGCATTGCGTTTTATACATTTCAAGTAATGTTTTTTAAGGTTGCGGTTGTGAATGCGCGATGCCGCGTTCGTATCTCCGTAAGGGCAGCAGAGCAGTTGGGTTGTTAAGCCTGTGAGGGCAGGTGTGTGGTGTGGACGTGTACAGCTCTACTGCTGACTAGCGTGTCTGCGTCGGGTTCAGCAGCCGTTGAATAATCGCTGGCTTTTCGCATTTGATCAGGTGCTATCATGTAGATCTGCTTGCTTAATGCAAATGATGCATTAACTCTCCATCAGAGCTGCGCGTGCGTGTGTGAAAGAAAGATCTTGAAGGGCTTGCAGGCATTCATTTTCATGTGAAGGGGTAGGGCAGATAAGGAGAATAGAGATCACCTTGAAAGTAGAAAGCCCCATTTATTGCTACTTTGTCCTTATCAATGTTTTTGCCCTAAAGAGCTGTCATAATTTAGAAATGCATGGTCCATGTTGCTTGTATGGCTTTGTTTTCTATGTATGTTTGGGTGTATTCTCCCTCAGGCATGACATGGGAGGTGATGACAAGCAAAGTTCTTAGGTTGCATTTGTTCTTTTTTACTCTTGCATAAGTGATCATTTCTTACTGTATTTGAGGCACCATGCCTACCGCTCAGCTCTGAGCTGTCATGTTGAGGTTATTTATGGTCTTTTGGTTTCTAGCAAAATTCGGATGTCACATCTGTTCACACTCAGCGGTATCTGGGTTAATATTGAGGCTGTTTCTAACCTGTCTCAATCCCTGTTTGTGTCCTTTTGCACTATAAAACTGCACATTTAGATGTTTTGAGAAATTTGCTTTCAACTGGCATGTCATTGTCTTTCTCAGTGTTCGTTACTGTTAATTTTTGTTGTTTTTGGGAATCTGCATCATCAAAGGGAGATTTCTTCTATTAATTCCCAGGCAAAATTCTCATTAAAATAGGAAAGTGGTTTTAATAAGAGGGTGGGTGTGGCATTACGATTGGTGTTTTATCATCTCCATGATTTTAATTGAACTGGAAAAGCTCTCAATTCAGTGGGTCATTTGAGGAATCAGATATCATCCAAAATGTTTACCAAATTTGTGTGGCTGTCCTTGGATTACCGTAAAAAGATGGTTTAATGCCGTCCGGCGTTGCATGTGCTGGTTGCCATGGCAACAGAAGGGAGGGATGGATGGATGGTAGCTCCTCGATGCATCCGTGTCAGTTCTAACCAAATGTCACCTATTACTCTCACATTGCATACATTTAGTTTTATTTATTTTATTTTTTAAGTTGAATGAACTCAAAATGTCAAGGCAGCCACGTTACTTTTTTTTTAAAGATAATCCAAAATATTTTTTTACAGTGTGGCCTAGTTTGGCTCAATGTACAAAAAATATGAGGATTTACTGTTGGACAGCAGTCGTCTTGAGTGAATAAAGGAAGATGGCTGAGTCACCCTATATTTAAGTGTCCTTCAAGTACACGTTTTTACAAAATTGACATGTTTTGTAAGAATGTCTCTACCCTCATATTAGCATCTGCAGTGGTCAATGGAGCCATTGAGCAGCTATAAATCTGAGTCAGGTGTCATTTCCTGTCATTTCAGTGTCTCGGGGTTCACCAGCATCTTTTCACTAATCTCCTATCTGTTCTCTATGACCCACGCAGCTGTCATGGCCCTCAGGCCAGTGCACACACAGGCGTGGCCCGTACATAGACCTTACCGAGGCAAGTTCAGACTACCTTCTGCAAACATGCTTGCTGTCTTGAGCTTCTTAATGTGGGTTAAATACATTGACCCACCACATCAGGGTTTTAGCTTTTCGTGTCGCTTTATTGTAAATTGGATTCTTTGAATAATAATTTGATTGAAATTGTTTAATTGAATTTTCACACTTTTTGTGTAATTGTCGCAAATTTCAGACTATGTATTTGTCATCTAGAATTAGATAATGTTAATGTGCTTTCATGTCCAGTACAACCTGATCTCACGGGAAGTCGTAAGTATTTTTTACGATGTGGCTAATTCGTATGAATTCATGCGTTGTGAGTCATACAAAAACATACGATTAAGCAATACTGAAGGCCCACCCCTAGCCCCGCCCCTACACCTAACGTCACTGGTGCGAAAGCAAACCGTACTAAAATGTATGATTGAGATCGTACGAATTCATATGAATTTCGCCGTGAGATTGTGTTGTCCAGTTTTATTGCTTCAAGGGATAGTTCACCTGAAAATCCTTGAATCATTTACTCAACCTCTTGTCATTTAAAACCTGTATGACTTTTTTCCTCCTGCAGAACACAAATGCAGATATTTTGAAGAATGTTGGTAACCCAACCACGGAGGTATCTATTCACTTTTTATTGGATGGACAGTTGGACACAAAAACAAAGCAAAGTCAATGGGTACCACCATTGTTCAGTTACCAGCATTCTTATAAAATATCTTATTTTTTGTGTCCTGCAGAAGAAATAAAGTCATACAGGTTTGAAATGACATGAAGGTGAGTAGCTGACAGAATTTTCATTTTTGAGTGAACTATCCCTTTAATGTATTGGTAAATGCTAGATTTGACTGCTGGACCCTACACAATGTGTGCCTATATCACTATTGCTGGACATTGGGATATCCTATTTCTTTTCAAATTGATGGATAAATAAATATGTATGCGATTCAACACACTTCTGTTGTCATTACAGGCAATGCCAGTAGGTATTTAGTTGTCTGTGCAAGGGTTACAGTTTGGGTTAGGGTTATTGACAGTAAAATGGTTAGTGTATGAACCCCTAAAAAAGCAAAAGGGTTAAATGTCCCTTCGACATAATCACTATTCTGCTAAACCCAGTTTTGTGTGGCCCCTCACAGGGTGTGTCGGTGTGGATCGGAATGCTCATGCTATATGTGTTTGTGTGCTTGTGTATGCAGTTTGTGCAAGTGTCGAGGGGGGGATGGTGGTCTCATTGTCTGTCGAACATGTTTGACAGGCTGTCTGCGAGGGGGAGAAGCTATTCAAACCTCTTCATCTTCTCCTCCTGTTTTTCCTTCTAAATTACCCCTGACAGGAGGGAGTTTGGAATCTGAGCCCCAGCTTTGGGTTCACATCGGGGCTGGATCGGAGGAATCCCCGCCTGGCTCGTGCTGCGGAGCTCTCTCGTCCATCCAGATCCAGTTCATTAGAGTGTGAGGGGGAGATGTAGCTGTTAGCCGTGGCCAAACCACAACCCTCATGATTAATGAAGGACTTTTCTCATATACGCAGTGTTACTCAACACTTCTTTTGAAAGCCTGAGACTATATCTCACTCTCCAGACTGGCTCAAGGGTCCTCATGCTGGGGGGAGCATAGGAGTGGTTCCCCAGTTCTCCTGTCCTAAATGTTGATTTAAGACCGCTATTTGAGACAGGCATTAGAGACTTATCGGTGTGTGTAATGTGTTTGGGATTTGAATCATTATTTCTTAAAGGGACAGTTAACTCAAAAATGAAAACTCTTTTTATGATTTACGTGCTCTCATGTCATTCCAAACCTGTATGACTTTCTTTCTTAAGCAGATCACAAAAGAAGATATTTTGAAGAATGTTGGTAGCCAAAATAACATTGACCCTATGATTCTATTGGAAAGTCATTTCTCAAAATATCTTCATACAGGATTTGAATCGTGTCATGGTAAATAAATGATGACAGGTTTTATTTTTGGGTGAACTATCTCTTTAGTTCACTGCTGAGTAAAAATGCATGCTAGCAGGCATTGGTATAGCCGCTATACATATAGAATTGTGTTAACTATAAACACTTCAGACCATAGAAATGGCATGTTTGCAGTCATAAATCAGGTTAGTATTGTGCACACCGAGCCAGTTCATAGTTCAAACACGTGTTACCTCCTTCCCTGTTTTCAGTATTCGGAGAAAAATCTGATCCTAGGACACTGTCATACTGACACTCATGCCTCAGAAACCATTGTGTTGACTTCACATTGGATTCAATCACGTATAGTGTCCAGGCAACCAAATAAAAACATTGCCCACTTTCACCTGCAGTAACTCATCTAAATATTTTGGCAGTCTGGCTGGTTGTAGTTAATATTTACAGACGTGCCAAGATTTAATTCAACAAGAGAACTGTAATTTGTGTTTGGCTCTCTGTTTTGCATGTCATGTGGTCGACACCTTTGGATTAGCAGCTGGAAGATTGTGCTAAGTGTGTCTTCTGTTGAACCATGTTGAGATGAACGCTATGATCAAAGATGTTTCCAAGGGTCTTATAGACAATTTTAAAGCAACAACAACAAACAAACATTACTGCGCATTCCCAAAGTTAACTTCCGATATAAATATTATTTAAATAAAATATAAATATATTATTAGCCACTAGACAGACCGATCAACAAACACAGACCGGTAGTTAACTTTGGGACCAGATGCGTGCAGTCGATGAAACCGTCTATAATTCTAATACAGAAACCAAGTCAAGAAAAACAAGTTGCAGTTTCATGTCTTGCCGATTAACCCTGGTGATTATGGATAAACCCATGGATCATTCTAGATCAATCTTGATAGCCTTTAATGTGTCTTTAATGGTTTTCATAATCCTTGTACAGTTAGATGAAAAGCTTTGGGTTGGATATTCAACCGTGCTTTGTGAGACTACTTCTGTTTTAGAGAAGATTCACCATGATTTAGCTTTTAAAATTTTTTGCCTTGTATATGTTGAAGTTTGCTAAATAGATAGTTCCAGTCATATGTGCTGACTGGTCAAGAACCAGTTGATTTATTCATGGTAAAGCACAGCTGTGACTGCTTCCTGTCATCCTATGTGCATGATATCTAGTTCTCCTGTCTATAGTGTACATTAGTCCAGGAAAGTTATTTAAGTGCCCTCTGAGTTTTTGCTGAGTAAGAGGCGAGGATAGATATGGAGAGAGAGAGAGAGAAAATGTGAAGCATTAAGAGTGGTGTAGAAATGGCTTTGTGTTTTGAAAGCCTGGTTGTGTTGAGGGTGTCCAGTCTGTCACAGTGGATTAAGTCGTAGGCAGTATGTACTGACAAATGGCTCTCATTCCTGTCTTTTCACTTCCCTCAACGTTTCTCTTTCTGTTTGGTGACCTGACTGACTGCATGGTATTGAGAGTCATAATCTCCAATCCAACAACACGCACTAAACGCACTAAATCTCCACCCATTTTCTGCAGGTGTTGTGTTACTATAGTTGGTTTAGAATGACTCGAGTGTGTGTGACTGTAAAATAGGTCACTACATTGAGTTGAAATACATAAAGCAATAGGTTGAGAATTATTAAAAGAGCTGAACAGATGCAGATGTATGTGGCTAATGACAATGTAAATCGTAAACGTCTCCCAGATAGCACCGTTACATCTGTAGCTCGGTGGTTAGAGCATGGTGCTAGCAAGGTCATGGGTTCGATCCCAGGGATTGCACATACTCGGAAACATATACAACGACGCGTCAACTCTATGCAGAAGTGCTGTGATTGGTCGGCTTGGTAGCAGCTTCCGTGGCCATTGTTTGTAGTCGCTAGTTGACGTGGCCACATAAGGTCAATATTATGAAATGCGAATGTATCCAGTCTAGGGTTCATGTTCATGTATGCAAATCATGTTGTAAACCAATATAAAGCCTATAGATCAGATGCGTCTGACTTAAAGGAAAAAGAAAGGAGTGAGTCACGACTGCGTCGCTCTCAATTTAAGTGCGCTTGCCGCAAGTCTACATTTGAAAAAATGAACTTGGATGTGAAAAATACTCAAAATGTGAAGGGCCCCTAAAGAAGACGCATCACTGCGCATGTTTAAAGAAGCCGATGTCATCGTCAATCGCATCGTCCCACTGTAGACATTGTCTGATGTCAAAATTTGGTAGACATCGCCCAACCCTAATCCTGTCATGTTGTCTGTGTTGTCTGTGTATGACACAAAATACAATTTTGAAAACATGCATATTTCATTTGTGGCAGACAGTTGCATGTAAACAAGATATGCCAATACTGTAGAAAGTTTTCCGAGCTGTCACAATATAGCGTTGTGCCTAAATGTCACATAAAACCACAAGCGGTTTCCATTCAGACATTGCCTCCATAGCTAAATGGATGTTTCTTGGCCGGATTAAGCTATAATATGTGCTAAATTGAATGCCTAAAGTTAACATTCAGGCTTGTGAAAGGTCTTGTTCAGCAGAAATTTCGAGTACAGGATGTTTTGAAAAAAGCCTACTTTGAACACTGATAATATGAAATTCCCAAGGACTTAAAGTATGAAAAGGCATTAGCATGAAGTGTTCTCTGTTTTGGAATACTTTGACTGTATGTCTTTTAAAAAACAACAGAAGCGAAGTTCCCGATTCAAACATAGACTTGAACCCAATTACCAGTGGTGCCCTGGGGATACAGGAAGAGTGACAAGAGGGTGCGTGGTGAGAGATGGCAGTGGGGTTTTGAAGAGCTCGGCTGGCTATGTGTGGAATGTGGCCTGTCAGGACAGGCCCACAGGGGAGATTAGGCTCTCCGCAGGGGCAGAGGTGAGCTCAGATGGAAGATTAATGCAGTTACTGTATCAATATATCAACACTAAACCTCTTTTGTATAAATCCATCACTTATAAAGATGTGAATCTCTGTGAGAAAATTCTTGGTAAAACTTGGTGTGGCTGTGTATATCCAAATGTGATGTTTGATTGTAACAATGAAATGTTATTTGTGTCATTTATCTTTGTGGAGCTGTAAAATAGTAAGTCTGAATGCTGAAATGTGTTTGCTGCCCTGTCAAGATGCTGCACCTTCACCTGCTTCCTGTTTGTTTTCTGAGTATTTCTGCATTTTCTGAGTATGTCTCATGTCACTGGTCATTCATTCACGATGTATACATTCTTACCAGTTTGCTTAAGATGTTTAACAACAGGGTAAATGGTTGAAGTATATGATTAAGGTACCCTTGATTTTTATCATATTTGAGCTGTATGCTTTAAAAAAAACAGGAAATCTCTTTTTTATAGCACAGTTTTCCTTTTTCCTTTTCTTTGAAAGAGCATGTTTGAGCAGAACATGTCACTTTTGTTTTGTCAAAACTGATGAACCATGATTTACTACTTGCTAGTCAATGGCAGGTGGTAAGGAAGGGACATTTTTATTCTAGAAAGCATTTTATCGCAAATTGTTATGTCCAATTTCCTGAAATAAATAAACTGTATCTGATTTTATTTTTTGTTTTGGAAGTACACTAGCTGATAGACATGAACTTAAAGCCACTAAATGACTATGTCGACTAGTATGAGTCAGCTGACTATTTCTGATGTTGTTGACATTGTCTAATGTCTGTCGAAAGTCTCCAGTGTGTCTAGATAGACATTTGAAATGTGCGTGTATATGACTGATTACTTGTTTTAGCTCATGTCTTCTAACTAAAAACACCTTACACCTGTATGGAAATAACAAGGAAGTCATTTACCATGAACTCTCTTCACCTCACCACATTTTTACCTGAGGCTGCAGACACATACTGTACAGAGGCTTTATTGCCGCTTGGTCTTTTATATCAGCAGTAATTAATTATTGCTTCATACAGTATAATGAATCGTACTGTAAAAGATTTAGCGGCGAACCCTGAGGCGGTCACATTACTGCGCGGAGGTTTGTTTTTTCTCAATGCAAAGCAGTCAGGTCACATGACCAGCTGTGTTTGTTGTGTCAGCTGAATAGGTAGAAAGAAGAGATCATATTGCACGTCAACAAGTCACAATGCCAGTGTGGACACTTTCATTTTGAATGTTGGCCTATGAAACTGTTTATTGTAAATGTAATAAACTCACACCATGTGGAAAATGTAATAAGAGTTGACTAACATTGCTGCTGAACGTACATCTTATATTTGAGATGAAAAAAAATGATTTCAGAAATTTTAAAATGTTCTTATCTTGTTTACTTAATTTCACTTTCATGTTGATAAGGACAAAGGTGTATTCAAATATATTACATTGTGATTTAAGTATGAGAGGATCTGGACAGGACAGATTTTTCTTTTAAATGTATGCAAAAGAAACCATTCTCTCTCTCAGCTTGTTTTGTCTAATATGGTTGAAACCTGTTAA
This sequence comes from Oreonectes daqikongensis, assembly GCA_026939265.1. Lineage (NCBI taxonomy): Eukaryota > Metazoa > Chordata > Actinopteri > Cypriniformes > Nemacheilidae > Oreonectes > Oreonectes daqikongensis. Next base: position 4,001,216 of record JAOTQM010000351.1, on the reverse strand, counting down.
CTTGGTATAGCACTTCTTGTATTATCGCCTCCTATAATAAATCACTGTTTTGGTCATTCTTGTAAGTCGCTTTGGATAAAAGTGTCTGCTAAATGTAAATGTAAATCCAGTTTGTCTGTCAAACTGTCAAGTAAAGAGACATTTTTGCTGCTTATATTACCACGTGCCATATTTTTATGATGACATAATTGCGTACCTTGAGCAATATCTGTGAGGACATGTTATAGCTGGAAGTTGCTCAAACATTTTGTTGTTTAATAATACGGTGCATTGTAATCTGCCTTTTGTACACAAATGTACATATGTACATTGTTTATACATTTATTCTAATAGACAACTGTTATAACTGTGCATTGGCCTACTGTCAGTAAACAACAGAACTGTTAGAAACAGAACTTGTAAATTGCTTGGTGAAAATGGATTCATTTCTATGTGTGCATTGAATTCTCATTCATTTGGTCCTCCGTTACGGCTGCTGATCTGACTATACACTGGTTTGGTCAGGGCCACATGCTTTACAATTCTCCAATCACCCGTTTGGAATAAACCACAACACAGATTTCTCCAGACTGAGCGAGACTTTGCAAAACAACACAAACCAACTTGATTAGCCAAAGCTAATCCACCCAGTGTTGACCTGGAGCTGGTAAACACTAGAGACAGTAAATATAGAACCTCAGAGATGGAGTTCAGAGAAAGGTGTCAGCTTTGCACAGTTGGAGAACACTTGTTTATTCAGTGTTTTATGTCTTGTTTATCTGTAACAATATCTAATGTTACTTAATTGTGATTAATCAAAATTGTGTAATTCAAAATCGTAACATTTAAAAAATGTTTTGTTCTTAAGTTCAGAGATGATAATTTAGTATGATGAAGATTTCGCATGTTAGCAAAAAGCTAACGTGTAACAGTGACTGGGACGAAAGCTGATTGTATTAATATGAATTAGCCACCTCAGAAAATAGTTAAAAATTGGAGTAAGATATTTGTACTGGTAAACATTACAAACATACACATCATTTGCGGAACGGACCATGTCGGTTAGCATTCGTCCAACTGCATTCCTCTTAGCAGCGAAACGGATTACTCATGAGTGGCTTCTTTCAAACTATTTTGATGCTAACCTTATGGTGTAATGCTGTTGAATGTTATTTTATTATCAGCTTGGAGTCAGTCAGAGGTTAGCCAGAGAATGTGAGTAAGAAAAGAGCTTCTGCTTTCCATATCTGGATGTTTGTTGGCGTGCCAGCCACACCATAGAATTTTCCTCACAGCTGGGTGAGAGTCTCCTCTTCAGGGTGTGTTTAGATATCATACTATAATACAGAAATTTGTGATGATCTTTTCTAGAAGGATAAATGATCTTGGAGTCTGCCAGATCACTTCTGGTGGTATGCAGGATATCAGTAAGTGCATCCAGACGTTTACTTTGAACAAATGCCTGGCACATGTGATTCTTTGGTTATTTTAGGAAAAAACGTGCAAGTTCACCTCCTTTACGTATTAACGTTTTCGTAAAGCCTGATGGACCTTATTACATACAATTTGTAGTTGAGATTAAAGTGGCAGTTGGGATTGAACCAAGTCCAGTTTTAGGGAGGGGCAGCTGGGAATTCCACTGTGGCAACAGACGGGTTAAGGGGCGTTACGTTCAGCTGTACTCCAGCTGTGTGGACTATCGTGACCGGCAGGCGCTCGAATGGCATACGTGCCAGACTCGCCCACCCAGGACAAGGTTAATGTCTTCACTAGGGCATTCACAATATCAGATTTTCACTACACTATTATCGTGGCCAAAAGAATTCACAATAACGATATTATATTCACTGTAAGAATCTGTGATTAATAAGTCATGGCAACATATTGTTACACTACTTTAACTTATCAAAATAAGTTAATACGTTTTCATTTGTTTTTATTTGTTACACAGCTTATAACTATTCAACATGTTAAATAGTAAGTTGAAATGACAATGTATACAGTTAAACCTGATCTCACAGGAATTTGTATGTATGTTACAAAAGAATTCAAACGATGTGGATTGTACAAAAACGTACAATTATTAGCCCCTCCCATAGCCCACCCCTAATTCTAACACCACTAGTGCGAAAGCAAATCAAACTAAAACATACAAATTACATTGTACATTTATACGAATTTAGACACCTCGTAAAATACATAAAAACTTTTTTTTGGCCAGTGTCAACCAGATAAGCACTAGATCAATTACGATACCTTAGTAATAAAACAATATCAATAATCATAATTATTAATATTTTATAATATTATCTCCATCCAAGTGATTTAAAAAATGTATGTATTTGTTTATTTATATTTAGAACTCGTGTGTACTGTACTGTACATTTACTTAATTTTTTTATTTGAACTTCCTCATACTTTACTCTTCCCAATAATAATGGCCAACTTAAAACGGTAAGATTTTTACCGTAAAAATTACAGTATGTTAAAGTTTATAGTGTGTTACTTAAAGACCCCCAGGCAGACATCTGTAATCAACATCATCTTTAGCCCATTGGCCAAACGGTTCTTTGTTGTCATACAATAACTGAAATACCTCACAGGTGTGATCACACACCTGCACGCCCGTAACTCTCGTGTTAAAGCGTTACTCTAAAAATGTAGCTTACTTTGCAGTTTCAAAATTTGTGGCTGTAGTATTCATTGTTAAGGCCTCATAGCCATGTGTTGTTTATTTGTGGCTTCACACCCAAACGCAAAGCCATAAAGACAGCTGATAGACCTTCTGCTTTCGGGCTTGAGTGAAAGATGTTATTTCACTTTGCATCTTGTTGCGCATGCACCGATCTTTTAGCAACTGTTTGTATTGTACTTTTGAAAAGCATGTCAAGCACGAGGGCTAGCCTTGGGTCAATGTGTTTACTGCTGAAAGGCAGGAGTCCCAAATGCTGCCATTCCGAATGCTCCTATTTGGCAGCTCTGAATCTTCTGAAGAGCTTTTTATTTTTGTCTGTAGTCCTTTGAAGCCAAGATTGCTTTCTATTGTCCTAAATATAGATGTGGCCCTACACATGTGGACGCAAACTGTTTTAATTTGCATGGTCTCTATAATCCTGTATGGGAAGTGATGCCTTGTGGTGTGTAGTCACACTTGTGATGTGGTTTAATGGAAGGAACCAATCTGATGATTACTAGTGCTTTATGTGACTAGGCTTAGTTAAGCTTTTCTGGGTTGACGGAACGAAAACTGACAGAGATCAGGCGATAAAAGTCACTGACCAAGTTTCTTGTTGTTTTCTCACAGGGCCAAGTGACCCAAGTGTAGCTCTCACCTGGGGGAGGACCATCACTCCTTCATTCCTATCATCCCTCACCCTTGAGCCCCCACACCGAAGCAGCCATGGCGCCACGGAAACGCGGGGGCGGAGGGCATGGCACGTCCTTCCTCTTCTGCTGCTTCCAAAGCAATGACCACCCAGAGATCACCTATCGCCTACGGGAGGACTTCGCCCTGCAGGCAATGGAGCCCGCTCTGCCCATCCCCAGTTATGATGAGCTGGATGCCATGTTCTCTGAGCTAGTGGTAGGTACCTTACTTTATGCTTCTACATATCTGTTGGTAAAAAAAGTGTTGTACAACGTTGGGAAAATTGCTTTTTCAACCTTCAATATTAACACATTTCATGCATGGATTTATGACAAGCTCAGTGAGGATTTCAATGCTCAAAAAAACAATACTTAAGCCACTCCTGTAAGATTGTTTTCTTTTACACATTTTTCAAAGAGATTTTCAGATGTCCACTTGAGTGGCCAGTATGTGTTTTGTGAGATGCTGAAGCTCTCCACTGCAGTGGCCTCTGTGTGTAATATATGGGTTTTAATATATATATATTTTTTTTAAACATTTTGTATGCTTGTTGTGTAGTTGTGCTTGGAATGTAGACTAAAGCTCAGCTTTCAGAGGAATTTAAGGAGGCTTAGCAAACAGTAAAAACAACAAATGCGCAAACATACTGAGACAAAGCCCAAGAGAATGGCTTTTTCAATCAAAAATATAAGAGGATTAACAAAATATTAATAACTGAAAAAATGGTCAATGTCGGCTTTATTTTCTGTGAGCTTTTTGTTTATCTTTGTGTTTTTGCATATTGGAATTAGGACTGTCATGATATCAGATTTTCAGTGCATTTTCAGTTATTGTGGGCAAAAGAAATTATTATCTTGATATCCGTTGATTTTATATCAAATCAAATTCATCTTTAATTGGGTTATTTTGTGTTTTTTCCTTTTTGGGTCAATGACTAACACTCAACGAAAGTTTGTAATTACGAGTTTGTAATTATTGTTACTCAAATTGTAAATGGGTGTAAAATAATTTACGTTATTATATAAAACACTTCGGAAGATGTAAACAATGCGTGTCCAACACTGGTCCAGAAGATCTTCCTGTTTCAGTTTTTAACACAAACATTTGAACCAAATACAACTAACAGAACATTTATAACTGAAACAAAATGTTAAATGAGCATCTTTAAGGGGGCAGTTGTGGCCTAATGGTTAGAGAGTCGGACTCGGTTACAACTGACGTGCCCTTGAGCAAGGCACCTTACCCCCGTTTGCTCCCCGGGCGCTGCAGATAGCTGCCCACTGCTCCCGGTGTATGTGTGTACACGACTTGAAGTGTGTGTGTTCAATATTCACTGGTTGGGTAAATGCAGAGGTCACATTTCGGGTATGGTTCACCATATCTGACAAATAGGTCACTTTAAATTTTCACTTTATATATAGATTTAGTCATATATGTATTATAAGAAAAAAATTTAACTGGAAGTGCTTCTGGACCAGTGTTTAACTTTTGCAAAGTGTTAACAAAATATAGTGTTAAGACGATATAAATTATCATGGTTATTGTCAATACCAGTATATTGTGACATCTCCAATAATGTCCAATATATTCCTTTTGTGATGTTTTATTCGAACTTGAGGAGGCAATAAATGTAAATATTGTGCAAATATGCCCTCCGATTATTAGTTCTGGCCATATCTATATGTGACCCTGGATCACGAGAACATTTGTAGTAATAGCCAAAAATACATTGTATGGGTCAAAATGATCGATTTTTCTTTTATGTCACAAATCATTAGAATATTAAGTAAAAATCATGTTCCATGAAGATATTTTGTAAGTTTCCTACTGTAAATATATATATTTTAATTTGTGAGTGGATGCAGCAAAATCGCAAACAAAAATGTCCACAAACACGTCTACAAACTTTTCGCTGCTGCCGCTCTTTGGGAATGACCCACTCAAGTTTGGTATCTATGTAAATCGTAGAATTCCAGCTTTCGGGTTCATCTATTCTCCACAACATCATTACAGCAGTAAGCCAATAGAGAGCGTTAAAACAAACCTGTTTTTTCTACAGCGCCTCTGATTAATAACTTTAAAGGTGATTTTCTCAACGTTTAGATTCCAGAGATTTAAATAGTTATATTATATCCTAACAAACTATATATCAATAGAAAGCTTATGTATTCAGCGTTCAGATGATGTAAAAATCTCAAATTCAAAAAATTGACCCTTAAGACTGGTTTTGTTGTCCAGGGGCACATATTTGTTTCGAAACCCACCACACTATTATATTCACACATGGAGAGTGTCTTTATAACTAATAAGAAAATGAAGCATTATTATTCATTCTCCACCCCTTCTTGTTTGCTCACCAATTTAGCGTTATTTAAAAGCAGTAATTGACTCCTTATAATGTTTTGACATTAATTCATGCTTGAAGCATGCAGTGGATGTCATTCATGCTGTGCCTCTCTCTCTCTCTCTCTCTCTCTCTCTCTCTCTCTCTCTCTCTCTCTCTCTCTCTCTCTCTCTCTCTCTCTCTCTCTCTCTCTCTCTTTCAACCCTTCTCCCTTCTCGATTTCTCTGCCAGCCTCCACTTTGCACATGAATGGGTCTCTTTGAGTGGCTTGTGTCTTGGACAGCTTGGCAGACTAATTGCTTGTTTTTGGTGTGACCTGCTCTTAACCTCTCCTTCCCTGTACTTGGGTTCGAATTGATGTACAACACAAAACAGCAACTCTCTCTTTTCAAAGCCCGTACAGATAGATTTCATGCTCCCAGCACGTGCCGTTCTGGCAAGTTACTGTCGAATTTATAAATCAGTGTTGCGTAACTGGCAACCTGCCTGCTTATTCACAACTACTCTCTTGTACCATTGAGGTGCTATTACATTTCACAAGATGCATACTGTAGTTCATTATATGAAATGCTCAGGCTGACGTTCTGTTTCTTTCATGCAGTTTTAGCCTCGTGCCTGAGCTTGTGCTGTTCAGCACGTTGAAGATGATAATTACAAAAATAGAGCTTTGAACAAAGGGTCTGTTCAAGCAGAGATGACAAAATGAGATACATGCTGGGGGTTTTCATGCGATTTACCAGTGGCATTTTTCATGGGATTATAGTACGTTTTTTGTGTTAGGATTGGCACCAAGTGTGACATTTAAACATTGCTAGAGTCCTATCCAGACTTTGCATTGTAATCCCTTATATGGTATAGAAATTAACATCTGTATATAACACCATGAGCACAGAGATCATGCTATATATGAATCCAATAAACTGTTTTAATGTAAACTGTTCCAGACTGCTGTTTAGTCACTATAAATAACCTTATTTAATGGATTATTCTGAATTATCCATAAGATTAGCACTGCTATTTGTAAAATAATTGGCTAATATTGTAATCGAGAATTGTTATATTACATCACAATAAAACACTTTTATTGTTTCGTTTTTTTGACTTTTTGAGAAGACTTACACTACCCTGTCTGCCCTATGAGACCACCATTGAGTACACAGTAGAGGCTCCTCAATGAGATTTGCTTTTTAATGAATGCTGAAAGCATTTGTGTGGTATTGTATGAGAACAGGAGAGCATTGATAGATGGTTGTTCACAACCCAGAGTTAATGTTTGTTCTGAGTTGAAAGGCTGTGGCTTGATGTGGCTTGTCGGGTTCATATAAGGTAAGGTGCGTGAATGGAACATCCTGGTGGAAGACTAGCTGCTCTTAACTGTAATGAGATACTACATGTGTTCTCTGTGCTGGGGATGTCTAGACTTTAGCTGACTTTGCAGCTTGTAAATGAGCTGGGGATTCACAGGAAGAAGAGACATGGAAGAGACACCAGGCCGGATGAGAGGATCGGCAGCTCTTTCTCTCTCCTGATTCTCAGAGGAGGACCAGGGACATCGCTGTCATAGAAAGCTGCCAGACAGGAAGCCATTACCAGTTTTGGCAGACCAATCTCTCAGTAGTCTTTGAAAAAGAGATTTACAGTGAGAGATGTAGACTGAGAGGACACTATTAGGTACGACTGGTAAAATGGACAGGATGATGTTGGATGTGGTTGAGTTCAGATTGTAAGCCTGCTGGATCGATTTGAGTGTAGAATCTGTGTACTTATTAAACTTTGATGTTCTGCAGGTGTTTTATAAGAGTATTGTAATAGTATCCACCCCTTTAGGCCCTTCAATTTAATGGACAGAATTTCTAATAAACAAATAAAAATAAACAAACTTATTAATATTTTAGAAGTCCATGCTTAATCCACTATGTGTATTGGTGCAAGAGTCTATGGAAAAACCTTGCTGTGTTGTTTCTGTGGAGGAAAACAGAATGATGCATTGTGATGGGACAGCAAGGGACAACACCCTTCTGTCATAAGAGATTCAATAAAGGCCGATTGGTGCACTTTTAAACGAATGGTTTTCCCTCCAGTATACATTATATGAACTAGGTGCGTGTGTGTTTGTGCGCGTGTGTGTGTGTGTGTGTGCGTGCGAGCGAGTACCAGTGGGAAATCACAGCGGAAACTTTGGTTTGCACGGGACTCCCATGTCGAGAGCAAGTAAACAAAAACATCAGTAGTGTCTTTGTAGACACCTACACCCACTGTTCTGGGTCAACCACAAAACAGTGATTGTTGTGGTTTACTGCTATGTCAAGTATAAAACAAAAGGAAATTACATGGCTGAGGTTTATTTCTAGGGCTTTTTATTACGAGAGTAGTAGCTGCGTTTTTTTGTTTGTGTACTACTTGCATCAGGGTTGGGCAGAACTCAGAATTTAAGAATCTGGTTTTTATTCATGATTTACAATCTATGTCGTACAGTATTGCAGACTTGTTGTGCTCTTTTGTCTGATCTCACTATGTTCTCACTGCTAGAGGACTGAAGTATTTGTGGTTAAGGTGAGAGTTGTATGGTTTTCACATGCTGTTATTATTGGTTTGTGGGAGATATTAACCCCTTTTCAAGGTATTTACAGTTTGTTTTGCTATGTCCATTACTGTATTCAAAATGATCTGATCTTTGCTTTCTCTTTTACCTCTTATTATTATTATTATTATAGGATGAACTGGATCTCACAGAGAAGCACAGAGAGGCCATGTTTGCCTTACCAGCAGAAAAGAAATGGCAGATCTACTGCAGCAAGAAAAAGGTCAGACCTCTCTCGCTCTCTCTCTCTCTCTCTGTGTGTGTGTGTGTGTGTGTGTTCCACTTCATGTTCATCTCATATCAATGAATCACCTCTCTTTACCTGAAAGAAACAGAATTTGACATTAATGCTTCTTATCTTGACTGTTTCTAATCCTGTTTAAGACTGTTAAACGTTTCCATTCATCTGTTCAATTTCATTGTGTCAGCTGAGACTTTTCTTAACTGGACGGGGCGGAGTTGAAAAGAAGCCATGCATGAAGAAGCTTCGCTTACAGTTACGATAGTTTCAGATGCTTTCTTGCCAAAGTGACTTTTTGTGACAAAATTTGTTTTGTTTTTTGTTTAAAACCACTTTTCCTTTTCCATTAAACATAAGTTAACATTTTAAAGGATCTTTTGAGGCGCCACACAATTATAGTTCGTCGTGACCATTTTTGTCAAGATAAGAAATTGCATAGGAATCACAGGAATTCTTTTGGATTTAATTCTAATTCTGATTCTTACAAACATTATACCCATGAAATATAATTTCTGGGGTGGTTTCTATTGTTTTATTAAGAAGGGAACATACACTATATTCTAAAATTGTCTAAGTCTTGTAAAATCATACAGTATAAATCAAACTGACTTGTAAACTGATCTGAATTTCTTGACTGCGTTGGTTATGAATGATCTGATCATGGTCTGGTCACCTGGTAACTGTGGCGCTCAATGGGAAGATTATCACCAAATAACAATCTACATTTCTGTTTTGTTTCTTACAAAAAGCTCAAATTTGAAGACCTGCAATATAACACTGATTATTTTTATGATGCATTTTGTCTGTTGCTGATGCATTCATTTAATAAAAAAAATGTTGTATGGAAAAGAGCTGCATGAAAATTGTTGCAAATTGTTATTGGAACGAACATTTGGAACACGCTTTGGTGAACTGTTCCTTTAAAAATGTTGCATGCTGCTCTTTACAATACTCAAGATAATTTGTTGTTTCTCCCAAGACTTTGGTAGCGTCTCGGTGAGCCTGTATCCTTAGGCATTACTTTCATCAACATCTGAGAACATCTGAGAACTTTACAAAGTGATGATTCACAGCTCTTGCTGATGCTATGAGATTTTAAGAGCCAAAGACAGACCCATTCTTCCTTTGAGAAAGTGAGAAGATACAAGAAATTCTCTTCTTATTATCTGTTGATATCACGATGAAGACTAGATGGGCCTCAAAGCTAGTGTTTAATACACAAAGGAGATGCCAAGCTGACACTACAAAGGCTTGATCGGTCCGTGTTGAGAACAAAGGAATTCCTTCTGTCTGTGTTATATTTTGCACATGGTTGCCATTGGTGAAGTCATCAGAGTGAGTTCACGTGGGTCCGCCGCCGTTCCCATAAGTATATGTTTTGTTAACAAGCAAATCCTGTTTTAAGAAATCACATTTATTCATTTATACTGGACGTCGCCACATGCTTTGGAATGCAGGTTGCAGAGTAGCCAAGTCGTACGTTTATCCTCAATGACCTAATCGAGAGCACAGAGACAGCAGAAGAGGGTATTGTTTTGTTCAAAGTATATTAGAATTAGTGCTGTCAAATCGATTCATCGTGATTAATCTATTCCAAAATAAATTTGTTTATATACTGCATGCGTGTGGCATGTATATTTATATGTGTATATATAAACACACAAACATACAATGTAATATAGAAATATAAGTTATATATATATTTATACATAATGTAAATAGGGTTGTCAAACGATTGTCTGTGACAATTCGTATGCGAAATAAAAGTTTTAGTTCCATGCATGTATCATTTTTAAACATGATATATTTATATATTGAATATTAATATAAATGTATATAAATATAAAAATGTATCTACACATGTTGTGTGTGTATTTATATATACATAATTTTTATTCACAGTACACACGCATACATTATGCAAATAAAAGCTTTCATTTTGCATCCGATTAGTCGCGAATAATCGTTTGACATTTATTTAAACATAAACGTGTTTGTATGTATACACACACAGCGCCCTCCACAATTATTGGCACCCTTGGTAAATATGAGCAAAGAAGGCTGTAAAAATAATACACTTGTATCGTTTCTTGTTTTGATCTTTTATTTAAAAAAATCTACAAAGTTCCAACATTTCATTAAAGTAAAACTGTTTGAAGTAGGGGAATATTACATTGTGATTTATTTTCTCTCTAATACACCCTGGTCATAATTATTGGCACTCCTAAAAATTCTTATGAGTAAAATATCTCCCAACTCATTGATATTTACATTTTCTGAGCACACCTAGGTGACTAGAAACATGATGTTGTCCAGTCATGACTTCTTGTTCATGGGAGAATAAATATTAAGTAACACAAAGGCCAAACCCCCCTTAATCATTCATCACAATGAGTAAAACTAAAGAATATAGTTCTGATGTGCAGCAAAAGATTATTGAGCTACACAAAATAGAAAGTGTATTTAAAAGGAAATTGTTAAAACAATAAAAAATCCTATTTCCAACATCAGGGCAATAATTAAGAGGTTTTAATGGACTGGAGATGTTGCAAATCTGCCTGAAAGAGAATGTAGTGAGTCTATATTGTCTTAATGCACAGCAAAGAGAATATTTTGAGCGGCCAAAGACTCTAAAATAAAGAAAATAAAATAAAAATAAAGAAAAAGTGCACATCCATCACCACAAGTTTAAGAAACAAATCTGCTCTCTTGCGAAAACAAACTCCACCATATTAATCTGCCATACTGGAACTTCAACCAGGACTGGAATCTATGGTCATATGAAATAAAAAAGAGTTTTTTGGCAGCAATAACACAAGATAAGTTTGGTGTGCACTGGGATAAAAAAGTGCCCCATGTCCACAGTTAAATATATCACCAGATCTTCATTGTTGTGGACCTACTTTTATACCAGAGGTTCTGGACATCTTGTTCAGATACATGAAATCATAGATTATATCAAATACCAACGATAAAAAAATCAAAACCTGACTTGCTCTGCTAAAAATCTTATAATGGGCCATGGTTAGATTATCCATCAGCACATTGGTTCAAAACAAACGTCCAAATCAACAAAAAATGTGTCACTGAACACAAAATCGAGACCCTGCCATATCCCAGTTCCCTGATCTGAACACTATAGAAAATGAGTTGAATGAACTAAAGAAGAGGGAGCACCAACATTTGAAGGATCTGGAGAAATTCTTTATGGAAGAATGGACTCGGATGACTGTCCATGGATTCTCAAATCTCATCAGACATAAAAGAAAAGACTCAGAGCTTTTTTTCTTACAAATTGAGGTTGCAGAATGTATTAAATACAAACATGTATCGGTGAAAATGTTTTTTACAATGTGATAATCCCTCCTACTTTAATGAAATTTTGAAATTTGGTAGATTTTTTAAATAAAAGATTAAAACATGAAACAATGCAGATTTATTTTAATCGCGAAAAATTTATATGATTTAATGGACATGTGAGTAAGAATAAACATGACAAGAAAAATAAAGTGCTGCCAAATCAAAGAAATGAATCAAATAAAAACAAGTGTAAACTTTCCCCTTTCATCTAAACTCTCTAACAAAAGAAAATATAGAAACAAAACCGAGCTCTTCAGCGCCAGATATGGCGCCAAAATAACGCTACATTAAAACAAACATACAAGGGTGGCAAGTCACTTCAAATATACTAACAAAGGATTAACTAGCATATCGAAACCTACAAAGCTGAAAACAAAATGACATACGAAAAACATTCCAACAAGCTCACAGCCACCGAAATACACATACATGGCTTCAAACAAGTCTTCATTCAAACATAAGCGATAACACTTACTACACAGTTTCACATGTTCTGAAACCCGCAGACAAGTCGGCATAAACACCAGATATCATGACCCAAAACTCAGGGATACAGTAACACACAGAATGCCATACATATGCACATTATAATTATACACAACCCCAACGAAGCAACCGACGCTAGGAAAACGGCACCATAGTTTCTCTTTTGGAGCACAGAACTTGTGGAAATTTAAATCCCTCCAGCGCGTCAGCGGATTGGCTGGACGTCATGTCGTCACGGTAGATCCAGCCAATGAACACAAACCTAGAAACACACACAAGAGACCAGGAAATGGAGAGAGAGTGAAAAAAGGAAACAGTATACAGAAACACACACATCACGTGGAACGTAACAATTATGCAATCAAAAATACTCAATTTTCACCAACTTCCGGTTTCTATAGGAAATACTGTTATTCAAACCATTTTAAGGGGTCTTTTACACCTTGAAATAAATTTACACAGAAATAAGAAATGCTGGACTTTACCTGACCCTTGATCATTCTCTTGATATGAGATGTGGATACATTTTTTTTATTTGTCTGCATACACAGTAACACAACGGCTGATGGAGCAATAATTTAATATGTTGAAAGAAAGCACCTGACTGGGATTTTTATTGGATTTTCTTATGTTTAAGATGTAGTGCATCCAAAAGGTGGTAATGGTTAGAGGTAGAGCGTGTCTCACATAGCCACATATGCTGTGTCCCAATTACAGACCTAATTATTCATTGTCAAGGGACACTATAACCCCAAAGTGAAGTAGGGCGCTTAAAATTGTCTTTCGACTTTTAGTGAAACGTTTTTTTCTGACCTGCTTTCTGACCTGATCCTTATTTTTGGAAGCGCATCAGAGCGCTCGGTTTGCCGATCTGGATGCCGTTTCTGTGTTGTGATAAGTGTCTTTCAGCCACATTTAATTTTGCTCAACATGCATCAGGAGGTCGCGCTCCTGGATTCCGCACATGGAACCAATGAAAAAAGATTTAAGATGGTGTGAGGATGGATGAGATTAAGGAAGAATATCTCTGTCAAGAAACAGGCCGTGCATCAGCATTAATGCAGATTCAGCACAGTGCTCTTACTGGAACTAGTAAAGCAAGGCCTTGGCATTGTTCCCCAGAGCTTCAGTTGAGAGAGGAGGAAGGATGAGGGAAGCAGCGGTTGGTCTAAAGCAAACAGGAAGGTCTTCATTTGCAGGTGCAGATTATGCTGTCTACAAGGGCCGGGGCTTTTGATGGGTCTGTCACCTCGGGAAAGTGTTGGGGTTGTAACCTTGATCTTTAGGTTTTGACACTCAATATAACTGTTATTCAGCGTGATTCAAATTGATGCATTTATTCAAGCACCCTGACCCCTGTGTGTAATTTTTTCCTGTCTTATAAGCATTAGCATATTGAAGTACTATTTAAATGTATTGGTGAAGAGAAACTGGTGAAGAGTATTTTGTGCAGTGCACAAGGTCAATGATCTTTCTTCACTGTGTAGTTATCAGCCAGGGACTTTGTACACTTATCCGCTGTGCAATCTGATCACAGGTTTGTTACCAACCTTAAATAGGATGAGTCAAAGGTTACCGTCTCTCTTTGATATCTCTCATGACATCAAAAGAGGTGATGACAAGATTAACCAGATAAAAGAATTGTATCGCTAGACTGGATAAAGATAAAGCTAAAAGACATATCCCTCAACAATGCTTTACAAGTTTCTTAAGAGTTTAAAAATTAAACCCTAGTTCTTAAGGGGGTCATACCATAAGGAATCCCAGTTCCTTCATCTATTGTACTATGAAAACAAAAGCTCAATATAAGTAATGAAACCATATTTTGACTAACTTAGATTTTTCTGTGCTAAAGGTAACATTACTAATACAAAGCTCTTATAAAAGAACGGTATAGTGTTCTTTTAAACAAAACAGTACAGTATACATAGGAAAATGTATAGTATTGCTATAACAGGACAGTATATGACTCTTATAACAGAACAGTATAGTATTCTTATAAAAGAACAGTATATGATTCTTATAACAGGACAGTATAGTATTCTTATAGAAGAACAATATATGACTCTTATAACAGAACAGTATAGTATTCTTATAGAAGAACAGTATATGATTCTTATAACAGGACAGTATAGTTTTCTTATAAAAGAACAGTATATGACTCCTCTAACAGGACAGTATAGTATTCTTATAAAAGAACAGTATATGACTCCTCTAACAGGACAGTATAGTATTCTTATAGAAGAACGGTATATGACTCTTATAACAGGGCAGTATAGTATTCTTATAAAAGAACAGTATATGACTCTTATAACAGGACAGTGTAGTATTCTTATAAAAGAACAATATATGACTCTTATAACAGAACAGTATAGTATTCTTATAGAAGAACAGTATATGACTCCTATAACAGTTCAGTTTAGTATTCTTTTAAAAGAACAGTATATGACTCTTATAACAGAACAGTATAGTATTCTTATAGAAGAACAGTATATGACTCTTATAAAAGAACAGTATAGTATTCTTATAAAAGAACAGTATGTGACTCTTATAACAGGACAGAATGGTATACAGGAGCACTCTTATAACAGGACAGTATAGTATCCTTATAGAAGAACAGTTTGATATTCTTACAGCAGGACAGTGTAGTGTTTTTATCACCCCTGAGAAGGACAAGGTCTATTTTAGTTTGATTCCCAAACCGTTTCTGCTTAGCAGTGATTATTCTCTCCATACACAATGTTCTCAAAGTCTCAGTGCTGTCAGGTGTGCAAGCCGCTCCTGGCCCAGACCCAAAGCTCAGGGTACAGTATCAGTAAGGTATAGTATCAAATGTCCTGCTCCTAGGCATTGAAGGAATATGAATTGTTCATGTAGATATCACTCTAGCTCTCCTCAATTGTTTTATTGTAGAAAAATAGGCATCAGTAATCTGAGGTTTCTGATTTCTCCAGAATTAAGTGATAACGTTGTAAGCCTAAACTACCTCTTTTGCTAAAGCGTCTGACTTTTGTTCACAGGAGGAGAAATGTCTGTTTTATTGCTATGAATATTTCTAGGTTAGTAGCTGAGCTATCAAATGTCTTTGGGCTGCGGGCCAACAAATACAGGTTCAAAAGAAAGAAAAAAGCTTCTGACCCGCCACAGCCCAGCAGATGTCAAAGATAAGACGGTAACATCTTTCGCTTGAGCGCTGTGAAACAATTCAGCCTGTTAAGCTAGTTTTTGTGGTTATTTGCAAGACGATGCTAAACAGAAGAGTTTATTGTTTCTTTTGCTATTTTTAGTCATACTTGTTTTAAGCATAAAAGTTGTTGTATAGTTAAAACAAGAACTGTACTTTTTTCTTGTTTTAAAGACATTTTTCTTGAAAACAATACAAAAACACAAATATTTTTTTTTTGCAGTATTATTAGTAATACAACTGCACAGGCTGGCTGGTTCTTAGGAGTGTCTCTCCAAACTGACCTCTGGCTTGCCTCTTGTTACAAGTTAAAGTGTAAAGTCATTCTGAAACACAAACACAACCTCTGCCCAAACATCACAGCTGTTACACAAACAGACAAAAGTCTGTCTGGGAATGAAGTGCTCATGGAGGGCAGACGGAAGTCCTGTAGTGAACTTCCACAGCGTGAAACGTGAGTCCTGCCAGAGATCTACAGTACATTAATGCTTTGCTCATTAATGCCAAATGGTGAGTTGAGGAGAAATATGCGAGCTGGGGGATCAGGGTGGTCTCCAGGCCTCTGGCCAGCATCCAAGAATCCAAACTCGTCCCGACAGATGCACAATTGTGAGGTGCACTGCCATCATCTTCCAGAAGGCTTGGCAGAGAGTGAAATGTCCCATAAATGAACTGCTCGGAGCTCATTGTCATGCTGAAACCCAATGTGTTTTGTGAGAATGAGCTACAATTCATCTCTGTCTTATTACTGGCTGTGTTTAGATCCCTGCTTTCCTTCATCAAAACTAAAGGACCACAGACTGGGATTCAAACTCGGCGCACAGTTCACTGGATGGTGCCACATCGAATATAGCATTAAAATTTGTGTTCTGCCTGTGTGCTCTGTGTAGCTGTTTTTTAGGGCAGGAACCATGTCTGGCATTGTTATGCATGGCTTCTTCATTACTTCATGGTCAACTAGTAGTTGATTGATTTAAAAAATATGTAGTTTCGCATTCCTGATTCTAACATGGCGTCGGCTCAGTCTGGGTGCTGTCTTTGATTCTGTGCTGGCCTACTTAAAGTGTGCTCTATTTCTGCCACAACACTATGATGTTCTGTTTTAGATCAGTGCTTCTGTTCTTCTGTGAGCAAGTGTGTATTGGAAGAGTATGTGTATGTGTCGGGGGTGGTGAGAATACATGCAAGGGTGTATATTATTGATTTGATTTTCAATAACCATATACTGCTGCCAAGATAGGCTGTAAGCAGAAATGTGATACTTCCCAGATAGCCGTCCCAGTGGAAAGGACGAATGAATTTTCCATGGATCCGTTTTTAAATATCAAACATCTTGAGCAGCAAGATGCAAAGAAAATGCAGAAAATAGGAATGAGCGTGATCAAAAAGACAAATTCATGCAGGAAGACAAATGAGTGAAAAGATAACTATCAAGCAAGACGTAAATAAAGATAGAATGTTTGGTTTCACACAACTGACCAGTATCAAAATAAGATCATGTTCACCATAAAGATAAAGATACATTTTCACACCCGCAGAGTCTGGAATTGCTCATTCGCACCACAGCGTCCAAATTATGTCATTCCCAATAACATTCCAAAATCTCGCATTCTTTCCCAGATCTCGATATGTTATTTCACATTCCCCTATTCCCAGTTTTATATTCCTGTTGGGTGCATTCCAACCAGTGTGCAGACTGCCCGTGTCCCAGCATCACGCTGAGAATAACAGAGATTAATGATGCGTGCTTGATGTGAAAACAAGCCCGATGTTATGATGATGGCGTTTATCTGATTGTAGCCTCTGTTTCTTCCATGTTTGTTAAGATTTGTGTTTGGTTGTTTTTCAGGAACAAGAGGAAAATAAAGGTGCCACTAGCTGGCCAGAGTTCTACATTGACCAGCTCAGTTCCATGGCAGCTGTAAGTATTTTTACAGACCTTTTCTTTGAGGAAGTATTGATGCATTTTACACTTCAGTAAAAGTACTACAATCAAATTTTCAATATACATTTTTTTTATTTATTGACTGATTTTCTTGATAATGTTTATTTTAAGACTTGCATATAACTCATTTTGCGTTCACATTAACGAAACACTGATAAAAATCTCTGGTTTTACTTGAGAAAACCTAATAGACATGTGAACAGTCAGTCACAATAATGGCTAGCAATCTTTTCTAGGGATGCACAATATATTATCAGCCATATCTGTATTGGCCGATAAATTATGAAAACATTTCTGGTTGAATGATTTCTGTCTTGAGATCTGTTAGACTTGGGATTATAAAAACACTTTTCTGGGTTGCACAGAAAAGTTATATTTAAAAAAGTGTAAAATATGTATACATTTGATCAAACAGAGGAAGACACTCTTGACCTTGGAGAAGGAAGAAGAAGAAGAACGTAACAAGACCATTGAAAGCCTTAAAACGGCGCTACGGACACAACCCATGAGGTATATATTTAATATAACGTGTCACTGTATATTGTATTGTATTCTTTAAAGTTACTGTGATCAATACAATAAAATATAACAAAAATACTAAATGCAAATTTGTTCACATTGTTGGCCTTGAATCGTGCACAGCTGTCTCAAACCGGTATTTTATTTTACACATCATTGATTTTTTTTCTCACTTGTTATAAGTAAACGCTTCCCTTATGGCGTGGGCTTTTGTGCACCACGTCTCATTACGCAAATGAGATCACTTCTGTCACACACATGCTCACAAAAACGCATGCGTTCCATTAGCAGTTCCTGCCCCGACCATCTAATCCTGGGGTCAGGTCATCACCACTGACCTTCACAGGCCACGGGTCAAAACACTCCAGCCTCTTTTGTTGCTGATGAGGTTTTGGCTGCATTTCAAACGTTTTTTTTGTTCGATTTTTCCCAATTGAATTTAAGCACATGCGCTTTATAAGGGGCATAAATCAGTTACTGTCATCATAAATAGTATGGAGTTGATCATTTTATGCTTTCTGGCTGACAAGTGACATGTGCTGCAGTCACATTGAGCTGTGAAGCTTATAGGAGGATGTGGGTGCCTTTTCTGAACTTTAATTCTTTAAAATAAGAGCTTCTATATAATGATTTTTTTCATGATTAGTGAAATGTATCCTGTTTTCACCGTCTATAGGTTTGTAACACGTTTCATTGACATGGATGGCCTGACATGCATCTTGAACTTCTTAAAGAGTATGGATTATGAGACCACCGAGTCCCAGATCCACACCTCCCTCATCGGATGCATCAAAGCTCTGATGAACAACTCTCAGGGCCGTGCCCACGTTCTCTCGCATTCGGAGAGCATCAACATCATCGCCCAGAGTCTGGCCACCGAGAACATCAAAACAAAAGTGGCAGTGTTGGAGATCATGGGTGCTGTTTGTTTGGTGCCTGGAGGTCACAAGAAGATTCTAGAGGCCATGCTGCACTATCAGAAGTTTGCTTGTGAACGAACACGGTTTCAGGTAGGCTAATGTGTTTCAAGACAAAACAATGAAATACAGGAAAATAAGGAAAAAATAGCTACAATTAGGCTAGGTTTAGTTGGTTTGCTGGTTTTAGAGAGTTTTGGGTAACGTCTAGATCATGTTAAAAAACTTAAACCAGCACACTGTCTAAATGTCTATTCACATTAAGAACGATAAATATATCATATAGCATCCACACCAACGGACGTCCTTGGTGTGAACAGGCCTGTTTTGCTTGTGCCATAATGTGTTGTGTTCTTTTATAGACATTGCTGAATGATCTGGACAGAAGTACAGGTCGATACCGGGATGAGGTCAGCCTGAAGACAGCCATTATGTCCTTCATTAATGCTGTGTTAAGCCAGGGAGCTGGTGAAGTGAGTAGTTTTTGGCTTTTATCACACATTTTACTAATATGCCCATCAATCTTGATTCACTGTGTTGTCTATAAACACATATATGCATTATTTTTAATCCCACAGACAAGCGTTGAGTTCCGGATTCATTTGCGATACGAGTTCCTCATGTTGGGGATTCAACCCATCATTGACAAACTCAGGTCACATGAAAACTCCACTTTAGACAGGTGAGTTCCACACTGATAACTGAAACTATTGAACTTTATCAGCAAATCTAAGCCATCTATACCTTAATGTGTGTCCTCAGGCACTTGGATTACTTTGAGATGCTCAGAAATGACGATGAGCTTACTTTGTCCAGACGCTTTGAGACTGTGAGTAGTCGCTATAGTTTGCATTTAGTTTAGTCGTACTTCTATTAAAATAACAATACTGACTTCCAAAGAATATTGTGTGGAATTTATGTTTTTGCGTATTTTTAGCTTCATATAGACACAAAGAGTGCAACACAAGTTTTTGAGCTTGTGCGGAAGAAGCTGGCCCACACGGACGCGTACCCGCATTTCATGTCTGTTCTTCACCATTGCCTGCTTATGCCACGTGAGTCCCTTCACTTATCAACTTACATAGTGACACAATGAGACATTATATATAATAGCTGTTGTCTTTTGCTCCTAAAGCTTAGTTTTTCCACTATCTCCTTTATTATACAGGCCTACAGTATTGCATATTGAAACTGCAAGCTCACCAAATGTTTGAAGTAGTTATGAAGATGTTATGAATATTGTTTACATTTTTGTGAAATGTTTGAATCTGCACTCTTCAATCTGTTTCAGATAAGAGAAGTGGGAACACTGTGCAGTACTGGCTGTTATTGGACCGTATTGTCCAGCAGATGGTCTTGCAGAATGACAGAGGTCATGACCCTGATGTGACCCCGTTAGAAAACTTCAATGTGAAGAATGTGGTTCGAATGTGAGTTTGCCTTGCTTAAGTCAACTTCCTCCTAATTGTTTTTATGACAATTTCATGACTTGCTGTGGTTTATTTATAGTTTATAGCAGAATTTGTTTGGCTTGTTTTAAATCCACTCATTAAGCCTTTACCAAGTGAGCTGAGATTATCTGTACTTGAATAATCTGTATTTTCCTAAATCCACTCATTTACAAGTTTACCCTCTTTAGGCTTGTCAACGAAAATGAGGTCAAACAGTGGAAAGAACAGGCGGAAAAAATGCGAAAAGGTCGGCATGTTTTGAGTTTTTTATCCAAATTAAATGGTGAAGGAGTGAGTTTATGTTGGCTGGAATGCTGCGACATTGTGTCTTGAAAGTTTGACCTTTGTGCCATCCAGACCACCATGAGCTTCAGCAGAAGATGGAGAAGAAGGAGCGGGAGTGTGAAGCTAAAACGCAGGAGAAGGAAGAAATGATGCAGACGCTCAACAAGATGAAAGAGAAGTTAGAGAGAGAAATGGGGGAACATAAACTGGTCAAGCAGCAGGTGGCAGGACTGACTGCCCGTTTACATGACCTCAGCACGGTACGCTTATGATGTCACACATACTTGACATTACTTCAGCACTTTACACTGATTATGTTACGCATACTTGGCATGACCTCAACATGGTACTCTGATGATATCACACATACTTGGACATGACCGCACCAAGGTAGACTGATGATGTCACAAATACTTTACATGACCTCAGCACAGTACTCTGACAATGTCACACATACTTGACATGACCTCACCAAGTTAGACTCATGATGTCACAAATACTGTACATTACCTCAACAACATGACCTAAGCATGCTATGCTGTTGATGTCACGATACTATGTATTACCTCACAATGTTACGCTATGATGGTGCAAACACGTCACGTGACCTCAGCATAGAACACCAATGATGTCACAAATACTTGTCATTACCTCAGCATGGTAGGCTGATAACGTCCATGGTTTTGAAATTTATTTTTTGTTCCTAAAGTGTACTTTTTTACAATACATTATAATATACTTTATTCAGATGTAATAGTCTATATTAGTTACATAAGTACAATCCTTTTTCATTTCTAGAAACAAGTTGCCAGCGTTCCTGGAGGTCCTCCTGTCCCAGGTCCTCCAGGTGGACCTCTCCTACCTCCACCTCCACCGGGTGGTATGATGCCTCCTCCACCACCCCCTCCACCAGGAAGTGCTATGATGCCACCACCACCTCCACCACCCCCCGGAGGTCCTCCACCACCTCCCGGACGGCCTCCTTTCGGCACGGCTCCTCCTCCGCCAGGAGCACCTGTGGGACCATCCATGAAAACGAAAAACATTCCTCAGCCGTCCAACCCGCTGAAGTCCTTCAACTGGTCCAAGCTGTCTGAGGTGAGACTGGCATGGACTACAGTAACCGGTTAGGTCATACAGATGTTCTGAAAAATCAGTATTAGTGGCAAACTTTTGGTTCACATGATAAAAAAAAAGGGTTAAATGTACGTTTTTTTAAATAATTGAGATCTCACACACACTTTTTCTCTTACAGAACAAACTCGAGGGCACAGTATGGGCAGAAGTTGATGACAGCAAAGTTTTCAAAATCCTAGACTTAACGGACATTGAGAAGACTTTCTCTGCCTACCAGAGGCAACAGGTTACTGAAGGATTTTCTCACTCCATTTTATTTTTAATCCAGAATGATCTCACAAAGCATTTACTGTTTTTCATGCATGATATTCATATGTTTGCCTATGGTAATCCTGCATCACGAAATCACAAAGCATGGGGTTTGAATTAACAGCCAGTAAAATGCACTGATATCACCAGGCATTACAGAACAGTTTTCTATGGAAAACAGACATTGGCAAACCATCCTCATTATGGTTGGTAAACCACATACTTGGTCCCATTATAAAGTGATTACATAAATATCGTATGCATTTACAGTCAAATTAGAGAGAAAAAGATGAAAAGGAAAACTTTAACCATGTTGGATACAGCTTGAGATGTTTACTTCTTTGGCTGTGTCTTCATAATTATAATTCAAAACAATGCATTATTTCTTAAATTTATTTTAAAATAACGTGAGAAAGTCTCATAAGCATGCTTAATACATTACAATCCATATTCATTACGCCAGTCAACCAATTATAACAGATATACAACAATAAATGAACATTTCTAGTTATTATATTCTTATAATTGGTTGACTAAAGCATTATGGACAGAAATTGGTTTGCTAGATGAAAGATTTTTGACATGATTCCTTAAACTTAAAGTTTCTTGCTTTTAAGAATCTAGAAACACTTAGATGTTAAACAACCTCCAAAATATTAGGTTAAAATAGAATTGGAGAGAAGTTAACAGGCCCTAGCATGCATTTGCACAACAGCCCATTCCCCCACAAGTCTCTGCTTCCATGCCCCCTCACGCTCACCATTTACATCATCATGTGTCATCATGTGCACATGCTTGTTTTGAGTTTGTTTTGGCTGACTTCATCAAACTGCTGTCTTTCTAACATGTGCTGCATCTTCCTTGCTTCATGCCTGCGTTGTAGGACTTCTTTATGGTCAATAACAGCAAGCAGGTAAGTTTGCTCGAGATATCTAATAGTGTTTAGTTCATCTCTGTAACCCTTACTCACTCTTGCAATTGTTTAGTATCCACTTTTGTTTTAAAGAATTCTTTTGTGACTTTAGGTGTAATACCAGTCAAAAATAGTAAATGTGACTTTTTATTTTAAACATAATAATGGTGATGTCATCAAAACTACAGATCCTCTTAGCCAACTTCATGAGATGCCACTTGAGAAGGATTTTCACCATCTGTACTCCTGATGTATTGCTATTTATCTGTTCCAAAGCATAATTTTTTTAATTTTCCATTTATTGACCATATTTTAAAGAATGTTGGTAACCAAACAATGGCAGTCGCCATAGTCTTGTATTGATCATAGCTTTCCTGTAGCTCAGTGGTTAGAGCATGGTGCTAGCAGCGCCAAGCTCATCAGTTTGATCCCAGGGGATTGCACATACTCAAATACAAAAATGTATATTGTGTAATGCAATGTAAGTCGCTTTGGATAAAGGCATTTCTGCCAAATGCATAAATGTAAATGTATTTGTTTTGTGTCCATACAATAGAAGTGAATGGGTACCGGCGTTGTTTTGGTTGCCAACATTCTTTCAAATATCTTCTTTTGTGTTCTGCTGAAGTAAAAAAGTCATACAGGTTTGAATTGACAAGAAAGTGAGTAAATAATGACAGAAATTTCGTTTTTGGGTTTACTATCATTTTAAAAAGTTATCATCTGGCATATTGTGACTTTTAAAGTTGCTGGTTGAGTGAAATGTTTCTTATTTTGACCACAGAAAGAGAATGAGGACGATGTCCTGACCTCCAAAAAAGTCAAAGAGCTCTCTGTCATCGATGGACGACGCGCACAGAATTGCAACATCCTTCTCTCACGGTGAGTGTTGTGTGTCTCCTGCGAGTATGAGTTCACCTCCGGCTGGTGTGTGTGGCGCTCACTGGCCTCCTGATTTAGTGTCATATCTAGTAAGAGTCAAACCTTGTGGTGCCAGTATCCAGTGTTAAAATCTCATCCACCTTGGTCACCTTCCTGTCTCTTAGTTTCTTTCTTTGTAGGAGGTGACTTTTTCAAACTCTTAGGAAATAATGCTCCAGAAACGAACATGCCTCATAGTCTTAAAAGTATAATACATTTTTACTCTTTACTCATTGCCAAGAAAGATATTTGACTTTCCAGTGTTCTCGTAGAGGTTTCGCTTTTTTATCCATGTAATTCGTTTCAGAAATCAATACATAAATTCTTATTCAAACAAGTTTAATGATTATATAATGTAATGTTATATGAATATAAATGCATATATGGAAAAAACACAGATTGATTTATTGTTAGTCTTTTTGTTGTTATTATTACAGCCATTTCACATCTTAGAGAGAACCTTAGAGTTATTTTACAGCTGTTACAACACAGCGTTTCACAGTGCTGTTAGCATTTATTTGGAAATTTCTTCTTCAAACATTACTAAGTCAATGTCAGACCCCAGAAAGTGTTGTGTTCATTTTTATTATAGTAGTCTCACTAAACCAAAATACATGACGTTGTATCAGGAACTTCTCGACTGGTGAATATTATTCAAGATTTTTATTTATAGACGGTTTCAAAGGAACAGCATAAACAAACATTATTGCGCATGCACGCTTTAGTGACCCAAACTTCCTGTACACATCCACAAAGAATAGAGTCCCTGCAGATTATTTCTGATAACAAGCAAAAGAAATAACAAGTAAGTGACATTAGCTAGCAAGTATGTCTAGCCAGTTTTATTTTGGTTTACCAGTATCTAAACTTAAATACGACAACATTACTCGACCCATTAAACAAATTGTTTATTTACTACATTTATACAATAACATATACATTTATATTTATATAAATTGAATAAAATTTAAATAGTTATATTATTAGCCACTAGCCAGACCGATCAACAAACACAAGAGCGGAAGTTAACTTCGGGCCAGGTGCGTGCGTCCAATGAAATCGTCCATAGTTTTATACAGAGTCCTGAATGAAGAGCTTAGTGCTTACAGGGTTTAGGCTGACTTTCTTATTTTTTAAATTATGGAATATGGATGGATAATTTCCATTAGATCTAAATCTCATTGTAGGTTAAAAGTTGTTACCTCTGGATTGCCCTCAACACGAAAGAAATCCCACAAACTTTAACAGCTGGTCCCAGCTGGCAAGCCAGACTGCCTCACATTTGTGATGGCTCATGGTAGAAAAACATGAGGTCCTCGAGTTCAAATGCTTTTTTACCTCAGGCAACAGTAAACAAGCCAATTGGCTTTTTGTTTTTTTGTAGAGGCTAAGAACAGAATTCACATCAAGGGCAGCTGTGTGACACAGTAAGAAATGAGACTGCACGAAATGATCAAGTGGTCTTTGAAGATTCACATATAGTAAATGTTTCCCAAAAGTCTTGTCTAAAGGAGTTTTTCGTGTCCCGTGCTTAAATTACGCTGGTATTTTGAATGAGTGGTCTCTTAGGAGTATCCACAAGCAAAGAGTGTATTATAATCCATTGTACAGTCACCCTGTGGACCACCCAAGATGAGATTCACATGGATTGAAATAGTTTGGCTTCTGGTACCCGGCAGTATCATTAGTGTTGGTTTAGAAATGGTGAATATGGTGCCGGGCTGCAGATGGTACGAGATGGTTTTCTAACTAGAGGAGTAACATATGTGCTGACTCGTATTAACTTGGTGTTGACAGTTTTCAGTCAGAAGAGTAAATGAAACACACTAAGCTAAATCTGAACATTCTCCATCCTTTCATTCATTTGATTGAACAATTCACCCCAACAATTTTTATAGCTCATCATTTATTTACTCTTATGTCATTCTTGAAAATATCTTCTTTTGTGTTTTGCAGAAAAAAGAAAGTCATACAGGTTTAGAATGACAAAGAAAGAATTTTCATTTTTGGGTGAACTGTCCCTTTAAAGGTGCTGTAGAATTCAGAAATCCTTCTTGCTAGCGACACTGAATCTGTCAGTATTTCATTATATTCCTTCCAGACTTCCTCACTCCTGCATGAGTGTGAACTTTGTTAGAAGTAACTTAATAACAGAATGCTGAGACTTGGAAGTGCTGTTTGGCACAAACATGTGGATGGTAACATGGAAAGTACTCTGACCATGTTTCATGTCCTTGCTGTGGTTTGCAGCCTCTCTGAATCCTGACTGTAGGAAGAAGGGTTCTCTTCAGCACTGATCTAAGGCTTGTCAAACACCTGTTCTTTTTGACCTTAAGTTCACACTAAAGCTATCACAGGATCAGATGCTTTACTCTATCATTAATGGGTGATCTAGGAGGGGTGAGCTACACTAGCAGATTTTCCTCAGAGCTATTTTGACTGCCATTATCAGAGTTATCTACAGTACTAGACTATGAACTGCCAACATTTGTCACGCTTTCAGTTAGATAAGAAATGCTGTCTGCTTAGGACTTCAGCGTGCTGACAAACCTAACGCTACAATTGTGCAAGCTTCGTATTTTTTTAAATGAATCAGTCTGTGTACTTGTTTGGATCGTTTACACAAAAATGAAAATGTTGTCAATTTACTCATTCCCATGTCATTTCAAACCTGCATGACTTTGTTCTGCAAAACACAAAAGAAGATATTCTGAAGAATGTTGGTACAACACCCTATTGGAACAACAGCGACACCCATTCATATCTACTGTATGGACACAAAACCAATGCAAGGGTGCTGCCGTTGTTCTGTTACTAACATTCTTAATAATCTTCTTTTGTGTTTTGCAGAAAAAAGTCATGCAGGTTTGAAATTAAATGAGGATGAGTAAATGCTGACGGAATTAACATTTTTGTCCCTTTAAAGGAATAGTTCCCCCCGAAATGTAATCGCCCTCATGCCAAACCAAATGTGTATGATGTCCTTTCCTCAGTTAACACCAAATTTTTCAATTAAAAACTTTATACATATACATGTATAAATGTACACATAGTTTTCAAAATTTTGAAAGTTCAAAAAGTAACAAAAGTTAAATGGTACAGTATAAGAAATTCAAATATTCTCATGTGTATCGTATGATATTTCATCAAAAGACTTGTGAGAACGAATAAGTTATTGATGTGTACACATACTTGAATTTAGCTCTTAGATATGTTTGTTTTGGTTTCAGTTTTACAAAATAAGCTCAAAAAATGTATCATTTTCTTACACAAATGTGTTTTTTTGCCTAAAAAAACCCATTTATGAACCCACTGAAGCTGTTTAATGATGAATGAGTGTGTGTTTTAACATTTTGGGACCTAAATATTTATATACACTGACATATTTTTGAAAGGAAAAAAATTTTAAACTGAAGAAAGAAGACATATACATCTGGTATAGCATGAAGGCGAATATATGATGAAAATATTAAAATTTTGGTGTGACCTGTGTCTTTATTTAACTGTATAATTAGATTTTTTTTCATGTGTATTTGACCCTGATTGAACTAAAAACACGGAGCACAAATAAAACAGAACAATATGCTTACTGTATATATATAAAAAAAATTCTGGAATGGTTAAGAAGCTAAATGGGAAAGGCCAACCACAGACATAATGTTGCTTATAAAATGTAACCAGTGTTGATCACAGATTTCTTAAAGCACGCAATCATCCTAACTTACATTAGTCATGCGATAATATCACATATTCATTCCAGTAATTATATACAGCGTTAGCCAGGAAATTCTTCGTAACTGGAACAAACACTTGGGTTCAATATAGGGCCTCACGATTAATACCCCATCTAAATAACATCTACTAGTTTAGTTTAACTGTTTGCCAAAGGAAAATTGATGGAAGTTTTGGATCCCAGCAAAACCAGATTTCCTTTTCTCCAGGTGATTAATTCGAGTTCGGTGGGTTCTATGCTGATTTAGCTCTATCGGTTCCACTCAGATTTCATTCGTCAGATGAATTTATGCGTCCCTGTCCGCCTGATCTGTACATCCTGTGCTTGTGTTTCAGATTGAAACTTTCCAACGAGGAAATAAAGAGAGCTATTCTGACTATGGATGAACAGGAAGATCTGCCTAAGGACATGCTGGAGCAGGTGAGCGTCAAGGGAACAGTGGAATGAAACGCGAGGGAGAGATAACAAGCATTCTGGGATACTGTGAAGATTGTGATCATTGACGTTCTAAAACCTGATCTGCCTGTAACAGATTTTGAGTGTTAAAGAAAACCTCCCTTAGATTTAAAACAGGCTTATGTAACTATCCTCATGGTACTGAGTGATGTTTTCTTCAATCCTCCAGATGTTGAAGTTTGTCCCAGAGAAGAGTGATGTGGACCTGCTGGAGGAGCACAAACATGAGCTGGATCGCATGGCAAAGGCGGATCGCTTCCTCTATGAAATGAGCAGGTAGAGTGTTAACAAAAATAATAGATATTAACTCATTCCCCACCACTCGTGAAATTTTGTGTCATTTATAACAACAGATGAGTTTTCTTGTTTTCGCTGTTATACAGTAGCACTTATTATGTTATTTGTTCATATGAGACTGTTCTCCAAAATAAATGAGCTTACTGAGCACTTTATTAAAGCCAACAGTTACGTCCTGAGGATGAGCACCCTCTAGCGTCTACGGTTACGTGTATAGACTACCTTATAGATGACAAATCTTTGTATGCCAACCAGGAAGTTAGTGCCGCACTGGTTCCCTCAACCGTAAGCCTGCATGTTTCCCATAGACTTTTGGAAGATCGCAAAAACAAGCTCTCTGATTAACAAAGGTTTATGATATGGTTTATGATTGTGATGTGTTACTTTTGAAGCCTAAATACAATCGGCAGAAGTAAAAAGCTAACATGAGGCAATAAACAAACTACACTGCAGTCGCTCAATATCAACATCACTACCACCAAACCTCCGACAACTTTATTTAAAACATGTTTCCTGGTAAATAATTACTCTGTGAATTAATCTCCATCCATGTTTTTAGAGATTTGTGCCAATGTTGCATTATCTGTGAGATTTATATGCGAAAGGAAGTAGTCGCTTTCAGCAATTTGTAAGCAACTGCTGCTTTTAAGACACGAAGAAGCTTTCAAAAATGATGTCATAGATTAAAACGTGAAAATATTTTAAACACAGATCTTATTTCAGCCGATTTACCAAAGACCCATTCAAAAAAACCATTGACTTTGGGGCGATGGAACCGGAAATGCTCAAATGTTAACTCGCTTTGGGGTTTTGCATACAAAAATACATTTTCTCTGAGATACTTTATTACTATGAATATTGAAACTTTAAGTCCCGACTTTCAATTCAAATTGCTTTAGGGGAGAGGCTCTGTACAGAGTGTTGTGAGATACTTGACAGTACAGTAGGTTTTTAGTGTCATTCAACCTTAAGAAACCAAATGTATTGTACAGTTCATGTCTGATTTAATTGTTGCTGGAAAATGTTGTTTTACTGTGACCTTAGCGAGTGATTTAAGATAAATCCGCCTTTCCCTATTCAAGTAGATTCGAGACTTGTACTTGTATGTGACTGCTGAGTGTGAAGACTTGCCTAAAGGGACTTTGGTATTTATCTATTATTGAACTAGACAAAATAGTTTTGTCTATAAAATGAATACCTAAAACTGTCATTGTGATTTTGGTTTTCCCTTTTTCTCCCACAATTCTACTTTCACCACAAAGAGCTTTATTTAAATTCAATAAATGTAATAGCTTTATTAAATCATGTGTCTTATTTCAGAAGTGTTAACAGGGGATTTCACTTTCATAGAATTTGTTATTTGCTAAAGACGGTATTGTGCAAGGCTTTCACTGCATATAAACTGTGTTTGATCTTTAGTCTGTGTGCACTGTTATATAATTGGATCCGTTTATTCAGACAGTTTCATCAATATCTGCTGTATCAGTTTCCATACTAATGACTTCTATCTCTTCATGCTGTGCTGACAGTAGATGTCATTATGGAGATTTTGACATTGCGGAGAAGGGCTGAAAAAATAACATTTACCTCTAGTCATCGTGATTTCAATCAACATAAAAAAAGATTTTTCTGTATTTCTAAAGCCTAAATATCTCAAAGACAATATCCTAAATCCTACAGGGAAGTGTTACAAACTACCCATAAGCCCCCTCGTCTCCTTTGACTGTCTTGGATCGAAACGTGTTTTATCTTGGCACCAGATATAAATCCACATTTCACAATTTTGGTCTGGCACATTACGTGTGAGGAACATGTCGTCCGTGAAGGCCACCCACTACTTCACATTCAGCGCAGTGGCTTACACACACAGTGTCAGGAGCAAATGCGATTTCATGCAGGAAGGAAGCAGAGGGGTTGTGACACATTGATCTGAGGATCCTGTTCAGCATTTATATTTGCAGTAACTAAATAAGTTTTGTCTCGTCGTGGCCGTTCAACAGCCTCATGCTATCTAATGTAGCGGAGGGCCGAATGCCAAACAAAGCACAGGTGCTTTGACTTGCTTGTTTTTCTTCCTCTGTTTTATAAGGCCCTGGTGAATGTTTTCACTCCGCTGTGGTTGAAGCTCATGGATTGTGGAGGATGGAAGCAAAATCTTTCCAAGTATCGACTGGGTTGTCTGATTTAAGTCGCAGGGCAGTGTTTTGGTCCTTGGCAAGTGCGGTAACCAAGGTGATGGTCTTCGGCACAAGGGTGCTGAACGCAGCAGGGCAGTGTTGACTTCATTTTACTGGTTCAGGCTGTGCTTGTTCTTTATTTCATGAAACAATGTGTCTACAGTGCATCTCCTGCTTGCTTTATCTTTTTATAGGAGGGACAGTACATTTACATTTACATTTATGCATTTGGCAGACGCTTTTATCCAAAGCGACTTACATTACATTGTACTATACATTTGGACATTTTGTATAGTAAGCAAGTGGGGGTTAGGTGCCTTGCTCAAGGGCACCTCAGCCGTTACCCGCCAGCCCTGAGAATCGAACCAGCAACCTTCTGATCATGAGTCCAACTCTCTAACCACTAGGCCACGACTGCCCCACAGTAACACTCTACAGCTTATTAAGAAACTATCTGTGACATGGAAGACCTTCATGTTATATTTAAAGATTTAATGTGGAAGATTAAGGAGTATCTATTGACAGGAATGCAATATAATATACATATCTATGACTTCAGAGGTGTATAAAGACCTTACATAATGAACCTTAGAATGAGTTTTTTCCATCTACATACACCATGGGTCCCCTTACATGGAATTCATCATGTTGTTTCTACAGTAGCCCTAAACATACAAACTGCTCTACAGAGCGCGTTTTCTAAATATATTATCTCCTTCAGCAAAGAAGCGAAAACATGTCAACATCTTTGTCCTGTGTCAGCCACTGTAGTGCTTTGTAAGGGAGGGGTGAGCAGTGGAGTGAGCCGTTGGTTGCAATTCACAACCTCACCACTAGATGCCGCTAATACACTTTTAATATACTATTGTATTCCTCTTCCCCACAGAATAAACCATTATCAGCAGAGGTTACAGTCTCTGTACTTCAAGAAGAAGTTTGCTGAGAGGATTGCGGAGATCAAACCCAAAGTCGAAGGTATGAACGTGTAGTATTCCCATTTACATACACTGATATAAATTACTGCTTATTTGGTACCACTGAAAGTAAATATCTTTACGTTTATGGATGTCAAACGAATTTTTGCTTTGCAGCACTGAGGAAGGCCTCAAAGGAGGTTTTACACAGCAGGAATCTCAAGCAATTGCTGGAGGTGGTGCTGGCGTTTGGCAATTACATGAACAAAGGACAGAGAGGCAATGCATACGGCTTCAAAATCTCCTCACTCAACAAGATTGCAGACACTAAGTCCAGCATTGACAAGTGAGACATCTGTCTGTCTTTACCCATCTATTCCTCAACTCATTTTAATATGTTCTCAATCAGAAACATAAAAACACATGATTAATGCTGTATGGTGTTGTGTCTATACAAATTCAACTACAGTTCTATAGCACTTTAGATCATTTACAATTCTTCAAGGTTGCGAGATCTGCGTAACAAAACCTAATGCTAATGGCCAATCAAAACTAGCCAATTAAAAAACAACTCCAGACCAAACACCAAAACTCAAAGGCCCAGTTTCACAGACAGGGCTTATCTTAAGTCAGGACTAGGCCTTAGTTAAACTCTGATATTTAAGCAGCTTTTATCAAATAAAAGCCTTGTCTGTGAAACCGGGCAAAATATGCCTGTCCTATTCCTAAAATACACATTTTACAGTTATTGCAATACACTTTCTTTTTAAAAACCACTGTATAGTACTGTAGTAGTCATAAACAC
Source organism: Oreonectes daqikongensis (assembly GCA_026939265.1). NCBI lineage: Eukaryota > Metazoa > Chordata > Actinopteri > Cypriniformes > Nemacheilidae > Oreonectes > Oreonectes daqikongensis. The sequence continues at coordinate 3,968,955 of JAOTQM010000351.1, read as the reverse complement.
AGTCTGTTTTATAAATAACTTCCCAAAAATGACCACTGATGAACAACATTTTTCCACCTTTCACCTAGAGAGTAAAAAAATAGCAACATTTTAAAGGCAGCCTAATTCCACAGACTTGGCAACCCTACAGTAAAGCCACATACATAAGAAAAAATAATTCATTAAAAATATAGAATACATTATATTATTGCAATTTTTCAGTAAGATTGACAAGATTAACTGATAATAATTGTCTGTAAGTTTGTAGGACTGTTATATTCATAATGCTATTGAGCGAGTGTTTGTGTTCGTTTTCTCATTAAGTTTATATTAGCAATATACTAAATGAATACATGATACATAATAAATAATTGAAAAAACAAATTTTTTCTGTAAGATTTCTAAATAGAAAGATTACTGAACTTTATCAGATTGAAGATATTATTAGAAATCTGTTATTTAAGGCTTGTACCTACCTCTGTGCTTTATGTGAAGACAATGCATCAAAAACGGTATATAATTTACCAAAATTATAGGAAAGTAGTAAATTAATATAATAGATACCATATCACCCAAACACGCCATTCCAGCTTACGAGGAAATAAACCAAGAAGAGAAATGATATAAAAACAGATGTGTGTACAAGTCTTTGATATTTACACTTTTGAACATGTCCCATTGCAGGAATATCACTCTTCTACACTACCTGATCACCATTCTGGAAAAGAAGTACTCTAAAGTCATGCTCTTCCAGGAGGAGCTGCAGAATGTGCCAGAAGCTGCCAAAGTCAAGTAGGTATAGCTGCGGAGAGGCTGGCGTGCTATTCTTTCGTCAGCTTTGAAATTTACAGCCCTTTGGGGTCTACTTGTGCTAAATGGATTTTGGAAATAGTTTTTGCGGTCGCACTTCCCTCTCACCACTGAGCTTAAATCCACCTTGTGGGTCACACAAGCCTTGGTTACCCATATATGTAGAGAGAACCCTAAATTATGCTAGCAGGAAATGGGGCCCTTGGCTCTTTAAGCTTTAGGTGCTGAAATATATAAGTGAAACAGATGCATGGCCACCATAGAAGAGAGAGTGTAAATACAACTACACCTGATGACCTCCAAAGTTTACATGTGCAAATCGAACGTAACACACAGACTTTTTAGAACTTCTAATGTGAAGTCATGTTTTGGTTTTTGGGCGTGTGACTTAACAATAAAGTGCTTGCTAAACAACACAAGCCTGTTTTCAGTCCTGTCAGCAAGACTAATGTGGTAGAGAGTGAAGTCACAAGACAGATTTTACCCATAATCCCATTTAAGAGCGTAAAATGAATAAAAGGAATTTCATATCTGCCTGCCACAGGCTACAGTCTGCGTCTTATTCATTCAGACAAAAATATATTAGTGTGATGATGTGTAAGGGTGGTCAAATAGCAAGTACAGATGTGCGAACGAAAGTGTTTGGAGAAATCTTTGTGTGTTTATGTAATGGCTGTCAAAGGTTTTTCCATAACCGCATAAGTATGCCTCTGTTTTGTCAGTTCTGACTATAACAATGGCCTGTTTGTTGGTGGTGTGGAATAAAGAGGACTCACTCACACTGCGGTCATTTCTCCAGCTAAGAATAGCACAGCTTTAAACAGACCCATTCACACTCATTATATGCAGTCTTACTAATGGAGTCACTTTAGCCCCATCACAGAGGTTAAAGTTCAGACGGGTGGCTGTTATTATAGAGCTATCTGTGGGTTTTATCAAACTGTGATCTGTTTAGATAAAAAGGTTCAAAAGACACTATGTGGCATAATTCAATATGTACTGAATGGCAAATATGTAAACCGTTTTAATGAGAGCTGCATGATATTAAAGAAAAATGTGATATTCGGTCACTTGCTAAATAATGTGATAAACAATATGCATTACAGGAATGCTTTGTAAAAGATTGTCAAATTAAATTGAACTATATTAGGATATATTTACAAACTGAAAATGATATAATCAATATTGTTTGACAATGTTGTGCACTCACACACAAGCACATCTGCATTGGCCTAAAACTTGGATTATACTTTATAATTTTACAAATCAATCAATCAAAGCATTGCAAATTGCAAAATGTTGATCATTTCAATATGTGCAGCCCTAGTTTTCATTTACTGTGCAGTTGTGAAACAAATTAATAGACCAGTTCAAAATTTTCATTTTTTCTGAATTTAATATTTATAGACGGTTTCGCGTGCCTGGCTCCGGTCTGTGTTTGTAAATCTGGCTGTAAACCTTTATAATATACCTATTTATATTTTATTAAATTTTTATTCATATTAATTTATATTACAATTGTATTGGATAATAATTGTATTAAATAAACAATTAGTTGAATTTTATTGTATATTAATTAATTAAATAAACAATTTGTTAAATGGGTCGTGTAACTTTGTTGCGTTTAGCCAAGTAACGGTTCTTCTACTAACCCAAAATAATCCTGACTAGACATACTTTTAACTTGCTAGCTAATGTCATTTACTTGTTATTTCTTTTGCTTGTTATTAGAAATAATCTGCAGGGACTCTATTTTTTGTGGATGTGTATCGGAAGTTCAGTTTGGGCCACAAACGCGTGCATGCGCAGTAACGTTTGTTCATGTTGTTGCTTTGAAATCGTCAATAGGTAGAAGCGTGCAAGTAAAATAAACATTTTTGTTTTAAAGTGTAAACTATTGGCAACATTTTTCCCAAATTCCAAAAAATATTTGCAGAAAATTGAAATGCGACTAACTGGTAAAAATGACAAAATGATGCGATGTTTGCAGATCGTGAATACAAGTTCATACAAGAATCAGAAAACAAGCTCATATTCATTTTCAAACAATTCATTTTAACCCTGAATTGGTAAAAAAAAAAAAAAAAAAAAAAAATCTTCACAGCATTTTTGTCTTTGCATTCTCTCTGTCACTTCTAATCAGATTTATGTGTCGTGTAAACACCTCAAATGCTACAGTACATAGTTTACTTGTTAAATGACTCTGATCTTCTCTTCTCTCCAGCATGACTGAATTGGAGAAGGAGATCAATAACCTCCGCAGTGGTTTAAAGAGCGTAGAAAGCGTAAGAGAACATTGTCTCTCATGCATTATCTTATGAGCAAAGCATTCTCTAAAATGTCTCTGTTGTGCAGGAGTTAGACTATCAGAAGAAGAGTCCTCAGGAGTATGGAGATAAGTTTGTGTCTGTGGTCAGCCAGTTCATCACAGTGGCCAGTTTCAGTTTCTCTGACGTGGAAGACTCTCTCAGTGAGGCTAGAGATCTGGTGAGTATGCGTTTGTTTGCGTGTGTATTTTAAAAGGCGCTCGTCCTGGTGTTCCCTAAGCTTCCTTCAAAGGCCAGCTGTAGAAACAGACTGCAGTCACCATCTATCTCCAGCTGCACGCAGGAGCTGACCTTTGACCTCGCACTGTGAACGCTTCCTATGCAGTGATCCTGGCGCTTTTACCGGCCCCTGGGGGCTCAGCAGGACACAGAAGTGAAACGGGACATACAACTCTTATTGCTTTTGACTGTGCAAAGACAGACGGGTGTTAAAATGCTCACTAGACAAAATCCTGCAATGTCCTGTGAGGGGAAACGGGTATAGGTTTTTTTTTCCAACCTCGCCTTTATGAGGTGTGTGTGTGTGTGTGTGTGTGTATATATATATATATATAACAATATAAGTGAATATTTTTGACTAGTTTTGTAGTACAAATATAAATACAAAAGTAACACTACATAAGACATCTAAGTATACTACGTACCACAAACTCTTCGAGTCACGCAATCCTCCAACAAAACCTGTCCCCAGTTTTAACTCTGATAAGAAGAGATACAAAACCAGGGCAGAAGAGAAGTAAAAATATCCCCCTTGGCTCAGGAGCATGCAGGAGCTGTTCCATATGGCAGTGATAAAGACACATCAAAGGCATTGTGGGAAGGCTAGGCCTCCTTCCCTGTGGTGAGACGGCACGAGGCAGCAGCAGTGCCGCTGCAACACTCCAGTCCCCTTTGTTTAAACTATAATCAGCCACTGGAGAAATCTGGGTTAACAAGACCACATTATGCCCGGAAAACTACATGTGTGTCATACTGGAAGTTCATTAGACCCCCATAGTTTGTTAGGCTGCTTATAAGCTGCTAATAAGAATGCTCAGTGTTGATAAAGCGTTGTCTGGCAAACTTAAACATTTCGTTTTCAATGATAAAACTGAATGAAGTTCAGATAGGAACAACATCTAGCTGGCTGATACACAAGGATTTAGTTTAAGTTGATGTGATGCATCAGTCAGGATGGGTTAGATTATGTGAACAGCCACAGGAATAAATAAGAGACCATTTTAAAGACCATTTGAATTTTTTCTGAATTTACTATTTATATGTGTTAAAATTTATGTTTTATTTACAATATATTTTAAAATGTGGATTTATTTGCAAAAAATGAGACCTGGAGAAACAGGTCATAATAACAGAATAGATGCTCTGCATTTCAAATACTGCAAAGTTCATATTCACTTTTAAGCAATACAACAGCAACATTTGTACACGTATTTAGGAAAAGTTACAATATTTTTTTATGATTTTTATTACATGCTGTCAGTCTTTCACACTGCTGTTGGATGACTTTGTCACTCCTGGGGTTGACTTGAACAGACACTGGACTAAAATGACCACAATATCAAGAAATGCTGATTAAATGAAAATTTGGAATGATCTCTTAATGTTTTCCATGGCTGTATATTCTAAAATTATATTAAATCTAAGTGTAAAATATTTTTTATATAATTCATATTTTTTTTATATATCTAGTGCATAACAAATTTATTAGAGCACCTGTCATAATAATGAGAAAAGGAATATTTTAAATATATAATAAAAAGCTCATTTATTTGTGATGGGACTAGTAACAGTGTTAGACAAGTAAAACTGTAAGCTTGCTACTGTAATCTGTACTGCCTGTACAATCTTCTCATAATAGTAAAGTTTTTTTCTTCTCTAGTTCTTAAAAGCAGTCAAGCACTTTGGTGAAGATGCTGATAAGATGCAGCCTGATGAGTTCTTCGGGATATTCGACCAGTTCTTGCAGTCCTTTGGCGAAGCCCGTCAGGAGAACGAGAACATACGACGACGCAAAGAGGAGGAGGAGCGCAGGGCACGCATGGAGGCACAGGTCTGCCGATCTTTAGCATAAAACACTAACTAAAGCTGGACCATCTTCCATATGATCATAACAATAGAATAGAATATTATAATATTTAAGGTTATTACATTTTACATTTAAATATATATATAAATATATCATGAATTTTCCATATATTGCCTAGCTATGTCTACTTCCTACTCCCCATAAACTTCAAACTCATTTCCATCCTCATTAAAATCGTTGATAATTCTCACACACTTTCTTGTCTTTCAGCTTAAAGAACAGAGAGAAAAGGAGCGAAAGGCCCGAAAAGCCAAAGAGAACGGAGAAGACGATGGCGGTGAGTTTGATGACCTGGTGTCTGCTTTACGTTCCGGAGAGGTTTTCGATAAAGATCTGTCAAAGATGAAACGCAACCGCAAGCGCATCAACAGCTCGACGTCAGACACCGGCAGGGAGCGTCCCATTACCAAGCTAAACTTCTGAACGACAGCTGAGCTTAAGTACAGAGACACGTCAGGATCCACTTCATTACAACCAACCATCCTGTGGTGACAAATGTCTGGCCAGAGACGGTCCATTTATCATGAGCCTCATGTGACTGATGGCGAACTTGTTTGGAAGCGGAGGGAAAGGACTCATACGTGTAAAGAACATGGCTGCCAAATGAACCTAACTTAATGATAAACTTTGTAAAGAGTGCTGGAGCGTCATCCTCGGTGCTGGAGCCGCCAGGATTATTAAGACTGTATCCGGTTAAATATTACGATTTTATAAAACGTGAAAAATCTTGCCCACCCCATTATAATGAAACAAAGCGCCAAAATCACAACACTGACTTCAGCATGCCAAACCTCACAATGAATTATTCCACTCTTGCTTTTTGATGCATTACGTTCAGAACAAATAGGTATTTTAAAGAGACATAATGTCAGGTAGAAATATGTGAAATCTTTGTAATAATGTGACTGAAAACTTGTAATGCGACGGCACAACTTTGGGAGTAGCCCTACAAGATTCATAAAACATCCATAGTGTTTTTAAGGAATTTTACTGACATTAATAACCAGGGCTGTGGGTAGCTTATTACAGAAAAGGCATTATAGACGATGACTGTGTTTGTTACATGTGGTACAAGCGAATCGGAAATGACTTTTTAAAGGTTTTTAGGTTGTCTTAACACTGTGGACGGTCGTTGTACAGATTCTATGCAGTTTCTGATGTCAAGTGCTGGTCTGTTTGAGGACTTTACACGTGAAATGGAGTCGTATTTAAAATGATCTGCAAGTAACTGAATCAAGGCAATACTTTTCCTCTTGTTCTTCCTTTCTGCTGGAGTCCCTCCAGGCTTTTTTTTAAATCTGCAAACTAGTTGTATGGTGTGACAGAGTTTCCTTTTTCTGTGTAAAATACCTCCATTGGACTTTTCTAATTTAAGGAAAATACAGCCTTCCATTGTAAGAGGAATCTTAACACAATAAATGGAAGCGTTTAAAGTTACTTTTGCTTCACCTTCATCGTAACTCGTGTTTGATGATTGTTACAGTACATATCATGAACATATGTTGTTTTATTAAAAACCATGTGTCCACTTAGTACTTGCAGCTTTCTCTGGAGCAAACCTAGTCAGATGATTCCCCCTGGTGGTCAGTAACACATTCACAAGTCTTATTTTTGAGTTCAAGGGACAGTTCATGTAATAATAAATATTCATTCATTTATTTATGCATGTGGCTCAAAACCTGTATACGACTCTTTTTTTCCCCTGTGAAATGCAGAAGAGGATATTTTGAAAAATATCTCCGTGATTGTGTGTCTATGCAATGGAAGTCAAAGGGGTTCAATGTTGTTTGGTTGCTAACATTCTTCAAACTATTTTCTTTAGTGTTCTGCAGACGAGAGAAAGTTAGAGCATGGCGCTAGCAATGGCAAGGTCATGGTTCGATCCCAGGGATTGCACATACTGAAACAAATGTAGAGTATAATGCCATGAAAGTTGCTTTGGATAAATGCATCTGCCATGATAATACATACTTGCATACATTGTAAAACAACACAAATTTTAATTTGGCTTAATAACATTTTATTGTGTAGCTTAAATTTAAATTTCAAGCTTTAACGTCAGTTACAAGTTTTAGACTGTTATGCAATGAGCCATTGGGATGGTAACACTGCAGGTAATTCCAAAATCTATGTTGGTAACCTCTTACTGGACTGCATTAGCGCAGAAGAAAACCTCCACTCAAGGGGTCATCGCTCTCTTGGGTGAAGCTGGCCACTCCGCTGTAGTGAGCGTGACCGGCGACCTCCACCACCACAGCCTTGAAATCCCCACATGTGGTCTCCTGCAACAATTCCAAAACTGCACTTTTATGTTAAAAAAAATACGTTCTCTTATATAATTTTCATGTTCAGAGTCAAGTAAGTTCATTTGTCTGCTAATGGCACAGATGCATGTTATGCTTCATTTTGTATGATGCTATTATTTGTCATTTATGACTCTAAACTAAATGTGAAATTGACATGTTGAGAGCCGCTATGGGGTACCTCTATTGCTTTTCCTGTAAATACTGATCCTGTAGCTCCGCTCTGGAATCTTCTGGTCTGGTTCAGTCCGATCAAGCCTCTATGGTACTGAAGAGCTATACGTGCAGTGACGCCTGACCCGGTCGGGCTTCTGTCAACCTGACAACCCATATAACAAAGGCTCAATGGAGAACAGCTCTGATCCAAATAATTGATCCTATATTGGGATGGTTGTTAAAGAGTGTCCTGAATATAAGTCAATTAAATCAGGAAAAGGTAATGTTGGGTCGTACCTGTGCATCAGCAAACACGCACACATTAGCAGTGGGTTCTTCGGAGTAAGCATCTTTACCATCAGTAAGGATTGTACCATAGAGGAATGCCAAATCTTCACTCACTGGGTGGGACAGCTTCACCTATCATAGGAACATAAAAAAATGTTAAGTATGAACGATGGTTATTGTTATAAAGTTTTTTTTAATGAAATTAATTCGATTTAAACATCTTAGTACCTGGGATTTCACAGCATTTGTCACTGCAGTTGCTGCATCAACCAAATCTCTGGTTTTGGACTTGTTGACATCCAATCCAAACTTGTCGGCACTCACAAAAGCATAAAGAGCTCCGCCATAGCTTATATCCACAGTGATCGACCCATATCCAGGTACAGAGACACTCACATCTACCAAAACACGAATAGTAAAGGATTAAAAAGACATACTGTATAGCAATGACCATTTGAACAGTGATAATATAACAAGAAAAACAATACAAACTCTTGAAACAAAATGATGTGTTTTGGGTCTAATTGCAAAAGAATTCAATGGTGGTTCCCAGATCACATCCCACCTGTAGCAAACGCAAAGGCGGGTACACTGTGGAATCTGACAGCTCCAGTTTTGCCATCTGAATACCGAGTGAACGCTTTGACTAAACCGCAGGGACAGTGTATGTTTATCTGAGTCTCTGGTGAAGTGGGCGCTTTGATCAAGCCATAATCCACAGCGAAGCGCCCGAGCGCAATGACAGCGTGACCGCACATGGTGCTGTAGCCTTCATTGTGCATAAACAAAACCCCGAGATCAGCTTCAGGCAACTCACTGCTGACCAACAGCGCTCCATACATATCATAATGACCGCGGGGCTCAAACATTAACACTTTGCGGAGGTGATCGAGGTGCTCTCGCGCATAGCGACGTTTGGCGAGGATAGTGTCCCCTTCAACTTCTGGATACCCGCCGAGGATAACGCGCAGGGGCTCGCCGCCTGTGTGCATGTCCACTACAGACAACACTGACCCGGAGTGAGGGGGGAGCTGTGGGAAGTCCATTGATCGCTCTGTCGTTCAAATGAACAAAAGAACATGATGACAATCACGAGAGGCGTTTATTTTGCTACATTAAATAGATTCATTTAGTGAGAGACTGCTTACCGTTACAAACGTGCACTGTTACGAGTCAGCGAGCTTAGTATTGACATGAATGTATTTTTGTTTATTTAAATGCGTTTGAATTATCGCCCCCTTTCTCGCTTTAGGAACTTTTTGGGATTGTTTCCCTAAAAACTTCAACTTGGAAAGGGCGAGCAGGGTTCAGTACTGCCACCCTGTGGCGTGGATGAGGATGAATATTCTGCGGAATACTATATAAAAAGGACCCGTTTTCTCCTCTATTAAAATCACACTCATGTCTCCAGACTTCTCCACTCTTGTTGTTATATCAAAATTGGTCGTTATAATTGATAATATGTTATTTTACAAATATATTTTATAAACAGGACATTAATTATAAAAAATATTGCTTAGCCTACCTGTTGGAGACTTGACATGGATGTTGTAACTTGTTTTGAATATTTAATGAGCTAGATCAAAAATACTGTTTTCACGATGTTTTAGCCATTTATGAATATGTTTGAGTTCCGTTTTAGATAATGTGTATGACAATATTCTGATGTATAATTTTGAAATTAATTGGGGGGTTTTAAATTACCGTCACTGCAATTATTATCGTCCCTTAGAACTATAAATAACCGTCGATGACAAAATTATATTAGTTGAGCACATAGAGCAATGTTAGGGTTGATGTTTGAGTGCATAACTTGAGTTTATGTTTGTTTTTATGCTGTATGCCTATCTAATAATTACACTGCATCTTTTATTCTCGGCAGCCAACTAATTTTTGCTTTAAACGTCATAGAGATGAGAATCGTCAGATGCGTCATAAATCAATTCGATTACGATTTGGGTCACGATTCGATGAGCCTATACCAATTCCAATTGTATTACAAGACGCACCGTTTTGACAAAACACGCACCTCTCTAATAACACGAGTGGACCGTTTAGAAACGTGGTGTGAAAATAACAAATCATAAACGTTTATTAATGGCAGAGCTTAGTTTTTGCGATCTTCCAATAGTCTATGGAAAAATCCATAGGATTTTGTTTGACGGAACAGTGCAGCGCTGACTGGCCCTGTGTCACATATTGACTCGATTTTTAGGATTACGAAACCACCCTGTCTGTCGGTGTGTCAGGAGGAAGCTTGCTGAGCTTCTTCTGTGGCAAGGTTCATTCTCTGAAGATAATCGAAGGTGGCAATGGCTTTGAACAAGCTTGATGGTTCAGATGGGCCTCAAATCTTAAGACAGACAAAAACACATAACTCTTCATCAGAAAAGACAGCAGAAAACTCATTGTGTGGCACATGGATCTTCAAACAGTTTGTCCGCACTGGATGTCTGCATATCTACTGTCTTCCCTCATTAAATAAATGCATGCGATTATAAATTAACTTTACACCTTATTGTTTGGCACGCACGCACACACACTTTTAATTTCATTCAAACTGTTTTCCATTATTTGACTTCATTTTTATTTTATTTTATTTTTAACTAAATTTATTTATTTTTCTTGGTTTAGGTCACTACATACCCAAATCAGAAGCCATGGATGAACAAGGAAGTGCGCCTCCTGTTGAAGTTGAAGAGGGGCATCAAAAAGGCCAAGCACTGCTACAAACTAAAGCTAGAGGAGCACTTTTCCAACTCTGATCCTCGACGCATGTGGCAGGGCATCCAGGCCATCAGCGACTACAAACCCAGCCATTCCACCCCCGTAGCCACAGATGCTGTCTTCCTGAACGAGCTTAATGACTTTTATGCTCGCTTCGAGAGAGACAATAAGGAAACTGCCACCAAGCTCACACCCGTAGATGACCACCCGACCATCACACTCACCTCCTCAGTTGTCTACAAGGCACTGAGCCGGATCAACGCACAAAAGGCTGCTGGACCAGATGGCATTCCCGGTCGTGTACTTAGGGCATGTGCAGAGCAACTCGCTGGGGTCTTTACGGATATTTTCAACCTGTCCCTCGCCCAAGCAGCTGTGCCAGCATGCTTTAAATCCACCTCCATTGTGCCAGTGCCGAAACACTCTAGCCCAACGTGCCTGAATGACTACCGCTGGCTAGTCCTGGCTCACCTAAAGGACTCCCTTCCGTACACACTGGACCCATACCAGTTTGCCTACTGCAGCAATAGGAGCACAGAGGATGCCGTCTCCATAGCACTGCACTCTGTACTCTCACACTTGGACAATAAAAACACTTATGCACAATTGCTGTTTGTTGACTTCAGCTCTGCATTCAATACTGTCATCCCTTCCAAGTTAATCACCAAACTTGGGAACCTGGGCATTAACACCTCCATTTGCAACTGGATTATGGACTTTCTGACAAACAGACCTCAGCTTGTTAGGTCAGGCCACATCTGCTCCACCACCATCACACTTAACATTTACATTTACATTTATGCACTTGGCAGATGCTTTTATCCAAAGCGACTTACATTACACTGTACTATACATTTGTACATTTTGTATAGTAAGCAAGTGGGGGTTAGGTGCCTTGCTCAAGTAGAGAGCATCCTAACCGTGTCACAGCCTGGTATGGGAGCTGCTCTGTTGCAGAGCGCAAGGCACTGCAGCGGGTGGTGAAAACCGCCCAACGCATCATAGGGACTCCACTTTCAGCCATTGAGGAAATCCAGAGGAAACGCTGTCTGCGTCGAGCTCGCAGCATTCTTAAGGACTCCTCTCACCCTGCCCACAGACTGTTTTCTCTCCTGCCTTCCGGCAGGTGCCTCAGATGCCTCCGGACAAGGACCAGCAGACTGAGAAACAGCTTTCTTCCCAGAGCTGTCTGCCTATTGAACTCTACCCCCCGCTGATTCCAAAGCCCCCCTCATATACCTCTAACTTAATGCTGCTATACTGTTTTGTTTATTGCACTACAGGCCTGTCAAGCACACGACTGGACTGTCTACACATGTACTACATGTTTACTTGCTCTACTGGACTATTACACATATATCGCATCATTTGCACTTCAGTACTATGTAACTTAACTTAATAGCTGCTGTCTATAATTTATGCACACTTTATATTCATTTGCACTACTGTTCTGTATAGTCTAATTTATATTTTACATATCCATCAGTAAATTTCTGTTTTTAGTAAATAGCCATCTGTATATAATGTTCATAGTACATTCCCACTTGTAAATTCTTCATAATTTTTGCTTTATTCTGTATTTATGCACAACTGTATATCCTGCACTTGCTTATTGCACTTCTGGTTAGACCTAAACTACATTTCGTTGCCTTGTACTTGTACATGTGTAATGACAATAAAGTTGAATCTAATCTAATGTGACACGATAAAGACGTTTCACTGAATAATGATACATTATTTATGTTTTGGCAACAAGGATGTGCTGTCCTTTTGTACAGCTGTGGGTGTGTTGAATGTTTCAAACAACAGGGCTTTATTGTAAAACATGTAAACAAACAAAACAGGTCCGATGATGATCTGTCATTGGCATACTATTTAAGTCTATATGACTCGATTTTAGGAACGAGTCAATCTGACAAATCGATTCTCAAAACCAACAGCGTTTATCCACAACTGAACTAAAAACGACTTATAGCTAAACTATAAACATGTTGGAATCATAAATAACATACACGACGTAGATAACTGATTTATGTGCCAAAAAACACACACAAACAAACAGGTAAATTCAATTGTCTTACAATTTCACTCAGCTGAAACGAGCCATTCAAAGGAACTGATTTACTACACGCTGCGTGTTCATGAGATAAGAAGGCGGAGTTCAAACACTTCAAACAAATCATTACCGCTACGCTGCACGCAGTTTGTTTTCAATGCAACTTTCAGTACTTGTGCGAATCTGTTTGGGAAATAATTGAAGAATCGTCAACAACTTAAGACAGCGTTTATTCATGTGAGTTTCTAAAACTTTGTTAAGTGAACGATTTAACGCAAGCCATGCACGTATTGTTTCAGGTAATGTCAGGTGAACGCAATGTCAGTTCATGAGGTTTTCGGTGTCTTTATTTCGCGCTTATTTTAAAAAACGTCCTACTATGCATGTGTAATATGAGATATATGAGATAATATAAATGGCTTGTAGTCTGCATTACTTTGAAAGTTTCTATTAGCTTCACTTTCATGTTGCCCTTGTGCTGATGTCATTTTGGATTTTAACCAGCTGGTTAAACGTGCAGTGACTTGAATGGAAACTCTGTAATGCCTTTAAAATTTCAGTGTTGTTTTAACCTATCATTATCATTTACAGTGTAAATGGTTTTATAATGTAAGCTGACAGATCATCAAAAGAAGATTCTTTATGGGTTAACCTTTAACTCGTACTATAGCGCTGCATATTTATTTACATGCAAGGGTGAACAAACAGTTCTTAAGATCAGGGATGTGCTGAATGTATAAAAAAAATGCAAAAAAAAATTATTTCGGTTTCTTGCACAAGCATGAGATAAACAATATTGCCCTTGTGTTTAAGTAATGTGATTCTTTCAAACTGTGGTTATCAATGCCTTTCCCCACCCATGTGTGTTGTATCACACCGCACCTAGCAGGTCTTTTCAGTATAAGGCTTTGTCTGGTCTTGCTATTCCAATAATTAGTTGAATGTTTTGGGGTGTTGGCATTGTATGTTATATCACAGATGCGCTCGGGGGGCAAAGACTAGCAGTGCAATAGGTGTGTATGGAATAGAATTGAAAGAAAGGTTACGTTGGAAACCATGGCTATGCAATAATAATAACCCCCCTTTGCATGCAACTACCACAGGCAGTGTCATCTGATACAGTTTCACTGTGGAACAGTATGAACGAAGATGCATGCGTATTATGATTTGTGTTTATGAGAGCTTGCTTTATGACAGGTTTCATAGCACAGTGTTATGTAGGTCATTTGTGAATTATTATCATAACCTAGAGGTGCCATGTGTTTGACTTTACATTTTAGTTAAAACATGCATATGTCGTTCCAGAGTTATTCAGTTATATAGACATTATATTTCGCCCGAAGAGAATAATGATATTTTTAGGATCAATACATTTTTTTGCATTTTGACAATTAAATGGATAGTTTATAAGATTCTGTCATTACTCGCCCTTTTGATCTTGCTTGTCATGTATTACTTTCTTCTAGAATATATTTTGAAGAATGTTTGTAACAGAACAATGACGGTACCCATTGACTTGCATAGGTTTGTGTCCATGCAATAGAAATCAAAGGGGGTCAATGTTGTTTTGTTTTCCAACGTTCTTCAAAATATCTCTTTTGTGTTCTGCAAAAGAATGAGTCATACAGGTTTTGAAATGAAAAGAGGGTGAGTAAATGATGACAGAATTGTCATTTTTGGATGAACCATTTGGCCTAGCGTTAGGCCAAACAAAGGTGATTCACTTCTTCAATGCATATATGTGACCAAGTATCGGCTGACACTTTTTGCATGTCCATCCTATTATTAGCCTCGAATTCCACACAGGTCTCTTCATCTATCTTGCCCTTTCTCTCTCTCCTGTCACTGTCCATCTGTGTATACGTGTGGAAAAAAGTACATGGTCTCCTGGTAACAATGTCTGCATATTCCCAAAGCTGTATTTCCCCCTTTGATGTCACTCTTGGCAGCAGCGACCCAGTCCACTGTTTTATATAGTGACTCTGAATCTCACCCAGGAACAACAGGTGTGCGCATGTAGTGAATGAGTGACTATTCTTGAAGAAGAGTGATTTAAAGAGGTATTTATGCAATACTTAACAAGTTCTGAACAAGTGTTCAGAGCAGTTCTTGCTGGTGGTCTTGACATGAGAACAGCTTTTTGTAAACCGAAGATCTTTATGTGATATTTATCTTTCATGGTGTTAAATGCAGGAAGAGTTGCAGAGATTTAAGCCCATAAGCCACCCATGAATACACTCACAAGAATGTAGTGTTTCAGCATTATTAATGTTTGGTTAAGCTTTGAGGTTTTATGTGTGTGTTTTTGCTAGTGCTTGTCATTTACCACCCTTAAACAGCAAACAGTGCAGTACTTCCTTTGTAATTCATTAATATTATACTATGTTCGTTTATTCTGGTTGAGCTGTTATTGGCAGCCTGTGTTGTGGGTTTGGAATTGAATTAGGTTTATCTCCTCGGGGCTGACTTCCTACATTGGCTTTATCACATTGTAACTTTTTGTGGATGATGTTTATCTTTTCATCTGCTCTTTATCTCCCATATTAATTTATAGCACTGTCTGAGTTATTTATCTAGTTTCAGAGCCTGTTTATGAAGATTCTTGTATACTGTATCTTAGCGCTGTAGTACTGTATGTGAGCACAGAACATATTGTGTCTCTTGCGGCTTTATTTTCTGATTGATGTTTCAGTTGATGGGGGATACTGTGTCATGCGTTGTTCATAATTGTTAAAAATTTAGAAATGAAATGAAAACTGTCATATCGATTAATCAATTCTAAGACAAATGTTTGTTTATATGAGTTTAAATGTGTGTGTGGCATGTATATTTACACACAAGTGTTTTGGAATTTGGCGATTAATCGATTTGACCTGAAGGTGTTGAAATATGATAATGAGATACAAGTACGCGCCTGGCCTGAAGTTAACTTCCGGTCTGTGTTTGGTCTGGCTAGTGGCTAATTATATAACAATGTATATTTAATTTAATTTATATTAATAATAATTTATATCAATATTTTTTTGTATAATAATTACATTAAATAAACAAGTTGTTGAATTTATTTTATATTAATTGTATTTAACAATTTGTTGAATGGGTCATGTAACTTGTCAGATTTAAGTTTCATCCAAGTTCTTCTACTGGTAACCCAAAGTAATACTGACTAGTCATACTTTTAACTTGCTAGCTAATGTCATTTACTTGTTATTCCTTTTGCTTGTTATCAGAAATAATCGGCAGGGACTCTATTCTTTACAGATGTGTACCAGAAGTTACATTTGGGCCACAAAAGCACGTGCATGAATAGTAAGGCTGCACGATGATGACAAAAATCATAATCGTCGATTATTCACTTCGATAATGTAATTGCAATTATTACTGTCGATTAATTTACTTTAAACTTACTTTCAACTTTCTGTGGCACAACGGCATGCATTGCCACATTCTTTCTATAAACATCCAAAACTAAATAATATAATGTAAATGACAAATAATTATGTTGTCAATTAAAAATCCAAAACGAATAGCTAAAGGACACGTCAACATATTAATTCTCTGATTCGCCACTGTATCCGTTGCCCAAACACACTGCGGAAACGCACAGAAATGAGTGTAAATGGACAGCTGTAATTGAGGCTTTTGGCGATTATGTAATTGTAATCTCGATTATTTTTTCTATTAATTGTGCAGCCCTAATGCGCAGTAACGTTTGTTCATGTTGTTGCTTTGAAACCGTCTATAAAGGGAAGATGAGACTTACAAACATTTCTCTTATCATACCCCAGTTATTTATTCATAAATTAGTTTCCAGTTTCCACTTTTGCAAATCCTAACATATTTTTAATGCATCATTTCATTGCTGTGTATTGGTAATAATAAGTAGTTACTGTTTTTTTTTGTCTCTGTCACATCAGTGGGATTGAGTATGTGAGAGCATCAAGGCAGAAGTCATGGCGACGGGAGGAGAAACCTCTTCTTCGGCTGAGGATGAGAGGACCTCCATGATGGACATTGATGATGTGCACATGCTACTGCAAGGTCAGTGTGAATCATAATCCAAAATTTGAGTTTAATTAGATTACATTTTCTGTTATATCATGTTAGATGACTTGCAATAGAGAGGCTAATTCTCTATTTTTACAAATGTGAGTTATTAGGAAATGATCCGATTACAACTAGACGAGAAGATATTTCATTAAATCCCTTTTCTCAACACCCGAGATCTGCGGTTTGCTTTCTGTATGTTTTACGAGCTCTTCTATTTGTCTTCTTTCTGAAGTTTAGGGTGGATACCGTAAACTGTTGACTCATGAAGTTTTCCAACAAAAACATGTTCAGAGAGGGCGTGCTAAAATATCTGTGTTGTTCACAGAAAGGCAAAACGTAACTCACCTTCATTTTTTTGGAACCTGTTCGTCTTAAGTAAACACGATCATGTACATACTAACTCAAACCTGGCAACTGTTATACACCTCAGGGATCAGTCAGAAGAAACATAGGACAGCACATAGATCTAGATGTTGCAGGTTTTACTGACAGTGTTCATTTGACATATGCTTTTATTTACAGCGGTTGTGCTTTCTGGGAATCGAACCCATGACCTTGGCTATACTAGTGCCGTGCTAGCGGTTACATCTCTTGTTTCATTTCCTTTGACTTTCACCTCTGTGTGGGGGCCATTTCCCCATGTGTCAATCCTAGCGTTCCTCTCTGTTAAAACCATTTGTGTGTCCGACTCCGTTCAGACGCTCTCTGCTTGCGTGGTTGTCATGTTACCCACTGTTTGTTTGCTATGACGACAGGGCAGTCTTAAAGAGAGGCACCTTCTCTAAAGTGACATCATATGTTTGTGTCTAGCACAGTGAGGCCTATGTCTTCTAGTTAAAGATTACCACATATTATAACAAGTGAACAGTTTGAGCCTTATGAAGGCAACTGTTTTATCCACTGTTGCTTTATGTATTTTGTGCATGGTGAGAAAACATCATTACACTGCAGATCCATATGATATTCATATTAGCCTGGGTTACTAGTTTAGCTTGTTGGATATCATCCCATGGAACTGTATGACACGGCCTGTGAACTGAATTCCTGTGGGAAAGGAAGAGTCTACCTTTGGTAGCACATGAAGTTTCAAATGAAATGTCTGATGGGTTTCTGCTCCGGCTGGCTAGGTTTCTGCACGGTAGGCATGTCTGGCTGATGTCAGGGCCTCTTTAAACCCGTGTTTGAGGTGGAGGTCCTTGGCGTCTCTCAGATCAGTAATCCAGGTTTTCAGTATTCATATATTTATAAATGGATGCATATGAATGACATTCTGGGTCTTTTATGTGCTATGAAGAAAAAAACCACAAAACTGTTCTGACATGATCTGTACATATTTGTGCATGGGTGTATTAGTTTTACTTTTTGCATAGCATGTATAGCAGTTCTTCAACATACAGTACAGTATGTGTTTATTATTACAGTGTCAGTGTAATATAATATAATCTATGTATAGTGTTGTATTATTCACATTTAATAAATTATGGTATATTATGACGCCTCTAATATAATGTAATATATTTTTGTTAACAGTGGAACAGGAGCTGATTCAAAAGAGAACTTTCACAAACTGGATCAATGCTCAGCTTTCCAAGGTAAATCCAAGAACATCTCAGAACCTGCACTCTTGAAAATAAAGATGCTTAACAATGACATAGAAGAACCTTTTTTTTTAAAGAACCTTTAACATTTCCAAAACCTTTCTGTTGCACAAAATTGTCTCTATAGATTGTTTCATCTGACGCACATACCTGGCCCAAAGTTAACTTCTGGTCTGTTTGTTGATCGGTCTGGCTAGTGGATAATAATATAACTCTTCATTTTTAATTTCATGTATATTCATATTTTATTGAATAAATAAAATTTGTTGAATGGGTCGTGTAACTTTGTCGCATTTAAGTTTAGCCACATAACGGTTCTTCTACTGGTAACCCAAAATAATACTGACTAGACATACCTTTAACTTGCTAGCCAAATATATTTTTTGCTTTTTATCAGAAATAATCTGCATGGACTCTATTATTTTCAGATGTGTACCAGAAGTTTGGGCCACAAAAGCACTCATGTGTGCAGTAACATTTTTTTATGTTGTTGCTTTGAAACCTTCTATAGCATTGCTGTGAAAAACCTTTAAGAATCTTTATTTTAAGTGTGTCCTCACACAGGACTGTTTTTAAATGGGAGTTTGAACAAATATTTAAGTTAATAAATGTTTACATATACAGGTATTATGCGATTTTAATCATAAATAAAACCATGCAGTCTAAAAGTGTTAAACTGAGACAGGGGCTGAATTGCTGACTCACTGACCACTGAAGTAGGTCTATTCTGCTCTATCTGACTTTGACATGTGTATATGGAACAGAGTTTGGTTATTTATAGTTCCCACCCGGCAGCGGTGCACTTCAACAGGCCGTAACATGAGCCGTGCACCCATCCAGCGCTGGCTACATTTCAGGTGCAAGCGTTCTTAAATGTCCTGAAGCAAGTGATAACCTGTGTGGATCTTCAATGATCTGTGTTTTTTTTTTAAAAATGTTTGACACTTTAATGCAGCTTTGACTTTTTCGTTCACAACAAGAATCTGTGTATTGCAGTAAAAGATACTGTAGTGGTTTTTCCCTACTTTTTGTTTTTCTGAATTACAGTTAAAATTGGACAAAGGGAATCAATCACATGGGGGTTTTATGTATTCTTGTAAATGCATCAAAGGGTTCAAAGAACAGTAAAGTGTGGATTTCACGGTTTAGAAAATGTAGAAATAATTGTTTTCGAACCTGAACATTTTCCCTCTTAACTGCCTCTGTTAAAACCATGAATGGATACTACTTACCCTATAAAATTCAGTAGTTACAAACTTTGTAATGAAATGTGCATTTCAGAGGAGTCCTCCGACCTCGGTCCAGGATCTGTTCTCAGATCTTCGAGATGGTACTCGACTGCTGGACCTGCTGGAGGTGATGAGTGGTCAGTGCATGGTAAGCGTGTTCTGAGATGTTTGTTTACCGAATTGTATTAATATGTAAAGTACTGTATGCAGTGACTGATAGCATACAATATTTTGGATCCTGTGTAGAAACGGGAAAAGGGTCACGGTTTGTTTCAGCAGAGAGGAAACATCGAGACTGCTTTGAACTTCTTAAGGATTAAATCAGTAAGTGATGTTTGTTAAATCATACAAGGATATATGTTATAGACTTAGAGAAGTTTTTTTACATATAAATGATTTTTGCATCCTCAGATTAAACTGGTGAACATAAATATCCCAGATATACTAGAGGGGAAACCTTCAATTGTTCTGGGCCTGATATGGACTATCATCTTACACTGTCATGTGGGTATACCAATAAAGCTTTTTGTTTCTCGAAAAACTATATTTACAAGATTATGACTCATTGTACATCAATAACAATTATTCTAACAACTTTTGTTTTTTCATTAATTGGTTTTGTTATAGGTCAGGTTTATAGGTCCTTGCTCAATCTCTTTGCTCTACCTTTTAAAGGGTTGAAGACCCCTATCAATAAAACTACAGATAGCACACATTGTTCTCACTTTTAGCAGTAACTGACAGCTTAAATATTCCCACTTTTATTCATTCATACAGATAGAGGAGCTGGCCAGCGCTCTCTCGTACGGCTCTCGCTCATCCTCTCTGGACTCTCTGTCCAGCTTGGAATCTGCATCTGGATCACCAGTCAGTAGTCCAGTTCCTCAAAGAGCATCACCGCTCCACAACCGCTTCCGTCTTTCTGCTAAGAAGTCTCTGCTGCTGTGGGTTAGGGACCAGTGCCAGAAGTAAGTGTCATTTGATATTCTGATTTTATTTGTTCTTTATCATTTCGGCTTAGTTGTGGATATGTTTTATCATTAAATTTCTGAAAGGATTCTCTAATCATCGTTTATCCCCAGAGTTGGTTGCACAGTCAGTGTAAAGGACTTTAAGTCCAGCTGGAGGAGTGGTGAGCTGTTCATGGCCATCCTGTGTTCTCTTCGCCCAGATCTGGTGGATCTCTCCCAAGTCCAGACCAGCAGCCATCTGGAAAATTTGGAGAAGGCATTTCACCTTGCTGAGAAAGAGCTGGGTATTCCCAGACTGCTTGAGCCAGAGGGTAAAAAATACCTCTTTATCCTTGTCTGGTGTACAGTGTACAAGTTTTCTCAATGGGTAGAGCATCGTGTTACCAATGCAAAGGTCAAGGGCTCAAATCCCAAAAAGTATACATTGTGTTGGACAAAAGCAGCTGCCAAAATATGATGTTTTTTCTAGGGCTGTCAATGTTAGTGTGTTAACGCATGCGATTCATTTAAAATAATAACCACAATTAACGTAGCATCTGTTTTTCTGTCATTTTTTGTTTAGCGTTACATTATATAATCATGCTCTTATTCATTTAAAGGCTTTTAAACGGTTTGAAACGGTTGTATTGACGTGTCCAATATAGATAGACAGCTTCTGGCTGTAAGACGTGGTCATTCTACATTAATTTGCTTATTAAATTTAAATTATTAGAATGTATATTTAAAAACATTAATGCGATTAATGGCAAAAATAATGTGTGATTTAGTTAAATTTTTAAACTATTGACATCACTAGTATTTTGTGTTTCTGTTAAAAGCCTGATTTGTGTGTATGTTTGTGTATTTGCTTTTCTTGCAATAAACAATGTATTATGCTTAGTGCTTTAACAAATGTTTTTCGCTTCAGACATTGATGTCAGTAACCCAGATGAGAAGTCAATAATGACATACGTTGCTCAGTTCCTTCAGTACTCCAGTGATCTGCCTTCAGCTGATGATGAATTTGAGGTTAGACCACCTCATACTGAATCTGTCACTTTGCTTGTCTGTCAGTTGCTTATTGCTTCTTTCTACCCCTTTTAGTTCATCATTTACTCACTCCTGTCATTTCAAACCTGTATGACTTTCTTCTGCAGAACACAAAAGAAGATATTTTAAACAACATTGGTAATCAAACAACATAGACCCCAATATACTTCCATTGTATGAAGCCACTGAGACATTTCTCAAAATATCTTCTTTTGTGTTCCACATAGTAAAGAGTTGCTTATTTTTTGGGTGAACTATCCCTTTGACGGGTCTGTGCTGTCTTTTTGCTCTGTCGCCCCCTCCTGATCGGACGCAGCTTCAAATTCTGCTGTCTCCCACCTGCCTCTCTCCTGTTAACCTGCCCAAATTCTTCACTCCTGCTGTGCTGGCCTCCCCACTGCACCAGGTACAAACACAACACCGCGCTTATGTATTCCTCTACCGTTCCCTCTGTCAAAACATCAATCTAGTGTTAGCTTCTGCAAGTCTGAACTCTGTTTCATCATGTTTCGTGATTTGGGAAATCATTTTGGTTTGGTTGGATGTCTCCTGCCATGCCCCCAGGCTTCACCCAAGCAGAAAGTCAGAGAGATGACATGCTGGTTGCAGCGAGCCTATCAGGAGTTACTGGAGGCGTGGACCTCCGCAGAAGGGAAAGGTTATGCAGAAAAGTATCAGGTAAAGTGTTAAATACTGTATAAAATTGTTCTACCTAACATATGACATACATGTTTATTCTCATGAATTTTCTTTGCAAAATGTGCTATTTACTTATACTGTAGGCATTCCAGATTTTTGTAAGCACTTACTATGACCAGAGATCTTCAGTTATCCCACTGCTCAATGCAATAAAACGCTGTGCTAAACCCAGCGAGGACCAGCAAGCACTGAGAAAGTCCTGGGAAACCATGGAGGAGAAGGTAGGTCACAGGTGCAAACTTTATTCATTGAGAGTCGTTCTAGGAAAACGTTGTCACTACATCTTACGTTTTGTACGAGTGAATTATGCTGTTCATACATATCTGCAAATATTATAAAGGTGTAGTTTACCTCAAAATGAAAATTCTATCAGTATTTATTTACCCTCATGTTGTTCCAAACCTGTATATGACTGTTTATTCTGTGGAACACAAAATAAATTATTTTGAGAAATGTCTTAGTGGTTTTGTGTCCAAATGGTGGAAGTCAATGGGGACCAATGTTGTTTGCTTGTCAACGTTCATCAAAATATCTTTGGTGTTCTGCCAAGGAAAGAAAGTCGTACAAGTTTGAAAGTACATGATGTTGAGTGTACTATTCATTTAAAACAGCAAAAACAATGTATGATAGTTTAGAAGCACCTGTTACAGAAGGACAGTAACAGTGTCTTTGTTATAAAAGTTTTTTACTATAGTAATCACAGTAATTTATGCATAATTACAAGCAACTAGCCCTATACCCAGGGCTCGATTTGAGGGGGGATGCGAGGGGATGGCATCCACCTTGTTGAATAAAAAATGACAAAACGCATCCCCTCTGTTTTTTTTTTGTCCGCACACCAGACAGTGCATTTTCAAGTACTGTATGGCATCTACTTAAAATATTTCAAAATAAGAAATAATTAACAATTCTACACAATACACAAATCCTGTAATGCACAATACATGATTTGTATAATACAGTATATAAACCATGTTTATTTATTGCTATAAATATATATTTTGTTACAGTTGATGTGTAAAATAGTGCTTATAATAAAAACAATAAAAAATAACACATTTAATAAAACAATTCTTAAAGGAGCAATGTGGTGATTTTAGCGGCATCTAGTGGTGAGGTTACAAATTGCAACCAACGGCTCACTCCTCCCTTTCGAAGCACTACGATAAAGTTGTCACGTTTTTGTTCTTTGCTGAAGAATATAACATATTTACGAAACGCGATCTGTACAGAAGTTTGTCCGTTTAGGGCTACTGTAGAAACAACATGATGAATTCCATGTAAAGGGACCTGTGGTGTATGTAGGTAGAAATAACTCATTCTAAGGTAATAAAAACCCAACGCTTCATTATGTAAGATCTTTATACACCTCTGAACACATAGTTATGTATTTTATATTGCATTTCTGTCAAGATCCTCCTAAATATTACACACAGCACCTTTAAAACGATTCTTCTTACACGCGTTCTTAGACGTTCTTACACACATTATTAAAAAAAAATATTTTTTAAATATTTGTGAACCATGGATTTTCAAATAAGTTTAGATGCAAAATTATACTTTTTACCTTGCATGTGCATGTTTAAACATCTTGGTCAAATCTTACGTTCTTCCTCACTTTTGCACAGATACACGAGTACAGGGCAGAGCTAGATGTTTGTCTGCCAGTCCCTCTGAACAGACTAGGCCAGTGGCTTCAGCATATGGAGGCGGTCCTTTCAGATGAGAGTGACTCAAAAGAGCACGCCCGTGCTGCCAGAGATGCCAGGAACAAACAAGAGCGACTCAAAGTCAGTACTGACGTTTTTCACGCTGAAATGTGTAGTATTGAAATGATGTTTACTTCTTTGTTTATTGTTCCTGTCACCTCAGCTCTTAGTTGAGGACATAAGCGAACATTCGGACACCCTTCATCATTACCGCAACACAGATGATGATGGTCTTCCTCGAGTGCCTGCCGAGAAGCTGGAGGAGATTAAGAGACGGTTGGCAATCATAGACTCCTTTCAATTGAGAAGACCTTTACAGCAGGGCTAGTTCTCATATGGTCTCCATTCTTTTCCATAGTTTCACAAGTGCCAGAGTGGTAGCCAAGTATCACGACGTCAAGCTCCAGTACAGAGAGCAAATGCATAATGTTTATGACCTGCTGGGACGTGTGAAGTCTAAGCTGAGCTTGTGGAGAGGGCCTTACGGGTCTCAGGAGTCTGTATGCTCTCTGCTGCAGGACTGGCACGTATGTGACTCTATAGAGCGGTTTAGTCATGCCATATCTAAACAAGCTAGAAACAACATTCAGTTCTTTATCTCTTAACAATAAATTAGGACACTGTTGACAAGCAAGGACTGGTGTCGAGGATAAAGGATGAACTCCCTAAGCTGAAAAACAAAGCAGACACATACACAAACAAAGCAGCCCTAGGTGAGATTGGTGGAAGTTTAGTTTTATGCAACCAAAGTGACTTATGAAACTTATATTCACTTCTGGTTCTCTTTCAGTGGAAGACTCACCTGTGGTGAACAGGCAGGTAAAGGAACTCGAGGATGAAGCGAGGGTGTGCACAGAAGCCAGAGAGGCGGTGAGGTGCACCATGGAACGTGTGCTGGCTGCATGGGAGTCCTATAAAGACGGCCTGTATCTGTTACAGGTTTGGTTGGGCCAGGAGGAGGATTTAAAAAAGGTACAACATTAAAAGAAAAATTGCATGTAATGTAGGGATGATTAAATGAAATGCATGAATGGGTTTGTCATTGCATTAAATAACAAAAGCTGCAACACATCACTTTTATCTCTCTTTCGCCATCTCTTTTCAAAACACAAAACTGCGGGTCGTTTTCTTTACTTGCCTTGTGTTGAAATCAAATAATGTCAAACTGACATTACCTGCAGAAGTCCTCCAGTCTGTCTGAATGGAGTTCACGTCAAGCCCAGCTGAACGAGGTGGGAAACTTTCTCATTGAGATGTGTGACGTCTCCACCAGCCGCTCTCTGTCTGATGAGCTTCGCAGACTCAACATGAAGTGGGCTGACCTTATTAAAAGAACCAAATTTGTAAGTTTGTAAAGACATTTATTTGAGCTTCTGACACTGGATGGAATAAACAGATTTGTCTTTAAACTTCTGGAATGTTTCTCAGCGAGTTTTATAAGCTGGGTGGAGGATCTTTACAATCTTTTACTTTCTTCGACTATAAAAATCTGACATGCTGGTGCTTATGTCTACTGTTTAAAACACTAGAGTATTGTTGCACCATACTGTATGGATTTATTGTTTATTAAGGTGTGTACTTGCTTTTTGTTTTTTTACTTTCCACACCCTTGAACTGATTGATTTGTTGATTTGAAAGAAAGATTGTTTAACTATGGCATAGATAGGTCATTATTCTGGCTAGGATCAGACCGGAACTGGTTATTTCAGGTAGTGCTTGGCATTTCCGAATGCTGTATCAAAACATTCAATTGTAAGCAGGTCTTTGGGTGTTGCATCTAAGACTAACAATAGGATATTGAAAGTTTTATTAATGTTACATTTACAGTAATGCATTTTAGCAGATGCTTTTCAACAGTGCATTTGATCTATATATTTGATCAGTGTTCCCTTGGAATCAAAACCACAACCTTATGTTCTCTACCATTGTGCGCTACAGAAACACTTGTTAATAAGAAAATGACATTTGTACTCTGTGTTCAGGCAGTCCCTCAGCCCACCTGTGCAGTCCCGGGTGTACAAACTGCTCAGGGCCTAATGCAGGAAGCAGGCTGGGGGCTTAGAGAGGCAGTGGAAGTGTCATCTGGACCTTTACGTAAATACAGAAAGACTCTCCAGGTATATTAATTCTTTTACAACTTGACTGAATTATCTGTTTGTCTTGGTTGTTTACCTTTGTCTTTTTATCCCATGTTAAGGGCATTGTCAAGAAGATATCAGAGATAGATTTGCACTCTTTCTCTCCGTCTCCAGACTGCAATGAAGAAACTCTTCAAAAACTCAGACAAACTCTTCCAGAGGTGAGATTCCATTCCGGAATGTGAACTGTGATTCAGAAACATGCTGTAACACTACCTTTCAAAAGGTTTTGATTTGTAGTCATTATTTATATATTTTTTTTAATAGTAACTATATAATAATGAAAAATAATAATATAATTGTAACTTAAGAAAACTGTTATATTGTATTTTTAAAGTAGCTGTCAAAGTTGCCAAGAATTTGCAAAATTGTACTATATAATATATATTAGATCTGCACCGATACTAAATTTCTCTACCGATGCATATAGCTGATTATTCAGAGTGATATCTGCCGAAACCTAGATAGTTTGGGGGTTATATTTACTCGCATGAACTAAATTCTTTAGATGAAATTATTATTTCTTAACTTTATAAATGTTATTAATTCATATAATGATTATTAATATTGAACATGAAGCTGGTGATGTTTCT
This sequence comes from Oreonectes daqikongensis, assembly GCA_026939265.1. Taxonomy (NCBI): domain Eukaryota; kingdom Metazoa; phylum Chordata; class Actinopteri; order Cypriniformes; family Nemacheilidae; genus Oreonectes; species Oreonectes daqikongensis. The sequence continues at coordinate 3,942,207 of JAOTQM010000351.1, read as the reverse complement.
TAACATTTTCTTTACACAGAGCAAAAATTGCTTTTATCGACCTATACTGATTATTTGTCGGTATGTCGATACATATACATATATATATATATATATATATATATATATATATTTTAGAGATGTTTTTTTACATTTAAAAGTTTTGTAATAAAAGACATTTCTATATTTGAACATTTAAACATGATTATCAAAATCTTTTAACCAAAAGGTATAAGAAACATTTCAGTCAAGTGTTTCAAAATGTTTTAACAATATTCTATCTATTATGAGAGTAATGGTTGTTTTACTAAACATCCCTGTTTCTTGACAGATGTTAAAGACTCTGAACCATGTGGACCAAGGGTGTGAAGGACTGCAGAGAGCAGCATCTCTACTAGAAGGCAGACTAGCCGAGCTTGAAAACTGGAGCACCGAGGCCCAAGAGGTCTGCCTTCATCTTAAAGAATGCCAGCGTAGGGGACAAAGGGGGCCACATCCCAGAGCTAAAGTGAGCTTGATTCAGCATTCTGTAGTTGTGATTCATGAATTCATGTGGTAGATTGAAATAAAGCATTCACATTGTTGTCATGTTTGCTTTTGCAGGCGCTCAGCACCAGAGGTTTACAACTAGAGGGACAAGTGGTGACAGAAGTTGAAGACCTGCAGGTTCTGTTGGCATCGTTGCAGAAGAGCTGCCCTCTGCCTTACTTCAATGCATCAGGCCTACAGGACAGAGCAAAGCGGATTGTGTCTCTGTGTCAGGTGCCAGTTTACTGCGTTTTAATGCAGACTAGTATTAGTCAAGAGATGCTTAAAGTGAAAATTGTCATTATTCATTCATCCTTGTGTTGTTTATTTTACATGGAATTACAATGAATGGGGACTAAAGCTTTCATGTTTAAAATGGCACAATAAAGCACCATAAATGTTGTAACTTTATTTCTATGTCATTTAGGAGGTTACTGAGATGCTCAGTTGTCAAGGAGTTAAACGTGAAGGACAGTCTGATGGTGACCAGCCACCTCCCAAAGTTATTGTGCGTTCATATTCTCAACCTGAGCCTCAGACTGGAACCTTTAAAAAATATCAGGCTGAAATGTTCTCCAAAACCAGCAGACCCTCTTTAGAGAACCCAGAGCCTCAAAACCTCAGACGTTCCTCTCAGCTGGACACACAGCTCCAGGCCACCAGCGGCATGCAACCCAAAGTTCCCACTGTTACCAGTCCTCTGTTTCTAGAAGAACGCGCCAATGATCCAACGAAAGCTATATGCCAGGTACAACATACAGAGCTTAAAGTGCCTTTGCTGTCATCTGTTGTTGGAAGAACAACCTGCATAGAACCTCAGATGGATGTTCAGGTTGTTTCTGTAGACTCGGGTCTAACCAGTACCATCACACAATCTCTCCAGACTCCTTCCTCACCGTCATCCAACCCAAGCACTTTGCATGCCTACATGGAATGTAAAATGCCAATTGGTACTCTACCAAAATCCCAACCTCAAACCTCTGTTGCCACCCTACATCAAAGGCAAAAGGTTCTGGCCAAAGGTCTAAGCTTTCCACAGACTCATGAGCCATCACGAACCCGGGCAATGGGGAAAACACCAAAACAAAGCATCCCAACCACTCAGAGACAAAACCTTTCTCCTGATGGTCAGCCAACTGTTCCTCATGTTCCATTACAGAATGAGGTGTATGCCAGAGCACAGGCTTTGGCCAAGAGCAGACTGGAAAAAGCCAAACGCCGCGTACAAGAACACATACAGGAAGTCATTGCTGTGTTCAGTAACACAGACTTGTCTAAAAAACAAGTCAGAAGGAAGCAGGTGAGACAATTTCATCTTTTAAGCAAATGCGTACAAAGATTTATTCAATATTTTTTGGGGTCTGGTGATACTTTACTGTAGTGGCCAAAAGTAATGTCCAACTTTGGAAACTTTATATCTTTTCCTTTGTGAGTTTTTTTAGAAAACCAAAAGGTTTTATCTACAAAGTGTTCACAACATAAAGAAAAACATCACATAATGTAAATAAGGTACAGAATAAGAATATGTGAATAACTAAGTTTTGGAAAAAAAATGCAATCCAAGGCAATACATTTAAGCTGAAGCGATTTAAGGAGGTTTTGCAAAAAACTACAACACATGTGAAAATCTTCTTGAGTCAAGGAGAAGGAGAGGCCAGGAAAGTTTTTTTTAATCAAAAACAAAAGAGAATCAACAAAACAAATTAATAAATTAAAATAAAATTACAGATAAAAGTATAGTCAATGTATGTTTTATTTCCTGTCAGCCTTTTTTTTACGCATTTCTATGTATATACAAATAAAACCCATATGCACTGTAGTTTTTTGTAGTTTAGCGTTTTGTCCATTTTGTACCACACAGCTCATATTTTGATGTTTTAATCCAGTGTTTCTTAAACTTTTTTTTTGCCATTCCTCACTTTGGAGGTAGGGAAGGGTTCTGAGCCCCACCTGTCTCCAATTGCTCCAACAAAATAGTAATAAACTAGGTTTTTAATCACATTTTAAAAACATAAGATCAAATAACTTTCAAATAGAGAAAATAAAAGTGCAATTATATTATCACTTTGCATAAAATAAGACTTTGTTCAAATGTAAATAATAATGCAATTATGTTTGCATTTTGTCTCTGATAACATCAAATTCAGAAACTGAGAAAACAAAAGTATGGACTAGTTGTGCTTTGCTTCATTTTGTCACTTTGCAGTTGTGGCCTAATGGTTAGAGAGTCGGACTCGTAACCAGAAGGTCGCTGGTTCGATTCTCAGTACCGGCAGGTAACAACTGACGTGTCCTTGAGCAAGGCACCTTACCCCCGTTTGCTCCCCGGGCGCTGCAGTGTTAGCTGCCCACTGCTCCCGGTGTATGTGTGTTCACGACTTGAAGTGTGTGTGTTCACTATTCACTGGTTGGGTTAAATGCAGAGGTCACATTTCGGGTATGGGTCACTATATCTGACAAAAAATAGGTCACTTTTGCAAACAGCATGCAAAAAGAACAAACAAAATTGACAAAAAATGAATAATCTTATTCACTATGTTAGTGGCTGCAATGAACTGCAAGTTGTTTTGTTTTGAGTGTATGGTCAATAAATAAAGGAATTAATAGAGATGGGCACAAAAATAACCAGTTTTCCTCATTTCCCCACTTGTCATTTCTTTATTCTTCACACTTTGAGAAATGCTAGTTTAATCTAACTTGAGGGAGCATTTAAAATAAATATTGTACAAATTTGTTCCTCCCAGGCATCACTTTGGCCACCCACTACTGTATAGGCTACAAATGTATTTGGCATCATGCAAAGTTTTTAGTAAGCAGTGCCGTTGTAGCCATGATTTGTGCAGATCTTGATGATCTATTTGGGGTTTGGTAATAGATGTGTGTAAATCTTTTTCCTCCACAGGCGGCATCACGGCTTCTCAGGCCGGCTGTGCTGGAGGAGTTTCTAGAGGCTGTGACAGGAATGAATTCCTTCTGCTCTGATGCCCAGCTCAAAGTCATGGACCTCCTTTCCGAGTCCGTCAATGCCCAGTGGGAGGTATGAGATGTCCACTTAGCATTGCATAATATTCAGGACAGTCACAAACCTATTAGTGTTGTTGTGTTCCTTTAACTAACTGGATTTGGCAGGATCAGTAAAGGGTTGTGATTGGTTTGGGCAATGTTTGCAATCTGCTCAGATTTACGTGCCACTCACGAGTTCTGAGCGTCTTTTGGATTTGTTGTAGAAGCAAATGTACCATTTACTGTAATAGAAATTGTTCATAATTTTTTATGTTTGTTACAGTGTATCTATGAGATGTGATGTATGTATGTTTATACCCTACCCAATTTGTGTAGTTTTGCAGAGAGGTCTTTTAAACAAAATGAGATTAAAACGAAAGGCCTGTCTTTTATTTAGGCAGTTCGTGCAGCGATAGCAGCCTTTTCGCCTGATTCGGGCCACAACCTGCCTGTTATGAATTGTCAGATTAAAACTAACAGCTCCACGTCTCATGCAATGTGTGTGCGCAACCAACAGGTATTTAATCCTTATGTTTCTGCTTGTGATATTAACTGCATTACGTGCACATTGTTGCTTCCGTTTTGCTCAGCAACTATAAACATGCACATAGCATAAGGAATATCATCATTTACTTTACCTCTTTTAACATTTGTTAATGGGGTTATTTTGTTCTAACAGGTATAATTTATTGACTCCGTGCATGTTTGTGCAGGCTTTTATAGAAAGTCTGATATTTGCCTTTCAGCAATACAGTATAGTATAATCATATGTTGTGAACATTCCTCTCTAATGACCAGCAGTAGTTATGTTATCAAGTATCATTAAAAAATTAGTTCATCCAAAAATGAAGGTTTTGTCATTTACTCGTCCTTATGAGATCCCAGGACTAATGGCGTTCTTTCTTCAGTTGAATACATTTATTTATAAAAATATCTGGCACATTATATAAATACAGTAGGTTTCAGTATGTTCGAGCTCTATAAAGCACATGTGTCCGGTTACTAAATGTGTTCTGAAATGAAACAATGTATTACTGAAATACACATTTACATTAACAATAGGCCCACAAAATGTTGTTTAATTACTTTATACATTTAGTTACATTTACATTTATTCATTTGGCAGACACTTTTATCTAAAGCGACTTAAAAGTAGGAGAGCATAAAACATTTTGTTTACATAAAGCAGTACCAAGTTTAAGTAACTAACATTGTAACAAGATTCAGGAAATATGCACATACTATATACAAAAGATAAGCACAAACTGCAAAATGCACATTACTGTAAAAACATTGCAAATGCAAATGTCCATCTGGACTGAATTTCACCATGATCCTCTCTTAATTTAAGTAAAGCGAGAATAGCGACATCTTCAGGACGAGAGGCGAATTGAGTGTTTTTATCTTTTTAAAATTTGCCAGATAAGCTTGAAATATTTTCTTTCACACACCACTTTGTGAGACATTTAGAAACTCGCTGTGTGTTTTGGATTACTTTTGTAATAGACAAATGTGCTTGTTGGAGCAACATTTTGGGACCTGTTCATGTACACAGTTATAAAAAAAATACATTTTTATTTTTGGGTGAACTATTTCAGGGATTTTCAAAACAGCCATATGCATCTCTGATATGAATATTAGCAGGCATGCGCTGTTACTCAGATGTGCAGTCGACTTTTCTAAGATTTGTTTTTAATTTTCACTTCTGTTTTCATTTGAAATAGATTCATTTATAAAATAAGTATTTTGAAGGCAGTTTATTTAAAGTTTTGTGGTTTCAATCCTCAGGTCTGTTCCACAGCAGTTGAGTCTTCAGAGCATCTAGAAGCATTGAGGGCTGCAGACTCTCATTCATGCTTCTCAGAGACATTTCACATCACCACCACCCACCTTCTGACATGCACTGAGAGGATGGAGATCATTCAGCACCCCTCTGACTCCACACCATGCCAGCATAGGTGAGAAACAGTAAAATCTTTCTTGTTAGAAAGGAAAGGTTAATAAGAGGTCTATGGAAAGTTCCTGTAATGGTTGAAAAACAATGTGTGTTCACAGCAGGGAAAAAGCTGTCCAGGATTGCACCCCGCTGGGAGAGATTGCTCTGCTCGATGACCAATCACAAAGCTTTATTCCCTCACAGGTACACGTTTTACACGTGCTCATGTTTTGCACGTCAGTGTGTGACACTGTATCTCTTTATGACCACCCTGTTTTTATATAAAATCCACCATGTGGTTGTCATAACATTGCATGTACCCTGACTGAGACTTGCCACGTTTTCTTGTGCTTGTAGCCAAATACAGAGATGAACCATGTGAGAACGTCTTAGCCCTGATTTGCTGTTGTTGACCTTCTCAGGTCGTCTTAGGTTAATCTGCTCATATTGGCCAGTACTGCGTGTTTGGATGTTCTGGGTACTTTTGATCTCACTTGTAAAGATGCTTTGGATTCTCTTTCATAGACTGTTGTCAAGTCAACCTCAGTGGAAATAAAACTGATACCTGAGAAGACCATCGTCCACCCCTGCTCAGCACAGGAAGTGAAGATTTCTTCACAGGAATCTCAGAGGAGGTGAACTCGATTTTGCTGTTTATAGGAAAGTTGTTATCGTAGTCCTAAGACAAAACCATCAGCTCGGGTATTCGATTTTGTAGAGCATATGTGGTACGGTTGTTACTGAATCAGTGTTTTTTCACTCCAGCTACAGTGCTGCACGGTCAGCGTTTCAGCAGCAGCTGTTGAAAAACGATCAGCAAATAGTATCAGAGTTTCCCATCGACCCAAGCATCAGCCCCAGCATCCTAACTAACTCCCTGAAAAGTTATCTGCAGCATTTACTGGTCAGTCTCTTGCACCACGTTCTGAAATTTGGGATGCGTTTTGTATACATACATGCATACAGTAAGAAAGCCTGTGTTTGTATAGGCTCTAAAGGAGCAGACAGATGCACTTTGGTTCGAGTTTGAGCTTCAGTATTCGCAGCTCAAGGTGGATGACGGCAACATGGAGCAGGAGAGATCTCAACTCATTCAACAGTGGAGGGGACAGCAGATCTGCATTCAGGCCCGGTGAGACACACACAACACATGACACATTTACAATGATTCTGTTTAATAGAGAAGTGCAGTAACTAATGTTGTTTATGTCATGTGCAGAATGAATTCTCTTGAAAATGAAGTAAAGCTGCTGGAGTCTATGGAAATTCAGAATGGACTGATCTCGGATCAGCTGAATCAAATTACTCAGAATCCTGTTAATATTGCAAACTTCTCTACTGATCAAAGCAAAACTCTACATGAAGACATAAAGGTATAAGATCCTGTAAATACTTGTTTGAAAAATGTTAATGTTGTTTATGTTAATGGATTATAATTTACTGTAGCACAACTTATTTCACATTAAGCAAAGGACTCTGAAAACCTATGAAAAATGTTAAATATCTATATTATATCTGTACTATATTTATATTATTTGCATTATTATATCGGTAACTTCTGTTTTGTGTGATACTGCATCTAGAGTGAACATTTTAAGCCCTGATGTAACTGACATTTGTTCTTTGACTATTTTAGAAGTAGAGCATCTATTATTCTAACATTTGAAATTATAATGACCATCAAATTTTGACATCACTAAAAACTTTTCCTAATGTTACTTTTCTTTGTTGTACAAATGCTTGCATGCATGCATTGGTCAGCTCCAAAGTTGTCTTTCAGATCTCTTTAAATACGTTTGCATAAACTGATGTGCTTTGCATGTCCAATTTCATTTTACAAACACATTTGTTCTTTGTGTAGCATCTATATGAAAGTATTAAGACAGAGCTCAAACGTCTTCATAACACTAAAGCTTCAGATGACCTGAGTCCCATCAAGCTCCAATCCCATCTGAAACATGCTCTCCACAGCCACACTATATGTTTGGAGCAACACAAGCAGCGTCTTAAAAAGATGAAGTTGATCCTGGTGGCTCTCGAGAACTTCCTATTCCATCTTCAGAAGGTGAATGAAGACCTCACTGCAGCTCAGATAAGTTCAGCCTCCATCCAGCAAAGCCTTCATCAGGCCAGCGAGGAATCGGTTCAGCTAGACCGAATCCTGGATGATGTTGGCATGAGAATAGCTTCGGATGATAAACCGACCAGCTGTCATGAGATAGTGTCAGCTATGGTTCTACGTGCGGAAGAAATCGATGCCAGACCGGCTGTAGAGTCGAGGCGATCAGTAAAAGATGAGAAAGGAAAAGAGGAGGGAGAGCAAAGAGAGAGATCATTCGGTAGAAAGAGGATGGTCCTTCAGGTCACGTTAAGGGAGGTGCTGGCAGCTTTGGAAAGACACGGTCTGAAGGAGCCCACAGTTCCTGCTCTACAACAGAGGTGAAAAAACAAAAAACTCTGTTTAAGCCAGTGTTAGCCAAATAACTTTTTAGACTTGGTTTTATCAGAAACAAATTTTCTGCTTTATTTGAGTGCATTATATTTTTGATACTTTTTGAGCTTTAGTGTGCTGACTTATGTATATGTATATATGTATATGTTTTTTCTGATATGATTTTTCTTATTGTGCATCCACTTTAAGTTGATGTGCGTGCTTTTGTTTTGTTATCGTAGATTTTGTTTGATCAAACTTGCCAAAACATGAAAAATGTCTGATATATCACACTCATGCCATCCCAGATGTTTATAACTTAGTTTTAATTTATAATATTAAAATGCTGTCATCGTATGGGGGTCAATGTGACATTCATATATAAAATATATATTAATAAATAATAAAACATGAAACTTATTACTTTATTAATATTAAATTTATTTATATTGTTTATATTTATCAATAAATATGTCGCATATTTATGGTAACAGACAGACCAGTGTGTTAAGTTTAAATATGGCAGCACATTTCATTGATTCTTTGTCTCATGACAAAGCACGCATACAACTAGTCACAATGCGAGAACCAATGCGATTCAATGTTGCTGACCTATTGTAGTAAATTATTGAGACTACTTTAATATTTGGGTGAACCATTTCTTTAATATCAGACTTGATTTTGCTATGTACTATTCACTAATCACAACACAAGGTTAAAAAACGTCTTTCTCTTTTTCTCTCTCTCTCTCTCTCTCTCTCTCTCTCTCTCTCTCTCTCTCTCTCTCTCTCTCTCTCTCTCTCTCTCTCTCTCTCTCTCTCAGGTTGCGCTTCCTGGCAGACACAGAGAGTAAAGTGGTTGCGCTGCACTGTGGGGTTCAGGATTTAAGAGATGCATCTGCACACACAGGCACCTCAGACACAGGCCTTAGTGACCTGCAGACACTATGGGAAGATGCACACAGATCAGTCACTGAGAGGTGAGCAGGAAAGTCATTACTCTGAAGGAAACTTGCAGAGCTTGTCATCTGCCAGTATTAATTTTTTTAATTTGTTGCAGTCGTGAACAGTGCATTACATTGACCGAACTCCTGAAGAAGTTCCAAAGCTGCCGTAATGGTTTGAGCAGCACTTTGCAGAGAGCTGAGCAGACTATCTATGATCAGGCCTCTTACATGAGCAAAGACAATCTACAGCTTTTGATCAATAAGGTATAGTGTTACAGTATTACTCCAAGTGAAGATGATCCTGGGTTGATGCTTTTATTCTGAGTGGACTGTAGATGGCGCAGTTAGCTGCACAATTTTAAGTAATATCATACAAGCAAGGGTGCTTTTACAGCTGTACAGTAGCACACTTACCACAGGCATAGTAATATATAGGCAAAAATAGCTGTTGCACAGTTAAACATATACAAATGTCTATTAGATAGAACTTTAGTGTTGTGTGTGTCTGTGCTCATGCATGCATGTCCAGGTCACCAGTATCAAGTCAGAGCTGAGTGGTCTTGGCGATGGGGTAGAGGAGTTCAGAGCTGTGTGCAGACAGCTGCAGTCTCAGATGAGAACGATCCCCGACTGCGCAGACACCCCATTTGAGAGTGAAGCAGACACCCTAATGGACCGCTGGCTTGATGTATGTTCCCCGGTTTTCAATTACTCCATATGTTCTGCTGAATGTAGCATTGCTTGTGTTACCATTAACCTGTGTTTTTGTTACAGGTCACTGAGAAGACAGACTGCCACCTGGACAACCTTCAGGCTGGGTTTTCACTTTGGGAAAAACTACTGCTATTGGCTGGAGAGGTGGAGGGATGGACCACCCAAAAGATGATGTCACTTTATCAGACACACCCCTTTCAGACGGAGCAAGATGTGTCTGCCATGCAGGTAAAATTTAAAATAAATGTCTAAATAAACACATTTTTTGACTGATTTCAATGTTAATGTTTAATTCATATAAACAACAACAGAACACAATAAGTCTCACAGAAATATACAGCAGATAACCAAGCAAATGTACTTGAACAAAATGCTTGTGTCAACTGTTAATTTTGAAAGGATGAGCTGAGGACTCAGGAAGACAACATTGAACATTTTCATCGGAGATCTTCAGAGATCCAGGGTCTGCTGCAGAGTCCAGAGTTTCCACTGGAGCTGCAGGTGATTCTCAGAGACACTAACAAACACAATAAGATGTTTTTATGGGATTATATTATACTCTTATAATCTGAAATTAATAGGTTAAAGGAGCAATGTGATGACTTTTGCACTTGCAAAGTGGTGACAAAGATGCCGTCACGTTTTCGCTTCTTTGCTGAAGTAGATAACATATTTATGAAACGCGCTCTGTAGGCCATTTTGTCAGATTAGGGATACTGTAGAAACAACATTGTGAATTCCATAAAAGGTGACCTGTAGTGTATGTAAATAGAAATATTGTAATTCAAAAACAATCTTCAATATGGTTTATTGTGTAGGTGATTGAGAGTCAGCTTAGGAAGAAGATGGAAGAGGTAAAGGAGATCTTCGCAGAGACCAGTGAAGTCTTCACACAGCTGGTAGCTGCTAAAGCTCAGGTGGCATCTGAAATAGCAAAACAGCTGTCGTCAATCCAGACCATCACAAATGTTCTGAACACATTGACTGAATGTGAAAACCCACAGGTTTTCAACACAATCCAGGTGAATATCTAGCCATTTTAAAAAATATTACAGCACCAAGTCTAATCCAGTTGTTTGTTTAGTTTTTGACTGCTTGAACTGCGGTTTTGACTGACAGGGTTTGTCGGAGCAGCTGCAGGCGGAGGCAGAGGAATCGGATGCTTCACTGCAGCAGATCACACTTCTGGCCAGCCTCACAGGTCCAGAAAACCTGCAGACACTGGTTGAAGATGGAGCTCAACTTCAAGAAAGCATCCACAGAGCCAGAAATCTGATCATGGAGAAGATAGAGTGGGCGATAAATCCCAACAGGCCTAAAAATCTTCAGATGGTCCAGGAACACATCCACCATCCATCAAAAGTTTCTCTGTGTCCTCAAACACAATCTCAGTTTGATGTCAAAACAGAGGAACAGTCACAGAGCGACCAGATGCAAGATGTTCGCAGTTTTACGGCGTTGAAACAGAAGGTCGGCACCTGGGCCGGTGATCTACAGGTTTATGTTGATAAGAACGGCCAGGCTTCACTTGAGAGATCTGGAGCAGTAAAGGTAATTTTCCTTTCCTGTCCTGGTTCAGTTTGTTCTTGTTCAAGTACCTTAAACTGGAATATGATGTAGTGTTATCAGAAATCATACAGTAAGAGGAACATCTGATGCACTAAAGGAAATTAATTTTGAATAGCTGAAATTATCTGGGCCCCAGGTTTATATAAGGTTGTTTTTTATCTTTTGCACTAGGCTATAATAAAATGGAAGTTTGGAAAACGTAACTTTTCTTTGTTGGATTATTCTAGATGATTGGTGTCAATCATCACCCACGATGATAAAGTGTTGTGGGTGGTTCCCATGATTTTAGGCTGTACCTAACTACTAACTAGAAATATCCCAACACCACTAGTAATTTCTCCAGGTGCAAAAAGTGCACTTAATATACAATACATGATCTTGAGTACTTTTTTTGATACACTTCAAAGATCAATGTTTATTTAACGGTGCTTTTTGAGACGCCATTAATATAAGCACTAAGCCCTTTATTTTTAATTTATTAAATACAAACTTAATTTGTGAAAAGAGAGCCCTTTATTTTTTATTGCCAAATGTTTTTTATAGATAATTTGTTTTATCCATATGTGGACACAAAGCATATGCAAAGCAACAACCTGCTGCATTGAAAGTTAGGATGTGTTCTTTATAAAGGACATTCAAGTGTGTGCGTGTGCTCGGGTTTGGGTGAGAGAGACACTCTGTTTTCCCTTTATTGATCTGGCTCTGCGTGTGTGCGCAAGTGTGATTAAGAAAGAGACAAACACTTGGTTTTCTCTTTATTGATTGAGCTCTAAGGTCATCAGGTGTAAAGTAAGGGAGAAGTAAGGGAAGAATGAAGACATTGTCATCACTGTCTATCCATCTGTCGCTTTCCTGTAGCTCAGTGGTTAGAGCATGGCGCTAACAACGCCAGGGTCATGGGTTCGATCAAAAGGGATTGTGCATATTCAGAAACAAATGTATACTGTTTAATGCAATGTAAATGTAAAGCCATTGAGTATACAGACAAACCTAATTGTGTGGGATTTGCACAAAGACTCTGTTTCAGCTAAATCCAGCTCAGTTTGTGAATAAATTACCCATTTTGTGTTGCATCTAGGGCTATTAATGTTGAATTCCACCTCAGAGTGCTTATTTTGAGAATGTGCTTGATGTTCCCGGTCTTGCACTTTGCATAGATGCTTTTTGATGATAGCGCTTATTCTTAGGCTGTGTTAACTTAATTATTCTGCTCTGTTCTGCTTAATGGTTTCTCAGAAAAAAGACAGACTTTTAGAAAAAGTATTACACTTTCCTGTTTTACTTGACTTACTTTTAAATTAAAGGCAAAAACTCCAATTAAAGTCTTAAAGTTTGCAAATGAGTAAATTATTTAGCACATTTATTTAGTCATTGTTGTATTACTCATTACTGCCATTCCAAACCTGTAAGGTCTTCTGTTACTGAATGGAACATAGACAATTGTTAATGATGAGCAATGAACTTGATTATGTACAGACAGCGTAACATTGATGCGCCGAAAAACATTCAAACATAAATTTACAGAATTTGTCTAGAACATACCTTAAAACGAAATAAGCCAGAATCAAGTCACAATGCGCAAAATAAATGTGTTTAGGCAAAAAGTCGGAAATGCAGGGGAACATATATTCAAAACACAAGCCACAAATAGAAAAATGAATAGACATTTTCCTAAACATCACATCACATAAAAATGCCACTTACTACACCCCATCTCACCTTAAAACTACTAGATAAAACTACTGAATTGTTTTGAATTTTTTACAAACGGGAATACAACACATCCATTACCAATTAACTACCAATAGAGTTACTTTATTTACCACATGTAAAGAAGGAATGCAATAAAACAGCAACGTGCAGAACGTGCTGCTACTCTTTACCGACTCACAGCACAGAAGACGCGGAAGGACGCGATCCTGCATCAGGTCATAGCCAGACCTCGCGCTCATGCATCGGGGGTTTTGGTGCCCAAAACTAAAAATATTTTTTGGCAGCGCAGTGCGTGCCCGTCTGATACGCCACTGCCCATATAACCAAAATGGCATGATCCCCATTGCATAACACCTCTTCGAAGATTTGACTGTGAGATTGGTAGTCGAATCAGGCTCTTGCTATTGAAACATTGAATCTTCGACTATTCGGGGTCACCCCTAGTACAGACATATTTTTTTGCTTGTTTTGCAGGTGACCATGGGTGATATTGATTCACACGCATCAACGACAGACAGACTGCAGCTAACACAATGCACAGGCCCAAAACAACCTGAAGGCCAGGACACTGAAAGCTGCTTTTCAGAAATCGACAATGTGATATCAGGAAGTTCTAAATCAGTGAAGGCCAATGTTGAAGCAAAGAAAGACATGGATGTAATTGCATGTGTGGAAACGGTACAGAAGCAAGTTGAACTCCAGATAAAAACCTCTGACGTCATGGAGATTGATATTGGAAAAGGTGATAAAGAGATGGCACGTCAACCTACTATTGAAAGTCAATTTGTAGTCACAGTCAGTGCAGACACATCAGGCCAAATGGATTTAAAAACTAGAGAAGACAGTAGTTTGGAGTCTGTAGTGTGCCATCATGATGTCACAATACTGGATACAGATGAGGTCACCGGCGACAAAACCACTTGTGCACCAGTAAAAGAGCATCCAGCCATTATTAAGCGTAAGACGAAGAACAGGAAGCCACCTGGCATTGACCAGGACAGCAATGTAAGCAGTAGAGACCTAAAGAGTCCTCTTTCCACACAAAAGAAAACAAGTGAGTTAGAATGCATTCAGACTTCTGAGATAAAGCCCCTGGACTCCACAGATACATCGCTGAATGTGTCTATAGACTCAAACACTCCATTGTCATTAAATGCAGACAAGCCAACAAGTGCCTCATTTGTAGTGAGTTCTGAATTTACAACACACATTTCTACCACACTCCCATCAGAGTCAACACATAGCTCATTCTGTGCTGGTCCAGTCATCCATAAAACCTCAAAGCCTATTCTTACCATAGAAATGGTCTCAGATTCTACCAAATCCAACCAGGCCCCACTGACACAAAGCATCCCAGCACCCACAGCAACTTGGGATAGTACCTTAGATGTGCCTGATAAAACCAAAAAGGCTGAGCCAGATACAGTTAAAATTGAAGCTGAAGGAGACCTAGGTGAAATTCCACATGTGGAATCTGTAGTACCAGGACAGACACAAACTTCACTTATCCAGCTAAAAACATCTAAGGTGATAGAGAGTGACATTAGAGAAAGTGAAAAAGAGGAACCACAGCAGATGACTGTAGAAGGCACGAACACCTCTCATTCACATATCAAAAGTCAGCACAAGAGCTCAACTCACACTGGGACAGATGAAGTCCTGAACCCCAACATAGCTGTTACAGGAAATAATGATGTGACATCAAGGGTGTGTGCGTCTGCAAATATTAATATGGCAGATCAAAAAGACATCCAACAAGGAGAGATGAAAACATTTACCTGTCTTAAACTCCATGAGGTCATAGAGATTGACAATAGAGAAGTTAAAAAAGAGCAACCACATCAGCTGACTGTAAAAGATCAACATACAATCATAGAAACTGACACATCAAGTCAAATGGATGTTCACACTGGAGATGACAGTGATGTGGTGTCTGTGGTTCATCAGCATGATGTCACAATAATGGAGAGACATGAGGAGCAGGTCACCAGTGACAAAACATCAAATGCACCAGACACAGAACTCACAGGTAAAGCAAACAAATCACCTCAAAAGCCCCCCAAAATGACTAAGAGTAGAAAGAAGACTAGAAAATCATCTGGCAAAGAACAAGCAAGCAGTGTTAGTGAGTTGAAGACTCCTCATTCCAAATATACATACAAAACTGACTCAAAGACCGTTAGTATCTCTTATACTGTAGCTGCCCAAACTAATACCACTAATGTCCAAGAAGCTTTGTGCTTACCTGAATTGACACAAAAAGTAGTCACAGATAACAAGAACATTCCCCTAGACCAGGACACATATGATCAGCAGATAAAATCTAGATCTGAAGTGAGAGATCAAACCAAACCTCTACTAAGAGAAGATGACAGAGAATCTACTGATGATGCAGGTGTAAGATCAAGTGTCAGTCATGCTTCATCCTGGAGTGATCCACTTAACCCTGAAACTCCCAAATCTGTCTTTACCACAGAACTAGACTCAAAGCTTTACAAACTCAACCAGAATCTTAGTTTCCCATATTTGGAGACAAAACTGAGCACTGTTTCAGATCATGTTAGGTCTACTCGGGGAGATTTTGGTCATAAACTTAATGTCAGTTCTAAACCTGAGAAGGATTCACCAACTGATCATATGTCTGTTTGCTCAGAGAATGAAGAAGGTTCAAGACCTGGAACTATAAAGAAAGTATTTACTATAGTTTTGGATGTTGATCAGCCTACATCAGATCAGTATCAGTCACTGCACCTGACACAATCTGAGGATCCTGAAGACTCTTCTCACAGACGTGAATCCTCTCATTCAGATATCAAGAGTCAACACAAGAGATCTTCTGACACTGAGAGGACTGAAGGCCAAAACCTGGAAAGAGGCCTTTCAGACAAGGGTGATATGATACCACAAATCTCAAAATCAGACATGGATATGTTTAAAGCTCAGGATGAAAAAGATGTATTTCCATTTGTGGTGTCAGTACAGCCTGAACAGACACAAACTACACTTATCCAACTGAAAACACCTGACGTCATGGAGATTGACATTAGCAAGACTGAAAAAGAGGAACCACATCAGCCGACTGTAGAAGGTCAACATTCAATCATAAACACAGACACATTAAACCAAATTGATGTTCACACTGGAGATTTGGGGTCTTTGCTTCACCAGCCTGATGTCACAATGGTTGAGATTCATGAAGTCACTGGTGATAAAAGCAAACATGCACAAGACAAAGACGAAGCAAAGAAACCACTACGAGAGCTTCCAAATATTGCTACGGGTGAAAAGATGAGCAGAGAATCACCTGATACTAAACAGACAAGCAGTGATAGTAGTAGAGAGCCTAAGATGAAAGGTTATAAACCTAAAAGCCCAACTTACCCAGAAATCCTTCAGATGTCTAAGATAAAGCTACAGGACTCTACAGAAACATCACTGACTGTGTCTTCAGAATCTAGTGAGTCAAACACAGAGACTGTAGATCAACATTCAGTGACTGTTAACATCTCTCATGCTGGAGCTGAACGTACTGAAGTCACAGATGTCGTTTCTCCAGATGATGTGAACTTAACAGAAGTGAAATCTGTTCAGTCTGAACACACTGAAGCCTCAACAGTAATAGAAACTGATGTGACACACATGCCTATCACACTGAGCTCAGAGCTAAACCTTGACAGCCATGCTGAAGCACAGAAAATGACCCAACCACACCAGGACACAGATAAACAGCAATCCATGTCTGTCTCTGAAGAGAAGGATGAAACTGGACCTGAAATAAGAGATGATGTCAGAGAATCCACTGATGATACAGCAACAGCAGTTCTTGACATAGAACAGGGAGATTTTGCATCTGAATCACTTGTGAAGAAACACTCATCAGCTAAAACACTTGCAAAGAAAGTATTTACTGTCATTTCAGATATGTTTTCCCCTACAGCACCATCAGACAGTTATCAGTCACTGCTGCAAACACAATGTGATGAACCTGAAGACTCTCACACAAGTGAATCCTCTCATTCACATATCAAGAGTCAACACAAGAGCTCAACTGACACTGAGAAACCTGAAGTCTCACACCCTGAAACAGTCCTGTCAGAAAATGACAATGTGACATCAAGTGTTTCTGTATCAGAGACGAGTAATATTGAAGAACAAGAAGATATCCAACCAGGACAGACAGAAACATCTATACTGCTGAAAACATCTGAGGCCATAGAAGTTGACTTAAGAAAAGATGAGAAAGAGGAACCACATCACCTGACTGTAAAAGATCAACATACAATCAAAAAAACTGACACATCAAGTCAAATGGATGTTCACACTGGAGATGACAGTGATGTGGTGTCTGTGGTTCATCAGCATGATGTCACAATAATGGAGAGACATGAGGAGCAGGTCACCAGTGACAAAACATCAAATGTACCAGACACAGAACTCACAAGGGAAGCAAACAAGTCACCTCAAAAGCCCCCAAAAATGACTAAGAGTAGAAAGAAGACTAGAAAATCATCTGGCAAAGAACAAGCAAGCAGTGTTAGTGAGTTGAAGACTCCTCATTCCAAACACACTAACACAACAGACCCAGAATGCATTCAGACCTCTTACATAAGACTACCAGACCCCACAGATTCATCACTGACTGTGTCTTCAGATTCTAGTCAGAACACTTCAGTGTCATTAAATACAGAAGAAATACATTCAGAAGAATTGCTCACAGTACAGACAGATACCATGAATCTCCCACAAACAGAAATTAAGGACAAACATTCGGAGACCGTTTTTATCTCTCTTACTGGATCTGTTCATACTGATACCACAGATGATCGTCCTTCAGATGATGTGACCTTAACAACAGTGGAATCTGTGCAGTCAACACATACAGAAATCTCAAAATCAATGTCAATAAATGCTTCAGATTTTGTGAGAGCTGACTGTTCAACACAAATTCCTTATACACTCTTAAGAGAAGATGACAGAGAATCCACTGGTGATACAGATGTGAAATCAAGTTCAACTCATGCTTCATCCTGGAGTGATCCACTCAACCCTGAAACCCCAAAACCTGTCTTTTCCACAACACCAGACTTAGATCCTAAAACAAATCTGAATATTATTTCAGATGATAAGCTTGATGAGAACATCAGCACTGGTCATGTTGAACATACTCAGAGAGATTTGGGTCCTAAACCTGAGCTGGACTCATTAACTGATCCTGTGTCTGTTTACTCAGAAAATCAAGAAATTCTAGTGCATACAAAGAAAGATTTTACTATAATTTTGGATGTTGATCAGCCTACATCAGATCAGTATCAGTCACTGCACCTGACACAATCTGAGGATCCTGAAGACTCTACTCACAGATGTGAATCCTCTCATTCAGATATCAAGAGTCAACACAAGAGATCTTCTGAGAGGTCTGGCTGTCAAATGCCTGAAAAAGGCCTTTTAGACAAGGTTGGTATGAAATTAAAAATCCCTGAATCAGACCAGGATAAGTTTGAAACTCAGGATAATAAAGATGTATTACCATTTATGGTGTCCGTACAGCCTGAACAGACACAAACTACACTTATCCAACTGAAAGCACCTGACGTCATGGAGATTGACATTAGCAAAACTAAAAAAGATGAACCACATCAGTCGATTGTAGAAGGTCAACATTCAATCATAAACACAGACACATCAAACCAAATTGATGTTCACACTGGAGATTTGATGTCTTTGCTTCACCAGCCTGATGTCACAATGGTTGAGATTCATGAAGTTGAAGTCACTGGTGACAAAAGCAAGCATGCACAAGACAAAGACGAAGTAAAGAAACCACTACGAAAGCTTCCAAATATTGCTACAGGTAAAAAGCAGAGCAGAAAATCACCTGACACTGAACAGACAAGCAGTGATAGTAGTAGAGAACAGAAGATGAAAGATTATAAACCTAAACGTCTAACTTACTCAGAAATCCTTCAGATGTCTAAGATAAAACTACAGGACTCTACAGAAACATCACTGACTGTGTCTTCAGAATCTAGTAAGTCAAACACAGAGACTGTAGATCAACATTCAGTGACTGTTAACATCTCTCATGCTGCAGCTGAACGTACTGATGTCACAGATGTCGTTTCTCCAGATGATGTGAACTTAACAGAAGTGAAATCTGTTCAGTCTGTACACACTGAAGCCTCAACAGTAATAGCAACTGATGTGACACACATGCCTATCACACTGAGCTCAGAGCTAAACCTTGACAGCCATGCTGAAGCACAGAGAATGACCCAACCACACCAGGACACAGATAAACAGCAATCCATGTCTGTCTCTGAAGAGAAGGATGAAACTGGACCTGAAATAAGAGATGATGTCAGAGAATCCACTGATGATACAGCAACAGCAGTTCTTGACATAGAACAGGGAGATTTTGCATCTGAATCACTTGTGAAGAAACACTCATCAGCTAAAATACTTGCAAAGAAAGTATTTACTGTCATTTCAGATATGTTTTCCCCTACAGCACCATCAGACAGTTATCAGTCACTGCTGCAAACACAATGTGATGAACCTGAAGACTCTCACACAAGTGAATCCTCTCATTCACATGTCAAGAGTCAACACAAGAGCTCAACTGACACTGAGAAACCTGCAGTCTCACACCCTGAAACAGTCCTGTCAGAAAATGACAATGTGACATCAAGTGTTTCTGTATTAGAGATGAGTAAAATTGAAGAACAGAAAGATATCCAACCAGGACAGACAGAAACATCTATACTGCTGAAAACATCTGAGGCCATAGAAGTTGACTTGAGAAAAGATGAGAAAGAGGAACCACATCAGCTGACTGTAGAAGATCAACATACAATCATAATAACTGACACATCAAGTCAAATGGATGTTCACACTGGAGATGACAGTGATGTGGTGTCTGTGGTTCATCAGCATGATGTCACAATAATGGAGAGACATGAGGAGCAGGTCACCAGTGACAAAACATCAAATGCACCAGACACAGAACTCACAGGTGAAGCAAACAAAGCACCTCAAAAGCCCCCAAAAATGACTAAGAGTAGAAAGAAGACTAGAAAATCATCTGGCAAAGAACAAGCAAGCAGTGTTAGTGAGTTGAAGACTCCTCATTCCAAATATACAAACACAACAGACCCAGAATGCATTCAGATTTCTGACATAAGACTACCAGACCCCACAGATTCATCACTGACTGTGTCTTCAGATTCTAGTCAGTCAAATGCTTCAGTGTCATTGAATACAGAAGATAAACATGCAGGATCACTGGCCACCATACAGACAGATACCACAAATCTCCCACAAACAGAAATCAAGAGACATTCAGGGACAGTTTTTATCTCTTTTACTGGATCCGTTCATACTGATATCACCGATGATCGTCCTTCAGATGATGTGACTTTAACAACAGTTGAATCTGTACAGTCAACACATACAGAAATCTCAAAATCAATGCCAACAAATGCTTTAGATTTTGTGAGAGCTGAATGTATAACACAAATTCCTCCAACACCCTCATCAGGGTCAAAACTCAGCATTCAGTCTGAAACACAGTGGATCACATCATCAGACAGCAGTTTACCTTTACAGGTAAGAATCTGATTTCATGACACAATTCACAAAATTATAGGAATTATTATGCAATGAGTATCTCACAGCTTTCTCTTAAAACATGATACGATAAATACTCCTTTCATATCTGTATCTGTTTGATTTTCTTATAATGCTATGATAAATGAATTATTCTTTATGAATCAATTCCAGAATTTGTTATTGTTGGGGCAAGATACTTAAGATTGTCTGTTTTACAGGTGGACACTGGCAGTACAGTGGATGACAAGGATCATAGAAAACTCAAACTAATAACCTGTGAGGAAAACAGAAGAACACAAGATGAATTGCTTTCATTTGAATCAACACAAAAAGCAGTCCCAGATGTTGAGAACCTTCCAGCAGACCAGGAAACAGATCACCAGCAGTTCATATCCAGATCTGAAGAGAGAGATGAAACTAAACCTGTAATGACAGAAGATGACAGAGAATCCACTGGTGATACAGATGTGAAATCAAGTTCATCTCATGCTTCATCCTGGAGTGATCTACACAACCCTGAAACCCCAAAACCTGTCTTTACCAAAACACTAGACTCAGATCCTAAAAAACTGATCCAGAGACCACTGGCACAAAGTTTCTCAGATCCTAAAACAAATCTGAATACTGTTTCAGATGATAAGCTTGATGAGAACATCAGCACTGATCATGTTGAACATATTCAGGGAGATTTTGTTCCTAAACCTGGGGATGAACCAGAGAATGAAAATGATGCAAAACCTGGAACTACAAAGAAAGTATTTACTTTAGTTTTGGATGTTGATCAGCCTACATCAGAACAGTTTCAGTCACTGCACCTGACACAATCTGAGGATCCTGACGACTCTTCTCACAGATGTGAATCTTCTCATTCAGATATCAAGAGTCAACACAAGAGATCTTTTGAGAGGACTGGCCGTCAAATGCCTGAAAGAGGTATTTTAGACAAGGGTGGTATGAAATTAAAAATCCCTGAATCAGACCAGGATAAGTTTGAAACTCAGCATAATAAAGATGTATTACCATTTATGGTGTCCGTACAGCCTGAACAGACACAAACTACACTTATCCAACTGAAAGCACCTGACGTCATGGAGATTGACATTAGCAAAACTAAAAAAGTTGAACCACATCAGTCGATTGTAGGTCAACATTCAATCATAAACACAGACACATCAAACCAAATTGATGTTCAAACTGGAGATTTGATGTCTTTGCTTCACCAGCCTGATGTCACAATGGTTGAGACTCATGAAGTTGAAGTCACTGGTGACAAAAGCAAGCATACACAAGACAAAGACGAAGCAAAAACAACACTACGAGAGCTTCCAAATATTGCTAAGGGTATAAAGAAGAGCAAAAAATCAACTGACACTGAACAGACAAGCAGTGATAGTAGTAGAGAACAGAAGATGAAAGGTTATAAACCTAAACGTCCAACTTACTCGGAAATCCTTCAGACGTCTGAGATAAAACTACAGGACTCTACAGAAACATCACTGACTGTGTCTTCAGAATCTAGTGAGTCAAACACAGAGATTGTAGATCAACATTCAGTGACTGTTAGCATCTCTCATGCTGCAGCTGAACGTACTGAAGTCACAGATGTCTGTTCTCCAGATGATGTGAACGTAATAGAAGTGAAATCTGTTCAGTCTGTATACACTGAAGCCTCAACAGTAATAGCAACTAATGTGACACACATGCCTATCACACTGAGCTCAGAGCTAAACCTTGACAGCCATGTTAAAGCACAGAAAATGACCCAACCACACCAGGACACAGATAAACAGCAATCCATGTCTGTCTCTGAAGAGAAGGATGAAACTGGACCTGAAATAAGAGATGATGTCAGAGAATCCACTGATGATACAGCAACAGCAGTTCTTGACATAGAACAGGGAGATTTTGCATCTGAATCACTTGTGAAGAAACACTCATCAGCTAAACAACTTGCAAAGAAAGTATTTACTGTCATTTCAGATATGTTTTCCCCTACAGCACCATCAGACAGTTATCAGTCACTGCTGCAAACACAATGTGATGAACCTGAAGACTCTTACACACGTGAATCCTCTCATTCACATATCAAGAGTCAACACAAGAGCTCAACTGACGCTGAGAAACCTGAAGTCTCACACCCTGAAACAGTCCTGTCAGAAAATGACAATGTGACATCAAGTGTTTCTGTATCAGATACGAGTAATATTGAAGAACAGAAAGATATCCAACCAGGACAGACAGAAACATCTATACTGCTGAAAACATCTGAGGCCATAGAAGTTGACTTAAGAAAAGATGAGAAAGAGGAACCACATCAGCTGACTGTAGAAGATCAACATACAATCATAAAAACTGACACATCAAGTCAAATGGATGTTCACACTGGAGATGACAGTGATGTGGTGTCTGTGGTTCATCAGCATGATGTCACAATAATGGAGAGACATGAGGAGCAGGTCACCAGTGACAAAATATCAAATGCACCAGACACAGAACTCACAGGTGAAGCAAACAAATCACCTCAAAAGCCCCCAAAAATGACTAAGAGTAGAAAGAAGACTAGAAAATCATCTGGCAAAGAACAAGCAAGCAGTGTTAGTGAGTTGAAGACTCCTCATTCCAAATATACAAACACAACAGACCCAGAATGCATTCAGATTTCTGACATAAGACTACCAGACCCCACAGATTCATCACTGACTGTGTCTTCAGATTCTAGTCAGTCAAATGCTTCAGTGTCATTGAATACAGAAGATAAACATGCAGGAGCACTGGCCACCATACAGACAGATACCACAAATCTCCCACAAACAGAAATCAAGAGACATTCAGGGACAGTTTTCATCTCTTTTACTGGATCCGTTCATACTGATATCACCGATGATCGTCCTTCAGATGATGTGACTTTAACAACAGTGGAATCTGTGCAGTCAACACATACAGAAACCTCAAAATCAATGCCAACAAATGCTTCAGATTTTGTGAGAGCTGAATGTATAACACAAATTCCTCCAACACCCTCATCAGAGTCAAAACTCAGCATTCAGTCTGAAACACAGTGGATCACATCATCAGACAGCAGTTTACCTTTACAGGTAAGAATCTGATTTCATGACACAATTCACAAAATTATAGGAATTATTATGCAATGAGTATCTCACAGCTTTCTCTTAAAACATGATACGATAAATACTCCTTTCATATCTGTATCTGTTTGATTTTCTTATAATGCTATGATAAATGAATTATTCTTTATGAATCAATTCCAGAATTTGTTATTGTTGGGGCAAGATACTTAAGATTGTCTGTTTTACAGGTGGACACTGGCAGTACAGTGGATGACAAGGATCATAGAAAACTCAAACTAATAACCTGTGAGGAAAACAGAAGAACACAAGATGAATTGCTTTCATTTGAATCAACACAAAAAGCAGTCCCAGATGTTGAGAACCTTCCAGCAGACCAGGAAACAGATCACCAGCAGTTCATATCCAGATCTGAAGAGAGAGATGAAACTAAACCTGTAATGACAGAAGATGACAGAGAATCCACTGGTGATACAGATGTGAAATCAAGTTCATCTCATGCTTCATCCTGGAGTGATCTACACAACCCTGAAACCCCAAAACCTGTCTTTACCAAAACACTAGACTCAGATCCTAAAAAACTGATCCAGAGACCACTGGCACAAAGTTTCTCAGATCCTAAAACAAATCTGAATACTGTTTCAGATGATAAGCTTGATGAGAACATCAGCACTGATCATGTTGAACATATTCAGGGAGATTTTGTTCCTAAACCTGGGGATGAACCAGAGAATGAAAATGATGCAAAACCTGGAACTACAAAGAAAGTATTTACTTTAGTTTTGGATGTTGATCAGCCTACATCAGATCAGTTTCAGTCACTGCACCTGACACAATCTGAGGATCCTGAAGACTCTTCTCACAGACGTGAATCCTCTCATTCAGATATCAAGTGTCAACACGAGATCTTCAAGAAATCTTCTGACACTGAGAGGACTGAAGTCCAAAACCTGGAAAGAGGCCTTTCAGACAAGGGTGATATGAAACCATTTGTGGTGTCATTACAGGCTGAACAGACAAAAACTACACTTCAGCAGCTGCAAACACCTAATGTCATGGAGATTGACATTATCAAACTTGAAAATGAGGACCCACATCAGATGACAGCAAAAGATAAACATTCAATCATAAACACATACACATCAAACCAAATGGATGTTCACACTGGAGAAGACAGTGGTTTGGGATTTTTGCTTCACCAGCCTGACGTAACAATAGTTGAGACTCATGAAGTTGAAGTCACTGGTGACAAAAACAAACATGCACAAGACAAAGACGAAGCAAAGAAACCACTACGAGAGCTTCTAAATATTGCTAAGGGTAAAAAGAAGAGCAGAAAATCACCTGACACTGAACAGTCAAGCAGTGATAGTAGTAGAGAACAGAAGATGAAAGATTATAAACCTAAAAGCCCAACTTACTCGGAAATCCGAGTAAAACTACAGGACACTACAGAAACATCACTGACTGTTTCTTCAGAATCTAGTGAGTCAAACACAGAGACTGTAGATCAACATTCAGTGACTGTTAGCATCTCTCATGCTGGAGCTGAACGTACTGATGTCACAGATGTCTGTTCTCCAGATGATGTGAACTTAACAGAAGTGAAATCTGTTCAGTCTGTATACACTGAAGCCTCAACAGTAATAGCAACTGATGTGACACACATGCCTATCACACTGAGCTCAGAGCTAAACCTTGACAGCCATGCTGAAGCACAGAAAATGACCCAACCACACCAGGACACAGATAAACAGCAATCCATGTCTGTCTCTGAAGAGAAGGATGAAACTGGACTAGGAGATGTTGAGCCTCTGCAGGGAGATTTTGCATCTGAATCTGATTTCAAACCTAAATCTGAGAAAGACTTATCAGCTGAAACACTTGCAAAGAAAGTATTTACTGTCATTTCAGATATGTTTTCCC
The DNA here is from genome assembly GCA_026939265.1 of Oreonectes daqikongensis. Taxonomy (NCBI): domain Eukaryota; kingdom Metazoa; phylum Chordata; class Actinopteri; order Cypriniformes; family Nemacheilidae; genus Oreonectes; species Oreonectes daqikongensis. The sequence continues at coordinate 3,916,768 of JAOTQM010000351.1, read as the reverse complement.
CTACAGCACCATCAGACAGTTATCAGTCACTGCTGCAAACACAATGTGATGAACCTGAAGACTCTCACACACGTGAATCCTCTCATTCACATGTCAAGAGTCAACACAAGAGCTCAACTGACACTGAGAAACCTGCAGTCTCACACCCTGAAACAGTCCTGTCAGAAAATGACAATGTGACATCAAGTGTTTCTGTATCAGAGACGAGTAAAATTGAAGAACAGAAAGATATCCAACCAGGACAGACAGAAACATCTATACTGCTGAAAACATCCGAGGCCATAGAGGTTGAATTAAGAAAAGATGAGAAAGAGGAACCACATCAGCTGACTGTAGAAGATCAACATACAATCATAAAAACTGACACATCAAGTCAAATGGATGTTCACACTGGAGATGACAGTGATGTGGTGTCTGTGGTTCATCAGCATGATGTCACAATAATGGAGAGACATGAGGAGCAGGTCACCAGTGACAAAACATCAAATGCACCAGACACAGAACTCACAAGGGAAGCAAACAAGTCACCTCAAAAGCCCCCAAAAATGACTAAGAGTAGAAAGAAGACTAGAAAATCATCTGGCAAAGAACAAGCAAGCAGTGTTAGTGAGTTGAAGACTCCTCATTCCAAATATACAAACACAACAGACCCAGAATGCATTCAGATTTCTGACATAAGACTACCAGACCCCACAGATTCATCACTGACTGTGTCTTCAGATTCTAGTCAGTCAAATGCTTCAGTGTCATTGAATACAGAAGATAAACATGCAGGATCACTGGCCACCATACAGACAGATACCACAAATCTCCCACAAACAGAAATCAAGAGACATTCAGGTACAGTTTTTATCTCTTTTACTGGATCTGTTCATACTGATATCACCGATGATCGTCCTTCAGATGATGTGACCTTAACAACAGTTGAATCTGTACAGTCAACACATACAGAAACCTCAAAATCAATGCCAACAAATGCTTCAGATTTTGTGAGAGCTGAATGTATAACACAAATTCCTCCAACACCCTCATCAGAGTCAAAACTCAGCATTCAGTCTGAAACACAGTGGATCACATCATCAGACAGCAGTTTACCTTTACAGGTAAGAATCTGATTTCATGACACAATTCACAAAATTATAGGAATTATTATGCAATGAGTATCTCACAGCTTTCTCTTAAAACATGATACGATAAATACTCCTTTCATATCTGTATCTGTTTGATTTTCTTATAATGCTATGATAAATGAATTATTCTTTATGAATCAATTCCAGAATTTGTTATTGTTGGGGCAAGATACTTAAGATTGTCTGTTTTACAGGTGGACACTGGCAGTACAGTGGATGACAAGGATCATAGAAAACTCAAACTAATAACCTGTGAGGAAAACAGAAGAACACAAGATGAATTGCTTTCATTTGAATCAACACAAAAAGCAGTCCCAGATGTTGAGAACCTTCCAGCAGACCAGGAAACAGATCACCAGCAGTTCATATCCAGATCTGAAGAGAGAGATGAAACTAAACCTGTAATGACAGAAGATGACAGAGAATCCACTGGTGATACAGATGTGAAATCAAGTTCATCTCATGCTTCATCCTGGAGTGATCTACACAACCCTGAAACCCCAAAACCTGTCTTTACCAAAACACTAGACTCAGATCCGAAAAAACTGATCCAGAGACCACTGGCACAAAGTTTCTCAGATCCTAAAACAAATCTGAATACTGTTTCAGATGATAAGTTCGATGAGAACATCAGCACTGATCATGTTGAACATATTCAGGGAGATTTTGGTCCTAAACCTGAGGATGAACCAGAGAATGAAAAAAAGGCAAAACCTGGAACTATAAAGAAAGTATTTACTATAGTTTTGGATGTTGATCAGCCTATATCAGAACAGTTTCAGTCACTGCACCTGACACAATCTGAGGATCCTGAAGACTCTTCTCACAGATGTGAATCTTCTCATTCAGATATCAAGAGTCAACACAAGAGATCTTTTGAGAGGACTGGCCGTCAAATGCCTGAAAGAGGTATTTTAGACAAGGGTGGTATGAAATTAAAAATCCCTGAATCAGACCAGGATAAGTTTGAAACTCAGCATAATAAAGATGTATTACCATTTATGGTGTCCGTACAGCCTGAACAGACACAAACTACACTTATCCAACTGAAAGCACCTGACGTCATGGAGATTGACATTAGCAAAACTAAAAAAGTTGAACCACATCAGTCGATTGTAGGTCAACATTCAATCATAAACACAGACACATCAAACCAAATTGATGTTCAAACTGGAGATTTGATGTCTTTGCTTCACCAGCCTGATGTCACAATGGTTGAGACTCATGAAGTTGAAGTCACTGGTGACAAAAGCAAGCATACACAAGACAAAGACGAAGCAAAAACAACACTACGAGAGCTTCCAAATATTGCTAAGGGTATAAAGAAGAGCAAAAAATCAACTGACACTGAACAGACAAGCAGTGATAGTAGTAGAGAACAGAAGATGAAAGGTTATAAACCTAAACGTCCAACTTACTCGGAAATCCTTCAGACGTCTGAGATAAAACTACAGGACTCTACAGAAACATCACTGACTGTGTCTTCAGAATCTAGTGAGTCAAACACAGAGACTGTAGATCAACATTCAGTGACTGTTAGCATCTCTCATGCTGGAGCTGAACGTACTGATGTCACAGATGTCGTTTCTCCAGATGATGTGAACTTAACAGAAGTGAAATCTGTTCAGTCTGTATACACTGAAGCCTCAACAGTAATAGCAACTAATGTGACACACATGCCTATCACACTGAGCTCAGAGCTAAACCTTGACAGCCATGTTAAAGCACAGAAAATGACCCAACCACACCAGGACACAGATAAACAGCAATCCATGTCTGTCTCTGAAGAGAAGGATGAAACTGGACCTGAAATAAGAGATGATGTCAGAGAATCCACTGATGATACAGCAACAGCAGTTCTTGACATAGAACAGGGAGATTTTGCATCTGAATCACTTGTGAAGAAACACTCATCAGCTAAACAACTTGCAAAGAAAGTATTTACTGTCATTTCAGATATGTTTTCCCCTACAGCACCATCAGACAGTTATCAGTCACTGCTGCAAACACAATGTGATGAACCTGAAGACTCTTACACACGTGAATCCTCTCATTCACATATCAAGAGTCAACACAAGAGCTCAACTGACGCTGAGAAACCTGAAGTCTCACACCCTGAAACAGTCCTGTCAGAAAATGACAATGTGACATCAAGTGTTTCTGTATCAGATACGAGTAATATTGAAGAACAGAAAGATATCCAACCAGGACAGACAGAAACATCTATACTGCTGAAAACATCTGAGGCCATAGAGGTTGACTTAAGAAAAGATGAGAAAGAGGAACCACATCAGCTGACTGTAGAAGATCAACATACAATCATAAAAACTGACACATCAAGTCAAATGGATGTTCACACTGGAGATGACAGTGATGTGGTGTCTGTGGTTCATCAGCATGATGTCACAATAATGGAGAGACATGAGGAGCAGGTCACCAGTGACAAAACATCAAATGCACCAGACACAGAACTCACAGGTGAAGCAAACAAATCACCTCAAAAGCCCCCAAAAATGACTAAGAGTAGAAAGAAGACTAGAAAATCATCTGGCAAAGAACAAGCAAGCAGTGTTAGTGAGTTGAAGACTCCTCATTCCAAATATACAAACACAACAGACCCAGAATGCATTCAGATTTATGACATAAGACTACCAGACCCCACAGATTCATCACTGACTGTGTCTTCAGATTCTAGTCAGTCAAATGCTTCAGTGTCATTGAATACAGAAGATAAACATGCAGGAGCACTGGCCACCATACAGACAGATACCACAAATCTCCCACAAACAGAAATCAAGAGACATTCAGGGACAGTTTTCATCTCTTTTACTGGATCCGTTCATACTGATATCACCGATGATCGTCCTTCAGATGATGTGACCTTAACAACAGTTGAATCTGTGCAGTCAACACATACAGAAACCTCAAAATCAATGCCAACAAATGCTTCAGATTTTGTGAGAGCTGAATGTATAACACAAATTCCTCCAACACCCTCATCAGAGTCAAAACTCAGCATTCAGTCTGAAACACAGTGGATCACATCATCAGACAGCAGTTTACCTTTACAGGTAAGAATCTGATTTCATGACACAATTCACAAAATTATAGGAATTATTATGCAATGAGTATCTCACAGCTTTCTCTTAAAACATGATACGATAAATACTCCTTTCATATCTGTATCTGTTTGATTTTCTTATAATGCTATGATAAATGAATTATTCTTTATGAATCAATTCCAGAATTTGTTATTGTTGGGGCAAGATACTTAAGATTGTCTGTTTTACAGGTGGACACTGGCAGTACAGTGGATGACAAGGATCATAGAAAACTCAAACTAATAACCTGTGAGGAAAACAGAAGAACACAAGATGAATTGCTTTCATTTGAATCAACACAAAAAGCAGTCCCAGATGTTGAGAACCTTCCAGCAGACCAGGAAACAGATCACCAGCAGTTCATATCCAGATCTGAAGAGAGAGATGAAACTAAACCTGTAATGACAGAAGATGACAGAGAATCCACTGGTGATACAGATGTGAAATCAAGTTCATCTCATGCTTCATCCTGGAGTGATCTACACAACCCTGAAACCCCAAAACCTGTCTTTACCAAAACACTAGACTCAGATCCTAAAAAACTGATCCAGAGACCACTGGCACAAAGTTTCTCAGATCCTAAAACAAATCTGAATACTGTTTCAGATGATAAGCTTGATGAGAACATCAGCACTGATCATGTTGAACATATTCAGGGAGATTTTGTTCCTAAACCTGGGGATGAACCAGAGAATGAAAATGATGCAAAACCTGGAACTACAAAGAAAGTATTTACTTTAGTTTTGGATGTTGATCAGCCTACATCAGATCAGTTTCAGTCACTGCACCTGACACAATCTGAGGATCCTGAAGACTCTTCTCACAGACGTGAATCCTCTCATTCAGATATCAAGTGTCAACACGAGATCTTCAAGAAATCTTCTGACACTGAGAGGACTGAAGTCCAAAACCTGGAAAGAGGCCTTTCAGACAAGGGTGATATGAAACCATTTGTGGTGTCATTACAGGCTGAACAGACAAAAACTACACTTCAGCAGCTGCAAACACCTAATGTCATGGAGATTGACATTATCAAACTTGAAAATGAGGACCCACATCAGATGACAGCAAAAGATAAACATTCAATCATAAACACATACACATCAAACCAAATGGATGTTCACACTGGAGAAGACAGTGGTTTGGGATTTTTGCTTCACCAGCCTGACGTAACAATAGTTGAGACTCATGAAGTTGAAGTCACTGGTGACAAAAACAAACATGCACAAGACAAAGACGAAGCAAAGAAACCACTACGAGAGCTTCTAAATATTGCTAAGGGTAAAAAGAAGAGCAGAAAATCACCTGACACTGAACAGTCAAGCAGTGATAGTAGTAGAGAACAGAAGATGAAAGATTATAAACCTAAAAGCTCAACTTATTCAGAAATCCTTCACACGTCTAAGATAAAACTACAGGACTCTACAGAAACATCACTGACTGTGTCTTCAGAATCTAGTAAGTCAAACACAGAGACTGTAGATCAACATTCAGTGACTGTTAACATCTCTCATGCTGGAGCTGAACGTACTGATGTCACAGATGTCTGTTCTCCAGATGATGTGAACTTAACAGAAGTGAAATCTGTTTCAACAGTAATAGCAACTGATGTGACACACATGCCTATCACACTGAGCTCAGAGCTAAACCTTGACAGCCATGCTGAAGCACAGAGAATGACCCAACCACACCAGGACACAGATAAACAGCAATCCATGTCTGTCTCTGAAGAGAAGGATGAAACTGGAATAGAAATAAGAGATGATGTCAGAGAATCCACTGATGATACAGCAACAGCAGTTCTTGACATAGAACAGGGAGATTTTGCATCTGAATCACTTGTGAAGAAACACTCATCAGCTAAACAACTTGCAAAGAAAGTATTTACTGTCATTTCAGATATGTTTTCCCCTACAGCACCATCAGACAGTTATCAGTCACTGCTGCAAACACAATGTGATGAACCTGAAGACTCTCACACACGTGAATCCTCTCATTCACATATCAAGAGTCAACACAAGAGCTCAACTGACACTGAGAAACCTGAAGTCTCACACCCTGAAACAGTCCTGTCAGAAAATGACAATGTGACATCAAGTGTTTCTGTATCAGATACGAGTAATATTGAAGAACAGAAAGATATCCAACCAGGACAGACAGAAACATCTATACTGCTGAAAACATCTGAGGCCATAGAAGTTGACTTAAGAAAAGATGAGAAAGAGGAACCACATCAGCTGACTGTAGAAGATCAACATACAATCATAAAAACTGACACATCAAGTCAAATGGATGTTCACACTGGAGATGACAGTGATGTGGTGTCTGTGGTTCATCAGCATGATGTCACAATAATGGAGAGACATTTGGAGCAGGTCACCAGTAACAAAACATCAAATGCACCAGACACAGAACTCACAAGTGAAGCAAACAAATCACCTCAAAAGCCCCCAAAAATGACTAAGAGTAGAAAGAAGACTAGAAAATCATCTGGCAAAGAACAAGCAAGCAGTGTTAGTGAGTTGAAGACTCCTCATTCCAAATATACAAACACAACAGACCCAGAATGCATTCAGATTTCTGACATAAGACTACCAGACCCCACAGATTCATCACTGACTGTGTCTTCAGATTCTAGTCAGTCAAATGCTTCAGTGTCATTGAATACAGAAGATAAACATGCAGGATCACTGGCCACCATACAGACAGATACCACAAATCTCCCACAAACAGAAATCAAGAGACATTCAGGGACAGTTTTTATCTCTTTTACTGGATCTGTTCATACTGATATCACCGATGATCATCCTTCAGATGATGTGACTTTAACAACAGTTGAATCTGTACAGTCAACACATACAGAAATCTCAAAATCAATGCCAACAAATGCTTCAGATTTTGTGAGAGCTGAATGTATAACACAAATTCCTCCAACACCCTCATCAGAGTCAAAACTCAGCATTCAGTCTGAAACACAGTGGATCACATCATCAGACAGCAGTTTACCTTTACAGGTAAGAATCTGATTTCATGACACAATTCACAAAATTACAGGAATGAATTTCTACTGTACAAGTATCATAGATTTTTTTCTAAGCACCTAATAATATATACTTTTATTTTTGCCATTATCTATACTATTTAACTGTTTTAATTTTTGGGTTCATAATCTTTATCTGTTTTACAGGTGGACACTGGCACTGCAGTGGATCACATGGACTGTAAGAGTTTAAAACTGATACCTATTGGGGAAAACAGAACTCGAGATGAATTTTTTTCACTTGAAACAAAACAAAAATCAGTCCCAGATGTTGGGAACCTCCCAGGAAAACAAGACACACATCCACAGCAGTTAATATCTAGATCTGAGGAGAGAGATGAAACCAGACGAGTAATAAGAGAAGATGACAGAGAATCCACTGATGATACAGATGTGAAATCAAGTTCATCTCATGCTTCATCCTGGAGTGATCTACACAACCCTGAAACTCCAAAACCTGTCTTTACCACAACACTAGACTCAGATCCTAAAAAACTGAACCAGAGACCACTGGCACAAAGTTTCTCAGATCCTAAAACAAATCTGAATACTGTTTCAGATGATAAGCTTGATGAGAACATCAGCACTGGTCATGTTGAACGTACTCAGGGAGATTTTGGTCCTAAACCTGAGCTGGACTCATTAACTGATCCTGTGTCTGTTTACTCAGAAAATCAAGAAAGTCTAGGGCATACAAAGAAAGTATTTACTATAGTTTTGGATGTTGATCAGCCTACATCAGATCAGTATCAGTCACTGCACCTGACACAATCTGAGGATCCTGAAGACTCTTCTCACAGATGTGAATCCTCTCATTCAGATATCAAGAGTCAACACAAGAGATCTTCTGACACTGAGAGGACTGAAGGCCAAAACCTGGAAAGAGGCCTTTTAGACAAAAGTGATATGATACCAAAAAATTCTAAATCAGACAAGGAAACGTTTAGAGCTCAGGATGAAAAATGTAATCCATTTGTGGTGTCAGTACAGCCTGAACCGACACAAACTACACTTATCCAACTGAAAACACCTGACGTCATGGAAATTGACATTAGCAAAACTGAAAAAGAGGAACCACATCAGCCGACTGTAGAAGGTCAACATTCAATCATAAACACAGACACATCAAACCAAATGGATGTTCACACTGGAGATTTGATTTCTTTGCTTCACCAGCCTGATGTCACAATGGTTGAGATTCATGAAGATCAAGTAACTAGTGACAAAAGCAAACATGCACAAGACATAGACGAAGCAAAGAAACCACCACGAGAGCTTCCAAAAATTGCTAAGGGTAAAAAGAAGAGCAGAGAATCACCTGATACTAAACAGACAAGCAGTGATAGTAGTAGAGAACAGAAGATAAAAGATTATAAACCTAAAAGCCCAACTTACTCGGAAATCCGAGTAAAACTACAGGACACTACAGAAACATCACTGACTGTTTCTTCAGAATCTAGTGAGTCAAACACAGAGACTGTAGATCAACATTCAGTGACTGTTAGCATCTCTCATGCTGCAGCTGAACGTACTGATGTCACAGATGTCTGTTCTCCAGATGATGTGAACTTAACAGAAGTGAAATCTGTTCAGTCTGTATACACTGAAGCCTCAACAGTAATAGCAACTGATGTGACACACATGCCTATCACACTGAGCTCAGAGCTAAACCTTGACAGCCATGCTGAAGCACAGAAAATGACCCAACCACACCAGGACACAGATAAACAGCAATCCATGTCTGTCTCTGAAGAGAAGGATGAAACTGGACTAGGAGATGTTGAGCCTCTGCAGGGAGATTTTGCATCTGAATCTGATTTCAAACCTAAATCTGAGAAAGACTTATCAGCTGAAACACTTGCAAAGAAAGTATTTACTGTCATTTCAGATATGTTTTCCCCTACAGCACCATCAGACAGTTATCAGTCACTGCTGCAAACACAATGTGATGAACCTGAAGACTCTCACACACGTGAATCCTCTCATTCACATATCAAGAGTCAACACAAGAGCTCAACTGACACTGAGAAACCTGAAGTCTCACACCCTGAAACAGTCCTGTCAGAAAATGACAATGTGACATCAAGTGTTTCTGTATCAGAGACGAGTAAAATTGAAGAACAGAAAGATATCCAACCAGGACAGACAGAAACATCTATACTGCTGAAAACATCTGAGGCCATAGAGGTTGAATTAAGAAAAGATGAGAAAGAGGAACCACATCAGCTGACTGTAGAAGATCAACATACAATCATAAAAACTGACACATCAAGTCAAATGGATGTTCACACTGGAGATGACAGTGATGTGGTGTCTGTGGTTCATCAGCATGATGTCACAATAATGGAGAGACATGAGGAGCAGGTCACCAGTGACAAAACATCAAATGTACCAGACACAGAACTTACAAGGGAAGCAAACAAGTCACCTCAAAAGCCCCCAAAAATGACTAAGAGTAGAAAGAAGACTAGAAAATCATCTGGCAAAGAACAAGCAAGCAGTGTTAGTGAGTTGAAGACTCCTCATTCCAAATATACAAACACAACAGACCCAGAATGCATTCAGATTTCTGACATAAGACTACCAGACCCCACAGATTCATCACTGACTGTGTCTTCAGATTCTAGTCAGTCAAATGCTTCAGTGTCATTGAATACAGAAGATAAACATGCAGGATCACTGGCCACCATACAGACAGATACCACAAATCTCCCACAAACAGAAATCAAGAGACATTCAGGGACAGTTTTTATCTCTTTTACTGGATCTGTTCATACTGATATCACAGATGATCATCCTTCAGATGATGTGACTTTAACAACAGTGGAATCTGTGCAGTCAACACATACAGAAACCTCAAAATCAATGCCAACAAATGCTTCAGATTTTGTGAGAGCTGAATGTATAACACAAATTCCTCCAACACCCTCATCAGAGTCAAAACTCAGCATTCAGTCTGAAACACAGTGGATCACATCATCAGACAGCAGTTTACCTTTACAGGTAAGAATCTGATTTCATGACACAATTCACAAAATTATAGGAATTATTATGCAATGAGTATCTCACAGCTTTCTCTTAAAACATGATACGATAAATACTCCTTTCATATCTGTATCTGTTTGATTTTCTTATAATGCTATGATAAATGAATTATTCTTTATGAATCAATTCCAGAATTTGTTATTGTTGGGGCAAGATTCTTAAGATTGTCTGTTTTACAGGTGGACACTGGCAGTACAGTGGATGACAAGGATCATAGAAAACTCAAACTAATAACCTGTGAGGAAAACAGAAGAACACAAGATGAATTGCTTTCATTTGAATCAACACAAAAAGCAGTCCCAGATGTTGAGAACCTTCCAGCAGACCAGGAAACAGATCACCAGCAGTTCATATCCAGATCTGAAGAGAGAGATGAAACTAAACCTGTAATGACAGAAGATGACAGAGAATCCACTGGTGATACAGATGTGAAATCAAGTTCATCTCATGCTTCATCCTGGAGTGATCTACACAACCCTGAAACCCCAAAACCTGTCTTTACCAAAACACTAGACTCAGATCCTAAAAAACTGATCCAGAGACCACTGGCACAAAGTTTCTCAGATCCTAAAACAAATCTGAATACTGTTTCAGATGATAAGCTTGATGAGAACATCAGCACTGATCATGTTGAACATATTCAGGGAGATTTTGTTCCTAAACCTGGGGATGAACCAGAGAATGAAAAAGATGCAAAACCTGGAACTACAAAGAAAGTATTTACTATAGTTTTGGATGTTGATCAGCCTACATCAGATCAGTATCAGTCACTGCACCTGACAAAATCTGAGGATCCTGAAGACTCTTCTCACAGATGTGAATCCTCTCATTCAGATATCAAGAGTCAACACAAGATATTTTCTGACACTGAGAGGACTGAAGACCAAAACCTGGAAAGAGGCCTTTTAGACAAAAGTGATATGATACCAAAAAACTCTAAATCAGACAAGGAAAAGTTTAAAGCTCAGGATGAAAAAGTAAATCCTTTTGTGGTGTCAGTACAGCCTGAACAGACACAAACTACACTTATCCAACTGAAAACACCTGACGTCATGGAGATTGACATTAGCAAAACTGAAAAAGAGGAACCACATCAGCCGACTGTAGAAGGTCAACATTCAATCATAAACACAGACACATCAAACCAAATGGATGTTCACACTGGAGATTTGATGTCTTTGCTTCACCAGCCTGATGTGACGATAGTTGAGACTCATGAAGTTGAAGTCACTGGTGACAAAAACAAGCATGCACAAGACAAAGACGAAGCAAAAAAACCACTACGAGAGCTTCCAAATATTGCTAAGGGTAAAAAGATGAGCAGAGAATCACCTGATACTAAACAGACAAGCAGTGATAGTAGTAGAGAACTGAAGATTAAAGATTATAAACCTAAAAGCCCAACTTACTCGGAAATCCTTCAGACGTCTGAGATAAAACTACAGGACTCTACAGAAACCTCACTGACTGAGTCAAACACAGAGACTGTAGATCAACATTCAGTGACTGTTAGCATCTCTCATGCTGGAGATGAACGTACTGATGTCACAGATGTCTGTTCTCCAGATGATGTGAACTTAACAGAAGTGAAATCTGTTCAGTCTGTACACACTGAAGCCTCAACAGTAATAGAAACTGATGTGACACACATGCCTATCACACTGAGCTCAGAGCTAAACCTTGACAGCCATGCTGAAGCACAGAAAATGACCCAACCACACCAGGACACAGATAAACAGCAATCCATGTCTGTCTCTGAAGAGAAGGATGAAACTGGACTAGGAGATGTTGAGCCTCTGCAGGGAGATTTTGCATCTGAATCTGATTTCAAACCTAAATCTGAGAAAGACTTATCAGCTGAAACACTTGCAAAGAAAGTATTTACTGTCATTTCAGATATGTTTTCCCCTACAGCACCATTAGACAGTTATCAGTCACTGCTGCAAACACAATGTGATGAACCTGAAGACTCTCACACACGTGAATCCTCTCATTCACATATCAAGAGTCAACACAAGAGCTCAACTGACACTGAGAAACCTGAAGTCTCACACCCTGAAACAGTCCTGTCAGAAAATGACAATGTGACATCAAGTGTTTCTGTATCAGATACGAGTAATATTGAAGAACAGGAAGATATCCAACCAGGACAGACAGAAATACTGCTGAAAACATCTGAGGCCATAGAAGTTGACTTGAGAAAAGATGAGAAAGAGGAACCACATCAGCTGACTGTAAAAGATCAACATACAATCATAAAAACTGACACATCAAGTCAAATGGATGTTCACATTGGAGAAAACTTGGGGTCTTTGCTTCACCAGCATGATGTCACAATAATGGAGAGACATGAGGAGGAGATCACCAGTGGCAAAACATCAAATGCACAAGACAAGGATGAAGCAAAGAAACCACTACAAAAGCCTCCAAATATTGCTAAGGGTAGAAAGAAGAGCAAGAAATCACCTGACACTGAACAGACGAGCAGTGATGGTAGTACAGAGTTAAAGATGCCTAGTTGTAAACATGAGAGAACAAGTGATTCAGAAATGTTTGAAATCTCTGAGATAAAGCTACTGGACTCTACAGAAACATCACTGGACACAGTGCAAAAAGATGCAAGGAATCTCTTACAATCACAGACTGTGGATACACATCCAGAGACAGTTATTATCTATCAGTCATATTTAAATGCTTCAGATGACCATCCCCCAGAAGGCGTTCATTTAACATCAGTAGAATATGTACAGTCAACACATACAGTGTCTTCACAAACAGTGGCAGCAGATTCTTTACCTTTTGTGAGAGTTGAATGTACAGCACAAAGTACCACAACCCCCCTCTCAGAGTCAAAACTGGATATCAGTTTACATTTGCAGGTAAGATTTATTTTTTAGAAAAGGGACCTAAAACGAACCAGGCTGATCCACTGCCAATATTTTTCAAACATTTTCTTACAGTATTCATTGCATGATTTAACTATTAATTCCACTGTAACAATTGCGTTTACCTTTGCAGATGGCCTGCAATGCAGTGAATGCCATTGACCGTAGGTCTGTAACAATCGTGCCTAGTGAGGAAAACAGAGGAACACCAGATATAACGCCTTCATTTTTTTCAAAACAAGAAGAAACCACAAATGTGAAGAACCTCCCACAGGGCGTTGACACAGAGAAATGGCAGTTCATGTTTGTACCTGAAGAGAAGGATGAAACTCTACCTGTCATAAGAGATGATGACAGAGAATCCATTGATGGTACAGGTGTGAAATCAAGTGTCACTCATGACTCATCAAGTGTTGATTCACTCAACCCTGAAATCCCAAAGCCTGTGCTTACCATTGATATAGTCTCGGATCCGACCAAACCCAACCAGATTCTATTGACACAAACTCTCCCAGACTCTGCAACGTCAGTTGTTCATGGTGAAACCACAGAGACGTCTGAAAATACATTGAAAGATTTTAAACGCTTTGCTGATGTCACTACAGATGAAGAACGTGCTGTAAGAAGTGAAATCTCTCAAGCGGATATCAGGAGTAAACACAGGATCTCTTCTGACACTAGGAAACCTGAGGAGAATGGAAAAGGCCTTGTAGAAAAGGATAATGTGATATCAGGTGTCTCAGAGAAGGATAATGAAGCTCTGGAAGACATGGATGTAATTCCATATGTGGGATCGCTAGGTGTAAACATAGTTGGCTCTGAAAGCATTCAAACATCTTCGCTGGATACCGCAGATTTATCACTGACCGTGTCGGATGACAGCTGTCAATCAAAAACGACAGTGTCATTGAATACAGAAGGAACCATACAGGAACATTCAATGGTTCTCCCACAGTCAGAGACAGTTGCTGAAGCTGTCCATACTAATGCCACAGATGAATGTCCTCCAGATGATGTGATCGTAACAGAAGTGGCATCTGTGCAGTCCATGGCAACAGATGTTTCAGCTGAGTGTACAACACTCACATCAGAGTCTAAAGTCAGATTCAAAAGTTTGCATTTGCAGGTAAGATTCATTTTAAATTTGTTTTGATGTGAAAAAGTATTCATAGGTAACATTTATTTGCCATGTACATATGCAAGCACTTTTTGGATTGGATTCTTGCAGTGTTTATTATAAATGATGTGGGTTATTACTTTTTAAAATTCATGTGCCTTGTTAATCTATACACCCCCTCCAAACAACATCTCTTTTCTGCATGACAAATGTCTCCGCCCAAGGGTGGGACTATGTGTACTGTCCAATGGCCAGGTTTTCAACTTCAAATGATACAATCCTGAAGGATTAAATGAAGCCCCATCCTAATTTTCTAATTCCAGAAGCCATTACATACAGAAGATACTATCGCAAGTTCTATTTCATGCCGACTTTAAAACCTTTTGAAAGTCGATTTCTTTCCAGTTTTCATAAATGTGTTTCTACAAGAAATTTCTTCATCTGAATGTGCTATAATTATTCCCAGCTGTGCCAGACAAGGCTAACACTAAATGTGCCAGCCTTGCGCATTAAAAGACCATTTTAACAGTTTATGTAACAGGACTCACAAGGCACATGAGGATCCATGTGTTTATTGCCCAAAGCCAAAATCAAAGTCCAGGACAGGCACAAAACCAGAGACAGACAACAAATTCACACAACGGGCAGAATCAAAAACACAGAGCCCACCCCCAAAGAATTACCAAATGTGACAACATACAATACTTTGCAATAAATGTGTGCAAGAATGTATTTTTGTGTCCATAACGTGTTATGAATGTGACAAAAAGTCATTTCTGTGAATTAAAATGCAAAAACCAGAATAATACCAAATAAACAAATGAAGAAGGGATATTTTTATGTGCCTAGTTATAACGAATATGGGCTGTTACGGATGTGACAATTCCGAAAGTCCTTACACAGATTGTAATGTGGATGTGCAGAAAACTGGAAGTCAATGCAGAAATGACAATGACTGCTTAACAATTATGCAAAAATATGATTTCATGAATACACATTTGATTTTTGCTGCTTTTTAAAGTGATTGTTAAGTGACTTACTTTATACTGTCTATTATGTCTATTAAAACTATACCTAAACTCCTTTGTATTACATCACACCTACCAACATTTGTTGGCATTCTATCAAAATGAACTGCTAACCATTATTGTTTTCTTAGGATGTATGCTATATATTTGATGTTTTTATTTAAAAATGAGCAAGAACTTTTCTTCCTCGTAGCAGAACGGTAGCACTGATTTTGCTTAGAGTTTTTTCAGTGCCTAAGAGCTCATCTCCCCATAGGGCAGCATTCCTATTTTCCACTGAAACAGTGATTCAAAAGAATTGATAACAGGGCTGTTTGAAATGGAGCTTTAAAAACAGGGGCAAGCTGTGATAAATCTTTGCACTTTAATATAAATCAACCCTTTTGTCTATTCTTATAGAATGAAGAAGAAATGCACAAATCCAATTCGGATCAATCTGGGAGGCACAAATTATCCAGAAAAACAAGGTCAGAATCAGATGGTGAGGATAAGACGAGGCAAGCGGAGCACCCGACAGGGACACATGTATGGGCTGCTTTAAGAGACGCTGTCACTAATGTTCAGCCACTTGTGGCAGCCAGTCATGTTTCTGAGGTAAGTTTGTGAATGTATCATTTTATTTTATTTTTTATGTGCTTTATGCAATAGAGATAGGAACCCTGATATAAATATTTAATATATTAAATATTAACTGGCTGAACATCAAAAGTGCATAAATTATGAAGCTACGTCAAATAAAAAATCTCTCTAATGAACAGAATTAAAATGAGAAATGATATCAACTTTAAAGCACAAAATGAAACTGTGTCTAATTATACTTGAGGGCAAAATACAAAGTATTAGTCGTCGTGATCAGATAATGCAGTCTGTCTTTGTTCTGATGTCCATGTATTCCCTCAAGGCTTTGGAGAGGAAATTACACAGGAAGGAGGCTGTCAAGATTTTCTGTGCTCTGTGCTTTAATTGCAGTTGTTATGTAATTTGTCAATAGTGAAACTTTAATTCACTTTTTAATGCTTTTATTTTAACAGGAAACTAGGTCAAGGGATGCTGTCTGCTTTCAGAACTCATTGCTTACAGAGTCAGAGATCAGTCTGGCTTGGACTCTCCTGCAGGTTTTCAGATGCCGGTACAGACCAGCACAACTCAGTGTTACACATATGACCCACCAACTGGAAGAAGCTGAGGTACAGTCACTTCCTTCATTGCAATGGTTTCTCCAAGCATTTAAAGCTATTCACACTGAAAGATGAAATTAGTCATCAACATTTTTCATTAGTTGCCACTGCTGTACACAGGCAGAAAATTCACTATACCTGTATCTTCAAACATTTAGACACATTTCTTCTTTGAACAATTGTCTCAATGTACTTTAGCCCACTCCATGTATTACTTTCATATTGTATTTTTCGGAGCAACTTTTATGAAACCGTAACTTAGAGCCACAGTGTATTTCTCTTTTTATTTGACTGCGGTAACACTCACTTAACTAAATAATTCACAAAATTAACGTCTTGTATTAATGTGAAGAGATCATTCAAATTGTTAGGTTAAGTATTTGAAGTTAAAAAATGTTAAGATTAGGAAACAATGCAAAATAATCAGGTCGATCAGACATTAAATACTTTTGACATTTTATCAAGCATGGCAAATTGCTTTTAATTTTCCCAGTTTTTCCAATTTAAGTCCTTATGGATAAAAAGGCATCTGCAAAATGACAATGTTAGTGTAGGTCAGCGGCCAATAGTTATTTAAATCTCATTAAAATACTAGTAATGTATTTTATTTCAGTCTTACATGTATAAATCTTTCAAAGAAATGAATGTTCATTTTGGTTCAGTTATAAATGTTCTGTGTTCAAACATTTTTGTAGTGTTAAAAAACTGAAACAGGAAGTTCTTCTGAACCAGCATTGTTTTACGTCTTTCGAAGTGGTTTATAACCATTTTAATGTCCATTAACAAATCTTATTATGTTATGACGTGATGCCTTCCTGGGTGTTTTAGACTTGCAGGCAATGTGTCCTGGAGCAGGTGGCTAGGCTACCTCATGAAGAGCCCTCTACACAGCCCGAGCAGAGCATGGAAAGAAGATTCAATGCAGCACTGCTGAATGCCTCTACCATGGTAGAGTTGAAAAAAGCACAACTTCAGCTGTTAACACAGTACCACCAACAAAACTGCATTCTCACAGATACACTGCAGTCCCTGGAGGCAGAGTTCAGCACAATGACATTGTGAGTTCCTTGACATTTATTTTTATTCTATCTGTGATTTATTTCTGTGTAAGTAACTGCTATGTTCTCCTCAAAAGGGATTTTACTGAAAGCAGTGCCCTGCAAGCAGAAAAGCTGAGTGTGTTTTTGAAGAACATGCAGAAGAAGAAGGGCATGCTTGAGGAGCTCCTACAAACATGCTGCCAGATCTCATCCCACCTGAGTGAGGCAGAAGGACCTGTGGCCTGCTTCGAACCTGTGAGGACCTTGCACGAAAGATGGCAGACTCTGGAAGGTGCTGTTTCTAAAAGTCTGTGGCAAGCTAACATTTGCACTGCGGAAGCTTCCACACTGCTACAAGAGGCTGGAGAGCTGCGACATAAAATGGAGATTCTGGAGAAGTCAGTCTCCCCATCAGACCCATCTCAGGGACAGTTGCACTCTCAAGATACACTCCAACAAGCTGTAAAATCTGCAGACATGGACGCATTAAGGGAGCATTACCTGTACGTTCTTGAAATTTCACAAGCTCTTTCCTCAAGTCTACTGGGAAGGAAGGAGCTTGGAGATGTGGACGATGCCATGCAGGGTTTGAATTCTCAACTTGCTTTGACTCCAGAGAAGCTCAGCTCTCACACCTCCAACACCAGCGATTGTTCACTCATCATAAGAATTATAAGAGACTACTTTACATGGGCCAAACAAACGGAGGGCAGAATCAACAGGAGTAGGAGGTTGTCTCTGTTTCCAGAAGAGGCAAGTCAACAGGTGAACCACGTGAAGAAACTACAGTCAGAAATATCTCAGAAGAGCACTCGGCTGGCTTCTGTTTTGAAAGACCTAAGAAAAGAAGTTACAGGACTCAGTGAGGCTGATTCCATAGCCATGTCACCCACACTCACGTCTTTAGAGGAGTTGTATGTAAATCTTCCAGAGAAGGCTAACGGTGCTGTTGAGGAAATGAACAGAATGTTGCATGTCAGAGAACGACTTTGGAAGCAGATCACTGACAGCAGCTCTTGGCTAACCTCGGTTTTGGAGAAGGAGTCTGGTAAATCCATGGCGTCTGAACTTAAAACTACCATTCCTGAATTAAGGGTCAAGCTTCAGATATGCACTGAAGCTCTAAAGGAAGCTGAGAGACAAGCGAATAACCTCCAAACATTGTTAGATGAAACCAAGAGCATAAATCAGGATCTAAGCATACCAGAAACGTTTCATCTCGTTGACAAGATAACAGCCCTACATGAAGAAGTTTCCAAGGTCGTGAATCGTAAATGGGCATCACACTGGGTTCTTGAAGAGCTTCTTCATGCTCAGGAATCCTCGGCGGAAGAACAGAACGTCATTCTGAAGAGTTTGAGACAGATCAGTGCTGACACCATGAGGCATACGTATCCGGTAACAAGGGACTCGCTTTTGGCTCTTGAGCCTTTCAAGCACATGCTAATGGAGCTTCTGTGTAAAGTACAAGATATTCCACATTGCCCAGAACATCGGAGAAATGAGCTGCTTCACACGATACTAAACTTACAAAGCAGAATACGTGTTCTGGACCAGCAAGCCACGGAACAGAAGCAGTACCTTAGTTTAAGGCAACAAATGGAGAATTCCAGAAAGGCAGTGGAGAAGAGTCAGCCACAGATTGTAGATACTAGCGTAGACGTTACCGCAAGACTAGGTTTCTGTCAGACTCTTCTGGTGGAGCTACCTCTGGTGAAATTGACGTGTCAAGAAGCCGCTGACCACCTGGAGGCCATTGCAAAAGATCTCTATCCGTCCCAGCTGACAGCAGAAAGGCAGAGGATCCGTCGGACAATTGAGCAGCTAGCTTCATGGGAGTTCACAGCCAGTAATGAGGCTAAAACCATAGGGTGCCGTCTGATGGAGGGTCTCAACAGCTCCACAGAACTGGGTGCGGTTAGTGACCTCCTCAACAGTGTCAAACAGGAGATGAAGGAGACCGTTTTGGAGCCAGATAATCAGGCTATTGACGCAGAGCTGCGAAAGTACTGGACTCTGGTTAAGACTGTGGAGTTTGCACTACAAATGTTGGGAAGCTGTGCGAGAGAAGCAAAAACTGAAAACTACAAGAAAACCGTTAGCCTTGGCCAAACATCTCTTAAAGATTTCCATATGCATATGGTAAGCTTCTTGTCCCCCCAAAGTATATCTATTTTCCTATAGATGGTTTCAAAGCAACAACAAAAACATATGTTACTGTGCATGCATGCTTTTGTGGTCCAAACTTAACTTCCGGTACAAATCAACAAACACAGACCAGAAGTTAACTTTGAACCATGTGTGTGAGTCCAATGAAACCATCTATACATCTTTTGAGGTGTGCTGATATCTTTACATGATGCCAGTTGCATGTAAGTGTTGCTATTGGCATCAGTAACTTTTTAACGCAACAAAATACAGCAATAATACCATAGACCTTAAAGTCCTATGCTGTAAAAAAACATTTTGACATCACTTGACAAAAATGTTATTTTATAGTATTTTTCTGGCACTCTAGCTGCTGGAATATTCCCATTTATTGTGGGTAATTTTTTACAGTGTGGCAATGATTATGACATCAAAAAGGTATATTGTCACATGCCAAATAAGAATGATAGTGCCACTGGCTTGCAAAGTAAATGCAGCATAAGAGCTCTTGTTTAATACCCTAAAACCAAGTTTATTTCAGATTATTAAGATAAATAATATTAATGTTATGTTTGGTTGTTTAGGACAAGCTGCTCCAGGCTCGTGAGGCACTAAAACATTACCGCTGGGCCATTCAGAGTGCATTGAGCTTTTGTAAACAGATCGATTATAATCTCACGATGCCCTCTATCAGCTTCAAAAACTGCCAGGAGGAACAGCGGCACATTCAGCAGACTCTTACCAGTTTGGTTGAGGGTTTCCAGTCCCACTTAGATGGTGTTGGTGCATGCATACCCCAGCATTCATGTCTCTCCATACCTCTAACAGAACAACTTCATATCCAGGTTTTGAGTCATCTTCTAGTGCAAGATGCCAAATTAAAAGCCCAGGCTCATCTCAGACTCCAGGCCTTACGAAGGTAAATCTTACTCATAAGTTACTTTATATTTACACCTTTTTATGATAGATTATGTTTCATATCTGTCATTACTTCTTTACTAGCTCTGTTGTCCTACACATTTACATTTCTTTGAATGAGTGAATGAGCAGTGGCTAGAAACTCTTTTCCATGAACATTAACATTTATGCATTTGGCAGACGCTTTTATCCAAAGCGACTTACATTGCCATATACTATTCATAAAAGCTTAATGTAAAATGCTAACGTTGTATTTCAAAATAAATAAAACGCTAATGTTGTATTTCAAAATAAATAAAACTACTCTTTACATCTCAGCAATTGTTAAATCCTTGGCTCGTAGCATGTTATTGCCATCTTAGAATGAATTGCTTTGTATGTTAATGCACTATTCTTAAATGTAAATCCTGTTAGCCTGCACTGATTATTCATGTTGCATTCAGAAAATTAGCCTTGTTGTGTTCTGCTTTTGTTTATATCATTTCCAAATTATTAATTATTTTTGCATGGAGACTTGTTTGAGCAAAAAGTGTAAACAATTTTACAAGAAATCGAGCATTTTCTCAACAAAAACTGCAATATGTGCAGTACTTAAAAACCATTTTAAGAAAAATTAGGCTGAATGGAATACATCTATTAACTGAAATGTACTAGTCTCAGTCTTATTTAGCTGTCTGTAATCATTCAATTTGTCCTTTCCAATTTAGGTGCATGAGAGACCAAAGTGTGCACAAAAATCACCATGACGAACTGAACCAGCTTCTTAAAAACATGGATTCTGAGATCTCAAAATGCTTAAGCCAAAAACTGACGCATTTCGATGCCTGCAAGGACCAGCAGCTGAAAGTAAAGGTGTGTTGCCACCGTTTTGTTGTGTTTGTCAACAATGCAATCTAAATGCATTGTGATAATATCCCTGGATTTTCTGAAAAGATGATGGAAGCTTTTTATTAAATATTTTGTGTATCGATATAGTTTTGGGGGGCTTATGGTTTATTGTGTGTAGATGTATGTTATATTTGTTATGCTACTTTTCCTGCAAATATGTTAAATGAACATTCAACTAATTTAAATGATGTTCATCCACAGGTGATCCAGACTGAACTGATGAAACTTGCTGAAAGGTTGGAGGAGTTAGGTGAAAGCTGCCCGGTTCAGAGGTGCAATGTAACCGCTGATGTAATGCTGGGACATCTGTGGAGGTGTTGGGCTGTACTGCAGTGCAAAGTGGAATCACTTAATGCCAGTGCATCTCATAAAGAAGCCGAGTGGAAGGACTTGGGGTCACATGTTAGTAAATGATAATGTTCCTGTACTTCAATCTGTAGTGTTATGTTGGCAGTGTAAAGGTCATGGGTTTGATTCCTAGGGAACGAGAATTCACGAAATGAGAATTCTGTCATCATTTACTCACCCTCGTGTCATTTTAAACCTGTATAACTTTCTTCTACAAAGCACAAAAGAAGATATTTTGAAGAATGTTGGTAAACAAAAAACGCTGGTCCCCATTGACTTCTATTGTATGGACACAAAATCAATGCAAGTCAATGGGGACCAACGGTTTTCTGTTACCAACATTCTTCAAAATGTGTTTTGCAGAAGAAAGAATGTCATACAGGTTTGAATTGACAAGAGGGTGAGTAAATGATGACAGAATTCTCATTTCGGGGTGAGCTATCTCTTTAAATGCAAAGCAAGGCGCTTTGGATAATAGCATATGCCAAATGCACATTGATGTTGAATATTATGATGTTTATTTCTCTATCATGTCCCAGTCAAATGAACGCAAAATGCAAAGTAATGTTAATCTGTTAATCGTTTTTGTTTGGATTGCAGCTTAATAAATCCAAGGAGGGTCTTGACAGAGTTCAAAAAGATCTTCCTGATTTATCTGTGGTGACGGGATCCCTGGTGGAGCTTCAGCGTGTTCTTACCCTCTCAGAGCACCTTCAGGACAGGATTGAACAGGAGCACCATAACCTGACTTCTCTACAACACCACATGGCACGAATGCTTGGCGTCTCAAATCTGCAGCAGCTGAAAGAGTCTCCACAAATCTGCGCAGACTTGCAGTCTGTGCAGGGTCACTGCAGGAGGTATATCACATAATACCACACACAGGCAGCTTTGTACTAAGATCAAATGTGTTCATCTTTGTTTTCCTCTGTTTTGCATAGTATCAGAGATCAGAGCGGTGAGATCCGTCGTAAGGTGCTTTTTGAGATCCAGGAGCTGGGTCAGGTCCAGGAGGAGATGGGTGCCATTCAGCAGAATGTCCTTTCACTATTGACAATGTTACAATCTGAGTCGGCTGCTAAACATTTGCAGGTTGGTGCTGTACAGGTTGAGTTTGTTTATGGGGATAGTCAATCTCTGAAGCGATTGATGTCTATATGGCATTGTGTTTGACACAATATAGGCTGTTAAAGTGGAACTGGCCGCACAGAAAGCGAGATTGGAGGATGTCATGGACAGAGTGCAGAAGAAATGGAGTTGCGTGCCCTTGGAGATTAAGACTTTACAGGAAGAGCTCGCCGTTTTAATTCAGGAGATAAAAGACAAAGTATTGCCTTTTTCATTTCTCTCTATATTTATAAGAATCTTTCTTATGTTGTTTGTCTGCCTTTTACAACACATGCAGTTTATGTGCTGGTATGATAAATAAAATAAAAAAAGATAGATCAAGCTAAACGGTTTTGTTTCTTTCAGTTTGGGGTGGTGATGGTAACAAGCGGTCCTCTTCACAAAATGGGTGAACAGGTAGCAGACGTGACTGTTGGGTTGAATTGTGTAAAGGGCCTTCTGCAGCAGAAAAGCCCAACTTTCTCTGAGGCTGAACGCACGCAAAAGGTATCTTGGTGGTTGTCTTTACATTTTTGTGTTTTGTGCGAAGTATTGTATGGAATTGGCCAGAGCAGGGGGCGTTTTACTTAACGTGAATAAAAAGCTTGTAAAGTCTGTTTAATGCAATTGTTGTGTAGCTAGGTGTGGATTAAGTCAACAAAACTTCAAATGTCTTTGCCATTATTGATACTGTCCTACTGGAGGCAGTATGACTGAACATTTTCATTTATGTAGAAGTATGGTGACTGCTCTGACTGAAGTCTGTTGTGTGCACAGCGTATATGGGATGAGCTGGATCAGTGGCACACTCGGATAGCTGAGCTGGAGGCTGAAGTTCTGGAGCTGGGTGAGGAGCAGCCTGAGAGAGCACATGTCCTTATGGACCAGCTTACCGAGCCGCTGCAGCTCTACCAGACCACAGCCAAGCAGGCAGAGCAACGGACTGCCCTTATCAGCAAAGTGAGATGTTACCCATAATCCTTGCTTCACCACACATAATGCTGCTGATATCCATGTGGTTGAAATGTGTGTGGCTGAACCTGAAGTGCTCTTTTTATGTATCTACCATGCTAAACACCTTTTGGCTGAATGACCTCTTCAAGTTCAAGTTTATTTATAAAGCACTTTTATTAACACAAGAGTTCTCCAAAGTGCTGTACAGACATAAAATATAGAAAAAAAACACAAATTCACATGTCAACGACACATAAAAAAGCAGCTCTCATACTGTATTAAATGCACGACAATAAAGAAATGTTTTAAGATAGGATTTAAAAACCGAGAGAGTTTGTGCCTGCCTTACATGCAAAGTTTTGGGGCCGCCACCACAAAGGCACGGCCACCCCTGCTTTTTAACCTTGCTCGGGGAGAAACTAAGAGTAAATGCTCAACAGACCTGAGTGTTCTGGATGGAACATATGGCTGTATTAGGTCTGAAAGATATTTAGGAGCCAACCCGTTTAATGCCTTAAAGACCAGAGCTAAAATCTTAAAATCAATCCTAAAACGAACAGGTAGCCAGTGGAGGGTGGCCAATATTGGTGTAATATGTTCTCGCTTACATGTTCCTGTTAGTAATCATGCAGCAGCTCTTGGCTAAAAACAATGTTCTTTCCCCATCAGATTCCTGGCTGTCTGCAGGAATCCGAGGGTTTGCGTAATAGCTCCACCTGCTGGTTGAGAGAGGCCCAGTCCTGGCTGGCTGCCCCAAGAACCTACACTACTGCAAAATGCCTCCACAGCCATGCCAACTCCCTCAAGGTCTGACTGAATGCCTGGAAATAAAACGGTTTACACTTGATTCCAGTAATTTATCTCTAGGCTTTTTGAATATGTATGGCTCTTCGTTGGTGTGTGCAGATGATGCTGGATGAATCGCAGGGATACAGAGCATCTCTAGAGGCTTTCCAGGCTGTCCTGCAGGAGATCAGTCCTGTGTGTGACACCAGCTCTCAAGAACAGTTCCTCCAGCAGTCAATTCAGAACATCACACAAATTCAGCAAAGCGTTCTGGACCCTCTGTCCCACCTTCAGCACCTAGCAGCTGTAAGAAAATCAAAACTTAGTTATTTATATTAGACGCTTTCAAAGCAACAGCATAAACAAACGTTACTGAGCCTGTGCGCTTTTGTGACCCAAACTTAACTTCCAGTACACATCCACAAAGAATAGAGTCCCTGCAGATTATTTCTGATAACAAACAAAAAAAATAACAAATTACATTTGCTAGCAAGTTAAAAGTATGTCTAGCCACTAGCCAGTAATATTTTGGGTTACCAGTAGAAGAACCGTTACTTGGCTAAACTTAAATGTGACCAAGTTACACGACCCATTGTTTATTTAATAAAATTTATATACAATAAAGTTTAACAAATTATTAACTTTCAAACAATTATGATATAATATAAATGATTAATATAAATAAAGTATAAATAGTTATATTATTAGCCACTAGCCAGAGCGATCAACAAACTCAGTTGTATTACTTTTTGTATAGCTGTGTTGATGCAATGCAAATGGCAAAAAGCTCTATAAAAATAAATTTGCCTTGACTGGCTTTGTAAGTGTGATATAGGACTTCAAAAGCTTGAATAAAATGGGTTATTAATATGTAATGCCAATTTAATCACATTCTTGCTTACGTTGTCATATTAACTTATTGAATAACATTTGTAGGAGATGGATGCCATTGAAACAGAGGTAAAGGCGATGGAGGCGAACGTGACGAAGATCAGAGCAATCCTTTCCACCAATGACACTGAGAACATATCTCCTGAGGAGCATCTGCAGAATAGACAGGTACAGAAACTTTCTGCTCATATGTTTAGATTGCATTGCTGTGTGTATATTCAAAAATCAGCATTCCTCTCTCCTCTCTTACAGATCATCTTGGCTAACATCCAGTCCATGAAGAGGACCATTGAGGAGATTGAGAGCTGCAGAGCAAATCTGGGGCTTCCTGCAGAAGCAGAACAAACTCTCACGGCTTTCCGTTGGGCCCAAGAGCTCCTGCAGCCCATCCAGGAGCTCCAGCAGCTCAATGAGGAGCAGAGCGCAGCGCTCCGGGTCTGTCACTTTACATTTTGTGTTCATTTCAGCCTGTTTAATTCATAAGAGACCATTTTCGATCCATTTGTTGCTCTAAAAGCTGAAAGGTTTGGATAAGTCATTTAAATGATCTATGATTATTAATAAAAAAAATGGATTATTTACTCTCTTGAAAGACTTGTAAAGATAAACTGCATTATTTGACTCTAAAAACATGTGTTGATTAGTTGAGCAATAGCTCCAGCATAAAAACAAGATTCTCTTAAATAAAATGAGAGATTTTCAAGCTTCACACTCTTTTTTAATATTTCATTGGTTTGACACAAATATTCAGTGAAGCAGTTCAGCATGGAGCAACAAAATGAGCTTTATAACTCATAGAACATGATGACATCTCCATTTTTTCACCAATGACCATCATCATCAAGACATTTATAGTCTACTATTTAACATGACCTTGACTGCTTAGTTAGAACATAATATTAGTCTATTTTATAAAAGTAAAGTTAATTTGAAGTCTTTGTAGTGTTCGTGAGAAGCACATGACCTCTGCCAGATGAGGGGAGGAGAGCATCCTGTGCTTGAAAGCAGACTCGGATGGGAGATGTTGTGTGTGGGAACATTTTGATAATGCTCAGTATTTTGTGTTGGTAAATCATTACTGGCATGGCTTTATTGGCAAAGACTGTAGTATCCAGTTAGAACGGTGGTTTGGTATCTGATGATCTTTATGCATGACCTTGTTAAGTTGTGTTGGAAATATCTTTGAAGAATTAAAGACTACACGAATATAACAGGATGCATGTATGGGGCTTATTAATGGGTCGTCTATATTAAAACTGGCAATAAAACACAACCTCATCCTGGGATTTGTATCATTTGTGCTGTATTTTTCTTCAGGTGTCTCTTGGTCAACCAGCTGAAATGATTTCCACTTCTGACCAAACAACTGGATTCACTTTATCACACCTCTCCACTGGAGATATGGTAACTTTATACAATTATAGAAATTATGCATTAGGATTTCAAGTCCAATATATTCAGATCATCAGCTCTTATTTAAAAGAGCTTTACGAATCATTTATTCTCATATTCCTGACACTGTTAAAGCAGGTGTCAACAGAAAGCTCTTATAAAGATGATGAAGAAGAAGGCAGTCAGTCATCATCCTCAGGAACTTTCACAGGCAGCGTTCCAGAGGTACAGATATCAACATTTTTGACATTTGCTGTAAAAATGCATCTGGTACCAAACCTGTATATATTGTAGGCCTTTCTGTAGAGACTTTTTTCTTTACTGTGCTAAAGTATTTTTTTTTTTTAGGGGATCAAAAAACAACCTTCATATATTATTTCACAGATAATAAATGCTTACTTATGATTGGTTGCATTTGCATTTATGCACTTAAATTGCATTGTACTATACATTTGATTCTGGAAATGTGCAATCCCTGGGATTGAACCCATGACCTTGGCGTTGTTAGCGCCATGCTCTAACCACTGAGCTACAGGAAAGCTGGTTGATGCATTTTACAGTAATTTTTTGTACGACTACTAACTAAGTATAGTCCACTTCACAAAATGTAAACACTGGTCCAAAGGCACTTTTGGTTTCATTTTTTTTTTGTTACATATCGCTGCTGTCTTTCTGAAACCTCATATCTCCACATTGCGAGATTTTTATATGTTGCCATAAATCATTATTATTAGTCACTGTAATGGTCAGTGGTAGGAGGAAAGAGACAGGGTTGGCGTGGTAGAATCCAAAAGAATATTTATTAATGTCCAAAACAAACCGAATCCACAACACAAAACAAAAGGAAATAATAAGTAACTGCGCCACGTGGTAGCCACGGCTAACGTTAGCGCCTCATTGTTTCTCTGTCGCACGCTCCCTGCGTGCATCTAGCCCCCCTTGCCACAGTCACCATATATGTTTGTCACTGGGTTTTGCAAACATCCAACCATTAAGAAGTAGCATTAAGTTTTCACAACACCGTATTTAATCGTTTAAAAAGTACAGTGTTTTTCATTTCCTGAAAAACTGCGAATTTGGAAAGTCAGCAACGATATATATTGAAATCCACTTCGCAAGATGTAAACACTGGTCCAGAAGCACTTTTGGTTTAATTTTATAGTATTACATATATAATAAAATCTTAAAGATATTCGTGTAACATTTTAATTCAGTTAAAAATGTCCTGTTGGTTGCATTTTGTTTAAACATTTGTGCATTAAAAACTGAAACAGGAAGTTCTTCTGGACCAGCGTTGGACAGGTATTGTTTACATCTTCCAAAATAGTCTATGTAAAACTGCTGTCTTGTCTTCAAATGGCATTTATGCATATGTATTTATTTATTCAGTAGCTGTGTAATAGGTGGAATAAAATGCAAGCAGCCAATCATTATCACAGAATGAACCCATTATTTAACCAATCACCATTAATACAAGACCTGGCTGAACTTTGGCTGAACTTTACCATTCTTGCTTTTCTTCCATTTCTGAAAATGTCAATTCTGTGATGCATTTATGATTCAGTTTCACATACTTTTCCTTTAAAAGCCAATGCATTTAGTGCAAATTACCTCAATTTTTACTTTTGCTAATAGGTGCTCTGCTCCTGTAAACAGTTTATTCCTCTCACTCACCAGACATCAGCTCTGTTCATTTTCTTTTCTATCTCTGTGTCAGGACCTAGATGAGAAACCAACAGAAGAATGTGAGGGTGAAACAACTGCTGAAACAAAGTGTGTCACCACCAAGGTATAGAGTTTGTCATATTTTTTCACAGATGATACTGGAGCTGATGCTATATGCATTAATGGCATTTAATTTAGGTAAATAGTAGAAAAACAAAAACAAAAGACACACAGTAACATAAAGTGGCTGTGTAGTGTGACCTACAATGAACCATCAACTTGACTGATGTAACGGAAGTGATCTAGTCTGGTGCAGTCCACATTTGCATAGCATTAGTCTATCCGGTGGCATACTCGGCCACTGACGTAGTTCCTGGTTTGAGATTTTCCAGGATTATGAGGCTGGTGCTGATCCAAAGGCCCAGATTCACCTGTTTTGCTGTGGAAACACACAGAATGCTTCTATATTGGGCACTCACTCCAGCACCTCGTCTTCTGCTAGTTTATAGATGTTCAAAAAAGTAGCTTTCTTTTTTGCCAGAAGCTCTAAATAAAATTGTTTTTCTGTCTTTAGAAACCTCTTCCAGAAGATGTGAAGATGGATTTGGCCACATCCCAGTATGCTTCTGTATTACAGGACTCAAACCCAGCACATTGTTTACCGGATCCTCTGCTCTCTGAAACGTCTGTCACTGAGGACAGATCAATTACTGAGCATATCACCTGTCCTGCTGCAGCATCACTCCGACACTTTGAAGTGTTTACAAATCAAAGTATTCCAGAACCCCATGTGCCAAATAAAGATACTGTTTTAAGTACAGAGGAAAATGAGAACAAACACCCAGTTCCCAAGGTAACCGCAGCAGTCCATGCAAAGCCTGGAATAGACTCGAACAACACCATGTTAAAAACCAGTGATACCAGTGATTCCACCAAAGAGTCTTTAGATGAGAACATAAGATCTATAAGCATAGAAACAGACAGAAGTGATCGACTGCCTGGCTGTAAGAGAGACTCAAACTCACAGGCATCTGACAGAGAAGCAGAAGTTGTTACTGAGGATGACCGAACCCAACCTGGATACATTGCAACTGATCCAACTCCCTCTTCCGTGCTTGCTTCACAAGATACTAAATCACAGGAAGATATGACACGGGTAATGCTGTGTGAAGTCTAACTCACATTTCTCGATTTCTATCTAAACATAAATGCAGTTTATTATTTTAAAATGTAAACCGATGACTATATATTCTCTCTAGGAGATGCAGTTTGAGATTAAGGAGCAGAGAGATCTGATTGAGATCATTGCTCACCAGAGCGACATCCAGCAACACACATGGTAAGCAATAATCCTACTTCAAGACTTCATAGAGATGAGACTTATGAGAGACTTCACTGAATATCATGTTTGTCAAGACAAGGCTTTCAAATTAAGTTTTTGTGTCATACAGTGAAACAACATTCAGTGATCTTACACAGTCTGGAGGAGGGGAAGATGAAGAGAGTTTAGCCCAAATTATTCTCAGATTGAAGGAAAGATGGGAGACTCCAGAATTATGCCAAGAAACAGCGCAGGTCAGTTTCAGACCTGCAAAAAAAGACTTATATAAAGTCAACAAACTATTTATATAAGAGTCACTTTGTTTGAATCTCCAATAGTGTAACATATTTCAGAGAGAAATCTATGAGACCGCTTCTGTATTTCTGAGTTCTTTTACTTCCTATTTACAGACTATAGAGCCTTTGGCTTTAAACACATCACAATCTGACAGAGAATCTCAGACCTTAACTAAACTCAACAAGGACTTTTCCTACCTAAAGGTAGTCAAGGTATAAAAAACTGCAATCTTTCTTTCTTTCTTTCTTTCTTTGTTACGACTTCAATGTCATACAGTCAAAATTATGAGAAAGTTGTAACAATACCAGACTCAGCACACAACTTTTTAATAAAGTATACTGTGTAATAACGTGTGTATTTTAGTTTATTCACATAATTTTTACATTAGTTTTAAAATATTACAACTAAATTCTCGTATTGCTATGACTTTATTCTTAAAATTTGTATTTTAAAATATTACAACTAAATCTCATAACCGTGTATTTTTATGTAGCACTAAAACGCTATCATTCTTTTTTTGTAGGTGATAAAAATCTCCCCATTTCATGCTTCACTTTCCATAATATAATCTTTCGGTAACACTTTACTTGAAGGGGTGTTCATAAGACTAACATGACACCTTCATAATCATGACATGACACGTCAATAATATGAAGGAGATTTATGCATGTTTATGTCAACTGTCATTAAGTGTCATTCGCTTATTTATGTCATTTTTAATGCAAAGATGACATTGTTTAAGATGTTTTTATTATGACAACTTGATATAAAGCAATACATCATAACCTGTCAGTGTCTTTGTCATGACAACTTCACATTACCAAGACAATTTTCTAATTTTTACTAATTTTCTTGTATGTTCATTTTATTAAATAAACAATTTGTTGAATGGGTCCTGTAGTTTGGTTGCATTTAAAGAAACCGTATGGTACATCGACATGTAGCGGTTGAGCTTGTTATCGCAGTCTAAATTCTAAATATTGGAGAAACAAGTTTAGCCAAGTAAGGTTCTTTTCGGGGTTTTCTTTTGCTTGTTATTAGAAATAATCTACAGGCAATCTATTGTTTGCAAATGTGTACCAGAGGTTAAGGGCATGCCCATGCGCAGTTTGAGACTCTCTATACTAATGTTAAATCTTCTATAAGGGTGGCACATGGAACTTGGCATGTGGTCATCAACAGTCCGTGGGGCAGAGTGATTCTGAGACACAGAGATGTTCTGAAGCTCTTCTGAGATGTCTGAAAGGTCTCCTGGAACTAGGCTCTGAACGGCTGCAGCGCAGTCAGGACACCCACCCACATGACTGCAGTCAACTGCACAGTCTGCTCATAGCACACAAGGTACACAGCTAAAAAAAAATACCCTTATGTCTTACATCTATTCTTATTATCTTGACTTATTGTTTGCACTTGACTGGTAACAGAAATACTTTGAAGATTTGGGACAGAGGCTTGGAATGGTTAAGTTGCTATCCCAGAGGCTGCCAGAGGGGGCACTGCAGGGCCAGGCAGAGGTGGGGCAGTTAATATCAGAACTACAGCACAAAGCACAAAACCATGGGGTCCAAATGCAACACAATTTTGAGGTACAGCAACTGTTTAATATTTTTGTAAAATGTATAGATAAACAAAAAAAGGTTTGAAATAACCTTCTCCAGTGAATAAGACACTGGATCTCTCTTAGTGCTTTGTATCTGTGTTGTAGGAGTGGTCTCAGTTTGATGAGGTCACAGAGAAACTGTGCAAGCAATTGGATGTGCTGGAGTCAGATGTCTCGTGTGTAGATTCAGTGCCGGAGGGTGACCTACAGGTAAAGCTGGAGACCTGTGAGGTTAGTTTCACACAGAATGCAAAATTGACATCTGTTGAATACAAAACATTTCTAGACTATTAAATTTGTTTTTGGGGTGCTTTCCACTTAAATGACCAACACCTGTTTACATGAGTTATTTGGTTGCATTCAGGACTAAATCAGCTAAAGTAATCTTAGTGTTTGCCGCATGTAGGCGTGGAAGGGCGATAGAGAATCTAAGGGGGTCTTCTCTGTTCATTGGCTATATGTTGCATAAGAATATTCTCTCTTTTTTTAAATGTCCGGCACACTTCGTTCCAGATTAAATTACCCAGAATGATGGTTGCCATATCTGCAGAACTTCTAGTTCTGCTGCCTGCATGGGCCGCTCTTGTATTTTTTTGTCCCCCTCACAGTTATGAAAGCTCATTTCTCAGCTACACTGACTCACGCGGAACAGTCAGCCATGAACGGTTGCTTTCGCATTATTTTCCCCTTGTGACTTCCAAAGCTCATTACTCAACTGGATTGGTTTGGGAGGAACAGCATGCAACCCTTTTGTGTGCCTGTAATAGATGTACATCCAACTCACTCCCTTTTCTATAAGCCACTCAAGTTGAGCAGGGATGAGATGCTGAGGCGGATGAGATGAGCTTGAGCAGTGCTTTGATATGACAGTGCCATAATTACCACATCAAATCATCCAATACCACCCAAATCCCCACCAATGTTTCCTGTTTGTTTTCTTCATAACTGAGTGAATTATACATGAAGCAATCCAAATGTCTTTGAGTGAAGCGTAACACATGCTGTGTTTTGATTAATATCAGTATTTATATCGTTCAGATAAATAATGCAGCAAAAATAAAGATTCGATTCTTCGATTCTTCTTCCCAGATGTTTTCCTACATTTTCTTTCTTATTTGTTTTGCTGTTGTAAATACTTCAATTTACTATCTTAATTTAAATTTTAAAAAAATCCAGAAAAAAGTTTTACTGTGTTTTTAATAGTTTTTCACTGCGTACATTTTTTTTCTACATGTTGTGGAAAGAGTATAAAGAGATGCATTTTATAGAATTTTTTTCATTAAATTAAATTGATATGAAAATAGATATGAAATAATATAAAACTGAAAATAGAATCAAATTTTAAATAAAACAAAATAAAATAAAATTAATAGTTTAAAATAAAATATCAAAAATAACATGAAAAAAAATGGTAAAATAAAATAATTTAAAATAATAAATAAAATATTTTTTTTTTTACTTGTTTATCAAGGTCTATTTGTTTTTTGTAATTACTATCTGTCTGTTTTTATTATTGTGTATACACTTTTACTACATAATGTGGAAAGATTATAAAGAGAAGCATTTTTCCAAAATAAAATAAAATACAATTTGAAATATATTTTAAAATAAATTTTATTGAAATAAAATTAAAATAGAATACTACTTTTTACTTGTTCATTAAGGTCTGCCTGTCTTTTTCACTTATACTCTCTCTCTTATTGTCAGGGGCTGCACAAAGGCCTGGAAGACACAAGACCTCAGGTGGGATACATCCAGGACCAACTCAGAACCCTACAGAACAAAGGTTGTTGCTGTGAGCGACCAGGCCAAACCTCTTCAACATCACTGCTGTTGGCACGCTGGCACAAACTCTATAAACAACTAGAGCAGAAGATCCGATCTACAAACATCATCAGAAAGAATTATAAAAGGTGCTGGAAAGACCATTCACAAATATCAAACAATTAAATAGGAATGCATTATGTTGAAAAACAACATAGTATTCCACAGTGATATAAAGTTAAAGGAGTTTTTGAGTTTGTTTGTAGAAGAAAAGAGATTGTACTGAGAAAATTATGAAGCCCACACACTACATACTTTTCATTCAAATGAAAGCCATAATGGCTAAGAATCCATTGAACTTTTAAATCTTTTTTTTTGTTGTTATATTTGGATTAAATACATTAGCTGTTCCATACACAATGTTTTTACATCATGCCTGTGGTCTCGTCAAAGTTGCATTGTCATAAGTTTTTCACAGGGCAATTCCTGTTGTTTTTTTGTAGCTTTCAGCAAGACTCAACTGAACTAGAAGCATGGATGAGTCATACACATGAACATGTTCAGAAGTGGAACAGCTTCTCTGATTCTGATCTTCAGGACTCCAGACTCATCCTTACCCAAATCACGGTGACTAGAACTTGTTTATTTTTTTTTTTTTCGAACATTGCTTGCATGCAGTGCTAAATGTTTAAAGTAAATGTTTCTTCATAGTTATCATCTTTTCTGTATGTGTGTTTGTGACTCAGGAGTTCTTTAGAGAGTTAAACACGAGATCTGCGCAGAAAGATTCTGCAGTGTGCGCCGGTACACGTATACTGCAGCTGACAGAGAGCGAGACTCCAGAACTGCGCAGATGTCTGGCTCAGCTTGAGCACAGCTGGATAAATCTTAATAACATGATGCCAGCCGTTCACCAGACACAACAACAGGTAGGAAATATTTTTATCTTTCGTTTTTAGTCCTCTCATACTGCGCACATTCATCCATTACAAGCAATCTGGCCGTTTCTTTTTGTTGTGTTTAACATGTTTTTGACCTCCCGCTAGCTGTTGGCGAGCCAGTCTCAGAGTCAGATCTTGGCTGAGTTGAACTGCTGTCTAGAGCATGTTGAGAGTCGACTGGAGCAAGAAAGATCTGGGGTCCGTCTTGTCTTGGATTCCACAGATCTGTCTAGACATCTAGAGTCTTTGAAGGTATTGCACATATGATTGTGTCCAATCCTTCTGGTTTTCTAGATAAATTCGTATTAACTTTAACAGGATGTGAGTTGAAAACATCTTTGTGTTTATCAAGAGTTGAAAATGACAGTTTATTCACCATTTGATGTATTATTTCATCGCATTCATGCTTCTTAGGATGTCAAGGCTGAGGTAATCTGCCACCAGTCCTATCTCGACTTCCTGAACCAGTCTGTTGAAGGGGCGGTGTCTGCGAATGAACCCACCAATCGCTACGAGAGGATCCTTTTTGCTGAGCGACTTGGTGCTCTGAATCTGAGATGGCTAATTCTACAGAGCAACATTGACAGCGAGGTGAATACAAAAGCGCAGCATCACTTACGCAAATCACCAATGCCATCCACATTTATACAGTAGTGATGCTAAGCACCAAACATGAAATTTATGAAATTCGCAACTTGGTGTTCATCAGGCCTCTTTTCTGTTTTTTCCTCTGTTGTTTACTATTTATTCTCTTGTCTGTAGATACATGATACAGAGGACAAATGGCAGATCTGTGCAAACAGAGAAAAGCAATTGCATCGTATGCGCAACTGGATCTCTCAGCGCTTAGAGTGGGTGAGAAACAGTAAGAGACCGGAGAGCCATTCACAGATTGATCAGGCGCTACAAGAGTGTATGGTGGGTCTCTTATCCACATCAACTTGCTTGAGGATTTTGGATTTCTTGATTTGTTTTTTACTTGTGTGAGTGAATAAGAATAAGAAAGTGACATTTACTGTGCTATTCAGGAGACGGAGGAAGAGCTGAGAGTCAGTTCCTCTGAGCTACTGGGTCTGGGATTGATCCACACGTTTGGAGACCAGGATTGCGAGCACCCTGGAGATGAAGCATTCTCCATGCAGGTGAATTCAGCCATCCAGGACTGCCAAACTTTAAGTGAACAGGTAAATATATAAGCAGAATGCATCAGTGTTTTTGTATTGTTTGTTGTTATACTAATGCAGTAAGCCATGAGGCTGTTTACAGTTGCCAAGAAACAAAAGTAACATTACAGGTTTTGTCTATCAGTGTCTGGAGTATCCAACAACACGTTTACGTACATCCTTTTATTCCAAGCAAATAACATTGTTATTCGTTCACTTTCGGCTTTACAACATGCTTACATACACGCACAGCAACATTGCACACTTCATGACATGTATTTTTCATGATATCGAAATACCCGCTCTTTAAATTCTTCATAGTTTGTTAACTGCAGCTAGAGAGGAAGAAAACAAACTTTCTGAAAACAGACATGTCCACAAACATGTTTAATCTCTCTTACATCAGACAAAGTGGCTCAAATTTCTTTGCTTTGTTAACTTGAGGAAAATGACATGTTATTTATAATAGCTGAATTGCTGTGCGTTTTCATAGATAAACACTCTCAGAGCCGACCTACAGCCGGTCAGGGATGAGTGGGTTCGCTTTGAATCTGAAATGAGTGCAACAGGACTGCAGACTACTGGGTTGATCTACAGACTGGAGCTCTGCAGGGTTCCTGTCTTCTCATCTGAGCAGAGCAGAGCTCATGTGCAACATTTACAAGTAAGTTGAACTGATGTGTTACAGTACCATCTTTAAATGAATACTCGTACACAAATCAGGTTCAAGTAAAAGTTGCCCAGATTTATTGGTGGCATTCACACTAGTATACACGAGGACGGTTCCCAAATGACCTCAGCAGAGCATGAGCATTCACATAAACCCACAGCACTTCAAACTAAATTCAAAAGAAAGACATACAAACACCTACCTCCTTCCTACCATCTTCACATTGCTAACTATGCCCCTTTTCTTGGACAACTCTCTCGGTATCCCCCGCTATAGATGAAACTATCCTTAAATTGAAATACAATTGTAAATGTTTTACTGTACTTTAACATTGGAACATTGTCGGTTTAAACATTGAAATTATTGGTTATTTTTTAAGCTGTCATTGATTTTTTTTCCCCCCTCTTGCTAACAGGAGAATAAAAAGGAGCTGGAGAGATCAGAAACTTGCACCCGCTTGAATGAAGCGTTCTGTAACTTAAGAGACAAACTCAGCCCCTGTGCCGCCACGCTGCTGTCTGATCGACTGGCGAAGGAGAAGACCCGGTATTTTATTTTATTCTCTAATCCCCATCTACTTTATAGTAACTATAATATTAATAAAATTTTTAACTATTAAAGGAGCAATGTGGAGATGTTAGCGTCATCTAGAGGTGGGGTTACAAATTGCACAAACTCCACCGCTCACCCCTCCCTTACAAGGCACTATGGTGGCTGACACAGGACAAAGATGTGGTTGCGTTTTCGCTTCTTTGCTGAAGGAGATACATATTTACAAAACACACTCTGTAGAGCAGTTCGTCCATTTAGGAATACTGTTGAAACAACATGGGGACCCGTGGTGTATGTAGATAGAAATACCTCATCCTAAGATAACAAAAACATAATGCTTCATTCTTTATACACCTCTGAAGACATAGTTATGTATATTATATTGCATTTCTGTTAATAGATACACATAGAGCACCTTATGATCGCATAATATGTGTTGGAATAAAATTAGATCTAATTTTTAAGAGATTTAAAAACAGAGATACTTTTCACAGTACAAAAAATATAGCAAATCGCTGCTGTCCTTCTGAAACCTTGTATCTCCATATTTTTTTGTCATTATTATTATTAGTCACTGGGTTTTGCAAATATCTAACCAAATTAATAGTAGTAAAAAGTGCTTGTCAACTTTTACAACACAGTATTTAATTATTTAAAAATAAATAATTATTTCCATTTCCTGAAAGATTTGGACATCTTTTTCATCTTTGATATCTGTGCATCTCATAGAAAAAACTTTTTTAAACATATTATATTTTGTATGTGTGTTTATGTGTTTGTTTGTGTGTGTCAGGCGTCTAGCAGTAATTGAGGACTTGCATGCTGACTTGCTGAAGGCACAGGATGCACTGCAACTGTGGCTGGAATATGACCGTCTCATGAGAGAAAGCCACACTCTTCTAAATCAACACTGGGAGAAGCTTGAAGAACTTATGAGTTACCCCACCAGAGGAGAGAACACTGCAGAACATCTCAACAGCAGGATACAGAGCATTAATGTGAGTAACATAAACTATATACAGAATAAATTACTGAGAAATGAGACCATTGCAAAGAAGAAACTTGCAATCCATAACTTTTTTTGTTTGTTAAAAGTAAACAAAAATACGTTTTTGAGCAAAGTACTTTTTTGTAAATGTGCTTTTTGTTAAAAATGAACATAGTTCCAAAGTAATAATAAGGTGTTGTCCTCAATACAACATATTCACCAGTTTCAGCAGGAGCATATTAAGTGCTAAAATGTTAGATGGCCACAGATGGACTGTAGTACTTGCATTTAATAGTCCTTTTAAAAGATGGGAACATGGAACATCTGAGCTAGAGCTTTTGTTAGTGGGCTAAAAATACCAGTAAAATTTGTACTAGTAAAGGTACTCTATTTTCCCACAAATAAAAGAGACACACACACATGTTTGGTTTCCATGTTTTATTGCAACTTTACATAGACATAATGATACATTATACTGTACAAACTGTAAATTATACCCCCTCACCCTACCCTCAAACCTAACCATCACAGAAATTAACTTCCTGTATTTTTACATTTCCAAATAAACATCGAGTTAAATTTATCGGCTGTTTTCCTCATGTAAACCAAAAAATGTCCCCACAAGATCAAAAAGATATTACTGCCTCACACTGTAGGGTTTACCAGGACCACACACACATACAAAAAAAATATTTTTTCCATTTAATTCAATTATTTTAAAATAATTTCATGTGCATCCAAGTTTTAAACAGCTATGAATGTGATTTCTAGAGAATAATCTCTTCCACAGGACATGGAGAAAAACATGACAGCTCTGCAGAGCAGTGTGGAAAAAGTGCTGGAGGCTACGAAGCTTCTCATTGGGCACATAAAGCCCCAATCTGCCCCACTAATCCAATCACAAACCAGACTGCTATCACGTGACCAGGTCCATTTTGCCAGGACACTTGCTGAGATTAGAGCACAAGATCAGGTGAGGGAGAAGTGTTTACACTATTTAAAATGCGCTTCATGATGCCATAGAAGAACCATTTTTGACCAAATGGTTCTATAAAGAACCTTTAACATTTTAAGAGCCTTTTTGTTGGACTAAAGGTTCTTTGTGGTAAAAAAGTGACGTTCATTAGTTCATAAAAAAGTAAGAGAGAGATGAATGGGAAAGCAAAATGGTTCCTCTATGGCATCGTTGTGAAGAAGCTTTCGTAGCACTTTTATTGTGAAACTGACTTAACATTGTGGTTGTGTGTGGAAGAAATCTGTCTTTAGTTTGCCACGTTATGGCAAACATCCATTCTGTACTGTCCGCTACACATCCATAAACAAAAGTGTTGTGCTGTTCTTGATCCATAAGGAGGAGCTAGAGGAACATCACAGTTTCATCACTGAGTTGGATTTGTTGGAGCAACAACTCAACAGATTTAAAAGCATTACAGGCTCCTCAGCCGTGAGCATGGACAGCCTAAAGGTAAATGAGTAACCTCCTAAAATTGCAACAGAAAAAATATATCCTGTTTATATGCCAGAGGACATTCACGTAAATTCGGTTTCTCTATCTCTCTCTCTTTCCATGTATAAGGTGGCTCTGAGTGGGCTAAAGCCTGACCTTT
This sequence comes from Oreonectes daqikongensis, assembly GCA_026939265.1. Taxonomy (NCBI): domain Eukaryota; kingdom Metazoa; phylum Chordata; class Actinopteri; order Cypriniformes; family Nemacheilidae; genus Oreonectes; species Oreonectes daqikongensis. The sequence goes on along the minus strand of JAOTQM010000351.1, from coordinate 3,877,204 downwards.
GTGTTCTGAATCAGAAGAACCTTGGTCTCACCCTTAGCTCAACAGAGGATGAGAGGCTGCAGACCCTTAACACACAGTGGCTTCAGGTCTTCTGTAAGGCCACGGACATGCACAGGCACGTGAAACCTCACCGAACTAGTGTTTGACAAACATTTTTGCTTTGTGCATATCTCATCCCAAACTCATTTTCTTCAAATGCTTTATACGTATTGTACATTTGTGAACTTGTCAATTTCTGAAATGAAAACTGTTCTGTCATGATAATAATTCACTAATCTGTAGGAAACTGTATGGAGAGCATCTTCGTGCTCAGAACTTTCAAGAGAAGTGTGAGTGCTGGATGCAGCTCCTGGACAAAATTGAGGCTGGTTTGTCGAATCAGGTGTCTGGAAACCATTCTGTCATAAGAGAGAAGCTAGCTGTGCATCAGGTAAGCTTACTGTTGTATCAATTAAATGTAAATAAGAGACAGGGTCACTTACATTTTGAAATTATATAAATGAAAAATCATTAAAATAGATGTTCCAAATGAAATGTTTACAAAAAATCAAATTTAATATTGTCTGGTTACTGGCTGTAGTTACTGTAATTGGAAAATGACCCAATTTCAGTTAATTTCTGAATATTCTTCTGCATGACAATGCAGTCAGTCTTAGTGGACTTTAAAAATACACAATATTATCATTGTCTTAGTTTTGGGACATAGCTTTTGTGTTTTTCAACACAATTACTTAAACATCAGCAAGATATATTCACTTCACAAGCAAAATAACAAGTATTTATGTGTTGTATTTATATGTCTTGATTTTAGAGAAATATATAACTTTTGCATTGTATAAAAGATCAACATGAACCAATTTATTTGTGAGATTTTGAGGTTATTATGGCGTTATTAATATATTAATAATGAATCTTTCAGAGGTTGAAAGTGGAGTTGTTGACCAGCCAGCAGCTATGGGATGCTATGATCAGTGAAGCTCTACAACGTTTGGAGATCGGTCAGATTGAGGACAGGTGAGCTTAAGTGGCATGTCCGTCTATAACTTATTCATTGCATCGCCAATGTATTAATAAAGCTGTGGGTTAGAAATGAAAGAATGCGGTGTAATCATTTCTGAAAGCGACCATCAACTAATAAGTAATTAAATGGAGATTCTCCAACTGAATTTTTCCACGAGTTCCAGCTGAGCCCATAACTCCTGGAGATATGTGGTATGGAAGAGCTCTTTAGAGCCCACTTTTAGAAAATGAAGCTTTGTGTGCTACCAGAGTGGAAACAGCACAAAATCATATTTCTTTTGAACCAACGGGTGCTGCTTCAAATGGATCTCCTGCACCACTGCATTCAAGATGTTTTTTGGGCTTAACTTGATGTCTGTTTTTTCACTGCAAGAATAAATGTCTTCAAATACATTTTCCTAAAGCTGCACTCTGTAACTTTGTTGTAACTTTGTGAAATTTAGCAGTGAGGTGAGGATGTGAATTGCTATTTTACTTCAACCCTTGTAAAGATATGTACATTTTATGGAAATGCAGTTTTAAACAGAGATGGCGATAGAAAGGCAAAGGTTACAGATTGCAGCTTTAATATGGATTTTCAACACAATCTCTAAAAATGTAACTATTTTATGAGGTGGCTAATTCGTATAAATTTATATGATCTGATTTTGTACATATTTGTACGATTTGCTTTTGTGACAGTGATGTTAGGTTTAGGGGCAGCGTTTAGGGTTAGGGGTCGTCGTTTTACTTGTAATCGTACGTTTTCGATTCACGACTCACAATTGGACACCTCGTAACATATTTATGAATTTCTGTGAGATCAGGTTCAGATTCTCGAAGAAAAACAAAATTGGGAGCAATAATTTTGTAGTTTTGTACATAATAGTTATGTTTTTATTATTAAGGTTCAGTTTTATTGTAGTTTGTACTTTGAAATAGATTTGATATTTTTTTGTTTTCTCAAGTTAATCTTTGTTCAATTTTGTGCTTTGGTCATTTTATATATTATCATTATATTTTTATATTTCACTTTTAGTCTTTGTTTAGTTTGTATTTATTGTCAGTTAGTTACTTATTTTAGTTATAAAATAACTAATATAAAATAATAGCCAACTTAGGTATTATTTATTGTCAGTAGTTTTACTGTCTCATCTTAAACGTTTGCTGAGGCAACATTTGTAGTTTTCTTTCAGTTTAAGTTTTTTGAAAATGTTAAGGCCTATATTTTCTTTGCCTTCAACAGAAATATTTTATTGGTTTTAGGTTTAGTTTTATAAACCTATAATAACCTAGATGTCCTAAACTAAAGACAAATCTCTTTGCTTATTTCAACACTAACATGCTTATTGTATTGTGAGCAGGAGTCGTCTGATCCGAAGCCTCAGCAGGTTAAAGGACCGCTGGCAGGGAACACAGCAAAGGGTTCAGCAACATGAGAAATACCTGGAGCGACTGATGACAGAGTGGCAGTTTTATAATGCAGGCTTGAAGAAACTTTCAAGGTTTCTCAGACAAATTGATGAGCTACTGCCCCCAACAGGACTGGCACCCTGCACCTTACAGCAGCTCCAAGACGCCATCAAGGACTTTAATGTAAGAACATTCAAATACATTGATAGCTATTAATACACTGGATTTCAGTTCAGATGGTCTTGTCAGGCAGAATGGATTGATTGACCATAAATGTCTTTGGTGTTTTACATCCCACAGCGGACTGAGGAGCGACTACATCTTCATGAAAAACTTTATAACCAGACTGTGGAGGCAGGCAAGCAGATGTATTCCCTGGCAGATGCGCAGACACGAGCATGCCTGCAGACTGAACTTGATGCCCTCAAGGAGACGTGGGAGAGAAGCTGTGGCCTTGTGAAGGAAAGGAAGGCTCTTGCAAACTCCGTAACTCAAGTGAGCCATTTCATAAGTGCAAGAAAAATACACAAGGACTTTGAACTAGCTGTGAAATTAAAGCTTTGTGACATTTCTGAAGAGGAAATGTTTTTGAATGAATTTGCTGGGATGTTACATGAAAAGTCAGGGCAGGGGTTGTCTAGTTTTGTGAGATCCATTTTTAATGTGTAATGTATGATATAAAGATGACAAGGACTATTTGTCCGCAGATCGCAGTCGTGTACAGGCGATAATGGTTAGAATGGTGGTCTTGTCATTTGACCTACATACCCTGTGCTGTGTTTCTCTGATAAAGTGCTTCATTTGAAGGGATGAGAGATCAGCATTAATCTTGCTGTAATCCATAAATGAGGCAGCTGGCCACATAACACACTAAGGTTAAAAAAAAACTTTCCACTAAACCACTGCAGTTACTGTAAATGTCTGCACGGATTATCTGTCATCATCAGAAGCTCAAAGTTGTAAAGTGGAGGCCATGTTAAATGTAACTCCACTTTCTATTCACACTTTTCTAGTTTTCTTAAGATTTTGTTATTTTTCCGAAACTCAAGAAACATTTATTGAAGTTAACATATTCTCATTTAAAAATGAGGTATGAGGGAAGTAAGAAGTCACTTACTGGAAAACATTCAGTGTAGTGCAAGATTACTCATGATATTTTAGATCTTTTTATACAGAAGAGATTGATTGTAACCTTAAAATGAGCAATGTGGAGATTTTAGTGGCATCTAGCGGAATTGCAACAAGCCACTCCCCCTCTCTTTTGAAGCACTACAGTGGCTGACACAGAACAAAGATGTTGCGACGTTTTCGCTTCTTTGCCAAAGGAGATAACGTATTCCCGAAATATGTTCTGTAGAGCAGTTTGTCCGTTTAGGAAAATTATAGAAACAACATAATGAATTCCATGTAAGGGGACCTGCGGTGTATGTAGATAGAAATAACTCATTCTAAAATAATAAACACATAATGGTTCAATATGTAAGGTCTTTATACACCTCTGAAGATATAGTTATATATATTATTATATTATTATATATATTATATAATATTATTATTAATAATATTACACACAGCACCTTTAAATGCTTATTTCAGCTAAAAGTGAATTTTGTACATGAGCATAAAGGCTACTGTAGGCTTTAGAGCAATGAAACACAAAAATATTTTAACAATAATTAAAATTACTGAGCATCTTGTCATGTGGATTTCTGGTCAAGTGTTGTGGTATGTTAAAGGAAAGTTGAGAATGCAGATTGTTGTAATCCGGTCTGCTGTATTAGCACCCTAAGCACTTGGATATACATGTATACATTTCTAATTCCCAAACTATTTACTAACATTTCAGTGTTCACTACCCTGAAGTGGGGCTCAACATAAAATGTTAAAAATGAATATTAAAATGAATTTTAATATAATTTACTCAACCCTCATGTCATCCTTATAGGTGTACATACTGGAGCAAAACAGTGTATTTGTCTTCTGAAGCTAAACAAATACACTGGCTCCACGTATCTCAATGTCAAATCTCATTGGTTGTGAGACGTGCCTGCTGCCATAGTCTAATGCCATCTATCATGGCCAAATACCCTGAAAATATTACACGTTTTTACTCACAAACGTATCATATACCTACGATGGCATGAGGGTGAGAATTAATAGAAAAAAATGTCAATTTGGGTGAATTATTCCTTTAAGTCAGACTTACTAGACTGGATATTGTATGTATTTAACATCATAACTAGCTTTGATTGGATCTGATCTTGTTTGGAATTGACATCATTGTGTTGACAGCCAAAAGAGGGTTTAGAGAGTGATTTGTGTTTGAGAGATGTGTGCATGTGGTCACATGGTGGGGGGGATGGTATATTTCCACAAAACCTCAAAGGGAAATCCCGTCTCTACTAATCTGAGATCTGAACTGAGATAATACAGTGATAGATGGTCTCCAGAATATGTCCAGCAAAGCAATGGCTCGCAAAAATCACTTTGTGTTGGCATAAGGCTTGTGTGGTAGAGCTGTTTACTTACATTATATAACTTCACACCAACATTGTATTTCAAATTTCTGGCAACCTGGTAAATTTTTGTCTGTGCATGTATGGATGCCATAAAATGGACATTACATTAACAGACTGTATCGCACTAGATACATGGACCAAACTCCACCAATATAGGAATTACATCATCCACATCCAAAATGTGAAACATTTATTAAAAATATGTTAATTAATGTACATGCTTTACAAATATTAAACACAAATGTGGGGTGTGTGTTTTTTTTTATATCTTTGTCTGCTTTTAGCCTTATGCAACCAAACATTGACAACTATACCTTAGCTTGTGTTGAATCTGAAATATTCCTTTAATTCCTTCCTGTATTCAACAATAGAGAAAATATTACAAATAATGATCACATTCTGTTGGTCCTTTACAGAGCTGGAAGCAATGTGAAATTGGACTGGCTAACAGTGCTGTCAAACTGGAGGAGATCAAAGCAAGATTGAGAAGTCCACTGCCAGACAAGCTAGAAGAATTAAAGACACTCGAGCAGCTTATACAGGTATTACAAACATCCGAGAGTAATGTCTAAAGAATTCAGATTCTCAGATTCACAACCTAGCGAGTAGCAGCTCACATTCAGCAAGTCACGGACCAGTAGGAGACAAACAATCAGCTCCAAAAGCCTGAAACCAAACTCGACGTTTTTTAATAAACTTTTTATGTCTCATGACAAATATATTTTTAAGATTGATTGCTTCCATACATCAAAAATGTTGTCTGGAATATTCTGAAATTATATGGGGATAACATGTATCATGTTGAGTTCAAGAAGGACATAAATTTAATGCTACGAAGATCAAAATTTTATGTTGATTTTTCAATACATTTTATGTTACATTATTATGCTGTATTGATAATTGTAATAATTGCGTTTAATATATTTGTATGTATTATGTAGTATTAATTGTTAGTAATACCTTTTTATCAATACCAATTTTATTAATGATTTGTTTGGAGTCTACTGTAATAATATAACATAACATTAGTCAACATAAAACATAAATGAAACATAAATGTGCAGACCACATGGATTACATTGGCAGTTCAAAGAAGTCGGGGGTCATCTTTGAACAACTGCTGCATTAGTTGTGCAAGTTCACACATTTGCAAATTTGAAAGAAACCGTTCTGCTTGGACTGTGAAAAGTGATTTTTATCTGCCAAGTGAATTTTCTCTCTGTTCCTTGATGCATTTAAAATATCAGTAAAGTCTTTGGTCATCTGTTGATTTAATCATGATGCTTATTAACACGTGCTGATATGTGAAACTGTCTTTATTTTTGTTTCAAATAAGTTGATTAGTTTTTAATGAGGAGGAAACTATATCTGCATATTGGGTGAAACTCTCAAACAAAAGAAAAATAGTGTCCTTAACATGTTTGGCCTTTACCCCATCACCCCTTACCGGGCTTTAATGGGTTCCCTCCCCCAACTGCCCTCCCACCTCTCTTCCCCCTCTCCGCCTCCTGCCCTCCCCCGTCCCGAGGCTTAATCCAGTGGACGAATGACAGGGGCAGAGAGAGAGAGAGAGAGAGAGAGAGAGAGAGAGGACTAGGGTTAGCGTGCAGCAGCGCAGGGGAGGTTAACTTGGTGCTGCCTGTTGTGTTATGCAGGAGGACGAGGACACGCTGGAGATCTGGGCTGGTGGATTGAAAGAGCTGAACAACATGAAGGCAGACGTGTCACAGTACGTGCTGCCCGCAGACATAGCGCTGCTTCAGGGACAGGTGGATGAACTTCACAGCCAATGGGAAGAACTGTGCCTAAAGGTGAGTGTGTTTGGGGAGAGAGAGAGAGAGATAGTAGGAGGGAAACAGAGGCACGGGTCTGTTGTCTAGACAACTTTGAAAAGACACAATACTTTCACCGCCGGGGCCTCGGCCTGCACTCACAATGCCGCATGGCATGGAAAAAGAGAGGGAAATGGGTTGTAGATCTAAATTGGTAATGTTTGAAACTGGCAGTGTTTGTGACAGAATGTGGCCAAGAAAAAAAGTTGTCATCTGTTAGTTTGTCATGACATTGTTAACAATAACACTTTTAATCATTTAAAAATAAATAAATAAAGGAAATATAATGTATTGAAGGGATGTCACATTATCAGATTTTCATGACATGATTACTCTGGCCAAAAGATATCACAATAACAATATTATTGAGATATCTATTGTTTAGCTAAATAAATAATGCTATTAGTCATCTATAATTTTGTTTATTTTTTATTGTTTTGGCCAATGAATCACACTTAAAAAACATTTCGGGAGCAGAGTGAGAAAGTTTGTAACCATTGTGACTCTTAAAGGTACAGTTCACCCAAAAATTAAAATAATGTCATAATTTATTCAACCTCAAGTTGTTTCAAATCTGTATAAATTCCTTTGTTGTGTTCAACACAAAAGATGATATTGCGAAGCATGTGAGAAAATAAACAGTTCTGGGACACTACCATTTGTTTCCAACTATAGTAGTCAATAGTGCCCCAAAACTGTTAGTTTACAAACATTCTTCCATATATCTTCTGCTGTCAGGTATACAGGTTTGAAGCAAATTGAGTAAATGATGAGTCTATTTTGGGTGAACTATCCCTTTAAGGCAAAAAGTTTAACCATAAATACCAATTTATGGTATTATCATACAGGTAGTAGGCTATAAACATGATATTGATAATCATGGGTTTTAATATTACGATTAATGGCAATACTGGTATATTATTTAACCCCTAATGTACAGTCTGTTGGTCATTATTTATATGAACAAATAAGCTGTGCATTTGGTTTACTTATAAATACATTCAAGGATGTAAAATAACAAGTCATATATTTTAGTAAAAATAATCATATCATGTTAGAAGAATTGTGTTAAAAGTGTGAAATGATACAAGAAACAAACAAACCTGTATTAGATTGGCGTTTACGGAAGTTAACCATTTTACTACGGGTTATACTATAGTGGTTACTATAGTAAAACCACGGTAACCACAGATTATCCATGATTTGCTGAAGTTATCAAAAAATCAATACACTCAAAAACCATGGTTTGCCAGGTTGTCAAATGTACAGTTCATCAATCATTATTTGAGAAAATATGACCAATAGCATTTATACATATCTAAATAAAACATCAGTAGCGTGTTTTAAAGTTTATTTTAAACCATAGTCAAGCTAAAGGGTTACGGAGATTGTTTTGCACACTGTGATGCTGTGGAGTTTGTGAATGGCCCTGTGATGTGTGAATGGAGCTGCTGTAAGTGTAAACAGCCAGAGCCATTAAAACAGAACGGCCACATTTAGCACACATCATGCATGGCCTACATCCAACCCTGGGACATCTCACCAGATTACATTGAAAGCCTTGTTTATTGAGTTCCAGCCAGAGTTTCAAACGAAGACACAACAACAAACTCTGAGTTAATGAGGTCAGACCGCATGTGTGTCAGTGTCTGCTGCCAACAGGTTGCAGGTGGACCCGTTCCCTAGAATAAACGGCAGATGGTAAAGCCAAGCCTTGTCTTTATAGAAGCAGCTCTATTGTGTCATGTGCATGTGTTCATGATGTCATTGAAGTAAATAAATACAACAACTATCAATTTGAAAATCAACTGTAAAAACTCTTTTATACGGCTTGATTTATATCATGTTGTTTAAATGATAAGCTACAGTGTCACATTCTGCTACAGTCCAACGAAAAACATATGGACCTCTCTGACAAGTGTAGTGTGGAAAATACCTTCATTTTCTTTTTAAAATCCTGTATGTAACCCTCTCCGATTGTAAAACGTGCAAAAAGAAAAACCTACAGAGCTTTGTCCATGCTCCCCGGAGTGTCTCTGTGTTAGTACATGCTTAATAGACAAAACCTCTTACCTACAGAAAGCAGCAGAGACACAGAGGCCTTAAAAGTTCTCTGCTGTACTTCACCTCACAGTCTAGTAATCAATCTCACCACATGAGACGAGCGTTTTGTTAAAAGCCTTTCAAATATGAGACATTTGGGGCCTTCTGTGATAGTTTTATCTCACGCTGTGCCACCTCGCATTGTGCTGGGCTTTCAGAGTACAAAATTGTATCGTTTGTATTTAGTTATTTTAAAGCATCGACTCGTGTTTGAAATGAGGTAGTGAACTGGGCTGTTAGTTCAAGAGCACTTTTCGAACTTTAAAGGAGATTGGGAGTGCAAGATGTGTTTTTCTTAAAATACAGTTGAATTAAAAAGTTTCAAAAGCTTTAACTTATGAGTCTTCTGGATCTATATGATTACGTGGAGCACTTTGAGCAGACCGAGATTGTGATTGATGTGAACGGAGCACAAATGAAATGGGATGGTTCTTACCTCATGACATCATGGTCAAGTGACTTACACATGTTTCTGAAAAATCTTGAAGCTTTAAATTGAAAATATACCACCCCTTAAAAAATTAACCATGACTTTATTATAGTAAGAATGGTATTTTGACAAATTGGTTAGCATTCGTATTACCCCAGTTTAACTACAAATATCATCACAGCGGTCAAAAGTTTTGGGACACTTGAGCAAAATTTTTCTCATTATTAAAAAACCGTTTGACATGCATGTTTTTTCATGACAAAACTTACTATTTATTAAAAAAAAAATTAAATGGATAACTTTGACTGAATAATTAAAAAAGAACAGCCAATAAGAGCACAGGATATATCAAAACTCCTCTAATATTGTTTCCTTTAATAATGCTTGATAAAATTACATGAAAACATTTCTGCAAAAAAGTTTTAATTTCTTTTTCTTTTTTTTAAATTCCAACATAATTCCCATAGTTCCCTTTGTTTTATTTCATAATTCAAGTTCTTAGAAAAGGCTGCACTTTGTTTGTCATACTGAATTTGATTTGAACTCTTTCCTCTTCATTTTGTATGTAGGTGTCACTTCGCAAACAGGAAATAGCTGATCGCCTGAACGCCTGGATTATTTTCAATGAGAAGAACAGGGAGCTCTGTGATTGGCTCACGCAGATGGAGAAGAAGGTGACACACAGGGGAGATAACCTTAGTATTGAAGAGATGGTGCAGAAACTTAAAAAGGTAGAGGTTGACTGCTTTATTACTGGGTTTTTTTTTACTTGATCAAATACATTTACCTCTATATACATCCACATTTAAAAAACATTTTTAGTTTTTCTGAGTTATAGGTTTGTGTTTAGGTAAAATGATTGTTTTTGTTTCATTTAGACTATGGTATTATATAGTAGTATGTGGTTTTATAAATATCTAGAAAGGATTAATGGAGTGTCACTTACAAGAGACGCCTCATGAATTTGACAGCATTTTAGCACCATACTGTACATCATATTTGTTCAATGTTCCTCAAAAACGCTACAAATGTTATAACATTAATATCCATTTTGTATATATTACCCAGAACGTCCTTAAATGTAAACCGTTTCAGCTTGTTCATGGGAATTCTTTGTCACAGAACACTAGTAAAGATTAACTCTAATCTAGCTTATAGCATATAGAATTGAGGGCAGAGTGTTGTACCGCATTAAACGCGTGTTCATGTGTTTACCTCTTTGTTTCGACACAACAATGGCCTCCTATATGCAGTTTCTCTCTCACCATCAGTCAGCGCACCAGCAAACAAACTGCAGTTATTAACACACAGTTTACTGTCGAAGCGGTTTTGGTCCACGCCACTAATGATCACGCTACAGAAAAACAGCTATTGTCTCTCAGTAAAGGTTGTTACTGGGGAAATCCAAAGCTGTGCATCAAAGTGAGCCAGGGCAGGCTAAACAAAACAGGTGAACCTTAAAAAGCAGAGGAGAACATATTAAAAACTGAAAGAGATTTAAGCTATTGAGAGAATGACTCTTTCTCCTTAATAGAAACGGCTCAGCTCCATTCACAAAGTGAGCTCATGCTGAGAGAAGGGCCATAGTTTTGACACCTGTCAGACCCATCGAGAGGCAAAGTGCAGTTAGCTGGTTTTGTTTGGGATGGATGTGTTAATGACTGATGCTTATTGTACCTCTCTGTTTAGGACTGCATGGAGGAGATTAACCTCTTCAGTGAGAACAAGAGCCACCTCAAGCAGCTGGGAGAACAGCTCCTATTGGCCAGCGACAAAGCTAAAGAGGCGGAGATCCACGGGGCCTTGCGGGATGTCAACGACCGCTGGCAGCACCTGTTCGACCACATTGAGGCCAGGTGAGAATTAAAAAATAAGACAAACACTTTAAGATTAGGATTCTGGTGTGTGACTTTAGGAACAATTATAGGCGAAATGAAAAAAGTGTGTTCGTTTGTAGGTTTTTTTTCTGTCTTATGATTAACGGCTGACTGTTTGCGTGTAGAGTGATCAAAGCACCCTTTCTGGATTCCATTCAAGGTTTCCTTGATTCATTCATTCTTCATTCAGACCTTTTAGCCTTTGAAAAGACATTTATACTTGAGACATTAACAGATACTTTAGTCCAGGATGACTTAATTGTGCTTTACATTTACATAAGAGATTGGCGGGATCAATATATGGTGAGCATTTAACATTTTTGTTCTGTTAGAAAAAAAACAATTTCTTTACCTTGATACAAAGTCCTTTTATAAAGCATCAAGGTATGTACAATGACAACTATTTTGATGTGCCTTCATTTTTTTATGGTCGTAAATGTATATAGTTGTCATTGGAATATCTAAATGGAAAGATGATTTAACTAGAGTCAGCAGGTTCCTGGGATCTGGCATTTTTTGACTCTTGGAATGTATGGATATGCCCATTTAGCATTCACTATGTGACCACATATTAAGACACACATACTTGCGTAATAGCGCTAGGAATATGACAGTCATATTACAATCATACAGACAATTATTTCTACAGTTAGTTCCACTAATGTACATATTGAAAAAATATAATTATTTCAGAACTATTTTTCCTTATGTCTCTGCTGTCTGTTTAAATTTTTGCATAGTTGCCAAGCAGCTTAACAGTAAAAATATCAATAAAGCACTATAGAATTAAAATTGAAATCAAATGAAATGAAAAAAATCAAACTCAAATCCCAATACAAAAACACAAACCAAACCTAAATCTAATGTAATGCATTTTTGTATCACTTTATATTGGATGTTAAATTGCCATTGACTCTGAATGGACAGTTCACCCAAAAATAAACATTCTGTCATTATTTATTTACCCTCATGTTGTTTAAAACCTCATAAAATGGGGGGCAACATTCTTCAAAATATCTTCTTTTGTGTTCTGCAAAAGTTATACATGTTTGTAATAAAATGAGTGTAAATTATTATTACACTATTATTTACTAATAATGTTATTTTTAGTGAACTATCCCTTAAAGAAAAACATAATACAATGATCCCTTATATCATGTAGTTACACTCTAATGCATATACACAATTAATACAATGTATCACACATTTTTGTCCTATGTAAGTACACAGTATTTTAAGAGAATTAATATAAAGTGGGGCCAATATATTTAACTGTTATGTTTTTTTAAGAGACTGGTCTGCATGTACTCAATAATATCCTTAGCATTTTATTCAAATCAAATTTGGATGGTTAAAGTTACTCCAGTTAAGTTGGCATATACCCTTGCAATTTACCAAAATATGGACAGCAATGTGTATTAACTATGTGAAAATTTCGAGAAAGGTGTTAGAAAGCATTTTGTATTTAAGCGCTATGTGTGACATCACCAGGGTCTCATGTAATTGGTCAGGCCAGCAGTTTGACGTGCTTTTGAACAGCCATATGGTGATGGTACTAGAAGCAGGGTATTATCATAGCCATCACTAGTATTGGTGTCTTCGGCTTTGCCATATGGCCTGTTCAGGCTTCTGTAGTCTGTTCAAGTCCCTCTGTGTAGCTACAGTTGGGTGGAGGGGGTGGGGGGCAGTGGTCTGTCACCTCACATTAGCTCCTATAAACAGAGGCACAATGGGGCCAGGGGGACAGTATGTACTCAGGCACGCTATAATCGCCATCCACCATCTGCAGGTGTGGCTGTTCAGGCGGTTTGAAAGGCCTTGCGGTCACTTTTCTGCATAACAAAGTAATGAGAGGCTTTACACTGTTACACTTAAACGGGTTCAGGATAAACACCCTTTGTCTATTTTTTGGTGTCATCTGATTTGTGGTTGTCAAATCTTTTTCTGGTGGTGTTTTATGATAAGTGTAGCGTGGTGAAGTCGTGGTGACAGGAATTTCATTGGGTACCAAACAAACGGCTTAATTGGCAAAGCAAACAGTGATGTAAAATTAGCTAACAATGTATTATCTGTTATTTGTTAATGTTTAGCATCAGTAAAAATAATTGATCTAATGGGAATATTATGTAGGTAGATTCAGACAGATTCTGAACTTATCTGAACGTATCATTTTGGTAGAAAATTGATTCATGGTTTGTATCCATGTGTAGAACACAATAGCTTTAGTCCAGTTATTTTAATCATGGTCAGGACTCAAAATGAATATGCTCTCTCTTTTTTAATCTTAGGGTGAAAAAGCTGACTGAAACCCTTGTGACTGTTCAGCAATTGGATAAGAACATGAATAACCTTCGTTCTTGGCTCACACGCACTGAGGCTGAGCTGGCAAAACCTATTTACTACAATATCTGCCACAGAGATGAGATCCAGAAGAGACTGACGGAGCAGCAGGTCAGCAAAGCTAAAACATGCAAAATATAGAAGTTCAATTAGTTACAATATAAGAAGTTACAAAATTCACGTATATTAGTGAAATCTGTATTATAATAATAATGGTTTTGGGTTAATGTACTCTCTTCTTGTTTCTAACTTGTGTGTTTTTAGGACTTGCAGCATGACATTGAGCAGCACACAGAGCGGGTAGCATCTGTGCTCACCCTGTGCGATGTGCTTCTGCACGATGAAGATGCCTGCAGCTGCGATGGAGAGAATGACTCCATCCGGCAGACCACACACAGACTGGACCAGCGCTGGAAAAACATCTGTTCCATGTCGCTGGAGAGAAAGATGAGGTATGACCATTTGTTCTGATACCTCCACATTCATACACCGCTTACTGATGTCAGTTTCTGGGATCACTTCATGCGGAGGAAGTATCTGTGTTTGAATTGGAATTTTCTGTTCACACTGGACACAGATTTATTTGGTGTGAATCCGGATCCAGTGTACTGTAGTTAAGCTGAGTGACGAGGGCTGTCATAATTCAAATGTGCTTTTGTGTTTGTCTCTGCAGTATTGAGGAGACGTGGAGATTATGGTGTGCATTTCAGGATGATTACTCTTCTTTCGAGGCCTGGCTGAACATATCTGAGCAAACTGCTGCCCAACCTAATTCATCTGATGTCCCGTATGTCGAGGCCAAAGAGGAGCTTAAGAAATATGAGGTCTGTAGTTATAATACTTTGTGGAATATTGCAAGGGTTCTGAAATTGATTTGGTGGTTATAGTAATGTTTTAATGCTAAATGTTTGAATGTTTTAGGCTTTCCAAAAGCATGTAGATGATGGTCTGTCACAGCTGGAGATTATTAATAAGCAGTACAGGCGACTGGCCAGAGAGAACCGCACTGATACAGCCTTTAGACTCAGGGCTATGGTACATCAGGGGAATGAACGCTGGGACACGCTGCAGAGAAGAACAGCTGCCATACTGCGTAGACTCAGAGTGAGTAAACTGATAGTTATATAACTATCTTAGAGACTGTATATTTTGCATTTTCTGTGGCTACGTCTACACAAATCTAGATACATTTGAAAGTTTATAAATGTTCTTTGTCCAGACTCAGTAGTATTTTCAAGCGTTTTCCGAAAGCTTACTAGTCCACGCTGAAACGTCCGAAAGACTTCCATGCATAAGTAATAAATAAATAAGTCAAGTTTTCGAAAGCATCTGTTTTTTAAAATCCACACTACAACACAACAACAGGGTTTTTAAATGTATCCACATTAGAGAGTGTTTTCAAAAAATGCAGTTTCAGTGTGGACGGAAGGCCCAAACGCAGAGACCAAAATTGTAGATGGTTGTAAAGCAACAACATAAACAAAAGTTACTGCGCATGCATGTTTTTGTGGCCTAAACTGAACTTCCGGTACACATCCGCAAAGAATAGAGTCCCTGCAGATTGTTTCTGATAACAAGCAAAAGAAATAACGTTGTAAATGACATTAGCTAGCAAGTTAAAATTATGTCTAGTCAGCATTATTTTGGGTTAGCAGTAGAAGAACCATTACTTGGCTAAACTTAAATCCGACAAAGTTACACCACGACCCATTCAACAAATTGTTTATTTAATAAAATGAATATATAATAAAATATTCATATAAATTAAATTAAATAGTTAGCTAATTAGCCACTAGCCAGACCAACAAACAAACACAGACTGGAAGTTAACTTTGGGCCAGGCGCGTGCATCAGATGAAACCGTCTATACATGTTATGTTCTGTATTCGCATCTATATCCTGTAATCTATATCTTTCTATGAATAAAAACTCTTCTCAGTCTTTCATATTTTAATCGATTTGTCATCTTTCACACATTTAGCATTTCACAAACCAGAGAGAAGAGTTTGAGGGAACCCGCAAGAGTCTTCTCACCTGGCTCACTGACATAGACCATCAGATGAACAATGTGGAGAACTTGTCAGAGCAGGACCTTCAAGAGACGATGAAACGGCTGAAGGTTAGAAACCAACATCTCTAAATGCAGATAGATAGATAACCCTTTAAACTACGTCAAATAAAATGACATTTTAGTTTATTATTACATAGTTATTGGTGCTGCATATATATTTATTGTATGTTTGTTTAACCTTTTTTTCCGTACAGCTGCATTGATACTAACCAAATTTTAAAAGGTGCTATAGAAATAAATTTGTATGAGTAAGTGCAACTTAATGGATTAAACTTAAATGAATTTTTTTGTCTCACCTCTTAGAGTTTCAAGAAGGAGATCAGTCTGAACACCAACAGGTTTGATGGTCTGATAGTGTTTGGTGAGAGTCTGATTCAGAAGAGCTGTCCTGAAGATGCTGTTCAGATTGAAGATGAATTGGTGGAACTGCCTGTGTACTGTCAAGAGGTGTTCGGCAGAGTCGCTCGATTCCACCAGCACCTCATCAGCCTCCGTCCGGTACTTTTATCATTTTATCGTATCTTTCATTTTAGCAATGATCCAGTTGTGGTGTTTTAAATGACTTTAATCACTCTCTATTTGTAACACATATTGCAGGAGCCAGAGGTCCTAGACAGCGAGAGGTCTGGAGACACCCGGAGCACCAGCCGTGAGATGCCATTCACCAACCAGCCGTCCATGTTTCTGTTAGCCCCACCTCAGGTGCTCTCTGGTCGTGAAACCCCTGTCAGTGTGGACTCTATTCCTCTGGAGTGGGATCACACTGGAGATGTGGGTGGCTCTTCACATGATGAGGATGAGGACACTGACTTCTTCTCTGCCTTGTCAGGTAATTACATAAACGTGAACAGTTGCAAACAGCAGAATCACCCATTTAGCCAGGAAGTCCAACCTTCTCCGGCAGTCCACTTACTCTGATGGCTGAAACCGGCTGGCTTACTGCTGGTTAGCCATTCCGTTTCTATCCCCACAGATCACAAAAGCCCCAAATCCTTCCATGAGATGACAAAAAAAGCCTTTGGCAATGCATTTTAGTGGGCCTTTCAGTTTGGAAAGACTGCAAAAGCTTGTTACCTTGTTTTGGACCCCATGTGAATAAAACAACTTGCCTGGTGTTTTTCCTCCTTCCATCGGAGAGCTCTTACTCACTCTTAAATCAAAGGACCTAAGCGTGCTCACCCTGCTCTGCTATGTGCTCTTATCATGAAAGTTTTGGTTCCTGTAGGTAGGTTGTGAGCTCTCAGGGAGGGGAGGAAATGGTCCTTGCACATGCTCATCCCCCTCCACAGCTTTCCACCTCTCCTTCATAAGATAACACTGTTTCAGTATGCAGTTTATGCCTTTCTAGTGTTTTGTTTGTGATGAGTGGTTTAATGTCTCTCTCTCTCTCTCTCTCTCTCTCTCTCTCTCTCTCTCTCTCTCTCTCTCTCTCTCTCTCTCTCTCTCTCTCTCTCTCTCTCTCTCTCTCTCTCTCTCTCTCTCTCTCTCTCTCTCTCTCTCTCTCTCATATAGTCACAGGACAAAATTGGAGCATTCCAAACATGTCTGAAAGGAAATCCTTCAACACGGAGACCTCTTCACCTTCACACACCAGCACACCTTATAAACAAGGCTATGTGGGTCTATACCTTTAGGTCCTTCTCATATTTTCTTAACATCTGTACATGTGTGAGGATTAAGTCTAAAGAAGTGTGTGTGATCTGCAGGTCCAGCTGATGTCAGAGTGCAGCGGCAATATTAAGAGCGTGAAGAAGATGTCTATGGTTCTGGATGACGAGGAACACCAGGAAGAACATGGCCTCACTGATCTCACCACTGCAGACAAGCAGTCAGGTACATAAGAAGCACAAGCCTGAGATTATAAAATCCTGTACACTTGCTGAGCGAGTCGTACAGTGACGCAGATCTCATGTAGAGGTGGACAACTTGTACCTCCTGTGAAACATCTAAAAGCATAAAAGCTTCTGTGAGCTTCAAAAATAGCAAGTACTTTTTAGTTTCGGCTTCATGCTGATGAAAGATACATGTAAAATGGATGGATACGATGGATGGATAAATACAGTAGATGGATGGATGGATATAGGATGGAAGATGGAGGGATAAATATGATGGATGGATGAATATTATGTATGGATAAATATGATGGATGGATGGATGGATGGATGGATAAATATGATGGATGGATGGATGGATAAATATGATGGGTGGATGGATGGATGGATAAATATGATGGGTGGATGGATGAATTTGATGTATGGATAAATATGATGAATGGATGAATATTATGTATGGATAAATATGATGGATGGATGGATGGATAAATATGATGGGTGGATGGATGGATGGATGGATAAATATGATGGGTGGATGGATGAATTTGATGTATGGATAAATATGATGAATGGATGAATATTATGTATGGATAAATATGATGGATGGATGGATGGATGGATGGATAAATATGATGGGTGGATGGATGGATGGATGGATAAATATGATGGGTGGATGGATTAATTTGATGTATGGATAAATATGATGGATGGATGGATGGATAAATATGATGGGTGGATGGATGGATAAATATGATGGGTGGATGGATTAATTTGATGTATGGATAAATATGATGGATGGATGGATTAATTTGATGTATGGATAAATATGATGGGTGGATGGATGGATGGATAAATATGATGGGTGGATGGATGAATTTGATGTATGGATAAATATGATGAATGGATGAATATTATGTATGGATAAATATGATGGATGGATGGATAAATATGATGGGTGGATGGATGGATGGATAAATATGATGGGTGGATGGATTAATTTGATGTATGGATAAATATGATGGATGGATGGATATATATGATGGGTGGATGGATGGATGGATAAATATGATGGGTGGATGGATTAATTTGATGTATGGATAAATATGATGGATGGTTAAACACATTATATGAATGATTGGATGGATAGATGAATGGATAAATACAGTAGATGGATGGATGGATATATGATGGAAGATGGATGGATATATGATGGAAGATGGATGGATAAATATGATGGATGGATAGATAGATAGATAGATAGATAGATAGATAGATAGATAGATAGATAGATGAATATGATGGATGGATGGATGAATGAATATGATGGATGAATAAATATGATGGATAGATAAATATGATGGATGGATGGATAAATATGATGGATGGTTAAACACATTATATGAATGATTGGATGGATAGATGAATGGATAAATACAGTAGATGGATGGATGGATAAATATGATGGATGGATGGATAAATATGATGGATGGATGGATGAATACATATGATGGATGGATGAATGGATGAATACTGTTTAAGGATGGATGGATGAATAAATTGATGCATGGATTACTAAAACATGGTTTTAGTAATGGATAGATAAATACATTAGCGGGATGGATGGATGGTTTAATACAGTAAATGAATGAATAAATATACTGAATCTATCATACATGCGTTCATCAGCTTTAAGGATGAATAGATGGATGAATGAGTGTAAACTATATGAGACATGATGTGTGAATGTTGTCGACAGGAGTGATAGAGCGCTGGGAGCTGCTACAAGCACAGGCAGTGAGTAAAGAGCAGTGCAGCACCAGAGACCCACAGCAGCTGACCTCTGACCTGCATGACATCACTTCCTGGCTGGAGCGTGTCAGCCCTGAGCTGGAGAGACTCCAGAAGCCTGAGGCATCTGCCACTGTAGAGATGTTAGAAGCACGGGTCAAAGAGCTTAAAGTGAGTTTCACAGCATGAATTATCCTTGAAGTAATACTTTCTCATTGGCTAGAAACAAAGATCTCTCTACTGTATGTGATTTGATTTTAATCTCTCACAGGAAATGCAGAAGACATTCGCCCATTATAAGACCATGATGCTGTCTCTGAACCTGGGTGGGCGAGAACTGCAGCAGGGGCCGAGTGAGGGAGCACAGGAGCTTCAGGAGGGTCTGCGCAGCATGAACCGCCGCTGGACAGAGGCTTGTGCTGGTCTAGACGGATGGGAGGGAAGTCTACGTAACACCCTAATACGCTGTCAGGTAAGAAAAGAGTGATTTATGTAGAACAGAAGACCACTGGTTGTTGTGGATGTATGATGGTTTATGAGCTGTCAGACTGATCTGTTGCAATCCTCTGCACTCATTCAGGAGTTTCATGAGACGGTGCACTCGCTGCTGTTGTGGCTGGCCCACGCTGAGAGCAGACGTTTCACTGTAAACATGGATGACCCCTCTGTGCAGCTCTCCGTGCTACAAGAACACAAGAACACTTTGAAGGTGAGCCAAAGACAAACTTGTACATTATTTAGGGACATGTTCAAAAGCATGACTTCATATCCATAATTATAGACCTTGACTGTTATAGGTGCAATTTTAAAGATGGTACATTAGAGGGGCTTCATCTTGTTTTTTAGGAGCATCATCATCATCCATATATATATAATTTACTATTTACAGGTCCATATTTAAACAAAATGAAAAAAAATCTTTCTGTGAGCTAGTGACAACATTTCACCCAAATTCCAAATGAAAATACTGCTTTTTATTTGCAGAAAATCGAAACGGGTCAAAATAACAAAAAAGATACAATGTTTGCATATCTTGAATACTGCAAAGAAAATTCATATTCCTGTTTAAACAACAACAGAATGCTTAGGATAAGCTCAAAAATGAATACATTTGGTTGGAATAAGATGTTGCTGTTGGGTGACTTTGTCATTTCTGAGGTTTGTTTCTGTCTAAATTCAACAGACAATAGGCCACAAGGCGACGTGCATTACAGCATTTATTAGCCTAAGTGTAGGCTGTTTACAGCTGTTAAGCGACACAGCATGTGGAAAGTAATATTGGTAACACTTTACAATAAAATCGTATTCGTTAATAAAAGTTACTGCCTTAGTTAGCTAGAAAACCAGTAAGACTGATCAGTCATGGTCACTGTCACTACAGTATTTTGTGTTGTTGCTGCTATCTAATGCATTGCGCCCCCTTGTGGCAGGTGCTGGCAGAGGAGGTAGAGGGCAAGCAGAAGCAGGTGAGCTCTCTGCAAGAGATCGCATCTGAACTGCTCCCAGAGACCAGCGGTGAGGAAAGCGCAGAAGCCCAAGAAAAACTTCACGTCATTGGAAGCAAACTCCGACTGCTGTCATGTCAGCTCAACCAGGATCTCCAGACTGTTCAGGAGAGATTGGTAAGAGCATTCTGCAAAAACCATTAACTGCTTTGTACAACAAAGAGTAGAAAATTAAAAGGGCAGCTCCCTCTTCTCAGTAGTTTATGGGTTGCTATAAATTAATAGAGAAACGTTTCATTTTATTAGAACCTTGAGGATTTATTCAGGCCGTGATGGTTTTATGTCTGTAGAAGCATTTATCTTCTCCATGCAAATCACTACAGACTATAATTTTACTTTACAACTAAATAGTGTGACCTAATGTCTAATAACTACGATCTACTTTGTTACAGTATTTATACTGCTAACGTCATGAACTTAATATAAAGAAATAAAATGCCACCCAAAAAAAGATTTGATTCAACATGTTGTTCTGTTTTGTAGGTTGTTGGTTAAACATGAACAAAAATAAACTATTGCTATAATGTTATTGTGTCTATAAATTTGAGGATATGGCTACAATTATCTCCAATTTATTAACTCGCCTGTCGTTTTCTTACAGGAGTCTGATGCTACTGGAGAGACAATGTCTTCGGAGCGCTCTAGGTACACATTAGTTGCCCATACATTAACCAATATTTCTGTTGTCTTTATAAATGTATTCTTATGATTGTTTGATTTATTTGACAAAGAAAGCGCTAAACCACGGTTTTGTTTTTCTGCTGTGCTTCAGGTCAGCGGCACGTGAAGCATCACCCCAGCGTTCGTTCTTTTATCGTGTCCTGCGAGCCGCTTTCCCCCTGCATGTCCTCTTCCTCCTACTGCTGGTTCTGGCCTGCTTGGTCCCTTTTCCTGAAGACGACAGCTGTACGCTTTCCAACAATTTTGCTCGCTCTTTCCATCCCATGTTAAGCTACACCAACGGTCCTCCGCCGACATGAGCCGCCTGACTCCAAACAGATCAATCATCAGTCCTGCTCTCATGACTCGGCATGTGGTGGAGTATCTCACTTTTGTCCAAGCAATATTTTTAATTCTTTTATTTATAGAATTGATTTTATACTATTTATTCCCCATTCAGAGCCATACTACTGAAAATTTATCTGAGCTTGGTTGTGATCCAAACTCACTCTGTTTCTTTAGTCAGACACACTAAAAGATGTCAATTATGGTTGAGGTTGAGGTTTAATGTTTTTTTGGTTTAGGGTATTTTTTCTACTTTCGTCTCAGCTGATTTTCAAATATAAAAGGTATTAAGTGTATGCCACTGAAAAAATATGGACACCCATGCTGTTTTGACAACCCAGCCACTGTTAGCGGTGACACAATTGATGGCTGCTATTTAGGCATTGTGGTCTCATTTTAAATTTTTTGCATATGGTCAGATTTAACTTGCCCAAATCTATTTCCATTTTTGTATTCCAAAGATCATTCAAGTTCATTTTTAAAAAATAAAAGTCAGATACACACAAGATATTTTAATATACCCCCTGCAATTTATAAGCATACAAGTGTAGATATAAATTCCATATGTACTGCAAAGTAAAACACAGACACGTGTACAGAAAGTGAATTTTAAAAGCTGATGTCACAAATCAAGATTTATGTTCCTTGTTTGAAAATAAACACTGTATAATAAAAAAATTACAACTTCTACTTCTTACTAGTTAAAACTTGTCTCAGTGCTTTATATCAATCTATGGCATAACTTTCATAAATTCAAAAAAAAAAAAAACATTTGTGCGTTCATTAAAATGAAATAACACTTCATAAATCTATTTGTCTGCTTTGGTTTGATGCATTTATGTACTAATGTTATTTTTCCAGACGAAATACTCGTAACTTCTAAGCATGTACTTAGAAACCAAATTTTTGGGGCAATAATTACGGTAAGCGCTGGAAATATTTTCACTGCTCTGAGTCACAGGGTTCCAGAAATGTAACCATTCGAGTGCAATAGTACAAGAAATGTTTCACTTTGTAGTTTATCTTAGAAATAAATCTAAAGCATTTTCACAGTGAAACAGTCATGCAATGATCATCTTAAACAGTAGCTATAGATGAGCGACTATACAACTGTTTTGTAAAAGGCATTTACGGTGTTAAGGGGTTTACAGGATAGAAAGCAAAAGGTAAAGTCGGTTTCTTACAAAAAAGCTTGGCAGAATGAATCTGGTTTGTTAAAAATAAATGTAAACAATACAATCAACTGTTCTGCTTTGCTGCACTGATGTCAATAAACATCTTTTTATCTCCTCTGCAGTCTGACAGAAAAAAATAAGGCATTATACAAGTGAATTGTGAAGTTTTCAGCGTTTTGTTTAGATCGTCCAATCTTCAGGACTTAAGTGTCCACACTGTAATTCAGATCCATTTGTTCAGTCCATATCCGATGTAGCTACATTGGTTGCAAAAGTAAAAACAGTACGATGTTTAGTTTACCACAAAAATTGAAAGCAGAAAGTTGACCGTATAGAAACGCAGGACAGAAAACTAACTTGAAGTTCAGTCCTTGACATCGTGCATGCAAGTTTCAAATGCAGCTAAAGCCGCGATGGCACACGTATGATGTTTTTTTTTTTGTAAAACCTGACAGTTTGTACAGAGATGCTTTAAAAAAAAAAAATGCAGCTTTTGATGAATCTTAAACCACCCTTGTGGTTTGTAAAAAGTTTTTAGTCTGTTTAGACTACAAAAATTATGGCTTTAAGAGTTTTTTATCTGCTGGTCTTTTACAAAAACCAAAAACTCGACCCTTTCTTTTTGAGTTGCTGTTTTTGTCCATCCTCCTGAAACTATAGGTCATCCTTCAGCCTTCAGCAGGAGAAATAGAGCAACCAGGCAAACTGTGAATATGACATAATTAATGTGGTATTTATTCAGCTTGTAAAAAGATTTTAATATTTGCACAAACATTTTTTGCCTGATAACAGTTTGTTTTATTACTAGTTCATTGGAAAAGGCAAAGCGTACCTGCATACTAATGCATAAGTAACAGAGTTTCTGAGTCTCACCAGATTAAGGTCCTTAGGTCTCTCCTTGCTGGGAAGAGCCGGCAGGGGTCTCCTGGGTATCTTTGCTTTCTTTAGGAGCAGTGCCCATTCGAGAGCTGGAGTGAGATAGCCGTGAGCTGTGCATGATATGAGCATCCAGCATCTCCAAGAGTAGATCATACAGTGGAACAATCTTCTTCATCTTCATACAGTGGAGATGGTCCATGCCTTTATTACTACAGACAACAGATAGAGAGAACTAAAAAAATTAAACCAAGTGTTTCGATTTTTACTGAATGTTACCACCAATACACAACGTGTCGTTCACAAAATAAATCTAAAATATTAAATACGAAAATGTATCTCACAAACACATCATTTCGCTTAAAAAAAAATGTATTAACCAGCTGGAGTCATTTTAATATAAAATGATTTGTTTGTGTTACACTAAAAAGTCTCACACATCTGGAATGGCATGAATGCGACTAAATTGAGAAAATGATCAGATTTGGGTAATATATTGCTTTACAGAAGCATTTATTTTTTTTGAGCATTTATATGATTATTATTATAAACCAATAATAATATATTGTTGTTTATATTAGTAGTAGTAGTATTAACAATAACTGTAATAATATACTACTACCTATAATAATAATAATTATTATTATTAATAATAACAATAATATTAATAAATACACGTTGTTTATATTATTATTGAAGTTATTGATATTATAAAATATAATAATAATATAAACAACAACATATTATTAAAGGCAACAATAAAAATAAAGTGATTATTGTTTGTACCTGACGTGTCTTATGTGGGACAGCAGCATGAGCAGGTGGGCCAGACGTGTGGAACGCTGTTGAAAACTCAGGCCGGTCTTTGAGATGGCCCACACTAGCGCGTCAGTCACCGAATCCAGGAGACACAGCAGCTTAGACCTGCTCTGCAGCTCTTCTCCACCCTCAGACGAACTCAAACACATGTCTGCAATGACGCACGGACACATATTAAAGTCATAAGGCACTGACATCCATAAGCACTTGAAATAATAGAGGGTGATACCCAAATAATAATCCATTCCAAAGGATTTCCCATTCAAGATACACAATGAAACATCTGGAGATCTCAAACATGATGCTGTGGAGGCCGAGCACGAAGGGATCAAATATGGCGAAAGGTTCAGGGGAATCAGAGCAGGAAGAAATACAGTTTCCTTCATACGCTCAACACTAACCAGGTACTGCCTGTTACTCACATAAAGGCTTTTTTCTGAAATGGATAGTTGGGTTGGAACGCTCATCAAAGCAGGCATGTTGTCCCCATTATGATTTTACAGTGTGTGTGAGCATTTCTCTATCTTGGCCTTGCCAACACTCCCTACAATTAAAGTGAGGATAGTAGTAACCCTGCAAAAGAGTTATGAGCCTCTAGTGAAGCCTCTCCCATTTACTTACTATGGGTCTATGGAGATGAGCCATATTCTTAATTTGTATTTTGGGGGGTTTCGCCACTTTTGATGATAGAGATGGTACAGAAAAATTATACTTCAGCCAAACCAGTCTGTCATCATGATCTCAGGTCAATTTTGACCAAAATGTGCAGGGAGCTTTTTGCCAGACCAAGACCTTTACATGTAAGAATGAACGAAAATCAGTCATGTGACAGATTTATACATGTTTTATGGTCATGGTGTTTCCTGTTTTCTTGAAAACATTTATTCAAAAGTTTTGATCTCACCATAAATTGACTGTGCATTTTATTGTATCTGTTTTGAGAGAAGCACACTTACTAGAGTTAAGGAGGATCATGGCTTTGAGACACACATACTCCTCTCTCTGTAATTTCAGTTCTCTGAATCTGGATGTGGCTGCCAGGAGCATATCAAAGATCTCCACTAACCCCTGCACACAGCTGCTCTCATCCCTGCCAAAAGAAAAAAGACATTTATTAGCCTCGCAAATTAACGTCACCCCATCAAAAACATGAGACCGAACCTTAATCTACAACCACGCTAGCTTTATTCCAAACCTGGCACCTAATAAAAGCAGGAATGTTGAATTTTGTCCAATGTGTCAATAGTACACCAGAGCAGTAGTGTTCTGTGAGATGCTGCAGTTGAATCTTCAGCTGTAAATGAGACCAGGATGTGTGACAGCATGAAGATAATACTGATACTCTCATTTAGCTTTAAACAAATCATATTTACAACCTCAACACAATACAGCTGGTCTGGATGCCCTGTACGTGGGAAATGTTCAGTTTTATAGCTAAAGTAAATGTTACATGATCGCGGAGGAAATATCAAGTTTCTCTTACACGTTTCTCTTAAAGGTGCTGTTTAAAATTTAGGAGGACAAAAATGCAATATAATCTACATAACTATGTGTTCTGAGGTGTACAAAGAGCTTACATAATGAAGTTATGTTTTTATTACCTTAGAATGAGTTATTTATCTATCTTCATACACCACAGGTCCCCTTCATGTTGTTTCTACAGTATCCCTAAATGGACACACTGCTCTACAGAGCGCATTTCGCAAATATGTTATCTACTTCGACAAAAAGGCGAAAACATGACGGCATCTTCGCCTGTGTCAACTGTTGGTTGCAATGAAAATCTCCACATTGCACCTTTAATGCTGCAATGCAAAAATATATATTTATAAGTATATAAACAATCATACGCTTATAATAATTGTAATAATTTTTAATTTGAGCTCCCAGTTTCGTGGGAAATCAACACGTGAAGACAAGTCGTCACTAGGGATGTAAGGATTCACCGTGAGCCGGATGAAAATCGATTAGAATATCTGACGTTGTTTTGAATACATGCAATACATGTTTTGAACAGCAGGGGCCGCTGTGTTTACTGCAAACTTGGAAAACTTGTTTTCATTAAAGAGACTTGTATTATTCATTATAATTTGTCTCAACTCACTTTGTAAGAATAAATCGTATTGTGAGATCAGTATTGTAAATCGCATCGCATCGCATCGTGAGCAGACTGAAGGTTCTATCTACAAAGTCTAATGCAAAAACTTCGAAGCTCAATATCTCAAAAGTGCTCAGAATGCAGATTGAACCTTATAATTCCATGATGACCTGCAATTTGGTGTTTCAAACAGAGATGGCGATAAAGAGACAAGTTACAAATTGCAGCTTTACATTTGTGTAAGAAATAAGAATAGACCAAATGTGCCACATTTATTTTATAATACTAGACTCTTACATTTGCAAAATGTTAAAATGTTAAACATTTTAATAAAGAATTTGGTTATAGACTGCGCTAAGATCGATTTAGACACTGAAGTCTGAGACATTGCTTTGATTTCATTAAATAAGGAGACACATCAGAAGTAAAAAAAACTTTTAAAATTTCATCTAATTTCATTAATGTAATGAGATATAAAAATCTTTTACTTGTGTTTTTTCTATGGAAAGCTCTCCTCACATGCACAGATGTTCTTCATACAGTATAACTCCGCTCATGTCAGTGATGCACTGTGTCTTTATCCTGTTTAAGTCATTTAATGGCAACTGCGGTCAGAAAACAGGCATGTGCTGTTTCTGCACCTTCTTGACTTTGACAATTTCCCAAGGCGAGCTCAGAGACCCAGATGGCTATGGTACAATGAATTCCTTATCTAAAACACAGCCAATGAAAATACAGGACATATCTGGCAACAAATCAGATTTACAGCGCTGTCCAATAAAGAGGAAAACCACTCATGACTAGAACAGTTTTGTAGCTTTATTCCAGGATCAAATCTGTAGAGCATCTGGAACTCTGAATGAATTTGTTTCTCGTATTACTACAGGGATACACAGCATGTTAAGGGTACAAAGGGATACGCATGATAAACATTTGCACATAAGCCTGCATTTTGGATTTTTTAATTTCACGACACAATTCTCAAAGCTTTGCGTTTTTCCATATTATGCTTTACTATAATGCTATAATGTTCAAATAAATACGAAATACTATTATATCGCTACAATAACATAGACCAAGATTAGTATTTAAAAATATCATTTTTACATCATATTAATCCATTACTATTTAATGTTAATATATAGATAGATTTTTGTTTATAATAACAAATGCATTTAATGTTATAATTTTATTGTTCTCATTGCTTTTAACCATACACTCAAATGTGTTTTCTATACTTTAAAATCGACTGGGTTTATTTTAAGGTCAGTTAACTTTGTTGCAGTAAAAATCTTTCATTCATGTTTCTGTTTCTATGTGGTTTATCCCCAAAACACAGCAAAAATGACTTGGCAGTCGAGTAAGAAAAATAAGAAAACCAAATATGTGACCCTGGATCTTAAGTAGCACGAGAACATTAGTAAAAGCCAAAAATACATTGTAGGGCCTATGGGTCAAAATTATCGATTTTTTAATGCCAAAAATCATTAGGATATTAAGTAAAAATCTTTTTAAATTTCCTATCGTACATATATCAAAACTTTATTTTTGTGAGTGGATGCTGCAAAATTGCTAACAAAAATGACCTGAAACACACCTACAAACTTCACTCGCTGCTGCAGCTCTTTGGGAATTACTCAAGTTTGATATTGATGCAAAGTTTAGAATTTCAGCTTTCGGGTCCATCTATTCTTCACAACATCATTACAGCAGTAAGCCAAAAGAGTGTTAAAACAAACCTGTTTCTTCTTAGCAGCGGCCTGCAACAGCGCCTCTGGTTAACAACTTTAAAGGCTATTTTCCTCAATATTTCGATTTTTTTGCACCCTCAGTTTCCAGAGTAAACATGCTATCTCGGCCAAATATTATCCCAACCATCCACATATCAATAGAAAACGTATTTATTACCCTGTTGTCCAGAGTCACAAATGGTATCCTGTTTTGATTCTTTGGTCATACTTCAATATATGGGGGCAATTCTTGCTATTAACAAAACATTAACTATGACTTTTTCCTCAAAAAACTCTTAATTTGTTGCTTATTAATAGTTAGTAAGGTAGATGTTAGGTTTAGGTATTGGGTAGGATTAGAAATGTAGAGTATGGTCATGCAGAATAAGTGCTTTATAAGTACTAATAAACAGCTAATATGCCAATAATAGACATGCTAATAACAACTAGTTAATAGTGAGAATTGCCCCTTATACTGAAGTGTTACAGATTTTTTTTATATTTTAACTGAAAAAAAAACCCCAAGACAAAACACTGATTAACAAAATTATTTTTGCAGTGCACACAAGAGTAAACAGATAAATTAAAGAATAAAGAGATGGATGTGCCTGTTCATAAATCAGGTCACTGGAGAGAAAAACAGAATTAATTCAAGCTTATCAGTTACCTGCTAAGACTGAGATCAGGAGAGAAAATGAGCTTTCCAGGGTGATTGACAGACCTCCACATTAGTCCCAGCATCAAAACCTCCAACCAACAGCACTCCAACAAATGCACCTGGTCGAAAAGACTGAGCTCCACAAACCCTGCAACCAAAAACAACAGAAAACTGTATTATAATTATTATAATTGCTGGTTAGACTATATACCTTTTTCAAATGTAAAGATATAAATTATATTCATTAAAATACATCTAAATAACTTTATGAACAAAAGAATACAAACTATTTATTGCAACAGAAGTCATTTGAAAATAATCTTTTTGTTCATTCTCTCTCTTGTCTCCATGATTTAATGGCTTAGTGAAAGACTGTCACCATCTCAAAAGCCAAGTATTAATAAATGTGATGAATCAGACAAGAAAAAGTTGACAAGTATATTAACACAACATTTTTAGAGAGAAGTCCCTTATGACTCAATGCAGAGTAATCTTATGCCCAATAAAACTAAAAGTACATTTAATTCTCTAAATTCTTCTCTATATTTGTTCTATATAACAAAAAAACATTTAAGGTACCTAGGCTAATGTTTTATTTGAATACTGAATTTCACACACACCTGGTATCTTCTTGGCCCAGGAAATCATGTGGACGAGCTCTTTGTCGGCCAGGTTGGTCAGTGACATCATGACATTGGCCTCAGTGAACGGTCTATTCATGTCCTTCATCAGGTAAATCTCGGGTGGCTCTGCGTCGATGATGCGGGCTATTAGTTGCTCGGGGCTCAGCGTCATGGTAACAACCTCGCTTTCGCTGAGAGGATGCGGGACACTCTTAACCTCTTGAGGTCTCTGGCCGCTCGCTCTGGTCCTGGTGGAGAATCGTACCAGTCGCTTCTGCTGGGCTCCTCTTTGCTGGTAGCTGCTACGATCTCGACGTAATCCTATGAAAACAAGAAAACACAGAGTTTATAGATGTATTCCAATGCCTAGTGTGCTTGCAATGTGAAGAAAAGATAGCAAAGGTAAGACATAGTTCACCCAAAAATAAAAATTCTGTAATAATTTATTCACCCTGGTGTCATTCTAAACCTCTTGGTACACAATAGAAGATATCTCGAGAAATGTCTCAGTGGTTTTGTGTCTTTACAAATGGAAGTCAATGGAGGACAATGTCGTTTGGTTACCAACATTCTTCAAAATATCATCTTTTGTATTTCTGCAGAAGAACAAGGTCATGTAGGTTGGAAATGACATGAGGGTAAACAATGACAGAATTTAAATTTTGGGGTAAACAACCCTTTTTTTGGCCAAATTCAAGGCAGCTGAGTTTGTATCCTTTGTAAAGAAGGAAGCAGAGGATTTACAGCAGAAGTTATTGTAATGGACATTAATTCATGTTTGGACCCAGGGCAAAGCATGCAAGCTGCAAAAAACCTCCCGACTTGCATTTGATATGATATCTGATACAGTCTAAAGACCTCAAAACAACCACATCAACCAATGATAGAGTACATCACTCACACAACTAACCTTGAAGTGAAGCTGCGCTAGCACACTGCGCTAAACAGCACTTACAGGAATGAATTAGGATAGACAGTAGAGTCTCCAGAGCAACCAGGGTTTAATTCCAACAATACTGGTTAAAGTGATCACTTATCTTTTGAGGACTAGCCCTCAAACATAATACATAACATAATAAAAAAAGACTAATCTTTTTCAGTTGTTTTGGTGAAAGATACCTTTGACCAATATCTACCTGTATAAATATCCAGGCCAAGTATCATGACAATCCATTTTCTTGGCATGATAGATGCTTAATATTGAGACACAGACTAAAGTCCATGATACATGTTGTCAGGGTTTGGCAAGCTCTGGTGTTGTGTTTGGTAACTGTGAGGGTGTAAAAAGGCCTTTGGTAGGGAGAGAAAAAGAGAGATAAAGCCTCACCACATTTCATCATTCCCACTTCATAACACTTCCGGAGTCGGCAGGCCTGGCAACTTTTCCGCCTGTTCTTATCGATGGTGCACTGGTTAGTTGCAGGGCAGATATAGTCATTGTGTCCTGAGAAAATGAATCAGGTGTTGACTGTTACCCAACAAGTAAAGACAGTTTCAGTAAGACAGACTTACTTTCATTTATTAAGTAGGAAAGTTGTGTAACAGCTAACTATGTTGCATCTGAGACACTTTGCCATTATCATGACACTTAGCACATCTCGTTTTCAGTCAGCTGTGTACTATAAATTTGGCTATAAATGGGTAAATATATAGACGTTTCTTCAGACACATGAGCCTGGCCCGAAGTTAACTTCCGGTCTGTGTTGATCGGTCTGTTAGTGGCTAATAATATAACTAAATATATTTAATTTAATTTATATTCATTAGGGCTGTCAAATGATTAATTGCATCCAAAATAAAAGTTTGTGTTTACATAATATATGTCTGTGTACTGTGTACAAACTTAATTTTGTATTTATAAAAACATACATGTATATATTTAAGAAATAAATATATAAAAATAAACATTTATATATAATTTAAATGATTGGTAAATATAAACGAATACATATATATATATATATACACATGTATGTGTATGTGTTTGTCTTTATAAATACAAAATAAATATGTACAATACACAGACATATATTATGTAAACACAAACTTATATTCTGGATGTAATTAATCATTTGACAGCCTACATGTAAATTAATATTTTATTGTATAATAAATGTATTAAATAAACAATTTGTTGAATTTTATTGTATATTAATTGTTGAAAGTGTCGTGTAACTTTTGCTTTTAAGTTTAGCCAAGTAATGGTTCTTCTACTTGTAACCCCAAATAACACTGACTAGACATACTTTTAACTTGCTAGCTAATGTCATTTATTTTCTTTTGCTTTCTTTTTGTTATCAGAAATAATCTGCAGGGACTCTATTGTTTGCGGATGCGTACCGGAAGTTAAGTTTGGGCCACAAAAGTGTTGCTGAGCAGTAAGATTTTTGCTTACGTTGTTGCTTTGAAACCATCTATAAAAACAAGACCAATCACAACTCACATTGTATATCATATTCTACATTTGGTATTTTTGTAAAAATAAAAAAAGAACACATTGAAGTACTCATAGAGTGATACCTTGGATGCTCCTCTTGAAGAAAGCTTTGCAGCCTTCACACGACCACACTCCATAATGATACCCAGAAGCATAGTCACTACAGACAGCACAGAAGTGCATGTCAGCTTTACTTCTGAAGGATGCAGATGTCTCCTCAGCATCAGCTGCCCTCTTCACCAGAGGTTTACTGTAGATGACAGCAGACACTAGCATCTTAGCAACTAATTAGGTATTCATCTGGGACTGGACTGTACAAGTATCATCATTCAATATCCCAATTCTTATCTTTCTAGTACCCATTGTGATTTTAATTAGATCTCATTTTGAGCAGTAAAAACATCAGATAATAATATAAGAAAGCCTAATATTTTTACATTTATACATTTACATTTAATGTCACATTTACATCAAGGATTATAACTACATTAGCATGCACACCAACAGATGATAAAGTTATATCAATTCCAACCTCGCATGCAGCAGTTTTATATTTTAAAAGTGTGAGCCCTTTAAATTTAAAGAGATTTTTATCAGCTGTCAATGTTTTATAACTAGAAAATTATAAAATGAATATCAATTGTGACCTCGGTCAACAAAACCAGTCAAAATTGAGATTGTTACATCATCTGAAAGCTGAATAAATAAGCTTTGATATATGGTTTGTTAGAATAGGACAATATTTGAGGGTGCAAAAAAAATCGAAACATTGAGAAGTCCTTAGCATAGCATATTACTCACAAAAAACGAAATATTTACGGTAGGAAATTTACAAAATATCTTAATAGAACGTGATCTTTACTTAATAACCTAATGATTTTTGGCATAAAAGAAAAATCTTTAATTTTGACCAATGTATTTTTGGCTATTACTTAACTGGTTTTGTGGTCCAGGCACTCAATTTGTCTTTATAGTTATTGTATATCTACTTTTCAGTATCCACATACCTGTTTTCCTCTTCGGCGTGATCATGTGGCGTAAGTTCCGCCCAAGTCCCACTAGCCGGATGGTTTTGCTGGAGACGTGTCTGTTGTTGATGCAATGCAAATGAGGAAACGTGACTATGAGGTGGCCAGAAGAGGGTGGGGCTTAGCGACTGCCGTACTGACGGACAGTCAGAAAGTGGGGCCGTGCCGTAACCCAGCAGAGTGGGACTGTAGAACGGCAGAGCAGTGAAATCATGGCCAAGATCCGTGTAGGGTGATGGGATGCAGATGGGGTGGCTTTCCACCGGCAGGGACGGAGAGCTGGAGTTAAAGATGGGGGACAGGACATGACTTCTCAACCGGCTTGAGTCCACCTCCTGCATATGCTGTACAGAGTTTTCTTCCTCGAGATACCCAGACATGGTGATCGCGGATATGTTCAAAGCTGTTGCATCATCAACAGCAGACTGTTGATGTTTTGTATGTTTAATTCCTCAGTCATGGATGTAAAAGAGTAGATGCAGAAGAACCATGTGGACTGTTAAATTATTCACAGGAAACTTTCTGTTTCAAATGTGGAAAAGTGATGGAAAAGGAAAAGTATTTTTGATACGATATGAAAACAGTTCTTTCTTTAAAACTCACACAATAAAGTAAAGAAAAAGAGTGTGGCCTATGAGGGTAAATAAAAGCATCAACAGGTTCAACCACTTGCAAAATAAATTTGTAAAGATTATACAACCAGTCTAGTACCTATCAGATTTAAATATTCATTTTCTATAAAGGTCTCAGTAGCTAAGAGATTCCAAAGATTATAAAAAAACTCAAGCAATAAAGAACAAGAGGTTTTGCTAGAATGTACTCAGCAGAACATTATTTCATACATATTAAGTTTCTAAAATCATTCACCTCCAGAGACCTCAAAGAAATTCTATGAATAAGTATTGAATAAATCTAAGGTTGTATTATTGTACTGGTCGCATGGCAATAATGAAATAGACCCAGTTAATAATAATAATAATAATAGGCACACAATATTTTCAATCATTTGCAGTATTTTTAACCATTTTATTGCAATGCACATACAAATCCCATTTTTCTCATTTTTAAATGTATTGTTTTTGGTATGATATAATTGTTAACAAATGGTGTATTTTAGAACAGCTGAAACACTGTTTGGAAAATCAGCATCTAGAAATAATTTTTATTAGGCTTCATAAGGCAAAATGAGCTGTTATGGAGTTGAGAAGTGGCAGGCTGCATCCCGGTTAATGATTGCTGGGAAGTCATTCACACTGCAGGCTGGATGACAAGATTTTATTTAAACCAACTGGATTATTCCTGCAGACTGTGTTGTATTTAGGAAACAACCACAATTATTCCTAAACAGTCTTCACATACATGTAAAATAATAATAAAATCTATAGTTTGATTTCATTTTCATACATTTTCATTGATGTTTTCCAAAACTGCTTTAAAATTGATCAAATAGCAAACTGAAAATTCATTTATGAGATGCTTTAATTCAAAGTGACATTAAAGAAGAAATTAAACCCTTGACCTGGTGTTGTTTAGGCTGAGCTACAGAAACAGTTTACACAAGTTGTGTTTAATTACTTGCAATATGCTGACACTAATAACCAACACTGTAAAATGGGTTAAAGCAGCACAATGTGGTTTTTCGACCTTAAAATAATAAATAATAAACAACTCTTAACTGGATTTTACTGGCACTGCTACCTGAGCAGCCTCCTAGTGTCAAAAACCAGACTCTGAAAGTTCTGTGTTCGGGTCGGTACACAAAGCCCCGCCCATCCCCTGCCTGCAGAAGAGTGCGATATGGTTTCCAAACAACGTTTCTGTATGCGCTGGTTCCATCAGTTTAGTAAACAAATTCACTTGTATTGCGCTGCCCACGGGAAAATTTATACAGTGACATTTTTGCAACATTAGTAAAAGACAATCGTGCTCATCAACCACATGGGGGAACCTGTGAGCAAAAGTTCATTAGTGCCACTTTAACTTGAAAAAAAAAGTAACCTGCCTGCCTTAGTTCATTCAACTTAACTAATGAATTTCATGCAAACTTGTTATGGTTACTAATATTCTTATGTTGATATAATTAAACATTTTAAAGGTACTGTGTGTAAGTTTTTGGAGAGCTTTACAGAGCGCGTTTCGTAAATACATTTTCTCTTTTGGGAAAGAAGCGAAAACGTGACGACATCTTAATCCTCTCACGGACTCCGTAGCGCTTAGAACAAGAGGGGGAGGGGTGAAGTGAGCTGGTGGGTTGCAATTCGCAACCTCACCATTAGATGCTACACTTTGGACCTTGAAGGCAGCCAGGTTACTTTTTTTTTTTTTTAAGTTAAACCAACATTTCTTTTTTACAGTGAATAGCATTGAAGAAAACTGCAAAGTGATACAACATACTGGAGCATCATTGACTCAGTCAGGTACCCTGACAATTTAAGTTAAAGCTTTACGTTTACTCAACATATCATACTAGTAGATATTTAGACAATTTAACAACATTTTAACTTAGTACTTATATATAAGGGAGAGCAAGGATGCAAGTACCATTTTTCAGAAAAATTTAATTTTAAGAATATTTTTTAGAAAGAGATATATTTTTGCTGTGGTCAATAACTCACATATGTGGTCTAGCAATACCAGGTGGTATTTTGTTCAAATGTTGAACGACTTCTGTATAATTTCACTTTGAAGATAAGTTAGCCACTGTCAGTTGGGACGAGAGTAACACATCAATACAAGCTAGATTTTTTTTCTTGTTTTTATTAAATATAACTATGACCTTATTAATATGTAGCTGCAAACATATTTTGTCCTTTATCTTTGCAAAAAAAAATTAAATTACCTTTTCATTTTAAATTTCAGCTTTATCAAATGTTTCAAAAGCAACCCGACAGTAAAATCTTTGAATTGTTTAGAAATATTTCTTGACTGGCAATGTCAATCCATTTTATAACCATTTTAACAGAATGAACAATATGAAAAATAAATATGAAAACTGCTCTGCACGAAACGATGACGAAATCACGTGATATTCCGTTGTGCACTGCAGATGTAGTCAGGACTTTGAAAAAATCGCTTTGTTACTTCCGTCCGGTGTTACTTCGTTTCCTAAACAACTGTGTAGTGCATACCATATCTACATATTTTAAGTCAGTTTATAACAAAAAAATTCAATTAGATTATTGCTAAACATTTGTTTGTTAACCTAACCTGCTAAAGACTCGTGTTTCTCTTCAACTACTCACATTTCTTTTAAAGTATCTAAAAAAAAAAATCACATTTTGCATTATAGCATAATGAAGACAAGAATAAGCTTTGTAGTGCCATTCCACCCCACGGATGAAAGACAACTATCACGGCGTGATATATTATACATTACTTCCTGGCGGTTTAATCATAAAAATGACTCTAAGTGATCTACATACCTGCAAACTGTTGTAGATTGTATTTGACAGAAGAGCAGTTAGCAACACTGTCTGTCTGGACTGCCAACAGTGACTCGACCTTAGTCACGAGGACTTTTGAACCCTGGTTTTAATGCAGACAGGCAAATGGCCAAAACATACCCGGCACAGGGCACGTTACTGCAAGTTGACAGAGAGGAAGACATCAACAAAAAGTAATCTGGAAAAACTGAAATAAGACATACACTGACCGTAATGCAA
Organism: Oreonectes daqikongensis; assembly: GCA_026939265.1. NCBI lineage: Eukaryota > Metazoa > Chordata > Actinopteri > Cypriniformes > Nemacheilidae > Oreonectes > Oreonectes daqikongensis. The sequence continues at coordinate 3,840,384 of JAOTQM010000351.1, read as the reverse complement.
CATATACGGTAGATAATTAGTGTCAAATAGTATGATGATAAAAACAAGACAGGACAGGTTTGAAAATACATACAAACGTATTTCCCTAGAACCCTTTTTTTAACCTGCCTGATCACAAAGATGTCAAATGATTTGTAGCACCTCACAGGCAGTGAATGATAAATGCTTATTAAGTATTCAATTGGTTAAACACAAGTAAAGTGGGACACTTGCTGATTATTTCTTATTGGTAATGGAGTTGTATTAACATATGGTGCTTCTCATACAAGATAAAGAGCTTTCCTATACACTACATAAAGAAAGAAGAAATATTAAATGTGCCATATCCACATATGTTTGCCTAGTGACTATAAACAAATGCATTTAACTCTTATTTATATTAAAAATATTGTTAATTTTCTCTCTTTTTTTTTTAACTTTGTCCTATCTTGGGTATTAATCTTGCTTATATTCTAAATTGTCATTGAGAACGAAGAACATGTTTGCCGCTTATACAAATGAGGAACATCACAAGACGTTTGCCATGTCACTTTGGAGTAAAGTATCATAAATAATTATGTAAAAGTGTCCAATGCTAGCGCTTGTCCCACTTTACCTTGCAGGCCTCTGCATTCAGTAACTTCATATAAACCATAAAAATGTCATAAGCACAGTCTTACACTCCATACTGTAGATTTGCTCACAAAGCCACCAAAAGTGACGCTCAAACCAATCAATAAAAAAAAATGAAGTCTTGTCACAATAATGATGAATCTGTTTTCCTATTAAAAACCCAGTAACCTTAAACCTCATGAACTCTTCCTCTCTACAGTAACTCCTCCAGTAATGGTTTATATGAGAGGAAAGACCACGACAAGGAGGAGGGAGCTGGATACTTCAAGCTACCCGCATCAATTCTCCACAGAAGAACAGTTTACCATGATGCAGCTCTTGAGGGAAAAAAGCACCCGGCCACTGGCCAGCAATGCATACCAAACACAAAGGCCCAAGGCCATGGTATGATCTTTCCTCACTCCCCTCTCTGACGGAAAACGGATAAGGGAGAGAAGGCAAGACGGAAACCATGCCCTGCGCAGGAGTGCTGGGAACCTGAGGAAGACCACCTTTGGGCCTGAAGCAAACCTTTGAGACTATAAACCTTATATGTATATATAACCTCAAGGGATGTTGTAGGAGTCACATGCACTTCCCCAAATGAATCGAAATAGGCAAGCCAGAACATAATCAATTCTTTAAAATGATGATGGTCATTGAAAATGAATTGTCACAATACATCACAAAAGAGGGTGGATGGCTTACAGGTTCATCTAAAGTGATGTCGAGTGCATTGATCTTACGCTGTCGTTTTCTACAGCACAAGAATAAGCTGGACCAGTTTTTCAAATCAAAATAAAAAAAACAGGCAAGTGTGTTTTGTGTAAATAAACCTTAAAAGAGTTCACTTAAATAACCTTGAAAGGGCCTTCAATCTTTAATGGTGCATTAAAAAAATGAATCCGAAACTGAACGCAGTGAACTGCATTTATTTATTTACTTGTTTTTCTGTCTGTCTTACCATTTAAAAAGAGACTAAAGCTAGAATAAATACCAAAAGCAGCATCTGTGGCTGGCATTAAAACACACAATACATCCGACATAACATTGATACTGTTCAGTAAAAGCACTGTGCCTCTGTCGCACAATTAATATCATTAAAACACAATTCTGCCAATTTCTTCCTTTATTTGAGGAAGAATACTTATAAACCATATTACATTATGATACTGTGAAATGACTTAACACCATAAAAAGTGATGATTCACAATGAGTGAAAGTGACATTTTTCATACAGTAGGCTACATTAACATTTTATGTCAATATCAACAAATATCAACCGCATATCTACGCGTTCACCAAGGTTAAATGTAAATAACGTTAACATTATAAAGCAAACTGGTTAAGATTTCCCCTTATTTACTATATGTGATGATAAGCAACCTACCTGTTGCAGTCGGCGTTTTTTAACCCCAGATGCAGCGTGCGCGTGTCGTCCTATCTGATTCGTTAAGTATCCCAAACGAGAATGTTATCTCTTCATTGTCACTTCAAATGTGGCGAACATCTTGTCTGAGGGGATACTGACAAGAACAAAAGTGGGTCAATCTCGGTAAAGGTTGTTTGATCAGATGTGAGAAAACCAGCTAAAGTCTGTTCTGCTCCCTCTGTCACTGAACGCTCGTACTTATTTGAGAGCGCGCACGTCATTGACCACGCCCCCTGAGCCACCGCCTCCAGCATTATGCAGCTGAAGTCCTCCGGTTGTATTTTAGAGTAGGCTACTGTACTGGGTTATGGTAAGAGAAACTTGTTTAGTTACTCTATGCAAAGCTGCTACTGTAATTTCATTAGTATTTAAAAAACATTAGCTTGTAACTTTGTATTCTCTTAATTTAATGCACCAGCCCGCTAGAAACTATAGGTTTACCCATCCACTTCTACAGCATGTAGGCTATTAATCTTTGCTAATGTCAACATTTATATACACATTTAAAACACAACGAACTTACATGAACCAAAAATAAATAACTATAGGCTATATAATAACTTTATCACAATATACAGTATATAATAACGTTGAAAAGATTAATAAATACTGTAAAAGTATACAGCCTATGTGACCCTGGACCACAAAACCAGTCACAAGGGTAATCTTTTTGAAATTGAGATTTATACATAATCTGATAAAAATAAAGTCTTTCCATTGATGTATGGTTTGTAAGGATAGGACAATATTTGGCCGAGACGCAACAATTTGGAATTCTGGAATCTGAGGGTACAAAAAATCGAAATATGGAGTAAATCACCTTTAAAGTTGTCCTTTAGAGAAGCTGTAGCAGGTGCTAAGAAGAAACAGGTTTGTTTTAACGCTCTCTATTGGCTTACCGCTGTAATGACGTTGTGGAGAGTAGATGAACCCGAAAGCTGAAATTCAAAGCTTTACATAGATTAATTCCAGCGAGTGAGCGGCAGCAGCGAGTGAAGTTTGTGACTGGTTTTGTGGTCCAGGGTCACATACGAAAAGTGAATATATTCAGCTAATGTTAGCAAAAAAAACTCAATTGCAACAGGTTACTAATATAGTAAATGTAATAAATTATAGTAAAAAAATTGAATACTATTGATAACTTACAAAAAAATACTCTTGTTTTTTAAATTCTGACCATAGATGTTAAGAAATAAGCGTAATGCAAGCCTTATGCAAATGATGATAAACACACACGCACGCACGCACGCACGCACGCACACACACACACACACACATTGCGGACAACCAACATTTACATCCACAATTAATCATCGTCGTCTAACCATAACATGTTAAAATGAATTACACGATATAAAAGAGGCAATTTCAGTACAATTTACTAATATCCAATAAAAACCAGGCATGTCATGTTATTGTGCAACAAAAGCTGATGTAATTCTAACACGGTTGAACTTTCTAGTGCTGTTGTCCATTTTGGTACTGTAACAGTGTACAAAATGTAACTAGTATAAGCGAACACCCAAAAACAATGCAGGGAGAAAATGCCCTAAATTAAAGTCACTTAGCAGTGCGAATAGAATTAAATATCCGGATGCGCAGGTCTGATGTTGTTAACCTATTTAAAGTCATAGTTTTTTGGACCTCTGGGAATGGAAGTGCATGGTGGTAAATTGTGCTCCCCTAACAAGGGCTAACGGGGCCCTGTAATGGCTTTGTAAATGTGGTGAGGCCATCTCCACAGGAAACCCAGAAGCAGAGATGAAATGCTGGGTGCTTTTCTCCCACTTTCTCTCTGCACCTGCATTCAAGATGTCAGATAAGCAGCCATGGGATGGCCTGCTGGGATGATTGCACCTGTTACCCCTGCATCTCACGAAGCTCCTGCTTTTAGAGTTCAAGAAGTACAGGTCTGGTGATTACTTTTACCTGTACAACCACCAGAGTCTAATTTATTTGTTTTGCTGCAAATTATGCATAATCACGAGAGACAACCTCGCTTGTTTAGATGTAAAATAATTCAGATGATTATAACATTTATAGCAGACGTTAGGGTTCATATGGAGCTGGGCCACCTATTGTATTGAAAATACAACTATCAGGGCAAAATGGTGTTAGGTCAATGCATAAAAAACACGTTTTAACCACATTTAGCATATATGGGCAACTTGTGAAGCTCCACCTTGAGCTCCTTCACCATTACATTCACAGTGCACTGTGCTCTTTAAGTAATCTAGAAGAGAGTCCGCACCTCAGGAGGGGTGTTTTATCCTCTTTCAGACCTCTTTATTACTGCTAGAAATGGCTCCTGCTGATGAAATGAGACAGAAGAATAAGGCAGGAACAGCACCGGCTGAAGGAACAGCAATGCATCTAATCCAGGCAGGTCTGCATTGGTAATAATCACCATTCAATGAAGGGTGCCTATTCCTTACATCTGAGAACTATTTCAATAATCACCATCGTGAATTTTCAGTAGAGGTGGAAAAATGGAGGAAAAAAAGAGAATTACTTTTATAATATAACAGTGTTCATTTTGCCCTTCCTAAAACTACATCTGTGCGGAGGCTCTAAAGGAGGCGGGGCTTTCCTGACCCGTAGACTTTGTTAACTCAAGTACACACGTTGCGAAAAACAATATTCTTACCTCTCAAGTTCTTTATTTATGCAAAAGTGCATTCAGTGTTTGCAGTGATAAACTAATATTTGAGCCGAATGAACACTTCTAAACTGGAGGTGTACTAAAGATTTGCAATGTTTTTGATGACATAATTTATCAGCCTTTATTGCTGTTCAGAAAGATATATGACTCTTTTAACACAGAATGATAATTATTTCTCTATAGTGCTAATAAATATTCATTTTTATAACCAATTTCCTTTACCATTGTTACATAAGACTCAAGACATATATTATCGGGAGAAGAATTAGCCAATAAGATAAAACAAGATGGGGGTTTAACAATATACACTTACTTAGGATGATGAAGGATTCCATGTCATATCACAAAAGTCAACCTGAAACCAACATTTTTTTTCTTTTTAATTATTATTTTATGGACTGCTTTTAATACAGAGTCATAATTATCTCTCTATAAAGTCCCAATAAATATTAATTTTATAGCCAATTTCCTTTATCATTGTTACATAAGACATATATTGCAAAGTCAGTAAAGTGCCGAAGTGAGAAAATGCCAGCGGGCAGAAAAATGCCTTCCTTAAATAACATCCCAACACGTGCCAAATCAACACAATAACATCAACAACTTCCTCTCTCACTTCTACAAAGCTTCATATACTGACCTCCGATGCCCCTGTGGGTCAGCTTGAACCCCTGGCATGACCCTGGCACCATCAGTCAGGGTTCAATTCCTCGTTCAAGAGGCCCTGTGTCACTGAACCAGTGTTCTCCACGATTGTTTGTGGCAGTGGGATCTTCCTCTTCTTTACAAATCAATCATTCTCTGGAAGCCAATACTTCTTCTTTTCTTTGTCAGCTGTTTTCCTGCTGCGGGGCTCTTGTGACCTGGACAGTAGATGGCGAAGATGAAAGGATGTTGGGATACAGACCTGTAGAGTGTTGCAGATTAAATCTCTGTCATACCTTGTCCAAAAGTCTTCTAATTCATTTAGTTTTTTACTTACAAAATGTAAAAAGTCACACTTACACTGTTAAAAAAATCTGTAGAAATTACAGTATTAATGGCAGCAGTTTGCCAGTAACTTACTGTAGATTTATATTGATCTAATTTATTGGCAACAGTTTGTTCAAAGATAAATGACCATTAAAATGAACATTTCTGGGACCCAAAAAACCCCCCAGAAAAAGGTTGATGAGGATTTTTAATTCCCAGAATGCTTTGCATGGGGCTGTTATTTGATATTTTTTCTGTAAAGATAAAGACTTATTAATGTATAAGGTTCATTCTATCTTTGAACAAACTGTTGCCAATAAATTAGATCAATATAAATCTATGGCAAACCGCTGCAGCAAAAATTCTTACAAAACCATGGCCTAGTTTCTCCACAAATCAACCTACTGCAAAATAAACCATGACACGGTGATCATTACCACAAAATAACATAATTGACTTCATTCTTTATTTGTAATGTCTTGACCAAACTAGTGCTGAATGCATCAGTCAGTGACACTGCACTTTTAAAATAGAATAGTTGCTTTGCCTGCATGGCTTAAAATGAAAGAATGAGGCAATTGCTCTGTAACTCTATATGGCCTGTGTGAGCCAGACATTTGCATAGAAAAATTTGTACTTCCATGACAGGAATTCAAAAATCTTTCAATTGTGTGCATTTAGTAAGGCTTTCTTTAAGAGGACATAAGTATTAAAAAACCTTAGGAATAATGATATGAGATACAAGCACATTTGAGCTATCAAATTAAATTGGATGGCTGCCGAAAAACTATTATTTTTACACCGTTAATATGCCGACTCTGAACATTGGCCATATTTTCACAGGCAAAGAAGCATCAGCTTAAATCAATCCTTTCTGGGAAGTATGAAGAACTGCAAAGGCAACAGAATCTGTAACAGTCATTAATCCACAGCTTCACCACACAACCCACCCAAATACATCTTATGATTTTATACCACACTAGAGAAATTAGAAATATGCTTAACATAGACCAGCTCACAAGGAGTGACAAAAGTAAAATGGAAAACATTGTAAATCTTTCCTGAGAAATGCAAACAGTGGAACATCGAAAGCAAAGAACGAGAGAAAATTTGGATGGATTCAATTCAATTTCTACAGATTTATCGGGATCCTTTTTGGCAGCCATTGTCAAAGCTCTGACAGGCCAGTTAAAAAAAACAGAAACTCACATACCTATGGTCTACCCAGAAATAATGTCACTAGACAACTAATTTGAGACACCTTAGCAATTCAGCAGCGACATCCGTTATAATGTGAGAAATCATTTTTAGTAAGTATAAAAAAGCTTTAGAGTTCAATGGGTTTATTTTGTAACTAGGAAGTATTAGCCAATGTTATAAAACAAGAAAGGGAGTAATTTTAATAAAAGACTTAGAATGTTGAAAGATCAAAAGAAAATTGCTCTTTTTATTTAAATATATTATTCCCAAAGTGTAATAACTTGCTATTTTATGGGCTATTCAGTGTTGTTAACCAATACCTGTATTATTCTCTATAACTAAAGCCTTCATATTCTGGTCAAATAGTCTCCAAAAAATCTGAACATTGCCAGCTGTTTCAGGAGGGAAGCAGTCCTCCACAATAGAATGATATAATTGAAATCTGGCTCTTTCTGGTATAAAACACCTACTTTTCATAATCCAGTCCAACTCTATCCAGCCATTCTTCAAACCTGCTTGGTCACAGGAGGACTGGAATATTTAAATCAATTCCTGATGTTAAAATCAGGCCTCACCCTACATTTTCTTTTCTTCACATATCTTGTTTCACTCATACATATGTCACATTATGAATGTTATATAGATTATGGATTACATTTCATGTTGGCTTAGCTCAGTTTCAACCCAGAAACAGTGAACTCCCTTTTCATGCACCATTTGATGCAACCATGATATTTTGCCCATTCTTTCACATACAGTCATCCAAGAATGTCATGCAGATAATGATTAAATGACTCGGTGCTGATACACTTATAATAGTAGAACAACACAAATTTATTACAGATGCAATAAAGCATAGAACTGTGTCAAATAAAAGAATGAGTGATGTTGATAATAGGAGATGGAGACAAACATGAATAAGCAATATTGTGAACTTGTATTGGTTTCTAAGTGTGAAGCTGATTTATAGCCGAGTCATGCTTCACATTCTCTGCTGGTACATGCTGTAATGTGGGAGTAAACCAGCAGCAAAATAAATACTTCATAAATAAATAAATGAAAGTTATAATATTGACTTTGCCATGTCAAATCAAGGTAATGTAGAAGGCGGTCAAGGATGATGCAGCAGTAGACAATATTTCACTTGACCTTGAGATGTTGAACATACTGTATTAATAACACCCACATCTGGCATTACAGACACTCAGTTTTTCAATGGGCTGGATTTTGTATTATTGGATAATGAATGTTTAATGGTAATTATCTGATATGGTGTCCCTGGCATTTTATACAAACCCTTAAAAATTACGTCATTCAAAGAATTTTATGAGATTTTTCTTCGCATTTTCATAGCACACAAACACTGGTTGCTCAAGTTTGTTTACTCACGTGCTTTAATTAAAAAAAACAATTTTCAGCCAAAACTATAATTCACCCAAATATAAAAAAAATCATTTACTTACCCTCAGGTTGTTCCAAACCTTTATTAATTTCTTTGCTCTGATGAACACAAAGGAAGATATATAACAGATCTCATCCCCCTTACTGCCATATAGGGAAAATAAATCAATAGGGAGTCAATAGGGGATGAGAAGAACTGTTACTGACATTCTTACAAATATCTTCCTTTGTGTATATCAGAACAAAGAACATGTATACAGGTTTGGAACAATCTCAAGGTGAGTAAATTATGACAGAAATTTCATTTTTCGGTAAACTATCCCTTTAAAGTGGTTATAGCATATACATTTTTAATAGTAGAAAAGTTTTTGCACAATTATAATACATTTTCTTCTGACGCTTAAATGTTTTAAATGTTATCTTTTGCTGCTGTCTTTAAGACATGGGGCCCGTTTCAGAAAACTGAAAATATGTATGTTAACCCTGAAATGAGGGAAACTCTGGGTTTTCTGTTTCAGGATGGGAGGTAAGTCAAGCCCGTTTCTAAAAGAGAGGTAACTTATACTCAGAGTAACCAACCATAGTAACTTACTCTGTGAACCGAACCTGGTCAGGAGCAGGTTTTCTGCGGTAATTTATTTTATATGTAAAATAAATGGAAATAAATATAGAAATATATATTTATTACTAGGCCTATATGTGTCCAATGTATCTATCTTTTCTGTATTTTTCGATTCTTTTATTGATTCATTTGTTTATTGGCACATGTATCTATTAATTAATTTATACGTAAGTCATTTTTCATCCTGCGTAGTATTCTATATAACACCGGGGATGTGAAGCACATTAGTAAATCCACTGTAGGTAAGTGTACCTTGCCCTAAAGCGCAGCCATCTTATTTTTTTGTGTGCCGTTGCCATGGTGAATCATATAATCGGAGCTCCATTGATCATGACTTTTTATAGTCACTTAAGTCAAGGTAAGCTTACAGAGTTGATAGAACTAACTCAAATCAGCTGTTCTGAAACCAAAAACTCTGAAACCAAAGTTTCTCATCTCAAAGTAAATCAACTTCAAGTTTTAACTTAGAGTTGGTTGAACCTCCTTATTGAAACGGGCCCATGTGCAATTCTGTTACGACCAATACAGTTTTTAACTGTCTCAATAGGAGCCTTTTTCCAAAGCCGACATCACATGCCACATAAACTTAAAGGACTGAGCATTTTTTTTAAATATGCCACTCAATGCAATTCCTTAGAATAATCATAATAATAATATCTATCCATAATAATATCAATTCAGTTTGCATTTATTACCTTGGCAGACATGGGCAGGCTAACATTTTAAAGAATGAATACATGTTGTTGATGTGTAAATAGCCTTATATCGGTTGAAAGAAAAAAGGAAAGAAAAGGCTTCTCATGTGACCCTTTAAGAGTAACAGTATATGACATACTAACCAAAGGAAACAAAATGTCCATTTTAAGATTCCCATGTCTATCTGTTTTAATGAAAGTAAAGGAATTGATAAAAAAAAGGACACTAGTACATTGTAAAGACAGTAAATGTCTCAATATAGTTTTATTGCTGCATGACAGATTAAGTGGTTGTAAAACAGTCTGTAGATGAATTGCCAGATACTTTAAAAAGGCTTTAAAGTGCAGCTCTACCTGACGTCATTTCAACATGAGCCAACAGAATCCAACAGCAAACATGTATATTAGTGTCAGCCTCAGTCAGACAGTGATGTAAACTGTATGACAACATGACTGTAACTGTACAGTCAGGCTGATACACAGCAGTTCAGTAAAGTGTGTTGATATCAATCCAGTGAAACGTTTCTAGGCGGCTAAAGAGCAAAGCAAGAAAACAATTTAAGAATTAGTTTAGCCTATTTACCGTAGTGGTGGGGTAGATTGAAACTACAACACTGTGTAGCTGGCATTAATCTTAAAAACAGCTTTGATTCGTAGCACACACCAATAATCGACCTTATCGTAGTTAAAAACGCAAGCAGCTCAATAGCTCCCTCTCCTGACACAATCGCATAATACACATGTTCATAATACACAGCATTTTCTGTAACCTGCACATGGCTCTAGACCAGGGGTTTTCAAACGTTTTCATGCCAAGGACCCCCAATTATGACGAGACTTTTGCGAGAGACATCTTTTCTAAAATACATATCCATTTTTGTATAAAGAAGCAATTAAACTGTTAGACAAACAGTAAGTGTGATATTATCAAGACAACACATTGTTTGTAGATATTAACCTTCAGTATAATTTGGTTCTGGGTACCCCTTAGAACATTCTGGAGGCCCCCTGGGGGTCCCCGGACCCCAGTTTAAAAAACCCTGCTCTAGACCAGTGGTCGCCACTGATTTTATTGATTATTATTTACCGTGATTTTATTTATATTATTTACAATCATTTTTGTATATTAACCATATTCAATTAAACTAAAACTACTTAACAGTTATTGATTTTTTGCGGAGGTCTACTGGAAGTTTGGGCCACAGCCTAACGAATGTCAATGCACTTATTTTGCTTGTTTATCGTAGTCATGCACATTTGCACTTAACCCAAAATTTAAATAAAGCATAAACATATTGCATATCAAATATTATTTAAAACAAGTTATGTGTCTTATGCTAATTTAATAACTAATAAGATATGTAGGCTATTAAAAAAGCAAGCAGTTAAATAATATTTTAGACATATATTCAATTGAACATTCTATACTGTCATCATGATAAAGTTCACTAAAGACAGAGAAAATGGTTTATTGTGCAGCAGATACTGTTTTCACACAAAAATGGTTCGAGAGTAAATAATAAAACTTACATAGACAACATTTAAAAAACAGCCATGTATGTATTGTGAGAGATATGTTAAGAATGTTTTTCATTTTAAAATAATATGTCTTAATATTTTCAATAAATGAGTACAAAAATTGCCCTTAATTCATATTTTCAAAAGTTAAACAAATATTTGTACAAAAATAAGAACAAAAATGAAAAATGAAAAAATAATACATTTTAAACCACTCTGTGGTGCATTACTGCAAAACAAAATGCTCTGTTGCTCTTAGTTCTGTGATCATTAGGTTGAAGTGTTTTGTCCTGTTAATGACTTTCATTATTAACTTCTTTACACTCCAAATATAAATTTAGTTTTTTAAACAATTATTTAATGTATCACATTCTAGTTCACAGAGTGTTGGTCTAAGCATTATACTGCCAATCTACGCATGGACTGAAGAGGGCATTAGCACACAACAAATAACAAATAACAGCTGTTTTGCAATATCTCTTTTTGATCAGGCTTTTTATCTGTGACATGCTTTTAGAGTCATTTTAACAGCCCTACACCTTTATGCATTAACATCAGTGTTAGTTCACCCAAAAATATTTCTGTCATTGATTATTTACTCAGTCCATGCATTTCCAAACACAAAATGTAATTTTTAAGAATATCATGCACATATCATACAATTAAATGAAGACTTGATTTGTTCAGTTCCAAAACGACAAAGAATAACATAGAATCCTCAGCCTAAAAGTGACTCATTTTCATATAGAAGAGTAAAGAATAAGAAAGGTATACATTTGGATGACAAAAATAGACTTGGACCACTTTCACTCCATCCACTTCCAATGTATAAAAAGAGCCATCAAATTCTATATGAAGTTCATCTCTGCCCTTTCATTTTCAGATGAACTATTCATTTAACACAGTATGAGTTCATCTGACCCGCTTTTGGAACCCAACCACACGCACATCATACGTACATAACCCTCATTTCTCCATATCTAATGCCACAATGGTGTAAAAGGTAATAACCCTTTGCTCACCTGAGGCGATACAACACTGTTCTGAGTAAAAAGAAGCTTCATCTGAGCCGTAGGGTATCATCTCCCTCTTGTAGAGACAGGCCGAGCTGACGCGCGAGAGAGGGTGTGTCAGCACAATGCCTCCACACCCTGCACAGGGCCGGCACGCGCAGCCTCGACCGCAGTCACTGTGCCCACGCTTACCATCATATACAAAAACCATAGCCCTTGGGCTTAAACTGGCTATCAGAGACTCATCGGATTACATTGCGTGCTAGACGTAATTGTCTAGAGAACGTATTTTTTACGTTTGTAAAGCTTAATATAAAAAGCACATGGCTCCACAATGTGGGGAGACACTTTCAGTTTAACACGTCTTTCTTATACTGAGGTGTGACTCCTGGATTTTTTTCATGCTTGGTTGTTAGTGCTACCGGTTCCATCCACACTACACTGTAAAAAAAAAATTTACAGAATTTTTTCACGTAAAATGTAACGTTTTTTTTTACAGATTTGTAATGTATTTTTGAAATACGGTCAAAAAACTGAAAAAGACTGCAAATTTACAAGAAAAAAGATGAAAATGTAATTTTAGTTTATTTCTGGCACCCCAGCTGCCAGAAAATTTCTGTTTTTTTAACAACATTTTTTTACAGTTTCTTTTTGAAATACGGTAAAATTACAGTAAAAAAGAAAAACTATTTATTATATATCCTTATATCCTGTAATTTTACAGAAAACATTTGATATTTTATGGTATATTTCTGTCGCTCCAGCTGTTTTTTAAACGGAATGTTTCTTTACAGTGTATATACAGTAAAAGTTAGGGATAAAGTCTTTCATCAATGTCAAAGGCTTATGCAAACTGTAAGTCTTGTCCTACGTGAAGCTTGTCGTACTTTTAAAAGAGCTCTTGAGGCATGGAGGAGTGATGTGAAGGCAGGTCACAATAAAGCAGTATGGTCTTATCTGGTTCGAAATCTAATGATAAGAGAGGGTAAGAAGGTGAATGTTGTGTAAATGCCATCCTCACTTTGTTTCCTATTCACTGCTCATAGTCACGCTTTTAACTCAAGCGCGGGCCAGGCATGCTGTTGCACGATTTCAACATAAGCACAATACTCCACCCAAGAGGAATTATTATTGCCTCTGAGGGGTAAATATCAAACTTCGGGTTGTTGCATAAGCTCGACCGACTTCAGAAATCCATGGCATCGATTGGGTCCTAGGCTAACATACAGCACTGAAGCATGAATGATTTAGTCATTTTACTCTATGGGGGGTGGTGGCAGGCTAATGGTTAAGGGTCTTAGTCGCTGTCCCTGGCAAGGGTGAACCTGTAACTGGAGACTTACTGACATCACCTCTCTTATGACTGTGCCCTTAAGCAAGGAGCTCTTGAGAGACTATCAATGCAATCTCCCAACTGTAAGTCATTTTTGGATGAAAAAGCATTTGCTAAATTGTACTGCGAACCAGCTATGGGAGACATAAATGATTCAGTAGTTTCGTGCCTCACCAGTGCTGTAAAATCTTTCCTAATGTTCAGTAATAAATGTAAAGGAAGGTGAGTGTAGAGGCAGCAGGTCAATGTAAATGTGTATTTTAGTTTGAAATTATACATAAAATACCTTATGGATGACCATATATAAACCACTCTGTATATGTATTAGGTAGATGTCTGACCAAAGGGCTCACTATACACTACCTTACTGAATCTTGTTTCATATTGAAGGCTTCATGGTAACATGGTTTCCTGTTTACCTAATCTATCTTTTGTTTAGCTTTCTATGGAAAAGCGAGTTCTATACAAAATAAGGGCTTATGGGCTGTGATTCTGTCAAAAAGAAACCTACACCCTACATGGCCTTGGTTGCCAAATAACAAGGTGTTGGCCATTAAACATGCAAAAACATAGAATACACTTATATGCTCCATAATAATGATTCTAAAATATGCTGTGTTTACAGATATTTTTATTCAAAGCAACGTACAGTGCATTCAAAGTATTTTACTAGTATGTTTCATGGGTGTCATAATACACCAGTACTGACAATAACTGTGATATTAAAAACCATGATCATCAATACAGTGTTAATTCTACACGCACATGAACACATCAGTATAAGTCTTGCCTTAAAGGGCTAGTTCAGGGATAGTTTACTCACCCTATTGTCATTTTAAACCTGCATGACTTTCTTTCTTCTGCAAAACACAAACACAGATATTTTGAAGAATGTTGGTATACAAAAACCGTTGGCCTGGTTCTCTGAACATTCTTCAAAATATATTCTTTTGTGTTTTGCAGGAGAAAGAAAGTCATACAGATTTGAAATTACACTAGGGTGAGTAAATGATGTCAGAATTTTCATTTTGGGGTGAACTATCCCTTTAAGAGACTCTCTCTCTAATCATTACACTTGAATTTAAGTGTAATTTGTTGGCCAAAAAAGGGGAAAACACAAAATAAAAAATATAACAATTTGAATAAAAAAACATGATTTTTTTTTTAAATATGTAAAAACAGTGTTATCTGTGTTTTGCTAATAACCTCAGATATTGTCATAATATTGTGACTGGTCATTCTTTTGGCCACAATAACTGAATTGAAAATCTAACAGCCCCAACCTGTATTATTAATAACCGTGATATTAATAACCACGATTATTGATATTGTGTTAATACTATACATATGATAATATTTTAAATAACTCCTCAACATTATCTGGTTGACATTCTGACATACTAGACTGTTTTTCACTCTTTTAACAGCCACAATGACTTTGAACTCTCTCTGCCTCTCTACATCTGAATTTTTAGTGTGTTTTATTGGCCAAAGAGAAAACAAAATAATTAAATTAAAGAATTTAACTGCATTATTTATGCTTTTATCTCTGTCACTCACCTTTATGTTGTTCCAAGCTTGTGGGATTTTGTTTCTTCCATGGAGCACAAAGGGAGATGTAGGCAGAATGCTAGTGACGGACAGACTCAGTCATCATTCACTATGGAAAAACATGCAACAAGTTTTTAAAAACGACACGAGAGTAACTAACAGAAGTATAATTTGTTGTGAACTATGTTAAGAAATACTGTATGTTCCTATTGGTAGAGCAATGTTTTAGAAATCGTAATAAGGGAAAACAAAAAAACATTTTTTCATACATCGCAAGACATTTTCAACGAAAGTGTCTACCAAATGCATGAAAGTAATTTTTCCTTTTAATTACACTTATTTCATAACATTTAGCCTATAGATCTCCATTTGTCACTTTAACTGCTTGCAATCACCATGCCAACTGAAGCTTGACTGAGAGACAGAGATATAATTAATGGCATTAAAAGCATTAATCATCCAATTCAAGTAAAAAAGAGAAAAGGAACTTAACCCTGAATTATCTTAAGTGGTCCAAACAACAAGTAATTCACAAGGCAAGGCTGTCGAACTTTTACTTAGAATACTCTCAATAGAGTTGTCATGGAAATTGCCAAATATTTTGCCAATGCTTGCCTACATTTGTAAATAAAAATCACCAAGATTCCTTACGCAGAGGATACGAAACACTCGGAGGTGTCCGCAAATCGACGCTCGCATGTTTACAAACCCTTTGGAATCGAAAGCAATTATAGAAGTATGCATAAAATATTGTGGCACTCCTTTTCCTATTCAAAAGAACGTATGGTTATACTGTATCTCCCGAGGCTCATTCAGACAAGCAGCCCACACACATTAATTGCCTTGAAAACTCTTTCAAAATAATTCCATTCATTCCAGATGCATGACCAATAACAGGTTATGAAATATTATTTCCTAGAATATGAAAAATCATCTCATCACTCAACTGTGACATTGTTTGCAATGCTGTGATTTGTGTTTTTGGTCAACCAGCATATTCTGAAAGGCTGTGCTGGTTGACAAGCTTCCTAATCCTGGGCTGGTAAACACTGACGCCATCCACTAACCAGCCTGGACCAGCAGGGACAGGCTAATCTTTTCAACAGAATCTTTTCAAGTCTAAGTCTCAATGCACCCCGCAGCCAAAGTCATAGCTTTGTTCAAGCTGCCATAAAACCCAATGACATCAACCGAGAGTTCCCACATCATAGTGTGAAAGTGATTTCATATGTTCCCATTGCACGACGATGTGGCAAGTCCAAAGTCCACCGCCTCCCCAAGAATTCTGTTGTCTGGCTGAATGCAGTAAACCTAGAAATATCAACGTGAGCTAATCAGAAACACTGCTCTTGACTGTAATATTGCTAACGCAAGCATTGAACTCTCATTCTCAGACAGCGAGTCTGCGATTGGATTTGGGAAATAATAAATGATATGCGTTGCCCGTCAGATGAAATCTGCCCATGTGTTTCTGTCATACACATGTGACTGTATGTGCTGTCTTATCTACATCGCTACAAACACTGCCATCTGTTCCTGTTCCAGAAAAATCCTTCTGGTTTGTCCAGCATATGTCCTTGAAAATCACATTGCAAGGTTTGTATTATTAAATCTAAATCAGACTCATCCACAAATCAAAGTATCTTTAATTCTGTTAAGCTTAACTGTGAGCAACAAAGATACAGGGTTTGTATCCTGTGTACCCGTGTGATTGATCGCTTTGTAAATAGCTAGTGTAAGGATTGTCAGGAGGAGGCGTGTAGAATCAGTTTATGGTCCGGCATAAGTGTTGTATTTCTCAGCAGTAATGCTGTTACATCTCTGAGCTGGCAAGTGAGGGTGGACATTAAGAAGGTGAGAACATTTTACTGTCCATCACAACCCACTCAGAACTAAAAACATCAATCATAGAGGGAAATACATACATTTAAAGTGTTCACTGTTATTAACATTTGTATCTATACCGTAACTCTTAATACTTGTACTGAAACTTGTAGACGCTTTCATCGGACGCATGAGCCTTGCCCGAAGTTAACTTCCGGTCTGTGTTTGTGATATAACTATTTATATTTTATTTAATTCATATTAATATTTTATTGTATAATAATTGTATTAAATAAACAATTTGTTGAATGGGTCATGTAAAATTGGCGCATTTAAATTTAGTCAAATAACGGTTCTTCTATTGGTAACCCAAAATAATACTAGTTAGACATACTTTTAACTTGCTAGTTAATGTCATTTACTTGTTATTTCTTTTGCTTTTTATCAGAAATAACCTACAGGGACTCTATTCTTTGTGGATGTGTACCGGAAGTTAAGTTTGGGCCACAAAAGCGTGCATGCGCAATAACGTTTGTTTATGTTGTTGCTTTGAAATCATCTATAGTTAAAATATCATTTAATCTTGACAAAAATGTTGGGTTTTTGACCGTATCGTATCATTTAACTTGTTAACCTATACAAAATCCATACATAATATTAATATAAATTAAATTAAATATAAATAGTTATATTATTAGCCACTAGCCAGACAGATAAACAAACAGAGACTTCGGGCCAGGCGTGTGCGTCCAATTAAACAGTCTATACATAAATACTAATACATATATTCTATGATCTATAAAATATTACGTTACTCCCTAAAGATATTGTAAAAGTACACTTTTCATGTAGTCAGTTATGATTGATTTATTTTATGAACTAAATAAAGCGATATATCACTGGTCATGTGATCTCAACATGTCTGCCTCCACGAGGAAAACCAGAGGTCTGGATATTACATTCATCTCATGTGAGAACATTTAAAAAAAATATTTCCCCAAAGTTATATTTTCTATTTTAACTGAGTGAACCTTAAAGGTTTTCAAATTGATTTAAAAACTCAGAATTATGTCACAAACACCTAAAAAAATTCTCCTAAGTAAAAGCAATTTGTAGAAGTGGAAATTGAGCTGAGTAGGGGTCAATGGTAACGGGCCACCATCAATGGTTTTAAGACCAGTTAAAAGTGGGTATAAAATTTACTAGCTGTTGCAGGTTAAGTGCTGTGGCAAAGGTGACCTCAGTCACCACTAACAACGGCTTTTCAGGAAAGCAGCTCTAACCATGAGCACAGAGAGGTCAAAGGGCAGGACATCTGTGAAAGCAGCTTCTGACCTCCATACAGGGCTCGCTAGAGACAATAAGATCATGTTTCTGACTGAAAACACAATCACAAGACTGCTCTGCATCTGTCTTCTCTAGTCCTCCATTTGTTTTCTACACCACCTTTTATCTTATTTTGTATGTATGCAAAAAAAATCCCATAACAAGAGACCGCAAATACTAGACTAAAGATGCCAAGAACACTAGCAGGGGCATCTACTGTATATCCTGAACCATTCAGTTTCTCACTATGACCACTTCATAAAGAAAGAGATCTGACAAATTGATTTCTAGGTTTCAGTTTACAGTAAGCAATGGGGAAGTCTGTCTTTATCCCTTCATGAAGCAAAACACATACAAAGCCATTTCATATAGGCTTTAATACTTGCACATTCACTTCCAATACTGATTTATTGAAATGACTGAGAAGTGCTAAAGGATTTCAAGAATCTGACGTAAACATTAACTGTCACAGAAAGCATGCAGGGACTTTAAAGCATGAGTAAATTTGCCGCTAAACACACATTTAGGAAATATTTCAGGATTTAAATAGACCAAGATGGACAAATACAACTCTATTTCAAAAACATTCCAGCCGTCCCAGACAAAAACGTGAGGATTGCCATTTCGTCTCTGCCGTCACAGCTGTCTTGCCACATTTCACATAAGGGAAGTCAACAACAACGCATACACAGGGTCTGAATTGTACTGCACCGATTCAGAAAAAGAAACAGTTTTGCTTGGTTTACAGTGTTTATGCAAAAAGCACTATTTTTAATAGGAGTAAAATTTTATTTATTCATGTACATATTTTGTACGGGGTATATCTGTATAATATTTGCTTTGAATGCCCCATCAGGTTATAGTAAACGAAAATATCAATCAAAATATATGTATATAGTTAAAAAATATCATGGGCCTTGACACTGTAAGCTTTTCATATTTGTTGTGTTGTGTGTAATTTTTGCCAAACCTTCTTAAATTCTGTTCACTGTACTTTACACTTCAAGACAGTACAAATATGCAGGAAGTTCTTTATTGTAAGGCACCTTGGGCAACGACTGTTGTAGTATGTGTGCTATATAAATAAAGAAAAGAAAGATTTTAATACAGTGTTTTTAACCTCTTCAGCTGTGGTTCATATTAACCACATGATTTTATCTGAATTTCAAAGTGCGCCATATCAACATACTGTACATTGGAGTAAATTGACAATTTTACAGAAAACCCTCTAAATCAATTTCAATTATTCTATGTTATGGTACTCTAAAGTTATAAGTGATGGATTGTTTAAATATACAGTAATAGTCTTGAGAGTGATAGTTTTCATAGTAAAGTAAATTAAATATGATTTGTATGATTTCCAGGGGGCATTTATGTAATATAAATGCCAAATTGATGGAACTGGTTATAAAGAATGATAACATATATATGTCTATTTTTTTTCTCCACATTGTATAGATTTAATGATGTAATATCGACCACTTTGTATATGTAAACAGTCCAAAAGCACTTCCAGTTTAATTTTTAATCATTTTTAATCTTACATTTATAACATTTGTTTGACATTTTGAAGATGTTCTGTCGGCTTGTATTTTATTTAAACTGTTGTGTAAAATAAAAAAAAATTGAAACAGGAAGTTCTTCCAGACCAGCATTGGATTAGCGTCGTTTACATTTTCAGATGTGGTCTATAATATGGATACTGAATAGAATAGAATATGGAATAGAATAGGGTGGAATCATGTCATATTATGCCCAGGTCACCAGAATCAGCACCAGATATTTCAGTTCATTCACCTCCAAAGTTCCAATATATTTTAAAGTCCTATTTATGCATGTACACCTTCAGCTTAGTGTCATCCTCTCTATTGTCAGCTGAGGTCAGGTTCTCCTCCAGCTCCTGTCCTGAGAATTAGAGGTCACAACTGCTTCCTCTAGTAGGTTTAATCAATAGTGTGACCCTCTCTTCCTGGGGGTTGCCATGAAATCTTTAAGGCTGAACACAATCACCCCTTCCCCCAGTTAAGAAACCTCTCCCTCGAGGCGTAGGCTTGGGTTTATTCAAGACTTCCACTGCCTGTCAGATCTTACGGGATGTGTCTCGCTGTGTTGAACAAACAGATGTGTTCCATGTCTATCATCAGGAGTAAATGAGCCATATGCTTGTCTTGGCCTACAACCTGCCAAGTTAAAATCGCTTTTTGACATACCTCGTTTCTGTTCCCGGACCGTTTTTGATTGATAGCCACAGTCACTGTGAGTTGTGCCAGTTGAATCGTCTCCGATAGGGCCAAGGCTCCTGGGGAGCCAAAGGTCAAAGTTCGAGCTGGACTCCCTGCGCCGTTACACTTCAACAGTGCATCTCAGAAGATCTGTGCAGCAGAAGAGGCCACATGTCATCCCATAAGGTCACAGTGAGACGGCGCAGGCCATACGCGAACATTCCCTTCGTTTCGCACAGTTGCGAAATTTGTCTGCCCGTATCGGAGTCTCTCAGTCAACATGGCTCAAGGTCAATACGGGCTCCATCTCTAACCTTCTGTCTCCGGCCAGCCTCTGATGTGGACCGCATTCCCACCTGTCATACTTAAAACAACACTGATTTTAAGACTGGATCAAAATGCATTTATTCATACAGGAATAGTTTACCCCAAAAATGAAATTTTTCATATTTACTTCATGTTGCTTTCTCTTTTTATGCAATAATAGTGAATTGGGATTTTAAGCTTTAAAAAGGTGTTAAAGCACCACCCTTTAAAATGACAAGTGCATTACTACTTGTAAACAAAGCAAAACTATCAAATGATTTTCAACAAATTTCGACAACTAGTCAACTACTGTACTATAATCAGGAATACACAATAATTTGTTCTTTGCATATAATCCAACCAAAAACCAAAAATATCACAAGTGTGATTGTAAATAGGCAACTGTACATCATCCCAACAGCATTATGTTTATGCATGTGTAAATGGAAAAGCAAGAGCTGATTGGAGGACAGGTCCGGATCTCCCGTGTTTTGTTTTCCCAGTGCCTGGATAGGGGAGAGGTCCGGGCAGAGGAAAGGGTCTATGTGTAGGCCATAAGCCCACAGGAAACCAAGATCAGGAAAAAAAGATCAGCAATCCCAACATGATGCGGTGAGCTAGCAGAGAACATTCCAACAATGAGTGTGCTCTCAAAACAAGGCATCAAAATATGACCACAGTGACCAACTTAGATGGTCAAAAATGTATACTGAATATTTGTGCTGTATATATAAGTGAATTTCTTGTATATGTTTGTGTTTTATATATCAGACCCATGTCACAGCAGGCAACAGATTTAAAGAAACAGAGGTGAGGACAATGTGGATTTGAGGGCAATATTGATGGGATAAAGGAAAGATGTCAGATGAATGTCAGGTATTGTAAGGGTGGATAAAGGGGTGACCAATGGACCATGAGGAGGTCAGTGTTGATCCATAGAGCACACTGCAGAGGTGGGGAGGGGCCATTACGCACACATCAGTGCCCATCCCTACTGCCCAATCCGATCCTACTGGTACAGACAGCCAAAGAAAAACAGAAAGGAAAAAAGGAATAACAAATCAAAGAAGGAGAGGACTGATGGGGTATGAAAAAGCAAAGAGAGGTGGGTGAGGGTCAGTGGTTCAAAGGATTAAAAGTTCTATCTTTTTACTTTCAAATGATATGACCACTAGGAGTGCACTTCATGAACTTTTTTAACCAACCTTCAATTTCAACCACCATTGGAAAGGAACCATGCCTCTGCAATGCACCAACACATAAAATAAGACGTTGCAGGTGCTAACAAGCCAAAACAGCTTAAGATTCTTCAATAATGACATAAGGAACACAAAATTGAAAGTTACACAAGAAACAGGTAATAAATAAAGAGTTTTCAAAATCCATAAGGTAGTGTGCAGGGGGTCAACAAAAATGTCTACAGAATAAATGTATAATAAGAAGAAAGTGTAGCGAATAACTCTTAAAAAATCTTTAAAAATGCCTAATAAATAATAATAAAGTTAAATTATAATAAATAAAGTAAAAAAAAAGTTAAAATAAAGTCAAATAAAATTACAAAAGGATATAGTATTAAATGGATTACATTTTATTAAAGTAAAAGGGAAAATTAAAAATAAATAAATAAGAAGTATTTGATGAATTTACATTACATTTCAAAATAAAAATGTTTTTTAGAACTGTAAAAAAAAAGTCGGAAATAGTGTAAAATTTTAACTGTAAAATTACTTGTTTTCCCCATTTTTCTTGTAAAGTGTATGTTTTTTTCACCTATTTTGAAAAATCTGTACAATTACAAAAAACAGTACAATTACAATAAAATTACAGTACTGTAATTTTTACATTATACGTGGAAAATCTCTCAAAGAAAATAACAGAAAAATTCTCTTGTAAAATTAAGTTTTTTACATGGTCAGTGTATACACTGTATAATACAAACAAACAAACCCAAAGTAAAATTTCCCTCTTATTTCCAGTTTGCTGATCAAAATAAGTTTGCAGATAGTTAGACAGCTTTACTGTCTTGGCTATGATCTATATGCGTCCCTCATACAGTGCCAATTCTATATGGTGCAAAGGGCCATTGACCACCTCCCTCCGTTGTCCACCGAGGGAGAGTCATACAACTACATTGTACAGCGTTGTCGCTAGATGACATCACCGACTGATTTATAACAGTAGCTCAGAAAGAGATTCTTTGTGTGAGCACAATAAGCCTCTAAATGTTTGACACCCCATTAATTGGCACGCTCACTGTGTATATGCATAGAAGGATGGGTAATGATTAAACTATGGCCAACCTCCCGCTTAAATAATCTGTCAGGTCTCACATTGATGCGGTTGTAAGGACGCACAATTTGTCGAGCACCTCTGCCTTGTGCTTTGTTAGTCATTATCAGTGGCTGCTTGAAATATTGCGCATGAATGTTTTCTATTATTGGCTGCTTGACAGGTATTTTTGAATGCCTTTGACAGCAAGCCTCAAGCTATGTCCAAGCATTCTTTAATGAAACTTAATTTAATGATGTTTAAGTACTATAACAACATTTCAGAAGCAATCTTAAAACTGTATTATGTTAATTATTCTCATATAATCACTGTTTGATGCAACTCGGTATAGTTATTTGTGGCTGTTTCTTTGGCCAACAGGGGGCAGCAGGAGGCAGTGTGGCTCTGACAGATTTAAGACCAGCAGCGTACAGTTGACACTCATGAAACTCAATACCACTTTGCGCGATCTCGGCACACACACGCACCAACGCACGCACGCACGCACACGCAATCCCATTTCATACTGCCGACACACTCCAACTTGGTTTCACATAATGATGCAGCTTCAGGCACTAACATTTTCTTCATATCTAGCTCTCATTTGGATTTCTCCCGGTGTTGCATGGACTGGCGCAGCTATAACAATTAGTTTTCTCGCTTCTTTCATCCGGGTATAAAACATCTACCGTCCGTCTCTATATATAGTTAAATGCGTAATATTATGGTAATATCCATGTATGCATTTCGCACATGCTTTTATACAAAGCAACTTAAGAGTGCATTAAGCTACACATTATTTGTGTACGTGAATTCTCTGGGAATCAAACCCATAACTTTTGCGTTGCTAATGCACGACTGCTTCAAACAACATAAAAGTTACTGCGCATGCACGCTTTTGTGGCCCAAACTTAACTTCCGGTACACATCCGCAATAGACTCCCTGCAGATTATTTCTGATAACAAGCAAAAAAAATAAGTAAATGACATTAGATAGCAAGTTAAAAGTATGTCTAGTCAGTATTATTTTGGGTTACAACCCAAAAAATTGTTTATATAATAAATTAATATACAATAAAATTCGACAAATTGTTTATTTAATACAATTATTGTATAATAAAATATTAATATAAATGAATATTAATATAGCTTAAATAAATAAATAGTTATTATAGCCACTATAGCGGCTAGCCAGATCGAGTGCTTGCGTCCGATAAAAGTCTATACGAGCTACAGCAACAACAATACAGTGAATGTTTTGTAATTCGTGTTATCTCAAATTTTTGTAGCTTCTTTTAAATTCACATAAAATGAAAGGGAATCTTTCCTAGTTGGATTTAAAAAGTATTTCGGAATCACTTAGAACAGCACAAGATATTTCCGCTAAAGCTCCTGTCTGCTCGACACATTGCAGAGTCAATGCTTTCACCAGCGTTGGCAAACACTCCTCCGTTTGGCTACTCCATCTTCCTCCCTGCATCTTGGATAGTGTTATTAAAGAGTTGCACATGCTATTCTTGTCTTGCTCAGAAATCTAGTCACCCCACAACCTAGTCCCTTTTGAATAAGTCGTCCCCAATGACTATTCAGCATGTAATCCCACCCACTCCCGTCTTCCGGGCAATCCTGCCGCACGGGTGCCAAATCCCTTCTTGCTCAGCCCAGCCCTGGGACCATAAGACTTTATTAACACCTTTTAAGGGATCAACCCCTTATTTACTGTTATTTATTTAGGGATGCTTCCGGCCTCGGTCTTGGCTTCATCACCATATTACTTCTTCTTAGCAACTCAAACGGGTACATGATATCCCCTTTCCTCAGTGGAGCCAGATCCCTGCCAGGCAAAGTTAACTGTGCTATGATGCCAAACATTCAAAATCCAACTTGGGTTATGCTTGTGGCACTGCCTGCTGAGAGAGTACCGTGATCTTGGCCAAGTATCATACATTTTGGCAGGAAGAAGTACTTTCCTCTAGTGTGTGATAGATGAAGATGTTAATCTTGTTTAACTCTATTGTGTGCCTGTAAGGTTTACTGTAATGTGATGTGCCTTAAATAACATATTTATATTGTACAGCTAAAAAAAATTGTGTGCAATTAACACTAACATAAACAATATATAATATGAACTTTGATATATAGGCCTTACTGTAGTTGTTTTCAGACACAATGCAGTAAAAATCACATTGACAAGCATGAATAGTCTAAATCTGAACTGTATCTAACCTTCCTTTTACCTTCTTTCTTCTGGCATTCGGTATAGAACGCCTATCAGCCAAACAAACCGGTTTAGACTTTTTTTCATTCCCTCAGCTGTTAAGATTTTAAATTTAGGGTAAATTTTGTTTTGTTTGTTGCCTTGTCTGTGGTTGTGTTGTTTTAAGTGACTTGGTTGAATGCTGCAACCAAATTGCCTTGAATAAAGATGTACTGAACTGATCTGATCTCATGATAAATACAACCTCACCTACAGCTAATAATGTTAATAATTAACTTAATTTAATTTAAACTTCATCATATTTTAATTTATTTTTTATTTAATCTTAATTTAATTGTAATTTTTATTTTAATCATAAATGTTTTCTTCTTTTTTCATATTTTAAGTTTTTTTAATTTTATGTAATATTATGTAACAAAAATATATATTTATTGTTTTTATCATTTTCAAACAGTATTTTATTAATGTTTCCTACACATACGAATGATTTAAACACATTAAATTCCCAGATTTTTGGTCTTTTACAGGTTTATTTAGAAATGGCTGGATGATAGAGAGGAACAGGAGCCAGAACCATAAACCGGGACTCGAACTCAGGTCACCTGAAGCACTATTGCACAACATATCGGCACACAGGACACTAGACCATCGGCACCAAGATGACTAGAGGTATAGAAATAAATATAGAATATATGTCAAATAAATTAAGGCAATGTGATGCGAATCCTGACTTCTGGTCCTTTCCTGATCCTGCCCCCTTGTCTCTCCCACTTTGCTTCTTGTCCTCTCTCCCACTGTACCATCTAAATAAACAGCAAAAATGCTCAAAATAAATCTTTTTCTTCATACAAAGCGCATTATATGGCTTAGTGTATCACATCTGTGGGGCAGTTGTGGCCTAATAGTTAGAGAGTCGGACTTGTTTCTCAGTACTGGCAGGTTACAACTGACATGCCCTTGATCAAGGCACCTAACCCCCGTATGCTCCCCGGGTGCTGCAGTGATAGCTGCCCACTGATCCGGGTGTATGTGTGTTCACGACTTGAAGTGTGTGTATTCACTGTTCGCGATGGGTTAAATGCAGAGGTCACATTTCGGGTATGGGTCACCATATCTGACAAAAAGGTCACTTTCACTTCACATCTCATAATAACTGGTGCTTGGCAGAAGCAGTCAATATAGGAAAGTGTGCATTAATAGATGCAAATTAAAAAGAGCCAGTTCCTTTGCCTTTCACTTGGCCAAGCATATATTTTATATACGGGGCATTTTTGGTTTTGTCAAAGTAAGAATTGAGACAGGTTCATTAGCCTTGACAGCCAGTGTCTCGTGGCGTTGAAATCTCCTCCACTCAGCCTCCTCACCACAGAGGTGCCACGCTCAGCAGAAGCACATCCCCGACAACCTCCACACACCCCTTTATCAAGTGTGAGCTGAAAAGCTGGCATCTGACACACGAGGGGATGTGGGGCATTAATCATTCATTCTTTCCACACGGCCGATAATAGGCGTCTCAACTCCACACACATACACAAAACACACACCTCTTCTGGGCGTCTTTCATACCCGCTGGTTTGGCACTGGCTACTACCGGCTGTGATGAGACTGCTAGAGCAACTGTACTCGTAGTGGAAAGGTAGGGTGTCATGGAGGGGGGTCTACAAGAACAGCTGCAGGACAAACAGACGCTGGTGAACGCTGGTCTATCCTAACCAAAACCAGCCAGAACCGAAAGTAAAGCCACACATGACAACTGGCAGAGCAGAGCTGCTGATATCTGATGCAGAGGAAACAAACACGTTTGGCGATTTGGACAGTTTTTAATGCGTTAACATTGCAGACACTAATTCCTGATCCACTTCTATCCACCAAAATGTCATAAATTACTTAGACGGTGATTTCTTCGCAGTTAAAACTGCAAAAAGCACAATACCTTTTGACTTCACCAGACACTTCCAAGTAAAGTTATGTTATCCGTCACAACCTTTAATGCTCTAATATACTCTAATTCAGCCACAGAGAGAATCCATGCAACCACCTAATCCTACAATCCCTTTCATGTCTAAAACGCCAATTACAGGGGGCTGATTTGAAGACACGCAGCATCCCAGCCACCCGTATTGGTGACGGCGGCCTGGCCGAGCGTGGGAAACTGACATGAAAGGAAGCATTGGGGTAGGTCGTGATTACGGAGTTGGATGTAAGTGAATCAGGGGCACATCAGACGCGTTTTCACATGCGCAAAATTACTAAACATTAACCACTAATATGCAGACAGGAAGAGCATCAGACTGTGATTCAGACTGTCAGGAACACATAATAGAGGTGGGGGTGGGTGAAGAGGACTAGTGTCAGTGAATCTCTTTTATAGTTGAACTAGGACACAGAGCATTGAGTCCCACTGTAGGAGACTGTAAATCAGCAGGCTGGTTTGTGATGCCCAGACAAAACAGTGATTTATGTGAAAATTAAAGTGCGTGACAGCCTCCAGCATCATCAAAGAAATTGCTAAAATAATTACTATTTTCATATTCTGTTTTAACAACACTCTTATCTGCAATTGGCTGGCATGCAGCTGTGTTGTGCTACACACTGTAACAAATGTAACCTTAAAAAGATAAAAGGGCAACATGTTTAATAACTTCCAGTCAAGAAGAGATGAAAACACGTTTGAGAAAGTCAACTTCTAAATGTTAGTAAATAGATTTGAGTTTTTTGTTTTGTTTAATTCATATTTAGAATTAGGTTTTATTTTTACTAGGGCTGTCAAACAATTCATCGCGATTAATTTTCAGCCGATTGGTCCACATTACGGTGACATCACGTGTATGGATACAGATTACACGTATAAAGATTTGGAACAACTTGAGGGTGAATAAATGAAGACAGAATTTTAATTTCCTTTAAGCTTTTCAATTTTACTTGAAATAAATTACTATTTTAATTGTTTTAGTTAACAATAATAACCCTGCAAAGAACCCAGTCAACCCAGTTTAAATCTTTCGAAATTGTGATTGATGTGATTGATAAGAGATCCAAGGCAGGGGAAGGCTACGAAAGAAAGTTTGATTCATTCATGGAAAGGAGTCATTCATGTCAAAAAGGATCCATTAAAATAAGGAGGTATATAGAGTTTTAGAAGGAATGATATCAAATGAAAGGGAGTTCTTGACAGAGTAGTGCATACAGTAGAAGCCCTGAGGAGATCTCCACAAACCGCATGACATGCTTATATTTTACATTATTCCCATTGGCACACTGTAATCTGAACACACACGCACACCATGTTCTCCCACAAAATCTAATTAAAAGTTCAATCACAAGATCAAATGATTATGAATATATCTGACACTGATGAGACAAACACATGACATTAATGCAATACCTTGGCCATTATAGTATATTTGAAATATACCCATAATTTGATAATTTATTATGTTTTAAGGGATAGTTCAGCCAAAAATAAAAGTTCTGTCATCATTTATTCAATCTCATCTCATTCAAACCCTGTTTGACTCTTTCTTCTGTGGAACACAAAAGAAGATATTTTGAGGAATATGTCAGTGGTTTTGTGTCTATACAATGGAAGTAAATGGGGTCAATATTGTTTGGTTACCAACAGTCTTCAGAATATCTTCTTTTGTGTTCTGCAAAAGTCATACACGATTGGAATGACATGAGGATAATTAAGTGAAATTGCATGAATCTTCTTTAGTGAATATCACAATCCATTTTACAGTTAATACACAACCTCACCTAATTTGTTGATTCTTTTTCATCAGAACTATGAAGCAGCCACCCAATGGGTTTCATGTTCATTTAATTTCAAATCAAATCACTTGTGATTGTGCCATTCCGTAGAAACCGTGACAGCTGGATTCAAGACTAAACTTGCTTTAAATTGAAAGCAATGCTCCTTCAGTGCTCCTGGGGGTTGGGGGGCACAATTTGCTTTGTGTGTCCATCATTAAAGAGAAACTCATTAAAATATCAGATTAAATATCAGCCAGCAAGTCAATCAGTCAATCAGCAGCCAGACGAAAAACCCGAGGCTTCATCAGTCAATAAGAGATGCTGGGTTGTGTTTGCTCCTCACATGCTTCAGTGCTGAGACAGCACACTGTTCTCTCTTCAGTTGGCAATCATAGAATATGTACATGTGTGCAGGGTCAGGCCGTCTTTATTTTTGTTGTTGTTTACAACAGCAGGGAACTGTTTAAGTTGGCTTATAATGGCTTATAGACACAGAACAGTGTCATTCACACTGCGCACGCTCCATTAATGATGTGTGCAATTTTGATTACCGTTATGACTTCTGCCACCAATAAAAGCGCAGTATTACCAGTGGGGGCGGAGTCAAGGAAGTTTTTTGTCAAATTGTGTCATTTTTAAATTTGCTATAGAAATTGGTTGAATATTAAATGGCCTCCAAACGCTATGCACACTGATTTTCTGCAAATGTGGTTAAAAACGTAGTCACCATTTCTACTAATTTCTTCCAAATTTTTAAAGCGGCTGGGTGTAGTTTTTAACGGCATCTAGCGATGAGGTTGTGAATTGCAAACAGACGTTTACTCCACCCCTCCCCCAAGCACTACGGAGTCCGTGAGAGGATTAAGATGTCGTCACGTTTTCGCTTCTTTCCCAAAAGAGAAAACATATTTACGAAGCGCGCTCTGTAGAGAAGTTTGTCAGTTTAGGGATACTGTAGTCACAACATGGAGAATTCTATGTAAGGGTGAGCCCGCGGTGTATGTAGATAAAAAATAGCTTGTTCTAAGGTAATGAAAACATAACGCTTCATTACGTAAGGTATTTATACACCTCTGAACACATGTATATTATATTGCATTTCTGTTAATAGAGACTCCAAACTTCTGGCTTACAGAACCGTGGACAAACATAGACATTGCTTTGGCCAGTTGCTATGATATGTGAATAAGTCGGCCATATTGGACCAGGCAAGACTGCCTATACTGAATACACACAAGTATTTGGAAAAGACAGGATTTTTCAAGATAAAAAGCACAGAACTATTAATATTCCTCAACTGATGTCAATGGTTTATGATACATATGGAAAACAAACTGTTGTAGTTTTAGTACTCCATATATATTGTACTTCAATTGATTTGTTATAGTATTTCTATTATTGAGTTAATCTGTGCACTACTGAACATCACAGAATGTGATGTTGGCACCAGTAAATGTCTTGCAGAATTTGTTATGAAATGTGACTTAAGTTAATTGGGCTTTTCAATAGGCACAACAAGTAAGCTCTCTATTTTTTTAATATAGAAAACCTTCAGAAGTTTTCTCTGAAGAGACAAGCTCTCTCTCCCTGTAGTTCTGAAACTAAAAACCAGAGCCTGTGAGTACACAAACTGTCAGCTCTGAACAACACCGCTCTTCTTTTGGACAACCCAGCTGGAGTAGGTCTACAGCAGAACCCCCACCGCCTGCCTCAGAACCCCGTCTCACAGGTTATTTGATAAAGTGATGAGAGCCGCTGTGAGCGGCTAGACGGGAACAGAGGATATTTTTAGAGTGTCAACATGGAACACATTCTAGAGCAAGCTCCTCAGGGAACACAGGCCTTTACTGTGCGAAAGAACATTAAACCACAGTCACCTGATGGTCAAAGTAATGTTACTATTGTGAATATGAGGAGTTAAGTTTCATTACCTGACTATTGTGATCTATTGTATCTCCATATGGCATTATCAGTAAATGTTTTTAAGTACAGTAAAATCCAAAGCAGGTGAGAACAAGACAACCAGACTGGGCTTCACTGTAAATTACAGATCAAAGAGCTACTCACAAGCTACTAACTCCTTTCCATCTTCTGCATAAGACAGCATGATAGCAATGACATCTCAGAGAGAGAGAGAGAGAGAAAGCGAGAGAGCGAGAGAGAGAGAGAGAGAGAGAGAGAGAGAGCGCAAAAGTGTATTATGCTTTAAATATTACCTATGACGTAAAGACATTAAATGCAGGCGCCAAACGTGCCTCGTTCATTGCTGTGAATATGCCATCATAAATCATGAAACCAGTACTGACACTTCATGTTAAGTTAAATTTACTTAAATAAATCCATAAATTGCATTAAAGTATCAGATATAAATAAAACGGTGACCCTCTTGAAAAAAACAGCATATCGTTGAAACCTTGTTTGTCAAAATGCACTGTTTTTCAGGAAATTGATATAAACACTGACTAAGTAAATGACTAAGTACTGTGTTGTCAAAGTTGACAACTGATAATAACAACCCTTGGAATGTTGTGATTGGCCAATCAGAATCAAGTATTCTAGAGCACCGTGCAATAAGCACTTTTTAATACTTTATATTGGTTAGATATTTGCAAAACCCAGTGACAAACATAAATTTGACTAATAATAATGATTTATGAAAAATCATTAAATATGGAGATATAAGGACAGCAGCTTGGTCCTGAGCAGGAGATAGTTAGGACCAGCACATGACCAGCCTAAAGCCGCTACCATGCTTCAAAACATAACTAACCAGCATATGATGGATTTTCCAACAGGGTACTCATTTTCTACTGTCATCCTTATAAGAAAAAAGATTACAAATGAAACCTCTTTGTCCCAGAGAACAATGAGATTAAATGAAATTGATTTGCATTTCAATTCATCCACAACTACATTATCTGAGCTACTGTAAGTTACAAAAAAATCATTTGATAGCTTTAATCTACAGAAACTGCACATAAACAA
Organism: Oreonectes daqikongensis; assembly: GCA_026939265.1. Lineage (NCBI taxonomy): Eukaryota > Metazoa > Chordata > Actinopteri > Cypriniformes > Nemacheilidae > Oreonectes > Oreonectes daqikongensis. Next base: position 3,808,492 of record JAOTQM010000351.1, on the reverse strand, counting down.
TTTTAATTTTATTTTTACAAATCCTTAAAAGGATTCCATTTGAGTCAAAAATAAGCGTGTGGGATTGAACTGTTTGCGTTGCGTTCTTGCAAAACATTGTTTATTGGAAGGAATTTTCAGGCCTTTGATGCTTAACCACGCACCGCTATTTTTACACCGACACTTGTTCTCCTCCAACTAGAGATATTGTTTTCACCCTGCGCATAAACACACATAAACACTACTTGGCTTGGAATAGCGTGCTGCTTATCAACAGGAAGTCAGAGTTCCTACTATGGAAATGTCATTGTTTGACTCCTACAATACACATTAAGGGGCTTTCTGTAATCAGCTCTGGGGACGGAGGGGCTGGGAGCCGTTTCTGCACTCAAACAGGGAACTTTGGAAGGAACTTAACAATCAAAAGAAATAAGCGTTCTGTGAAACAAACCAAAGTATTCACAAACAATGACTAGAAAAAACGTACTGAGGAAAACTGTACGTGGTTACACACTCAATCTATCACACTGACCAATCATGAGGTCAAGGTTTGACTGCGTAGCTTTGTCTTTGTAACCTGTTGTTTTTGCAAGCGATATATTGTAACTAATTCACTATATTGCAGCTGATGTTTCCAAAAAGTACCATACACATGCATTAACAACATAAAACTTGTATTGGAGACCAAGCTGCACAACATGTACCGCCCTATGTGATGACACAAAGCGTTATCCTTTGTAATAATTTGCCTTATGGCAACAATCAGACAGTGTTGTCAGTGCATTAATCTGTTTACCGAGGTCTTTTATGACAGCTTAAGCTCGGCTAAGTCTCATAACTCTTGTATCACATTTCCATATCAGGAGCAGTGGTACATCAACTGTGTAATTACTTTCACTCACATGCAAACACAACCGCACATTCTTTGCCTCGAGTAATTTCTCCGCGTATTTCCTTCGCCTGTCTTGATGCAATTATGTGAATCAGGATGAGTGGAATTTACAGGCAAGCTGCAGTTTATCAGAAAACTTTTTTGTTTTCTATAAAGTCATGTTCCTTCTTAACAGATACACATCAAGCATTGAGAGAATAATTAAAGCTATAAACGGTTTCATTAGACGTGCGCACATGGCCCGAAGTTAACTTCCGGTCTGTGTTTGTTGTGATATGTGTTTGTGATTTCGCTAGTGGCTAATAATATAACTATTTATATTGTATTTCATTTATATAAATATTTTATTGTATAATAATAGATTAAGATCTTCCATATTACTCAAAAAATAACAGACAGGTGTGTTTCATTAGGGTTGGAGCTAAATCTCCAGGACCATGATTGGGCACCCCTGACTTAAAGTGATAGTTCACCCCAAAATAAAAATTCTGCCATTATTTACTCACGCTCTTGTCCTTTCAAACCTGTACGACTTTCTTTCTTCTGCAGAGCACAAAAGAAGATATTCTGAAGAATGTTGGTATACAAAAAAAGATTTTCCTCATTTACTTCCATTGCATGGACACAAAACCAATGCAAGTCAATAGGGACCAACGTTTTTTCAAAATATATTTTTGGGGATTCCGGCAAATTGTGTAGATTTTCCTGTAGGAAAAAGCTACTTTCCAAAAAACATACAGTGTAGCATGACTAAACACTACAGTTTTAAACTCTTTTTTAACCTACGTTGTACTGTGCCCAATACCTACTTAAAGAGAATGTCAGTAACCAAACCGAACCCATTTACTGCCCTAGTAGGGAAAATAAATACTATGGGAGTCAACGAGGGATGAAATCTGTTTGGTTAGTGATATTCTTCCAAATATCTTCCTTTGTGTTTAGCAGAACAAAGACATTTATACAGGTTTGGAACAAATTAGCGGGGAGTAAATGATGACAGAATTTTTATTTTTGGGTGAACTATCTATTTAAAGGTTCAATGTGTAAGATTAGGGAGTATCTATTTACAGAAATTCACAACCTCACCGCTACATGCTGCTAAAATCTCCACATTGCTCCTTTAAATGCCGTGAGCAACATGTAAGCAATAAAATTGTCCTCTGGAAGCTTCTCACTGCAATTGAGATGCTTTTTTTGAGCTAGATATATGTTTAATTACATTTCTAATATTACATAAATCATGAAAATTCTCACTGTACTCTAAATTCTAGTACCACATACAGAACATATATCATTTAGTCCATTTTGGCCATTAGGTATCATCTGGTTTATTTGGAGCCAAACCAACATGACCTGAGTTAACCTGGGCTAAGATTCCACCCAGTTGAATCACATTGTGTCTGATGCAGAGGTCACTGTGACAGGAGTTACTGCAGCTTTTCTTCTGCACGGCTCCTCCCTTAACTCTGCAGTCAGACTGAAGATGCAGTCTAGCTCCACGTGGATCTCTGTCGTTGATATTCAATACATCTGAAGCATCCTCTGAGTCCAGAGGTGCAGGGAGTGGGGTGACTTTTTGCTCTCATCAACTGAGTAATGGGATGTAAGGGAGAAAGGGAAAACTAAAGTATCTGTGTCAGCACGGAGGTTTTAGAGAGCAGATTACAGATAAAAAATCTATCTTGGCATAGTGAATAAAAGCTGGACACTGGCGGCAGTGCAGTGCTGTAGATGGAATAAGAGGGGGGAGAGAGAGAGAGAGAGAGAGAGAGAGAGAGAGAGAGAGAGAGAGAGAGAGAGATGTGTAGAGCCTTACACACTGCCCCTAAAATAGATTTATCTTTAGCACTGATCAATGGTCTCCAAATACAGAACAGGAGGACATCCAGTTCAACCTACAGAAGTAACAATTCAATGCTAAACCCTGTATGAGATAAAAGTCCTTTTTAAATCACAATGTTTTCACAATGTAAACATGTTTCTAATTGGGGCAAAATTGTACAACATTTTGAGTACACAACTATTTTAAACTACAGCTATACTACTTATAAGTACATATACTAATAGTAATGCTTGTAGCAAATTCTTTAATTTATGAAAGTAAGCTACTTTGAAGTATACAGTACTCTCAGTAAACCACTAGTTCAGTAGTTTTTATAGTGTATACTTGTATGTGTTCTTTAAGCGAGTTATATTTCTATTTAGGCTATACATTATTTTTGTGCTTAAAATACACTACAAGCTTTCCAATTTAGGTACTGTTTTTTACACTTGAAATATCCCTTTTACAAACCAGAATGTAAACCACAGTTTTACTACAAATATTATTGTTAAACTGTTTACTGTAATAAAACTACTGTTAATTTGTGGTCACCGTGATTTTAACTATGAATAAAACCAACAAAAACAAAAAGACCATGTTTGATCTGCTATAGAATCTCAGGAATGTCAGAAAAGTATTTGGATGAAAATATAGGTGAAAGTGAGATCTCAACAGCTCAGAGTATTTGCCGGGGTCTTATCGCATTGTCTGTGATAGATTAAGAGCCTGAGGTATCAAATCAGACACCTTGTCAGAAGAGAGATAGCAGGCGTGCTTTGAGTGTGCCACTGAGTGCCAGACAGATTGGACAGACACAGGAAGGTAGGCAGCCGACTGTTGTGGTCCATGCCTCTTCCAGCTCCATTGAAACATCAGCTGCAATATTATTGGCAGGCTGACAGAAGCATTTCTCATGACCTCAGCTATCATACCAACCCCGAAAGCAACAGGGGTTCCTGCGCTTGTTGAAACTGTGCGCGCCTGCTTTATAAAACACAATGACCCAAAAACACAAAGCGAAGCCAATGCTTAATGACTTTGCATGCCTGCCTCAATAATAAGTCACCACCCACCCCTCCAGCTACCTATTTTTGCAATATCATTGCGTTGCTGGTTGGCGCTGCATGGTGATGACTTGCGATGGCCCATGTGAGATCTACTCACATCTCATTGACCCAGTTGGATGGAGTTTGCTGTAGGAACAGACTCAGTACATGAATAATTTGAAGTGAAACACTGCATTTCTAATGAGAAGACATGAAAGGAATTAGGTGAACGTCCTGTGTCAGATGGTGGTCCATATTTCTGCCAGCGGAGAACATCTCAGGGGCATTCTGGGTACCATCAACTCCACATGTTCAGCTGTGGATCAAAGCACAGCATCCGAGCCAGCAGGGCATCTTGCCAGCATTCATGGTGACCTGCCAACCCCAGTTGTTCCTGCCATGCCCAGGTCTTGCGTGTTTCAACCTGACCTTTTGCATAACAACCTGCAGCTTCATGGAGAGCTGCCTCCCCTACCTGATGCCAACAATTCCCTTATAACCCCTGCGTGTCCTTGCCATTAATGCATATGACGAATTAGTGCCCGTTTTCTCTGCCCGGGCTTGTGGTGAGAGGAAAACATTGGCTCAAGATATATTTGGTGGAATTTTCAGACAAAACTCAGACGAGTCTACCACTCCCCAAGCTTTTGTAGAGGCAGCTGCTGAAATACACATCTGCTCTAGTCAGCTCTGTTGTCCGGAGAAGCAGAACCCAACCCTACTGTGGCATGTGACCAACCCATTTAACCTCATCCTTCACACGATTAACGTTCGGTCCTCTCCAATGGACTAAATACAATAAAGTAGGAAATGGCAAGAAAAAAAGAAAAAGCAGCATTGTGATTATGATACGGCTACATATGATATATCCGCTCTAAGTCTGTGGTCAACTGCTGGTTTTCATACCTTTCTCTATTCAAAGCTTTGTCAAGTATATGACCTCATTCAGTTGGAAATATTTCTTTTGACTGTCGACTTTACACAAAAGTCGAGGGTGCTTATGACAAGTCTGAACTGACATTGGAATGTGATATTACAAAATGATTCTTGTTCATTGAACTTCATCTGGCAGGGAATTATGAAAAAATATTTATCTACAGTACAAAATAACATTTCAGATACTAATGGAAACTTGTAGATTTTGGTTTAGTTGAGACAAACAACGGAATAAACCACAGGTAACTGCGCATGTCGAAGAACCACCTGGCACGAAGAGTAACGTAGGCCACTTCCTACCAATGTTTATACTGACTGCGCATTAAACAGTTTTAATCCAAACCTTCGAACCAATCAAAATCGAGTATTAGACCATTGTATAAATTTATGATGTAATTCATAATGTAGAGTATTAATATGGTATTAATGGCCAACATTTTTTAAGTTAGGGCTGAGAGACAAAGTGGTGAGTGGTGACTTTTTGCTATGTTTTTCACGTTTCACTTGAAAAGATCCCCTCCCATCACGTTGCGCAAACACCAGGTTTGAAGAGGCTTGAGGCAAAAGTTTGATCAAAATTATATAAAAAGTCCCTCAAAGTCATATTACTTTATACAATAACAAGTAGTTAAGTCTGCGTGTTACCTTGTCGTTTTTTGCCAACGTAAATGTCCACACAAAGCCAGCAGCTTTGAGCAACAGACAGCAGTCTCATGTTTGGTAACTGATTGAATCAAGTGAGTCAATGATTCAGATGCAGTTTGAACGAATCGGTAGAATGAACGACTAGAATGAAAACAGACCTGGCGACACCTACTGGTCGGTTTTAGTGTAATATTTCAATTCTGTTTAAAATCATGTTTTTGTCAATATTTAAAGTCTCTACTGATTTAAAATTTTTTTCCAGTGAATATTATTAAAATGTCTTACCAGGTGATATAAAACGCTGCAATAAAGGACTTTAAATGACACAATTTGCATAAGAAAAACAAAGGGAATAAAATCCTTTTTGCATACATTTTATATAAGCGTTATTTTTTCATTTCATAATCACTTTATTTACTCGTTTAAAGCATGATGCCAACGTATCTGTAACATACACTTTCTATGCCATAAAATGTAAGTAACAATATGTTTTTAGTTGACTTTCGGTGATTTGCTTTGCTTAAGAAAGCATTGTAAAGTTGGTTTGACTTTGTATAGAACACAATGGGATTTTTTGGCATTCAAAATCTGGCAACAGCACATTTTTTCAGCCTGGGCGAGCGCTTCGCTGACTTACCTTGCGCTTGAAATCACCTGCATGCCAGGAAAATCATAGGAACGCGCAACAATCCTGATGAGTCATAGCAATACAGCGGAGGCGCCAAAGCTGTGCTTCCGTAAATGGCACAGATTTACAGAATTTTACCGTCATCTGGCAAATAAATAATTATTCCCATCATTTCATTATGTAAGCTTTAAATTAAATGACGAGGATTCAATTTATAAACATATTCAATTTATAAATATTAATTAGCCAGTCCGCAAACTCATTCTCGCAATGGCCTGGGTATGCGCAGCATTCGCAGCTTATATGGATGGAACGCCACTGGACTTCTCAGAATAATCTCCAAAACATGAATTATAAGGTTGATGCTTCTTATAGTAAGTTTAGCGGAAGAATTTGAAGAACTAAAAGAGGTTCACCTCATTTGGTGATATTTGAACACTTTGGGATCTGTGGGACTTCACCCAAAAATGGAAATTCTTTTAACATTTATACCTTTCCAAACCATCATCAAATTCCATCATTCCAAAACCTGATATTTTGAAGAATGTTGAAAACGAACAACCCATCTTTGACTTATAGGCTAGATACAAAACCAACGTGACATTTCTCTAAATATCTTCTTTAGTGTTCCACAGAAAAAAGTCGTACAGGTTTTGTACAGATACAGGTAGGCCTACAGATGTTTTGGTTGAGCTGTCCCTTTGAGTCTATAAATACTGGCAATACAAGCAAAACGTCATAAAAAGAAGAACAATTGAATCACGAACAGTAAAACCTCAACAATGACTACATTGCATGAATGTGAGGAAGTCACTTTCAAGCACTATTTGATGTCGGTGGGCAATAAACACCTGTTGATATTTGAGACGTGAATCTAAAACTGTGTGTATTTTGCACACTCTCTTGATGTTTCTTAAATTTTCTTTGTTTCTACTTTACTAAGACAGTAATATATTCCATCGGAGCTGAGAAAAGAGTTATTCGAATGTCAGCTTTGGCTTTGTTTTAGAGGAAGCAAAGCAGTTCCAAAATCAACAGATCAACACAGTGTGTCCTTGAGGATTAGGTCATTCCGCTGGTACTCGTCTTCCTTTTTACATTTTCTTTCTTCTGGAACAATAACATTTTACCAGGTCCTCAGTAGACTGGAATTTTCCAGTAGCAATGTGAGATTCAGCCTACTCAGTTTTATTCAGCGTTCAGAGAAAGATCAGATGGATTTGAGCAAAAGAACATTTTGAAACATAAGCAACATTATGAATTTTATAAGATCCTGCAGACATATTATGTCAGGTCCTGCAATAGGAGAAATTCTTGATCTTGTTGGGGGTGGTGGCGCTTGCATAGGGGCTCATGACCTTTATCGTGCTGCCAAAGCCATACCCATGAGACTTTGCCACATAATCCATGCCTTATTGCTGGAATAAAGCCCCTGGGTGGAGTTCATCTGCTTCGTCCCATATCTTGATATGGAGGTAATGTGGAATAAGCACACCAAAGAAAGATTTGATCACTCTTCACATTACATACATCAATGTGAAGTTGTTGGTTTTATGTTAAATTTATAGGCACCAGTAGGATTATTGGACTAAGTGTCAGGGAAATGACTGTGTCGGAGACTGGGTCATTTCAGGGGGAACAAGTGCAGTAAAATGAAGATCTAGTGTTTAATAAACTCAATTTCTCATTTTGAATTTAGTTCAGGGTCAGCAGTCTCCATCACCCAGGTAAAGATACTCAGTTTAGGGTGTTTAAGCATATAACAAAATAACAGTGATATGTTTTATTCACAATGGCTCACAGATCAGCTGTTGACTGCATACTTTATTTTTAGTAGAACCTCCTCAGGAATACTTGGATTGAAAGTAGCACCCAGCTTCTTTTGTAAAGCCCTGGAAAAGAACAAGACATCTGTTCGGCACTACATTGAGATGGCCATGAATGCAGTAAGCCCAGCAACTGGTTTACATGGACAAATATGCACTACCCTGATGAACTGAGAACCAAAGCGGGAGGTTACAACTCAAGAGATAAAAAGTATCTTGGTGCACAACACAAACCCCATTTTGTTCAAGCCACTGCTGGATTCAGGCCAGAACAGCCTTACCATAGGTCATAAGGTACGAGATTAAGAAATAAACCCTGTTACTCAATTTTTGAGATGTTGCTCACTATCATTGTAATTGTTGACAGAGCAATGCCATTACAGTGCTACCACGGTAGTCACACATCCATGTGACGAAGCAGGTCCTTTTCTACTCTCCTGGAGAACTTCACCGAATCCCACACTCTTCAAAAGCCCAAAGCTTAAGCAGAATGACCAATGAGTCAGAATGTTAGATGGAACCCACAAGTAAAAATATAGTGAAATGTTTCAGTCCATAAATGGACAAGAAACAGCTCAGTCTCTGTTAAGATCACAAACATGAACAGTTTGGTGGGTAGTAACTGTGGCTATGAAGACGGGATAAAGAACTAAAGAAACGTTGAAGTGCATATCTCAATACTGTAACGTCAAACATTTCATCTACATATCAATTCTGCGACGCTAGTCTTCTCTTCAAAGGTTGAAAAACGTGATTCAGCTTGAAAACTTTTGACATTTCGAATATCTTGATTCAACACATTTCGAAAGATCTTGCAGCAACCTGTCGGATACACACTGTTGACTTTAAAGTGCAAATTCACTATAATCAGACAAATGGGCAATTTCTAGATGGCTTTGAATGTGCAAATGGAGATTGGTGGAGTTTCTCTTGAAGACCAAAGACTGATGGGCAGACCGACGTTTGGAGAAGGGCGTACCTTTCATTTCGGGTCACGACAGGCACAAATGTTCATAAATGCGTGTGGGTCAGACGTCTTTGAGTGCTGAGAAACTCTACAGGAATGTGGTATCAGCTTTCAGCCATATGCAATAGTCTTGTACAGGGGAAACATGAGGATATTTTATAGACTGCATCGCACATGTAGGTCACCATGCATGTGGAAATTCTGTTCAATCTGAAATAGACCCCCTTCTTTTAATACACATAAGGAATTACCTCAGCAGAATAAAGGTAGTTTACCCAAAAATCAGTCATCATTTATTCAACCTCATGTGGTACTTTCTTTTATCTGCAGAACACAAAAGAAGATATTTTGAAAAACGTTGGTAACCAAACAATCTTGGCACACATTGACTTCTATTGTATGGACACAAAACCTCCGAGAAGTCAATGGGTGCCACCATTGTTTGGTTACCAACATTCTTCAAAATATCTTCTTTTGTGTTCTGCAAAAGAAAGTCATACAGGTTTGAAATGACAAGAGGGATTTTGCCACTAAATGGCTAAATAAGTCATTTCGAGCAAGATTTTTAAAGTGGCAACCCATAAGAAATGAGTGAGACTACTTTTGGCTTTAAATTATAGATCAACATTGTGCCCAACCAGACAAAAGGCACAAACTTGCATTTTCTGTGGTATATCAAAACATTGTTAATATAATTGTAATGGAGTGTGCAAACAGGATACCCATTTATTTCATGGGCTTACAGAACAACCTCACAGCATGAAACATTTACCATCGTTGGTTATGGATCCCAATGGTGCTCTTGCCAGGCACTCGCTGTTCTCATTAGGAAAGTTTCTTAGGTTTTCCAGTTTCGTTCCTTATCTTGCAAGTGCTATATTCCCACACTTTACTTCCATGACCAGAATTCAATTACAGCATCCGAAACACCTACACCCAAACTACCGTATCCTCAGTGATGTGAAACATGACTCCAGTACTTCATCCCATTAGACTCGGTTCCTTACGGACAAAACCATAAACTCACTGCATCATCATAAGTGTCCTCATAAAACATTCAGACCAGATGAAGCCATAAGAAAACCATCATCCATTGGCTCGCAAGCGGTCAGCCGAGAACAGGAGACCTGTTACCATTGGCTTTCAGTCTGTGACATCATCACTGGAATCAAGATTTCCTGTATTGATCTGGAGTTGTCCTCACCTCCGGCAGTGGAAAGGGTATTTTTTATTGGGAATACGATACGATGAAATAAGACTTACCACAAACTCAGACTGTGCTCAGACAAACATCTGCTTCAGTACTAAATACGAGCACACAGTGGTTTTCTGGAGCACATTGTTATAAAATGCTTTAATAAATAGTTTGATTTATTTCTAAGAACAAACATAAATTCCACTAAATAAACCAAATAACTTTTTTCAGAGCAATTCTTCTATACAAAAAATTACATTTTTTCCTATTAAAAACAAAACAAACCCCGCCCCCCCCCAGCTCCCTTCCGGACATCGAGTTTTGCTTGCTTGTCTACTTGTACTTGATTTTAAACCAATTGTTCAGGAACAGTTTTTCTTTTGCATATAAAAATGAAAGCCGTCCAATGTGACATTAAGGATAGAAAAAAATCAAATCATAGGCAGCCATTTCTGAGGTTATCCTTTTTTTTTTTTGAGTTGGTACCTCAGACATAAAATCATTTCAACAAAATTGTTCCCTTCATGATGTTTCGATCCAAACAACAGAAAACATGGACATCATTTGACATATCGGCATCTTTAACAAGCATCAAGCAGCATGGACCAGCATTCTTGCCAACAAATTGTGACGTTTTGTTTCTAGGATCAGCAAGAGAGGACTGGTGTGAAAAGGGAACAGGGGATTCTCAGAGAGTCGAACACACACGCCACAATACAGCACACAATCTTACACGTGTCTTGCAAAGTGAAAACAAACCCAAGAACATAATAGGATGATCTTTGATTATATTTCTGTTCTGACTGTGGGACGCTGTATACATCTTACAAAACCTGCCACATCAACTGGCATAAATAAAAGGAATGGTGTAAAAAAAATCAAAAACAGTAATAATCATAACTTCAATCATAATTATAATAATAATAATAATAATAAAAAAAGTGACTTAAGTTACTAAATTCAAATATACACAGCGACTCATTTATTATATACACATATTTACACAATTTTTCTCTTTGTTTAAACAAATACCTTGATGGTGATATGGGAGCTGCTCTTAAGACCAGCCTCTCCACTTTTGTAGTAGTGATTTATGAGGTCTACCACGTCAGGAAGACCCTGAAACCGAGGGGCTTGTCTGAAGGCACTTGCGACCGACTCAAAATACTGCAATCTGCTTTTAAAGAGCATTCAGCCAAGACAACAGAAAAGACAGAAAAACAAGGCCACTTTATAGGCACTGTAGCCCTCCTCATGGACGACGAGCTCGGTAAGGCAGGCGTAGGAGAAGATGGACATTTGAATGGGGCGACGCAAGAACTGAGACCCCCAAAGCCAGTGTCCACCGCTGGGTGTCCCCATACAGGATCTGCACCAAAATTGGGCCACTCACAACAAAACAAAACTGTTTGTAAACAACGAAAAAGACTTTCTCTCTTGAGTTCCTTAGAGTTCCTCGGTCCTGCTCTTAAATCCAGCAGTGACTTTCAAAAACAAAGCAAGGCTTGTCTCTGCCTCCGTATAAAGAAATAGAAGTTCGCTTCTTCTTTACATAAAAAAAAAACACCAAGGAAATTTGCCACTTCAAAATCTCAAATAAAAATAACAAATGGGAAAAAGTCTGAGATGGCCTTGGTCTCTACATTCTGCTCGGTCCACTGGCGGAGCTCATACGCAGTGCTCTCTGTGCTCCTGACCGGCGCCGGTGGCGTTATTGACATTTTTACAGTTTTTCTCCTTTGGGATGAAGCCTGTCCAATAGGCCGCTTTGAGGGACGGGCTGTCGCAGCTGCCCGTGCTGCTCCGCGTGGTGCAGATCAGATCGTTGTTGGTCCTCGCTGCAGCCTTAGAGTACTTTTGGGTGGGACGCTTGCCCCCCTCCGTTCCGCACCACTCCTCCACGAGCTCCAGCTCTTCCTCCTCCATCTCCTCCTCGTCCTCCCCGCTGTTGCAGGGCCGATCCGGGGAGCCCATGAGCTTGGCGCGCTCGTACTGTGCGTCCCGGTTGTCTTTGTGCTGCGGCCGCGTCACGGGCCGAAGTGGTTCCCACTGGTTGTTGACGCTGTCCTCCGCGAGGCCTCGCTCGCGCCTCTCGCGCTCTTTTCGCCGCTTGCGGGTCCACCACACGCAGACGATGACGCAGAACACCCAGAGAATGCAAAGGATCACGCAAAGAATGGGCACCAGGTAGTCTGCATGGAGAGAAACCAGAGTTAGATGTGGATTTCTGCATTTATGCCATGCAGAAAAATAAAATTTTTATGTTTTTTCACTATTTTTGTTTGAAATACAGTAGTTGAAATCTATTTGCTTTCATGCATTATTAAGTGCATGTATGGTAAAAAAAATTCTCCACACAGGTTTTTAGCCTCCTACCCACTACCGCTGGGTCCACTAGCCTGTCAGAACCTTCCTTCTGTGACTCACAAAGACATCCAAGCTGCACTAATTGGTGGAGACGGGGAACTGACACTCTGTCGGGGGATAGACTCTACTCACCCACTGGCTGGGACATGACCGGCATCTCCACTTTGACCTCGATGACGGCGAGCATGACAGTGCTGTTGTGCCGTCTGGACAGTGTGCCGACTATAGCGCTGGCTGCCTTCTGAATCTGACTGTGGTCCGGCTGCTCATCCTGTTGAAACGACTGCAAGACAAACAGAGAATTTATAAGTGTACGATTGTGATATGATCTTTGATCATTTACATGAAAAAGTTTCATAGTCATATATAGTTAGTTTCACCCACTTTAGGGCTCTCAGACCAAAGTGAAAATATTAATGGTGCTGTGCTCTCTGTAAACAAAGATGTCGTCATGTTTTGCCGAAGGAGATAAAATATTTACGAAACACGCTCTGTAGAGCAGTTTGTCTGTTTAGGAATACTGTAGAAACAACATGGTGAATTCTAAGGGGACCTGCGGTGTATAGAAGAAATAGATAGAAATAACTCATTATATGGTAATAGGTAATAAAAACATAACATTTACATTTACAGTAGACACTTTTATCCAAAGCGACTTACATTGCATTATACTTTACATTTGTTTCTGGATATGTGCAATCCCTGGGATCAAACCCATGACCTTGGCGTTGCTAGCGTCATGCTCTAACCACTGAGCCACAGGAAAACATAACGGTTCCTTATGTAAGGTCTTTATACACCTCTGAAGACAGAGGTAGTTATGTATATTATATTGCATTTCTGTCAATAGATCTTGCTAAATATTACACACAGCACCGTTTTGTCATTGACAACTGTACTCAATCAGTATTTAGATGTGATTAATACATCATAAAATGCAAAGTAAGAGCAATCTTCAATACAAAGTGATGGTTTATGCATTGCTCAAATTCATACCTTCATAATTTCAAGACTACTCACGTTTTCTACATGCGAAAACCTGTAGCTGTTTAAAGCCCCCGCCTACAGGTTCCATTTTAATGAGTCCGGACTGGCGTTTAAACCCAAACCTTCAGTCAGTGACTTGTTATAACAGAGATTTCACTAATCTGACCGAGCGGTAAAATTGGTAGATAAACACCATTTGTATTCTCCACGTGATATTGTATCTGACACTATATAATTTAAAACTTGTGTGAAAGCATCACACTATGCATCAATACCTGGCCGATTAACACAGAGTTCTATTCTATCGCTTTTCTACTCTTTCTCAAAAAAATAAAATAAATCCTTAGCTTTGTATACTGTGCTAGGCTTTATCAGATCAGTTTTTACTGCACTTATGCATTTTATGTTGTTTCAATTGCTTCCATTGTTTACCTCATTTGTAAGTCGCTTTGAATAAAAGCGTCTGCTAAATGACTAAATGTAATATCTTCCCGATGTTAAGCTATTTAATGCACAATGAAAGCTTCGATGCGTCATTTTGCTAATGGTGTGGCTCATTTAATACAAAAGTGTATCCTAAAGCTATGTCTAAGATGTGCTGAAGCCGGTTCCAGCACTCTCTCAGTGCATGTGGGTGGAGGGAATGCTGCAATGCAGTACGGCCCGCTGCTGGCCAGTCAACTGAATCTTATTACAACATAATGGGCTGGTTTGAAGAGGGGGACGGTTGGCATTGCTCTGGGCGTCAGGGCATTTCAAGGAACTCGGTGAGGAAATCAAATTTGCATCCATTAACAGATTTGTGCAATGACTATCTAGGACCCCTGTGGTTTTGACTTTCTTTTCCACTGATAACCGATCTTAGGAGCCACGCAGACCGCTTTGTGCAGGGTACAGAGGCGTGGAGGATTCATGAATATAAAATGTGAGGGATAGAAAGCTCTCTCTAGGTGAGCCATGTGTGGTTAAACACACAAAGCGGGAGTCGGACCACAGGGACAATGCATACTTACGATGGCAACTTCTACCGCATCTTGGTTTTTGTAGGAGAGGTCGCAGAGGACCAACATGGCGTGATCTTTTGCAAGGCTCCGCGTGGAGGGCATGTACCTCAGCTCTGCGCAGACGTTTTCCACTGTTGTTCCCTAGAAAGCACAAGTGTAAAGAATAAGAAGGGCGTTATTTTTGCCACATACATCCTGAATTCTAATGGGATGCTGCGACGCAGAATACTCACTGTGGGCAGTTTGTCCCTGTTGAATATAAGAGTGATGCGAGCACAGCTTTTGTCCAGATACACTGTATTGGGCTCACATTTGGTTTGTATGGTTTGGGTGGTTTCAGGGCTGGAACAAAAGCCCCATTGGTTGCAGGGGGGAGAGAGGCAAGTAAGGAAGTTGTGCTCCAGGCATTCACGACCTCCTGGACAGGAGTGAAGCTCTCGCCCTGGCGTACCTGGCAAGAGGCACGGCCGGCGCCCACACACCACCTGAGGGAGGCAAAGATCCCACGCACACATTAACACCTATACATGCATATATAAATACATATACACATAGGGTCATTTAACCATTCTTTATTATTATAATTTCTTTCTATATTTGAAAATAAAAGTAAACTCTTCAAATTGGAACTATGAGAATTATGTTGTAAGAAAAAATTCCAAATAAATTAAAATCATGTTATTTCAGCATCTTCAAAATAGTAGAATTGTAAATATGTAAATACCAAGCTTCTTGAGGTCTGGCTCTGATATGCTTTTTTATTATTCATTATAAATCGTCCATTTTGAATTTTTCTTACATAAAAATTGTAGTTTTGTAATGAAACCAACTAATATATATAGTATTTTCTTCTCACAAAAATGTATACTTAATATTTAAGCGTACAAGGTTCTGAGGATGATGACTTTTTAGTAGTGTACATAAACATAAATGGACACACTTACCTTTGTGCAGTCCACTTTGCCGTTGACACACTGACATGTGTTGCATTCTTCTTCCCAACGGCTTCCGTGCGGGAACTGGAGTCCAGCATAGTGACACGTCTTCCCAATGCCAATGACTGCGGCACAACACAAACACAAACACCGTAAGACCAGCGCCAGCTCTAATTTAAGAGCAGATATCTATCCTGTCTGGAATGATTTCAGTCACATGACAGAAGGTCAGGGCTTCTACACAGATGCTGCATGCTTGTCATTTCTTCAACTCATATTAAGGTACCACTTCAATACTGACAGGCTGAGAAACATACAGGGTTCGACTATGTTTAATGAATTAACTTCTTAGGCTGCTTACACTCCTGGCATCGAGGTCCAGTGCGGCCGAGCGGGCAGTTGCATCGAAAGGCATTGATTTCATCCACGCAGGTGGCGCCGTAAGCGCAGGGCGATGACTGGCACTCGTCGATGTCTGGTGAAATGAAAGAGAACATTTGCATCAATGCAGCTGTCAAACTGTCTGGAAAGTTACAACTGCGACTTGAAATCGATAAACATTTGAGTCTTTTCTCAAGGATTGATTTGTGTTCCCATGGCTGCTCCTCAGAAAATGAGGCCGGGGAAATGCATGGAATCCTAAAAGACTATTTTCTATGTCAGAGCCATCAATGGAAAGAAGAGACAAGAGGAATTTTTTTCCACTGGTTGAATAATTTATCTCCTCTTTCTGTTGGTGGGTGAGGACTAACCTTTGACCCCCGAGGAGGTCAAAGGCCACGGGATGCTCAGTAATCCACCGCCACCTTTTTCAACACCCCCGAGATACTCACTGATTCTACAGTCGGGTCCGGCGAATCCAGGGGCACACTCGCAGCGGAACCAGTTCACCCCGTCCACGCAAATTCCACCGTTGTAGCTGCGTGGAGATAAAAAAAAACAACCGGGTTAGCTGCGACACGAGACACCAAGGGCAATATACATGCTCGAAAGAGGAAAAGGGGGAAGGGCACGGAGAGGAAAGACCTCAAGATAGAGACAAAAAAGGATGCAATAGGGTTAAAAAGCCTCATTCCGTTGATCAATACCCAAACCTTTCAGATGCAAATACCCCTGCTGCCTCCTTGCTGGGATGCCCACCCCCTGCTCCCGCCCCACCTCCCAAATCCCCTGCTCTCAGGTCAGCGGTGAAGAAAGGCAAGGGGAACCAAGAAGGCTGGGAGAAAAAGAGCCTGCCCATCCCCTCCACCCCACACCACTGGGGGGTTCTCTTCTAGGGCCATCAGTTCTTTTGTGCTCCCCATTAAAACCAGCCCGGGGTCTCCTGAGCTGTCGGATTTAGGGGTGATTTAGGGACATCTTCTCCTGCCTTTACAACCAGCGTCCCCCTCGGACCCCTCCCCGCGCCCGCCTACCCCCTAGTGTATCCGCTCGGAGAGAATGGGGGTTATGCTGGGGTAGAACAACAGGGTGGAATTGGGCAAAAAGCCACATTAGAAGGGTCATTCCTGGCTGTCTATGTTGTACAGCGAAGGGGAGGGTCGGTACAGAGAAGACAACAGATTTACCAGCAGCCCTGGGCGGTATTGAGTAAATAAGAGAAGGGAACACTGCGGAGCCAAATAATTATTCTTACCAGGGGTGAGGGTTGCAGTCATTGGTGTCTGCGAGGAATAAAAAGATTAAGAGAAACATGTCAGTCAGCATTAAACCTTTGCGTATTGATTGTAAGTAAACTAACACTTGTGGATGATGTCTGCGTTTGTGCAGACGGGAAGTG
Organism: Oreonectes daqikongensis; assembly: GCA_026939265.1. Classification (NCBI taxonomy): domain Eukaryota; kingdom Metazoa; phylum Chordata; class Actinopteri; order Cypriniformes; family Nemacheilidae; genus Oreonectes; species Oreonectes daqikongensis. The sequence goes on along the minus strand of JAOTQM010000351.1, from coordinate 3,791,483 downwards.
TGAATGGGCAAAATGACTCACTCTGAGCGCAGGTGGGACCTTCCCAGCCGTCTTTACAGATGCAGGTGAACGTGTCGCCGCCACCCACACATGTTCCTCCATTCAGGCAGGGGCTGGATGCACATGTGCTGTTCTTTGCTGAAAGAAAGAGAGATACATAAAGTGAGACGGCCTATGGGAATACTCGTCAGCCTGTCGAAAAGTAAAAATGTGTGCTCACCCGTGTTGCATGTACTCCCACCCCATCCGGGTGGGCAGGAGCAGCGGAAACTGTCTCCATGGTCATAACAGGTCCCTCCGTTACTGCACGTGCTGGCATCACACTGACTTTCACCTACACGCACACATAACTCAATACATTAGCATGCAGTTCACATATGCGGTAAACTGTATGAGAAATCAAAGGAAGGGTATAAACTCACGTGAATGGCAGGTCTTGCCCTTCCACCCGTTGGCGCATTCACAGTAAAAATCATTCACCAGGTCCACACAGTGGCCACCGTTCTTACAAGGGCTCCGACTGCACTCGTTCACATCTGAGGGCGAGTAAGAAATGTAAGAGAGACGTTATCGAGAAGGTCAAGAGGAGGAGATGAGGAGGATGAAGATGAGACACTCACTAAGGTCACAGAGTTCTCCCTCCCAGCCGTCTGGACAAAAGCACTGGAAGGAACTGATCCCGTCAATGCAGGTACCTTCGTTCTGACACGGGCTGCTCGCACAATCATTAATATCTGCGTACGTGACATATAAAATGAGCATGAGCTTTTTTTAAACAACATCAAAAGTTAAGGTTTGGGGTAAAATTTAAATAAAGATGAAGGGTATATATTATATAGGAGGGTATATACATTAACCATGGTTTTATTATAGTATAAGTGTAGTAATCCTGTTTTTTGGCTGAATGATTATAATTTGTTTATATAAATTTGTGGTTACTACGGTTTTACTACAACAAACTATAGTATTATAGTAGTATATAGGTTACTATAGTTAAACTATGTTTAATCTTATTAATAATTTAAGTTAAATTAAAAATTACTAGGTAGGTAAAAAAACAAAAATCAAAAGAGAAAATATAACTTATAATTTTTATAATTATAATAAAAAATTGTTTGGATGAATTGACAAAATTTTCATTACATTTCACAATTTGTCTACTATTTACACGGTTAACGCGCTAAATAAAAAAAAAGAGAAATACTGAATTTATTATGAATAAACTTTTGTTGGACAACTAGTGAACTGTGATATGGTCTGAAACATAATACAGTACAATACAAGTAAAATGTATAAATAGAAAGGACGACTCACTCTCGTGGCAGTAGGTTCCGGTGAAGCCGGACTCACACGTGCAGGTGAAGTTGCCGCCGGGCTGGCTGATACATCGCCCATGAGGACCACAAACATTAGAACTGATCTGTCGCACACCCCCATCAGAGCTGTTACTCGCCACGGCAACCGTACAGCTGTCAATCACTAAAAATAAAAGCGGGAAATAAATCAGATGATCCAATGATATACTGAGAAGCACTATCTTGCTAAAATATAGGCCAATCTTTGCAGATGACCAGCAGAAAAGGCAGTACCTTGGCAAGGGGTGGTCTTGCAATGATCCTTGCGGTTTTCACAGGTCTTGCCCTCGTAATCTTCAGGACATGCGCAGTAGAAATCGGCAGGCAAGCCGTAGCACAATGCTTTATTCTGACACGGATTCGGCTCACAGGGGCTTGGGTGAGTAAAAGTCTCCAACTTTAAACAGAAAGAAACAAGAGAGGGAGACTGTACGAGTGAGTGAATGAGTTAGGCCTTTGGTTTTTAAGTCCAATCCTCTTAAACTAAAGATAAACAGTCAGGTAAGCTGTGGAAGACTCCCATAAGCCTACAGCTAAAGCAGAAGTACCATTATACTCACACAAGAGACCAATCAAAACAAACTGCACAGCTAAATTTAGCTCATCCTTCCTCTCTTACTGAGCATAGTCAACTGGGACGAGGAACACTTTTGCACATCTAGTTCTTTCTCTGGCTTGGCCTTGTTCTGCTAAATGTTTTAAAATTGAAATTCGCTCTCAGAAACCTGTAACGCTTATTAAATTCCTCTGTTAGCCTATTTTTCAAATGTATTTATTAAAAGAATTTAGATTATCAGCACAAAAATTCAAACTAACTTCTATTACTCTTAATGGCTTTAATATCAGAATGCATTTGAGATGAGCTGAAGTAACAAGTTCATGCAAAACCTCATCCATAATGACACAACATTTAGCATCCAAATTTGTAGTACTTTCCACACATAATACGTTTACTCACAATTTGTAATGTCTCAATAAAAAATGAGGTGGTTACAACACAATGTGGGAATTTTTGTTACTTTTTAGGGGGAAAACATAATAAGTCATAACACATTATGTAAAACTTTCCAAAATTGCATACATTGTGACAGTTCACTATTTAAAGGAACAGTTCACCCGAAAATGAAAACTCTGTCTTCATTTACTCACCCTCTAGTTGTTCCAAATCTGTATGAATTGCTTTGTTGTGATAAACACAGAGAAAGATATTTGGAAGAACAAACAAATCTTGGCCACCATTGACTCTCATAGTAGGAAAATTTGCTTTATAAATTTCTTTGTTCTGTTGAACACAAAAGAAGATATTTTGAATAATGAAGAAAGCAAACAATTCTCAGGCACTTTTGACTACAATTGTCATTTTTTCTACTATGGTAGTCAATGGTGCCCCAGAATGGTTTGGTTACAAGCATTCTTCCAAATATCTTTCTCGCTGTTCATCAGAACAAAGACATTTATACAGATTTGATATGTACTCAGGGGTGAGTAAATGATAGCCTAATTTTTGAGTGAACTGTCCCTTTAAATAAATTAAATTATTATTAAGCAAGGAATCTCAAACTCTTCTGCTAGCTAAAACATATGACCAAAATTGCTATACATAAAATTTAATTTATCATGGCACTTCTATGACAAATAATATTGTCTATTTTGTTTGTTTCAGTGTGTTCTTACATAAAAACACCTGTTCCCAAACCGCTCAAAAATTAAAGTGAGCATCTGCAGCTTTCCATGACCTCCTCGCTGTTCCCAATTCCCATTTTTCTCACAAATGCCTCTTCTTGCGAAACAAACATCTGGGGAATTTAAACAAACTCTCTAAAGTACACATCATCCCAGATGCCATGTAAGGTGTTAGTTCTGACTGTAAGCCTTCTCTAGTTTACTGCTGGGCATGTCTGCTATATATACTGAAAGCAGAAGAGCAGAGACCATTTTTTCATTTTTTAGGTAAAAAATTTTTTTCCATTGGACTTTAGCAAGATGTCGGATGGACTATCTCTTGATAATCTGATTCCACACATTTATTTACATTTACATTTATGCATTTTGGCAGACGCTTTTATCCAAAGCGACTTACATTACATTGTACTATACATTTGTACATTTTGTATAGTAAGCAAGTGGGGGTTAGGTGCCTTGCTCAAGGGCACCTCAGCCGTTACCCGCCAGACCTGAGAATCGAACCAGCAACCTTCTGATCATGAGTCCAACTCTCTAACCACTGGACCACGACTGCCCACTAGCACACCATAGCATGTAAGATTCTTTGTCAATACCGACTTAAACATTGAAAACAGGTGAAACAGATCAAAACCTTCCCTTGTATACTCTACGTTCTCCAAGACTGCAGATGTTACTGTCTAATGTGAGTTCGTGGCATGCCAGGCATGAATATAACGTTAAAAAAAATCAAGGCCTTCTTTTCCCGGGCTGAATTGTGGGCAGGCAGCCAGGATGCCAAGAGAAGTGTTGCCTCATTCACTACAACTTATTTTTAGTCTGCATGGTAAGCCGAGACTGGCTCTGGCCCAGTGTCCAGTACCTCTATGGAACTCCATCTTTAGCCTGCCGCTGGACTAACACTGGCTGCAAACCAGCGACAACAGCAATAATGGCCACATGAAGGCAAGAAAAAAATACCCCTGCCCTCCCCAAGCCCTGCTCTAGTTACTCTGGCGCACCTGTGGCCGAATAACAGGCTTGATCTGCCTTACACCAGGGCTTTAAACACACATGCACGCAATGGCGAGGGAGGGTGGGGGTTTGAAGACTAATTTAGTCATGACAATGAGGAATGAGGTGCAAGGAGAACATGAATAGAGGAGTGACACTGTAGTAAACCAACGGCTTTATTCTAGGAAAAATTTGGACTATAAATGGCCTTCCGAACAGGGCGTGTGCTTTCAAACATTGAGTTACGGTGCTCATACTGTACCCACTCTCCACTTCCTATGCCATTAATTCCTAACTGAGGTACATGTAACCCAGGAGGAAGTTAAAGGAATAGTTTGCCCAAAAATGAAACTTCTCTCATCATTTACCCTTTGGCTAAACCTGTATGACTTTCTTTCTTCCGCCAAACACAAAATAAGATATTTTGAAGAATGTTGGTAACCAAACAGCAGTGGGACCCATTCATGTTTATTGTTTGGACACAAAACCAATTCAAGGCAACGGGTGCCAGTTACCAACATTCTTTAAAATATCTTCTTTTGTATTTTGCGGAAGAAAGAAAGTCACACAGGTTTGAAATGACAAGAGAAGATGAGTCATTTTTGGGTGAACCGTCACTTTAAACAGGTCCAGAAAGATACATATTTTGTATAACCCTCTCTGTTTAATGCATACAATTTCCAACAAAATCAGAAATTATTATAAGTATCCGGTTGTGAATTTGCGTAGAGTCATTTATTTTTCAACCTAGAAACACATTTAGTTCCTTTATGAGGAAATCTTATACACAGACTTTTAGATATATTTCCAAAAGTCCACAAAGGCAACTTCAACATATCCGGGCCCAAAACGCCCTTATTCTAAGAAACAAATGTAAAAAATGTAAACGGTAAAAATTCATACCTCACACAGCATCCCTTCATAGTTTGCCGGGCATTCGCACACAAATCTGTCCAAAAGCTCATGGCATCGGCCGCCGTTCTGGCATGGCCCGCTGGCACACTTGTTCCTTGAGACCTCACAGTGTAAGCCCACGAAACCAGGAGGACACTGACAGTGGTAACCTCTATGTACCAGCTCCTGCAAAACACCTTGTATTTAATAACACAATCGATGTCAGGTTAAATCAAACTGAGAGCTACTTCAGATCATGAGACTGTACCTTGCATGTGGCTCCATTCTGGCACTGTCCATGGCAGCCGTTTAAATCTGCAGTCACGGGCAAAGTAAAGCGCACAATTAATCAACAGCTAAGTGGAAGAACAGCAGTCAAGAACAGTTGAAGAAGCAATTAACTGGAATTAAGATGAGCTCGGAAAAGTGCGCTGAAGGTGGAAAGGTTAGTTTAATCAACACAGCGAGGACAAAGACCCAACATGCAACAGTAGCCTAAGACAGTGTACAAAAGCCCATAGGATATCAAGTGGCCGAGGAGGAAAACTGGTTGTGCTGAAAGATGGAGAAGGGAAGCAGAGGGAGCGGAGAGGAGCATGAGGAGATACTGACTGGTGTCACAGTTCTGTCCGGCCCATCCTTGAAAGCAGTCACAGTGATATCCACCAATCATGTTTTTGCAAGAGTGAGCATTTACACAAGGCTTCCCCACACACTCATTTGCATCTGTGAAAGTCAGGGAGAGAGAGAGTAGGGATATTTTTGGTGGATTCGGTTGATTTTCGGAGGGGAGGGAGAACGAGAACGAAAGCAAGAGAGGGGTAGAGGAATCTGAGATGTTGTTTTGTAACCCCACCACCATTAAGCACATTGAAAAGAGCGTTGGCTTGAAATTCTAACAGTCACACTGATGCCGGTTTGCTTCACTTCCGTGTGCTGATCGATTACAGCTAAACCCTGGACCCGCTCCTGCTCATCTCACCCCTATTAGCTGATGGGGGATAAATATTGATGCTTGCTTCAAATGCGATATTTGACCTGCATTGGTATTCTCATACGAACATATGATATTATGGTATTGGCACGAAAATCCCAAAATGGAGAAACAAGTGAGTAAAAGTTATGTTACTTCACAAAGAACAGTCCCTGCTAAATCCCGCCCGCATTAGCTGACCACAGCAGCGACCCTTACGACTTGCCATAACAAAAACTGGTGTTTATTAGGCATTTAAAAATTCATCACGGGCCCCTAGTGAGGTACGCTCTGCTCCCCAGCACACCTGTCCTCTGGGAAACATTACACCCCATTGCTAAGGCCTGGCTCTGGTGAATGAAACCCAAGCTGGAGGCTAAGGTTCGAAGCGTAAGACGAGCAGCCCGACTCCTGTTCCCACCCTACGCTTGTTTACAGGTCACAATCCATTTCCTTTCACATTCATCACTTCCCCTGACGAGAGCCGAGAACTACTGAGAGCCGAAAGGCGATGGAAAAACAACACACCAATACTTTGGCGCCTGTGATCTAGTTGTATATCCAGGTCTAAGGCAATCCCTACACGTTTCATATGCATATAATGTAAAACATGCAGTATTGACCGTCTCAAGACACATACTGCATTTACATCAAACACACAACATATAAACCACGGATGAATATGAGTGGATGGAAGGAACATAAATACAGCAAATCTTACCGATTTGACAAGTTTTCCCGACCCACTGAGGAGGACAGACGCACTCGAAGCCATTGGATAAGTCGATACACGTTCCACCTTGTGCACACGGACTGGAGGCGCATTCATCCATGTCTACAATAAAATCAAAAGAACACAACGCATTAAAGTCTATAGTACCTTTAAGTGTAACACATAAAAATACATTTTGTGAAAAACACTGGACTATTCGCAAGACGAAACCGCCTTCATGAGGTTTACAAGAGTGGATTGCAGTTACATTGACATAAACATTTAAACTGGACGATTTTACACCCAGCATTGGTGTGGGAGCTGTTCACCACCCACCACACAAATACTAGATAACAAATGACTTCTTCAACACATTGGTAAAAATGATTAAAAAAAGGCTCAGCTAAAATATAAAGAGGCAAGAAGAGAGGAAAATAAAGACAATAAAAAGAGATTAAACAAAATTGCTTATTTTAATTGGACTGATAAGATTATCGATTATTTTCATCACCATCTCTGTTAGATTTCATGTAAAATTGTACCTAACAGTCTGAGCGGATGACGGTGAAAACAAGACCTGAAAATCAGAAAGACATCATTCGCTGAAACAGTCACATGGATTTAATGTTCGCTACGTCAGACTTTCTTCGCCAAATGTGTTTCCATCTCCCATTATTTGCATGAACTATTTTCCGCAGAAACCGCCTTAAGCGAGTATAAAAACCTTTTTGCAAATTAATGAATTTTTTTCTCCAAATTTGCGATTTCCCATAACTTGATTCTTATGTGATACTTCATACTGCGCATAAAACGCATTTTAATACTCATTTATTAAACAAAAAGGTTACAGATTGAGTGTCCTGCAATAACCTCTGAGGATTAGACATGTCAGTAACTCATTTATTTAACTTGTTTTATTAGCAACTGTGTTGTGCTTATGCTCAGCAGACTGCTTCACATAGCAGTCTTTTAAATGTTGCTAGGTTCATTTATTTTTAAGTGCTTTTATGCTTGTTGTTCGGTCTTAGATCATAAAGCTAGGCACTTTAGGTGTTTAATTTGGTCAGTTGCGGACACAAGAGATTTTTTGATCGTATAAAATACTTTTTTTTTTCTTGCACCTCACAAAAACAGATGAAGACATCTCTGATGAGCATTTAAAGACGTCAATAACAACTAATTGTTGAGTTCGGTTCCGTACACACTGCGTCGGGATTTGGTCAATGTGGTTGTCACTACCTGCATTTTTCGGGGGTTAGTTCGGTGGTAGAATGCGGTAGTCACTCCTGTAAATTAGTGAACTGTGTGTGTACAGAACAGGATAAACAACTAAAAGTGACAACCAAATTTATCTGCAATGTACGTGGCCTAAGATACTTCGTTTTAATCTTTCCATATTTTGCTTTTAATGTCATGTCAGCTCATTTGTTTTGGACTTATCTCTAAACCCTGTATTAAAAAACAGCCAAAATTTTGGAAAAGCCGATTATATTATTTCTAGTTGAGAGTTCAAACGCTGTGACAGAGAGAGGGAGTGAGTGTGTCAGGGTGTTTAATAGAGAGAGCAGTCTTTGGCGACCTGGATTATATCAAACTCTAATCGTGTTACTCGAGTAAAACAGATTAGCTGCTATTAAAGTCTATATCGCTACAGCTTTTATACGGGCACCAAAACTGAGGAGCGTCCAAAATTTGGGAGAAACAAGTGATATTCCTCTCTCCTTTCAGTCTTATACATATATTGTGTTCTAACAGAATAGGATGGAGTGGGGTGTGTAAAGGGTCAGACATGGAAGGAGAAGGTGGGGGAGAACCTTTATATGCAAAATGGGCTGGGAGAGGGGTGTGCAAGTATCCAAATTCCAGCAGGGGACCCTGGTGTTGCTATGACGATGGAAACACAGCCCCATATGTGTGGAGGACCAGAGAGATGCAGTGTGGAGGGATTAAAGAATAGTGTGAGAAATATCACAAATAAAAACACTGAGCATCTTGGAGGTGAGAAATACAAGCACATTAGCAACAGACCAAAACTGAGTTCTGTAGTGCCAAAGCGGGATGGTTTGTGTAGAGGGAGGGGTAGTCCAAAACACACTGTGTTCTCGATTTGTGAAGCCAAATGCTTGTTTAAATTGAAACCAGATTATGTAAATCCCCATCTCCATGATCGGTATCACCAGGGTATAATCCTGGCCCCTCTAAGAGTTCAACTCTGTGCCATCCAAAGGAACCCTGCTGCGTTGCAAAAATCCAGGATTGGCTTTCCTTATACCTGACACATCTCAGCATGAGAACCGGTCGAGGGGCCTGCCGGCCACTGCATCTGGACATATGTAGGTGGAAGGGGGCGAGGGGTGTGTGTGTGTGTGTGTGTGTGCGCTCTAGTAACTAGGTTTTCAGGCCATGTGGACTGGTTAGAAGCAATGGCAGGTATAAGAAAAGTTTTCAAAACCTTTAGCACAGGTGGGTCCCTCCCAACCCGGTGGACACTGACACTCAAATCCTGAGGAGACTTCATGACACGTGCCTCCGTTTGCACAGGGGTTGGACACACAGGCATGCTCAGCTGCAAAATATAATGCTATATGTCAAATATAGACGAAATTCTTACAAAAGAACAAAATAGTTCAATTTTGTCATCATTTTTTAACTTCATATCATTTACCCTTATGTATATAACTCTTTCTTCTTTGAAACACAGAGAAGATATTTTGAGTAATGTCTCTGTGGTTTTGTGTCCATACAATGGAAGTCAATGGGGGCCAGTGTTGTTTGGTTATCAACGTTCAACAACACATCTTCTTTGGTGAAAACCGAAAGTCATACAGGTTTGGAATGACATGAGAGTGAGTAAATGACGACAAAATTGTCATTTATGGGTGAATTACCCCTTAATTCCTCCATTATAAGACAACCTGGACATTTCCATTAATGTCACACCAAAACATCATGTAGCTCTTTCAACCCATCCTCATACTCTTACCTATTTCACAGTTCTTTCCGGAGTACCCTTCGGGACAGGCACAGTTATATTCATCCGGTTCGGAGTTCATGCAGGTCCCTCCATTGACACAGGGGTGATGCGTGCCACAGTAGTTCAGATCTACAAGGACAGAAAAATGACAATGACTTCATATCAAACAATGGAGTAAATTGTGCTTACGGACTCTTTCTTCGAGCCGTGGATGAAGCAATCCCCCAAGTATTTCTCCAAAAATCTGATTTTTACAGCTGTTAACATTTGCACTTTGGGTGCAAACAGCTGACAAACCATTGAGAGCTCCCAGCATGCCTTGTAAGGTGAGGCCGTGCGCATAAAAGCTTGTAAATAAATAAAGAGAACCGTAGGCACCTCTCGGCTGCTTCTCATTCTTAACAACCTTCCGCGATGCACGCCGACCGACAGATCAGATATCTGAGCTCCACTCCAATCCCAACCGCGATATCCAGTGAGTGCGTTTTTGCGCGTACACTATGTCACATGACACACTGTGCTGACATCGCAGCCAACAAATCAGCCCAGTGTAAGATGCTGTAATTCTGTTCAACACGATGATATGAATCCGCCACTCTGGCACCTCTACGGTTGAACGTTTGCGATTACTGGCCAAATACAGGCTTTTATTCAGTCGTCATTTATCCAGATTTATTGCTGGCCACTTTATGGGTCAATTCCAGGTTGACCTTAATTTCTCCAAAATAACTAGGTCAAATGTGAAGCGATGCCTTACCTTTATTGCACAGAAGACCGCCCCAGTTTTTCTTGCAAGTGCACTGCCAAGGAACGACGCAGGTCCCGTGTATGCAGCCGGGGTACGGCACGCATTCGTCGCAGAACTGGCCCTGCCATCCAAAGTTGCACCTGAAAAATCACACAAGCATGCTATAACTTTAACGGCTGAAGCAACAAGCCGTGACATCTTAATGACAGACAGCAACAAACATATAGCTGCACATCGCTGAGCAGACACCTAATCTTAGGACGGGTCGGCATTCCAGGGCGACAAAGGTTAAGAACACTTTCACAGCCGTGCACCCACTTCCCCCACGGCGGTTTGGTGGGAGCTTGGGGGCGCACAGAGAAATGCTGGTGATGGGTTAACTAATCATTGCTTTACAGCAGCACTCCGCTATTCCAAGGACAGTGGTGTTCACTCCACCACACCCCCCACCCAGCTGTCTTGTCATTTCTGAGCAGGCTATTTTAAGACAGCTTTCCTGCAGAAGAGGTATGGGCTGACTCCAGCTGCCGAGCGGAGAGACGCTGTCTGCATATCTTTATCTCTGTGTCTTGAAGAGAGAAGGAAAGCAAAACAGTGCAGAACTAATCCTTGCATCTTTTACAAGTATCGTGGTGGTACCATGGTATCAATGATAATAATAAGATTTTTTGCAATATGGGTTTTACAATGTACTTAACAGAATACCACGTTATTAAAGCACATGTCTAGTAATGTTACTTTTTAATGAATTGTTTCATTTTGTTTCAATTGTTGAAACAAACAAATGAGACAATTTTGTGAAATTCAATTTGGCCTTAGCTCACACACCTCTCTGCACGGAGGCATCAATTCAACTACACTTATAACACCTCCAATAAGATCTCAGGGCCAGCCCCTTTGGGCACAGATCTAGAGGCTATTTCAGAGGCTGTAATATTTACACCAGAGCTTACACAGCCTTGCGCTGCCCAGAAACAACCTTTACTAGTACTGTATGAAAGAGCATGTAGGCAGCAGAGTGTGTGGGGAGAGTCTGAACTGCTTGTGCACGGGGGCGTTCAGCTCTGTCGAGCACTGCCAAACATAAGCTTACTCGCTAACTCTTTGCAAAGAGAAAGTCACTTAGCATGCATTTACTATGTGTAAGGACATGTCCACTACAACCATGGAAAACACCTTATATTTTAAACCTCAAGCATAAGCAAATGTTGTTATTGTAAACAAAGCAAATCAAATGTTAAACGCAGAGGCCACAAAAAGTAGACTCTTCAGCTAAAGTGTTTCTAACATAATAGACTGATATATCAAAGTGGACGATAATATCAGCCACTATTTGGAACATTTTTAAGTTCAGTATATGATATTGATGTGATATGATAATGATATTGAATTCATGTCTGATATGAACAAGTGTGTCTGCCCAAATACTTTTTGGGACCCACTGATGCCAGTACTGGTCAAATATGATGCAGCACTCTGTGGCAACCTCAATCCTTCATTCTCCACCTCTTCCTTCCCAGGACCATCAAGCGAGTGACGTCAGGGAAACTAGTCACTGCATCCTGCAGAAGAGTGATGGTCACAGATCCCTCTAAATTCTTAAACGCCGTAATTACTTATTGGCATCTGTTTTAGACCCCAACATCAACATGGGAGAATTTGGCTTTTCTAATGACTGTGGCAGAAACCCATCAGGTTTCACAGCAGGTGAATTAAATTGAAAACAACCCTAACCCTAACCCTAAACCTGTATGACCTGTATAACGCAGAAAACAAAGAAAATTTAAAAGAAAGTTGGTAACCAAACAGTGCTGGCACCCATTCCCATTCTATAGTATGGACACAAATCCAATGCAAGTGAATGGGTACCGGTTAGCAACATTCTTCAAAATATCTTCTGTTCTGCTCATATACGTTTGAGATTACAAGAAGGTGAGTAAATGATGACAGAATTTTCATTTTGGGGTGAACTATCACTTTAAAAACAATGTTAGAGATTTTTGGAAGGGGATCCTAAGTGAATTGTTGTTAAAATATTCCATCCTCTCGTCATCTAGAGTGATTTCCTGGTTTACACCTCTTGATTCATTCTTTCCCTGCCATTAAAATAAGCATTTGAACCATTTGGCATGAAACACAGTGATGTTTTAAGGGGTACAGGCTAGAAGGCTTTTCTCGTGCCAAAGGCTAAGAGCTTTTCCTGTGGCAAAGGAGGAAGGCCGCGTTAAGCCACAGGAAGAGACTGAGTGGGAAAAGTGATGTAGGACTGTAAGGTGGATTCCCAGCTGAGGTCCGGCACAGGAAGTGTCACAACTTCCTGAGACAGTCAGAACAAAATCCAAACATTCCATTCACTTAAATTATCATTAAACGATAACTCAGAGAGGCAGCATTTGAAACCCAGGGCATGTTGGGACAGCACAACAGCCTATGGGAGGAAACACAGCATTGGGTAACCATGCTGTAAGCTGATAGGTTCTAACTAGATTTTTATATCATCACATTAATAGCTAGTGTTGTGGGTGGTTGCCAGCGCATTTATACGCAGTTGCTAAGGCGTTTCTAGCGCATTGCCATGTGGTTGGGTACCCAAGTACTCTATAATAGTGCTTCCTTGATATGGCTTATGTTTGTCCAACAGTCTATGAGATTTGATGGCCAATAATAAAATGAATGCTGCAAAATTATCCATTAAATTATTATGGGGTTTGTGTGTCAATTATGAGCAATAGTAATAGTGATTCTTGCCTTAACAGGCATCACTAAATACAAAGTTCTGCATCCTATTCCTATCAAACACTAAACTCTAATTTGTGAAATTATTCACAACTTTCAAAACCACCCAGGAAAAACCAGCGTGATAAAGGAAAAAACATAAAAACAGCTTGCACAAACAATGGCTTCAGTGCACTAATTAATTAATGGTGAGGTAAACAAACAAAAAGACCGTATCAGCATGAACACATATGGCCCCGTTGAAATTAAGGAGCCAGATTAGCCTGACCAACCGAGCATGAAATGATGCTCCAGCACTTACTTGCAATCTCCAGGCACCGCACAGCCTCCATGAATGAGATTACAGCCCTGCTTGCAGATCGCTAAGGGAGGACAGAGAGGGAGGGAGGGAGGGAGGGAGGGCAGAGAGAGAGAGAGAGAGAGGGGGAGACAGGGGTCAGTCTTGTTTGTTTGTGTTGCCTTACAAGTGTGACAAGATAAATTCACGCTTCTCACTGTGACAGAAGACAACTTTATGGCCCAAACCTACACACAGACATTTGCCCCTGGTATCCGCCCCCAGTTCCACCCACTTACTCGTACCCTTGCTCAGTAGAATAGCAGCTGGTGATTTAGTGACTTTTGTAAGTGATACATACATACACATAATGTTGACACAGAGGTCTCTAGGTTGTTTATAACGCAAGTGTGCAGCAGTTAAAGACACCGAAACCCCAGCATCACCTAAATTAATTGAGCTAATGGAAAGTGTGACTCCAGGAGGGTAGAGGTGTTGTTTACAACCCAATCTCACCTCTACGCAAAGGACCAAAGATCACGGGACTGTGAAAACACTGATAGCAGCAGGTCTATTTACAAGGTGGTGAAGGGCAAGAATGAACAGGATTCCTCTCTCGATGTGCTTTTTTTATGCAAGTGCATTTCAGGCAATTCCCTGGAAATGAATGCCATGAACTGGGGTTCTGAGCTAGAGAGAACGTAAGACGCTTAATGGCATTAGCCCACTGGCGAATCTGATTCGAAGGTGATTTAAATTATATTAGTAAGGATGGGGAATCAGCATTGATGTGCAACATCACTTACCCGTCCTGCACTGCTCTCCCATCCAGCCCTCTAGACACACAATATTCCCAGACGGATCGCAGCGGAAGTGGCCGAAGTAATCGTCGCGTGGCCGGCACAGCTGGTTGCACTGACTGCCGTAGTAATTCTCGTCACACTTGACCCGGATGCGGTATTCGATGTGGGCCGTGATACCCGGGTGCCGGATGGACTGCCACTGGTCTCCAGGGTTCACCATGCTGGCGTGGATGTGCCGCTCGATTAAATTCTCCTCACCTGTTGGGAAAATTAAAATGGGTCACGTTTAAAATCTTGAAACCCTTCCAACTGAGGTCAAGCGAATCCTAAACCCCAAAAATACACAAAGCTTCCATTAGACCAATTAGTTGACTTGATTAGTCATTCAGATAACCCACAACATCCTTAATTGTTACTTTATAAAGGAAAGGCTTGAAAACAGCTAAGATGCTAATCAAGATATATGATTTCGAATATAAACGGATGCCCTCACTTCATTACGCCACACATCCAAAAACTGAGCAACAAGGACACATATATTCATTAGGGGTCCTAATATTCATCCATTCAGACAAAAAATAACTGCATAACAAAAGTCCAAATTCTCTAAACAAATACATACAAATCCAATTCTTACAGCAAAAATTTCACATCACAGAGAGGATTGTAAGTTTCATTGCTGTTACCAGGGAGATTTAGGCAAGAAGCCATTGGTCTCCATATCTAACAAATTTCAGCTTGGACTTGGATCCCATCCTATTCCAGATTACCAGGCCACAAACCCTCACCAAATGTCCCTCCTGCTAGCAAGAGCGGTTTGCGGCCACATTAACAGCTCCATTTTCCTAAGCTTCCCCAGCCCTGCAAAGAAAGCAATCTTTATCACGATGGGATCGGAGACGGCAAACAATCACGGTGGAAACGGGGGGCCTGCGGTTTCCTCTGTACTGACGCGTCGAGCGTCCACGTCTTTCACACAAACGGAGCACATACACACGCCTTCCTCTCCGTCCTCTGACAATGTGGACCGAATTAAGTAACAAAAACAGAAATAGCCCTGACGCTTCCAGATAAAGAACAATGGAGCAAGCTTTGCCGGGCCGTTCTGCCCAATGTCTAAACACCGGGCAGTCCAGAGCCCTTCCTGCAGAGTAAACACAATGCTACAGGACCTTTCCTGAGGCCTGTGGGGCCCTACAATGCACACGTACACATACCATCGGTAAAAAATACAAGGTTATTGACTAATTTGCTCTGTCTGTTCTGTTAATGAGTTGCAAACAATGGACCAACGATTGGAATACACTGGAACAACAAGAAGTTCAGCAAGGGTAAGACATGACGCACTGCAGAATAAACTCATCCCAGTAAAAAGCAAGAGTCAGAGACATATTTGTTTGCTCTTGGGTGACTGACAGACAGCAGAGGAGGCGTGGGGACGTGTCCGGGTTAAGAAAAGAGGTGCAGCAGCTTTGAGCGTTCACACTGCATACTAAATGAAAAGCATCAAATAGCATCAGGAGGAGGATGAGGTTTTTGAAACTTGTGTTCAACTCATTGCCAAGCATGGCAGGTGTACAGACTGCAGATACTTGTCACATCAGACAGACCTTGGCAGCATTTCTCTCTATGACAAGATCATTCATGTCTGGCACACCTCTGTACCATGGGACTTTTGTTATGTCAATGACCATTTCTATTGTCATTTTTGAATTTTGACAATATATAGAATACAAGTAAGCTTAAAGGGAAAGTTTACCCAAAAATGAAAATTCTGTCATCTTGACATTTCAAACCTGTATGACTTTCTTTCTTCTGCAGAACACAAAAAAAGATAATATGAATAATTTTGGTAAGCGAAAACCGTTGGTCCCCGAAGTAAATAGGGAACAACAATTTTTGGTTACCAACATTCTTCAAAATATTTTCTTTTGTGTTTTGCAGAAGAGAGAAAGTAATACATGTTTGAAATGACAAGGGTGAGTAATGATGACAGATTTTTGGGTGAACTATCCTTTTAGGCTGATACTGTATAGTTGAGGTACAACAAATACACCTGTGACTTTAAAGTTGGCATTAAGTTTCAATCATCTTTTCTTCCCTACTGTGACGTATATTCAAATAAATCAGCAATTGGAATCGAAAAAATGTAGGGCAGGGTTCGATTTCATCCTTTGGGAATTGATTTTACTGTTGGAAGCCATTAGATATAGTTAATATAGTCCCACCTTCACACCAAAACACACATCATGATAACAAAAAATGTTAACAAGATAAAACTGGTATAAAGTCACTCAAAAAGCACTCTTGACAGTCAACCTCTATAGACAAGAACTCTACAAGGCCTTGGCGTACTGAGTTCAGTCAAGCAAGTGTACCCATGGTCATTGTTTCAAGCTCGAGTGTACGCTAAAGTGAAAACCAAAAACAGGACGAAATGACTTCAAGCGGAATGAGAGGCATCTGTTTGCATTAGAAGTTTACAGATGCTGGGATATACAGTTATTCTACTGATCACATCCGCAGATCAAAAGCTCTAGGTCTCTCATAGTTTGCCAGTGTTCACCTTTCTTTCGCATACGTAAAATTCCTCCGCCTGACCCCTTTAAACCGACAATTCTTAAAACCAGACAAAGACGCCGGGGGAAAACAGGATACAGCTGTGGAATTATGGTGCCCATGTTGATTCCCTAAGATCCTAATGTGCTGAAACCCCAAAGGAAGCCCCCCCAAAACCAGAAGTTAGTGAATTACAGTACAGTCCAAACTCTTACGTTTAACAGTTTTCACTCAGTTTGAAGTGTGAATGTCTAAAACACTGCGTTGCAACCACAGGAACAGAACGATACATGTTCTGATTACATAAATAGCTAGACAAGACTTACACCCCAAAGTAAGGTTTCATAAAATTAAACATTCACAATGGAGCATTTTCTGTAATTGCATGTATGACTTTCAGCAGTCTATAGAGGTTTTCAGATGAGGGCTTATTAAGAAATCTGGGTGGACACACATGCATAAGCATGCACACTAAAGCACAAGACGAAGACACAAGAGTGTACTTGTTTTAGTGTTGAGCCTTAAAATACATGTTTGTGTAAAGTTGCTTATCAGCAATCAGAATTCTCTGGAAGCACAGGTAAGAATTCCTGTGTGGGAGTCTATATATCTGCCAGACATTAATTAGCTACCATTCCATTGGGTGACAAAAATCCACCGCCTCCAACCCTTTATATCAGCAGGCACATAAGAACATTCAATGCCCACATTGATGTCCCTAAATAACCCCATTCATGCCCAATAAAACCCACAGAGCAGAATATAAACTCCTCACACACCCTGATGAATTTCCCCTTGCTAAACGTATGACACGTCAGCAGACTAACATTAACACTTTCATCTCGATCTCCGCACTGTGATGTCATCCCCTGAGGCTCTAAACTAAAACTACAGTGCTCAGTGCCCATTATGAGCATTAAAACCAACCCAGAGATGCTACAGCAGCCTACAGCAATGAATCATCTGTGACATGAGGAGGAATATACTCACTGTTCTGATTGGTGGAGTTGTCCCAGTCCCAGGCTTCCAAGATGAGTGTGTAAGAACGCTGTAGGGAAGAAAAAGAATCGTTATGAGACAACGCAGATAGCAAAAACATGAGATATTGGGGATGTCACAATATGCCGGTATTGACAATATTCTATGGCAAAAAAAATCTATGATTATCAATATTGTGATAATTCTACACATATCGCACCAGTTACAAACGTTCTCGTTTTGCTGCCCTACATTTATATTTTGAGTGGTTAGTGGGATACAGTGGCCAAAAAAGAAGAAAATACACACTCTTTGGCCTCGATAATCATGTAGAGAAATTTCGATATCGTGACAGCCCTATGAGACATTATAGATGGCAGATTATTGTACTAGTCTTACAGACAGGATTTTCAGAAATACGTAATTGATGATTTGTGGTTGCGAAGGTGTTCTCTGTGGTTGCTATGGACTGTGGGTGATTGCTGTTGCCAGCATCTTTCAGGTTGTTGCTTAATGGCCAAAGTTGGGATTCCATCCCAAGTCTATTCGGATCCAATACAGCAGATGTACATTCACTTCCCAAAGTCAATTAAAACTGTACGATATTGAGGTAACTGAGGTGTCTGTGCCTCCAACACAAACAGTGCTGATCAATTTAACCCTTTGGATAAAAGCAAATAAATGGAATGCAACAAAAATGGTTAGATAAGTAAAAAAGATGGCACAGAAGCTTCAGAGTCCTCTCTCAGGACAGCAAGGTTTATAAGAGCTGAGTAGATTACAACATGAGATTTTGAGCTACACCTTACATGATCACCCTAAATTTGGAAACATTCTTGATATCGATGACATCGGAGTCGTGATCTAGTTATGTCACTAACAGTTCCTACCTGACCAGGTCACTTTTGGCATCCACAAATCTCCAGTTTAACGAAAACTTCTATGAAGACCTTTCTCTCTTTAATTTTCAATGACAGTGACAACAATACACAAAGTGAAATAGTTTTAATAGATAAGCCAACAGTTTAAAGGGACAATTTACTCACCATCAAAAATGTAAAGTGAATGAGGCTGTCAGTGCACTTTTATACATCTTTTTTTCCTCACTAAGGCACTTTTCCCCACACACACATAACAAGGTCTATGACCTCACTGACTTTATGATTATTAGAGTAGAGAGGGCAGTAAATGATTTGATAAAAAGAGAAAACGTTGCATTGCATCACATTCATGACAGCACCAATGCTCAGCATGTCATATAGTGTACTAATGTTAACAGTTAACAGGAACATAAATTTCTACACATCATCACCAGAGGTGGAATGAGAAAGGGGGCGGAGCCAGACAGTGTGAACATGTGCATTGGTTCGGGGGTGGTCTGTTGGATGCAGTCAGGGATTAGAAGCAGCACCGGGTCTGTCTGGATGCACTGGAGTGGGTGTGGGGGGCGTTCTGCTCTGCTGCAACCACATATCCATGCAGACATACAACAGATGCGTCTTAAAAAGATGGATTATTTGACATGAACGTGGATCATCCCACGACATGCTGCAAGGCTTCTGACCTCTCCTCCCATCCCCCAACACAGGGGGCGGCCACAGTGTTTATGTGTGCATGAGCGTATTAGTATCGAGCATCTGTGTGGACGTTTGCACGTATCTACTTCTTAAAGTGCATGTTTGTACGCGCTTTCTGTACATGTGGATTTGGTTCAAAGCTCCATCACTAAATGACTGTAGGATTGATCCGGTTGGCCACGCTCTTGTGTATCAGAGACAAGGCATGTTCGTACCCAAGCGCAGAAGTCAGAATGTCACAGTGTGTGTGTATGTGTATAAAAGACAGAAACACAGTAGTACGGGGACGGTCCTGTTCCCACACACCCAGTCTCTGATTAGGTGGATTATGTGACAGCTGCCCAAAGGGCTAGATGCGGATCAGGACTAGTGGGGGAGGTGACCAATGAACAAAGACCTCCATCTAAACCCCGTCACAGAGAGTCACCATTAACCTGAGTCTCGTGATGCTCCACGAACATTCCTCCAGCCACACACATCGTCCAGTTTAGTGCAAACTCCATAACGCCCCCTAAAAACAGCAACAATTCAACACCCCAGCACTGCTGTAATAGCAAAGTATGATTCTGCGCCCTTATCAAGGACTACTTTTGCTGATAATGGGGATTATTTATAGCAGGCTGTGAACAAGCTCACGCAGGACGCCTGGCACCAACATATTTACAGGCAGTAACACATCACACACTACCAGTTTAAGTGCCCCTCCTTTATGTTCACCAATGCTTTTAAATTTAAAGCAAACCTTTAGGTAATGGCATATTTGCATTAGAGAGGATGTTAAAGGGACAGTCCACTCTAAAAATTCTGTCATCATTTGTGTACCCTTATGTCATCCAAAACCTGTATATTACTCTTTATTCTGTGGAACACAAAATATATTTTGAGAAATGTCTCAGTGGTTTTGTGTCCACAATGGAAGTCAACAGGGGTCAGTCAATGTTTGGTAACCAATGTTCTTCTAAATATCGTCTGTGTTCTGCAGAAGAGTGGTGAGTAAATGAAAGATGAAAGAAATTTCATTTTCGGGTGAACTATCCCTTTAAGCCTGTAAACAACCTGTGTGTGTGTGGTTGTACAATTAGGTGGGTATCTAGCTGGGTGGTGGAGGGAGTCACAGGTGCAGGTTCCCACAGTCAGTGGATGAGGCAGTTTAAAGAGGGGCAGGGCTGAAATTAAAGGGGGCTGTAGTGAGAGAGGCTGAGAATGACCCTGAAGACCTTTCATCAGGCTTCTCAACAGCTTCAAAAGGCTCCCACGCTGCAGGTTTAACTGGCGGCGGTGCATACACGCAATCCACTGCAAGGCTCTGACGCATTCACACACTCACTGAGAACCATGTGATTGTTACAACTGTTGAATACTAAAACAATGTTAACTTTAATCAAGCGATCACATGACAGGATGATATCAGGATCTCCTTGCTAAGAGGGCAAAGTGTTTTCCACCGGCGCTATTGTTGTAGATGTCATGAACAAGTGAAGTCCAGTTAAGGACGCATCACCCTGGCGACCCATAAAGGTCACGGTGACTCTGTTAAGTGTGAGGTGAAGCAGTCAAAGAGTTTTCACACGCCTTATCTAAAGCACTTGCCCTTCCTCAAGGATAGTGAGGCAGCGAGAGACGGCAGAGAACTGGAAACTGAGATCAACATGGAGCCTGTGTGAATGTAAAAATATGGGTCTCCATTCCCCTGTGACCTTAGCAGGGTAGTGTCCTCATTGCTTTTGAGAAAGGAACTGTGAAGAGACACCTGCCCAGAATATCCTCTCCACACCCTTTCTACCAACTGACACATTACCAGTAGTTCATATCTGCAGTTGTGCTTCGAGGCAAATGTACAACAACATGTTTGTTAAAAAGACAGTGAGGAACAGCTAAATTCCAAATAATTTGCATCATAATGAAACGTTGCATTCAAACACATGCAAAACTCAGCTCTCAAAGTCTCAACACAAGTCCCACAAGTTCTGCCACAGACTTTGATTGATTGTCGTCAGGGGACCTGCAGGTCATTTATTCATTTCACGGCACGCAACGGCAGCATATAATCTTCATTCATCTCAGGCGACAATCCGCTTTTGGAGAACCTTTGACTGACAGAGATTTAGGCCGAAATGGGGATGGAGATGCTTTTGACATCACTGACCACAACCTTCAATTACCACAAAATGCGAGATACCACCAGGCCAATTACAGACCCCTGAATGGCTTTTTTGTAATATCAGTCTGGAACAAGATCAGACTGTTTCCTATTAATTCCTGTTAGTTTAAGAGCTAAAAGTGTCCTTGAGATTTTGCAACACAAAAAAAACTCAAATATGTTTGCAATGACTGAATTACTTTTTTTTATATTTACTTCTGAATGCACGTGATAAAAGTCAAATGGCAAAAAAGCTTTGGACTGCCAGAAACAGTGAAGATAAATCAGAAAGCCAATATGCGAATGTCAACCTTCCAATAAAAAGTATTTACCAAATGATAGCACAGATGTCAACAATTGGTGGTTTTAATACTCATGTGAGGTATTGCTTAAAGAGTACATTCCATGAGATCATCAAAATGACATTTCATGCAGTGTGTAAATGTTGCTGTGTTTGAAAGTAAGCAGTCTGCCAAGTTGTAAATCTGAAAATGAATAAATAAAAAAGTTATTGGCTTGGAAAAAAGGGAGTCGACTCTGAATGACACAAACGAGTCGTGACCTAGTCCGATTCTCTAACCTCCGTGTATCTATGTCACTAGAAATAGTCCCCGCACGCACTAAACCAATCACAGCAGACTAGACCATCTGACCAATCACAGCAGACTAGACCATCTGACCAATCACAGCAGACTAGACCATCTGACCAATCACAGCAGACTAGACCATCTGACCAATCACAGCTGACTACGCTAGCGGAAAGGCGGGGATTAGACCGATGAATCACGGAACAAATCATTTGAGAGTCAGTCAAGAAGTAAGGTAATAAAAACGGCTTATTATTACAAAATAATAGTGTTTTAACACCATGTATGTACATAAACCTGTTGTCGGACACTCAATAAACCAAAGTAGACCCTTAAAAATCAGAAGCTATTTACTCCGAAAAACCTTGTGTTAAAACCTTGTGCATAGACTGAAATTTGTCTGATGTTTAGACTCAAAAAGGATTTAGTAAAATATGAACAGATGGGTATTGGTAATATATTGGTAACAAATACATTCTGTAAAAGTTTATGTCACATCCATAATGCAAAATGTCACATGCATAACACTAAAAACTTCCCAATAAAAAAAAAAACATATGCACATATTATGACAATCAAACCACGGTACAAATTCAGCTGCCATGTTCTCCCCCAGGGTCCCTCAGCAGAGTTCTGATCACAAATGAGAGCACTTTGTTCTCACCGGTGCTCTAGGCGATCAACAGTGTGATGTCAACCACCCAACCCAACATGACAAGGTCATGTTTGTGTCAACCGAGTCTAGACTTGGTAGACATGAGCTGTGGATTGTAGGGGGCGTTTGGAAGGTCCAGTCACCTCACATCACACCCTCGGTGGTGGGAAGAAAAGGTTGAAAAGGCAGCTCTGTAATCAATCACCCACATAAAAAAGGTGTCCTCTACTCTATTATCAATACATAGAGGTCTGGCCATCCTGCCGACAGGGGGTGCCCAGGTCATTTCATCTGTGCTCTTTGTCTCTTTTTCTTTCTTTGACTGTCAGCACAACATCTATCTTAAATTCTACACAATCCACAAATCCATTTATGAAGCAAGTGTCTTCTTTCTCACAAAAACTCTCTGAAGATGATGACCTCGAGCTTGCAGTCCAATTAGGTAAACCAAAGGATGGAGCAAAGAGCTCCTCAGACCCTGATAATGACAGGGGATCGAGGTGGGAAGGGGACAGGGACACTTCAAAGAAAATAGCTAACAAAATAGCTAGGCAAGACTATGAGAACCTGGAAAAGCGGTGAAATTCACCTTCACGTCCTTTATCGTTCAGAAGTGTGAACATAAAAAAATGTACAAAATACTGGTTTACGTGAAGAAATAAACATGTATTAAGATTAAGATTTTTTATTATCCGAGGGGGTGGTTCATGTCATTCGTGTCACTTTCTTCAGTTCAAAACCGACGAGATGGACATTTTCTGGAATGTGAACTCACTCCTACAAATTTTTGTCAAGAACCCAAACTCAAATCAGACCTATTTCACAGCAGAATCAGAAAACCATCTTCTACAGTGTTTCTACAGACAAAACCACATCAGTCTACATGACATGACTTGTTTCGACTCAATTCAATTGTCATTTTCCGCCAGATTTCCAGAGCACAAAAGCAGACAATAGCTTTGTTTAAGCAGCATTATGGCCCTGGGAAGACAGGAAGATGATTCCTGACGTACATTCCGAGCCCTGGAGCCAGTAAACGATATTCTGTGCTCAGTCACCTCCCCTCTTTCAGCGTATTTTCACACTAGTGTTGAGTTCCTACAGACACAATACTAAAGCAGCATCACTGACTACAATACTTCTAGTTAACCTTGCAAACCCATGAGACACCATCATCAATAAAGCAAACGGACAAGAGTTTGTTTATGTCCGTGAGACTGAAAGGCGATCGGGTTGCAGGTGTAAGATGCGGAATTATGCTCATCACTGCAGACTTGGCCAGCGTAGGGCACGCTCTGGGCAAGTGTGTACATACACGGACCATTTAGCATTAAGCTGCTATGCCAACAAGATCATTAGCAAAGACAATACAACAAACCCCTCCCCTTTGGGTGCTAATTAAACTGAAAGGGACGGCAAGTGGGCACACATCCGCACGCACGCGGACGCGCGCACACACACACACACACACACACACACACACACACACACACACACACACACACACACACACACACACAGTTACAGTACATTCAGAAATGCAAGCAAAGGAGTGTACAAGCTAAACTCTTTCACTCATGCTGATAAAAAGGTCTCCAAGACTAGATTGGAGGAGATGTACTGTAAAAGATACAGAAACACGTATCTTGCACAAAAAGTGAGTTTAGATTCAGATAAAAATCAGAATGAGATTATAAACCGTGATATCCTTCAAAAAACTAAAAATAAAGTGGCAGGCATTACAGGTTAACACTTTTCAAGCACAATGAAAATAAGTCTAGTAAATTGAGAAATATGGATATATTAAATACCTCACTGACAAAACTAGTAGCTTAAATGTACAATACAATGTATCTGCGATTTCTTGGACAAGATTGATTTGACAAGTATTTTTATTTAAATACTTTTAATCGCAGCTATAACACATATTTGTAAGATATAGACTCAATTACAAATAATTTTGTATAATTATAAAAATTAATTACTTATATATCTTATACATCAATAATATCACTAACTGTGATAGTTCAGATCTTCTCAATTTCAGATACTGTTTAACTGCAGCATTTGTAGAAACTGAAACTAGCATGGCTGCTTGGCAGCAACAGAAGCAGGCTGTGAGGCTGAAAGCTGCCATATCCCAATGGGCACAACTCACAGATCTCCCAAAGATGTTGGCCTGAATCAGTTCTCGCAGCTCCTTCCAACCAATGTATTACACGGTGATCTGCTCATACCTAGTAACAAGGCTTCCAAAATGAATGTGTAACACATTAACCTTATCATGTGAAACTATTCCACCTCATAACTACTATTGCAGTAGTTATGACCCCAACGTGGAATGACAATATTCCATAAACTGTCCGCGAGCACCCATCCATTTGGCAAGCGGCCCCTCAGTTATTACAGTGAGTCGTCCATTTGATACCCTAGACTGCTAGCTCATCATCAAACCATCTGACAAGCCAGTTGTCTATCTGTCTGTCTTGTCCGGTACAGCACTGATGAGTATTCCAGTATCTAGATATATGACAGTGACATTGCTAAGTAGATTTAGGTCTTGCAGAAAAGACAAGAAGCGCCATCTGACTGTAAAACAATCATTTACAATTTGTTAATATACATTTTTATGAGCCTGAAAAAAAAGCCAAAAATTGGATCTTTAACTTTTAAACTTTTCTAGTATAATGTTTATTTACCGATACCTGTATGACTGATAATGTATCCCAATATATCCCTACATAAAAACAACAGAACTTCACATCACATTAGGCACGTTTCTTTTGTTCTGCTAAAGATGTGCCACATTAACAACTGTACATATTGTGCTCATGTTAACAAAAATAGTGAGAAGCAAAGGTAACTAATAGTATTAATCTATCCTACTAACCGTTAACAGTTAAGCTGTTAATAATATTCATCCCTAGTCTCCAGCCAACCCGCGATGTTAAGTTATTGCCACAATGACAGCATGCGCTACAACTCAATTATAATCATTATCATTTTGAACAAGGTCAGAGGTCAAGCGGGAATTAAACTTGCTGAGCACTAATGCACTTTAATTACTGCAGCACACCTGCTCACAATTCATTAGCCCGCCGGCCCGCTCAGGACGATGCACATGCATTAGTTAAATACAATCACACACGCGACACATCCACGTATGCCAACACGGCAAAACAATCAGGCTCCCACTGAGCAAATTCAAAATCAACTGCTAAGAAGAAAAAAACAACAGGAACATGGTAATAAGGGCCACGGATTCACGGACAAACGACTTGCGAGCATACACTTCGTAGTTAAAAGTGCTGTTGACTGTCATTTGTGAGTTATTGCTAAGGCAATGGAGGAACCCGGTGCCAGGGAGGTAGAGCATCATGGGTTGTGTTCTTGAAAACAATTAGTTGAACACTATGAACTAACAATAGAAACTCCTCTTTCTCTCTCACACACTCTCACACACTCTCACACACTCTCACACACTCTCACACACTCTCACACACACACACACACGTTTCTAGTGTTATTGGAAAGGGACCATCGAGGTTAAGCTTGCTAACTCCCACTTCTTTTCGCTGAAAGGACCCCATGTTTTCTGACCCTTCCCAGGGGAGACATAATTGTATTAGGTGGTGCAATTATATTGGCGTTTATGTCCACCGCTGGTACATTTAACCTAATTGAAGCTCTTCCATTGGGCACCCAAACAGTTTCTTAGACAGGCACATCTAAAAGCACTACAATACTGGGCCATCAGCTGAAGCACCAAACAAAAGCATAGTGCTTTTTCTTTACCTCTTTTTTTCAATCTTTGCCAAAACTACACCATTGCAACCATGTCAGGATTCTTATGTTAATGAATGATACAATGCTTGAACTAAAAAAATTCCACTCTATCGATCAACAGCATTTTGAAAAAGACCCTTTGCACAAATGCCTCCCATACACTTTTTTCTTGAAAGCCCGCTTTTGACATATTCATCTAAATGAATAATCTTCAATTATTAGCGTCTACTGAATTTTATGTATTACTGTACTTCAAATTTTTTGGTCAAAACTTTATAGAAGATTTGCCATGCTCTCATGCAAGTTGACATTAAGAACCATTTAAATTAGTTTCAGTGTCTTTCATAGGCTCTACAGTATGCTTCAGTTTCTTAGCTATAAAAAAACGAAATTTGCTATTCTGTCCTCGAAATTGATATTGAGAACTTGTTCGTGTTTATTTTCCGACAACGTGTATTTAAGACGAAATGAGATGATCCGTTATAACTTGTGCACCATGGCCGTCGCACACACCATGAACACAACCACATTTAATCCTTGACTTTGAAGTTAAGACTTTCTTCACAAACACCTCATTATGAATGGAGACTTAAAAGAGGCAGTGGCCACCGGACGAGAACCACAAGCTAGCACCGCGCGTCATGTCTACAACGTGTGTCGGAAGGCGTACTCAATCAGTTTACTCCCGACGCAGGATGGGCTGTATTCTGCCGAAAGGAAACAGACCTGCACATTTCTGCGCGCATCATTGATGTCCGGCTGCGTCGCTTTTACAAGCATTAGTAAGTTGCAGATCCGTTTTGTAAGTGAATATACGAACAAAAATGATCAATGTTAAACTTAAACTAGACATTTATACTGGGGCACGACGGAGTGCGGCTCCATAACACCAGTAGCCGCTGCTACTGAAAAAACATATCACCGTTATCGAAATTGATTCTATTGCAATAGATATTGTTATCGAAATATTGTCCAGCCCTACCTCTGGGCACATCGGTTTCAAATTTGGTCCATCCTATCTGCTACTAAAAATACCCCCACCATGACTGCTGCATTGAGAAAAGGAAAAATGCCACCTTCAAGGGTCTTTTTTTCATCAAATGAAGGGAAATGGAACAATAAGTCCTGCTCTGCCCCAAAATGTTTATTGTGATGGCAGAACAAAAAGGTATTTTAGGGTCAGGAAGAGACATGAGTCTCGCATCAAACTAGAGATTCCTTTTCCTCAACTTCCTGCTGAATCACCACAGGAGGTCTCCATTGAGAGGGAAAAATCAATACAAGCTTTACTGGAAACATCACTGCAGATTACAGGGAACATTGTTGCCTTTTTATAGTAATGGGTCACAAAGGTTGAGTAGCCATTTAACAACTACTATATACATATACAACACCGTATTTCAAACATACTTCGCGCTATCATCTGTACAATCCTTTCCAAAACTGAAAAAATTGCTGATCTCATCATGACAAAGTTTTGTGCTTGATATAAAAACATTAACATCGCAACGATTATGCTTAATTACTCGTGGAAGGCGGAAATCATTTTTGCAAATAAAATACGATTAATCATACAGCTCTAATATATAACATTTGTATTTATATAGGTTGAACCAAATACTCAAATCTTCACCCTCAAAACACCACCACAAGCATTTTAAAGTAAAAAAAATTGCCTGGTTTTTAAAAATATGTCTCGTGCATTCTGTTCCATTCAGTTGCGCTCGCATAGCTGCTATTTGCATTCTCCGTTTTGCATGCAAATAGCAGCTAGTCAGTCAGATAAGCCACAAACTTGCCGATATTAAAATATGTAGTTTCACACAACCCTACTTTATGAATTTGCTACGGTTCTTCCAACAAAGTTTTATGGCGAATCCTAACTAAACTATAAACGCTGCTAAATGACAAAAAATTTGAACTAATTTTAGGAGGCAAATTTACATGAACTTGTACAATCTTCTTGGCATATATAATATAGTGTGTTCTTCTTTCGCCAAAGTGATGATTACGTCGATTTAGAGGTTGATCTTTCCTACTTTTTACTAATAACCATGCAGTTTTGTACGATTCTTATTGTACGAAATTACAACCACGTAAAATAGTTACGCTTTCCTGTGAGATCAGGTTGGGTTCTTGCAGTTCCGAATTACAAAACTAATACAGTCCCACCCACAACTTTGTGGCTTTCTCGCAACCCCATTACAGACGACAACAAAAGATGGACACCGCTTACGTGAACATGTTTAGGCCTTGGGGGAGCAGCGATCTATAATCAGCCCCAGTCAGCAGCCACCTGCTCTGATGCTGAACCGGACAATTACTGCTTTCTGTTGACCGGAGATGTAGCCAGCTGTGACTGGCTAATTACACAGTCAATAGTGTAATCAGTCGTGAGGCTCTAGCACTTCTTTTCCAGGTGAGATGGGAACGAGTGGCTCCACTGAAAGACCAGTCAAGGGGGAAGGGAACTCGGAGGGCAATAGATAATTGTTTACTAAAGGCCCATGTAGCCGTCTCCTAGCAACTACCCGGCAAGCTCCCAATCAGGTGTGGCTGACGCTGCCGTTTAGCCTTGAAGTGTAGTGGTCCTCCGCTCTGACAGACGGTTACAGCTGCCGTCTCTATCGTCAACATTCTCTGCTCACCGGCGGACTCTCGTGTGGTTACTCTCTCTCTCTCCCGCTTGAGCTGTTGAGCTAGCCAATGGCACAGACATTAAACTGTAATGCAAAGCTCCATTACACAACTGCTGGGAACAGGTGAGAATCTTAACCCACTGGCTCTATTAGTCCGTGTGAAAAATTGAGCTTGGGTATCCTTACAAGCAGCCCATTTCACACAAACGCCAGTTGTAAACTCACCTAAAAAGCCTTTTCATAGACTTTCTTTCAATTCAAAAAAAAAATCTGGCATATAGGAAAAAGTAAATAAATAACCTCCGACAGGTGGCGGACTCCATCTCCAAGACTGGGAGAGGTGCTAGATATCTTTTTACAATACGCGATGAGGTTACACACTAGTCGCACATCAAACAGATGACCGGATGCAGGAAGAGATTCCTCCGGCAATTTCATTAGCTTCCACGGGACACTCAACTACAGCAAATACAGCACAGCATTAGAAATTCAAACTCAATCCCAGGCTTACAAAGGGCACACCGATCCTTCAGGTCGACAGCCACAAATCACATGAGTAAGTTATGGACGCGTCGAGGTGGGATTTGAGGCAGTGGGGCGGAAGAGAGAGCAGGTGGACCATTTAAGCTGGCTTTGATAAAACCGACCCAAGAGGGTCAGTGTGATAGCACGTTATACATTAACTTAAACGGTTGTGTGTTGTACGTGTGTTTGTGTGGGTGCCGGGGGGGTTGTGAAGGAAAGGTGTTTAATTGCTATAGGAGGGCTGGTTATGGGGTGTGCCATTAAACGCAGGTGAGTGAGCCGCAGCTGACACTGGGCTGCAATCCAAAACTGACAGTCAATACTATGCCAAATCTTTTTGTTGTTGTTGTTTGTGAGTGTTACACTGAGGTGCATTAAACAATGCTGCGATGCGCAACCTGATGTCAGCATCGGCAATGTGGTGGTGTGTTTGGAGAAACGTGATAATTGTTTCGGATATTAAAACAACTAGTATGCAGCAGGGCCGATGTTAGGGGTGGGCTAAGGGGGCTGAAGCCCCAAAAGTTTTCAGTAAAGCCCTGCATGTTTTTAATACCATGCCATGTATAAATAACTTGGGGGATGTTTACATTTTGCGCCTTTTGCATGCGTAATTTTGCCATTTTAAATGTAGTCGCGCTGCAAGCGCTCAAATAGAGAGCAACACGGCCGCTGTGCGGATGTGGTGTGGCACGCTCTTTATTCCTAACATTTTCAGATGCGAAATGTGTATTTTGACACATTTGTGGATGTCTATGGGCTAAGCCCTGGATCTTTAGTCACCCTAGAGCCGCCCCTGGTATGCACAACGACTACAAGAAATCAGTGTATTAAACGAGGACTGGGACACCTAAAAATAACAGTAGAATAAAAAATAAACAGGGAGCCCATAAGTGCGGGTTAACATAAAAATGTGTTGCAGACAACAAATGCTAAACGCAGATGTTAAACAAGCTGGGTTGATATTTTCGCGTGCGCTCGTGCATTTAGGTCTACAGTTCGCAAATGTGAGGTGATAGCACAGACAATTGATCTGCAATTGATGTGGTGTGGCACGCTCTTTATTCCTAACATTTTCAGATGCGAAATGTGTATTTTGACACACTTGTGGATGTTTATGGGCTAAGCCCTGTTTGTTTAGTCACCCTAGAGCCGCCCCTGGTATGCACAACGACTACAAGAAATCAGTGTATTAACCATAGTTTCTACCAAAATCCAGTTACCCCTATATGAAAGACAACCATGGTTTAACTATAGTAGCATATTTAGGGGTTCGAGCCCATAGGGCTGAATCCCTATTGTATTTGCTAAGATTTTTATTATTTGTATTTGTAGTTGAACAATAGTAACCACAAATTTACTACAGTCTCACCACAATAACCATAATTTAATTATGGTTTTACATTTACATGTATGCATTTGGCAGATACATTTATCCATTTAAGCGACTTACATTGCATTATACTATACATTTGTTTCCGAGTATGTGCAATCGCTGCAAACCTTTGGCGTTGCTAGTGCCACCTTATTTGCAGTAAAACTATGGTAATACTACACTTTTACTGTAATAAAACCATGGTTATTGCTCTTAATATAAAACAATATAATCCTAAAAAACAATAACCACTGACATAAAAAACAAAAGTAAACACATTTACACTTTTTCGTCATAGTAACAAATCGATAGCTGTATTTTGGCAGAAACTTTGGTCACCATGATTATTTTCAATTGTAACAATCTACTGAAAAACGAACAAATAAATTAATAACCCATAAAACACGTGGAGATGTTTTCTTCTCGTGAAAGATTCACTACAAACCGAAATGAAAGCTTCCTACCCAGACAGTACTCTACGAAGGCGGCTATGATGCCTACAGTATAAAATCGTTCAGGCAGGCAGCCCACTAGGTTTAGGGATACAGCCAAAAAGCTGCAGCGACAACTGGGATGCGTGTCACCTCAAATGCACCTTTACAGCAGCCAAAATGATTTTCGGCTTCAAACA
Source organism: Oreonectes daqikongensis (assembly GCA_026939265.1). Lineage (NCBI taxonomy): Eukaryota > Metazoa > Chordata > Actinopteri > Cypriniformes > Nemacheilidae > Oreonectes > Oreonectes daqikongensis. The sequence continues at coordinate 3,759,883 of JAOTQM010000351.1, read as the reverse complement.
CACATGCCAAATGTGAGCGAACCCATAAGGCTTCTTCTTTTATTCATCACATGGCCACAAAAAGATTAAGATCCGAAGTTAAATGAACACTTCGTTAGCACACATTAGACAACACACCCACGATTTAAAAACGATCAGCACTTTCCAACCCTGTCATCACCGTAACGCTATATTCCGCTCAACACTGACAGCTCTACGCACTTGATTATTACGGCTGAGAAAAAGACGCGCACTTACCGTCCAGGCGAACTGAAAGGGGATGGTGATCTTTCCCGCATCGCTTATTCTGTTGGGGTTCTTGGCATTTCTAAAAGAGAATATATTTCCACCGAGAACTTCAGTAGATCCAGAACCAAAGGTGCATTGGCCGGTTGTGGTGACTTCGGATTGGTACTCCTTCAGGCACACTTTAAAGTAAGTATCACATTCGTCCCGCACGCAGCGCTGGTCTTGAGAGTTCCGTGTGCCGTCGCAACATTCCCCGTCCCACAACTCACCGTTTACATTTTCTACAGCAATCAGCTGCAGCTCAAAATAGCCAGAGGACTGGGACACCTAAAAATAACAGTAGAATAAAAAATAAACAGGGAGCCCATAAGTGCGGGTTAACATAAAAATGTGTTGCAGACAACAAATGCTAAACGCAGATGTTAAACAAGCTGGGCTGATATTTTCGCGTGCGCTCGTGCATTTAGGTCTACAGTTCGCAAATGTGAGGTGATAGCACAGACAATTGATCTGCAATTTTGCCTACCTGTAATGCTTAAGAAGATAAAAGGGAATTGCGTGTATTAAAAGATACTCGCGTTTTTAAAACAGAAATGACAGCAAATCGCGTTTCAAGTTAAGATTTCTCACATCTCTTGACAGTCCAATTGCACGAGCACATGTGTCTTGCAACTGACGGCTGCGTAATTCAAATATCGATCACTTTGAGCACATTTCTGCTATTGGCATAAATACTTCTCAAATCATCAGCCCACACCCATCAACTTTTGACTGGCGATCACTTCGATGACAATGAAATCAATCCGCAATACTAGAAACAATCAGCGCTCTCACCTTCGTCCATATCGTTAACAGCAGGCACGCTATCTGGAGCAAATTCCTAATCCTGATACAATTCCACATGCCTCTGATTTAAACGTTGGGAATAAAAGGGACAAAAGATGGAAACGGCCGTTGACCGGCGACAGGATCCTCCGCTCCTGACATGCAAAAATTCACTAGCGTGGTGTGTTTGCGTGGTGATGGTCCGGGCTGATACTCTCTCCCTCCGTCAGATCGCTTCACTGCAAATGATATGTTTCACGGCTACCGCAAGCCTGAGGAGATCTCGCGTGATTGTCAGCTGAATGGACCAATCACAAAGCCCCCGTCTAGACAACGCTGCTCGAGGGCGGAGTATTGCCAAAACTTACGCTATTACGCTGTGAACGGTGCAATGTTTCACCATCAATAATAAGACGCGTTCTTTAATTGCCATCAATCATTGTAACATGAATAAAACAATTGCGTTTTATCACAAGCGGGTGCTCTTACAATTAAAAATGTTGTGTTGGGTTTTATTAATGTAGCTAATCAGAAATGAACTATCCTGGGAGTTTAAACAATACGCCGTCTGTATAAAATGAAGAGCACATTCAAAATAATATTGACAATCTTAATAATTAATTATTTGACATGTTACGGAATTATTGTTTAATTGATATGTGGACGAGCACGATATACGTTGTAGTGAAGCCTGAAAGCTGTATATCTCCGCTGCAGTTTATGTGCTGGTGCGTGCTCAGCCTGCTAGTGTGATTTGACACATGTGAGAGCGCTCTCTACTGTACATTTGTGCAATAACCTGATACGAGTGCACTGTAAAACATTAAAAAACATTACTGAGCACATTCTTATAAATGACCGTACTGTAAATGTATTTAAACAAATATTTCAATTTTATTGTAAAATTTGGTTGGTAATTCAGAACCTTAGTACCTAGGTTTCTGTCTGCATTTGTATGTCTGTATTATTTGTAGCTCAGCTTGATGTTTTTGTGAGTTTGTGAGTTATTTGGTTTTAAATGAGAAAATGTCTACAGGCTGTGGTTTCCCTACAACACCCGACACCCTCTCACCCTCGCAATCGGCATGAAGGCACAACATATAAAAAATCACTGATAACTTAGGTAGCAAATGGAATATTTGACACTCTGTCATAGCTTGCTGAAAATGACTGGGAACTCAGACAAGGAAGAATAAGAAAGTGTGGGTGGGTAATAATGGATTTGTAGTGAAGGGGATGGGGGAAGGGGGAGTGGTGTACTGACGGATGAGGATGCTGGCGGCTCTGGTATAATGGTGGTGGTGGTGGGAAGAGGGCGTGTCTTGGTTGCTTCCCTCATTCATATTTCATTGCTTTTCCTTGGAGGCCTTGCATACAAACCTATAGCCGACGACGCATTGATTCATTTTAATCTTGAATCATGGCCTTGACCCACTTTAATGTCTTTCACGATTTGTTAGTTTCTCACTTCCACCCGTCACCGTGGACAGCCGTGACCGGAAGATCAGAAAATAATTAATCCCCTGCTAACAAGATAAAACCATCTGACAGCATTATGTGGAAACAGAATATTAGGACATAAAACAAACAACTTCTTTACACGCTGACAGGTTGTAAATCAATTGTGTGATTCATTTGCTTTTTGCATTGCTGCGCTCGGTTCTCTCGGCCCTATATTTGATGCATGACCTTATTACAGAAGCTTGTTTCCATAGCGATAGGCTTTCGATTTTACTGTAAAGCAAGCAGAGGAAATTAAATGTGATATAAAGAGATTTCCCAAAGGTGAGAAATAATTGATGGAAAATCAAACGTCACACAGACGTATGGCTGCTAGATGCTGTTTTCTGTGGCAGAACGTACCATCTTTATTCTTCTTTTACAGGCATGGATAATAGTTCGAATTTATCGTTTTAATACTGTACATTATGGATCAGATGTTTTGCTTAACATGCCATAGAAAAACTATTTTTGGTTCCCCAAAGCACCATTTAGTTTCTTACTTTAACGGAAATGTTCTTCAGGTTTTAAAGCTCTTTATGGAACCATTATTCTCCTGTGGCATCATAAAGCACCGTTTTTAAGATGTTTTTTTATATTTCCATAAAATCTGGAGAAAATATATATTGATATTGTTATTTTTCATCCACTCAACAACTATAATATTTTAATGGTATTGTGAATAAAGTTTTAGTACCACAGTTAGAGAATTAAAACTGTTCGATTAAAAGTAAAAAAAAAAAAATGTGATTGCACTTGTAAAACAACTTTAGATGCCTGGAGAAGTTCTAAAACATTTGATACTTACGTTTAAGCAAAAAATGCAGGAAAGTACAGGTTTATGTTTTTTCCTACCTGTCTTACAACCTGAGGCATTTTACTCTTTACAGTAACTCAAAAAATAGCCCATACAAAACCCACCTTTAAAAAAATATATACATTTTTGCAACTAAACTCATTCATGGTGATGTATATCGCCCTGCATGAGAGCTGTAAATCAATGGCCATGAAGTTTTTATGTGTTTATTTTCGCCCATGTCAAACAAACACTGTTGTCTAAACAATGTCACCATCAAGAACAAATGGGCTTCAATGGGGCATTACAGTGGAATGGCGACCAAGACAAATTCACGTCAAGAGATAATAACAGCCATATATCTAAAACAACTACTTTAAATCCTTCTCTATTTTTTTACGTATAAGCAAGAATGAGGAAATGGCATTGGTTGTCTTGAATGGAATCTCACTCTTCATGTTCTAAAAACGATGCTCACAGTAAAGCCGTTGGCCTCATTCATAAGGACGTGATAGACAACTTTAGTAGTGTAGTGTGTCACATTACATAATAAGAATGGCAGTTCCTAAACATGTCCTTATTTTCAAAAACATTAAATAACACTTTTCTCAATTATAATGCAAGATACTGTATATACCTGTAATATGTACAGATTAGATTTACTGTGTGTGTGTGTGTGTAAATAGTTTATCTGAGAGGTCACACCCCTGACAAGCTCTCTGTGACCTGTTGCATGGTAAAAGCATATTTGCAGTGATGCAGAACATGAGGGCATCCGACACCTGAAAGTGCTGTGACTCCCCAAACCCTGATCACTGATCTCAGATCAATCTTCTTATCTCAGGATACATGACTTCCTCCTCTAAACCAGAGCAATGGATACATTTTCTGCTTTTGCTAATCTTCAGTCGATAAAAACGGACTTTTTCAAAACAGTTTCTAATTCACACTGTGCAGGTTTTCTATAATACAGCAGTTATTGTTACAAATATTACACCCCAAATGAACATCATTTTTTACAGCTCTCGAAACCGGGCCAAGTGCAGGGACATGCCTGTGCCATTTATTTTATTAAGGACATAATAGGGTGTTGGGGACACATTAAGGGCAGGATTATTCAAAGGTTTTAAAGTCACACAATCATAAAAAAGCATGCATGTATCTAAAATGCAGCGTCAACCTTCACTTGAGATTTTTGGTTATGTTTGTGCCAGAGAGGACCAGGATGTCCGTCCTGTTTGTGACATCACAAACCGGCCTGTAGTGGCTAAAAATCCCATGAGAGCGGAGTATATCCAACTCTACATGCTTCGGCTGCCCAAAAACAGCTACATTGACTCATCCAGGATATCCTACAACAGTCGGAATGGTGACTCCCCTGTTTGCTTGTTTTTATTCTGGTTCATTCCAAACTCCACATCCGTCCACTGGTTCAAAGAGGGTTCACGGATTCAAAACTCGTTTGCTCGCTTTTTACTATCTCCACAGAGAAAGAAAGAAGGAAACTTTGAAGGAGCCAGCACAGCAGGGGAGTCGAGTCACTGAAGCCTCATAAATATCTACGATGTCGGCTGATAAGCAGCGAGGACCTTGTGTTCTCACAGCCACTTCTCTGCATTACTCTAAATCAAAACCCTGGATCATTCCTGTCACCCAAAAAGCGCAGAGAATGACCCCTTCACGAACTGCAATGTTCAGGACTTGTGTTCAGAAAATATTCAATATTACTATATTTTGTTGAGTAAAATCTAAACAATAAATGCTACTAAAATAGCCCAGCATTTTTTAGAATGTACCCCCATCATCACTGGCACGAAAGCAAATGAATTCATATGAATTAGGTACCTCATAGAACAATTATAAAATTTCATGAGATTGTGTTGTATACATTTAATTCTTACATATAATTGCATTTAATATTAGTGTTTAATTTGAGCAATTTCTGACATTGTTTACTCACTGCATATGACACATAATTGTACATTCAAGACTAAAAGAAACTCCTAACTAACTGGAAAATGTCATACATTTATTATAACGTCACCATCCACAAGATTCTTTCACCGAGATCGGCTCGCATCTCTCCAGCACTGCACCACCGATGAACCAAAACGACGACACCTGTTGACCAGGCTCATTTATTTTGACCATCCCAGGACACCGAGTGGCCAGCCCGATCCAGTTTCTCTGCCCCCGTGTGCTCACCGGTCCTCATTAGCATACAGATGGACAGTGTGCTGGAATCATATTGTGTGTGTCCCTCTTCTTTGTTTGCCAGTCATAACTCCAGAGGTGGGCACAATGCTCGCTGCTCTTCAAAGGGCTGGTCACACCTGGGAGTGTTCTGAGAAAGGGAGTAGGCACCCATAGCCAGCCGCACAGATGGCCTCTCGCGCTAAAGCACAATGGCCGAGCTGCATGAGGTCTGTGTGTCGGATTTCATGTAAAAAATAAGTACCCGGCGAACACCCGGATTTGGGAGCTATGACGCGTGAGATGCGTCATTACTATTTCATGATCAGCAGTGACATAGTGGAAGCATTACATTGAGCGAAATGCAGTAGGGTTGCCCTGCACACATGCATGCATTTATATATGACCTGCCCTGTATGTATGCATGTATATAGCATTTTTGATTTGCTTTTCTCATTAGTTTAAGACGAGCAAAATGAGTACTTCAGTTGGAAAACTGAATGGAAGATACAATGAAAGATGCTCGAAATCAGCCAGACAGGACTTACATCTCATTGAACAAAATCCTGAGGGGGTGTTTCATGACCTGTTGCCATCTCGTTCCCTGGCAACGAGTTCTTCTAGAAGCTCTCGTTGCGCTACAGAATTTTCGTGGAATGCTGTAGGTGGGTTGGAAGTCAAGTCACGATTCATAGAAACCCACCCCTTCCAAGAAACAATGCCTTCAGGTGTGGAACGATAACATCTGGCACCGCTGTTCAGGAACTCTCAGTGTTGAGAGCATCACGCACACCCCAATGAATGTTATATATCCCGACAGTACTTGCAGGGAGAAATCCCCAAATCTTAAGGGATACACAAGCATCTCAGTGTGGGTGATCTGTAGCCAGAGGCGGTGAAAATGGAAGCCCTTATCTGTAACACAAACCCACATGCTGATCATGAGATGCTCGAATGCTGGTGTAGTTTGAGAGAAGAAAACATTACTTACAGTATGCATGTAGCCTATATGTGAAATTCAGAGTACCTTGCCCTGAGGGCTTGAATGCACTTCACCAAAAAGTGAAAGCAAGAATCTGCTCTCAGCAGGACAGTTTGGAAAATAACGTCATGACGGAATTAAAAGAGCAGTCTGATTCACATATGCAATGACTGTCTGGTTAGAAAATGATGCTTTAAGAAACTGACCGATGGTGAAAGTTTCTATATAAATATAAAGACAACATGCAGAGTTCATGCTACAAGCTATTGAGAAAAAATAACAGACAGGTAGAGCAATCCCTCGAGTCTGGCTGTACACCGATTCTAAACATTTATTTTCCAGCTCATGTTTGCTTTACGGTAAAAATGCAATTCTTTTGACCATCTGCATACGTCACAACATCTGTGCACTTGTTTCAATCAGGCATCTCATTTTTTACACATCTCATTTCTTCTTCAGAACACAAAATCACGTTTCTCAAGATATCTTCTTTTGTTTTCCACAGAAGAAAGAATCATATACAGGTTTTGAACAACTTGGGGGTTGACCAAAATGATTTTTTAGCATTAACTATCGCTTTAATTGCTAGTATGGAAAATTAGGTGAGAATGTGATATGGGTAAATTATATTGTTGATTTGCATTCGCAAAAATGACAAAAAAGTAAATATTGTAAGAAATATTATAATATTTGAAATACAATATTATATAATATTGTACCAGCCCTGTATTGTACACTGTTAAAAATGTTTTTATTTTTACTTTAGTTTTATGAATTTGACAGATTTTTCACATATTTTTAATATATTTTAAAAATAAATTACAGAAATGTACTGCAAATTTACAAGACAGGTGTAAAAATAAAATAGAAAACATGTAATCACAAAATAATATTACGATATTTTACTGGCACCCCGTGCAGCTATATTTTTTAATATACAGTAAATGTAATATACAGTAATTTTACTGTAAATGTTCCAGAGTGAATTTCAAATGTTAACATGAAAAGGAGTTAAAAGGACATCTGTGACTTGCATACGTGGTATAACGTGTCTATGAGGTGTTACCGCTCTTGGACCCAAAACAGCAAACAACAGGTCTTAATTAATCACCTCTCTGCCTGGCGTGACAAAGCTCCCAGTGGATGTCTGGGTATTCCCCACTGAGGTACAGCTTTATCAAACCACACTCCAAATCAGCCTGCTTGCTGCCTGGCCTCTAGCTTTTCTGGCAAAAGCCACATCATTTTGCTGGCTAGCAGTCAAAATGCGCATTAAACAGAGCTGGTAGTTGACATCAAGATGGGACAAGTTCACATAACTGTACCACTAATGCATAAAGCTCATATTATCTACAGTGAATCTTATCAGCCACGCACGGTGTGCGGAGCAGGATGGGGGAGTGATGACAGATCTTGGCTTCAGGGAAATGCCGTTTCCTTCAGGGGAGGAAAAGATCAGAACCTGCACGAAATTTAGAACCTGCCGCTCAGCATGAGGTGGAACGATGACCTCATCACCTCGTCATTAAGAACATTTTGCTGGTACATTTCGCTTTCGCAGAAATGATTTATGAAGCATCGACCATTAGGAAAAACAATAACAGAATAAGATAACTTTAAGGCAGCCCATATATTGTGTAATAAGGTTTATGTCAGGAAATAGGTAAACCTTTTCCAATAAAGAAAAGTGAGAATCATTGTGCACTGAAACCGGAAGATAATGCTTAAAATGTTAAAAAAAACGTAACACTTTATAATACAAGTTCCATTCAATAAAAGTTAATGCAATAGCCAAAAATAATAGTAAAAGAATATCATTTATTTATCATAAAGTTGTCAGTTTGACAAAGTTAAAGCAGCATGTCTATCAACTATGTTTGATTACATTTATATTTAAGAATTCAGTCAAAATGTTTCTTTTCAGTTGTTTGCGCTAACTGCTAACTTTTATGCTAACTTAACATCATAGCCGCCGAAAAGTGCTCATCTAAAGCACCACTGAAACACTCGCAAAAGCTCAAATGTAAAGTTTAAAAAGATATGCATGGACCTTAATGCAAACAGAGAACTTATAAACAAAGGATATAATATCATAATTTATTCACCCTCATGTCGTTCACGTCATTTGTTCTTTCTGTGTAACACAACAGAAGATATTTTGAGAAATGTCTCGGTGGTTTTGTGTCCATACAATTGGGATACCTTCTCAATATCTTCTTTTGTGTTTTGAAGAACAAAGAAAGTCATAAATGTTTGTAATGACACAGGTTGAGTCAATGATAAAAGTAAATGATCATTAATGTCAACACGTTCAATGTAAAGCAATAATTTTAATGTTTTTTAATAAAAGTGTTGTGTCAGTATTGAAGAACAAGTCCGCACATAAACCGAGCTTTCTCCAAATTTCCGTTCACTGTTACAGGAAGCTCAACAGCCCACAATATACTAACAGGTGGACTATAATTTTGTCAAAATTATACGAAACTACACAATACATACTGACACCGATTTAAACTGCCAGCCTCAAGATAGCTACCCATCGGAAATGTTTGCGCAAAACAAAACCCAAGACAGCATTCTGCGCCTGACAAAACCAGAGCAAATTACGGGTTGGCGTAAGTTTTAAAGTAAAACTGATGCCAGGACCCTAAAAAAAAGACCAACATCTGGAATATTCAAGCCAATGAATACAGATCTACTATTCTGGTGCCAGCAGTGATAAAAACAGCACTAGAGACACGTGGCAGATAGTGGGAATCATCTAAATCTATCCCACCATCACCGTATAAAAGTCATCATTTACTCACCCTTTTGTCATTTCAAACCTGTTTGACTTTCTTTCTTGGGGAAAACACAAAAATGCTATTTTGAGTAGGTAACTGAATAGCAATGGCACCCATATTGTATGGACACAAAACCAATGCAAGTGAATGGGTGCCAGTTAACAACATTCTTCAAAATATCTTTTTTGATTCTGCAGAAGAAAGAAGGTGAGTAATGACCCATGCATTTACTTGGGTGAACTATCACTTCAATTTCTTTTAGCAAACTAATCCTCTAAAGACTTCCTATGAAACAACCTTAGCATCTTAAGAAGCTTTGTTTGCTTCTGTCTATTATATTAAACTATACCGGAAAGGCCCAAAACGGTCTCAGTACAGCCGACAAATGAGCAATTCTTTTGTATCGATTATGAATTCAGTGTACGTACAATTCACAATCCCTTTCTAGGTCATCCGAACAAAGCCGTCAGTAAATCAAGCTAAAGCGAATTCGCCGTATCTTCTCCTCTACTCTGCCCCACAGATCACGCTCATTGTGTGCCTTGTTGTAAGGCGTGCTGTTGCTATAGCAAAGTCGTGGTAGTTGCACTTAGTTACTTAATTCTATTATTTGTGACCCCCTCACCCAACCACCTGTCCCTCCTCCACAATCCTCTGGCCGAACATCCGCCAGTAAGGCTGGCTAATGATTACCAATGTGGCTAAAAAGAGCAGAGAGGAAAACAAACATTACCTTGACAACTCAACTCCTTTCAAAGCTCTTCCAGAGACGCTCTCCTCGATCCCTGGAGAAAGCCAAGATGAATTGTCCCTCATCTTAAATAAAAACATCACAGTTGTTCATGAGGGGCAAGAGATCTCGCTAAAATGGTGTGTTGTAGTTAAACATACAAATTTATCGTAACATCACTTTATAATATTAAATGTTCGATGTCGATTCATGATCGAACAATGAAACTAGAGACTCAATAATCTAAGGCTTTAAACCTTTTTATTCATTTAAACTGAATGCAGATTAATGTAATACAGATGCACATGCACTATTTCACTTCTGAAATAAATATATTTTCAAATTTCAAAAGATACATTTTTGCATATATATATTACACATTTGAAATATATATTTGCTTGAGGTGCCATAAAAAAAAATCAGTAAACAAAGGTCGTGAGATCAAAAATAAGAGATATAAAGACTTTAGTGGTTGAAACAAACACTGTAGAAATACGGAGTCGAAAAACCAAGCGTTAGTAACAGTGGCACGTGACAATAAATCAACAATAATTCATTATTTCAAAGAATCAAAGCCCTATCCTGAGATTAATGTAGAAAACACTCCAACAAGTTCAAAGTTCAGAAACATGATTTTATAAGAAGAGATTCGTAAGACGACGAGAGCATTATGATAAGATCTCAAAACAATGACATTGACTAAAACAAAACCTATGCATACTTATTTAATGTCTTATTTGCATACTTTAACAGAACTTAAAAGTTGAAAAACAAATAAAAGTTCTCCTAAACCCACTAACCACAATGATAAAGTGTATAAATCACTAGTTACCAAACTCAACCCGTTCACCTTCTCCACAACACTTACTGTATTTTGATTATGATTATATAAATGTGACCATTGTGAATTAGCATATTCACTGTATTGATAAAGTCATAACACTCGATCACAATAAAATATAGACTAGAGTACAGTCATAGGGAATGCAAGAAGATTATCCTAGAATACAGATTTTATTTAATGTGATGGTGATAAAGTTTGTATGGCAAGAACGAAACAAATACTAAAAATGTATTTGCGTATTTCAGTATCTTTCGCAAAATAGTCAAGAAATATAAAAAGAAAAATGAATTAATACCCAGTGTAGATATAAGAGAGAGAATCTGAACTGAACTACAATATGGCTCAGATGGCTTTTGCGTCCTCAGGCTGTTTCTACAAAAAATATTTTTTCATCAACATCCTTTTTGTATACAATTGAAGGCGACTCATGCTAAATGTACTCAGCTTTAATAAACTGTCTGTCTGTATATGAAGCAACTTCTTGCAGGTATCTTGGAAAATACTAAGAGTATAGACAGCTTCATTGGACGCACGCGATTTTAACTTCCGGTCTATATTTGTTGATCCGGCTGTCTAGTGGCTAATAGTATAACTATTGATATTTTATTAAATTTATATTAACATTAATTGATAGTCATATTGTATATCAATAATTGTATTAAATAAACTTATTATTGAATTTTATTGTATATAAATTGTATTAAATAAACTGTTGTCACATTCAAGTTTAGCCAAGTATCAGTTCTTCTACTGGTAACCCAAAATAATACTGACTAGACATACTTTTAACTTGCTAGCTAATGTCATTTATTTGTTATTTCTTTTGCTTGTTTCAGAAATAATCTGCAGGGACTCTATTCTTTGCAGATGTACCGGAAGTTAAGTTTGGGTCATGTGCAATAACGTTTGTTTATGTTGTTGCTTTGAAACCATCTATATCAGTTATATTTATGCGAGATGTATTCATAGTCAACCAACTACATATTTCTAAACTGGATCAATAATACAAAGGATCCTCAAGTAAGAAATTCAAGGTCTTACAATGTTTGTTTTTATGACTTTATACCAGTAACTTTTCTGAAACTATATTACCAATAAAAAATTTCATTTTTTTAAATCAGCAGGCAAACACATGCAGTCCAGAAAGAATTCTCAAAGTTGTTATTTATGTCGATTATGGTGCAGCAGCTTTAAACTTGTAGGACTAGAATGGTACTCCTACATCTATTATATGTATTTCATAAAATGTGCAAAACACACACTCAAAATATCAACTTCATGTTAAGCAGCATTAAAAAGATGAATTGTTACTAACAATCTTTTTCAGCATTGTCCCTAACCCTGAATGTCACAAAACATGGTAGCTCTGGACCTGAGATATACTGGATGCAAGAGCTTCATTAGCAAATGATTGTTTACTAGTAGTGTTTACTAGTCTAGTAGTGGCTGTCAAGTTCTCTCAGTTGGGTAGCTGCCTGTGTGTTGTCCACATATAATCATTATTAGTTACTGATTTTATACTACCTTTGCTGTTTTTCTAAAGAAACAGTTTTTCCCCCCAAAAAGGTGGGAAAATGTCTAGTGGTCTCACTTTCTGACCCCACGCACCGCTTTGTTCGTAAATGATCCGGGACGGAGATCTTCTCCCTAATCCTCCCAAAGTGAGATGGTATCAACATGGTCTTTCAAATCTTGCCCTCTCATGTTAAAGCACACTAGATCACCATTACAAAGTCTTTAAGGGCCGTGGTGTGAATTTAAAAAAGATGCATCAAATGGTTGGTTGAGATTTCAAAACAAAGCATTCAGTTACACAAAACAAACTCACAATGAGCCTCTTCAGTTCTATGGTAACCTGTTGGGATGTGTCAGCTCCCATGAAAAGTGGAAAGCACACAAATGTCGCTTATTTTTAATTCTCGTATAAGACAAAAGCCAGAACCACAACGAATAGTGTAAGAAACTGAAAAAATAAACACTGTTAGTGAACACGATATATAAAAAATGTTATTACACATTAGTGGAGATCTTGTACTTCGGTGACATGTTGTTGTGGAACCAGATGAAGCTAAAAATGACGCCCATTGTTTTCGGGATGCTCTCGTCGAAGGCGAAGGTCATCGCTTCGTGAAGCGGGACTTTGACCACCTCGATCAGTTCTCCCTCCTGGGGTTTACCTCCTCCCTCTCCTACACGATTCTCATCGGACACCTCAGCGTAAAACATGGTCTGCTTGGATCCGGTCACACCAACACCTGACCTGTGGGGGAGGGACACAGAAGCGTTTCAGGCCACTCCATTATTAGACATTAAGCAATAAGAGCAGTGTGAATTGCATAATCTGCAAACACATTTAAAATGCCTGAAGGTATGGAGATAGACATCTCGTACTTTAAACAACATACAGTAGCAGCATCTGCTAGGTACCGCTGTGACTGAGGCGTCACCTCACCTGAGACCCCGTCATGGAGATATCACCATGGAGATCTCCCTGACGGCCATAACGCATTACAGAGATGAGAAGCTTCCATCAGCCCCTTGTCTCTCTAGTATGTTGTAATCGAACTGTTCCGAACCGATTTCTGAAATGAGCTCATAAAATATGGAAGAATGACAAGGCCCTAATGCACGCTCAACATCAAAGTGATAGATGATGGCCCGAGGAGGCAAAAATAAAACAAGCCATGACAATTAGTTTCTAGAATGAGTGTAAACTAACCACAGCTGAATTTTTAAGAGATTGTCTGTCACCAATGAAGAATGAGATCTATACTGGCACTCACTCATGAGAGAGAAGACAAGATGGGTGGCATATGAAGAAAAACTATAGTCCTTCAATAAGAATTTCAATTAAAGTTTTGGATGGATGACATTTTTTTTTAAAACACTGAAAGATAAATTATTGTATTTTTAAGGGAGGTTTTCATTGGCAACTTGGCAAAAATGCAACTCTGGTACTTGTTTACTTCATTTACTTGTAAGAAAGGCATGTATTGCACACTAGCACACAAACTCTTGTTTTAAGATGTGTTTGGATCTGTTGTATAGTGAGCTAGCGGCATCAACAAGATTATTTTCTTCACCATCAATCCCAGAATGCACTGCATGAACCCATCCACATAGCAACAATAAAGTTTACTCCTGATAGCACATCAACACAAAGCACAAAAGAGTGTCCTGCAGTTGTTTTTTTGCATAAAAACAAACTAGAAAATAAATTAGAACAAATTAGTTTTGCCATTTCTTGGGGTGGGGGTGTCTACAGTCGTGTCAGAATGAAGGTTATTTTTGTTTACTAAAACGTTTCTGTTTATTTCAAATAAAATCAAATATTATCATCATTATTGGAAATACTTTAACTTAACTAAAAAATGTAATAAAATTACATAAGTTTGAGGCACTAAAATTACAATAATAAACAAAAACTGCAATAAAACCAAAATAAAACTGTTTCATCAGACACACGCTCCTGGCCCGAAGTTGACTTCCCTTCTGTGTTTGTTATTCGGCTAGTGGCTAAAAATATTGGTAACACTTTTTAATACTGTTTCATACTTTATGGGTAGTTATGCAGAAACTAATGTAGAACTAATGAATAGTGCTGCATTAACACTGCAGTCACTACTCATAACTCCTAATGAAAAAAGATGAATTAATCAGTACGTAACAGCATCCTGATGTTTAAGGTAAATAACAATTAGTTACTTATTACTTATTTAATAGTCATTAATAAATACTAAAAGCTTTATGTCTCCTGAAGAACTACAATAACTAAGACTCATTTAAAATAACTATCCATTAACTACTCATTAACAGTTGCTGAAAATAAGTATGCCAATTAACTGATTATATATCGGATTGATTACTTGATTTCTATTAATGATACAATTTGAACACATTTTGTTTACCTTTAGTAAACTTCTGCCTGGTTTCACAGACAAGTAAAAGTTAAATAAAAAGGCCATTCCCTCTGCATTCCTCTGTGTCGCACCCAGCCCATAAAAGCAGCAGGTGCAGCATGAGGTCCACAGGTGTGTGTGTGGCACATGGCACAGGTGTTTCCTGCTGTGCATTTGGGAGGAAGGTGGGTTGTGACTCCATGTTGTATTAGGTATGGATGTGATCCAGGTCACAAGCAACAGCAATAAGCAGATGTTGCATGCTCTCAGACAGACTCCGGCAGGTGTGAGATGCCAGGGGTTTACGACAGCCTCTTCACTTCAGACTGATAAGAGCATAATGCGGAACTGGTTCTTTCTTTACAGATGAGATTGGGACACAATTTACACCCTGAATACTTTATCTGAGGCTTTAGGGCTAGTAATGACGGAGGATTACTGCAAGGGTTAAATAAACCGCTATAAACCTCATTATCAGTTTGTTATCAGTGACAAAATGCATGTGTTATTATTAGCCACTTTCACACATAAACCTGTTAAATGCTTTCATGTTATTCACACATGAAGCATGCTATATACACTTTGCAACCACTAAAATAGCACTGAAACTTTCTTTTACATGCTGGGATTTCAACAAATTTAAAAATGTTATATTTAATGAAGTGTTTAAACAAGAGATGCACCGATATAAGAGATTTCACCGATGAAAATGTGTGTTCTCTGGTCTATACAGATTACAAACAGCCGATGATCAGGGCCGATATCTCCTGTCAATCAAAAAAAGGACCAGAAAATGCACAAATTTGTGCTCTTTGTATAGAAAATTGTAGGAAACATCACAAGTTTGATGTTCAATAATTATAATCATTATATAAATAAAAAAAACATTCAGAAAGTAATTTAATCATCAGTATCAATATCGGTATCGGCAGATATCACCCCGAAAAATCGGCTATCGGTATCAGTGAAGAAAAAATAAGTATTGGTGCATCTCTAGTATAAACTTACCATACAATCTTACATCTTTCTATGTATTTCTATGTAACACATGTGGCAGATGCTTTTATTCAAAACAACTTGATAGATCGGTTGGTCGATTGGTCAAACTCACACCCTTGAAATTGCTGGCACTATACAACCAAGAAAACTGTAGTTCATACTGAGACAACAAGATCTAAAATGTGACCGTACGTTTAGCTGGCCTCCCACCTGTACGACGTGATCTTTCTCAACTTGGTGATGGGCACGTCAAAGCCACACTCTTCCAGTATCTCCTGCCGGGCAATCTCCTCCAGAGAGAGGTCGGGTTTGTCCACCAAGCCCGCACATAGCTCGTAGGTGACGCCTGCTGAGGCCGGAGGTCGGTTAGGATGGCTTGACGTGTCCTCGCTTGTATCCCCTGCTTGGCCCTCTTCTGGGAGGTTGGGTTCTGTTGGTGTGGCGTCTGCGACCCCTTCTTCTGCCGGCTGCAGGGGCTTAGGTTTGCTCCGCTCCCATTCACTCATGTACACAGCTGTGGAGGGGGGTAACAAGTGTCACTCAGAGAAAGAAATATGAGGAAACATCCGAGCACATCCTGTCGCTATTTTGATTGTTGAGGTGTTAAACATACTGTAAACATACTGAGGCCTTCATAATGCACTGGGACTGATCGTGTAAGTACGAGTAAAGGTGTTTGAACAAGTTACAGGGTTTGTACTGGACTTAGCAATGAATAAGACATATACTTAAATCATTTTTAATTTGTTATCATAATGCACACAGTGGTTGCATTACAAAAAAGAATGATCTTTTCTTTTGTACATTTCTTGCATGCTTTACTTTAATACATTAATAAAATATGTAAATTACACACCATCGTAACCAGAGCTGACACGGCAAGATATTCATGACAAGCAATTTGTTTTGGATCTTTTTGTTGTCTGCATGCTATTGTACCCACAGAAAGGAATAGTTCACCCAAAACCTAAAATTCTGTCATCATTTACTCACCCTCTTGACATTTTAAACCTGTATGACTTTCTTTCTTCTGCAGAACACAATATATTATATTATAGATATTTTGAAGAATGCTGGTAACCAAAAACATTTTGGTCCCCATTGACTTCTATTGTATGAACACAAAACCAATGCAAGTCAATGGGGACCAACGGTTTTTGTTTACCATCATTCTTCAAAATATAGTTTTTTGTGTTCTGCAGAAGAAAGTCATACATGTTTGAAATGACAAGAGTCACCCTCTAAAAATGAAGACAGGATTTTTGTTTCAGGGTGAACTACTCCTTGAAGGGCATACACTAAAAATACATTTCATGTATTTCAAGAATCTTCATGGTTTTTCTTGTGGAACTCAAAAGATTTGTATTATATTTCATTCTAAACCTCCACAATCTCTTGCTTGTCAATGTTTGATGTTTAATATACATGAGATTGAGGTTCATTGAGTTTTCAGTGTTGGTGGGGCTACCCGGCACAGAACCGTTAAATATTAAAAAAAACATGCAAGTGACAAAATGTTAAGGGCCAAAAAGGCTTATTAACATGGAAGAGGACTTCTTTTCTTATTTCTTATTCTGCTTTTGCAGTGTGAATAAAAAGAAACAAGAGACAGTACTGTTTTACAATACGGTCACTTGACTGAATGCATAAGATCCCATGAATTATTTTATTAGGTTTCAGATTTCTTTCTATAAATTTGTATCCATTTTCAAAGGGTTTCCTTCCCTAATTTTCCACACTTCTAATGCCATTTCGCATACTTACTGCAGGAATGTTTACACAATAGACAAAATAGCTACTTTTTTGACCAAAATAACTGACCACTCTCGCAAATAATAGATGCATTAATTACATACTTTATACGTTTTCATTTAGCAGATGCTTTTATTCAAAGTGACAAATGAGAGAACATTTAATAATGTCAGCTCTCATACTTATTAAAGTGCAAACACTACAGTGATAATTCTCCAAGGACAACCTGAGACATACTATATGTGGGCTTGAACTACTGAACCAACCAATTTACATTCCTTGAACTATAACTATACTACACTATGCATTACCATGACCACCCGACAAATGTAATAACTCAAAGAACAATGATTCCTGAGAGAACTTGATTCTGGTGTTTCCCTGCACAAGGTCTGCCTTTATTCAAGCATTGTTTGAAGACTACAGAAGAAAAACAGGGAAGAAAAGATTAAAGATTAAGGCTTTCCTTGCATTCTGAGAGGCAGGCTGACGTCCCTGGCGAGCATGTATAGAACAATAGTGTAACAGTGTAACTAAAGCTTCAGTGAGAGTGCTGAAAAATGCTCTGCTTGCACGATGACCATCAACATGAAAAATGCACTATTATAAGAAAATGATTGTTTTTAAGTGCTGTGGACGTTGTAGCGAGCGATCTACAATGAGATCACAATATGCATTATTTCCTTGTGTTTCCTTATGTTATGTAATCTAAACACTGACCATTTTACATAGAAATAAGAACTGGGTGGAGGTGCTTTGAGACAACAAAACTAAGTCAGAAACACTTAAAAAGCAGGGCATAACTATAAGAATTTTTGTCTGGCTCATTGAGTCTACTAATTCAACATTTACTTGCTTTGGATATTTTTATTATTATTTTAGAACTATAGGCAAAGATTTTTTAAACCAGTATGTGTAAATTAAACATGTACCTATGGATCTATGAGAATACTACACTCACTCTTAAAAATAAAGGTGCATAAAAGGTTCTTCACAGCGATGCCATAAAAGTACCATTTGTGTTCCACAAAGAACCATTTAGTCAACGGTTCTTTAAATAACAATCTCTTTCTTACATTTTTTAATCTCAAGAACCTTTTTTCGTCACAAAGAACCTTTTGTAATACAGAAAGGTTCTTTGGATGTTAAAGGATCTTTATGGAACCATTTGGACAAAAAAGGTTCTTCTATAGGTGCTTTACGACCCAAACATGACGAGATGCTAAACTGTTTTCTCTAAACCGAAAATAAATCTGTTCATCAGAACAGGAGACACATAATTGTTCTAGTCTATGAATCCTGTTATTCTCAAGCAAACATTTTAACATGGTAACACCCTCTTTCTAGCACTCATAAAATGGTAACTGATATCTGTTGGGTATCAGGTGGTGGTCAGAGGACACGGTTTAAAGCACATTTAACATGAAACAAATATCGCAGCAAAATAAAGAATACAACTCCTTCTTCCTTTTAGGTAGAAATAACAGAGGGATTTGGGTGTTCCAAACCAATCTTTTATAGAGATACACACATACTTAACACTGTATGTTGGAGCTCGTGCATGTGATCACTGTAAAGTGTGTCAAGGTGTTGTCATGAATTTCATTTGTAATAGTTTGTTTAATGCTGCTGTCCTTCTGAAACCTTGTATCTCCATATTCCGTTAATTTTTAAAATAAATAAATAAAAAATAAATCATTATTATTAGTCAACCTCTATGTGTCACTGGGTTTTGCAAATATCAAACAATTGAAAATGTATAATAAAGTGCTTGTCAACTTTGACAACACACCATTTAATCATTTATAAAGTGTTTTCTCCATTTCCTGAAAAACAACACATTTTAATCTGAGGTTTCGGAAGGACATCGAATCGTGAAATGTAGAGAAGAATAAGATATTAGAACATGTGAGTGCAGAGCATTACCTGGGCGGAACTGCTTGACCAGGATGAAACAGTGTGAGGTGGTGTTGAAAATCAGTACAGAGACACTGGAGAGAGGACAGAAAAGAAAACGCATTGAGTTAGACGTTGAATTGACATTTAGAGACACCGTTCCAGTTTGATCAGTACTACAATGGAATCTTACTCTCATGTTAATCCATCCAGTCCTGCCAGAGTAACAACAAATAAAACTGATCCTACAACTGTACTCTCACTGGTCTTTCTTGAAAAGTGAACATGAACGTGTGTATGTGAGAGAGAGATTCAGGAAGCGCATGGACACCCTCACTCTATGAAGCCCCAACAATCACCCAGGATTAACACCTTGGCTGTTGTCTTGGCTTTCACTTTATCTTGGTTTGAGACTGAACCTAATGCCTTAAGAAGAGGGGAATAAATCCCTGTGTCTTAAAGATCTCTGTATAATAGGATTTATCCACTGGAGCGCCCCAGGACAGTCAGACATCAGTTGACTGAAGGCAAGCTAATCGTTCCGCGTGGCAGGCGGTCCAAGGACAGAGTGTCTCTGTCCAGCACTCTTACACTCCTACAAGGAACATCTTTTTCTCACCCTAAATAAGCAGGCATGCTCTATTTACAACTGGTATTAACATCTGTCTCAAGTGATCCGAACAGAAGTGGCCAGGCAGGACAGATTGCTTTTTCAACTGACATCACCATACGTCTCATATGGGTCTATTGTGACATTTGTTTTGGTTTTTGTAGGGTTAGTGACTTGTTTATTGAAGTGTTTATCCATTACTAAAAAAAGTTGTTTTATATCTGGCGTACAAAAGATGTTTTGTGAAGTCTTGTATACATTTTGCTACTGTAGAGGAAACATCTCGATGCATTATCATGTGCACAATAAATGCAATATAGTCACACAGCCTCTGAATGTCATTTGAGCGATTTTTCCCCATGTATATCGATATTTAGCCTTTAACACGTGTTTGGATGTTAATACCAGGTGTAATGTAGTCATAAAGTGCCAGATTTGTCAACTGACACTGCACATTCTGTAACACAATACATTGCATTGGCAACGTGAGAGTATGTGTGCGATTGTATCGATAGCAGCGGAGGGAGACTGTACTTCGAGTGGGGAAAGCGGATATGTCTGTAGAGGCAGGAAGCCCTGCCCGTCTTTCCCATGGTGAAAGCGTGCTACAGATTATCACACAGCTTGGCCATTCAATACACGCACACACAAACATTCTGTTCCAAGAAAACTAGTGAGCTGCCTACAGAGGCATCATTTTAGGCATCACAGGCGTGCTCCTGAAATGAAGGCTGTAAGTTAATAATGCTGCCTCCTAAGAGAACTCACATTTTAGCAATCTCACGAGGAGGCTATTTTGCATGAATTCGTACGATCTTATTCGTACATTTTAGTACGATTTGATTTACGGATGGTTAAAGGCCAGGTCGGGGTTAGGGGTGGGGCCAATCTGCTTGCTTTTTCGACTAATCGTACATTTTTGTACGATTTACATCGTACATATTTGCCACCGCGTAAAAGTTACAAAATCTCGTGAGATCTGGCTGCACAGTCTGTCCAAATTCACATTCCAAATATCCAACAATTCGCTAAGGAATTCGATTTGCTTTGCTGATGGTTAATGTTAGGGGTGGGGCTTCAGTTTTGCTTTTTCTACTAATCGTACGTTTTCCAATAATTCACGTCGTACAAATTCATGCGAATTACCCACCTCATGAAATAGTTAAGAATTCGGACCTGGAGACATGAACATGGAGATAAACGAAAGTACAACAATATTGTTGTATTGTAATATTAACAGCAAAACCTTTTTCTGATACATAAACAAACATTTGTTAGTGAAATCCATCAGGAGACACTATAATTGGTTTGTCTGAATCCTTATTAAGAGGGTCCTGCTCCAGTTTAAGAGCCCTTATCTGAGCACCCCTCATCTCACTTGGACTCCTCCTGTCCTCTGAACCCTTTCATCAGTAGGAAGATGCTTTCAAGGGCCATACGTGTTGTCTGTCAGTGTCTACTCTTCCCTCTTTCTTCATTGTTGATGAGCTGTGGACTACGGACTATTACAAATAGAGAATAGTTTGGGTCAACCTTTGGAAATGTCTGAAGGGTCAGCGCCTCAGCGAGCCTAGGCATGTTAGATCTCTTCACTTCTCCACCCTGAAAATACCACCAAAGTCACGCAGAATGTGTCACATGCCATTAAGCCTGCTGTCCATTATGCCCGTTCGGTTCTTGCTGCAAGATGCGATGCAATTTGAATGAAGCATAGGCCTTTGGTAAATATTCTAAAAGTCAGATGACATATTGGGTTGTATAGTGAGATTGACTAGCTAACTTTGCTTCTTTAATACATTTTAGCAGTGCTTTGTTTCAGCTTATAGTAAATTTGCATGTTTTCTTAAAAGTTGTCTCTTTAACTTACTTTAGAAGCACCGCTGCTACAGCCAAACACCTATCGACAAATGTTTGTGCTTTTTAAGGATGACACCAAACCAAGGTTATTATAACTAACTTAAACTGAACCTAAAACTATTAGAACATTTTTTGTTATTGAAATCAAATCAAATATTTACCTAAAGATTATTAAAAACATTTTTTTTAAAGAAAATGTTACCGAAGCAATAAACTGATAAAGGTTTAGGTTTAATCACTAAAACGATTAGCAAAAAATAAAAATGTTTACTAAAATTATATATATAAAAAATTATAAAATCATAATAAAACTGAAAACAAAATTATAATAATAACTCTGTACCAAACACAAAATTCACAAGTCTTATGTAATACTTTGGAATCCAACCTTGAAAATGGACATCCTCACTTTTTATTTAAACATTTCATTAAAACAGTATTTAAAAAAAAAAATGATCTAGTCGTTTAGATGTGCTTGCAGGGTAAACTGAAACTCAACCTAGAAAATTTTAAGGAGGCTTGGGAAAAGATTACACCCAATGCTAACTAAGTCTAGGCAAAAATCAAGAGGATCAACAAAATTAATAATTATTAATATTAACATGTGTGTATTTTTTTGTATATTACAGTAAAACCCATATTCTCTGATATGCTATTCTTGTTTATTTGCCAAATAAATACTAAACCAAGTTTAGTGTTTTGTAGCATACACCTCATTGATGGTTTCAATAAACCTAAGGGGGAATAGAAACAGTAAAATAGCAAGTAGCAAATGTATTGTGCAGACATGTCCACTTGACATCACTTTTGGCCACTGCTGTATATAGAAAGAACACAGACAAACACTCGTCAAGTTTCCACTAAGCTAAAGGTCCACACAAAGACACCTTCCTCCTTACCTAAAGACTAGAGCTCACAAAGAAGTGCAGCAATGGCACTAATGACTTCAACAGATGCTCCTCTTAATGGCTTTACCTTTCAACTTATAACCCCCCCCCACACACACACACAGTGCATACACACTTCACTGAAAAACAAACTCATTCATCAATACACCAAACAAAACACTGAGTCACGGTCAATTTTTTTAAATTAATAACGCCGTGTCATACTGTATGCTCAGTCTTAAAAAAAAAAAAAAAAAAAAAAAGGTTTAAGATAGGTTCTTTCTCCTTGTCAAAACATTTTTTGTCACAATCACAGCAAGCAAGTTTGCCAATGTATTCACTTGTTTTCAGTGAAGAAAGTCAAATGACTTGATGCTGCACCTCTGTCGGTTTGTGCATGTTTACAACAATGTTGTTAGAAGAAAACAGGACGTATGCTTTGTTTAATGGATCATTTTTCGACATGGTCCACATGCTCCTCAATTCTTATTATATTATTAGCCAGAACACATCAATAGCACTTCAATCTGGTTCCACCAGATTTTCATGTTGAGATTTTAATCTCCAGACAGCTTCTTCAGAAAATGTAAAGTGTCTGGTTATATTGACACATTGTCCACAGAGGTACTCGATCCACAAAGATTCAGACAAACAGCTTTAATGAACCCTGTATGAAAGGTCAGTGCAGATCTCAGGGTAGCAGCAGAAAGCACTAGAGGTACAGAGAGGCCGCTCTTAGGAGTAATGACCCAAGGATCACTCGGGTTGGGTGGGAAAAGGTAGTGTGGGAATCTGGTGAAGTTTCACTGCTTCCAACAGCATCGGGAAACATGTGGAGGTATTTTCAAACACCTTAATACAACAAAAATAGGACTTTATAAAAAGAAAGGAAATCAGACAGAGAGAGAAGAGAAGATAAAACTGAGAAAGACAGAAAGAAGTAACAAAGCTCTATACATCTGTACATGCAAAAGAAGTGAGAGGAGATTAAAATGTTCACGCAATAACAATTTCCTTTTGTCACACCATGGTGAGACATTCCAGGCCCGCAGGCTTTTATTCCTCTGAGGTTTATAGTCACCAATTGATTTACTTTCAGAACAACACAGGAGACATCTCTCTGAGAATGTGGCTGAGAATATACCTTAAAACTAAAAATGTTGTATTATGCATGCAAGGCCAGAGGTTGGCACCTGCGCACATAACTATGTTTTTGTAGTGGTACAACATAAAATCCACATTAGGATCATTTCAGTAAATTGTCACATCAGTAAACATCAGCACAGTCTATTATTAAATTTATTTACATTTATTCATTTGGCAGACGCTTTTATCCAAAGCGACTTACAAGTAGGAGAGCATAAGACATTTCGTCAACATGCTAAACAACACTGATAGTTTACAAGGCTATGTTACTAGGAGGATTAAGCTAAAGTAAGCAAGAGAGAGAATGAACAACATGAAAGAAAAAGTTGTTGCACCTATTACAAACATCTCTGATTAAGGTTTTTATAAATACCCAAACTTATCAAAAACAAGACCATGTATACAAGTAAGATAAACAAAAAATAAAGAAAAATAAAGAAATTAGAGACAGAAATTACATTTAAAATATAAATTGTTAGAGGGCTATTTGAACATGCACATTGGGTATCTTGCAAGTTACTGTAATATAAATGTTTAATAATGTTCATGGTGGCTCAACAAATAGTGTAATAAAGAATAAAGAAACAAGCTTACCTATCATGGGTTTGCATAAAGTCCCACGACTTCTTTGTTCCATTCTGTGGAAAACAAAAATCTCTGTAATAACATTAAAAACTCACATAACCAGGTTAAGAGAATAGAAAACACAGGTGTAAAACACACAACCTTGCACTTTTGAAGAATCGTAAAGATACATATGAATACAGCCACAAGACAATATAAAGGCTGGTATAGATGCTACTGTGAAAAGCAGAATGAAATTAATTCTGTTCACCACTAAAGCATTTAAAAAATTACAAAATTCAATTCTTCAAAATGAAATAAAAGTTTCAGGTTTTTAGATGTTACATGTAAAGCTTATATGACAAACCATACTAGTTCTAGTTCTCTAACATAAACGGGTGTAACTGCTAGTTGCTAGGCAACCATACATCTTACCCATCCAAATTACAACCAAATGCAATTAGCCAAAAATTGTTCATGCATGTTAAGTGTTGTGAAAAAGAAATAGTTTCAGCTGTAAATAAATAAAGTTTTTCTAATTAAAAAAATGTTGATGTTCTAAAATAAAAACATTTTGAACCCATTTAAGCATTTACTAGGTAAAAAAAAGTTCCCAAATAAAGCAATAATCTCCTTTGGGATTTAAGATAGATTTACCAATGCAACAATCACATTGAATTCACAATGTATTCATCTTAGACTTCTGCAATCTGAACCGTCAAAACACAACAGCGTTTAAAGAACAGGGAGTGTGACTCAGGAGAGGTCAGAAGTTGCGTAGACAAGGTTACACACACTGCATATACACTAGTAGTCCTTATATATAAACCTCACGAGAGCAGACATTTGAGAAAAGGATGTTTAAGATGGTTTAAGGTGATGGCAGGTGGCCTAATGTATTACCTCATGCATATTCTATATATTATACATAACATAAACGTCTTTATGTCTTACAAACAACTCACTTAAGCAGCTGAACACTCAACAATGTAACCATTTGCCCTGTTTATCAATGCTAATGTAATGTAACATACACTGTAAGAGGCTTGGCATCATGACACAATCTCTGCAGCTCTTGTTTGATAATAACCTACTGTATATGAAACTATCATTACAATGAAGCTGTATATCCAGAATATGCTTACCTTGAAACTTTTTTCTCAAACTTTGCCTCAACAGACACCAGATCATCATTGTGTGTCATGAATGTGTATAGCTTTCATAATAAGAGGGGTACGGAGTTAGTCATTTTCTTTTCATGAGCACTCTTTGTGCTTACGCCTACGATAACTATTCATTCGATACCAAAATTTAACTCGGCATTTTGAAAAAAGAAGCTTAAAGGTATCTTGGAGGTTGTTATGATACTTTGATCACATCAGTATGATACAATATGGCCCAGTTAAACCCTCAGGTACTGTTATTATCTTTATATGTTAACCTGAACCAAAAAACAACAGTCAAAGGGGTACATTTATTTAAATTGAGATTTATACATCATCCGAAAGCTGAATATATAAGTTTTATATTGTATGTATGTTGGATGTGTGGTTTTATTGGAATAAGACAATATTTGGCCGAAATACAATTATTTGAAAATATGGAATCTGAGGGTGCAAAAAAACAAAATATTGAGTCCATCAGAGACGCTGTAGCAGGCCCTTGCTAAGCAAAAACAGGTTTGTTTTAACGCTCTCTATTGGCTTACAGCTGTAATGATGTTGTGGAGAATTGATGAACCCGAAAGCTGAAATTCTAAGCTTTACATGGATACCAAACTTGAGTGGGTCATTCCCAAAGAGCGGCAGCAGCGAGTGAAGTTTGTAGGAGTGTTTCCGCCTTTTTTGGCAATTTTGCTGCATCCACTCACAAAAATAAAGTTTTAATATATTTACGGTAGTAAATTTACAAAATATCTTCATGAAACATGATCTTTACTTAATATCCTAATGATTTTCGGCATAAACGAAAAATCTATCATTTTTACCCATACAATGTATTGTTGGCTATTGCTACAAATATACCCTTGCTTGACTGGTTTTTGTGGTCCAGGGTCACATATAGATATGTAGATAAATAGATAGTGTGTGTGTATTCTACATATTACATGAAGCAAAAGAGAAATACTTTAAAATGCTAGTTTCCTGATAAAAACAGAATACAAGGCGCATAAGAGTAAGGAAAGACAGTTAAAAGATTGATGGACTGCCACCCAAATATACATTTTAAGTGCAGACAATTAAATAACCAAATTCTTTATAACACCTCTCAATGAGCAGCCATTGAGTCACTTCACAATAATGCAGCACATTTTTCCAGCTGAACAGTTTAAGCGTGACCCACCTAATCATGGTTGCAGGTCTTATCTGTTAATAAGAAGCAAGGCTCCATTAATGGAAACAGTCATCGGTTACCTGAGGCACCGCTGTAAAACGAGAGTGTGGAAAGTGAACCTGCATACCAAGCATGGTCAGCGGATCCGACGGGGTCATGTTTGCTTTGGGCAATGCCGCTTTTCGTGCTAATGACCTGTGTCTTTAGGCTCCAAAATGCGAGTGTTTTGGAGGGAAGACTAAGAAAGCGGAACACATTTTGGTCTCATTGCTGTGTATGGTGTCAGAGTTGTTCCATTAAACCAAAAGGAGCTATTAAATGCTTAAATGAATCCTTATAATCTTCATGCACTACACGAAAGAGATGCCGATGTTTATAACAGTAGGTGCTATAAAAAAGGATGATGTTTTTTCATTCTTTTAGTTTAATACAAACAAAATTGGGTAAGTAATGACAGCAAAAAATGACAGCAAAGACAATAAGGGGGTCATTTAAAGTCATAATAAAATCAATATTTGACAAACTTTAGCATTTTTCACTCTTAATAACTGCAGAACAGACGCAAGGTCATAAAAATAGTTTGGTCACGGAAGAGGTGTGTGCTGGCTCCTCATTTAATCTTTTCAAGCATCAAAGGATCAAAAGTGATGCAAACATATTTGTGTAGGTGTAAAATTCTTCATTTTTCCCTGCAGGGCAGGGATAAAAAGTGCCTTTTCAAGTGTATTCTTGATGCATACTGGAGGCACAAGTGTTAAGAAGAGCGGGCAAACTGTATCATGTTGAAATGGGCACTTCTGGAAAAAAGTTAGGGTTTGGTAAAAGACTATAAGTAAAAGACTAAAACAATAAAGTAGGTCATTATAAACATTATTTACAATACATACAAACATATTAAGAAATTTTGCATGTTTTTCTGAGCAGTTCTCAGGAATCACTTGACAATGATCTTATGTCATGATGCCAGGAAAAAGATGAAGCTGGGAGGCATGAATATTTACATTCCATGTATGCAGTCCTAATCTGAACTCCAGTATTAACTTCCCACCATCACTGCCATAGCAACTTACGAGAGCACAGAAAGGGAAAGGCCATGCAAGTTCAAACACAACAGACGTGCAAGGATGACAAAGTGAAAGTACTTAAAACCAAGCACAAAAGAAAAATACAAGTTGGGTTTTTTTTTTAAGTATAAAAAAGTTAAAAACGTGCATTAGCACAATTGTTATAATTGTCAATTATCATCACAAGCTGGACACTAATAAGGTTCAAGGCCTGTTTCACACATCACCCACGTCATGTGTTTATTTCCATGCCCATATTAACAGGTTATAGCATTCACACTGCATGTGTGAGATTCTACTGTATGTCCCAGAAGCAACACTCGAAGTACAGTTTTACCGCCAAGCCTATTTTTGCTCTGCGCCATGCTGGAGCTGGACTCAAGTTTAAACCACACTATAAACATTTTTATCAACACAACTGCAATATAGGCTTTAAAGGTGCAACTTTTGACCGAAATGCAATATAATATATATAACTATGTCTTCAGAGGTGTATAAAGACCTAACAAAAAAAGCGTTATGTTTTTATTACCTTAGAATGTGTTATTTCTATCTACATACACCACAGATTCCCTTACATGAAGTTCGTCATGTTGTTTCTCTAGGCAGACACGTTTCGAAAAAACTTTCGTCTCCTTCAGCAAAGCGAAAACGTGACGACATCTTTGTCCTGTGTCAGCCACCGTAGTGCTCCGAAAGGGAATGGGAGCGGTGATGTGAGCCATTGGTTGCATTTTACAATTCATTACATTTTACAATTCCTTTACAATTCAATACAATTTTTGAGAAAGAAAAGGTTCCTTTAAGTTCTTTGGGGAACCTAACATGGTTCTTCTATGTCTTCAACGCAAAGAACACACCTTTATTTTTAAGAGTACAGGAAAAATGCTGTCTGTGTGAAAGCAAGACCTGAGCCTGCTATTGCAGCTACACTCACAATGCAGGTAATAAATGTGTAAGGATTTTAGTTTTTCATATTGCAGTTCTGCAGCATATTTCAAATCGCATAGTCAGCAAAAAGCATCATCTCCCACAGCTTCATAAGAGAAAATGATGTTTCTGCAGGATAAAAATGTATTTGTACATTCTGTAAAATCCTCTTGAGAAGGTTCTTTACTACTTCAAGTGTACTAGAGGTAGACAAACTCATCCAGGTTAACCTTAAAGCAAGCTCACACTTCAGGACGTTAATCATTTTTGTCCTCTGTCATCATATTGTCTTATCAGCATGCATAATTTATCACATACTGTAATATCAACAAGGTGCATAAAATACAAGACCTTGATGAAGAGGCAGTCCAGACCAACAGCTAATAAACCGTTTCTCACATAAATTCAACTTGATGGACTTATTTGTGTTTATACTGTACCATCTGCACTGTGACTTGAGGTATTAGTTGCACATTGTTGTCACATGGTGATATTAAACAGGTTTAAAAATACTGCAGCGTCTATGACTGCACAAGGCTCAAACATTGTCAACCGGTTTTGTCACAAACCCTGGAAATCTGTCTATGGCCCAAAATGTCATGGAGCTTGCCTTTAACCTACTTGTTAACCTACTAGTTGTGTATCCTACAAACAAAAGCAGGTTGTGTAGATTTTGTAGAAATAGTCTAAGAAGGCATTTAAGCCAGCCTATTCACGTTTTTATTTAGCTGTTTCAAGTCCAACTGGTACAGCATGTTGACTATGGCACATAATGATCTTGTTTATACAGGAGCATGCCACCACACTGCATACTATTAACTGCACTGCGATGGTTCATCAATTTTGCACCTAAGATTTGCAGGTTGAATAAACAGCATTTATCTCCACTAAGTCTTCACACACCATTAGAGACATGCTAATGTACAATATAAGATAATTATTGAAAAAATATAGTATGAAGAATAAGCATAGGGCCTTTAGAATGAGGTCTATAATGTAGTGCCTAAATTTGCATGTACAGATTAACACTGTGCCCACACCACACATTTTTGATTGGTTAAATAACATGCAAGTCGGCATCTTCATTTGACTTAATTTATGCAAGAATGGAATAATTTTTTTCGTAAATATATTTTTTACAAAACAGATAAATTAGTTTAGAATTTTTTTGTTTATTCTTCCATCTGGTTTTGCAAATCTTTAAAACACTGACTATGAGTCATGCTCTTGCAAACCATCTTATCAAAACGGAGAAAGTAAAATGATGAGGTCTAAATCCTGTAGAACCAGAAAGAGCTGTACCTCAAAAACTGTTGTGACTGTTAAAGCACACGCACAGGTTTCCATGTTGTATGGGGACATTTCATAGACTTCCATTGATTTTATATCAGTCTTATGATATATTCTATTCCCTATCCCTAAACATAACCCTCACTCAAACCTTTCTGCATTTTTTACATTTTCAATAAATATCATTCTGTATGATTTATAAGCTGTTTTCCTCACGGGGGCCTAAAAAATGTCAAGAAATTCTGGTTTAATTGACCTTTCAGGTTTTGCCTCATAGGAGAACTGTGTTACAAGTTTTGTTGCACCTTTTGGTTATCGTGGTTATGGATCTTGTTATCTTTGGTCATAGTACAGGGAAGTACATACATTGTAACATACAGTCTCCAATGCCAAGTCAACATCCCTTCCGGTTGTGGCCAGAATTAAAATCAACAATCATCTGGTTCCAAGTGTAGAGCCCTAACCCATTTTATTAAACTCCTGTTTCAAGATTCTCCGTATTTTACTATTCACTGCTTAGAGTTGTACAGTATTTGGAGGTTTGCTAGGATAAGGATATTTTAACAATAAAAAAACTGCAGAAGTATTAGAAAATATCCAAATCACATCTTACCTTACAACTGTAAACTTCCAATAATAAAGTATAACTTAGGTGATCGGGTTGATTTTATGCTACGGATGGCAGCTTTAAGAAATACCATATAAACAAACATCAATAAACATACAACCCTTATTTACTTATGTTTATTTATGCAAACGTATGTTCTATCACCTCCAGAAACCCTGTTGGGGTTCTATCTGCTTTTATGGCCCTGAGTGGTTTGCCCCTTAAGGGCTATTCTATATGGCCGAGTGTGTGCCGGGTCCCTATCCAACCACACAGATGGTGGGGTTGCCTCATTATCAGGGCCACTCTCTAGGTCAACAAGAAAAGCCTTTTGGGACCCTGGGAATCACGAGCGACATGGATTACATCACAGATTACAGGGAGTGCAAGAAGATTCAGGGCCTTCAAATTATTGTGCCCCCTTGGTCTTACTTGCAATAAAGGCTTATGAATGAAAAGGGACGGAGCAACAGGCCTTGTTCTTTTGCATGCTTAAAGTCTAATTATCATCAGCTTTCAGTTTATATTGCCGTGACCCCGACAGCTGCTGAGAATTCAATTGCAGTCACGCTGCCATTTACAATCAAGGCCTTTAATTCCCACTATGTGCCGTTTGACTTCCCAAGATTTAAAACCCTAATCACACACCATTCCCGACAGGCTATCATGTGCCGGGCCCTACTGATATTTATAGCAAGGTGCTCTCTGAGTTTTTATAGGATGTATTTGTGTTCATTACAAGGGATGATAAAGAAAGCTATCAATTACATTATTGCTTATAGACAGTTTCAGTGGCAACAACAGAAACAAACATTATGTAAATTATAAATCATTAATATAAACTTACCGTTGTGAATCAGGGTTAGATAAGACGATCGTTTTGAACACTGATCTGTCTATGTATTTACTTAATAATTAATTTATGATTATTTTTACCCAAATATTATCGCCGATTGCCGCTTTAAAGAGTACATAGCTTGTGATTTTTAAGAGCCTACTTTGGTTTATTGAGTGTCCAACAACAGGTTTATGTACATACATGCTGTAAAAACACTATTATTTCATAATAATAAGCCGTTTTTATTACCTTACTTCTTGACTGACTCTCAAATGATTTGTTCCATGATTCATCTGTCTAATCTCCGCCTTTCTGCTAGCCTAGTCTGCTGTGATTGGTCAGATGGCCTAGTCTGCTGCGATTGGTCAGATGGCCTAGTCTGCTGCGATTGGTCAGATGGCCTAGTCTGCTGCGATTGGTCAGATGGCCTAGTCTGCTGCGATTGGTCAGATGGCCTAGTCTGCTGCGATTGGTCAGATGGCCTAGTCTGCTGCGATTGGTCAGATGGCCTAGTCTGCTGCGATTGGTCAGATGGCCTAGTCTGCTGCGATTGGTCAGATGGCCTAGTCTGCTGTGATTGGTTTAGTGCGTGCAGGGACTATTTCTAGTGACGTAGATACACGGAGGTTAGAGAATCGGGTCATGACTCGTTTGCGTGATTCAGAGTCGACTCCCTTTTCTCCAAGCCAGTAACGGCAGACTGCTTACTTTCAAACACGGCAACATTACACACGGCATGAAATGTAATTTTGATGATCTTGTGGAATGTACTCTTTAACATACAGTAAATTATTTATATAAATTAATATTAATTAGGGCTGCACGATTAATCGGAAAGAAACCGCACGCAATTTGCCGGTTGGCTGCGACTTTTTATGCACAGCTTAAACTGTTCTGTCAGTGCTAAAAATGACAGAATTTTTTAACAATCACACCGCCGCCCCATCTCAACTTAGGTACAAAGGTTAATTGAGTCCTCAACCATACCCCAACAATAACAATCTGGATCTCTAAGGTAAACACTAAAACGTTGTTACATTGAAAAGCAACCACATGTACTGAACCCACCAACCACCAAAACAACCCAAAATTTCTGTGAAAACATCGTAACCCCACCTTTGACAAGAACACATGCTGATTCTCCACAATTCATGGGGACAACCAACAACGACAACAAAGATAACACAAGTGTCAATACAAGCGTACAGTAAATATATGGGTGGTTTTCTATAGATGCGTTCAAAGCAACAACATAAACAAACGTTACTGCGCATGCACGCTTTTGTGGCCCAAACTTAACTTCCATTACACATCCGCAAAGAATAGAGTTTCTGCAGATTATTTCTGATAACAAGCAAAATAAATACTAAGTACAAGTAAATGGCATGTATGTCTAGTCAGTATTATTTTGGGTTACCACCAGCAGAAGAACCGTCACTTGGCTAAAATTAAATGCGACAAATTTACAAAATCCATTCAACAAATTGTTTACTTAATACAGTTATTATACAATAAAAGATTAATATAAATTAAATAAAGTATAAATAGTATTATTAGCCACTAGCCAGACCGAGAAACAAACAGACTGGTAGTTAATTGCGTCCGATGAAACCATAACTTCAAACATTTTATTAAAACCATTTGTCTTTTTTGCAAGTGGTACACATAACCTTTAAAACTGTACCTCTAGATTTCTACACCCATTGCTTGCATGGTAAATCATCATTTACCTTTTAAAATGTAAACATGTAAAAGCCAGGCAGACATGTCAGACACTTTCCCTCGATTGAAAAGGCTTTGTGTTGCTGCTTCTCATTCCTGCTCATGCGCTTCAGAGCACAGGGTGAGGATGAAAGAGCTAAAGAACAGAGGGAGCTCAACCTCTGTGTCTCCATCTGCTATCTCCACTCCCTGCACCCCTCATCGGCCTCACTCTCCTTCTGCTCCTGCAACCCACAGGTGTGAGTTTACCTCCCCAAATTACCCCCTCATGTACCCCCGCCCCCTTTGGGTCTCATGCTGGGCTTAAGTAGTGCCAGTGAGCCTCAGGCTACAAGTTCCTGCTGCCTTTACAGAAACTGCCTACTGTTCAGGAGCCAAATAAAGGACCTCAATTACACAGTCAGTTGATGGATGGCACAACAAACTTGTCTAGTTCTTATGATATGGCCGTGTAATACATCACAGGCTCTATTTAGATGGCATTTTATTTCTTACAACTCTGCATTCCCTAGGGAAAAGGCATACATCAAAAAACATTACCAGTTAACGCGACAGCACTGCTTTATAATCTTTACAGTTTAAATGATTTATGAACTTTTCAAAGCTCCATACAATCATTGTTCCTACGAACAATCCACAATCTCACAGGAAAATGATCTACAGGACACAAATACAATGCCGTGTATGGCGGCTGAAAACCTCCCGCAACAAGATTGAGGTTATGCCTTGCAGTGGGAAAATGGTTTCGGGTGCAGTCGATTCTATGATTCTCACCATACGAAACCAACATTTGTAAGAGAGGATATCAGTGGTTTTGAAGGGCCACACAAGCTTCTTGGGAAAGTGACAGTGTTCTCATCATTTGTTTTGTGGGATTAAAAACAGTTGATAAGGAAAAGGCTACACTGTGGCACACTTATCAAGATGACAGGCCAGGCTGACAAAGACTATGGGCTCAAGAGCCTTTCTTTTTCATCTTTTGAGTGTCTCTGTAAAGCTGTCTGAAGAGAGGTGGTCTAAACCAAGGGTTTGCGGCTTTCATGGGAAGCGCACATTGGCTGCTCTCACCTTTTTCTTGCTCATTGGACTCCAATGCATTCATTACCGCTCTTCTCTCTCTCTCGCACATCTGCCTCACGTAAATCCCATTTCCTGTGTCTATTGAGCGCGCCCAGTGGCCTGGTGCTGGGGCGATGGCCGCCACACGTTTCCCATGGCCTCCTCGCCCTTCTGCTCACTCCAGCGTCCCTGCCCCTATTGTTCCTCATCTGTTCTTCCCCACCCAGTGCACACTGTTGTCTGCCCACCAACCCCTGCTTTAATCCAACACCCCTCCTCTCCCCAATACACTCTCCTTTGATACCCCCTTTCCATAGCCAAGACCCCTGCTGCTAAAGCAGTAGCTTGGCAGCTGGAGCAGTTGACCGTGTTGGCTCAGCTGCTGGTTCACGAGACCCGAGTGATCCGAGAACAACACCGGGAACCAGCTCAGGCTAATTTTCATTATCCAACCACTCTACTAATTAATTAAGGCTTAATCCACTGGAGACCCCCAATGAGAGAGCATGACGGTTACTGTACCCGAGGCCTACCATACCTACCGTAACAGACAGTCAATGCAAAGGGCATTGGAAATAGGTTTGACACGTTTATTATTATTGTCAAACCAAATACGATCAAATTAAAAAGAAAATTCATGCATGTACAGTTCATATGATTAGCAGGTAAAGAAAGGGTCAATATCATGTCCACACAAACATGTCTCTATTGGTGCAACAAATCCAACATTTAATCCATCATACAATGCAAATGTGGATAAAGGCATCAACTTGACAACAATTTCTTGCAATGGAGACATATGCAAAAGTAATAGAATAGTTCGCCCAAAGATGAAAATTCTTCATGTCCTCATGTCATTCCAAACCTGTATGACTTTCTTTCTTCTGTAGAAGAATGCTGGTGTCCAAACATGGAATAGGACCCATAGGATCTCCATTGTATGGACACAAAACCACAGACATTTCTTCAAAATATCTTCTGTTGGGTTCCATGGATGTAAGTGTTGCATACAAGTTTTGAACATGGGGGTAATTTTTTGGGTGAACTATCTTATTAAGTGTGCCATGTTTTGTGTCATCAGACCAGACTGTGGTGGTGAATCTATAGAAGGGGTGGTGCCTAGGTTAGAGGTGTATTGGGTGGCAGTATTTGATGACAAAATGGATTGGCAGTAGCCATCTACAGCTTCACAGTCCCGTCAGGACTGTGTGGGTGGCAGAGTGCTGTGACTCAGTGATGCGGCTGTGGCTGAAAAATCTGATTTCTTTCAGGGAGGCAAAGCTTGAAGGTGTGGGTGCACAGATTCCACTTACCTTCTTTTTACCTGGCAAAGTGTCTGGTGTTTTTTTACCTGCACTTAACAGCTCCACTTTTAAGCATTTAAGACCTCTTATTATTATCATATGGGAAAAGTGGCGCCAAATTATTCTTTTCAACGAGCCTCAACATAATTTTAACAACAAATTGTAAGTTATTATCACAATCTATATCTAGCAACCAACCTGTTTAAACACATTTGGACTTGTGTAGTATTCCTAACACAAAGGAAGAAATATTTAAATGGCTCACATTTCTATGACCTAAAACAGCATCAATTTCATACAACTTAAGAAGTTAATCATCGCTTAAAATTCTATCACAAAAAAACGACTCTGGCAACATCAGAAAATCTTTATTCCACTTTAGGGATCATATTAAAATGTTATAACTAGGATTGCAAAGGGGCGAAAAATTTCCGGTAAGTTTCCAGAAACTTTCCATGGGAACTTCGTCTGGGGAATTTTGGAAATATTTCAAGTTAGAAACTTACAAAGAATTTATGGAAATTCATTAGAAATTTTGGAAATGTATTTAAATTGTATCATATAAAAACATAAATATCAACATTTTGTTTGGTCATGCAAGCTAATACAGATTTTTAGATTTTAGAGGAACTTTAATTATTTCAAACAACACTGGAATATTTTGTAATGTTAAACATATTTGACAAATTATGCAAATAAATAGAAATAGGCTAGATGAATAAATTCCCCTCAATCAGCATGCTTGCTAAAACAAACTATAACCCAGTATATACAATGCTGGTCAAAAGTTTTCATCATTCAAGCGTGCATTTTGTTTTTGTTTAAAAATACAAATAGTAAATATTAATGTTATAAAAATATTAAGCAGCACAACTGTTTCCAAAATGGATGAAATCAGCATCATGTGTCACTGAAGACTGGTGTAATGGCTGATGAAAATTCAGAATTGCATCACAGAAATACATTTTATTTTAATTAATACAGAAAACCATTGTAATTATAATATTTCACAATATTACTTTTTTGTTCTGTATTTTTGATCAAATAAATGCTGGCATGATGAGCATAAGAGACTTCCTTCAAAACCAACCTTCTGTTTAATGACAGGCTAGCAGAAAGTAGAAGAGCATCACATCTTGTGCTAGCTAGCCTTATAAATTGTCACTAGCTAAATTTAACATGATGTACATTTAATCTGATTTGGCAGGCTAGCGGCAGGCTAGCTACCGAATAAACACATTTTGGAATTTGGTAGTTACACTTTAATACTATAGATAAAATATATTTACCCAAGTAACTCAACTTAAATGCAGAACTGTGGCTTCAATATTCCTGTGGTAGTCAGAGTCTGAAAGATTTCCCACCCAAGTGATTGTTTGTGTGGGGATGGTCTTTTTTAAGTTCTTATTTGTTTTTAAAATGGTATCATTTTGTTGCACAATAGATTACACACAGCACAAGGTATGTAATATTTATGGACATATCTGACATTATTTTGTGTGCAGGATTCAAGAAATGATCTGTGTTATGTTATGGAGGAATGCAAAGTGCATGTAGGGGGTGTGGCCTCAACAGCCCTGAATTAAGCAGTGTGCTGTGTGGGCATGTGACTGAAAATTGTGAAGGGTAGAAATTCAACTGAAATTGCATTAAATATGGTTGTTTTAACCAAGATTATCCTGCAAGATTAATAAAGATCAACTATATTTTAGTTTCCTGTTATAGGGTAACCTGCAATTGTAAATTCCCTGTTTATTCCCATTAATTCCCATATATTTTCATATTTTCCCGTTAATTCCCATGGAAAGTTTCCAGCCTGGAAAATTCCCGGAATTTTGCAACCCTATAGATATAACCATGTTTTCCATTGGCCTGAGAAAATAATGATTTTGCTGTAAATCCAGGCTACATGATTAAGGTTGTTTTATCAAGGGTGTTGTGAAATGGGACACACCATGAAATCCCTTACCCATACAATAAGGTACAGCATCTGGGCAGAATGCACTGTGCATTCCATCCGTGCCCGCACAGAGCAGCGGATGTGGATGACTAAGACGCCTCAGTAGGGTAGACTTGGGATTGCTTACAAACTATAGCAAAAGGAAGTCTTACTACATTCTGAAAAATGCCCCGAGTGCAACGCACAGCTTGAGGAAAACAATCAAAGAGGAAACACCTACAGGTGCCCTGAAAGAAAAACAAAAGGATGCCAGCACAACAGAAGGAAAAATGACGTGAAGTCATTGGAACTGATGACATATTTGCAACCACTCAGCAGTTACATTGGAATAAGGGGGAAATGCCAAGACAATTATTAACCAACAAGCAAAAATGTGAAATCCTACGGCAACGTGAACTGCACATACATGCATATGACAATACACCATATATATATATATATATATATATATATATATGTTCAGTCCCTTTCAATAGTGTTAGACTAAGACAAAACGCGTTTCATTCCTCAACACAATATTGAAAGCATCATGCTGGTAATTCTGAGCCAGCTGTGCTGCTTACAAAGCATATGCTTGAGGCAAGTGGCTGCTTTCCGGTTTGTAGCTTATTAGCGTTTTAAAGCTAAAATCAAAATACACGATTTCAGCATAAGTGTCTTAAAATACGCCGTTTGATGCTACTGTATGCATATCAAGCTCATTCCGAAACATGAGACGCGATGTTGGTCGGTGAAAGCAATGACAAAATGAATGGGGGTTGGGCTGCTGACAGCGAAATGATGAGGTGTGACCGCATCACTGACAGATGATAACAAGTAAACTATAGCGACTCACCTGGTTATAATGCACCCTAAACGGTCTCAGATAATTCGAGTTGGTGCAAGGAACGACCTGAATGTTATTGATCTGCTCCATGGCTTTGATATAGCTGCCCACGGGTACTTCTCACCGCAGATGGCACAGCCGCAGACTACGGGAGAATAAGGGGAAACGTCTACGGAAGCCTGCGAAGGGCAGAATAAAACCGTATTTGCGTTGTTGTAGTGATCGCTTTACAGAGGAAGCTATAGGAGAACAAAACGTGAGGGAACAGTAATGACGGGTAGATGATGTCATTCATTTATTGTTTTTAGGTTAAATCACATCCGACAGATCGTCTTCTCCACCTTTACCGCGCGCGCGCCTGACGCGCGAATGCAGGTGTTTGGCTCGTGCAGGAATGACCTCCGATTACCCGCCACTCGCATGTGAGCAGCGCCAAATGTAGTCGATATTTAATCGGGATATCTTTCTTTTACAGCCATATAATACATTACATACATTATTTAGTCAAACGTGACATTTTAACACAAATGTTTTACATTTCATTAAGTTGCAAAATAACTATTTATTGATAAACATATATTAATAAACATGGAACATGGTGACATTATGTGACACGTTTTGTTTCACCTAGTAGTACTTCTCTAATGTTGCATCATCATTTAACCTCAGAAAAAAGTCTACTATTGCAAAATATTTCTATTTATTTCTCAAAATATTTCTCAAGTCTAAACATGTGGTTTGAATGAAGTTTAGAAGAGACATGTTGCATTTGAAGTAGATGCCTTAAGAACTGCAGAGCTGTGTGTCATGATGATGGGTGCAGGTTTCTTATCTGACCATATGCCTTTACTGCCAAACTCACGAAAAACATCTGAAGGAGCTCATCCACTCTTCCTTGAAAAATATCTTGACTTATAACTTAATTCATCAATGGCTGGATCTTAAACGTTGACTTACTGGCCCAGTGTTGCTTACAATGATTTGTTGTATGGCAGTTTGTTAATACTTCAGATCAAAATGATGTTTTCTGAGTCTATGAAGGAGAACCGAATATATGCTGAAAATGGCCCCGTTCCTGCAAAATCAACAAAGCATTTAATTGATTGTCTTGTGATTGTACAGTGTTGTAACTTTACAGACACTCCATGCAGGGTGACAATTTATCTGCTTGTCTGTGATCACACATCCTACTGCAGAAAGGAAACCATCTAGTTGGCTTGTCACCGAGAATGTGTATCGATGGCCTGACATGATTTCAGAGAGAAGTGGAGCGATTTGTTAATAACTCAGGGACCTTTGTTAGTGTCAGGTCAAGGTTACAGACATGGAGAGAATAAAAATGGCTTGCAGTTTCAAGAATAATAAGAAAACATTATTTTCACTTTATTGGGTCAAAAAATGTTATTACATTGATTAATTATTACATTAAAGTAATTGTATTATAATAACATTTGATAATATTAATAATACAATTATCCTAATCCTTTAAAAGAATAATATTTTTATTATTATTTCAAGGGAAGCAAAATTGAGGAATTTTAGTCGAACCTCTTTTTTGCATTGCATTGGCCAACTTTTCTGGATGTATTGAGCAGCTTAAACGTTTTTAGTACATTCAGCAATCAAACAAATAAACAACAACAAAAACTTCAGTATTGGTTTAAAAGATGTATTCATATGCCGTCCTGTGATTAATGTGATGGAAATTGAATGCACAATATTCTCCACACCCTGTTCTTTCAATCACAGAAAACTCATATTTCTCATACCTCTAATCATAGTTCTCAGAACTCTCCCACACGAACAGTTTCCGCCCCTTGGTTCCTCCTTGGTTTCCGCCCTTCCAATCTTCTGCAAGTTTGTCTGGAAAAGTACAAGCTCTCATTAGATCTGAATGAGATCATCTGATGAAGGCTGTGTGGAAGTGGCTTGATGTGGTACCAAGGAAATGTAGTATGTTCCTTATGGATGCTGGGGTGTGCACCTTTTCCAACATCTTTAGACTGTGCACAATAATACAATAATCAGTGCGATCACAAAAGTACCATACAGGCCCAGTCCAGGTGTTGAGAGGGGTGGAGAATGTGTAACTCCCAGAATTGATGCTAAACTTGTAAAGAGAGAGTGATGCAATATCCCAAAACCTCAATCTCAGACATTCTGTGGGTCCCAATCTCTTCAAGACAGTTTCCTCCTTAGAGGACCTGGAATCCCACCCTCCATACACTGGCAGGATATAACACTTTTGATGGCTGATTTACATCTAAATAAACATTGCCAGACAAAACAATGTGCGACTGGAATGGCAACGCTGCCCTTTTTTCTCCACCCGGCCAATTGATATGGATTGATCAAACAAGGCTGCATTTTATGATAAGCGGTATGGGTGGGGAACATGAGCCCTGAGGGTGGATAATTCTGGACACGCAGTGGTTCATACTGGTGGCTTTTAGAGTTGAGGAGAGAGGTTCAAAGAGAGTTAAATAGCGTAATATCAATCATTAGTTAATCATATAAGTTACAAATTAAACAGTTAAATTAGTTTTGTATGAGAGACATTTAAACCAAACTGTCCACATAATATGCAAGCACAAACATAGCATGTTGCTTCATTGATGTCTTACTTTCCAAGCTGTTCAGTTAAAGAGATTCAGCCAAAAAGAAAAAAAATATGTCATAATTTTTTGCACTCGTCACTCAAAACCCGACTCTTTCTTCTGTGGAACACAAAAAAAGATATTTTGAGAAATGTCTCAGTGGTTTTGTGTCCATACAATGGAAGTCAGTGGGGGCCTATGTTGTTTGGTTACCAACAGTCCTCAAAATATCTTTGTGTTCTTCAGAAGAAAGAAATTCACACAGGTTTGTGCAAGAATTTTCATTTTAAAATGAACTAAGTGTGTTTATTTTGGTATACCGCCCTTGATATAAACTGTGTACAGTATGTCTCCAAATAAGTAGCTGAAGAAGTGTGTGGGC
Organism: Oreonectes daqikongensis; assembly: GCA_026939265.1. Lineage (NCBI taxonomy): Eukaryota > Metazoa > Chordata > Actinopteri > Cypriniformes > Nemacheilidae > Oreonectes > Oreonectes daqikongensis. Next base: position 3,718,479 of record JAOTQM010000351.1, on the reverse strand, counting down.
AAAAGTCTGAGTACACAAGATAACTCCACATGAGACATGGCTCATTACCCACATCTGTCTCTTGAAGGAGAATGGAAAATAGATACCGGATCACCCGTTCTTCCTTTCAGTCAATGTGGGACCCCCTGTATCTTATCAGACCATCTTTTTGGCTCGGGAGTCCCGAAAAAGTGCTAATCCTGCACCCATGTGTGCTCCCCAAGACGTCACTGTGGTCTGGAGCATCCTTCACTCTGAATTACATTCTCTGCTGCTACTATACAAGCCAGGCCACTGATGGCTCAACAGCATGGCAAGGTCATGGAGCCTCACACTCTCCTTTTCTTATAACTGTCTTTCTCTCTGTCTCCTCTACTGTCTGGCTACAGTAAGTTTATCAAGAAGGGTCAAGCAGGGATTTGTTGTTGCCGGCATTGAGAAAGGTCAGGCTTCTGGGAATGCACTTAACTGAGGTGCCTACTAGCTTTCTCTTGCGACCTTACTTTTTTTAAACACAATCAAATTGGCTTTACAAATCATTTCAACTTACTATTTAAATGTGCTGTGTGTTATATTAAGGAGGATCTATTGACAGAAATGCAATATAATACATAACTATGTCTTGAGAGGTGTATAAAGATCTTACGTAATGAAGCGTTATGTTTTTATCACCTTAGAATGAGTTATTTCTATCTAAATACTGTACACCATGGTCCCCTTACATGGAATTCATCATGTTGTTTCTACAGTAGCCCAAAACGGACAAACTGTTCTTTACGAGTTTCGTAAATACGTTCGGCAAAGAAGCAAAAAGTGACGACATCTTTGTCCCGTATCAGCCACCATAGTGCTTCAAAAGGTAGGGGCAAGCGGTGGAGTGAGCCACTGGCTGCAATTTACAACCGCAACACTAGATGCTGCTAAAATCACCACATTGCTCCTTTAAATTTTGGCCAGGGTTGACTTGATGTAACTTATAAAACATATTTTGATGAGTGTTTTCATTTTTATAATAATTCGAATCACAAGTAAATCCAATTAACAAGAGCTAAATAATAATACTAAATAATAGAAACTAAATATGGTGTTAAATGAAATTGTACAGTCAGCGACAGATCATTTCTATAATGTGTATGTTGCTTAGATGCACTAAAATCATTCAGAAAATGCACTGTGACCATTATAAGTTAAATGGCTAATAAAAAGTCCACAATGCCATGCGGGCAGGTGTGAGGTGCGCGGTCTTGGGCGGGATAAGAATGGCCACTGCCTGTCACATCAAACGAGACCTCGTCCATCCACCCTTTCCAGGTAGGACCTAAATTAAGGCAACCCGATCCGTGTGGAACTTGCCTCTCGTGAATAGTCCTTCAAAGCAGCAGGCCTCTGTTTCTTCCAAGGCCTTTGTAATGGAATCCACCACTGTTATTTTGCTCCTTGTATTTTCAGGCGGAGCTATTATTGTTTTTGTGGCCCCGGATGTGTTACCCAGACAGATGCGGAATTCCGGCGTTCGAATTGTGGCTACATTGATTTAAATCTCCCAACATTTTGATCCTAATATTGACATGTATTTATATAAGAGAGTCATAAACAGAGTGAGATTGTATGGTGTTGTGCTGTGGCAGTGGGTGTGAGGGGCTGAAAGGTATTTTTAGAAGTGGAGTAAAAGGGCAGCAGACAAAAGTGGCAGCCGTCTTTGGGGATTACAGGGCAACAGGACAACTGAACCTTGATCTCTCTCAATTTACTAAGAGACAGCTGACCACCCCCCTTCTGCCGAGAAGGTCTATTTTAAATGCCTCGAAATTCAAATCCTATTGTTTTTATACGAGGCTTTGCATACTGGAGGCGGTGGGGCAGTTCGGCCTGAGATGCGAGGCTCTGTGTGTGTGTTTGTGATATGGCTTGTGCCTCGCATCACCATGGGAATGCACGTTCCCCTGCTAATTACTCGCCTGAATTGGCCCACAGAGACACTGTTAATGACACGTAACCTGATCTGAAAAACCTGAGACGCTCCGCAGAAGGCGCAGCCTGTATATACAGAGTGAGGGGTTATGGAGGGTGATGATGGGGGAGATATACTGGAAAAGGTGACCAGAGAGAAACATACAAAAGCAACGTGTGTGACACAGTAAACTGACTGTGCAAACGCACATGCATGTCTTCTCCGTCTCTAATTCCACTGTGCCCAGTATATGTGGGGGAGGGTGGAGGTAAGGTACTGGTCATAGTTGTGGTGGATGAACTTATGCGATTGTGACGGGAGGATTAGGCAGTATGGCACAGGGCCCTGCAGTTGCAGCTGTGGATAATCGCAGCCTAAGAATAATAATTACTGCTTTTGTCACGGCAGTGGTGCGGTAATGACACGCTCTGCTGTAATATACCACACTAGTTGTAAAATGGATGCATGCAGAGGGACTGCAGCAGCAAAGCAGCCATAAAGATCAACAATACGTGATGTCGCATCTAATGTGCACGAGGAAGCAAGGTTAAAAAAAACATACAAGACAGAGGTGATTCACGGCCCCTGAACAAAACTAGAGCTTGGTAAGTCTGTCCTTTCTCACATGCGTCTGTTTGCCTTAAAGCCCATTCACACCATGAAACGATAACTATAAAGATAACTACAACAATAACCACTAATGGATTATGACGTCGTGCTTTTATTAAGCTTGCGTGGTGCAGTCACATTTTCAATATGAGAGGATTTTGATTGGTTGTCAGCGTATTTATTCATGATATGAAAAGAACACTGTAAAAATGTATTTTGCTTCCTTAAAGTATAATCAAATTGGCCTTACAAGTCACTTAGGCTACTATTTTGAATTTCCAAATGTTTTTACATTACTTCAACTCATAAAAATTTGTTTAATTGCTTATTTCTTTCTTATTTAACTTATTTTGATAAATTACGGAAACTCACCTTAGGTTAACATTGAAAAAGTCATATGAAATGACTTTTGTGCTTTTGTGGTCCAAACTTAACTTCTGGTACACATCCGCAAAGAATAGAGTCCCTGCAGATTATTTCTAATAACAAGCAAAAGAAATAACAAATAAATGACATTAGCTAGCAAGTTAAATGTCTAGTCAGTATTATTTTGGGTTACCAGTAGAAGAACAGTTACTTGGCTAAACTTAAATGCGACAAAGTTACACGACCCATTCAACAAATTGTTTATTTAATTAATGTACAATCAAATTCAACAAATTTTTATTTAATACAATTATTATACAATAAAATATAAATGAATATTAATATAAATTAAATTAAATATAAATAGGTATATTATTAGCCACCAGCCACACCGATCAACAAACACAGAACAGAAGTTAACTTTGCGCCAGGCACGTGCGTCCGATGAAACCAATATTACAATAATATTGTCTATTAAATTAATAAGCAGATAATAGAATATTAGGTAGGGGTGTTACAATAAACCGTATTGTCAATAACCGCAATATTAAAGACCATGATTATTGATTTTGTGTTCATTCTACACATGATAATATCATACTGTAAATAATTCGGAGCCCATTTAAAGTTTTAACTTAAGAGGCACAATGGTTACAAAAGCTCTCTCTTTCTAATCCCTACACTTAAGTGGGATTTGATGGCCACAAAAGGAGAAAACACAAAATAAACTAAAGACGAATTTGACTGTCAACATTATTTGTTTATTTGAAAAAATACATTTAAAATAGATATCAAGATAATATTGTGAATCAGAGGCTGGTAATGTTGAAGCAGTAATACAGCAGCCCTCCTCCCTCTGTGCTTGCATATTATTGCATGACTCCCATTCTGGGAGAAACAGATCATCACATTCATTATCAAAACTGAATGTAAAACACATGTAGAAATCATCTGGGTTATTCAGAGCCTCTGTTAGTCACTACGGGGCAGAATTCATTATCAGTGTGAAGAAACAGTTTCACACCCTCATTGAACTACCAGCATTCATTTACACCTCAGGCTCAAAGAGAGCAAGACACCTGCAGTGACAAAAATCTCCATATTCTGAATACATTGGTAAGAATACATTGGTATTTCTATTTCTCTTTTTTTATTTGTTACAACAGTGGTGCTGTTATACATTTCTTCCTTTATGATATGTGTCAACTATTCTTGTAAATTGATAAGTCACAGATGGTCTTACTGTAAACACTCCCATACACACTAATACATGAGACGCCCTGATTCTAGCCTACGTCACGATACATCGTAAACTTACTGTAAATTTATTGTGAACTACACAACAGAGAATACAGTTATTAACTATTAACATTATAGTAAACATTTTTAATTGAAGTGATGTGATGCCCCTGCTACTTACTGTATGACGGATAAGCGCCACCCGTTGGTCAGAGTCCTGAACTGCCATTTTTACTCTTGAATCTTGATGCAATAATAAGTATACCGACAAATCTGTACACCTCACTAAATCAATTGTTTACACAAAACAGATTTCCTGTATTCATAAATCCATCAAACATTTCATAAGAATGAACATGTTCTATTGTAGTACAGGGGTTGAAGCAGCCACACTTCCGAGGCCTTGAGAAAAGATTCCCAAAGTCAATGCCCATTATCCAAAGCCTGAGCGTTTTGTCATGCAGGCCTTTTGATTCCGCGTCCTTCCCATGGGTGCCTGCAGTACGTCAGTGGTCATACGGCTGTAAATAAACCTAGAGAGTTTGGGGTAACTCCCTCGAGTCTCCCTCTTTTCCTGTGCCACCCGCTTCAGAAGGGCAATATTATTCTGTCCACGGGTCCGAAGAATGACTCCATTGTGCTGGAGGTAGAATACGGCCTTCCTCCGAGCCCACTTTACTGCCGCCATTCTTTTTTTAAACAGAACTGCTTTTATCTCGCCCCAACTGTACGTGCTCCTGCTGTCACCGACCGGGCTCAACCGGTTCTCGTCGATGGGCCCTGATAAGGGTGGCGCTCGAAGCAAACAAGCTTCAGCACGGGGACCGGCAGGAAGTGTCCACAAAGAACAAGCTCTCGACAAGTTTGATTGTTTCCCATCACGATAACCGTAATTGTACGGTCCTTTAGAATACGGTTGCCGTCATCATCCTGTTGGAATTGTACGTGCCTTTCATTGTTGCATTGTTTGCCTTGTGGCCGAATTGAAAGGTCACCAGGGAATAGTGAGCTACGAATAAAGGCGTTATTAAGAAATTGGGAATTATATTCACTGCGTGAAAAGTCTGTTTGTTTTATAACACGGTTTGTCAGCCACGAACAGTGCACCGCATTTAAAGCCGTCTTCACTTTGTTTACCGAATGCTGATGCATTCGAGTCTTGCGGTTGAATCTGAAGCTTTTGTTTGCCCCTCGGTTTGTTTCCTGTATCACCACACCTGTGTGTGCCCAGAAATCAGTGAGGGGTCAGACAGCCTGCCCATACACGCCAGCATTCTTCTCTCAATCAGGCCACGGCTTCAGTAATCCCGAAGAAAATTACTTTGCAAAGGAAAGATCTGCCTGAATCAAAACACTCCCGCCTTCGGTTTTCCATGTGGACTTGTTTCACGTGTGCCTCTACTTAAAGGAACAGTTCACCCAAAAATCGTCATTTATTCACCCTCAAGTTGTTTCAAATCTGTATAAATGTCTTTGTTCTGATGAACACAGAGAAAGATATTTGGAAGAATGCTAGTAACCAAACAGTTCTTGGACCCCATTGACTACCATAGTAGATAAAATGACTTTATATTTTCTTTTGTTCTGTTGAACAGAAAATGAGATATTTTGATGAATGTAGGGCAGCAAAAAGTTCTGTGGCACTTTTCATTTCTCCTACTATGTTAGTCAATAGGGGCCAAGAACTGTTTGGTTACAAGCATTCGTCCAAATATCTTTCTCTGTGTTCAACCCAACTAAACAAATGTATACAGATTTGGGTGAACTATCCCTTTAAAAGCTCCGGTCCCATTCATTTGATATAATAACATCTTCTCTTCACATGAGAACACAGCGTTCCACCTTAACATGGACACGGTGGCTATTTCAAAGACTGGGTTTGTTCTTCAAAGGTCAGTCTCCGTAGCCTATTGACACTATTCTGCCTGCATTTTTAGATTTTAGTCGCAGAGGAACCTAACGCCGGTCCCATATACAGTACCAGCCGACACCAGCATTTGAAGTGGAGTCAGCTTCCTCCCATGGGAGCTTTGATTCCACCGATTCCCTCCGACTGACATTAAAGTTACGTACACCTCAGTTCATTTCACCCCTTTCTCTCCTCTTTTCTTTCCTTCCCTCTTTATGTTTAATTGCCTCCCCCGATGACAACAATCTCTTATATCGCTGCATTGTACTTTCGTGAGATAGTGTTACAGAACAGATCATATTTCTGCTCAGCATTACTGCAGCTCATTTATAATGTCCTCCTACTCTCTCCGGCATCTGCTGGCTTTACCGGCAACGTTGCGTGTGGCTCGACTCTCGGCTCCACCAACCATGACAGTCTAAGGAAAGGCGTATGATAAGCAGGAAAAAACCCTAAGCTGTCATATGACAGGACTTGTTTAGAGTTTGCCCGAGCAGTCCGGAGGAAGCCCAACTATCCAGAATCCAAGAATGGGAAGCCTCCCGGATGAATAATGATTTCCCCCGAGTGCTTATGGAGAGAATGGAGACATGTACATTTGGTTATGAGGCTACAGAATACATGAATAGAGAAGAATGTGCATTCTGAGTGCCATTGTTTGGGGGTGCGCTGGAGGTGCAGCTGGTTTATCCATGACGAGAAGAGCGAGCGTGGGCGGCTAATGGGATGTGTTCCCTCATGTCGGTCCTGCCGCGAGAGAGAGGGAAGGAGGGCGCCAGGCGAACAGTTTGCTTTAGAGCAGAACTCTTTTCAGAACGGATTAGCTTAAGGGAGCAAACAGGCCTGCGGTATATAGGCCACCATGGCACGTTCCGGGAACCATAAGAGTTGTTACCTGGCAAAGAGATACCAAGGGAAACATTGAATAATAATTACCAATCTCGTATGTCAATCACAGCGATGCATAAAGGTGGAAAAATGAACAGGCTGTGCTGCGGTTATTTGAAATGCAAATAAAAATCCCACATCTGGGTTAATAAATGATATGAATATGACGCATGTTTAGGAGTTAAATGGTGTGTTTACCTAACACTTAAAGGAATAGTTCACCCCAAAATTTAAATTACTTACTCACTTTCATGTAATTTCAAACCTGTATGACTTTCTTTCTTCTGCAGAACAGAAGATATTTTGAAGAATGTTGGTAACAGAAAACCATAGGTCCCCATTGACTTGCATTGGTTTTGTGTCCATACAGTAGAAGTCAATGGGCACCAATGGTTTTTGTTTAACATCATTTTTCGAAATATCTTCTTTTGTGTTCTACAGAAGAAAGAAAGTCATACAGGTATGAGTGCATGATGACAGAATTTTCATTTTTGGGTGAACTATCCCTTTAAGGCAGAGACAAAAGATGCACAAAACCACAAAGAAACATTAGCAGATTTCACTGGATGGGAGTATTAAAAAATGTACAATGTTGCTTTGCAAATGCCTGAATATTGTATCATATTTTGACATGTTTTATCATATCATATTTATGTCACGCACATTAATAAGTGAATCGGCTAAATGATAGAAGATTCAGCTCACTGAGAGTTCAGTAAAAACAAGTGTAAAAGATTCTTTTAAGTTCAATTGAACTGTATGGGAATACAAATGTTAATATAAAAAATCTAGGGACCAGACTAAAGTAAAATAAAGTAAACATTTATATTGATTGACATTATATGTAGTGGAGACATATTACTGACTGATACTACTGATATATACACTGTTTGTTATTTTGTGAGCTAAAAAGCTACGTTTTGTCTGCCTCTATGAACCATTGCTATAGTATAATGGCTCTTTGTCAGATTTAGTGTGCAGATGATCACATATGATATACAGTCTATGTCTTGCAACACCTGCACAGATAACAGAAGAACTTTCCTGTTGATTTAAGATACATATCATACGGCCTTAGGAAAATTGACCATTGTTTTACTACAGTTAAAAGCAAAACACCATAGTTAATTTCATAAAGATTTTTTGTTATATGTATATACTTTTTTTTTTTTTTAACTTTTTCAATACACACATACATGTATCATGTATACACAACTGAACGCTAGTACTGCCCAAGTAAAAAGTAGAAGGAAGTGAGTAGACAGCATTTCTTTGGTTTGGCAATAGCGCCATCTGCTTGTGGTGTTTAAAAATTGTGGTGCTACAAATGTCACTCCTGATTTTGAATTTTTGGTAATATATGGCTGGCTACTTTATGTGATCATTTAAGAATTTACCTTGCAATGAAGGTAATTGTATTTTTATTTATTAAATGTTATTCTTTTTTCCATACTGTGTATCATATGGCAAATTTGACCTTTAATGAGACCAATGAAATGAATCAAACTGTATTGCTCAACAATACAGTGATATTTTTAATAGATTAGTTATACAGCACATTCAGACGTATAAAACAAAGAATGTAGGAATATGATGTCATTGCTTCAGTTCACAATGTCACAATCACATCCTGGACCAATATTAAACATCGCTAAATATAGATGAGTGATTAAACAAAACTGGGTTCCCATATCCTTCCACAGGAAGCCAAATGAATATTACACTGCGGTGTAATATTTAGGATTAGGAGCAAAAATAACATACTGTAGTGCTTGCTTAATACTTCATATGTGGATGATACATATGACCTGTCACTCATCAATTTCTGTGTGACCAGAAACATTAAAACATGCATGTGCGCAACACATACAGCTTATCCAGCCAGTGTAAGCGTCATCCAGACACACATTCAAGCTTTCTGACTGAAACAAGAAGCCTGTCTGTCTGAGCAAACCGGATGTCTCTCACTAAAATGAAAATTGGAAATTGGGTTAAAAATGGACTGGAAAAAAGAGCCAGTGAAAGTGAGAGAGCAAAAAAGACAAACAACATTCATGTTGGTGGCGCCAACTGCTACACATTATCTAAAAAATGAGTTTCTTCATCTTAAACTAATGTAATAGATCAATTGTATTTCAAAATGATTACCTCTGCACGGCAGTTCTTACATTGAGCTGTATGAGAAGGAAGCAAACATAACACGCACATAAAATACTCAGGATTGTGTCACTCCTCAAAGTTTGCCTGGATAAAATGGAGTATTACTGAAAAAAGATTAAATATATCTGAACAGACCTGCAGTGTCTTAAAGCTGTAATTAACCATCCTTAACAGCCAATCAGGCTCCCAATGGAGATCAAAACGTCCAATCAGTCTCCTGCTGCGATCTGCTCGGCCAATCAAGACTCCCGCTGTGTGTTGTCTGAGAAACTGGTGGACCCTCAGTGCTTAAGATAATGCGCTTTAACGTGTCAATGACATTTTTGAATAACTATTTGATTGTCATGTTGGATGTCTTGTACTATGACGTCTCAGAGATGACGCGTTTTTGTAGGCTAACCTGGAAGTTAGCGCCGTGCTGGTTCCCTCGACCGAAACCTATGTATTTTCCCCATAGGGGATCAGAAACAGATCTCATCCTCTATTGACTCTGATAGTATTTATTTTCCTTACTATGGCAGTAAATGGGGAGTGAGATCTGTTTGGTTACTGACACTCTTCCAAATATCTTCCTTTGTGTTCAGCAGAACAAAGACATTTATACAGGTTTGAAATGAAAAGATGGTGAGTAAATGATGACAGATTTTTGGATGGGCTATCACTTTAATGAGAAAAGATGGCTCTTTATAGAACATAAAATAATTATTGTATTTTAAATTTCATGTGCCTATTTATGGGGAATATATGTTACAGACAATTCTGTTATGGATGTGTTATGGATATGGATAATTCACCTATGGACTATGCAAACTATGCTTTAGAAACAAAAAAATGTTTTAAGAACAATAAGAGAGACTTCACATGTATTTAAACCACCAAATATTGACATCTGTGCTATCAGTATGGTGAAAACCCCTGGTAAAAACATATTTTTTTATCTTAAGGTTGACATTTGCATAGAATTACCCATTTGATGCCTGAGGCACTTGAATGCACCCAGCAGAATGAATAGAATCGTGGGATTTCAGTCACACCCATCTTTCTCTATATCACTCCCAGCATCCCCTGAGAATGGTACTACACAGAAGTGTGCAGTTGTTGTGTGCACACCAACATGGCTCTAAAAATCGGTATTTTAAGGAAAACAGACATGCAGACTATTTTAATCACCCAGATAGTCGCGCTTCCTCCCATACAGGCTTATAATTGGAGCAGCTTTATATGTTTTTGTGTTGGTTTGGTGCTCAGGTGCAAGTGACAGGTGCACTCAAGTGTTCCACGAGGAATTAAAGCTTGCACTGCTGTAGTAAAAACAAAACAGAGAACAGTAAAAACATCTTTGTTTGCTCAAATGATGTTCTCCTTATTACGCTAATCACTCAGTGGTTTTTTGTTTTTGTGTGTTTATAAAGGTATTTCAATAAATAAATATTGATAGATAGATAAATAAATAGGGCCATATGTATTTACAGTGTTATGCGAAAGTTTGGGAACCCCTTGCAGAATCTGTGAAAATGTGAGTTATTTGAACAAAATGCATGTCCTGAGTAAGATATTTTACATAAAAAAATGTTTACATATAGTCGACAAGACAAAAAAATAGCTGAAATGATTAAAATAACCCTGTGCAAAAGTTTGGGCACCCTTGGTTCTTAATACTGTGTGTGTGGTTACCTGGATGATCTACGAGCATTAAACTTTCATTTAAGAATTCCAACAAAATCAAACCCAAATCAAAGTGATGTAAAGTCATCCAACAGCATTGCGAAAGAGCCAACATTTTCCTAAGTACATGCACAAATATTACTGTTGTATTGCTTAAACGTGAATATGAACTTGTTTTCTACAAAGCATCTACAAAGCATCGTTTCTGTTATTTTGATCTGTTTCTCCAGATTATATTTTGCAAATACAAACAACATTTTTATTTGAAATTTGGGAGAAATATTTTTAGTAGTTTAGTAGAAGAGAAACACATACCTATTAATAGTAAATTCAGAAAAAAGATTGCATTTGTATTAACCAACATTAACAGACTAAAAAATATAAAAATAAGTCTTTGTCTGTGTTAGCTAATGGTATGAATAAGATCTTATTGCATTGTTACCAACACCGAACGCAGAAAAATATAAAATAACAGCCTCATGCAAAGCATTCTGGGAACCAGAAAAACCCATCAACCCTGATTTTGCCAATAATCCCTGCTGCCAATAATACTGTAATTTTTACAAACATTTTTAACAGTGAAGAAGTAGATTAATAAACAATACTCTCGACTCAAACCTGAATTCCCACAGGATTCCTGTATGCACTTCACCATAGCTCTAAAACCAAACCTTTAGCTGAAAAACAGCAAGGGAAATAAAGGACCAGCAGGCTTATTGTTACACTTTATCCACATAGCAGTCACTGACCTGACAATAAGGGACACCCACACTTTGTTGTACTGTAATTTAACCCAACCACCATCTGCATTCATGTGAAGTGTCAGAAGTGAAATTTTACACCACCCTCAAGTCCTTTTTGATCCACTAATTCTTTCTTTTTCGCTCTCTTTTGTAAATGCTTAGAAAATTGTGAAAGAGGAAAAGACCTTCTTAGTAATGCAGTTTGCTACGTTGTGAAATAGGAGTGCTGCTGTGATTGTTGAGATGAAAGACAGAAGTGTAGCTGGATACTGCCCAAGGTATTGTTGTGCGGTTACCAATGTTCTTCAAAATACATTCTTTTGTGTTTTGCAGACAAAGTAAGTCGTTTGGAATGACATAAGGATGAGTAAATAATGGTTCGACCCCCCTGTATATACATCCACAAGCCAATGTAAACTGATTACATTGGTATTTATATGTCAGCATTGATCTAATCTAGCATTGATTCAGCCCTTCCACATGTACCAAATATCATTCATCCTTATTATCATAAGAACTCCAGAACCATCATTGAAATCACTTTAGATGTTTAGATGTGCTACAAAACTAGATCATAAACCTCGTTTCTCAACAAAACTGCTCACATTTAATCCAAACAAAAGAGGAGACAAAAAAAATCAATGACTACCTAATCTAGACAAAATATGTGATTATGAAAGAAACATATTCATAACAAAAAACAGATCAAAATAATTCAAATTTGACTGCACAACCAATCAATGTGTTACACAAGCTAAAATGATTTACTCTAAACGCAGATCGAAATCTAAATGTAAGTAACTTACAGGAAAGAACATTTGATGGATGTGGTTAGTTAATAAGAGCAAATATAAACAGAGGTGAGAAATCTGTGAATTCTGCAGCATCCATTGACATTTATCCTTTGCATTAGCACCCAGTGGATTGCAGTAAATGTAAATGCTTTAACCCTTCATGATACTGACTTCATGCACATCCCCCAAACACACATGCACACACAAGGGGCATAATTGCATTAAGTGTATATGAAATACATATAATCACTAATAAACTTGAGCTGTTTATTTTTGTGAGCCACATGAAATATTTTTCCTCAGTTGAACAAATGAATATTTGAGTTACTTGAGAGAGAGTAACTATACGTATTCAATTCAGGAGAGAAAATCCGAATACAAATCCAGTCCTTCAGGGAAATTGGGGTGTTAGGGAATCACAAATTGAACAAAAATATAAAATTAAGGTCAAATTGAGCATTAATGTCATATTAAGGTGCATTAAGGTGTTAAGATTGTTTACTTCATATAAAATAAACTCTTGGTTGGAGACAATCATGTTGATTTAAATAGAGTACCATGCTAATATTTTGGTGAATTCTAATAGAAATATTTGAGTTACTCAGATTTACTTACTTATATTTACTTTTACTTATATTTACACAGTTTAAACAGTATATTTCATTGATTTCACAGCTTTAAAATGTACTCAGTTTTCAGTGTAAATTGTTTCACATTATGGGAAATCACTGTATGGGATGGTGTGAGGTGAGCAAATGTCATTTTTTCTGTCATTTAAACTGTACCTGTTACTTTTAACCCTTAAGGCTCATTTTGTTTTTTCCCTAACATTTACCTCCACAATAGGTGCTTAAGATACAATAATGTACCAAAAAAGGTACAACCCTTAAGCGTACTACCCCAGCAATGCTAAAAAAAAAAAAAAGTAGTTTTGTATTTATTTTCAGACAGTGTTGGATAAAATATTCTGCATTGAAGCTTTACATTTCTTTCCCAGAGATAAATAATCTGTTTATATTTCAACGGATACGTTTGAAGGTTTTTATTTCTTGTATCTTTAATAATATCTATTCCACAGATGTTTTAGCCTTTTAGTGTCAGTTCAAATTCTCAAAACAACCTCGGCTAGAATTCGCAGAGACGAACTTGTTTTGTGTAGAAGCAAGGGTAAAAACAAGTTGGTAATTTGCTATCTGTGTGGATTTTGGACAGCATCTGTTTTGTAACTGCAGAGATCCTCTGGGAATCCTTAGAAGAATGAATGTACTGTAGTGTAAGAGTAAACAGAAGATTCAGAACTGCCTTAAATCCGTTAGGAAATACATTCCAAAATAATTAAAGGATTTTAAAAAGCAAGACAAAAAGGTGCAGTAACAGCTACAAAAACAGAAGAACAGAGGTGCAGAAAGAAATGTATAAAGCAAATACAAACACATTCAGAAGAAAATCTCATTTCCTTTCTTTTCTCTGTAACTTTTTTCTCTCTCCCTTTCTCTCTATGTCTTATGTGTGAGATGTTAAGATATAACAACAACGTTAAATGTTACACATGATAATAAATTGTATTTGTAAAAATGTATTTGGTTATATTTGAGAATTTACTATATTGTTTTGGATTAGTTGTTGCCAGGATTTTTTTTTTTGCCGTTTCCCTTTCCTTTGTTGTTTGTCACCATTCGTTTTGACCCTTGCTTGCCTGCCTGCCCTCATTTAAGATTCTGCACATGGATCTTACTGTACTCAACCTTTACCTCTGTAATACCATTAATTTACACCCCTGCCTCTGAATTATGAGGCTGTCTATGTCAATATATTGAGGTGCTTTCTGGGGCATACAGTGTTGTGTGTGACTAAATTAAATGATCTGCTCAAAATCAAAGCGGCAAACTCTACATTCTTTAAATCATTAAACACGATTTCTTATTTATAAATTCATTAAATATTCCACCTAATATTTTATTCCTGTGTCTTTTGGTAATTTTATTCATAAGCCAGTTAGCATGCGCCTTGTTTCATTGCTCATCGTTTTTGAGAGCATAAGAGGGTTTGTACTGGAATACATTTATCCAACTTTAAAAAAGTCTGATTAAAAATGATGTTACTGCCGCAAATAATTTAACTAAAACAGCCTCATTTTTAAGAGTGTTAAAATATAATCTGTATTTTGTATCACTCTACTTTCCACTAAGTGTCGAAAAAGGTAGCAAAATTACTGTGAGCACAGGGTGGTGCTGTTCCCTAATCTGAGGCTTGTATATCCCTTGTGTTGTCTAGCATGAAAACTTCCTCAGATGGGGAAAAAACAGTCTAGGTCAGTGGCTAAGAAATCCCCTATTCTGCCAACATCCATTTTCTCTACAGCTTTAAAAAAAGATTTCATTTTCTGTGCTACAACACAGCAGACAAGACTTATAAAATCATAAAATATTTAATAACTGTCTGCTATGATGCAACAGTATCCGGAAGAGAGCTGTTATGAGCATTTACAGATGTGGAAAAATTAAAAGAACACTCCACAATTAGTCCCCAAAATTGTTATTATTATTATTATTATTATTGAGTTTTTCTGAATTTACCATTTATAGGAACGTGATTAAGAAAAATGAAAATATTGTTTTTATGTGCATTTATTTGCAGAATACTGAAATAACAATACTAATGTATTTTAGGATCAGTTCAAAAATAAATGTATGATAAAAAGGCAAATTTTTTCACAACTTTCATGAGTATTTGCATTTTCGCAGTCTTCCACATAGCTGATGGGTGACATTTGCTGGACTGGAATTGCCACAATGCAGAAATGCTTATTATTTTTCCCATGGCTGTATATTATTAATTCACTAATTTATCATTCCGTCGATTTTTTTCTATCTAAAGGCAGTTAGAAACTTATTGTACATAATACAGAAACCCCTGGAGTAACCTGAGGTGCAGTACCATACGTTTGAGGTATTTGAACCTACATCCTTTTTGTTTCATCTCATATGCTTGCCCTTCATAACTGAATTTGCAGTGCTCATCCAAAAACACCTAGTTACACCTCAGCAAAGAGCACTTGCTTATCAAAAGTATAAACACAACACATCAGGTGATACACCAAGTGTCTCCCTGTTAAACATAATGGAAAAATATCCTCTCAGTCAGTATGAGAAACAAAGTTAGTTGTCACCAAGCATGTTATGTGTGTTTGTCAGAAAAAATGAGTGTGTGGGTGGAGTGATACTCTGAAATACAAACGTATAAAATTAGCATGCTTTAAAACACGACAACATCCCCTATGATGTGCTTTTAAAGTTATTAGATAGTTGTTACTGAATGTTTCACAGTGAGACGGCTCCATAGCGAGCCGCTGCTGGATGCCTCTCAGCCCTCCCTCAGCGATCAGCAGTGGGAGATCTCTCCAGCTGAGATCCAGAGAAGCAGCTCTGCCTTCAACACAGTTACTGTGCTGTACCTCTCCACATCTCTCTGAAAATCACAGTGGGATCTGCGATGTCCTATATACAGATACAGGATTGTGTTTACTGCATCCTACTGTACACAGCCGTGCTATGACTGCAATACTAACAGCATCAGTTCTAGGTTCTGTGAGTGTGTTCATTTCTACACACACGCATTCAGGATCTTAAGCCAAGCGAATTTAAACTCTTTCCCCACCAACGTTTTCAATAAAGTTGCCAAGCCAGCGCAAGCATTTTTGACCATTTTTACAAAAATTTCATGGATCACAGAATATTTTCTTTTATGAATATACTCACATATAATATGTCAAATGAGAGGGAAAATGTTTGGCTTTTAAAGAAAAAACCCATAGAATTCTATCTCTTCCCTGGATCACAAAACCAGTCTTTGGAGTAAATTTTTTGAAATTGAGATTTTTACATCGAGAGAGAGAGAGAGAGAGAGAGAGAGAGAGAGAGAGAGAGAGAGAGAGAGAGAGAGAGAGAGAGAGAGAGAGAGAGAGAGAGAGAGAGAGAGAGAGAGAGAGAGAGAGAGAGAGAGAGAGAGAGAGAGAGAGAGAGAGAGAGAGAGAGAGAGAGAGAGCGAGAGAGAGAAAGAGAGAGAGAGCGAGAGAGAGAGCGACTGTTCAAAAACAGTCAGGACGAGTACCAAAACAGCAGTAAGGGGTGTGTCCGCTCATGTTGACGGAGGGAAGAGAGCAAGGGAAAGATTGTAGAAAAGGCGATGTCTTAGTAAAAGTAAAGGGACTGGATTTTAAGTATAAAAGACGGATAAAAGTCAGGCAGGAGCTAATATCATAAAGTGTATCCAGAAATATCCAGATACAAGTGTGGCCAGAAGGCTCATCAGAGGTAATTCAAGACTGCTTTAACACCACTGACTGGGATATGTTCAAGCAGGCTGCCACATACAACAACACCACAGACCTCCAGGAGTACTCAGAGACTGTCACTGCCTACATCAACAAGTGCATTGATGATGTAACGACCACAAAGACCATCACTGTGCGGGCCAACCAGAAACCGTGGATGACAGGGGAGGTCTACCGTCTCCTTAAGGCTCGTAACGCTGCCTTCAGAACAGGAGAGGAGGTGAGCCTGAAGACAGCTAGGGCCAATCTATCCCGTGGAATCAGAGAGGCCAAGAGACAGTACTCCAGGAGGATATCCCATCGATTCAGCGACAGCAGAGACACTCGGAACCTGTGGCAGGGGATTCAGACCATCACGGACTACAAGCCCCCTCCGCAGACCTGTGACAACAACATCTTCCTGCTAAACGAGCTGAACGCCTTCTTCGCTCGCTTTGAGGCACAAAACGACACCACTGCACAGAAGACTCCACCACCTCCTGGCGACCAGGTGATGACTCTGTCCCCAGACAGCGTGCGGAGATCCTTCAGCAGGGTCAATGCACGCAAAGCTCCGGGTCCTGACAACATTCCTGGGCGTGTGCTGAGAGACTGTGCAGCAGAACTCACTGATGTCTTCACCAACATTTTCAACATCTCGCTGAGTCAGGCCGTTGTTCCCACATGCTTCAAAGCCACCACCATCATCCCTGTCCCAAAGAAGTCATCTCCATCCTGCTTCAACGACTACCGTCCAGTTGCACTCACTCCTATTCTCATGAAGTGCTTTGAACGGCTGGTCATGCACAACATCAAGTCTGTCCTCCCCCCCACTCTGGACCCCTTCCAGTTTGCATATCGGTCCAAGCGTTCGACTGATGATGCCATCGCCACTACTCTTCATGCCGCACTAACTCATCTGGACAAAAAAGACTCTTACGTCAGAATGCTGTTCATAGACTTCAGTTCAGCATTCAACACAATCATCCCTCAACAGCTCCCTCACAAACTGTCTCAGCTGGGTTTAAACACTTCGCTGTGCAACTGGCTGTTGGACTTTCTGACTGGGAGACCTCAGGCAGTACGGGTCGGCAGTAACACATCCAGCACTATCACACTGAACACGGGGGCCCCCCAAGGATGTGTACTTAGCCCCCTCCTCTACACCCTGCTGACCCACGACTGCTCACCATCACATGACTCCAACCTCTTCATCAAGTTTGCGGACGACACAACTGTGGTGGGTCTCATCAGCAACAGAGATGAGACAAACTACAGGAGTGAGGTGAGCCACTTGGCCAGGTGGTGCAGTGACAACAATCTCTCTCTGAACGTGGAGAAGACAAAGGAGATTGTTGTCGACTTCAGGAGAGCGCACACTCAGCATGCTCCTCTCACTGTCAACGGTGCGACCGTAGAGAGAGTGAGCAGCACCAAGTTCCTGGGTGTGCACATCACTGAGGACCTCTCCTGGACTAACAACACTGCAGCACTGGCGAAGAAAGCACAACAGCGTCTCTACTTTCTCCGCAAACTGAGAAGAGCCAGAGCCCAACCCCCATCATGTGCACCTTCTACAGAGGCACCATCGAGAGCATCCTGACCAGCTGCATCACTGTGTGGTATGGCGCCTGCAACGCATCGTGCCGCAAGACTCTCCAACGCATAGTGAGAGCAGCTGAGAAGATCGTTGGTGTCTCTCTCCCCTCCCTCCAGGACATTTTTGGTACCCGTCTCACCCGCAAAGCCCTCTGCATTGCAGGTGATCCCACCCACCCATCACACAGCTTCTTCAGTCTGCTGCCATCAGGGAGGAGGCTTCGGAGTCTCCAGGCCAGGACCAGCAGACTGAAGGAGAGCTTCATACACCAGGCAGTCAGGAAGCTAAACTCCCTTCCGACCCTCCCCCCCCTCCCCTCCCTTGCCACACGCATCTCTGAACCCTGAACCCATCCATCCCTTCCCACATCATACTCTGTCCCGCACTTGTCACTTGTCACTTTATGGAACATTGGACTGCTCAACCCCTTTTCAGTAGTGGTCTGAGCCTCCTCAACTAACTACCTCTAAGTCAGTTAAAACAAGCCTGCTCTACTGACACTTTAATACAGACCGATAAGTTTTGCACTACATTACATTTGCACTGTTGATATTTTCATCTACACTGTTGTTTATTTCATCTGCACCATTTGACTTGATTATTTCATCTGCACTACTGTTTATTTCATCTGCACTGTTGTTTATTTCATCTGCACTGTTGTTTATTTCATCTACGCTGCTGTTTATTTAATCTGCACTGCTGTTTATCTCATCTGCACTGTTGATTATTTCTTTGGTCTGCACAATTATTTCGGTTACATATCCCTTGCTTGTAAAGTTGTTTTGTGTACATATATAGATTTTGTATTTATTTGTAATTTGATATATTTTTTTTGATATATGTTATTCTATGTTATCTGTATGCACCTATAGGGTCTGAGAGTAACGCAATTTCAATCCTCCACTTGTATGTACTGTACATGTGGCAGAATTGACAATAAAGCTGACTTTGACTGACTTTGACTAAAGACTTTCCAGCAGAGACGCGTTAGGACTCACGGTACTATGGTGAAGGCTTTTTAAAAGTAATTTTTGGGGTCTTTTCCCCTTTTTTTAGTTATAAGACAGTGTAGAGAGACAGTATAAATACATAAATTCTGTTTTAAGCTTTATGCTAAACAAAAAAAGTTGCTCCAGCTCCTGAGTATGTGCATTCTGACAAGTACTATATTACACTGTACAGAGCCCCTCCTTCAGAGAATCATCAGTCTTTAGCAACTGATGATTGGCTCTTTTGGCTTGAAGGCGGGACTTCCATGACTTGCATTTCTTCTCATTCATATTAACAGAACTGTGGCATCTTGTTAATATCTATTAGTTGAATCTAATCTAATCTAATCTAATAACCTTTGATCAACACCAGTTTAAGACTGCACATAACTTTTAGAAATGCTTTGGTCTCACATGCAGTAACAGCCCTGCTAATATACACTGCAAGAAAAATGAGATTGTATTGTATATAAGCCAAAACACAATTTGCATTTTGTGTTCGTGAAGGGAAACAAACAATCAGAGCCTAATAATTTCCTCAAATGGCAATAATTAAAGTCTCAGTGGGACCAAATGGTGCTATACATCAGATGTTTAGGTCTATTCTTGGAAGGATGTGGGGACACATCTTACTCACACATCATTGAAAAGGGACACCCGTTCTTACACTGGCAGGTTGACAACATAATGACAACACAGTCAGCTTAGTCAGGCATCAAAGCGAGCTGGACCGGCATGCTGCCATTAAAGTTTCTTAGTGTTCGATAAGCTGTAATCATGATATAATGAAAGCAGAGAGATGCTCCTTTGCTCGCTCTGAAGTGTGTGGACAGCTGGACGTGCAACTTCAATTCAAAGTACAACTTAAAGTCTGAAGATTAAATGGTGTGCTTGATTAAACAATGACAATCATTACATTGCAATGGCAGAAAGAGAGCTTCATGTGGGTTTGCTTATGAACCACTTGATGACAACAGGGTTTTCAGGGTTGGTGGGTTTGGGCAGCATCTGGTCTATTCATTCTGGCCAAGACAAACCTGTATGACCACATACACTGCATACCAATCATAGTTTTTGTTTGAATCTGATGGGGTTTTTTTTGTCAAAAATGATGTAGTGCATTATTTTTCCTTTTTTAAGTTATTTCCTGGGTGGTTTCAAAACAACAACATAAATAAACGTTTCAGAGCATTCACGCATTTGTGGCCCAAACTTAACTTCCGGTACACATCCACAAAGAATAGAGTCCCTGCAGATTATTTCTGATAACAAGCAAAAGAAATAACAAGCAAGTTAAGTATTATTTTGGGTTACCAGTAGAAGAACCGTTTCTTGGCTAAATTTAAATGCGACAAAGTTACACGACCCATTCAACAAATTGTTTACAATAAAATAGTAGTATACATTTATATGAATAAAATAAAATGTAAATAGTTACATTATTAGCCACTAGCAAGACCGATCAACAAACACCTTAGGCCAGGCGTGTGCATCAACCCTCAATACCAGCCAACAGGACAAGCTAAACTGACCACTTTAATAAAAGATGAGTCATCTGGTGTCACGTGTTTAGGGCTCCACCCCAGTTGCCTAAGGTTCCTGCTAAGAGGCCAATGAAAAATGTATCTCAACGAATGTATAATTCAGAAGCAAAAGCAGACAGCCACAGCCACCATGATGGATTCAGACAGTTGACATTACGATTAAACGCTCCTGTACCTCTTGAACCATAAACGTGATTATAAAGTATTCATCCAAATTCCTAGTGGATTTGGGATTTGACACGTTCTTATTGTTTTGTTGGGAAAATATAAATGTAGTATAACTATAATATATATAAGTCTTGTGCCTCAGCAATGAAGGTCATTGTAAAGCACAGTAAAACAATCGAAGAGAATGAGAAGCGTGTATTGAAATATATTCATACCTTTAAGGGAGTATTTCGGCCGAAAATAACAGTTCTGTTATCATTTATTTACCCTCATGTTGTTCAAAACCTTTATATAACTCTTTCTACAAAAGAGGATATTTTGAGAAATATCTCAGTGGAAGACAATGGGGGCCAATATTGTTTGCTTACCAACATTCTTCAAAATGTCATAGAAATTTGGTGTGGCATAAGGGTGAGTAAATGATGAATTAATTTTTTTTACATTGTAAGATTTTCCACCACCTTTCTAATTTAGTTGCATCTGCATGTGTGTGCAATCATTGGATAGGGATAGTTTACACACTGTATGTACACTATGTCTCCAGGAAGACAACTGTGAATGCTTTACACATCCATCTTTTGGATAATTAGCATCGTTGACATCTTTCCCGCCTGCCGTGATAATCTGTCTATGAGAGGCTTATTAGAATGAGTGTTTACAGAGTGTGCCCGCAGACCAAGGCTTTGCTAGCTTGCCTCTATCCACCCCTCCTATTGTCCAGTCTGACGCCTGGCCACAAAGCCAGTCCTCATGTCCTCATTCTTGAAGAACAACCAGCCAAGAGAGCTATCAGCAGGCAGCGGGCAGATGGCCCTATTCAGCAAGCTCTCACATGCATCCCGACAACACAGGCCTGGGTCGTAACACTGACCGGGCCCCCTATAGGTCCACAACCCAGCACCAATTCAGAGAGAAAAGAGAAGACATAAATTGCTGCTATGTATGTTTATAAGAGTGATTAATAGCTCTTATAGGGAGTTGTTTAAATAAAGATGCTACCCCCAAGCATCTAACCTCAACTAATGGAATGTTAGAAGGTCTGTGTTTGAGTTTTAGAAGGATCTATAGTCAGAAATGCAATATAATATATATAACTATATCTACAGAAGACCTTACATAATGAATGTTTTTATTATTTAAGAAAGAGCTACTTCTATCTAAATACACTGCGGGTCCCCTTACATGAAAATTGTCATGTTGTTTCTACAGTAGCCCTAAATGGACAAACTGCTCTACTTCGTGCATTTCGTAAATATGTTATCACCTTCAGCAAAAAAGCAAAAACGTGACAACATCTTTGTCCTGTGTCAGCCACCGTAGTGCCTTGCAAGGGAGGGGTGAGCGGTGGAGTGAGCTGCAATTCACAACCTCCCCACTGCTGCTAAAATCTCCATATAGCACCTTTAAAGTTTACAGTACGTCCCATTATTTATATATTTGGTGAGTAATGTACCGATCTACTAAAACTCATTAGATTGTTACTGAAAGGCAAAATATGTAACATTTTTTGCATTAAAATATCAAAACCACACACTTTTTAGTTTAAAATATTGTTAAAATTATGTTCAGTCAGCCAGTCAAAATTTTACACGGCTGGCTCTGGATTTCTGTATGTTATTCCTCCTTATTACGCATCCTTGAGGATGCCAGCCTCACATCAGGGCCCTGAAGAGATCACTGGATGACTACAATCTCTCTTACATATGGTCTTCATATGTTCTGTTGTATAATTACAGGTCAATTCTGCTGTTTGTACCACTTTGTATCATGACTAAAGCTGATTTTATACAACAAAGGAACAAAACATAAAGAGACAAAGAAAGATGGAGGACCTCCAACATCTGGTGTTCATGTTTCTCAACTCCGTGCAACACTATTGTCAGGTTTCTGGACAAACGTTTGATGGAGAAATGCCTTCATTATTTTAACAAGGCACCTGCTCTGATTAAACACACTCGGTCGAGCAAAGGCTCCATCAAATTGAATTAGTTATGCTCAATATGTTTGTTTGGAGCCGACACAGTCAGTTGACCATCAAAGCACTTAATATGTCTATCAGTCTAGACTCTAATCTAATTGTATTTGAGGTCGCTCATGCACAATGAAATAAACAATGCACTGAGTGGGATGTGAAAGAGTTTCTCTGGCTTTTATGCGTGTAATCACACTGTGAAACTGTATGAAAGCTGATCAATCACAACTGACATCACTTAGTCAAGTGAATGTTTTTGTGTGTTTAATGTGCTATGTAATGCTTATCTTACAGACCCATTTGCCAGACTAGTATTTTGATAACTTACTGTATGAACAGCTATTCAGATTACTATTATTATTAATATTATTAATACTTTAATAATAATATTAAAACATTATTATTAAAGAAAAAAGTCAAGGTCTTCAATCTTGCCATGGTATTTCAATCTCAAACCACAAGCTAATTAGATAGTGACCACTAGAATCTGCTGCTAATGAGAGTTGGTGTGCAATGTGGTTGCTGCGTGTCTGGTATTCTGTGCCTTTTAGATTAAAATTCAGACAGCGGAGGGGAGAAAGTTGAAAGAAAATGTGCAGAACTCATATGCTGACTCAACGCAAGACGCAAGGGTAGTATTGAACAATTGTAAACGTATCAAAACATAATGTAAAAACTAAATTCATGTCACAAGTCAAGATTTATCCTTTACATCCCAGTTAGTACAAACATGACAATCTGAAAGCATTAAAGTTTCCTGCTGGTTCCTCCACAGAACTGGATTTCAGTCAAGCACTCACGAATGTAGTAGAAAGAGTCTGTTGAGAGTCACGCAGATGGAGAGATAGCAGGTGCTTTTGCTCACCCCTGGCCTCTCTCCTGCAGTGCTCTGCTCTTTGAGGATTCCAGCACTTAAAAGAGCAGCTGTCTTATTCCCCCACGCACCCCCTCACAATCTCCTGCATCACTTTACAAACCTGCTACATGATCTGAGTAGATAGTGGTAATGATCTCTGTTCATTCATTCTTTATCACCATTGCTCTTCATCTTGAAAGATCCAATGTATCAAGATTGCCACACTCATTATAGCAGTTAACCTCTGCCATTACAAAGTCACAGAACATGGTCATTGCTGACTAAAACCAATATGTTTTGGTGTAATTTTGGAGTAAATTATTTACAGCAGGTTTGTAACATAAAAATGAGAAAGAAAGAAAGAAAAGAACATTGCATTACATTGCACTATAATATACATGTGTTACTGAGTATGTGCAATCCCTGGATTGAACCCATGACCTTGGCGTTGCTAGCGCCATGCTCTAACCACTGAGCTGACTGAAAGCTTACAAACTTCTGGTACACATCCACAAAGAAAAGAGTCCCTGCAGATTATTTCTGATAACCAAAAAAAAACAAGTAAATGACATTAGCTAGCAAGTTAAAAGTATGTCCTCTCTCTTTTAGATCTACAATCTGGTCTGGGTACAGACTGCATCCAAAAAAGAAAAGACAACTGAGAGCAAAATACTGTTCAACACTCTTTAATGCAACAAGTGCATCAGCGGTTCCGGTTGATCTAATTAATGCAGCCTAATAGTTCCTTAGAGGAATAACCTTTGTGCAAATCCGACATTGAACTGACTTAGATTGAGGAAGCTGTCCTCCGCAAAATGTGCTGCGCATAGAGCTATATGGGGATTATAATTTTCAGGAACCGAGTTAAAAATTCATTTTAACCATTGTTCTCTAAGTGCAGCGTCCCTGGGAAGGCCAAACAACGAAGATTTGACACCGGAATGAAAATGTCAGCGGCTCAAAAACACACTACTACAACAACTTTTCCTCTTCTCTGTGGAAGCGCAACAAGGCAACGCCCCTTTTTCTGTGTATTCCTGTGGGCGGAGGTTATTCAAAAACTCGGAATAGTGACATCATGTACCTGGGAAGTAGTGGTCCAACACCAGCTGTTCCCTTAAAAAGCGAATTCTGTTAAAGACAATATCTAGCTTTATAATTTTGCAGGTATTATTTATGCTCTAACAGCAACATTACACACTTAAGTTTGAAAAATGGGATCACGGGGAACGACACCTTCAATATAAATTAATATTAATATGTTATTATAAATTGAATCAAATATAAATCGCTTCGGGCCAGGCTTGTGCATCCGATAAAACCGTCTATAGGTTTAACAGCATGTTAGGTTTAGAAGGACAGAGTGTGGATTGAGGGTAAAAAATTACTAAATCCTTTTGAGTGAGCTATCCCTTTAAACACAAAAATGTTAGTAAATGAAGTCAAGTAAAAAAAGATTTCATTGAACTTTCTCCTGACTCCTACTGACCACCAAACTTCCCTCCCTCAGATGTGTTTGTGTAATTTACATGCACTCTTCAGGTCTAACTCCTCAGCAGCAGATGAGAGGGTTTTGAGCTCCAGAATTAGCTCTGTAATAAGACACCACTCACACAGTCACTAAGACCTGCTCGGCCACTTCAAAGAGCCCACATTTATTCAGCTCGCCAAAGCGAGAGGACACACTTGGACCAGAATGAGTAAACATTTGTCATGGGCGACGGCGGCCTGTAGTTTAGTATGTCACAACCCGAGGTCTAATTTGAACCTGATGGTTTTTCCTTCATTTCAATGACACTAATTATTGTCTTTGCTTGTTAGTATTCATCACTGCCGTGATCAGGTTCACAAGTAGTTCACAATATAAGCAGGCTAGTCCCAACATATCCCGTTTGGTTCCAGAATCTGAATGTATGTCTATAACCAGACTAAACCACAATGACACCCATGAGAACAGAGATTATGTTTGATTTAGTGAAATGGATCAACAGAAAGGGCGGAAAATGGATAGGAATTGAAAAAAATGCTTGTAAGTGTCCAGATTATTTCACAGTTCACACATCTCCATTTATTTCCAGCAATGTTCATGTCATTCACACACAGCAGGGGTTCACAAAAGGGGTTCGTTCAGTTACAAGAAATCAGTAGTGCAGGGAATGTTTGATGAAAACTGGACATTTCTATTCTATTCTATTCTATTCTATTCACCACTGGGTGTTCCTCATGAAGGTGTGAAAACAATAATACACAATGCACAATGATACATAGATATAGACATTGAGAGATGAACTGAACTGATGTATGTATGGTATGTTTGTATTATATGAATTTAAATAGCAAGTTAATGTTATTGAAACAAATTGGACTTAAAACTAGAAAATAGACAGAATATTAGTTTACTTGGCACTTGTGACAGTAGTTGTTGGAACTCTCCAGCTTTTAGAGAAGCTGCATCTTCCAGTAAGACTGTGTTGCTTTATGCGTGTGAATATTCAGTGTCATGTGGACAGCTATAAATATGAGAATGGTGATAAAATCTGTACAAACAGTAAATCAGATTCAGCTCATTGCAGTTACACCAGTAGTAGTTACACCATTGGCATTTTTAATGTTTTATCTTACAAAATCAATGCTTAGTGTGTTTAAAACAAAAGTTTGCCAGTAAAGGGTAAGAAAGGTACTTTCATATAAAAAATTTAGATTCTCAACAGCATTTTTTGTTGTTGTTGCATATTTTAATAGGTAATAGTAAGTCACACACTTATAAAGCTCCATTATAAGCTGAACAGAAACTATTTTATACAGATAATACAGATGTATGTGAAGCACAGATATGAGTATGCTTCTTGGACAGACATTTCACTACAACCACAGATAATATAAATGTCCAGTAGTTTATCTGTGACAAAAGCACAAGCTTATCGACTGTCTGCTGAATCTGCTGCCTGTGTTGGCTGCCTGGCTGCCTGCTTGAGCTCTTATGGTAGTAGATCAGCCCTATAATGTACTGCCTTGCACCAGCGAATGCTAATGCCATGAAAGCTGACCATGTGGAAAAACTTAAATAACTTGTGACTTGTAAAAGAAGTGTTCACAAATGTTCACATTGAAGGTGTACTCTTTTACTCTTTTTAAGTTGTCTTTAACTTGTACTGACATATGGCAGCTCCAATTGGAAGCAACATCACTCAAAAAACAATAACTGACAGGTATTTATACATTTTAGACGTTTTAACTTTAAATTCCCTTTAAAATACCAATAGTGTTTTATTATATAGTATTGTGCTCATTTCTGTTCCATAAATGGCAGCAAACCAGTGAACTGCATTATCTAATATACTAAATAAAAGGTGATGATATCAATCCTAAGAAAAAGAGGCAGCCAAATGGAAAGTGATAAGGGTTGGCTACAACTGACAAGTTTATTAAATCAGTGCTAGATAGGCACCCCAAGCGCTTCTGAAAGTTAATCCAGTCTTTGAAAGAAACAAGAGTCAGAAAGGCTTTCTGGTCCTAGATTTATTGCATTAAGCAATTCAAAGCACACAAACTTTCCTGCTCTCAGAGTTGACAGATGAGTGCTTTCTCAAAGCGCCGCGTGCTCTCGATCAGGCCCGCATCCCCTCAACCTATTGTCATGCAACCTCAGTTGTTCTCTTCCCTCTCGCTTCCCTTGTTTTTGATATTTCTTTGCCGTCACAGTCATCTAAATGCTCCGAATACCTTGTTCTTCAAAGACAGACTCTTCTTTCATGAGTCTCGCTAAACGGGCGCTCGGCAAATCTCGACTCACTCGAGTGTCTCTGACAAAAAGAGATTGATGAGCTTCTCCAAACTCTCACAGAAATACAGATTTTTATTTATTGAAAAAGAAATGTATTATGCTGACATTTTCAATAAACATCATAATTAACAATAAATATAAAGATATATTGTCCATCTTAAGACAAATGTCAACCTTAACATGACAAAATCAAGTTTTTACATTAGGTTTTTAATATTTGATATTATAATATTAGATATATTTGGTGGTTTAAATACCCATGTGAAATTTGTCTTTAAGTTTTTTTTAAGTATACTTTTGTTTCCCTGTCCAGTTAAGTAAATTGTCATATCTATAATGGTCAATTTTCTACATAAATGGGCACATGAAAAAAAAAAAAATGTATGTTCTGTAAAGAGCTATACCTTCTCCATTTGTTGGGTAGTATTGCTTCTGGTTTGTACATTCTAATTCTCAGAAATACTTTTATCTTTCTCAAAAATGTGCATTATTTTTTTGTCCCATTAATAACGCATGCATTTTTTCCTTTTTTAAAATAGAAAACTCATGCCTAGACTGTTTAACAATTTATAAAATGTTGCGTAGAAACCATTTACGATAATTTCTCAAAATGCATACGTGCAATTCATAGAACGAACGTACGCCCAGAAAACATTTAAAATGACAAGAGGGTAAGTAAATGAGTACAGATTTTTAAGTGAACTATCCCTTTAATAAGCCATTTTACCTCCTTTCTATACAAACTGCTCTGCTCTGAAATCTACATACCATACACTGCAGAATTATTACAACAATATCCTGAAAAATCCCTTTTAAAACAGATTGAAACTAAAATAAGACATCACTGGAATAACTTGATCTGACCCCCTCTAGAGTAAATGACATTGTGTACCTACATACACATACAGACAGTGACTCACTAGTTCCACATGACGTAATCATCGGTGGCCTCTCAGCATTACTGGGAAAAGGTAGATAAAGGCAGTAGGTGGGCACAGAAAAACAGTCCACCCGCCTCCCACTGTTACTAAACAGGAAGATGGAAGAAGTGACGCAGTCTATATAGTGCTGTGGAAAACAGGTGTGTTTTGATGTACCCTGCAGGCTTGGAAATAATTAGAGCGTGTGTATCCCTAGGACGTCTGAACCTGACTTGCTGAGGTCAAAGGGCAAAGGATTTTTTCTCACAGCCTGCTTTAACCACAATATGTATGTGCATACATAATTGAGATTGTGGTTTATTTTAATAAGCATTTGTGGGAAAGACCATTGGCCGCTTTTTTGTATATTTAACAAGTGACATGTTGGCGAGTATTAGAGTATCAACAAATAATAATAATAACGACAATGTTCTCTTTTGATCATGTATGATTTTAGTTTTTCTGTGCATCTTTGGTATATTTGAATAAAACCAATATTCACTGATATGCTGCAGTCAAAAAGGTTTGTCCCATTAATATCTTAGAAATCTAGTTTTTATCCATTCTGTATCATATACCTCATCTGAGAGAGCATTAAAAGCAAATATTGTACGAATATAACCCCCTGGACATCACTTTTGCCCACTACTGTATATACAGTATATGTATATATCATATAAGTGATTACCATGTTCATGTACCATGGTACGTTTCCAAAAACATGGTAAAACTATGGTAATTTTTTGCCACAATCCGAGCAGGACATATTCATTGTAAGAAATAAAGGTTTTGTGTGTCTCCATGCGTAGAACCGAGGCATCTGTGTTTCAGTATATGTTGAGACTCGGTGCAGATGGGGTGCAAGACTACAGTGGGCTTCTGTGACCCCTGTAGCAGATCAAGTATCCCTGACCCCAGTAACAGCCCTCCACACACATAAACTCTCCTGACGGACATGCCTGGAAATAATAAAGAGGAGTGTGACTGTGAATATGTTTGAGAGGGGTCCTAAAAGGTCTTCAAGCTGCTTTTAAGACTTCACCATAGAAGATCAATGGCCCAGTGCAGCTACCGCACATCATAGACGTTCGCTCTGTCTGGCATATAATAGCACTTGTCTTGTCTCTGTCTCTATTTTCATCGCTGGAACTCTCTGTCCTTACATCAAAGGAACAACATAAACACACAGTGCCTGTTATGAGTCATGCGGATGAGTGGTAGGACTGGGTGATACATTTATATTCACAAAATATTGGACATGATTTTGTCTGCAATATAAAACTAAATACAAAAAACATGAAAAACACAATTACATATTTCTAGCTTTAATTGTTCTTTAATAAAAAATAAAGAACAATTCTTTATGTAAAGTGACTCTTTATTCTTTATTGCTGTGACTCAGGTATCGTGACTGTGGCTCCTGCCCCGGGAGGGCGCCTTGAATAGTGATGGATCGTATAGACACTGGAGTAATGCTTTGAAAATGACTCAGGCGTTACTGAAACCCCTATTTCACCAGACCACACAGCACAGTGATGGGCCACAAACCTCCCAATGGTGGGGTATAAACAGTCCCAAGAGAGCCATCTATAAAGGCCTACCTTACACACCCATGCACATCCAGTTATCCAAGACACACACGCACATGTTGGGCAGTGTAGTCCATGGGGGATATTTAACACACAGAAGCACGGACAAAAAAAACAAGGAGGGAAAAGGGGGAACATTAAACGTAATCATGAGTCAGTGAACAAGGAAAGAAACAAAGGGAGACATACACAGTAAAAATATGGTTGAGATTGGTTTAGAAAATAAAAACAATACTCAACATGGTGCTTTATGCATAAATATGTGCTTTTTAAAGAAATCAGTTGAAAATACAAATTGATTGTCATTTCTGGTGTATTTACAACTAGAAACTAAAAACTTTATGGCCGTTCATTTATACAACAACATTTTGGGGGCCAGAACGCCCACTTCTGAAAACAGTGCAAGTGTGTAGAAAAATGTATACTGTACTTAGTGTATATATTCAGTCCGTTTAGGAAAGTCCTTGGCTAAACTTAAATGTGACAAAGTTACACAACCCATTCAACAGATTTATTTATTAGAATTGTATTTAAGAAAATGAATATGCAATAAAATTCAACAAATTGTTTATGTAATAAAATGAATATACAATAAAAATAAACCAATTGTTTATTTAATAAAAATAATACATAATAAAATTAAACTACAATACAATTAAACTAATTGTTTATTTAATACAATTAGTATACAATAAAATTAAACTAATTGTTTATTTAATAAAAGTAATACAAAATAAAATTTAACTAATTGTTTATTTAATAAAATTAATAAACAATAAAGTATTCAAATAAATGCATATTAATATAAATTAAATAGAGTATAAATGGTTATATTATTAGCCACTAGCCAGACCAATCAAGCGCACACGTCCGATGAAACCATACAAATCGTACAAAAGTGTATGAGATCGTACAAATTCATACTAATTAGCCACATTAAAAAACAGTTATGTGTTGATATCGTGTTATCTTTAAACACGAATCTGTAAAAAACATTGACGTCATGCGCATATGTATACAATATTGGAGCTTCATTAAAATCGTGTCCCATTAAAATGAACATCTTTGGTATTCACTGCATAATTTATTTATTATTTCAGTGTGCCATAGCCTCTTCATTAAAACCATTACAGACAACAAAGGAAGAGTTTATTTCAATGCCCGTAAGGAGAATCTGTCCTGCATTAGCATCTATATTAGCATCCTTCTGAAGCGACACCTCTGCAAGCAAACCTGATATTCCCTGGGAGCCGAGTGTGCCCGCAAAGCAATGCCAGGCATGCCATTGAGTGCTGCTCTGCTTGATTCTTTGCCTCTGGGTGTTAAATCAAAGAGCCGCCTGTGAGAGGAGGTTAACTCAGAAATGGACTTCTAACTAGGTAGCGGTTAACCTTAGTGATGAAGACCCCTCCCTACTGTGGGCACGGGTGAAATCAACCCTGTGGCACCTCATTAAAAACATACTCTGCCAAGAAAAACTGTACCCATCTTCAGCAAATATATCGTGAAGTCACAGCGGGACCTAGACTCTGATTTCCCTAGAGAAGCCCACGGGGGACCCTTTGAAGCCAGCACCTGTTACCTCCCCTTTTATTTTTCTCTTTATTGTCTTGCATTTATTCTAAAGGTGCGGTGACTGCAGGTGATATGCTGTGGATGGAGAGCGGTTTGATAATGAGACTTGTGATATTGTGATATTATGTATTCACTCTGGCTATCGCGGTACAGGTGAATAGCCTGAAGCATCCATTCAATCAGCGAATAACTTTCCTATGACGGACCCTCTGTTCAGAATGAGATACAGTACAGTGTTGTAATGCAATACTGACCTATAGCACATCCAATAATGCAAAAAATATGTTTATATGTTTTTTATATATATTTGTACATTTCTTTCTCGCTCTGAAAAGATTGTGGCTTAAGAACCAAAATTATGTAAGATGTTGAGAAGTGAATTATATTGTATATTAGTGTATATTAATTTGATTAAATAAACAATTTGTTGAATGGATTGTGACTCTATTCTTTGCGGTTGTGTACTGGAAGTTAAGTTTGGGCCACAAAAGCGTGCGTGCGCAGTAACGTTTGTTTATGTTGTTGCTTTGAAACCGTTTATGCTGTACAGATGTCCAGTTATCCGCACATGCTCTGTTCCTTCAGGATCAACCAACCCTGTAACTTCATATCACATTTAACCTCACTGCCTCGGAAAAACCTCTTCTTCGTAACTGTAGGATAAAAGGCTGAGAATCGTTCTTGAGCGGCACGGATGACATAAGTCATGTGATCTCACTTGCCCTTTGTTACATGATCTAGATAACGCTTTCAGATCTCCATACATAAGAGTATAAATGAAATGAAACAGTATGACAGCAATGTCACATTTGGCATATGACAACCAATACAGACTAACCAGTGAAGAAGAGGTCTGATGTCATAATATGGTTTAGACTGTGATGGATAATTGGTTGGGTTATGGAGGGCTGTAAAGCAGGGCACTTTGATCATAAGGCACAAGTAAACCTTATGCACAAGTGTAGCTTAGTACTGGAAGCCTGCACACTGTACATTGCTTAAAATGTATTTAAATCTTGTGAGGCAATAGAACAGAATTAAAATGTATAATGTATGTCTTATATTTATTACATAAAAGTAAAGGGACTACGGATTTTAAGTATAAAAAGAAGGATAAAAGTCAGGCAGAAGCTAGGACTCAAATTAATATTATAAAGACTTTCCAGTTGAGACTTTCCATGGGACCTGTGGTACTATGCTAAAGGCTTTTAACGGAGATACGCTAGCATCTGCAATACTATGGTGAAGGCTTCCCAGCACAGAGATGTTGGAGAGAAAGATTGTCTAAATTCACCCCCGGGGAGGTTGCTTTGATTCGGTTCAGTATGTGAGTAACATTGGTTTTGCTGTTTGTCAGAACCAACATATGTTGTTGTTGTAATATTAGCTGTTTATCTGGAACCAGTGTGCTGCTTGTAAATACTCATGTCTATTTTATTCATTTGCATTATTATTTGCGTGGTCTAAGCTATGATAAAGCTAAGCATTTCATGCCTGCGTTGCACAGCATGTTTGAAGGGCGGAGCAATGCAGGAAGGGGCGTGTTCCTTTTGCGTAGTAGTGTTTTATTGTCGATTACAAATAACAACAACAGTTTTCAGAAATCGCATACCCCGCCTTTAAATGCGTACACAAACACGCACATTTCACAACTTAAAGTATGACCAAACACTCTAATAGTTATTAGACATATGCACCATCCACTGCATTTCTGTAATGAATTCAAATGCAAACTGAAATAGAAAAATGGGGATATAGGCAGCAATTCCTGCTAAACTTCCCTGATCACATATCAGTGGATGCAGGCAGCAGAAAGACAGAGCCGAGCTTTAGGCGAGGGAATGAGGAAGAAAACTCATAATCCTTCCCTGTGTGCTGACATGAGAGGTGGTTTGAAGGTTTCTGCTCTGAAAACAAATTGAGTTTGCTGCCATCTCCCCGAGCCCATATTTATGAGTCTGTCAAAGATGATTGGCCTGCACTGGGCTATCTATCTGTCTGTCTGACAGTCTGTCTCACTTCCTATCTGTCTGTATGTCTAGATGTAGGGTCAAAACAGAAATGAGTGAATCTTTCTGAATACACTTACTTTAGACAAACAAACATTCACTATAGTGTTACGCTCACACACCATGTACAATGTTGGTACACCTAGCAGTGCTTTTCTCTCTGCACAACACCCTCTCATACAGTAAATAACTCAACCAAAATTGAGATATTAAATGCATACATCACAGTGCCGGTCAGGCTGCTATTTATCAGTGCATTGAACTACTTTATGATATACACGCATGGACCACAGCCTGCTGCCACGGAAACCACTATTTCTGCATCATGTCAAAGCAGAGTGTCTGTGGAGAATTGTTCAACCTGCTATACTGAGCTCTCCTTTTAGCTCAACAGTGGTGGACAAACACATATTGTCTTCCAGCTTGAAAGAATGAGCAGCTTGAGATTCATCATACAAGAGTATTTGCCAAAGACAATCGCTGTAATTGGGTGTGGGTCCTGGTGGGTTGCCCGGTAGCTCCTTCAAAGGCACTGGCGTGTGAAGTTAACAAACGTGTTCTCTGAGGCTACACTGGAAATGTACTGTACATGATGCAGGTACTGTACAGTAACTTTCATAACGCTTACCGCAGATTTGACCTTCACACATGTAAGCCTTTGAAAAGTAAAAATGGAAGTCTAGCAGCAAACTACAGCTACAGCTACATCATGTTTTAGTTATTCTGGTGCGCTGTGAAAAAAAAATGTATTGTTGATGTGCATATTTTCTACAAATTTACATTTATTGTGTCAAATTGTGTCAGAAAAACGATACAAATTTTTAATGCTGCAATGCAAACTTTTCTTGTTGAAAATGAACAATAATCAGTTATTGAGCAAATACATAAATGATCACTGCAAGATTATTTTAGTTTACTAAAATAATTTTTTTTTTAATGTTTCGAAATAAATTAAATATTGGCCTCAAAATTACTGGAAAAACTAAACAAAAATTTAAAATGTTGCCTCAGAAATAAACAGAAATAAAAGTAAAAAATAATATATTTATATATAATCTAAATCTTTCACATGCTCACTCGACCCCATACCAACTCACTTGGTAAAAGCCTGTTTTTCTTCTCTTTCTACTCTTATTACTCATATTGTTCATACCTCTCTAAGTTCTGGCACTGTTCCATTATCTTTTAAAACAGCTGCTATAACCCCTATTCTTAAGAAACCTGGTGCAGACCCTAACAATTTAAATAACTTTCGTCCCATTTCA
This sequence comes from Oreonectes daqikongensis, assembly GCA_026939265.1. Taxonomy (NCBI): domain Eukaryota; kingdom Metazoa; phylum Chordata; class Actinopteri; order Cypriniformes; family Nemacheilidae; genus Oreonectes; species Oreonectes daqikongensis. Next base: position 3,683,593 of record JAOTQM010000351.1, on the reverse strand, counting down.
AACCTTCCTTTGATTTCTAAAATTCTGGAAAAGGCAGTTGCAGTACAGGTTTAAGCTCACCTTAGTAATAATAATTTGTATTAATATTTTCAATCAGGATTTCGATCCAAACATAGTATAGAAACTGCTTTGGTGAGAGTAACTAATGATCTGTTAAAGGCTGCTGATAATGGTGTTTTATCTATTCTTGTTTTGCTTGATTTGAGTGCAGCTTTTGATACTATTTCACACTCTGTTTTACTGAGCCGTTTTTCTGCTATTGGCATCTCTGGTATTCCCTTTGCTTGGTTTACTTCTTATCTCTCCAATCGTACACAATTCGTGCAACTAAAAAGTTTTCACTCCCGACCCTCCTCTGTTACCTGTGGCATTCCTCAAGGTTCCTCAACCCAGATGCTGCAAATCATTTTGACAGGTAGTTTAATATTACACAAAAAATAAATATAAATAAATATGTCTTTTAGTAACATATATGACATTATATTTACAAATGATTAAACCTAATTGCCTGTTCGTGACATATAAATGTAGTGTCTTACTTTAAAACTGAAAGTGGCTTTTCCTTGCGGAAGGTCTGCATTTGGTAAAAATGAGCTAATAAAATATTTTAAATTCACATTTCATGTCCAGTTTTTTTTGTCATGTGGCAAGTAGCCATGTAATAAGCAGGATAATGTACAAGCAGCCGGTTGTTATCACGAAATAACCCCCCTTCAGTGTCATACAAGACCCTCCGCTTCGGGTCGGGTCCTGATCACACTGTCTGGGCTTGTTCATGTTAGTTCATGGTGCATTAACTAATGTTATCAAACAAGACGTTTAATTTTAAAAATGTTTTAGTAAATGCTGAAATGAACATGAACTAATATTAAAAAATGCTGTAGAAGTGTTGTTCATTATTAGTTAATGTTAGCAAATGCATTAACTAAATGTAAACAATTGTAAAGTGTTACCAAAATATGAATAAAATAAAATTAAACTAAAAACAAAACTATAATAACTGTCTCCTTACCATACCCTGATTTAAAATGGGAAGATCATTAATGATTTAAAGTTTGAGCAGTCAGGTCAAATTTCACAGGAAGATAATGTATGTGAAGTATGAAGTATGTGAAGTAATCTACAATGTGAAGAGATTCACACTCTTAGTGTTAAAGAGCAACATATGCAAGTCTTCTACTGTACAACCTCATTGTAAAAGTTCTAAACCCTGACACAAGCAGTGCAATTGTCTCAAATGCACCAAAACAGCCCGACACACACACACACACACACACGCACACACATAAGCAAACCTTAGCGTTTTGCTGTCAAAGCATCCATGTGTATCACTGATGCACCTTTTTTCCAGAATTTGCATTGAGAGGCAATGCGAGCGTGAGCGCATCGTGCCTGATTTACCTCTCTTTCGGGCATGTCTCAGCACTGCTGTTACATAACCTCAGTCAAACAGATTTGGGAGCGCCTGACTGAACGCAAACATTTTTTCACCCCCAAAAGCCATTTAAAATTCAGACATGGCAGAGCGCTGTCGATAGAAGAGGGGAAAGGCTAAGCCACGCTTGAATGCATCACATCACATTGGGGTAACAGTATCCATATAAGCCAGCGCTTCTGATTATCTAATAATTCCCCAGTGAGTAAAAACTGGTTTGAGGTGAAGGGATCACTGGACCTGGTCAAACACTTGAAGTGTGACCGCTCTAGTAACAAAAAGAATGAGAACAATAGCAAGACATGCGCAGATTTAAAGGAACAGGTCATCCCAAAATGAAAATTGAAAACAATAAGGAATTTTTGTCGCCATTTACTTGCTTTCATGTTGTTCCAAAGACATTAAAAAAAAAATTGTTAGCAAGAAAATAAAGTAGACATTTTTAAGGCTCTGCTGGTCATTTATAGCCATGCATTTACAGTAAATGGGGAGTAAAGCTTTAAAGGTATAATATTAAAGAGGATCTATTGACAGATATAATTATATTTGATGCAATATAATAAACATACCTATATCTTCAGAGGTGTATAAAGATCTTACATAGTGAAGTGTTATGTGTTATGCGTTATCTCCTTCGGCAAAGAGGTGAAAACCTCACAACATCTTTGTCCCAAATAAACTTACTTCTATTAGTACAGGTGGACATTTTCAGATCCTTTACACACATCCACAGTTACACACAGTTTGCCCACTTACTAAGAAAAGAAGGGTCTATGATTTTTATGGTAGCTTTATTTTAACTGATAGAAACAGAATATCAACCAAAAAATCCAGAAAAAACACATTATATAAATGTTATAAATGGCATTTCAGCAAGTGAAATAAGTATTTGATCCCCGAGCAAAACACGACTTTGTACTTGGTGGAGAAACCCTCGTTGGCAAGCAGAGGTAAGACATTTCTTGTAGTTGGTCACGAGGTTTGCACACGTGTCAGGAAACATTTTAGTCCACTCCTTTCTAAATCTTTAAAGTTTCTTGGCTGTCGCTCAGCAACTTGAAGTTTTAGCCTCTTTCACAGATTTTCTGGAGACTGGCTAGGATACTTAATGTGCTTCTCCTTGAGCCACTTCTTGGTTATCTTGGCAATATGTTTTGGGTCTTGTCATGTTGAAGGCCCATCCACGACCCATCTTCCATGATCTGGTTGAGGGGAGTAGGTTCTCGTCCAAGATTTTATGGTCCCTCAGCCCCTCAATGCGGTGAAGTCATACTGTACTTGAGCAGAGAAAAAGCCCCAAAACATAATGTATCCAACACACAGTCAGCATTTCTCTCCCTCCAAAAACGTAGTCAAGTTTGGCCCCATCTGACCACAGCACTTTCTCCAAAGCCTTTTCTGAATCATTTTGATGTTCATTGTCAAACTTCAGACGAGCCAGACGGGCCTTCTTGAGCAGGAGGACCTTGAAGGTGCTTCAGGATTTCAATCTATTGTGGCACAGTGTGTTACCAATTGTTTGCTTGGTAACTGTTTTCCCAACTGCCTTAAAATCATTAACAAGTTTCTTTTGTGTAGTTCTGGGCTAATCTTTAACCTGTCTCATGATCATCTTTACCCCACTGGGGAAATCTTGCAGGCAGCTCCAGACAAAGAGCAATTGATAGTTATTTTGTATTTCTTTTATTTCCAAATAATCACATCAACAGTTGTCTCCTTCTCACCAAGCTTCTGTCTGTAGCCTATTGCAGCTTTGTGCAGGTCTACAATCTTGTCCCTGATATCCTTTGATATCTATTTGGTTTTGACCATGGTGGAGGAGAGGTTGTGAAAGATACTGATTCTGTTGGCAGGCATCTTTTATATACATAACAAGGCATTAGCAGTACTTTCTTAAAGTGACAGGACTAATTTGCGTTCCATATAGGCACATAACCATCTGTGGAGCCAGGATTCTTGCTGGTTGGTAGGGGATCAAATACTTATTTCACTGACTGAAATGCAAATCAATTTATAACCTTTATATAATTTTTCCCCTGATCTTTTGGTCGATATCATGTCTCTATCAGTTAAAATAAACTTACCATAAAAATTATAGACCCTTCTTTTCTTGGTAAGCAGGCAAACTTAAAAAATCAGCAGGGGATCAAATAAATAAATAATTTCCCCCACTGTACAATGATGCTACATTTAAAATTGAGATTGATCAACTGTGATGTTGAATAAAATATATTTAAGGATACCTCATTTAGAAGCAGCTGAAGTATGTTTTACCAAAGATCTAAATTTACTGAGGCAGTTAGTTAACATGCACATTATAATATAATATTATATTCTTGTATAATATAATTTTCTGCTTCTCATGCACAATAATGAAATTCTGAACGAGTCAGAATGACATTTCCATTTTCTTTCCCTTTTTATCTTAATTCTATGCTCAATGTGTTGTCATAAATTGAAAATACAGCCCTCCAAAGACTGATTCCAAATTGTATCATATTGTATTAAATTTCTCATTATCCAATGCCAATGGCTTCATTCACAGACAGAATTGCTTTCTGGTCTTTCTAAATGATAGATGACATTTGGAACAGACATTTAGGAAGAAAATGCCATTACGGCACCCACTGTTAATACACTTTCTAAACTAGCGCGTGCAAATGTGACTTTGCAGAAATGTGACTTTGCTGTTCTCTATGTGGGCACATCTGTGGACAGCGGCGATGACGCCAAATCAAACAGCGTGCACACCAGGTCAAAAAGAGTCAGGTTGCGATAAAGCTGTCCTCAGCAAAATATTCTTATCCACCCCAGCCTTCTAGCATAGCAAATCTGCAATGCAGGGTGAGTGAAAACCCCGCCTCCAATTGACTTTGTGTTTCATTGGTTAGAGGTTTTGAAGTTTTTGGAGTTTTTGGTTCAGGGTATGATTGACATGCGTGTCAAGTGCTCTATAGGGTCATTTGTGAAACCAGTAATAAGGTCCATTTTTTTATCCATGCTTATCTGAGAAATACGGCCGGATATTGTGAATGACTTTGGTGAAGGGGTTATATTGAACACTACTGATACCGAGTCAACGTCTCTGATTGATGTGTTGGTGTTGTAAGATAAAGAACCAGTTCTATTACTCTCACATGTGTTGAGCCAAACATTGTTGACAAAACGAATGGCACACTGCATGGGCCTGGGTTAGACCTCAATCTATCAGCCATTACTGCTGAATAACAGCTTCCAGCCCACTCGCATGCGTCCCTCATTGATCTTAGTTATGGCCACTGTTCTGCTTCAATTTACAGTGTCATTAAGCTTTCCATTGTTCCACCTCAAAGCTGGTTTATTTCCTGTGGAACACAAAAGGAGCTATTATCAAAATGTCAAAGCCGCCCACATCCATACAATGAAAATGCATGGTGATCACTGGCTGTCGTTGAGCAAGTTATCATTTTGCATGCTTTATTATTCCAAAAATTATATATCAGACCAGGATTTGAACCCGAGTCCCTATGCACACCATACAAGAACTAAACCACTAGACTAACATACTACAGTTTGTTATTATAAGTTTTATATGTAATACACTTTATTTTGTTGCCGTTTGTAACAAGCAATATAGTTTCTCAGTATTTATTAACTTTTGTTCATGTTAATGTTAAAGTCAATACAATCGTTTATTTGCTTTTATGTTATGTTATGTTATTTATTTTATTATTTTTGTTTCTATAAGATCAATTTATTTTTTATTTTAATTATATTTCATTTTATTTATATATTTATTTTCAGTTAATCATTTTAGTTCCTCATCTTATAAAGCTCATTTTAGTTTATTCATAAGGAAACATTTTGAATTCTTGTTTAGCTTATGAGTGATATTAGACTTGTTTATTCTAATTCTTGTTTAGATTATTATATAAAGTGATAGTTCACCCAAAAATGAAAGTTCTGTCATTATATACTCACCCTCTTGTCATTTCAATCCTGTATGAGTTTTTCTTTCTTTCGCAGAACACAAAAGAAGTTGGTAATCAAACGACAGTGGTATCCATTGATTTGCTTTGGTTTTGTGTCCGTACAATAGAAGTGAATGGGTACTGCTGTTGTTTGGTTACCAACATTCTTCAAAATATGTACTTTTGTGTTCTGCAGAAGAAAGAAAGTAATACAGGTTTAAAATGACAAGAGGGTGAGTAAATGAAGACAGAACTTTCATTTTTAGGTGAACTATCCCTTTAATATTGATTTCATTATACAGAAATGTTTCAATATTTTTAGTTTTAGTAAACTGTAATAGTAAACCTTTTCTGATCAAATCTCATCTAATGTACCCACTACCTGTAAAAACAAGGTTGGTGTTGGCACAGTGTTCTGGCTATCATACAAAAAGCATGTGATTTATAACACAGATAAAGGAAGCAATTATTCACATGCAGTTTTCCGCATTAGCGCACCAGAACACACGTAACGTTTTTCGAGATGACAGAGCTGATATTCAAATGGTCTGCGTGCTAAGGATTTAGAGAAATGCAAATGAATTTTTATGCGTAATCCTTATAACTCTCAAGGGACTTCCGTTGACACTACACTAAAAAGCAAGTGCCCTAATTGAGGTGGCATGCACGACCAGCTAGATTGGTTCCTGAAGCCCTTAGAAGAGCTCAGGGGGGGTCGGGGGTGACAGGATATTAGCAGAATTTCTGCACGTCGAGCCTCCACTCAGAACTTGAAGGCGTAAGGAAAGCTTATAAGGCTGATTGGGAGGAAGTGAGCACAAGTATTTAATTAAAGATGCACCCAGAACACCATTTCCTGTCAGAAGAAGAGTATGAGTGACAGGAACTTGAGCGAAGCACGGACAAAGCAGAATCAGAGCACCACTAAAATCTGGGGTATTGAATAAAAACGGCATCATGTTTCCTCCAAAAATCAAAATCCTTACAATAAAGAGACAATAAATAGAGCATGCATTGCCATTAAATGATAATGTGCCCAATCGTCCCCCTTTCTCCTAATGAGATCCATTTGGAAAGGCGTATTCAGCTAATATCATCCATAATGAGAGCATTGTTTAATTGCACATCTAATGTATCATTTAGTGCTCAAGACTTTGACAGCAGAAGCTGGCAGCGAGTGTTTCGGGGCCTCTGTTTTCCCTGTGAGAGAAATCTGTGCTCATTCAAAACCTCTGCCAGGATAAGCCTTCTAAAACCCGGCAAAATTATCTCCCTCCTTCTCCCAAGAGGTAAAGGGAGACAGCTGCATCTCACCAGTGAACAAAGACAGCAGGAGAACACAGAGACATCTCAAAACCTTGTGAGGATCTTCCATGTTGGAATTATGTAAATGACCATCGACTGACTATGATTAAATGTTCATTTAGCGTGTTTCAAATCCAATGTAGGAAAAAACATTAAACATAGAGGCATTTTACGTTTTAAACCACTGACACATAAACCATTAAATAATTACAAAAATTGAAAGTAGGCCATTTGGCACCAATGTAACGGCATGGAAATCAACCAAATATATGCTGGAATAGAGAGACCAAAAAAGAAAGACAAAAGGAAAAGCGACAAAGATATTAAAGGAGATCAGAGGAAGTCGAGGTTGACATGTTCACAGATGGGGATCACTGGTGCAATCGGAGACAATTTTTTAATGACAAATATTTTTTAATGCCAAACTGATTTCAGCATATTCATTATTATCTCTTAATTCCTGTCCATCTCCAGTCCATGACAGGTGCTAAAGACTGATACACCTGATAATAAAAGAGCCACATCTGTGATTTTGATATAAACTGTAAACTGTACAGTGCACGGATGCACACAATATGATGTCTGGACACACACACACACACAGCTCTATGTCAACAAGGACAAGAAAATGGTGAGATCTGGTTTACAGCTGAGCCTTTGAGTGGATTTCTGCAGTCTGATCCAACATTTTTTAATAATAAGCCATTTTTATACCAAAGCAGCAATGCAAACATTGTAATTAAATTAGTAATGCTACATAGATGATAATAATAATGAGAAATATTTTTCATTTGAACAGAGATATCATTTACTAATCTTCATATTGAAAGGTGAGTAAATGTAATAAATTACCCATGAGACTTTTCTTCCTCTGTGGATCACAAATGACAGAATGTTAGGAACAGGGTTTTCAGAACCTGCCCAATGGCCAAAAAACTAGCCCAATGACTCCATCGCAAATACCAAAACTCTAAATATATCGCTCCTATACCTATATACATACACTGCTGATGATATATACATACACTGCATACGTTATGACTGCTGATGAACAAAATCCTTCTAACTTTAACTCATGGAATAAAAACAACCCAAAGCAACAGTTCAAAATATGCCCAATTTAGCAAGAAAAACACCAACTTGGCAACCCAGGTTAGGGACTAACAGCCTCAGTCACCATTCATTTTCACTGCATTTATTTCATGCAATGTAGATAAATAGTGACTGAGGTTAAAACATTTTTTATCACAAAAGAAAATTTGTCATATTCAGGTTTACAAATGATATTCATTTACTAATATTTATGACCCTGTATCACAAAATTTATCTTAAATTCAAAACTCGTCATCATTTATTCACCCTCTTGTCATTTCAAACCTGTATAAAATTATTTGTTCTGCAAAACACATAGGAAGATATTTGGAAGAATTTTAGTAACCAAACAGATCTCACCCCCCATTGACTCTCATAGTATTTATTTTCCCTACTTTCGATATATTCACGCACGCTAATATTAGGTTTAGGGGACAGGTTAATAAGACAAATATGCATGCACGCAAAAATTAGCGTATCACATGCACGCAAACATTGGCATATATATATACACGTAAAATTGCAATTTGGTGTACTTATTTCACGGGTTTGCACCTAGCGTGTTATTTATACACATTTTATGAGATCGGGCTGGCCTGCAACAGCGCCTCTGGTTAACAACTTTAAAGGCGATTTTCTCAATATTTAGATTTTTTGCACCCTCAGATTCCAGAGATTTAAATAGTTATATTTCGGCCAAATATTGTCCTATCCTAACAAACCATACATCAATCGAAAGCATATGTATTCAGCTTTCATCTGATGTAAAAATCTCAATTTCGAAAATTTACCCTTAAGACTTTACCCTAAAGGTTTTGTTGTCCAGGGTCACATTTGTGATTAATAAATTCCATCTACCAAACATATATTCCATAACTAAAAAAATCGGTCCTGCATGTAATGAAAGCCTTTATATATCAGGCCTGTTGTGAAATAACTACAATGTAAGACACTAAACGACATAAGTCATCAACATAAAGCTGCTCAAACTGTCATATGAATCTCATGCTGTGGCAGGAAATGCAATGTTATGTGTCATTCACATTCTAAACATTTTATGCTGACATGTGCATGTGTCATGTGCCACAGGTTTTGTGGCGTTAAGGCTGTTTTTGTTGACCCAGTGTCAACAGAGCCTCACAATGACATATACTATGACATCATCACCTTCATCACATTATTCAGCGTTGTCTTCCACCTCTGTGCATTGAGGTCAGCTACACGCAACAAAAGGCTGTAAAGCGAACTCATCTCTCCTAAGGGGGTCCTGAAATGGCCCGGGTGTTGAAGGATGCCTGAACACTGCGTGATTTCTTCAAGAACGGCAGAACACTGCCCACCCGCTATCCATCGATAGACACACAGATGCACACGTTCACTCGGTCATCAGGGTTTCAGCCAATTAAAAAGAAACCCGATAGGGCGAGTACCATTGTCAGGGGTTTACTCACCTCTAACACGCACACATTACCAGCTGTGTGAAGCTGCCCCTCTGAGCCAGGTGTCAGTTTTCACACAGATAATTCAGTGTGTAATGGAGAGAACTTGTCCCGTGCAGCACGTAGAGGGTAAAAAGAATGAAGGCCATGCCCAGGGCAGAAGCCGTTCTCAACCATAGATCTGCTGTCTGACTTTGATCAAAAGCCTGACTCAAACATGTGCCCTCCATCTTTCACAGGGACTGAGAACACAGCCACAAGAGTCCAGAACAAAGCACAGCAGACACATTTTTGAGAGAAAAACTGCACTTTTGAACATTTTAGCCTGACTTGCAATAGAAGTGTTTCCACAGTAATACTTAAGCTTCTGCTCTGCAGAGAGCGTTTTTAATAAATATATTATCTCCTTTGGCAAAGAAGCGAAAACATGATAACATCTTTGTCCTGTGTCAGCCACCGCATAGTGCTTTAAAAGAGAGCCATTGATTGATATTTGCAACCTCATCGTTACATTTACGCATTTGGCAGACGCTTTTATCCAACATTGCATTATATATATATATATTGCATTATATACATTAAACATTTGTTTATGAGTACATGCAATCCCTGGGATCAAACCCATGACCTTAGAAACCATCTCTTTTTTTAAAAAGTAAATCTGGTAGTCTAGCTGCATTGTGAATAACTTGAATGAGAATGATTATATTATATTTCTATAATTCCTTAACGTTTGCATTCACCTTGCATTCCTATAGCTCAGACAGAAACGCAGAGATTGCGAGTTTGATTCCTGGGGATGATAAAATTGTACACCTTGAATACAATGCAAGTAATTAAAATGTTTTTATGTAAATTACTGTAATGGGAGAGATTAGATAACAGACAAACAGTGCTTAAAAAGTACTAAAAGAATCATTAATGAAATCATTAAGAAATTATTGTCGCTAAGTGGATTAAGATTTTCAATCCCTCAAGTGTCTCTAAAATATTCACAAAGTAGTGAGGTTTCATTTCTTACAGCCAGCAGATTGCCATTCTCTCATTTACACATCACTAACACTATCGGCAGTGTAACAAACTGATCAAAAATTTGAAAGCTGAATTCATTTGCCATCCTTCACAGACCTTCACAAAAGAAATATTCCAACACCAGTGTGCTTTAAATGTGACAAAATCCACCCCAAAATACCCCAAAGATGATTCTTCTACCGATCAATGATATCAAAATGTTTGTGCTATACTTCCCTGCTCTGGAACCATGGAGTTTGTGAAACTTTATATTTAACCCAGCATTGGGTCAAAAATGGGACAACCCCAACCGTTGGGTTGCAAATGAATTTATGCTGGGTTGTTTAACCCATTGTTGGGTCAAATATAAACCATTTGTTCAGTTAATTTACACGACAATGGCTGGGTTTGTTTATTTTTGATTCATCGCTGGGTTGAAAATATCCAGCATTTTTAGAGCTGTCAGTTTAGCAGATATCATATAAACAAGATCAGCCACCTGCCCGTTTCAGACGAGAACCTTTGGTAACCATTACAAATTAAAGTAGGCATGTTCTTGTAGAAGCAAACAGAAGGTCAATCTTGATTGACACCAGGAGATCTAATTCTATGCCTGGTAAAGAAGTGTCCATCTGTTTTTGAAGATTGATATCTATTTTCAGAGATTAGGATTACGACTCCTACCCAGGCTGGTTAGACTTCATGAAAAAAACATCCATAACAAATGATCAGAATCAGTGGACTATGTGTCAAGCCTTGCACTTAAAGGGATTTGATCATTTACGCACCCTCATGGCATCCCAAACCTGTATGACTTTCTTTCTTATGCAGAACACAAAAGAAAATATTTTGAAGAATATTGGTACTAGAAACCAATAGGTTAGAAACTTGGTAACCGAGCAACAGTGGTATCCATTGACTTGACATTGGTTTTGTGACCATGCAATAGAACTGAATCGGTACTGCTGTTGTTTGGTTACCAACATTACTTTAAAGGGATAGTAAAATACTCTTTTAATGACTGACTTTCTTTTAAGGAACCATTGGGGTGGATACCATTTTGTGTGTGTGTTTCACATAAGAAAGTCTTATACAGGTTTGATTGACACGAGAGAACAAATTATGACAAAATTTTAATTTTGGGGTGAACAGTCCCTTTAAAGCTCATAAGAAGGGATCATATATGATGTCTGGAGATTAATGTGTGAAATATGTCATGAAATATTTATCCTTTGCAAATCCATTCTGAATGACATCTAATGTTATTGTTTGGGTGAGGGTGCTTAAGATCTCTTTTTTAATCATTTGACAGTCGATACTTTATTGGCATATGAATAGAAAATGTGATCATTTTAATCCAGGAACTTCAAAGTACGTCTATACTGTAAGTGTGACCTTATTACTTGTCTCGTGTTATATTAATTGCATACCTAGTATGGGGTGAACTAAAACTAATTAGAACGTCAACAACATGTTCGATATTTTTTCTGGCGATTAACCTTCTGCTAACCCCAGTGAGTGGAGTCAGACCCGCTAATGTTTGTGAACGTGGAAGGACTGCATTTTTCTCCTGTTTGCTGAGGTGGGCTAATGGTGACAGCTCTGACAAATGGGGCAATGTGGCAAGATCCACCGAGACTTGTGTGCAATACTGCAAACGCCAAATAAGTTAACCACAAACACAACATAGTCTGAGTTTTCTGTTACAGTAAACACATGAAGAGGCACACAATCTTGAAGGTCGGAACTGCAGGGGTGAAATAATTAGTCGCAGCGTGTTGAAAGTCTTCTGAAAGTCCTAAAATGACTGACTGATATGATCTGTTTACAGTAATAGCACTGACAGAATCTGGTTTTCTGATGTTAGTCCCTTCTGAAGGCCTTTATATTCCATATTTAATGAAATATTTTCATATTTTAGAGGTGCACTCAATACTTTTCACTCATTAAAAAAGTTTCGCCCCTAAAGAAATAAATTGTGCTTTATAAAAACGTGTTTTAAATCACGAACACACACATGGGATTACAAATCGAGTCAAATAAGTAAAAAGTAGTATCAAAAGCAGTCCAATATGGCAACCATATAAACCAACTCAAAATATAAATAAAAAAATGTAACCATATCGTGTCACCGAAAAGTCAACAATTCATCCCATACATGACAAATGAAACTGAATAGAGTCTATGACACCCATCATAAATGTATAATAATTTATCAGCACCCCCATCCTCAGATTCCCTGCCTCATTCTCTCTTTCTAGTCGTCCATCTGCAGGTGTTCTCATGCTGTTCCTCGCAGCTGTCAGCTCTCATGGCCTAAGATGAATGAGGTTTTCACCCTGTCTCTCTCCCTCTCTCTCTTATTCCCTCTCACACACAAACACAAAGTGCACACAAACTCTCCTACTGGGAGTATGTGGGTGACTATCATTGTGCTGTGGTGGGATGATTCACAGAGCTCTCCCACATCTCCTGATGTGCTAAAATGAACATAAAAGAGATTTAAACAAGAGGCCAAAAGACAAACATCTGCTCTGCTGAGGCACAGCTTCACACAATATGTCTAAAGGAGGATACATGGCCCACGGGGTCTACTATATCTATGACTGTGTTTGTTCCTAATGATGAGGTCACCTCAATATTTCATCTAACCAGTCATATTCTTAGATCTGGGTATTGAGCTTTTTATCATGTCACAATTATTCCTTTGCGGTTTTAATCTGTTCCAAGAAAGAAGACACATTTAGAAGACACAATATAGTTGTAAATTATCTCCATGGGTCAGGAAGTTCACCGAAACGGGCTTACCAGTAGTGTCTGGTCTTGAGTTATATCTACACCACCATTGTAACAATATTATTCGGTTCCAATTCAAAAAAATGTTTTGTGATAACCTTAATTTTGATCAGTTTTCATGTGTCTTGTCATGCTGTCAGTCTTTCACATTGCTGTTGGATTCAACAGACACTGGACTAGAATGGCCACAATACATATAGAAATGCTGAATAAATAATCTCTTATTTTTTCCATGGTATAATTTGATATTATGACCTGAAATCAGTCCGTATTTTATTTATCTGTTTTCATTCAGTAGGGCAGAAAGCTTGTATCTCCAATCAAATTTTTTTCCAAATCAGTCATAAGAATAAATCATTATTTCAGCTCGAAATACTTGCCCATGCACAAAAAATTATATAATAGTATACATATATAACAAATACACCATAAATAGACTTTATATATATATATATATATATATATATATATATAAATCACACAGGCAAGCTGTGGGGGGTTTATCTGACAGTGCCCATCATTCCCATTCATCTCCCAAACAGAATGCAGCCAACATTTGCTGACAGCTCTGACCTTCGATTAGACATTTCTATTTTCCTACCATCCCCGTGTCTTTCTCTCTTGGGGGTGGGTGGCAGTCTCTGGGTATAATGCGCAGTGTTGACAGTGAAGTATGGCAGTTAAGAGTTCGACCTTGCAGCCCGAGTCACACACACCCGAAGTGGCTGATGTTCTGATGACCTTCATATCATATTTCAAACCTCCAGCGCTCCGCAGATGAGCATGTGAGAAGATTTCATTTCCAGACGACAGACTTGATTTTTTTAGTGTCAGTGGTAACGCGTTCCACATGACACCGCCCTAACACGAGGCAACATTTACCGGAACAGACAGTGTGTGGAACTTCTGAGACCTTTTATCTGAATGCTGAACTGTCACAACACAGCAAACGATTAGAGTGTCTAAACAGAGAATGGTCACTTGAGCTTTGGTCCCTGTGAGCTATTCACAGAAAGAGAACTTGTGTTTGAAAGTACACACGAATACATTTTTATGTTGAGGATACTCAATACAATCTGCAATATGAATTGTAGAGCTATGTCAGTTTTTTATACAATACAACAACACCACGCATTTAATCCTACTTGTTAAAGAGTTCTTCCATCATTTACTTACCCAGACATCATTCCAAACTTATATGACTTACTATATGCAGAAAATAAAAGATATTTTCAAGAATGCTGGTAACCAAACAATGCTGTCTCCCATTGCCTTCCATTGTATAGACACAAAACCACTGAGACATTTCTAAAAATATCGTCTTTTGTGTTCCACAAATCATTATTATTAGTCACGCTTTTTGTTTGTCACTGGGTTTTGCAAATATTTCAACAATAAAAAACAAGTGCTTGTCAACATTGAAAACACAGTATTTAATCATTTTAAAAGTACAGTGTTTTTATAATTTCCTAAAAAACAGTGAATTGGAACATTCAAGGTTTCGGAAAAACAGTGATGTTTCCTGGGGGGGGCTTTACCAACATAAAATCTTTTTACTTTCCTTATTTTATGTCACTCATCCTGCAGTGACTGACATTTTTTTATTTAAAATATACAGAAGGTTCTAATAAATGTTGTCAATTCAAGTTGTACAGTATGTAATGTTATTAAAAATAGTTTCCTTATTCTAAATAAATATGTTATTTGAATTTCAAATAATTTTTTAAATCTTGTTCAAAGTTGTGATCTTACTGTGAACCCTAAATCTTGTATTGAATCATAAGCAAAGTGTACTGTTACACTAGCAGTAACAAGGCATTATTACCAACTATTACCATTATTAGTTTTTCTATTTGATTTGACCTTAAAGGATTTTGTTGATGTAACTCTAATGTAGTTAAGTTAGTTTAGATGCTACCACAAAAACAAAAAAACCTCTTAATCCAAGAGAAAATGAACTACCATTACCTACAGTTTTAGTAAGTATTTAACTAGACCTAAATGATCCAAATTACAAGGTGTAATTTTGTTTTGCCTCTGAAATATCCTGTTAACACAATTTTCAGAGTTGATTTATCAGTTGATGAACTTAATGTTTCTGCCAATTATAATTATTTAACACACCATTTGGAATCCTTCACGAGTTGAAAACCAGTCTATAAAAGCAAAAAGAAAATCTGAAAGTAATGATTATTTTTCCCACAAGCAAAAAAAGGTGACTTTGACACTGTTCAGCAGGCGGTCAAAGTCACTCAAGCATCTATAAAAGTTTTTTATATTTTTCCCCATTTGTGTTGATTTGCTTTCCGTGCTTTGTTTCATCTCGAGATTGCAGTGAAGCATAGACGGCTTGTAATTAGACAGTCAGTTCACTCTTCATCTGAACTGTGTGTGGCCCTCCCACAGGGTCCGCCAGCGCAATGAAACTGAAGAGACTTTGAGTGACAGCAGGTCAGCCATCCCCCCGAAAGACATTCTTCTTCTGGATCTTTTAATGAGGCTTTTATTAGATTCATCACACAAGAGAGGAAAAGCCCACAGATGCCTCTCCAAATGCTGAGGAGGGAATGAAAAGCAAAAGGTTGCTCAAGACCTTTTATTTATAACGAGAACAATATTGATTCAGTAGAGCAACAGAGCTGTTGTTGTAATAACAATGCAGAATTATTACAGCATTCAGGGGTTATTAAGGTCTTGCAAACTATTTATACACACAATATTTTATTGTCTAGTGGTTGCTACTATTAAGGCTGGACAATAAAACAGTATCAGTATTTATCAATGGTACACCTTTATTAATAACTACAGTATAGAAGAAAAAGGTGCAATATGCCACTGGATAGTTTCATTTAAATGCATTAAAATATAAATGGACATGAAGTTTGGTTGCATGAACAACCCTCAAGTGTGTATTATTCCTGGATCATAAACAGTCAATAATCTTTTGAGAGTACACAACAAAGTTCTCTTTTGCATCTTATTCCTTTTAAACTGTCAATTACACAAAAGGCTGTGTCAAAAACACTCAAAGTTCACAAAAAACACGGTTATGTCTTAAGAGAATGTAAACAGTGGATTTCTATTAGTATTTTTGTACTGTGTATAAGGAACTTTTCGTCAGTGTTTATTAAATTCATGCAGTGAAGACTATGTATTGTAGTGTTTTACTTTTTTGATTATTCAGTTTTTTTGGAAAGCTACTGGTAAACGATTACATACAGGAAAAAATACTTCTCTAAAATGTAATTGTTCATATTTGTGGGATTATATGATGAATCTATTTTATTGTTTACCAAAGCATTTGACAGTAATACAATTAAAATGGAGAACAATAGTGGTTAAATTTAAACCTTACTTCTACTTGTCTTTATTTTTAAAAAGGTTATTAAAATATATCAATATCAAATTATTGATACCAATATCAAACATTATACCATGATCATTTTAGCTGTGTCCAGCTCTAACTATAATTTATAATAAGAAAAGAAAATAATAATAGATAAATAAAACATTATAATACATTAAAATACATGTCATTATTGCAAGTTATTCTCTATGCAATGTACATTAATAAAACTAAACTTATATAAGTACTATATGGGTTGTATGAAACTGTCAATTATAAATTTAAGCATATACTTTATAATATTATAATGTGCATAATATTTACAAGACTTACATTTACATTTAGTACATTCAGTTAATATCACCGTTAGTGCTTATGGGTAAATTACAATATCACAACGTGAGGAGTAGCTATGCGATGTTAGTCGTCGCGGTTAATAAATGTGTTACTGTTGCTGGTTTATTTATATTATTATAATGTGAAGAGTGTCACCCGCTTCAAATATTATAACTCAATTTACAAAAAAAAGAAAATAAATTATTTTTAAAAGTAAAGATTTTAAAAGCACTGGAAATCTCATAATTATTTCATATAGACTTAAAGTAGTAACAATAAATTATATTATATGATTAATATAATATTTAAAATATAAGTGTTTCATTATAAATATGGTGATTATCTCTAAGATGAACAGCCAACTTAAAATATGATATTAACCATCTGAATCTAACAAAGTATTTAGTGTGCATTTAGCCCCAACAACAGGGGTGCTTTTTACCCCAAATACCATAATTCCACATATTCTTCTGTTATTAAAAACTTTTTGCTTTGATTAACGTGAACAAAACTGAAAATCATTAACAATACCTTTTGCCCCATTGTACCCTACATTTTAGGATGTGCAGTATATGTCAAATGTTTGAGTTCATACGGAACTTTCTAACTTGCATGATTTCAAATCTAAGCACTATTTGAACAACTGTTCTCTTCTGAGAGGAGACATGCAAGTTTCTTTTTCGCTAGAGACAAATCAGAAAAACAGATTTCAGAATATTTATTGAAGCTCACTGCAGTCTACTTTTTTAATTCAGCAAAACTGAGTTAAGAAAGCAAAATCAAAAATTAGAACTCTATAATATGAGCCATAACAGTGAGAGCATTTCTAGAAATCCCAAACATAAATCATCTTTGCTTTGTGATATATCAGCTCTAAATTCCTAAGAAAAACAACAAAAACATCTTCCTTTTCCATGAAATGTGACACAACAGAAGTGAGAGATATGCTTTAAATAGGTAGATACCCAACTGTGAAAGGCCATCATTGCACCTAATCAATCCCAGCATCCCTCTCTCTCCTCTCTCTCTCTCTTTCTCTCAGACGCTGCCTCACACACTCAATTAAGAAGATTAACATCAAGCAAAAGAGGAAGTGTGTCTAGTCTTTCTGACTGACTGGATGGGAAGAGAGAGAGAGGAAGACAGAAATCAATGCAGAAACACTCTGAGCCACAGGCGCCGCCACACAGCGATATCTATCGGCCAACGCAACGGCTACGCATTACAAAAAGATAACACTAATCTTTCCCAGCAAATTGTTGCAAGTGGAGGCTTTTGGAGAAAACACACCCACAAGCAGTAAAGAAATAAGTGTGTTTTCCAGAACATTTGGTGAAATAAAGGTGTCATGTAAGATGCACAGCCATTCTGAATGCATTTCCAGAAGGAATTATAGTGTTTATAGTTGAAAAGCTGTCAGACACACTTTTGTTTGCTTGTCTTAAAGCATCCTCAGATAGTTCAGACACTAGGTATAAAGTTCCCAAACAAACTGAAAGTATCCGTATAGCATCACGCTCTTCACCGATACAGTACATCCATCAATTTCATTGTAACAGTAGGAAGAAACATGCTAAACAAAGCTGGTTTGTTTTTTAAAATGCGTGCTCATCGTCCCTCTCATTCGTGAGTATCAGAGGCGTGTGTGCCGAGAGCAGAGGCTAATTGCAAATCAATAGGTTGCAGTTGTTTTGTACGATTAGAGAGTGAAAAACAAGCTTTGCGTCCTCACCACGCGGCAGCTGGCATGTGAAACAGCCATAATCATCTCCACCCTTCCTCATCATGAGCAATTACGCTTGGGATCATGAAGAGATTCTTATCATTCAAAAACAGGCTGGCCTATGAGGCCAGGGGCACAGATATACACAGACACACACAGCCTTTTTAGGCTCTTAACAACAGTTTCACATTTGGTAATTTTAAGATGTGATTTTAATGGCTAGCTAAAGGGATGATAGCGAAATAAAGAGTGACCCTCGGTCCATTTCACCATGTGCAATGTTGCCTATACAATGCATGCTGAGAATGTGTTAAAATGGGCATTTCATGCATTCCCAAATCCCCATAAAACCAAACTGACAATTCTTATTTTAATGCTTCATTGCAGTGTTTATTCTGAATGACTTATGCGTGTGGGCTATTATCTTGAATTAAAAACATTAACCGCCCCTCCCACTCATATCTGTCAACATTTAGGTACCAAAATTCAGAAGACCTGTTATTTCGTTCCAGGGAGCTAACCCCGGGGTCGTTCGTGTACATGTTCCAGTCCGTGTCGATCCATTTGTTCCGTTTGCAACCGCTTTCCAGAGGATCCCCCTGCCTCATTTCAGGACTTTCAAGGGAGAAATAACTGAAAAACGGGAGTTTCAGAGGAGGAATAAAAAACGGGAGGGTAGTGGGAGATTGGTGTGAAAAATGGGAGACTCACGGCCAAAACAGTGTTGACAAGTATGCTCCATCTCTGCATGACATATGTATTGGCGTGAAGACGAAACTATACTGACTGTCCAATGGCCAGACTTCCAATTGTTAACGTACCAAATTAAGTCCTGCCCTCTTCCACAGCTTCTTTTAATCAATGTGAAATGGACATTGCAGTTGTCTTTATTACCTATTTACATTTATGATTAAATTTAATGGTTACTGTGGTGTGGTGATGCAAAACAGTAAAGCAGCCCAGTTCTTCCTGGATCTATAATGATTTAAATATGTCTCTTCAAGGACATGACTCAAATATAAAAAATCTGTATATTCACTATAAGCTCCCATTAAAGACAAGTGACTTCACTATGACTGTTGTCTTGCCTTATAGTGGATGCTAATGAAAGGGTTCTCTATCACTCAATGCCTAAGAACCAATCCATTTACTTTTAATCACAGTGTTTTACGGGACAGAGTGGACAGGAAGAGTAATCTATCTGACTGTTACGTAAACAAAACCCCTTACACCATGCATTTTAACAAGGAGTACTGTTTTTAGGTAGTAAAATGTAGCATCCATTAAGATGTTTGTTAAGAAAATCCATTAATGAAAATAATACAAGCTTATTCTGAAAAACTATTTAGGTCACTTGGTTTAATGAATATACTGGTGTCAAGCTTCAAAATGAAAAAAAAAACCACTGTAAAAGTATCACATTCATTCAATTTGGTAGTAAAGTATGTACCAAATATATCGACTGTCATTGTTTTTAATAATTTCCAAATTAATTTCCATATTGTTTTGAAATTTTGCTAGCCTTTCCCCATTTCTGACTCGGCTTCTGTAACCACTGTAACCTGACATAACGACACACCCACATTCATATTTTATATCACACAGTTGTCCGGTGTCCTCTTTAGCAGAGCCTGACATCCAACACAATATAATGCATATGTAGGTATTTGTGTAAAAATAAAAAATTATAATCTTTTTAAATGCTATTCATCAATATGACATATTAAATTAAAATGTTTTTCATCATAACAGATTCCCTCCCGAGTCACTCAAAAACAAAGCCTTTCTCAAAGAAAATGAATCATTTCCTCAACAAAATTCATTTAATGATGGAAGTGAAATAATAACAATAAGTTGGCATGGCAGTACAGTTACTGGCCAAAAACATAAAAGAATAGAATCAGCAAAGCCCTGCCCACAGGCTTTCAAGATGTCCAATACCTCATAATCTGATTGCTGTGGGAGCAATCTAACAAATTCGATGTTGCCGCAAGATTCAAAACACTGACAGAAACCCTCTATACAGCAACATGTGGACTGTGGGCCACAATGAAAAACAATTACTCCACCAAAGAAAGAACTTAAAGACAAACTGGGTTGCCCCCCTGTTAAGATCACATGACCAGCCGTATACGGTTCACACTAAAAAGCAAAAGTTTGCTTAGTTTGGAGAGATCCGGTTACTTTTCGACCCATTCTTGGGACACGGAAGAGTGAACAGTAAGCTGCAGTAAACATTTTTATTTCTCAATAATATTCAGTGGCTTACAATCTATATATAATATTATCTTGTTAGACATGGAAAATTATTAAATGCCATGATGAATTGTGAAAACGTAAGTATTGATTTGGCTTATTTTGTGGTTAACTTTCAAAAGCGCTCAATGTGGCATCTTTGAATGTCTGTGGTGCTGTGACTGTCAGTTTAAAATCTTCCCATGAGCAAAAACGACAACTAACTTTATAAAGAGAATAAAGCAATAATAATACTAAAAACACTCTGATCAGAGCAAAGCACTTGATCTTGTTTATGAACATATACTTTAACCTCCTCTGTGTAAAAGACGGATTCTCTTTCATTGTCACAAACAGGTCATCTCTCAGTTTCCCACCCCCATGATCAATCAATGAATATTTCATTTACCACGTGAAGCAACACATTAATTATTGACAGGGTCTCTCTTTTGCATAATGTCTTAAACAAAACACAGCATTTGTTGTGTTGCACTAACCTCCTGTGCTGAAAAATGTTCCTTTATCACCAAAGTAGAATCAATGACATACATGAAAGATGTTATTCATGTAAGATGTTATTCATGTAATATTTAAAAAGTTGCACTACATTCACTATATTTATCTAAACATATACTATGTATAGCAATCATCACGTAGAATCCACATATGCCTATATAAATCAATGTGGGCCTGGTTATGACATCATAGAGCTTGAGACCCAATTTAGCCTTTCATTATGATAAGTACTATGTCCAAAAGTGCTTTTGAATAGTCATGATAAAAATGTCAAATTATAAGATAACAACTAAGCCACAACTAAGATCAGCCACTAAGTTTATTTCATCTAACAAGCTCAGACACATCACACAACTTTATCCTTGTGAGAGTTGTAAACATCAGAGTCTTTTTCCATTGAAGCCGGATTGATTGATTTAAAGATAGACTAAGTGTGACTGTTTTCCTCATTATAAGTGTATAGTACATGTTAAACACACTGACACATGCCAGTTCTCTGCTTCTGTCAAACCAGGCTGCGGCCCCAGGGCAGCAAGATTTTCAGCTCTGGTGCACTTACCCTCCTAAAGCTCATCTTGCCTCTGGGTATTTTTTTCTTCTCAATTATTGCAGACATCAGTCAACTTCTAAACCACCTGAACCCACCTCTTTACCCAGCAAGTGCTATAATCAGGTCCCCGGTGCATCTACCAACCGAGAAAACGTGTACAACCCAGTAACTTTGCTTTGTTAGGCCTTTCTCTGAAAGCATGTGAGAAAATAAGCGCTTCAGATTACGCTCCCCTTGTGACGTGGCAGGGGGATCTTATTGTAATATCACCGCCCCTTAAGGCTATTGCACATAGAGTCTGAAATTTTAGCACAATAAAAAATAAATACGACCTCACTTTGTTTCAATCACATTCACACACTGCCTACGAAATTTTCATCCGTCATAAAAAAATCTGACCGGGTTAGTTTTTCACATCTGTAGGAAGCATTTTCAAAGGCGTTTTGACTATTCAGAGCCGACAAATTTTTAGAATGAAGAATACAAAATAACGTATACGAAAATTTCGGACACTATGTGCAATGGCCTTTACTCTGCACGTTTCCACCCATGGCTCTGCCGCCATTATTGTTTTCGCAAGCAACAGTGTTAGCTCCGACACCATGGCAAAAGTAAGCAAAGTAAATCAAAGCATGCTAACTGTTCTGTTGTTGACTGCACAGACCAACACAGAACACTGTTCTCAGCCTCAGAGGAGACTAGAGAGCAATGGATTTCTTTTATTTTCAATGGAAATCCTCCAGACTGAACGAGGCAAAGCTGCAGATAAAGACATTGTAAGTCAACTTAAAAGTAGGTAATATGTCACTGTGAAACGTTTGTCCGTTCACTCGTAGAAAGCAATGTGTATGGCTTGTAAACGTGCACACAACAGGGTTGCGATCGCGAGGTCTCCCCCCGGAAAGCGGTCCTGACCAGACCAACGGGGACCGGAGCGCATTCGCGAATAGTCCGGGGAAAACATGTATGCTTGTAGAAAACAATGTGTTTGGTGTTTAAAGACGAGACACAGTGTTTCTCATTCGCTTTATGTGACCCTTCTTTCTTGGGTACTTTCGCATATAGAAAACGTGCCGTTTGTTAGGAGTCCGTCGCTTATAGTAAAAATGTGTTTGGTGTTTGAGGACGAGATACAGGGTTTCTCATTCTCTTTATGTGACCCTTCTTTCTTATTTTGTCGTTGGACGCACAGACTCAGAGCCCTGGCTGCATGTTCAGCTGAAAAGGGGGTAGAGACTAGCTGCTCATTTGCACTTAAAGAGACACAAACACCAAAACAGCACGTTTATCATCACGTGCAAAACTGGGCATTTAGCTCAGGGTATAATAAAAGAACTGTGGTGTGTTTTGAGTTGAAACTTCACAGACACATTCTGTGGACCCTTAAGAATAATATTACATTCGTGTAAAAGTAGACAAAAAATCTCCCCTTTAAGAGAGTCATGGAGATAAATGATGTAGTAAAGGTACATCATAAGATGATAGTGAAAGATCACCAAACAGCAGCCCTAAGGGCTTCTCACCTGCTGGAGCGGCAGTTTTTCAGCTGCTGATTCATCATTTGTGGACTGTGATCATCAGCACATCTTGGAAACAGGAAGTGATGTCTGTGCTAATAAAATGACAAAGCTTTGTGAGAGGAACAAACAATGAAGATCTCTATATTCAAAAATAACTGGAAAATTATTTGGAGGTTTATTTATGGTTACAAGACACTGCAAATGCTATAAATGAATGAATTCATACAAAAGTATGTATAGTTTCACCCATGAAAATAGACAAAGCAATACTTGAAGCAGTTTATTTGTTTACATTCATTATGCTAGACAAAGCAATTAAATAATGCAATACAATTTCTGATAGAAACCTGTACTTCTGCAAGATAATGTCCTCTAAGATTCCGTTTATTTTTTATTTGCAAGCGTAAATTCATGTTTTAGTTCATATAACGTTTATAGACGGTTTCAGCGGCAACAACATAAACATTATGTGGCCCATACTTAACTTCCGGTAGACCTACGCAAAGTATCAATAACTGTTGAGTAGTTTTAAGTTAATTTAATACAATACACAGTTAAATATTAATATTAACATAACTTAAATATATAGTGTTATATTACAAGCCACTAGCCAGGTCGCTAACCACAGACCGGAAATGTACTCTGGGCCAGGCGCTTGCGTCTGATAAAATTTCGTCTACATATGATTAACTTCGACATGTTTTTATATAAACAAACTATTCAAACCACACAGGCTTCATTTTGTAACGCTATTTACTGTTCAGCTACATAACGTTACATTTACATTCATATCAACAAATGCTTATTAAACAGCGCAGATGTAATGATGACGACAAACGCACCTTCAGTTAAGTTGCTAAACCAGCCATCGAAGATCAAGTTCAATTTCACTCCGATGTGACCAAACGGTAAACTGTTACCGTCCATCCACACCGATTAAGAGCAATTTACGTGAAAATGAGCTGTGAACGCGTTCACACAAGCATACTATCGGGGTAACGTTAGACTTCAGCGGATCAGCACGCTGTTGCTGCAGAAGCAAGAGCGGCCTGAGCTTTCTCTTAAAGGCGCAGCGTCGCCAAATTTTCTTCGCACACGAGCAAAACTCTTAATAATTTTAATTTTTTCACACAAATTCGTGTGATACAATCTTGTCAATATTTGAATTGTTAGATCTGAGTTTAGTTTAATTTCACAGACGTGTTTTGCTTTTTTATATAAATTGTTCAAAAAATCGTTGTTTTTTGTACTTATTTACAAATGGAAAGCTGTAGCATGTTATTACCATACAAAGCAAAGGACATATGACAATCTATAACTCCAGTGTCCATTTATTGTCATCATTTGATCTTTTCCAGGACCATAAAAATTGTGATTAACAGTTTGTTATTGTTTTCTTATTCATTTTACTCTTTGCGTGTAATGAAGGTTTTCAATGTAGGCCTATTTAAATTGGGGACAAAGTTTGTAATGCATTATATTACACAGGACTCAAATGTTTTGTGTAAAATGCACACATATTAGATTGGAAAATAAGAGTTTATCGCAGTAGGGTGCATATAAAAACAGTGCATGTATATAAAAAAGGACAAACATTCAAACCAATATTTTGAAAAGATTACTTATAGAAGGTTGGCAAGGCATCCGACGGGCATTTGGGGTTCAGCGTTAGCAAGCAAAATGTTTGTTGAGTCTCATCTTTGCCAAACTGCATGTGTATTCAGCCAGATCACAAATCTAAAGTTGCAGTGCAGACAGATCTGTTCATTATAATGGGAGAGTTTTGTATCACAACACGTCACTCAATTCTAATGTACATGACATTAAATTGTTACCACTTTTATTTTATTTTTTTTCTTTTAAAACATGTACAGAATACTAAAGAGTAAATAACACTATTTTGGAGGCTGCCAAAATATTCCCTGGCATATTGTGGAGACATTTTATGTTTTGGAAACCCTTAACACTGAATACATTAGCATATTAATCAATACAAAAGTTGATTTTTATGAACTTTGTGGAGAGAAAACTCCATTCTCACTTGACACATCATTTGGTACCCCAACATACTGTATATAACAAGGTCTAAAATGTCATTTGGTCCATCTGAAATGTGATTTTCAGCTCTGCATTATTTATCAGCATTGTTTCGCCTCCACACATGCCACTCACATTTACTTCATCAAAACGTCTGCACACACAAATCTCTGCCGTGGGCAGGATCCGTCTCGCACTTCGTCATCTGTCGTATGCGGCATCCTGGCATTCTTCTCACTCCATCCTCAAAGCCAGAGGGAGGAACAGCAGACATCTCAGCTGAGGCATATCGTGGTTACTGTCACATGCACTGCTGCGGCGGCCCTTGCAGATTTTGACAGAGAATGGGAAGAAAGAGATAGAGAGGATATAAGAGAGAGATAAGTGCTGGCTTAGCGGATTCTGGGGAGGTCTGGCATCCCCAACGTGGGCACTTGTCCCTTTACCTGACAACATAACCTTGGCAGCTTTACTCAGATTTGCTCTCCAAGGAGTCCAGCTTCATTCATACACTCCAACACATATTTTATTCTGCTGTAGAGGGGATGAGACTGGAACACATAGTATGCTCATCATGAGTTGTGACTCACATGTCCCAGTTTGTGTTAAGAGACACTGGCTTGTATTGAGGTGAGGGTTATATAGTTTCCACACACATTGTTTAAATAAAATAGTGAAATTATTATTAAGATCTTATCTACTCAAGCTGGTATACTGTATTTTAATCGTCTAGGTTACCCAAAACTATTCCTTACATATAATAAAATGCTGAATCAAAAAGAAAATGAATATTCACACCTGTCATAACCCCTGCTAAATTGTGTTTCAAGGGTAATATTGGGGCAAGATCTGTTTTGCACAACTGCCAGGATTCTACCCCCATAAAACGTATGCATTGGCGCACATATGGTCGAAAACAACTAATCTTATGAATGCATTCAAGCAACACTGTATATCTCATGGAGAATTTCTACATATTTATTGTAACTGGGAAACTTTAGCCTGGTTAGTTCATTGTGTTTTTGGGTTGCATGTTGTTGGATGGAGGCCTGACTTTCTATTTTTCCTCATTCAATACAGGGTAACCTTATATGACAGCAAAAGAAAGTTCTCTTGCTTTGATGGAAAATATCATGCTGAAACTCTGAGAAGAGTTGCATCTTGTGGTTAAACATCTGCAGTTTAAAAGTGAGACAAGTATGAACGTTCTA
Source organism: Oreonectes daqikongensis (assembly GCA_026939265.1). Taxonomy (NCBI): domain Eukaryota; kingdom Metazoa; phylum Chordata; class Actinopteri; order Cypriniformes; family Nemacheilidae; genus Oreonectes; species Oreonectes daqikongensis. Next base: position 3,657,091 of record JAOTQM010000351.1, on the reverse strand, counting down.
CATGGGGAGAACAGTATCTGCCGTCAGATAATGTTCCCCCTACTTTAACTGGCAAATTTGAACCTTTAAGTCTCCACATTCAAGCTGGCTCAAAACGAACAGGCCCAATGGTCTAGTAGTTAGTCCATTGGATTTGAGTGATATATGTTGTTGGATTGAAGCCAGGTTATATGTTATTGAAATCATGATTTTTTTTGGGGGGGGATTTTGGTGTTACAGGGGTATTTGTATGCTTGGGTGTTACACTGTAAAAGAGCTGTAAAAAATAGGGCACAGTACACTGTATTAATATGAAGGAATTAATTTTAAATATGAGTTGTTTTTCCTGTATTTTACTCTTTGCACTGCATTGCTTTGTGTTTTAGCATTAACAGAAATGTCAGTAAAATAAACGAATAAAGTAATGGCAGAAAATGACCAGTACCCTTTTCGTTATTTATTTTACAGTGTACCAAGAAAACTATTTTTAGAGAAACAAATGAATTGACAAATGAAATCTGTACAAATATTTAGCATACACATCTACAAAGACAGATAGACTTTAGACTTATAGCTTACAACTTTACTTTCCAAAATCACTTCTTATAAACACTATTCTGATTTTGTCTGGTGATATGGAAACACAGTTTTCTGTAAAACTTCTTTGAAAATATACTGCAAATACTTATACTAATAAAACTAATTTGCATTAGTGAAAAATGTGAAAAGAGCCATAAAACTTTAGCCATACAACTAAATGTGAATCTGAATGAGTTTTACTTGACTGTTGTGTTTTTTGCCCAACTGTGCCTGACCAATACAAATAATAAATAAGAAAATAAATGAAGTCTCTTGACCGCAGGAAGTCACATGGAACAGATTTCCTTCCTATAGACCTGCGCACCCTTCCATCTAAATCCCCCAAAAAAAGAAAACAAACAAACAAAGATGTTGGACAGGCCACAAGCTGAATAAACAATGCAATGTCACAGGAGAGGAAAACTGCTGTTTATCACTTTAAAGGAAGAGTTTGTCAGTGTAAAACTGCTTTTCATCGGGACTGTGTGGTGGGGCTGTTCCAGGAGATTCACCTTTCCTGCAGGATGAGCTCGAGGAGGCAGTCAGGAGAAGAGGGAGCACTGGAGGGCACTGCTGGCATTACACAGGGAGTCTGATTCAAGTCTGCAGGGCTCAATGCCCAAATGCTACCCCATAGTGCCGCCTGGCAGCGGAGCGGCAGCAGAAGGCCGCGTGCGAACGTGAAAGCGTTTGACGCCACTCTGCTCCTCACAAAGCAGACAGATGTCTTCATTATCGTAAGGAATAATGATGAAGGATTTGGATTATGATCTGGCAAATAACAGAAAAAATACAGATGGATTTGAAACTGCGACACACATAACACACATGCTCTCGCACGAGCGCACACACTTCGATTCAATAACGCCATGCTGTTATAATGCGATCTATCTAAAATAATCTTCAGAATTTCATGGCTCACTGGCTGCAACAGAGAGATAAGAATGAGATTACAAATAAACTCTCTTTAAAATCTCAACTGTTTCTGCTTGACTGTAACGAGATTGAGGGAAACACATCTGAAATTCCCTGGAATAAAACATACTTAAGTAATCTCACATATGTCTCCTCAAGTTTTATAAGAGATGTCAGCAAAAAATCAATATGATTTGATACTGCGCATATATACCTGCAGTGTTGAGGCAATGAAACAATAAGGCGGAGAACGTTTGATATTAAACAGATTCTGAATATTGTTTGCTCCGTGTGAGCGTCAGAAAGCCAGTGCAGAACCACGCAGCCCACAAATCAAAATGAAACCTCCTAAGTAGAGACTATGATTCATCAAAACATCCTTCAGTCACAATGCAGAAGGAATCAACTATCTAAAGCACTTTGATAAGATTCTTTCAAAGAAAGAATGCACACTACATTGAAATTGAAATGAAATGTCTGAAAAGCATCAAACAGCAGTGTGAGGGTCACTTCCTGTGCCAGTGTACTGATTGTCTTCCTCTTTAAACTTAAACGATTCATGACCCTTGTGTCTGGGCATCTGTTAATCATACCAAACTTAAGTCTTTTTAGTAAGAAAAAAAAACATATCTCCAATTGCATTTGGTACCAAGGTCCCTAAAGCTGGTCAATAACACTGGCGGACATTTTGAAGTAAATATTTACTATGATGTACAGTATCCAACATTTCCACTGTAGAGAGCAATCAGTGTCCACTATGTAATGTGGAACCGTGTCAAGAGATCTACAGACCGCAGTATATGGGGAGAAACCATCTGCCGCTCTGCACCCCGTCTCCATCCTCCATTAAACACTAGCCAATACAGACACAGACACACATTTACAGAAACCCGATGAAATCTGACCTTAGTCAGGATGCCATCCTGTGCGATTAGCAATGTCAATTAGTCCGATTCCATGTGTGAGCCATAATGTGAGCCACATCGGCCAATAATGAACTATATCATTTGGCAGGAGAGTGACTTGTGCTGAATACAAAAATGACCTTTTTGACCCTAGATATTCATATTCGACACCAATTATTCTCTGTGCCGAAGCACACCAGTGCTGTTATTGGGATTGTGCCGTTGCCTCCCAAAGCCGTACAGTACATGAGCGATCTCGAGCAGTCCTTCGATCTCTGCATATGCTGTAAATAAGATCACAGCAGATGGTGGTAGAACTAAGCGGACAGCTGGTACATCACATACTCTTAAATTCTAAATGAAATCATGAATACAGTGAAAATGAGAAATGAAAAAAAATCGGAGTTGTATTGTAATACTTAAAGGGATAGTTCACTTTTATCATTTGTTACCCTGGATCGCAAAACCAAGTCTTAAGTAGCACGAAAACATTTGTAGTAACAGCCAAAAATACATTGTACGTGTCAAAATTAGCCGTTTTTCTTTTATGCCCAAAATCATTAGGATATGAAGTAAAGATTATGTTCCATGAAGATATTTTGTAAATGTCCTACCGTAAATGTATCAAATCTTTATTTTTGTGAGTAATATGCTATGCTAAGGACTTCATTTGGACAACTTTAAAGGCAATTTTATCAATATTTCGATTTTTTTGCACCCTCAGATTCCTGACAGAGGACAGAGGGGATCCCCCACAGAACGCGGTTGTGAATAGACCGGCAAAATGGAGACCAGAAAGTCCACCCCCCCACACCGGATCCTAGATTTTGTTACCCAAATGTCGACAGGTATGTGTCATATACAGGTTGTGAACGCCATGAAGGTAAATAGAGAAAAGATAAAAAACCCTTTACATAACAAGCAGCTTTAACTGTTGATTCGGTTGTATATCTTAACAAAAAAGGTTTAAAATGTTTCCCAACCTTTGTTTATGCATCCCACAGTCCCATAAGACTCATTCATCAACACCAAACATATTTTTTACATTTACAATTTGCATTCTTCGCAATATAACCCTATGGTAGTGATTCTTTGCCAGTGAGTCAGAAGAACATCATTCCATATGGATTTAGTACAACACATATCAAATTAAGGGAAACTCCCTCTGTGATATTTTCCTAAAGGTCAAAGCATATAGTGTTTGTGTAGAGCAACACACAGAAGTCCTCATGAGACCGCACATGAAAGGGCCATAAAATTACATATAGTGTGGCTTAAATGACAAATAATCGAATTTTGTATGAAATGATTCAATGCATACCTTTTAGAATATTTTTCCCACTTTGTTTGTCTGTAAATCATTACATGTTAGGACATATATCATGTCATGCCAGACCCCAGTGGGGCGTTTCCATCTGTTGCGTCCCTCCCTCTCCAGCCTCTCTGATCCTGCCAGTGCTTTCCTGTCCACCTGCACTTCATAAAAACACTCAATCTGACCCCTATTGTTAACTTCATGTCAACACAGGGCCGAGGGTCAAAGTTCACCCCGGGTCACTAACCCTTCATCTCAGGAGACACTGAGGCCGAGTCTGAGAGGCCCCACATGGAGTTGCCATGGAGCTAGACTGATCCAAACAGACTTCAGTGTTCAGGAGGGAATATGTTTGGAGCGTCAGGTCTGGATCTGACTGCCTCACCCAGACCGCTTCTGCTCACCAGGATCTGGCGACCAAAGAGACGCTGTGAAGTCAGTTGCCTCGGGCTGTTTCTGCTTTTGGCCCCTTAATCTATTAATGAATTCAATTACAGCAACCCCAGCGTGTGGCGCGAAGGACTGAGGGATTTCTAAACTGGTCCAGAACTTCACCAGAGAGGCTGAAGAATAATCGGGATTCAACAACTAACAGGAAGAAGAGGGTCGGAGATTTTGATCAGTGATGGAACACAACAGTTGTGTTTTTGAGACTTACATTAAAGGGATAGTTCACCCAAAAATGAAAATGTCATCATTTATTTACCTTCTTGTCATTACAAATCTGTATGACTTTCTTTCTTTTGCAGAACACAAAAGAAGATATTTTGAAGAATGTTGGTAACCAAACAACGGCGGTACCCATTCTATTATATGCACAGAAAACCAATGCAAGTCAATGCTCCAGACCTCCAAATGCATTACATTTACATTTATGTATTTGGCAGGCGCTTTTATCCAAAGCAACTTACATTGCATTATACAAAATACATTTGTATTTGAGTATGTGCAATCCCTGGGATCAAACCCATGACCTTTGCATTGATAGTGCCATGCTCTAACCACCGAGCTACAGGAATGCAAACTGTGCAGCACATTTTTTGTCTTTTAAGGACTGTGAACAATAAAATGAATGTTAGTTAATGAAAAACTGCTGCTATGATCTGCTATAAACATCTTCACAATTCTGTTTGGTAACAGCATGACATTAGTTTCGCCAACCCAACAGACCAAAACCTCAATCTGTAATGAGTTTAATTTACTAGAAAGAGAAACTGTACACAATCTGTTTATTTAAAATGATCAAATTAGATTTGAGCATATTTAATACTTGGTTAAGCTGGATTGGTGCTTAGAAATTTAAATAGGTTTTTGAACAAAAATATTACATGAAAAAGGATTCCAACTTTAAGTAAATTCACCACCAAATCAAACTTTTCTAGCCTGATCTTATATGAATTTGTAACTGTAATGCAAATTGTACAAAAACGTATGATTATTAAAACAATGCAATATTGAAGCTCCTATCCTAACCTCACCCCCAAAACTTAAAATCTAAAAAGTGCTGGGTTGTCTTTACCCAACCATGATTTACCCAGCATTGGTCAAAAACAACCCAGCACTTTTTGAGTGTAGCCACCTCGTAAAATAGCCGCCGTCAGATTCTTTTGACTTTTCTCATTTCGACAAAAACCCATGTTTCTTGAAAAAAAACTCTACAGGAGCAAACAGATTTTCTTGAGTTAAAAAAAATATGTCACCGACCTAAGGGTGGCATTGAGAACGGGTCGTTTTACAAATAATGAGAGCTGATCCATGAAAAGATGGAGATGCCCTCATGGCCCTGGAGAGGCGCAGATTTATAGTACTTTGTGGGGAGGGGGGTGTTGGCTGGGATCGATGCTGAGCTCGGCCAAACCTCCCTACTGACATCGCAACCTCCCTCTGGCCTTGAGCCCTCACCCTGCGGCTGGCCCTGCTGTAGCAGTGCTGAGAAAGGCATGATGGGAAGAGAGAAGAACAGCCCTGAGGGAAAGGATTCGGAGGAGCCAGTGTTGATCTGGAGGCGATGTCTCTTTCACCTGGTTCTCCTCCCACATTATTCTATCTCTGTTTCTAAACACCCACACAGACTCAAGCTGGAACACATTTTCAACAAGCGCAAACGCTATAACAAACACCCCGTGCAAAAAATAAAAATATGACATGCACAGTCGGATTAGTAAAAATCTATTTTTTTGGGCTCTGTGTAGGAAGCAGAAAGCCAGGTTCATTTTTGAGACAACAACATTGATGTGATTTTCTCCCTGTTGGTTTTGAGGCAGAGAGGAAGTGTATATTTTTGACTACTTGAATGTGTTATGTAATGCAAATATTGTCCTGTATGACTTTCTTTCTTCTGCAGAACACAAAAGAAGATAATGTTGATAAACTAGCAATGACTTCTAAACAAAACCAATGCAAGTCAATATGTACCGAATATATATTCCTTTCATTAATACACGTGTTTTTCTTATTTCTGGAATAAAGAATTAATTCACGCTCACCGATGCAGGTAAATCTAGACAAGAACATGACAGATCACAGCATCTGTGTATCTGGGTTGCCCTGTAGGTCAAAATTGGTCGTCTCGAACAAGAACAAACCAAATGACAACAGCTATTTCATACCTCTGCCACTGCCGTCCATTATTTTCCACATCTTCTCCGAAGCGTGAAAACAGCTCTTGCAATTGCCTCGGACAGAATAAACCATAACAAGCCGGTTATTTGCGATCATCGCGATTTACTGTAGGAACAACAGACAGGAGGCAGTTGTAAAATAAAACGCTTTTATTGAACATAAGAGATGTTCCTTTCAACAGGCAAATGAAAAAAGGCCACGGGTGATTTGTTCCTGTCTGATTAGACTCTTTGAGGACGGTGGAGAGAATAATAAATAACCATCATGAGAAACAGCATCAATCACGTTTAACCACATTTACTGTTACACCTGTGGATATCATTTACATCTATATCAGCATTTGGGTCTGATTCACCTGCGTGGAAATATGTTGCTTTTTCGAATGCTTTTTTGGGTACATGAGCACATGGTTTCCTTTCCTAAGCTTTACATTAAGTTCTATTTTATTGAAATTTGGCATCAAAATCAGAATCACACAAACAGTTAGTTAAAACACCTCTGCCAACACTCATTGATTTATCAGGACTGTTTCATTCAAGTGAGAAGCTTGTTTCTGTTTTCCACTTTCATGTCTGGCTCAAGTTCACCTTAGAAATGAGCTTCATTACTGTTTGTCCTTTAGGTCTTAAAGACTGTTTCAAGTCTAGCGTACCCAAACCTTGATGCTTTGAGGCATAAAATGGCCAATAATAGCTTTTTCCATCTACATGCACCGCGGGTCCCCTTACATGGAATTCATCATGTTGTTTCTACAGTATCCCTAAACGAACAAAATGCTCTACAGAGCGCGTTTCGTATATATGCTATCTCCTTCAGCAAAGAATCGAAAATGTGACAAGTTTGTCCCGTGTCAGCCACCGTAGTGCTTCAAAAGGGAGGTGGGAGGGATGGAGTGAGCCATTGGTTGCAATTCACAACTTCACCACTAGATGCCGCTATTAAGCTGACTTATAAAATGAAGTTAAAATAGGTTAAACTAAATGCTTTAAGTTATACGATTCAAGTCACTCAGACCTGACTTCAACTGGACACAAAAGACGTTTCTTCAAAAAAAAGACTTATACAGGTTTTGAACCACATGAGGGTAAATAACTGTTGACAGAATTTTTGGGTGAACTATCTGTTCTGAAGAAACCTGTTCTCAGTTTTCAATGTATTCCCAGTCTAGTGTGACAGGCATGTATTGCCATGTCCTGTCATGGTTACCACATCTTGTTTATCACACTACTGTATCCCTTACAGGCCTCAAGTGAAGTGTTTGATGATGAAGTGCTTGCTGTGCACTTTGATGATCAAATGCAACATTTGTTTTTATAACAGATGAATACGACTAATGTCTTCCAAGCAGATGGTGCAACTAAAGACAATAATGCAGAGCACTAAGAGGGAGGTAAAGGTAAGCGAGTTGCCCGTTGCTCATAAGACTTTGATGAGAGGTTAACAGTAGTTCAACAGAACCCAACAGACTGTGAGGTACAAGAACAAACAAGTGCACACTTAATAAGAATGAAATGCTTGACAAACCAAACAACTGGAGCAATAGATAGAAAAAAGTTGAGAAAACCTTTGCTTTACAGGCTGCTGTAATGATGAGCAGAAACTTTAGAAAGAAAAATCCCAAATGAGATCTCATGAGGGGTCTCATCAAAAATATTAACCTTCCCCTGCCACTCACCTCTTGCATTGTAAAAAAGAAGGCAATAAGCCACCCAAATAAAGGGTAAATTAAAAAAGCGGAATAAAATAATTGACTGGGCTTAAGCTAGTGGAAGTGGCTGAGCAGCAGATGGCTAGAGGAGGCTGGGCTCCGGGCCTCCGGCACGTCAGGTTTAAATAGATCACTTGAATGAGGCCCCGGATAGTTTGTCTCCTCACGGTTACGGTGTGTTAAACCGCATGTTGCACTCTATTGTTTGCACGGTTGGGGTTTTGTGCGTCATTAAGAAGCATGCGGGACATGGGGGTTCACGATGGAATTTGTAGGTACTGGCTGTTCTTCAGCTAAACCATTTCCCAGGAGAACCGAAGTGGCTACGGTTCCGAAAACATGGCGAGGTGCCCCATCACGCCGGCGTGACAAATTTAGCAGACAACAGCACAAGACAACACTGCAGGGAAGGAAACGTGCGGAGGATGTTCTGTACATCATGCGTTCGGTTAGTGCGCTGTGATCGTTGGAAGACACGACATGCCCGCTATGTGCCTGCGTGGGACAATCTCTGAATGGTTACATAATTGGTGCACTGCAGGAAAAGAGAGCGAGGAGGGTCGTGCGTAACGCTGGTTAGGTCTGCGGAAACGCAGAGATGCGGAGAGACGTGAAGAGAAAGAGCCGGTGTAAACCATCTCTGTCATACTGGTTTGGAATGACATAAGAGTGAGGAAAATGATGACAGCATTTTCATTTTTGGGTGAACTATGCCTTTAAGAAAAACCCTTTGTCCTCCATTTCATTGTTGTCTAGACTATACTATACTAATATTCGCTGTTCGCTATAATCCACACACACACACACAAAACCTATATATATAGGGCTGCACAACAAACCCTCCATTTCAAATGTCCCTGACCATAGCGAGGTTATGTTAGCTTTGGCCTGGATGCTTGTGTGTGCTCACCTGAGCTCAGTGGAGTGTGTTTAGTCAAAGGGGACAGATGAGCTATCTGCCAGCACACAGCATAAGTGAGAACAGTCAACCTGTATAAATCACACAGCCCTCTAGCCTCAACCTCCAGGACACAGCTTGCCTGCGGCTCACACGCAGATGAGTATGCATTGCTGTACAGGCTTTACTGTAGCTCAAAGCAGCATTTTTGTGAAACATAACTGGGTTGTTATAATCACTTACTCATTACAAACATCATCACAATCATCAGTGTGTCTAATGAGTGCCATAAGACATTATCATCCATTATCTTCCACTTATTGTCTATGGACAGCATCTGCAGCATGATTTCGATTACCACAGGCAGTGAATTCAATTTACCCCTTAGTTAGAAATGGAGAGAAAAAAAGATGTATTTTGGGTGAAAAATGTGTTAGTAGGAATTAGTAGAATAGTAGTTAAAACTAATATTTTTTAAGTTGAATGAACTCAAAATTAAGGCATTTTTTAAAGTTAACCCCAAAAATATTTTTCACAGTGTACATGAAGAGAGTCATGAGATCACAGTCGTATGACTTAAAGGGATAGTTCACCCAATAATGAAAATTCACTCACCCTCTTGTCATTTTAAACTGACTTTCTTTCTTCTGAAGAGCACAAAATAAGATATTTTGAAGAATGTGGGTAACCAAACAATGGTGATACCCATTGACTTGCATTGGTTGTGTGTCCATACAATAGAAGGGAATGGATACCGACATTTTTCAAAATCTTGTGTTTTGCAAAAGAAGGAAAGTCTGATGTAAAGTAAAAGAAAAAAATATATTCAGTTAGTTTATGGACGTTAAATGTTGGCGTTGTTCCGAGAGGTCCGCATGAATAACAGCCCGGCTGAAACCAGAATACTGCAGGTCTGCAGCCAGACAGAGAGAGAAGCAATTAGACCTCAATGCTTTGAAGAACTGAACCTGATACAGTTGAAGTATAAGCATGTTGAACCTGCATCAGTGGACGAATCAAGTCAAATGAGATTGACAGACTGCAGCGCTGCAGAACTGAAGCATTATGGTATCCTGTTACCTTTCAGTGTGATCACTAGAGCGGTTAAATGGCCCCCAACATATGCTTAAAAAAGCAAACACACTGCGTTCAGGAATCTCCCACTTTAAGCGATCTTGCTCTGCTGCGCATGAATACAGCCTTTCACACAGAGAGGCTAATGGATGTTCGGTTTTTTTAGAGGCAAACGGTTCGGCTGAATCTCTCTGGAGTCTTTTATCATAATGAGCAATCTGTTGATAAGCTGTGTCATGGCATACGAGACCTCAGGCAGATTTTGATAAAAATCAATATCATTAGCCATTAAGGTAGTCACGAATAAAAAAGGTTTCTCTACGTTGCAGTGGTTGCTTTGCGGTTCATGCGTTGTGCACAAAGGCATCAAGTTCAATTCTGATAATGAAATTCAGGCTGATGAATAGCAGTCTTGAAGCACCTTGACCATGACTCCTGAACAAATCTGATTTGAGACATTAGCGACGGTATCGGAAACAGACGCATGACGTGCGGTTAGGAAAGCAGGAGCGCTTCGTCGTACATTAGCCGCATACGTCTGAGAGTCTGACTGTACAGCAGCGGCTTGAAAAAACATGTAGGGAATACATAAAGAGCAGTCAGGAAAATGAATTTATAAATGAAGTTGTAACAGCCTGCTGGGAAGTAAAATATTGTAATGTAAGCCTTAAAAACAAACAAAAACATCAAAAGGAAAACATTCACGCCGTGCTGTTACGCTTGCAACTGTTAGAATTAGATATGCACGATATATCATCGGCCATCAAATGAGGTCAATCGATAAATCTAGACATCTCACACGCACACAGACAAAACACCTTTGAGGAGGAAGTCGACTTCTTGGAGACCATGCGAATTTATTTACATGCATTAAAAAGTCACGTGTCTCCATTACAGAACAAAGGTGGTGTTTACTCTGAAATCTGATGATGCTGACAAATGAGAAAAAAATCATTTTCATACAACATAAATGATCATTTACTTTTACACTTATATATCACACTTGACAAAATACTGTTTTATATACAAATGTACAGACGTACACATCATTTGGTCCTAGCAGATAAATAAAAAGAGCATAAAAAGAGCTCAAATAGTACAAAGTTAAAAACAATAAAAACTGCTAAATTTTGTAAATGTAAAATACACCTTGATTTCCATCGGTTTCCTACCTGCGCAAGTTCAAATCCTGCAAACCCAGCTGCATAACTTATATTACCTATAACATCACAATATCAGTGCTAAAGAGTGCTAAAATGGTCTTACCCACTACTTGTTTTTCAGTCTAAAGCTGCCAGTTTGCCTTCTCACTCATCACACAGACACCGCAGTTCAAGCAGTTACATAAAAAATGGTGAGAATGGGTGACCTTTTGTAAACGGGCGACATATTACAGCTTTGTCACATGTGCTTTACCCCTTGAAAGTTTCAAGGTAGATGAAGCACAAAAAGACGTCGCTGGACAGACTAGAAGACCTCCTCTTCTTCAGCTTCACAGCCATATTCTGTAAAAAGACAAAGATGTGAATGAATTTGGGGTTTCTGGATTAATGGTGAAGGCAGCAGATTAGATAAAATGGTGGAGTGCAACCAGGACACTTCTGTGATAAGCGAGTATTTGTAGATGTATGACTTTGAGAAGAGAAGAGATAGATGCCGTTTATCAAGATGATAAACACTCCAAATGCAGTCTGCCACAAAGTGCTGGAGAGTTACGGCCCACTTAACATTAAACAATTTGTCAAAATGAAGAGCCAGACCTTGGAGCTAATCTAGAAAACCCTTGATCATCCAACCCTTGAACTGCGACTTCATTATCCACAACTACGGTCCGTTGTGACATACTGACCGTTTCCACCCATCAGCTGCATGGCGCTGACACAAGACTCCTCTGGCTCTTCTTCGATCTCCTCCTCTTCCTCTGCCGGTTCATCGTATGCCACGGGGCCACTTTCCACCACGGCGGGAGGGGTCGGGGCAACTGGGGGCTCGGCAGGGGCGGGAGGCAACATCTTGGTAATGTTGGGGGTGACCTAAAATAAATAATGGTAACATTTTACCATAAGGTTGCATTTGTAACTAGGTGGGACATTCTCATGAAACCACTGAAACATTGTTGCAGTAAAGATTTGAATTATAAAACATATAATTCAGTAACACAAAAAATGATCATAATAAACATTATCGTGTTCCCTATACCTTGCACAAAACATCCTTTTAACATAGGAATTAATTATTCATGTATTTTATAGCTTTCTCTGCTGAAATTCTCCTTACCGTAACGCATCCCGAGTGCATTATATGTTTTATGTAAACAGAGTAAAATGTAAACATGATGAAAAAAGCTATTGGATGTTCTCAAATGACAAAAAGACACAAAAAAATAATTGACAGAATATTTATGTATAAAAAAAGGGTCTATGTCTTATTTAAAGGACTGTTTAAACACACTAAGATATTTACATTAAAGTTTATTAAAGTGCCTTTTAAATGGCTGCTAGGTTAACAGATTACTTTATATTTTTCTAGTTAAAAGCTTAATATTCTCGTCACCCCATGTGCGCAACTTTTTTTATTGGCATAACCGATACAGGTCGTTTTCCGCATTTAATTTTTTTACATATATAATTTTCAATTAAAATATATTTAATTAATGTCTTATTATGTATGATTCATAAAAATGTGCTTAGGCATCATGGATTTTAGCAAAACATGCTATGGGATTGACAGTTTTAAATGGTTATGCAAATTAGAATTTTTAAGGCCTTTTTCTGTGAAAAATTGTGGAAAAAAAAGTTCACAATTGTCAGTAAATGTTTTGAAATAATGCTTTCCAACACGTCAATGTTTAAAAGTCATCAAACAATCCAAATATGCAACATTATTGGTTACTGATTATTGGTTGGCACTGTGATGCACATATATGCAGTGTAAAATGTGGTGCCCATGTGGGTGATGCAGGTTTGAATCTGGCTTGCAACATGTTCCATTTCTTCATATTGTAGTAGAGATCAACCGAGTAAATCACAAAGAAAGAGTCCAAATAATTCAGGGCAACATTTCCCAGCAGGCATCTGAGGAAGGAAGTGCTGCTCAGGGGAAGCAGAGGCCTAAATCAATTATCGTGTTGTGAAAATGTGAGGAAGTGCATGAGAGTCTCAGTGGTAATTATAGCGCAGACGTGCTGCTGTACCGTGAGGCCACTCTTCAGGCGTTGCCAGTTAAAGGGAAACAGCAGCAGTGGGCTTTTAGTAATAGCAGGATTTGGCAAACTTGGCAGAGGCCTTCAGCTCACCTGTGGGTTACACCCTGAGCGGGTCACCCGGGCTCGTGTCTTAATGATCTTTTTAAGAACATGACACGCACTTGCAATCTGTTTAGTTCAGCTAAAAAGTAAGTTAGTATTCAATTATAGCTATACAGTTTTTTCATAGCTCTTGTGTGTTAAAAGTAAGCACCTAAAAGCTCCTTATGCATGTCTTAAGCAAAATATGAAACAGCATTTTGTTCTTACTTTGCAGGAAATAAGAGAGTACCGCTAATGTTTCCTTTTTAAGCAGGACTCTCTCTGAAATGCATAATAAATTATGCAACACTTATTAACTTCAGAATGTCGCAGCAGCCAATGACAAATGCCATTCGGCACCAACCTATACGAGATGGCAGGACGGTTGCGTAGCGAACCGCCGCAATTCTTTTCCTTACTCAAAAAAGACACTGTGGTTAAATACAGGTCACATTGCTCTTTGACCGACACAGTAAGACCCGGAAAGCACCAAACCATCAAATATGCAGCTTTAACATCATCAAGCACATATATTGACTTTGGATTGAACGTATATGCCATATTTACCCCATGTACCAATTAGCTGGTCTAATATTAGCCAGCATGACATTTAGTTTATTATCATGACAGATTTAGAGCAAAGGGTTAAGTAGGGTTAGCATGCTTGGGCCAAGTGAATTTATTTTGGTCGATAGTCATGAAATATTGCTCATTAGGTCAATGAGAAAATAGACCACGAGCGCTTCTACTGATGCAGTAATCACATTAGCTCTTGGGTTATGAAATGAGGTGCATACAAGAATACTGTTGATTTAATCTTTGTAATTGCATTAAGTATTTCAAGATAAAATCCTGCAAATATTTTTAGGCACTGCAGTGTTTTTAAAGAGGGATGTGGATTGCATTTACAGCATGTCATTCCAAATCTGTATGACTTTATTTTGTAGAACACAAAAGAAGATAATTTTAAAGAATGTTGGTAACCAAACCACATTGGACCCTACTGACTTTCATTGTATGGACACATTTGTTAAAATATCTTCTTTTGTGTTCCACATATACAGGTTAATGTTTTTGACAAAATTTACATTTTTGCGTGAACTAAAATGTGCGCTCATTTAACCTACCGGTTTAGCTTCTGTCCTCTTCTTCTTGGGTACAGATGATATCAAAGGGCGCAGCCTAAAAAAAGCAAAGTAGAAAAAAGGAAAAATTATTTAGTGAATCTTTAATGATCTCATCCTTTTTCACATCACCTCATATAGATGCTGTAAAGAGAGCTTTAATGAGCTCACGACCGGCCTAATTTGCCTTCTAAAAATATGAAAATATGAAGCATACATCCCGATCCTTTCCTCAATCCCACTCGACAGCAGATTACTAAGGCATATCTAAAGCTGTGGATTCACACTGAGACCTGCACTATTGGGGCTAAAGAAGCCCTGTGGCATTGATGAAATGCTTAGCTTACATTTCCCAGCGAATGGATTTAAACATCAAACACCAGCACTATTTAGGGCTAATATTAAAGAGACTGGCATAAAACATTAATTAGGTTTATGGGGGAAGGGAAAAGAAGAAGTGAAGAACATTCTGAAATTAAAGAGGTCTTGGTTTGGCGACAAAAACAGTTGTGTTAACACAACTTGTGTTATCCCTTTCATTTATTTCACGCAAAATCAACACAAACAATGTTTTAAAAATAACACATCCTTTTTAGTGATTTTAGTGTAAATCTTAAAGACAAGAAATGTTAATATTATTTTTGATAGGCTAGATGATGAATAGCCTTCAAAAGATTTGAGTTAAAGTTGTAACT
Source organism: Oreonectes daqikongensis (assembly GCA_026939265.1). Taxonomy (NCBI): domain Eukaryota; kingdom Metazoa; phylum Chordata; class Actinopteri; order Cypriniformes; family Nemacheilidae; genus Oreonectes; species Oreonectes daqikongensis. The sequence goes on along the minus strand of JAOTQM010000351.1, from coordinate 3,641,991 downwards.
TACAGACTACTTCGCAAGATGTTAGCACTAGTCCAGAAGCATTTTCAATTTCCGTTTTTATTTATTTATTATTATTAAATAATACATTATTTATTATTATTACTATCTTACATATATAAATATATCTTAAAGATATTTTTTTACATTTTGATTCAGTTCCAAAATGTTCTGTTGGTTGTATTTTGTTCAAACGTTAAAAAACTGAAACAGGAAGTTCTTCTGGAAGTTGAAAATTCTTAACATACAGCTGTGGAAAAAATTAAGAAATGATTCCAAATTTTAATTTCATCAGCATTTCTAGATGTATTGTGGTCATTCCAGTCCAGTGTCTGTTGAATTTCAACAAAATCAAACATAAAGTCATTCAACAGCAATGTGAATGACTGACAGCATGAAAAAACACATGAAAACTGTGATAATAATCACATACAAATATTTTTTGCACTTTTCCTAAACACATTTACATGTGTTTTATTGCTTAAAATTGAATATAAACTTGTTTTTTTGCAGTATTTGAGGTGTGACAAATACTGAGCATCTTTTCTGTTATTTTTACAGTCTTCATTTTCTGCAAATAAATATTTGAGAGAAATGTTGTTAGACGGTCACAGAATAAAACAAAAATGATAATTTTACCTAAACACATACCTATAAATAGAAAATGCAGAAAATTTGAAAATGGTCTTTGAAATTGTCTCTTAATTTTTCCTGCGGCTGTATTTTAATAATGAAAATAATAAAAAATGTAAATACTAAGTTGAAATGACTTGTAAAGCCACTTTGATTTGATGGTCACAGACACCATACTGCCAGGTGTAAACAATGTCCGAGAGGGATCCTACAGTACAGTGAATACCATAAATGATTTCAAAACAATCAAAACAGATCAAATTCTTCATTCTGTGCTACAAGTAAGTTCTGGTGTAACAAGACATCTTAATGTATTGTATACTTGTAAATTGTTCTATACTGCATATGCAAAATGTAGCTTCACAGCCAAAACATTTTGTATGTATACACACCAACTTACAGGAAGTGGCACACCAGGAACACAAACACAAGATAAAGTGCAGGAAAACTGGGCAGCAACTGCGGCTCCCTGCTGAGATCTCCCTGGAGACTCGGGGTGAATGCTTCGATAAGGGAGCATGCTACTAATTAATCTGCTTAAGGAAGTGAAAGGAAGAGAAAGAGAGACTTTCAGGCGAAGACACATTGGGGCTTCCTTTGTCATAATTCATTGGGGGTGGCGGCCTACATTAGCCATCTGCTGTCCAATCAGAGGCGAGTTTTGTCTGTTTTGGCCAGATCTGCTCTATGCACCAGTGTCCTGGCTCTCATACACACCCTCAACATCACTGTAGCATTAGGATTATCCAACACATTACTGAAAAACACAATCACCCCCTAGCGGTCTCGTAGAGACAACAGTCTCGGGAAGAGGTGCAGATCCTACAACCCAAGTGTGACTAATACACTTACAAATCTTCAGTCGTGCAAGTGGAATGGCCTCCAGCTGAACCTACAACACACAGTGTGTATTGGGAAGCCTCTGCTAGCAGGGACTGAAAAATGCAGATAATCTTATAACACTGAATGCACAAGAGCTCAGCCTGAACTGAACTGGAGACGCTGCTACAAAAAAAAGAACAGAAGTCCTCGGCGAAAAGTTCAAGCAATTGTTTTGTCTTCTTCAAAGGCAGTTGAGAGGCAAAGCTATGGCAGAAACACTTAAGGACATGAAAACACTTAAATAGAATAAAAGTGTCTGATATTAACAGCATTCAAATTACTGTTATTTAAACGTTTCGCTACAGTGTGTCACGCTTAACTATTGGACCGCCCCCTCTCCAAAATCCCACCGTCATGTCAGCAAACCAGACCTCTCAAAATGATTGACAGATGATGATCTGATTGGTTAATCAATAGCATCCTGTGGTCAGACTGTCACACAGTTTACAGAGCCTACCCTGTCACAGAGATGTGTCTGATTTCTCAAGACTCGAGACATTTCAGAATCATCTGTAATGCAGAATCACCTTCTAAATGCATCTTATTCATAACTAACTACACAATAAACTTACAACACAACACCACCCACTACAGCAAGCCACTATAATCCAAATAGCAACATACACTTTTTATTCAATTAAAAGTATATACAATTATACGTTTTTGGCAGTATACGAGTCAAAATCTGTAAGTGTAATGAACCACGCAAAAAGCATTTCAAATGTCTCCAACATGTTTTATAATTACGCCAAATTCAAACATGTCTGTCAGTTTGGAATATCAGAACTAAAAACATCAACATAACACACTCATGGGCATCAATCACTTCACTGAATACATGCCGGCTAAGAAATAAATAATTATATTTCTAAATATTCCTTTACAAACTTTTTTTTTAAATTTTGAATATCATGACATTGATGTCTGTCAAAAAACAATACACAAACATATCTATGAGAATCAGAGGAGTACTGTACATGCATTTCCTGGAAAACTATTTTGATAACTATACCTTCATGGATAAATCACATCGCATTTAGTATAATGTATACATGTGAAGCGGGATTTTTAAGCAGTAAAATTTCAATGCGGGCAGGGCTACACAGCACATCACTGCAGAAAAACAAGCCGTCAACAAATGTCCTGTCACTCATCGCAGCAGCTTCCTATGTAGACAGTAGACAGCAAGGCAGCTGAACAGGGTTTGGAGTCCTTATCTCCCAGTTCGATGAAAATGGTCAGACATTCTCAGTTTGACGCAGACACACTTACACTGGCTCCTAGTATACTGACCCTCCCGTGGGTATTCTGTATAAATCACTGATGCAATTTATGACAGACCGTCTGCTCTTCTCTAAATTCATTACAATCAGTCTGCTCGGCACACAGGCGGCACCGAGGCCCTTTAACTGGTCCGAATTAACAGCAGTATCTCCAGTGTCAGATGGGCCAAAACACTGTAAACACATCTAAGTATTCTTCAAGAGCTCTTTCACGTATTTAATAGCAGGCATATGTGGCCAGAAAAGCCAGATATGTGACATCACAGAGAGAGAGAGAGAGAGAGAGAGAGAGAGAGAGAGAGAGAGAGAGAGAGAGAGAGAGAGAGGACAGTTTAGATAAGTGTATCTAGGGGACAAGTTCTAAATGTGACTGTTGAGCTCTTGTTTTCCCATCTCTGTTTCCACTGCACTGCCCTTTTTGCCTGGTAGAGGCTGACCACATCACAACACAATCCCCCATAAACCCCTTGGGCACCACACTCACATATTACACACATGACTGAGAGTGACACTGAGCTGAACGGCCTCTGACATGTAACCTCGGCCACTGAACAGTGAGGGCTATGTATGTGTACAGAGGTGAGAGGTCAAGATATTGTATATTGAGATCCAAAAGTCTAAGACCATATAAAAAATTCTATGATTTCCTTTATTGACCTGAATACCTACTAAAAGCTTAGGATGCAATGTTTTACTGTATGCAGCACTGTTTCCAGGTCACAACTCAAATGTAAGCAGGTTTGTGACAATATTTTTTGTTTACAATTTGGGAGAAATGTTACTACAAGTTCACAGAATGAAACAAAAATAAGCATTTTACCTAAACCCATACCTATAAATAGTAAAATTAGAAAAACTTAAAATGGTCTCTGAAATAGTCTCTTCATTTTTTCCACGGCTGTATAAGTTTGAATGTTTGGAATTACTTTTGTGGACAAAAATATAATTGTGCCAACATAGTAATTTATTTAGAAAATAAAGCTTTCTGTGTATAAAAGTGAAGTGTGCCAAAAGTGAAGGGTATATGACTAGTATGATGTCAGTAGGTGAAAGAGTGTATGGGTCTGTGAGGTAAGTGTGAAATACAGTGAGGTGTAATGCATTGACTTCAGCTGATGCTCCTTTTGGCAGCAAGTATTGATGTGAACTGTTTTGCTGAGGACGGGGTTAAACTGAAAGCCAGAAACCTCATATTTAAGTCTGAAGGAAGTTTGGAAGGTTGTAGTACATTCACACGTTGAAACATCAGGTAGCATCTGTGCACTGCTTCCCCCTCTGAGGACTTTCACAGGTGTCTGGCATCAGGAGAAAGTGTAAAGTCAAAACCAGTGCATCGGCACAACATAACTGTGACATCTTTACTGTATAATAAATTACCGTAACCTGGTGGGTAACCTGCATTATTGAATAGAGTGCTACATTTTGGGTGTCCCTTTTGTGACCTCCCAAATAGAGGTAAAAACAAGGCAATCCACAGGTCAGACGGGGTGCCCTCAGGGCTAAGTGGGTGATGCCAAGCTCCGCATCCCCACCCCCCGGCTGCCTGCTCCCGCCCGGGGCCAGATGGTGGATGAGGCGACTAATGGAGCGAATTCATGCAAGACAAATTTGCCCACTTAACAATCAATCCCAACGCTGCTCTGTCATCAATAATTTCTCAGGATCTCTCAGGACTCTTTCAAAGGCAGACTGAATTACTGATGCCGGCATCATATTTCAGGACTTTGACTGATAAATAAAGGTTTATAAGGTTGCGAGCAAACAAATGCATGTACTAAAATTCAATATGTGTAAAAGAAGTCCACAACTAAACTCCACTTCATAGGATTTATTAGAATATTCATATTCATGAATATTATGATTACATTATTTTGTGCAAATTCTAAAATGTTTGTCTAAAGAATTATTAGTTATATTCAACATAATATAATTCTTTATAATGTAATGTAATATAATAAAGACAGTTTCATCAGATGCACAAGCCTGGCCCAACATTAACTTTGTGTGTAATAATTGTATTAAATAAACAATTTGGTCATGTAACTTTTTCGCATTGAAGTTTAGCCAAGAAACGGTTCTTCTACTGGTAACCCAAAATAAAACTGACTAGACATAATTTTAACTTGCTAGCTAATGTCATTTACTTGTTATTTCTTTTGCTTGTTATCAGAAATAATCTGCAGGGATTTTTTGTTGATGAGTACTGGAAGTTTGGGCCACAAAAGCGTGTGTGCGCAGTAACGTTTGTTTATGTTGTTTCTTTGAAAGCGTCTATAATATAATGTAAAGTAATATAATATAATATATTCGCTAGTTTAAAATTGGGCTTTGTAGCTAGGCAACAAATTTTAGAGGAACTAGCCCAAGCTCAAGCATTTCGTAGGGAGCACTTTAGCTCCACCGGGCCCATATGCCGGCCTGTCAATAATGCATGTCGAGGAAACTTGACGGGGGGGAAGTAATATTTCTGTTGAGCCAATATAACACAGCATCTGGCTTTGTGTAAATAAATCAAGGGGGGGGGGCAGGCTTGGGGTGCCACTACGCAGTTGTAATCCCCGTTCTCCAGCTGGGTGTACCAGCGTTTAAGTTGTAAGAATAATCAGAGAACAGATTGAAGGGCTGGTTGAAATTTGAAAGGCTTTCATCAAATTTTGATGGTGGATTCGATCACATACATAATTCAGAGGTAATTCATTAAAATAGGGGTGTCACAATATAACTGATAATTTGATATTGTGACAACTCAAAACTAAAAGATTCATGCATTTATCCATGCTCAAACTAAATCTTAATAGCAAAAACAGAAGGCATATTTAGGCAAAAAAAAAAAGAAGACAGGGAACGTTTGTAGAGTACACCGCCTTGAACGTCAAGAACTCAAGAAAGCGTACGGGAAGTAAACAAAAGTATACAGCATAAAAACAGAAGTAATAACCATCAAATATCGTTCTCAACTCATATATTTATTCAGTGGGGAACATTGTGGCAGCAACAAACAAAACTTCCCGAACAAAAAGCAGTAGTTTAGTACAGAGCACTCACTTCCTGAAGGACAAAGCCATTATGCATTCAGCTCCTAACAGAACTGGCATGATGGAGGAGATACGGAGGGAAGACATGCAATCTGACCCCAGAGGAGGGAACCATTAAGGCCCAGTGGTTTCCACACCTTCTGGTGACAAGGCATCTTATCACACATCCTGCAGGCTACTGAGAAAAGCCCCGGGGACCAGACTGGGGGACACAGCTTGGAGAGACAAAGGTCCAAGTAAGACATGATTATCCTTTTAACTGTCCCTCCAGCAGTACAGTACAACAAAAGAGATGAATCTGTGCCCGAACTCTGACTGTGTTCGGGGTCATTTCTCAATGCAGTAGGTTTTACTTTGACTTTACATGAATATACGTTGACTGTGTATCAGACGTGCCAACACAGGGACAAACATAACCCGGCACAAACATCTTTTCCAATGACAGTATGGTTTAAAATATCAAGCATATTCATATGCGGGTAGTTGACATATAAAACCGTAATGTGTCCTATGGTGTCAATCTATCTTATGCTATTTTATATTATACATTAAATATTAATAATAAAAAATTATATAATATTATTAGTTTGTTTTAGACCATAGGACACATGTACAGTATATATGTCACTACCCATACATTTTTACTCAACAATAATGATAGTTTGTAGCCCGAAGCTGGTGTAGAGCTGACAAAACCACCATCACTTTAAACATCTCAGCCTAATTTTACTAATAATATCATGTCTACACCGTACACGACCGCCGTGATGCGACACGACATAAGACATCAGAAACGCATTAGAATCACATTAGAATTTTTTATTTCGTCCACACTGGATGCGCCCCATCAGGTTGTCATGTCGCGTCGCGCCAGTGTAAGATTATTTCCTCTAATAAATTTGACATTGTGTTTGTATATCTTATCAGAAAGACAAAAAATTGCGGTTGTAATCTTTATATCTCAGTTATTTTCATTAATCTGATTATTTCTCCTCAAAAAAGCCAGAAATTTTAGTAGTTCAGATTTGCCAAGTCTGCAATCAAAAGTCAAAATTATTCATGATTTCAATGTAATCTAATACATTTCCCATCAAAATTGAGCCAAATTTACATGATTGTACCCATACAATCATTACATGCATTTTACAGCTCCACACTCCACAAAAAGTTGACCATTTGTTTCTATGTTTATTTCACCCAAGTAATTTAATGAGAAATCTGAGATTTAATGATGACCTCTAAACAATAAATTAAATCTGGGTTGCAAGATTTAACATTTGGTTTCCTGTTAAAAATTGCAATTTGTACCAAAATGTGCTTAAGAGAACAGTTTTCCCAAAAATGAAAATTCTGTCCTCATTTACTCACTCTCAAGTTGTTTCAAATCTATATAATTAAAAAAATGTTTTTGTTTTGTTGATTTTGATGGTGGCCAAGAACTGTTTGGTTACAAGCATTCTTTCAAATATCTTTCTCTGTGTTCATCAGAACAAAGAAATGTATACAGATTTGGAACAACTCGAGGGTGAGTAAATGAAGACAGAATTTTTATTTTTGGGTGAACTGTCCCTTTAAAGGGGTAACTCAAGTAAAGCTGTCTTCATTGGTTCCCTGTTTCTCAGGTACTTGTCACTTTCTTTCATTCAGTGTAAACGTGCTGTGTAGTAATTTCAAGGACGGTCTCCTTGCAGTGACCTGTGGGTTATGCTTTGCTCAAGGCCACAATTATAAAGCGTTCTCTCAGGAACCCAAAGTTGACAGATGTCCCCCTACCCACAACCATACTTGCTACACTTACATTACTCGAGTGGTTAATGAGGAATGGAAAAAAGAAACCACAACACGGCCCAGAGCTTTAAGCAATAGGCCAACCCACCTCCACACCTTCTCTCACCTCAGCAGATGCTACAAGGGCAACGTTCTGCAGGTGATACTGAAAAGCCTTCTTGAAGGCCTCGCATGGCCCTCTTTACCATCTGCTCCAGAGACACAGAGGGAGGTTGACTCAGTCACATCTCTCTTCTCAAGCTGTCACAGCAGGAATATTCTCTCACTCATCATGCCTGACTGCCTTAAGTACTGTTAATGGAAATCTATCTCTTCTAGTAGCATTGAGCAAGTACGCATGTGCAGATGTTATCGGGATTTCTGCTGCTAGATTCTCCGGTGCACTCTTTTTGGCACCGTGAGGTTTTGATCTCTGTCCTACATAAAGCGCCACGGTTTTGGCAAAAGCTGTTACTAAGCAGCAGTCCCTTTGATGAGAAGAAAATTGCTACTTGCTCCATGGAGGCTCAGCAGCATGTCAAATTCTTGGTGTGTGATCGGTTCAGGGCGTTCTCACTCCCACACACTGTTTTGTTTTGGTCGTAGGCAATGATTAAGAAATGGCTTCAACTGCACCATGGATGGTGACTATAAATAAGACGAGTGTGTGAGACAGTTATGTTTTATTTCTGTGTACATGTACACTACGAGAACGATCCACATTCACACGGATCCACAAAAAAACATAACCTCAGGTTTAACCCAAAAGCACTTTTTTGGCCTATTTGTTGGCGTATTTGTGTGTTTAGCATTTGGCATACACTGTAAAAATAAAACAATCCGTAAAAAAATATTATTTTCTGTCAGCTGGAGCAACAGAAATATACCGTAAAATATTTTTTTCTTCCTCTAAAAGTACAGTATAAATAGTTTTCCCGTTTTTCTTGTAGTTTGCTGTCTTATCTTTCATAAATAAACTGTAAAAAAAATCATGTTAAAAAACTGCAAATTTTTTCCCTGTAAAATTACATTTTTCAAAAATACATGAATTATATAAAATTCTGTTTTTTTACGTAGAAAATCTGTAATTAATTATAAAATAAGATAAAATAAGATAAGAAAGATGAATTCTGTAAAATTACGTTTGGTTTTTACAGTGTATGTTAAAGGGAAAATTCACCCCAAAATGATTTTTTCATCATTTACTCATCCTCTTGTCATTTCAAACTTGTATGACTTTCTTTCTTCTGCAGAACACAAAAAAAGATATTTAAAAAATGTTGGGAAGCAAACAATGGCGGTACTCATTCACTGGCATTGGTTTTGTGTCAATACAATAGAAGTGAATGGATACTGCCGTTGGTTACCAACGTTCTTTCACATCTTCTTTTGTGTTCATACAGGTTTTAAATGACAAGAGGATGAGTAAATGATCATAGAATCGAATGAACTATCACTTTAATAATGTGTCTCCACTGGTCGAAGTAATGCAGTAAATCTACATTTTGATAGAGAACTGTTCATAAGTATGTTAAGTAGCACAAACACACATTTCTGTAGGCCGTCGCTGTTGTTTTGGTTATATTCAAGCATGCCTATTACTAAACACATAATACAGATGAGCATAACGTCACTATTTTCAAAACGTTTACACAGAAATGATGATTGTTTTTAAATACTTGCACTTTGAAACATGCCTCCAAAATGCCATTGTTGTGTACACATTAAGAACAAATCAGTTTTTAGTTGAAGATGTAGTGCAAAAATACTCTAAAGGTTTTTTTTCTCTAGTGGTCTAAATGCTTCTCCACAGAACATGATTCCCATCAGCAGGATGTGGCTCCCTCATTCCTGCCACCAGACATCCTCTGGACTCGAAGATCTCAACCCACTGATAAATGACTTCCTTAAACAAAAGAGCCTTCCATGCTGAGAGACCCAACCTAAAACCATTTCACTGAGCTTTGAGGTCGAGAACCAGGCACAAGTTTCTTGCCATTGAAGCCTAACAGATCCTTACTGGTGTGTTGTCGTACTTGGGTTTAAGATAGATCACAAGAGATTTTCTGTGACAAAAGTCTTCAGAGACCTACTTTACTGCAGCCAGCTATGCTGGTCCTAGGTCAGTGTAACCAAGCTAGAAACCAACCAAATGACGCATATAGCTGTTCTTGTTGCTAGGAGGAAGTGAAGGGTTTTTGGCGAAAAGGAGCTCCATTGAAACGAAGCGAGTGACACACTCCACGGTGGGTTGCCTTGGTTTCCTGCCATCTAACACACAAGTCAATGGTTTCTAACAGTATGGACTTTGAGGGTCCACTGTAATATAAAGTGAAAAGCCAAGCTAACGTTGTGGTGGAAACAATGACATTTAGTGTGGGAAACAGTGCATGGTCAAAAGAGGAAGGCTGCAATGGGGGTCTGCGAAACACATTAGGACGCCCCGCTAAATGGCTATTTCTGGATGCGACTGGCAAAATAAATAAGAGGTACTATGTGATCTTTACTTAGCGTTGGCCTGGTGAAAAGCACAACCCAGGAAGACTTAACTTGTGACCTTAAGCTAACATTTACAAATCAATTTCAACTCATGTTGGAACAAGAAAACCATCAAAATATGGCAAGAGTTGAAATATGTATACTCGCATGTACCCAGGGTTGATGTTACGTCCCAAATCGCGAGCCTGATTTCAAAGCAGTAGCTGTTACTGTAAGCCAAAGATCAGAAATGAGATCAGACAGCACACTGGAGCTGGGAGGCAAAGCGTTCTGTCAGGCTGTCACTTTCTCTGAGGTATACAGAGAAGAGATCCACAGGCAGGTTATCTTCATGCGCTGAGATCAGATTTGCACTTCAGAAAGGAAATCTCACCAGTTTTAAGAACCGTAAGCCTTTAGACAAGTGTAGAAATGGGAGAGGGGTTGAAGGTGAAAAAAGACAGGGAAATGTCTTCTCTTTCAGAAAGAGTGCTGTTGGTTTAATGGTTGGGCAGAGGTTTATTCTGGTAGCTGGTGTGTCACTGAGTATACCAGAGAGGTTGGAGGGGATCTGGGAGATACTAAATGCATTTCAGAAGGTTTGATTGAACATTTGTATCTGTACAAATATATTTGTGTTAGTCTATTGAGGCCCGATAAGTATATATCTCTTAAAAGAACACAAATAACATGATATTAGGGGGAGGGTGATATAAGGTGTATTCTGTCATTTTTATTCACCCTTATGTCACTCAAAACCTGTATAACCATTTTTGAGAACTGTCTTAGTAGTTTTGTGTCCATACAATGGAAGTCAATGCAGTCCATGTTATTTGGCTGCCCACATAGACTCACATGTTTTTGTATGGTTATCCATAATACATACTGTAAATACACACTTAGTCAATCCAGAAGAGGAAAATGCTCGTGAAATTTCAAAGACAGTTGCCACTTTCGAGTCGTGAGCAAATTCTAATCGGTCAACAAAACTGAAAAGTCTGTTCCCTCCCGTGACAGCTCATTACGAATTTTCCCATGGTTCAACAGGACTGAGGGGAACAACCTCGCTCAACTGAAGCTGGAACTAAATTCAAGTTTATTGTCCGATTTGTTCCACAGTGTCATCAGCCTGTGATGATTTAATATTTTTACACTGGTCTCGGTTTGAGCTGCTGTTTGGCCCTTCATAGCTGTCAGACTTGCAAAGTACTTCATTAGTATTATATACAGTAGGATGATATAAATGACAGAGCAAAAAACTGTTAAAGGACAAAAGTCTGGAAATACAGGCCTACAAACAGCAAACTCAATGAAATGTAAGAATAATACTATTAAACAGAATAAAAAATGATAATCTTTGAAGTTTATTTCATTTCCACCAGACAAAGCCAATGATAATACTAGCAGCTCTCTATTTAAATCTTAATAATGGCATTGTAAGCTAACATTACGTAGTTTGTTTCAAATGCATTCATGAGTACATGATTTAAAAGAAAGGGTCCGAAAATTGCCTTTTCGAAGCTTCAGGATGCGAGGTCTCCGACAGCTTTCATATGTCTGATTCATCACCATCTCACCATTCAGAATGAAATTAGTAATTATCATTAACAAAATGGACTGGAGGGAAGACATCCCACAATGAGAAATTATCTTTCAATGCCAAAGTGTAGAAGTCATGATCTTGTGCGCCGTCTGTCGTATATTCATTACTTCTCTCACAGGGACATTCGGAGCCCTGGAGGACTATTAATTGGAGAAGGGGCAGGCTCCCAGCATGCACCGCAGGGTGCCAGGTGATGGCAAACAGATAGTCCTGGCACTGAATTGATGACGAGCTTTCTCCTGGTGGAAATGACTGTGAAGGTCAGCCAAAGGGGCAATGGAAAGAAAATGTTGGATGCAGACAAGAAGAAAAATGTAGCCCTCCAAGGGCAAGAGAACAACCTTTTAGATCATGTCCTTTGTCTGAGGAACAAAGGAGGCTCTTTACTACTTGGAGTGGAGCCGGTTAAAAACATAACGACTCCGTGGTTTCTATGAATAACTGAAGAAAATGAAATTGAAAAAGAAACGCACCTCGCTTTAAATAGCAGCTGAGCAAAAACACAACAAAACAGCACAATCTCTATAAAGCTCTCACCTTTTGCCCATGAGGCTGGCGGGTTTAGCTAGGTCAAGATTGCTCTTGTTTGGCTGTTTCTTGCGACGGGTCAACTTCTTGCGTCCGGAGCTGCTGGCGGGCGGATCTTCGGCTTGCTGAGTGGAAGTGTTTTCGCCAACCTTGCTGTTGAGGTCTCGCAGAACGTCGTAATTGATCTTACTAGAGATCTTCTTCTGCTCCAACATCTTCTCTATGGCCTCTCCCGCAGTGCTGGCCAAGATTGGTTCTCGCTTCTTGGAAGGCTTCTTTGGCTGAGACATCATAAAACGCAGAAGGTTAGCTAAACTAGGACAGAAGATGTTGTAAAGGTACTAAGACAGTTCTACAGATGTTCCTGTAGCTCAGCTGATAAGCTCAAAAGGCGCTTACAGGGTCATGGGTTTGAATCAGGGAACATGCTGTATTAAATGTATGTATTAATGACGTTAAATATTCATAGAAAATATTCATAGTCTTTTTTAGTCATTTGGTGTATCATTTGAAGGGCACGTGTTCCCTGTTGTGCTTAATGATGTCAGACTAACAGCTGTCGACAATAAGGTGACAGAATCCCATTACATTAGCCTGTAAATGCTATCAAGCCCATCTGATCACGAGTGGTCACCGCCGACTGTGTTCGCTCCATGTCTCTGCATGGTCACCAAGTGCTCTACTGTACCTGAAATTGCCATTAGGCTCAAAGCATCTCATTAGGCCGGCAAATCCAAGCCCGACTGGGAGTGCGGTACAGATGTCAGAGCAGACAGGTTAAGGAGACGTGGCATTAAGAGCCCTTGGGTTGAACCAGAGCGGCAATTGAAGTTAAAATGGAAAGTATGCAGTCTCACAGGACCCTCAGGCGGAGAAGTCCGTTCAGTAAGACAGACCCAGACCAATACACACAACACGCACTCACCTTCTCCTTATAGGTCCCTTGCTCCTTTTCTTTCGCTATTTTCTCTTCTTTTTCTAAAATAAGGGAGCAAATTAAGTTCAGTGGCTTCATCAAAGAAAGGGTTTTAAAGTAGTCTTAAGAGCATTAAAAAAGAAAAGGCTTTAAAAAAAAAACAGTCCATTAAAAACCAGAAAGAGAGATGAAACTCCAACAAAACAAACTTTTAAAACTTCCAGCAGATTAACTTTAGTAGGTCAATCTTTCAGTTATCACAGGTATTGGAATATTAACATATTTTTAAAGCTCACATGACTCAAGGTTCAGTGGGATGAAACTGCAGGATGTAGTTCATACCGCCAATTTTGTATTAATAAAAAATCTCTCCATTTACTGAAATATGATTTGAGCAGTATTGAATCAGTCCCTAACTGGGCCACATACTCCTGACATCAGCACACATGGGGTGTGTAGACTGTTAATAAATGCATTAAACTTCTTCTCTCCTGTTCGCTTACCTTTCTGTTCCTTCAAATACTCCTCATTCTGTTTCATCCACAGCTCTGTCTTTGCCTTCACCTCCAGCTCGTTCAAAATGTACTGCAGAGAATAACAGACCCCCAATGATAAGCAAGCAGGGAGGTGATAATTTGTGAAAATGTGTTCTGGGATGGTGGACATCGGGCAGTAAATTTAAACATAGCTTTTTTGATCTTAAAGCTACAGTTTTAAGAAGGCACAATATAACCGTACATTGCAAAAACATCGATTTATTTAAGCGAGAACCAAAATTGCTACACATTAAAGGAACAGTTCACCCAAAAATGAAAATTCTCACCCTCAAGTTGTTCTAAATCTGATGAACACAGAGAAAGATATTTGAAAGAATCCTTGTAACCAAACAATTCTTGACCACCATTGACTACCATAGTAGAAAAATAGCTTTATTCATTTCTTTGTTCTGTTGAACACAAAAGAAGATATTTTGAAGAACGTAGGAAAGAAAGCAGTTCTGGGGCACTTTTGACTACCATTGTCATTTATTTTCTACTATGTATTCAATGGTTGCCAAGAATCGTTTGGTTACAAGCATTCTTCCAAATATCTTTCTCTGAGAACAAAGACATTTATGAGATTTGAAATAGCTCGAGGGTGAGTAAATAATGACAACATTTTTATTTTTGGGTGAACTATCTCTTTATGACTTAAGTAATATACCTTAAAAAATTTCAATACACCATACTAATAATTAGTAGCAATAGCATCAGCATCAGCAGCAAAATAGCATCAATAGCAGCAAATATAATAGAATTTAGTGAGGTTTATGCTCATAACAAGGAAAAATGCATCTGGTCAATGGGGTAAGAGAAATGATCTTAATTCGAGCTACATTCACTGAATATATTACTATTCGGCACAGCTTCTGAAGTACATTTATCTTGTTGTTGACGTTACATTTTTTTCAAAAAAACAGAAAGGGAAACATACTAATGGATTCAATTTACTTTTTGCTTCATCTGTTAACCCATTAATAACAGAACGCATACCTTTGCAATCTCATCTTCATCAATTCCATCCAGATCTAGTTCCCCATTGTCTGATTTATCATCTGCTATAGAGAGACAAAGACGCATAAATCAATCAAATGCAGATCCACATACATATAGTTTGTATTCAGTCACACATTTATTATTACAAACAGAGAATCTGATTTTTTGACCAGAGTCTGTAAAATGTTTAAAGAGCAAGTGCACTATTCTGGGGGGTTTCTCTCAATAGCACACATCTTCCTGTTGACTCTTTGTTATTTAACTGACATTAATAAGCTTAGTGATGATGTGAACGGATTGTCTTTGAATTCACAGTGTCACATATTATTAAGCTCCAAATTAAAAACACATATTCAGGAAAAAACAAGAACAGTTATGTTATGTTATTGTATGCTAATGCAATTGACCTGCAGTAACCTTTGATTCACATGAATAAAGTTAAAGTTATGAACATCACCTGAATACAATTAACATGTGACTGCAGGAATATATAAATATAAATAAAACCAGGACAACCACGAAATAAAAAATTGTTTCTGCATGTGAGCATTATTTGACTGTGTAATATGCAAATCAAAGCCATATGTGAAAATGTAAATGAATACTTTACACAATCTAGAAAATGATCTAGACACAAAAGAAGCTCTTTGATTTTGATCTCCATTTGTTGAAGTAAACCTTCAATCTCAGTTAAAACAATATCCAAATAAAACAATGACACGCATGCAAAACTGTAGTTAGTTAGTTTCACATGCCTCTTTAAACATTCAAAACAAAATATTTCCCAAAATAAAAATGGAGACAGCCAGCGTTTGGACCGGCTAAGCTTCGGTGGATGCAGACCAGATGTTCATTAATTGAACAGAAACGGATCTGAACGGTGTCTCTTCTGTGGCCATCCAGCTCACATTCACACACTCTTGAGTTCTGAGAGAGATTGGCAAGGGAGACCAGATTTAAATATCTGAGCTGAGACGAGATAAAATGGGTTGCAATCTGTCCTCCATCTCAGATTCTCATTCATGCACATGTGAGGTCTAACACACACAGTGCAACTTCAAAGGCTCCGGTGTCAACTGAATGAGTATCATCTGAGATACTCAAGTACTTTCTTAGAAAGCAATGGCGAAAGTTTCATCAAGTGAAACTTCTATGAAGGAGAGTGCAGTGTGGACATTCAGCCTGACTGCTTTACTTGCCCAAAATGCAATATGGCATTAAAGAGATGGTTCACCCAAAAACAAGAGATTGCATACGTACATACTTGCCGAGAACATGTTTGGGGCCAAACCCACAAATCTGTGTCTGTGTCAGATGCTGTCCGTCATAGACCAATGACTCACATGGAATGTTTTGTGTCTGACAGCCTATTCCACATCGTCTGTTACATCTACCACCACTTCTATTGCCTGCTTCTCCAACACCTGGGATTTTTCAAGAAGGGGGGTTAAATCCTAAATCTCCAGCAGAGTTGTAATTGAATCCACGTTTCTCTTTTTTAACACGGAGATAGGATACTTGCTCAGGCATGGACCAACATGGGCTCGCTGGCATATGAGGGAATCGGCTTGTCTGCAGGTAGCCTGCAATAGCTGTCACATATCAAACCTAGTGGAGCAAATCACAGCATTTCCCTAGAGCGGTGGCACAGTCGGCTTGGAAAGCAGGGAGAAAGAGAAACAACATGGAATGATCAGGTTTTTGTTCTTTGGAAGGCACGCGTGTGGATGATTGGTGTTGGAAAGATGCTGGTGGTCTCTCAGACGGAGCTCCAGTTTCGAAGGGGGTTGAAAACGGGACCTAGAGGTCACACAGGCTAAGCTGTGTTACAGGTGTATGGGTGGGGGAGCAGGGTATGAAACCTCTAGTCGGCTAATTTACTAGAGTAAGGGTGTGGTGAAAGACAGCTGTGGTTGAACAAGCCATTAGAAGCCATCGATGTTGAATCCCAAACATCTAATTTAACTTCAATTGTCTATTCATGTTCATGACAAGAAAGATAAGCACACAAAGAGCTATTTGAAATGTGGCATGTTGGATGTGCGATGATATTATGAACAAGCTGAATGCTTAAAGGCAAAATGTGCACCAACAAATTTAATGAAAAACGAGCCTCTAATATGACTACACACTTGACAGAACATAGTCCAGATTACATTATGAATCATGTGAATCATTATGCAAATAAACAGATCAGTTTGATGCTCAACTGTGAAATGCCAAAGAGATGAATGAACATTAGAGCAACTCTTGCATCATTGTGATTGCTCAAGATTAAAAGGTAAAACAATTGTGCAGAATTTCATTTCATAACCTATATTTGGTTAATATTTCTAATCAATCAAATCCGTTTTAATACTAAAAATCATCAGCGCTCTCCTCCACCATCAGATTTCCCATAATGCCAACAAGACAAGCACCTGTTCGGAGGATCTACTGAGAGTTTCTCCATCACCCTTCATAAAACACATGTACACTAGGTTCTTTTGCCGGATGTGTAAAGATTCGAGAGTCATTTAAAAGTGGTTTAATGTTTCACGCTCAAATAAACCAAAAAGCGGACAAGGTGGAAAAAAACCTTCAATATGGCATGATAACCTCTAAGGGCCTTTTCCAACCTCACCACCTGCTCCTACTGTCTATGCTATGAGCAAACAGGACAAGGAGGAAACAGTGTGTGTGTGTGTGTGTGTGTGTGTGTGTGTGTGTGTGTGTGTGTGTGTGTGTGTGTACATGTTTGGCTATACTGTACTGTACATTAGCTATATTTTTTTAAATGTCCTTACAAATTGAGGACACGGTGAGGACGTTTTAGATCATCCTCATCAGTGAAAAAGGCTCAAACTATGTCAAATTAATGATGCCAATACTTTAGGTTTTCATAAGGTTTTTACTAAGGTTAAAAATGAAAATTCTTCTCCCTCTCATGTCATTCCAAACCTATATGACTTTCTTTCCTCTGCAGAACACAAAAGAAGATATTTTGAAGAATTTTGGTAAGCAAACAACATTGATCCTATTGACTTCCATTATATGGACACAAAGCCACTAACACATTTCTCAAAATATTTTCTTTTGTCTTTCACAAAAGTAAAGTCAAATACAGATTTCGAACCACATGAGGGTGAATAAATGATGACAACATTTTTATTTTTGGGTGAACTCTCCGTTTAAGAAACAGAAAATACCATCGGCTTAGTATGCAAATAATGAAACTCATACTAAAAGAAATGTCCTTTCTCATATAAAGAAACAAGCGTGTGTGTTCTTGTCTTGGGTCACGTACAAAGGTATCTTTCACATCAGACTGCACACCTGTCTCAACGTATTAACATTCTACACATGCAGTTAACTATAATTGTGGCAAGACTACAAAAAAGCCTCCTGCCTCCCACTATCCCTCAGCATGTTTTGATCACATCAAACACTTCCATCTATTTCCGCATGAAAGGTTAAATGTTGCATTTGCCTGCAGATGCTGTGCTTTTCCGTTCCTCGTGCCATGCGTCATTCGGCGAAGGTCCTCTGAGCTTAGCTGTCGTCTCCAGCTACACGCAATTTACAATCCCTCTCTCTCTCCCCGAGCTATTGGTCTATCACTCTGAATCAAGCACAGCTGTCTGAATGCACGGAGGCCACTGAATCAATACTTTACACATGCAAGTAGAAACTGCATCAACACAGCCCTTTGGCAGCACATGGAGAGAGGGAGTGTACGACAGTGTCACCGGAGCTGATAAAGCAGTAAAGCATAAAAAAGTGCAGAGCAGCAATGCAGTATGTGAGGATAGGCTAGTAGTGATCAATCTGCATGAGCTACAGTGTCCATGAAACTGGGTATGCAACATAAATATAAACAGACATGAAAATGTTACAGGGGTTTAAAACTGCATCAAAAATTAAGAACTGCTCACGTTCGTGTGGTGGGTTTTCTATATAAAGTGTTCTTTTTCATTTTTTTTTTAAGACACCGAAAAGCCCTTTTTTATGACTTAACGGAATGACTGAAAAATCATACCCATATATGCTATGATGCTTGTAATTGGGATCAAATAAAAATCTTATTTTACATGCATTTTATGGCTATATTGACATAAAAACTAATGCTGTGGGTCTAGACCCACGAACACCTTACAAGAAATAAACATGTCAGATGGGCATCTAGGACTATTTGCAACTTTATACTGTTGCTTTGAGGGCTCCAGTCTGCAACCAAATGGTCACATTTTGCGACCGGTTTTTGAGACTGTGCGACCTGCAAATCTGGACTTTCTTCTAGTTGTTATTTCAAGTTGAAAGACAAGTTAATTGTGTAAGCCTATGTGTGTAAGAGGAGGACGGTCCTGAAGTGACAAGTCAACTGCGCAGGTCGCACATCATTGATGTTTCTTGCTGTCGTCGCATCTAAGGTCACAGCTCAGTCAAAAATGGCAAAATGAACCATTGACGCCTTTTTTCCAGGGTTTCAGCTACAGTATATTCACTCCTACACACAGCAATGCCATAGAAGAACCATTTTTGGTCACACGAAGAACAATTCAGTCAAAGGTTCTTTAAAGAACCATCTCTTTCTTACCTTTTTTATAAACCTTTTGTGTTCACCACAAAGAACCCTTTGTGAATAAGAAAGCTTCTTCGGATGTTTAAGGTTCTTTATGGAACCATTTAGACAAAAAAGATTCTTCTATGGCATCGTAAAGCACCTTTATTTTTAGCAGTGTAATTTGTCCAGCCAATACTGGTAAGTAAGTGTCTTCTGGCATTATGTATGCGCTATGCTGCATTAAAGCGGCAGCCCGTGATAATCTTTGGGTAAAAATAATCATAAATCAATTATTAAGTAAAAAAGTAGACAGATCAGTGTTTAAAATGATTGTCCTATCTTGTCCTATGATTCACAACGGTAAGCTTATAATAATGATTTATAATTCGCATTGTCGGGTCGCCACAAGCAGGAAGTCTGAATTTGGGTGAGTTCCTCTTTGCGTAGTTACAATACATCAGTAAACACAAGGAGAGGAACCAGTTTATCACGTGTGTGAATGCTCCGCTGCTGCGGGTGACAGTTTGTGTTGTTCATTCTTATATCAGTTGCTTGGAATTTAAATTGTCATCTAGTGTTTCATCTGGAATGTTAATAAACATCAGGCACAACGCGATAAACAACGCTACAACTGATTCTATATTAGTGATGTTTTTAAATGTTGGTATGGACACGGTGGTATGGTCGTATGATGAGGTGAGTAGTCAGTGAGCACAGAGTTCGGATTCATCCGCGCAGAGCAGCAGTGCCAAAGCACAACCCACGTAAAGAAAATAACTCGGCATATAACTGACATTTTATGTTTCAAACTGAGATGGCGACAAAGAGGCCAATCTTCCGGACTGCCGCTTTAAGAAAAACCCAGATAAATGCATTTTGAATTCTGTTCCATTCTGCTGCACTCCGTCTAGCTGACACAATAATACATGTGACTGAACCCTTCCCGATCTGCGGAAGCTGACAATCTCAGAGCTCCATACTGCATTTAAACCTACAATTCCACAATTGTGAGATCAATATTCATCATTTTTTTGGAAAAAAAATGGAAAATGTCCACAAGGGAAAAAAATAACAAAGGGGATTGGAAAATGTCACATGTCATATTCACAGCTGTGTTGCCTTTATGAGCATCAGAGATCTATGTGTCAGAACAGGTGTGCTATCTGCAAGGCCATGGAACCATGGCCATGGTAAATTTATTAATGTGGAAAACTACCTGTATCAGTAATGAGAATTAAAACAATTGTGTACACAGTGTGACAAAAAATATTAAGAAAAATATAACGTAATCTGTTAACTTGTTGGCAATTTGAAAGGCTAATCTGTAAAGCTAGAACTCTGGTATTAAGATTCTCAGAAGAGCATCAAAATGTCCTGGTTTTATGAGGAAAGTTCTGCTTTCTTTTCAGTCACCATGTTGGCTAATGCCTGCCATTTAAAATGGCAAAGTTCAAACAAGGTTCATAAAACCACAGCCAAAAAATAAATAAATCATGAAAGCTCAAGGGAAAATCCACTCACACACAGTCAATCTGAAATGCATTATTCCAAGATCTGGAGTCGAGCTCTGTCTGGGATTAAAATATTAAATCACAAAAAAACACAAAAATTGGTAATGGACCCACAAACTCCTCTATCATCATCAGATAAAATTCATATTTTACTGCACTCAGTGCTCTGAAAAATATATATTGATTAAATAAGCGAGACTCCTTTAAGGCTTTTCGAGGAAGATTTCTGGGCTAAAACTGGAGTGCCAGTGGGAAGTAAAACTGTGTGAAACAGATGCTATTCAGGGAAAGGAGGCTGCGGAGTCGGCCAGCCGCTCTCTAGACTGCAGTGAAAGTGAGAGAGTGAATCACAAGTGTCCCCAGAGAACGGAAGAGACAGACAGTCTAAAAGAGTGAGACACTCCGGTACTGACAGCTTGTCAGAGAGTGGGAGGCATCTGCCAGACCTCACACTACACACACATACACACACACACTGCTCTCACATTCTTGGTCACTCCTTTCCTACCTCTCTCGCTGTCTGTCACCCATGTGTTCCCTATTTAGAGTTCACAGCTTATTCTGATATACATGCTGCAGCAGTTCAAAAAAAGAGTTCTTACTACACTGAAAACGCCCTGTGTAACTTTTTGTGGAAACCTTCTAGTTTATTCTGTTTAAATGTATTTATAACGTTGTGAAAAGGTTGTGTAAAGATCAACAATGAAAATTAATCATTTACTCGCCATCTTGTCATTTCAAAAATGTATTACTTTCTTGTTTCTGCAGAACACAAAAGAAGATATTCGGAAGAATGTTGGTAACCAAAAAGCCATTTCTCAAAATATTCTTTTGTGTTCTACAAATAAAAGGTAAAATAATTCAGGGTTTAACTGACATGAGAGAATTTTTATTTTTTGGTGAACTATCCCTTTAAGAACATATCAAATGTTGGGTCCCCATGACTAAACAGCTCTATGTCATGAGCGTTAGCACAACCCACCATGCCAGAGATTCAACAAAAATCAAGTTTAACATACATTCGTTTCCTAATTACATGCAGAAAATATGTATAAAACAACCAATAAATACAAATAAAACTCTTCTTTCACGCACACAGCGCAACATTCAATGCGACCAACATGTAAGTCTCTCCAGCCTTCACAGTCTGTTGTGTATTGTGCTGAGTGAAATTTCTCCGCGCTGAGTTGAAGCCTATAAAGCCACGACTGTAAGAGGCTTTGACTCCTGCAGAATCATCACCATAGGACAATGACGGTGAGAGAAACATATCAGCAACCTGGCACTGCAGGAACAGTCCATGGAAAGCTGCCCAGACAGCGGATCACGGCCCAGAACGCTTTAAAATAAAACGGCTCCAGTCTGATGGACTAGACTGACCTGGGGGGACAAATGTTGAGTCCAGATAAACCACCGCTGATAATCAGAGTCGATCAGATCTGCGGGGAACACCTAGGTCGTGGGGTCATCGCGGGTCAGGGTCAAAGGGTAACAAAGGGTAAAAGGGAATGGCATGGGTTCAGCTTGCGAGCAGGTGCTGAGGTCAGAAAAGGCTCTACTGATGAATATAAGTAATCTTTGATTTAAATCCTCTAGTATATAAAGTGATCTGTAACTGGCCTGATGGTGTTCCTTATAATGGGTGTCAACTGATCATCATCAATAGTATGTGGATCAATACGGCTTAACCACAAGTGTGTTGGGTGTTAGTGAACTGTGTTTGAGTAATACGATAACGAAGTCCACTATGTGTATTATCTATGTTTAACTGAACCCGCCTATGTTTACACTGCCGTCAAATAGCCTAACCCAAACAGCAGTCAAATAAAAAGAAAACAATCCATACAAGCTCCACAGAACAGAATCTTTCAGATTTGTAAAAGGAAAGCCGTCTCATGCCTTTCAGCTGCAATCATTTCTACAAATCGATAAGAAGAAGACACAAGATACAAATAGGAAAGAAAGCATCACATTGCATCTGTGGCTTTTTACTGCAATTCAACATGAAGCAGACAGATAAGAGCAGCTCTTATTAAATGTCTTAAAAGGATTTTACAGGCCGCTAAGTGCTTATGTCTTGCAGACCTCCACTGGAGCATGACTTTGGCAATAACAAATGGGTAAAGCTTTGCTAAAAATTAAATATTCTGCACTCTTCATATGGTCATCCATCTTACTGTATGGGAATAAATGGGTGGATCTACTCTGGATGTTTGGTTTTGCTAAAAAGCACAAAAATGTTGTTAAAACAGCACATAAAATCACATCTGAGCCATAAAAAAACTGGACACAATATTATAAAAATCTTAACATTATGATTTCCTTTTTTAGATAAAACAAATCGATCAATATTACTTTTAAATGTTATCATTACTTAACATATTTATCAGGATTCTTTAAAACGTACTATCTGAACGTTGTGACTGATACGCAAAAGAGGATATTTTGAAGAATGTTGGTAACTAAAAACTGTTGTTTTTCACAGGATTTTGAGACTTTTGCGATTTTGAGCGAGGGTTCATGGTTAGAATTAAAACCCTAACAGATGTGTTCGGTTCATAGTACTTAGTATCTCAAGCACTTAACCTAAGAGTCCTCCAGAGGGACTGTCTGTGCAATTTGTTTTCTATAAGTCACTTTGGGGAAAAAATAAGGTTGCATGGCCTTGTGATTAAATGGTTCTGTACTGATAAACAAAGGTTGTAGGTTTGAATCCCATAAGAGCCATTTCATAAGCTACCACAACTGTGCACTTAACAGCTAACCCTAAGTGCCTCTGGAGATTGTCTTTATATTAAAATGTACTTCATACAACACATAGTTCGGAATATAAATGCACACCTGTGACTGCACATTCTATATGCAAGCACAGATTGTTCTGTTTATCCATCTCACTCACCGTTTGTTATGTCCTCTGTGATGCATTCACGTATAGTGTCTGTTAGACCCAGGCTTGCTGCGCTTGGCAAAGGGCCGAGTAAGGCCTTCAGGGGTACGTGAGGAGATCGGCCAGAGAGCTGCGCTGTTTCTTTACTCCTCTCCTGATCCTCCATCTCCTCCTGATCGCCCTGTCCCAGCTCAGGCAACACCTGACTGATAAACTCCTGGTTCAGATGTTGGGCTGCAGCCTCCATTTCCTCATCCTCTGGGTCTTCATCTCCGGTCAGGTCAGAGGTCAGAGAAATACAGTCATCATCTGCAAGGTTGATAACACGTAAATACAGTTCAATTCTGACATTTCTGTTGCTTTACGATGCACTGCTGGGCAAACGTGCCAGAGTGTATCTGCATAAAAGCTGCAAAATAATCCCCACTAAGAGGAGAACAAATATCACGAGAGCGTAATGCTCAGAGGAAGTGCAGAACGCCTAGGTGAACTAAATAAACATGCGGTGCACTTGATTTGATCTACCTTCTCTTGCGTAGGCGGCATAAATCCCTCTCGGTTTGGTTCTGCTGTTCATTGCCAACTGTGTCTCAATCTCATCCCGGTATGAGTTGATCTCTCCTGCAGACACACGTACGCACACATACAGATGAGCGAGATGACTCCGATTGACAATTCCTTCTTTTTCTGACAGAAGAACAGCATGCAACATGAAATGTTTATCATGGTTGAGTGTGTTCAAGATTCAGATTATCTACAGCATGCTAATGAGAAGTGGAAGTATGATTTGCAGGCCTAAAATATGACAGCGTTTGGGTGTAACTAACTAAAGGTGACTTAAAGTGATAGTTCACCCAAAAATGAAAATTCTGTCATCATTTACTCACCCTTAAACTCACCCTTTCTTCCACAAAACACAAAAGAAGATATTTTGAAGAATGTTGTTAACTGGTACCCATTCACTTGAATTGGTTATGTGTCCATACCGTTGCCGTTGCTATTCGGTTACTAACTTTCTTCAAAATAGCTTCTTTTGTGCTATGCTAAAATATTATTATTCTAATTCTGAAAAAGCTTCAATATAGTTTAATAATGTTTCCAGCTCAACACAAATTACAAGCAGCTTCTCATCAAGCTTCAGAATGAAGTAGCTTCCCCAACATCGCATATAAAGTCAATTTACCAAATCAGCTACTGCCGGTAAGCTGGCTTCTCCAGACCACAAGGTCATTTGCAAATTATAATCACAGAAAAAATCTTGAAGCCCTTAACATTGCTGAGATAACGCACCACAGAGAGCATTCAAATGTCTTGTTAAAAGTCAATAGAGAAAATCAATATCTTATTCTAGGAGGGCAGACTAACCTTGATACTCCTCAAGTTTCTTGGTCAACTCCTGCTCCAGCTGCACCAGTGAAAATGAAATTTAATTTAAGAGAACAATTCATCCAAAGTCTTATATATTCATAGCTTCATATCTGCTTACACGCACACAAGCTATATGAATACCTGCTGTATCTTGAGTTTTTTCTTTCCGGCCACAAATGATGGAGGATCACACTCCTCCTTCAGGTCCACTCGCATAAACTCATCGATGGTTAAGTTACTGGTGGGGGTCTCCTCAAACTCTGTCAGCCTGGGCAGCAGTGCAGAGGAAGAGTTTGGATGGATACGAAGAAGAGTTAGAAATCAGTTAGAAATTGAGTGTTTACTTGCATGTGGGTGTCAAGTACATTTTTTTATATTATTATTATACTGATTTTAGTAACTCTATCAAACATCATTAATTGTTTTAAAGTGAAACCAACTCCATAATTAAAAAATAATTTAAAATATCACAAAACCCATTATGCACGAAAATGATGAAAAAATGCATAAGGCCACTAAAGTAATGAAATTATTTAATGCAATTTTATTATCACCATGTTCACTTTATTGTGATACTGTGATAAAAGAAACCACATTTTCATGTTTTCATCTTTCATAATTTCTATATACTAAAACATAATAGCATCATAAAAATGACCTGCATAATTGGAATGTTGGACATTAAAAGGACTGATAATACTTTGTATTTGGGGTGATGTATTTTTAAGCAACAGCAGACAGTATACCAGAAACCTCTCTTTACATTCACCTCTTTCTAAGGGTGGCCTCGCACACCTTCACGACAGATATCACCTCCTTAACCGTGCGCCGGAATTCATGCATGCGGGCCGCCACCAGCAGAGCTGAGGGGGACAGAAAATTAGGATAAATGTTTCCCCACAAATGTTGTTCTCAATTTGTGTGACATTTCACTGCTGTGTACGCCTAACAATATATGTGCTATACAAAACTGTCGAGAGTGCATTTTCTACAGTAAAACAATCTGTTTATGCTGCTATAAGTGTATGCAGTATCCAGTGTAGTAAACATTATTTATAAGGTGTTATGTTTAAAATACATCAAATTGATCTCATGATCTCATTGTGATGGATTATTCTATTCTATTATTTTCTGTTTCTACACACAGCTATCTGAGAACTAATAACTTCATTTTTGCTTGTTTTTTTATTCTTAAAATGTTTTCTGAGCAAGAAGTAAAGTGTGTTTGTGTTTACTCTACCCACTTGCCAACAATCACCTTCAATTTGGAAAACTGACATTTACATTTAGCATCACCACACAGGCACAGTGAATGATTAACTTATGAATTATTAATTATTCAGATATTGCAGCAGCGGATGTTCGATGGGAAAAGTGAGACACTGAGAGAAACTGGGAAGGATGAACTAGAGATGCACGCAGGAAGTCAGCTTTCTATTTCTGAGCACCAGAGCGACTTGCTGAAGACAGAACGCAGGAACTGTTCTGCTTTAAATAGAGAGCACCATCATCCATGTGGTGGTTAAGCACTTGTAGTGATGTTTTTATTCCTGTTATGGAACTTGCTGTTACTCCACCCATGTAAAATGTTTGGCACATTAAAGACTGTGGATTTGCTTTAAGATCTGACAGAAGTGTAAAACTGTAGACTGAAATATCTTTTTTATTTTAGGCTGAAAAAAAAGCATTTTAAAATTGCTAGAATCTGAATCTTAACAGCATGGGAAGTTAATCTAAAACAAACAACTGATTAAAAGTTTATAAGAATAGGTCTCTAAACAATTACATTTCTGCCATCATTTACTCACCTTCAGGTTGTGCCAAACCCATTTTTTCCATGGAACAGAAAAAGAGTTGTTAAGAGATGTTAGTGACTGACAGCGTTAGTTCTCTTTCCCTTTATGGAAAAAGAGCAACTTCATTCAAAATGTCCTTTTGTTCCATGGAAGAAGTTAAGGCATACAGTACATATATGGTACAACATGAGGACGAATAAATGATGGAACAATTTGAAACTATGACCCACCCACTATATCCTTAGACAATCTACCTGCACCACACAATCCCGATGGTCGTCGTCCGGTGTGCATCCAGTCCCGTTTCATCCTCTGCAGCAGTCTGAGAGCCGTCATTGAAACCTCATGAGTTTTTTCACCAAACTCCAACATGTGGGCGAATCGTGGAATATACAGACATGGATCTATGGACAGCAATAAACATTTTGGGAGTTAGCTTTTTCATGTCAAACTACACACAAACTTCACAAATCTGCACCAAACTGATACGTCACAGTGAAGTTTATTAGAATACCAGGCTAATGCATCTCTTCCTGTGTACCTCTTTCAGACGATGACCTTACAGAAGATTAAAAAACATACTTTTCAATGGTTCTTGATTCTGTGTTGAATCTAGAACACAGTCTCCCTGTGGGAACCTTTAAAAGTGGCTTGGCTTGGAGTCACTCCATAGGAGCAAATATCCCTCACTTCCACCTACTTGTAAGTCCTTGGGTAAACTCATTACACTGCCCCAATATAGCCCAAACATCACTGCTGTCCCAATAAGAAGGAAATGAGCTCATCTCATAAAGATGGCCAGAGATGATTCTATCTAAATAGCTATACTTTAGGGACTCACTTAAGCTTACTTAAGAAACATATTATTTAAATAAATCTGTCACTGTTTTAAAACATGTAGGTAATTTTATTTTTAAGTATTATATTTATGCACTAGGGCAGAGTGGTTGACAGAGCAAGTATTGAAACATTGTTTTAGAAAAGAATCTCTCAGGTAACATTCTGAATGATCTATACTGAAATATACATTGATTTTTAATTATCTGATTTGTGACACTGTGAGTTTGAATAGTGAAAAGTGAATGCAGAGAGAAATAATCAAATAAAGAGTTGGTGGGGACAAGAATCTAAATGCATTTAAAAAGCTAGTGCCCACAGTGCATTTAAACAATTCCTGGTGGATTAGCGTCTCTAGATGTATTGTGGCCATTTCAGTCAGGAGTGACATAAAGTCATCCAACAGGACATCAATAGACACATGAAAATTGTGATAAAAATCACGGTAATCACATCATTTTTTTACTTTTCCGAAATACATGTACAAATTTGATTGTTGTATTGCTTAAAAGTGAATATAAACTCTGCAGTATTTGAGGTCTAAAAAATACAGAACATCTTTACTGTTATTTTCTCCAGTTTTCATTTTCTGCAAATAAATACAAACAGAAACAATATTTTTGTTTGAAATTTGGGGAAAAAATGTGTTAGTAGTTCACAGAATAAAACAAAAACAACAATTTTACCTAAACACACACTTATAAATAGCAAATTCAGAAAAACTGAAAATTGTCTTTGAAATGGTCTCTTATTTTTTTCCTGGGCTATGTAAACAGTGCTAAGAACAGTATACAAAAACAAAATCTATGAGAAAACTTCACCAAATTTCTGTCTCTGTTTAGTAAGCTTTTGGTTTCCATTCTTAAATGTTCTCTGATCTAGAATGAATGTTGCTTAGTTGCTTTATTTATCATCTTGCAATAAGAAACTACTGCAAACAAAGACAAACCATTGATATACAGGGTCTGCCTCCTCCAAAAAGTCTATGACCTTGTCTTTCACTAGTTTTGTAACTCAGTGATTGTTAAAATGATAATGTGCTGGTTGGGGAAAGCTTGATTTTGACACAGTGGGAGTACAATCTGAACGTGCTAATCAAGACTTTCACAATTACTACATAGCTAGCAGAAGTGGTAATTGTACTTTTGATCATCGATTATGAATACATTTTCAGCACTTTGATACGTAGGCTAAGCACAACATTCATATGAAACTAAGTCCATAATATATACAGAGTGCAGAAAAACAAAACATGGAAAGGGTAATTGTTCATGAGCATGCCAATTCATATTTAAGTGATTTCATCATATCCCATTAGAATTCTGTTATTCATTGCCTCATTAAACTAGGTATAGCTTGATGTAAACATTTTTGATGTGAAAGTATGCTACAGCTGCACCAAATTAGTTGTGATTGTGCATATGCAAATGATACCATTAGCTTCCTTATGCATTTAATGTGTTTGCATAATTGTTTACTTTTGTAGTGCACACAGAAATAGCTTTCATGCGTAATCACTTTACTTGGGAAAAATATTAATTCATAATTTAACATTAAAGCGTAAAGCAGATTCTCTTATCCCAAAAGTGCATAAGAAAAGATTATACATTTCAGATTTATATCTGAAACGCTTCGCTAACTGTGTACTTTTGTCACAAACTGGCTAAATCACCATTGTCTATTTTTTGCGAGGTACATAACGCTTATCGTGGGCGAGGAATCGAGTTTCCACCGCCGGAGCCCTCTGTTGGAGATCCGGGAAAACGATGTAAGCCCAACCCCCTCTCTCCCATAGCACACTCTGGATTTAACATGGCTCCTGCTGCCAGCGAGCCTTCAAACATCAAACCTGAATGTATTTCTCTGGCAGCAGCGCTTCGGTCGGCTCAATAAGGTAAAGAATGACTCGTGATGTAGTGTTTAAGTTCCTCTGTAGCTATTGCTTTATCGAATCGCGGACAATGATTAATATTACTTCGACTAAAGAGTCCGTTTCGGTGAACGGTAGCTCTGTTCTGCAGCTACTTTATCTCTGTTGAACGAACCGGTTTGGGTTGAAACCATGCGCTATAGTAAGTGATCCCACATTTACGGTAAATACTGATGATGGATACGTTGACATGCCGAAAGATTTGCTCGGTTGGCTGAGCGCTTCGTTGCAGATGTTTATCCCCCTTGAGCCAAATTGTAACCCAGCATCAGATTGTTGAGACATTTAGGACTGTATCAGCACAATTACTCATTCATTTGGGGGTAAAACTGCTATTGATGCTCGCAGAATACAACGAGGGTGTTTTTTTTATCGTGCGCTGGTAAATGGCCATTGAAAAAGTTACTTTATGAAATCCGGAAAAATCCCATTAAAACCACGCGCGGCTTTTTACATAACGCTGCATAAAACTAGTAGGTTCTTGGCATGAATTGCATTTGTATACGAAGGACACTTGTGATTTCAACGCTTGAATTTGTAGAAGTGATGACGTGAGCATACTGTCAACAATAAGCAAAGGGTTAATTTCTGCTGTGTGAGCGCGAGAGAGGGGCGGGCCGTTCGGCTAGAGGCGGCGCTTCAGGGCGACTGACGTCCAACTCTCCCGCAGGTTTGATTTGACAACAGAAAGCTGGGCGGTGTCCTCTCCCTACGCACAAGACGAGCTTTACTATACGGAGTAGAAATGCAGCGGAGACGTTAGGAGAGAAAACACGGCAGATATGCAGGATGACAACCGGCAAGTAGGACTTGTCGTATTTGACTCGGACCTCTAACTCGCTTTATTATTTAACCAAAAATCGCTGTTTTGGGGAGAGATCGTTTGTTTGGGGGGAAAATGAGGAAAGTCTTGGAGCTGGAATATTTCCGCTGGACGGATACGTTGATCTTTTGTAAATGTTTTTAAGAAAACATGGGAATGAGTGACCTAATTTAATTCTAAATTAAAGGGTGCTGTTTTTTTCGCCACACCTGCCTTGTGATCACACGACAGACTGGTGGATAGACTTGCTGATGCCAACAACGCCAGATTGCCTATATGGCAGGATCATGAAGTTTTTGACGTTTATCCTTTTACTTCCAGAAACCTTAAAGAGGACTAAAAAGAGTGGAAAACAGCTCAGCAAGCTGCCAGTATGCTATGAAATCGTGACTGTGTCCCTGAGGAAGAAGATGGCTGCAGAACTATACCCTGCCAGCATAAACACCAACCTCCCGAACAGCAACAGCACCGCGGTAACCGCTGCCAGCAAAAAGACCATCGTTGAAGTCACTCAGACGGTGACCACCCCGACCACAACTGCCACTCAGCAGAACATCAACAATAACAACGTAGAGACCGCCAGCTGGCAGTCCACTCATCCGACACTGCGTGAGAGGTAAGGACACATCCTGGGTGGTGGGTTTGCTTTGTAAAATCATCTACAACATCATCAAAATTTGAATATTCTGTTACTTTTTTTCTCCAGGAATGCATTGATGTTCAATAACGAACTTATGGCGGATGTTCATTTTGTTGTGGGACCTCCTGGTGCCTCAGAAAAAGTTCCAGCACATAAAGTGAGTGCATCCTCTCATATCAAAATGCATCTTAGTTCTTAGTCTATCTATTTAATAACTTTGTATAATGTTTGTTTCTGCAGTATGTGTTGGCGGTGGGGAGTTCTGTATTTGGTGCCATGTTTTATGGTGATCTAGCTGAAGGAGAATCAGAGATTCATATTCCTGATGTAGAGCCTGCTGCTTTTTTAATCCTTTTAAAGTAAGTCATTGCAATAATATATTGATTATGATTATTTTTATCATAGCTTAAAGAACCTAATGCTATTAAAACAACTATTTTTTATCATCATTTTTCATGTATATGACTCTTCTGTAGAACACAAAAGAAGATATTTTGAGAAATGTCTTGGTGGTTCCAATGTTGTTTGGTTACCCAGATTCTTAAAAATATCTCTCTTGTGTTCTGCAAAAGAAAGAAAGTCATACAGGTTTGGAATGACATGAGCGTGAGTAAATGATGAAGAAACAAAACATTTTGGGTGAACCATCCCTTAAATAGTTTTTCCATTTATCACATCCAGGTACATGTACAGTGATGAGATTGAACTTGAAGCGGACACAGTGCTAGCCACTCTGTATGCTGCCAAAAAGTATATAGTGCCTGCGCTGGCCAAGGCCTGTGTCACCTTTCTGGAGACCAGCCTGGAGGCCAAAAATGCCTGCGTGCTGTTGTCGCAGAGTCGGCTGTTCGAGGAGCCTGAACTGACCCAGAGGTGTTGGGAGGTCATTGATGCTCAGGCCGAGCTGGCTCTACACTCTGAAGGCTTCTGTGAGATTGATCTTCAGACCTTGGAGATCATATTGAAGCGTGAGACTCTCAACACCCGGGAGGCCGTCGTCTTCCAGGCCGCTCTTGATTGGGCCGTGGCCGAATGCAAAAGGCAAGGACTAGGACCGACGACTCGTAATAAAAGGGCTGTGCTAGGAAAGGCATTGTACATGGTTCGCATCCCATCTATGACCCTGGAGGAGTTTGCGAACGGGGCTGCGCAGTCAGACGTTTTAACGCTGGAGGAGACTCACGATATCTTCTTGTGGTACACTGCGGCCAATAAACCCAAGCTGGAATTCCCACTGCAGAAAAGAAAGGGTCTGACGCCACAGCGCTGCCATCGGTTTCAGTCTTCGGCTTACCGCAGCAACCAGTGGCGTTATCGGGGACGTTGCGATAGCATCCAGTTTGCGGTGGACAAGAGGGTCTTCATTGCTGGACTTGGTTTGTACGGTTCCAGTGGCGGAAAGGCAGAGTACAGTGTAAAGATTGAACTCAAGCGCCAAGGAGTCACTCTGGCCCAGAACATAACAAATTTTGTTTCAGATGGATCCAGCAACACTTTTTCTGTTTGGTTTGAACATCCGGTCCAGGTGGAGCAGGACGCTTTCTACACAGTCAGTGCTGTTTTGGATGGGAATGAACTTAGTTACTTTGGACAGGAGGGTATGACAGAGGTGCAATGTGGAAAGGTGACCTTCCAGTTTCAGTGTTCTTCGGACAGTACCAATGGAACTGGAGTGCAGGGGGGTCAGATTCCAGAACTGGTCTTTTATGCCTGAAGTCTTCAGGACGTCCACGTTGCAGTGCATTCCGCTTATTGGATTACGATGGATCGAATAAAGGAGAATACAGGGTCTCATGCCTTCATAATGTAGCAGTGAAGAACTCTATGGTAATGGCTCTTCGATACCACAATAGACTCAGATTTTGATGGAATGTTCTTCAGCTTTATTTATTGCAAAATATAAATATATATATATATTTGATTTAATTATTGATGCTGCAGCAAGCAGATCTATACATACATTATATATATATATATATATATAAATGAGAAATGAGTTGTACTGCTCTGATAGTGGACAGAAGCCACTAGTATTTCATGTTTTGTACATAACTTGGTCAATTTGTTTTCAGCTTGATGCTGACAGACAAATGAAATGTCTTGTATTAGTGATCAGCTTTCCAAACTGCAGATTATAAACGTTTTTTTTGTGACTCAAGTCCAATGTTTTCTTTTGTCTTTGACGGTCACTCATGAAATGCATCAGATGCACAGCATTATTGTTCGAATATTATCTGACATCATTCATCAACATCAATAACAAGGCAGGTTGAACTTATTTTATGAAATAAATAAGATCAATCATACACTTATATTTGGGATCATTAAGTCAATTTGACTATGAAAACTTTAGCCGAGGTTAGTGTGCCCCTTTCATGGGAATTATGTGCATTATTTTTAAATAAAATTTTGAAAATGAACCCAAATTCCCACACCGTAACTGCAGTGGGCTTGTGTAAATGAGACTGTGATTGTTAAGTGTGGATGAAATATTCATCTTGAAAGGCCACATAAAGAACCCATTATCCCCAGCAGCCTGCAAGAGGAACTGAATAGGGAGTCTGTTTGAATTGAGCCCATAGAATCTGCTCCTCCACCGTTTGCATTCTAATTGAGGGTTTAGTAAACACGCAGCAGATGCAGCCTGGTAAAACAGCAGATTTCTAAACGAAAAAAACAGATGAATATGGACTTATGACACATGGAGAGCTGCTAATCAGACTGCATTCTGGGATAAAGCCCAGTACATTAACATTTAGATGCTGTGTGTGTGTACTGGGCATTCGTCTCGCCTTTCTCTAATCTGATGAGTCTGTTAAAAAATTGCATACTTGTTTTGCCTCTTTGTGTGCACAGACAGCCAAAAAACGTTGTGAAGACTATGACAAACCATATATTTCATGATGCAGCGCATGATGACAGCGCCCCCTAGTTTTACCCAGGAAAACTGCAACTCACTGAGAATATATTTACAAACATTTAGAAAGGTGGCATTTTCACCTATGCAACAATTTTTTTTAAAATACTAAATGTACACATTTAAAATGCATGTGCATGACGCTCCATCAGTTAATAAAAGAAAAAAAAACACAGACCAAAACAGATGAACAGGTATACTTGTATTGATCCAGCTGTAGTGTATTATTGATAACCAATTTAGCAAATGAATTGCTGTGAGAGATACTGCCTGTTTTATTAATGAGGTCCATCTCAAACTAGTGTTCTGGTCAGCTAAATTACATTAGGAAAGTCAAAGAGAGGTCATTACACAGAGACTTACCAACAGCCGGAGCGTTGATACAGAGCTCTCTAGCTAACAGCAGGAAGGTCTTTCCCAGAATGTACACATTCACCTGCAAGTAGAACATAACACAAAATAATTTTTATAGGCTTTTTACAGTTTATTTAAAGTTTTACTTATGTGTCTGTCAGTGTTGACACATGAGTGATAGTCATATAAAAAGTTATATGAGAATATGTAAGAAGCAGGTGGTTGTTCCAAAACATACACTGTAGTATAAAACAAATGTATAACAGCACTTCAGAGACGAATAATGAGGATGGGTTTATGACCTTGGCACCAGGTCTCTAGTTAGGCAGAGTAAACTGGGGTCTGGATTTGGGTGTGGCGGCACTTGCTAAAGATTCATGGCATATTTTAGCCTGGTTCAGCCCTAACCTTCCAGCATCTGTTCATTTCCCTGGACAGCTGGGTGTGTAAAAATAACATTACACCAGCATTGCAGTGTCTATCCCTAAAATAACTGCTTATAAAAACCATACAGCATGTCTTGTCATTACAGCATTCTTTTAACTTGTTGAATAAAAAATTATATCAAGGTCGAACATCATGCAACCATAGCAGCATATAAGGTCATGTTATTCAGAGTGTTTTCAACAACAACAAAAAAGGAATTAAAAGGAAGCCAACCTGTAAAAGATCGCTCAGGTCCAGAAGCATGTCTGCAGTTCAGTTAAGGAGGTGAAAGAAAATCCAAAACATTCAAGAAAATAAATTCACAGCTAAGCATAATGACTAACCCGACCCTCAAGTCAATGCTAGTCACAGTGATAAATTAAGCATCACATGGTTGTGTAATTGTCACGGGGGGGTTTGTGTTAGACTTTTATTGATCATCTCTTCACATCAAAAGGCCTCGGGACAGGATCTCCTTATCTCTGAGATTGTCACCCTGCCCATCTGTTTCTCCTCACCTGAGTGGCACGTGCACCTTGCCCAGACACACACCTAAGGCATGTGTCCCTATGGTGACTAATGCCACCTTTAGCATCACTACATGACAAGCTAATCCAACACTATCAGGAGTCTGATGGCTTTAATTACGGTCTCAACCCTGACC
This sequence comes from Oreonectes daqikongensis, assembly GCA_026939265.1. Taxonomy (NCBI): domain Eukaryota; kingdom Metazoa; phylum Chordata; class Actinopteri; order Cypriniformes; family Nemacheilidae; genus Oreonectes; species Oreonectes daqikongensis. Next base: position 3,606,638 of record JAOTQM010000351.1, on the reverse strand, counting down.
TCAAAAACAGAGTACTTATACTGTTATGAATGACATTGTGATATTGACAAATGTGTCAAAACAGTTATGAACCAAAACTACAGCTACGCCGGGAGCTTACACCGCCTGTTTAAATATTCAAAAACAATATCACCCTTCCTTGTTATTTAGATTTAGGATATTTCTTGTAATAATCAATAAACAATCAGCTGCTTAATAGATCAACAATAAAAAATGCTTAGTCCTAGGACACATCAGCTGTCCCCGCAGTTATCGCACATTGAGCTGATTGATCTGATTTCGTATTTCCCAGACACTATGCACAGAACAATGAGTCCCATGAGATCATGATCTGTCAGCTCAACAACTGGATGTTCAAATCGGTGATCAGCAGTCGTTCATCACCTTAGAAAACAGACAATGAATTAAAACAGAATTATGCAAAACAGGTAGAATCAACCAGAAAACAGCTTTCTGGTTCCAAACATTCACACCCATGGATATACAAGAGGGAAAGAAATGTGTTCAAAGAAGTGCAGTGGATTTAGTGTGATGGTCTTTGGTGTTTTGCTAAGTTGATTTAAAGGGTAATGATAGAAAAAAAATATTATTAAAGGACCAGTCAGTGAAATGTAGCAGCCTCTATTGGTGAGCTTGCGAATTCCAACCAATGACTCCCTCCACCCCTCCATTTCGACAGAGGACTGAGATATCGTCAAATTTTCACTTCTTTGCCGAAAGTGACACTCATTCTAAGGTAATAAAAACATAACGCTTCATTATGTAAGGTTTTTATACACCTCTGAAGACATAGTTATGTATTTTATATTGCATTTCTGTCAATAGAGCCTCCTTAATCTTACACACTGATCCTTTAAAATGTCTTGAGTATCATTCCACTTTTAGATAAAGGGTGCTTGGCAGACTACTTTTTATTTGTCCAAATAATTCTGACCTTCGGTATAAATCATATCACAAAGAACCTTGAGATAAATGCAAGGACCTTTTGAGCGGCATACGGTAACAGTGTACGTTTTAAAAAAATAGATAATCTGCAATGGGTTTGGCTCTTTGTGAAGTGGTTGCTGACTTCTTTGTCCTTCTGCTCTTCAGCGTGAAGTACTCAATAATCTTAGCAACTGAATGAGCCCTGCCCATAGACAGGTAACAATTCTCCTTTGGTAAGTCTCCTGTAAATAGCAGATCAGGCACCCAGTCAAGCCTGACACTATACAAAAGCAGAGGAGAGATCTGGGTGTGGCTGAGGGCAGATATGAGGGCAGGATGGTGCTTGCCTGTGTGCGTGAGTGAGTAAGAGTCTGTCTGTCTGAGAGAAAGAGAGTGAGAAAGCGGTGATGTAACACTATCCTGGCCTGCCGTGTTGTAACAAAGGTGTGGTGAGTCAACAAACAATCCACATATAAATTGAGAACAGAATTATGACAGGTTGGGCAAAAACGACCTACAGTATATAATCATTTCCATCACATAGCGTTACTGTGCACGCACGATTTTGTGGCCCAAACTTTTGGTACCCATCCATAAAGAATAGAATCTCTGCAGATCATTTCTGATAACAAGCAAAAGAAATAACAAGTAAATGACATTAGCGAGTTAAAAGTATGTCTAGTCAGTATTATTTTGGGTAACCAGTAGAAGAACAGTTACTTGATTTACACGACCCATTCAATAAATTGTTTATTTATTAAAATTAATATACCGTCAAATATTAATATCAATTAATATAAATATAAAATTAATCAAATATAAATAGTTATATTAATAGCCACTAGCCAGCCCAATAAGCAAACACAGACCAGAGGTTAACTTTAGGCCAGGTGTGTGCTTCCAATGAATCCATCGATATTTTAAATGCTTACAGACCTACATCCCCTCCAGAAGTCTGCGGTCTGAAAACGAGCGGCGCCTCATTGTTCCTTCACAGAGAGGCATGAGATCCATCTCAAGGACATTTTCTTTCTCCGTTCCCGGCTGGTGGAATGATCTTCCTGTTTCCATCAGGACTGCTGGATCAATTTCACAATTCAAAAAACAGCTGAAGACCCACCTCTTCCATGAGCACTTAACTGTCTCATAAAAAAAAAAAAAAAAAAAAAAAAACATTTTACCCCTATTTTTCCTTTTCTAATGTTCTCTATATACTTGCTTATACTATCTTGACGTTGTATTTGAAACCTTGTATTACTAGCACCTCTCGTGAATATTGCTTACTTAGACGAATCGCTTGCTGTTTTCCTCAATTGTAAGTCGCTTTGGATAAAAGCGTCTGCCAAATGAATAAATGTAAATGTAAATGTAAATGCGTTTGATGTGTTGTTGATACTAGCTTTAGCATGTGTATCCCTGCACCACACTACATAGGGAAATCTGCAACTTTTAAGTGGATTAGGTGTCCAACATCCATCAAGTTTTTACAGTTGAAAAAGTACATTCGCTGACATACCCTTTAACTCTGACTCAAATAAGTTAAATGAGTGTCATTTTTTTCAGGGACTCAAAATATGACTTCCTAAAGTGCTTTACATGATTGACTTTGCGAAACGTCCTTGGTGAGTCCTTAAGGTGCAGTAAAACCACAATTGTTTACACATCCTGACCCGTTATTCACACCCTTTAGACCAAAACTGTTTTTCCCTAAGGAAACATGAATGGATAATGTATGTTTTCCTTTGTAATACTATAAGACCAGTGTGAATCCATGCTGACCTAGGTCAGTTTGGTGCTGGTGAAGCTGGTTGACAAAACTGCACAATTGCTGGTGACTGACAATGCTGCTCTTTTCAGCAGTGATATAAGATAAAACAATTAGCAAATACATAAAACACTTTAAAAGCTACATGTAAATATTTAAAATATAGATGCATATCATATTTTATTTGCTTCTGAAGTCAAAATACTACAAAACCTTAAATAAATATATTTTTTAATAATAATATTAGTGTCCACTGAGCAGCTATTGTCTCTTTTGTAGCGCTAATACCTGCGTCTATATCACCCGTAACTTACTGTAGGCTGGACGGGCACACCTTCCTATAATTTGTATGGGGATTACAGTTCACGAAGGGTTTCGCCCAGGTTTCACACCCCAGTGATCATGGTGGAAAGGATACGTGGCGTTCCCTCTGTCCTGCAGACCAGGTAGAGACAGGCGGCTATGACGTGTGTCATCTTGCGGCCTCGTGTCAGGTGCTTGCTCACCACCATCTTGAAGAAATTAAAGGCCGTGTCCAGGCAGTGCTGGTTGAGCTGCAGCTGGCTGCCGAGGTTGTGTATCTGTCGTTTCCCTAGAGATGGGACACACATATGCATCAGATTGTGCAAATATCCACGGATCGGCACACGCACTCACACACACTGCGAGGCATGACTTCACACGCAGGTGTTTGGTTTTCCAGTAGCAGTGATGTCATGAGAACGGTGCAAAGCCAGGCGAGTTTTCATGGGGCCTGGAAATAAAACTGGGCAGAAAGACAGCTGTTTCACTCCCACTGTGAGGCCATCCGCAATCTTTCCTTTTCTGTAACTGTCGCTTGTACGCTTGCTCTCTTTAACAGACACTCTCACGACAGGCCAAGTTATAATTCATTGGACACAGAATAAATCAGTCTGCGCTGAAATCCCATGGCAGGCCTGGATGTGTTTAACATATTAAAATCCACATCTAAAACCACAGTCCAGTAGGCTATCTGGCACATTAGTGTTTACTTAACACATTATTTAGCAATAGACCTTGTCCACCCAGACAGCACGAGTCTTCCCCTTATTAAAGACAAATGGCAACAGACATACAGTATGTCATGGAGGTAATGAGTTTGACGTGTTCCCATCACTCATCAGTGTTTAAATGTAATAAATGCTTTCGTCGATCTGTCCGATAGATTTGTGTAGTTATGTTTAATGGATACAGCAGATGCTCAGATCATCTGTCAGATGTCAAATTATCTACACTATTGCTGATCCAAAACTGTATTTATTTCATTCATGGAACACCAAAGAGTATTTGTGTATTTATAAGTATGAGCTGCTCTCTTCTATAGAATGAAAGTGAATGGGGAACTAGAGGAAGTCAAGCTCCAAAACATTTGCACACTAATAACCAATCTTCTAATACCATGTAAAAGTTTTGAATGAGGAACAAATTAAAAGTCATTTAAATGATATGAATATATGACATGTGGGTTGAGTAAATAAAGACAGAGCTACAGATAATGAAGTGGATATCAGACCTTCTGCCCCCTCAGCTGTGGTGCTTATGAGCCTAGAAGCTGCAAAGTCAAGTGTGTTGTCGAGCCAATGCCAAAAATATCTCTGAAAGCTTTTAAGAGGGTAATCTCTCTATTCTGGACTCACTGTCTGCAAACCCCAGCCTCTCTCTCCGTTACATTCTCCAGGCCTGTTTAATCCCAAAGCACTTTCACACTACACACAGCGATGGATTAGCAGCCTGGACTCCAGTGACCTTCCGCATGACAGATTCATTGCATAACTGCTGCAAACACTGCAGATACACTGAGGTCTGGACACCTTTGTATTTAGGGACATTTACACTATTGCAAATCACTTCTAAAAGTATAAAAAGGGATAGTTCACCCAAAAATAAAAACACTGTCATCATTTATTCAGCCTCGTGGTTTAAAACCTATATGTGACTCAGTTCTTCAGATAAACACAAAAGAAGATATTTTAAGAAATGTATCAGTGGTTTTGTGTCCATACAATGGAAGTCAATGGAGATTAATGTTGTTTGGTTACCAACATTCTTGAACGTAGCTTCTTTTGTGTTCTACAGAAGAAAGTCAGTCATACTACAGGTTCAAATGATTTGAGAATGAGTAAAAGATTTTTAACTACCCCTTTATGGTCAGACACATGTGCCCACGGTATACTTAACCATTTATGTCTGGTTTCACAGACTAGTCCCAGACTAAAGTCAAAGTTTGAGCTGTCTTAACTGAAAATAAATTGCCCTGACACATCTTAAAATATGTCATTGCCATTGTTTTGTCTCAAGATGCACATCAGTCATGTTTTTCTATAAGGCATTTTAATTAAAGCAACTTAAATATCCTAATTTAACTAAGGCATAGTCCTGGCTTAAGATAAGTATTGTCTGTGAAACTGGGCCATAAAGTCTTCAAAGCTGTTATGGGATATTTCTGTAATAAACATTTTAAAGCTGAATCATGTCAGATTATGGCCTTGACTCTGACAGCATTTGGAGATCATGTTATTCCTCTCAGTTTTTTCACCGTAAACAGAAATTGTATCAGGATAAGCAAGCAAGCAGTGATTCCTTTATCAAAAAGCAAATGTTGACAGACTTTTCCCTATTGCATTTATTTATTTAGTGATTTATTGCTTGAAGTACAGTATGTTTATTTGGAGCTTGAGATACAGCTGGTTCAGAAATAAATATAGAAAAGCCATAAACACATAAATGTTTATACACGTTATATAATTGACAGCAAATAAACTGCATCAGTTCTAAGTAAGAAAAGATATCCCTACCATTCTGAAGCGTCTGAGCCCGTGATTCTTTTCCCAGACTTGTGTGAAATCCACTGCTCAAGACTGGAGCTTTAGCAGTACCTGAAAGTCACACAAAAGATGCAAATTGTTGTAAATAGAATGTTGAAAGACACAGAATGTTGTAAATAGAAACATAGTACAAATTAAAAGATGAAAGAATTCTATTTGGTATTCTATATGTTTCCAATGGTAGTTTCAAGCGCCCTCCAGTGGCAGTCTATACAAATGGCAACTTAAAGCTTTGCAATGTTACTACAGTGACCCCTACTGGACACAAGGCTTACTGCATTCTCCACACAACTGTTCCTATAGCAACCAAAAGACACTGATTGACACACCTGACACTGATAACTAGACACAAATAAACCACAACAGTACTTTGCTTTGCTCTCAGCAGCATTTTGCTCAACAATTTTTCTTTCTATCAGGTAGTTTTGACCGTATTATGGCACTTAATATTAGCTTTAATTTTGGGTAAGTTCCTGTGTCAATTTAAACCAGTTAGAATATGGAAAATACAACACGTGATCACAAAGTTGACATGCAAAACATATTATATTCCACAGGCTTATGTTCTTGTGCTTTCAAATGTGTGTGGGGGATGGAAATTATGATACCACTGATCAAGAAGGTCTGTTTGTAAAATTCTGGCAAAATAAATGATTTGTTTTGTTAGCATAAAGTTTTGTCTGTTAAACAAAATGCTGTCATGTGTTTCTAGGTATTATTGAAACTGCGTGTCGTGACCGTTATTTCTGGGTGTCTGTTTATATCGGCTCTGCTGGCCATGTCCCAAGATTTGAGGCTGTAGGTATGTCACTACGGCTTGAAAGCTCCTGTAACACAAACCATAACATGTGTTCAAATTCTCATGTCAGTGCATGTTTTTAAGTTGAAAACACAGTGCATGTCATTAAAAAGGATCATGCCTCCTTGTGTGGATACACAATAAACAACTTGGATGGTCGTGCGACTCTAAAAGCTTCTTATTTCTCCTGCCACACTGAAAACCAGGTAAGATTTCAAAAGCAGCTGTAGAAGTATTTTTTTTCATTGCTAAGAACTTCTGCTCTGTGGTATCTACATGAGTATTGCTTTTCAAATTTCAAGAACCCTGTGTTCTTGTAACATTGTTTTATGTTGTACACTGTGTTGTAGAATGACATCCACTTCCTTTTCAAGTTGAATGTTGTTTTGACCGATGACAAAGGGAAGGAGAGTAAATACTCTCTCTCAGAGACCTGCACACTGCCTGTGGACTGGTCAGCAAAAGAGGTCCTCTGTGCAGAAAATTATGTGGAGGTGAGATGCAGAATGATGGACTTAAGCTGTGCCTGTGCTCGGTGTGTTGGTCAACCTCATCCGGTTTCCTCTGAACTAGGTAACAGTGGCAAAAGACACACCCTGCACTTCTGAGCAAAAAAGCAGCAAAGAAAACTGGCTAGCTGCTCTCGCTTTGGTAAGAAAGCCTTGTAAATAAAAGCCAGGTGTGAACCTAACATATAAACGTTTTATTGTCAATATCATCGTCTTGTAGGCGCAAAGATCTGCCATTTCTGAATGGCAAGTCATGTTCCTGAATAGTGACAACATAGCATCTATGTCCATCTCCGATGCCAGGCGAATGGGCTACATGGTGGATTCCACACCAAACAGGGTGGTCTTTCGCTCCGCCTACAAGCAGCCACATTCAACAATTACACAGGCAGGGGAAACTGGAATTAATGTGAAATGTTTACGTTATATATCGATCTCTGGCTTTCTTAACCAGTCATACGTCCTCAGATTGAAGGCATTGATGTGGAGGTCATTCACATGGCGGTGTTTTTCCGGCAGAAATGGGCTGTAGTGATGCTCGACACATCTGCAGCATGTACAATAGGTAACACGTTTGAATATGGCTGATATTACAGGATTGCTTACTCTTGGTTTGGCTGATTTCTATATATATATATATATATATATATATATATATTATATATTGCATAATGTTTGTAGTGTTTTAAAGGAATAGTTCACCCAAAAATACAAATTCTGCCATCATTTATTGATTTATTGAATGACTCATGTCATTTAAAACCTTTTGACTCTTTCTTCTGTGGAACAAAAAAGATATTTTGAGAAATTTCTTTGTGCCTTTGTGTCTATACAATGGAAGTCAATGTGGGCCAACAACGTTCTTCAACATATCATCTTTTGTGTTCGGCAGAGGAAAGAAAGTCATACAGGTTTGAAATGACAAGAGGAAAAATAAATGCTCAAAAAAAAAGTTGGTTAAACTATCCCCCTTAATGTGATCCCAATCTTGAAAATCTATTTAAATTGATCTATTTCTTAAATAAACGTGCATGTGCATCTTACATGCATTCATAAATTACATTTCCATGGGCTGACCTGCTGTTTTTTCTTTACCAATCCTTTTGCAAGCTCCTAGCTTATTTGATGGCGTGAGCTTACACTGGAGAACTCCTAAACTCATGAGGCCGCTGGTGCAGGACCGCTCTGGGTTTGTAAGCAAGAATATTGAGCTGGGTGTGGGGGCCCAGCTCCTGGATGAAGCCACCAGGAGCGCCATGGGTTACATGCTGACGGAAGATGGGAATGTGGTGTATGCATCGGTGCCGTTTGCTGCACCAGGAGGCTACAGAAGAGTATGTATTAAACTACTTATGTACGTTTCTTAAATGCATCATAATCTGAATATTTTCCTTTTGATGCAGAGTTTGGTGGAAAATAACATCTATAAAGAAAGTTACTTGGTTTTCCTGTGCTATCAACATATTTTCTCACACATGTTTACGGATGGTACTGAAATCGAGACCAGACATCGCCAGCTACGGGTTTTGGAGACGCCGCTAGTTTCTCGGATACCTTTTACTATAGATGGTATAAATGCTTTTTTCACATCAAATTACACAATATAAGAAAACATTGAATATCCTAAAGTTTTGATGATTTATTCTGATGCATATTTTTTACTTGCAGAAACGTTGACTCATGAAGAAGTGTTCACTGTGTATCTGGGTAACTTTGCTCCGGATGTGCAGCTCATTGGTGTCAAGCTCAATGAAAACTATATGGAAGTAACAGATGCCATTCAGCAATATTACTTCATTACTGAACTACCCCACATTAATGGGACCCGTGGCATCATCATCAAAGTCCCTTTTGAGGATCGAGCTGTAAACAGAGTGGTGAGATGTTCTGTAACTCATCCTGCCCAAAGTATCGGTTGAGAAAATGATAGTCCACCCTCTACTCATTTTAAATTCATATGACTTTCTTCTGCAGAACACAAAAAATAATACTTTGAAGAATGATTTTAACTGGCACCTATTAGTTTTGTGTCCATAAAATAAAGGTAAATGCTGTTCAGTTTTGTGTTTTGCAGAAGAAAGAAATTCATACAGGTTTGAAATGACAAGAGGGTGAGTAAATGATGACAGAATCTTTATTTTGGGGTGAACTAGTTCACCAAAATATAAAAAAATCTCATATGTAACTGCAAGTGTCATGTCTGGCTTTCAGTATTTGGGTGAGGGAGTTCTTCAACACTTTCTGGAGATTACCTATACCCTGAACATCACAGGACAACACGACACATTTTACCACCAAGTCTCTGTTGTGGCACAGGTTCAAGATGCATGTAAGTCCTGACTTGGCAGCTTAAAATCATTACATGATTAAGAGAAAAATCATTGTGTTTCCTTCTAATTCAGTCCCTCCAGACATCACTGCTACCTGTACAGCACAAAGCATCATATTCCGAATAAATCATCCGACACGAGCAGGCCTTTGGGAGGTCTGTGTGGGACATCATACTATTACGACTGATTTGTCCAAAGTGAGAGGCTACATACTGAAGAACGACAGCCACAGCATGAGTCTGGAGGCCCCGCTCTTCACATCAGGATACATTTATGAGGCAAAGTATTTGAAAAAGTGGTCCCACCTTAGTTATCGGAAAATCTTACTTTTTCTGTATTTAAGTACTATAATCGAGTCCCCATTGCATCTAAACTTAAAAAGACCTTACATAATAAATAATTTTATTACCTAAGAATGAGATATTTCTAATCACATACACCGCAGGTCCCCTATAACTGACAGAATGCCAGACAATGCCATGTTGTCAATAGAGCTTACATTGTATGAACTGGGAACTTTGCTTTCTTTCTAATTTCCATTTTTTCCAGAATGTCACATTAAGAAACTTTGTTGGCATATTTGAGCTTCTTATAAGAGATTCAAAGACTCTGGAGATTCACAGAGAAACAGCAAAACGTTGTCTCTTTCAGACTTCTGAACTAACAGGTGAGACACTATAAACCCTGAGCGGATTTATTGCCACTTAACTTAAATACTACGTGTGATCCAATAACTCTGTTGTTCTAGTATGTTCAACAGATGGATTGATGACTGTGGTGGCAACCACTACAAAAACCTGGCCAACAGTACCACCAAAGAGCACCACCCTTCTAGATAGAAGATGCAGACCTAAGTCGACAGATGAGACGAGAGTCATGTTTAGATTTGGTCTGACTACATGTGGGACTAGATTAATGGTAAACGCATTCAAAACTTTTTGTTTCTTTTAAAGGTATAGTTCACCCAAAAATTAGAATTGTGTCATTGTTTAAAGACCCCTTTGTCATGTTAATTGACCCTCCTGTTTGACTTTCTTCCGCAGAACATAAAATAAGATATTTTGAAGAATGTTGGTAACCAAACAGTGGCTGAACCCATTGACTTCGATTGTATTGACACAAAACCAATGCAAGTCATACCGCCATTGTTCGGTTACCAACATTCTTCAAAAGATATTTGTGTTCTGCAGAAGAAAGTTATACAGGTTTGAAATAACAAGATGGTGAGTAAATAATGACAGCATTTTACTTAAGAGGATAGTTCACCCAAAAAATTCTAAGTATGCATATCTGTTGCACATGGATATGTAGGTGGGTGATGGCTACATTGTGTATGAAAATGAGATTGTTTCAGACCGAGGTGCAGTAATTGACCAGGAATCAGCCATTACACGGGAATCGAAATTCAGGTATATCATACAAATGCCTTTTTGGTTGGCAAAAAAAATATCTCAAACACATGATCTAAAAAAAACACTTCCTCTTCACCTCTTTGCTTTTTTCTATAATTGTTGCAGACTCACTGTGAGATGCTTTTATCCAGTAAAATCTATAAACCGAGTTTTTACAACAAGGTTTTTTGAGGAAACTGGCTTTGGAACACTTGGCACACAAGTTACAGACACCACAGGTACTATAGTTAAAGACAGACTTACTTTATAATAACATCAACATCATTCAATGGATTGCTTTTCTTTGTTCTCTCTTTGTATGTCTGAAAGACTTGAAAGGACCACAGGAAAACTTTATCAGCTCTCAAACAGCCCCTGTGTTTGACCCTAACCCTTGGCCAAACAAGCCCAGCAGAAGCTGTGCTCTAACTGATAAGGAGAACACACAACTTCTGCAGAAAGGAGTTCCACACGCTGCTTATTACTTACCAAATCAAGGCAGGAAGACATCAGAACACAGTTACCATGGGAACGATATTTTACATCAGCACAGAAGTGCTTCGCAACCCGAGAAATCTGATCCGCAGACCGCTACAAATGTTGACATCCCACAGAAAACTCCTGTCAAATGGAGTAGATCTCAAGAGAATTCAGTGATGACAGGTGATGATTATCCTGGTTATAATTTCAACAAGATGTCAGATTGGATTATTAGTAATCCAGCAGACAACAATCTAAATAACAATGAAGTGAGTGACCAACCTTACTTAAGAGAATACATGGACCGTTATACTTCTGACAGAAGTTTTCAACATTCCCCAGATATTCATCCACTGTTTAACAATAATCCATCAGAAGCTTTCTCACTTGTGGATCACACAAATAAGACACAAAATACTGCAGTTATTTACGATAATGAAAATATTCTCAACAAACGTACAGCAAGCTTAATCGACCAGGGCCAAGAACAACTGGGCGGATATATTCTTCCCACATTCAACAGCAATCGGCAGCAATTTGAAGGCAATGAAAGCAGTGCTCCACCACTTAAAGAGTACAAAGTTGTTAAAAATGAAAAACTTCAAGAGAAACGAGCAGGAAAGCATAACTTTATGCAGGAAGACTACCACTACAGTGCAAAAAAATTATCTAAGCTTTCACAAAGGCAAAAAAAACCCAAAGATAGTGACTTCCTTCTATTTGAAAATAAGCCTGTAATATTAAAATCATCTGAAAAACTGAGACAGACTTTCTTCAAGGGTGGAGGCACAAGCCGATATGGTCCCAGTGTTCATGATGGAATTCTAAGAGGTATTTTTCACGCTTATTGACATTTAAACCAGACATTTATGTTCAAGAAGAGTTTTCTAACAGAGCTAAATTCTGTTCTATATTTTCCTTTCCTAGGATGACCATAAGGCTTCAAAAATGTACTTTACTGTTAATAAAATTGTGTTAAACACAAACCGTATATACATTGATTTTCTTTATTTGATTTATATAGACTGGCTTAATAAAAGAATATTTATTCTGAAATGCTGACTGTATATTTTAGCCCTATTAATGTATTTGGTAAACACAATTGTTTTAAGCACATACAAACTATCTACTAAGTAAAGCTTTGAAAATTCTATGGTAATTTTTATAAAAAGGTATTATTCTATATATTTTATAATCTGCACATTTAATATTTAAATATTTTATTAGCTAATTTTTTACCGAATGACGTTCAAATGTCACGAACAGGCAATTTTGTTTAATCATTTGTAAATATAATGTCATGTTTTTAAAAGACACATTTATTTTTTTGTGTATTACTAAACAGCACCTGTCAAAATAATTTGCAGCATCCGGGTTACCGTGTGTTATTAGATTTGAACGGTTGTTATCTGGAAATAACAAACCTGCAAATGTTGCGACAGGCCAATCAGAATCAAGCAATCCAACGAGCCGTGTAATACATTAAAATGTATTACACCAAAAAAGTTCAGGTGAACAGCTCTTACCATCTGCAGACACAAACTGTCCGACAGCTGAAGACACTCCTCCACTGTTTTCCACAAACTGGACTTCAGATACAATGATGTTATCCTCCAGAACCGAGCCACAGGCCGTGCAGACAGCACTCCCTCGCGCTGGGTCAATATCAATGTCTGATCCACCACAGTTTTTACACTGACGACTCATACTGGCAGGAGTTTTCAGACCTAATGGGCATATAACAATAACGTGACTGCATTAGTGATAAAGAATCAACCAAAACAGATATTTGTTAGTTACCGTCCTGAACTAATTACTTATTTTATACCACGAAAGGACACTATATAAAACTGCAAGAACCTTTGTAAAGATAAACGACATCTAATGCGAGTCTTGAACTCGGGTCGCTTGCTTTCCGAACACAGCACGTAATCCCGCTCTGCTACACAGTACAAGCAGAAGAGCTAAACAAAGCTCGCTATAGCCATATTGCAAGCTTGTTCATCGTTGTTTAGAGTTTACATTTTAATTGTTCAGTCTCCGAGTTTGATGTAAGTGTGTGTTTATAATATCCATAAACCTGGCTACGCTAATATGATATGGTTTTGATATGTGCACATATGCTACAAAATGAAAAGCTAGCTTGCATAAACCTGCATAATAGTCCGCTAAACCTTCAATTTATCCACCCAGCTGTGTGTATATTTTCGCTTTATTCACTATGTGGTGCTCAGACGCGAATAAATGTAACGTTAAGACATTTAGCGTTAGGATAATCTTTAATAGCAAACCACTCACCAGTTAAAGGAAGTAAAGTCTTGAATAAAAATTAAACACCTTAAAGCAGTATCCTCCAATCCTATTTTTTTCTTTTTTAATATTTAAAATTGCAAGCAAGTTTTCTGATCGGCAACATACTGTAAATGCTACGTTATGGTAAAATGTTTAAATCGATACATAACAAACGTTACTGTTTTGACTTAATACTAGAAGACTTTGCCGCGATTGGCGCAACATTACGGGCTGTTCTAACACGTTATATACAGGGGTGTCCAAAATGCCACAGTGGCTAATTTAGACATCGTGAAGAATAGTTGAGGCTAATTTGTGCTATTTATTATATTACACATGTGTTAAACCTATTTATAATAAATGGTATCTTATTGTCATCATCCTATTTAATCAATTTAGTAAGACGGTGAAAAAATGAACCCCTTATTTGACATACACTGATACAGTGGAGGACTTCTCGGTCTTAAAGCGCGAGGATATGAAGGATGCGGGTGTGTTGAGCAGATTACGCTATTGTTTTTTTTCTCCTATTTACTTGCTAAAAAAATGTATTATTCGTTTCATTTATTATCTAGTATCTGTCGTTAATATATAATCACAAATAGATTTGTTGATGAATCGGAATTAAGACTTTGATTTTGACAGCTGTTATGACATTTGACCAGGAAGCAAATGTTGCATAGAACAAAATGTCTGCAGATAGGGTTTGTGGGTTAATATATTTAACTTTATTATACTATGTTACAGATTTCAGATCTCTTTAAATGGAGCTCCGCGAGAGGTGATGGATTGGGAGCAACTTGAGCTGAATCCAAGGATTATTGCTGCTGTTAAAAAAGGTTGACATAAAATCCTTAGCCAGGCTACAGTTGAATTCGCTATTTGTTAAATTTATTGTTGAAGGATGCTTTATTTTTAGCCAATTTTAGATCAGCAAAAGACATCCTCTGTGTTTCGGGTCCAGATCTGCAGCGATTGACGCATTTGTCAAGGTTTGACGTTCAGCGCTTACATTGTGCCGTTGCAGCTGCTGTTCGCAAGTCCCCCGCTGTCACAGGTAGGCTTCGTTTTAACAACTTCATAAAAGAATAAAAACATAAAAACTAACACAATATTAATCATTTAATGCTTTTTCAGCTTTACAACTAATCAAAGGGGAATGTCCTGTTTTGGAGCCCGGACACAGGCTTTCTTTTGCATGTCCCGTTCTGGACAGACTGATGCGTGGTGGTCTGCCATTGCGAGGAATAACAGAGCTGGCAGGCGAAAGTGCTGCTGGGAAAACTCAGTTTTGTTTGCAGCTTTGCTTGTCTGTCCAGTATCCACAGGAAAACGGGGGGCTGAGCTCAGGTAAAGGGACATGAGGTGGTTGTTGAAAAACAATATAATGCAAAGCTATACATTTAATGTGGAATGTCTGATTCTGAAATTGCTGTTGTAAGCATACTATTATGTAATATAACTATTTTGTATTTCATGTTGACAGGAGTGGTCTATATTTGCACTGAGGATTCCTTTCCTATCAAACGACTAAGGCAACTGATTACCCAGCAGCCTCGGCTCAGACCAGATCTGCCATCGTCTCTGATCAACAGCATACGCTTTAGTGACAACATATACATTGAGCACACAGCAGACTTGGTGAGACTGGTGACAATTTCATTTATTAAAATGAAAAACGTCACACAAAGTGACATAATGTTATATAAATATGAAAACATTTTACAGGAGGCCCTGCAGGCATGTGTGTCTCAGCGAGTGCCCGTGCTGCTCAAGAGAGGTCTGGTCAGGCTGGTGGTGGTGGATTCGGTGGCTGCTCTCTTTCGTAGTGAGTTTCAGGCAGATGAAGCTATAAAGCGCTCACGCCACCTGCTGACTTTTTCCAATACCCTCCACCGCCTGAGTCATTGCTATGGCGCACCTGTACTTTGTGTCAACCAGGTCAGATGGGCACAAAGTATTAAACTCCTACAGTACATCTCCATACTATACAGAATGCTTTCCTTACATTATAGACTGTTACAAGTTGTATTGAAATAACTGGGAAATGTGTAACGTAAGGTAGTTATGCTATTTCTCTAGGTTACAGATGTTGTGGATGGCCCAAATCCAGGAAGGTGTGATTATGGGTGAGTGTGTTTTTACAGCTACCACAAACTGACCCATACATGAACATAGTTTGGTATAGACCATCTGAAGTGACCACAAAACAATTACTGTCATGTTATTTTATTGTTTGAAGCACTCCAGTATGTCATTTATACTATATCATACACAGGCTGGTGCAAAGTAAGGTGCTTCCTGCATTGGGCATTGCATGGGCCAACCAGGTGATGGTGAGACTCATGCTCAGGAGACTGGAGGGGTGCGTAGAGTCAGACGGCCGAAGCAGTGCTGTTCGAAAATTAGAGGTAGTGTTCGCTCCACACCTCCCTCGAGCGGACTGCCTGTGTGGGGTTTGGGAAGAAGGAGTCAGAGGGATTCCTGATGATGGCTCAGAACTACAACCACAGAGCTGTTAGTGATGAATCAAATAGAGCTAATGATGAGACTACATTTACCAGAAATATGGGCAGCAACAATTGCTAATGGACATGTTTATTAATGGAGATTTTATAGTTTTGTTCAAATGGACAGGACTTTGTAAAGAAAGGCTAGATTTTTTTAGCATTGGAATTATTAGTTGCTTATGGTTTGCATTAAGTGCAAGAATTTTGTAAAAGCTATTATCATTTTTAAATCACAATTTTAAAAAGTTTCTATTATGCTCTGCATACACAGAATAAAATATATAATGCATTTGCTATATGTTGTCACGCTTAATCAGAAAATTGCGCCACCTCACTGCTGTTTTGAGGAGTGCCATTTTCCTTTGTAATTTTATAAAACATGAAAAATGTTTTTTTGAAGGCAAGATGTCTAAATATGATTTTTTCTTTGGTTTACTTCTGTACAAAATATTTTCTGACTGCATGGCATGGTTTGGCATAAAAGGTCATGTTGAATTTATTTTATTTATGCATTCATTTTGTACAGAAAAATAAACACAATAAAAAAACTTACTCTTTATACAAATTCAATGGCAGTGAATTGTTATGAGTCACCCTTGAAGCTTTAAACCCATTGTCACCAGCAGAGGGTGTTGAGTTCAAACAAAACTCATGTGCGTGCCACTTTGCATATGGGACCCTCCTAACAGATTGATTTCATTTACAATCTGTCCCACCACGAAAGAGAAAAGGTTCAGATATAATAGTCATAATGCCGATCCACAGATCATGATACATGTACTGTAAGATGTCATATAATGTACAAGATGTCGTAAAATGTACACATTTGGTGCTCTTGTCTGTTTATTACTGTGAGTTTGACTAAAAGATGTTTATTGAAGATATTATGGGATGGGCCAAAAAAAAGCTATCCACATGAAAATACAAGCAGGCAAAAATTCCAGGCGGTGAATAAATCCCTGAACATTTTGAACTATAATCCTGTGAAGCTACTTAGCACATACTTACAATTACACTTGTTAGTAAGGGTCTAGCTGGTCACTTTATCAACTTTAAAAAAAATCATATATGCAACTTCTCTCCCCATTTAACTTGTCCTGTCACCATGGCAACGATCACATGGGTTATGTGTCCCAGTTTGACCACCCTCCCCAAGAGAAGCACCCTCTTTATCCATCCAATACAACCTCAGCTCAACCCCCACTCCTCCTGCCACACACACAAACACATTCTGCTTCGTCCCTTCAGCTGTTTACCACTGTGCTGATGAGAACCTTGTTATGTAAACGCCCCGGTCTAAACACTACAGCACAGACAGGCTTTCAGAATACACGCACAGCCGCCCACATTCACCACATATCTGCCACCATCTTCAAAACGCCCCTCTGCCTCTGAGAGGTCCTTATACTTCAGTATGCGCACATCAAGCGGTCTTAACCCTGACTCTGATTTGTCATCTGTTAGTATGCAGCCCACGTCTCTTCGTCTCAGCCAGAGAAACAGAGAGAGCAAGGCAATGACTGCAGGCTTATCCGTTAAGCTCCTCTCACACACACACACACACGCACATACAGTATGCACACACAGCCAGCTTGGGAATGAGAAGGCAGATAAATATGGACTGCTATGTTAAGACCTGATGAGAAACAGAGACAAAAAACATCATTCTTCATCTAAAGTAGCTGTGTGTGGATTTTCCCTGTCTGCTGCCTTTTACTTTTCACAGTCGTGTGATGTCATCAGCCTATCCCATCAGCCAGTTGGCAAAGTGATCCGTCACATGGCATTTATGGCTTGACAGATTTCAAATGATTACTGGTCTTGAGGTATTATAGACCTTTGTAAAGACAGAATTCAAGCTAACACATACTGTATAAACCCTACAATATATGATGTATAGTATTTAAACAATGAGAATTGCAAGGCCACCTCCTGAATTCTTGGAGCCTATATGTGCAAAAATCACATTTGATGAATATGAAAAGAAATGTGGAAATATGAATGGCTATAAAAAGCCTTTGGTTGGTTGCTAAGACAACCAGGATTAGACCCGCCCCATTGGTCCTCAGCTGTGTTCTCTCTCCATGGGGGTCTTAACTCCATCCGCTATGGACTGCGAAACATCCAGCTTAAATATAACAGTCTATGTATTTTTTGTCAAAATATGAATATTATTTAAGCAATTTAAGTAAGAAGTGATTATTGATCATATGTTATGTTATGACAAATGTCCTAAAAGCAAAAATGTTGATGCAACAATGCATGGGTTAGAATGAAGATTGAACGATTGATAAACCTTTCATACAGTGTAATAAAAATGCTACAGTGTAAGCAAATGTAAACATACAAGGAGATAAAGAGAGAGAGGAAGAGAGAATGACATGACGGGGTAAATGACATCATCTGTAGTGATGCAGAAGGGTGCAGTACCAGTGTTTCACCACAGGGGGAGCAGTGAGTTTAAACGTTAGTAATGGGAGAGTTCAGCAAGTTTCATGCTAAATATTTGTTGGATTTTAAGTTGTTGAGCAGGCAAAGCAGCATCTTTACAGTGCTGGAAGGAGCAAACAGAAGAAAATAAAGTTAGCCATGCAGTCTATGACTGGAACAGAAAAATTGCGCCATGAGTGAAGTTCAAGACGCTTTTCCGGTCTGTAGTGTTAGTCAAAGCATTCAAGATGATGTCAGTACAGTCCTCATAAAAAAGTTTGCTTTTTCAGGCTAACCAAAATCAGCTTTCTTAATTTGTATTTTAGTTTTAACCTTTAAAATACCAACAAAACTGGTTTCAGATCAGCACAGAAAAGCAATCCATGGCAATGTCACAGAGAGCAGGCATGGGAAGAAGTGAGGGTATTGTCCACTTGCAGATGAAACAGTCGGAGATAAACAGTAGTTTTATTCAGCTCGGACAGAAAAGCAGGCTGGGTTGACTCATTATGCAGATTTTGTCAAACGGGAGGGCTTTGCACTCTATACCTCCCCAAACACACACACACACACACATATATACACAGACACAAGAACTAGGTCACGTATTGTCATGGATGCAAAGATTCTATATGCAGCATTTTATTAGTCCACAAAATAGAAACTAATTAATAAATCGTTTTTCTATAAATAAACTGCTTTATAAAATAAGTCTCAACTTGCTCGTTTTAATATAGTTTTCCATCTAAAATGCTCCTTTTTAAAGCAGTTGAAATATTTTCTCCTTTGTACACAATCATAGGCTGAGATAGCCTAACTCTCTAACCCTGCTCTCTATTCTTCACACTCAAATAGACAACCCCAGACAGAGTCTCCAAAATGTTTAGGGAAGAATCTGTAATGAGACTGAAGTATTGTGCTGAGGATGCCATCCCCATGGTAACAGAAAACCAAGCTGGATGAAAACACAATAGTCAGCATCAGTCGGAGGTAAACGTGGCATTATGCAGAGAAGGTTTGTTGATGTGTAAAAACTGCTCAACCTAAAAATATCTCATGGTGATTGTAAATGACTTTCGAATGATCAAGAAAGAAAATGTCCTGCTCCTCACCAGCATGACCAGGACTATGCAGAACAAAACAAAAGGTGAACGTTTCAAGTACATTTCAGAACAGTTCCTGTTTTTAGCAACGCCAGCACTGTCCCAGACTGACTCCCCCCGCCTGTTTCCAATAGCGTTATGTAATCCTCCAAAACGTACCAATTTTGCATTTTCATTAGACTCGCATATCAAAGCGGGATTAGGTGGGAGAGGTGCCAGTGATCTTGACATGAAAACATTTGGAGGCACCCTGAGGAGACTGAAGAAATAAACATGAGACATTGTGTTGCATCTTGAAAAATATGCAGTGGTTTTAGTATGTTTAGGGCATATGTACAATTAGGCTCGGAGGTCAATTCGGGGTCACAAAGTAATTCAGGTCTTATGACCTTAGCATAAGATATTCACTGGGGTGCCATAAACTACTATAGGATGATTGATGTGTCTGCGTGAGGCAAAATGACTCAAGGGATTCTAAATTAAATGACCTGCATACTTTTACTATATGGCTCTGTTTAACCTGATGGACTGGTCATCTCTTTAGGATGTTTCCTGCCTACGGCTGAGATTTTGGGATAGGCTTCAGCCCTCCTGTGACCCTGCAGAGGAAGATGGATAGATGGGTGGCTCTGTCCAGTTTTATGATAAACTGACCACTCCTGTAACCTTAAGAGCATATCATGTTTTACATTAAAGCTAAAGTGTGCAATTTTGTACCACTGTTATAGAAAAAAAAACTTTGAATGGTCAGGCATAGAGATATGCTCTCCTCAAACTCATGCTAATCTCACTGCGTTTGGGATGCTCAAACAAAGAAATGTTTTAATAGCACTGTAAAAAAACAGTAATATTAAGTAAAAATACATGTTTTCCCGTTATTTTACACTAAACATTTTTAACCAAAATATGTGAAAATTCTGTTAAATTAATCTGTAAAATTACATAAAATTACAGTTTTTTACAGTGTACAGAACCACAGTTTGCTTTTTTTTTTGATGAATTTGGAGAAGTAACCTGAAAAAAGAAAATAAGCTTGAATAAAGTTTTCAATTGTTTCTTACCTCATTTGCAGACATGTTTCCTGTTTAAATTTATTTTAAGTCTGGCTAAGGAGAAATTTGAGAATTGTTTCTAAACACACTATAAATGTATTGCATGACAGACACTGAATTATATAGCTAGTACTGAATTGTGTAGTTAAGCCGTTTTTCGCCAATTCTGTGTTCAGGGTTTTTTTTGGGCGGGGCTAAAACAGTGGCTTGCTGATGCAATGGAGAGTCCGAGCATGCATGGCCCCTCCCCTAACACTATGTGCCTTAGCGACACGCTTCAGTAATTCTCTATTGATGAATATCGCGTGTTTGAATTCAAATCGTCCCGTAAAACTCTTCACATATACTGGGGACGCTAGTGGGCGTAATGTTATTTGGACTATAGAAATGTAAAAAAGTATGAAATTCATTATTTGTAGTGCGGCTATTTCCTATCCTCTGTATTTCTTATTCTTATCCGTTTTGTCCTTCTCCTGTTTCTTAGATAAAACCTTCTGTACTAAATGACCTTGGGAGAGAGCACAAAAATCTGCAGAGATACATCAGAGACCATCTGTGATGTCTGAGGTCTATGTGCTTAAGTGTGTGTGTGTTGAAGGTTATACTGTACCTAGAGGATGGGGGGCCCAGCTGGAGCTCTTTTCACGTGGTTTCCTCGCTGTTACTGAATATTAACACAACTATGATTATAATCACAGCTATACTAATATTCAATATAACACTCTAGTGATATGCACGGAACATGGATGCTCATATAACATTGCTCTAGTGATATTGCTTAAATATCTCCTGTCTGATGTCTGTTTTGGCAATTCTACACTACACTTCCTGTCATTACGTGTTGTGATTCTTAGTGCCACCTGCCATGCAAGGAAGATTTAATGGTGGAGTGAAGCAGAAGAGATGACCTTTTCGTGTTAGGGTGCTGTTAACCTAGTCTCCACGATCAGACGGTCATTCAGGGCTTATCTGCGTAAGAGCATGTCTTAACTCCTCAAATAGAATGACATGCATACAAACTGTAAATGTGACTTTTAACTGGATGTTTACTAGTGGTTGCAGTATGTAGTAGATTTCTTCTATGTTGTTTTAATTGGACCCAAGCATTAGTCAGCTGTTCTGGCTGTGATCAATACCTGTCTGGGTAGTGATGACAGTGTACCAGTCAAACATTGTTACGGCTCATTGAGCAGGTGCCGAATAAAGGTTACTCTAGAAGAGTGTGACGGATTTGTCCCTTGCTGTGGCCTGTATATGGCATTTAAAAGATGGAAAGTGAAGAAAATGTCTGGAATTAAAAAATTATAAAGTCACTTTGGATAAATTATTCTACTGTTGACACTATTCTACCCAGATTATAAGATTTCTGAACATTATATCAGAATACTGAGAAACAGCAGTAACAAGAATCTCACAAATGTTACAATCCCCTATTTCCTATTTACAAAATCCTTTCATTTACAACACCTGACACAGTGAGGAATCATTTTTTATAAATGTGAGAATCTGTTCTTCAGTTCACATCTGTCATGAACTATTCATGCGTGTGGAGGGGTTTCAAAAAAGAAAAAAAGAAATCCTTTGTGTCTGGAGTGAGAGCCACAGGGGGTGAAGCAGACAGTCTGCACATCCGGAAACCAGCAATATACTGTAATAGAACACAGCAGTTCATTCTGTACACAGTACAGCCTACAAATTTGTATTAAAACCAACTACATTATTTAATGGGTCATTTAAATGCCGCTATAAAGATGTCAGATTATTAAAAAAATCCTGGCAAGCAACATTTTTAAAATAGCTTCCCCATCAATGGATATTGGATCTAACCTTAAGCCAGACAAAATTATAATATTGTAAATAAATAAGTTTAATTTAATACAATTAATATACAATAAAATATTCATTCAATTAAAACGGATGTAAATTAAATATAACATAAATTGTTATATTATAACCAAACACACACCGGCCAGTGTATCCAATGAAACGGTATACTATACAGTATTAACACACATTTGAACAAACACACCCAGATTTTTTTTCCTAAGATAGTGTTATTGCACAGATAGAGTCATAGACCACACAGTCTCCCTGTTTAATATCACATGATATCACTCACATGTTCGAGTGAAGCATTGATAAAGAAAATATATGTGAACCGCTGACCTCTTACACAACTGTGCCTGATTCATTATGTTGCCTCGAGTGTGTGTGAGACCACAGAACAGTACACCGTCAAAATTACACCTCTGTTATAGGACACTAATAATAATGTACATGTTTCAAAAGAGCTTTTAAAAACATGTTTCGGCAATAATTTAACAGGACTAGCCGGATCTTAGCCAGTATAGAGCTGCCGCTGATGTTTGCGCAGTAGTCACACCTCTGCTTGCCTGGATGTGTGTGTGTGTGTGTGTGTGTGTGTGTGTGTGTGGAAAGGTGTTTGGAGGAGAACTGTGACTCTATGTACTGACCCCTGAGACTGAAAAACACTGACCAGATGGGGACAGAGGGGCCGGCAAAGGGAGCCCAGCAGTACTGGCCCACACAATCTCAACATAAAAGCTCATGAGGCCCCTACAAATATCTCTTCACTTCTCTTCTGTAACCTCTATTCCCTTATCTACACTATAATGTTCATAGATATTCTCTCCTCACACTTCTATGGTGAAGATCTCAGAAGAGATTGACTATCAGTGACTACCAGTGCAGTAATGAGATATACAGGGCATGGCTGTGTACACAACGCATGGCTTATGGGCTATAAGTGCTCTCTTCATGAGGGAGATAAAAAGCTCTCTTAGTGTGATGAGGATGTGATGAGTGCCAATTGTGACTACCAGAGCATTCAAAGCAAAGTGCACGCTTGAATATTGTATTTCTATTTTCTCAATGAACAATGCTTCTTTTAAAAAATATTTAGATATTTCACTGCATATATAGAGTATTTAAAAAATATGTGACTTTAAAAAAAAAAAAAAACAGTACAATTACAGGATTTTTTTCCAGTGAAAAGTTCATGTTCAAAAATCATGTGTTTTTTGTATTTTATGTGTTAGTTAGCTGTATTTTTTTGTTATTATTACTTATTTAAAACCCAACTGCAGTTTGATGACTTACTTTAAATGCACAATATAAAAACAATATTTTAATCTAGAATCTTTAATCTAGAATATTTTAAACTAGAAATGTTATAGTTTACAGAATAAAACACAAAATAGTAATTTCAGGAAATGGTCTCTTTATTTTGGGATTTGTTTTATTATTTAAACAAACAAAAAACTAAATTAAAGTAATTGTTTTTAAGCCTTAAACATGTATTGGAAAACAAGACAGACATTAACAAGAAAAGCGATTTTTTTTGCGGCATAAAGGAAAACATTATTATGACAGAATACATAGCAAATGACATGAAAAGGAACATTATTTGTGGATAACAGGCTACTATTTTTCATTGTAAATCAAAAGACACCTAAGCTACAAATAATCATGATTTTTAAAGAAACGTTGCTGTCTGGTGCATCCTGGTGTGATTGATTTAAGACAAATGTCATGCCAAACAGATAACCCACCCACTGCCAGCCCATCTGTACACGCAACCGTTTCTGACTCACACACAGTGTTAAAGCAGCATTAATGTGATTTTTATACATACATCAACCATCTGTCTATCATATACAAACTATTTCCTTCTGCTTTCAGCACTCTGAGATGAGTGATGCACATTCTTTTTTATTCAACATCCATGTTCCGTGCAAAAGCATTATCTGACGCCATGAAAAGTGCATATCCATCTGTACAATTCAATATCATTCCTCTCTCATGTTCTCTCAGCAGGCTTCAAACTAAAGTGTAAAGCTATTTCTGGCATGTCTGTGCAACGTGAATTACAGACGACTCTTTAATATGTCCTGTCACTAAGCCGTTTCCAGGAAGCTTTCTGAATCTTGATCTTTGGAAGAAGAACATGCCGATCTATTAAACAGCATAGAGTGCACAGTCACCTTGTATCACACACGCCCAACGGCGAGGCGCATTTGTGTCCATCCTTCCCCCACCACACTGTTCCAAAAGCAGCTTATGGATTACAATGAAAGCTGCTGTACACTGTGATGCAAACTCTCTGTGCCAAAACACAATATGTCTTAAAAACTAAATTAGACACATTGTCTATACATGAGGGGGACTGCCATCACTCTACATGCATCTTAAATACATGCAAATTGAAGATTTCTTTGCTGTGTGATTGTCTGTGTTCACTGATGGAGCGAGCGAGGCTTTATGTAAGAGGATAAGGCAGAGGATAAGGCGAGAGGGTGTAGTGAGGTGTAACAGACCAATGTGTGCAGCGCAGATGTCTCTCTGAAATCTGCTTTACTCTCACCTCTGTGATGCTGTGTCAGGTATCAAAGTGACCAGCAACAACAAGTGTGTTGGGTGGATAAGCCATGATGTGTGAGAGGTTTTTTGACTGTGTGTGTGTGTGTGTGTGTGTGTGTGTGTACAGCTTTGGGTGTTTTTATAAATATAGTTAAACATGTCTGAGTCTTGAGGACATTTCAGGTTGGAATAAAATAAAAGAGACTTGGTCACATTGTATTTTGTTTTACTGTAAATGTAATAATATAGTCGATGAAGGAGAACATAGTCGAACGGTCCCTATCGCAAAAATACCCCCAAAGTCAAAGTCAAAGTCAGCTTTATTGTCAATTCTGCCACATGTACAGTACATACAAGTGGAGGATTGAAATTGCGTTACTCTCAGACCCTATAGGTGCATACAGATAACATAGAATAACATATATCAAAAAAAATATATCAAATTGCAGATAAATACAAAATCTATATATGTACACAAAACAACTTTTCAAGCAAGGGATATGTAACCGAAATAATTGTGCAAACCAAAGAAATAATCAACAGTGCAGATGAGATAAACAGCAGTGCAGATTAAATAAACAGCAGCGTAGATGAAATAAACAACCGTGCAGATGAAATAAACAACCGTGCAGATGAAATAAACAGCAGTGCAGATGAAATAATCAAATCAAATGGTGCAGATGAAATAAACAACAGTGTAGATGAAAATATCAACAGTGCAAATGTAATGTAGTGCAAAACTTATCGGTCTGTATTAAAGTGTCAGTAGAGCAGGCTTGTTTTAACTGACTTAGAGGTAGTTAGTTAGTTGAGGAGGCTCAGACCACTACTGAAAAGGGGTTGAGCAGTCCAATGTTCCATAAAGTGACAAGTGACAAGTGCGGGACAGAGTTTGATGTGGGAAGGGATGGATATGGTTCAGTGATCAGAAGTGCGTTTGGCAAGGGAGGGGAGGGAAGGCAGGGTCGGAAGGGAGTTTAGCTTCCTGACTGCCTGGTGTATGAAGCTCTCCTTCAGTCTGCTGGTCCTGGCCTGGAGACTCCGAAGCCTCCTCCCTGATGGCAGCAGACTGAAGAAGCTGTGTGATGGGTGGGTGGGATCACCTGCAATGCAGAGGGCTTTGCGGGTGAGACGGGTACCAAAAATGTCCTGGAGGGAGGGGAGAGAGACACCAACGATCTTCTCAGCTGCTCTCACTATGCGTTGGAGAGTCTTGAGCAAGACTCGCTTCAGGAACCAGAGGCAGAGAGCGGAGCTTAAAAACTATTGATTCTTCATTTGGGTTTATTGATGATCGAATGTTAACATCATGCAGACAGGAAGTTCCTCTTAGGAGCAGACAAGGAAGTGAAAAAGGTAGTGAAAGTGAGGTCATGTGTCAATACTTTAAATAAATAAGAGGGACTAAGCCGATAATTCATTTATCCCCAGACTCTACATTTTATTACCGCTACATGAGATGCATTTTTTGTACTGGTGTACTGGTTTCTAATAGGGTCATCAGATGAAATTTATTTCCATAGACACCCCCTCCGTCTGCCATTGGTAGGCCAAACAGACGACCCCACCCACAAACTAACACCATTAGTTGAGTTAGTTCGGATGGTTGGGTCACGGAAATAATATTTTGATAGCATAACTGACAACACAAAATTGTATCTATTGTTTCTTTTTCATCGACACAAATGTCCACTTTTCTTTGTCACTTGGCACAACTTTCAATCGAATGTATTTTAATACGAAGTATCTTTCGTATGAATATTAGGGATGCACCTATACCAGTATCGGTTTCGGGCCCGATACTAAGCTCATGTATACTCGTAAAAGTATACCGATACCGCAACTGTGGTTTTAGGGTTTGGGGCTCATAAAATATCAGAGAATTAGTAGTCTTTATCGATTGGATCTTTTTACTGTAGGGCGGGACTTCTTTTTTCTATTATGCAGCATAAAACTTCCCTTGATATCACGATAAATTATATTCGCGTCCACGAACACGAATCAATAGATTCTAACTTTCGTGAATAAGTAACGAACAGCTGTGAGACAGTGTTTACACTCTTTTGTGGAATGTCATGCTTATAGTTATTTCTGTATATTACGTTGGAATGTGAGAAATTGTTTATACAAATGAAAATGACATATTTCAGCTTTAAAACTACGCTATATAGGCCCGATAACAATGTAACTTGAAATGTCTTTGAAGAAAACCACTGAACATAATAGTTTGCTTTGTAATTACTGTGACAACTGATGTCAAAAACTCTCATCTTGTTTGTGATGTTATTACACAAGGACAATTAGATCTTAGACAAGGACACAAAACAACTGATCATTTTGCTTAACTGATGAATTCTTCGCTATACCCGGATAACACCCTCCCCTTCATCAAACAGTCAATAAATCAATGTCTTTGACAAGAACTAAAGAGGTGATGCTGGAAATAACCTGCAGGACTCTTGATGAGAGACTGTGACATATCCGGTGGAAATAAGAACTCGTTTTTTTCTATTATGCAGCGCATCAGCGCAGGGATATTTTTACTGCAGATTACCTTTTATGAGCAGACTTGCAGTATTTAAAGACCTTTGTTATCAATTATTTCAGAATCATGTTTCTTTTAATTGCCAGTAAAATCACAGGAGATCTGACAGTAAAACTACCTCAGGATGAAATTGCTTTGGTGTGATTTGTAGATGAGTAAAGGACAGGCGGTGTAATATTTAATCAGTCTCCTGGCTTTCAGTCATATTGTGTTTGCCAAATAAATCTGGTTCTACCAACACAATCTTGTGACCCTTCGTAACTATTTTACATTTAGTAAAAATTTGTACAATTTGCTTTTGCCCAAGATCGCTTCAGCTACTGCGCAGAGAATCAGTAGTCTTTATCGATTGGATCTTTTTACTGTAGGGCGGGACTTCTTTTGGAGTGGCCATACTGGGCATTGCATTCCTTCCCATTCATAGTTACGTTTTTATTTATTTTGTTTGTTATCAGAAATAATCTGCAGGGTCTCTAATCTTTGTGGGTGTGTACTAGAAGTTAAGTTTGGGCCACAAAAGCGTGCATGCGCAGTAACGATAATGTTAACCAACTGTCTAACAGCTATTTAGCTACTGACTTAGCAAACTTTTGATCTGAATTGGTTCTGGAAATGAAAACTTGCACTAACATTTTACAATACAATCAACTCTTGACGAATAAAATTTAGTGCCATTTAGTGCTGTTACTCTCAGAAATACATCACATTGCGGAAGTAAACGGGTTGCAGACAACATTTCAAGTTGATTTAAAATGACAGCTAGCCCAACGGACTTACTTTCTGAGGAAACCAATCAGCTTTAACTGCGCTACGAATCAATACAACCCACACGATACGTGAAGTCCTCGCAGCACAACGCAATCTGTCTGGTGTTGAAAGCTGGAAGATGAGAGATGACGCTGGTGTTGGACCTGCTTCCTGCATTTTCAGAGGCTGCGAAATCCTGAATGGCGGTGACGGAGACACTGAGCTTGTTGCTGCGGTAACAGGGCAGCTTTTGAAAAGAGGACTGACAGCTTACTCAATGCAGGCATAGCCATGGGCTGCAGGTCGCCTTGCAACGGGCCCTAAAGTAGGGAGAGAACTGGCACGGCACTGTGTTCTGTTCCAACCCATAGACGTTTGAGCCAGGCAAAACAAAAACAATTAATGTATGAAAGAGAAAAACATCGTCTCTTCACTGTCACATTAAAGTGCAAACTTATTCCACACCGTAGTTGAAAACGAAAGCCATTGAGTCTAATGTTATTTACCTATGATAGTGTGGCGATAAACTGACACAATCTTCTCTTAGCAGATATACACATTTTAAATTTACAATGTCCTTAGTAAAGCAAACATATTGATGACTCATCCAGCACTACAGATATTTTGTCCAATCATATGCTTTCTAAAACCACAATGTCCCTCCCCCTAACACCACCTGCATAAGCAAACAGCTCAAGCCTATTAACTATTTAAAATACATTAGTCCTACAAAAATAAGATCTTTAAATTACATAAATATCTCTGTTCTCATTTATTTACATATAATGCCCTACTAACAATATTCGCAGTGAATCAAATATCATCACAGTTTACCAAAGCTAGGGAACCTCCCCTGACTAAATTATGATGAGGTATGCGGGGTAATAATTCAGGTGACCCCTCGACTGAAGCGAGGCTGTGTGAAGCGTACGCTCCTCCCCCTCTGGATGTGCTGCTTGATGCACATGCCTCCATTTTGCTGCTGAAGCTGTTCCTCATGAATTAATGAGGCTTGCAGTACAGCAGTAAATGCCGCTCTGTGCTGCAATGACTCTCCGAGCCCTGCCGCAGCCTGACAGCAGTTCACCTACTATAAATCCAGTCCTACATTTTCATTAACAACTCCATTCCCATACTCCATAACATAAGGTGCTACAAAGATTTTTTACAGCAATGCCACAGAACAACATTTTCTTCTTATGTGAGCTTTTATTACAGCATTTAAAGGAGCAATGTGGAGATTTTATCGGCATCTAGCGGCGAGGTTGCAAATTGCAACCAACGGCTCACTCCACCACTCACCCGTCCCTTTCGAAGCACTACGGTGGCTGACACAGGACAAAGATATCGTCACGTTTTCGCTTTTTTGCTGAAGGAGATACATATTTACGAAACGCGCTCTGTAAAGCAGTTTGTCCCTTTAGGGATACTGTAGAAACAACATGATGAATTCCATGTAAGGGGACCCACGGTGTATGTAGATAGAAACAACTCATTCTAAGATGATAAAAACATAATGCTTCATTCACCTCTGAAGACATAGTTATGTATATTATATCGCATATCTGTCAAAAGATCCTCCTAAATATTACACACAGCACCTTTAAATGCATTATTTACTCACCCTCTTGTCATATTAAACCTGTGTCAGAACGCAAAAGAAGATATTTTGAAGAACGTTGGTAACCGAACAATGACGGTACCTGTTGACTTGCACTGGTTTTGTGTCCATACAATAGAAGTGAATGGATACCGTCATTGTTCGGTTACCAACATTCAAAGAAAGGTTTGAAATGACAAGAGGCTGAGTAAATGATGACAGAATTTTCACTTTTGGGTGAACACATTTTTCTGCTAACAGCATCACTAACTGCAATATTTATGTTTTTACATTTTTTAAAGAAATAAACTACACACGGCTTACTTGAAGTTGACTTTCTATACAGAAGAAAGTATACAAAACCCATATAAAAATGTGTGGGAGGGGCTACATGTAACAGGATAGTGGCTGCAGTATTTCTCTTTCTTGTCACATCATCATTAAACTTTAATGTAATCGGAGAAGCACGAATAGCAGTGAATGGCCTTCGACACAGGCGTGCATTAAAGATAAAACAGAGTAAGGAAAAGGTTGAGCAGGGGAAAAATGACCCTGTGTCTCCACTTTCACTCTCTCTGTTCTTCTTTATTGATGACTTGTGCCCAGTGTGTCGCTCGAATATTAGACCAAGGTTGTTTTGACCCTGAGCTATTCAGATGGCTAAAAACAATATGTTGCTTCATACATTTAAAAACTATTAAAAACCTAAATTGTTATTAATAATAATAATTATTATTATTATAATAGCATTTTAGACCACACAGTTACTCCAAATTCCACATACAAATGTATTAGCACTGACTAAAATGTTAGCGCAAAGCAAATGTTTACTTGCTGTATTCATTGTAACTCTTTTTATGAACATATGGTGTATTCACTTATGGTGTGAAACAGCGCGTAAAGGAAGAGAACTCTTCAAAGAAAGGTAAAGAGGACAGAGGACAGGTGAAGTCGAAATGGGAGTGTGGGATACCCAGATGCATCATGGGAAACTGCAGCACTGCAGTGGTAACTGCGGCTGCCCCTCCTCCTTCTGCTTAAAACACTCACGCATTCGCCTGAACATTCACAAGGAGAGAGAAACATGACAGAAGGAGGAGTCACAGAGACACGTGGAACAAGCATGCCCGGTGTTTGACGGTGACACGCTCTTATCGTAAAACCCACTTGTACCCTAGTGGTTTAAATCATTAAACTCAAGGCGGGCAACATGAAGTACTTAACCGCTATGTGTATTCTGATCACAGATGGGAGAAGAGCCCGTCTGTGTCCTGTAAGGGCTCAACCCATTTGCCAAACAGAGCTATGAGAGGTAAAACTGAACCCTTTTAAAGCTACCTACACAACATTTAGATGATGTGTTAATGCTAATTCACATTGTCCCGCCGACGGTTAGTTTTGGTAGAGCAGTGTGAACTAGCCTTGAAGACAGCCGCCTAAACCAGCTCACTTGGTTTTAGAACAGAGCTTCTGTAGGGGAGAAATGTGAGGAGACATTCACGCACAGATGCGATGAGAATGCACAATTTGCAAGCTGGTGGGATATACAAAATAGCAAGTTAAAGGGAACGGCCGACCTCCACAATCTTCTCTCCTGCATCCAAGAGGACAATTACAGTTCATATAGAAGAAAAATGTTAGAAATCCTTTGAAATCCTCTGCCTTTCCCATGGCTTTGTGGCAGGCACAGGTGTCAGATGAGAGAGGTTTGATAAAACACTACAAGAGCAACACTGAAACCGTGCCAAAGCGACAAAGCTTGTTAATGTGGGGATGGTGGGCGTAAAAGCCAGAGTACTTTGTTCCTGTGTTATAGTGATGATAACAGAAACAGATGGAGATACAGAAGTCTCAGATTCTAAAAGAGAATGACGAATAAACCAAACAATAATATTAAATCAATGTTAATGCACTCACATATTGGCATTGTTTGAATGGACACGACTTTATTCATTTACTTTGCAATAGATCAACCTGTTCTTATCAAGATGCAACATTACAATGAATGAATGCTGAGATTGGCTGGGATGTAAGGTTAAATGTAGATGTTAAACAGGGTCTATTGTATATTAGTATAGGTTTGTTATTGGATTTTCATAGGGCCAGAACACATTCACATACAGACTTGAAAATAAACAGAACAGCCGATCAATTCTTCTATTTCAATAGCAGAGAGAAGAGGAGGGTCCTTCAGACAGTGATGGATTCTGGGTAAAAAAAAATCCCTCGGAAGTTGTTAGCCTCTGTGACGTGGATTGAAAACATGGAGGGAATAAAATCAAGGAGGGTGGATGTGAGGGGTCTGGACAGTTCCAGCACTGTGAAACAAGGGCAACAAGGGAAAGTTCACCCAAATTCTGTCATCAGTTACTCATCCTCAAAACCGGTATGCAGAACACAGAAGATATTTTGAAGAATGTTGGTAATCGAACAATACCGGGACCCATTGACATCTATTGTATGGACACAAAACCAATGCAAGTCAATGGGTAGGGTACCGCCGTTGTTTTGGGTGAACTATCCCTTTAAGGCAAACATAAAACTTTTTATCTTGCCCACTGTAACGGTATGTCTAATGTTACACACGACAAGAGCGTTTCCAAAAACGGGATATTTTAATAAACACTTAAACACAATAGAACAACCATACATCAAGATTACATATAAGACTCGACAGGGAATAAAGGAGCAGGCATGATATATATACAGTCTTGGTGATGAGGGTGATGGCAGACAGGTGCGGGAGCGTGGAGGATGCTGGGAAGTAAAGTCCATGGGGAAAACGTGGGAGAAATGGGCAAGGGGAAAAACAGGACCGTGATACCCACATTCTCTAAGAACAGTTCTGCCTGCTCTCTATATGTGACCCTGGACCACAAAACAATGGTACATGAAGCTATATAAATTGATGTATGTTTTGTTAGGATAGAACACTATCTTGCCGAAATACAACTATTTGAAAATCTGGAATATAAGGGTACAAAAAAAATCGAAATATTGAGAAAATAACCTTTAAAGTAGTTCATAAGAGACGCTGTAGCAGGCCGCTGCTAAGAAGAAACAGGTTTGTTTTAATGCTCTCTTTTGGCTTACCGCTGTAATGATGTTGTGGAGAACAGATGAACCTGAAAGCTGAAATTCTAAGTTTTACACATAGATACCAAACTTGAGTGATAGTGGACAGCAGCAGCAGTGTTTTCGTCCATTTTTGTTCCCGATTTTGCTGCATCCACTTACACAAATAATGTTTGTATATATTTACCGTAGGAAATGTATAAAAAAAGATCTTAATGGAACATGATCTTTACTAAATATCCTAATGATTTTTGGCATGAAAGAATACCATCCCATGAATTGTTGGCTATTCTACTTATGGTTTTGTGGTCCAGGGTCACATATGCTTACTAACCAGCATAACAATTCATGCAGGTCCTTTTTTGTCATTTCAGCATATGAGGCTTTCAATTCACCTGACGTGTGTTTGTACGTGTGGTTTTCAGAGCTTGTTTAAGTAAGTGTTTAATAATCATCACTTCTCCAGTGAGAACTGCTCACATGGGACAGCACATATATGTCAAGTGATAATAAACTCCTCAGACCTTGTTCCTCAAACCTGGAACACTAATAGAACCATAGAAGAACTGTTGGTCTAAATAATACCTAACCTGTTGAAAACCATTTTTTTAGATTCTCATTTCTTGCCGACTCCAGTTGGCTTAACTAACTTCGAACAACAGTGTAAAATTCATGCAAAATAAAAACGTAAATAAAGCATTCCACCAAACAAAGAAGACTTTATATTGTATGCCATTTTAAGACCATTTGACTGTTCAAATCAATTGGTTATAACATGGAATTTTCTACCATTGTGTTCTAAGGTTGGCAAGGTGACTGCATGGGCCTTCAGTATGTGCAGGGGCCTTCACTCATAATTATCCACTTTAAAAAGCCCTGCCGCGTCCTCTGAGCTAATCTGACCATGTGGAGAGGTGAGAGGAGTGGTATGACATCATCGCCTCACTTGTTCGCATGGCAACAATGGAAGCAATGTTCCATTAATACAGTAGCCATGGCATTGATATGCAAATGAATATCTGTGAATGAAAGTCCAGCAGATGGAAAAGGAGGAGAGGAAGAGTCTGAGAGAGCTTTTCTGCCCTTGTCTAATTGTAGCTCATCTGCAGGAGACGGCGAAAACCGAAATGTCATGCAGGCCACGGGTGGGAGGTCCAATTTTGTCTCTTATAACAAAAATCAATTACAGCGCAGTGCAGGGGAAAAAAATAACTCTGCGGTCCGGTCGGGACACCAGGAGCGTAAAATGAAGGTGACTGGGGTACAGCAATACGGGAAGCATAAATGCTGTTCCAGAGTGTTTAAACATAGTACATGAGAAATGGGTTTAAATACCCAGTCTTTTCTTTTCGCCCACTACGGATCAGACAAAGCTACTGGAGCTGGGGGAGGGGAAAGTGAGAGAGAGGGATAGAGAAATATAGAGGAGGGGTTAGACATGGCCCTTTCCACAAAGCTTATAAGGTGGACTAAAAGCGACATGAATCACAGCAAACATTACACAGAGAGCATACTTTAGCACAACAGAAAAAGCCAAAACACCAATGTCCCCATTAGCTTATAAAACAATATCACATAAGCAAAGTAGAGTAGAGTAGAACACGAAGATGCTAAAAAGCATATATAAAATGTTTCAAAGTAGGATAAAATAGAAAAGAATTTAGAATGCTAAGATGCAATAAGCATCTACTAAATGTTTCAGAATAGAATAGAACAGAAATGCTAGGGTGTTAAAAAGTTGTTAAATAGTAAATGTTTCATTAATATAAAGGAATAGAATATAGAATGCTAAGATGCTAAAAAGCATATAGGCCTACGAATAGAATAGAATGTTAAGGTGCTAAAAAGCATATACTAAATGTTTCAAAGTAGGATAAAATAGAAAAGAATTTAGAATGCTAAGATGCAATAAGCATCTACTAAATGTTTCAGAATAGAATAGAACAAAACAGAACCAAACAGAATAGAATTTAGATTGCTAAGACATATTAAATGTTTCAGAATAGAATAGAATATAATAGAATAGAGAATGCTTAGATGCTAAAATCATATACTAAATGTTTCAGAATAAACTAGAATGGAAAGGACAATGCTTAGATGCTAAAATCATATACTAAATGTTTCAGAACAAGACAGAACGCTAAGTATAACACTCCCGTTCTGCCCCTGTGTGTTTTTTGTATTTTCGGACCTTTAATTTAAATGGACTTCACTTCCCAGCATGCACCGCACTTCACTCTAGCAATTTTGATTTGGACTTGCACCTGTTTCTCGTTTTGTTTCTCACACCTGTTCTGTGTTATGACCTGTATTTAAGCTGTATTTAATTTGAGTTCAGTTCTTTGTCCGGTCTAGTTGTATCTGTGTAGTTGTAAGTCACCCGGTTAAATGTTTCAGAATAGAATAGAATAGAATAGAATAGAATAGAATAGAATAGAATAGAATAGAATAGAATAGAATAGAATAGAAAATGCTCAGATGCTAAAATCATATAAATGTTTCAGAACAGAACAATGCAGAACACTAAAGTGCTAAAAAAGCATATACTAAATGTTTCAGGATTCAATAGAATAGAATAGAATGCTAAAAGCATATACTAAATGTTTCAGGATTCAATAGAATAGAATAGAATGCTAAAAGCATATACTAAATGTTTCAGGATTCAATAGAATAGAATAGAATGCTAAAAGCATATACTAAATGTTTCAGGATTCAATAGAATAGAATAGAATGCTAAAAGCATATACTAAATGTTTCAGGATTCAATAGAATAGAATAGAATGCTAAAAGCATATACTAAATGTTTTCAAATAGAATGGAATAAAATAGAATAGAATGCTAAGATGCTAAAAGCATATACTAAATGTTTTAGAATAGAGAAGAATAAAACAGAACGCTAAAAGCAGCAAACCACAGATTAACAGATGACCAAGACATATTTATAAAATGTATTTATGCATATATATGAATTGTAAATACACATTCTCATGCAAAACATCCCAAGTGTGTGTGTGTGCTATAGACTCAAAGTCTGTAGGTCAGCTCTAAATGCCAGAACGAAATGCTACGCAACTGCAGTGTGTCAGCTGAGCTGTCATGCAGCATTATGTGCATAACAACACACGTGACCAACAGACGACAGGGTAGACCCCCACCCACCTCACTCAAGCCAATATGATAATATTTCTCATCTAGCAGCAAAACAAGAGCCGTCTGTTCGATATGGATCTGGCAAAGCACAATTGTTCCCAAAGGATGTAGCGCTGATATAAGCGCCAATCTCACAGCACAGCCCCAGAACAAAGTGTGACGTCACATAATGTGTGACTCAATGAGAGAGAGTGTGTATTATGTAATACAGAGAGTGTGTACCACAAGCTTCATCCCATCTGCGGCTGAGAGCTGCTTTTCAGAGAGTCAGTGAAGCGCTCACATTAAACATGTCTCTAGCATTAAACAACATACAGACTGGATGGAAAATAGGATCCATTACTGCAAAGCTTTTCAAGCACTGAACATAATCCCTCTCAAGAATCATTTCAAAAGACTGAAACTCATACTCAGATTTGTTCCTAAGAGCCATTATAAGAGACTCTTCCAAGCACTTCAAGATCTGGCTAAGAGACAATTATGCTTTGCTGGGTGAAAGGTGCATTAAACCCCTCCTTAAATGAATATTCAGGCCTAAATACAAGCTTAAATAATTTTGTACTTTGTAAAAACAAGCAAAATAAATGCGCTTACAATAGAAGTCTATGGGGCAAGCATAGACTGTGGATAGATGTCCATATGCTGTGGATAGAGCATAATAAAATCAAACCTTGCATTATTACGCAAATGATGTCATAAGATTTTACCTCCATTCTCATTCCCTCAT
This sequence comes from Oreonectes daqikongensis, assembly GCA_026939265.1. Lineage (NCBI taxonomy): Eukaryota > Metazoa > Chordata > Actinopteri > Cypriniformes > Nemacheilidae > Oreonectes > Oreonectes daqikongensis. The sequence goes on along the minus strand of JAOTQM010000351.1, from coordinate 3,569,980 downwards.
CTGCCATTGGTACAATCCTGCCCTCACGCCATTGGTTCAGTGGTTATGATGTCATTGGTTATAATGTTGCTCAAACAGACTGATTCCCCAACAGTACCTGAAAAACCATGCACATCATTTTAAAATTGCATTTAAAGGTGCTGTGTGTAATATTTAGGTATATAACACAGACATGCAATATAATATACATAACTATGCCTTCAGAGGTGAATGAAGCGTTATGTTTATTATGTTAGAATGAGTTATTTCTATCTACATACACCGCGGGTCCCCTTACATGGAATTCGTGTTGTTTCTACAGTATCCCTAAACGGACAAACTGCTCTACAGTATGCGTTTCATAAATACATTATCTCCTTCGGCAAAGTGGAGATATGACGAAATCTTTGTCCTGTGTCAGCCACCGTAGTGCTTTAAACAGAGGGGAGCAGTGGAGTGAGCCGTTGGTTGCAATTTACAACCTCGCCGCTAGGTGCCGCTAAAATCTCCACATTGCTCCTTTAAAGGACAGTTTTATAAACAAAATCTAAATTCCTTCATTATTTACTCACCCTCACGTCATTTAAAACCTGTATATGACTTTCTTTCCTGTGTGGAACAGGATAATCCCTTTCCAAAACAAACACACAAACAAACTGTGTGGCAAGAATATTCCCAATCACGCACGGATTTTATATATAGCCTACAGCTCAGACATGGCACTCATGAGACACCCACAAACAGTTAAGTGTTGAACTCTACAGTGTGCTCAGTGTTCTCAGTGCCCGAACTGAATGCACTCTTGTTTGGTGCAGGGAGTGAAGGGCAGCCACTCCACTCATGGATGGGCCCTCTCACTGCAGGAGGGAGCACAGTCTAGATTTATTATTCAAGATAATTGAGTTCTTATGAAAGCCGACGCTGACCTGAATTCATTTGACTAGTTAAAATTTAAATGGCATCTAGCGATGCCAGCCTCTGTGACCACAATAGGCAGAGAGCAAAGGCGAGGCAGCCCATCTTTACCGGCCTCTCAATGGAGAACTTGGAAAATTGGTTGCGTCAAGCTGTTGCGTACAATAGCGCCCGCCATTTCGCTCTAAAGGTTTGGGCGTTGTGCCACGGTTGTACAGTTGTTTCCACTATTATATTATGTCTCCATTGTCTATGTTATAATTTCAAATACCGTATTTGTCTTGGCTTTCTCAAGTACAATTTAGCATGACAATTGCGTTTTCCACAAACTCAAAGGTACACCTTTGTGATATGCATAAGCTGTCCATCCATTCCAATGCAGTTTTGAGTCAGCCACTGTGATCCTGCAAACATCCTTAAGTCAACAACTAGGGATGGAAAAGCTGTGCATGCCCATTGGTTCAAAATCCAGCTGGCCATTAAAGTGACACTGCTGGATTGGGCAAAACATCCCAGATGGTTGCCGATTGGTGGACACAACTGTCACTCAAACAAGCAGCACGGCTGATATAAGGCAGATCAGCTGCAATGGATATTTTTAATCTACCTGGATGGCAGAGGAATCCTTCAGCTGTGACCTTCAGCTTGATATTTCCGAGTTCATATAATCCTGGTCTACATGCAAACGAATTATGGAAATTATTCTGCGGCTGGTCAAAGACAAACTGTGAACAACACGGTTTGTATCTGTCAAAGCTTGCGTATTAAAAATCAACCAGACTTTGCAAAGCACAGAAATGTAAGCTGCATCATCCAAAACTATAAAAGTGCTTAAAGGCAGAAATTTTTTTATCATGCTGCTTTAAAGTCTCTTCACATCCTGATAGCAATCGTGGTCCAAATATATATTTTTAAATACATATAGTCTGTGGAAGGAGTGGGACCAAAAAACGTTTGTCCAATCATTGCATTCGGTCCGAACGCAATGATTAGTCGTGTGTACATTTTCAGTCAACGTATCTTGCATACCACTGCGCACCATGTTCACATCATACGTCACAGCGCGGTCACATACGCTGTGCAGACACAGCGAGAGAATGGCAGGCAAACAGCAAAAATAAAGACCATCTTATACATTGCCACGACTAAAAACGTAGAGGAATTCTGAAGAAGAATTCTGTTGGCCAACACGTTTCGGTCCCTGTCGATCCGTTACTCCGATTTATATGTTTTCAAAGTTACGAGCAAACTTTACACACTGACACGTTATGCTACACAACCGAAAACGTATTTCAGCTGGATAGAACCTAAAAATAGTTCACATTGTATATAATGTCCAAACTAGGTGATGTGATGCATGTAAAATCAACTGTGGAATGCATAACACATTTGAAATGCATGTGAATAATTTGCACTAAATGCTGATTTGGTCTCTCCACAGAGCTCCAGCAAGGTTACTGAGCAGGAAAAGAGCAGATTAAAGGCTCTTGAGCGCAATGCAAATGAGCCACTTCACAAAAGGGAAGGGGTGATTTTGACAGCTCCCTGTCAGAAGGGCTTGACAGACAACATGCTTGTGTGTGTATACTGTGTACAAATACAATTATATGATTTATTCTACAAATACATTCTTAGTTGGCACACAATGCATGATGTTGCTCTGTTTTGCTGTTTCTGACAAATCTCCATTATGCTTCTAAACTAGGTCAGCTTCTTTGGTCAACCAGCTTGACAAGGAATACCATGCTGGCTGACCAACATTTTTTGCGGGTAAATATTCCTTCCATCTTTTGTATCTATGAAAATTAGGGAACTGAAGGCGAGAAAATGCAAATATTAACACACACAAACACATAGACTTCCTAAAGCACCAGCACTCCCTGTCTTTGTCTCACCCTGACAAAACGTGATTGCTACACACTGAACTCTGTGAACTACTGAAGAGAAACAAACCAGTCCACAGCCTCGAATGAAAAAAAGCCCTGCCATCATGAATATTCATCAAATGCAGTCTGATCTCATGCATTCTCTCTCTCACTTTGCGTTTTGCTGAAAGCATGAGCTCTGCAGAATTAGTGTTAACAAATGCCATGTTTATATCTATTGATGTGTTTGCTGTATCTCGAAATGAAGGCTGTATACCCCCAGACATCAGCAGTACAGTCAATCACAAAAAACGGGATGTGGAAAACTGGGCACAACACCAGACTTGAGCAAAAAAGCTTAGCACTGAGTTACATTGAGAATACAGTATGTGCTGATCTTAGCATAGCTCAAATAATCAATTTAAAAAGGATTGTAAAATATTATAATAAAGCAAACTCTCATTTACATACAGTTTTACACATTCAGGCAATGGCACAAAGAAACTTCATTTTAGTGTATAATTTCTTGCCCATATCGTAAGACTCATAAATCCTGGAAATCTATGAGATTCTAATAGTATATTACATCCTAAATATGCAGCAAATATGGCACATTTCTTGTAACAAAATCATTTTAAATGTATTAAACACACAACACAGGGGAGTTGACACGTAACAAGCAATGTACATAGCTTAATAGTAAAAAATAAATAAACTGCAGCAATTGTACAAAATATTGCACTGAAGCACTTAAAAATCACATCCACAAAAAGACCCCACAGATGACACCAAATGGACTAAAAAAAAAACTGCTGGTGATGCTGTATCGTATGTTCAGAGCAGACAGACAACTAGAAAAACGTTAACACGTGCGCATAAATGGTCCAGCCACAACAATACGTCACGCCTCACGTTACTTCTTCTAAAATTTCTAATGAAACCCGTCTGAGAGTCTCGATACAAGTGAATCAAATTCCACATTGTTCAATTTTGTTGTCAATCAAGGAAAAACATAATGTGATCAATGTAAGCAAATACTTGATGTTGTGGATGTGATGCGACTCCCTCTCCAATAGAATGAATGGACTCAAATAGCGGCCAATCAGAAAAGAGCTCCGGCAGGGTATAAAAACCCCATAAAGCCGCTTATTTCTGGACACCGTTATCAGTCTTTGTGTGGGTTCTGGTGGACTTTGAGGATTAATACCACTTTCCCAAAGAAAATCGGTGCAAGGTATGAATTGTTTTAAACAGATGTTTTATTTAACGTATTTTAAACAGGCCATACGTATTATTCGGGCATGTGTGATGATAACGCTTGTTAAGCTATTGGGGAACGTTAGGGTTGGATTAAAAATTGTTACCAAGTATTAGGAATGCATTGATATTGAAAATACATTTTATATTTGCTGGCAACTAGCAATGCGCAGTTGGGCATCCTTCAACAGTTTAAGGCTAAAATGACAATATAGCGATCTTAAATCGCTTAAAATCGTCATACTTTGGTTAAAAAGACGCGGATACGTGCATGACAAAGTGATTTTGTCCCGAACATCAGCAACGACCTTGCAGTCATCCTCCTTCACGTACAAGGACGTTTTATCCAGTACTGCGCATTACGCATTCACATGCATCAAAGAACAGCAAACCTTTACGATCCAATACCGCTATTATGCACAGAAGCTGTTGAGTAAAAGTGAAAATCTGCACGCATTAAACGCATTTCATAACGACGCGTCGTTTATCGGACGCGCTCTCGACATTCCATCATATTTACTGTCAGCGCGACGCCTCACGCCATCGCTAGAGGACATTTGTCCGCACGACTGTTTGTTTTTTTGACACCATCTGAGCCCGTTTTAAATCGGCTCATTGCGCTAAATGCTCTTTAATGCGGTTACGTCATGATCAATGCAGCTGAGGGGCTTGGACGTGCCCTTGCGTTTGAAGCGGATTCACATCGAGTTTGTGGCCTTGTGTCTCAATGTTTCCACCAGGTAAACTCGACCATGCCTTTCGGTAACACTCACAATCTGCTGAAGATGAACTACTCCGCGGAGCAGGAGTACCCCGACCTAAGCAAGCACAATAACCACATGGCGAAGATCCTTACTCCGGAGATGTACGCTGACCTGCGGGACAAACAAACCCCCAGCGGATTTACACTGGATGACGTCATCCAGACAGGAGTCGATAACCCAGGTAGGTTGCGGTTAAGTGTCGCATCCATTCACATGACTGCAGAGGGTTTTATCAGTATGCGCGTTTTTTGGGGATCAAAACCACAATGTTTACGTTCTACATGAATGTGCAGCATGAATAAAACCACATTCAAGTGCGCATTTTAGTGACATGTTCCAAAGGAAGAAATTATGTTTTCGTAGATGTGGACCCTAAACCCACTTTAGTTTTCGATGCAAACTGACTTTGATATTCCCATTCAAAGCATTCTATAATATGCACTCAAACTCTACTGTAGTATTATTTCCATGACCTTGTGCAGTTCTGCTTGCTTAAGCATGTTACTGTAATCTTGGTGGCATGCGTACGACAACCCGTCAGACTTAAAGTTTAAGGGAAGTAGCAATGTCAAGCAACACTGAAGTGACGCAATGACAATTGTGCTTGAACATTTCCATTGCTCTTAGGTGTCTTCAATTGTATGTATTATGCGTGTTCCCATAAACAAATATATCACCACATATAATAAAGGCTCTGTATTCCAGGACATCCTTTCATCATGACAGTCGGCTGTGTAGCTGGAGATGAGGAGACATATGAAGTGTTCAAAGATCTTCTGGACCCTGTTATCGAGGACCGCCACGGTGGCTATAAACCCACAGACAAACACAAGACTGACTTGAACCCAGACAACCTCCAGGTACGTTCTACTTTGTGCCGTTCTTGTGCGTTGCCATTTCAAAAGATTAATGCTTCATTCACGTTTTAATAGGGCGGAGACGACCTTGACCCCAACTACGTTCTGAGCTCCAGAGTGCGAACCGGCAGGAGCATCCGTGGTTTCTGCCTTCCTCCTCACTGCAGCCGCGGGGAGAGACGCGGCATTGAAAGCCTGTCTGTTGAGGGTGAGCTAGTCAGTTTGGATGTCAGTTGTTTATTGATGGGAAGAATCCTGCGGTAATTCAGCATCCAGATGCCGTTGTGTTCTGTTATGTAATGCCATATATATGTTGTGGCTGTTTGTGCGTCTTACAGCTTTGGGATCCCTTGATGGTGACCTTAATGGAAAGTACTACGCCCTTAAAGACATGACGGAGGAAGAGCAGCAGCAGCTGATCGACGACCACTTCCTGTTTGATAAGCCCGTGTCCCCACTGCTGTTGGCTTCTGGGATGGCTCGCGATTGGCCGGATGGCAGAGGAATCTGGTGAGAGCGGGTTTGACTTCTATATGTGTATCAATTTTACGAGATGACATTTAACAGTTTCATCTCCATGTTTTTCAGGCATAATGACAATAAGACATTCCTGGTTTGGGTTAATGAGGAAGACCACCTTCGTGTCATCTCCATGCAGAAAGGAGGAAACATGAAAGAAGTTTTTAATCGCTTCTGCACAGGCCTCACAAAGGTTTACTTCTTTTTTGTTTGTTTTTTTACAAGCGAGGCTTTGTGTATCTTTTTTTAAAAACATTTTGACCCGTTTGTTTTGCAGATTGAGGCGTTGTTCAAGGAGAAGAGCCACGAGTTCATGTGGAACGAGCACTTGGGATACGTTCTAACTTGCCCCTCCAACCTGGGCACGGGGTTGCGTGGCGGCGTCCACGTCAAACTTCCCAACGTCAGCAAGCATGAGAAATTCGGTGAGATCCTAAAACGACTGAGGCTCCAGAAGCGTGGAACAGGTATGTTTCTGTAACTCCGTCTCGCTTTGCTTTTATTCTGTATTACCTGCACAGGTGATCTGCCATAACCATTCTCTCCTCTCCAGGCGGAGTCGACACCGCTGCCGTCGGTGGTGTCTTTGACATCTCCAACGCAGACCGTCTGGGTTTCTCTGAGGTAGAGCTGGTTCAGATGGTGGTGGATGGAGTTAAGCTGCTTATCGAGATGGAGAAACGCCTGGAGGCGGGTCAGTCGATCAATGACCTTATGCCTGAACAGAAGTGAACGCTTCATGACTCCCAAATTAACTCCTCCCCTGCCTCCACCAGTACTCCCATCCTTCAGTACCTATAATCTTAACTACATCAAGGAAATGCACTCCACCCAAACGGTAGTGGCACTAAAGTTAGACGAGTCTTCCATCAGTGTGAAGGATTTTGTATTTCAAACGTCTTGAAATGTTGAAGATGGATCTTAACACCAGAAATAAAGTCTCTTTGGCCCATGGAGTTTCTTGCGTGCATGTGTTTATTGGTCAGTTTTGTGATTTCTGTGCTATAGGCTATAGACATTTATTCGGTAATGCATGAGGTTTAATCTGGTGTTTATCTTGAAAAATTATTACATGTGTGTTACCACATATGCTAACAAAAACCGTCCTCCTGCGTTTGTGGCCATACAAACAATGCGGTGTTACACTGCCATCGAGTGGCAATGTTTAATGTTTGTTTTGGTCTCATTCTAAGGCCTTTGAGCCCTGCTTGCAAAGTTGTTCCTCCAGGAGGCCTTTACAGAAATACTTTCTGAGAACAAAAGTTCAATGATAATTGACAAATTGGTACCTGATAACTAGAAATTCATCTTTATCTCTTTAAAAAGCCTTATGCAGAGATCACAAGCGACTCTGGTCCATCTGACATGGTGTACATTACCTGCTATAACACATCCCTGTCGCGTGTGTTTTTACAGTAAAAACATTTTTTGCTCCAGTCGTTTAGGGAAAAAAGTCGAATGATCGATCTAATAAAAAAACTTGCTATCAACAGAGGCGGTTCTAGACTACTTTAACAGGGGGGCAGACAGGGGCCACTTGTGCTTTTAGGGGGCACACTAACAGAAGTTTCCTCCATATATTTCCATTACCTGTATGATGTAGATTTCTGAAGGCGCTCAGGTTCCGCATTCGGTCTTACTTACGTAATCGCCTTTTGTCGCACAAGCATCATTACTGCCACCCACAGGACAAATGTTGCATTGCACCCAAAATTTCTCGGTCTTGATATAATACAATTCCAGATTTAGGGGGGCCAGTGGAGTGGCCAAGAATTTTTTGTCAAAAGCTTATCAAGGAATTATTTTTCTATACTGAAAGTAACTGGGGAGTCTTGCATTGCAAGTTTAATTATATGCTTTACTTTCAAAACAATATTAATTATCAATTAATAAATGTAATGCTTATTACAAATAATCCGTGGTTTTAATAGCAAAATTGTGTCATGAAAGTGTTTTAAATAGACAAACTCTCCACTGAAATGAGAAACCAGATTTACTTAGTTATTGATTTAAATTTACAAGTCAAGCAAAATGAAACACACAAACTGAGACAATACCACAAAGTGACAACGTTTGCTTGCTACGACTCAATTTCTTTTATTGTGCACATGTATAGAACACAAGGTGTGAGTCACTGTATTTCACAGAAGCCCACACGGGCAGTTTAGTCTAACAGCATTGAGTCAAGCATGTCTCCTCGTTCATCGTCCTCACAGTATTTACAGGGTTAAACTCCACAATAAAGCTCTTTACTGCCTCCATGGCAGAATATAAAAATCATCTGGACTAAAAACAGGAGTGGAGTGGAATGGTTTGGAATAATATAAAGCAACATAAAAAGTGTAAATAACATACAGTAAAAGCTTTAAAATGAATTGTGTTGCGCTTGAAAACTGGTGTCCAGCCAAACCTTCTTTAAAGAACAAACTGACTTAAGCTCAGCTTTTCTCTATTAAAAGTAGACAATCTCTCTCTCGGCACACTTAGAGGGATAGTTCACCCAAAAATGAAAATGATTCTATTGTATGGATACCAAACCAATGGTTTTCTTTTATGTTCTGCAGAAGAAAGTCATACAGGTTTGAAATGACAAGAGGATGAGTAAATGATGACAACATTTCATTTTTGGGTGAACTATCCCTTTAACACCCTCTTCAAAACACTCTTATGCTGTAAAAAACCCTTTCTCTTGCTGTTATCCACACACAAAAAGCATTTCGCCATCTTTATGATACAATAAAAGGAAAAATCACACTCATAACACATCAATTCCAAACTCAACACATTCTCTCACTTAAATGCACATTTCAAAATCTATGCCATGTCAATCCCATCAGTCAATGGGTTTCTCAGTCATAGGTCTGAATAATCATTTTGTTCTTTGCTCTCATACGCTTCCAGTTCATACTTGTTTTGTAGATGAGCTTTAAAATGTATTTACACGCACGCACGCACACACGCACGCACGCACGCACGCACGCACGCACAGCCTCTCTCATACAATGAACCCAAATGATACTGAGCGCTGAATAACTCCCTGCCCCAATCCGCTCAGCAAAGCATTGTGGGTAAAGCCATGCCCAGAATAACCAAAGCTTACAAGCACACAGAAAGTGATTAGTGCTTTTATCCCCAAGGTGTGAAGTACAGCTATGATCAGTTTTATATGAAAATACAATAAACCATGTGACAGGTGGAGGGAGATACACTGAGGTTTGGATGAGGGAGAAACCTGAGGCAGCGTATTAGTGTTATATTGAAGCGCGCGCGCGTGTGTGTGTGTGTTTGTATAGCGCTTTAGGTTGATTGTGCCTCCGGTGGGGGTTCAGGGTTTAGCAGCTTCACCCCTTCTGTAGTCAAAGTGGCACACAGAGGTGAAACACGGAGGCTCTACACCCCGAACCATCAGTCAATCCAGTCAATCACCCAGGAAAGGGGCATGACCAAGCGAGGGTTGGTTAAGCCAGGGATCTCTGACGTGGTTTAATTCTGGGGTACAGCTGTAAATAAACAAACAAGCGCAGGCTTGGCAAATGCACACAGCTAACACATAGCATACTGTATACAGTTTAATAGATGATCCCATGTGGATGTGGACCTACCCCCAGCAGGTTACGTGGCACGTAGCCCTCTTTGTCGTTGAGTTTGCTCCACCACCAGTCTGTCTCTGTGTCATCTTTCTTGTGCAGGACAGTGATGGCGTCTCCCTCCTGAAAGGAAAGCTCATCCGCACTCTGAGCCTCATACTCCCACAGAGCATATACGACTCCTTTATTCATCACACCCATCTTCTCCTGCACACCTGAAAACACACAGAGAAAGAGAGATCTTAATAAGGTCTACTTCTCAAGACAAAATAGGCGATACTTGATCCAAATACACTGCACACACTGGAATGAAAGTGTTCTTGAAGCTTGAAGCTGAACTGTTAGAGCAAAAGAAGAGATTTTGAAAAATGAAAAAGGTGGCGGTACCTATTGACTTCTGTATAAACCATTGCAAGTCAATGGGTACCGCCATTGTTTGGTTACCAACATTCTTCAAAATATCTTCTTTTGTGTTCTGCAGAAGAAAGTCATACAGGTTTGAAATGACAAGAGGGTGAATAAATGAATTTCCATTTTTGATCTCAAAAAAACTGAAAACATTTTTCCACAGCTGTAGTTATTCAAATTCAACGATAAAGAATAATAAAATAAAAGGACACTCTTACCATAGAGGAACTGTGAGCACTGTATGAAACCCTCCTCCATCTCTTCGCATTTGTCTGCTGCCGTCTCCACGTCACTGATGGTGGTGGCAAAGATGGCTGCGCCAGACTCCACCAGCAGTTTACACAGATGCACGCTGTTACAGGAAGCAGCGCAGTGCAAGGGCGTCCTGCACACAACACTTTGCTTCAGTGAGTCTGTCTACACAAGCTGATCTATCTCTTTACCAATGATTGACATGACTGTCTTTAAACAATCAATTCCTGACTAAACACATCTCAACGGCGCAGTCTCCTCACCAGCCGTCACTGTCTGCAGCGTTCACGTTAACCCCAAAGTCCAGCAGAAACTTTACGATGTGGTGGTGGCCGGCGCACACTGAGTTATGAAGGGGGGTGATGCCCTCGTCATTAGGGGTGCTGGGATTGTCAACCTACACATTGAAATAAAACACAAATTGGTTAATAAAAATAAGTGTGAACTTAAGGCTGGACTTTTGCTCAGATTTTCAGTCTGGATTTGTTGCAACATCTGTGCCTGTCTGCAGATTTTATCGGTTAGCCTGCAAGTGTGTGACGTCTAGTTAAAAAAAAATCTGTTCAGATTTTAAGTCTTGCAGCATGTTCCCTCATTTAGTGGATGTGTCACATTATGTCAAGCTTAATGTGAATTGCTGTGTGTCACACCTCATAGATTATCCTTTGTACAAGGTCAAACTCTCCCTCCAGCGATGCGTCCAACAACAGGGCAAGTGGGTTGAACTTCACTCTTAAGCCGTGACCTGTTCGTTCTGAGTTTGGCTTCTTTAGGTTAGTCCGTTTGCCCTGGTGAACACATGAGAACACATGCTTAAAACTCAACTGAGTGGATCAGATCATGCATCATTTTGCTTTACGTGGCAAAGTAAATACATTTAAGTGTAAGTTTGTCTAAAGGTAGGACCCACCACAGGCTCCGAGTACGTATATGCTTCCTCGGGTGTGCTGGCCTCAACTACTGGGCTTGGCAAGGCGGCTGAAGGCTCAGCAGGGTTATTGTTACTATCCTCCGATGGTTCTGGTGCCGGAGGAGTTTCAACCGTCTGCTGCAAGGTTTCATTATCATTGGTATCACCCTGCTGGACAACCACTTCTGCAACAGCGCCCTCATGAGGTGCGGAGGATGTTTCTGAGGGTGGATTTCCATTGTCTGCATCAAACGGGCCTTCACCCGTTGGTCCTGAGGGCTGGTAGAATGGATTGACTCCTCCACCTCCATTTATACCTCCGATTCCTCCCTCCATCCCACCGGCCAGGGTGTTGAATCGCTGATACAGCAGCTTCTGGATGTTGGGCCCGTTGGGGCCTTCTGGTTCTGTGATGGAGCTGCGCTTTTTGAGCGGTCGTGGAGCGTTGGCCAGTTTCTTGCGCAAGACCTCCAGTTCGGCATCGCTCTGGTAGCGCATAGGAGAGTGTACCATGGGTGTGAGTTTAGAGGGGCTTAGGGGTCGTGGAATGTGGTCCACGCTGGGAGGGGGTGGCTCGGGAACGCCTACGAGTTGGCGCTCAAAATCCAGTTCACTATCCAACATGTCATCTCCAAAACCCTGAAGAGCAGGAAAGGCTCCAGTGCCACCAAATGGTAAGGGAGAGGCGGGCGAAGAGTTGGTGGCTAGGACTGGTTTACCGTATACTGCAGACAAACAGAATAGACACTCAACAACACTACTTAAGAATACAAAACAACATAAAAGAAACCACAATTAAAGGCTAACTCAGTTACTGATGTGTACCTGCTTTAACTGCAGGTTTGCTGTTCAAAGGGAAGTTCTTGGGAGCCGTCTTCTGTAGGTACATGTGGTAGATGGAGCTTGAGTTCATGGTGGCAGGACCTTTCCTTGGTGACTGTGGTCTAGAGCCCTTGTCTGGGATAAAAGGCCGTACAGCAACAGCCAGAGGTGGATCCGATCTCTCTCCTAGGGGAAAAAAGGGTGGATTTTGCTGGAAGGTGGGGCTGGGGGGGACAGAAATACGCTGCTGGATCTGTTGAGAGGACGAGCCGGTAGGTGCGGGCGGGACCCGGGGCCAGGCCGGTGGCGGCGGTGGGTTGTTGGGTAGGCTGGGCACAGGCCGGAGAGGGACGTCTTTACGGCGGTCCAAAGAGCTGGTGGAACCAGAGTTGGCAGATGATAGGGGGTGGTTGCTGGTGTGTGCTCCGTATGGAGGAGGCTGGGGCTTACTGGGAGGAACTGGGCCCAGTTTAATGGAGTCCTGAATCTAAATGGAAAGGTTGCACAGGGATAAATGTAATCAGTGGTTAGAGAAAAACAGTATAATTCCTTAAATAGAGAGCAATATATTAAAAGTACATCACGACTGCCACTAGGGGGCAAACCACAACAGCTCCTGAATCTGCAAACAAAGACGATGCAGCTTTGAATAGAAATACCTTATCTGAGGGAGTGCCTGCAGGTGATGCTGTTTTACTGATTGTGTCTGTTCCCGACTCCTTCCAGTCAGGTGGCTTGACTGATGTGTTGCCCTTGGGGAGGGTGGGCCAGCTGGCATCATTCGCTAGAAGGAGAGAGAAAGCATTAACACAAGGTCACACGTGACAGAGCCCCTTACAAGTACAATCTACTTATTAGGGCAGTATGATGAACTGCATCGCTAGTAAATTAGACACAGTAAAGCAGTAAATGTATGGTAGAGTCTATGGCTGCAGTAAGCATGAATGAAAGTAGCTTCTTGAGTTATGAGGCACACGGTTTAATACTTTACTGTATGAGGTTTGGAACAGAGAGGTTCAGACCAAGAGTCATTTTAAAATACTGCTTCTTCTGAAAAATATTTCTGAATATAGGTTCCTGTATCATAACTCAGGGGTCTTCAACAGAGGTTCTGTGGTGGTAAATGCAGGGATCAAATAAATGTTTGATCTTACATTTTGGTTAAAATTAAATTATGAGTTAGGGGATATATAGAAGTAGTGTAAATTTGTAAAATATTGATGACACGACTTTGTATATGCTTAACTAATATTAATTACATCATCTAAAGCAGGGGTTCTCAAATGTTTTGCAGCCTGAGACCCCATAAAGGTGAGTACCCCCTTAAAATGATAACATTATTAAGCATATGTTTATCACAATTTGCACTCGTACTAAAGTATGTGTATTGCATAGTATTGTTTGTTTCTTTCAAGAAGGTTTCTTTAAATGTTCTAAGGAAATGTATATGTATAGCAAAGACCCCTCTTGGGGACCTCAAATTTAGTCACAATGAGCAAATTTGAAATTATTGTCATTTTCACATTCTCTATTAAAGCCTTCAAAATGATGTATGAATTGTTGGAATCTGACAAAAAAATGACAGAGCTACACCTGTTTTGAAGTTGATATAGTCAGCAAACTAAAATTCTGTTTGCTTTTTTTTTTAAGGTTCCAAAACAAAATCACTGCAACCATACCTTAAAATCACTGGTATTACCAATCATTTTCACTTCTTTTGCCTGCAGATTAAAATGAGAGCATTCCGTCTTATTATGCTTGCACGGGTCACAAATTATTTCGCGGACCCCTAAGATTTGGACTGCGGACCCCACTTTGAGAACCTCTGATCTAAAGTACATTAAATTTACATCAATGTATAATATTTATGGTTTTGCAATGTGATCATCAAGATGTAAGAAAATATTATAAAATTATTATCTAGAAATATGCATATTATAGGTAAGGTTTTAAATGCAAAAAAATACATAACAGGGACTGCAAAACAAAGGACCTCGTCCTGAAGACCCTTGTCACAAATTGTCTAGCAAATCCAGTTGAAACAACAGAATTTAGCAACCGATCTTCAAACTTCAATGCAGCAAAGTCATATTATGGGTGAATTCACCTGAGCTACTGTATGTTAAAGAATGATGAAATGGAACCTGCACAAATTAAGTGTTTATATGTGTTTGTAAATGTACTGAAGAGCTGCTGAGGAAATGCGACTAATGCAGAGCCGGGACGAGGAGGCCGAGACACCATTGAACCTTATCAGAGTAGTTTCTCATCGCTGCACACTCGGTGAAACACGCACACACACGCACACGCACACACTTCACACAACAGGATGGTGCTAGCTTATTGTGTCTGTCTGGAAACTTTTTTTTAGGTTTTCTACTCTGTCTTTAAGAATGAACCACAGCAATGTTCTGTTTGCTTAGAATAATTAAGATACAATGAGGTTTATTATCAATTATATTCAAAGTTGAACTACTTCATTTAATTGGAAACCATTTCAATGAATGCTAGAATTTTTTATACTGATGATGATATTGGATAATCTCTTTAGAAAATAATGGAATGGATACAAGGAAATCTGACCCTTTGTACAAACAAAAAACATGGTCAACAACAGAAATTTGCTTATGTAATAATCAAGGACCTAAAAATACTGCAATATCTTTATTTCCTGTATCATTTATTTTATTTAAATCCTTGGAAATTCTAAATAAGATATCTGGATTTTCAAGACTGTAAATTGCATAAATCTTTTGTTATTCATGCATAAAGTCACTGCTATGTGAGAGAACATCATATGAGGGATTGTGTCAGCCTTGCTTGGTTCCTGCCCACTACACTGAATAAGGTTCATAGGCCTTTCCTCCTGCCCTTCATCAGACACCTTCCCACTCACGAGAGGGGCCGTCCGACCCTGCTGCAGAGCAGGAGACTGGGGGTGGAGCCCCAGGGCCTGGGCGGGGCTCTGTAGGGGGCGGAGCAATCGGGTCCACTATGATGTCTAAATCAGAGACCTTCCACGGGCCGGGGGGCTTTCTCACTCCATCTAACCCCCCACAAATACCACAACAACAAAGCACATGGACAGCAAAGAAAAGAGAGAAACACACAAGTTCACAACAAACACAGTGCAGAAATAACACAAGAGGTTAGAAGTGAAGAAAAGTAGAAATCAACTTTATAAACAAACTGAGGAAAGGAAACCCACAGCAGGAGGTGACACGACACATGCTGTGGTTTTTAAGAGGAACTACTTAACCACATATGTAATGACATAGAGTATAATTGATCTGATAGCATTTTATTTTAAATGAATGTTTGGCACAATCATAAAGAAACATCTGTGGACTCACCTGATTTGGAGCGGCCATGGTTGGCTGGGGTGTTGACCCCCAGTGACTGAGGTTTGAGGGGTTCAGGGGGAACTGCATAACCCTCCTGTCTGCTTGGCACTGGGACCTGGATGTACGGTCCCACGGCTGCCACACGCCCGGTATTTCCGGAAGCTGGCTGTGGAGAGGGAGGACCGTTTACTCTATTTAGCTGCAGGATGGGGAAAGAGAGGATTTAAAATGTAAAAATAAACTAATGAACTTATTTGGAAAAAATAATCATCTCCTTCTATAATACTGTAATTCACATTTCAAGCGAGTTCAGGTGTGATCAATAAATTACGGTAAATCAATCAATTAATAATTGAGTGAATGAAGTACTCCTGGCCTTACAGGAAGGTTTTCTTTTTGACGTGCCTCAGCTTTTCTCTTGTAAAGTCGATCTCGGAGCTCATTTATACGTTTGTCCATCAGCGTCACCTCCATGTTTCTCTTATTTAACAGCTCTTTCTGCTGCTGCAGTTTGCTGTTCTGCTCCTGATTCAGCTTGTTGCGTATCTGACGGAAGAAACCCATCCACAAATTAACAATCAATGACATAAACGTGACACAAGACCGGAACGCCAACTACTGTAACATCATGATCTATCTCAAAATACTATATTCAATTGCTCATTAATACAAATATCTAAAGAGCCAAATGCATGGCAGCAACCGAATGAATTTAAGCATGTCAAGATGGTCAAAGGCATCTGCTTCAGACAAAGCAACAGAACTGAGGGTAAGATGATTTAAGTGACTTTGAATGTGGCATGGTTGCTGGTGCCTGGCGGGTTGTTTTGAGTATTTCTTAAATGTCACAAAGCTCAGAATATGTCAAACTGGTATCTTAAATATGACAAAAAGTTTGCTGTACTCAAACGAACCCCCACAGTCACCAGATCCAACAGAGATAATAAACTACAAACATGCAAATCTCTCTGCACCAAAAAGGACAATGTCAATATATTCTTCTTTCTCTAAGATCGGAGTGTGTACCTGCAGCTCCTGGTAAAGTTTGCGGAGCTCCAGGGCAGCAGTGCCGGTGACCTGACCCCCGAGAGTCTGCAGGCCGTTCAGTTTGCCTCTCCTCAGATCCTCCAGCTGCTGGCTGAGCTGATCCACCCTCAACACAGCCGCCTGCAGCTCCGACTGCTTCTCCTGGAACAGCCCGCTGATGTGCTCAATCTCTGCAGCTAACAGACCACAAACACAGGGTTATGTACGCACAAAACATGGGCTAACATTTTTTCCATTGTGAACAGTTCAATGAATGATATAATGCAATGCTGGTGAGGCTGAACAGTGGATCTGTTGCTAGGTTACAGGATGAAGTACTGTACATGCAAGCTGGACAGATGTATTATACGTTATTCTACATCATTATTGTCAACCATGTAATGAAGCCTAAATGTTATCATTGCATGAGCAAGCAACTGAACGGAGGGTTAAAGGGATAGTTCACCCTAAAAGAGATGTAGGGCAAAATGTTTAACTGACAGCATCAGTACCCAGTGTATGGAGGAAAAAAGAGCATCTTCAAGATTTCCCCTTATGTTCCACAGCAGAAAATCATTCAGTACCAACCTAACATGTAGTAGGCAATGCAATTCAGAGGACCGATGAATTTCAGACCAACACAGAACTAATCCTGACCTTATGGCTAATAAGTTAGTAAGCTCTTTTTTTAAACAAACGCATGCATGGCGTAGGCTAGCTCAATATAGCAGGACCTATTCACAACAGCCAGCAGATGTTTCAAACCAACTCAATTAAAGAAACATTCAGAGTAAATGTGAAAGGCTGCTGCGCCTCAAGTGAATGATTAAAAACATACACAGGTTGCCGTTGATGACTTTGCTGTAGTCCACTTGGCCCCTCATGGCTCTGATCTTCTTGAGTTTGGCCTCCTGACTCTCCACCCTGTCTTTCAATTTCTGCAGTTTCTCTGTCTCAGACACGGCCTGCTGCTGACGCCGCTCCTGCTGCTTCAGATAACGCAAACGCTGCTCCTGCGCAGACAAAACAGAAAGCAAAACGCGTTGCAAGCGCATTTCTGACTCAACATTTTTTAAAACATATCATTTTTTTAATGGCATTAATAAGGATAGGTCTAGCATATTGTACTGATCCAAATCATATTGATTATATAACATAAATCCAATCACAGATTAAACTAGAGAGCTTTAATTCCATTATATCATTACATCACAACAGTGCTTGATCAAGACAGACTGAGTGATTTTCTGTAAATGCCGAGCAAAGAGATGCACAAGTTTGCCGACAATACCTGTGGGAAAGTGCTTTACAAATAACGCTTACAATAAAAAAAAGAAAAATTAAATGAGGATTTCCTGTGTTTCATCGCTCCCTGTCTGCAGGCAACACAAACATATCCAAATGCAGTGAATTAGAAACAGCATCTGAGTAAGCGAGAAAGCTAAAAATAGCACATGGTGGACTTTCGATGACTGGAGGCTTAGTGTCATCACGGTATATTCACTCAGAGCGATAATAAAAGCCTTCTCATCCTGACAGTTCTGAGATCAGCGCTATCGTCATTTCAAGAGGAGCTGTATCTGATCTACGAACACTCCCTGTATGTACTAGTCCGATCCACATTCCACATTCTTACTCTTTGTTGACTGAAAAGACAAAGCTATTTAGCGACTGTGGATGAGAAATGCTGTCTGTGGCATACAGGGCATAGCAGTGTTGTTTGCTAAAAAGTTGCCATTTTGGAACGAGAGGTCTTGTTTCCCACTTGCGGTTCCCAAGACTAACATCACTGCAATGGTTAGAATAACATGCTGTACTGACCTATAGATGACACTGAGAAACACACACAGATGAGGTTAGTAACTTAATACATGTAGTTCCAATATTACACAATGCTAACAATAAAAAGCTTTGGGTGTTTTATAAACAAAGCGTGAGGTTTACCCAACATGCTGCTGCATTTCCAATAATTACACTTAATCACAGGTATATTAAACTCGTAACCTTTCACATAAACATACTGAGAAGTTTTCACAAAAACATCATTTAAATATGGCAACTTTAGAGGCAGATTTAACAACCACCTTAGAAACCCATGCAAAGATAGAGATAATAAAGGGTTTTGCCCTAAACTACCACTAAGGTTGCCAGGTGTACTTCACAGTAAACACCCAAAAATGGCAGCATAAATTACACACCAACACATGACATTACTCAGCAGGGTAAAAATGTTTTTAAAAACACACAGTCATCAAAATATTGACAGACTTACAAAGATTACTAAAGCCCTCAGCAGCTTTAGTTGTCCACAGGATTACAATAAATGGGCTCAAGTCGAATAATCACTTACAGTATTTTATTGTTAAAATAAAAACATTTAGACCACGTAAAAAGTGTAATTTCATATCCTGTCTGAAAACCAACCTAAGTAAGCCGAAACTCGAAGTTACCCTCAGACTCCATGTATGCAAACAATTCAAATGCATTTTTTACTCTACCTAAAATAAATGTAGATCTATAAACAATGAACAAGTTATTTGATAATAAGTGGTAAATATTGTTAGAACAGTTGTAAATATGCACTGCAACATCCAAAAAACCCAACAAAATCAAAACAGATTTTTGTTTTGTTGAAACCATGTTTGTTTTAAAAACAAATATTTGCTGAAGAGCGCACAGAAGTAAAATATTTGCGTTTGGTCTCTCCAAACATATAAAACAAAGCTCTATTAAAAATACAACATCAAAAGGACACATCAGTGCGTTACCTTAGCGACAAGCATCTGTTGCTGGGCCTCAATTTGCTGTTGCTGACGAGTGGCCATCTCCTGCAGCTCTGAGAGAGTGAGCTCCACGCGAGGGTTTCCCACCTACACGAGAGAGAGAGAGAGCGAGAGAGAGAGAGCGAGAGAGAAAAGGGCCAATCAAACGAGGGACACAGGCACATAAACAAGACAACAAAGATGACTGGTTTAATTCAACAGGCATCCATGTCACATACAACTGACAGGGAGGCAGAACTGTATCTGTGGGACTCTGTGTATTGAGATCTGGATGTGAAATGACCTGTGTCTGTGTAAACACTCACAGCTTAATTATAGCAAGAGCGCTAATGCTAGAGCCAGCCTGCTAAGCTCGTCGGAAGGGGAATGAAAATGTCCTTATCTTAAAGGGTCTACGACAGGCCAGTGCCAGGGACGCATCCCAGAATCCCACTCATTCACACCCTGCATTCTAGAAGATAAGAGCCAGCTGTCCATCATTGTGCTTGACGCCAGGGCGTCACTATGGCAGCGGAGCAGAACTGCCATGCAGCGGAAGATTAAAGGCACCTAAATACACAGATGGCAATTGCAAAACTGTGGGCGATGCAAGACTCACGGTACATGAAGTGAACAAAGAGCATAAAATTTACAGTTATGAAATGGAGGAAATCGCATTTGTAATTTTGCTATGGCTATATGTACTATACTCTAGTTCAAGAGATATGGACTAGGTTGTGTTTAAGACAGCCTAGAGACAATGTAAAGGGGAAAAAAGGCTGAAACTGGGCCAGTCATTAAGGTTATGTAAGGACTATCGGTCATCACTCTCATTTCTGTTAGTCAAATTAGTTCATCCAACTGCACCATGCCAAAAACACAATAAAATCAAACAGAACTAATTTACTGAGCATGCACGATAGCTAACATCATTCAAACGCCTATCAATAGTGACAATGTTAATAACATCCGTACATTAAAAATAACTGAATCCATCCAAACTAACAACAAGCCTAGGCGCACAAAGGTACCTTGGTAATGTTTGCGGTGTGGTTTTGCCAGGTCACCTACAGCCTGTGGCTAAATGTATTTATAACCAAGTTACCATGATCCAGTTCCATAATTAATGGGTAGTGTGTTTATTCACTCTGATGTAATGGTTGAAAATAGGTCTGGTAGTATCTCTTGGTCCACTACCAGTCATCTCTCACAATTTCTTGTTTTTTCATCTCTCAATATAAGCGTTCCAAATCGCTGTGTGTGAACTGAAAACTGCCTGCTAAACCCCCTGTGGTGTTACAGCCACATATATTTAATCAAATGGATTAAGATAAATTACCCACTGCCAGAAGAAACTACTGACTAAATTAAGAAAAGCATGACATCATACACAACACAACAAAGCTTGCTTAAAAACATGAAATGCTAGCCATGTATTGAAAAAATTAAGATACCATTTCAAAGACCATTTATGACAACATTTCTCCCAAATTTCGAACAGAAACATTATTTCTATTTGCATTTATTTGAAGAAAATGAAGACTGGAATAACAGGTCAAAACAACAGAAAAGAGGCTCTGTATTTTTCGGACCTTAAATACGGCAAAGAAAACAAGTTCATATTCGTTTAAGCAATACAAGAGTAATATGTGATTTCACATTGCTGTTGGATGAATTTATGTCTCTCCTGAAGTTTGATTTTGTTGAAATACAGACACTAGACTGGAATGGCCACAATACATCTAGAAACGCTGATTAAATGAATATGTGGAATGGTCTCTTATTTTTTTCTGCAGCTGTATCTTAAGCTAAGCATTACACAATAAATATATTTCACGACACAGATTTGTTTATAAATTGTCCTATGCACATGTCTCCATGTGTTTAGTTCCAATCCCGCACGTAACTCTGTATCATCATTCAACTTGTATTAACTTTGTTTTACAAACACATTTACAAGATAAGACACAAATGTCAAACAGCCCAAACAGGTTACTGTGAATTTGAAAATAAAGTGATCTTCGAGAGCCAAAGATATTTCGCTTCTGTTCTGTGTCAATACAAAACTGTCCCTTGCATTCAACTAATGATTAGTGAATGCTGAGGAACCGGCGAGATCTGCCAGGAGCACGAGGCCCTGTCGGGTCTGGATCAAATCAAATGTCATTTCAAGTAAGAGTGAGGGATTGCAATTCTTTCCAGTATATTCAGCTACCGCTCTATAGACCAATAGACACTATTTGGCACAAAGAAACATTATGAATACCGGGACAGATGATTTTTGACCATTATAGCTCAAATAAGTGTTATAACAATAGCATTGAAACTATTCCATGTGTACTTTCAGATCACATCTGAAAGTCGATAAGGACCAAGTTCAAAAACATCCCACTACACAATTCTTGCACTCTTGCTTTACAGAATATCAACAAGTAACACACAGCCGGCTCTGCACTTACCTATTTTTCTCTCAGCACAGCTTACTTGATCAATAATGACATTGTTTATTGTGCAGTTCCCATCAGCACGAGCACTACGGCAGATCCCCAATTTCATTACAGCTAAAATGACTTGACTTAGTTTGCCAGCGGAGTGATTCATGACAAAGGCCAATTGTGTCAGGCTTTGTTTACCCACGCAGTCGACTCTGTATCGCCACATCACATGGGTTTTAAAAAGACTATCTCCATGGCAATGTGGCACAAGGAACGACATACAACAGGCTGATTTGATTATCCGTTTCTAAGGTGGTTGTGGGGGAAAAGGGCTCTGCTCTACCCAGTGTTGTCTGACATTTATCGGAGGGAGGTCTCGGCCACCCTCCAGCCAGAATGCATGGCAGGAACCGGTCTGTCTTTATCTTTTATTATCCCTCTTTACCAGATGCAGTTGTGCAGATATGGATGGAGGCTCTTTTAACCGTGGTTAAAAGAAGTGAAACTCAAAGCTTGTTTAAACGCTAATCTGCCCTGTGACGCAAAATATGGCTTTAATTTAAAGAGCTTGCACACTGGTACATAAATCCCTGGGCAAGCCGAAGAGGGAATCTTGGAGAAAGTGAAAGGCAGCCTCCTTTCGTCCCGGTTAAACACCACAAGAGGATTTTGCTCACTGTTGCCATGCCCTTGCAGGCTATAAGCAGTTTATTCAACAAACGACAAAGGAAGCAGGTCAGTGGAGAATAACTCAAAGACTTAAACCCCATGGCCATGTTTTACAGATGATGAGCTGGAGAAGTTAGAGAAATCTCCATAGGCTTCAATTGTTTGGAGTTCAACATTAAAAGTCAAAACCCAACATTTACTATTAATGGACTCACCCTCAGGCCCTCTAAGATCCAAGTGACTTTCTTCTTCTGTAGAAAAGTAAAGTGGATTTTTATTTAATACTGCATTGCCACAAGACCATGTCCCCCAATCGAATCAGGTTTGGATGCAACGTCACGTGTTGCCAAAGCACATCAGCCAAAACCAGCAGCTCATCTTTCCACAGCAATATGACTTTGACGGCATGCTACGCAGCCGGGTTTCTTGATAACAAGTGCGGTATAAGCAACCTTCTTTCATCACTTTACAGAATGCACCCACATGGACAGCATGTTCAGCTATTACTCTTGGCAAGGACGCTGCACCGTTATAATCTGTATTCCAAACTAAGACCTGCGTTCATGTATTGCTGTTGGCCTGAAAGAAGTGCAGGTCTTAGAAAGGATGAAAGACATTCACCCAATGTTATGATAAGCTGTACATTAAAAGCCCAGGTCTGTGAACTCACTTAACATCACAGCATAGAAATCAGAAGACACAACTGTACTACGAGCACATACTTCATAACACACTCACTTATACTTATTACAAACTTTTGCATGGAGGAGATTCACTAAAATTTGTACCTTCATCTATAAGAATGTGTACTTTGCATGTCAACTTTGGAACAACTACAGGTATACTGGACACATCTGGATCATATCCTGCAGAATATATATTTTTAATATACTTTTTTAGATTTTGCATAAATAAAATGTAAAAAAAATTTCAAGATCAGTCACTTTTTATCATTCGCTATTGGATGAATAGTTTGTATTGTAGTGTTCCTCATTTATAAGTCACTTTAAATAAAAGTCAACAATAAGTGAATACATGCAAACGTAAATGCAAATGTAATTAATTGAACTGTGAACTGAAAAGGCCAAGAGGAAAAATAATGCACAAAGCAAATCTCTACCAACCTCCCCATAATCAGAATTATTATAGTTTTGATTTAATTTTATTTAGTTTCTATTAATATTTTAAATGAGCTTTTATTTTAAAATGTTTAATTTTAGTTAAACATTTAGCAACTTTGTTATATGGTTTTGTCATTTTATTTATTTTTTATGTTGCTAAATAAGAAAAAATACATTTTCGTTTTGTTTATTATTATAATTTATTTCAGTTTATTTCTGAGGTAACATTTCAATTTTTTGGTAGTTCATTTTTCCCTCAATAAGTTTCAGGCCAATATTTTATTTGATTTAAAGAAAAATGCTTTAAAAGTTTTAATTTTAGTAAACTAAAATAACCTTGCCCACAATTCACCTGATGGATAAAATCTGAGCTCTGCTGCTTACTGTTTCCGAAACTAAGAGAATATATGATCAAAAGGCTTTAAAATTCACGATGAAGATTGAAAGGGTGAAAACAAGAAAACGAGTGAAGAAAAATAGCAAAAAACTGGAACATGTGAAGCCCCGGAGAGAGCAGCCTGCCCACACAGTGAAACAGGCTCAACTTTATGAAACTTGATCTGCCCACACAGATCTGTGTTCTGGAGCTCATAACTCTGCGTGCATGATGGTCAGGCATAAAATTCATTTATTATCAGTGATCACTGTTCTATCACTGTTAGATACCATGGAGCAGTCTACTCCTGCATCAACACGCTCAAGAAAAAGTCTGACAAGTCTTAGCAGCCTTTCCAAGTATAATAGACAACACACTGATCCAACAACAGTTTATTTAACAGTATCAAAGCATTGAGAGTCAGCAGACTTTTAGAAATCTATTATTTAAACAAAGAGCAAAAAACAACACACTTTTTGTCTCTTTGTATCTTCACTTCACATATTATTGCATCCTTGGATAAACTGCTTTGTCATTTCCAGTCACTGCAAATGTAATGTACAGTAAATGTCCTTCTGCGCATCTTACCTCAACACCCTTTTTATCTCCCAGTGCCGGCCGGGTGGATGAACGATCTGCAAAGCCAAGTGTGCAGGAATCGGGTGATGGAAAGAACAAGTAAAAGCAATGAGGATGTGACTGAACCGAAGCCCCCGGCATGCAGTGATACAATCCGACACAGACAGGGCCACAATGGCCTTCTGACACAGCACACAGAGTGAGGAAGGAAAGAGAAGGAGAACTCTGGAAAAGGAGATGGAGGGCCACCCACTATTTCATAAGGGAAAAATATATTACCTCCCTTTTACAGGCTGGGATTACCCTACTGTGAAGCCTGGGTGTGTGTGTGTGTGTGTGAGAAAACATCTTCAGAGAGTGGTTTGCTTCGCCAAAGTCGTCGAGGCAGAGAAAACATTGAATTGAAAAAGCATTGATCCTCTTAACAGCAGTTATGTCATAAAGCGAGCGTAATCTTCAAAATAATAAAGATACTAAAAAAAGAGTACAACAGAATGCGCTCTAAGGTAAATCTATGAAGAATTTTACTCTCTCTCTCTCTCTCTCTCTCTCTCTCTCTCTCTCTCTCTCTCTCACGCACGCACGCACACACACACACAAATATGTTTTTGCACGGTGTTTGTGCCAGTGATGACTTCCCTGGAGTTCTGGGTGAGGACTGGGGAGAATTATTAGTTTAAGTACAAGGATGGGCTGCTTTAGACAGACTGAGATTGGGCCTGAGAGAGCAATCCGATTAAACACCCCAAACAAATTTAGCAGTTGCTGTGAATCAAGCCAAGATTTTTCTTGTAGCTATATTCAATCCAAATGCCTGTGGTAGGGTGGTCAACAGGACCTTGTAACATAAAAGGACAATTGTTTGGGTTTAGCTGTTTGTGACAGTGAAAGCACATAAATATATTTTCACATTTATAATAAATGTCATTAAAGCTCAATAACTTTTATTGGCAAAAATAAGCAAAAATTAGTTATTGAACAAGTACGTAAACAATCGGTTTACCAATAAGCTTATAATAATAATTAAATGTGTGTTGTCAGGTTGGATTTCATGGGAAATATTAGTTGCATCAGCAATTTTATATTTTAAAGGAACAATGTGGAGATTTTAGGGACATTTAGTGGTGAGGTTGCAAATTGCAACCAACAGCTCACTCCACCGCTCACTCCTCCCTTTCGAAGCACTACGGTGGCTGACACAGGACAAAGATGTCATCACGTTTTCACGTCTTTGCCAAAGGAAATAACATATTTACAAAACGTGCTCTGTAGACCAGTATGTCCAGAAACAACATGGCAAATTCCCGTGGTGTATGTAGATAGAAATAGCTCATTCTAAGGTAATAAAAACATAAAGATTCATTATGTAAGATCTTTATATACCTCTGAAGACATAGTTATGTATATTATATTGCAATTCTGTCACGAGGTCCTCTTAAATATTAAACACAGCACCTTTAATAACCTGCTATTGTGTGTGTCAAACAGACCTTGCAAAAAAGATGCAAAAGTTATGAATTGCAGCTTTAAAAAAAAGACAAAAAGTGACACCTAAGACTAGCTGGTTCAACACAGGCATGTTTACATTTGTGTACTTGCATAAAGTATGTTTCTGGCCTAATAAAATGAGAATGATTTAAAACAACTGATCTACTCCTGGTCTCCACAGGTGGCAAATTAATTCACAGTTGTCAAGTGAACACATTTAATCAAATTATATAGACAACAAGAGGCTACTGAAGTCAACCTCCCCTACATACACACCAAAAGACAGAAACTGAAAATCAGAGTTATATGGTTACCTAACAAGACAAGCAGATAGGTGTGTTGTGCAAAAGTCCCTAAAGGTAAACCTGTCAGAAATGTGTGTGCTCAGCATCAGAGTGGTGAGATGTCATGCCTGAAAACATCCTTAACTAATAGCTCTCAGACCAACCATGCCGAACCAAAGCAAATATGTGCAACTACCCGTGCCATCACTCAGTCCCTAAAGACAGACACAAGACAGCTGTAAAGACGCAGACCCCCATTAATGCTTGTGCCTTCTAATTCTGTACACTGGTGGTCTACAGGCATTTTTCTCCCTAAAGGGGGAATTAGTTCTGCTTCCTGAAGCCTGTTTTTCCCTCGCTGAAATCTGGGACAGATGCTTGGAGGAGATGAGCGCGGCGGATCGCTCTTTGTAAAAGAATGAGCGTGCGGCAATTGTTCAAATGAAAGAGTACAGGGAGGGAATTGCTGTGAATGTGGCACACGAAGTCGAGTCCAGGGATGTGATGGGTCTCGCTGCGTTTGGCTCGTGTTGAGAGGGAAGAACTGAATGACTCTTGATGTTTTTAAAAGTTTTTGTGCTAAAGAGTGTCACTTAGCCCATCAGTAACAGCCAGAACTTCACAGCTGCTCCTCTGGTTACAGTAAGCACCAACGGATAATATATTACTAAAGTGTGGAATTAAACCCCATGGGATGCATTTTGAATAATTACAATGCTGAGATTAAAAAAGAAGACACAGATTTGGATAAGGATGTGATATGAACTGACCCCGTTTTCATTGTGCGTGTCTGAGCCGCTTCCTCCTCTCCTGCTGGGTTGCTCCTGAGACTGTTGGCTCCCTAAGCGCACAGAAATAAAACACACAGAGTTTAGTGACGCACATCAAATGATGGATACACAACATGAATGAATATACAAACACCTTTATAAACATTGTGATATTTTAACAGGCAGCACAGGGTGAATGGAGATGACTGTAATATCACAGGTTGTTGAGGAAAAGCTTAAAAGGATAGTCATCATTTATTCACTTTTATTTCATTCCAAACCTGTATGACTTTCTTTCTTCTGCAAGATATTTCGAAGAATGTTGGTAACTAAACAACATCGACCTGCATTGATTTTAATTGTATGGACACAAAACCACGGAGACATTTCTCAAAATATCTTTTTTTGTGTTACACATAAAAGAGAGTTATATATAGTTTTTGCACGGCATGAGGGTGAATAAATAATGTCAATTTTTATTTTTGGGAGAACTATCCTTTTAAAATCTGCTTGTTATTGTCATGTGATACTGAAAATGGAGCATGTGCTTTTAGTGGATTAATGCCTGGGGATGCTCAAAAAAGGCTAATCCTGCCTGGAACAAGTTCAGAAAAAGACTGAAATCAAATGTTAGAATAAAGAGAGAGATCTGTAGCACGGCTAACACAAAAAAGTGTAAAACAGCACACTGGTGTCCTAACCAGGTGTGACAATAAAACAAGTAAAAAAACACTTTTTTTGGATGGTGTTTTAAAGGTGAATGTGTGTACAAAAAGGGATAGTTACCCAAAATTAAAATTCTGTCATCCTTTATTCACATTCATGTCATTTCAAACCTGTATGACTTTCTTTCTTCTGCAAAACACAAAAGAAGATATTTTGAAGAATGCTGGTAACAGAAAACCGTTAGTCCCCATTGACTTGCATTCGTTTTGTGTCCAACGGTTTTTGTTAAGTGAAGTGAAAAAGTGAAGTGAAAGTGACCTATTTGTCAGATATGGTGACCCATACCCGAAATGTGACCTCTGCATTTACCCAACCAGTGAATAGTGAACACATACACCGGGAGCAGTGGGCAGCTATCACTGCAGCGCCCGGGGAGCAAACGGGGGTAAGGTGCCTTGCTCAAGGGCACGTCAGTTGTTACCTGCCAGTAATGAGAATCGAACCGGCAACCTTCTGGTTACGAGTCCGACTCTCTAACCATTAGGCCACAATTTACCAACATTTACCAACATTCTTCAAAATACCTTCTTTTGTGTTTTGCAGAAGAAAGAAAGTCATACAGGTTTGAAATGACAAGAGGATAAGTAAATGATGACAGATTTTTCATTTCGGGGTGAACTATCCCTTTAAACGCGGTGTATGTGTGTTTGAACCTGTTCAGTTAAAAATCATGTTAGAGTAAAAGTCACTTAATTATAGAACTAGTAATACATAAAAGGTTGAATATTCCACCACACACAGCCACACTTTTTTTAGGATATACAAGCAACCACGTAGTCATATCCCTACAGCTGTTTGGTACTGTGACAGCCATAGAACTGAACTACTGTATGAAGAGAACCCTCTATTGTTCAACCAGGATGTGCTTGTCTCTCTATTTCACATGAACACATTGAAAGGCCATTTAGAAGGTAATGAAAAACATTGCTATCAATGTCAGCCAATAAAAAAAGAGCGGTGATGGTAGGCGGCACGTGGCCGTCGGCCAGCACTCTTACCCTGATCGCTGCTTTCAGTGGGCGAATCTTCATGGCGCAGGTAAAACATCACCTCCTGCTTTCTGGGGCCCCATTTCTGCAGGTGCTCATACATCATGTGGTCAAAAGGGATGGCTCGCTCTGGAAAAACAAAACATAGCAAAAACTGATGTCAGAAAGAAGACACTGCGTTCAAAAAGAAAGCAAGAGAGACGTTCTCATGCTGAGGAACATTTTGTTGCAGTAATACAGCCAAAGCCACACCTGAGAGGAGAACCGAGGAAAAGACACACTGGGATCAAGAGAACAAAGAAGTTAAATTGAATCAAATGTGGCCTACAGTCAGAGGAATGTAGTGGGGCTGGGTGGGCAGATGCTGGCAACAGAGAGATGGAGAGAAAACATTCTGGACATTGCTAACAGGTGAAGGGACATCTGGAGTACTGGCAGCCACCCAAACAGACTCAGAATAATAGAAGAAACTGGAGGATATCAGCATACAGGCTCAGGGACTTTTAATGGGAAAGTAAACAAGTGCCAGAAGATGCATGTGTGTGAATGTGAGCCAGCGTATCCTTCCAAGAAATCTGGAGTCAATTAAAGCTGAAGGCTAACTACGAGACAACAAAAAAGTGTTAAACTCTTAAAGAAACCCGGGTGTTGTTATGCAGATGTTACAGTATTTAAAGCATTTTTTGAGCATTGCTATGACGTTGTCAGGATGCTTGGTAGGTTTAATTTTCAACATAAGGCAATTCAAACGTGTCAGTTTCATTGTCCATCAGGTGAAAATATCCACTTTGGATGCTGAAAACTAACAACGCACCTAATAGCAGATTGCACCTGGGCTTATTATGGTTTCAATGACAAACACACTTTTAAAAAAGTGCTGACTGAAAGACTTTGAAAAGGCCAAAAAATGTGTCCATCTGTCAAAGCTAAAAAAGCAGTTATGACTGAAAAGAATAAGTGCTGCCAGATCCCTCAACATACTGAGTGTCTTTGAGATGGTACTTTTGAAAGGTACTCACCATTTCCATGCCAAACCTCGGCCAGGTGGCAGCCACTTTCCCCCGGTTCTTTACAGAACTCCACCACATCGCGGCACGTCGTCTCTGGAGTGATGGGCACCTCGGTAAGAGCCTGCTCCCCATCACTCAAAAACACAGTTAAAATCATCTGAAAAAGACGGGAAGAAAAAGAGATGTGTTTAATATTTTAAGCCCATAGGTTAATAGGAGTGAAAAGAATTTACACTGGACATGCTTCACTGTATTTTGTAATTACTAGTACATGCATCAAGCAGATGTCTTTGGCCATTGTGCTGCGTCATACTGCATTTTCACCATCTTGTATCATAAATTCTGTATTTTTAAGATGACTTTACTACTTAACTATTGTGGATCACTGCCAATGTTTATGTCTCAGAAGAATCACCACTAGGTGGCAGTGTCACTGCTCAAACACAACAACGAGTGGCTAATGTTTATATCATAAGCAAACATCTATTCTTGGCACACAATTTGATGCATTTTCATTTAAAACCTTCAAGTTTTCACTCTCAGAATTAGAAAAAAGCACATACAGGCTTCACAAACAGATCAACACAGTGCATCGAAAGAAAGTTATAGCCCCTGCCCTGCCCAAGGCTTAAGCTCTGATAGATGATATTGTGCTAAAAGGGAGGAGCCTGTGCCTGTCAGCTAGACAATGACTGACATGGGAGGTGGGCTGGTTAGTTCTGCTCTAAGTGAGGCGTGACAGAGGAGAGAATAATGGTTTGCTGCAAAATTGAGAGAGGTAGAAGGTTTTGGAGAAAAGCAAAGAGGAAGATGTGGTGACATTGACAAACCAATGTTTGGTCGAAAGCAGATGAGGACGTGATCATCTACTGCCAGCAGTGTACAGTCACTTTAAGTTGTCATCTTGTATATCGATTTTATCGTGGTAGACACACGTCTATTTCAACCTTTGTCCTTCGAACATCCTTGACTATATGAACAAAAAAATCTAACAAAAATGGGATACATGTGCAGCTTAGAAACTAGAGTGTCACAGAAGTGTTACACAAAGAAAATGCACTGCTTTTTAAAATCTGCAAACAAGTCTGAACATTATTTGTTAAAGAATCACAGGTGCAAGACATAAGGAACATGCATGAGGTACCATAAAGTAGGCCACAGGTGGGCGGCACTGGTTTAGTTTTCATGATTGACAGGTGGGTTGGTTAAAAACCCTCCTCTACTGGCATTAGCCCACTAATGAATACTTAAACTTCGTCTAAGTGCGTCTGGGAGGTACAATTCCATCTCAACCCAAACCAAACGCATTCCTGATTCCTAAAGTATTCAGGGCCCTACAGATCCTTTTCATGAAAGGAAACTCAAAACACAGGTGTGTGGGTGGAGAAGAACTGCTGAAGCGATGAAGAAAACCTGCCAAATTCAGAAACTCCCCACTGACATCACGGTGCATAGAGGTGAAAGTAACAATTGGATTGGGTCAGTTTCAATGGACTTTGTGTGGCGCAATACTAGAGCTGAAATATTTAGGCCAAACACAAGGTTTTGTTTAAAAAAAGAACAAAATGTGCATTCACGCAATAAAGGATTCTGTGTGACGCAACACTAGAACAGAAATAAGTAGGCCGTACACAAAGAACGTATGCGTTACGTACAAAGGCAGGTGCAAACTAAAACTGAGGGAAGAGTTACACAAGAGAAAAGGCAGCTCTGAGGAAAAGCTGAGGAAATCCCATAAGATAAGACTAAGCACACAACAAAACAATAAATGTGGCTATAACACACTGACACTGACATTAAATGCCAAAAAAATGAAGAGCCGCAAATTTAAAATCTAAAAGTCTAAAAGATAATTCTTACTAATTCTTTGTCGTGCCACTCTCGCAACTTGCACATCATCAGAGTAAATCAACCAAGCAATTACAGTATGCACTCCACAAGATAAATTACTGAAATAATACCTGACTCACGGCCTGGTTGTATAACATTTCGAAAAATTATTTTATTTTCAAAGATCAAAATAGATTTTAAAACCTTAACAATATGGTTATGAACAGAATACAGTATCAGTTTTCATTCAATGATAACTGATAAACTATATTATCAAGGTATTGTGTTACACTCTAACTTTTTAAATAAATCCACAAATAAAGTGTTTATTATATTTATATTGCATTAAATAATGATTTATAGACAGCTGAATATGCAAAGATTTTAATAGCAACACA
The DNA here is from genome assembly GCA_026939265.1 of Oreonectes daqikongensis. Lineage (NCBI taxonomy): Eukaryota > Metazoa > Chordata > Actinopteri > Cypriniformes > Nemacheilidae > Oreonectes > Oreonectes daqikongensis. The sequence goes on along the minus strand of JAOTQM010000351.1, from coordinate 3,538,038 downwards.
TTTCATAAGGCACCTGGTGCCATGCAGTGCCATTTTTTTTAGATATCAGCACACACTTATATACATCAGAGCCCGTGGCCATGTGGACCGAACTCCAAACATGTAGCCCAACAACAACGCTTTAAGCAACCTGCGTTTGAGTCCCGACTTGTGGTCCTCTCCCGGTCCAACTGCCTTCTCTCCTTCCCATCACTTCCAGTCCATCTCTCTACTGTCCTCTCGATTAAAAAGGCCCAAAATAGCCTCTAAAAAAACTTTAAAAAGATATATACATGCTGCTCATGGTTCAGTAGGTTTTGTTTAGAGTTGCTCTCAGTTAGATGAGGCACAGAATGGGTTTGTTAAACAGCCCATTAGCAAGGGATGTGATAAGCATTCTGAATCGAGTTATTTGATGGAAAGCAATCTGCTGTGAATTCACGGAAATGCAAACAGTAATGCTAATATGTTATCTATTCATGGTAACTTGAATCGCCCACAGTATCAATATTGTACAAATTAATTATCATTGTAATTATAATTACCATCATTATAAAACGTATTATTAAATACTGGATTAAGTCTAGTTAATAAAAAGCGTTCCTTTTCACATCCGATTTAAAAATCCTCCAAGCCTCACAGATAACACAAGGGTTGTCATTATGATTAAATGTTCATAGTATGCAGACTATTACACTCTAGGTTGCATCTAAGCTATATATTTAAACTATTGATCTATCTGTGAGCAGTCCTCCAACATTACCATCATCAACCTTCTTGTGTTTGTATGACACAGGGATGCAAACTCATAAGAGATAAGCAAGATGGTGTTTTTTACTTTAGTATTTAACCTTAAAGAGTTCAAACATACATACCACAGAACAACTAACAAATTAGCGTAAAAAAGTTTAGGAATTTAGCTGAAAGGTTGAAAAGTGGTTTGCATCCTTCAACAAAGATCTGCAATATAAAAATGTATCAAAAACAAAGCTGATTTTAGTTAAAATACTGTAAAACCACAACCAAAATACTACTGCAAAACATTGCATGCCACAATTGGGCTTTCTTGTCATCGAGTTCTCTTGAAAAGTGAATAAATGTTACCTCAGAAAACGTGCCCTGTATTCTTTCTTCAGCAGAGGAAGAGGGCATACATAATTCAGATGTCCAAGACAGTCAACTCTTATTAGATTAATCTGAACAATAGGAACGATGATGACTACTGCTTCTGCCAGCAAAGATGAAACATTCAAATCCCCTAATCTTTCCTGGCCCCTGTACCTCCCACTTCTTAAAATCATCTTAATACAGCCAACCTGATCAAATTCATTACCATAATTCTAAAGCAATTCTATTAAGGGCAAAATGAAAAGCCAGCTAGACAGTGTCTAAAAACAGAGACCCATGAAATTCCTGGCACTACAACTAGACTACACTTATGATTATAGTCTCTTAATGAAGGGCTGTACTAGTAGCAAGTAACCACGAATTTCTTTGTGCAAATTTGCCTATTCAATACATATAAACAAAATTGCCACCTGAATACTACAAATAATAAGTTGTATTGGTTATTATTGTCACTTAGAAGCACAGGTAAAGATGTATAACAGCCACCCCCTCCCATCCCAAAGCAGGACATCTATTTGCATCACCTTTCCCCACTTAGATGCAGTCCGTCTTCTCCTGACCTCTCTTCTTAGCTGTCGGGCATGCTCCTTGTTCCAGGTTTTATCTCTAGGTTTAATAGAGAGGCTGACCAGGCCACGCAGAACAATTGTCACAAACTTCTTCATCTCGCAGGAATTTCTCAGAGCGAAGCTACAGCAAACACATCCCTCTACGTATCGTTCAATCACGCAGACTCGTTCAGCGGTCACAGCGCAACAGCGGCGTGCAAAGGATCCCTGCAGTGTAAAACCTTCAGTACTCACGCTGGCTGTGTGACTGCTGAGAGCGAGAGTGTGTTCGAGTGAGAAAAGAGGAAATTCAGAGAAGGACTGAGGGAGGGTGCTTCTCTCATCAGAATTGTGAAGGGTGCGTCACCAGGTCCCCTCCAGAACGAGACTCCCTTGAGAAAAACGATGACAACACCCCAGAGCAGAGGTGCCGCAAAGGCTGTGAGGGTGCGTGCAGATTTTTAACCTGTGAGAGTGTCTGTGAGATGTTACAAATCAATTTGTTTTTTGATTCAGCAAAGTGCAAAGAAATCAAACAGTTAACAAGATGACAAAGAATGCCGCAAATTGCCAATCACACCAAAGACTACATTGAACACTGCCATGCAACTTAATGATATGATGAAGCATTTGATATTTAGTTTTGCCTGATTTGAGACACAGTGATGAAATTAATTATTAACTTTATAGCTAAACATTAAATATCGCAGGAAAACAAAATTTATACTAAATGCGAAAAAATTTCATCAAACAGAACCACTGGTCTGTGCTGCATACAGACACCAACACTAGGGCAAATCTTCTTTCATATTTAAGAGTAGAAGACTATGTATTATTGATGTTACCATGTTAAATTGCCACAAACAAAATAGAAGATCTGAAACATTAAGATAAAGAAAACTTCAAATGGAGAGGCACATTTTAATAATTAATGCTTGAGAAGATTTCAGTACCTGCAATTCCACTCCTTTGAGAATAAAAACGGAGAAATTAAAGAATCCATTTGAAAGACGTTGAGACACAAGTAGGACTAGCATTGATCAAGGTCTTCAGAAAGCTCAGCAAAATCTTTTATTATTATGGGAAAATAACTCCGTGGCATTACGGTCCATGAAATAAAATGTAGAAGCAGCATTTTTTTCTTTCATGGAAACCATATTCCAATAAGCACCATCATATATGACCCTTAAATCCACTTTAAACCACTGCTCTTATGATTTATTCAACACTTCCGGTCAGCAGCATGTGAATAATTTGACCTTTTTTAATGTTTAAACGTGCAATGGTCATAAAAAAGATTTGCATTATGTTTGAGGACAGATGAGCCCGATTCCACTTTCACACTAGACTTTTAGCATGCAAAAATACATATGATAAAATTAATATGCTATCGCTATTCAGTGTTTCCTTCAACAATCATGTATTGATCTTCTAATGGTCACACATGTTCTTTACATCATATGAATGTCCACCGAACTTGAACAGTGGAACATGCCAAAATGCTTCACATGAGCTTGTATTGCAAAATTCTACCCTCGTAGTAATGACATGACCTCATTCATTCTTTGTAAGACATGACATCATCTGGTGAATTTCTGATCTCTGAATCTACACACAGTTAAAAGATAACAAGCTAATGAGGCATCTCCTAAATGTAAAGAGTTAAGTTAAAAAGCAGCCACTTTTTTTAGGTAGAATGTGAGCCTAAATGTATTTTTCCATAGTGATATATATTTGATGGTTTATAACTGCAGAAAGACGTGTGGTGAAGTAAAGATATCTGGAGGTGGCAGAGCTTATGATATTACCCTCTCAGAATGTCACAACATCAATTATGCAATGTTATCAGACTTCACAAGAAACGTTGTAATCCATGGCTTAAATCAAATGTGACCTTGGTTAAAGTTAAATTGCTGAAGTGACAAGTGACTTGAACAGTGGACCTGCTACAACATCTACTATAATTTCACCATCAGACACAATAAATCCAGAAACCTTGTATAGGTTGCCGCAAGACATTGATGACCTTCACCGTTTGTCACTAAAACTAAAAGACTAAATATCATTTTAAAACATAATGCAAAATACAGCTTAATGGCATTTATGATGTGTGTTAAAATATTGTTTCTGGACATTGCACTATATGTCTGTGTCTATATGCTACCCAAAATATACAAGTTAGTGTAATTCCTGTAGCAATAAAAAGTCTGTAAATCCAATCCCATTTATACAATGCAAGTTGAGTATTTTCTGATTGAAAAAATATTTAATTTATGCAAAGATAAGGAAATGGGTTTCATGGGTGCTTTGTGAAAGCCTTTATGCCTGGAGAATGTGCTTGATAAAATCACAAGCAGTCCCAACCCAGAGAGAGCTTTTAAAGCACAGAAAAGGAAGTGATCTTTCTTCAATACATGTTTGAGAGGATGTCTCTCAAACAGTACCCAACTCTCTTCCTAGACTCAAAGCTCTTGCGACAGCCACCATTCATATTTAAGAAGTTCTTCTATTCAAAGCATGAGAGTTAAGCAGGAAGCATTAAGCAAAGTAAATAAATTTGTAATGAGCTCAATAGCAGGAAAAAGGAAGAAGAGACAGAGACCAAAAAATTTATTAAAGAGACAACAAGAAACAGCAACTAACAAAAGCTTTTGAAGAAATGCAGACTGCTTGTATCACCTTGTTTTTAAGGACAGCCATATAATACAAGTTCAATATGGCATGTTGGTGATGTGTTAAATATTAAACAATAAAAAATTCATACCTGTAATCAGTGCAAAATGTCTCTAAATGTACAAACTGCAATGTATTTGCCACAAAACTCTTTTAAAGGTGCTGTGTGTAATATTAAAGTGGCTCTATTGACAGAAATTCATTATAATATACATAACTATGTCTTCAGATGTGTATAAAGACCTTATAATGAATGGTTATGTTTTTATTATCTTAGAACAAGCTATTTATATCTACATGGAAACAGAAATTTTCTATCTACATAGAAATAGCTCCTGCGTCAGCCACCATAGTGCTTTGAAAGCTTTCCTGTAGCTCAGTGGTTAGAGCATGGCGCTAGCAACGCCAAGGTCATGGGTTTGATCCCAGGAATTGTACATACTAAGAAACAAATGTATAATGCAATGTAAGTCGATTTGGATAAAAGTGTCTGCCAAATGTGTAAATGTAAATGAAAGGGAGGGGTGAGCAGTGGAGTTAGCATCCTCATCGCTAGATGCCACTAAAATCTCCACTATTTAGTACTCACTTTTCTACATTAAATACTATATAAATGGGGTATATGCATAGGGGGCGATGATGTAATTCTGCTAAAATCTAAGCCAGCTTTGTTATATCCGGCCCACGTAGCGTCCATAGGAAACAATGCCGTTTTTCACTTGGTAGCTTCAGGATACACCGAGGATTATGGTTAACGATATGAGTTTAATCCAAACACTACGTCACGTCATACATCGACAACCATAAAGGAGAAGCGCTTCAAGTTATACGTTTCATACGTATAATACAGGCTTGATCACAGAGGCACTTAACAATGCTCAGCAGTGGTGCTGTCGGTTCAATGAAATTTTAATGTTTTGTTAGCAAACACATTATCATTTGTATGTCATCTACCCGTATGCATACACCCCATTGATAAAAAAAAGTTTAGTGCATGTCTACTCATACAATAGCTTGTTAACAGCTCAAACTGTGCTTTTTTAAAAAGTGAAAACTTAAGGCATGAGATAGGGCGTGTGAGAGGGTGTTGAGGTTACTTCTGCCCTAAAGTGCCTCAACGACAGCGTGTTAGCAGCTCACTACACTGGTCTCCATTGGCTGCCTGAGTCACACGCACTGAGAGGATGGGACAGGATGAGAAGGGCACGCTCTCTTGCTGACTGACTCTGTGACACTGATGGCATTACAGAGCTGCAGGCAGCAGGATAAATTCAAAATCCTGACATGTCCCATTAACAAGAAAGCTGATTGGCTGGGGATGGCTTTTCTGAGCCTGGACCAACCAGAGCGCTTGCAAAAAAAAGTCCAGAAATGTAAACACGGTTTTGTGGGCTGAATGTTTGCTCCAGTTCTGACAGAATCGGACAAAACTATACAAAGACCTTCCATAACCTCAAACGGTTGAAGACAAAATCAGATTCAAAAAGACACTCTTCACAAAATAGTATCAGAATGAATTATAGTGCTAGGAAACTACACGCTACAAGCATATAATCAACTAGAAAAATATAGTCTTAGTCTTATTAAGTTGGCAACTTAAAATCCCTGATTCTCAAACTTTTTAGACCTAATCTTTGTTACTGCATGCACACTACTTAGAAATGCACAAAGATTTACACAGAACAAAATTTGAAAAATTCCACTGTCCCATGTATGATTGTTTATTAAATACACTTTTAAAAAAGTGCTTAGAAGGTTCTTCACAGCGATGCCATAGAACCATTTCGTCAAAGGTTCTTTATGGAACCATTTAGAACAGCATAATACATTCTCATTAGACAAATATTTCTATATTTTTCCGCATAGAGTTTGTTAAAAAGGACATGAAAAGCTGTACCCAAAACCTTTGAAAGTGATGGAAGGCAAGTCCCCCTTTTAAACAACATGACTTACTAGCATGACACACAGATGTCATAAAAACACCCAACACACATAAATTCAGGGCAAACATGCATACACGCTAACAGAAACCGGAAAGGCAGATTCCAATATTAAAATACTGCAGATTCACTGTGAAAGAGCGTAACTGAGATCTTAATTTTGCTATGCTATCGAGCAAGAGAAAAGCAGCTCAGATGCTGAAGTTTTAGCTAAAATTGTTTCATAGATTGAAATGACTGTAAAACGTTAAATGGGAAAAGATATTGCTTTACAATATAAAAAATAAGTTATTATTTTAGTCATAAGTAAAGGGAGGGGGAAAAAAGCTTAGACATTGCAAATATAAGGAATCATCCATCCACACTGCTCAGTCTTTTGTATTTTAATTTAATTGAAAGGAATGGGCATTTTACTCAGTACGTAATCTCTTAGAATTGTTCATACATACTTAAAATATCAGTGAAGTTCAAGGATGTTACTTTTAGCTCAAATTAATCTCAGTAATTACAATGCCCGCTGTGTCATTTGCTTTTCAAAATAACCATACAAAGGCTTTTTCCAAAAAGGACGGTCACACTTGTAAGAGAAAACTTTAGCAGAGCTGGATGCAGGATGACTTGAGACAATTCTGTCTTTATTCATCAGACCTTCCTGATTCCTTCCCTATCAAGACGCTCCGGTTTACACATTTATGCTCCCTTTCGTCCATACATTGGCAGACGCTTTAATCCAAAGCAACTTACATTACATTATACATTAAACATTTGTTTCGGAGTATGTGCAATTCCTGGGATCGAACCCATGACCATGGCGTTGTTAGCGCCATGCTCTAACCACTGAGCTATTCTTCTTAAACACACTTAGTTGTCACAGCCGCACAGTCCTGTGTATGCTTGCTAAACAGATCTGCTTATATATCTGGAACTGGAGCTGCTAAATTTACCCACAGGAGTTATAAACTGCTACAGAAGACAGAGGAAGTAAACTCATCACTTATCTACATAGCCAACCAGATCTCAGACTCCGGTGGAGATTGTGAAATGAATCAGCTGGCCTGCTTCAAGCAGCCTCGGTGGAGCACAGCATTCTTTTGTAAACAAACGGCATAAAACACGTCTTATGATTTTGTGTGCTTATGGCTTCTACCAAGGGTTGATTAAGTGTGCAAGAATCTTGTTATCAAAATACACAGATGCTTTGCTTAGACGTTGCACTAGATCTCTCAATACAAATAGCCACTAGGCAGTACATTTGTATGTATTTCCCATCATGCAACTGCATTCTCAGCATGATAGAATAATCTGGGTCATGGAGGATGTCTCTTGTGTTTTGGTATGTCGGCTCTTCATCACAACCTAAAACACAGTTTTCAAAGGGCTGACAATGGAAAAATATCTTCCAGGACAAACAATTGCAGGTAACTGCATTCCACATTTTCCTATAGTCTATTGAAGGTGCTTTTTCTTATCACCTAAACACCATTGAACCCACTTGAAGTTCAACTTTGAGGACTTTGCAAACCATTACTACATAAAAAAAGAGTATGTAAAAAAGTGTTGTGCTTTCATCTATGTAAGATAATAATAAGGAGGGTTCATTGTGCACATGTTGGTCCAGAGGTGTGGTCAGAGGTTCTGGTGTCACAGCGTGAGATTGTAACACACAGCTGTAATCTTCAGGCTGAACTCAGCCACACCCAGCTGGGCGTTTTCTGTTTTACTCGCTTTTGGTTGTTGCCAAGGCTGTCAGCCAATTGCAGCACAGGCAGCATAGCAGCTGTAGCTACACTTTGAGAATGCCAACCTCAGCATACAGAGAAGGTTTGGGGCTTCGGTATGCATCAACCCCAACTTAAGGTCCTTTGTTCGGGAGCTGCTTAGATTAGCTTTCAACACTACACAATTTGGGCTTTACTTTAAAGCAGAATAATAAACAACACCAACAGATGACAAGCCCAGCCCCCAGAGGAAAAACAATGTTTTTAATACAACTCTGTTCCATCCCAGTCAAACATGGGGCAGTACAGAAATAAAAACACAAACCTAAAAGGACAGTGAGGAAAGCATTCTTTCATAATAAAAATCTATAAAATCAATAAAACATTTGTATTAAAGCTATAAAAAACACAGGATCAATTCCAGATGTAATCAAAAGGCTGGAATAATAACTAACAAACTGTAATATTCTGTTTGAGATACTCACTGACTAACCAGACATGGGAGGAACATGCAGATATGTCCACAGCTATATCTGTCCACTATCTATATCTTCTTACGTACATACAATTTATAACAGCAAACAGTTAGGGGCTGCTAATGTCCATCAAATCTTGACAGGGAGATAAAATTATCTTTACTGTTTGTCCCAATTAGATGTGACTGGCACCTAAATACCATTAGGATTAGTCTAGATTAGATAAGCTTGATAAGTAGTGGTTAGTAAGGTTGTGATATCCTAACAATTACCATAGTGTCTGCAGTTAAGGCAGTAAAAAATGACAATCAAGGTCACAAAATCCAATTCATTGAAAAATGTAAAAACATTGTGTGTTAAGGGTGCTTAACAAGGTTATTGTTTAATGATACAAAGCTTCATCTAAAGTTAATGTGTTATCTCAAAGCCAGTTACTAAAAGTAAAGAAATGTTGCCTACCAAAATCTCACATTTAATTGCGGATTAAAACTAGTCAAATAAAAAACACACTATCCTGAGGTCTCTTAAACATTTTTTTAGTAAAACAATTAACATACAACTTTTTAATATTGCCATACACCATATTCAAATACTGAATTTGTCAATACGAAGACCCTGAGAATTATGGGCATGGGACTCATTATTGACATTTGGCTAAAAAGAAAAAAACATTTTCTTAATGAGCCACAGAACTACAGCATCATAAAACTAAAAGCCGCCATTAGTGCATGGTGCGCTTTCTGCATCTTGTGGTTAAAAAACATTCATCACTCCAGAATGGACAGGAGGCGTCACAATATAAAGATCAAACTGATCTGTTAATGTAATGAACTTGTCCAGTAGCGGCATTTAACTGTAAAGAACTGAACTGACGGATGGATTTAAAACAGGACAGCATGAGCCACACATAGCCTTCCTGCAAGGATGATATTCCCATTCACAGCCTTCCTAAATATGGCCTGACAGACCCCCTGTCAAGCAAGTGAACACTTGCAGCACTGAGCACACAGTGCTTTTCTTAGCAACGAATAAATACATTTTCATTCTAATGCAAAAGTAATGTAAACCACATTAGGTAATTTTCAAAAATGGCCAGAAAATACAGTAAAAGTGCAACAGTTTTAGGATTTAGTGTTTATGGGCTCTACCATGGTTTTATCAGTCGCACACACCTGACCAAAAGTTAACTCCTGGTCTGTGTTTGTTTGTCTGGCTAATAATATGACTATTTATATTTTGTTGAATTTATGTAAAAATATGTAATGTATATTAATATGTTATTGTATAATAATTGTATTAAATAAACAATTTGTTGAATTTTATTGAATATACGTTTTATTAAATAAATTCCAATAAATAAATCTGTTGAATGGTTCGTGTACCTTTGTCAAATTTAAGTTTAGCCAAGTAACGGTTCTTCTACTGGTAACCCAAAATAATACTGACTAGACAGACTTTTAACTTACTAGCTGATGTCATTTATCTTTTGCTTGTTAACAGAAATAATCTGGAGGGACTATTCTTTGCAGATGTACCACAAAAGTGTGGCAGCACAGTAATGTTTGTTTATGTTGTTGCTTTAAACCCGTCAGTCTGTAAATCATAAATGATACAGACAGATTTATCAAAATATCAATTACATGAAGTGCCGGGTTCACTGTTCATACTAAAAATAAATAAAAGGAATACTCACAGGCATCATCTTTACTTGTGTCAGAGGAACATCTGCTCTTCAGCTTCACTTTGCCTTTCACAAAATCCACAAGCTCCAACCTGAGATCACAGCCCTCTGTACATAAAAAAAAAACAATAACTTGCAGTATGTACACAACACATGACTGTACACCAAAACACTCACGGGCCAAGCAGGCCATAACCCTAAACCGAGATTAAAACTTTATTTATGATATATTTGTATAGCTGTTTTTATGTGTTAAGCCCCTGGTTATTACATGAACCACAGTTAGCGGAGTGGGAAAACCGAAACAGACGCTTTAAAAGACGCTCACCAAACTGGAAAATCAGCTGTGTGGGTATAAATGGCAGATGTTACACGTACTGTATCTTTACACCCACAGGGAGCCCTTAACTCACTTTCTCCTGACAGAGAATCGGTTATATATATATCGTCTGAGTTATAAATCAAAGACACACATGTTTTAAAACAGCCCATTCGATGTTTCTCACATTTAAAGACGTTTATTTTGAAGGTTTTGACTCCGTCAATACTGTCTGTTTCTATAGAATGGTTCTCACATCTGTTAGCCAGCTAGCACGAATAGAATCGGCAGCCAGGAAATGTTTACATAACTAATACACAACAGTCGTTTATAAACTACACATTTATACTCACGTATCACGTGTAAATATGTGCCATAATCTTTAAAAAATATCCATGTGGTGATACTAGTATCCTTGAATGCTAAAAGCAGCAGAGTATCGAGTAACTCGCGAGACAGCTAAACTAGTTAGCCTGCTAACTGAAGCCAGGTAAAACACTTTTCTCCGTGAAGCAAAGGTACAAAATCCAAACACGCTCCTCCTCTAAGTGGGGTCAAATACAGGAATGATATATTTGTAAAAAAAAAAAAACAAATACGATACAGATATGGTAGAAGTGTTGTTTGAGAGAGCAAACCTCACCGAGGACTATAACATGCAGCTCTCGCTTGTTGTGTTAGTTAAATGATGGCACGCGCCGATGTGGAATGACAGGAATGTGGAGCGTAGACTTCTGGATGTTTATGTGTTTACTGGGAAATCTAATGGGTATACGCCTCGAGAATTTGTCATTGAGAAAAACCAACAGCAGGCTGTATTTAGTTACAAATTACAAATACTTACTCATCAAATGTATTTAAATAAAATACAACATATTGCTGTTAAAATCTTTCGAAATTACAAACTAAATGTTTCATAGACAAATCCCAGTTGTACATCTAGATCTTCTCTCAGACAAAAAGATGATTAAACTGATTTTCCTGGAAACAATCAGGCATACATGTAAAATCAGTTTATATCTAGTAATGAATGTCTCTGTTTTTCTGAAGCACATCAAAAACTTGTACAGTTGTGTTTTGCTTAAAATCATATCAATAAGACCAATGCCTAGTTTTAGTCAGTCTTTAGTTAAGCATCTTATGTTTTTATGGAGGTATTGGAATGTAAATTTTGTTGACCATAATATTGCATATGGTATACATGGAATTAAAGGTATACTTAAATATGTCTTAAAATATTGTCGTCTTAAATATTGTCAGCAATATCTGAACAGTGGTGCCACCCCTGTCTGGTGATGAAAGTTATTGTATGCAAGAATAAAATGACATGTTTGAAAAAATATTTTAAAATACAAAATACAGTCTCAAAGTATTTAATTACATATTTACTTTTCTTAAGGAAAATACAAATGACAAAGTACTCAAAAGCATTATGTATTTTAAATGCATTTAATTTAAATACTATTATTAGAAATGTTATGGCTTAGATGCAACAACTTAAAAACTTTAAAAGGGGGTCATTTTTCCCTTTAAACACCATATTTCTACAGAATGAATTAGCATGGATTAAGTCAAATATGGATTAAGTCAAATATGCAAATAGTTCAAAACAAAGAACACAGAAATAAAAGCTATTCATTCATTCTGGGTCATTTATAATTCTTCTTAAGCACTAAAAATCAATCACATGGGGACAAATTCCCAGACAAGAGTTCAGGCTAAATGAATGTTTGAGCTGCCTTAACTGAAAATAAATATATCCTTAAATCTATCAGTGCCATTGTTTTGTCTCAAGATGCACACCAGCAATGTTTTCTTCCAAGGCATTTTTAAAAAGCAACTTAAACATCCTAATATAACTGAGGCATAGTCCTGGCTTAAGCTAAGCCTTGTCTGGACCCTGAACTACTTAATTTCAAAACAAGACAGAAAAGATTACTCATGTTCTGTAACGTTTGACATATTCCCAACAAAACTTCAATATGATCACATGAGCATTTTAGTGGGAATTCAACATCATCTTCAGGAAACATCTTGTTCTGGGTCCTCAAGAACTTACGCAAGGTCTAAGGTTTGTCACCATTAAACAATTTTCGATAAAGTTTTGTTTTAATATTTTATTTTCATAAGTTAACCAAACTGTGTCATGTTTTACGATATTAGGTATCACAGCCGTAAGCCCGTATTAAATGTATTTGTTGCATGCCAGCGTAAAAGACTACAAGTGAGTGAATTGTCCATAGGGTGATCCAAATCAAACATTTTATTCTTTCCATAAAACAAAATACAGATATCCAGCTAAAGTTCTTCTGGGGAAGATTTACAGAGAGGGCATGGGGAATGACACGCTTGCCCGGTGGTCCACTCAATGGGCAGGCTCTGTTAGGCAAAAAATGTCAGGTTAGACTTCCAGAAGACTTATCACAAACTAACATTCATAACAATTCTTTATACATTTTAGTGGTCATTATGATCTCCCCTTGTGTTTTTAATTTGTGTTTAATTTGTTTATAGATAACATTAGGACATTCGGTTTCAATATACAGTTTTGAATAATATCATCTATAGTCACAAAATCACAGTACTAAAAAAACATACAGTGAGTGAATTACAAAAAAATGACTTACTTGACTGCACTGCTTTCTTCTTTCCTGCAAAACATCAACACATGTTAATACTTTATGAGTACAAGCATACCTATGCTTTTAATTTGTAAATTTAGCAACCAGGTCCATTCAGAATATGGTTTATGTCGTTTGGACACACACAGACCACTTAATAGCTTTTTAACAAACTCGACCTCTTACCTCCATATGAAAGTTTGTAGTACATAAAGGTCATGATTCCTACACCGACCCACATCTCCTGGTATGCCCTGGTGTAGTAAGGGGCCACCTTTGTCCACCAGCCAGCGAAAGCACCACCTGCCATCTAGTGACCAGAACATAAACATGCACGTGAATTTTACTACACAGTTTATTTAATTATTACGCATCTGTACTAATAATGCGGTGGATTTGAATGTAGATAACAATAGCATGTTAAAAAAGTACCCATAGAGCAAAAAGAAGATTAGTACCTTCAAGGACATAAATCAAACATTCATGAACCAATCAAATCCAAGTATCTTAACCATAAAGTATTACTAAATTACGAATATTTATGATAATGTACCATCATAATGAACTCTAAATTTCACTAGCTGTCAGAATTAGCAGCGCTAATGTCAAGCATAGTTAAACGCTGAGTTAACGTTACATGACAGATCGCTAACGCGTGCGGTCACTTCAATATAAATAAAACCGCAGTTTATTTTCAGGCAATGAAACAAACTATATTCCCACGTAGACAGAGAAAATATTTGCGTATTAATCTGTGAGTGCTCCGTAGATGTCAAGCTTGCAGAGTGTACTCATTGCAGATTTTGATTCATTGAAGGCGTTAAGCAAGGCCTTGTCGTTTATGGCATAATAAACCAAAAATAATGACTCAAACGACAGTCCGTCTTCTTGAACTGGCCAGTGATAGTTCAAAATGATCCACATAAATATTTCTGTTATTTTATGAAGAAGAAATGAAACTCACCTCTAGAAAGTAACTGCACTGGACCACTCGAAGAAGGTCACTGTTCTACGTTAGCTTGGTATGAGAGACACAACGGAAAATGTCGACAGGCTTCCGTATAGTAAATAAAAGCCCCGCTTTCAAAATTAAAGTCTTAATGGTTTGATAAAAAATAATTTATGGTTTAAAAATTATGCTGAAGGTATTATTATTTCATGTACGTTCAGTGCAGGGCTATTTGAAAACTTGATCCGAAAATGGTTTCAATATTTTAAATGTTTAGTATTTTTATTTTTAAGTTTTCTTAAAAGTAGCAGCTACACATTTTCATACACATTTCCTTCCAAAAATATTTAGAGTTCTGAGACATTTGTGCGAAAGGATAAAACGCTCACAAAATTAGTCAGCCATCATTGTTTTCAAAAGCGATTTACAAGGTTCTAATATTATTTAATAAATAAAATGATATTGAACAAATTATAATATATATAAAAAAAGATTCAGCATGCAATATTATGCATTTTTAACCAAAATTGATCGAAAAGCTCAGGTTCTGTAATAATTTATGATGTTCTAATTTACGTACACTTACTCTATTTTATTATTTTTCTAAATTTTAACATGATATCCCAATCAAATTAGTTTCACAGCTCAAAAATGCTCTTTGGTTTATATGCATCCATAATATGAATGTGCCTTGTCAATAAAATTATTTTGAAATTTATTTGACAAACATTTCACCAAAAATAAACATTGCCGAAACAATAAGATAACTTTTAGAGTTCACAGAAGCAAATACATAACATTTAGCATACACTTTGATAACAATTACACAAAACACCCATATTTTAATATGCAAGAGACAATAACACAATCAACAGCGAAACAATTGAGATTAAAGACCAAATTTGGAAATTGCCCCTATTGTTTTGAATGATCACAGCCTAAACTCAAGAAAGGTACACTTCTGGATCAACATTAACATTGTGTTGTGAGTTTATATGTGTTCTAAAAGCATTGGAGAGGTATGAAGGTAGTTGATGGGTAAGTGTGGGGAGCAGGACCCACTGATGCGCAAAGTCAAAGTGGTGAAATCCTCTCCCCTCAGGCTAATCTCTGCTCTGTATTCCAGAAATATAACTATGAAAAAAGACAGATTATGTTGGATAACTAGCTTGACTGCTCTGGTTGTATGTGATCATGGGTGTGATCTGCTTTCAGTTTGCTCTGTTATTATCTGTGCATATAAAAGCTAAAGCAAAAATCTATTAAAATACACAGATTTGTTGATAATGCCTTTGTGAATTAAGATGCCCTTTTTTAGGTGAGAAAAAGATAATTAATTTATATAGATCAAACTTGTAGCAGAATGTGCATAAAGGCTAACATAGGAAGACAGAGGTAGATTTCTGCAACTGTTGTTCGTGTTTGACCCCCAAAGCTGTTAAAACATGTAAAGACAAAGTTTATCTTTTTGAAAAGTTAATATCATGCTCAAACTACTATACATGATTCAAATAGAGTAGTAACTGGAAAACACAAAGGACATAGAAAGAGGACATGTTTTTTCATGACTATTAGGTTATGCTTACAATGTGGTACTGTAGGCCTCATAACTAATAGGATGGCAAAATGGCAAGCTCCAATCTCTGTGTATAGAATAGGGACAGGTGGCATACAAGTGTTTATCCACATAACTAGATATAGTGGGAATCTCCTCTCTTTTGTTCCCTGACTCTTCTGTTAAAGAGGCATTTTCTGTCATGTTATTACTCTCTGGATGTGGAATGGGAGTAGAAATAATAGCTGGTGAGGCTGAAGGCAGTGGACGTCTCAGCATTCCATCTTCCTGTCTCCTAAGAAAGTCCCTAAGAACTTGCTTGAAGACACCCACCAGCTCCCAGGGCGGAATGTCATTGTGAGTCAGAAGATCATGAAGCCTTCGTTGAGAAATAAAATACAGAAATAAGTCCTAATACAATATTATCAAGACAGCACATTTCAAGCAAATATGAAAAAGGTTTCCCTCTATTTAAAAGGGCTATGTTAAATATTTCTTAATGAGAGAAATAACAGAATAAACTATTTTAATCCAAATATTCCACTTACCTGGAAAGTACAACAGCAGCGTGTGAGGGTGGGATGCGTCCACAGAGGCGCTCTAGCTGGCGATGCTCAGAAGCGGGAATGAGGGTTAGCGGGTTTGGGTGTGCTGGAGGGTGACAGTATCCCAAAATGCCACGGGAGAGGCAGTATTGGAACTCTTCTTCTTGAAACTGAAGCGCTCTTTGCTCTAGCTGCCAAAAAAGCTCTCGCAGTAATGTTCGACCTGCAGGTGCCACACATCCTGATTCACCTTTTATGTGGAGCCATTTCGACCAACCTAAGAATGACATTGCTGGGCTGCAGTGAAAAATAAATGTTAACGGAAAAGCATGTCACTGGAAGACACACAAAAGTTTTTTCATTAAATAATGTTCTATGGCTCTATTTACACTCTTAAAAATAAAGGTACTTAAAAGGTTTGTCACAGCAATGCCATAGAAGAACTATTTTGGGTTCAAATTCCCCGAGAACACACACATGATGTATACCTTGAATGCTCTAAGTTGCTTTGGATAAAAGCATCTGACAAATGCTTGGTCATGTTCATAAATAGGGTTTTGGTCGCAAAAAAATTAAGAGACCATTATAAAGACCATTCGCATTTTTTCTGAATGGACTACATTACATTTATTCATTTGGCAGTCGCTTTTATCCAAAGTAGGAGAGCATAAAACATTTTGTCAACACGCTAAACAGTACCGATAGTTTACAAGGCTATGTTACTATTTATAGGTGTTTAGGTAAAATGATTATTTTTGTTTTATTCCGTGAACTGCTAGCAACATTTCTACCAAATTTCAAACAAAAATATTGTTTCTATTTGCAGAAAATGAAAACTGGAGAAACAGGTCAAAATAACAGAAAAGATGCTCTATATTTTTTCAGACCTCAAATACTGCAAATAAAATAAAAGTTTATATTTACTTTAAAGTAATACAACAGTCATATTTGTACATGTATTTAGGAAAAGTTAAAAATGTTTTTTATGTGATAATTATAACAGTTTTCATGTGTCTTTTCACATTGCTGTTGGATGACTTTATGTCACTCCTGAGGTTTGATTTTGTTGAAATTCAACAGACACTAGACTGAAATGCCTGTAACCTTTTAATAAAGGAGCTGAAATAAATCTTCACAGAGACTAAGACAGAATTACAGCAATTGTACTATTTTACAAAGGGATGATATCTTCTGTTAGAGCCAAAGTCACTCTCTCTTTACAGTCATGTAAAAAATGAAATGTGACTGTAATAAAGAGCTTGATCCTTATTTGTAGACAGTCCTTCACACTGTATCACATCAAGTTTTGCTCATCTGAGTTACATCAGCAGAAATAGAACTCCTCTGTATTCAAGTAATGCTAGCAGCATCGGGAGGAAGTCTATGCATTATGCTGTGTTTTGTCCATCATGGGGAATATAACAGTGATAAATAGAGTGCTTAGAAAGCACTTTTGTTTAAAAAATTGCCTACAAGCTAAAAGTAAACTAGACTATATGAAGATCAAACATAAATTGCCTAAATGCATATTTTCATTTATTCGTCTATAGGAATAAACAGAAAGAAAGGAAAGGAGACATATAAAGATATAGTACAGATAAACATAAATAAAAAAATAATTGACGGAACTGTTTAGGTGGAATAGAAACATGATGGGACAAGCAGTAAGATGAAAGTGTAGAGCACAGAGAACAAGGATGCATGTTGAGTTTTTCCAACAGTGACAAAGAAGAATAACAGAGGAATATTTTTACCTTGGTGGTCTTAGAGCCCGAGGTCCATGATACATTGACTCCATTTCATACCACTAAAACTGCAACTGCATCAGGTTATTCACATAAAAGTAGGCAAATAAAGACTGAGAGATACAGACCGAGAAGATACAAAAAATGACAGAAAGACTTACAGATAAAAGCAAAGAAAAACTAATAAAGGCATCTGTATAAGACAAATGATAGATGAGCACCATCTAAAAGAAGACGAAATGATAAAAAGCTTGTGGCAGCGGCAAACAGAACTGGCGTGGTGTAGATGACAGCACCAGGCAAAGTTAGGAAGAAAAATGTGACTCTCAGCCCACAGCAAACTGGCTTGTGTCTCTTTGCTCTGATAACCCAACCCACTCTCCCTCATCTCCCACTCGAACATGCAGCACCAACACATGTGCACACTTACATTACATTATCAGCTCAGCTTAAGGAAAAATAACACACCAATGCTTACGGGTATCACAGTAAAAATGTTTCAACGTTTTATCTTACTGCATTTTCAAGCACTCTCATGCATTCAGTGATAAAATAATACACTTTACTTGATCATCACAAGATCACAAGTTATGATTAATATCAATACAAAATGATTTTATTTTTTTATTGAGTCTACTTATGCACTCTAAAAATACTGGGATGATCTTTGTTGGGTCAAAAAGCAACAAACCAAATGAAAATTTTTCACCCAAGCAGCTTGGATTATTTTAACCCAATGGTTAGGTTTGTCCCTAAATAATAAAAATAAATCAAGCAAACTGACCTACTTTTGATATGTGCATGTCCATATTTATGCAGATTCATAATGGTATAACACATTTCTGGGCATGGCGTCTCATTGGAGTTGGTGTCCATATGGGGACCTCTGAGAATACTGCAGGCTTTAGGGTCTTTAGAGACACATTATTACAGCCCAGCATCTGGTTCTAGTTCTGGGTCAGATCAGAGCAAAGCACCAGACTGTTGTCTTTACCACCTGCCCTGTGCACATGCCATAATAATCCAATCTAGATGGATGTCATTTTCATGTGACGTGCTACAGAGAATTTAAAGAATCAATGGCTTATTGCAGTACTGTTATTTATAATGACTTATGTGTATTATTGGAACAAGACCTCTCTGATATAAAGACAACATAAAGAACATACCACTCCGCCAGTGGGGTAAGAAACATATTTAAGGACAAAACAACATTATTTTATTATTATATATTATAGGGAATGTTTGTTGAGGTCATCCTTCATCACTACATGTGGGTGTGTGTCATTCTCAACCTTCCATTCTGCAAATATGCGTGATGTGACTATATGCATATGTGTGTGACAATCTCTTCCCCAAAGGCAAAATATAAAAGGGAGACCATGCTGACAAAAACAATCTGTTACTTCCAAAAGCACTTCGTGTCACATCCTTTTCGAGCTTTTCCTCCGTTGCAGACTCATAACGCAAGACATGACCTCATCGGATGTCCAATTATTTCCATCTATTGCGTCGTATCATATTTTTTATGAGATCATGACAGTGTTTCTCTACATTGGCTGAGTTGGGAAAAAACTTGATCGTTAATAATTTACTGTAAAAAAATGTTCTCCCTACCAAAAGAAGTCAAAAAACAAAATTCGTCTAAACATGCTTCTAACAAAGATGATCTTGTTGACTGGACTTAGATTCTGAAGTTTTGGGCCAAAACATGTCAAAAAGTTTGCAAAACGGTGTTATCTGAACAAACAATATTGCAAGAGTTTGAAAGTTCCCAGGATGCATTGCAGCATGTTCAATGTTTGTGTTTTTCTTTTCTTTAAAAGATTAGTGTTTTAGTTCTTTTTGGCTGAATTTATGTTTTAATGTTGTTGTTATACTGTTAGTTATCTGTTGTGTTTAGAGTTTTTTAATAAATGAAGTTTGTTGCCATTGAGGTTTGTGTGTTTCGGTGTTGAGGTGTAAGTGCATGACAGAGTGAAAACCATAGAAGCATTCAACACAAATTGTTTAAGCATGCAGTTATTTGATCAATGTTATGGTCTGTCTATATACAATTGTAATAATTGTATAAAATATTAATTGTTGCCTTGTGAGGTTTCAAACACAAAACTATTTCCAGATATTCATGTGGCACTATTGGAAAAATTCCCATCTTAATCTTTGAGCTGTGTATGTTTTATTCAGAGGGAGGAAGAAATCTACTGGAACTGGCACAGGACCTCTTACCACCACACTAAAAACAATTCCATACCCAGAGGAGATCCAGTCAGTCATCTGAAGTCGCCAAACAGGGCGATCACAGCAGCCCTGTCACACATAGCCACAGAGAAAGAGGCTAATTTTGACTGTCAGTCTGTGTTCTGAGGTGGGTGATGGCATTGCCACTGGCAGGGTGCCCGTGCTTGGACAGTGATGTTTTGGGACATGACTGGTGTGCATGTATTGCACGCACACTACCAGAGAGCAGCGTGCGTGATTACACAGGTTCTTTTTGGAAAAGGTGCGCTTATGTAATGTTTACGTTAAATGTATACATGACTTTGTAGAAACATGTACATCACAGTAGTCCCACAATGCCATAATGCTGTCTTCCGGTGATAATATTGTTAGAATGGGCAGTGGTCTTCTTCGGCACACAGAAGAGCCAGAGGTATATGTGTGTGTTTAAAAACACATGGAGTGAATCCATTAGGCTTGTGTGATTTATAGACCGCATGTCCTCAGGTGAACAGAGGACAATTGCATTAAGAGTTTGGGCTCAGAGATCTCTTTGTTGGCACTATGATGCTTTCAAACCAGTAACCTTGACATTTTGCATCATCAGCTTTCACCCAAGGCATTTCTCCTTCACAGGTTTTGTTGTCCTTTCTGTATAAAAGTCTTTAAACAAACAGTTGTTTTGCTCCAAATGGAAGTAAAACTAAGCATCTTACAGCAATATGTTTGCAGTCATTTTGTCTGCAAGGTTTGTTAAATGCTTCTTAAGTCTGTTTTCACCCTGTCATGAGGTGAGTTTAACAAGGAGATGCGGGGCAGTCATGACTGACCTCTGGCAGTTTGTGCTTTAGAGGGCACAGTTGACCTTTGCTCAGGTACAGCTGGGCTCCACACACACAGGCAAGTACCTCAAGGTCATCTGACCCAGAGTGACTGACTCTGTGTTGGTATGGTGAGAGAAATAGAAATTTAAAAAGATTTTTTATTTTTATTAAAGTTATTATTTTGAGAAATTATTTTTACAGCCCTTACATATAAGACAATATTTATATATCTAAATTAAGTAAAAATTAGAAAAATGTATTAAATCTAGCAGCCTAGGGCATCCCCTGACATTTTACTATTAGGCACTATGGGGCTAGTTGTCACAAATGTAAATGTTGTCATAAATGTGTTTACTGATTGTATTTTGCAAGACAAAAAAATGTAAGATATGTATCCTAAAGCTATGGCGATTGTCTTACGATATGGCATCTGTTTAATCCTATTGGTTAAGCAGCCAACATGTGACCTGTGTCAACATTTCTAATGTTTTAATGTTTTACTTATGTGACAGATCTGTTCAATATTCTTTCATTATACGCAAGTTTCAATTAAACATTAAATATTGTGTATTAAAGCACACTTTAAGGTGTCATCATTTATTTACCCTTATGTCTTTCTTCTGTAGAACATAAAAGAAGATATTTTGAGAAATGGTTTTGTACAATACAATAGAAGTCAATGGTGGCATTGTTGTTTGGTTACTAACATTTTTCTTTTTGTGTGTTCTGCAATAGAATGTTTGGAATGACATTAGGGTTTTAATTTTTGGGTGAACTGTCCCTTTAAACAAAAATCTTTTTTTGTAAATTAAAGTTTGTAAATCTTCAAACAATCTAAAATAAATTTAAATTGGAAACAAACCAACAAAAACCATCTATATATTCAAGTAAAACATGTGACAACCTGCTCCAGTCTTCCCTGTTTATGTTCATTGTATCATATGAATCATATAGGAGGTCATGGTTATGAATTGCACATGACAGGCTTATCAGTGCTGACGAAAATGAGTAATATTGTTTTGTTTTAATGTTTAAAAATTATTATTTTTGTAGTACAGTAAAGAGCTCAAAGCATACACTCTGAAAAAGGATGTGTTCATTCGAACACACTGTTTATTGGAGTGTATGATCTCCTTATTAAATGATGAATCTCTTTCCAAATCTCTATGGACCTTGAAATGTACAAGCAGACATACCATCCATCCATGCATGCTTTCTTATCACAACATTCACAATTGTTCTGTAATATTATAGTTTTGTGAGGTTCTGACTCTTATCAGATACACAGCAGAGCATTCATTTCCTGCTCCGGTGATCTGTTCGGATGTCACACCCACTGACAGCAAATTTCCTTTTTGTCCCTTTATACCACACCCTAACATAACAAGAACTTATTGTGCGACACTGTTAGTTCTCTGTATGCACCAGCAGAGGGAGAGGCGAGCTCACAGATACCACACGTGTCCCATTAGTGAGCTGAAAGCATCTTCACCATCCATCAACTGTTGTCCTCTAGAGTCAAACTGATGAAATGATACGGCATACGTTTAAATATACAAAAGACTTCTAAAACTCTACAGCAATATACATTTACATTTATTCATTTGGCATTCAAAATAAAGAACACAATGATTGATACTCTAAATGTCAAGAGAAGGCAAGGAAATTTTCACAAATTTCTTTTGGTAACTTTAAAATACAGTTCTGATAAAGTGGAAACTGTGTGTGCTACAGACAACTCCTGGGAGCGGAAACAGATCCCACTGTTTTCCAGGTCCGTCCCACCTGTTCCTGGAGAGGAAATGTGGCATTTGGACATGCCCAGGTACACTGGCACAATCCACAGTGCCCGCTGACAATGCCCGTTCATTTAGATCGGTGGGTGTCATCACCAATCCATTTGGTTAAATCATATAACTAAATGAATAAATGTAGCAAAGTCTTCAAGTTTGAGAACAGTAATTTCTTTATTTTGTTCTCATTTAAGGTTTTATATTTTGTTCTTTTTTCAAATCTGTTTAGTTTCTTTCTTTTGAATACAAGTGAAAGAACTAGCATTTCAGGTTGAATAAAAACGTAGTAATAAAAAAAATATATATATATTAAAATATAATTGACACATGGACCCCACTACATGTACAGGTAAACATACCTTTGCCTAAACTTCCATAAAGGCCTCAAGATAAATTAAAGTTACTTAAAATAAAAAACATTTAATAAGCAAAGAGGTCTGAAGAGACTAAAAATATTTATAAATAAAAATATATATTTCTTAGTGTTTGGCAAATTTTATAACAACAAATGTGAAATTGAAAAATGTATATGCTAAAGATTATGATCAAGGAATTCTTCAATTTAAATAAAACTCTGGAGTCGAGATACATTTAAGAACATTTATTTTCGCATTCTTTTTTTGAGTACATCTTAAGTGCAAATAGTTAAGAGTCAATAGCTAACAGAATGAGCAACACGTAACAATAATACAAAGATTGACAGACTCTACCTCACTGAAGCTTCCATCTCCTCACTCTCTTTTGTTTTGTATCATTTACGAAAAAATCAATGACATCACCTAAAAACATGAATGTGTAGCTCCTCTAATCAAATCAGTCCTACGAAGAAAGAAAATGCTACGAGCGAGCCGACCAATCTAATTCGAACATTGGCTAAATAGTTGCGTTTGTGCCCGACGTTACAATACATGAACCTCAGCAGATCCATGCGTCTAGCTGACAATGACGATTATATTAGTCATGTTTATAGTGATGGAAGAGGAAAAGCCCCATCAACGCCCAAGACACGTAAAGCTTTTTTCCAAAAAGAGGTCACGGGAGAGCAGTAAAGCTGGAGAGATCTTTCACACACTAGAGAGAAAAACATTTTTCAGCACAGCTGAGAAAGCACAAAAAATAAAAGGTGAAAAGAGAATTCATCAGCATTGAGACTCTTGACTTCATGCACTTGAGCAAATTGAGCAACACAAAAAAAATCACATCTAGTCTTTGCCCGGAGTTGAATGACATGTTTCAAGGTTACGATTCATCAGTTTGCCGTACTTCCCACAAGATCTCGGTTTGAGAGACAGCACGCTTTGCTTTTTTCTCATTTTTTCTATGGTTATAAGGTGAGGATGGGACTTCTCCTGCACAGCTTGGCCGTTGCTAGACGTCACAATGTGTACAAAGTAGAACTATGTTCCAGTGATGCTTATGTATGTGTATGTGTGTATTTGTGTGTACAAAGAGGAACCCTTGATCATTGTTCTGCTGTCCCTACTCAGCCTTTCGTTTGGCCCCAGGAATCTTCTCCTGGACCCTGTACAAAGTAAATTGTAACAAATTAGACACACACAGTATATATGCATTGAACATGTGACCCAGTCTGTGAAAAACTGTTATTTTGACCTTTACATAAAAGGTTGACATCTGTTAATTTAATTAAATATTGAAACCCTTGCACAATATTTATAAATCCCCAAATCACGAGTACTTACTTTGCCACCACAGAGTTGACATTGGTCCTTATTAGGTCCACATACTGATCAATTTGTGCCTACACAGAATGAGAGAAACAGAGAGAGGAATTGAAATAGTGAGAGCGTGTGAAAAACAAACGCATATGACACTGTAGTCTGGGTAACAAATGACATATGTATTCTTGGAAATAAAAGGTTTTCACTGACCTGGTATTTCTCATAGACCACAGGCATGGAGAACATAGAGAACACCACTAAAGCAAGAAGTAATGTGTGAATAAAATTGAAAGACGAATGCATAATCAAAAATTAAAATCAGTTTGTCATGAAAAAATTCCAAGTATGTGCTCACCCATAATAAGAAGAGTCAGTCCATTGAACAGAGCGCCCACGTAGGTCAGCAACCACATCAGCACTGCAAACTTAGGTAAAAAAAAGCCATCAGTTAGAACACTGATATGCACCATATATACAGTTATCAAATGATTTGTGATGGATTTTCTGCCTGTGTACTCCTGTGCAAACACGTTTCAAAAGGTCACCTTTAGTGAGTCCACCAAATCCTGAACCAGGAACAGTCTGCGTAGTTCTTTAAGCGTGCTGTTGATATAGTACTGGACGTTTTCTGCATACTTCTGCATCTGATCATGGGACAGTGACATCTCCACATCCAGATACGTTCTGCATTTGTGTTTTAGAAAACATTATTATTGTAACATAGTAATAACATAGTAATAACATAGTTATAACATTAAAATTTCGTAAATGAACACATATGCACGCACACAAACTGGGAGCTGTCTTACTTGAAGGGATGGCCTTCATCTGTCTTCTGCACGGCCTGCAGCACAGACTTGTAGACTCTGAAACTGATGGTTGCAGAGAGAGAAGCCAGGGCAAGATAGGCCACCACGCTGACTACGCTGAACTGAGTCAGGGAGAAAAGCAACAGCAGTAAACTGCCAAACACCAGCCCACTTTGCTTGAGGTCCCGCCAGTACAGCAACTCCATCGCTGGGTAGAAAGAAAGAGCGTAAGTTGTAGAAAAAGAAAATGAGGTGTGGTCAGTCGTGCACTCACAGGGATGGGGTTAAAGGTACACCACACATTTATATTTTCTTGATCAATTCTGTTGAATCCTTGAATCAGCATTCACTGCATGATGTCACCTACAATGGCCAACAACTGGTGAATCACTCTGCATCAGCGCTGAGTCAGACATTACACAATTCATAAAGATTACACAAACCCTCTCCAAAAACATGTCTGGGTTCAAGCAGAACACAGAAGCAATAGATGCTCCACGCAGTCCCCTGTGGCCTTTCTGCACACGTGCTCAGAAAATTTCAATTCAGAAACGCTCAATTCTGGCCAGATGACAGCATGGTGGCCATGGCAACAGACTGGAACCAGGTGCACAAATGTGGAACATTTTGGTGCCACAATACAAATGTTATATAATGAGGTCCATCATTAATCTGCCAAATGTGACAGTAGTGCCATCATTGTGTCTCGAGCATAATGTACAAATGGGAAGTAATGAATTTTTTAAAAATTTAATGGAGACCAATGACATGGAATGATTTAAAGATGTTTACATGAAACAAAACACGAAAAACTATAAAAAAATCAGCTCATTTGAAAACATTTTATGAAAACATAAAAAATAAAATAAAAAGATGGCATGCAGAGTAAGCTTTTTCTGTATCCTGGTTGTTGTCATGTCTTTTACTTTGAAATTTGTGTTATGTTAATGACGTCACTTCCTGTTGTAGTTTCTTCCATGTTCTTCTGTAGTCATTTAATGTGTCCAGATGTTCACTCTTGTGTTTGCTTATTATTAATAATTAAGTGCTATCTTTTCAATGTTTTCATGTTATGTTCTCTGTTCCAGTATGCTTTTTATGTGTCTGTTTTAGTTATTGTGAAGCACTTTGGACAACAGCTGTTATTAAATGTGCTATGTAAATAAGAAGAGAAAGAAATTACAAAATTATAAAAGTTGTGTCCCAAACGACATACTATACACTGCACAGCTATCTAGTGAATGAATTTAAGAATGGTAGTATAGTGCCAAATGTTCTAAACCGTATTATACTAACCAGAAGTATATGCGGTTTCCCAGGCGAGGGCAAATGGCATCAATCGCACAACACAATGTTGATAAGATCAATTTTTACATAGTTCATTTAATTTAATTTGCCCAGCACGACTTTAGTCACCATCAGATCGAAGCGGAATCACTCCACGGCAGAACTTTGCTCGAGAAGCGTCTGATAGCCCCGACTACCTTCGGCTACGTAAGCTAAACTGCAACCGTTAAGCGCGTGAAGTGTCCAGAGTTCAACACTTATTTTCAGATGAATGAGTGCATCATCCTTAAAGTGCACTTCTTTTTAGGGGATCTTTCAATGTGAACGCACTTTTTACACTATTTATACTACAAAATGGCATAGAATTGTGCATAAGTGCAGAATTTAGGATGCACTTGAACTCTTTCCCCAACATTGACGCAATTTCCCATCATTTATGACACAACGTCTCTGCACCATTGACAAGTTTTTTTTCTGGTTTCCATGTTTTAACTGTTATATAGTAGGGAGTATTTGATATATTTTATGTGAAAATGATCAAAAATACTGGCGCTGGCTCTCTCTCAACAGGTATTGTTCTGACTTTGTAAAAACTAGTAACATTGTATAAGCAGTTTATGTATTATTGTCTCCTCATGATAAATCGCATTATTGTTTCGGAATTTCTTTGTAAGTCGCTTTGGATAAAGTGTGCTAAATACCTAAATGTAAATGTAAAAAAGCTTTCAGGGAACATGCATTTTTCATGCTGTCTTCATGATTCTATTTTTCATTGAATATATTGCACTTTTATGTATTAAAACCTATATATCTGCATATCATTCTCGTGTATTTTGGAACAGTACCTTACTTTATATTACATTACATAATGGGCTAATAAATACGTGCCGTTTGGGTTTCGCTTAAACTGTTTATGACCTGTTAAAAGAATGCGTTTACATAACCACACTGGTTATTAAGCTTAATAGTGTACATTTGTGCATGTGAATCACATTCAGAATAATACATTGAACCAAACTCTACTGCAATCTGAATCGATTCAAACTACCTGCGTTCTCTACAGTTGCATAGTATCGACCCACTGTTGCATATGAATGAGTTGCACCACACCCATACCCAAGCTTGTCTCTCTGGTCTTTGTTTTCTGCTTTATTTTGAATGATGCAAGGTAGAGGTTTAACACCAGAGATTAGAAATTAAATGATTAATTATTAAACAGATTACATTATAATCTGATAATAGGCCACACACAGCTGCGGATTGCTTTCGTCACAGGCATGCATCGGAGCTATACATGTGGAGTCCTGTGATAATGTCCTCGGACGGGGGTCCGTCACACTCTTGAGGAAGCTAAAAACTAGAGCGCTATTTTGGGCCGTGCTAAACTGGATGCTAATAAAGGCTGGATCAGGAAAAGCACCATAGACACCCACAATAGCATCATCTCCGCTCGCACACACTCGCTGATTCTTTGTGTGTGGTATGAAGGTGTGGTTAACATCCCATTATGCAAACCAGTTTATGCATAATTCATAAGCACTATACTGTATATAATAAGCTCATATAGTCAATGATCAATATTAATACACCTTAACATGCACATGCTTTCATTAAACAAAACACTCTAAAATGACGTTTTAATTTACATTTAAGCGCAAATCAACACACAAACACACAATGTCATCTGCTTCCAGTCGTTCTTGCACTGACACACGCTTGTTTACGGGGTCATTATGGCGAGCTTCGAATAAAATGTGTCGCCGTAAAGTTGACAGTTGAGCTGTGAGCTGAAGGGAGCACGGTCGCCACGGAAACTGGAGAGATGGGTGCAGCGGAGTGAGCAGTGATGCAGTTGCCATAGTGATGGAGATTGCCCCCTCCCTTATCCGCCGCCCTCCCTTTCATAGCGCGCTGCTTGCTGGAGTAATAAGGTGCCAATGAAATGATGGGGGATGGGGAATGGGAGCTAACACTGGTATGACAGAAGCATAAAGCAAAGACCCTCTAATGCTGACAGTGCCGTGCCCCTCATTCACATAAGACCTTCGCTTTATACCGATGTGAGGAATAGACAACAGCAAACAATAATCCTGTCCTTGGGGCAAGATTGCTAAATATAGCTCTCGCTATGCAACTGGCAACATGGATACTGGAAACGGTTTGCTCGTACACGCTTAAATGTAAATTAAAACGTCATTTTAGAGTGTTTTGTTTAATGAAAGCATCTGCATGTTAAGGTGTACCAAATAAAGCGTGCAAACAGAAACACACATTTTTATGAATCTGTGAACATTAAACCCTATTATAGAGTTTGCGATGTAAATAGACAGTGATGTGTAGGATCCAAACAAACCCACATGGTCTAACAAATCATCGAAGTATGACTACACAACAGGAAATGTTGTATACAGTACAGACATGAAAAACTTGGTTTATGGTTTATGTAAGCATATAAATCCAACAACCAAACCTAAATAAAACCTGAATAGATCTGTTGTAGATGCTCTTAAAACAAAGACATCATTTCAGTCAGTCTATGACTAACGTTACACACGGCTAGTAGGGATGACAACAACTTTGGCGTGAGACAAGGCGACTCCACAGATACCAAACCGAGTTTCTCAGCTGGCAATAATAAAAGCCCTTTCAATGCAATGTCACATGCTGTGACATCACAGACAAAAGTGTGACAAAAAGAGTAGCCTCCAGATATAACATAAAAATAACCATTCACTCAGCGGGGTAATACAGCGATCAACTGAAACATGTTACAGTATGGATGCCACAAGAAGACGTGCATAGAGAGAGAGAGAGAGAGAGAGAGAGAGAGAGAGAGAGAGAGAGAGAGAGAGAGAGAGAGAGAGAGAGAGAGAGAGAGAGAGAGAGACGTGACAAGTCAGCAGAAATTAATGGCTGTGTTTAATCACTCCTCTGGTTCAGCGTAGGGCCTTATATTGGCCTGCATAAGTCTGGGTCAAACACATATGCTCTCACTATCATACTATAGGATGGATATCTGAGTTATAAAGTGAGCTATCAAGGCAAATTAAATTTATTTGTGTAATTTATGATTCTTTATCATGGCTAGCATGACTGTACCCGACTGTAAAGCTATAATGTGAGCCAACACATACAATATCAGACCTTACAGGACATGTAATTTTTTGTATTTTATGTTGTGTCAGGTTTATTGAAGGTTTTTTTAATCAATTTATGTGCTTTTTTATATGCAAGATATGTGCTTTTGTCACTTTGTTATTTGAAGAGTTCATTTGCAAAAACAGAAAAATCATGTATTTTTATTGTGTTATCATGGTTTTATTGTGTTGCTTAAAATGTATTTGTATTTGAGTTGTTATTACTGCAGTTATCTGTTTTTGCAAATGAATTTTTTGTTTGTATGTTATACATGTTTATTGTATTTTTTATTAATTCATTAATAATTTTGACATTTGATTAATTATTTATATTTATTTTCAGTTAAGCATAATGTATTATTTCTTTCTCATTTATTATAACTTATTTCAGTTTATAGAGCACCATTTCTAATATTCTTTTCATTTTCAAGTTTTTGAATAATATGCAGGCCAATATTTTGTGGAACTGAAGTGTTTAATACCTTTAGTTTTAGTAAACTATAATATACTGTATATCTTGATATGACAACATTTTTGGTATGGATATTCTCACCACAGTGACCATTACAAATGACTACAACTACAATAAACACTGTTATTATAATTCAACGTAAAAGTGTATGAAAACTCAAAACAGTGTCTTTAAAATTACCTACTTATAACAGTGTCATCGTATAGTGACACCTACTGTAGCACAATTGCAAGTGGCTACTAAATAGGATGTTCTGCATCATTCTTCTAAAATGTGATCTGTGCTAAACCTTGCTAACAAATCTCATGTCCTCTGGTGAATAGAAGAATTGGCAGAGTTCATTTTGACCTGTTACCAAATGAGCATCAAGACAGTAACAGTGCCAACACGGCAACAGTTTTGACCAAACTGCATAATTGACACAAGACTCTGAGGAGAAACAGAAACTGCTGATGTAAGAAAAGCCAGCACCTTTGCTGCAGTTTGACTTCATAGCACATTGAAAATCAATGCATAGAGGACACATGGTATTAGCAACAGGCTTGCGTTTAGACAGAAATGACAATAATCGTGTGCGCACGCAAGGTGTATATTTAAGAAAGATCTTCATGTCTGTTTTAATTTATTTAATGGCTTGCTGTTGTAGTGCCAACAGAGCACTTTACCCGAAATCGCAAACACAGGTTTTCTCTCCATTCGGCACTAAATTCAAGATCCTACATCCTGAGCCAGATGTAGGGCCGAAATGTTCAATCAGGTGTGCATTAAAGGGATATTTCAGAGGCAAACTTAAATAAATTACACCTTGTTTTCCTCACCCTTAAGGCATCCTAGGTGTACATGACTTTCTTCTTTCAGATGAATACAGTCAGAGTTATAATACTGTTTATCCTAAAGAGAAATATTCATATTGACAATGTTATTAAAATAATATATAACGTCAGTTATCCCTCAGCTGCGCATGTTGTTCCGGCAAATGACGCAGGCGTGTCGGAAGTTCCGGTGACGAATGCAGCATTTTCCGATTTGTTTTGCTTATTCCAGTCATTTGCCGGAACAACACGCGCAGCCGAGGGGGGAATAATGGTATTATAATTCTATAATGGTTTAAAACTCTGACTGTATTCGTCTGAAAGAACAAAGTCATTTACACCTAGGATGCCTAGAGGGTGAGCAAAACATGGTGTCATTTTAGTTCGCCTCTGAAATATCCCTTTAAATAAAAAACAATGAAAATAAAATCTTTAAACACAACTGCTGACAGAATTACTGTAACTATATAACTGACACTTATCAGTCAGTCGGAGCAGATGCTGCATACAAACCAGAAACTAAAGTAGATCATTAGTCCCACTTCTTACTCACTGATCAAACACATCTGAATTGACCTATATAGTCTTAAAAAAGAAAAGAATAGAACAAAATCAAATGCATTTTTTAGAGACACACACACAAAAAGCCAAGAGACATTCTACTAATAGACCTATTTGTGTTTATTTGCCCCTGAGGTGACAAATGTTCAGCATGCTCACATATAAATAGCCAGTACCAGAAACCTTTTCTCTGAAAATGTTCTAGTTTTTCCTTCTCCTGCAAGAGTTCCTCTAACCTGACGCTCTAGATATTGGGGTTATAATCTAGTTTTATTTCAATAGCTTTTGAGCTTTATAATGTTATAGTACAACAAATAAATGCTTGCTATTGATAACTCAATACATATTTTACACACAAATGTACATCCGATTTTTAAAAGACAAAGTGATTTCCAGGAAGATGAAAAAAATGGGAGGCAGATGTCAACAATTAGGGATGCATTTTAGATGGGTTCAACAGCCACACCCTTCTACACCTCTCTCTCTCTCTCTCTCTCTCTCTCTCTCTCTCTCTCCCTTTCTTCTTTTTGTTTTCTGTAAAGGCCTACAGTATAACAAAACATCCACAATCCACAAAATTCAAAGAAAGAGCTGGAACATTTGATAGATCATTATATGGATCTACCGCCATCCAAATGAACAACTGGCCTAAAAAATAGGTACTCATGCATATCATTACCTAACCATTTTATTCCAACACCCCCACAGTCTGCGAATTCAGGATGGATCCCCCCAATATAAACAGGAGGGGGAGAGACGAAGGGCGTGCCCTGCTGTCTAAACCCCCATGCAGTCGGCTGCTCGTTGGCCAACGATGGCGGCCGCATCGATAAAAAAAAACATGTATGTGTCCATGCATCTTCCATCTCACATTCACCTGCTTCAAGCATTCCCCACCCGCTAAACCCGCAAAGAAATGAACCCCACTACATTCCTTTCACCATCATTCCATCCCTCTCAAACCAGAACGTGCATCTCCATCAACCCAATCTTGCATTCTCTATACCCCCCATATCCATCCATCCCTCTCTCCGCACACACTCACAGTACCCTGGCACTTCCAGCTGCTCCAGAAACCTTCCATCTTTGTCGAGTCTGCGGCTGCCATGGTGCTGGCCTGCATGCTAGGCTGGGTGAGGGGAAAGACTGTGAATCGTTTTCTGCTAACTCTACTGCCTCTCTGCTGCTGGCTCCGTCTCTATCGGTACCCTCTCTCTCTTTCTCTCTCGCTCACCGGTTCACACCAGTGCATGAATGACCCATAGGAGGAGGAGACAGTGAGTGGAGAGGAGGGGAGGCAGGGATGGAGGAGACGAGGACTGAGATACATAATGATGCTGCTGCCCACTGGTGGAGGAATGGAGAGGGCAGATAATAATAATTATTATTATTTGGAATAAGTTAAGAATAAAATATTACATATATTGGTTGACAATTCCCTTTCTGAAAAAGATTCTGCATAAAACCACTAAAAAGAAAGAATTTATACAATTATTTTCTCATCTTTCACCTTGTAAATAGGTCTAATCCTGACTAATCCTTTCAAGGAGGTTTAAATCTGGCATTTTTTGCTCAACATATTTTGCTCATTTTGAGAATTGGCTAATGGCTTTTTCATCATTTGCTATATAAATTTCACGCTAGACTGCTATAACATTGTGTGTGTGTGTGTGTGTGTGTGTGTGTGTGTGCGCGCGTGTAAAGGAGGACATCAAGAGGTATAGAGAATGACTCAGCTTTCTCAGTTAAAAGAAACAGGGAGTTCTTGCAGGGAAGTGTCAGTTCTGTGTTTCTATTGATTCCAGTCATCTTGTAGATAATCTAAAATAATAAACCTAAAATCAATTCTATACTATTAATGCCTGGTTCACAATATATAAATAAAGTCAAAAGTGAATATCATTATATTGTCAATATTCTCGTGCATTTATAGGAGCACAACTGCATGAATGTTTGGAAGAGAAAGCAATAGGTTTTTTTATTTTCATCAGAATGTCACCTTGATAATGCATTTAGCAAAATGTATGTCTAGCACCCTTTCTACACCACATGTGGAAAGCGCAATGCAATGCGACAAAAAACATTTTGTGACATCACATCCAGCAGAATTTCTTTTTATAATGGGTTCAGTGTTTTGTTGCGTGGCATTGCGCCGCTCACGTGCAGTGTAGACGATCAAATAAATCCTCTTTGTGTCTATTTGTCTACATGTGGCTTTGGTTAAAAAAATAATTTAAAAATGTCTAATGTATATTTTTCTGATAGTCCTTGGGTGCATTTAAACCACCTAAAGATTAAGGAGGATCTATTGACAGAAATGCAATATAATATATATAACTATGTCTTCAGATGTGTATAAAGACTCCATTTCATACAATATTTCATACACTGGACCATTACATTTCAAAAGTAAAACAAGGATCTGCCACACAGGCTCATGTAACAATATTAAAATATGTTTTTGGAAGTCCCCATCATACTGTATTTACCCTTTCTTGATGACGGTAGGCATTCCTTTTTACGGTAGGCATTTGCTCACTTATATTACCCATGAGTCTTTGCGTCCTTTAAAATCTCAGGCCATTGAGTCAGTGATACATAAATGCCTAATCATGGTTTCTGATTCTAGTGTGGTGATGAAACAGATGGCAATGAAACACTTCAGTGCACACTGTGCCACCAACATGATCCCATATAATACTGTAGATAACTGTAGCTACAGCCGAAAGGAATGAAAACATAAAGGTCCAAATGAAATTCTTGAACGATGACTTCAGCACAATTTGAAGGACCTCTGTTTTCTAAGAAAGTCTAAGCATCGCAGTGCCGTCAAAATATAACCCTGTAGTTCCTGTCTGACTCAAATACAGAGGGATTTGGTGAGGAAGGCCAGTGACAAGAATGCATGCAAATACGATTAGCAATGGAAATCCCACATGTAAACCATCATACACCTATTAACTTTATGAACTGTCTGTGGAAGAAGACAGCAAAGCAAAATTAAACCTCAGGTGAAATGTGGGCCATGCTGGTAGATTTAACTGAATCAAATCACTTATAGTGCCAGCAATGATAACATTTATTTTCTTGCTAGACGTTCCCATTCTGTAATAAGATTAATATTTATTGCTGCATGACAACATCTTTTTAGCAATTGCCTGTAGTAGTAAATTTTACCCACATTTTGCTTCCTAGCAAGATTTAAGATTCCAGACCTCTTCAACATGCATTGATATGATCTACATTACATTGGACAAGGACTACACTACAGTATATCAACTTCACAAATGGTAAACGCTATTGCATTAGTCTTCCGATAGAGGGCTTTATTTACCATTTACCATCCTCATGCTGACACACCAGCCATCACACTTCTAGAGGCTTCGATGAGACACTGAGCTCAAGAGAGGAGGGGGTGCATCAGACGCAGACACACAATGGCAGAGCTCCACAAATACAGACCCAATGGCAGTTAACTACAGGAAAAGCATAGCTGGGGTGTTTATAGTGCAAAAAGAAAAGTACGATAATTCACTATTAAACATTCATTCATATTGTCGCAGAGTGATCGAAATGCGATATAACATAAAATTGATTATGTTATAGTTACTATAAATTACAGTAGTCTGCCAAAGGAGAGGACTTAGAGCAATATGCCCAACTCTATACAAAAAGACAGAGCATCGCATTTTATTATCCTACCACTCTATAAACTATATGGCTATGTGGCTATAGAAACACAAGATGGCAGCACTCAATAGCCACACAGGGGAAATGGAGCAGAAACTGACCGAAACCATATGAAGATGTCAGCTCTTTAAAGGAGAGCCCAACCCACAGCTAATGCATTAATAAAAGATAATAATTGCTTTGTGTGCAGTGCAAACATCACATACATACACAAACAAATGTAGTTCTAATCAACTATTAAACACACTAGTCACAAATCATTTAACTGTTTGGCTAACTACAATAAAATACGGCATTTGAAGAACATGATAAGATAATAATATTAACAAATAGAAATGATCATGTGTTCCACTGTCAACCAATCAGATTCTAACAGCAGGCAGCGCCATACTTTCTACTGTGAAGAGAGAACCTTGTGGTATAGGTCACCCAAAAACAAAATTGTCATTATTTCCTTCCCCTGATGTCATGTGAAACCTGTATGATATTCTTTCTTCTGCAGAACACAAAATAATATTTAGAACAACAATTCTTTAATTCAATAATTCTTTGTGAATTATATATGATTGGAAATAGGGAGGGTTATTTGGAAGGATTTTACTGTACATGGTCACTTAGGCATGCTTACAACGTGTTGCATTCTTGCACTTTGCAAGTATTTCAGTATGTTAACATTCTGTATCTCCAGATACAAATGTGATAGATAAATAAATAAATGTGATACGTGTGTTTGTTTCATGTGTTATGGTAAAACATACTATACTATATGACATACTATATTATAAAATCATAATGCATATAATGAGTGTTAAAAATTAAACCTTTAGACACAACTAATGCTTTTCTAGTTTTTACGTGTGAACATATAGCAAGAGGTCCACATAAATACAGCCAGATTTGACATATTTATAGTTACAGTTTCCCTCATTCTCCACTGGGATGGTTTCCCATCACTAAAAGGTAAAGATCAATAAAAATGCTTTTCACAAATCTGTAGATTTACTGCACGGATGCAGGTCAGCCAGTCAGCCATTTATTTCCACTGAAGTCTGCTATAAGTGCTGATGACATAAACAACAGATGCAGATTGCATTCAGGTGTGAAATAAAAACAGAGCTGCAGGCCTAGCATGCATGAGATCGTGAGAGAAATTAAATTTCTCCCTATTTCCAAAAAATATCAGTGTAACATTTATGCAGTTTTCTGATAAATGTTGCATATTGCTCATAATATAAAGGGCTTCTATGTGCATAATCTTGGTCTGGAGGTTTGGGAGAGATCTGAAACATCATAAAAGTTGAGCTGCAAATGGGCTCTGTGTGTGTGTGTGTGTGTGTGTGTGTGTGTGTGTGTGTGTGTGTGTGTGTGTGTTTTCAAGCAGAACTCATGTGTCCTCATCTAAATACATTCTCATAATTCTTAATCTTTTTGTAACCCCATGTGAGTATAAAATCAATGCGCCAGAACAGAACAGTGACATTTGAGACAACCCCCAAAGTTATCACATTAAATTATCCTGCCTTTATATAATTAGGAGAATATTGAATGTCAACACATGATATGAGCTGGCCTGTGCATGCCTGGTTTTGTAACTGATAGGCAGATTCTCAAGGGCCTTTGAAATGTGTTTTTCCTGTTATTAAAGCCAAAGGGAGTTTCCAAACTGGGAGAAGCCATTAAGCATGACTCAGTTTTTAATTTTAAGAAAAGAATAGTAAAACTAAAAGTTTACTAAGCCTTAAAACTTGTGCTTAAACCACCCCTGCCATGCAACTAACAAATAATGCTTTCATGTTTTATTTAAGGACTAGTTAAGAATCCTGGTAGGGACAACAAGTTTCCAAAAACACATTTACCTTTCTCCCTGGTTAGACCCTGGAAGATGACGGGAGGTGCTGTCTGTCTTTCAGAGCCCCTGCGGCCTTGACTGGATCGTCTCCTCTCTCCTCTGGGCACCTCTCCAACAGGATGCTCCACCTTCAGTTCTGGCAGGCCCAGACTGGAGACGGGGGTCGTGCTGATCTTGAGCTTCTCCTCGGTAGTGGGTGTCTTTTCTTTAGGAGCACCGGTTGGAGTCGGAGCAGTCGGAGAAGGCGTGGAAGTCACATGCTCTGCTGTGGTTGAAGGAGGGGTTGTGGGTTTTTTGACCGGCTGTGAGTTCTCCTTGAGGCTCAATCTCTTGGGACTTTCCTCTCCACAGGACTCCAGAGCCAGTTCACTGTCCAGCTCTGCCTCACGCTCCTCCCTTAAGATGCTGTACTGCGTAACAGGACCAGAGGCAGAAGCAGGAGCCGACACAGGAGCAGAAGATGGGATGGAAGGTACCGTGGATGCCGGAGTGATGTTTGGTTTCTTATTGAAGCTCATGTAGTCAGAGGTAGGAGCTTGTGGAACAGGCTTCTCAGACAGTAGCTCAATCTCAGAGTCACCGGATTCTGCACCGCTTCCCTCGACGTCCACGGAGGGAGGGGAGAAGGTGGGGGAGCTGGAGGGTTTTGAGGGGGAGATCTTCACCTCTGTTGGAGATCTGTCCTGCTCGAAGGCTTGTTGAGATGGTGAGCTGGGTGATGCTTGAGTTTTGTCTTGGGTAGAGCTCATTATTTTGTTTTCAATAGACTGGATGTTTGGATCTGATGGAGAGTCGGATTCTTCTATAAAAACAGAGAGAAGAGGGAGAGAGAATTGTAAGAGGTAAGGTGTAAAGTACATAAGAGTGAATAGGAACCTCTAGTGGATCCATTAAACTGAAGTGCTTTTGTGTGGTTGATGCCTACCTGTGAGAGGCGGTGTAGATGACTCAGGACTGTCGTCTTCTGCTTCCGAGAGAGTGACAGTGGGCACACCTTCAAGTC
This sequence comes from Oreonectes daqikongensis, assembly GCA_026939265.1. Lineage (NCBI taxonomy): Eukaryota > Metazoa > Chordata > Actinopteri > Cypriniformes > Nemacheilidae > Oreonectes > Oreonectes daqikongensis. The sequence continues at coordinate 3,500,025 of JAOTQM010000351.1, read as the reverse complement.
CCAGACTCAGGATACTCTCCTTCTCTGAAACTGTGACTGTGGGGCTATGCTGGACTGTGGTGGGCGATACAGATGTAGGAGTTTCACACAGGGTGATTTTTACCGGGCTGGCACCGCTACCGGTACCCGGAGAGCGGTACGGCTGATAGTCGGACAGTTCTTCATCAGAAGGCTCCTCCACATATGGAAACGTCTGAGAGTCAGAAACCGCAGCAGATCCGAGCTCTTCCACATCCACTTCTACAGGTGATGGGCTCTTCTCTAATATTGTATACTGGGTGGGCCCTGAGAGACTACTCATCCTCCAGTCCTCCAGGGGGCGCTGTGAGCTAAAGTAGTCCTCTTCACCGGTGATGTCCATGTAATTGTAAGACGAGTCAAAAGCTTTTTCAGATTCACGTATCTTGTGGGAGCCGTCACTCAAGTCTCCGGTGGACGTTATTTCGATGCCGGAGTCTGAGGTCAACAGAAGGGATTGGGACCCAGAGATGAAGTCATCAGTATGTTCTGTTTGTTTTTCCTCAGCGCTGCCCAGGTTACCAGAAAAGTAGGAGGTGTCTTCGTGTGAGGCATAACTTTGATTGGACAAGAGGGAGGTGTATAGGTCATGGTTATCCGTGGACATCTTTTGGGCGTTTGAATCAAATTTATCTGCATGAGACGACAGGAGAGGGGAACATTAGTAAGATTTGTAATATTATTATTTAATATTATTTTAACATTACGAACTAATCTATAAATTGAATATGCATTATTTTGTGCATTTGTGCAATTATGTTGGAAAGACTCAATTTGCTCAAAAGTGTACTTTTGGTAATGACTTTATACAATATTGTTCAGTTTTCAGACACATATTATGTGTATTTGTGTTTAGGTTTCCACTGTGCTCAAGTGCCCTCCAAAGTGATTCAGAGGAGTGTGACAGTGACAGTTCTCAACAGCAGTCAATGACAGCGCAGTTGTGGCCTAATGTGAGGGCAGTTGTGGCCTTATGGTTAGAGAGTCGGACTTGTAACCAGATAGTTGCCAGTTTGATTCTCAGTACTGGCAGGTAACAACTGACGTGCCCTTGAGCAAGGCACCTTACCCCTGTTTGCTCCCCGGGTGCTGCAGTGATAGCTGCCCACTGCTCCCGGTGTATGTGTGTTCACGACTTGAAGTGTGTGTGTTCACTATTCACTGGATGGGTAAATGCAGAGGTCACATTTTGGGTATGGGTCACCATATCTAACAAATAAGTCACTTTCACAATCCTGATCTTTACTTGTCTCTTAGTCCTTCCCATAACATTGGCTTCTCACTCCTCACTTTCTATCTATTATTATGCCTATATTTGTCAGATGCCAATTTTCCAGCGATGTGTTTATCTGCAGGTCGACTGTGGTGGTGTCACATCAGAGTGGGAGAAGCTTAAACACACACACACACACACACACACACACACACACACACACACACACACACACACACACACACACAGAGTCACTGTTATTGAGTCAGATGAGCAGATTTGTCGTGACACGTCAGTGCATTTTTGTGCCTAAGTCTACAAAATAAAACGCATTATATAGCAAAATCTGGAGGATCTACAATATGTTTAGTGTTAAAAAACAGATTAAAAATAAAAGCATATAAACAAATATTTGTTTACATGGTAGGTGCCATAATTTTTAATGCTCTTCCTCAAACCCTCTGTTTCAGCTCCTTTTTCTTTAAGGGGGCTTTTCACATTTCGCGTCATTTGTGCACGTATATTCAATATTTTAAATGTAGATGTACAGCAACGGCTCTCAAATAGGGAACGACGTGGTCGTGACGCGCACGCGGTGCGGCACGTTTCTTTTTTCTAGCTGCATCGAGATGAAAATATTTTTACTTTTCAAAATGCCGCACATGTGACAAGAACCAGCCAATCAGCTTCACATTTTGTGGACCAATATAGACAAGCTCAGTGAAGATGGAGACACAGAGATATTGCATGCTATTTTTAGTGCATATAATCCATAAATCCTCTGTATCTCCTCGTCTTACAGCAAATGTGGCACATGGTTGCTTAGCAACGACAGACGCCAGGAAAATGCAAACTCACCGCACTTGGAAAAAAAAAGGAAAAAGCAGTGCGAGTCGGGATTTCCGCACGGTTTTAGACGTGAAATCGCCCCTAAAGCCACCCAAAACTCCAAATATGCTCTTATTGGTCAATGCCCTCCATGTCTTCACTCCAGCTATTTTTTTTAAAAAGAGAAAAAGAGTAACTCCACTTGCCATGAACTTTGCACTTTGTAACACGGCAGATTGTTTACATGATATACAGTTATATTACAAAATACAGAAGAGAACAAAAAATACAAAGAACACCAAAAATAACAACAAGTGGTCTTTAACAATAATAACCTTGTAGACTGTGGATAATAACATGATTTATGTAAATCACTTTGCTAACCTGACCCCACTCCATCAGAAAGCCTGTTCCTCCATGCTGCCCTATATTCACTGGGCAAACCTGCTCCACTGAGACTCTATTTTTAACCATCAGTAGCTAAGAAATGTGTGGATTTATAGAAAAAGTGCAGAGAATGAAAAGCCAATATGATATCATGCATGGACGGACCACTCCCATAACATTACATCTCATTCATTCTACGAATACCAAACGAAAATCACCTTGTTTCCTTACCGAGCTATTGCCAAAAAACACACCAACTGATACTGTGACTATGGTAAAGTAGATTTTCTGTGAACAGGATCATATCATCAGCTTTGTATTAGGAATGTCACAGAAGTGTCAGCATGATCCTGCATGTGTATCAGTATTCATTCTCACACCACACAATCTACAGCCCACACATCACCTTAACAAAACCAGTGTGCAAGCCATGAGTCATCCTCTCAAAAAAAGTACCGAGCTTCGTTTTCTATGGTCCTTCATGTCATAAATGTGCTGCTCCTGCACTAAAAACAACTTGAATTTTGAAAAATAAACATCGTGTAATGATATTTAATGCAAAATCTTCTCCAGGGCACTGTTACTGTAGGGATGATATAATACCACTCCGGGACTGGGAGACTGCCAAGCTTTTCAACCTTATAAAACCTTGTTTAAGGGATGTCCTTGAGCGTATTCACCAATAGCCTGATGTGAACAAAAACCTTGTCTACAGAAAATAAACAAAGTCATGTAATAGCATATAGCACCCTGGAGATTGAATAGTATGTTGACAATCTGGTAATATTTTGTTATGCATGCAGTATACTCATGTATGTGTACGTGTGCTAGGGCCCTTGCTCTATTGTTGGCACCTGTACTGAAATCAAAAGTAAAAATATTGTGGCAAATAAAGGATAACATTTTGCACATACTTTTCTAAGAAAAGAAAGGAAACTAATAACAGAATATAATGTAACAAGTCAAAGAATACTTGGACTATTGATTATTGTGGCATATGATATCTATGAAGACATAATGTCTTGTTTTAAGGGACGCATGGGGAAAGCTCAAGTTTATAATGGTAAAAAATGGCTAATGCTAATTTAGCCACTGTAAACATCCTAGCCACTAAATGACTCCATTTACATCACACTATGGGCGAAAACACTCTTTATAATGAAAGCCACCAAAGACATAATAAACTAACAAATGGTACCCATCTTGCTTTCAACTCACACACGATTATGTTGACGCTTCGACATATAAAGAACAAGTGTATAATCTAATCTTGGCCAAGAAACTAATTTCTTGTTTCCTGATCCCATTGGCTTTATAAAGATCAGTGCATTGTGGGTCTGTGTTATTTTCTACTCAGTGTCAAGACTGTCTTCACAGGAAAACACTTGATGCTGCCTTACAGACTTTAGAGGGACTCAGAGGGAAAGTGTGACAGAAGATGGAGAGATAAATAGAGCTTTAAGGCAACAAGATCATGGCTTACTTCATATTCGCTTCTGAGAAAATAAGCCTGTAAGATGGCCTTATTTTAGACGTTCAATAACTTTATTTTGCAGTATAGGCAGAATTCTGTACATTATACAGAACTAAATGCGCTTATGCGTGTGTATTACATTACATACATTACAGTTTCCTTAATGAGTCTCTGAGGAACTAAAGACTCTCTAAGACTCTCTAAAGACATTAAAAACAACTGTATATCAAACACAATTTAAAAGCTTTCTGATAGCCGAACGTGTATATAAAAGCACATGATAGAAAAGCACTCTGAGGAGTCTGTCCAATACATAACCTAAATATACCATTCGATCTAAAGGTCTGAAAAGTTTAGTGAAAATGGTTTTAAACTGCACACCAAATGTTTCATTAAAATATTATAGCTATTCGAGAATAAAGATAACATGAATAACTTAACACAAGCTGCCTTGGACCTTATAATCTACATGCCAGTCTGAATGTTGAGAAGATCTTGCGTGCTAATGTAAAGAGGAACATCTAACCTTAGTTATATATATGAAAGTGATTTCGAATTTGAACTATTTAACTGTATTTCAAATTAACTTTTATTTTTTGTGTGTTTCTTGTAGGTTTAAATGAAAAAGACTATTGAACCCAACTGTATGATTATGAATCGCGTACATTTGCTTTGTCATACTTGGTTTTAAACAAAGACTTCTGTCCACTAAATTATTCATGCTCAAATGGATGGTTTTATTCCGATGAATCAGTGAAATCATTACAAACACACCCATTTGACTCACACAATATTACTTCTATTGCTCAAAATAGTTGTTTACTAGTGTTAAAACAAAGCTTGGTAGCAAGATAGCTCTAACCCATAATGGCCTCGTCAAATACTCTCATCTATTCATCCACCCATCCAAATCCACTTATCCTCTGGATCACAGAAAAGCAAACTCATCTTAGTTCATTTTAAAATCAATGTTAAACAAACATCAACAGGCCTAGCCTCTGTGGTTTAGTAAGCAGTGGTGCAGGGTTATACAGTAGCAGCCTTAAGCTGTCATTCAGCTAATGAGACAGATTAGATCTGATGAGAGGATTTTACTTCAGGACTCGGATTTTCATCTACTTGCCAAAGTCAATCTGCTTTAGACCATCTACGACTCGAGCAATGCTTGTTTAGCAGGTGATGTGTTTTTGGCCAGTTTTTTCTGAAGATATAAAGTATGCATGTACATAATGATCTTCCAAAAATGATTCGCATTGCATAAATATTTGATGTAGAACAAACATAAAACAAAAGAACATTAGACTTATTACGGCCTTAGAGTTTTTGCAGAGATTTATAACAGTGGGATAATCTGTGGGGATTCTTGTGATAACAGCAGGATAACATCCTGTCACATCTGAAACCTGAAATCTGCATCCATATAGCTGTGGGGGTCTCAGCATAAAGGCTACATCTAATTACTAAACATCTGATGGTTAACTCGTGGTGAAAGTGCATTCGCAAATATTGTGTATGCTTCAAAGCTGAGTCACTACAGTTATTGCAATGATATATGCTGCTCAACTATGATATCATTTTACATTTGTCACTGTGCAATGGCCCTCATTTGATTAGACTGAACTAATAAATTAAGAATTATTTTACTGTATATACTGTAATATGGTACTACAAATCAATGTATACTTAGTGTTACTGTATACAATCACTGTGATCATTTATATAGTTTTCTTTTTTTTAGAGATAGCAATAGTGATAAGAGTACCAGTGGTATATGTAAATGAAAAATGATGATTTTTTGTGATATTATCAGGATAATTATTGTAGTAACAGTAGTTGTTATGTTTTTAAATTTGCTATATTACTTCCCCAAATCATCTCCACATTAGCTCAGTGTTTTTATAGCATAAAATTAAGTTACTTGTGAGTGTTACCCAACAGTTACTTAGCCATTTCTGTTCCATGTGATACATCACATGAAAGTCTATTACATAATCCAGCTGCATTTGAAAAATCTCATTCTAATGAATAGAAAGTGACCTATTTGTCAGATATAGTGACCCATAACTGAAATGTAACCTCTGCATTTAACCCATACAGTGAGTAGTGAACACACATACACCAACAGAGCGCTAACTGGGGTAAGGTGCCTTGCTCAAGGGCACGTCAGTCATGACCTGCCGGTACTTAGAATCAAACCGGTGACGTTCTGGTTACGAGTCCAACGCTCTAACCACTAGGCCACAACTGCCCTATACAGTATTAAAATATACAGCAGTTTTTTCTTAAACTAAAGACTTTTTTAATCTTAATTAAATTAAAAACCATTTCTGAAGGATTGATATGTACAGGTGAAAGGATAACTACTTCTTGCACATTAGTTATCTATAAGAGTATCATTAGCATCTGTTATTGCACTATTGTTGTTCAATTGTACATGGATATTTTGAACTGGGATTTAATTTAAATGACATAATGAAATAAAATAAACATCTTACAAAATAATGAAACAACATATTTTTCTATATACTGTATGCTGGATTGGTCTGTCTGTCCTTGTTTGGTTTTCTATACCCCCATCACTGCATACTCTCATGTTACACAGAATTTCGATCCAGGCCTATGAGATGTTTGAATGTAAATGTAAAGTATTGATTTTCTGTGCAGTAAGTGATCTCTAAAGGTTACTGTAAAGTGCCATGTTCTCAAAGACAGCTGAGGTTCAATGGAATACTATAGTATAAATCAAAAAGCACACACTCTTAAAAATAAAGGTTTCCACGATTCCATATAAGAACCTTTTTTGTCTAACATCCGAAGAACTTTGACTGAATGGTTTTTGTGGAACCAAAATGGTTCTTCTATAGCATCACCATGAAGAACGTTTTAAGCACCTTAATCTTCAAGAGTGTAGCAAATAAAAATATATTGAAATAAAAAATAAGCATACAGTATAAAGATAAATAGATAGATAATATAACTAATATAGATATAGTAATAATATATTATAGATATATAATAATATAGGCATATTAATATATAAAGATATATTAAATATGTTAATCTGAGGCATTGTCTTTAGTTTGTGAGAGTCATTCCTTTACTTGAACCATCTGTAATTCTAAAACACTAAGTTTTAGTCGACACACATCTAAATGCATTGTTACACAACATTAGCGATCAAACCTCAAAACTATGACGACTCATAAAACAGAATAGACAAAGTTATGTCGAACAAAAAGACTGTGGTTATGGATATCTGACCACATTAGCCTGTCAGTTTTAAAACACTAAGATGAATTACCTTTGCTTATAGTCAAGTGCATTCTGTACAACATCATTAAAAGTAAACCCCTCTATTATTATTCAGTTAAAACTGCTTTTTGGGTCATTTACACAAAAGGAAACACTCTAATCATCACAATAAAGGACAAGTTGTGCCAAAATCACATGAATTTCATTAAAAAGTCATTTTAGAATAAAATTATAATTTAAAATAAATTACAATTACAATACAGCTGTGTATCATAACAAAATATTTCAGCTTCTAAGTCTTTAACTTTAGACTCTTGCCAAAGTGCTGAACCTGCTAACAAGGCCCCGGTCAAAACACAAGTCAAATAATGTATGACACAGCTATATATACATACAGAGTACACGGGATGCCCGCATTACCTGTGGAGGCAGTTTCCATGACAACACGGAGCGGTTGCCGGGCGCTTTCGGGATGGCTGAAGAACTGCTTCTCTTCACTTGAATCGTTCTCCAGGTCTCTCATATGCCGCTGCTCTCCCAAGTCATAACGCCGGGCCGTGGTGCTCCCAAAGCGAACAGTCTCCTCAGGATCGTCCTCACACCAGCCTCCCGCCGAACCCGCCTCCGGTTTTCCCGGCATTGCTGAGGGCTCGTCCATGTGCGATGCTTTTCAAAGTGACGCGGTCGTGCAGGCAGAAGAAAAGCGGACTGAAGACTGTTGTGAGGCTGTAAACTGTGTGAAGTGGTTTTGGGCAGGACGAGCTCTCCGGCAGGGTGAAAATGGCTTGTTTAGTTGAGTGTTTCGGAGCTGACGTCATCGTGTCTAGGGCTCACGGTGGGCAGGCGGCATTAAAAAACGCGCACGTATTAACTTGCCTAAGAGCTGGAAAAGTAGCCTATAAAAGACACTTCCAACATCTAAAATCGTTGTTGTTGGAGTGATTTAAATCAGTACACTAACTAGTAAGGCAAGTTAGCTGTAATTCATATAGGCCTAGCCTAGTTATATAAATAAATCAAATAAATTTAAAGTAATGCAACCACGCCCAAATTGCATTAAGTGGATCTGAACATTGTCTTAAGTTACATAGCAGGACTGTTTTCTTTATTTGAGGAAATAGCGTCATCTTGTGTTTTCACAGCTAACTACAGTCTGTAGACTAGATGACTTGCAAATAATTTCACGGGGTATCAAAATAATACTTTTCTAAGAATGTAGGCTAGCCTACCATCTAAACAGCTATCGTTCAAAGATTCTTGCAGTCAATATATAAATGCCTTAAAGCAATGCATTTTCAACTGTTTTGGGGAAAAAAATTAATAAAGAAATTAATTTGAATTTAAAATAAATAAAATAGGGCTGTCAAATGATTAATCGCATCCAGAATAAAAGTTTGTGTTTACATAATATATGTCTGTGTACTGTGCATATTAAGTTAGTGAACCCAAACCCATACATGTATATATTTAAGAAAAATATAAAAATTAATAAACATTTAAATATAATTTCAATTACTGGCAAATATACAAAAAAAACATAAAAATATTACTAAATATATAGGCCTACATGTATGTGTTTGTGGTCATAAATACAAAATGAATATGCACAGTTAACAGACATATTTTATGTAAACATTAACTTTTATTCTGGATGCGATTAATCGCGATTAATCTTTTGACAGCCCTAAAATAAAAACAAAACAAAATCGGACGCAAGCGCGATATTACCCCGAGGTTAACTTCCGGGCTGTGTTTGGTTACAGTTTAACAATTTATTTTATATTCAGTTTATAACAATATTAATGTAGGCCTATATTTTATTGTAGCCTATAATTATTGTATTAAATTAAATTTAAACTACTCAACAGTTATTGGTTCTTTTCAACCAATAACTACCGATGTCTACCGGAAGTTAAGTTTGGGTCACATAACGTTTGTTTATTTTTAATAATAGTTTGTACATTTTTAATAATAATAGTTCATTTGTTCACATGCAGGAGGCTATCATACACTTTTTTGTTTTTAAGGGGAGACCAGTGGAAGTAATGGTTTTCATGGAGTCACTATAAAATAAATATATTTTCTTTATCATGATAGTAATGATGAGCTATTTAGCATTGGTTTGTTAAAAATCACTTGGATCACTTGGTTACATATAGACACTAGGTGGCCTCCAAGTCTTATTTTCAATACAAAAGCATAAGATGGACCATTGAAGAATCAGCCCATAATATCAGTACGCAGTCAAAACAGTCATATTGAGAGAAAAAAGTTCAACCAGAAATAACAATTCTATACAATTTTAAGATTTCTATAAAAATCTTAAAGTAACACAAATGGGAAAATATTGGAAACTGACAGCCTTGGTCACCATTGTAAAGTTTTGAAGTAATACAGCCCTATAGTGTGTTTATATTTTTCATTCAGGATTTCTTCCTAAAAAATCTGTAAAATGCATTGGCAGCTGTTTATTCAAACTGTTGTTATAGCACATGTACAACCGCACACCCACGCGCTCACATAAATCAATGTGCATTTAAAGAACTCAAGCCTGAAAATGAGTGCACTTTTATTATGCTGCATTTGTGACAAGCCGAAGGAATCTGCCATCTGAGGAGTCAAGCCGTCGATTTCCTCACCATGCTTATGCAGGCACACAGCAGTCAGAGCAGATGGCCAATCATGTAAGAGAGTCCTAAATTAATACACATATGCCATCTCAAGCTGACTACTGAGCCAATGTACTCCACTAATTTACATTCAATTTGCATAAAGAGCATTATTTGTTCATCCCTATTTCATTTCTCTTACTCTGCCATCATTTTATTTCATATCCCTAAATCCTAAATGTTGAGAACACGGATCATAATGTATTTGAAGGGATGGAAAGTGATGTGTCATGTTCACTGTTGAAAGGCCTCAGTTCTTTGTGGTAAATATTTAACTAGGCTATTTGTCAGCTGTTGGGGAATGTATAATCACCACAGCAAACATACATTCTTGATATCTAGTCATTCTCAAAAATGACAATTTATAATAAAATATACACATTTGTAAATGATATTTAAAGGGATAGTTCACCCAAAAATAAAAATTCTGTCATCATTTACTCACCCTCGAGTTGTTCCAAATCTGTATACGTTTCTTTGTTCTGATGAACACAGAGAAAGATATTTGGAAGAGTGCTTGTAACCAAACCCCATTGACTACCATAGTAGAAAAAATTATGTTATTGTTTTTGTTCTGTTGAACACAAAATAAGATATTTTGAAGAATGTAGGACAGCAAAAAGTTCTGGGGCACTTTTGACTACCATTGTAATTGTTCCTACTATGGTAGTCAATCAGGTCCAAGAACTGTTTGGTTACAAGCGTTCATCGAAATATCTTTCTCTGTGTTCAAACAAACAAAGAAATGTATACAGGTTTAGAACAACTAGAGAGTGATTAATTCATGACAGAAATTTCATTTTTATATAGATATAGTAATAATATATAATAGATATATAATACTATAGATATATTAATATAAAGATAAATATGTTAATCTGAGGCATTATCTTCATTTTTTGAGAGACATTCCTTTACTTGAAATATCTGTAATTCTAAAACACAAAGTTTTACTCGACACACATCTAAATGCATTGTTACACAACATTAGCGCATTGCTAAATGCATTGTTACACAAATTTTTCAAATTTCAACCACTGTGAAAGAGATGAACAAAACAAGAAAAATAAGAATGAATCAACAGAATTTATAATCTTGTGCTCATGTTCATCTGAGAAATAAACTGCGGTTAACAACAAGGTCATTCTAACAAAAAACTGAGGTGCTGGCATGGCATCCAAACTCTCCGTTACATCAGAGAATTACAGCAAATAACCAAAATTGGGCCATGGATTTGCGTGTGCCATTTTACTTGTGCCATATTACAGAGAAGCTCAACTGGTATTGATAATCCACAGCACAGCGTCTTTAGATTGTAATCCCTTGTTGGAATTAGAAACACTGTCAAAAACTCATACAAAATTGTGATTTTGTCAGATATTATGTCTTTAAATCCACTGGAACTAATATTGCAGTTGTTCACTTGGCTGGTCTTGCCAGGATACAATAACAAAAAGGGCTTAGATTTTTTTTAAGTAACATCTATTGTTTGGGCATGTGAAGATTTAATATGGAAGTTAATCTTTAATCTTAAGAGATGCTACAGTTGTGCAATATTAGCAACACACTTTAAATTAATTGTGTTTTTTACTACCGTTGATCGTAAGTAAGTCCTATTTTTTATAAAATAATACATCCGATTATGCTCATGCTGATGCCAAATACAGATTGAGAAATTGTTTGTTCTGAATTTGTTCTGAGTTTGTTCTGAACCCTTGATCTCTGATCTGTACAGACAATAACAATATCCATAAACAATAATGTTTACAATGCAAATACATTGGAAGATAAGTGTGTCATGTTTATTGTCTGTTTAACAATAATACAAGGAACCAAACCGAGAGCTTTTCTGTGGAGTAAACTGGCAGAAATATTACCACTCTGCCCTTGAGAAATGGTGGAGATGTGACAGCATGAAAGAAGAAAACTGACAAAAACATTCAAGCAGTGCTTTGGCAAATAACACAACAACAGCTCCTCACAAGTGCAGTTTTCGTGGTTTAAACTTAAACAGACCTTGGAAGTAAATAAACATACAAAAGAGATGTAAATATGTGTACCATTCCCCAATAAATGATTAAAAGTATGAATTAACACATCTTTTCACTCCCACTTCAGTTGGGCATCCACAAAAATGTGACTTTTACAAAAGCAGAATCATGTAAACAAATGGCTACAAAATACTGTGATTAATCCAGAGAAATCAGCTCTCTCTTTCTTTAGGCTTCAGTATTAAGTGGCTGAGGGGCTGCAGACGGCTTTTATGTAACAAGCCTGTTTGCTTCAGGTATCTCCTGAGACAGAAGATGTTTTTGAAGTGTGGTGACAGAAATGTGATTCACTTGCTTTACACATTCCTAGATTCACGGCAGCTGTTGCTGTTATTGTGTCAGACAACAGTCCAAATACAACGTCTGGGATTCAGAAATTGGGGGCTGTTGTTGTGGCACATCTGAACATTTCACCTGTGACAATTTGGTAGGCGGTCTGACAATTCAGTGGTTGGTGTTCATCCGTGCATTTCATGCAATATGTTTCATATTTGAGATGTTTGAAACGGTCAAATAGGAGCAGTTTTTCTTAGCTTGTTCTATACCTCTAAACAATTTAGCATAATTGGTTACAAACAGATCAGTGTGAAAGCCTGGCAATAGCTTTAGGGTCTTATTTGTTTGGATATATGTTTCTGCAATTCAGAATCACAATGGAAAGCTAGATGTTCATTCGTTCAGGCCTAATGCATCTGATGTTTAGAGCAGGGAGTTACTTATCCTAAGTGCTCGCCGCATTATGAACTACACACTTAAGTCACCCTGCAGAGAGCATATCTTTAATGTAAGATGCTTTTAATTTAGACTACCAGCCCTTAGATGAATTATTTACCCGTGTCATTAGCATTACAGCGAAGCCTTGTATCCACCATGACACAAAAGCAGAGCAACACAACCCTTTGACCATGATTATTGGATTTTAATACTGTTTAAGTCAGCTACAGATGCTGTACTCTATATGAAATCCTATTGTGTTAACCCTTTTTAATGCTGTCGGGCATGCCATTACCAGCCTATATAGATCACCAAATAACCAAGTGGTAACAATACTGTATACTGATGTTGCCATGTACAATTTAAACAGATATGATACCTATAGAAGGTTTCATCGGACGCATATGCGTGTTTGTTGATCGGTCTGGCTATGGCTAATAATATGACTATTTATGTTTTATTTCATTTAGACTATATTAATATGTATTAATACTACTATTTTATTGTATAATAATTGTATTAAATGAAATTTGTTGAATTTTATTGTAGATTCATTTGATTAAATAAACAACTTGTTGAATGTATCGTGTAACTTTTAAGTTTAGCCAGTTAACGGTTCTTCTGGCAACCCCAAATAATACAGCTAGACATAGCCTACTATTAATTAACTTACTAGCTAATGTAATTTACTTGTTATTTCTTTTGCTTGTTATCATAAATCATCTGTATCATCTGACTCTAGGATGCGTACCGGAAGTTAAGTTCAGGCCAGAAAAGCGCGCATGCGCAGTAACGTTTATGTTGTTGCTTTGAAACCGTCACATTGCATACAGTGCCATGAAGAGATTTGACTGTACAAAATTCTACCTACAGTACAGTTGTGCTTTTTGTGTTACATCTGAAACCTGCCCAATAAAAACTGCTAATTCATTGCAGTGATTGGTTCATACTGGTTATGCTTTGCTTTATTTGATGACAACCTCATAAGTAAACTAATGTGAACCTTGAAAACGATACGAAGGTTTCGATACAGTCTGTAACACACCAGTCGTTTATTCTCATCAATGAATCTATTTTCAGCCCTCTGTTGCGTGGCAGTGATGTAACATTGTGTGAAAAGGGGAACGCGCGCGATCCGCCGCAGCATCCGGGTCTCAACCCAAAAGCGTCCGCGCGCAGAGAGAGAGAGAGTGTGAGCGAAAGGCTCCGGTAGCCCCCCCTCGGGAAAACAAAAACACCGGAGCCAGAAAATGACCCACCGCCCAGCTGCGGACTCCCTTAATGGGTTCAAGTGATGCTTTCGAAACAACGTGCGTGGTTTTATTTATTTATTTTTTATTTATTTGCATAAAACAAACAGCGCATTCGTTCTCAGCCTGTTGTCGTTAGTTAGCAGGCTAGCCATCGATTTACGCGTGTTGTGGCTGTCAACGTAACGTTACCCGTTGCTTTATAGTTTTTCTGTCTCGTCCTGCAAAGTGCCATTAAGACTGGTTTCTGCGGTTTTTGTGCGTTTTTTCATTCAGCAGCAGAGAACACTAGGAAGCTGGGTAAGTCATATTATGACACTCTGACGTATGTGTTTAATGGTAAGAGTTAGCTAGCTTCTTATTGCTATGAGGGTTTGCAGCAGTTTGTATACGCTGTAGAGAGCAGTGGCTTTAGCACATCTGTTTTTACGGCTTATTATTGGTTTCTGAGAAGAAACGAAGCCAAAATGTAAATAATATCAAGCTATACTAATACTGTGTTACATAAATAACTTTGCTGTGATCAAACGTGCATGACTTGTATCATAAGATACATTTACTTGTACATTTGCTGCTGGGTACTTACAAGAGCACCTGTGGCTTATCAAATAATTCATAATGCCATGTCTGTCACATGCATGAATATGTTGTAATGTGTCAGTGATGAGTAACAGAGAGTCAGCTCTTCCATCTTTTGCTCACTTTGTCTTCTGGTTTTGCTGGCCGATAGAGCAAAGTAAGAAGAATGGGTGCGTTCCTAGACAAGCCAAAGATGGAGAAACACAATGCTCATGGGGAGGGGAACGGCCTGCGCTATGGACTTAGTAGCATGCAGGGCTGGCGTGTGGAGATGGAGGACGCACACACAGCTGTGATGGGTCTGCCTCACGGCCTCAGCCTTTGGTCTTTTTTTGCTGTGTATGATGGACACGCAGGCTCTCAGGTTGCTCGCTATTGCTGCGAGCATCTGTTGGAGCACATCACCAGTAACCCAGACTTCAGGGGAGCAGGTACAGATACAGGAGGCGAGCCCTCCGGGGACAACATAAAGTCCGGAATCCGCACTGGTTTCCTGCAGATTGATGAGCACATGCGGGCCATGTCTGAACGCAAGCACGGGGCAGACCGCAGCGGTTCCACAGCGGTGGGCATCATGGTTTCCCCTCGTCACTTCTACTTCATCAACTGTGGGGACTCCAGAGCCCTGCTGAGCCGCAAGGGACGTGTTCACTTCTTCACCCAGGACCACAAGCCCTGCAACCCCCTCGAAAAGGAGCGGATCCAGAACGCAGGCGGTTCGGTCATGATCCAGCGGGTCAATGGATCTCTCGCCGTCTCCCGTGCTCTTGGTGACTTCGACTATAAGTGCGTGCATGGGAAAGGGCCCACCGAGCAGCTGGTGTCCCCAGAACCAGAAGTCTATGAGATTGAACGTTCAGAGACGGAGGATGAATTCGTGATTCTGGCTTGCGATGGTATATGGGACGTTATGGCGAATGAAGAACTATGTGATTTTGTGCGCTCACGTCTGGAGGTGACGGAAGACCTGGAGAGAGTGTGTAATGAGATTGTTGACACTTGTTTGTACAAGGTAAGGTCAATCAGATAAGCAATGTTTGGCCTTTGAGCTTTAACAGCTTACGTTGGATGCTAATAATATGATATACAATATTGTGTTTTTCCAGCATCATAATATTGGTGATACTGGAAATATTATGATACTGGAAAAACACACAATAGACAATGTCTAGACAACTTGTGTTTGTTGCCAAGAGAGAAAAATTGGCCAAAATGACATTTTATTTTACCCAAAAATGAAAATTTTGTTTCAAACCATGTCATTCAAACCTGTATATGACTCTTTGGTTTGTGGAACACTCAAGAAGATATTTTGAGAAATGTTTTGGTGTTTTGTGTCCATACAATGGAAGTCAATGGGGCCCCAATGTTGTTGGTCTTCAAAATATCTTCTTTTGTGTTCTGCAGAAGAAAGAAAATCATAAAGTTTTGGATTGACATGAGGGCGAGATTTTCATTTTTGGGTGAACTATCCCTTTTAGAAAGATTTTTTGTGTGTGTGACCCTCTATCTAACCAGCTTTTCCCACTATTTTTCTATGTGTGTCAACAGGGTAGTCGCGACAACATGAGTGTGGTTTTGGTATGTTTTCCCGGTGCTCCAAAAACCAACCCGGAAGCCGTGAAGAGAGAGGCGGAGCTAGATAAGTACTTGCAGAACCGAGATGGTGGAGCATGTAAAAAAGCGAATAAATAAAATGTACTGCAACCATAAAGAGAGAATTAGAGAAAGTGAGCATTCTTACTGAATTAGGTAAATTTGTTAGATGGCAGTTTACATTGAACGAATATACGTTACGGTTTACGTATTTAAGGTTTCCAAATGACGAATCCCCATATTGGAGAGGAAAGACTCGCTGGTACTGTATTAGCACAGTTAGCATTATTCAGGATCGATTTGACCAGAGTCTAAAGAAACACAGTTTGAATTTGAGCTTATATTGAGGGTAAGAGGCCTTTGAGTATTTATTGCCAATATTGAAAAGCACCTACACAAATTAGGTATAACCTGTAGCTTTACCTTTTTTCTTTAAGTGCATCTCAAATCTAGTGCTCAAGTGTATACTGTACAGCAGTACTGACGTATTATTATAGCTATGAAAATATGTTAAGTGCAATTGTAGACACTCGGATATACAGTAGGACAGTAGCGTGATGAACACCCAACATTTGGTTCTGCACTTTTTCATTAAAAGCTGCTATACGTAGAGGCATCTCCTATTAATAAGAGACCAAATTTGCGAGAATATGTTTGATGATTCATTACGTTTGCGTCAATTTGTCCTCATGGCTTCAGATAGTTCTAGTCCTCCAGTCGTACAAGCATGTGTTTAGGTCTGGCTCTTGTTTATTAGCGTCAGAAAAATCGCAGTCATTGTAAATGCGTGTGAATGTCAGGGCTACTGCTTATTACCTGAAATTGTAGCAGACACACTGTTTATTAAACCCGATGATGCTGTCGTCTGTTGCCATGAGGATTTTCTTCTGCATGATTCCTGTTCTGTAGCTGTGTTATGGAACATCGCTGCCTCAGTCCTAATTTACAGTGACTACCCTAATTAGAATTGATAGGCTCGCATTGGCACCCCAGCCGCAACTGCTTGGAAAAGTAAAATTAAATCCAGTGGAGACATGTTACTCGTGCATGCACTGGACCGATAGCACGAAAAGTTGTGTACACCTCCCGCATGTATGCTACGTTACAAAAAACAGGGATAGTTCTTATTAATATGACAGAAGTTTTATACTTTGTCGAGAATTTGTACAATACACGTTTATATCCCTTAAGGTATAGCATTCGTCTGAACTAAACCAAGTATTTGAAAAATGGTGTTGATGTTTTACAATGCTTTCCAAGTTTACTACTTGTTGCCTCAAATTTGTCAATCTTCTGGTTTGTGTTTGTGACTATAGAGTTAAACAAATTTACTTAGGATGTTTTTGGTGCATAGAGTTGGATTCAGGCAGTCAGTAGTTTTAGGCAGTACTACAATTTAACATTGATTTTGGCAACAAAATTTGGTGGAGGCTTTGTTTTATTCTTTATTCCCATACCTTGAAGATCACGAAAGAGTTGCATTGATTTTAATATTTCTGAACCCCTCAGACTTGGTCATATGTAATGTGAGAACAGAAATCAATTGACTACTTTTATTTATCTAAATTTCCCCTCAAAGCTTCCACAACTTCCTAGCATGTCTCTGTGTATTTATAGATATGTTTAAGCTTTAAGGTGTGTTAAACTGAATGAAAAAACAGTGTGTGCCTGAGAAGAGAGAAGTATTGAGACTAAAATGATTGTAGGTCACTCCAGTACCATTAGTTTCATATGCTTGGGTTTTCGGTTGTGTCTCCTCACTGTTTGACATCTTTAGCTTGAAAAGATAATCCACTGTTTATTAAATTAGCCTTAATTATTTTCTTCCATAATAACACATTTGACATTTGTATAATTTACAAGACTTGATGTTTATATACCTACAGAGAGCAAGTAGGTTCTTCTGGGAGAGCCTGTAATTGTGCCTATGTGATTCTATGGCCAATTGTAGCATTTTAACTTGACTTTTCGGTCATCTGACGTTTTATTTGTTTGTTTGTTTGTTCTTTAAATGGTATGTACACGTATTCATGATTTAAAGCAAAATTGGTTCCGTTAAGCACACTTGGTCTGGGCAAGTTACGTAAACTTTTCACCTAAATTATCGCTGCACAAAGCACAACTCAAACGCCCAAAGTCAACCATTGGGTGGGACTCTTTTACGGAAATATTGCCTTACTGAAAAACAAAACAGGCATTATCTGCCTTGTATAGAACGTTGCCTTGTTTTTTAGGTAGTTTCCTGGAAACACTGTAGCACCACTGAATCGGAATATACCTAAGAATAATAAACAAGTCTTTCTTTCTGGCAAATTTGACTCATTGGCTTGTCAATGAAGCAACCAGCCGGCAAATAAAGCAGGCCTTTGTCACACATGTATTCAAAATGTATCTTTTGGAGTATTAATAGCAAACATGGGTGGCCCTCGTATTGTCAAATAATTGTGCTGTGTTGTGTTGTGCTGTTATTTCCTACATTTTACTTTACCTCTCAGGTCCAAACTGACAAGCAACAGAGGACACTATTTATTTGAGTTATTTATTGTCTTTATATTTAACCTCTAAACAAAACTGTCCATGCATTCCATTTTATTTAGCCAAATAAGCACTACTAATGCAATGAAAAGCTTATATTCTTTTTCCTGTATTTATTGTTATTTGTGAGTTATACAACCGTTTCATTATTGGTCCACGTAACCTGAATGTTCCGCAGGTTTAAATGACATTATGTTTGGGTTTATGTACACAAAGTAGTTTCTTCACCTTCAGGAGTCAAACACTTCTCACTGTCCTGTCAGTTGATTGGTCCAAGTTTGATGATGTATAAGGTTACAATCTATGATTGGTCCTTTCTTATCCCAGCAGACTGTTTGTGTCTGTACGTTGTTCAATTTTACCTCTCAGAAGGTGACTGTTTTATAAAGCTCATTTTGAAAGATTTTTCAAATACTATTTCATAGAAAAGTATTCAATATAAGAGGGTGAGCACCCAGTATTTTCTTTCTTTAGTTTTTATTTTTGTACATTAGCACCCGGGTATTGGCAATGTAGAAAAACTGTGATCTTGTCATTCTTGGCTGTCAAAGATGATTCAAATAAAATTATTTACGAAAACTCAGATTTTGTGAGTTTTTTTTTGTTGCTGATGTAGTGAGAGGATGTTGCTCATAAACTTTGGATGGGTATCAGCTCTGGGGAATAGATAATAACATTAATCTTGACAGTTTGGAGCAGAGGGGCATGAATCATAGAGGAATCATTTATTAGACTTCCTGTCATGATTGAGCAGTGACTCATGTTGTTTTCCTCTCTTCTGAATGCCTGGTCTGAAGTTAACTTCCGGTCTGGCTAGTGGCTAATATAAGTATTTATATGTTATTTACTTTATATTAATATTACTTTATAATTAATATTTTATTGTATACAATTGTATGAAATAAACAATTTGTTGAATGGGTCGTGTAACTTTGTCGCATTTAAGTTTAGCCAAGTAACGGTTCTTCTACTGGTAACCCTAGTACTGGCTAGACAAGCTTTTAACTTGCTAGCTGATGTAATTTACTTGTTATTAATTGTAATAAATTAATTAAATGCTTTGGATAAAAGCGTCTGCCAAATGAATAAATGTAAATGTTATTAACCTAGAAGGGGGTAAGATGACTAATAATATAAATAGTTAATTGAAAAACAAAAAAAAAACAATACATTTCTTAATATTTGGCTATTTGTGACCCTGGTCTTAAGTAGCACGAAAACATTTGTAGTAATAGCCAAAAATACATTGTACGGGTCAAAATTAGCCGTTTTTCTTTTGCCCAAAATCATTAGGATATGAAGTAAAGATCATGTTCCATGAAGATTTCCTACCTTTAGAATTTTTTTGCACCCTCAGATTCCTGAGTTTTAAATAGTTGTATCTCGGCCAAATTTGTCCTATCCCAACCAACCATACATCAATAGAAAGCGTATTTATTCAGCTTGTAGATGATGTAAAAATCCCAATTTCAAAAAATTGACCCATAAGATATTGACCCATATTTGTATAATGATTTAACAATTTTCTAGTTAATGTCAAAAATCATCCACCTCGTAAAATATTTACGTTTTCACCGTGAGATTGCGTTAGGCATGCATTGTGTGGATAATTATTAATAGAGAGTTGCTAACATCTGCACCTTCTCAGATTGTGGTTGAGCTACAGGAAAACACATTGATTTTGATATGAAACTGGATTCTCCACACAATGTCAGTATCTACACTCTTCTGTTCTGCTTACACTTTAGTGCTTCAGATTTGACACGTACAGTACTTTACCGTTCTATTGATGCTACGTTTACACAGTACGTCTTAAGAAACACACACATTAGTGTAAGGAGGAAGAAGAACGTCTCAGCTTTTTAATTAATAGCTGCTTTCTACTGAATCTCTTATCTGGTATGTATCAGACACCAGTGTGCATTAATTTTCTGATTTCTGTAATGGAATTCTTTCTCTGTTGGTCTGCAAGGATGGAGAGTCTGAATGTCCTCAGTTGTCCTTGGAGAGGAGAAGATCTCTATTCAGTGCGGTTTGTGTTCAGAGAAAGGTGAGAAAAAGAACACGCAGACAAATCTCTGGCCTTGCTCTTGTTGTCTGACCTTCCATATACCAATTATGCAGTGATTTATAAGCCAGAGATTGAAACTAAATGAATGACCGACTGCCTTTAGACCTGCCTATTCAGACTGCAACCTTCAGCAGTATATGCAGTACAGTGACTAAATGATTTGATCTCTGACTCCATTTAATCTACAGACGATCATCTTTAGTCTTCTACATATGCCTTTTCTTTAGGCTTCATATCAATTGGATTTCTACATGAATGTTATCGTAAACATGCTTAACCAGGGCACGTTTGGGCACTTTGCATATATTTATTTCTACTTGTGAAGGTCTGAATCCCTATCATAAACCTGCACAAGAACACTTTATTGTTAGATGTTTCTAGTGTGGTTTGACCCACTCCTTGTAGGTTTTGTGTTTTTATATAAATGGGGGCATATCTATGTTGACTCTTAAGAGTTTACCTTTTCTTTTCATATTTATTCATGTCATTATTTTTAACCTATGGACTAGTCAAGGAAGCTTCAGCATCAGTTGCTGCTCTTGACTCATTTGGTTTCTTTACTCGGTTATATAGTGACTGAACTGAACAGCTGTCATTGATGTGAAGTGTGAAGATTTATTGTTGGTCAGATCAGAGCATCATGGGAATCCTACTGCATCTGTTTGCTGACCCTTTGCTTTGAGGATGAAAGGAGGGACCCCTGGTACAGAATAACTTAAAATAGAAAAGGCTTCTCTTTGAATGTGTGACAGAGATATACACACCTGTTTGATGTTTACCACTGTATACACCTTTGGTTTGAAAATTATTTATTGTGAAGTGAAACATTTGAAAGCTATATTTAATAAGATGAGCTTTATATGTATACATTTGTATAAATGAAATGAAAAAAAGTACATTTAAATAAAATGGGTTGTAGATTTTGTATTTGTAATATCATAATTTGGAAAATCAACTCAAAACATAATTATAAAAACATTATGTTTACTGCTGTAAATGCTTAAAAATAAAGGTTTTTCACAATGCCATAGAACAGATGTTCTCAACCTTTTTGACAACATTCAAAGGCCCCTCTCCCACTCACAAAACCCCCCACATCTTTTACCAAATAAAATGGTTTTGAGCTTCTCATTACCTAGAAAAAACGGCAGAATAATACGTCTAATATATATATATATATTTTTTTTTCTTTCTTTTTTATATATATATATTTCAATGCTCATTTTGTCAAATTTTAGTTATCTTGAGGCCCCCTTAGAAGTCAGCTGGGGCCTCCTTTTGGGGCCCGGTCCTTCTATTGAGAACCCTTTTTTTCTAAATGGTTCTATAAAGAACCTTTAACATCTGAAGAATCTTTCTTTTTCACAAGAGGTCCTTTGTGGTGAAAAAGGTCCTTCAGATTACAAAAAGAAAATAAATAGATGGTTCTTTAAAGAACCTTTGACTGAATAGTTCTTTGTAGAACCAAAAATGTAAACGTAAAAAACCTTTTAAGCACCCTTTTAATTGCAGGTTGTAGTTTAGAGCCTGACACAGGAAATACTTTCAGTAAAACTGTAACAGTTTGACTAGTAAAAAGAGTTCAATTTAAAGCAACTTACATTGCATGATCCTACACATTTGTTTCTGGATATGTGGAATCCCTGGGATCAAACCCATGACCTTGGCGTTGCAAGCGCCATGCTCTAACCACTGAGCCACAGGAAAGTGTGTTAAACAGAACAATAAAATTCATACAGGTTTTGAAATGTTCTTTTTTTGGATGAACTATCCCTTTAAGTGGCTTTGGAAGATGACCACATGACGTTCCATTACACCTGATGTGCTATATAGAATATTTAAATGGTGCTCCAGGGTTAATCTATGTGTGATGCTCTTCTCTGAGGGCATTCTTGTTTTCAGTATCACTAATGAGGATCCGATCATCAGGAGTCCCATCCATGTGGGTCAGCTGACCTGGCTGTGCCTGTTTAATTACAGCATTAACAGCTTCACTGATCGTTCATGCATGATACTTTGTGCTATCTGGCCTTCTGAGCTCCTGGGCAGCCATATGGCGACCTAGTGCGAGACAGTTAGCCTGACTTGGCACTGCCCTCGGGTGCTCGGAGTGAGAGAGAGCACATGGAGGGATGAAAACAAAATCACATAAACATCTGGTGTGCGAATGTGAGCAGACCTAGAGATTTTATTATAGAATTAGGAAAAGAAACTATTATTTCTGTTCTTGTTATTATTCTTTGAATACTTGGCGGATTATAGGTTTTAAAATCATTTATTTGTACCGTATACTGCAGAATTGACTTATTTCTTATCATAATCTTGTCTTATTCCTATTCTACTGATAGTAGAATAAAATGCATGCAAACATTGCTATTTTTGGATTTATTTTTAAATGTACACTTTACAAAAAAGGAAAAGGCCATTTTCTGCTCGTTGTTGTCAGGCAGCACTATTATCTACTGTGGCTAGAGGGCGCCAGAGATTCTTTAAGAGATTCATTCTTTTGATTCACTATGAATTTTGCTTGTTCAAATACTATTCGCTTCTTTTTGTCTGTACTCAGATTAACATTCAATTTTCCTTGACATGTTAAAGTGTTATTCTACTATACCATTAAGAACAAAACCCTTTTTTGTGCGTTCTCTTTTTTCAGCAGATGAGATGGCATTTCTTTACAGTATTTCATACAAATTACAAAAAAATCCGTAAAAATAGGGCACAATATACTGTATTAATATGAAGGAATTTTCTGTATTCATTTTCTAGTTGTTTTACCTATATTTTACATTTTGCTTTGCATAAAATTACATTTTAGCATTAACGGAAAAGTCCGTAAAATAAATGGAAAATGTAGTGGTAATTTTTTTGTGTGATTTATGATAGTGGGAGTATTTGATTTACTTATGTATAGATATTTTCAGGCTTGTTTACGCTTAGAAACATTATTCTTGTTACGTAATGTAACTGAACTGAATATAATTAGTATTATAGGACTATCTGTACATTGAAAGTCAAGGAAAATATCTCTAATTTGCATTTCATATACAGTAGTGCTTAAAATACAACAACAAAAATCAGTATAACATTGCTTTTTTTCCCCTGGAGGTAATATTATATGGAGAGAGAGAAACGAATGAGATTAGGTAATATTACGACTGTAACATGTCGTTTCGCTGAACTGCTTTTTAAGAGAGTGGGCGAGAGAGAGGCTAATGCATTATAATTGATGTTTACTTAGACACTGCTGCTGTTAATTTAAAGTATACACAGGTCACATAGGTCTTCATTAGCTACAATGCATTTTCATAAATTGGTCTCTGGAATCCCTTTATCATTACCGTAAGGGATGTATGGCATGTCAGTTACGTGGAACACAATATTCTACATGCGAGTGCTCAGCAATGTTTTATTTGCTGCAATGTTGTGCACTTACTGTAATATTCTGTGTCTCTCTCACCTAATAGATGTCTTGTTCAACATCAGCTCATAATAGAATAGGTCTATACAGGTATATATATATATATATATATATATATATATATATATATATAGAAACTGAGATGTGCGAGTGAGTGACAACAGCATTAAATGGTTGGAGCGAATCAATCACAACTATAATTCAAGACAGCATATTCTTATGATATTCATTTCCAAGAATGATTACATTAGTATCAAAGTTCTTTCTGTACTTTTGTTCTTTAAATACTCATATTTAAAAATATGCATGCCATGCTAGCACTTGGTGAACTGTGTGTTTGGTGGAATGATGCTCCCCAGCATTGCACTTTGTAAAACCAGTTGTATCAGAGTGCTGGGTTTTCTCTGGCTGTGTTATTTAGCCCATGTCATCATGCTCTGTTTATCTCACTGAGGCCATTAAGTGTGACTAACACGGCCGTGCAGCAGTTAGCCTGCTCCGCCCTGAGGCCCAGGGATCTGATGTCAGCCCTCTCTCCTGCAGTTTACTTCCAGTCTTGGGATCCATTATATCATTTTTTAATGGGATGAATGTGTGTGTGTATTGTGAGAGCGAGTTTTGCGTACTTGTTTTTCCAATTTGCAGTCAACTGCTACCCTGCCTCCAGGACAATGGTCAAATTCAAGGTCAAACACATTGTATAGAAGACTTATGGCTGCTCCCAAATATGACCTTTATGGGGGTACCGACCAATTGGCCCACAATACATTTTTAGAGAGTACACTACTGTATGCTGGGTCAACCTAATCTCATCCTGAAGGTCTGGTTACTTTGGCTGCTTTCATTGGCAAAGGCCCGCCCAAGAAGCCATATAACTGGCAGGTAATGAACCAATCACGTTTCATCAGGTGTGGAAATGCCCCCACAGTAACAGACCGGTGTGCATGCAGTGCATTCTATATCTGTCATTAGAAATATATACAAATTCAATTTGACATCTTTCAGTTTGTCAAGAAAATAGAAGCGCATGCGCCTGACCCTACGTGCTCTAGGACCCTGGAGAATCCCTGGGCGGGGTGACGTAGGGGGAAACTTATGAATGACTTAAATATCAGGAAATAAAACAACGCGCAAAAATACAATAGTAAAAGGTTTTCAGATGCAGTGTACATTATTTACAGCAGTAATTTATTCAATCAATCTGAAATATTAGGATATTACTTCATACACCTATGTGACGTCATCAACTATATTGTTGAACCAACATGGTTCAGATGTGCGACAAAGTTACAATGTTTTCGGGAAGCAGTCATGAGTAGCTAGTTAGTTTATTAAACGATACATCGTACTCTGGTGGTCAACCAGCGAGTTATGGAGTTGTTCGGGAGACGCACCTCAGATGATGACTTCGAACTCGTTGAAGTGTTTCCAAAAAAGTGTTCCTTTATGCTTTAGACGTTGTGACATCTGAGACTAAGGAATTTGTAACTATTTTACGAGGTGGCTAATACGTATGAATTTGTACATTTTGAAGAAAAACTGAAGCTCTAACCCCACTCCTAAAGCCAATGTCACCGGCATGAAAGCAAATCGTACTAAAAACATACGAATAAGATCGTAAAATATGTACAATTTCAAAATGTGTTTTAATTTAATCCAACGGGTTGGGTTCGTCCCGTTTCACCAACCTGATCTCACGTGAATTTGTAACTATTTTACGAGGTGGCTTATTTATATAAATTTGTACGATGGGATTCGCACACAAATCTACGATTACTAGAAAAGGCCAATGCCGTAGGCCCGCCCCTAACCCTCACGTCAATGGAGCGAAAGCAAATCGTACTAACGTACGAAGGAGATCGAATTAATTTAAATGAATTAGCCACATCGTAAAATAGTTACGTTTTCACCGTGAGATTGTGTTGGTTTTATCCAACCATGGGTTAAAAATAACCCAAGACTGTGTGTGTGCATTTGTATGATTACTTATGATTTCAATACTATGATAAAGAGAGTCAAACTGTAGCTATGGCAGGAATTGTTACCTCTAGCTCTTTTGTCTGTCTTTAACTGGGATTTTCTGTCACATCTCAGCCTCTGGCTTTACCCAGATTGTTTAAATTGCCCCATTTGTATCTGTCAGTTGACCTTATTTCCGCTTAGCAGAAAGAGTAGAAACTAGCGCTGCGATCTTTGACTTGATCATTAACATTCATTGGCGCTTCTTGTCCATGATTTTTCATTTTAATGTTTGACTAGCAGAAGCTACTGTTCTGGATGGTATTCTCGTTCATACATGAATGAATCAAATTCAACTTCATGTGGTTTTTTTACTCAACCTGTAAAAATTATACGTTGTGTGTCCACTGGAATCAAACCCATGACGCACACAGCATGCGTTCCTCTACCAGTTGAACTACAGGAACAAAAGACATCCTGACAGGGCACGACATTCATTTCTTCAGTGCAGCGGTGGAGAAATCATTCAGGTTCTTTGAATTTGTCGTCTCCCGGCGCACTCCCTCTATCTGCTCACGACGTACCGGACCGAGGTTCAGCCGAGATTCCTGCCACTGTGACTTTATGCTGGATCTAGCTGCAATGCTTGCTGGGTAAAAGAGCTCGCTCCGTCTCCCCTGAGCCACCGGGGTGCCATTAAGAGAGCGAGCGGCTTGCGTAACATGCGGCAGAGCTGCAATGCAGGCAGCTGACGAGGGCAGTTTGACCACGCTCCACTAAACCACAGCTGCGGTCCATCTGGAACTGGACTGCCATTGTCTGCTCTGCCTCCATGGGCTTTCTTGTGCCGGGACGGGACTGACAGGCTATGAGGGGTGAAAGGTCGCTGTATTGCGCTCACTGAAGTGCTTGAGATGAGTTAGCTGCAGGTCTAACTGTATATTATTCATAAAGGCACATGACACGTTACCCTTATATGTTGTTTTGGGGGTTTGAGAAGCCCCTTTATTACTGGTGCTCAAAAACATGCCGAATTATCAGGTTTATACTTTTACTTTTAATCTTTTTCTACATTTCCCCCCTAATATTATAGGAATAATTACTAACAAATGTATGACTTTCTTTCTTCTGCAGAAAACAAAAGATATTTTAAAGAATGCTGGTAACCAAACAACCTTGGCCCCATTGACTTCCATTGTATGGAAACAAAACCACTGAGACATTTCTCAAAATATATTTTTTGTGTTTCACAGAAGAAAGAGTCATACACAGATTCTGAACAACATTATGGTGAAATAAAGTTGGCCTCTTTAAGTGGATACTCAATTATACTAAACTATTAGGGTTGAATCTCAAATATGAACTTGTGTTTTATTTGCTTAGGGAAACATGATTAAAGGATTAAAATAGGTAATGAGTAATTATTCGAGTAATATACTGTACAGTATTGATATGATATGATAGTGAACATCAGCAATGTGTCATGGGGAATGAAGCCCATGACCTTGGCATTGTTAGTGTCATCTTTTACCGGATAACCCAAAGAAATATCAAACTATACTCCAATTCATGTTTGTATTGATACATGGAAATGACTTATGAGGATTTCAGACACAAATAAACATGTTGACCCCAATCTTAAAGCAAATGTTGCATTTGGCACCAGTCTGGTGTATTTCCTGCTCTTGTAATGCCACCACTCAGACATGAACTCAGTACTGTTTGGTTCCAGTTAACTGCACAGTCTTATATGAAATCCCTAAAATCAAACCCAAACCCTAAAATCAGTCTGGTTTCAGTGAAGCTGATGTTAACGTTATGAATTATTTACTTGATAATGATATTGTTACATGATAATGATAACAGTACTTGAGGATACTTAATGAAACAAATGGTTTTGAATAAATTAATGATAAAATAAATACTTTAACTAAAATGTCAGGAATGTTCATTTGTGTTACAAAAAAAGATGGACATTTGTGTTTGCTGCAAGATTGTTGTTTCAAAAGAGTAACAATAATAGACAAATACATATAAAAGGACATAAATATACACAATACTGGAATCACAAAATGTCATTTAATTCTTTTGGTTGAAGAGTCTAGAAATGTGATTCTGAGCGGAAACTCCGCTCTGATGTTATTCATCTCAGGAAATTGGTCCAATTTTTCTATTTTGCTCTCTTTTTTGTTTATATAATACAGCTCTGTTGATTTCCAGAATCTGCCTTTTACTTCGAAATCAATTCTTGCCAAGTATGATGGCATTCGCCCCTGCTATTCCACTGGTGTTTGTCTTTGTAAAATCAGAATCTTTAACCCTCATAGTTCTTTATGCACTGTAAGTATAACGTCTTTGTTCCTTGCTTGTATTGAGAGTTCTGGTTTAATAGAGCTACTTTTTATCTCAAGGTCCTAAAGTGTGGCTTCATGCCCCCTGTTTTGAGAGCTTTTGTTATCCTCTTTTGATGTGTGTGTGTGTGTGTGTGTGTGTGTGTGTGTGTGTGTGTGTGTGTGTGTGTGTGTGTGTGTGTGTGTGTGTGTGTGTGTGTGTGTGTGTGTGTGTGTGTGTGTGTGTGTGTGTGTGTGTGTGTGTGTGTGTGTGTGTGTGTGTGTGTGTGTGTGTGTGTGTGTGTGTGTGTGTGTGTGTGTGTGTGTGTGTGTGTGTGTGTGTGGTGTGTGTGTGTGTGTGTGTGTGTGTGTGTGTGTGTGTGTGTGTGTGTGTGTGTGTGTGTGTGTGTGTGTGTGTGTGTGTGTGTGTGTGTGTGTGTGTGTGTGTGGTGTGTGTGTGTGTGTGTGTGTGTGTGTGTGTGTGTGTGTGTGTGTGTGGTGTGTGTGTGTGTGTGTGTGTGTGTGTGTGTGTGTGTGTGTGTGTGTGTGTGTGTGTGTGTGTGTGTGTGTGTGTGTGTGTGTGTGTGTGTGTGTGTGTGTGTGTGTGTGTGTGACAATAGCAGTCACGTTTAAATAAAAAAGAATAGTAACTTATACAAATAGGGCAATATACTCAAAGATCAACACAGATTTTTGTTATCGTTTTATAACCTTTTAAAAAGAAAACGTAACTTAAATATGCAATTGCAGGCATCAGTCATTTGTGACCCTGACAACAAAACCAGTCTACAGGGTCAGTTTTTTGAAATGGCGATTGTTACATCCGGGAAGCTGAATAAATAAGCTTTCTATTGATATATGGTTTGTTCGGATAGGAAAATATTTGGCCGAGATATAACTATTTGGAAATCTGGAATCTGAAGTTGCAAAAAAAAATCGAAATATTGAGAAAATCGCTTTTAAAGTTGTCCATCAGAGGCGCTATAGCAGGGTGCTGCTAAGAAGAAACAGGTTTTAATGACGTAGTGGAAAATAGATGAACCTGAAAGCTGAAATTCTAAGCTTGACATAGATACTAAACGTGGGTAATTCCCAAAGAGTGGCAGCAGTGAGTGAAGTTTGTAGCCATGTTTCAGGCCATTTTGCTGCATCCACTCACTAAAATAAAGTTTACTAAATATGTTCATGGAACAAAAACAGATCTCACCCCCCATTGACTCTCATAGTATTAATTTTCCATACTATGGCAGTAAATGAGGGATGAGATCTGTTTGGTTACTAGCATTCTTCCAAATATCTTCCTTTGTGTTCAGCAGAACAAAGAAATGTATACAGGTTTGAAATGAGAAGAGGGTGAGTAAATGATGACAGAATTTTCATTTTGGGGTGAACTATTCCTTTAAGACTGGTTTTGTGATTCAGGGTCACATATTATCCAAGTTTCTGCCTATTGCAGCATTGTCCATATTTTCAAGGTTGACATGCACATACACATGTGAATATACACAAATCGAACGCTGCTTCTAATTGTTGAGTTTTTCCTAATCAGGATTTCAATTAAAACAGTTCGGAATTTGGTCCACAATGAACAAGCTGACACCTACACACAAATTCACCCAAACTACACACAAACTAACAGAACAGAACAGGACCCAGCTGTGCAAGCGCGTTTCCATTCAATGTTTTTCTCAAAAACCATAATGTTTAGAGGCAAAGTCGTGAATGTTCCATTTAAATCCACAATGGGAGTTACAGTGCGCGTCTGATTGGACTCTCGTCGCATTTGTGGGAAGCGCTGCTTTTAAAAAAGGTCACACAGAGCATTAATGAGATTAATTGGGAAAATAAAGACGTCAAAATTGACATCGTGGGCGATTAAAACATAACTTAAATTAAATCCAAGGCCAGGACAACAGCCAACGTGTTTTCTGCCTTTGATATTTCAGCACCATACAGTTTTTGCTGGAAGGAATTGAAATATTTGCCGTGTCGTCAGCTGCGTTTTTAACACATTCTGTGACCTGAACGAAATTGCCATGATCTTATTCAAGAAGCGGAATGTAAAGACCTTCACGTTTATATAATAGCTTGTATTTGTTTCCTTGTTAAATGCTTCTTTTTTTGTTGTTGTTGTTGGATTATTGTACAGTTTTGTGATGCTGCCATTGATGTTGATCGAAAGTTCTGTAATGTAAAGAAAAAATAATTTTTCATTTTACAAAAGTTGCATTGTTTTAATGGGCACAATCGATCATTTAAATAGAAAAAAACGAGTAAAATGTTTTAAGTAGCAAAAACGTTTGTTAAGGGTAATAAATGGTTAAATTGTTATTAATATTTTCTTCTTTTAATAATTCTAATAATTTATTAATAAAACAATTTTCACTATTTCCATTTGCTTTGGTTTTATTTTAAACCATCGGAACGGATTCGCTGTTTACGACTAGCCATCTCGTGCTTTTTCTCGAGTTTGTTAGGGGAAAATAAATGCTAGTCTATTGAATACCCACACATACTTCCACCAATTTCATCTGCACCAGTTTTGCAGTCCAATTTTCTTTTTTTTTTCTTTTTTTAAGTGAGATCTAATAATTTACCCCAAAAGCCTGCACACATGTATCTTTTATATAGCAGGTCACATGGCCTATTTCATATACAGACATCAAGCCAGCACTGCAGACGAAGCCGCCCTCCCCTTCTCACACACAAGTTCCTCTGCACCTGTTCCTCAAACACACAAATAAACAAACCTTCTTTGCACCTGCCTCTCATGTGGACTGCATCATGTTGTTTCCGGAGGTAAAGCAGAAAAACTCTTCACTCTGTGTGATTGGGAAAGGGATGGGGTGGGGGATTGACTTTTGCAGCTGGTCAGTTAGTCTTCAATGAAGGGCAGGAAGACATACAAAGAACTGAGCAGCCTCAAACAGCCAAACAAATCAACAGCATCCCCCTGCATCCTCTACACAGAATGATGTCTTCCTCAAATACTCTTAAAAATGAAGCATCAGGTTTTTCCATTGAACATCTTCAGTTTCTAATTTTAAGAACTTCCTGACTTTCTTTTTTAAAATTTCTATAGGTTTAGAATGACATGAGAGAATAAATAATGAAAGAATTTACATTTTAGTTGAACTATACAGCATTGGTTTAACTATTCAGAGTAAAAAAACTGAAAGAGTTCACTAGCTGAGAATATCACACAAACATATAATTATATTTACTCTATAGAGCTCGGAAAGCTTGCCTGTATGGAAGAGTTAAAAAAAAGGAATAATATGTGCTACATGTAACAGCATATTTAAGTTTTTCAAATAGTTTAATAATAATTTAAGAATAAGTAACTAATAATAGCCTATCTATGTGTTTGTCAAATGTGTAAAGTATGAAGAAAATTTACTATTGGGTATCGTAGTTCAGTAAAATATTTAAAGTCAGGTCAATTCATGCAAATGTCAACCTATGTCAACATTTTATGGTTCAAATAGCCATGTGAGGTGTTTAAAGCATTTATTTTATTTTTAGTGCATGATTTTCTCAGTATTGTCATATCTATAATGATATATTCCTCATGAATGGACACATGCAAATGATGCTCTATGAAGAGTCATCCCTTCTCCATTTGTTGGGTATCATTGCTTCTGGTTTGTACATTTTAATACACAAATCCTACAATGTCGCTCAAAAATGATGTTCTTTTTGTCACATCCATAACTCATGTTTATTTTAAAATAGAAAACTAGTGCATAGATTGATATTTCTGATGTATAGTCAAATATAAACAGAAGATTCGGTATGTTGATAACAAATACATTCTCTGACAGTTTATATATAATTGCCCATCAGTTAAATAATTTGATTAAGTACTTTTTTTTTAAAAATAAAAAAAACTTATTTGGCTGGTTTCATGTAACAGAGCATAAATGTATATTTAACTCCCACCAGAAGCACATTTTCAGAGCCAGGCCTGTGGGTACTGACGTTTGGAGTGGTAAAATGAACACTCTTAAGAAGCCATTTGAAAGCCTCAGAGGTCGTGCCCTCCCTGCTTGGCATCTGGTAACCTTGTCAGATAAAATCACCAGCATGGAGGACTGCAGCGTTCTTTTTAAACTGAGACGTAATCTCTTTAATTGGTGTCAGCTTAAAGTCTCTGCAGCTAAGAGACACATTGAGGAGCTCTGGGAGGATAGCCAGTCTTCATGACCTTTTACAAACTGCTATTGCAGACACTGCGCTGGGCTTTCCTTGCTTGGGTTTGCCCGGGATGATCGGTCCCCTGCTCTGTCACATCATTTTAAAGCTAAAGGTGATGCGAGGGCCTGAACTAAAGTGTTGCCTGTGGAGAGCTCATCTCAACCCTGTATTGAAGGCACAGTTGTGTTTGAACTCAAGCTCATTAGTTCGAGACAGATAGCTTGCAAGAATAGTCTAAACAAAGGCTGATCGGGATATTTTAGTTGAAGGGGCATTTTCAGGAAATTGTGCTATTTGTGTGCAGTGTGTTTTAATTTAAGCATTTTGTAAAATGTTTACATTGATATTAAATGTAAATAATGTGATTGGTGCAATGGTATCTTCTTGCATTGACCTTTAACCCCATAACATTCAACCCTGAAATAATGGAACAGAAGTGGCATGAGTTATTAACAGGGTTTTGATTTACTATACACAATTTTTCTTATTTTATACTAAAACTTACTAAATAGAGATGGACGCATGACCCAAAGGTAACTTCTGGTCTGTGTTTGGTTATCGGTCTGGCTAGTGGTTAATAATATAACCATTTATTTGATATGTTATTTATATTATATAATATTAATGTTTTATTGTATTATATTAAATGAAATTTTAACTACTCAACAGTTACTGATTCTTTGCGGAGGTCTACTAGAAGTTAATTTTGGGCCACATAAGGTTTGTTCATGTTGTTGCCACTGAAACCGTCTATATGAACTTTTTCAAATTCTATTTAAATGAATTCCTTAATTAATATATTCATTTCGATAAGCTGTAATTTGCCTACATATTAAGTTAATAAAAGACAAATCAAGTCTGAGGGGGGATAGGGGGAATTTGTATTGTCATATAATATATATATATGATATATAATTTCCTTGAGCCACTCCAAAATTACATTAAAACAATTAAACAATTATAATATTAAGTACTTCTTATTTGTATTATGTATTAAATAATGATCTGGCAATTTAAACACTGAAAATTTTACTAGAAGAATGTTACTCAGTAAATGTTAATGAAAGTTAATAATAGTTGATAAACCATTGATTTGCTTTTCAAATGAAATGATAAGAAATGAAAAAATTTAAGAAAATAAATAAATAAAACAAATTCTTAAAATGCCAGATATTTGCAATATGCTTTTTTTAACTTATGCTTTTAAAACCTTCACCATTGAATTTACCATGAAATGATTTTGTTAAAAGATGAATGAGAATATTATTGTACATAAAATGCATCCATCCATCCGTCCATCCAGTAAGTCCATTTAACTGTTGGGTCACATGTAGTTGCTTTCACATGAACTCTAATACACCACTAAGAGAAGTTCGATCTCAGTGGGATCAGAAACATGGTTTGAATAAAACCAGAAACGAGAAATCTATTCACCGAGAGGGTCAGCCCGTTTCGTACGTCTGATCCGAAGCGATATATTATTCCTATTTCATTCGAAACACATTCTTCCCTTCACGTTCATGACCCTGAGTGCATAATTTCCATTTGCAACTAGATCCACTGTCGGGGCTTTTTAACCTTCCTGTATATTAAATCTCTTTTTAAT
Organism: Oreonectes daqikongensis; assembly: GCA_026939265.1. Taxonomy (NCBI): domain Eukaryota; kingdom Metazoa; phylum Chordata; class Actinopteri; order Cypriniformes; family Nemacheilidae; genus Oreonectes; species Oreonectes daqikongensis. The sequence continues at coordinate 3,465,875 of JAOTQM010000351.1, read as the reverse complement.
GGCCATGGAGACATGCCAGAGCAAAACATGGCAATAAACACATCCGTGTTTAATACAAATGTGCAAAACGTATATCCATATGCATATTGGTGCCCTACAGGTTTGCCACCCTCCCGTCTGTTTGTTTTGATGGCGTGTGACCCATCATATACCCACTGAGGTAGGAGACAAAGGGAAAGACAGAACAAGCAACCCACTGATGGAGGTGAGGGGAGAACGGCGACCAAGGTGATTCTGACATTCAAAAGCATTGAAAACAAGTTGACCTTTGGGGGTGTTTGAATGTCTCTATTATGGCACCCTGGGGATGACAAATGCCCTCCAATTTGCCAGCGTGGAGGTCTGAACGGGGCAGAAACCATCTTGTATTTTGTCGTGCTACAACGTATACAAAGACGTTCAGTATATTCACAAATGATGGAAATCTGAATCCGAATGGCGACAACTGTGTTTGCATGTGCAAAGAATCTGATAAAACTGTTCTACGCGTGAATTCGTATTTCTAGACCGTCTTCTTAAAAATGTCTCTAATCGTGTGCACATGTGCGAGACCCCGCCGCATTTCTCTTCTCATTGTGCAAACACTTGAAGAGGCGCTCTGAGTTGTTCCAGACGCAATCTCAATATTTGCCCACTCTACCCGGCAGGAATGCTTTCTCCTCATTACTTGGTGACAAAGTGCTGTCTTTAACAAGCATCCTTCTGCCCCTCCTCAGCATTTAGGGCCCCCCCAACAAAAAAAGAACATCATTTTAATTATGCAGTCAATCACAATTAGAAGCAAATGTTTTCCCTGTTGGGCCTGCCCCTCTTTTCAGGGCTTTGTGCCTTGGGTCTTTGTGCGCTGAGAGAAAGGCCTCAGCGGTCAATGGGGCGGCTGAGTGGTTGTGTGTGAGGTGCAGGCTTGCGTCCGCGCCGCAGCTCGGGGTTGGGGGGAAGGGGATGGAGGTACATCCGTAGCACATTTGCTGAATTAAGGAAGCACAGTGGGGAGACTTTGGAAGAGAGGCTGAGGGAATTGGAAAGGGGGGTGTTGATGGAAGACTTGTTGCTAGGTGACTAACAACCGCAGCGTGTCCGTCTTTTTCTTTTCCTTTATGCGCTGTTCAATTCTCCGTTCCGCTCCCAGATAGTCCGATTGCTTTTTTTCTCGTCGCATCCTGTCGTTACTACTGCCACTTACTGCGAAATAAAGAGTTCCCAGAGAGGGGAAACATTGTCTTTAACCCTCCTTGTGCTCTTCTGTGCCGGTTACAGTGATGATTCTCAATAAGCTATTGAACAGAAACTGTCTATACAGCCAACTGACAGAACACAATATTTCAGCACAATATAGCACTAAACGCTTGTAGTAACTGCAGGTTTTTGCTAATATTTGTATTCGTAGTAGAACATGAATAATAATATCACGTTTTGTTTTGTGTTTGTATTATAAACTTGTTTACTTGTGTTTTAAGTTTTATTTATTTTTCATTGACATAGACAATTTATCGGACGCACACGCTTGGCCCGAAGTTAACTTCCGGTCTGAGTTTGTTGATCGGTCTGGCTAGTGGCTAATAATATTTATAAAAACTATTAATACTTTAGTTAAACAATATAAATATTCATTTACATTAGAATAATTGTTTTAAATGAATAGTTGGTTGAATTTTTTTGTATATTAATTTTATTAAATAAACAATAGGCTACGTTGAATGGGACATTTAAGTTTAGCCACGTAACGGTTCTTCTACTGGTAACCCAAAATAATTCAGACTAGACATACTTTTAACTTGCTAGCTGATGTCATTTACTTGTTATTTCTTTTGCTTGTTAGCAGAAATAATCTGCAACGACTCTATTCTTTGTGGATGTGTACCGGAAGTTAAGTTTGAGTCACAAAAGCATAACGTTAGTTTATGATGCTTTGAAACCAATTTTACAGTTTTTGGAATAAAAACATTTCAAAATTCATATACTAAAATTTGTATGTGACCTCCTTCCAGATTTTTTAGGGAAATTATTTAGAGAGATTTGTCATCTGTCATCATTTATTCACCCTCTTGTCATTTCAAACCTGTTTGACTTTATTTCTTCTGCAGAACACAAAAGAAGATATTTTGAAGAATGTTGGTAACCAATCAACGGCGGTACCCATTCACTTTTATTGTACGGACACAAAACCAATTTATTTTAAGTGAATGGGTACCACTGTTGTTCGGTTACCAACATTCTTCAAAATATCAATAAAAATAAATAAAATCAAACAGGTTTAAAATGACATGAAGGCAGGTACATGATGACAGAATTTTCATTTTTGGGTGAACTTTAACACTGTTAGGTAAACCAAGGTTTGTGAATTGTAATTATGAATGCCATTCTCTTGCATGCTTTGATTGCAAATATGTCGTTGACTTTAAATTAAAGGTCATATGTTTATAGAAATCACATTTCGACGTGATTTTCAGAAAATCTCTCTTTTTTAAAAACAGCTTCTGTTGTCTCTCTAGCTGGATGTCATCACAGTCCTCAGTGCACAACCGTCTCTGAGCTCATGGCATGATTTCTTAAGGCTTGTATTGTTTAAGCCCTCTGCACTCACAAACAGAGCATTGATTCTCCTCAGTGTACCAGTTGCATCAATCATACATCAAACCGCTATAGTTTGTAACATTTTTATAGGTCAGATATATTCCTTTAGCTTACAGTAACTTTAACATTCTGCTAAACGGTGCCAAAATTATAGGTTCAAAACTGGTATGACAATAAAGTATATAAAAAATATTACGTTTCAAATAATTTCAAACCTGTATGACTTTCTGTCTTCTGCAGAACACAAAAGAAGATATTTTGAAGAACACTAGTAACTGAACAATGGCGGTACCTATTGACTTGCATTGGTTTTGTGTCCATACAATAGAAGTGAATGGGTACGCATATTGTTTTGTTCGGTTATCAACATTCTTCAAAACATCTTCTTTTGTGTTCTGTAGAAGAAAGAAAGCAAAGATTTGAAATGACAAGAAGGTAAGTAAATGTTGACAGAATTTTCACTTTTGGGTGAAATATCCCTTTATTATGCATGCAAAAATAGCTTTTTAAAAATCATAAAGTGCAACAGCACTGAATATCCTGAGGATATGGAAAAGATTAGGCTATGCGTGGGGTTAGCGATTCAATGGGGCAGAATGTTCACAGAGGTCAGATCGAGTCACTCCTTCGCCCCTCTAGGTCTTGCATATCACTGTCTTCAAGTCTCCGTATTTGCATGCGGACAGCAGTGCTTGCCACTGGCTTCACTTACTATTACACATCCATGTTAAGACCAAGTCTCCAGGGGGACTCTAAGCTCCTCCACCCGGTTTGGTGACAGCAAGCATCTGACCAGCTAAATCAACCTTGGCATGCCAGCCAAAAACACAAGAATGGACCAGTGCCTATAAGTGACCTGATATGATGTAGACTGCTGTGACATCCATCTACGCAAAGCTAGAAAAATTCTGACCAGTAACAGCTCACTGCAAAGGCATATAAATCTAAACGTCTTAGGTTGTATTGTGACATTTTTACAGTACACTGACATGACCTCATGCTGCTTCTATCAAGTACAGTTACTATTTATAATAATATAGTATCTTCAGCAAACCAACTAATGTACACAACAATCAGTACATCCATAACAATAATAATATTTTAAGTACACACCAATAAAGCTAAAAAAAAAACACAAACGAGCAGAAGAATAAATGCATTTAGATGATCATGCCATTCATTCTCACCTCACTATTATTGATAGCATAGAAGCTCTCAGTATGCCTGACCTGCCAGTGATGGTTAGTCACCATTTATTTATTTAGATTAGCACACTCGTTGCTCTGCTCGTAATACTAACTGTCCAATATGAAGCTAATGTTATGAGGAAGCTCCCAAAAACATTCGTCTTGGATGTTGACTTTCAGTCTCTTTACACTCGGTATCTGTCGAAGTGATTAGGCAATAATGCCCCGTTTATGGGCTTATACCCCGAGCCACTCATGCTTAAGAAACACTGATCATATTAGCAAGCAAAGTCCCCACTTCCATTCCACAATCCCTTCTTAAGCCATGTTTCCCATATCCATGGTGTGCTGTCTCTACAGCTCCATGTGCACAAACTGTGTTATTTTTATCTGACCATCATGCAAATAATAGGCAAAACCAAAATACATGGGAACCAAAATATATGGAATATTCTGGAAAATATAATGCAATATACATTTTCATATATTGGAACAAAGTGCTTATATTTTTCAATATATGAAATGTGGCAATTTCTTATGTATTATCTTAGGCCTATTGTAATATTGTAAAATGTGTTATTATTGTTTATGTGTATTAAATGTGTTATTATTGTATATGTATTATTCAATATTTGTTAATTATTTAATATCGCTGTTGTCCTCCTGAAACCTTGTATCTCCATATTTCGTTTTTTGCCATAAATCATTATTATTAAACACCCTTTATGTTTGTCACTGTGTTTTGCAAATATCTAACCAATATAAAGTATTGTAAAGTGCTTGTCAACTTTGACAATGCAGTATTAAATCATTTTAAAAGTACAGTGTTTTTTCCATTTCCTGAAAAACAGCTAATTTGGACATAAAAGGTTTCGCAAGGACGGCGACGATATGCACTGCATGCATTAAATGTACATATCTGTATGGGTGTACAAGAATCTGTAAATGGTAACCAGTTCAAATTGTTATTTTTGCTGCATGGTGTGGATTATAGATACCTTTCTGATTTCCATCACTTCATTGGCCTGAACTTCATGAGTTCATAAGAGGCTCAGCAGCACTAAGATGGCATTACTCTAGGCTGCCTGGACATGTGTCACACATGAGGTCAATCTGTCCAGTGTGAAGGGAAGGGCAGCCAACCACCCAAAACAACTGATTATCAGGTTCTGCAATGAAAGTGGAGATTTTTGTTAATGCTACAACACACACACACACACACACACACACACACACACACACACACACACACACACACACACACACACACACACACACAGGTTTCTATACATTCCAGGGACACGGACATAATGATATTTTTACTGCACAAATTGTATTAACTCTTCTATTATCATGCATTGTATAAAATGTGATATATAAAGACCTGTATAGAGACACACACACACACACACACACACACACACACACACACACACACACTACCCATATTGTGCTAGTAGAGCATTGCGTTGATTGTTCCCAATGAACCACATACTGAACTGTAAACGTTGCTTTGGAGAAAAGCCTCTGCCAAAGTGCATAAATGTGCTTCATCTTTTTATGAGTCAAATATACTCATGGTATTTAACACTACTGTTGTCATCATTTCTTTAAGCTAGTGGCAATATGCTTTAAGGCTTCTAGCTTTCAAATACGGTCACAATATGGATTTTTCTATTTGGCTCAATGTTGCCGAAAAGGTTAAACATGATCATTTGTATAAGCAAAAAGATACTTTACATTCTTTAGACAAGATCTCTTACTTCTAAATCACCTGCAGGAAAGATTACACAGATCTACTGTAGATTACTCAGGTAAGTAAAACAAGGTTAAAACAACCTTACAAGTGGACTTAAGGATATATCTCTTTATTTGTGAAAGTCTTATGCATGAAACATCAGTTTTAAACTGTTCCTTTAGCTTATTTTTACATTTAAAATTGTTAAGTTGCATACAATTAAAATGTAAATTGAATTATTGTAAAATCTAAAACATTACAAAACATTATTTGCTAAGCATTACATTATGTGCTCATGTTTGATTGGGTAAGGTATCTGCATATGTAAAACATACATTCATTCACATATCATGCATGATGCGAAGAAAGATTTAAGGAAGAAAGCAAAAATGTCTGCTATTATTATTAATGTCTGCTTTTATAAAAACCAGTTATGGGTTGATCGCAGAAGCACTGTCGCAAAATGGCTAAATTGACGAACGTTCGTTATTTTTACGCGCGTGTCCATTCAAGCGGCAAAGCACAGCTTTCCTCCGTAAAATGACATGTAACGTAACTGTATTTAACATTTTGTTAATACAGTTTTCTGCAACACTTATTTTTACCAAATGCGTTCTCGTCCAGTGTAGATAGTTACATTATTTATTTACTTGATTTATCGCCTTATTCTTTTATTTATCATGCAATATTATCTCAATCAAATATTATTTTATTAACGATTAATTGCATGTTATTGAAATATAATAACTTAAAATTCTAAATGAACGTCGTTAAGTGTAATTTTGCTGTTGTCCTGCAGGTAGGTGGCTGTGGTCTGTCTTCCTAGCGCTTAGTTTTACTCCAAATTACTTTTTAGTAGACGTTAGCAAAAGCCCAATAAACGTGGGCTGAGCACATAAATCTTATAGTAATATTTATAAAAAAATGAATATGAATGTAATGAATTCATATTAAACAAGTGACGTAAGGTTTTATTTAAACATCGGTAAAATAAAAATGAGCGGGCCAAACTGCGTTCAAAAGAAGTTTGACCTCGTTAAGATTACGCCACACAGCAGAAAAACAGTCAAGCAAGCACATTTAAAATCAAATGAGGAAACAGGTTGTGTGTGATTCTGTGGGGGCAGAGACGGAGTTTTGCTCATTCAGGCAGAAATGAAAGTTCACTTGTCTTCACCGTCTGACAAGAAGACACCCGCGAGGCGCTCTTGACGTTTCCTGCGCACGGACATGGAGAGCAGGCATCATGAAACTTGCATGGGTGCCATTGGCCCTCTTCATTATTCAACAGCTTCATATCCACACATGGCACCTCGATGACAGCACTTTCGTCTTTGTATTAAACATGCACACTAGACCACAGCGAGGGACGAAACGGAGAACTGAGTCAGGACAACCACAGCTTACGATGATCCTCTATTAGAAATGGGGAATCGGATACTTACTGTGTATTTATTTCAATGGAATTGCATCATTTTTAAAATGTGCTATTGTTAGTCAAATCTGTGTGTGTTAAGCACAACCCATTTTTAAAATACTATCTATAACTTCTTGAATTTATTCTTGGAATCCTCATGGGCTGGTGAAACGCTTAATCCAGTCTGCTGTCAGCTTTTACAACATTCAACATACAACATCAGCTATCACAACATTCACCAAATCAGGAAACAGGCTCTTTCTAGAGTTCAAAATAGAGCATGGTTGTTGAACACCTTACAGCCTATTCCAACTGGATCAGGAGAATGGGATGACCCTGAGCTATCAGTGTGAAGCATTGGTCTGTATAAAGGTCCTGGTCTCAAGGTCAAGCGAGCATGTCTTTAATCTTTATACAGGTTGAGTGTATTAGACTTTCACAACAACAGCATCAATTAAGCGCTGATCTGTGAACAATGTAAAAGCATTTTCTGAAATGATAATATAGAAATGTGATTGGCTGAATTTGCAGATTAATAATTCTCATTTAAAAAAATATAACAATACTATCTGCTCCTGCTTATATGTAACGGTATTCCCAATGGAATTAATCTAAAGTCAATTTAACTTCAAATTGATGTTTTGTTGGGCATGTGTGTGTTTACAAGTCATATTTACCACCAGGTCTTCAGAGCCGATTTGTTCCCAATAAGCCGATTAGCTATAGACGGATCTCAAAGCTCTTATGTCTTGTATCATAGCGGTAAACATGGTTATAAAGACATCACAAAAATTGCTGGGACCTTCACTCTTTCATACTTCCATCCCCCGCTCCTTCTTGTGATGCCTGCGACTTGACAAACTGAAAGTGCATTCACTGTTACCTTCAGGGTGTTTGTGTCTGAAGGCATCTTAAGGTTACATTTAAAGTGTTCATGTGGATAAATGGAATAGATGATGCCAAAGCTTGCAGTAGCAATAGCATAATTTTCAGTGCTGTTTGTTTAAAGTGAGGCAGTTAAAAACTCATACCAAGGTAACATAAACTGATCTTTGACAAAAAACAGTTTACAGTGCTTTTCTGAAAAAATAGATGTAATATAATCTATATGTAATGTGAATGTGCTTTTGTGCTTTTAATATCAAATTAAATCATAAAAAACTAGAACACTGATTAAATAAAAACTGTAGTGGTTTGCAAGAATTATGAAAAAATTGTTAGCAAAAACTGTTTATATAAAAGATTAAGACAACATGATAGCATGACAGTGTGTGTGCCTGTGTGAATGGTTAATATGTGACTGCTGCTCTGTGAATATTAGATCTCAGTTACTGTACATCCCTAGATTATGGTTATAAAAAGGCAGCTTTTATAATGCTGGATGGCACCATCCAAAGCAACAGATTTATCCACTACATTATCCTCAACTTTCCAAATCATCCCAGGATCTCTGTCACTCTAAATGCCCATTTACGGCTTAACTGTGCATATTTAGACCACCAGAGGGATTGTTAATATATGACTGCTGGCATGATACCTTAATTACAACATAATCCAACCGTAGCAATAGCCCTCCAGCTTCTGAGATTGTATCCTGTCATTCGCAAATTCTGTGGTGCTCTGACAAAATTAGACCCATGTTTGTTTAATCTGTATACCCTTGTAGATTTTTTTCAATATTCACAACCTGATCTAACATGTTTGATAATCCTTTGTTTGATTGGGGAGTGCCAGACATGGATATTGAGCCCAGAACAACAGGGTTCTATGAAACAGGATGATGGCATGTAAAGGCAGGGTGATGTATTTTAAGCATATTTTAGTATGGATTAAAAAGGGTAATTTACAATGATTGGGGGGGGGGGGGGGGGAGATTCAGCACTCCTAGTGTCTATGAATGATGCACAGTTCATCCAGAGGAATCTGGGACACCTAATGCCCCTCACCCACTATTCTTTCTCACTCCTTCTCTCCCTCTTTTTTGTGCTCGGCCATACTGTGACCCTGCACCGTGGGAATATCTATGGTTAGCAAATGGCTATAACTGCTATAAAAAATCTCTCCCTTTACAGACCTACAGCCTTTGCATTGTTATTTAGCAATATATAGGCCTATATATAGGCTAACAAAGGAAAATATGATAACAATAAACAGAATTTAATTGTTCCATCAAAAGAAATGAAATATAAAACGAATAGTAACATTAAAAAGCTACATTTAGGAAATTAAATAGTTTAAAAAATCAGTTTCAGTTTTGTAGTTTGCCTCTCTTGCACGAACAACTCGACGTGATGGAAATCTGCAAATCTGAAAGTACTATAAACGTAAATCCTATATAAATATTATTACATTTTTATGTGCTCACTGGAATGTTACACATGCATGAATCAAAAAATGTATAAGTCTACGCCGTTTCGAAGAGATTTTAATCATGAGATTTTTTCATCTGCCCCTTACGGGATGATGGTTTAATTTAAGTACTAAATCAAAATCTGTTTAAAGACTTTAGAAATGAATGCAGAAACAGTAGCGCCTTATTCTTTAAAGTGATGCTTTTGCAAACAAACAAGATACATTTTAATATTTAATAATAAATATATATAACCGTCTTTAAATGTTTGGAGACCGAAATAGGCATATGTTACACCCCTTTTTTTCATACGGTCGGCAATTCATATTATATTTCATGGATTGCTTTCTATTAAAAAATTATGAAAAAACATTTCACAACGGGACTTTCATCTTCTGCCTTTACTAAACATGTTTCCTGTATCGTGTTTTTTCTAAGATTAGGCCTATTATTATTTATTATGGGTCAACAAAGTTGTTTTTAGTTTTCATCACTTAGTAAATGCGTTATGGTTTTGTTTGTATTAGGCTATTATTATTATTATTATTATAGCAAAACAGATTTTTGTTACGAATTTACTTTGTTGCTGCTAATGATGTTAAGGTTCAATTTTGTCCTATACAATGGTACGAATCTAGATCATGATGGTGCAGGAGGATCAGTCTCGGTGACATGACTGCCGTGCATGAAAATGAGCAGCTCCCGTACACACAGACGGCTATAACCGGAGCTACGGGCAGCTCATACATCATGCAAAAAGAGCCCGAGGGGCTTTCTTCAAATGAACTGTGTGGGTCTGTGAAAACAATATCAGGGGCTTTCCGTCAGAATGAACTTTTCCACTGTAGTCAGCCGTGAAATAATCTGACCCGACACTTCAAACCATCTGCGCTATCTATCCGCCTTCTTATTTATTGCCCCAGCCGGATCACAGAACGAGTTGTGGCTGATACCTATCAGTGTTTTCCTATCGTATCTTCACAAACTGCATGGGTGACAGGTCTGTTCATTGATACCACTCGTCATATACCGATCTATTCTAAAATATATATAAAATATGGATTATGACAATATGCATGAAACCACTTCAGGTTTAGGAATACAATCATCTCATTACGGTCTTGTAAAAAGATTTGATCTGTATAAAGTTGTTATGTTTATATTGGATGGTGGATTAGAACTGCTTATGTAATGGAGTCGCTTACTGACAACAAAAGCAAAGACTAAATCCACGTGCATCTGTAAAGCGGAATGGTGTCCAGCAAAGACTCGTTTTACACTATATTACATTTGACAGTCCAATGACTGTTGCGATGAGATGTCATTTGCTTTGTAGTACGCTGCTGTGAGCACGTATTTCTGATTTTTATAAAGCCACTCGTGTCTTCTCCTGAATTTAGACTATAAAAGCGATGCGAATATCTTACTTTGTAGATGAGACGATGTTTATTTAGGTAGGCTTTAAATCCTGGGGGAAAAAATTCAGGTCAAAGTTGTGCGTAAAAACGCACAATTGAGCGTAAATAACTCAAGTAAAAGCAAAGCTCGCTGATGTTTACAGTCTAAAAGGCGCTGTCGAAGTCTGGGAGGTGCTGAAATCTCCTCTTACTCCATTCCGCGTGATTGGCACACTTGACAGTGATTGACAGGCGTCCGTGAAAACTACGCAACCAATCTGCCAAGTCCAATAGAAAATCAGAAGTGGGCAGCACGTCTTTTCCCTCCTCAAAAAACATCTTCATTCTCGTGCTATAATCTCGTGCCCTCGAACTCTCGGTATTCCCAACCGAGGCAACTGGAGTCAGCCGGAGCGTCGTTTCTTCTCCTCTGCATCGTCGTTCGTCTAGCGTTCATCAGCTGACTCTGGAATTGCCTTTTTGTCTGGATTCGACTGGGATAGAGAGCACATAAAGAACGAAGCTGTGCTAGAGATAAAGGGGACTCCGAAGGGGAAAGAAAAGCCTTCATGTTTCAGTTGCCAATCTTGAATTTTAGTCCCCAGCAGGTCGCGGGGGTATGCGAGACTTTGGAAGAGAGCGGAGACATCGAGCGTCTCGGCCGATTCCTCTGGTCGCTACCCGTCGCACCCGCTGCCTGCGAGGTGCTTAACCGCAATGAGTCTGTGCTGAGGGCTCGGGCGATCGTAGCCTTCCACACTGGGAATTTCCGTGAGCTTTACCACATTCTGGAGAACCACAAGTTCACCAAAGAGTCTCACTCCAAACTGCAAGCACTTTGGTTGGAGTCACACTATCAGGAAGCAGAAAAGCTCCGAGGCCGCCCGCTAGGGCCAGTGGACAAATACCGGGTACGAAAGAAGTTTCCTCTGCCTAAAACTATTTGGGATGGAGAACAAAAGACGCACTGCTTTAAAGAAAGGACCCGGCATTTACTTCGAGAATGGTATCTTCAGGACCCTTATCCGAACCCAAGTAAAAAGAGAGAGCTTGCACAAGCTACTGGACTCACTCCCACTCAAGTGGGGAATTGGTTTAAAAATCGAAGACAAAGGGACAGAGCGGCGGCCGCTAAAAACAGGTGTGTTTTATTTTGCAGATTTCTCCATCAAGAAACTCACATTAAACAATAGATTTGGATAACAGAAGATTTGCCGTACTTGCTGTAAAAGACAGGTGCATATAACAACATATATTCAGCATAAATAGTCAATGTTATTTTGTAATTTGTAAACTCATGTGCGCCAACAAAACGCATTCCTATAGAAAACTACGCTTGGTTTGAACATTCACCCGCCATTATTGTGACGAGTAATTCTTTGTAATTGTATAACCTGATATAACAAGATGCTTTATTTTCTCATTTAAACCCAAGCTCGCTAAAATATTGGATGTGTAATGCAATGTTTAATTTCAGAAGGAGAGATTTATATAGCAGAAAAAAGCAGAATTGTTCATTTGATAAAAAAAAATAGCCTAACTTGCGTTTGTGTGTATTATGGTCTGGGCCTAGCCTACATCACTCTGCAAAATATGTATCGATATCACAACGATTAAAAAAAATCAGTAAGATGAAAGATGAATTGATGGTTATTGATTTTAACTTTCTATTTATATGAGGCCTAATAACTACTTTTGGTTTTAATCTTTTAGGTGTGGCTATGTGGCTATGCATTTGGTTTTGCTAGTTGTTAGTGTCAGTGACGTAAACAATGGCATTTATTTACCAAAACATTTACCTATAATGTCAAACATTATTATAAAAATATGTCAAATATTTGCTGTATATTCTGCTGTAGGCTACATGTTTACTGTAGACTATATGTTTATATTTTAAATGTTTGGTTAGTAACACCTATTAAAATGACAGCAATTAAAAACAATTGTGTTCAGGTCAATACATTGTTTAGGAATATTTCGTACTGTACTAATTTTGATCTAATATTTGTTTAAATAACCAGCACAGATTAAAAATGGTTTAGGCATATTGGTTGTACAGATGTGCATCAATTTCTTCTTCTTCCGGGGCATTGAGTTAGTAGGCTAAATCCAAAGCTGAATCTGACGAGCTTAGCATAGCGTTTTATTTCATTTTATTACACTACAAGTCACGCGCATTTGTTACGCGTTTTATTCCAAAATTACGCATTAACCCTGTAGAACACTAAAATATTTTTTAAATTTAATAAAGAACTATTTTTCCTCTTATAGGTTACAACAGCAGGTGTTGTCAAATGGCTCGGTTCGGTCCTTAACTGGAGAGGATGGTGCTGTGGATCGACTGGGAAACGCGTCCAGCCCTGAAGCGAGTTTGTCGAGCAAAGCCGCCGCTTCGGCTATCTCCATCACTTCAAGTGACAGCGAATGTGACATCTAACATCGCACCACAAACTGCCCCGGGGGCTGTACAGGAAGACTATGAGAAAATTAACACATAACGAAGGATATTCAGACAGACAATCAGCAAGATAAACAAAAACAATAGTGCCTGCCTTAACGTATCAGAGGCCGTCTTTTTTATTTTATTATTATTATTTTTTTAAGGGCGTTACAGCCCGGAATCGTTGGATTCATGGAATGCTTTATGTTTAAATGGTATTTATTGTTGTTTTTCCAGAGCAAATTAGGTGCAAACACGAATAAATAATATTATATAAAAAAATCAAAACCACTTTTTTAAGCAATTAGGTGCCATTGATTGCCTCTAGGCAAATAGGTGCTCCAAAATAATTTGTCCAATTTTGGTTCATTTTGAAAAGACTTTATGTTAAAATATTTTACCTTCCAGGTTTTCTAAAGTGTTTGACCATTAAATTGTTGATTACATTTTTGGTCATTTGAAGTCTGGTTATTTTTAAGCATGTGCGCCATAGTGGAGACGTTTTAATGAATGCAAGACTAAAAGCTAATAAAATGTTTGATGATCAAAGTATCATAAAGGCTTATTTTTATTATTAATTATTAATAATATCAACCCAAACTCTATTATCTGTTATCATTATTTACATATTTCGTATTATTATTATGTAAGTATTTTCTCAGTTATTTAGATATTTTGTGCTGTCCCAGAAACAAAAAGCACTATGCAATTTGTCTGCCACCCTTCATTACGCAGACAGCACTTGAACTTTTGTTTCTGTATTCCTGGTATAAATGGTGTGAAGTCCATGCACAGCCAGTAATCGGTAAATGTAGGCTATAGTGGTGTGTTTAACCTGATAGCTTACTGCGTGTCCAGACGCGTTTACCGCGCCGAGTGATTGGCTTTGCAGTAAAGTAATGCATTCTGACAGGAGAAGGTCAACGAGAGGGCGTAGCGCCTATTGCTTTCAAAACGAGCAAACTAGGAAAAGCCTCTAAAAACAGTCAATTCGGATTCGTAGCATACAAAAAGCTAATGCTTCATGATTTGATATGACCCCAAAATACTGCAAAACTGTGAATGTTTACAAGAAATACTCAATTGTAAAACTATAGGACGTCAGTTTAATATAGCCATTAACGATGAACAGTTAATCGGCATTTTTAAATAATCTATAAGCATATAAAACTCTAATGTATAAAATATTTGTACGGCATGCATTATTCTTGCTATTATTATGGTTAAAGTAACACTCATGTAATTTAATTGTTTCATTTATGATGACATGATGACATATTCAAATTCCAATGTCACTTCTGTCCCAGGAGCGAAAGAACAACTTGCTTAAAAACGAATTGTTATTAAGCAAAAGGAAGAATATTTGAGGTAGCAGAAAGGAGAGTGCGGGTTATTGAGTTTGCAAAGGGACAAAAGCGGAAAGGTTAGGTGAACAGAGTGTTTCTCACAGTCAATATGGTTGTCAAACTCTTCAGCGCTAATCAGCAGTAATGACCGCTTCTCAAACCCAACTGGAACAATAGTGAGCTCTTCAAACTCTGTTGGGGTTGAAGAGGAGTAAGAACCCTTATTCAATGTTAAAATACTGCAATAATCTGACTAACGTCGTGCCATTGCAGCCACAAACCAACAATAATCATTGTAACAGAAGTAAAATGTTATAATTATTCCTTTAAAAGGAACTAGTCTGTCCAAAAATGTTCTGGAAGCCTACTAACATTAAGCTGGGAATTGCATTCACTGAAACAAACAAAACAAAACAAAAGTCTTTACGCTATTTAATACCTTTGTGTACGTTTATCATTAGTTTTTGTAAACATGCCAGAACGTTGGTGCAGAACACATGCGAGTGATGATAAAATGATAAGTTTGGAAAGCAATAATTCTTTTGGCAAACGGTTCTCAAATGCCATCAAATTCTCTACTCAAGCAATTCTTAAATGTTTGCGTTATTTTTGATAATATTTTATAGGGTTCTAATAAAATCTTTATATATTGGTTATTTATGATTGGTTCTTTCCTGTAATCCTGTTTGTATGTTGGATGCTATTAACCAAAATCTCGTTTCTCAGGAATTAACCGAGAAATTAAATGTTCACGAAATATGCTTATGTCAGGATTCTGAATATGTTTTTCTTATTTAGGCTATTCGTGATTTATTTGGAAGCACAATAGGTTTATGCGTTGTAGTGGTTGTTGCAGAAACACAAATCATACATTTAGGCTTTCTATGTGGTGTTAATATTTTACGGTTTTTTTTCTTTCCCTACTTATAACATAAATTAGCTTAAGTTAGGACGTTAAACATCCTTTTAAAGTGTTTTGACGTCTGACGAACACATGGCGAAGACAATGCACGATTTCCCTTGTTAGAAAAGAGCGCCCTCTGCTGTTAAAAAGACAATCAGACGTATAGGCTCTACTAGAAGTCTACATCACGACCCGGATATAAGAGTTAAACATAAATTGGTCATCTTTCCTCAGACAAAAGACGTGTTATCCAATGTCACACTTTTCTGTAGTCTATTCTAGCTAGGTTATGTGATAATTGCTACAATAATCAAAACTAAAATATGAATAATTTTATGTGTGGGCCTATAGGCTGATCGGAATATTTATCTTTTAATTAATTAAAATGAAAAATAAATCGTTGTTTTATTATATTTATCAACTAAACACGTATATAATGTAAAATATTTCTTTCCTTCCATGCTAAACTGACCAAAATTTACAAAGGGGCGTCGGTTGCTTTATCTAAAATTGGCCAAAAAGCATCCATGTCATTCATAGAAATTCTACAATAAAGGACCTGGTAAGCATGTAGGCTAACATTTAACGAAATCGCTTGAAAGAAGCAGCTTTTGTGTCGGTTTTACTTACAAACATTGAAGGTAGTTGTGCGCGCGTATTTTACACTCACCTAGGCACAGACACGCGACGAATTCCCACAATCCGACGCGCTGAGGAATGACGAGCAGTAGAGAGCGCGAGCTGCGAACAAGCGAGAGGTCATGTGCAATCTGCTTCTTCCTCCAGTTTACAGTCCGTAAGTTTTCTACACTTTTCCATAAATCTTTACTTTATATAGGCCTAGATGTCAAACATAGACAGCACAGTGCCTAGATGATAATAATAAAGATCGTGATTATTAGATTATGTTTAGCCTACACTGCAATGAAAAAAAATGCATTTCTTGTTAATATCTTATTTATTTATTTATTTATGTTCTGTGTTTTTAAAATCCATTATTAATGGTACATTTAATGGGCCCAAGAGTGATCCGATGCCCTTTCTACAGAAATATTTACACTCTTAAATATATATGTTTTTAAAAGGTTCTTCGATGCCATAGAAGAACCTTTTTTGTCTAAATGATTTCATAAAGAAACTTTTACATCCAAAGAACCTTTCTGTTTCACAAAAAGTTCTTTGTGGCGAATAAAGGTAAGAAAGAGATTGTTCTTTAAAGAACCTTTCCAACCGAATAAGTTCAGTAACAAAGTTATGGAACGAGTAAAGAGGGCTGTCGTTCGTGAACTATATTTTCCCCAATGGCATTCGCACCGGCAAAATATACTTTTTAGTGACGCAAGCCGGTCGACAGCAACGTCATTTAAGCGCGTCCCTCGAACAACGACAAACAGCAGAAGTTCGGCCAATCAGCTTTTGCTTACATCACAGATTGTTCCTGTCATGCTGGTTTAGACCCTGCCTCAGAGAAGGAGCTAAAGTGTTTCTCCAAAAAGATTCAGTGCAAACACAATAAAAAGCAGGTACTTCCGGCAAATCGTGAAAACTATGAAATCGTTCCTGCAGTGCAAAAGCCCCTTTATTAGTTCTTTGTGGAACCAAAAATGGTTCTTCTATGGCATCACTGTGAAGCACCTTTATTTTTAAGAGTGTAGACAGGATGAATGTTCAAATTTTCTTGTTACATTTGTGACCCTGGATCAAGTCATATACTAACAAACCATACATCAATATAAAGCTTATATATTCAGCTTTCAGATTTTGTCAAAATCTCAATTTCAAATAATTAGCTCCATAGGTTGAGTTGAGATTAGAATAACAAAGTTGGGCAAAAATTAACAATTTACCAAACAACATTGTAATATTCTAAAATATTAAACCGTTGTCTTGGGCTAGCAAAATGTAAGTTAAAAAAGTTAACGTTTAGAATTGACACCTAATGTTCTGTAATAGCCTACTATTATTTGTATTAAACCAGCATACTGAAAGCAAGCTTTTTTGCAATATGAAAGATTTCATCATATGATTAATTGATGTGGAATGTCAGTCACTGTTAGAAATTGTATTAAGGATCTTAACTGCAGGGTCCTGTTGATAATGTTTCACTTCAAGCATATGTAACAAGTATATGTATTGATTTGCACGACAGTCATTTATGTAGAGTCTTTCACTGTTTCAGCACCATGGCCAGTGCCTGTGAAACCTCATACCCTTTTTGCAACCACGTGTAGCCATCTTAAGTGTTAATATTTTTCTTTGAGGAATAGTGGGAACCCTCTAAATAAAACGTTTAGGTCTGTTTCCCTAAATCAGCCCCCTAAAGTACCACAGAAGTTAATTGGACCCTTAGTCTGACGTTATATATTAAATCCCATCCCCATATTAGGTGTCCCTACTGTGAAAAAAGACAATTTTTGTTTTTTACAAGGTTTTTGACTCAGATTTAGCTATGAATTCATCTACAGTTTGTGTAAAAATGATGATGTTACAAAAGTAACAGCTACAGTCATTATATTCAGGTATATGATCTAAAAGTGTTGCTTTCTGATTTCTTAAATCTTAATTTCTAAGAAAACATCTCTTGGTGCTACCATTTTAGCAAGTTACCGCCCTATCTCCATCACATCTTTCATCTCTAAGGTGGTAGAAAAGATAGTGCTTTCACAACTACAGTCTTTCCTTACCAAAAATCAGCTGTTTGAAGAATTCCAATCTGGGTTCAAGTCGCGTCATAGTACCGAAACTGCCCTTCTCGGAGTACTCAATGATATTGTAATCACCACAGATTCTGGTAACTCGGTTATGTTGGTATTGTTAGACTTATCTTCCACTTTTGACACAATTGACCTCACGATTCTCTTGGACAGGCTTGCATCTTGTGCTGGCCTAGAAGGTACTGTGTTAAAATGTTTTAAGTCTTTCCTTATTAACAAAAAATTTCTGTAAAAATCTGCAATTTTTCATCCATCTCTGTATAACTGGAGTGCCTCAGGGGTCAGTAGTATTATCTCCAGCCTTGTTTTCTTTATACATGCTCCCTTTGGGTTCCGTTTTCTGGAAATACAGTGGGCAGTCGTGGCCCAGTGGTTAGAGAGTTGGACTCATGACCAGAAGGTTGCTGTTTCGATTCTCAGGGTTGGCGGGTAACGGCTGAGGTGCCCTTGAGCAAGGCACCTAACCCCCACTTGCTTACTGTACAAATGTATAGTACAATGTAATGTAAGTCGCTTTGGATAAAAGCGTCTGCCAAATGCGTAAATGTAAATGTAAATACGGGGTATCGTTTCATTGCTACGCAGACGACACACAAATCTATTTACCGGTTGCCCGGAAAAACCAATCTGTTGTACATTCTTTGTCTGAGTGTTTGGGAGAGGTTAAACATTGGTTCAAATAATTTTCTTTGTTTGAATACAGATAAAACTGAGGTTATTGTCTTTGACCCCACAAACTCTGTCCACCAGATGGCAGCAAATATAACAATATCAATATTTTCTGAAAAGATAATCTAAAGTCTGCTTGGGTTGTTTCCCAGGGGTTATACCTTTTTGCACATTTAATTGAATTCAAAATCTCACTTAAATAGAAACTTTATAATTAAAAATCATGTCTCTTTGGCAATAACCGCAATCTTGCAAGGTAGCAAACCCTTAAAAAGTCTCAATCTTGTAATTCCTGCTAATATCCAAAAGATGGAGGTCTACCCATGATGTGGGGAACTAATACACTAACTAGACTTTTGAAAATTCATTTTGCTTGCTTTGTCAAACAATATGAAAATGACATCTCTCTGATGGAAAAAATCAACCTTTTGATTACATAATATATAATCCCATGACACCCCTACAAACAATCATTTATACATGAACTGTGACCCTTTGATCTTGATGAAAAGCTGTAAAATGACACATTTTTAGATTGATGGCCCAGGACACAAAACATCTTCCCTATTACCTTGGGCCTGCAGTCCAGATGGTCTGTAGCTTGCTAGTATGGCAACACATTAATGTTGCAGTGACTGTGACCCAAAAACACAATTGATCCCACAACAGATGCTCTGAACAAATTAATAAAAAATTAGAAAAGCATGCTTAAAAAAACGGTAGACCGAATACAATGATACGATGCAATATTGTATCAGAGGTTGAGTTATTGAGTTATTTTTGATACTATAGATGTTTGTGTATGTTTGTAATGTATAGATAGCGTATGAATATTGGCACCAATTAATAAGTACACTTGTCTGAGGAGGGATGCTGACTTGAACGTTACAGTGAAGGGTTTATAAATAACTCAGGTCTCTGGTTTCTGCAGCTGTCACCACAGTTAATTCCTGCTCCTTGTATCTCTCTGTGTACACTCTTTAAATCCTAACAAGTCCTGGTGTATCCAAATATTCATCCAAAAATCACCCTCATAAAACCAAAAAAATCTTAAAGATCTGTGCAAGATCATTTTATTTTCGAAGTATGAAATAGATCATACATATAAATACAATGTATAAAAGATCAATAGTGTTTATTTCCATTTCTGTAAAGAGATTTCTTCCTGCATTCATAATGTATAGCCTATAGCTTGCAGTGTGAAACAGAGCCCGATTAGGGTGTGTTAAAACCTGACGCACCCCCAGTAATTCTGCTTAAGGATGGACGGATACAGACTGAGCCACTGAATCTCTCATCTCTTTGCTGTTATTCCTGTCCCACACACAGAATCCCGACGGGCCTTTAGATGAGGCCGGGTGCTAATGAGGCTAAAGCAGCCACTTCCGTAGGGATCTGAATGTTCAGTAGGGCATCAGGGCTTTGTCTCATTCTTCTGACATCACACTGGAGCAGCTTCTATAAATGCAAATCCGGAAATGTTTAAGTGGGTAAGGGGAAAACCAAGACTTAGCGGGGGGAACATTCAATATGTGAAGACATTTATACCAGTTTACACACAGCATAGAGACCTATATATCTACATCCACGCCTGTGCACATATACGTGACCATGGACAACAAAACCTCTTAAGGATCAATTTTTTGAAATTGAGATTTTGACATTATCTGAAAGCTGTAAGATTTCTATTGATATATGATCTGTTAGGATAGGACAATATTTGGTCGAGATATAACTGTTTTAAAAAATGCCTTTAAAGTTGTTAATCAGAGGTGTGTAGCAAGCTGTTGCTAAGAACAAACATGTTTGTTTTAACGCTCTCTTTTGGTTTTACATGGATACCAAACTTGTGTGGGTAATTCCCAAAGAGCGGCAGCAGCGAGTGAAGTTTCTAGATGTGTTTCCGACCATTTTTGTTCGCAATTTTGCAGCATCCACTCACAAAAATAAAGTTTTGATATATTTACGGTAGGACATTTACAAAATATCTTCATGGAACATGATCTTTAGCATATCTTTTTGGCATAAAAGAAAAATCGATAATTTTGACACATACAATGTATTTTTGGCTAAATGTTATCGTGCTACTTAAGACTGGTTTTGTGATCCAGGGTCACATATGTATTAAAAGAATTAATTATAATTATAGTACTATTGACTATGATACTATGATACTATTACGATTTATGCAATAGTATGCAATGGGAGTGGTGCAGGCAGTGTATGACTATGACAGACACTGGTTACCTTCTGGTAGTATGCAGACAATGCAGGACTAGACGTAAGTTTATTTTTCTCAGAGAGATGTCCAGACCTGTCTCAGCAAAGGAGACACGCAGGACATCAAAGGTTTCCAGTTTTGTCTCACCTTATGAGTTTATGCTTTGTCACTCATTTAACTCTCAGGACACGGTTCAGTGAAGCGTGACCAGCTCTGCAGTGAGCAATGACAGACAGCACTAAACATTCCGAGCAGTGGGGAACGGGACAGCTGTGCGTGTACTAAGAACAGAAAAAAGGGATAGAGAGAGAGTGTTTGGTTTTGTGATGTGCGACTGCTAAAATCAGGATGGTCTCAGGGCCCGGGTGCAGTGTAAAAGTGACCGTATCGGCTTTGTTACTTTTTCTTATAGTGGTCTCGTACTGCACGTGTGTCCTTGGGTCCTTTTAAAAATTATTGTAAATTTTGCAATTTTTACATTTGTTTATTTTGTCTCGTGAAGTTTTTATACCAATATAAAATGATATATGTTTGTACCATATATTATAATTGTCCAGCAAAATTCTTTTATATTTCTTTATGAATTAAAGGAATAGTTCACCCAAAAATGAAAATGCTGTCCTCATTAAAGTTACTCTCTTGCCTCTTGTCATTTCAAACCTGTATGACTTTTTCTTCTGTAGATTACAAAAGAAGACATTTTGAAGAATGTTTCCATACCCATTCACTTTTATTGTAACGACTCACAACCAACGCAAGTCAATGGGTACAGCTGTTATTTGGTTACCAACATTCTTCAAAATATCTTCTTTTGTGTTCTGCAGAAGAAAGAAAGTCATACAGGTTTGAAATGACAAGAGGGTGAGTAAATGATGATGCAATTTTCACTTTTGGGTGAACTATCCCTTTAAATGAAAACATAAGAATGGTACATATAAAAATACCATACTGCAAATCTTTTTGTGTTTTGTTTTTTCTCTTTTCTTCTCCACTTTGTCACCCTTTCCCTCAGTAACCTCTCTGGCATCCTTCTCTCTCTCTCCTTCAGCTCACTCTTCCCTCCATCATCTGTTAGGTGAACAGTATCCGCCAGGTTTGTGAGCCTCTTTTGTCCCAGAGCAGGAGGAGATGTTGGCGCAGCCAGATCATGTTTCAAACTTTCATTTCCTGAAATGTTTGAGGGAACATCCAGGGTTTTATCAGTGGCCCTTACACTCGGTGAGGAGGGGGGGGGGGTAAAGGAGCTCCAGTTACCTGGCCAGTCACTTAGCCATCAGTGAACAAACGACTCTCTCTTTGACTTGAGATCTGAGTACGTAACCCGTCCCATTATAGTTCATTTTTGAGCAGGGCGCACTCAAAAACGCACTCAGAAAAAATTATATAGTTCCCAAACTGTATTACAATATACGCTGAGCAAATCAAAAGCATCAGGTCAATGTGAGGGATATTATTCCACACTATTGATGTTAAAATGATGATTAGAACAGAGTTTCATAAAAAGTGACATTATATTGTATTTTGGTTATTAGAAATATATGGTGCTAAGCAATGGTAGTGCAAATTGAAATGATTAACCTTTTCCCAGATCAAGATGTTGTGACAAGGTGTCTGTCAGCACCGGTCACCTGGGAGTCTCCTCCCACAATGCCCCTCTTCACCTCTGTAATCGTGCGTGTCTTCACAGGAAGGATCTGCTTTCGGTGTTTGCCAAGACTACGCTCAAAACCCCCGTGTGGAGATGACCTGTGTGAAAAGATTGCAGGTTTGTTCAATTTAGGATTTCTTCTCTCTAGGTCCAATGCAGAAATGTTATTCTGCGTTCACACTAGTATGCGAAATTGCACACCATACACTATATGGACAAAAGTAATTGGACGCTCCTTCTAATAAACATGTTTATCTATTCTAGTAATTCACAAAAAAACAAATATTAATGCTATACCACAGGGGTTCTCAATCGTTTTAACTCCAAGGCTCCCCTTCCACTAATAAAAATATATTTTTACCCAATAAAATATTTTAGAGCTCGTCTAAAAATGATGAAATAGTTATAAACTTTTTTTTTTTCCAAATGTATTTCAATGCTCATTTTGTCGAATTTTAGCCACTGCTATACCACAATGCCATATTAAAGAATTTTGGTTCTGTCTCTGCAACAGTTTTGGAAGGGCCTTTTTCTGTTCTGAAATGACTGATATAAATTAGTATTAATAAATGAATAAAATATAGTTATATTATTATTCACTAACCAGACTGATCAACAAACACAGACCGGAAGTTAACTTCAAATATCATTATATGTGGTGGCATTAAGATTTGTGTTAGAGAAATGACTATAGTCAAACCTGTTCATTTGATGGGTACATCCCAATATTTTTGTTCATATAGATTCACATTTACATTTAGTCATTTAGCAGATGCTTTTATCCAAGTATTGATTGTTCAATACTGTTCATTTTAGTGATTCCTTCACCTGATAATGTCATGCTGTGACATGTCAGTCTTCTTTTGGTCAAACTTGAACTTTGGATCCCTCAGAAATGTGATTTTCTTTATTGTTCCTTTAGCGTTTCGGGTCTGCAGCATTCAGGTATAAATGGAATGAACAGATTTTTTCAGAAATCTATTGAGCACAACCAGAGAATAATTTTATTTTCAACCCAGCATTTGTTGAAAAATGATGAACCCAACCACTGATGTTGTAAACTAACATATGCTGGGTTGTATAAACCCAAAATACTGGGTTATTTTAACCGGTTGTTGGGTTTGCTTGGTTCATTTAAATCAACATCTATTGTTAGGTGGAAAATAACACAAGAGGTTGTGTGTCACTGTGTGATTTACTGTTTTCATAGTTTGTAATTTGTGGTAGAATCAATACAGTATCCTTTTTTTTATTAATGATCTAAATGGTTATTTTACCAAGTAGTCTAGGAAGTAAACATGTGTTCGTGTGAAATTTGTGTAATGTTAATGTGAATCCACACATGTATGTTTACTGTATATAAGCATGTGCAATCTGCCCCTTGTGTGGTTCCATCACCCACAAATACCTGCTTTATGAACCCTGGAGCGACTGACGCCAGGCTTGCAGAGAGGCTGTGAAAAATCCCTGCCCTCTTTCTCCTCAGACACTGCTGATGGAGGACTCCCTGCCTGGGCGACAACTGCCTCCACTCGTTTATCAGTGGGGCTTGGCTTTGAAACCTGAGCTTCTGTGACCGTTTGGAAGTAATCCGTTACCCAACTCTGCAGAACAGACCATGACCATCGAGGGTGCTGGGAAAGCGTGTGACCCTCGACTCTGTGCTGATAAAAGCGTGAAAACGCGCGGAATTGATGGAGCAAGTCTCTTTTTGACAAATCTATAGCGGAAAGAGACAAAAGCTTCCCTAGAGCCAGTCTGGAATTAGCTGTAGATGTGCTGTACAGAGACGACACACGGGCAGGTGTGCGGCACAGGTTTAATCCCACCCTTTTGGTACACAACACTTTATGACGTGTGTTTGCTTGTGTGTTTGTAAATGCATTTGAAAATGTGGCATGTGTTTGTTCATTATTGAAGGTTTTTTCTGACCTTCTGCTCAGAGTGATGCGCTGTGAGAGCTCTGTAGCCTGATGAGGTAATAAACAGAATTAAAATGTAATAGTAATGTAAAATTGATGTCATTTTGTAATGCAATACAATCGACGGTCTGAGAAGCGCACAGTCATTGTGGTATGATGCCATTAGTCATGACTTCCTGTAAAGGGATACAGTGCTCCTTCAGATCGCTCAATTCTTTTTAGTTTTTTGTTTGTTTCAGGGAGAACAATGCAAAACAAAATGTTATTTCAGAAAAACAAAATCTTTTCAATGTAGCCTACTAATGCATTAACAATCGTGTTGGTTTGTTTTATTATTCTACATTGTTAATCCATACTTTTTTTAAATATATTACTATTGGATTATCTTTCCTTTATGATTTATGACTCTGTTTTGTAATAAATGGTCCGTTGGGTTTTCAGAGTCCACTAGAGTTAATAAGGGATTTTCAACATCTCTCCAAGGCCAGGTTCTTTAACATTACAACCATATGGAAAACCGCTTTCACTTTCCTTGTAAATACCCAAACCTCTCTCTGGCACTCCAATGATTTATTATTAGCTGTTAGCACAAACTAACATTTTTCTGAAAAGCTGTCTTGATCTTTCTAATTTCAAGATTCATCTATATCCTCCAATATCATATCTGTCTATTAGTATTTCACCCATAAATGGAAAATTATGTCATCATTTATATTCATTCTCTTGTCATTTCAAACATGTAAGACTTTCTTTCTTCTGCAAAACACAAAAGAAGATATTTTGAGGAATGTTGGTAAACAAAAACCGTTGGTCCCCAATTGACTTGCAATGGTTTTGTGTCTATACAATAGAAGTCAATGGGGACCAATGGTTTTTGGTTACAAACATTTTTGAAAATATTTTCTTTTGTGTCTTGCATGAAGAAAGAAAGTCATTAAGGTTTAAAACGGGTGAGTAAATGATGACAGAATAAAATTTTGGGGGGTAAACTACTCCTTTAATACGCATATTTCATAGCCGCGAGAACTTTTCCATGACTTTCAAAAACCTTTTTATGTTGTTGTTTGTTGTCCCGTCCTAGAATCCCAGGATGCCTCATTGGGCCGAACCTCCAGGCGAGGGATGACCTGAGCTCAGGTGACAAAAGGTAATACAGAGAGGGCAGAAAGCCATGAAGCCCACCTGTTCTCTCTAACCCCCCTTAACAACTCCCAAAAGTCTAAACTATTATCTATGAAGAAAATAGCACTCACTCATTCCCCCTCCTAAACCCCACGAAGGCTGCTCACATTACAGCCGAACCCTTTTTCTTTCTCATAAAAAAACCTCTATTTGTCTCATTCACCATTAGCACAGGCCTTTGCTTTGTGTCCTCACCTTGGCTTAGCGGTAGCGTGGAGCTCATGCACTGAGAGAGAACAGGGACTAGAAACCTGAACCTTTTAAAAGCAGCCTTGGCCTACAGATCCAAACACTTGTTCCCAACCCACCCACTCTGAGGGCTAAATAACAGCCTAACTACAAGATCGAAGAATAGCAAAGCTCATTTTATATTCTTATTTTTCACATTTTCTTGCATTGTCCATATTTAAAGGGCCTTGTCACATTGAAGCTTCAGTATTCATGTGAACTTGGCTTTCACTTTTTCTGTTCTTAAATCTTTATTTATTAAATAATACTTTCTGAAATTGTAAATAATAATAAATAACAAATAATGCTAGTTATTATGATAAATAATAACTATTAGTTATTTTTGAAGATTTTCTTTAGGAAAATAATAATAAATAATAATGAATATTTTATGTACATAATGATAAACTGTTTTAAAAATGCTGTAACAATGCAGAAGACGCAGACATTTGTTTTAACCTTGTGTTCTTGTTTCCTATAAGAGGCGTGGTATTTGGCACAAGATCATGGTGCATGGTTGAATTTTAAATAAATGAAGTTTAAATAAAGTAATCAAGTACGAATTAGGCGTTAAAAAGATCTTCAATCGCCCTGTTTTACTGCGTAACCCCAAACCACTAAGCCGTTAACTAGTTCATTAATTTTAGAATGTCTGGGTACTTTTCAATTTTAATAAAACAATATCAAGAAGGAAATAAAGCAAGGTAAAGGAACAAAAACGAAAAATGAAGAAAAAACATGTAACAGCCGTCAACAAATCTTGCATTGAATGTCAAAATTGCACGTACCCTTGGGGCAGAATCGAAGTTTCCCCTCTATGGGCGGTTCTGGGCCTCCGGTGCTCTACAAAGCGAACCTAGCACGAGCAACTGGTTCCGATTAGCGACCGGAAATCCTCGATACTCTCTGTTAAAAACAATTACCCTGATGTGCGTGTATGGAGATGGGTGGGAGGCTGTTTTCTTACTCTACCTTTCGGTAAAACTACTATCAGGGGTCCATGTAAATATTTCCTTCCATCTGACCGTATTTTAGGTGAGCCAATATTGAGCCAATAATGTAGCCTATTCACCTGTACGGACTGGAGACAACAGCCTATTATAATGTTATTATTTTTATCTGAAGATATACGTCCTCGTGAGATAAACGCTGTAATACACCGAAACCAGTAATAACAATAAATAAATAAAAGAGCACGAGTCAGCTGTCTCTGTCTAAATGCATGTTTGCGTTTTTGCTCAAAAGAAACTTATGAATGAAGCCACGTGAGTGTGCCTCCCGCAGCTGGTATGTCTTCTCTTTGGCCCAGAACCACCAGAACAAACATTGAGAGAGCGCAAAGTAAACACCCCACTACAAACCCAACGATGCACTGAGACCACAAAAGCAACACGCGCCTCCTGAGGCTAAAGGAAAATCAACAACTCCCAGCTTTTTGTTGACCCACATTATCATGAGAACGTTTGTGACATGGTTAGGCTGAATTATGTAGAGTCAGGGAATTATTGAATATTAAATATTAAATAGCTTAATAAATATTTGTATTAATTATACCCAATTGTAATTGGAGTTTTCTCTTTTTAATTTAAGTGACATCTGGGAGGAACACAAAAAGCGGAGCGTAATACACAATAGTTGATATTAACAATAGTTAATAATTGCGAAATATTAATCGAGATATTTTTTATTTTGCAAGAAATATTATGCCGTTTCTAACGTTAAAGATAAATGCTAAATATTCGACCTTTCAACTGATAGGCTATCTAAAAATAATGAACATCCGAGTATTAGGCTAATTTTTTATTCACTCTTACATTGATTAGATGTAATTGTGTATTAGCCTACTTTTATAAATAATTACCCTTTAATCCATCTGTAAATATTTTTTAACATCCCTTATTTATAGCGAATATTTGCACCCCAAAATATCAGTAAATTTCAACTGATTTAGCTTTGTCTCGACGGATTTTATTGGTGCAAAACAGTACATTGCATGATGAAATGCTAGAAGAAAGTCTTATGAATTTAAAGAAAAGAATTGTTTTATTAACTGCTTTTGGTTTGTCTTCTGACCAGTTTAACGACTTGGCAAATGTCAGTCCGTATAACCTACCACGGTAAAGCGTATCACAGAGTATTTCTCTGCAAACCAGAGAATAACTAAGGGGTTCTCATTAGATTTATACTGTTCCTTTTTTCATATATACAGTAAAAGTGGCAGATCTCAGTCTATTCGGTACAAAATAAACAAAAATAAATAAAAACTCAGTCTTGATCATTTAAGAACCAAGGTCCACCAGGCTTGAAGTTAAAGGTCCCAGTAATGAATCTTGGAGCTGATGTGGGTGTCCTTGCATGCCGTGTACCGACTGTGTGGCGCCGAGGCCAGTCATGGGGTACGCGGACGCGCCGGGGTGGCTCATATTACCCTGGAGCAGGAGCACGGAGTTCTGGTCAGGACTCTGCGGGGGCGAGAATTCATCCTCCGAGCTTGACATCAGGGACTTCCCGCCGTCCAACGGTGACAGCTGGTTCTGTTTGTTAGCGCCCGCGTTGTTGTTTTCGCTGTTCTCTCTGCCAGAAATCAAGAGATGCACAGTGTGATGCACACGCATTTAAATATATCTTTAAATGAAATATCCTTTATATTCTATTTGAATCAAAAAGAAAAATTACACAATAAATTATGAAATGCAGGATTGAAATGCAAACTTATATAAGAAAATATATGTGCTTTGTACGAAACAAAAAAGCTAATAAAAGCTACTGATAATCGAAATTTTCAATTACTGGCAATTTGAAAATGCTAAAATTGTATCGTTACATTATTACTCTTTTTGACTTTTTAGGCCATCAATCATAATAGTTTATTCTATTTATTCTGATTGATATCTTAAAATCAAAAGGAGAAAAATCTGTATACTGTTAATCTATCTTATTACTCTAATAATAGCCTACTAATTTTAAATTGTAATGTAGACCTGAAATAAAGTAGCACTCTAGAAATTTCTACGTGTTCTGTTTGTCAACAATAACATAATCGCTCCACAAACAATAACAAGCATCGATAAAAAACAAGATTCATATGATGTAGATCAAAATAAGTACAAGTCGTAACTGAGTGCTTGTTTTGTGTATACAACGCATTTTTATCATCCGCACAGGTCATTTCTCGTACCTTTCTTTTGCTTCAGCTGCGCGATCTCTTTGCCTTCTGTTTTTAAACCAGTTGCTCACTTGTGTGGTGGTCAGCCCCGTGGCCTCGGCCAGCTCCCTCTTTTCCCGGGGAGATGGATAGGGGTTGTGAGTGTACCATTCGCGCAGTACACCACGGGATTTTTCCTTAAAACAGTAGCTGGTCTCCTCGCCGTCCCATATCGTGCGCGGCAGAGGAAATTTCCTCCGCACCCTATATTTCCCCACCGCTCCCAGTGGTCGTCCCCTCAGCTTCTCAGCCTCAACGTAATGGGCCTTGAGCCATAGCTGCTGAAGTTTGGGGTGGTTGTGAGGAGAGAACTGATGGCTCTCTAATATCTTATAAAGTTCCCTAAAGTTTCCACGGTGAAAGGCGACCACAGCCTTGGCTTTCAGGACGCTCTCGTTCTTGTGGAGATGGTCGCAGGCCGGAAGAGACCACAGAAATCGGCCGAGACGCTCAAGGTTCCCCCCTTGTTGCAGCACCTCGCACACACACGCTACTTGCTCCTGGGTAAACCCGAAAGAAGGCAACATTGACATGACGTCTGGTCAGTGCGCTGAGTCCCAACTGCGCTGAGCCAAACCGCTCTCCTCTAGATGCTATGAAGGAACCGGAATGGGTGACAGCCTCTGTTTGTCTTCGTTTAATTGGAGCGATGAGGTCGTCGGATGAGATTTTTGCGCAGGTCACTGCGTTTGACGACGTCCGCTGCGCGAGCCGTGAAGTTTTGGGTGTTTGTTCAAGACAGTTTGTTCACTATCGAGTCATGTCGCGCTAAAAGAGCAGTGCGCGTCTGCTGATTGGCTCTCCATCTGCCCTATCCCCAGCAGCAGTGTGGAGAGAAGTCTGCTTCCATTTCCTCCCACGGGGACCCGGTGGTCTGAAACTGGATCCCCCGTCTCCAGTTCTACCTGAGGGAGACGGGCACCTCGATACTAATCAATTATAGCAACTGTCTAAAGGTAGCGTTTACTCATATTTCACATAGAGCCTGTACATGTTATTAAGCGAACTTTGTTCATCCTTGACAAGTTTAAATAATAATTTTGCAAATACAGACATGAACACAGATATCAATTCATTGTATTATCTTTATTTAGGCTATACACGTTGGAGAGAAATGCATTTCTTTTTTATTACAATAACATGCGTATTAGTTGTCTATTTTATAGATATAGGCTAGATTGCAAAGCTTATACAAACAATTGTCATACAGGTGATTCCACAGCTATTTTCACTTTACGGCTTGGCTTGTGCTCATTGTCAAGGGCACACGCTGTGCGCAAGGTCTAGATACACGCTGAGATCCATTAAAAACAATCAGCTGGTAAGAGAACTAATGCTTGCCACTAGATAATAAGCAGCGGCCGCCCTTCAGATTATTCCACTGAATGCGCAAGCGTGGTACAATCCCCATACTTTAGGTTCTTTATGGTTTCACTAATTTAAGAACCCTTAAATATTCACAGAACCTTTCTGTTGCCCAAAAGGTTATAGCGGAAAAGGTAGCCTATAAGAAGGTAAAGGAAATGCGTCTTTTAAGAGCCTTTGACGGTAAATTTCATTTGGGGACCCAAAATGGTTCTTCCATGACATCACTGTGAAAAATCCTTTTCTTTTAACATCAAGACATTCACGTGAATACATGGCATGTAAATAATTTGTAGGCCTATAGTTCTGGCTCAGAACAGACATTTTCTTCCCACCTCGTTCACTCTCCCCTCTCTCTGTACAGTGAAATCTAAAACCGGTGCATTAGTAAATGAGTTCTGTGTTCGTCGAGGTTTTGCCATCCAGACGTTGTTTTAAGGCACAGATCGCGTTTCGTTATCTTCGTCAAAATCTGCAACTTGACACCACGGCGACGCAAAACTCACAATCACTCACCCAGAATGGAGCACCTCTTTTTAATTTAATTTAGACGCAGCGTTCATTTTTAAGACTCTCTGCGCAGGGGCCCGTTGATGTAGACCACACTATTTAGGAGCCTCCCGTGTTCCCTCTGTTTAAAACTGAAATGATCTTGCAAGCTCATTTTCAGCCTCGAGACTTTGGGATGAAACGAGGACTTAATCGGTTTTAGCAGCCAATCCGTACACCTGTGAAAACAACTTTTTCGCTCACTGTCTCTGAAGGGTCAGAGAGGAACAGGCTCATGAAAGCTGCCCCATCCATCTGTCATGAAGAATCAACCAAGACACATAATTTCGTTTTTTTGCTGAACATTGAAAACGGGCTATGAGCTAATCTGAGGCGACATTTTCCTTTAAAATACAAATAACATATTTTTAATTAAATAATTTACATATTTGTATTTTGTGTAGCCTGTATTGTATAAACATATAGCCTAACAATTGTACGCTTTAAGACACAAATGTTAGGGCTATATTTTTTTCTTTGCATCACTTCATTTCTTTTTGGACTAACGAAGTTTATCAGTAACGGTTGTTTTCCAATTCGTAACCAATTTTTCATTGCTGTATATGTGACTGTAGACTTTATTGAATTTAACGACATTTAGCTCTATTCGTCAGTAGGGTCAAGTATCAGCTCCAGTGTAACAGCACACGGGTCGTGATTGACGGCGCTTGGGTTGTCGTAATGTCTCCACCACATTGCGGCGCGCCCCCTCCTTAAACCTCAGAAATCGAAAGGCCGTGCCCGTTCTCAGGCCTTGATCATTTCAAGATGTGCTCTTTTATGGCCTAAAGGCGAGGGCTGGCAAGGTCGACGCTAACTCCTGCACACATACCAATGGTAAACACACCATAAACTACTTCCCTCAAAAATACATCACTACCTTATACAACGTGTATACAATGAAGTTATTCTTATGGTCATAGATTTTTTAAATGTAGGCTACGTTTTTATAGGTTAAATGAATACCGTAAATCAACACTTTCGATATAGGCTATATACGCAACTGCTTAAATTAATCCAATATTCTAAATATCTAGCTTTTTTTTTAAAAACTATTTGCATTTAATTTTAATGTAATTTGTTAATCAAAGTAGGCTATAGCGTATTTCATCAAGTCTCATATCAGCAAATATTATTTTGAAGTCATTTGTGAAGATGTAGCATAGTTAATAATAAAAAAATCTTGTTGGACATACATGTTTCACAGGTGAAGCCTATGTAAACGCTCTGCTCCTTTTGTTAAGTCTTATGTCCCAAGTTACCTTAATTCACCCTACACATTTTAGTTATTTTTCAATAGCCATTATAAAAATGATTGTTTCACAGTAAGACCTAACCATTATGACAGGAATGCACAAAAATGTTTAACGCAATATTACAGTGAAATCGTACTAAACTAATGGTCATAAATAATGTCTGTTTTAATGTCTGGATCTGTAGGTTATATAAAATGTTATTTAGTGACACAAATGCATCAAAATACCATACATACCACTTTTTAGATGATCTTAAAAATTATTTTGTCCTTGTCAGCAATTCCTGTGGTACCCATTACTCAAAATTGTACAATGCTTTTTTCCCCAAAATAAAACAGAACAATGACTACAATATTATTTTCTAAATATATATTAAATGTATTAAAAATAAGCATCTTAAAATCTTGCATGCTCTTAACATTAGAGCATCAAGCAATCTTGATTTTCAGAGCACAACAGGGCTGCATGTTGTTTTACTTCTTGGAGAGAATAACAGGTAATAAAGGTAAAAAATGAATATCCCTCAATAAAATATTCTTATTTCAAAAAATATTTTTGGTTTTGTAAACATTTCTTATGATCATTTTTTAATCAAAAATGCATGTAATAATAATATATTAATAGACTTCAGGTACGGAAGTCATATAGCACTGACCCCTGCTGGCTTGGATGTTCTAGCAATAGACGTCCTGTAAATTTATACAGTGCACAGCCAATAAAAATCAAATATATAATTCCCAATTATTTATGCTCTCTATGTGTATACACATGTATGAAAGACTGGTTTGTTTAAATGTGTTTTCCATACAAACGCATTCTTGTACCAAATATTTTAATAAAACAAGCCCTAAATGTGGCCCCACTGCTCCCTAGACTTAAGTGGGAGTGTACAGAAGTGGTGGGTCCCAGACCCAGTTGCCCCCTGACCTCACATTAGCACAGTGTATAGTGCTGTGGCGCAGCGGGCACGAGGGTCAGATTACATATGCCACGGAGTCTGCTGCGCCTCACTAAATGTCACACTTTGAAACCTCCAGAAAAAGTCAGGGGTCAGGTTCTTTAATAAGCCCACTTCTGCAGGGTTCCTTCTTTTTTATGGTCCGTCTCTCTCAAGATTTATTAGTATCTTTGACACTATGCTTAAAAACATGGACAGAAGCATGCTGAATATTTGCAGCAGCATGAATCTATTTTTACTTCGAAGTCTATTTAAAATTGAATTCTTATTTTTTTTGGTTTACTTCAGGTCGACTTTATCTTTTCATATGGTGAAACTGGATAGCGAATAAAAGGAAGGAATTTTTCTGCTCTTCTGTGCCTTTTGTGAGTATTTCAAGGTCACTCAATAATTCCCCCTATTCATTGTACTAGATGGTGTGACGTCTGTATTGATATAATACAGTAAAAGCAACACAATACCGTTTCCCATGAAACACACAGTGACACACAGTCAGCCAAGGGGAAATGGGGGACATGAAACACGCATGTCTTTTTTTCTTGCGGCCACCGCTTCTTTGCTCAAAGCCCCAGACAATGGTGCTTTCTTACCCTTCAATATTCCAGGGGGCGTCATCTGATACCTGGCAATCAGCTAATCTGGTGCCCTAGGCGACAGGGTCACCTTTGGGCAGGTAACAATAGATTCTTTACCCAATGTGCTTTTTTGTCTTTCCTTTGTGCAAGAGCAAAAATCTTACCTGGGCGGCATTCAATTAGCGCTGACTCACACAGGCCGGTGTAGACGACTGTGCATCAAGAGAAGGAAACGTTCCCACGAAAGTATAGGACAGACTGTCCCAACTCCGACTCATTCTTGTGCAATCAAAACTGGTATTCGTGAATTAAGATATTTGCAGTTTCATTATAAGACACAATATCTTATATATATCGTATTTTCATAATTGATGAGTCTCATTTCACCCCCACGTCCCAGCCAAAATTCTATTCCTGCCTGATCATGTGACAAAGGTTCAGGAAATCTAATAAGGATATGTAACTTCTCCTCATATACTCTGTCTTTTTGGATGACCTTTACTTTGAGTAGTGACAGGTACCATATGACACTGTGTTAAAGCTAGTGGGGGTGTTCAGCTGCCAGGTTTTGGCCGACGGTCACAGAGGACGCCCCTGGTGAGAACACAAGCCTGATCTCTAGCGCGCCACATATGCGTACGTCCATGCATTAGTAATGTCTGAGATCACAGCCGGCCATCCAGGGGGTCCGAGCTGTAGCCTAATCTTGTTAAATGGAGAGTCTTGGATATCCTTAAGACTGACGTCACACCTGCCATTGGTTAAAAGCGTAAGGCATCTTACCTGGTTCTTTCAATAAGAAATGATTCATTTAGTGATGTCATTGCCTTTACTTATTGAGTTATGAAACTTGAGGACTCTAATGTAGAACATCGGTGTGTATGACATAAACAACTCATAGATCATTCATTAAGTATGTACAAATATAAATATTTAATAGGGTGGAAGGGTTTAGAAAAATAGGTTTGTTTTAGGCAGGACATGGGTTTGAAGAATTCTTGTGGTTCTTGCAGTATGTACAGTGCTTATGTTTTCTGGACGTCCTGCGATCATCACTGAGCTCAGCGTTGGGCCTTTTTTTAATTCGAAAGGAAATGGGAAACATGACCGAAGTACTTGTAATGAAACATCCGAATCATTAAAAACAGTCATCACACAACAAAGAAAAACAAATGCTCAATTACTTCTGATAAATTCCTGCAAACAAATGGCTGCTTGTCTAGCTTACATGTTATCGCTTCATTGTACATTGTCATTTTAGATATAGAAGGCACATATGACTGGTAATGGTCGGGATCATATACCTGCAAAACTATTTCCACGTCGGGATGCCTAGAAAGGACGCACATGAGTTAAAATCACAAACAAGTCATAAAAACTTAATTTCTCAAAAATCATAACAAAATAACCTTTATCACATTTGTATCATCACACTCAAAAGATTTAAATACAAAAATTCCAATAACAACAAAAACACATGTGCTTCAACAAGATCTTGTTAAAAGAAACAACCGCGAGACTACAGTTTTTGAATTTTAAGCACATTCGCATTGTGCTTCAGCGGGTCTGTCTTTCATTCTTATGTTTTAATGAGGTGAGCGCTAAGACAGTGCAGCTACATAATCTTCAAGGTCAGTGCATTGCCTGGTACATTCTGCAGCCCTCTTAGTGCAAGTTGGGACGGAAAGGCACTGTTCACATCATTTTGCCGTATATCCCCCATCTGGCTTCAAAACTTCGAGAAGGACTGTGCTTACAGGGTCCCTGTTATTAGGCCACAACATGGTACGACGACCAGTCCAGCACAAGCTTTGAGTCAGAGGTCACTTCCATCATCATCCATTTGTACAGTCTGCAGCTTGGCAAGCTCTTTACCTTCCATGTCCAGATCTCCACAAACAACCCTGACAGGACCTTCTACTGGCCTAGCGGAGACCTGGAGGCTGTTGGACAGGGGCAGCTGGATGCCTTCGTGTCCGTAGTCTGAGGACAGAGCTCTGTTGTCTTCATGGAGACCACGTCCAGGTTGATTCAAGGAGTGGTGAACTTCTGCGCCAGAGAGGGTAGAGGTGACTGTGGCGGTGGGGGCGAGAGAACCAACAGTGGATGAAGACGAGCCGAGATTTGAAGAAAGGAAAAGCGAGGCCGTGTAGCCCAGGTTGCTGCCTTGGTCCAGGGAAATTTGAGAAGGATAGGTGTAGCTTCCAGTCACATCCAGAGGTTCCTGCTTGACGGTCTGGGTGTAGAGAAGGGTTTGGCTTGAATGCTGGGGGGAGTTGCTGACCACATTGCCCAAGGAAGCAGAGCCTGTACAAGAATAAAAGGTTCAGATTTATGTTTACTTCATAAACTAATGAATATATTGTGCTGTAACTTCAAGGTAACCCCAAACACTTTGACTGGGCCAAACCAGACAGACTACGAAACAACCTTCCACCCCCACAGCACTGTTTTTTCTTTGAGCTGGCTTTAGTTTCTGCACTTATAACAGCTCAATGAGAGCTAAGAGAGGAAAGTGTGATTGGTTTATCCAGAGGAGACTCCTTCATTTCTTTCCCAAGAGATTCACTTGTTTCTCTCTGGCTCGTTCTGTCAATATCTCTTTGTGCCTCTTTTCCTTTCTTTCCCTCTGAACTTTTCTAGTGAACTGTAAAATGAAACACCTTTTTCTTTTTCTGTTTGTGGTTAGACTCGCTATGATTTCCTTGTAACTCTAGAATGTGGTTCTTGGCACATGTCTCTCGGAGTGACAGCCTCTGGCTTGTGGCCCGACACTTTTCTTCCATTAGGCTCGCACAAATGTCTGATAAACAATCACAGCACCCACGCCCCCTACTCCCCCTTATACACACTTTATGAAACCAAAACCAAATTTCCCAAGTTTTCCTCAGTTTCCCTCAGGCATTGCTTAGTGGAGATCGTTGTAAAAGCGGGTCAGAAACTTAAAACCATCAGATTTTCCCTCCACAAAATCGGACTTGTATGTTGTGAGCATTTGAGATCTGAAACCGTATCGCACTAGTTTATACGTTATATACAAAAACAGCGCTAAAACAAAATTGCTATTGTTTTCTTTGTATTTCTGGCACTGGACATCAAACTTGGTGTTGTTATGAAGAAATATTTTATTGGATTGCCTTTTAAATTATGAGCAAAAGGAAACAGAGTTTGGGCTAAACAATTTTAATATCTTCATTTTCGTGCTGGATCGTTTGGGCTCAACTGTTTTCCCTCTAAATCAAAAGTTCAGCCAGGGGTGGGTTTGTTTTTATGTGGCTCGTAAACTGCATATTAAAGGATAAAACAGACGAGCGAGAGAGGAGCTGAACACAGCTAGCCTTGCTGTTATTGATGTGGCCATAAAATATTCATGGAAAGAACCATTAGTGAGTGGTTAGGGCCACGGAGAGGAGGTGGGGACGGTGTTGAGAGGCCTGCATTTGGTATGATCCTCTAGCCAGTTGACCTGGACCCCCACATGTCTCTCACTATTTTACCCACAATGCACCCGTGACCTGTGATGCTCTGTTGCGAAACCTCTGCTTTTTTGCTTTGAGTGCTGTGGTTGCTTTTGGCAAGCTCAACCACGTACAACGTTCTGTCATAGTATTCTCCAAAGTGATGATGTAATTACTCCGGCTCTTATGAGCTTGCTGGAAGTGCTCTTGCCTACTTTATACATTCTTGTTATTGTATCTTCAAAGAAATATGTATGAGCCGCAGAGAGACCAAGTCTGCCATTTCGAATTAAAACTGGCAGAAAAATATTACTCCTGTCTACACCCAGTTAAATCATAAATTAAAAGTTTTTACAATACACTTTACTGTAAGGTCCTCTTACCATGCGTGGATGATGTAGAGGACGGCGGGAGCATCAAAGGAGGAAGACCCATGGTTGTTTCGGTTCCGGGGAGATTGACCACGCTGTAACTGCTGAGATGATGAGCTCCTGAGGTAGTGGAGGGTGTGGAGGAGGCAGAAGCGAAGGAGACCACTGAAGAAATAACCCCATCTTCAGCATTCGTAACTAGAGTCTGCATGGTCTCCAGCTTTCCAGAGCCCGTTTCAGAAACCCCCATTGAGAAAGGAGCATAAGACACAGATGATCCTCCCAACAGCCTCTCCTGGCTGTGATGGGAGACCCTCTGAGAATCAAAGGTCAAGAAATGTCCATTCAGAAGAGCATTGTTACTATGGGAGTGAGCATAGGCTCCGCCATTGATGTAGTGGGCATTCACACTTGTCAGGTCACCATTAAAACCCATTCCTCCAGCGGCATGCGAGGACATCTTTACATCTCCAATCTGTTGAATGACAGTCGTTCCTCCGTCCGAGTAAACTGTAGGGGGGGCTGTTCCGTGTGTGGCTGAGCTTGAAGAGCCGCTGGACAGGGGACGTGGTGACAAGTCTTCCTGGCCTTTACTGGACTCATCTTCTGTGCTGTGATTGCCATCCGACTCGCTGAAAGATAAACGCATGGTTTATAATACAGATCAGTCACATGCTTGTTAACGTTAAAACTGGACAAAAGTATCAAAATTATCAAATCTTGTGGATATACTGCATTGAATAACTGGATTGGATTGGGGTCTTTGGTTTCAAGCCAATGTTGTAGTTTGAGACGCAGACAAAATACAATACAAACCAGAACAATATATTTCATAGGCTTTGGTGTTTTGCATGAGCTTTTTAATTTTTATTCTGTTTGTCCATTTAAAATTCTAATTTATGATGACCATAATCATTTAAAAAAATGGCATGGCAGCAAAAAGTTTTTTACAAAAATAAACACTTTATAATGTGAAATAAAAATGCAGTGGACATAAAAAATAAAAATGTGTATTTTTACATAAAAAAAATGTATATAATATTATTGGTTTTAATTTACCATGGGAATCCACCAGTGAAATAAAATGGAAAAATAGCCCTTTATAAATCTATTTGAAGCCAATTGTAAATAGACATCTATTAAAATTTCAAAAGAAATTGCCCTTAAAAATCTTTCACAAAAAAATCTGTAAATATTTTAGTCATCATTTCCAGAGTGGACCTCTTGCCCCGAGGGGTCAAAAATGAGATAAAAGGATCAGGGCTCTCCAAGGCATTTGGTGGGTCTCTTTACAGACTATGACAGCTGCGGGTGCATCGTCCAGGGAGGGCCAAGTCATCTATACAAAGATCTTATTGACACGACAATCCGTTAGTGTTTCTTCATCCGTATAGCTCACATATGGAGTTCATGAGCATCTCCGTTCACACAAAGAGTACTTATCTTGGTCAGGGCGATGGTATCAGGCTTACATCAAAGCGTCAATCCTGACGCACAGGGAAAACGTCCTTTATTTACAAGCTTTAGGATTTAATATTTATGATAAAGCAAGACACTGACGTATGCGGGCGGAATGATTTAAAGCTATTTTCTAGCGCAGCTTGAAAGTCTGTAAAGCAAACAAGAAGTTTGCAAATACAGAGCAGTCCTTATCTCCTTCAGAGAGCCCCAAGCTGTGAAAAGGGTTTTGGCCACGTCAGGAGATTGAGTGGAGATCTCTCTTGACTGATTATCAGGGTGGGACAATGGGCTTCAAATCCAGAAACAAACATAGACAATGGCTATGGTAATGTAATGGCTGATCATATCTAAGGTAAACTGAGGGTCTGTTTCGCCTATTAAGATGTTTGTCAGGTCTTTGTTTTACTTATCCAATTAATAGGACTCCTTTAATTGAATACTTATCCAATATATGAAATATGTCTACATAGTTGAGTGTTTGTTGGCACAACCAAAGGCGTCACGGTCTTCACGTTCGTTAAAACTACACCTCGTTTAAGCTTCGTATTTCAAAACACTGGTGAAACGTGTCTTCCATCCAATCTTGCGCACACGAGTCAGCGCGCATTCCAGCATACATTTTCGCTATGAAAAGCTTCCTAAACGGATGCAGAACATAGGCTATATTATGCTAAAAATAACTTGACGTACCTTTTGGATTGCGCCTCGGACGGATTTCGATCTCTCTGTCTCCTGTTCTTGAACCAGTTGCTGACCTGCGTCAGAGACAGTCCTGTTATTTTAGCCAGATTTCGTTTTTCGGCCGGAGAGGGATATCGATTTCGTTTATACATATCCTTTAACGCATTCCTAGACCTCTCTTTAAAACAATACACGGTCTCTTCCCCGTCCCAGATAGTCCGAGGCAGGGGATATTTCCTGCGTAAGCGATACTTGTCCACGGCACCCAGCGGTCTGCCCCGCGCCTTCTCCGCCTCGGTGTAACGCGCCTTGTACCACATATCCTGAAGGGACGAGTGGTTTGACGGACTGAAGCTGTGGTTCTCCAAAATACAGTACAGCTCTTGATAGCGGGCTTGGTGAAAAGCGACTATCGCTTGCGCTTTAAGGATGCTCTCGTTCCCCCGCAGCAGGTCGCTCTGCGGCAGCGACCAGAGGAACCTCGCCAGGCGCTCCACATTTCCACCCTGCAGCAGCGCTTCACAGACGCACGCAACCTGTTCGGGAGAAAAGGCTAGGGAAGCCGGTGCGCAATCCAAAAGTTCGGAACGGACGGCATCGACAGCCGAGACTGAAGTTGCATTCTCCATAGGCAACTCCGCGGGGTCCAGCAGTGACAGCTT
The DNA here is from genome assembly GCA_026939265.1 of Oreonectes daqikongensis. Lineage (NCBI taxonomy): Eukaryota > Metazoa > Chordata > Actinopteri > Cypriniformes > Nemacheilidae > Oreonectes > Oreonectes daqikongensis. The sequence continues at coordinate 3,425,397 of JAOTQM010000351.1, read as the reverse complement.
GACACTCCCACGATTCTCCAGTGCCCTTGCGCTCTCCCTCTTGATCTCATCGGCACCAATGACCTCGCTTGAGGAAGAAGACATTTTTAACGCGTCCTGATAAGTCACTCCTCTGGGTCTCAGGCAGCACATCAGGCGATCGGGTTTCGCCCCTCCATCCAAGCGCGATCAGGTAACCAGCCGCTGTGTAGTGTGGATAAGATCTCGCGTCCCCGTTCCACCACAAGTTTAACTCCACAGCCCACGTTGGAAAGGAGTCCAAGTCCTGAACGCGTTTTGATTCGCCGCCGGGACTCCGCGGGGAGGAGCGAGCGAGATGTGAAGACAAATGTTTGCGCTGGGAACGTCCATCAGGCGTGGAGCGCAATACGCGGGTACCTGCGCAAGGTGATCACAGAAGTAGGCATGCAACACTGTGTCCACTAATAACCACAAATAGCAAAGTTAGTGTTGTGTTTTACAAAATAGTCATTTTTGGTTTGCGTCACCACATCTGGTTAGTTAGTGTCAGTGAATATATTTCTGAAAGGTGGGTACTTTGAACCAATGCATAGCTACAGTCACTATTTTATAGAAACCAGAATAAAGATTGTATGCCTGTACCATCTCAGCTCAGAGATATCGAGCATTTTTCTCCACCTTAAACCTTAAGGCTTCACCTTACTAGCACAATATGAATAATACAACAACCAGATGTAGCCTGTAAAAGCGAATTAGTCATTTGTTGTTTGGCGTGTTCTCATCTTAAATTCTTAAATTCTGCACTGTACCTCTTCCAAACGTCTTTCTGTGCATTTGTCAGACACGCTCTGCCTCTCTTTTTTCTCAGTTTGCCATGCTGTTTACTGGTAACTGAAGTTCTGTATCAGAGCCAACAACTGCAACAGCTGACAGGAGGCCCTAGAAACCTCTTACACAAAAGCAGAGGGAAGCTTGACGTGACTTCATCCCTAAAATTAAATGCAGCACAAACAGAATACCTGGCAGCAGCTCTGTGCACAACTGCACATTCACATGCTCTTTGGCATGAGGGTGGCATGTAGGTACCAGGGTTGTACCGGCCAGTGCTTATAGGGGCTCGTGTCCCGGCTACGGCAGTAAACTGAGTCTGGGATCCGCAGGCCTATCAGGAATGAACTGTGTAATGAGGTGAACTTGTGTTTACGGCGCTTTACGAACATTAGCGCACAACCTTTGTGTAACCTTGAGGTATTCACAGCTAAGGCTCATGGGAGCTCGCAGCTGTAAATTGTCCACAGTGTTGCCTTCATGCCTTGCCCAGCTTAGATTCGTTGAACACGCCTGTTGTTGTGGGCAAGGCTTTTGTGTACAGATTAGGTTGTTAGGCTAATTGTCAGGTAATTTGGAGGTTATTTGTACCTCCGAATATCCTAAATCATTTTGCAAATCGTCAGTCTGGATGTGTGTCAGGGATAGTGTCACAGGTGTGATTTACTTTTTGCATTTTATTTTCTTCATTTTCCTTTGTGAGGGTGTTATCTCTAATCAAGGTATGATGAAATAAGTCTTTTAACAATCAATCATTGTCATAGGAGCATATTTGTAAGCCCGAACACAGACACACACACACTTACTGTGTCTATCTAATGAGGACATTCCAAAGACTCCTATACAAAGCTAGTTAAAAACACAAAAAATGATTTGCTTTTTAAATTTTTTTTACTTTATTTTAAAATGTTTTTATATATAAGGACATCCCCAAAGGAAGGGATTGCATAGATTTGTTCCCTTTTGGCTACCAATCTGTCCCCTAAGTATAGTTAAGTGTACACACATACACAAATCAAATGCAATGTTTTGCAATTTAAAATGAATTTTTTGGTGAAAAGTTTATTATTGGGTTTGTCAAATTCTCAATATACCTCCCTGAGGCTTATAATGCCAGCAAAACATATGCTGCCAAATCCTCTATACTGCCTCAGTCAAAGAGTCAAAAAAAGACTTTTTTAATACCACAATATATCATTTTTTAATTACTATGACGTGGATCCTTGTTCATCTAAACTATGGACACAAACTTTGCCCGCTGTCTGTTTCATTGCTTTTGGCATCTCCACATGTCAAACACGGCCATGAATGAATCCTTTGTGGTATTGCTACTGCACAGAAGCAACCCATCCCCAACCCCTCTGCAACCTCCACCCTTCCCTCCATATGTTCCTAATACATCTAAACCTGTGGCCTGGGGGCTGCCACTAAGCACCTGCCCCTGCCCGGCTACAATGGGGTCTATTCTTTATGAGGAGGGATGGACAAGCCAACATTGATTATAACTGTAGTATAACAGCAAGAGGATATAGAAATGAAATGGATATGTGTCCTTTCATAATAATACAGGTTTCTGAAGGTGATGTTCTGTGATGTCTATGGCAATGTGTGCATTCGTGCCGGCGTGTGTGTGTTTGTCTGTGTGCTTTGTGCATATGTTTGCATGTCTTTCTTTCGCTCTCCCCCATGTCTGGTTTTACCAGTCTTACGAAGGGTTTTTTCGGTTTGTTCGCACAGAGCTGTTATCTATGAGATCAATGCATGTTCTTGATTTGACTGTAATGGCGAGTTTAAGATGGAATGTAAGCAAAACGAGTCGACGCAAGACCTTTCGATTCTTCTGACATAGGTTTGGCACTGAGATTTTAAAACATGCTTGTTCTTAAAAATCAAGTCATTTTTCTTGCTTCACAGTTTGAACAGAGTTCATCTTCATAGAAGTGATGTCCTCGCTGGTAGGTTCATGTTCGGATTGTCTGTGGAGGTTTGATGAGAATGCTGTGTTGAACAGTCATGTGTTGTTGTTTATGTTGTTGTTGTGTGGTTGGTTGACATTCTGCATTCGTGAGTAAGTGTGTGTGTGTGTGTGGGGGGGGGGGTGCATGAGCGTGTTTGCATTAGTTTGTGTGTGACCTGTTCAATGGCCAACTCTGACAGACAAGGAAATAAACACAAACTTTAAACACCATAAGAGTAAACACACTCATTTAAGGTGAGGCGGTCCACTAAGGAAGCTCCTGTCAGCACTAGACTAATGCTCTTGTCCCTTTAGCTGATAGATAGATAGATAGATAGATAGATAGATAGATAGATAGATAGATAGATAGATAGATAGACGCATCATTTACCTAATGCCTTTCCTTGGTGATAGAAAATGTTTAGAAAATGAGTTATTATAACCCATGATATATTATTGTTTATCCAGCTGCATTGTGTAGGTGTTGCATTTTTCACCTTCTTAAATGACTTTATAAAAATGAGTTCTTAAAAAAACCTGCAGGCGCATAACCGTCAGCTTAATTGTTCTGTCCTTATAATCTAGCTGTCACTCTCTGACTTCAGTCTTAAGAATGACTGACAAATGGAACAAACCAGCTTTGAAAAAACAGCTTTTTTATTTCCAAAATACTTATAATAGTTTTAGGTTGTTGCAACTAATCAGATCTAATCTTTACATTTCTTTTGAAGAATCTTGCCACGCTCCTGCCATCAGTCAGCACTAATGCAAATGCAAATTTAATGGAATATAGTGTGTGAAGTTAAAGGGTCAGATAAACCACAATTGTGTCATTGAATGGAAAAATCACTGTAATTATTCTTAATATAGACAGTTTCAAAGCAACAACATAAATAAATGTTTTGTGGCCCAAACTTAACTTCCGGTGCACATCCACAAAGAATAGAGTCCCTGCAGATTATTTCTGATAACAAGCAGAATAAATGACATTAGCTAGCAAGTTAAAAGTATGTCTAGTCAGTATTATTTTGGGTTACCAGTAAAAGAACCGTTACTTGGCTAAACTTACATACAACAACATTACACGACCAATAAACAAATTGTTTATTTAATAAAATTATAAAAATATACTTTTTAAAAAAAAAATCGTTTATTTTAATACAATTATTATACAATAAAATATTAATATAAAATAAATTAAGTATAAATAGTTTATTAGCCACTAGCCAGACCGATCAACAAACACAGAACGGAAATTAACTTTGGGCCAGGCGTGTGCGTCCGATAAAACCGTCTTGTAAACAACACTGGTCCAGAAGCACTTCTTGATCAGTTTTTATTTACATATATAATTAAGTCTTAAAGATGTTTAATATTTTGATTCAGATGTTTTGTTTACGTCTTGCAAAATGGTGCATATGTTGTAAACCATATCAAACTCCACTTATGAATATGAACAGCCACAAATACGTTAAGAACCTTATCTTAAGTGCTTTTTGTCAATGGAGACAAACAGAAATTGTATTATTATTTGCATACATTTGTATTGTATTATATTATTGTAATTTTAATTCAAATAAATTATATTAAAAAACTTCATTCAGCCCAAATGTTCTGTCACTTATAGCAACGAATAAAGCTACAATATTTAGATAACAACTACAACAACTTGTAGAATATGTCACCTGTGATGACTGTGCAGTATTTTGTATAGCCAACAAACCTTTCATTCCCAGGCCTTTGAGTCCAGGGTGTGTCTTAACCTTGTGTACTGTCAACAACAGACTAGGGTTCAACACACACACACACACACACACACACACACACACACACACACAAATATAGACATTATAGACAGAATTTCTCTCTTTCTCTAGACCACCTGATTTTATTATTCCAACAGTGCATCTAATTTAATCTAAACTATTTGACTATATTGGTGACATATAGTTATAAAATATAGTTCATTATTTGTTTGTTGAACCCTGTTATTAAATCTGACAAAACGTTTTGTCTTTTTAAGAAGCGATCGATTAGTGACTGTTAGCTCTTTTATTATGGTGATTATTGCTTCAAGGGTGGATATACTATATGTGACCCTGTCTTAAGTAGCACCGGAACATTTTTGTAGTAATAGCCAAAAATACATTGTATGGGTCAAAATGTATTGATTTTTCTTTAATGCCAAATAACATTAGGATATAAAGATCATGTTACATTAAGATATTTTGTACATTTCCTACCGTAAATATATCAAAACTTTATTTTTGTGAGTAATATGCTATGCTAAGGACTGCATTTGGACAACCTCAAAGGCGATTTCTCAGTATTTGAATTATTTTTGCACCCTCAGATTCCAGATTTTCAAATAGTTATATCTCGGCCAAATATTAATTTCGAAAAATTGACCCTTAGGACCGGTTTTGTTGTCCAGGGTCACATATGTAAAGTTTGTCAAATAATACCCCTACCACAAACAGACACACAGAGAGTCTGTGTATATACACACTCACAAACCGAATAACGTCCACTCTGCGGTTTTATTGTTTCTAGTAATTACTTGTAAACAGTGTTTCTCTGTGTTTTAAAACCGAATGCTTTGCTGATATGCAAGCTTTAAAAACAATGATGACTACTATAAGAAGAAATGTGGATGAGGGAAAAATCTATGCGCATTGCTCACTTTAATATACTCCATCACCGTCCATATATATCGATCGGCAGAGGGCTCAGAATCTTCATTTAGCATCTGATAGACTTATATAGTAGTTTTCCTTTTAGCCTGTAAATGTGAGAAATGTCTTATCTTATCTTATCAGCGGTTGACTATCTCTTTCTCCCTGAGTTTGCAGTGTGTGCATAGGGGCGCTCCGGAGAGCTCACAGGTGTGAGTTTGCTCCGTCAGGGCTTTTGCTCTCGACATAGTTGGCTTCCTTCACTGAATTGTTTATATATACCATCCCTCTGGCATCGTTCCTTCTTCCACAGGTATTTAATCCTCCATCTTCCAGTCAGACATGTCATTATCAGACGTTAGGTTAGAAGAAATGCTTGAAAAAATGTGGCCTCTGCTGAAGAAAAAAATGCAAAGCTGGATTCATTTCTTTCGTTTTGCAAACAACCCTTCTGCATTACAGTTATTGAACTGCAAATAAAACCTTTATTAGTTATTATGATGTGACAAATTATCTTCAATAATATCAGCATTTTGGGTTGACCATTGTATGGATGAGAAACATTTCTGTCAGCCATGCACTGATCAAACCCATGTAGGAAGAAGGGATGAGTTCCTCCTCCTCCTGAAGCTCTTCACCAGCCTGCTAAATGTTTACATAAGCAAAACAGGCATGCTGTTTGACGGAACCTCCTATGCTGATAATATTGACTGAAGGTGTGCTATAATCTTTTTTTTTAGCTTGTAGAAGAAATAGACTCACATTGAATCCCAAGCTATATCTGAAGTATTTTAGAAACTTGGGCTTTGACCACAACCTAAAAACCAGAACACTATAAAATGTGGTTAATACCATATATTAACATGTAAAAATGCACTCAAAACACCCAAGACAGTGTTTATGCTTGCAATGCTATTTGTTGTCATTATAGAGATAGTTAACCCCAAAATTAAAATAGTCTTTTTTACACACACTCCATTGCATGGACACAAAACCACGGACACATTTCTCGAAATATCTTCTTTTGAGCTCCACAGAAGAAAAAAAATCATGTACATATGTTGAACAACGCAAGGTTGAATAAATGATGACAGAATTGTTATGTTTAAGTGAACTATCCCTTTAAGAGAGTAGACATTAAACACTGTACCTTTAAGATGAAATAGGTGCATTGTTTTTAGTTGCTGAAGCATTCAGCAGATAATGCAGACAAGGCCAAACACATGTAAACTGTACCGCAAAACATCTTAAAACCTCCTAAAAATCAGGACCAGGTGGCATATTGCAAAAACCTGAATCATTCCTGTCCGTGTTGTGTGTGTATTTTTCTCTATTCTATTTTTTCCCTGTCTGCATGGCATCCTTAATCTGCCTCAGCTTGACCACGTCTCATTATATGATCAATATTATTCTCTAGAAGGATGAGAAATTATCATTAGAAAACTGGCGAGTGAGTGCTCCTGCCATTAATATTGGCCATTATGTCTGCCTCCAGTCCTCTAGTCTCTCTCTCTTTCTCTCTCTCTCTCTCTCTCTACACACACACACACACACACACACACACATATTTTCTATCCCATGAAAGACTGTTTTTAGACTTTTTTATGTAGGCAAGCTGCGCGGGACCTATTGTCTCATCATAAATCATCCAGCGTATTACAGTATGAATATAATGTCATTATTCAGCTCTCTGTTTATTATACATACACTTCAAATAGTCAAAGAGCAAAAACGCATGTGGTTAACTCAGTTTTAAACTTAAGCTTATATCTCATATATTATAAAAGCAGCAACGCCTGTAAAGAAGTTTTTTAAGACTTTACAATTATTCACATTTTTTAAAGTAGACGTGGTATGAGTCACTGCATGGTGAAGATCAATGCGAGAAGTTTAATACCTACATTAGAAGTGGAAAGCCATTACGTTAATACAGTCATCTGCAATGCATTCGCATCGATAAGTGCAAAACGCATCGGAGTGCTTTGACTCACATATTCTGCTTGCTGAGATATAGTTTTTGACGTGTGAGTGTGTTTTCTAGAAACATATCTTGGCAGCTGGCACTGGCAGTGGTGAGTTAGGGAAGGGAGAAAAAGTAGTTCCTCCAACCTGAGTTAAACCTCAAGTGCTGACAGAGAGTGAGCGAGGACGAGAGAGGGAGGGAGGGAGAGAGAGAGAGAGGTCTTTTGTTTCTGTTGGCATCGCGTACAAACATGATTTCATCCCAGAGAGATGCAGAATCCTCGGCACTAACTGTCAATCAAAATACGTTCAGAATACACATTTTTCCCTTTTGAGTTAATTGGTGGGATACCCAGCAGATATTCTGTTCATTTTTTACAGACGACCAGTTGTCAGGAAATCATCTCTCATCATCGGATGGAAGAGAGAAAAACGGCGTTTAGTCTGCATGCATACGCCCTCTCTCCAAGCAACAGCAACGTGAGGACAAAGCAGGAAGTTCGACCTCTGCCCACCCTCCTTATGGACCTCTGGGTAGCTGAGTGGCTGGAGAAAGGTCATTATTAATAATTTAATGTTTATTAGTTAACGCCCTTGCTTCACTAACCGAGGGAGTCTCAAGCGACTCAGCTTTCTCTCTGTAGGCCATGATAGGTGAAATGATACCATGTTTTCTTACCGGTTTTTCATATTACCACAGTACAATGTTAACATAGTGTTAGCACCCATAGGTCATTTTTATTACTTATAGGATGCTCTTTTAAAGCTCCAGATATTTGGTGTTTCATTTAAATATCAACATCTCAGATGTTTTTCCATAAATTGCTTAGGAAAAATTTAAATGGAAATAAATACTAAAAGAATATGGGGGTTTAGCATGAATGCAGATTATAGACGGTTTCATCAGACACACACGTCTGGCCCGAGTTTAACGTCCGGTCTGTGTTTGTGGATCTGGCTAGTGGCTAATAATATAACTATTTATACTTTACATTAATGTAAATTTATATTAGTATTTTATTGTTTAAATAAACAATTTGTTGAATTTTTATTCTATATTAATTTGATTAAATAACTTTTTTGCATTTAAGTAACAGTTCTTCTACTGGTAACCCAAAATAATACTGACTAGACATACTTTTAACTTGCTAGCTAATGTCATTTACTTGTTATTTTTTTGCTTGTTATCAGAAATTATCTGCAGGGACTCTATTCTTTGCGGATGTGCACCGGAAGTTAAGTTTGGCCCCGAAAGCATGCATGAATAGTTTATGTTGTCGTTTTGAAACCATCTATACGTTTATTAGGGATATGTCAAAATTACAAAAATATATACAATAAAAAATTCAATGTCACTATTCTGGCAATTTAATTTTTCTTTATAAATAGCCCTTGTCTATAATTTCACCAACTGTAATTTACAGGATGCTTAAAATGTAGGTTTTAAGCAAATGTCAACTTTGCAGTTTTAACATTCTTGGCCTGTTCATGAATATTTTACAAGTGAGTCCATTTCAAATGTTTCTTTTCTCCAGCCGTTAAACCTTGAATAAAATCCCAGTCTCTGTCAGTGCTCTCATACAGCACTCCACACTGGGATCTCCTCTAGAACAAGTTTCACACCAAACCATCACAGGTTCTTATTATATGTCTACAGCAGTAACATCAGCCAGAGAATGTAATACAGTTGTCCCCTCCCAGAAAAAAAATGTCTTCAGTCCTAAAAGGCGAAGAAAATTATTTTAGTACTGAGCTTAAAACTGTTTTTCTCATTTGTTTTGTCATGGTGTAAAGTCTTTAATTCTGTCCTTCCATCAGTTGTCAAGTCAGAGCCTATAGGCACAGCAAACAAGACCAGACATGCGGTTCATTCAGATAATGGTTTCATTCAGCTCATCTGTCTCTGTCTACTACACTACGGTTTTGACCCTACAGCCAAACCTGAGGAAACCAAACTGTTGGTCACTAATTTGCTCCCTTAATTTATTGAAACATGCCAGCTGAGAAAGATGTATGAGTAGTTGCAGGGATAGTGTCCAAAATGGCACTGCCAGACAGATGACACACCTTCGTAATGAGAATGAGTGTGTATGAGGTTTGTAAACCGTAATCCATATTGTCTTTATATAGTGTCAGCTACCAATCCTAATTTAAACTTGCCCATATAAACAACGCAGAGAGAAGTCTGAAAACAGAGCTGTGTGAGGAATGCAGGGGGTGTTTCAGGGGTGGACAGGGAAGAGCTTGATTAGTGTGGGCAGCTGAGATTTGTCCCCCAGCTGTAATGACAGATTACTCAGCAGGTGTGGCAGTCATCCCTCAAACTAGAGCCAACACTTCTTTACCCTACAGCTCCATACCCACCCCAATCTGCATACATGGAATATATAGAATGAGAGAGAGAAGGGGGAGTTCAGCTAACTTAATTCATACTAGCAGATTTATACTTAATAATGGCAAAAACTGATCTCAGATCAGCCCCAAAATGTTGCATTTCATACTTAAACTTTGTCATATGTGACCCTGGATCTTAAGTAGCACAAGAACATTTGTAACAGCCAACAATACATTGTATGGGTCAAAATGAGAATTTTCTTTTATGCCAAAAATTATTAGGATATTAAGTAAAGATCATGGTCCATGAAAATATTTAGTAAATTTCCTACCGTAAATATATCAAAACTTTTATTTGTGAGTGGATGCGTCAAAATCGTGGCCGGAAATACGTCTACAAATTATAAACTTCACTCGCTGCTGCCGCTCTTTGGGAATGACCCACTGAAGTTTGGTATCCATGTAAAGCTTAAAATTTCAGCTTTCGGGGTCATTACAGCGGTAAGCCAAAAGAGAGAGTTAAAACAAAGCTGTTTCTTCTTAGCAGCGGCCGGCTACAGCGCCTCTGATGAACAACTTTAAAGGCTATTTTCTTAATGTTTTGATTTTTTTGAACCCTCAGTTTCTAGAGTTTTAAATAATTATATCTCGAGTAAATATTGTCCTATTCTAACAAACCATATATCAATAGAAATCTTACTTATTCAGATTTCAAATTATGTAAAAATTTCAATTTCGAAAAATTGACCCTTGTTGTCAAGGGTCACATATATCTGAAGCATGTGCTCATCAGCCAGAGTTTTATAAAACAGGTTCTAAATTCTGATTGGTTGAGCCAGCCACCATTCACAATTTCTATACTCAGAAAAGTTGCTTCGTTACTTGGCAACAATATAGGATAATAAAAAAACATATTACGAAGAATAGTTTATGACAAGTATTACTAAATGTAACTATTTACTGAATAATGTTTCCGTCTTTTATCATTGATGTTTCTGTTTTATAACAGTCAAGATTGTGCATCACAGGTGAGTTTCATGTATTTGTTCATGATGTCACTACAGTAAGACAGCTACAATATTTCAGTAAACAAAAACAAAACACATGCTATCCACTAAAATAGAGTTCTCTTTCAAAAATATGTCAAAAAAGAAGCTAAATCTTGTTTTGCATTCCTTAAAACACACAAAAAATGTCATACATTCATACATGAAGGGGTTATATTTCCGGGTTGAGGTGGGAAATATCCTAAATCCATGGTGTCTTGAAAACAGCATCTAATTTAAAAATCAGTATAACACTTCAACTGTTGTTGTTAGAGACCAGCACAAATATCAGAGCAGCGTGTACCGTACATGTTCTTTTTTCTCATTTAACTGCGGTTCTGCACAGTGTGTTAGCATGTGTGTGTGTGACACAGAGCCATACAGTTATAGATGCAAAACTCCTGTAGTTTATGCCTGCATGCAGACCTGCATTTGTGTGTGTGTGTGTGTGTGTGTGTCTGGACTGTCTCTAGCCCCTCATATAGCCATTACAGCCATTTCAGTCTGTCACACTTTCGTTTGATGGCTCTTTACAGCGGGGCAGGCTTGTGCTGCAGGGGGGACTTTTAGCCTTTGATAGTCTTTATGTGGAACACATGTGGTAGAGGACCCGATGCAGCCCTGCTGAGAAGACCTGGCCCCCAAAATCACTCTCCTTTCCATCATCTGTATGGGATCAGTCACTCACAGGACCCAGTTCTCACTCATCCCGAATGACAACATAAATCAACAAAGCTTTATTTGTATGATTGACATCATTACAGTGGTGTCAGAGTATAAACCACTTCACAAGATGTAAACAACACTGGTCCAGAAGCACTTCCTGTTTCATTTGTATTATGTATTTTATTTTTTAGTACTTTTTAAATCGTACATATATAATTTAATCTCAAAGATTTTCGTTTAATATTTTGATTCAATTATAAATGTTCTTTTGGTTGGATTTTATTTGAACTTTTATCGTAACAGGAACCATTCTTAGGGTCTTGCATTGAACCAGTGTTTACGTTTTCCGAAGTGGCCTAAACAGTACTTGAAAAATACTGTAATAAATGCATTTCAATTTCAATTTTTCATTGTTTGTTTATGTAAGTTCGTGCAATAACTATTTATAATGGATACATTTCTAATATATATATATATATATATATATATATATATATATATATATATATATATATATAATAAACCTTTAAATCAATTTTACAATAAACAGTATTTATTTGTGAAAATTCTATTTATTATTTAATATTTTTAAATGTAATATGTTAACAAATGGAACCATTTAAGTGTTACTAAATTTAAAAAATAATTAATTAATAAATAAATATAGTGAAATAAATAAAGAAATGTAAACATATTTAATTTTTATATCTTGACTACTTTTATTTAATTTCTTGTCACTGCTTTTGTTGTGTATCAGTACTTTTAATACTGTCACTATTATATGTATTATTTAACACTTTTGACAACATTAAATCCCCAGAACAGTATTTTAAAATCAAAAAGTCACACACACAGTAATAACTTGATAGTCAGAGCCCTGTATGACTGAGTCAAGATGTTAATTCTCTCAGCAGGAGATGTGTGATTCCCTCAGCACGGCATTCCAGCAGGACTCAGCTTCACTGCTCTGGGATTATGTGGATGAGTGGGAGGGAATGTCTTCACAATAGGATTAGATTGATTTGTATCTTCATTATGCTCCTAATGGAGCTCAGAGAGTGTCTACTGATGTGGGACCGGCCCACACTCAGCCTCTCTGTCTGTTTACTTCGAATAAGAGGCCTCCTATAGAAAAGCTAGTTGTCTTTTTACAGTTCAGACTTTTTACATTTTACTAGTAACAAAATATATAACCCCAGAAATTTGACTTGTATTAAAAACAATTCTTGTGAAGCTATTATTGAATTTTCTCTCCTCTAGTGCCCCCTGTAGGAGATGCTGGTCATGACAGGAAGCCCTGTATTTATCCAATAACAAGGTTCTGCTTGAGGGCCCGGATCGAGTTGCATCTAATGCTATAGCAAGGACCTGCTGCTGAGAGACGTTGCTATTTGAAACGGCTTGGGTTTCAAGGTACCTAACAAAGAAGAGCACAGCCTGTGGAAAGGAAATCATTCAGAGGGAGAGCTGGGAAATAAAAAGAAAGCCCAAAGTGGGGAGGGCACAATATATGAAAGACATTTGAGAAGAAAGGGATGGGCATGGCGATAAAACGATTGTCTGAAAGAGACGCTGAGCAGAGAAAGAAAGAAAAAAATATTAGAGTAGAGTTTATTGTATATGTGTGTAACTGCGTATATGTCTGGCTATACTACAATATTATAGATTATTATAAAGGTATAGTTTACCCAAAAATGATCATTATGTTTTTTCCTACTATAGTAGTCAATGGTGCCCCAGAACTGGTTTCTTTGTGTTCAGCTTAACAACAAAATGTATGCCAGTTTGAAACAACATGATGGGTGAGGAAATAATAACAGAATTTTCATTTTTGGGTGAACCGTCCCTGTGATCACATCTATAATGTACGCCACATATACCTACTTCACACACACATACACACACACCACTGGTTTTCTGGGGCCCCTGTTGGTGTTTGGTTTCACATTGCTCTCCATTTTCTGGAAGGAATGACCACATCGGTTGCCTAGGGGATCAAACCAGGAAGGACAGCCGCCCGGGTTGAGCTGGAAATAGCCTTGGAGCTCTGACAGAGGAAAAAAAACATCTGAGCAAATCAATATGCTGATGGACTCTCAGAGATAATCTCCTTTTAAGTTTTGCTTACACTCTAAAAAGATAAAGGTGCTTTAAAGGTTCTTCACCGTAATGCCATATACAAACCATTTTTCAATCAAAGGTTCCTTAAAGAACAATTCTGAACAGTTATGGAACCATTTAGACAAAAAAGGTTCTTCTTTGGCGTCATGAAGCAACTTTGTTTTTAAGAGTGTACCTCCATCACAATCCCACCCCGGCATCTCCATATGCATGTGTTCGGTCACATCAGCCAGTATATACATATACTTCTGTGCTTACTTTCCTCTGGCAACTGTGTGTTTTGGAAGTCCTTCACGTCAGTCTGCACTAGGAGATATGCTGTAATGAACACAGGAAGTATTAGTGTAATTTGAGGTCAAAGGTCAGGTGCTCGGCAGTTATATTGGTGTCTGGTTTGGATGAGGTGAACATTCAGTTTGATGTGAAGCATGTGGGGTCTCATAGTAGCATCTGAAACATTCCTCTCATTCCCACTATAAAATGTTCCAGGAATATTCTTCCATGTACCTTAAACTGTACACTCACATGAGTTTAGATATATTTATAGTTTACGTATGGGAACTCTGTTGTTAGTTAAATGTTCAAGAGCCTATTTCCGAGAATTTTTTATTAGATTTATCTCAACAACAAAACACAGATTACCATTTCCTGCTAAAGCTATTTCTTCTGTACTTTGTTTGCTTGTTGTGTCTTGGGAATAATTTAATGATGCTTATTTCCCAAGGGATACTCTCTTTGTTCCTCTGTTTTCTTTTAATGTACTTTTTGTTATTAGTAAACATTTCAATAGATAATTTAAAAATAAGGCAACTATTGACCAAGTAACTTTTATTTTGTTTCTTTTCCATTTAAAATTTAAGAGCTTGTGTGGCATCTTCCTGAATCCTGATCAAGAATAGGTTGCTGTTTATGTGTTTCTTAAGGGCTTTGTACACTATAAAAAGTGGAAACATGCTATTGTTATACCTTAAAGATCTACTTGATCAAATTTTATTAAACACACGTGACCCTGTCTGTAAAACCTTGGATAAAATCACATCTAACTATAAGATTAGGAGTGTCAAAGTCAGCCAAAAAAGGACAAAAATAAGTAATTTGTGTTTATTCATGTATATGACACATTATAAGATAGATTTTGAGAGACAGTACTGAAATAAGTTATTTTAATGTCACTATGAATGTATTTATTGTTGGATAAAAACATGTAGCCTACTCTAAAGTATCTGTACTTTAAAATTACAACTTTATAAATATAATGCATAATTAAAACATTATGAAGCATATATCATACATTTTACTCCACTTTTTACCTTTAATACTTTAAGTGAAACGCAAAAGAAGATATTTTGAAGAAAGTTGGTACCTGAACAGCAGCGGCACCCATTCAATCCTAGACGCAAATCCAATGCAAGTCAATAGGTGCCAGTAAAAACATTCTTCAAAACATCTTTTATTTTTTCTACGTAAGAAGTCATACAGGTTTCAAAATGGCTAAAGAGTGAGTAAATGATGACTGACTTTTCATTTTTGGGTAAACTATCAAACAAAAAAAAACACATTCAAAAACCTTTTTTCATTTTACTCAAGTGAATTTCTTTGCGTAAAATACTTGATTTTTAATGTGCTAAAAGGTAAAGGTGTTATAGATAAAAAAAACACATGTAGCCTATTTATGAAATGTAGCAGAGTAAAAAGTATATGCAGTATATGCTTTATAATGTAAGGAAGTACAATTTTTCCAACGTTTAAACAATCTGATAAAGTACAGAAGACTTGGAAAATATAGAGTAAAAATACTTCAGTAGGCTACTGTCCACCTCTGAAAAATCCCGGGAGCTGGTTTTCTAAACATTGATTTCAGTCTTCATTTTTGCCACAGATTATTCTTTACATTATGTAATTTTATGTAGAAAAAAAATCTGTGAATGGGTCACAAATTTTGTTTTGAAGACTTTTTACAGTATACAAACACTGCACGTCTTTTGTTTTCTGCTAGAAAGCTGGGCAAAAGTGCCAGCCAGCTGCTGAGAAGTAACTGAGAGTCTCTGTATGGTGCCAACTCCATTTACACTGTGCCATGTTGTTCTCGTCTTACCGCATCATCCCGTCACATCAGCATTTTCTTCTCCCCTTTTCAACTCTCCCTCTAAATTTTGTGAAGTTGTCCTTCAGAAGGGCAGCAGTATGGCAACCCCTCTCTCCCTCCCCATCATTGATCATAAGCTCCAGAGGGCAACCCTTATAAATGCTCTAAAGACATGCTTCCTCAAAGTTGGTGGGGGCAGATTCCCCAAAAAGCCATTGCTAAGCCTCTTACACCCTTTCGGATGATAGACATGCGGTATATCTGTCATTTCCATTACCCTTTAAATTGCGCAAATTGAAATTGCGAATTGAAACTACGCTCAATGGAAACACGTACATTTCGGAAAAAAAATCCCATTTATCGCAAAAAGGTTTTTGCGCTCGCATGGTGGTTATTCAGGCAATTCGAAAAAGGAACATTTCGCAAAATTGCAATGGAAATGTTTTAATCGCGTTTACAGGTCGCATGGCGTACGTAAAAAATCACATGGCCATTATGTAAAAGATGGCGCGGTATGTCTGGACCGAAGATGAGAACATTTCGCCATCGTTTTTATGGATATTTACAAAATATCGCAAACGTTTTTATGCAAATCTGTAATGGAAACGCGGCTAGTGATTGTACAACCGCATAACAAGTTGACAACAAGGAGTCCTCTCTACACACTAGATACCGATGAAAATCTACTGACTATACTTTGTAGTCTATAGCCATCGGTTTCACCACAACATGATCCTAAAGGCCACAAGCTTTATTCTGCTTACTAAAAAGGTCACTTATCCCAAAGCCCTTGCCATTTTAGTGCAGATAATTGGGCACGGAGATAAATCAAGCTATACCAGCTCAATTTGAACATCAAAAACATCAAAGGAAATCCAGTGACCACCTTCTTCACATCAATTCCTTCGGGCCTCTAAAAAACCTGCAGGTTCTTCCGCAGTCATCAGAATTTATAATATGATTCATTTGCTGACTAACAGAAACAAGAAAATACTGAGCGTAGCAAATTCAGAAGCACAGAGGGCATGCCAGCCTATTGTTCTCTGCTTTACCTGAATTTTTGAGCTCTGCTTGAAAATTCCCTCTTGGATGATCTATATTTGGAAGCAGTATTTGGAATATATTTTAATGGGTTATGCACAAATAATCAATCATCAATAAGTCGACACAATCAGCTTATGCCGTCGTGTTGTTGCACAAATACCCCGTGCCAAGGTTGCCCTGCGTGCGCTGTGCCAAAAAAAGCAGGTGTTGTGCTGGTCTGGATTTGTCCAGTTAGAGAAGGATCACTGACTCATTCCACCCCAGGCACACGGGACAGCTGCAGGGGAGCTGAGGCCCACTGTTGCCCCCACAGCTGTCACTGTGCCCTGGGTAGAAGGAGAAGAGTCTCCCTGGCGTCTCGTAACCAACCGCAGAGGCTATAATTCTCATTTATGTTACAACACATTGTTCCACAACAGTCTGTTTACTATGGAGAGCTTAAAGCAATAGTTCACCTAAAAATTCTGTCATCATTTATTCACCCTTGTGTCATTCCAAACCTCTATGATTTTCTTTCTTCTGCAGAACACAAAAGACGACATTTTGTTGGTAACCAAACAACCTTTGACTTCCATTGTATGGACACAAAACCACTGAGACATTTCTCAAACTATCTTCCACAGAGGAAAGAGTCATACACAGGTTTCGAATGACATTAGTGTGAATAAATTGAGCAGAACTGTTATTGTTGTATGACTATGTGTATGTGTGCTCATAGCATTTTTTAGGTTCCTTTACTGTCTAAGGAAGAGATCCAGAAGCCCCCTGCTGTTTGGGGCGGATTAAGAATTGTCAAACCTCAAGTCCCCCGAAGGCCTTGAGGTCTACCATCATTAGCTTGAGTAATCCCCAAAAGACTTACTGCAGGACCGATCCCAAACCTTCCAACAACAAACCCACCTCTACGCTTCCATTTACCAAGCTTCCCATATGGCACACAATTAGTCCATGTTGAGTAAACATCACTTAACCCAGTCTAAAGCTGATGAGCTAATTGAGTTTAATTACAATCCCACTGTTTTGGGAAGAAAGCCTGGAGGCTGGGCATTTGTTCTCATTAAGAGGCTGAGCTGCGCTCCGCTGTTTGAGCTCATGTTGTTTCATGAATTCCATCGCTCTGATGTAGACCTGTACTGCATTATGAGGGCTATTGCTTTATTCAGACAACATTTGGTCTATTTTACGAAGCTGTCACGATATCAGGTTATCGTGTAGTAACGGTATTATTACAATATTTCTGAAATATTTCTTTAATTTTGCTTATTTTATCTGTTGTTTGGTCAATGAATCACGCTCAAAATACAAGTGTGACATTGCGTATTTTTGTAGGCCAACCCGGAAGTTATCACCACGCTGGTTCCCTTAATCGAAAGCCTATGCATTTTTCCCATAGACTTTTGGAAGATCGCAAAAAATAAGATTTGTAATGTTTACGCATTTTGTATCAAGATAATCTTTACAGATTAACACAATATTTGCTATTTTTGATAATAGTTATAACTGGTGTGTTTTATGTCATAAATTCAAACGTGAACATATTTAGAGGTTTTGTTAGCCACAGGATTTCAGGCAATTTACCAAAAATGCATTAACAAACCCATCGACTTTGGGACGATGAAACCGGAAGTCATAAAATGCTAACTCGCTTACGGGGTTTGCATATAAAAATACATAATCTGAGGCAGATAGAGAGCTTGTAAACACTGCGGCTCTTAAAGGGATAGTCCAATGAAACTTTTGTCATCAATTACTCATTTACATAACTTTCTTTGTTCTGCCAAACACAAAGGAAGATATTTGGAAGAATGTCAGCAATTAAACAGATCTCATCTCCCATTTACTGAGATACTAGGAAAAACATACTATGGGAGTCAATGGGGTAGGAGATCTGTTTGGTAACTGACATTGAGGACTTTCGCACCGCAGGAACGATTTCATAGTTCCGGGACGATTTGCCGGAAGTAACTGTTTTTGTTGTGTTCGCGTCTCAGGCTGGAATTTTAGTTCCAGATAACTTTTTTGGAGGAACACTTTAGCTTCTTCTCCGAGGCAGGGTCTAAACCAGCAGGACAGGAACGATCCGTGACCTTAGCAAACGCTGATTTAAACTAAATTTGTCCATAGGGTTGCCGCTATATTGCTGCTTGATGATAAGATTTAATAAACATTAAAAATATAGCATTTGCTTTTTAACTTCATCGAAAACACAATTTCATGTTTTGAACACAGTCCGTATCAAACACCCTTCTAGATTCTCCACAGTGCGAATAAACGTGATGTTTATTTTGACCTGCTTCCATCACATATGTATTACAGACGCAATTGAGGTCGTTCTGGATCTGATCAGGTCTAGATTTCTCAAGCTGCGCAGTCTTGGGGCTGATAAGATCCCGGGGCGGCAGCTGGGCAGAGGCTGAGCTGTTCGCGAGGGTCCGCCCGGCTCAGTTTACACTGACAGCTGGCCTGCTGATGGTGGGGAGAAAGGGAGAGGCCAGGGCGGTGGGTTGTTTCTGAATGGGACAGTGTAAAAAGACTGTTGTCTAAGGCCGGGGATTACCTTCACCGAGACCTGAATAAAACATCCCTGAGGGATGATGTGCTGTATTGTGAAAGCTTAGGGCACATGGGTGATGTGGGATAGAATTGGATAGAGCGGGGATTTCCATGTAAATCTGAAACTTTGCGTACAGTCTCAGTATCGCAAACGAACTGGAAAAAAACGATGTAGAATGATACAAAAATGAAAAAATAATTAAAAACATATTTATTTTTGTATTTTCCCCTCGCTCAGCTCCAGGAGAGGGAAGAATAATGCTTCAACCCTGAGCTTTAGGGCATCCGGTCGGGGCCTGGACACTAATACTCTTGGCTTTCCAAGAGATTTCCTGAACCTGCCGGCCCACTCTTGCAATAAGATGCAGAAAATTGTTCTTGGCTCGAATTCAGATTATTATTTGAAATTGTCATTGCTATTTTTGCTTTTGTTTTCTCATGAGCTCTCATTAAGTCACAGATATGTGTTTGTTTTGGAGCAAGTTCACTTATTTAATTTTAGAAATGTCGCTCAACTGCAGTGCTCAGTCTACTCTTATATAACCATTCACCTCAGGGTTGCCCTCCTATCCAAATTTACTAACCACAAATCAACATTGACGCACTTGCATGCTTACCTGTCACTTGGCAGTTACTTTTACACTTAAATATTGACCAATATTTTTATTTGACTGCACATTGCGCTTAATATTTCAATATAAAATGTTATATTTAAATTTAATTCATATATAAATTAAAGCTGCAAGGAATTATTGTAGCTTACATTTAGATTTTCATGTAGCTTACATTCTACAAAATCAATTATCCAGATTGTGACATACGATTCTGCCATGCCATGCAAAACACATATTTAATAGATTTTTTTCAGAATGTTATTTTTAGTGTTGCATCAGTAACGATCGACACACTATGACAAGCAACCGAACCTTTATTCAATATGGCATCTACCATGACTAAAATCCATATGCTGCAAATTCACTAAAACATTCACAGAATAGCATCAGAGTGCAAAGATTAATAACAAGCAGTAGTGGAAGAGTATACCAAGCATCATCCATCACTCCAAACTCAACCTTGAGGCCAGACCAGGATTATAATGCAGCTTGTGGCTCCACTGGAATATTTTATTAAAATCCGCGTTGGGAAAATGACGTCTTGCTCTGATCTTCTCTCCTCTGGCGAGAGTAAATTCATGCAGCGCATCATCTTCAGAGTGAGTGGCATGTCCACGCAGCTGGCTTGCATTAGGCTTTGCCGGGCAAATGTTTCCCACGTGTTCCCCAGTCACAGACTTACAGCTTCATCCCACATGAGCATGAAAATTGTAGCTAAAGGTAAAGAAATCCACGTTTGACTTTTAAAAATATGACCATCATAATGCAAACCTGCATATCCAAAGCGTTCTTGCTAAATAGGGGTAGAGTGTAAACATTATTTATAATGTAAATCCAAAGGAGGATTTGTGTTTTACAGAGAGTCCTCCACAACTGTCTGGGTTGCTTGCTACTTTAAACAAATCAAAAAATCATATTAATAAGTCTAATAAAGATGAGCCCTTGATTTTGCAAAACAACACATTCTTCACCAACCCAAAAAAAGAAATTTTTCAGCAGTTTTGTGTCCATACAATGGAAATCAATGGGGTCTGATGTTTTTTGGTTACCAACTTTCTTCAAAATATCTTCTTTTGTGTTCTACAGAATAAAGAAAGTCATACAGGTTTGAAATGACAAGATGGTGAGTAACTGAGGACAGAATTTTCATGTTTGGGTGAACTAACCCTTTAAGTCCTAAGGTTCCATAAGACAAATGCATATACATTTATCAAGCACAAAACCTCTTTAACAATTTCTATTTCATTCAGACCTTCACAAGCATATATACACAAGCTTTGCCCTTGAAGTGAAGAAAAGAGATAAAGCTTTTATTGGCTCCTCTCTATCATTTGAAAGAGCAGCGGGGATCTAGGGTTACACGCATCCGCATTATTTCCTAAATCGGATCCTTAATGTGCAGTTTTTCTTCTCCTCCAAAGGTGAATTGCGGTGACCTGTTGGAGAGCTTTATAGATGAGGTCAATAACTTTGAAATGGCACCACTTTGTATCAGAAGAGCTCTCTATTAATGTGATACGCTGTGCTGATGAATGTGAATCATTGTCTAAAGGCCGTAGTGTGACAGATAAGCTTTGCTTTGACAAAGTCAGAAGACGTGTCCACACAAGGTTAATAACAGTTGCAAATACAATAGGCAACGAGTTAACAATTCATGCAGTTATTTCAGACACGAACATGTGCAATGGCATCATGATGAAACCATGGTGATGCTTTTGTCATTTACTATGATGGTGGTGAACTGTTATAGGCAAACCAAGTGACAGCTTGCAGGTGAATGCATGTGAAAATGTGTATCTTCGTTGATAGTCTAGACAACGAAGTATCCACTAAAGCATGGGTTCGGTTTCAAACACCATATGGCACAAGAGACTCGAGCTAATAGCACATCGGATGGATATGAGACGTGAGCCGCCTGAATTACTCTCATGCCACTTAAGAAACATACAATCAATTCTCCAAATCAATATAACTGGATATGAATATGAAGGTGTTCGAGAGGCTTTGTAAATCTGCAGCATCTATTTTTACACATTTGGTTATGGTGCACGTGTTCCTTTGGGATCTGTACAGAGCTTGATGAATGAGGTGCTATTCACAGTTCGTATAGTAAGTCAGTAAAGCCCAGTTGCTGACATTCACAATGCAGGGATGTGATAATAAAGCAGGTGGTGTCTTTTCTTTTTTATTATTTTTTGTAAAACACCATATATATTGTCAGAAATATCTCCCTTTTGCTGCCACTGTTCTCCAGTACCTTAGTAGATATACAGTTCATGCAAGAATTTCTGTGTTCCTGTGTTGGTCATATCACACGTGCACCGGTCAACACCTGTTGTTATTTTAAAGTGCACATCCACCTTTACCTCTCTGACCTAAAAGAGAGAGATGTTATATATAGACGATTTCAAAGCAACAACATAAACAAGTGTTACTGGGCATGCACGCTTTTGTGACCCAAACTTCCAGTGCACATCCACAAAGAATAGAGTCCCTGCAGATTATGACATTAGCTAGCAAGTTAAAAGTATGTCTAATCTGTAAATCTAATAAAATTAATTTGCAATACAATTAAATAAATTGTTTATTCCATACAAATATTATAAAATAAAATTGTATTTATTAATATACATTAATACACATATTAATGTAAATTATATCAAATATAAATAATTCTATTAATATCCACTAGAGTCGGACAGACCGATCAACAAACACAGACCGGAAATTAACAGATCTTCATAAAAGCTAGATTTGTTTATTTTGACTTCCAGAAACTAGAATAACAGTTGTGCACAATTAGAATGAGTAGCCTATTATTAGATGTTACAAGAACTGTATTGTTTACTGTTTCAACACTTTAAATAGGTTAGGTTTTAAACTTGAACTAAGGGAGCCAACTTGCATAAGAGCTTTTCTTAAGCTGCAGTGACATCTAGTGCTCTGTTTTATTTATCTATACATGCATCGTTCACAGATACAGTATTAGCATTGTTTTAGCAGCCACGAGAAACGTCATTTTGGTATAACATTTATTACTGTCAATAGTTATTAATTTATTCTTAATTATTTATTTTAAAAATCTGTCAATGAGGTAATAAACTGGAATTAAGTTTAATGTTTAAGTAGGCCTACCCAATAGCCTATTTTGCTTGTTTTAAACATAAACTTATTATTTCCTATATTTTCTTTTATAAAACAAGATTACATCCGAGGTCACATTCCTTGCCAAATAAATGTATCTTGATTTAAGAATTTACAGATATTTGTACTAGACAAACATGCTTAGTAAGAAACTTATTTTTTGCAGTGTGCGCCCTGCTTTTTTGTTATGACAACATAAATCGTCTTTTAAATCCAGTTGGTGTTAAAATTAAATATAATACTGTCCTCTTCTGGACAACTGTTTTAACTGGGAACTTTAAGGAAACCAGAGACAAACATTATGTGTTGTGGTTAACGATATTATAAAACATGAGCTTTCTTACAGTCGATAACATCAGGGTTCAATGTTGTGACTAGTCTGTGCATGCTACTGTATTTCCAGTTTTGCATAATGTAGGTTTCCCTATTGGGCGTATTCTGTGATAGCCTATTTCTAGAAGAATGGATTTTCTGATCCACTGATGCTATCGAAAGTAGCGTGTGAGGTGTGTCTTATAATCAACTTTGTAATTGTTATGCCCGCATTGTTTGCATTCTTTCGGTAAAAGATGAGCGCATAGAGACGGAATGAGGCATGAGAGTCTGACGCTGAGCTTCACTACCTCACAGAGAGAGAGAGCGAGTGAGAGAGAGAGCGAGAGAGAGAGAGAGCGAGAGAGAGAGAGAGAGAGAGCGAGAGGTCCCACGGACGATTTCCTGCACAGGTCGGGAGCTCAGCAGCTGTTTGCTGTTTTAATCTGTTGTGATTTTTATACTTTTTATCCGGATACGCTTGCGCAAAGGCTCGCTTTATGTTTTGTTTGTGTAGAAACTTTCCTATAGGCCTCTGTTACGCGCACCTCCAGGATATTTATAACAATTGAAATTCTCCTGAAATTCTCGTCTGGATTAATGGTCAGAATTGACATTTTTATTTCCTTCTAATTCAGACATATTATGACTTTGTAGCTGTAACTCTGTAACTTTGTATCGATATCGATTGTATAAAACTGAATGTTGGAGCTACAATGAAATTCAAAGGCTACTTGAGGCTTCGTATCGGTGAAGCGGTGGATTTAAAACCGACACACTTTTCAACTCGGCATACCCTTCAAAGGAAATGCCACCTGGATCCCTACATAGTTGTGAAAGTAGACAACGTGAAAGTTGGACAGACCGTCACAAAGGTGAAAACCAACAGACCCATCTTCGATGAAGAGTTCTGTCCATACATATCTAATGGAAAAGAGCTGGAGCTGGCGGTGTTTCACAGCACCTCGATTGGATACGACGACTTTGTAGCCAATTACAGGGTCCAGTTTGAGTATTTATTGAAGTCGTCAAACAGCAGACAAACGTTTGAGGGATGGGTGAGTGTGCACTTTGTATACGCCTAATGATAAATTGTACATTAGTATATTGTGGAGTTTGACAACATTTAATGGTAAGATGTTGAACAAAAATCCCCAAAATGCGCACATCCAGTCACCATAAAGCTTAAAGTGGGCGCTGAACCACGACAGATCAGTAATAATAAACAAGAAAAGTAAAACATCCTAATTTCATGTTCTTCAAAGATGTATTTTGGAAGCGGTGGTAGGCCAGATTTTTCTTTTTTGTTAATTCTAAATTTGTATGATTTGTTAATTTAATGGTAAAATGAGAGGTATTTTGTTTTTAATGGAAGCTAAGGGTCTCTAATAGATCTTTACTGGTAATGTGTTTAATCTTTCCTGCAGTAAAAAGAACGTGCTGAAAAAACCATAGAAACAATCACAAATATTCTATTAGTAATAGCAGGGAATACCCTGCTGAAAAAAACATATTTTGTAATGGTTTTAATGGATAAAGCTAATGATTCATAATGGTATATTTATGAAACCATTAGATTTTCTGTGATGGTTTCTATTGAGGTTCTATGTAGAGTAGAAACTGGTAAAGAAGTTGTGATTGTTTTAAAGGGAATTGTATTGCTTTTAATGGAAACTATAATGGTGTGTATTGGTATGTTTTGGATTCTATTGGTCGGATGTTAAATCCTATTGGAATAATGCCCAAATGGATTTTTGTAATGGTTTTAATGAAAAAATCTTATGGTTCATATAGACACCATTATAGTTTCCATTAAAACAAATACAAATCCCTTTCAAACTACTTCTTTAATGGTTTCTATTGTTATTTTCAGCAGGGCACTGAAGACCCAAAACACACTAGACGAATTGATTTTATAATGGTTTGTAATGGTGGAGCTGATGGTTCATAATTGATGTGAAGAACACCATTAGAATGTGTATTCTTTATTATTTTAAGCAGGGATCACACATTTCTGTTATCTAAAGCAATACATTAGGTATTCACATTGAATTTTAATTTGCATATTAACAGTTAAGAACCCATCAATACCGCATTAACTTTCCATTTCCTTGTAGTTGTAGACTTTCCTGACACTGCTGTTTTACATGAGGGTCTGACTCTTTCCCTTTTGCAGTAACTAGGTCGTGTGCACAAAACCACACGCTGCACCCCACCATGCATCACGGAAACTCTGAGAGACGTACCTGCTGTTAGATCTGTATGGTTAAACTGTGTGAGCTGTGATGTGTGGTTTGATATGCTCATGTTCTGCTTTCCCTTTAGTCCAATATAGCTGATATGTTCAGATCTGGTTTTGACAGTTTTAACATTGGCTTTGTTAGATGGGGACAGACGCAAATATTTTCCCGGCCCTGTGATGAGGGACCATTAACATCATCTATATAGGTTACTGCACTCATTGGGTCCACCTGTATTCTGACCCTTTTTTTGTTTATGTTAGTCATTTCAAACCTGTATGACTTTCTTTCTTTCTGCGGAACACACAAAAAAAGATATTTTTAAAAAGGTTGTTAACTGGTACCCATTCACTTCCATTGGTTTTGTGTCCACACAATGAATGTTAATGAGTGCCACTGCTGTTCGGTTACCAGCTTTCTTCAAAATATCTTCTTTTCAGTTCTGCAGAAGAAAGAAAGTCATACAGGTTTGAAATGACAAGAGGGTAAGTAAATGATGACAGAAAATGTCATTTTGGGTGAACTATCATTTAAGAGGGTTATTTAAAGGTAAATACTTCACCTTATTTGTATTATTTGTTTTCATTCATTTAAAACAGTGTGTAAAGTTGCACAGTATGTAGTTTATGTAATGTTATTATATAATTTATCACTATCGATAAGCCACATGCTACATGTACGTGTGTGGGTGTCTCCCTGCTGTCAGCATTTGAAAACTCACATACCATCAGTACAAACATGCTGTTCAACCAAACTAGCTGGATTCCTCTTTTTGCCCCTCATACCTCCTTTTATTCTATCATACACTGTCTCATACATCTCAAGTTCCCCAACTGCAGTTGTCGAACATGACTATTTTGAGACTATTTTATGGATTAAACCTGGTGGGATAAACATGTAGTTATATTTTACATAAAAAGTATTAGCCATAGAGACAGTATACGTTTTTAAATATTTAGGATATGCTGTTAGTTCACATGGGAACAAATGTCTGTACATGTTCTAAAGTGCTTGTTGTTTTGTTGCTGGTGCAAGTTATTGACTAGACTCCCTGAACCGGCTTGACCGGCTCTCCCTGTCTTGCGTCATGTTACGAGAATTCCTTTCAGAAGACAAAATAACCGAGGCGGTGATAGATCAACATCAATAGGAACGTGCCGTATGTTACTGTATATGTTATGAAGTTAAATGCAATGTACCTAACAAGCTTTCAGGCATTGAGGATTACAGGACTCTTACAGGCATTGAGGAGGAGTAATAAAAGGTCAAAACGTGTTTTTTATTTCAAATCCGTGACCTGTAATGGTTTTCTTGTAACCACATCCTTCGTTCCACTCCAGAAAAAAATCCGTTAACTGATTGTGTCATAGTTAAACATAAAGGTTATTAGCAGAGTGCACAGAAGTCTAAAAATCCTTTTGAATGTTTTTTTTTATTTTGCCAGATGTGTGTTTATTACAGGCCATATAGCTACTAAACTTGGTGACTCCACACATGAATCTTTCTTTTATTTCAGTTTGGTTTATTTTGTTTTAGAAGACTTATCTTTTTGCAGGATATACCAGCATGTCTACAATACATCCTCCTTATGTATGTAAAAGTGTTGTTATCTAAGTAATGATGCATATTTTGGCAGCTTTAAAGGTGCTGTATGTAATGTTAAGGAGCAATATAATATACATAACTATATCTTCAGAGGTGTATAAAGATCTTATAATGAACCAATATATTTTTATTACATTAGAATGAGTTATTTCTATCTAGATACAATGCGGGTCCCTTTACATGGAGTTCGCCATGTTGTTTCTACAGTAGCCCTAAACGGACAAACTGCTCTACAGAACGTGTTTCATAAATAGGTATCTCCTTCAGCAAAGAAGCATAATGTGATGACATTTTTGTCCAGTGTTTCGAAAGGGAGGGTGAGCGGTGGAGTGAGTCATTGGTTGCAATTTGTAACCTCACCGCTAGATGCCTAAAATCTTCACATTGCTCCTTTAAATAAAAATGTATAAATATATATGAACTTGTCTTCCAGGTGAATCTGGAACCAGAAGGAAGTGTGTATATCTTAATTTCTCTCACCGGCTCATTTACAGATGGTTAGTTGTTTTAAACAAACTATTATTTTTATCTTGTATCTGTCCTTGTGGCAATGTCACTCACCTACAATTTACATCGACTGCCTAACTGTACCAGATGAAGCCGTAGAAAATGGAATCAGGATGCACAGAGACTTTACCAGAAGGAGGCAGAAAGCTTTAAAGAGAAGAAAGGTTCATCAGGTCAACGGACATAAATTCATGGCAACCTTTCTCCCTCAGCCTACGTTTTGCTGCCATTGCAAACACTTCATCTGGTGAGGCTTAACACAGAAAGAATGTATTAGTGCGTATGCAAAGAGTCATGCTGTAAATATATAACATTTTGTCTTTCTTTTACAGGGGTGTGTTTGGAAAGCAAGGTTATCAGTGTCAGAGTGAGTGTTGCTGCTACTGTATGTTAGTAGAATAAAAGTTTTTCAGAATGTTTTAATATTATCTTGAAATATAGATTTAAAGGGAAAGTTCACACAAAAATGAAAATTATATCGTCATTGTTTCCCGCTCACGTCATTCAAAACCTGTATGTGACTTCGGTGTAACACAAAAGGAGATGTTTTGAGAAATGTCCAAGTGGATTTGTATCCATACAATGGAAGCCAATGGTGGTCAATGTTGTTTGGTTACCAGCGTTCTTCAAAATATCTTCTTTAGTGTTCTGCAGAAGAAAGAAAGTCATACAGGTCTGAAATGAGGGAACTTTTATTTTTTGGTGAACTATCCCTTTAAGAACATTCACATAATTGCTCATCAACTTCACTGCTCATATCTCACTTCTCTAGTGTGTGCATGTGTGGTCCATAAAAAGTGCCACGATTTGGTTGTAAGCGAGTGTCCACGTATGAAGAAAACAAATGAGGTATGAGTCTGCATGTGTGTTTGTTTATGTGACATTACATAATTATGTCACCAATGTTATGAAGCAATTTCCCACATGTACATGTATATGTTTACAGGGCCCAAGCCAAGGATTCAGCATCAACGTGCCGCACCAGTTCCGTGAGCACAACTACAAAGTTCCCACATACTGTAACCACTGCGGATCTCTCCTTTACGGAATAGTAAAACAGGGTCTCCACTGCAAGAGTAAGTGCAAGTTATTAGTATACACATTAAAAAACCTGCTTTGTGATAAAACACTGTGTTAAAACACATGTTGTGTTTGGTGTGGATTTATCCAGGTTGCAAGATGAACATCCATAGACGCTGTCAGCAGAACGTTGCACCTAACTGCGGAGTGAACAGCGCCAAGCTGGCCAACAAACTGGCAGAGATTGGCTTACAAGCAGACAGACTCTCTATGAGACAGTCTCGAGTAACTACTTTACAATTGTCTCAAAACGTTTTTTTAGTTAGTCAAAATGGACTAGTTTGAATTTTGTTTTTACCCTCTTTTTTTTACAGATGCACATAACAGAAATCACTCCAAAAAGCTCTATGAAATCAACAAATGAGGAGCTTGAGGAAGAAACTGTTACAGTGGGTTTGGAAGACTTCAGTTTTTTGCAAGTGCTGGGAAAGGGCAGTTTTGGAAAGGTGAGACACGTTGGTATTGCGCATTGAAAGATTTTCATCATTTACTCACCTTTATGTCATTCCAAACCTGTGACATTCTGTCTTCTGCAAAACACAAAATAAGACATTTTGAAGAACTTTGGAAACTAAACAATTTTGGCCCCCATTGACTTCCGTTGTATGGGCACAAGAGTCCTTTCTCAAAATATCTTCTTTAGTGTTCCACAGAAGGAAAACCCATTTACAGGTTTTTAACAATGAGGAGGGATAAATGATGACAGAATTTCTATTTTTGGGTGAACTATCCCTTTAATATTTTTTTACAAATGACTATGCTTTATTAAGAGCATTAAGATTTACTGTATATAATAAACTGAAATTTCACTATCTATGGTAAACTGCAGTTTTAAGGAGAAACAACTTGACTAGTGAATTTGCACATAGATATGAAAACATCACATAGACAAACAAATTCAATTTTCATCATCTATACATATTTGTAGGTAATGCTGGCCCGTTTGAAAAGTGACCACAGGGTTTTTGCTGTAAAAATGCTGAAGAAGGACGTCATACTGCAAGAGGATGATGTCGAATCGACCATGATTGAGAAAAGAGTGCTCACTTTGGCCCACCAGCACCCGTTCCTCACACAACTCTACTACTGCTTTCAGACTGCCGTAAGAGTTCACAAACACACTTACTATACACACACATTAACAAATCAGATTAAATGTGGTTATAATAATTTTATACAGAAACTTTGTTGGAGATTAGTATTTGGAATATCTTCCAAAGCCACTTTAATGATTGATTGAAGGGAAATGCTTTTTATGCCACGAAGCTACACATTATGAAGAGGCTGCAGCCGCACCTTTTTTTTAATAAGTTCTGGTGATATAATCTTATACAATTTATACAAAAATGTGGGGCATTCATGTGTAAATATGCATGATGTGTATTTAGGACCTGTTTGGTAGTTTAGTTTAAATAATGCTGGGAAGGAAGTTTTGAGTTGTTGATGTGATCAAAGTACACTGAATTTGTTTATATCAAAAGAACATGGAAAATTCATTTCTCATACATGACTCGTTTGAGTTCATACAAACACAAAACACACAGTAAAAGAATTCAGAAATATATCTCAAACACTTCCTTTTAACCAGAATTTACGATTCTGTAGGCTGCGGTAATTCTCTCAGAGGAAGGTTTAATTTAAAGGGGCCATGCCGTGACAGCCCAAATTCCCCTTGATCTTTTCACATTAGAGGTATTGGTATCGTTTAGAACATCCAAGCAAGTGTCATATCTTAAAACGCCTCATCATCGATAACGAAAGCATATATATACGATCGTTTTTCGAAGAAATCTGAAGTAGAAACGGCTGAATAAGTGATGTCACTGAGGTGATTGGTATTCATAAGACCTGTCTACAGCCAAATAACAACACCTACTACTTTTACATCACTGCATCGTTAGCTCCGCCCACCGGCGTTCATTCTGACTAGAGTGTATCTAAAGCAGGACTTGTCTACATTTACAGAAAGCTTGTAATACTGTACCAGTAAGATCACAAAGGCACACAGACGTTGTGCTGTTTTTGTCATGGCAGACGTACTAGGCAGACTCAGATGCGGGGTTAACAATGAGTTTATTGACGTGAGTATGACAGGACAGAAGCACAACAGACAATCATAAAATCCCTCTGGGAATCACCCAATGCGGGAGAGAAGAACCAGTAGCTGGAGAAGCAAACACAGGGAGCGAACTCGACCAGGCGATGAGACTCACTCTGGAGAGAACAACCCGTCTGGGAGAAGCTGCGATGCCCGGGGAAGGGCCGTGGCTGAAGTGCTGTGGGAGAATCTGTCCAGGCAACCTTAGACTGCTGTAGGGCAGAGACAAAATAACAGAGGCGAAAAAACTGCCGAAAAGAACAAAGCTGCAAGGAGCCCAAAACACAAACTGTGGTATTTAGCTAGACTAAGCACAAGACTTTAACTAGCGAGCTAGACAAAGAGGTAGTCAGTACTGCAACAAACAAACGCAACAGTCTGATAACGGACGATGAAACGAAGGGGGAATAAATAGGAAAACTAACTAAAGACAATGGGGAACAGGTGGCGAGAGAGAAAGGATGAGATGGGGCACTAACCAGCGGAAATAAGCTATATTACACCATCATATTACTTCGTATTATTGTTAGCTGTTGGCTAACTTCACCCAGCATGAGTAAAACATTTGACATTTGCCGCAAAGCAGGTCGATGGATGGGGTTGGGGGGCTTGGTGTACCCACCCGAACACCAGAGTTACAGTGTCTGGTTTTGGCCGCTAAGAGCCTGCTCCAGTAGCAGTGCCAGTAAAAGACTCCTGTTAAGAGTTGTTCTACCACTCAAAGAATTTTAGAGACATTATTTTAAGGTCAAAAAACTACATAGTGCTGCTTTAACGAGTAAACATGACGCACTGTTTCTGTGCACTCAATATTTAATTTATTTTAATTTATGTTTTCTTTAGCTGTAATAACTTAAATAATTGTAATCATATGATTGTTTACGTGTCTGTGGCATGAATACATGCACAATGTGCTCAAAAAATGTTTGTGAAGCTGTATGTTAAATAGAAGCTGCATGTCTTTCAGCAGCTGTTGATGTGGGTGGGTACACTGAAGGCTCTTAAAGGGGAAACACAGAAATCAGACTTTTTTAAAAATTTGAATTGAAATCAGGCTGGCATAAAGGCCATAAATAACTTACATTTGTATGTTTTTTGGGGGCAAATTTTTTTATAATTACACCTAATAAAATTACACAATAAAATTATATTTAAAGTCATGTCCTGACCCATTTAATGTGCCAACAAGTGAGCCAAGAATAAATCACCCTAGACATGACAGTAGATATTTATTTCTCTTTTGCTATTTTTCACATTTCCATCATTGACTGATCAATAAAGATATTAGTTGTTGCATAAAGAATAAAATCTCTCACATTCCTCTCTGGCAAAAACCCCTTGGCATCATGTACTGTGTGATGCCACAGTAAAAAGGCATAAATTCCAGATCTGTTTTGCTTTTTATCTTTAATTTAATGAAACAGATAGCGGTGCAGTGTCAGAGCTGCAAGTACTGATATAAAACCAATGGCGTGAGTTTGGCTCTCTGTTTGAAAATCACATTTTACCTTTAAGTCATATACTTCAGGAAGAAGTTGTCATTTCAAACCTTTATGTCTTTCTTTCTGCAGAACACACAAAAAAGATATTTTGAAGAATGTTGTTAACTTGCATTGATTTGTGTCCATACAATAGAAGTGAATGGATGCTGCTGCTGTTCGGTTACCAACGTTCTTTAAAATACCTTCTCTTGTGTTTTGCAGAAGGAAGAAAGTCATACAGGTTTGAAATGACAAGAGGGTGAATAAATAATGACATCACTTTCAGTTTTGGCTAAACTATCCCTTTAAAAATTGCAGTTAGGAACGATCAACCGTTGCGATACCAAATGTGAACAGCAGATGGAAGCACGTCATCGGTATGGTGATGTGCTGTATGTACTGTGATGTGTCAGAGCTGGAAGTCTGCACCACATACTGTAGTCACATCTCAAAACTGTGGGGGAATGTGGGGAGGAAGTGATGCAAGACCTCTGTTGACTTACACATGTTACTAGTTCTCACCTCTCACACATTTTAAGTGTTTTTGCTTTTCACATTTGCTTTTCATATCTCAGGAGCGGTTATTCTTTGTCATGGAGTTTGTGAATGGTGGTGACCTCATGTTCCACATCCAGAAGTCCAGGCGTTTTGAAGAGCCACGAGCGCAGTTTTACGCCGCTGAGATCACTTTGGCCCTTAGGTTCCTTCACTCCAAAGGCATCATTTACAGGTCAGCCATTTTGTGTCTCAAGTAACACACTGGTGACTACACACATGTAGGTACAAGTACAAATATGCCCTCATAAATCATGTCAAACCATCTTTGTATTTGTATAGTCCTCGAATACTTTTTATCTGTGCTTGAAAGTTTGCTTAAATTCTTCTGACTGTCTTATCTTTCTCTACTGTTATAATGTACAATGCGAAAAGGAAAGAATGTATAAAATTCATAGTGCGCATTTGTCTTCTGCTGTTCACACCCCCATGTTGCTGCCCAGTTATTTGCCTTTGCATGCATGTGAGAAGGTTCTTATGTGCGCACGCTGATTTCAGACAGTCTCCGCCTCCAGCTCAGTTTTCCTGTGCATCATGCTCTTCCCGGCTCTAATCACAAGACCTTTGCCTACCTGAATAAGCTTTCCAATCACCCTTGTAATAGTGCCAAGCCCAACCCAAAAATAAACAAATCACTCCTGTCAGGCTTCTGGTATTTACGAGCATTCCTGCTGGGCCTTTCGAGAATGGTCTCAGTGAACTCTGCTGACCCCATGTCACCCCTATGATCCCCTTAGCCCATTTTACAACCACCCATATTTTCTTTACGTTTATCACCCAATTGTGTAGATTAATTCGAAAAACCTTGTAAGACAAGGCTGTAGGGAAATGAGTGTTCACTTGAGTGTTCGAGCTTTCACTGTAGGAGTTTGGAGTGAGGACCCGAGCTGACGTCACGGGCAGTTCATTCCCTGCCTGACATAGAATGCAGCTATTATTACATAAGCTGTTTACTCAGGAGAGGGAGAGACAGACTGTCCTGCACTATGCTCTGATTTTACTATACGTCACAAAGTGCAATATAGCATTTAATGCACATGGATTATTCTAAATAAATATTAAAAATGAGTTTTGCAGTGCTACCCTATAACAGTCCCGTGTACTAATGCAGCAGTACAATGATAGAGTGACCTCTGAGTCATGCAGTCCTCTCCACCTTTACCTTACTTACCCCTGATCTTATATTAGATGCGGCTGTAATGCCGTTTTAATCTGCCTTTGCTCTAATCTGAGCTACTGTTCAGTGAAAATGCATTATACTTCAGCCAGATGAAAAGGGCCGTTGACCTCTCAAACTGTTTTATTACAGCTGGTTCGCAAAATAGTATTTTCCTTTAAAATACCTGTTAAAATCGTTTATTATTTATCAGAGTAGTTGATCTGTAAAGTGTTGCAGCTACAGCTCTTAATTTGGAAAATACAGTGTAAAGTATATTTTACATTTACATTTATTCATTTGGCAGACGCTTTTATCCAAAGCGACTTACAATTGAGGAAAACAGCAAGCGATTCGTCTAAGTAAGCAATATTCACGAGAGGTGCTAGTAATACACCTATATAAGTATATAGATTTACTATAGTTATAGCTACACTCTTAAGTGTATATGGAGCAAACGCACATTCTAAATAAGTCACTAATGGTTGGGGTGAAAAAACATTTTCCAGATTACAGGCTCTGTCATTTCATTTCACTGCCAGTTCTCCAGCTGCAGATTTGGTCTGTGGCAAATGTCCAGGTTGGTGCCACGCTGTCATTTTCTGCCAGCACTCCACCACTGCAGGCGTGAGACTCAGCATGTCTCATCATTCGTGCTTTAGCTGGGATGAAATACACAAAGACATCTTGTTGAGTTTTTGGTTCATGTAAACCTTTCTCAATTAAATTGTTGCATTATATATATATAAGAATGGTTTAACAAACTTTTTTTGAGTTTTTGATTCATCAGTGAAGCCCATTATTCACAGCATTGCCCATAAAATGTATTTATTTTTCTTTAGTCACATTCATGTACGTTACTATTCACAAGTTTAGGGTCACTTGATTACATTTTTCATCTTAAAAACCTTTTGATATCATAGTTTATGTTGAAATGTTTAAAACTACAACATATAATACAATTGCATTAACATATTAATTTATTTAAATACAAAACAAAAATGCTTTTAAAATGAAAAAAATCTGCCAATACGTTTCGGGCATAAATGAAAACTTTAATCATTTATAGACAGCAGTGTAGGTGTACCCCTCTATTCATCACAATGTGGCAAAATCATGAACGTTTAAAGGGGTCATATGACGTGACTTTGTGTTTTCCTGTATCTTTGGTGTGTTACAAGTTGTTCATGCATATATTAGACACGTAAAATTGCACAATTTTAAAGTCTTAAACCAAAAGATAGGTTTTAATTAAAGGCGGAGACTCATCCAGACCTGGCTAAAACTATGTCATTGTGGTGGGAAGCTATGTATAACACCACCCAAATGTATACGCAAAGAAAGAAGGCGTTACTATTCTCACTGTAGTGTTGTTGTATGTTTTAGAAGCTGTTGTTCCAAATATGATAAGGGGTGTAACATTTCCGCCACATGCTTTTGAGGTA
Source organism: Oreonectes daqikongensis (assembly GCA_026939265.1). Classification (NCBI taxonomy): domain Eukaryota; kingdom Metazoa; phylum Chordata; class Actinopteri; order Cypriniformes; family Nemacheilidae; genus Oreonectes; species Oreonectes daqikongensis. The sequence continues at coordinate 3,389,927 of JAOTQM010000351.1, read as the reverse complement.
TTCGGCCAATCACAACACACCGTGTAGCTGGCCAATCAGAGCACACCGCGCTTTTCAAAGCGATGAGCTTTTTAAAAATCGACGTGTTTTTCAGAAAGGTGGGGCAGAGAGGAGCCACAGTAATGTACGGTATGTGAATAAAACAGCGTAGACACACTTTATTACATCAAATACACATAATCATGTTCGTTTTAGCAACGTAATATGACTCCTTTAACAACATTGTAAAATAGCCGCCTGCTAATGTGAACGGCTAATTGTGTGTCAATGAAATTACACCAAATTTCCTTGTGAACCTTTGTCACAAGGTAGCTGTTAATCCAGTTTATGTGTTTCCATCGGGTCAGTGATGTCTCTCTTCTCCAATGACAGATGATTGAATCCTCCTCGTGCTCATTCACCCTTGTTCAAGCCTGCAGGCATCTGTGTTACACGCTCATTTTATCATGTCGTGTCAATACCATTTGAACTCGGTCAACCCTGAACTTTGTCAATTCACTCATATGTGTTTTGTTTTGTGCATAGGTCTGTTTTTCCACTTGTGACATTCTGTATTTATTTATTGTTGCTGTAGAGTGTTTTCATGTTATTTATATCTTTCATGATTCATTTCGTCATAAACTCAAAGCAGTCAAAAAGTGCTTCAGAACCTCTTTAAGGCAGCATTAAGATATTTAAATCGTTCATTTGAGTAAGTCGGAATGTTTCGCGATAATAATGGACCTGTGGTGTGTTTTCCCAAAAAGAGACCTGAAGCTGGATAACGTGCTCCTGGACCGAGACGGCCACTGCAAACTAGCAGATTTTGGCATGTGCAAAATGGACATCAAAGACGGAAGACTAACTAGCACTTTTTGTGGGACTCCAGATTACATTGCACCTGAGGTGAGAACTTCTGAAGGAACATCTAAGATTGTGGTTAATACTTGAATGTGTGTTTGCTATTCCCATAATGCATTGTGTGTCTGTTTCAGATCATCCTGGAAGAACTGTACGGTGTGTCAGTGGATTGGTGGGCCCTTGGCGTACTGCTGTATGAGATGTTGTCGGGTCATGCTCCGTTTGAAGCAGAGACTGAAGACGAGCTCTTCGAGTGTATCCTCAGAGATGAGGTCATTTATTCATCTTGGCTCAGCAATGAGGCAGAGGACATTATTAAAGGGGTGAGTGTAGACTTTTGTCTTTTTTGTACCTTAGTCTGACTTTTAAAGGGATAGTGCACCTAAAATGAAAATGCTTTGTGTACTCACCCTCATGCTGTTAGATCTTTCTTCTGTGGAGCAGTCAAAGTCATTTACTTTCATTGCATGTAAAAAAATGTTTTACATGACTGATTATCTTATACGTTTCTTTGTTTTTTTAAGAAAATGACACAACCTGGTTTCTTGCGTTAGATCTATGTTGGGTAATCTAAAACTTTCCTTGTAGACATTTCTGATAAATAAACCACCTCTTCCTGTTACATATTGATCAATCGTTGCATAAAACAAAATAGCTCCTCTGCTTTGAAGCTTTAAAGGTAAAACGTGATACTGTGGACGTGGTGAAATGTTAAACAATTTCTCATTTTACCCGAATAATCTCAAAACTGACTTAATTTAGAGCTCTTATAGTGAACACATTCTTTTTAATTTTGGCAAATGCAGTCAAGTGACTCCTCTGAGGGTCTTGGCCAGCTGTTCAGTGTGTAGCTGTACGGTACTGGCAGTCCCCCTGCCCTGTGTAAGCAGTGAAAAGCTAATATTCAGCAGAATCAGCTTCACAGCTGACTGGATCTCAATACAGCAGACTATCTCTGCCCTCTGTGTCTTATTACATAAACTAGAGGCAGACACTGTATACAGCAGTGACGTATGGTGAGACCCTTCAAAGCCTTTTGAGTGAAACCGATTGGCTGAACGGCCCAGTTAATACACTGCACACCACTGTATGTAATACACTGACATCTGATTGGCTAGGTCGGGGATGGAGCATAATCTCTGCAGCCTTACATTTGACTTCACTGTCTTCACCGTTCAGTATCTATATGAAAAGTTCTTTTTAGACAACAAGCTACATATGCTTAGCTTGTAATGTTTGTGAGTCCTGAAACCATATTTGATGTTTGATGGTATCTGTGTATCTGTTGTGCTGTTGGTTATTTTTACTCCGCCTATGAAGGAGCTGTGTCATTTTTTGGGGGATTAACATCATGTGACTGGGGTAGAGGTCCTCCTGGCATTAGTGGAGGATAAACAAACTGATCACACAAAGCTATCGTGTGTCTTCTGAGGATTTATAATATATTCTGTATAAATAAATTATGTATGCACATGGAAACCTATGGAAAATCTACTTTTATGCTTCATGAAAGAGAAATAACATGCACTTGGACTACTGTATTGTATACTGAACATTTCTTTAAAGGGATATTTCAGAGGCAAACTAAAATTACACCATGTTTTCCTCACCCACAAGGCATCTTAGGTGTATATGACTTTCTTCTTTCAGATGAATACAGTCAGAGCTATAATACAATTTATCCTTTTTCTTCCAAGCGAATGGGAGCGAATGGTAAAACTTTTTTATTGAAGCTCCAAAAGGTGCATCCAAAGAACTGCTTAACACGGCTCCGTGGTCTTGACAAAGGTCTCCTGAAGCGAATCGATGCGTTTGTTTAGGAGAAATATCCATATTGACAACGTTATTAGCGATAATGTCTAGCATCCGTTATCCCTCGGCTGATGACTGGAATCAGCCAAACAAATCGAAAAATGCTGCGTTCGTCACCGGAACTTTTCGACACGCCTGCATCATTTGCCGGAACAACACGCCGAGGGATGTAAAATAATATTACCGAACCATTGAGATGACCTAATCATTTCAGAACTTCCAAAACCTGTGCAATGAGTTCTGGAAGATGGTTTGTCCAGTTATGCTGTCCAACTTGCAAAGCCATGTAACTGTTGTGATCGACACTTTTTGTGTTTCCATCGTAGTTCATGCGCATTCTTATCGGACAAAAAATGATCAGACTTTCATTTTTACAACATATGCGCATCTTGAAACATAGCTATTGAGTGCTGTTTGCTCTCTGTCTAGTTTCTCACCAGAGATCCAGCCTGCCGGTTGGGTTGCATGCCCAGAGATGGAGAAGAGGCCGTCGCTGCACATTCGTTCTTTGCGGGACTCGACTGGGAGAAGCTAAACAGACGAGAGATCGAACCTCCTTTCGCTCCTCGAATAGTAAGTCATGCCTAAAGTGCAAGGTGCACATTTGATCCGTTTGTGTGTTTGAGGGAGTTGAACCCATTGAAGTTACAATGCAATGCATTTTGAGTTTCCTGACCTTTTTTCTTTGTGTTCTGTAGGAATCTATTGAGGATGTCAACAATTTTGATGCTGACTTTACCCAAGAGGAACCCTCTCTTACGCCCATAGAAGACGGACTTTTCCCTTTCAACCAGGATGACTTTAAAGACTTCACTTACACAGCCCCAGAACTGCGATCGGCCAGCTAACAGCCAGCCAAGACTTATTTATTTTACATGCATGGATGATCATTTTTTACCAATAAATAAATTCCCGCTAGTCAACTTGCAAGAAACTCATCTTTAAACACATCTAAATCACTGCTTTCCAAACACACGTATGTTTACTGTACGCTGGCTTCAGAATTAAAGCCCAAATCTGTCAGGACATGTTTGAAAACATTGGAATATACTTCACCATCCAGACCAAGAAATTATTTGTATTGTGTATTCCATAAAGAACCAATGCCTTTTTAAAGTGTGCTTTGTATTTGATGTACGTGTAGCTTCACTTGTACAGTATTTCTATATACTATACAAGTGTAGCTTTGCAGTAGGCTTGTGCCGGTGTTCGGTAATACGGTTAATCACGGTAGTGAAAATGCACGGTAGTGTTATTGCGGGCACGTCAAATCACCGTGAAGAAGAATGTGCCTTCTCTTTCCTTTGACTGGTTAAAATAGCACCAGTCATAAACGTATGCGCACGTCATACGCACCCGCCCTCTGATGTAAACAGCCTCACGTGGATTAGAATGGCGGAAGGCGGAGCTCTGCCGAACTAAGACGAAATATGAGTTATGTCACGCCACTTCTCATATTTATGTGTTTCTGAATACTACATAAAAACAAATATCTAAACTAAAATGCCCAAATTGCATGGATTATTTCCATTTGCATTCCTAACAGTTGAAGAGTTAGCTTGGTCCGCTAGCTACGCTAAAGTTTGCGTCTCGTAATTTAGGAAATAAAGTACAGAAATCCGCTAATATAAATTATGTAGTTAATAATGGCAGTGTGGCAGAACAATTATTTTGACTTCAAGTTGAAGATGGAATGCAACACAGTCGTATCTTGCCACAGAGTGCTGCCTTTAAATGTCTATTAAGCTATATAAGTTATCCTACTGCTTGCTATACGGATAAAAACATGAATTAGCACTATTGTTGCACTGACACTGACAGGTAATTATTTATAATGAAGTGATGTGTCAGTAAAAATGACCATTTAAATATCAATCCATGAATATTATGTTACATATGTATTTGACTATGTATGTTGAATACACTATTGTACAGCAAGTAAAGTTTAGCTTAATCATCACATGTGTTCACTTATTAAGATAGTATGGAATAAAATATATTTTATCATATTTAATTAAACACCTGACAAATGATCAATAAGCTGTAGGCTACTTTTCATTTTTTATTATTGGTTAATATTTGAAAAAGTTATTAAACTTGTTATTTACACTATAACACTGAACTTTGCTTATGTTTTCGACCTGTTTTTGTAATGCATTTCATCACCGTGATAATACCGTCCACCGTAATAAAAGCTTCATCAATTACCGCAACATAAAAATGTACTACCGGCACAAGCCTACTTTGCAGTGTTAGTTTGGTATTTGTTACTAGGATGATCAAATTTGTATTCATGTAGTTGCCAAGTGCTTTGTTTTGCAGCTTTGTTGTAAGCATGGGAACAGATTCGCCCTTGCGCCTTACAAGTGAATTCATTGTGCCAACTTTAGGTTTTGAACTGTGAAGAGACATTTGATTTTTTCCGTCTTGTATAGCACAGTCAGTTTGTTGGGACAACGATTTGTGTTTATGTAAACCTCATGTGACAGTCCTGGCATATCATCTGTCCGGTACATTGAATAATGGATCAACGGCGCTTAACCTGTGGCATGTGACAGAAGCGTGAAATTTTAATGAGAAAACCAAAAACACGCATATCTTTTACACCTCAAAGGAACAGCACAACTGTGATCATGTCACAATTCTCTGTTGACATGCAAATCTTCTCATCAATCATTCATTATCATCTATTCATCTACTGTTCTCACAAGCTCATTCTGTATTTAAGGCCCTAATGCACTGGATGATGTGTAATGTGTATCAGTGCTGCAGTGTTAATGGGGTCATTGTTTAAAGAAACCACTATCAGTCAAATATGATTCAACCTGAGTCATTTCTAGCCCGCTTTCATATTAGCTGATAAAATACTGTAAAATACTTTATAGGGATAGTTCACCCAAAAATTCAAATACTGTCGTCATTTTCTCAACCTCTTGTCATGTCAAACCTGCATGATTTTTCTTCTTCTGCAGAACACAAACATTCCAAACAGCATTCTATTATATGGAAATAAAGCCAATGCAAGTGAATGGGTGCTGGTTACCTAACATTCTTCAAAATATCTTCTTTTGTGTTCTGCAGAGTAAAGCAGGTTTGAAATGGCAAGAGGATTAATAAATTATGACCGAATTTTCATTTGTGGGTGAATTATCACTTTTTAAAGTGTTTATAAGAGACCTTCCAGCTTTGACTTTTCTTTGCAGTTCATGTTTTTTCTATTGAAGTATTGTATTGTTTGAAAACTGATGCTGTGATGGAATTACCCAATAGCAATTTTTCTTACTCCATTTCCCCAAACTGGTTGTAACTGGAAATCAATTGTAAAACAATGTTGCTGTGTCACATTTGGATACCATGACTGTTAGACAAACACATTGATAAAAAGCGAAATAATGACAACCATATTTGCACATAAGTCAATGGTGTGTTTGCGGTACAATGTCTGTGACAGCAGATTTTATATTTTGATATTGTTTCCATTGACATTCATCAATGAATATCATTTGACAAAGTACTCAACGCTGGATTCTCGATGGTCTGTGAAATTTTTAGTCAGGTGGTCTGGTGAATTTCCCAGTTATGGTGTTAAACTGCCAAAAACCAGCCATGTCTGGTTGTAAGGTTTCATGACTCAGGCCATTCATTGAGTCACCGCTGCTGAGAAGTTCATCGGGTTCCTTTAAAGAGAATGTGCCAGAGGTATAGCAATTATTTTTGTTGAAATTCAAAAGTAACGTGTATTGGCAAGTAGACTAGGGCTCTTACTGGAAAGAAAGTTTGTTCATTTTAGATGTGAATGCTATTGAAGGGTCTTACTGTGTTCTGCAGGCTTTGAGCACATGACTATTTATAAAACAAAGGTCCAGGTCCCACTTTCAGATATTTTCTGCAACATCTAAATTTGGAGTTCAAATAGGTTGGAAGTCCTGTTTGTACTGTAAAGCATGAGTTCATTGTTTTCCTATACTCTCCCAGAAGCAACCTGATAATTCCTGTTATCTTAAATGACAGAGAGAAAGCCTGGGCTTACTTTTAGACACTTCAAGCCGTTCAAAACCCACTTTGACAGGTGAAGGAGTTAAACACCTGCTAAAGAAACTCCTTTGATCAAAGCTGTCAGGTGCTAGTGGACCAAAACTCAAGTCATTGTATGTCCCAATATGTGGTTTTGAACATAAGCAAATTTAAATAATAGCTCTAGTCTTCTTATTCATAGTTGGTTTACATTTATCCACCTTTACACAACCGTACAGATTATTTTCTGACTCTTTTTTGTTTACATGTATGCAACCAAATGCAACACTTTACAATTTTCCTAAGGCGTCTGACCTCCATGGAAATCAACAGACTGCCAAGAATGGTCATGTGCTTTTCTGCCATGGATAACTTCCATTCAAAACAGTCAGTTTCATTTGTAAGACTCTTGAAAAACGAAATTCTCAACAAACTAGCAAACAAACAAAAATGTAAGTAAAGAGAATTATCTGTCATATCAAATCAACATACTTATTAATGTACAGGAGTTTTCAGCTTCTTGTGGTCTTTTGCTATTTCATTCATCTAGCTCAATCATGAAAAGCGACGATCCTAACAACAAAACAATTTATAGTAAAACTTTAACTACATATAAATTATTCATAGAATACTGGAGATATTATACATGTTCTGCCATGGTAAATGATAGCATTACATGAAATAACATTTTATAAAAAATCAGAACCCTGATAAATTCACATTCATTACGCTAGAACGAAATATCTTAAATACAAGACTGGTGTTTACTACCAGGATGAAATATAAAACCAACATACCCCAGGAAATTGCATTTCAGCTCAAAACAATTGCATCATTAACACCAGTAGATACCGGTATAACCATAAAATGCCTTACAGCTATTGTGTTAACAGCTATTAAATAAAAACATTATGTTAGTAAATGAATGTTACCCTGGTAGCCTTAAATGTTGTTAAAAACAAAAGATGACAGTTGTAATGAAGTATAAAGACAGACAGACGGTGGGGACAATAGCTTATTCTTACAATAGTTTTTAGGGAAATTAACAATTGTTCTGTTATAGTAAACGTGTAATAACCATGATTTCAAATGTAAAATATTATGATTTAACTTTGGTTACTAGACAATGGTTAATTTGTGGTTAATATGGTTTTACTAAACTGCATGTTTAAACCATCTTAAATTTTAGGGAAATGATATTTATCTAAGCTAATATCAAATCATTATTATAAAACGCTATTTATTAAGAAAAAGAAGACACTTTCTCTAAACAAGAAAAAGTGAAAACTAACTGTATTTGTTACAGTAAGAATCTACGATGCAAGACTCTATTACAACAGAAGCTATTTAAATGTATACTCCACAATTTACTCTAGTTTGATTGAGGTTCTGTCTGTCTCCTAAAATGTCTATGCGACTGCTCGCCCCCGTTATGCCTCGTGCACGCGCCAGCCACATAGAGCGTAGTATCGAGCGCAGGCACGTAACTCTTTGTACCAAACTCAGACGGCACAGACTGATGCCAGACACATGATTTGACCTTCGGCGAACCAGGGGGTTTGTCTCCAATTCAAACCCGTTCAACACAACATATCGGACCCGTATCGGATCGTTTTATCGCGCTTGGTAGTTTTTAAATAAACACATTTTTATTTGTTGGCAAGAGGTGGCCACGTCCTTGATTTTCTGGCCTCGGCGGTTTGGAAAAAAACTGACATACTGAGTGGTTTCACCCAGGAATGGATACTGGAGTTGTCACGGAAAAGAAAAGGTAGGGTTAAAATCTCTTCTTGTTGTTAAAGTGTTGTGTTTAAAGGGGTTTGTTGTGTTTAGGACAGTACTCGGACCTAAAATGTTCATCCCCTCAGATTGAAAGTGTCGCCATTTTGTGCCGAATGGCTAACTAAACAACTGAGAGCAAGTTTACAAGCCGAAATAAAGCTCAAAATCGACTATTTGTTGTTAAACTCACGTAAAATGTCCTTATGCGTGGTTTAATGAGTGATATTTGTTGCTTTGTAATATAGTTTTTGTCTTTTTGAACTTGTCGGAGGTCTAGTGTAAGCTAATACTGTAGCAACATGCTTATTACGTCTCGTGATTTCATGCTTTCATTGCGTTTACATGCAAACAGTTGTGATCACTGACATTTAGACACCAACATACTGTATAAACACTTATATTATGCTTTTCCATCTTGAAAAAGCTTGTCATCTTTGGTTATTTATAGGATTTTTAGAATGTATGACATGCATGACAGGATTTAGTACACAATACTGTAAATTGATTTGGATTAAAATGTTGGTATAAATATCTACTAAATAACTAAATGTAAATGTTATTTGATTACGCATTATTACATGATTATTTGTATGTGTAGCAAACATATGCATTCTGCAATGTAAATTCGGTGAAGAGAGAAAGCCTTTTCTATGATTTTTCTTCTCTTGGGGACATGATTCATTGGTGCAGAATTTATGTTTTTGGGTTTGTTTTCATTCATTTCTGAATGTATGAATGTTGTTTACTTTAAGGTTGAAACAGGTATAGAGTAGTCATTTGGTAGACCCCTTTCTTCACCCCCAGACCACTTGACCCCACAGGTCACGCTTAACTTGTTGCTCTGGTCAGTTCGTTTTTCTCACATATTCATGGATTAAGGAATCAGTGAGCTTTTCCCTCCATGGTGCCTATTGTCTTTGTTAAGCCTGTTGGCATTGACAGTGTCTACTCAGATAAATCGGGTAAAAACCTGTGATAGAAATAAATGGCTAAATATATTAATAAAGTAGAAAGTAGAGATCAGCTGGTGATGTTATTACTATGGCTGGAAAATGTTATGTGATTCTGTGGGAGAATTCAGAGCATTTACATTTATTCATTTGGCAGACGCTTTTATCCAAACCGACTTTCAATTGAGGAAAACAGCAAGCGATTCGTCGAAGTAATGAAATATTCACGAGAAGTGCCAGTATTACAAAGTTTCAGATACAATGTTAAGATGATATATATTTAAGTATACAGAGAACATAAGAAAAGGAAAAGCACTTTTTGTTAAGTGCTCATGGAAGAGCATCTCAATGGCATTTTAGGTTGTGGACTTCTATGATCTAGTTTGAACAATACTGTGTGATTACCTGTATTTGGATGATCTACATTTCTGTGCCATGTTTTCATCTGAGGATGTTGTTTTTGACTTGCATTCAGATTCAAGCTGCTGCATGTTTACAGATATTTGGCTACATCTCCTTTCAAATCTTAATCACCCTCAGCATTGACGTCAAAGCAACTTCCTGCCCGGTCTTGTGGCAAGAGAGCTGCAAAACCAGTATCAGTTAAATGTAGAAATCAGGCCCTCTTGCTTTATTTTCTCTTTTGGAGTGTTTTTATTAGCTTCGGGTTAAAGGGATGTCTGTTGATTCTGTCATTGTATCTCAATGACTTGAATGTGATCCATATGAATCCAATTAAGTTAGACATGCCGCTGGGGATTGTGTTGTAATACAAACCGTTTTACTCTAGATCTGTGTCAATTTTGTTTTCTGATCAGTATTTGGAAATACTTTTAGTATTTTTAGAAATGGACAAGTGTAGTTTAGCACATTGAAAGTAGTTTCTATAAACAAATCCAGAATTAGAACATGACAACTTCTTATTCTTAAGATGCATTCTTGTTACTCTCAAAAAGCACTCAATAGTTTAGACATATGCGTTGAGCACTCCATTTATGTAGCTTACATGAAAGAACCATGTACCACGAACAGCACAGACACAAATAGATTGGATGAAATGCTGTGTGTGAACATCCCTTCTGTGCAAGTGCTTTCCTCTCTTTATGGTGAATGATTTCATCCTTGCTTTAGTACACACTGTGATAGGAAACCTTGTGCGTGAAGACGTTTCCTGCTAGGGCCCAGGGTCTTCCTTCTTTTGTCCCGCGTGGCCTTTGACACAGTGCGGCTTTGGCCTTGAAGCTCTTAGATGTGGTGTATGTAGTAATGTATTGGTACTTGTATAAATGCATCACTAGTCTGATTTAAATGAGAAAAGACAAATGAAAATGGGATGCAGATCAACCACTGGTCATTTTATGCATGACATCAGTACCTTGAAGTAAGCTTGTGGTACATTAGAAAAAGAAAAATCTGTCAATCAAAGCTACATTCAGAATAACACACCCAAAGTGAGTCTCCAGCATTGCATTCAGCTTGCAGTGTAAAACTATATTTTATTAATATTCACACAGTTGGCAGGGTTGAGATATTTTGTTGCTGCTTTGTTGGGAAATGACATCACTGCAGTGTAACAGTGCAATGCAACATTATTGAGTATGCAACACATAAACTGAGTCATTCCACAGAATTCGTTATTATTTTATTTTTATGAATTCATTTGGCAGATGCTTTTATCCAAAGCGACTTACAAGTAGGAGAGCATAAAACATTTTGTCGACATTTCATGTCCTGGCCAAATACAGGTCTTCGACGTTGGTATGGTGTGTCAAAAAAAATGGAAACCAAACTCTTAATAATAACATTATTTAACATAATTAATATAATTTTATATTTTTATTTATGATGTAAAATAAGAGAGGTTTTCTTCATTTAGGGCTGTCAAACGATTAATTGCATTCTATTTAAGCTATTTAGATTGCAGTTGTTAAATGTTTGTGAATAAAGTTATGTTCCTTTCAGATTATGTAGGAAATGTGCAAAACAGTTTGACATCCCAACATTACATCACTTGGTTGAGCTCCAAAAGCTGTAACAGTATCTCTCTCTTCCTTACGCAGACAGTCATATTCACACCCCTTTTACCAGCCAGTTATATTGAGGCTATGTTTCCGGCCTCTGATAGGTAACCAATGACATTGTGAGCTTTAATGCAATGCTGATAATACATTTAAACCTTGACCTTGCCGCTGCCTTTGAAGCACAGAAAACCTTCCGCAGCCACAGCGACAAACTAACGGCACAATTTTCTTTTTCATCTTTCTAGGGTGAGCTCGGAGCGCAGGAAGGAGAAGTCCAGGGATGCGGCTCGATGTCGCAGGGGAAAGGAGTCTGAGGTGTTCTACGATCTAGCACACCAGCTCCCTCTGCCACACAATGTCACCTCCCACCTGGACAAAGCCTCCATCATGAGGCTGACCATCAGCTACCTGCGAATGAGGAAGCTGCTCAGCTCCGGTCAGTTTCCAGACGGCAGTATTTGAATCATGCAGAACATTTGATTGATATTCAAATAGTTACACATACATCATGCAAAAAGGTTTCGGAACCTTTGAGCTCTCAGTAGAGATGGTGCAAACAAGTGTGCCTTGCAAATCAGGCCAAACTGTGGTGACTGGAGGCACTTTTTTGAGGTTATATCACTGCAACGCATGGCGTATGACCTCAAAATCCACAAGTGTGTCATATGGCATTAGGTAGTAGAAGGTGGGGGATATTGTTAGGGTCACCACACATCTGCTATGTAGTACTCTGTGAGGACTTGTGTTTTGGATAAAACACAATATAACATTGTGACCATGTTGTTTTGATTTTTGTTTTTGCAGATGAAGCTGATAAGGAGAACGAGATGGAAAGTCGGCTGAACGGTTTCTATTTGAAAGCCCTGGAGGGTTTCCTCTTGGTTCTCTCTGAGGATGGAGATATGGTTTATCTCTCTGAGAATGTCAGCAAGAGCATGGGTCTTACACAGGTATCTGCTGTTTGGATTTCATTGTGTTCGGATTGAAAATTCTCAGATTGATGTGTCTAACTGTTTGACTCGTTTTTTTGTAGTTTGATCTGACCGGTTACAGCATCTTTGACTTTTCACATCCGTGTGACCATGAGGAGTTGAGAGAAATGCTGGTCCACAGGACGGGTGAGTCAGGCGGATGTGCTACACTGCTGTTTTCCCTTCAATTACAGATGATGATACAATGATACAATAGCCATTGTTAACTACTGTAATGACTTAGATTTTCATGTGTTTTAGGATCCAAAAAATCCAAGGATCAGAACACAGAGCGAAGCTTCTTCCTGCGTATGAAGTGCACGCTCACTAGCAGAGGCCGCACTGTCAATATCAAGTCTGCTACATGGAAGGTGAGATGCTGTCTGAATACCTAACAGTTTGCTATGAGTCATTCAATGTGATGATGGGAAAGGCAGTGAACGGAATGGATTACTATGAGATCGGATCAAAGCACCTAATGACATCACCACTTTTTATGTTTAAGTAGTGGCACTAATCTAATGTTCTGCCACTTAGGGATAAATTCCCATTGGAACCTTCTTGTTTATATCATTAAACATCTTAAATAAGTAGGCCTGATCTTTCAGTAGCTTAACAGAAAAATCAACCAAAAATAGACACCTGTTCCAGCTGCATTAGCTCTTCATTTTTCTTTAAGGATTTTTGCTGTGGATTCTGCTTAGACCATAAAAGCTTATTTTACCACTATTTTTGCTGCAGGTTCTTCACTGCACAGGACACATCCGTGTGCATGAGACCAGCAATGACTCTGGAGATTGTGGCTTTAAAGAGCCCCCAATGACCTACCTTGTGCTCATCTGTGAACCCATTCCTCATCCCTCAAACATCGAGGTTCCTCTGGACTGCAAGACCTTTCTCAGCCGCCACACTCTGGACATGAAGTTCTCATACTGTGATGAGAGGTAGGCAGAGAGCTATGGCGCCCTCATTAAGTTTAAGCAAAGCTGAACAGACTTTTTCCCCAGATCAAATGACTGGTGTATGGAAAAGATTAGCACACAGTATTTTTATGGTTAAAAAGATTTCCATTAACTGACAGCTAATAATCACATAATAATACCCAACGTAATATAGAGTTGCTTATTATATAAATATACTTAATATAACATTTCTATTAGATAACACTACACAGTGGCAAGAATATTAAGCAGCATGAAACATTTAAATGCCAAGTATAAATAGGTGTAGGGTGTGTTTTATATGTTGGTAATTTGTTGGCCATCTAAACTTCCTTTCCTCATTTCAAAATTTCCATTACTTCATATGTTTAGACTTTCCCTAATAGTGTCAACACCTGAACTGAATGCAGTGCCTGTTTACAACCTGATAACAAAGGCAATGCTGTAGAACTGGTTTAGCACTCTAAAATGGCCTGCGTTTTCCAATGTTATGCTATTAACACCATCTAGTGGCAGAAGCCAGAAATGACCTTACAGTTTTAAGTCAGATGAGACTGTCCAGGTTCCATATCACATGAAAACCATAAGATTGTGTTTCTGCTGAACTCAACCTGAGCTTAGACCATTGTTTTTCTCTTCTTGCGGTTTCTACAGGATCACAGAACTTCTGGGATATGAGCCAGATGATCTGCTGAACAGGTCTGTGTATGAGTACTATCATGCTATGGATTCAGACCACCTCACCAAGACACATCACAACTGTGAGTACATGGATTGTGCATGTTTCTACCTGTTCCTGATTTTTTTTAAGCATGTTTCGAACAAATCTGAAATCTGATTTTAACCTAGTTTTACTTATGCCTTCCTAGTGTTTGCAAAGGGTCAGTCTACCACATGCCAGTACCGCATGCTTGCTAAGAAAGGCGGTTACGTGTGGGTGGAGACTCAGGCCACTGTCATCTACAACCCCAAGAATTCCCAACCACAATGCATTGTGTGTGTCAACTATGTTCTCAGGTACACATCCAGCTTTGCATGAACCCATGTGGAAAATGTAATGTATGATACTAAAAATGTAATGTAACATACTCGTGACCATAGATCCAACTTTACCCTTCTGTTCTTTCTAGTGGCATTGTAGAGGAGGATGTTGTCCTGTCCATGCAGCAGACCAAGGCCGAGCCCAAGGCTGTGGAGAAAGAGAGCCAAGAGGTTGAAGATGAGGCCTCAGAGGTGGATGTGCTCAAACTTTTCAAGTCTGATGATCTCAAGTGCAAAGTAGAGAGCTCTGACAGCCTGTATGAAAAGCTGAAAGAAGAGCCTGAGGCTCTCACTTTCTTGGCACCTGCAGCAGGAGACACCATCATCGCGCTGGACTTCAATAACCCAGGTTTTTAATCTCATAAAGATATGTTATGAGCAGAAAGACTTCTCCAAGTATTAAGAATTGAAACTTTTGAAAAGGCATTAAATGCCAAATTCCTTTTACTAAATGCATACTTTTGCTGCCTATAATTATTAACAGCATTTAACTGTCTTTAGACTCTGACATGCAACTGCTGAAGGAGGTGCCACTCTACAATGATGTCATGCTGCCCGCCAGCAGTGAGAAACTGCATGTGGGTCTGTCTGGTCTGACCCCCTCTAAGCCCACCCCAGCCCCAGAGGACTTTCCTTTTAACTCCGCCTCTCACAGCGGGATAAGCACCTCTGCAAGCACACCTTCCACATCTGGACTCTGCTCCTCTGGGGTAAAAACTGTTTAATTGTTGAAACTGTTTACAGCTTTAATGCTTATTTTAGAGGTGCATCAACACATTGCCGTATAGGATGTGTATTTTTTTCCATGAGTAATGTGTGTATTTATTGAGAGTTTCTCTGTTTCACTTTAGCCCAACAGCCCTATGGATTACTGCTTCCCAGTGGACTCGGACATCAGTTCTGAATTTAAACTCGACCTTGTTGAGAAGCTATTTGCTAATGATACAGAGGCTAAGACCCCTTTTACCACTGAGGTAATTCTTAATCTAAAAATCAGTCAGCCTGTCTCTGCATTAAAGTATTACAAGTTTCATCAGGATTCCACTGAAACTTTTTCATAAATTCTAGGACATGAAAGATCTCGATTTAGAGATGCTAGCTCCATACATCCCAATGGACGATGACTTCCAGCTCCGCATCCCCTCTCCACTGGATCCGCTTCCCTCTGGCTCTCACTCCGTGTTGGCCATGAACTCCTTGTTCCAGCCTCTTCCAACCCCTGAATCTCCAGCGTCCGTCTCCAGCAGTCCAGTGAAGCAGGAGCCATCATCACGGGTCCCTTCACCCCTGCACCTGCTGCAGGAGGTGTGCAGTGCCCCCGTCTCACCCTTCAGTGGCAGTCGTGATGCTTCACCATCACATTCTTCCACCTCACAGGGAGGCAATGTGCTCAACAACAGGTAAAGCTCCTAATTGCACAACTTCCTGTTGTATACTCAATCTGAGTCCAGTTGTTTAGTGCAGGCACTAGATGTGAACACTCTGTTTTAGATCAATTCTCAAAGATGCAAATGATCTTGTTTTTGTGTTCCCAGAATGTCTGATCGAGATCTGTCTGCAAAGATGCTAGCCATTCAGAATGCCCAACGTAAGAGGAAGCTAGAGGTGACATCACTTTCTGAAGCTGTTGGACTGGTCAGTGTTGTATTCGATTTTAGACTTTTAAAAGGAAAAACCAAAGTCACCTAAGCTAATGCTCTTTTCTCACAGGGTGCTTTGCTTCAGAGTGTGGACAGTGCTATAGAACCTGGAAAGAGGGCAAAGGTTTTCGAGGTTAAAGGGTCCAGTTTGCTTGGTGGAAACAAAACCATTCTCATACTGCCCTCTGGTGAGTAAAGAAACTATTGTTACTACTGTAATATGTATTTTAACTCCATCTTCTAATAACCATCTTTCTCTGATTTTCAGATGTGGCCAGTCGTCTGTTGTCCAGCTCATTCGAAAGCAGTGGCGGGCTGCCTCAGCTAACGCGCTACGACTGTGAGGTCAACGCTCCTGTCCAGGACCGTCATCATCTGCTCCAGGGAGAGGAACTCCTGTGTGCTCTGGACCAAGTTAACTGAGCTCTTCTGTATTTAGAAATTCCGGACACTGCATCCCCTTCTCTGCCCTTTGACCCTCACCCAACTAAATTTGCCTCTACATGTCTCCATTATCCCTTTATTCCACCCTGCCCCGTCTGATAATATTCTCTATGAACCCAAGTGTTTTAAATATGTACTACCTGCACCTTGCATTGATTTTACTGGGCTTCACATCACTGTAGGGAGGAGGAGCCCAGAGTACATCACATTGTGTAGAGAGCGGTCTGCCAGTAGAGACAGAAAATTTATTGGAGCCTTATTGTACAATGCGCACTGGATGTAAATGTGCATAACCGTATGATCTCGTGCACGCCCTCCGGATTCCTGAACTCCACATCAGAAACTCATGTTGTGTGTTATTGGCCCCCACCGTACCCCTTAAGCAGTGTGTATTGTAGCTACAGTCGCACAATAATATATTTTCTTAAGAAATTACCAGCAGTCCATGCAATATACGAAACCATTTTTACAATTGTGTACTTTTAATGAAAAATTGAACAGTTTATTTTTTCTTTTCCTTTTATCATTTATCTCTTCTGAGTTTTGTAGTGGTTACATGAGCTCAGTGGTTTAATGCAGTTGGATGTTTGTGTTGCTTTTCATTGCAGTAGACCATGTTTGCTTGCATCACTTTCAGCTTCCTCTTAAACAACACAAGTGGATTGTAAGAGTGATTGAAAGTAATAAGTGAGAATGTGCAAAAAGGGAATTCAAAATCAGTGGTATTTTCGGTGTTCTCATGACGGTTTTTATCTCTGAGAGGTTCAAACAGATTTATAGTTTAATTATGCAATAGATTTTTATATTTTTAGTGGTCATTTTCTCCGGTACTCTACGTAGTAGATGCTTGGTAATTCATGCTTGTGAGAAGTCTAGTTAGTAAGTAAGTGTCCTGCTTCATAAACCGTTTTAGATCACGCAAAGCAGATGTATCATTTATCCCATCTGCTCCAAAGTATTTATAATGGCATTAGAACACGAATGCTTAGTATAAATAAGACAATATTTGTGTTTGTCACGCTTTCAGACAAATGTCAGCTTTTCCCCATGTTGACATTGTCCTGCAATATTTTATGACTTTTTTTCTCATTTAATAATACAAAAGACATTTTATTTTGTTGTGATCTTCTGTTCATTCATCTCTGCAATCTCCTGTCTTCTTTATTCTCTTAACACTAAATGTATTGTTTATTGCATAATCAGTAAAAGACAATTGTGGACCAGAATTTTGTGATGTGTGTTTCAATTGCCCATGCTTGATCATAATAATAGGCTAATGGAAATAATTTTTTTCACTTCAGGCTATGAATTTTTTTTTACAAGTTTTGTAATTGCTAGCGCTTTAACCGATCGGAGTATCGCGGTCGTTTGACGTTATTACGTTGACGTAACAGCGTAGCGCAGAGCTTCATGACGTCGACCATCATAGCGTACAGGTGCATTCAATCAATTAGCATTCAAAGTCTGACAGAGGCTCGTACTTCTACCTTGAAACACAATAACACAGCGGTGCAGAGGTCATGGGATCGAGTAAGTTATTGAAAAGCTCATCTCAACATTTGCATCATAATCAGTGCATCATTCATATTGCGTACGTTGTCTTGTCGCGACAGAAAAAGCGTGCGAGCATTACTGGAAGCCCTTCAAAATCGACTGTGAAGACCTCCTGGGCTGCTTTCAGCAAACCGAGTCTGTGCGTTATGAAGAGTTTTCCGAAATCTGGAGAGCGATGGACTTCTCCAGTGTGTTTTAGTAAGTGCACGTGGTTGCACTGCGGCAAACTTTGTAGAAGAAACGTGTTCATTTTTTACAGAGTTTAAATAGTTTTTAGAGAATCGAGACTTGCTGAATATTATTAGCACGTGTTTGTTTGAACTAGTTTAATGTATTGTTTATAAACTTCTCAAAGATCACATGTGACTGACGTAATTGTGTAAACGTCGGTGCAACTTCTTGTGAAACATTTTGTTATAACTAAGTGGCATGTGTTTATTTCTTAAAAAACAGGCCTTTTTGTTATAGAAAAAATGGCAGCACATTTAATTTATTGTTACTATATTCAATAATTCCCCAAAAATACTTATGTTCCTTGAATTAAATACAACATTTATTTTTTTAATATAAAATCAGTTCCATCATTGCAGTTTCATTGATAAACATGCATGTGGCTTGCTCTCTCTTCTAACAGTGGAAACCAGTCACATCATGAGAAGAAATCCTTCACTCGGCTTACTTTCACCATAGTCTACAATTACTTCCTCCCCCCCTACAGCTTTCAGATCAGAGTAGGGGCCCTATATATGCTCTATGGCCTTTACAACAACCAAGTTGTTTGGCCTAAGGAAAAGGTGATCAATTTTCGGAATAACATATTGAATTCAGTTTATTGATTCAGTATTAAATTGTGAAAGATGAAAAATGTAATTGACATAAGGGGATGAAGTTTATGTCTTATGTATGTTACTCAGGTCAGAGTTGCTCTGAAGGATTGGTTTCATGTACAGCAGTTCATCGCAGAGGCAAAAATGTGCCAGCATTTGGATGTTGTTTACATCTTCTGCAGTCTTTTGTCAGATAAGGCATTTCATTTCACTGCCATGCCCAAAAAGGTAACTCTCTTCTATTTGAACAAATTTTATACAGTGGGATTACATTGGCTTTTTTATAATAATGCCTATAGTGCTAGTTTAAATGGATAGTTTACCTAAACCTAAAACGTCTGTCATTTATTCACCATCATGTCATTTGTTCTTCAGAAGCACAAAAGAAGATATTTTGAGAAATGTCTCAGTGGTCCATACAATGGAGGTCAATGGGAGCCAATGTTGTTTGGAACCAACTATCTTCAAAATATCATCTTTTGTGTTCTGCAGAAGAAACATAAGTGATTCTTTGGGTAAACAATCCCTTGAAGTTGCTTTTGGGTCTCTTGACATGTAGCTGACGTTTGAATCGAGCGATCGGGTTCAGCATGATGTGAACGAAGACTTTCGAGCCCGCAGGGACAAAGTGGCTGAACTGGCTTCTGCTGAAATGCTGGAAGTAAGCGTTGTAACGTGTTTTTTTTCCTTCAAGTATAAAAAAGTAAAGGTATTTGCAAATTGACTATTTTCAATGCATTGATGTGTAGGAGATTGCAAATGTGCATGGCCTTTATGCGAGAATGAAGAATTCGTTACTTCCCCCATCAGCAGGGGTGATGCTGCAGAACCTGGCAGGTGCGGTTAAAAAATGCACCCTCGAGTACAAGCAATGGCAGGAAAAGATTGCAGTAAGTCCTCCTAATGCTTGGCATTGACTCGACATGCTTACTAGCTGCATTATTGATGTCATCACTGCATGTTATTTTATTTAAATGTTTTTATTTAAGGCCTTGCTTACTAACATGAAATACATTTTTTTTTACACGGGCTGCAAAGAGTAAAGATTCTACAAAGGAGGCAAACCTAAAGTCAGAGGTAAGTTCTTGGCAGGGTTTAATGTTGCATAGAAGAGACGCATAACCGAATGACAGAATTGTCATTTTTGGGTGAACTATCCTTTTAACAAGGATAGAAATAGTACTTAAAGGTTACACAGACAAGGCTTAACTTAAGCCAGGACTATGTCTTCGTTAAATTGGGATATTTAAGTCACTTTAATGCTTTAGGAGAAACATTACTGGTGGGCATCTTGAGATTCAACAATGGCACTGACATATTTTAAGATATGTCAGGGCAAATTATTTCCTGTTAAGACAGCTCAAACATTCATTGTAGTCTAGGACTGTAAAGACTCTGGATCTAACATTGTCTGTGTTTCTCCAGTCATCAGATAGAGCAGATATGCTGGCTGCCATCAAATCCAAATCGTATGGTCATCTGACAAAGGTTTGAGATTTAATTTTTGTGCTCAACATTTATTGATCTTAAGGAAAAGTGTGATGTACACTGCGATAATGCTTTAATTTAGTGAAATCAGTTGGAACAACATTAAATTCATTCAGTGATCACAAACGTGCCAAATGCATTTTTAGATCTTGTTTTTCTTTGGATTACTGTTATTTAATGGCGTGCAGTGTATTTCTGAAAACATTCATTCTCACATGTATTTGGTCTAAAGGAATCAAAATCAAGGCGTCACAGACAGATCAAGATGGTCACGACAGGCTTTGGAACTGAAGTCCAATTTGGTCGCAAAAAGAAACCCCCCTCACTCCGGGCCAGAACCTACCGAACCCTTGGAAACCCAGGTCAGAACTATTTTACACTCTTTTATGCACATGAACATCTTTAGATATGCATTTCAAACTATCTTTGTGAACAAATATGATCAAACTGTTACATTTTGTCTCAAAAGGGGAGACGGAACCAACACAGCAATGGCTTCTGAGTGTGATGGAGGAAGACAAGAACGCATGTAAGGCCTGTCTCGAAATAAATGGGCTATGCTTATGTTGTATCTAAAATGTACTCATTTGAAATCTTTCTATTTCAGTGAAGCGCAGAGATCTTAAAAGATTCAACTGGTCAGAGATCGAGTTATGAATTATTCTGAGACATTATTTGAAACCGCAAATTTCCTGCCTAGGGCACTTAATAAAGCTTTTGTGTGTGTTCTGGTTTAGATCAAAATTAAACTATAAATTCTAATTCGTAATCCTGCTGTGTTGCTTCGAAACAGAATTCCTTTGCTTTATTTTTTTTCTGCTAGCAAAATATTTTCAAATACATCAGCACTTTGTTGACTTTAGATGTACACCAGTAATGTTTATTTCTAAGGCACATTTTTAAAAGCTACTTAAATGTCCTAATTCAACTAAGGCATACTCTTGTCTAAGCCCTAGAAGGTAATTTGACTGATTTGTTTTCGTCTTGACTAATTTTAAAAAATGTTGCTGTACTTGGGGCAAGTCATCAAATGTGCTTCATGTAAAGAATACGGTGGATGAGCTTTCCTGGCTTTCGCTAGCAATGCCAAGGTCATGAGTTCGATTCCAGGGGATTGTACATACTTGGTATAATGCAATGCAAATCGGTTTGGATAAAAGCCTCTGCCAAATGCATAAATGTAATGTAAAAAGATAATAATGTAGCTGAACATGGAAGATGTCTCCATCTAGTGGAAAAATATTGAAAATGTCAAAGCATTGCTATGAAAGTCCAGTTTTAGTTTAATACTGAATTGACTGTTGCAAAAGCTCTGCAGAAGATGATTATTCTCATAGAAGCATATGAATGTATGTAAGGTGGCTTATGATAATACACTACTATATGGCAAAGTGTATATTGACACCTACTTCAAATAATAAATTATACCATGCTGTTCTATATTCCACAGAGTTTTGACAACTTTGTTGAAACTCTTTGGTAATGGCCTTGTTTCAGAATGTTTGTACCAACATGCACAAGGCACTGTACTGTACATGTTAATGGGAGTTTGGCTATAGTCTGTGTTTTTGTGTGGACTTCGGGGCAGTTGTGGCCTAGTGGTTAGAGAGCCGGACTCTCATTGGTTTGATTCTCAGTAGGTATAGGCACTTTGCTCCGGGCACTGCAGTGATAACTGGCCACTGCTCTGGGTGTGTGTTGCAGTGCGTGTGTTCACTACACACTGAATGCAGGGGTCACATTTCTGTTATGGGTCACCATAACTGACAAATAGGTCACTTTCTCTTTTCAGTTGAAAACGCATTTGTTTGAAATGTGGCGCTTGACTTAACAGTAACGAAAACTGTCCTGTGTTTACAATTTTGTCTGAAGTGATAAAAATAAAGATTTGAAAAGTATTTTAACCTCCTTTCGAAAACAAGATTCTTCTCAGCAAGTTTTGTTTAGCAAATTATTTAGGAAAAAAAATGCTGATTCAGTAATCAGAAACAAGTTCAACTGGATTTGGTGTATCCAGCAGGCGCTAGGAAAAGAAACGGGCACCACGTGACGTGACTGTCAACGTCCTGCTTCAAATCCGCATCTACTACACCGTTTTAATGATCAACACCTTTTATATTTATCAATTATATTTATAAATACTAGAATAATATATTAATTTTAAACAGATTTATTATTTAGACCTATTGGAGCCTGATCATTAGAGACCACGTCCGGACCACGGAGCTCCTCCCATTACTTATTATGGTATAGTGCTAATTACATCCCCTTATTATTACATTTCTCTGGGAAATACTGCCAGTCGATGATCATAACCCGAGACCTACCGTGCGGTGCGTCATCGCTAGAACGCGTTCCCGCCTACAATGCTCGTCACCGTCCCTCCTGCGCTTAATAACGGACGGGTACTTCCTTGCTTTTAGTTCCGCTGTATTATTTTGCCATCACCACCGTGATTATTGAGAGTGGCATGATATGCATGCTGTAGTCATGTACCGTACATTATAACCTAACAGTGTTTAGTGCAGTATTGTGTCAAAAGTGCTGCTGTGCACGCGCGTCATATGTTTGAATTAGGTTTACAGCGTCTCGCGAGCAGCGTTGCTTCGGTTTAACTATTTCACTTTCACAATGGCAAGCGACGCGGTTAAAAGATTCGTTTGCCTTTGTCATCATCTACAAGATCCTTGCCATGTTGCCAAATTTCAGCAACTTTGTGGCGTACGAGGGACATTTACTAAAAAGACGACCGAAAGTGAAGCGAAGCTATCGGTCAACGGTGCGTGCGCGGGGCAATGCCAAGAGGAGTGCGCTGCTGGTGGGGATAAACCACAGAGACTTCCGGGCCAAAGGCTGAGAAAAAGTTTAAATGATAGTAATATCAAACAGGACGAATGTTCCGGTGATCTTAACAGACACACAATATCAACCTCAAACAGGACAGAGGGGCAAGATGCAGGTTCAGATGTGGCCACCGAGATGGGCTTCAAAGAAACAGTGAAGCCTTTACGGAGGAACTCGCTGACTGGTGATGTTGGACAGGAGTTCATCATTGAGAACAAGTTTCTTTTCTATCTGTTCACTATTGGCACCGAACTGGGCAATGAGATGTTCTTCATCGTCTTCTTCCCATTTCTGATGTGGAACGTGGATCCGTATGTCAGCCGGTGTCTCATCGTGGTGTGGGCCTGGGTGTTATTCCTCGGCCAGTCCACAAAAGATCTGATCCGATGGACGCGTCCCCCGTCTCCTCCCGTGGTGAAAGTGGAGGTGTTTTACAACACGGAGTACAGCATGCCATCCACACACGCCATGACCGGAACCACGATGCCCTTCTGTCTGTTCATGCTCACGTACAGCCGTTGGGAGGTATGCTTTCATTCCCTTAAAGCCCTGTTTGACACAAAGCTAATGCCGTGAGAGAAATGTCGGCTTTATGGCCATAATCGTAGGTGTGATGTGCTTTTATTCATCTGTCATGATAATCAAAACAAACCGTCTCTGGAAGCATTCCAGTATCACTCATCAGGTCATGTGGTAATCCATACATGTTCTCTCACTTTCACATCATCACACATTCTAATGGATTATTGGTTTTAATAGGAAATATTTGGGGTAAATAAAAACTATATTGGTGGGTCTGGTAATGCAGAAGGGACCCAATAGAACACCATTAAATCCTTCTGGAATAAGTCCCAAAATAAAAAAAATGAACGTTTGTAATGGTTTTATTGTAATTTCATATTCATAATGTTTTGTTTTTGGCAGATGTGAATTCCCTAAATCAGTGGTTCTCAAACTGGGGGCCCCAAGATGGATCCAGGGGGGCCACAGATTTTACATTAACATTTATGCATTTGGTAGACGCTTTTATCCAAAGCGACTTACATTGCATTATACATTATACATTTTGTTTCTAAATAAGTATGTTCAATCCCTGGGATCGAACCCATGACCTTGGCATTGCTAGCGCCATGCTCTAACCACTAAGTGACAGGAAGCATATAAAATGTATGCAATTAAACATCAATAAGCCCACCAAGCAAAATAATTGATGTTCCAGCATCATATAACTGAATATGTCTTTGATTTAATAAAAATTGGGGGCTGCAAAGCGATGCATCCTACAAACAAAAAGTTTGAGAACCACTGTATTACAACCCCTAGGGATAGGTTGCGATAACTCACAAACCAAAGAACATCAGGCTAACTTTCATGGTATTTGTTTCAAAAATTTAATGTGATTAATAGATAACAAGAGTTTGGTTTCATTGAAAGGGAAAAAAGGAAGATAAATATATAAGCAGGCAGATCTTCAGTCATTCAAAGTTTGGATAATAGAAATATAAGCTTCAGGGTGACCCCTAGCCCAAAAATAACAAACAAAACTATTCTAGAAAGTAAAAAGGGGAAATAACTAACCTGTTAAGAAACTTTTATGCATCACGTTTTGCATGATGTATGACATCACTTTGACTAAAACCTTAATTTTCACTGTAGGAATAAATAAAATAAAGGTAATATTTGATCTTTTTTTCAATGCTCAGTATTGAAGGGCAACTGAAATGCCATGAAGTTGTGAATGTAAGTGTCAGTAAAAGGGGATGATATGCTTCGATTGATCAGCCGATTATCACATTTTATGATCGAATGGTAACACACTATTACTATGATGTTTCGAGAAACAATGAAAAATTCACAATTTGCCCTGTATGTTCCAAAGAAATCGCACGTGGGGAAACAGTGTTCAAAGCATTTAAATGAACCTGATTCGGCACTTAAGTGTAATTACGGTAAAACTATAATGACAACATTTATGGTAATACTTTATCTGATAAATGTTAAAGGTGATCAAAGAGCTTATCAGTTATATAAAGCTTGAAGCATTGGAATCTGAATTGGCCGATCACATTGACAAGAATTCGGTACTCATAATTTGCAGGAAAAATCCTGATCGGAGCATCCTTAGTTGATATGCTGTGATTGATATGAAAGGATGTTTTCTGACACATTTCAAAGCACACGCATGAAATGATGTTCTTCTACAACAATTTAACTTGGTCTTCTAATGAAGACAGTAAAAAAGATTTTTTTTTTGTCTTTAATGATACTCTTAAACATCTATTCTTACATCTTTTCCTAAACGGAGGATCTCGTTGTGCAATGAAGTTCATGCAGTAAAATGTTGAAATGCTATTGTGCTTTCTCTAGAGCCAGATTCAACGAAATTGAATCTGTTCCTCTGGTGCGAAAGCCTTTATATATTTTACTTTGCATGTAAGGCTATAAGCTTAGTCCTTAAATTCAGTAACTGGCTTGTCAAATCTAGCTGAGTTACTAGAACTGTTCTATTTCTATGGTATTTGATGCCAAATGTTGTTTTTCGTAGCACTTATATACAAGACTAACCAACCAGGAACTGTCAATTTTGTAGTGTAACTTTACAACATTTAGAGGCATATGCTGAGTTTTTTTTACTCTGTATAAAGTGTAGAAAACTGCTGATATTGAACATTGCACCTATTGAAGATTGAAGTCTTATCAAGGGGGTTTTACCAGAGAATGGAACAAAGTCCCTTAGTTTACTTTCTTGCTTTCATATTCTCCTGTTAAATAAAAGCGGAAGATAGGAACAATAGCCTCAAATGTGTTTCCTTTTCCTCCGCTGCTTTGGCTCGTTTTGAACACAACACATTGAAAATTCTGTTTAAGGTTTGAACAAGCTTTGAACTGATCTGCATTAGATCTCTCTCTGATAAGAATGACCGCACAACACATCTCTGCGGGATACCTTGTAACCCCTTTTTCAAACAAGACTAGGATTTAGTGGGGCAAACTATGGGAGTAGCACATTGTTTTCCTTTTCCAGCAGAAGACCTGCTGGGGCTATGAATAGCAAATAAAGTCCTGTTGGTTGTATGGCTTTAAGTCACAACTCCTTTGGAAAACCCTATGATTGGAAAAGCTGAACATTGATGGTTAATGGTTAGCCTTTTCTCAGTTACATTAACATATTACACATATATTTAACATATTAAATGCATCCTGCAATGCAGTGCAAATAGGGGTGAAACTATTGTGATTGCTGATAATAAAGGAATAGTTCAACCAAAAATGTAAATTCTTTCATCATTTATTCACTCTCATGTCATTCCAAACTTGTATGACTTTCTTCTGCAGAACACAAAAGAAGATATTTTGAAGAATGTTGATATACAAACAATGACATTGGCTCCCATTGACTTCCATTATATGTGTATTGGTTTTGAAGAACATGAGGGTGAATGAATGATTTTTTTTGGGTGAACTAACCCCCTTTAAGAAGTAACACTAAATTATTCTCAGCCTCTTTATTAATATATATAGGAAGCAGTTTTGGCTTGTATGTTGCATATATAATAATAATTATTCGTCATATTTATGTAATTCTTCAAGCTTTTGTCAATTTGGAGGATTACAAAGGTCTTCCGGCAGCAAATATATATAAAAAATGGGAACACAGATATAAAATTTTTTCTTTTGCAGTTGTTCAATGTGCACCTCTGAATACCACCACATTCAAAACCTTTATCATGCTTATAAAGTATCTAACATCATGATTTTTGTGGTGACCAGAGCTTATGAGCCAGTTATTGTAGGTCTGGTCTGATTAAAGGTTTGGAACTTGAGTCGACTAACTTGCAGATGAGAAGCAGTGGTTTTAAATATTTACATTTATAGATGGTGTTGTGGGAGATACTGGTACATTACCCCAGACTGCTGGAGCGAATAAAGATATTAACCTAAAAAAAAAAAAGTGAATGCCAGAAATGAGAACCTTTTTTTGCAGGCCATTTATTTCTTCATAATTGTGGTAGTTATACTTCCGAGCCTGTCTGACATTGGCTCAACCAATGATGTGATTTTAGGGTGGGGCTATCAGTTTGCCCAATCAATGCTAGACAGAAGGGCAGGGGTGACTTGGGCTTTGGGTTTTTGCCTTTTTGCAAGACAAATACATTTTTTTAATGTATCCAAATCAACACTCAATGACTACTGAACTGTAGGTAACACACATATTTTGGGAAAAATACACAATCTCCCATTATTACATAATTTTACATGCATTGTAAGCCATATTTACGAAATCTCCCTTGAGAAAATTAAACATAGTTTTATTATAGTAAAAGTGCTAGATAATGTGTAAAATACTACAGTGATGTCCCTTCTGACTCCTCTCTGCTCTCTGTGTTTACAGTACCCATTCATGTTTGGATTAAGTATAGCTCTGTCCTGGAGTATCCTTGTGTGTGTCAGCAGAATTTATATGGGCATGCACTCCGTTCTGGTGAGTAAAGTTTTTAGTGCACACTAGATTCAGACCTTACTGTGTTATATTTCATATATTTTCTTTTGTTACATTGCTCAGCTCCTGTTAGCTATCCACTATAATTTTCTCTAGCCGCAGCTTTTCCAACCTGATCTCACAAGAAGTCATAAGTATTTTACGAGGTGGCTAATTTGTATGAATTTATACGTTGTGAGTCGTACAAAAACGTACAATTAAGCAATACTGACGGCCCAACCCCCAACTCTGCCACCACACCTAACGTTACTGGCGCAAAAGCAAATCGTACTAAAACGTACGACTGAGATCGTACAAATTCATACGAATACTTAAGATTTCGCCGTGAGATTGCGTTGGTTTTTCAGGAACTTTTTCTGCAGCTTCATGACTAAGGTTTAAGAAACTGCTAATGATGAACTTTATGTAGTTTCTGTCTGTCAGTAGCATGGCAGGAACAAAACAAAGCGGTGAGTCATCACAGCTGATTTAACTCTCATCTGTTTTCTCTGAAAATCTCTGATTGGACGATTGCAACCCCAGGGGAAAGAAATCATCCAATGATGATCATTTTGACAGACTCATAAGATTTTTGGAGCAGCCAGATACAAAACAGAGACAATTAATTACACAATCGTTGCATTAGTCATCTGATAAGACTTTATTTTATCTGTTTAAGTGCTGTTGCTAAGGGCTGCCAAATTTAGAAAGCAGATGCTGGTTGCCTTGGTGATGGGAGTCTTGTTAATTTAATGGTGTGCTCGGAGTGAAGGTGCATGAATCATCCTGGTTTAAATCTGCACACCCGATGATTTAGGAAGTCAACATCTTTTAAGTTTAATCCACTGAAGTCTGTGAGAGTAAAAGTAGGCTGTATTATTCGAACTCTCCACTTTTTTTAATAGAGATTTTTGCAATTGTTTGCTAATATCAGAATTTGATTTTAGAACTTTGGCCTGGTTTTCGCAGGCTGGGTCACATTTGTTAAGCACTGTATGTATCTTTTTGAATATAAAATAAGTTAACATTGAATATGAATAGCATTTTGTCTTTTCATTGGTCAGGTTGAGCATTATAGGAGCTATGTAGACACGTGCACATGCGTTTAAAGTATATAGACAAGTTAAACAGGCTATACGTCTGTCAGATACAAATCTAACCAGACTGTAAAAAAAAAGATTTTCTGTCAGCTGAAGTGACAAAAACATTTAAAAAAAATTGTTAAATAAAAAAATTGTTTTCCCTGTAAAATTACAAGATATAAGGATATATCATTAATTGTTTTCCCCCTTTTTCTTGTAAATTTGCGGTCTTTTTCTGTAATTTTAGTTTTTTTACCATATTTCAAAAATAAACTGTAAAAAAAACAAATCTTGTTAAAAAAATGAAAAGCTGGGGCGCCAGAAATAAATTGTAAAATAACATGGTTTCCCCGTTTTCTTTATAATTTGACCGTATTTCAAAAATACATAAAATCTGTAAAACAAAACCGTAAAATTATTTACAAATCTTGTTTTTATGTGGAAAATCTGTAGACATTTTGTTTTACAGTGCAGATTTCTTGTCGTGTTTGTGTGGCTGCCTGTAGATTAGACTTTTCCATCATCTGCAGGTTCCTTTGATGCTTTTTATGTCAACTTCAGCATATGTGTATGACATAAAAGATGATAGCCATCTGATAAAAGTGTTCCGCGAGGTGTTCAAGGTCACATTCTAATCTCCTGTAAACCTTGAATGTGTACCACGTCAGATCAGGTGACAATAAGAAAACAGACAAGGGTTTCATTAAGAGACTTGATTAAAAGCAAATGACCTGTAAAAACTCAGCTAAAGTGATTTTTTTTGTGATTTACTGTTTTCTACATAATATCATCCTACATAATGTAAAGAACATTCTGTGAAAATATAATATTAATATTGTTATTATTATTATTATATAATATACATAACTATGTCTTGAGAGGTGTATAAAGACCTTACAGTACATACTGTTATGTTTTTATTACATTAGAATTAAATTAGAGTTATTTCTATCTACATACACCACAGGTCCCCTTACATGGAATTCATCATGTTGTTTCTACAGAAGCCCTAAAGGGATAAACTGCTCTACAGAGCGCATTTCATATATTTATATATATATATATATGATCTCCTTTGGCCAACAAGTGAAAATGTGACGACATCTTTGTCCTGTGTCAGCCACCATAGTGCTTCAAAAGGGAGGGATGAGCGCTGGAATTCGCAACCTCACCGCTAGATGCCGCTAAAATCTCCACATTGCTCCCTTAAGTAACGCATTTAGTCAAATGTAACTTTGTTCACAAAAAAGATCATAATATAAAAGTTCTCATATTAACCTATCCTTTATTTAGATACTCTAAAAGCAGTTTCTAATTTGCTCTTCAAGGCTGCATTGTGTTAAAAAAAGCATGAGGTGGTAGACCTTAGTGTCTGATGTCTGTGAAATCTCACACTAAGTGAAGAAAAGTCCTAAACATGGTCTCCAACTCATGTGCCACACACAGCGACTTACCCACAAAATAATGTCTGAGGTGTGTGTGAAACCTAAAATAACATAATACCCTGTTATCAAATCCATATGCCATGTTTTTGAGCTACAACCGTGTAATCCTAGCACTCACTGTAGAGGTTCAGTCTTCTCAGTAAAAATATCTTGTTCATTCTGTACACAGTCCTGTTTCCATAATGGAGACTCGCTCCAGTGTTTATACAGATCAGTGATGTGTGAACAACACAACCTGTTACGTGCCAAGTAATGTCATTCCTGTTTAATGTGTTTGCCTGGCCAACAGAAATTGTCTAGAAATGTAAGGTTGTTATACATGGTTTATACCAAATTGTCAACATAATGCTTGCCTTTATGGTTGCTGAATCAAATGACCACCTCCAAAAAGCAGGTTGGCAAATATTTGTGGAGAATACTAAGATTTGGGTATCTGTTACGTTTTTATGATCTTGTGCATTCATGTTTTTGCTGTATTCTCCTTATTTCTAACATCTTTCTCCTTATATCTTACAGGAGGTGATCACAGGCTTCCTCTACAGCGTTCTCATCCTAGCGGTTTTACAGCCCATGCTCTATGACATCGACACATTCTACCTGTCCCACAGCTACGCCCCTCTCGTCATCTTACTAACGCACATTGGCTTCAGCCTGGTGGCCTTTTCTCTGGATTCGTGGAGCACCTCCCGCGGCGACACCGCCCAGGCGTTGGCCACTGCCGCTGGAACAGCTTTGGCATCCCGTCTGAACCATCAGCTGGGCCTCCAGCCAGATCCTTTAGAAGAGGCCCTGCCGCTCACCTTGCCCCTGGTAGACGGGGCTTTGTTGGCTCGTTCGATCATGCGGCTGCTGGTGGGAGTGGCTGTGCTTCTGGCTGTCAGGGCCACTATGAAGATAGTGGCGATTCCTGTGGCATGCAGGTTCTTCGGTGTGCCATCGGATGATGTGCGGAAGGCTAGACAACATGAACATGTGGAACTCAGTTATCGATTTTTGGTGTACGGCCCAGTGGCTTACTGCTGTGTTTCTCTGGTGCCCCTTTTCTTTGGCTTCCTTGGTTTATCGTAAAGATTTAGAATTGCTCTCTCCATTTTTTTTAAATATACACTTAACTCATCCATGGGCTGGGCAAAATGCCTATTGTTGCAAACAAATGATTTTTAGAATTTTGTTGTTAAAGGGATAGTTCACCCCAAAATGAAAATTCTGTCATCATTTACTCACCCTTGTGTCATTTCAGACCTGTATGACTTTTTGTCTTGTGCAAAACACAATATTTTGAAGAATGTTGGTAACAGAAAACGATCTGTCCCCATTGACTTATAATAAAATAAAAATCAACGGGGACCAATGCTTTTTGGTTACCAACATTTTTCAAAATATCTTCTTTTGTGTTCCGCAGAAGAAAGAAAGTCATACAGGTTTGAAATGACATGAGGGTGAATAAATGATGACAGAATTTTCATTTTTGGGTGAACTATTACGTTAAATCTACCAGCTTCATTTTCAGTATGTATTTATTTGAATGTTGCATTCTTAGAATGCACTTGTTGTTTGTCTTGTTTACATATTTTTGTTAATCTGAGACATTTGAACAGGGTATTCTTGTTCTTTTGGCAACTTTGTTGCTCTCTGCATGAGATCAGAAAGCTGTTTATCACATTTACAATAATGCATTTGGCAACTTACAGTGCACTCAGTGCAAGATTTTATTTTGTGTGTCCCATGGGAATTGAAATAACCTTTTGCACTTCTAACACAATGCTTTTCCAACTGAGCTGTATAATAATTCATTCAGACTTTTGAATGGCGATGTGTATAGCCATATCACTCCAATAGAGAAGTTGCCGAAAATGTGTCCTTCACCGGTTTCCGCCACAACAACTGACACCCACCCACCCATACCCTTGTACTGTCTTTCTATCAACATTCCATAATCCTCTGTTCTTTCTTATGCATGTATTTTCTAAGTTGGGAGAACAGCGGTGTGGCACTGACGGTTCATTCAGTGGTTCAGGAAAGCTGCTTAAAATGAAGGTGTAGAAAGTTCTGTTCTAATCTGAAAAGGGTTGGAGCTCACACCTCACAATGAGCAGTAATGCGCTGAGAGAATAAAGGGAGTTGAACTTCCTGTCTGTATGAATTCTGTACATGAACTTCCTGTGGATGTGTTGCTTTGCAATCCAAGCCAAGAGAATTCTGCTTTGATTCTGAATGTGGCATCAAAGCACTCAATGTGTTAACAGAGAAAAAGCTTTTTATGCCCTGAATAGATCATATTCATAGATGATGTCAAATTAATCAGAAAATTGAATTAGGCAATGTTAGTTCCATATGTTTGTTTCACTTCTGCTTAATGAATGTTGAGCTAAAGGGATTTCGAATTCAGTGTATAGTTGCGGTTGTCAGTTGCAGATGTTGCCCCAGATGTTCTGGGTGTCCTTCAATGCGTCACTACATGAAGACAGTCAGCAGTTTGGAAAAGATGCATTAAAATGCTTATTATCCAAGAACACAATGCAGTTTAAAACTGTTTAAAAATGATGACGTACTTTATGATCAGAAGTTGTCAGTATTAATCTAGATAATGTCATTGCACTAGTACTTTGTACTTGCAGTATATTTGTCGATGTATGCAGCTTACCTTGGCTTTTGTGACCCACAACCACGTTTGAGCCACTGGCCAATCTGAGCGTAGAGCAATCTCTGCAGATATCCATAAAATCCCAGAAACCCCAGTGCCTTGAGTCTTTGTTTTTCAGGGTAAGTGCATCCTCCAAGTAGGCACAAGACACCACTCTATGAAAAGTTACAGAGTAATTGTTGGTTATGGCTTTTCTTCACAGATTTCTCTACATTTATGCACAATATAGGCATTTTATTTAGGAGTAACTTCATTTGAAATGATTCACCTGTAAAATATAATGAATTGTGTATATATTAAATAGTGATCAATTGTGTGTAATGGATATGCACCATAATACATGATAAGCTGTTTGTAACAGTCTTTCCACAGTGCACTGAGCTGCCTATGGATAAATAATGTTTCCCACCTGTACATTGCAGTATGAATGAAGCTTGTACATTCTGCCTGTACTGAGCTTTGAGCTGATCGTGGTCATATTATAAACTCACAAATGTACTGTAATGCAATTCTCATTGTCTTCAGTTTAAAAAAGTTATTCTTGACATTTAATGTTCTTATTATTGAAGGAATAAAACTAATTTGAATTGACAATGTGTTTCCTCTTTATGTTAAATATGCATTTATTTTATTGTCTGATGAGCCCGGTGTGTACTTGCGCCAGTGTTTTCCTCTTATCAGTGTGTGCTGGGTTCACTTGTTCCAGCAAAGTTCACAAACACACTTATTTCTCAGTTTGTCAGCTTTTTTGGGCGAAGGTCTATTCTCTGCATGACATATTGATTTAATGCTGCTGTATAAGCACTAGAAACCGCACTTCAGTTCCTAGCACACATATTTCCACACTAGACCACATGAAAAGTCTACTAAATGTTTGATGTGCATTGTAAATGCATTCGTGTTGAATTTAGTCTATGTCCTGTTCAGCACAGCACTGCTTTGTCATGTCTGTATGTATATGTTCACTGTAGGAACCGGCAAATTCATTTAATACCAGGCCATTAAAACTTTCTGACCTCTTAATCCTTTTTTTAAAAATGAATTGGGTAGGCTACATTACATTTGCTAACGTATGATTAAACCGTTTTAAAATATAAAACAAATGACCAGTCGTAGAGAGTAAAAATTGCCCTCTCGCATAACCTCTTAAAAGGTTTATAGATATATTTGAATTGCTGATCATATCTTATCAAGCAGGTTTAGTGTTAATGAGTTCATCTTTATTGAGAAAGAGCCATCATGGAAGACACAAAGTTAAAGGACTTCATCACCACCTTGTGTTCGTAAGCACACACTGCATCGCGGTGATAAATGTAATTCCTGCCTCACAAATTCACATTCTTCTCTTCTTAAAGTTGTTTATACGATTTACCTGTAATGTAATGTAAGAATTCTAACTGTTTATCTAACAAATTACACATTAGTACATAACTTTGGAATATTTGCAGCACACATTGCAACAGTGAGAAGCCAACCTTAAATAAACTCAGCTTGCATAAACGAAAGACATTATTCAAATATACGAAAGAATGAATGAACGCAGGAGAAGAAACCGCAGTACTGGTCAGTTCATGTTATGTAACATTGTGTTCTTAGAGAGGATTTAGCAATTAAAGAGGGGAACAATCCCCCAAATCCTTTTCTAAGAATAGACAACGCTAGTTGATTCGTTTATCTAACATTTAAAAGCTTTTATACTGAATCATTTTGTAGTATAAATCAGTTGAGGTAAATGGGACAAGGATTAGGCCGAAGGGACCGAATCTCGAGTGACATTTCTCGCCATACGGGCATTTTTGGTCCTTGTTTTCATCCAATCTCCATCTCAGACATTTACTCTGCAACCTACCTTCATCCCTCCTCGACGTCAATGACGTTTGACTTTCGGGGCGGTGCCTTGGTTTTTTCTGATCGACAACTCTCTGTAGCCAATCCACGCGTTCTATGTGCAGGAGGCAACCAATCAGCGGCGTAGCAGCGTTAACCAACGTTACATCGAGTTCGGTTTCGTTGTCTGTTTTGAGCCAGGAAAAAATTGGCAGTGAGCACTAGCGCAGCCTGCTAACATTTACTTGTGATAACAGGTTAGCAGTTAGTCGCTAGTTACCCGAGTTTAAAGCTAAGAGAAAGGATAATCTGACCTTAGTGCCCAAACATCTGGGTATGTAGTCGGTCAGTGAATGTGTATGAATGTGGCTTTTGGTGCAGGCGGGGACGGCAGCTACAGGGATTAGCTGTACGGGGAGCTCCTGCTAGCAATGCTGACATACCTTCAGGCGGCTTGGTAATTAATTCGTAAAAGGGGGATTTAGTGTGTTTTCAATAGGAAAACCTGTTACCATTTATACTTGCGCTCTGTTTTAAAGCTAAACCGAGTTTGAATAGTACTAATAGTAAAGCGTCTGAGTTAGCTGGCTAGCTGGGTCGCCTGCAAGTACAAGGTTAGCCGCTTGAAACGAGCCACCTGGACCCGAAAATCACCGAGAGAGGTAAGAAAACAGACTAAACAAGTTATTTGTGATTTAACGTGATATTTAAAACGTGTTCGGTTATTAAAACCAGATGGACTGACTTATTATTTACACGGGAGCGCTTTTGCTTTATGTAAACTGTGAGGTGTGTGTGATGTGGTTGTAAATCTGTATCGCGAATGCACATTCGTATTTATAGGTAAAAGCACAATCCTGCTTTAATTGTAATTTGTACATGCGGTTTTACATTTTCAAACTTTCAGTACTGGTGTGTCAAAAATGGATGACAGTGTTGTTTACTATTTCGTAGGAACTAATGTATTTTCTTTACAAGTAGTCGTTTCCATTAGATCCTCCCTACGCATCGGTGATCATACCGAGCTGATGCGAGATGCTTACTTCATACATAAACAGAAGACTGCTAAACAATTGGGTTGGTCTCCTGTAGGGTTTCTTCTGCTTTTGCAGACTATTCTACCAAGTCAACAGTCTTGTTTATTGGCCTGGTCTTTCAGGCTCTTGGGAATGCAATATACTCCACACCTGTTTTTGTTACACAGCTGCAGTCATGCGTTTCACAGGCCGACAATTGAGACTTTTCGGGCACAGCGATTTAAATGCTGCTGACCCCTTGGTCTTGGGTCTCTTTGTTTCTAAATGTTTATATTGAGGCCAGACACGTTATTATCTTTCAAGGACAGATGTTGAGTTAGAAAGAGCAATGCTAGATCACACTACCAGCATAATGAAGCCATGTTAAATATGCAGAAAATGCACTTAAAAAATTAAGAAATTCATTTCATCCTTATCAGTGGAACAGGTTCAGCAAAGGTTTCTATAATTGTCAACCGGATGAATGTTAGTAGGAGAAAGTTGAAACTGTCTGTAGTCTTACAAGCATAAAAATGGGCTGATCTGGGTAAAGAGTCGAGTAAAGGACCGACCAACCAAAACACACAGAGAAGTTTTGGTGTCTTTGTTTAAAAAAAGTCCAGGTTTCACTTTATTCTTTCATCACTTTAGTTCTAGTAGTGTGTAAATTTAAAGTTAAACCATCAGTATAAAGGTTGTAATTTGAGTCAGGCGTTTAAATCAATGAGACGAGTCAATTGTGAGTTTCAAGGCCCTTCCTTATAAAACAAACAGACTCTCGTTGACTGTTGCCGTTTCACAGTATGCTCTTTAAATCAGAGCCTCATGAAGTGCATAATGTCTTGGTGATGGGGAGGTTTCTTAGGAACACAAGTTGTTGCTATTCACCTATTGTTACAATACAATCCACTGGCAGATCCAAAGCCACTGTTTACTTGATCCACATATGTAACAACAGTCAAAAAATGTAATATATTGCACATTTTTCAGGAGGTTAAAGGGCACTTTTGGCTCTGCAAGCACATAAAATCAATTTGTGTAGCAAACCAGCCACATTGAACACACTGAAGAAAAGAGGTGTATTTGGATAGAAATCCTGTATAACCAGCTTTAGCTATTGAAAGAATTTGCAATGTTTTGACAGAAAATAAAATGGTTTTTTTGCATAAAGAAACAGGCACACTGTATTCCCTGATTGTGATGTAAGGAAGTGTTATGGTTCGGGTCTGCTTTCCTCCCTCAGGAACGGGACATTTGCATGTGGCTGTTGTGGAATGACATTTTGTGTTTGCCAGGGTGTTATGGGTCATTCTCACGAAACCACTGAAACATCATGGCAGTAAAGATTTGAATTCTAAAATATACTGTTTTATAGGGCTGGGTTTTGAGACCAATTTGGCGATTCGATTCAATATCGATTAGTTATCAGTATTTAATTTAAAATCATTCTAGTTTTGTTGACATAAAATCCATATATGCTGGTAACTGCTATATTAATGAAATACACATTCACATTAATAGTAGAGTAAATTTGAATTCACAAATTGAATTACTTTTTTATTTTTATTTTGTGTAAATGTGCAACAGTGAAATCATAAACAAATTGAATTGTTTAAGAAATAAATTCAAACTTCAGCTCGAATAATGGCGCCTCTAGGGCTGGGCGATATATCGAGTTTTAAGATATATTTTTATCTTTTTCCAACGGGATGTGGGATTAGACAATATTGTTAATATCGATATGGAGTGTGTTCAACTTGAAGCAGATCTGTGGAGAACGATGGTGTCTGACGTGTGCAGTGCCCATGCACAGATTGAGCACATTATTAAATATCTGTTTTATTTAATATAGATTATTTTTTATTTGTTTATTATTTTAATTTGTTTTATGTGCAGCTGGATGTTTTTAAATAGGGAAGAAAATCCTGTCATTGAATTTCTTTTAATATTTTAATAACTTGCAAGTAAACATTAATTCCACTATGTAGAAAATATTAAATTGACAGAATATGCATGTATTAGGAGGAAAGAAGAAAAGAAGTGGAGGAAAGAAGTGTCCATGACTGATATTTTCATTCTCCGGAACATTTTTTAAAGACTTTTTAAACACACACATATATTAAAGAAATCTATTAGTACTTTTTAAATGGCTAACAAGTTAACAAATTACTTTATATTTTTCCAGTTAAAACGTAATATTCTCTTGTCATGCTGTGTACACAACTTTTCCCTTCTCATTACCAATATGAGTCATTTTCCACATTTAAAGAAATTTTACATGCATAACATTCTATTAAAATATAATGCATTAATGTATTCTTATGTGTGATTAATAAAAACTTGCTTAGGCATCATGGCTTCGCTTGTTTTTAACAAAGCATGCTATGAGATTAACTTTTAAATGGTTTACGGTAATGAGAATTTTTAAGGCCTTTTTTTGTAAAGATTTTTTTTATTTTTGTTAAAGTTGAGAAATTAATGCCTTTAAACATGTCATAGCTTGTTTTAAATTAATATAAAGGACATTTGTTAATACAAGTGTTTTTAAGAAAATCTTGTTTGACTTCTTGAAAGCCAGATGTTGTGAGAATCATCTTTATGAGAGCTTGCCAAGGTATCCACCTGCAGCAGAAGCTTAACAGAATGTGGAGTGTTATGTGCAACAATGTACAAACAAAATCTATAACTGTAAATCTATAAGAAAATGACTCAAGTGCAAGACATTTCATACTTTGGAGCAGCCAACTCAAAGTCCTGACTTAAATTGTATAGACGGTTTCAAAGCAACAACATAAACAAACATTATGCTTTTGTGGCCCAAAGAGTCCCTGCACATTATTTCTGATAACAAGCAAAAGAAATAATAAGTAAATGACATTAGCTAGCAAGTTAAAAGTATGTCTAGTAGTCAGTATTATTTTGGGTTACCAGTAGAAAAACTGTTACTTGACTAAACTTAAATGCGACAAAGTTACATAACCCATTTAACAAATTGTTTATTTAATACAATTATTATACAATAAAATATGAATATAAATTAAATAAAGTATAAATAGTTCTATTATTAGGCACAAGCCAGACTGATCAACAAACACAAAGTTAACTTTGGGTCAGGTGTGTGTGTGTCCGAAGAAATTGTGTGTAATTGAGACTGTATCTTTTGTCCCTAAAGAAAGTGAGCTCACATTTACAGTTACAGGACTTTTGCTTATTTAAATATTATCACAGACCTCATCTTATTTGAAGGTCTCGTATATAAACCTGGAACGTGTAATAAACAACATGGTATTTTGAATGATTTATAGTACTGTTAGATGAAGAGTATATAAATCCTGGACTGTCGCTAAGTGTGCAGTTCTTTGTTTTTCAGTGCCTTAAATCCCAGGCTCTTATGACCAGGCCGTTTAGGGCTATATTACAGCTGCCATAATGTAAACACATCCTTGCAGAATGGAAAAGCAGTAGGCTGTTCTTCACATAACCTTTCCGTAAGGGGGATCGCAAAAGTCTTATTGCCTTACGTTCATTTGTGTTTTGGCATTAATATGGTCCATCACATTACCTGTGCAACCAGCTGTACACTAAAAAGGTGGCAAATAGATGATATAACATTTTTAGCTTCAGGTGCAAGGCCTTAATTAATAACATTACAGGTTTGACAGCCAGGGTTACTTAAACATGACATTTAGTTTTACAGATGACTGAAGCACTTCCCTACATGGTGTGGCTTTGCCTCCAAAGTCCTTTTAGTTTATGACTGGGTTTATGACAGCCTCAGATTTACCAGCCTCTTAGTTAATGTGACGTTTGTAAGTAAAGAGGACAGGAGGAAGAACTTGCCTGGATATGTGGTGGAGTTTCTTTAAAATCTTTATGACCCAAAAAACGTTCTTTCTTAAACAAGCAAAATATTTTGCCCAAACTTTCATCTTACATTAAATGTGTTTCTTTTTCTTTGCTGTGTGCTGCAATAAATAAGAATAATTATTAATTTATATTTCTAAAAGTTTGACATTGCAGCTATGGTTGGGAATTAAAAATTGGGTTGGAATTGTTTGGGAAACGGAATCAAAAAGGCTAGAAATCCGATTGCAATCAACTTAATTTCCTCTTATCAATTCCTGTGTGAGTAGATAGTGTTGGAAACAAGGCTCTGGTGATGACAATGATGTAAGATGTGATATCAAGAGCACTTTGATTTGCACTGTAATCGTAACTGTTCACCAACACCCCGTCCAGGAATTCAGGAGAAAGCAAAGGACCAAGATCATTAACTTTGAAGCCATAAGGGTTCTCCGTGTGTTCAGAAACTAACCCAGTGTCATATGTCAATAATGTACTAATATTCTTGCTAGCAACACAGTGGTGTTGTGCAGTGTAATGCATTGATGTGGATGAACTGATTGTTGGAAATCATTGTAAGCGAATCACAGTAAAAGTTACATTAGTATTCTTTTTGCAGCCATGAAAAAAATTAAGAGACCATTTTCAGTTTTTCAGAATTTACTATTTATACATATGTGTTTAGGTAAAATGATTATTTTTGTTTAATTCTGTGAACTACTAACAATATTTCGACCAAATTTCAAATGAAAAGATTTTTCTAACTGCATTTATTTGCAGAAAATGAAAACTGGTGAATGGCCACAATACATCTAGAAATGCTGATGAAATGACAATTTGCAGTGGTCTCTTTTTTTTCTGCTGCTGCTGGTGTGTGTGTGTCTGTGTCTGTGTCTGTGTCTGTGTGTGTGTGTGTGTGTGTGTGTGTGTGTGTGTGTGTGTGTGTGTGTGTGTGTGTGTGTGGTTATTGTAATCTTTGGAAATGTAATATTAGCTTTTATTTCAATAATATTGAAAGTATCACATTTATATATTTATATTTGAGATGCATGTACTGGTCAATTCAGGGCATCTTATGATACACTAATGATCCATTCATTTTTTCTGCTCTATAATTGGGTTTCTTTATGCTAAGTTGGATCTGAAAATGAAGGACACTAGGCAGAACGGCACAGCACATCCTCAGACCCCCTTGTAGGAGCGGAACAGTGTGTCTTAGCATGCTGTGACATTAGTCAGCTGTCCATTACCGTCATCCGGCTCCAAACACAGCAGAGTGTCAGGATGTTAACATTTTATATCAGAAGACATTACAGATCTGGTTCTTATTCAATATCCAGTATTTAAAAAAAATCTGGAGCCAAATAGTTTTCATGTCATTCTGGACATTGCTGTACAGCGTCACAGCAAAACCTTTAAACATGAAAATATGCTTTTTTTGGGGGGTACATTTAACTATATGGTCATGAGGTGGACTGATTATTTTTATTGAAAGCTTAAATAAATTGTTGGTGAAAATGTTAAGAAACTGTAATCTGCAAGTGCAATCAAAAATCATAAATTCACACACGTTTTAACCGTTATAAACCACACTTTCTCTCTAGTGGACATGTGGCTTGGATTGCTAAACTCTTTTGTACAGTATGAGGTTCCCACCTACTCTTGCCGTTTCTCCACTTCCTGCTCTGCCAGGAAAGAGTGCTAAAGCTTGATCACTTCCTGTCCCATCCGGCAGTGTGCAGCAGTCCTGTGTGGGTGTGTTCTTAGCTGTTACATAAGTGTGAGAGCACCAAAGAGAACACAAGCCATGCAACTGTATGTGCCACCAATCTGTGCCTAAATCTCACTTTTAAACCTATGATAATTTGGAGTTTGCAGGGGAAAAGCAGGTGTAAGTCACAGATGGAGTGCTTGTCAGGCCTGAGAATTTTACTTTAGAAAACATCAGCCTATATCACACTCACTTATTTTTTATGTCCTGTGTGTGCCATATCCCCATCAATAATGCAAAAGTGTGCATTTTCTAACACTAGACTATAAATAGATTTATGCATTTTGGTTCTTCATTTACATGAAAACAGCGTTTTAGGTGCCTAATAATACAAACTTTTAAAAACGGGTATTCAAAAAGTGCTTTTGGGGTAATCCTGGCTATGCGTATGTGTGCGAGCGCATAGTGTCTTTACAAAGTGACATCCCCGACTACTGGCCTGGCAGACATAATACAGCATGTTTAGTCATTTTCCTGGATCCAAATTCTGGATGTGAATGCGGATTGTTTTGACTGAAAGTTTTTTTTAACTTTTATTACATAGTTGTCATTTAAACACCCTTAGTTGTAGTATTGTTACAGTCACTTTTAAACCTAAAGTAATATGACTGCAGTAAAATTCTTGTCATTACTTTTATTTTACAGGTTATGTACAGCAAAATCTAAATCTTTCCAAGCATAACCGGGTTTGGAAGTCACTAACCCTCTCTTCTTGAAGAGGAGTGCTGCTTAAAATCTTTGGACAGGACAGAGCATTTGTTAAATGTATTCTTTCATTATAACAAATAACATCACACTACACAGGTGTTCTGAAAACTGGTTGTTGAGATACAATGCTTCAATGAAATTGACACACCTCAGAACTGACAAATTTAGATACATCCTTTCTGAAATCCATTGACCTGGTTTCAGCCTCATTTACCTTAGACGCAGACTGCTTTGGCAGATAAAACACCTCATGGTATGATTTTAAGATAAGAAGTCTATTGAATTGTGAACCAAAAACACAATAATGTAGCCTAACCACAGCCAAAATGATATTTCTATATTTAATGTTGACTAAAAGTCAAATCTTGA
Organism: Oreonectes daqikongensis; assembly: GCA_026939265.1. Taxonomy (NCBI): domain Eukaryota; kingdom Metazoa; phylum Chordata; class Actinopteri; order Cypriniformes; family Nemacheilidae; genus Oreonectes; species Oreonectes daqikongensis. Next base: position 3,347,573 of record JAOTQM010000351.1, on the reverse strand, counting down.
CCCAAACTAATTTTTTTGCTAAGAGTGAGTTACACAGGGTCTGTGAGGAGTGTGTGTATCTGATAAGAGCTTTGAATGTGTTTTATACATAAGAGTTGATAAGGGTTGGAGACTGAGTCCTTTGGTTTATGTCTTTGATATGGTCGTCGCAGACCATAGATGTACATAAAATCCTACGATTCATCTGTGTAGAAGAGCAGTACTGAAGTACAGCTCACAATTTATTATGACTTAAGTATTTTGAATAATAAATGTATGAATTACATCAAATTTGTACATTAGCAATGTAAGCTGAAAATGAATACACAATCGAAGGGCAAATACTGTGTGTCACTGATAGTGAAGAGGCGGCACAGTAACCTTAAATGCCCTACATTGAAACAAAATCACACATCCATATGAACAGAAATGTCTTTGATCTTTTGTTTTAGGCACTTTCTGTGAAGGTTTGCTTAATCCGTTCTGTATGTATAAACGACTGTCCTCTAATCGTTTTCCGTTTCTTTTCTCTCCCCTGAACTCCTGTCCCTTCGGCATAGGGCTATGTCTTCAGCAGCCACCACACCCCCGTCGGTGGACAAGGTGGACGGCTTCTCCAGGAAGTCTGTCAGGAAAGCCAGGCAGAAGCGAGCACAGAGCTCGTCTCAGTTCAGATCTCAGGACAAGCCAATAGAGCTGGTGCAGCTGCCACTGCTCAAAGGTATGCTAGATCCCTTCAGACACACACACAGCAGGACAGCATGTTACAGTAGGAAAGTCAAGAAGATTGATGTAAACCATTTGTCAAGTTTTAGGGCTACTGGACTGTTTTGCATTAACTCTCTCTCTTTTTTTCTTTCTCTCTGTAGATGTTTCGGCTCAGGAGCAACCAGAGTTGTTCCTCAAGAAAGTGCAGCAGTGCTGTACTCTGTTTGACTTCATGGACACACTGTCTGATCTGAAAATGAAAGAGTATAAACGCTCAACTCTTAATGAGCTGGTGGACTATGTTACTGTTAGCCGGGGTTACCTGACTGAACAGACTTACCCTGAGGTTGTCAAAATGGTAAGAAACTACTGCGTGATTTGCCTACAATAAGCACAGGGAATAGCTGTGTGTCCTATGTTTAAGAATTTCACGTTTTTCTTGTTTTTGTTCCTCACAGGTGTCCTACAATATTTTTCGGACACTTCCACCTAGTGACAGTAATGAGTTTGACCCAGAGGAAGATGAGCCCACGCTGGAGGCCTCATGGCCACATTTACAGGTACAGAGCTATGGCCACTATGAGCTTTTACACACACAATATTTGCTAGGTTTCATCTTTTAAGGACATTTTCTTATGTGCGTCTGTCTTTTTTTAACTTAAGCTTGTCTATGAGTTCTTCATTCGCTTCTTGGAGAGTCAGGAATTTCAGCCCAGCATTGCCAAAAAATACATTGACCAGAAATTTGTATTACAGGTGAGTACAAGTAATTTATTCCATTCGAATCAGAATAACCCGAAAATACCCACAAACTATCATTCCGTGATATGTGTATTTGCAGCTCTTGGAGCTGTTCGATAGCGAGGACCCTCGGGAGAGGGACTGCCTGAAGACAGTCCTGCACAGAATCTACGGCAAGTTCCTCGGCCTCAGAGCCTTCATCCGCAAACAGATCAACAACATTTTTCTTTGGTAAGATGGCCTCAGGTTTTTAGTTTGTATAGACAAAAAGAAATCTTAAAGCTGATATAACTTTGTTATATGTTCTCTCCCGCTCCGACAGTTTTGTTTACGAGACAGAGCACTTCAACGGAGTAGCTGAACTGCTGGAGATTTTGGGAAGGTAGGTCATATTTTAGTATCTTGTTGGCATTTATTCGTAGTTGTTGAGGTACAAATTACAAAAGAAACGCAATAAACACAGCTTTCGGAGGCGGATGCATGTCTTACACGACATACATCTGCCTCCGAAAGCTGTTTATATTGCGTTTCTTTTGTAATTTGTTATTATAGTTATTATTAACTATCATGGCTTTTTGCTTCCTAAAGCTACACTTTTAATCTTTTTATCCATGTAAACATAACACGATTGCATAATCAAGTAACATCCAGATCTCTGTGTCCTGTTCCATTTGGATGCACTCCACTAGCCTTAAAATGCGAAGATGTGACTTGTGTAAATGGAGTCTTAATAGATGAAAGGCTGAGTGAATGCAGAATATAGGTTCAGTTGGAAAAAAAGTTCAGCGTACTGGTTAATATCACAATAAAAACATAGGTGTGCAATATCAAAATATTGCAGTAAACATATTGAAATGGTTTGCAATAACTGTACATATTTTTTGAAGTATTAAAATCATTCAGTCTGTTACGATATTCACTGTCAGATTACGCGATTTTGACCGTGAAATTCATGTCATGTCGTGGAAGAAAAGCACATGAAATAGGTTCAAGTCAGGTCACTGGTTAAACTTCACGCTTGTCTGATTTTACAGCATCATCAATGGTTTCGCTCTCCCGCTCAAAGCTGAACACAAACAGTTCCTGGTGAAAGTGCTGCTGCCTCTCCACACAGTGAGGAGCTTGTCTCTTTTCCATGCCCAGGTACACACACGGCTACATCTATATCTGTGCCTGCTCGACAGAATTTCAAGGAGAAACATTCCTTGTTTTTCATGCTTTTTTATTGCAAATGTTTTGCAAATAGGTTTGATACAATTGTAATGCTTGTTTATTAAGCAGAAGTCATCTTCTCTTTCAGCTGGCTTATTGTATTGTACAGTTCTTAGAAAAAGATCCTACGTTAACAGAGCCTGTAAGTATTTTGTGTTGCAGTTGTCACTGTTACCTTCCCCATTCTTCTGTTATCTTGCATCAGCTTGTTCCTAAAATGTTCTTGCTGGCTGTTTGTTGTTCTTAGGTCATCAGAGGATTGTTGAAATTCTGGCCAAAAACCTGCAGTCAAAAAGAGGTGATTTTACTGCACGTTTGCATTCATTCCATATCTAAGATGTTTTAAGTTGCATACATGCCTGAAGTTGTCCATTTGATCGGAGGGAGTTTCATTGTATTCTTTTTAAGTAAAGCATTTCATTTATGCAATGTTTAATAAATGTTATAATTGCGTTTGTGACTTCAACCTATCTGGTTCTTTGGTTTAAGGTGATGTTTCTTGGAGAGCTGGAGGAGATTCTAGATGTGATCGAGCCCACTCAGTTTGTTAAGATCCAGGAGCCACTCTTTAAACAGATCTCTAGATGCGTGTCCAGCCCCCATTTTCAGGTCAGAAAAATCAACAAAACTCCGAAAAATGTTTCATGCATTGAATGTTAAGCTGTCATGACAGATTGTCTAGGAAAACAGAATGTGGATGCTTTAAAAGTTCATGTTTTGCATTCCATTTCTCTGGTAAACAACGCTGATATTAAAATGTATGGAACATTTTGAAATTGAAGTTGTGAATTGTTGCAGGTGGCGGAGCGAGCCCTGTACTACTGGAACAATGAGTACATCATGAGTCTGATTGAGGAGAACTCCAGCGTCATCCTGCCCATCATGTTCGCCAGCCTGTACAGGATCTCCAAAGAGCACTGGAACCCGTGAGTTTGTTATTTATGCCTACCAGCCAAGTTCTGATTTATAACAAAGTGTTTGGGCACTTAAGACCAAAGACTTTAGGTGTTATGTTCATCACAAGTCTGCTTTCTCCGCCATCAGGGCAATATCAGCTTTGATCTACAACGTGCTAAAATCATTCATGGAGATGAACAGCGCATTGTTTGATGAACTTGCAGCCAGTTACAAATCAGAAAGGCAAAGGTAAGAGAAACACACAAATCTTGTTTGAAAAATCTTGTTGTCTACAAAGAGCTGAATGAACTTTCTTTCTCAGGGAAAGAAAGAAGGAGAAGGAACGAGAGGATCTGTGGAGGAAGCTGGAGGATCTGGAGCTCAGACGAGGCATCCAGAACAGCGACGGCATCATTCCCACCTAACCCGGACCTTGCTCCACCCCCCTATGTGGCCAAACCAATCCGTTCCTACTCTGCCACAGGGACCCCGCCCCCTCTTTGCTTCTCACGCTACGTACTTCACTGCATACTCCCTCGTTCATTTGCTCCCTTTCAACAGCACTGTAAATAATCCTCTCCCTCTTTCCTGTATCATGCTACTACACTGAAAGGATGAAAAAAATCGATTATGTACCTACGGGGAAGAAAGACTTCATGCACTCCTTGTTGTATAAAGATATGGTAAAATGATAATCAACTTTGGTCAAAGGATATATTTTAAAAACCTCGGTTCAGAAATCGTTCTGTGTCGATATCGAGTGACGCCTGTGTTTTGCAAAGAAGTGCCCTGTTTCTCCTCATCAAGATGCTCGGGGGGCTTCGCTTCTGAAATAAAAGATGTCTTAGGACAACCTCACCTCCATGTATTTTTTTCCCCCTGAAAAGAGAGACTTGACCACGCAGACAGAATCAGGAGATGTGAACTTGCTCAAGCAAACAAATGTCCTACTTTCATTTTGTTTTTGACAGAATGATGCCCAGATCCCTACTGTACGTTACGGACAGGTGCACTGACCGGGAATCTTAATGTACATGATGGGCCACAGGTTATCTGCGCTCTATTCAGAGGACAAACCTCTCTGAGGACCTTTATTTTTTTAACTTGTGAACCAGGTTGATCTGGTCATAGATTCATGCTGTCGAAATTCCAACGTGGATATTCAGTAGTTCACCAAGAGTGGCAACGCGACTGTCAGTATGTCTTCAGAAAAGCTCAGTTTCTCAGACGCTAGTAAGAACCGGTGGGATTTCGGTGGCGTGTGGTGTTCAAAACTCATCCGGTGTTTTTACACCAGTTAAGCGACATATATTTTTCATAAAAAACATTTCTGAACTGCTTATTACGGGCCACCCGGATTTCTGCTGATCAGCTGTTAGTTATGATTTCAGGATAGTCGGATGTCGTCCACAAGCTGATCCAGTAGTTTGGTATCTCTCTTCTGATACACCAGCTGCCAGGGCAGGCTAGAGCTTAAAAAGCACTTCAGGTTAGCTATTTAGTTGTTCTCGTGGGACTTCTCCCCCTTTCCTCTCTTTTATTTGAAGTCCAGATAATCGTGGTTGTGGATTTTACAATGTGAGGAGGATGTATTTTATTATATTTTATTTCCGGCTAAATCATGTGTCTCTTTTTCTCTTCCTTGTTTTAATTCTCCCAAGCTCATTGTGTGTTTATGATGGCCCAAGTTTGATATGTAAAAATCAAAAGAAAGGGTTTGATGAATAGAATAAATCTAATTATTTTAAAAAAAGAAGAGATATTAAATAAACCTGTTTTTGTGATAAATTGTTTCTTTTTATTTTACCAAGCCTGAATTATTCTTTAAAATAAAGCTGCTACAAAGGTTTTTCACAGCGGTGCTAGAAGAGAATCATATTTGGTTTCCAAAGAAACATTCAGTAAAATGTTTTCTTCCTTTTTAAGAACCTTTAAACGCTACAATAAACGGAAAATAAAAGTTCTGTGGATGTTAAAGGTCCTTTATGGAACGAATCGGCCAAAAATGATTCTTCTGTGACACGAAAGCATTGATGTACCAGTAGATGGCAGAAGGCTCATTCCAGTCAGATGGAGGCAGCTGCTCAGATCAATATGATGTACTGTACTGTATAGATGACAGTTCATCTGAAAAGAGATCAATCTTTGAGGTTCCACTTAAGGATTGTTATTTCGTTAGATCTCATCACTACAAATAACATCATGAGCGAATGAGATCTTGCAGTGAGCGATAATATAGATGCAATTATTAGGCATATTAGGAATTATTAGAAGATTTGATATTTCTGTACTGTGTCCTGTAGCCTAAATGTTTTACAAATGGTGTTGGATGTAAAGTTGTACGTTAAGCAACTGGGGTGAATTTATGGAATGACCAAGAGAAATTATTGCTTAACTTTAAAACCGGTTCCAGAATTAAACGCTTTCAGGTATGTCCTTTTCACATAAGTGTCTGACTTTAAATGATCTATGATAATGTTTTGATCTTGCATTGATACACAATGGCCAGGCATTAGGTTTTGTTACACTCAAATCTTTTATGTGCCTCATCTACACTCTTAAAAATAGGGGTTTGAAAGATTTTTCACAGCGATGCCATAGAAGAAACATTTTTGGTTCTACAAACAACCATTCAGCCAAAGGTTCTTTAAAGAACCATCTCTTTCTCACCTTTTTTATCATCTAAAGAAACATTTTTTTCACAAAGAACGTTTTGTAAGAAAGAAAAGATTGTAGACCGATTGTAGACACAACCCTCAGATGAACCCTCCATTTTTGCAATAAGCACTGACCAGGTTTACTTTGCACTTCCAATTCATAAGACCTAAAAAGTTTCTAATAGATAAAACACACTTCGGTGCATTGGGTAGATTTTTACACCTGGGCAATTGCAGCATTTTGAATGTGACATTTTCAGTCAAAACTTCCATTAATGAATACAAGAAACTGCATTTAAATTTGATCACAAGCTTTACTCACGCTCTGTTTATATATATATATATATATTTATATTTACAAATCACACTTAGTTTTGGCAAAGAAAGCGGTCACAATTTTGTAGCATATAAACCAATACATGAAATTGAAAGAAAAACATACTCAAAAATATTAAATACAGTTCAAGTTATAGTTCTGGTGACCAGTATCCAAACACTGATCTTCTATTTGGGATGACAGTATATAAACAATTGCATAGTACAATGCAAAGCACTGTGTCATAAGTGCACTTTAAAAGCCGAGTGAGGAAACAAACTCTATGCTACATCAAAGGCAAGTGAACGAAGGCTCATCCTTCCTCTCTGTAGAGCAGGTTTAACTCCTCACCCCGAGGAAGGTCACTAGCACATTGTGGGCTCCGAAATGAAGTCCCTGAGGTCTAACTAAGGAACCAACTAACCTGAAGAGCAGTCATGACAAATCTGTACCAGTTCTGGTGTCCATTGTTGAGGCCACCTCATTGGATATTGATAAAAGTGATAATGTGGAGATCTGTGAAAGTTCTTTGGCTGATGGTTATCATTTTAAAGGACCTCAGATGTTCACTTGTGGCTGCTCAAAGCACAACCTGAGAAAGTACAATCAGTTATTTCTTAACATGGTTCAGTCACAAAGTCCAAAACAAAACAGTAAGGGCTGCCAATAATACCGCCCATACTGTATAACAAACTGTATACCAAAATACAGTAGGGAACCAGTGAACATTTTGAAAACAAGACCACACATTAAAGGCAAATACATGAAAAGACAATTGCAAAAACGACTTCAAAGAGTGGATGATCATTGCTGGAGCCTACAAGCCTGAAGAACAAAGCCATTTGTGTCTAATCTGCTCTTTAAAGGGGAAAACACGGGGGTGGCTTTGGCCAGTGGCAAAACGGAACAGTTACACAAAGTATGGGCTTTGTAAACCCATGACTGCTTCAGCTGAAACCGTGAACAATATGGTTGTTTTTTTGGTTAGCGGGACTGGCTTATTCTTTAAAGTTGAAAAGAGGACATTTTTTTTTAAATATGTGTAGGCAGATGCATTTCAGAAGACATTAGCAGAAACTGCAGGCCCTCAAAATTGAAATGCTCATGATAAATATTATAATTACAGCACCATTGAATAGTACGATTATTTTAACACCTACGTTCAACAGAGAAACAGGTCTAATGGCTTGCAAATAAGTGACTAAGCACACTTAAAACCAAAAATAGTTTTGTTAGCTTTGACATTTGTATGCTAATGTATTGCTAATACTTTTAGCATTAGCATTTTTATCTTATCTTTTATATTGATGACAGACATACGTAATCCCGAGAATTGTTTTCAATCAAATGCTCAATAAAAGTGAGGACATCTCACCAACTAGCAAGTAACAAATCACTGCTTTCCTTCTGAAACCTCATATCTCCATATTTTGTGATTTTTTTCATTATTATTAGCCTATATGTTTGTCACTGGGATTTTGCAAATATCTAAACAATAAAAAGTATTAAAAACAGCTTGCCAACACAATATTTTATATAATAAAAAAACTACAGTGTTTTATCCATTTCCTGAAAAACAAATTCGGACATCCGATGTTTCGGAAGAACAGCTTTGAAACCATAGTTCATATCAGTTTTTCCGCTCAGCCCTTTAACCTGTCCCTTGTTCGAGTAAAAAATACTTGGACAAAACACAGGACAGAAAACAGCGCTCGTCAAGTTTTCGTTATTAAAAATGCCAAGGAAATATAAATAGTTCATATGGCAAAGTACACATACTTTTACACTCTTAGTGCAGTATGTTGTTTTTGGCTGTGTAGTTATGTAGTGGTCTATCTGAAGTGTTACGTGCTGATGCTAATTTTAACTCAGAAGACCAATGAATTGTGTTAAAGTTACACTTCTCTCTCTCTCTTTCTGTCTGCTCTCTGTAACATCTCTCTCTCTCTCTCTTTTTATTGATGAGCTGGCAAGCCTCCAGAGAATTTCCCTTATTAACTTGCTCAAACTGCTGAAGCATCGACTGCAGAAAGAGCACAGTATTGATCTGAGGTGACTGAGAGAACCCGCTTTTACGGAGGAATGGATTTTCATTTTTTTCATAAGCCTTGAGAAACCGTATAATGTACTCTGTTAAAAAAAAAACAATGGCCCGGAGAAGTATCTGGGAATATTTTCACTTTAGAAAACGTGGCTGTGCGTCAATTACTAGTACAATTCTTTGGTTTGTGAACAGGAAGTTGGAGAAGAGTGTGCGTACTGGACGCGGATTAAGGCACTTCAACAATTGTCAGAGTAGCTCTCTATTAGATGCACATACTGAGGGCTAGGGCTGCTCATTGTCCTGAAGGATGAGCTGATGGAGAAAGGAAGGATGTGCACCAGACTGAAGGTGGTTCTGAGGCTGGGATCTGTGGTGTAGACAAAGCTTGGAAGGGGGCGTGGGTGTTCACAGTTGGAGATGTCTATCCTCACACGATAGCGCAGCAGCTCCTGCAGGCTGCGCAGCATCTTTTCTGTTTCTTGGGGCTGAAGATAGTCAAGATGGCCTCATCAAACACTGTCTTTAGTCCCTTCTGAGTCAGCGCTGAACACTCAAGATAGCACTGGGCTCCGATCTGTGGGTTATAATAAACAATGTATACAATGTTAACACAAATTATCTCATTATTCCAATAGGGCTTAACATCCGACCAATAGAATCCATCACATACCAATCGACACATTATAGTTTCCATTAAAACCAATACAATTCCCTTCAAAACCATTCAAATCAATACAACTTCTTTAATGGTTTCTTTTGTTGTTGTTATATTTTAGCAGGTATTTATATGTTAATACTTATTTCAGATTTACTGTTTATCTGTTGTTTATTTTATAATAACTTGACATTTAGATTATTTTTAATCCAACCCAAAGTACAGTAATTACACATACATTTGTTTGGTAATGTATAAATGCAGAAATCGTGACTTAGCAGTACGTTCAAACCTTTTCTAAACTCTTTCTAAATTGAGGATCTACATTAAACAGGATTAACAAACTAATCCACATTTACAATAATCTGGATTCACTGACATTCATAACACATTTTTGTGTGTCTGCACCTGTTGTGAATCTTTTGTGAAAGCCTATTCATTGCCTAAAACAAGCACTCTCCAAAAATACATTTGATTTATTTAGAATTTAAGATGTTATAGCCATATCTGTAATTATGTTAAAACTGTTGATACAATAATACTTCAATAGGTCAAATATTTGTATAATAACTTAATCATTTGTATTTATCATATAGGGCAGGACGACCAATAAACTGTTTATTGGCTACAATGCTGTGTAAATACGTATATATTTGTGCAGCTGTTTCGGTTCATTCAAAGCATCGGCTGGTAAGAGTCATTTGTTCATGCTCGGTCCAGGAACCTTATGCCACCCACAGTAGATCCACACCTGATTTCAAACTTTATAAGAATCAATCATTAGTTGTTGGCCATTTCAAAACTGTTGGCCAGATCAACCAGGATATATCCGTATGATCAGAAATCTTACAAACAACTAACTAAACTGTCAAATGTATCAACAATACATTACCTCTCTGGATAGCTTGAGGCCCTGTTCATAACTCAGAGGCTTCTCCTTCATCTGAAGCAGGCGGGCCAGTGTCTTTGGGTCATCACGCAGGTCAATCTGAAAAAAAAGAATACATTTATAAAAAGTAGGGATGCACGATATATTATCGGCCATATCGGTATCGTCCGATAAATGATACTTATTTAATGTTATCGGACAGATAATAAAATTGAGACCTGTTAGACTTGTGACTATTGAAAACACTTTTCTGGGTTGCACTGGAAGAACATCTATTCATTGTTTATTAAAATGTTTAAGTTAAAGAATCTTTAACTAGTTTAAAGTAGGCTTGGTACAAGATTTTGAGAAAAACTAAAACTAAATGTTACCTTTTCTGTAGTCAATGTATTAAGATAAAAAGAAGCTGTTGTGCACTTTTTGCCTTTTGTTTCAGGCTCAGAAAATATATATTGATATCATATTATATTAATATTGAGATACTGTATATGGACCATTATAACAGTTATCGGCTTTCATTGTTAAAGAATGATCAATATCGGCCAAAAATGTCATTTTAGTCCATCCCTAATAAATAGATATTCTAATTTCTAATGACTGATCTTATTATTAGTAATGATCTTATCATTACTGTATAAACTAGAACTTTCTTATTTAGGAACTGTATCCTTTGCACCTGTGTTCCGATGAGGATGTAGGGCACATGAGGCATGCAGGATTTCAGCTCGGGTACCCACTCCTCCTGCACGTTGTGATAGGAAGCCGGATTCACGACAGAGAAGCAGATGAGAAAGACGTCAGTGTTGGGGTAGGAGAGGGGCCGCAGCTGGTTGTAATCCTCCTGTAACAAAAGAAAGAATTGCTTAGCGCCAACCAATACTATTCATTCCATTAAGTTATGATATTTTACAATTAAAATATGATGCAAAAACTAATCTGCATTAAATCATAATGTACAGTCAGTTTGTCATTATAATAAGATAATACAAGAAGATCAGGACCCAACACAAAGTGGTTGCTTATTACACCACTTCTTTCTAAATAAAGGGTTTTAAATTTTTATTTTGTGAAAAAAAGGTTTCATGGAACACTACAAGACATGAAACCAGCAGATTGGAAATGGGTTGCCAGGGACGACAGTCACATTTGAGTAGTCCTTATACATAAATATATGAGGTCAGAATGCCACTTTTGACGAATCAAGACCACCAAGACTCTATTCGTACAATAAAAACAAAGACATATATTTTACATTAGGCCTTTAATGTCTCTGTGTTGAATGACAGCTCTGCACCAATGCCAGTGTCCTGTAAAAGTCAGTTCTTCAGGAGTGCCATTGATCTCACAGTCAGTGATCAATAGAAGAGCAGGTCCAGACCTCACAAAGATGCTCCTCAGCATTAGTGAACTGCTTACTGTGGCAGATGTGCTAAATTACATAAGTTTCATTTACACGACACTGCGCAGCGCATCAGTCAGTCTGTGAGATTTAAAAGCAACACATACTGCTTGAACTGTGCTTTCCACTTGCTGTCTTAAGAAGCATTTATGTAATTATATCAAAGTGAACAGTAATGCATACGGTATGTTTGGCTTGGTTTATTGCTACTGTAGGCAGAAGCTGTTGTTGAAAAAAGTGTGTTTGTTAAACCACCGTTGTTGGTTTTGCATAAGCAGAACTCAAGAAGTGATCCTTAAGTGAAACCAAGTATTTCTATAATGCACATATCTATAACTTAAACATACTTAGTAAAACTCCTTATGTACATTGCATGTTTTGGCATACAGATATTCATTTATTTTGTCTTTATTCAAATGTATGCACTGCTAAAAACTTTAATGTATGCTATGACCTTGGGCAATATTACAGATAAGATATTTTGAAGAATACTGGTAACCGAACAGCAGCGGCACCCATTCACTTCTATTGTATGGACACAAAACCAATGCAAGTCAATGGGTGCCAGTTACCAACATTACCAACAAAATATCTTCTTTTGTGTTTTGCGGAAGAAAGAAAGTGACAAGAGGGTGAGTAAGTGATGAAATTTCACTTTAAAAGAACAAAAGTGCTATAGAGGCAAAAGCAGCCCAGTATTTGAAAATGACTGAAATGATATAATTGCAAAAAAAAAAATTGCATTTGTATGTACTGTATTTAAAAAAATTCACACATATTAAAATTTACCACCTATGCACAAACATCAAAAAAGACCTCATATGTATATTTATGATAATTTACGGCATCATTTTTAGAGGTACGTTGTTGTCTCATAAATCTGCAATTTGTGTCAAGTTATTGTCATATGACATAATCTTAACAGTCTAAAAACATACAGCCGCAGAAAAATTTATGAGACCATTTCAAAGACCTTTTTCCAGAATTTAGTATTTATAGTTATGTGTTTCGAGAAAATTATTTTTTTTGTTTTATTCTGTGAACTACTATTTCTACCAAATTTCAAACTAAAATATTGTTTCTATTTGCATTTACTGGCAGAAAATAACAGAAAAGATGCTTTGTATTTTTTTCACACCTCAAATACTGCAAAGAAAACAAATTCATATTCACTTTTAAGCAATACAACACTAATATTTGTACATGTATTTAGATTTTTAAAAAAAATATATATCTTTACGATAATCTCGATGACTTTATGTCTCTCCTGAGGTTTGATCTTGTTGAAATTCAACAGACACTGGACTGGAATAACCACAATACATCTAGAAATGCTGATAAAATGAAAATTTGATCTCTTACTTAAAAAAAAAAAAAAAAAAAACATTCCTAAGGTAACAAAAAATAGGCTCATAAGCAGAGAAATAGTTTAAATGTATATGTATAAGAGGAAGTTTGTCAAACAAACAAGTTCCAAGTTCCGATTTTAATATGTTGCAATAAACATTCCAATAAATGTCTTAAAAATGTCCCTAATAATTAAGATCCCTCAATACGGATAGCAGTGGGACAGATAATATCTGAAGACACATAAGAAGAGTAAATGTGGGTGTATCTTTACTGGTCTTTGATTTTCAGATTCGTCTCTTCAGGCCATATCTGACTAGTCTTGTGAGTTTCTCTTTGAAGATCTACTGCCATGAGCCAAAGACCAAAATCATTACTGTGTGCTTGAAGCGACACAACAAACCAAGCATTTATGTGATTTTGCAGCCTGCAGTTTAATTTACAACATTATTCCAAACAGGTTATAAATGTGGCTTTTAAACTCGAGTTCACTGCTTTGCGATTGGAAACAAGTTTACACTCATCTTGAGACTACTGTTACAAATGATGCTTAAGTTTAGTTTTAGTAAAGACATCTAATAGTTTATTCTAAGTACTTTCTCTACTAGTCATTTTTTTAGTTTAATATTTAAAAGTGACATTTCATGAAAATCCGACTTTTTTGTGTTTAAGTGCTATAATCGGGTCCCCGGTGCATCTACCAACCCAGAAAACGTGAAAAAGTACAACCAGTAACTTTGCTTTGTTAGGCCTTTCTCTGAAAGCATGTGAGAAAATGAGCGCTTCAGATTACGTTCCCCTTGTGACGTGGCAGGGGGATCTTATTGTAATATCACCGCCCCTTACTCTGCATGTTTCCACCCATGGCGCCGCCGCCATTATTGTTTTCGTAAGCAACATACGTGTGTTATTTCCAACACCATGGCAAATGTAAGCAAAGTAGATCTGTATGGTTTGCATATACGGGACCGGTTTGTCATGTTTAACGTTACTTTCGCATATAGAAGTCCGTTGCTATTACTTTGAGGTTTACAATACACTTATATTATGTTATTGATGCTATACAATGCAAACATACAAGAAACATTGTGTTACCTGTCCGGCAGTATCGTATAATCCCAGCAAGTGCTGTCTCCCAGATACTGTTATATTTACTGAAAAAAGAAAAGACAGTTTGTTACATTAAATAAGACACGAAAAAATCTTGTGAAAAGTGTGTGCTCCGTGTTGTATCACAGCTCTCTGATGTGCTTCCAGAACTCAGGATCTGCTCTTTGGTTGTGGGTGGGACAAAAGTTGATATGGACCAGGACAGCTTTCAACGGCAAGGGGTGACGGGTTTTGGAAAAGAGGGCTCGTGTGTAACGTTGCGTTCTGCGTGTTGGGTGATGAGAACGAGAGAAAGGCTATGTTGACCCCAAAAAGAAAAATCCCAAACAAGCCAGTTTTTTTTCATCAAACAACACCCAATAAAGGAAACTCTGCTGAGGATAACAGGATAACATCTGGACTGAACATGAGTTTTATCAAACAAAAGGGTCTCCTCTGTTCTCAAGCGCTCAGGCTCTGAGTACTTAGTGGTTTGATAAAGCTGATTCACTTTGAAGGAATGTGTTTTTGCAATGAGAGAAACAAAGAAAATAGAGATTCTTGTTTCATGGGTAAGACAATATGTTCCAATATATAGTACAAATTAAGAAGTTTATTCAATTATAATATTGTAAACAAACATAAAACATGCAAATAAAAAAGCACTCTTAACTGAACTGAAATAGTCTCCATCAGATCAGTTAAGACCTCCAGTACCTTTAAAGAAAACACAAGATACTTGAAGGAATGTTTGTAACCAAACAATTCTGACAGGCACTATTGACTACTAGAATAGTAAAAAATTATTATGGTATAGTCAATGGTGCCCCAGTACTGTTTGGTTTCCCATATTCTTCAAAATAAAAAATAAAGGTAAGTAATAATTTTTATTTTTGAGTGAACTAACTTTTTTGAGTGAAATACAGTCAACTTGACACTCAATTCAAGTCAATCTTTCATCTTTTTTACATCACATCAACTCATCAAAATTACTTAATTAAATTAATTATTATAATTTTTATATTAACTCACCACTGGTCAAAATGTAACGTATTTTTAGTTAAAATATTTGTAAAGCCAAGTAAGGCAGTAAATAAATCTTTACAGTGTGGAACAAAATGGAGAAAACTCATAACTGGGTTAAGGTATAATTTTACAAAATAAATTGAAAATAATTCAATATGCACTGAAAAACAAAAAGCTTTGTCACACAATATTTGTGAGGGCATACATTGACGCAATCTCTAGCTTGTTATCCTAACCATCAGACCTAAGTGCCTGACCCTAAACCTAAAACCGAGTCTTGACCCTCAAACAGCCCTTTAAAGGGTCTCAGGAAGTGAGGACCGATCAAAATGTCCTCCCTTTACTCTCTTTGTCCTCACAAAGATAGATGTACAAGTACACACACACACAAATCTTTATTACATTCTTAATAATGTGTGACCCAGTCTGTGAAAACCAGGCTAAAGTCTCTGAATCTAATTTTGAGGAAACGAGCATCAAAGTTTAATATAAATTATTAATTTAACTGATTTCAATCTTGACATGGTCTTACTCAGTCAATATTAAAGATATCAAGACATCAGTTTTGGCCACTACTGTACATAAGCTGTCCCATAAGAAGTCAACAGGCTATCGATAGACTACAATGTATGTTAGACAACACTGTCACATAAACAGCAGATCTCTTGATGGAGGTCCACTCCACTCTGACCTCCGGAAATTGATTCCATCATGTATTCTTTTATGTGTCTTGTAGTGAAACAACAAGTGTGTGTTTATAAGACCTTTTGATGGAATTTCATTTTGAAAAGAGTCGCTTTTATTGTTCCCCGAACGAGGGATACATTCTCACAACACGGCTTGATATATTGAATACATCATTTTAACAGATCAGGTAAGCTGGAGGGGTCATACTCAACAAAAGAAACCCCAAAAGACACATCACACCCCTTTAGCAGCCTTTATGCACTGCTCTACCGTTTCACTTGACAGTGCAAAGTACGTTTTTCATAAATTATGAGTACAATTAAGAAGGCACTATGTGCCCTTAGAGACGACGGGGCACTTTTGGAATTCAACTGAAAAATTCAGTCGTATCTTAAACCGCTCAGAGCGATCACTAATCTCCAGACTAATTTTAGCAATCGTGCGCTTAATGCTGGGGACAAGAGACAAATACAAAGCAGGACAAGGCGTTAGTGCTCCTAGCTTAGACTCTTGCAGGGTCATGGTTTTCTAGAAGATACGACAAGGCATTTCAGATGTCCGGACAGTATTACGATTAGATGTTCTGAGAAGTTGTTCCCCTGTTGAGCATGAGGACGAAGCAGAAATTGTGTCGCTGGATATCAGCTGTTCCTGGCAGGTCCATTTACAAGCACTCTTCGCCTCGAGGGGCCTGGCTAAATAAGAAATCTAAACCGAGCGTTTGATCTCACAGCGTCTGACTCTCACTAAGCCTATAAGCGAGGTGAACTCTTATGAGACCGAGCCGGCGTGAGGTAAAAGATTGAGAAACAGATGACATCTGCGCGAGGGAGAGAGAACGTGCACGTGGGTGGAGATGGAGAAGGTTCGGTGAGACTGCGAGTTAGACCCTCAGCTGTTGTTTCTGGTCAGCTGCCTCTTCCCGAGAGCGTTCTCCAAACCCCAGCCCCCATTCTGTGGCCTGGAGAGAACCCAGTCTAACCTCGAGCTTGGACCAATGTTGTGAAATGTGATTTGGGGTGTCAGAGCCCCCCTACAGGCCTCTTCACAGTGTTCTTCATGCATCTTTTCTCTTTTACAGATGGCCAGTGACATTTGAGTAGACTGTAACAGCAACAGACTTTTAAATTCAGCCATTTCCCATTCCGGCACCAGTGCATTAAGACACAAGTATTGACCATTTGCTGTAGTTTCTCTATTACTGTGCTCGCACCGTAAATGCCACCCATTCTTCTGCTGACAGTTGCAGAGTATCCAATAAGCAAAATATCCATAACGTTGTCTTTTAGAAATAAATATGCGCTAACACATCTGTACAATCATTTGTGCTGAAATAAACAGACACGGCAAGGATATAAGGTTAATACAAATCAGAAAAAACACTTCTATATACCTGAATGATGCTTATAACACTTTTTGTTTTAAATCTGTATATATTTCTTTGTTCTGATGAACAAACACAGAGAAAGATATTCAGACGAATGCTTTTAACCAAACAGTTCTTGGCCACCATTGACTACCATAGTAGAAAAAATGACAATGGTAGTCAAAAGTGCCCCAGAACTGTTTGCTAAATACATTCTTCAAAATATCTTCTTTTGTGTTCGACAGAACAAAGACATTTATGAAGTCTTTTTCCTACTATTGTAGTCAATAGTGCCCCGAAACTCTTTGTTTACAAGCATTCTTCCAAAGACATATCCATCTTTGTGTTCAGCAGAACAAAGAAATGTATACAGATTTCAAAGTTGAGGTAAATGATGACAAAAAGTTCACAACTGTTCCTTTATACCTGGTAAATATACATAGACAAAAAAATAAAATGCCAAGTACATCCGCTGACTATATATTTGTGCTTGCAGTGTGGTGTTTCATTGTTTTATTTTTAGTGTTCGCCATTTCTAGAGCAAAGTGTAATTTCAAAACCTTCTGCCACTCATGTTTCTATAAAAGACACTCGTGGGTCAAAGTGCAGATGAAGCCACTGGGTTTCATCTTCATTTGATTCCTGTTGCTGCAGCACCGTTCCTGCCAGAATGTCTAAGTGCAGGAAATTCACATTCACATTTTGCATTGTATATCTAAAAAAAGACATTAATGTAATTAATTTTGTGATTTCCAAAGCCAAGAGTGTGAGCGAGGCCCTTACACAGCACTTATTGTGAGCTGCAATAAGTCTATACAATCAATGTATGTAAAATTTTAATGACATTAAAGTAATAGTTCAACCAAAAATTGAACACAAAAAAAAGATACTTTGTGATTTTGTGTCAATAAGGGCCAATGTGGTTCGTTCTTTAAAATATCTTCATTTTGTGTTGTGCAGAAGAAAAGAAAGTTATACATGTTTAAACGAAAATGACATGAAAGTAAAAATATTTTCTTTTTTTTGTTGAACTACCCCTTTTATTTAATGGTTGTAATAAACACAAATATATTTTAAATAGCTTCTTTAAACAACATCTAAATCTTTTTTGTTATGTTTCTGTAAAGATTTAAAACCCCTGTGATCGAGATTTTAACTAAACTAAAACTTAAATGATATCTATTTAACACACTCTGCCTCTAAAGAGTCACAAATGACTGAAGCATAATGAGAAAACAATAGGTGTTAAATTAGTGATCCGTGCCTGTACCGCACCAGCTGTGCTGAATGAAGTGATGCAGGGCTGGGCAGAGAATTTGTCAAACAGCATGAAATTGCATAAATACAGTAAACATTAAGAATGCTGAGCATTAAGAGTAAACGTTTGGGTTGATTTAAACCACAAGCGTGATATGAGCTGCCAACAAAAGTGGCAAAGTCAGGTTTCTAGAAGTTTCGTTTTGATTTGCATATGGAAAATGTATGCATTTCTATACCGTTGGTCATATCTCTTGGCCAACCCAACTAAAGCAAGTGTTTTATCAATGAAAAGTGAATCTCTCCTTCCTGATTACTACAGCGGCATTTAAGCCTTTCATCTGCTTTGGCCATTTAAATAAGCACGTCAAAAGTCTGTTCCCTCATGTACAAGGCAGTATCATTGGCAGATTAGCTAATTTTGTTAGTGGTCTAGTGGGAGCGTCACCAGACGTTGAGTCATCTCGTAACGCATTAGCAGGCACCGTGTCACGCAGTGGGAATGTCATCCGTTTGTTTTGGACAAGGGAATTCTGATCCCATGGGATTTATGGACGGAAATCACAGTCCCTGGGGCAGAGCACCAGCTCTGGATTGCAGACATAATGGTTCTGGTGAAAAGAGTATCAGTTCACTCTCTAAAAATGTCACACAATGTTGCCTCAATACAATATAATCCCCCATTTCCTCATTTATTACATTATTGTCAATAATCAAATTACAATCAGCAATTCAAATAAGCAGTTTGAAAATGTCAGCAAAAAAACCCTAAGAATCTATAAGACATTTCTTCACTTCAATGTTTACTATTGCACTCTTTCTATAGTTGCTGAACAATGGATGGAATAAATAACAGTTTCAAGAAACAATTCTTGCATAGATGCACAGTAAAGCTTTCCGTGACCCACAATGGGAGCTCTGTGCTCTTTAGTCTGGCCATGAAGCCATCGTGTGACAATTCACTACATTATTATGATGCTGTGTCAAGACCCCATCCATGTGAAGACAGCAGTGAAGCCTGAATGTGAATGCAGGCAACTGATCGGTCCGGTGTCCTGTTGTGGAGGACAATATTGCCTCTATTCTCTCCCACTCTACATGTCCATTACGCCCTCTATATATGAAGAACTTCTGTGGGACTTTACATATATAACCAATGGTATATAGTGCTGATCCCAGAAAATCTCTCTGTATGAATAAATGAAATGCGCATGAAAGTAAAAATGTACATAATCCAATAAAAACGGCCTGGCCTGAATTTAAGATACAGACTCTAAACTTAAATTTACATCTGCTTACCAGCCAGCACACTATAAAAGAATCAAATAAAAGTCATTTTATCTTCTTTTATCAGTAGCCACCGTTTCCTAAAAGGTGTTCTATGTGATTTCTGTGACACAACTAGTAACAAAATCGCGAATGTAATTGGTGTTTTCATACTTCCTGAAAATCTTTCTACTTCATTCAGTTTCCATGAGTTTACCACTTGAGCTTGTACTCATTATTTGGCTTGAATGAGTTCAGTCAGTGGAGTCCTGAGCCTTCACCGGCCAGCTGGAGAAAATTACAACCTAGGATACTATTAAAAACTTTTTGGCACAGCCCGATAAACACGCCTTTAGTGATTATATGGCTCATTAGAAAGAAAGGTGTCTTAGAAAATCCTTTGACACCTGTTAAAACTTCCGGCTAATAATAAAAGTCGGAGGGATGCGTAAAAAATTGGTTGCTTTCAGACAAAACTGAATTTTTTGAAGAACTGCTTTTGTTTAATAGTCTTTGCTGATTCACAAACTCCTATTCAGCATCAAGTTTAAAGACTGACCTGTGTATATATGTTATTACAGCATACAATGTACCTCTAGTACCTCCAGTTTCTCTTCTCTGTTAAAACTTTTCTACTGTAGACAGTTTCATTGGACGCATGCGCCTGGCCCGATGTTAACTTCCGGTCTGTGTTTGTTGATCGGTCTGGCTAAATTATATTTAATTTATAATAATATTTTATTGGATTATAATTGTATGAAATATAAAATGTATGGAATTATATTGTATATTGATTTCATTAAATAATTAGTGTAAAATGGGGCTTGTAACCTTGTCACATTTAAGTTTAGCCAAGTAACTGTTCTTCTGTTGGTAACTCAAACTAATACTGACTAGACTTTTAACATTGCTAGCTGATGTCATTCACTTGTTATTTCTTTTGCTTGTTATCAGAAATAATCTTCAGGGACTCTATTCTTTGTGGTTGTGCACCGTTAGCTAAATTTGGGCTACAAAAGCGTGCATGCGCAGTAATGGTTGTTTATGTTATTGCTTTGAAACTATCTATAGCACTTATGACAAAATGAATGAATTATATGTTTTAGTGAGTATTGCATTAATAAAGCAAAACTATGCATTAATCGATGTATTAAACAGTGAAAAATTCATAATAGGTTTGTTTAAATGTATTTCTTTTTCAATTAAAATATAGGCTATATTTTTAATAATAAAAATAGATTAACCTTGAAATTAATGTGAATGCTATCTTAATTCTGACTGAAGAAGAAACTGAGATTGGAACTTACTGTTAGTCATCTGGGAAAGGTTTTGAGGCAACTTCAGAAACTCACTAAATACATTAAAAGCACATTTGATGGTATTTGGGCAATAAGAAAGCTCTATATCACTTTTTGAATTTGAACAAAACTGTAACAAAACATAACAATCTGGACAAGGATCTCAGGTACTTGTCTGTAATTCTTGCACGTAAGAAGGTTCTTTGTGTATGTGGTGTTCAAACAGAGCTGTGCTCTCTCACAGAGGATGTTGACTCTGACCTCAGCTCCACTGTGTAAATACGAGTTGACCCCTCGTGAGATTCTCAAAGCATTCATAAGTTATGGCAGAGGGGAATTCCCCTGCACATAAACCAAATCTTTGTGTATGAATCACAAGTGTTTCTATTCAGACAGACACTGCGTTCAAACACATTTCTTGTGATCAACAGGTTGCGCGAGCTCTTACAGATGCGCGACTTGTTGCTTACAGATGCGCAATACTTCGTGAGCCCTCGTGTGCTTGAACCCTGTCTAAAAATCATTGCGTTGACTGCTATATCGGCCCTCAGTCCTCGCGCTGGCAGTCGGATACATCTCCTCTTTCAGACAGCTATTCTTGGGACCGTCCCCTACTCGACTGTAGTGGGGGTGGTACGCAAGGATTAGGTAGACATAAGGTACACTTCATAAAAACAGATTGTGTTGTTGTCTTACCCGCATAATGATCGAATACAGTAGGCACATATTCCTCCGGAAAAGCATCATTTGCGTAACTCATCAACAAACAGGTTTTCCCAACCGCTCCGTCGCCGACCACGACACATTTTAACATCTTTTTGGCCGGGATATCGAGAGGATCACCGCGCTCGCTTCCATCCTCAACCATTTCCACCGCATTCTGCCTACTTTTCGAGCCGAGAGTAGGCATGATAGTTGTCCAGAAGTCCTAAAACTTAATTTATCACAGGTACCTAAACCTCACGCTCGACAAAACCAGAAAGTATCGACCGTGATGGTAGCCTACGTAAAACACCCGACTTGACGTGTCTCGTGAGTCGACGAGTGCCAAGGCAACTCCGTTAAGAAGGTGACCCACGCGTTAGCTCTCGTTCCCAAAACAATCCGACGCCATCGACAGCAGTTGTATGCAAACTTGCGATAACTCCTACAACTTGCATCCCGTTGTTTTTACATTTCTCCAACAACTAAACCGCGTATCTGGCCACGGTTTAATCCCTCGATGCTCCAAACAGCTTTTTACATTCGCCCCTGAGCGGCTACGCATCGTCAGTGTCAGGAAATCATTGGTTTCCTTGCGATTCCATATTAGGCAGGAGTGGGCTGGGAACAATAGGGGCTCTGTCCGCAGCCCACTCAGTCAGGCAAACTTTAGCAGCGCAGGAGGGGAGGGAGGAGGCTTATCCCAACTCTCTACAATTCCTAAAATCTGGCGTTAAAAGGACTCCAGGTGGATTACAAAACTGTACATAAAAAGTCATATAGTCTACTAAAAGCAAACCAGATCATTGTGGATAACAACAGTCTTTAACTAAAATGATTTTAAATTATTGCATTCATAAAAAGTTCACGAGGAATGGTTTAAACGTATTTTAGGGCAGACAGTTTTGTCAATATAGATCACCATGCCTTGCGCGTAAACCGTATACATTAGTCTAAACAATCTAAAGCTTAAAGTTCACAATCTTTACATCAAATCTGGAGCCTTATAACTCAATTTCAATGTTTCTAAACCGCGCGCATTAGGCAACATCTGTTGCATGTCACTATCTCCATGGCACCTGGCATCGAGCGCGAGATTCCTATGCCAGTCAGTTTTTTTATTGTTACAGTACGCAAGTGCGCAGGCGCGTTCGATCAGGGGCGCACGGAGCCTGCAGAGCTGCGAGTGCTCCTTGGTACAAAGGACCCATACCAGTCAGGCACGGCGCAGCGTTACCATGATCTTCTCCATCCCACCGATAGATACCCATCCCGCCTGTATCACTTTAACGACCAGCATCCAGCAAGTGCGCGAGCCTGACCGTCGCTGCCCGACCGCAGAATGCACGGAGGAAAAAGAGGACTGGTGGCACCACAAAACACTTTTTTGGAAAATATTGTTCGTCGCTCAAGTGGTAAGATGATTTCTTCAGATTGCAGTACAAGCATGGGGAAATTGTGTATAGAAATGAAGTCTGATACTGTTCTCCCTCAAGATGTTTGAATGTTCCCTAGTTTTTTGTGCGCTTTGAGTAAAAATAGTGTTTGATAGGGTAAAAATGAGTTTGTTTTGAACTTTCATAGTTTAGGATCAGAATCGTTACTTAAAAGTGAAGCCCATGCGCTTGCTTTGCTTGTGAGTTTATTATTTATTAAATAGAAAGGTTAATTATTCATTTAAAATTTTTATCTTTACAGTTGGGTTCTGAAAGCGTAAAGTCAGTTCTTTCTTTATGTACCGAATATATTTATTTTCAGTGTTCGTCGCCATTAGAGTTTCGAAGCTCAATATCGTGCATTTAAACAAAATGTGCTAATAATAATTGAGCTTAATCGCTTCACGATAATTAATTTTATTATTGATGTTAATCCTGAGCATTCATTAATTCTATATTGTAGGAATTTGGCTTTAAGTGATACCTAGACTCGTGATGAAGCGCACATGGGGAAATTTTACTTGCGTCAAACGGAGTCTTGTCAAAAGTGCCTGGAACCAGGATATGTTACACAATATCCCACAAACAACCATTTTATCGTAGTTGTTACTGGTATTATTAATGCACAAACGGCATTTTAATTGTTATGCTTTTTGATAGGCTATTGATATTGTTATTACTTTTATTATTATGCAGGACACTAGTCTCAATGAAACAGTCAGAGAGCGTCAAATGTTAATGTTAAATGATCATAAAACATGTTTAAACATAGCACGAGTTGATGCTGGTTTATGGTGGACCGTGGATCTTTTCTGATATGATTTTGTCTGTTTACAGTTGCAGAGTGATTTTGTGTACTTTTAACATATTTCCGTGTGATACGCGTTTGTAAAATGGACCTCACCAGCAGAGGTCACACACGATTACGCTGAAATATTTATTTTCCTTAGCTATCTCTGGCTTACTCTGTATTTGCCTCATACACTTTTTTCAAGCATTTGAGATGGTTTTGTATGCATTGCCACTAGAAACTTCTATGTTATGATAGCTTATAGAACTACACCATAACATTTGCCTCTCAGGGCTTCTACATTCTCTTTCAAACCTAAATCCGACACTTTGTATTTTTGGAGGGGAAAGGGAGACTGATCTTGAAAGATTCTCTACCCTCAACACAATATTTGTTAAAAAATCTTAATCACAGTCACTGTATTAACAAGACGTTTGTTTTTTTGTGAGCCCCCTGAGTCACTGTGGGATCATTTAACATTTAATGTTTAATTGATGTTTAATTTAAAGTAAGCGCAAATTAAGTACAGCAGACCTCATGTTATTTTTAGAGCCCCCTCCACCCCATTAAATGCCATTAGTATTGAAATATGCTGTCGAAATGATTGATTTATGCATTTAAATTTACATATACATACATTTATTTTCTTGTCATTTTATTTAAAAAGGGCATGTAATTCTGTTGCAATGAAGATTTGATCATTTTTTATCATTTGTAGTCTTTTAAAGAGATGTACAGTGAGGTATTCTATGTCTGCATAATAAACACTGCCGTTAAGTCATGTGACATATTTAAGAATGACTGTATATCCTGTCTGATTCTTGAAGCATGTCAATGAAGAAATATTTGAATTTTGTTTGTGCTCATTGGCGAATGGATAATCTGGACATTGTAGACTAAGAATGAGTGACCATCTTGGCAAAAAGAAAGACAAGATCAGTGTAGTTCCACATGGAACTGTTGCAGGAGGTCTTTAATTCTTATAGTTAAATATTGTATGTGGACATTTGGTACTTTTAAAAACTCTTTTCATGGGTCACGGAAAGATGACATGATTTGATAAAGTTTACTATCACAGCCAATCAGCCAGCTCCTTTATCATTTTAGTAGAAACCTGATAACATTTCTTAGGCATTAAGTTGTGCTTGGTGTGATATCAAAGCTCTCTATAGCTGTTGTGATTTATGTAACAGAGTGAAATTGTCTAACCTCTATGCAGAATAAGTATGGTTCTGAGTCAATGTATTGTTTCACACTATATATTTGCCATTGCTTCTGGCAAATATCGTCACACACAGCATGTCCCCTACAAAATAATAAAGCTTTTCATAGGTGCAGCTGTCAGAATGATTAAGGTGTTTGTAAGGCTTTTTGTGTTTGTGTCCCCTTTTTACAACTCAAACCTAGTTCTTCACCATTATCCCTTTGTTTGGCGAGAGAGGAGTTTTGCCATCTCACTTATAGAAAGGCTGAATAAGGTCAGCTTTTATATTGCATTTTGCTTTTTTTATGTAATTTTTGGAACAACACGAAGCAATGCGTAATTTCCTCCAATTTTCTTATGCAAGTGGAGAATCAAATGTGGGGATTTTTAATGTTTTAGAAAAGCTTTATGGTGGAGTTTTGGCTAATCGACGACAGCAGGGAAGCTCATTGAAATTAAATGACATCAAATGGGCATCTTTTTTTAACATTGAAGACAGCTATCCCACCTCCACAGTAAATACAGTTGACAATATGAGTTTGTTTGAAGTAAAATTCTGTCATTATTTACATGCCCTCTTGTCAGTTCAAACCTTTATGACTTTCTTTTGCAGAACATTAAAGAGGACATTTTGAAAAATGTAACAGAAAACCATTGACTTGCATTGGTTTTGTGTCCACACAATAGAAGTCAATGGGGACCACGGTTTTTGGTGACCAACATTCTTCAAAATCTCTTGTTTTGTGTTTTGCAGAGAAACGAAAGTTGCACAGGTTAAAAATGACACGAGAGGGAGTACATGATGACAGAATGATCATTTTGGGTGAACTTTTATGGCAGCGTGATTAAATGTTTTTTCCAAAATATATATTTTTAGTTTTCTGCAGTATGTTTTTTCAGTCTTTCTCTTTCTCTCTTACACATTTCTCTCTTCCTACCTCCTCAGAACTGTTCATTTGCGTGTGGGGCTTATGCAATGTACCGCGGCTCATCTAAGCATGGCTGCCCCCGGCATCCTGAGCATGCTTTTTTGTAACGCTTGTCACAGCGCGAGGTGTACAGGCACACTACACAGTCTCTAAGACAGAAAGAAAGAAACACAGAAAGAAACGGGCATGGAATAGAAATTCTAAAATTGTGATACAGTTAAAAAGACAAACAAAATGAGGCAAAGAAGAAAAATATATACTCTTGCAACAAACCGTAAAAAGTAGGCAGAAGAAAGGGAACAAATTGGTGGGATGCGCGTGCTACTGCTAGGATGAAACATTCAGAAACACAGAAACCAAATATAAAGGCAGTCATAGAGTGTATAAATTGATGTTAGAAGCCAAATATATTTGTAATGAAAGCATGCTAACCAGTGTTCAGGACAGAGAGTTGTCTTTGTGTTGTTGTTGAAACCAATATCTAAGCTTAAGTCTGTTTTTCATGCTTAGGTTCCATATTGGCCAACACAAAATTGTGTTTCTACAATCACAGATAATGTAGCCTGTCTAAATGCAAGTTTATCTTAATAGAATCTGTTTTTCCTTCAGCTTTCCTACTAGTTATCAATTCACATTGAAAATGAGAACTAGTGGTACTCCACACTTCCACAGGCCAGTGCACGAATGCATACAATGCAACCGAGATAGAAAATGCATTATGCATTAATGGCGATGGGTCCAAAAATAGAAGAAGTTTGCCTGTTCAGTGTCATTACTTTTCACTGGCGTGACTGCCAGGCGTTACATGCAGATGAGCTTAGAGGAGAAGATAGCTTTGTTCCACCTAATGGCAGCAGGCAGGGTCCCGCATGGAGAGCATGTGCTCATTGAATTGTTCATTACTCGCCATCATCTTTTCCGCAACCTAGAAACTGGTAACATCTCTGACATTGCTCATTGAAAGATATGAGCCACCTCAGCGAGTACAGACCGATCTGGCCTTTCTGGTTTGGCTTAGCTGTGTGTTGTCAGTCCTGTCTGCTGTTTGGTGGTCGGCCAGGTATTTGTGGGATTCTATTATTTTCTGTTTATCATCCGGCATGATAGCTGCTTAAATGGATTCTTTTTGCACAATGAAGCTCTACCACCAACTCCATGGTCTTACTCAGTTTTTCTTTTCAACAAGAGTTAAATGGTGGAAAACTTACATTAAAAGGCATAGTTCACCTAAAATTGAGCATTCTGACTCTTTTCTATTTTCTATAGTACTAAAAAACTGGAACTGGGTCTGTCAGAAGAGGTTGTCCAAGAAACATTCAAATTATTTAAAAGCACAAAGGAAAAAGACTTATTTCACTTCCATCTTGTATGCTTAACAAAAAAAAAAATCTATATAGTAGTAAATGATCCAGGAGACTTTAAAGTTGTCCAGGGGTTGTTGCTCTGAGCCAGCAGATGTAAAGATGCATCTACAACATTTAATCTGCATAAAAGGCACATTTTCAAGCAGCGTTAAAGCTGTCAATTTGGAAAAATGTGCTTTATTAAAGGTGACACACAAGCCCTCCGGAAATGTCAAACTTTTTCCGACCTTGTCTGATCCTTCTCAGTCAGAATTCCCAAAGCGTACGCCTGAAATTGAATCGACAACTGTCTTCAAAGCCGTTTGCTTAAGGCGGGACCTTCGGCCGGAGATTGGCTTTGGTTATTTCCTAATGCACATGCTCTGGATCTCTCTTCTTAGTGGAAGTAACTGAGTCAAATGCTGACACACAAAAAGTGTCAGACTGTAATTGAATAAAGAATTATTGCGAAATAAAGACAGCAAGAAGCGGTAGAGACGACGAAAAGGTCACGGCGGAGGCTGTTGAGCCCGGGGTTTTAATAATCAGAGTCATTTATAATCTACTTCTCTCTTTTGTCAAATCTTAAAGTTTTGAATCTGAATCCTGGCCTTTGGCGGGTCTAGTTAGAATAGCCGATTCACAGAACACCAGCGTTGAGACTTTTTTTGGGTTTTAGCGCACAGTGTAAAGGAAGGTATTTGTTAGTGACAGATACTAAGAAAGTGAGTGATTTTGAATCTACATGAAACAAGCAATAATATTTCCCCATATGTTGTTCCCGACTATCTTAACAAAGATGCCTGTAAAACACTTTGAAGAATGTTGGTGATTGTTAGGGTGTGCAAGCATGCATTGCAGCATGAATAAATTATGTGATTTACGTTTTATTGTTCTTGTTCTTACTGTTTCTGAATTTATTTAAGCTGTTGATGTTGCTTTTTTACTTAAAGGGATAGTTCACCCCACAATAAAATTCTGTATTATTTACTCACCGTCTTGTTATTTCAAACATTTCAAACACAAAAGAAGATATTTTGAAGAATGTTGGTAAGGAATTTGAAGGATTTTGGCAACGGTGAAACCCATCGACTTGCATTGGTTTTGTCTCCATACAATAGAAGTGAATGTGTACCGCCGTTTTGCGGTTACCAACATTCTTTAAAATATCTTCTTTTGGTTATACAGAAGAAAGAAAGACATACAAATTTCAAATGACAAGAGGATGAGTAAATGATGACAGAATTGTCAGTTTTGGGTGAATTATCACTTTAATAACTCTTTGTATTTTACCTATATGTGTCTACATAAACATTTTTGACATAATTCATTTAGCCTTTCCTTGTTCAGAGGCAAAGTGTGTGGAGACTGAATGGTGGCAAATGAAAACTCATTGTGTTGCTAATTGATCATTTGTTGAACAAGACATTTGTAGTTCGACAAGACAAGAATTAACTGGCTGAACAAGACATTTTGCGTTTAGTGAGAGAATAAATCGGCTATACAATATAAGTATTGCACTGGACTGAGAAATCTTAATTCATCATGTTGCCTTGGTTTCCTCATAAATGTATTTTTAAAATGCATTTTATTACTGTATGTTGAACTAAAGCATGGCAGCTGTCTGTTGACCTCCCACATGGGCTTGCCATGTTCAGTGCTAAATCTTTCAACACGTCAATATGTCTCTTGTTCACTATTTACACGCTAAGCTTTCGACAGGCTCCCATCACAAACACAAAGTGCTGACTGATCCCCTTAGGCTTCACGTGGAACTGGAAGTGCGATCAATTTGTATGTTACAACCACTTGAGCTATTTAAAGTCTGTGTGAATTGATGTGAGCTGCCATTGAAAACAGCAAAGCTTGTTCATGAAAGGCGCAGGTAAATGCGAGCATTCATTTGCCTCGGGCTAGATTATAATCAGCAGGCTTTCTAGAATATTCCCTAGTTCTTACTGTACATACCACTGGACAAAACAGTCACGTCCTTTCATACAGTAGCTTGTGTAATGAATGCTCTGGTTGCCCTGAGGCGTCTTGTATTGCTTTATCCTAGTGGGGTTTGTTATGCTTACTTAAACTACCGATGTACTGTCCTGACTTCAACCACTAGCATTGTAATTGGTTGTTATCTTCACCGTATCGCAACAAAACCAGAGTTGGACTTAAGCCGGGAAGCGCGCTGTGCCTGCTTTACTTGTCTGAACTCTTGTTCTTTATTAGTTATTAATGCTTGACTTCTTGGCGAAGACTTTATTAGTCGGAGTGTGCTGTCGTTGCGGTGCATTCAGTGCATCTTCAGTGACAGAACTTTATATGATTATCATATCATGGATCCCCGATCCGTCAACAGGATATGGGTCGCTCGCATCCCCGGGGAGAACTTCCTGCCAATTGGTCCCTAATGTGAGGGGGCCAGGGGCCGTGCATGTGTGGAGGCCGATGTAATGAGTCTCCACTCGTCTTTCTCAAAGGGGACAGCACTTCACTTTATTCTTCACGCATCGCTTTTCAGCTGCTCCTACTGATGAGGAGGAAAGATTAGTCAGGATTTAATGGAGGAGAGAAGCAGGCACCTTTTTAATGGCTGTGTCAAATGTCACTTGCGTCTCACTCTTTTGTTGTCACACTCTCTTACTTTTACTCTTATCCCTTATCACCCACTCTCTATCATGCTTTTTTGCTTTCCCTCTCTCACTCTTTCCCTTACTTTCCACTCACTCACTAGACTGCCGCAAAGAATCAATAACTGTTGAGTAGATTTAATTTAATACAAGTAATAAACAACAAAATATTAATATAAATTAAAGAGCGCATATTTTGATATAATTTGAATACATTTCAAGCAGTGTGTAATGTTGCTGTGTGTGTAGGCCTATGTAAGTTGTAAAGCTGAAAGTGCACGAATTACAAAGTTATTGGCTTGGAAAAAAAGAGTTGACTCTGATTCACTTGATCCAGTCGTCGGACGTTCTTATTTCATTTCCGTGACTGATTTGCGTCACTCTGTGCAAAGGCCGACTACGTTTTGCTTAGACAACCCACGAAAGATGAGGTCTAAGGTCAATAAGATGATAATAACTGCCGGTTATTAGAAAATAAAAGTGTTTTTACATCTTTCATGTATGTAAACGTGTTGTTGGACCTTAAAAATCACAAAATATTTACTCTTTAATATTAATATTAAATCTAAAATAAATGTTTATATTATAACCAAACCCAGACCGGGAAGGAACTTCTGGCCAGCGTTTGAAACCTCTTCTGTTTGTGTCTGTATGTGTGTGTTGGGGGTTATTTTTTGCTACATTTCTGCTACAACTTGTGTCCTCATTTGTTTCTTGGGCTTTAATGTCCTCTTTGGCTGGCTATTTTTATATCTGTTTGAGGAAGCTGAAATCATCTGGATTTAGCCTCAATAAAACTTTAATAAAACTACAGAAAAGAGCAACAAAGCCTCTAATGCTGCGGTCTCACCAGAACAAAGTGCAGGTCCTTAACTCACCTTTCATGGATAGAGTACAGCATTTGAACTCTATTCATGTCATGACTGCATTTCTTTTTTATAAAAAAAATCTCTTGAAATTAAGATTTTTCTTTTCTTTTCAAAGATATGTCAGTGAAAGAACTTGTCTGAATAGAGTTGTGCAATTTATATTTATTATATTATTTTAAGCTTTTATAACATTATTATGTAGTTAACATTGCATAATAATCAAGGTAAAAGGTTCAAATAAGTTTGAATCCATACCCCATAATTATTGGGTAACAAGGTAGTAGATTTCACCTAAATTAAGTTATCACTCAGTTTGTCACCACATGACTCAGAAATAGTATTAGAATGAGTTTGTACATGCACTTCTAAATTCTAGATAGTGCAAGACACAGCGTGATATTTTACATCTCAGGTAGCTGTTCTTTCAGTGGCTTAATTCAAATTTCATATTAGGATTACCATCTTTTATTTTCCTACAATTGTTCTCTTAGGTATTTGAAATAATGCCACTAAGAAGTATTTAAATTCTGTCTTTTCTTTACAGTTAGATAACTAAAGCAATGTTAAAGGGATAGTTTACCCAGAAATAAAAGTTGTCCTAATTTAGTCACCACTCATGTCATAAAACATTTCTTTTAGAACGATAGCTGTTTTTTGTTTTCATTATATTTTCTCTCTGTTTGTTTTCAGAGACAAGTTTCTTGTTGGGCAATGCACAAATCGTGGAGTGGCCTATAGTTTACAGTAATGACGGATTCTGCAAGCTGTCTGGTTATCACAGGGCTGAGGTCATGCAAAAGAGCAGCACATGCAGGTGAGTGATTCTCTCACTTCAAGAATGTGTACAGACAGACAGACAGACAGTGATGAGATGCGATTACATGTGTGATACGTTTCAAAATGGAAGATTTTCCAAAAGCAACATGATCAGATAAAGGTGAATTTGTTAAACAGATGCTTATGATAGAGAAGGAAAGATCAAATTTGATCCCAATTATTCTTTTCACTGACCATTATGATCAAATACTGGTGTTGTTTTAGAGCATCATGAAGGTGACAAAATGATGACAGAATTGTCATTTCGGGCTGAACTGCTCCTTTATTCCTAAAATCTGCTTAGTTTGCTACTCGGCGAGTGCTTTTCTCACTGGCCTCTCCCCAGAGTCTCCGCTGAGCTCCTTGTTAGCGCTAAATACGCTCAGCAAGGTGCCAATCATAGGAGTAGAAATAGAAATACCAACTACAGTGATTTGGCTCTACCTACATGCAGTGATATGGATCTGCCTACAGACTGAGATATGACTCGTGGGTGACTCAGGATTCAGGGGGAATTTCGGAGGTAGAATTGGCAAATCTTTGTCGGCTAAAGCAATAAGGGCTGAAGATTTGATACTCTACACCTCTGAGCTGCTTACAGCCACAAAACCCTCATGCACCATAATTACCTTTGTATTTTTGGCTTTATGGAACCTGAAGTGATAAAAACATCCAAAACAAATAAAACATTTAAGAGGAAGCTGTGAAAGGTCTAGTATGCGGCTAAAGGGACTGCAACACATCACAATTCTGACTGTAGTGATTTCCAAAAGCCAGGACTCACGTAAAGATGATTGTCCTCCTGTGTCCATTTGAGGATGTGATGGACATCAGATGCCAAATTAAAGAGTGAGCTAAAGTGAGAAAAAAGGGAGGAAAACAAAAAGCAAAGAGTGGGTGAAGGAGACAGAAGGCGAGGTGCGAAATAACTCCATGTTCCCCCTGAACTGTTGCAAACTGTCCTCGGCTTAAAATACCCCTTGTGCAGAACGAAGAAGCTTTTCAACAAAATAGTTTCAACAGATCTGACAATTGCCCTGGGAATGAGAACATTTCTGACTTCCCCACTTTACTAAGACTACTTACGCTTCACTTTCAAGTAGGATAACTAACTCTTCTCACAGCATGAGGTGTGAGGACACATGAAAGGGCTTGTGTAACACTCAATGTCTTTTTTGATCAAATAACCTATAAGCACCTGATTGAATGTTTACATTACAACACAAATCTACTGATGCTGCACATGACATTGGAAAAGAATAATGATATCAGAGCCAGAAATAAGAATTCATTCCCATGTTTAAGGATTGTTTTATGTGCATGATTTGTCAATAAACACCATCAAATTTTGTTTCTGTCCATAACAGCAGCAACGTCTTTTCTATTTACGTTGTGATGTTTTATTAAATTGCTGGCAGAAGTTGATAAAACGTGAGAGCGAATTACCTAAAACGAGAGAATAAATTACACTGTAAGAAAAATGTTTGGTTAAAAATATTAGTTAACATAACAAGTTTACATTAAATTTTTAAGTTAACCCAAAAAATGATTTTTTACAGTGAAAACATGGGCACGATCTTCCTAAATAGAGGGAGTGAATTTATTATGGGCAGACCTAACGTCAAATCATAATAAACCGTACAAAAAAGATTGTATAATTGACACAAATAAGCCAGCTCATGAAATAGATACACATTCCCATCAGATTGCGTTGATATATATTTATATGTTATGTATTAAAACACAGTAGCTTGAAAGTTGTGCCGAGTGGATAAAAGCGTCTGCCAAATAAATTAATGTAAAATGTAATAAATTGTGTATGTCAATATTAATGTAAAATGTCAATAAATTGAATCACTGTAACTCAAGAATGCTTTTTCTTTGGTACTGTTTGAAATTCTCTTTTGGTTTAGTAGTCTCTGTATCATGTTCCCTTGCTATTAAATAACATTAAGGTAGAAAATGTCGGAACCGTGGCTGTTTGACCAGCCTCCCCTCTCTGTTCATGTTAAATAGAGCGTCTGCAGTACCTGACAGCCCGTGTCATCAGCCACGCCCCCAGCGCACACGCTCACTGAATTAATTGACAATGAAAGACATGATAGGGTTTATTGGGCGGACAGGTGTGTGCGCCCTCACCTAACTCTCTTTTCTGCTCTCTCTTTTTTTGTCTCACTGTTTTCATTTCCTCTAACACCCACTTTTCTCATTCTGCCATCTTTTTTTTATACCGTTTACCCTTTTCTCTCCCCGTCCACCCGGCAGTTTCATGTACGGCGAGCTGACAGACAAGAAGACGATAGACAAAGTCAGACAGACCTTTGATAACTATGAATCCATTTGCGTTGAAGTGCTGCTCTATAAGAAGAACAGTGAGTATTTCCAGAAATGATTGTTTGCGTAGTTGTGAGGGAACGCAAAGGTGGAAGCCGAATAAATGAAAATATTGGGTGAAGAGAACGATAAGTTTTCTCTTTACCCACTTCAACTGAAGTAAAGTCAAAGGGGGTCCTTGGGTTCAGTGCAACGCGATGACACCATAACCAAAAATTATTGTTAATAATTATCGAAATATATTTTATCTAAATAATTCAGTATGCTAACTTTAAGTAAATATGGTGCCCCTTGCCCATATTAAAGATAGTTTACTTAAAAATAAAAATTTCCCCCATGTCATTTCAAACCTGAATGACTTTCTTTCTTCTGCAGAACACAAAAGAAGATATTTTGAAGAATGTTGGTAACCAAACAATGGTGGTACCCATTGACTTGCATTGGTTTTGTGTCCATACAA
Organism: Oreonectes daqikongensis; assembly: GCA_026939265.1. NCBI lineage: Eukaryota > Metazoa > Chordata > Actinopteri > Cypriniformes > Nemacheilidae > Oreonectes > Oreonectes daqikongensis. The sequence goes on along the minus strand of JAOTQM010000351.1, from coordinate 3,313,230 downwards.
TTGAAGTGAATGGGTGCCGCAATTGTCCAGTTACCAACATTCTTCAAAATATCTTCTTTTATGTTCTGCAGAAGAAAGTCATACAGGTTTGACAAGAGACAAGAGGTTGTGTCACTTTAAGTTAAAATCTGCTATTGCAGGTATATCTATAGTGTATGTATTGTGTACAGCATGCTTATAGTTATTATAAAAGCTTCAAACATGTGTAATCAGAATTTAAAGCTAGACTTTCTGATTTAATGTGTCTTTTATGACATTGAAATGCCCGTGAAAGTGAACTTTTTACTTCGATACACTTAGACTTAAACTCAGCATTCTTGCTGGTACATTTGTTCATTTATGCCCCTAGGCATCTGACATTAGGGCACAATGGCGTCCGCTCTCAGATTTTTCGAATGCAGGTACTATAAAGATCAATATCCCCATGTTGCCTCCAGTTCTCCGCAAGATAAAGCTTTCGTGTTAAGCTCAGACGTAATGACCCATTAGGCACACAGGTATAGAGTAAATTCTCATACCGGTCAACTGAGGGTCCTGTTCTCAATTATCTTCTCATCTCCTTCCTCTCTCTCAATTCCAATCTCGTCTGTCCTTCTCCTGTAATCTCTATTCTGTACCATCAACCCACGGTCATTAATTCCTCCTTTGTTCACCTGACACCTAACCTCTCCATCACATCCTCTGTCTCCAATATTCTCCTCCTCCTCCTCCTCGTCCTTTATCATCCTGCTCATCGCAACCCTTTTTGAACCTTCGCCTTTCCACGCATCACTTTTCATACTCTGTCCTTCTTTCATTCTCTCCTTCTCGCTCCGTTCCTCTGGTGCTGTCAGGAACCCCTGTGTGGCTCTACATGCAGGTGGCCCCCATCAGGAACGAGAACGATAAGGTGGTCCTGTTCCTCTGCACCTTCAAGGATATCACTGTCTTCAAGCAGCCCATTGAAGATGAGACCACCAGAGGTAAGAACTTTACGCTGATGTCTCCAATTTTTTTTGCTTTGTGTTTGCCCACAGCACTATCAGTACGGCTCGAGTGCGTCTTCATAACTATCATTCCTCACCCAAAACTTCACCCAAAAATGAAAATTCTGTCATCATTTATTCACCCTCTTGTCATTTCAAACCTGTATGACTTTCTTTCTTCTGCAGAACACAAAAGAAGACATTTTGAAGAATGTTGGTAACCGAACAATGGCGGCACTTATTGACTTCTATTGTATGGACACAAAACCAATGCAAGTCAATAGGTACCACCATTGTTCGGTTACCAACATTCTTCAAAATATCTTCTTTTGTGTTTTGCAGAAGAATGAAAGTCATACAGGTTTGAAATGATGACAGAATTTTCATTTTTGGGTAACCTATTCCTTTTAACTTAATATTATACGGGATGTCATTTAGTTTTATCATTAAAGTGATAAAGTGGCCTTTATTACAATGACTTACTTTTAAATTAAACAAATCAATACTGTGGGTGGAAAACACACTCATAACTTCATCTTTTTTTAATAAGATACCTGGGCTTGTTTGTCTATCACAAGTTTTGACAGTTCTGTAGGCAAACTTTCTAGAGAAAGATTGTTAATTTATTCATAATAATGAGTAATTTCAGTTTAATAGGTTTAACAAAGCAAAGCGAAAATCTTTCCCAGGCACCCCTGGAATCTGCTTAAGTGCCCCCTGCTGTACCCATAACCTCTGGTTGAAAACCATTGCTCTGCACAGCCTCCGTCTGACATTGGCTTTTTAGCTTTGTATGTTGTTTGTTAAATGAAATAAGCTTACAAAGAAGATTGATTTGCGAGTGAGATTTAGATCTTGGAATTAGTAAACGCTTGTTCTCTTTTAAATATCTTTATGCATTCATTCGCTGTTTTTACACAACACAAAAGACCATTACAGGTCAATTGAATGCATTTTTCACCGAGCCAGTTTGTGTGGTCGTGTGGAGAGTGTGTTAGCACAGTAGCGCTCGGTGGAGTAATGAGACCGACAAGCTGTCACTTTATGTTCGCCATTGCTGTATACGGCCTGTGCTGGAGTAAACTGTGCAGCATTCCTTGTGTATCTGTGAATTTAGGATTGATGGCCATTGTCAGATCCCAGTTTTTTTCCCTCCATTTACTCCCGCTCTTTCTCTCTCAGCTTCCTTTTCTGTCTATTTTTAACCAGTGGCTATTTTTCTTGTCAGATTGTGGCACTGTTAAACTGAAGTACTTGTCCTTTGACAGTAATCCTGGCCCACACTGGATCTCTTCACACACCCACACACACACACACGTATTTGGAATTTTCCCTTAGAGACTTGATGTCAGTTTCTGGCGTTTAGTGGCAGGACACCTGTGCCCGGCTGAGACTGCTGTCAGCGGGTGTGCACATACTTACATCACACTGGGTATCACAGATGGGATCCCATAGATGGGAAGATACAGGGTTTAGACAGAACACTCACCCTCCAATGAACTGGTTCTAAACTTTACATAGAAATCAAACTTGAAGTTTGTGTTTCCGGCCATTTTTGTGCACGATTTTGATGCATCCACTCACAAAAAAAGTTTTTAATATATTTACGATAGTAAATGTACAAAATATCTTCATGGAACATGATCTTTACTTAATATCCTAATGATTTTTGGCATAAAAAAATCAATAATTTTGACCCATACCATGTATTGTTGGCTATTGCTACAAATATAACCATGCTACTTGTTACTGGTTTTGTGGTCCAGGGTCACAAATCTCCCACATCCATGTTTTTTTTTGTTTGAACTGTAGTTAAAACCATGGTAAATGTCGTACAGGGTACAGATGTCCTCACTATAGTAAGGTAACCATGATATTTGCAATGTGATAATACATATGTAATTAAAAAACATGGTTACTACACATTTACCATAGTAAAACCATGGTTAGAGGTCTAAGACTGCTGGCTCAACCCATCACTGCCTGTCATTGGCAAAAAAACTACTGTAGCTTTAATGTATCAGGCACCTTTCTTTAAATAGTTTAAAAGATTATGCATCACAGGTGGCTGCACACACACTACTTTGGCACAGAAGACCCTCAACTGTACCTGCGTAGAATATAAACTATTTATAACATCACACAGAGTCACAAACATCTACTGTATCAGACACTCAAATCATTTACAGTGATTACTTTGTAAATCAGGAACTATTTGCCCTTATCAAAATGTTAATCTATGCTGCTTATGACCCTTGATGCATTGATGCATATTAACACCACAATCAAATTTAACATAGACTTGCACGTGGCCCTTGTTAGGTAAATATTGGCCTTTGCCAATGAAAGCTGCCAAAGTTACCAGACCTTCAGTCTCTGGCTACGCAAGACTACTTTGATATTAGAGGCATCAGCTGTACTGACATTAATTGAGTTCCTATCATTAAGGAGCATTGTATGATGGGTATGCATTAATGTAGATATACTGAAATTACAGTATGATTCATACAGTTTAACCCATCACTTTTTTTATCCTGACCCTATGCACTATCTATTAAAGAAGCTCTTAAAGGGAACTTTCACCAAAAAGTGAAAATTCTGTTATCATGTACTCATCCTCTTGACTTTCTTCTGCAGAACACAAAAGAAAATATTTTGAAGAATGTTTGTAACCGAACAACGGCGGTACCCAATTGACTTGCATTGGTTGTGTCTATACAATAGAAGTGAATGCTCGGTCACCAACATTCTTTAAAATATTATTTTGAGTTCTGCAGAAGAAAGTCATACAGGTTTAATAAGAAGGTGAGAAAATTGTGACAGAATTTTCATTTTTGGGTGAACTATGAAGTCAATATCAGCTGTATGCTTCAGGGTACACAGAGTGTCTAAGCTTAGTTACTTTGGATCCCACAAAGAAATGGGCGAAATGATATGATGTCACACTTTTTGGGCCTCTGTTCTTAATGAAAAGTAAATTATAGTCAATAAATAGCCAATATCTATGCAAATGTTTTGAGTTTCCGCTACGCCAAAAGAGATCCATTTGTGATGTTTCGATATTTTTAGTTGGTCAAACTTCTTTTTACTCTCTGATTTTACAGCTTAGCTCAAAACACTACTGTGAGGAGAGAGTTTTTCACTGAATAATAAAGTAGGTACAATTTGGTCTGTTTCTTACAAAACGGCTTCATAACACTTTACACAATGCTTGTGTAACAATATTTGATATTTGGATTCATTTTATTTACATGACTGGAGCTCTTTGTAATTTGTTGTGTAATAATGCTCTTCCCTAGACCTTCATTCCTTGTGACCCCTTAACTCGGGGAAAAAGAGATTTAGGCAGAATTGTGTGTGTATTCATGCAGGTTTCCATGGAAGTTGCTCCCAAAGGGCAAAGAAACCCTACTGGAATACATTCTGCCCATCCATGAAATATGCAAAGCATCTGCGTATCAAGAATTCAACATTAGACGTCAGTCTTCCCAGTCCTGTAGGGATGTTTGTTTGTGTTTGTGTGTCTCCCGAGTTAAAATAATCGGTGAATATTTTTTTAAACCACAGGTGAGAATGTATCTTCTCCCTCTAAGATGGTTTCTTATCACAATCACGACGAAATCGCAGTGATTTCATTGATGGTGACTTACTCAGAGGGGCAGAAACTTCAGCAAATAGGAAAGCAAAACAAAGAATGAATATGGGCGCCATGGCAACAGTGAAGCCCGTTGAGATCCTTCCAGATCTTTCTGCGAGCATCTGATAGTTACCTGGAAAGGATGCTCAACCCGGCAAACATCCTTTAGCTCCTCAGCACTGACACCAAAATAAATTGAGAGCTAACTAGCAGAATTCCCGAAGGGAACGGGGTTAGCAATCAACTTCCCTCAACAGGAAAGAGGAACCTGTGTTTATGCTCTGTTACATCCTGGAAGTTCAGTGCTGTATATCTTTTGTATTCTGAGTTCTCTGTTGTCGTCTGTGTTTTCTTCACTTCTTTACACAGACATTGCACTCTTGCAGACCTTGCAGACACTCATTTGCGTGATTTGGTGGATTTGGCAAACATGTTTCATTGTAATTTAGGGCTCTGTTGCAAAGCCTAGTAAGCTTTTTCAAACTGAAAATTGCAGTTGTTATGGAATGCTTTACGTAGGCAGGATCGTGCTTGGATATTGCAGCCCTGGTGGCTTTAAATTATTATAATCAGGTAAATAAGCAAGTGACATCTGGATGACACTTAAACATAGCAGGTGGTGGTAATGCACCTGTTAAAAGAGTAAACAGTGGTTTCAATCACTCTCTTCGATTCTCTACACTGGAATTTTAAGTATGATTCATTGGCTAAAGAGAGAAACACACAAAAAAAATTGTCATAAAGTACTAAGTATGAGACTATAGGATGATGGGTGTTTCTGATGCTGGTCCATTTCTTAAAAAGGATTAAATGTGAAGTATTTGTTATCAATTCTGTTTCCTTTCTATGTAGAAACTTACAGTCACTATGTTTATGGTTAGTCTTACTAAGACATCCCATGACATCTCTGATACACGTTATATATATACTATATAGCATATGACTATGAATACAACAGTCTGATTACAAATGTTACAATTTAAGATTTGTTAATATACATTGTTTTGAGGAAATTGCAAAAATTCCATGTATTGCAATTCTATATTTCTGTTTTTTATATATTTTATGATTACGTAATTCTCTTTTGTTACTACTCATAGCCGTAGAAAAAAAGAAGACCATTTCAAAGACCATTTTTAGTTTTTCTGGATTATATATTTATAGGTATGTGTTTAGGTTTAGGTAAAATTATAATTTTTGTTTCATTCTGTAAACTACTAACAATCTCAATTTCAAACAAAAATATTGTTTCTGTTCACATTTATTTGCAGAAAATAAAAACTGAAGAAACAGGTCAAAATAACACATTTTTTCACACCTCAAATACTGCAAAGAAAACAAGTTCATATTGACTTTTAAGCAATACAACAATAATATTTGTACATGTTATCCAAGTGCAATTCTGTGTACTAGTGACAGCATTTCTCTCAAAGTCCAAATAAGTTTTAGAAATTTGAAACTGATCAAAAGATGCAGTGTTTGCAGATTTTAAATAGTGCAAAGAAAACAAGTTTATGTTTATGTTTAAACAACACAATACTAATGTTTTACATGTTTTTAGGACACATTTAAAAATAAATAGACAATGGAATAAACCTGATTTCTCACATTTTCATGCAACTTTTCAAGCATTCTTACAATCTTTCACATTGTTGTTGGGTGACTTTATGTCATTCCCAAGGTTTGTTTCTGTTGAAATTCAATAGACACTGGAGTGGAATTGCACAATACATACAGAAATGCTGATTAAAGACAAAACTGATGTCATCTTACGTATGTAAAGCTACTTTGCAATAATGAAAATTTGTAAAAAGCATTATACAATGAATTTAGAATTGGCTTTCCTGTAGCTCAGTGGTTAGAGCATGGTGCTAGCAATGCCAAGGTTGTGGGTTTAATCCCAGGAATTACACATACTCAAATACAAATGTATAGTGTAATGCAATGTAAGTTGCTTTGGATAAAAGCATCTGCCAAATACGTGAATGTAAATTAAATGAATTGAAATGGTTCCTCTACAGTACATACTAGGTTTTGTAACAGAGTTACTGTGCGTAGGCACTGCAGTCTTGTTTGGTAATCTCTCGCCAGATGTGGTGATTTTGGGAAAACATATGTTTGGTCTGAGACTTTTCTCTGAGGCTGTGATGGCCAAACAGAGATCTCTCTGGGGCTTTACCTTGTGGCCGCTCGGTGCTGGCTACCTAGCGCTGTTTTTGCCCTGTGGGACGGCTATATCTGGAGAAAGCCTCAGGAATCATGTGCCTCCTGTGTTTCAAAATCTTTGTCTTTTGTGATTCAATTTACACTACATGTCATGCTTTTGTGTTCCAGTAGCGATATGCATGCTACACCTCAAGTCCTTAACTTAAATGTGGCTTGTTTGTTCTTTCTGAAATAAAATGCTGAAAAGGCATGAACAGAGCAGCGTGCTATTTTCATTCAGCCTACCAATAAGTGCACACGGCTGATTTCCCCTACTTATCCCTTCACCGAGTTCATTGTTGATGTAGCCATGCAGAAAGACTTCTATTCTGTGTTCCTGTTGTAACAGAGAGAGACCCGGTGTGCTCAGACTTTCTCGGGTCCTGTACTGTTGTGTTTGAACATTGATGTGACTTAAATGGGTGCTTAACCTCTTTTCCCACCCAGCAAACCTTGAGAAAACGCAGTCTTTGATGAAAGTGAAATGAAAAGTATGTTCAGTTTCATGAAGAAATGAGTAGGATGAGGTTAAGAGTAGGGTGGACTTTATAAAATAAGAGAAAGTGGTGTTTAACTCAGTGCATAAGGTAAATGAAATTTCATCATGTACTCATACTCATGTCATTCCAAACCTGTATGACTTTCTTTCTTTTGCAGAACACAAAAGAAGACTTCCATTGACTTCCATTGTATAGACACAAAACCATCAAAATATCTTCTTTTGTGTTTCATCTAAGAAAGAGTTATATACAGGTTTAGAACAACATATAGGTGAATAAATGATGACAACATGTTATTTCTGGGTTAACTATCCCTTTAAATCTAATAGCATTGTTCTCCATGTACTGTATGTTGCTTTGGATACCTACAATTAGCCAATTTTCCTGTAGCATTTGAACATTGTTTTAGTGATAAACTTACATTTTTAGAGTAGTTGTTTGATGAAGATCTTGATATAGATCAGACAGTATCCTGTGTAAGACTCAAGTGACCCAACAGACTTTGGGGCATTGAGCTCAAAGGAGAAACTTCACACCAGTTAAATATTAATGAGACGCAGTGACTTCAAACGATGCTCCTCGCTGGACGCAACTTCTGTTCTCCTCATGTGTCCCGCATGTCATAATGCATTTCATTATAAAGTCATAAAGAAACATTATGAACAGCCCCAAGGTCCCCAACAGTCTCTATTTTTGTAAAGAACAGTGAACAGAAAAGGAAAGATTAGACGTAACGCATGCATAGAATGTAGAAGAAGGAAAATGCAATGTTTTTGCAATGGAGCGTTTGGGACAAAAAGTGAAATGTTGAATGCAAGAGGAGTGAGTGAGACATTTTCCTCAGTGTTCAGTTTCGAAAAGCTTTTGCAGAGGTAGTTTTGGAGTACTGCTATTTACAATAAAGAAAAGTACATTTGAAATCATGTGAGCAAAATAAAAAAGGGGCCTACTGTAGTTACTAATACATGATTTTGTTTTCTTTCCATGTGGCAGGATGGACCAAGTTTGCCAGGCTAACCAGGGCATTAACTAACAGTCGGAGTACACTGCAGCAGCTGACACCTATGAACAAGACCGAGGTCAGCCACAAGCACTCTCGACTGGCAGAGGTGAGCATCTCATACACACCAGATTGTTTCATTAGTGAGGAGGCCTTGTACCAGGTTAATGATGTTTTCTATTCCATAACCTTAAAGGTACAGTACATCTGACCCTCATACAAACCTGTAGGCATTATTCGATTTTTTTTCTATCCCATTCCCCAACACGTACAACTAATTCAGTTATCAGTGCCTAAAAATCTGTGATTGTCCGATTTCTTACATTTAATCAATTCTATTCAAATTTCAACCCTAACATAAACAAATAATGTTTATAACCAAAAGGTTTCACCATACTAATAGCACAGATGTCAACATTTGGTGGTTTAAATACCCATGTGAAGTATCTCTTTTATAGCTTTTTTATTTTTAAAGCATGATTTTCCATAGTCAGATAAGTGCTGCTTTCAGAATTGTCACATGCATAGCCATATTACATATTTCTCACAAATGGACATATGAAAATAAAGTAACTATTTCATGTTCTATGAAGAACCATTTCTTCTTCATTTGTTGGGTATTGTTGCATCTGGTTTGTGCATTTTAATTCACAGAAATCAAAAAAAGTAAGTATGTATTTTTTGTCACATCCATAACGCATGTTAATTTCCCGTTTTAAAAATAGAAAACCTGTGCATAGATTGATATTTCTGATGTATAGACTATCAGCAAGGGTTTAGTAAAATATAAACACATGGTTAAGTGTATTGGTAACAAATACGTTCTCTGAGAATTTATGTCACATCCATAACACTGGAAATGTATTTTGATGTTATTTGTGCCACCAGTCCTGTCAATGTTTTTGAACTACATTTACACAGAGATGGATGCAATTTTATTAAATAACATTCATATTAATTATAAAAAGTTGTCTTTTGAGGTGACCTTTCAACCTCTCACACTTTTCATCAAAATAAATCATTTCACCACTCTAGTCCTTTATTTCTTTCTCTTTTTCTGTGTCCAAGGCTCTTCAGCTGGGCTCCGATATCCTCCCTCAATACAAGCAAGAGGCTCCTAAAACTCCACCTCACATTATCCTGCACTACTGCACCTTTAAGACCACATGGGACTGGGTCATTCTCATCCTCACCTTCTACACGGCCATCATGGTTCCCTACAACGTCTCCTTTAAGACCAAACAAAACAACCTGGTGTGGTTGGTACTGGACAGCGTGGTGGACGTCATCTTCCTTGTGGATATTGTGTTGAACTTTCATACCACTTTTGTGGGTCCTGGCGGAGAGGTTATATCTGACCCAAAGCTCATACGAATGAACTACTTGAAGACGTGGTTTGTCATAGACCTGCTTTCTTGCCTGCCCTATGACATCATCAATGCCTTTGAAAACGTGGATGAGGTAAGCAACGTTAAAGAGAGAGATTGCGAATGAAATGGTGGAGAAAGGCAGACACTACTTGAAAAAAATGCAATGTTTCCTCCTAATATCATTTACTTTCCACACTACAGTATGTTTTTCATGCAAATGAATGCTGAGCAATTTTCAGTGGTGATTGTTTTACAATCCATTCGATCAGATTGTAACGCATCAGATTGATCTCAAAAGACCCCCCGATGAAAAAGCAAAATTGAATAAACCTTCTTCTTTGCTTTTATTACCACCGAAGTTATGTTTATGCAGTATTCCAATTAAATTTTCTCTGCTCAGCATTTGCATTATAATGAATCCTCCTCCATGTTGCTAAAGGTGATTATTCATCTCTAAATCTTGTTTGTGGTAATTACAGTTTGTGCAGGACTTCTCCAGCATAGATTTCTATGAGGACAGAAGTACGGCTTACATTCCTTTATCATTCGTGTGTGTGCTCGACTTTGTGTGTGTCTGTAACGCTTACCGCTGGAAAAAGAGAAATTTAGACCTATCAACTCTCACCCAGCCCCCTCTATTACTGCATCAGATCCACTGGCTGTAACTGTGACTTGAAAACTATATCCATTATTGCCATCACTTTCCGAATCAGTTGCTTTGCACGGCGCTGGGCATTAGCTTAAATGATTTCAACCCAGCCAGACAGTTTGATGATAAGTGGGCTGCTGGAATTGCAGGAGTCTGTGTAGATCTATGTTTAAAGCAGAGGCTGGGATGGACTTCTGATGCTGCTGTGGTTTATGGTGGCCACCGGGGGCAGCATTTGCCAAACGTGTGGATGTTTTTTTATGTGGCGGCTCTCATTCTTGAATGATAAGTGCTCCTAAAATAAATGACAGTGTGCCTGGGCTCAGATAAACTCTTACACCTGTGTTTTGAGTGTAAAACACTGCCTGACTTCTTAAAGAATTTTTCTTGGAGTTCTCCCAGAAGGATCAGCGAGAGCTTTTATGCACCGTATTCATATTTTATTTAGTTTTATTTGTCTCGAGGCAACAGTGCAGCTAATATGAAAAGCTGAGAGAAAAGTGCTAATTTTAAATGGGTGCACTTGACTTAATGACTGCAGGTTGTATTGGGTTGCTTTTAACACTCTGAGTGAAATAAGATTTACCTTTAAGCTTCTTTACAGTAGTAATCTCAGTATGCTTATATACGGTGCGAGATATTTATCCAATAAAAAGGCTCTTTGGATTTTTACTCGTGCCCATCAGCTCACGGTTGCCCCGGCAACGGGCATCATCTTCCATTGTCGTGATGTTGTCAGAATGCTTTAATTTTTGCCTTATTGGAAGACAATAAACCTTAAATCTACTGTGTTCCTGTATCTCAAGAAATCGTTACTGTCTGTGGATCTGAGATTGTGCGAGCTCATGTGTATCAGCCCTGATGTGCGTAATATATGTTGTTGAGAAAGATACGTTTTGTTAAGGCATGTACAGAGTTCAGCTGAGGTCTCAGATCCTTGATGTGTGGTTTAAAGGGGGGCGAGATGAATAAAAAAATCATTTTTTTAACATCCGTTTTTGCGCTTTGACTGTAATTTTTTTGAAAGAATTTCAAGAAGTTGTTTAGTAAGAAGTTAGTTGGTTAGTATTAAGTATTTTTAGATATTTGGAGAAAACAAGACAAAATGGCTTAATAAGAAACAAACAGATTTTTTTGCAGCGTACCAGGAACATTTTGGACATGATGTTCAAAAGCTTGTAGGTTTTTGGTTTAGTAGAATATTTAAACATACAGTAAGTGGAATCTAAAGAAATACACTTAAACAAATAATTCTGTGTCTAGGGTGGAAGATGATGTTAATAAGTTTCCATAAATGCAATATATTTATTTCATTCTTTGAATCCAAACACCAGATATTTAAAGACTGTATTTAAGTTTATTTTGTGTTAATGTGACCAAATTGTTTCTAATATCAGCCTTCATTAAACTGAAAGAAAATGAACCATGCATTAGAAGAAGCTTGAATGTGCACCATTAAAACAAAAAGCTTAAAAAGGAATCCAGATCAAGAGAATTACATTTATAAAAATATGAGACAAAGTGCTCACTGTGAAAAAGGAAATAGAAATTGGAACAGGGTTTTTGAAAATGGAACAAAATATGAGATTAATACAAATCACATCATCAGAGATCATAAGAGGTCATAAGAGGTTTTACAGGCTGGACAGAAGAAAAGCTGAGTCAAGCATTTCATGTTTTCCTTATGTGTGTCTCTTTATGTGAACATATATCTGTACAGTATACAGTATTTATTTACAGTACCAGCAGAGAGAGTTTATATTAAAGCTAATGGCCACTGGAACACATGCTGTTGAAATGTCATACACCTTCTCAGCTGGCCACCAATTGCTCCCAAACCTGACAGAAATCACATCCACAATAGCACACGTGTTGAACTGTCAGGTGTTAGAGCTAGTGGCAATGTGTTAGACCGCCAGTGAGTCCTGTTGTAAAGACGGCACCGCAGGTGATCTATTAAAGACTATGTACATTGTAAAAAAGACTTGGTTTCAAATGACTTCCAATTCTTGTTAGCGATGTGAAAAAATAAAGCAGCACATATTAAAATGCTGCAAAGTATTTGTTAAGCTGTCAGGTGTATGCTGGAGCCCAATTCTCTTGAATGTCCAGTAAGCCACATGCTTCTTTCTATTTTGATTATTCTGGTCTCTTGACTTGTGTTTAAATTAAATAAATGTTTATTTTTTGTCCCTGTGAAAAAGTACAACATTTGTCCATTTTACATGTACTTATGTTATTTAAAAAATTTGATGATTTGTGCTAAGTTTAAATATGTAGTGGTGTTTACACCATTTATGAGGTTTTAGTTAATATTCTTAATTTAGAATAATGACTTATATAAGCAGCTTTCCTGTAGCTCAGTGGTTAGAGCATGGCGCTAGCAATGGCACGGTCATGGGTTTGATCCCAGGAATTGGACATACTAGGAAACAAATGTATAGTACAATGCAATGTAAGTCGCTTTGCGTAAATGTACAAATATTTAGAGCACTTACATATATTATATTTACCAGAAGGTAAATTAAAAAGATTAAAGCTATGCCCAAGTGTGTTTATTGTGTTTGTATAGTGTATAACAGCAGCACAAATACTCTGTAATATTTATTGGATAACGTCAGAGAGAATACTGTACTGTTAAGAACAACATAGTGGCTGTAATAATTGTTATATATGTTTATGGGTTTATGGGTATTTGGCCAGGTTCCCTTTTTATGAACTGTTCATCTAAATTGGAATAGTGAGTTGTTTTTTAAAAGAATGTAAAATGTAATTTGTAAAATGATGGAAAATGAGCTGAGGTAGCTAAAACCTCAAATATTTCTATACAATGTGGGTTCTATTTATGAATGTTTTAGTGTCCAGTGCTTTTATAGTACAGTACCTGAGGTTAGACATACACCGTGAAAGTGTATTTTTGTCTTGTATTCTTGTAAAAATATCTAAAGAGCCCTAAAACAGGATACATTTATTTGACATTCATTTGGTACAAAATATTATGATCAGTTTTTTTATATGATTTAAGCAGAACTTTAGTAAAGTGTTTTCTTAAAATAAATAAATAACTAAACTCAATATATACTTCTCAAAAACACATTTTTTTAAAGAATTTGCTTTTCAAGTAAGTTTACTTTTTTACCGCAAGGTATTTTTATTAGTTAACAAGACAAAAACAGTATAATAATGTTTGAGTTGAATGAGTTGTACCAACTACTTATTATTTGGAAAACAATGTCTGATTGTCATTACATTACATTTATGCATTTGGCAGATGCTTTTATTTTCAAAGCGCTTTTTATTTTTGTATTATTGCATTATACATAATACATTGGTTTCTGAGTATGTGCAATCCCAGGATCGAACCCATGACCTTGGCAAAACTAGCGACATGCTCTAACCACTGAGCTACAGGAAAGCCCATTTTAAAAAATGAAGACACCATTTCAAAGACCATTTTCAGTTTAGTTTTTAATTTACTATTAAAACCAATATTTCTCAAATTTCAAACAAAAATATTGTTTTTTTTTGCATTTATTTACAGAAACTGGAGAAACAGGTTCATATTCACTTTTAAGCAATACAAAAGTAATATTTGTACATGTATTTAGGAAAAGTTTATCGATGTTTATCACAGTTTTCATGTGTCTTGTCATGCTGTCAGTCTTTCACATTGCTGTTGGTTGGCTTTGTCACTCATGAGGTTTGATTTTGTTGAAATTGGAATGATCTCTTAATGTTTTCCGTGACTGCAGACTACACGACATTTATAGCATGTTCTGTTGACACTTGATGTGATTTTTGCGAACAGGTTTATGCTTATGTCCAGCTCATGATTATTATATGTATGCTCAAGTGCAGTTCAGTATGATGTTTTGATGTGAATCTTTGTCCTTTCTTTGTCTTTCTGATTTAGGATCCCATCGCAGACTCTTCTGCAGTGGGCCACTTGCCATCTGCGGCCCACTCTCCACGGAACGGCACACGCGCGGAGGACTCAGTGTTGCCTGTGAGTTAACTCGCTTTCAAACTGGCCCTACTTTCTTCATTTTTTTTATGGCCCCTCTGCCCCATTTTAATATTTGCACAACAGTTCAGTTAACCTCTCCCCTATTCAGTGTTGAAAACATGCCCTGATGGCTCTCTAATTTATGCTAATGTGTTCTGGAATGCTGCACCCTTTGTGTGTTTGTTTATCTAAAGTGATTTTAGATGTGAGTCAATTCAAATTAGAAAGCGCAAGCTTCCCTGTGCCCTGACACGTGTGGCTTTTTTCATGAATAGCCATAAATATTTGTCTTCCATTATCTCATGACTCAACAGTAGGGTTGTCACATCTAACTGAGCATTGATGAGCACACGTAACCTTCTAATGTTTACATGAGATAGGGAAATGTCATCACTACCCATTGATAAAGCTGAGCCACCCCTTACGCATGAACAACATAACAGTTTACTAAATGCTAAATAAGCACACATGCAAATTAGGCCCCTAAAATTATAAATTACTCGGAAAAGTATCCATTAGCAGTCGCGCTGCCTGGAGAGTCGCGTGTGCACAAAATTAGTATCAGCTCTTTGCTAGCGTAATAAGAGCCTAAGGTTTTCATGCAATAACGCCAATGAACACATCTATTTTTACCTCGCTTCCTCCGTGTCAGTGTCTGGGGAAAATTGCTCCTTTCAGGAACATAAAGCATGTTTGAGAAATTAGCCTTTTGATTATATGACAGCTGGAACAAAAAGGCAGAAATCTGCGGTGGAGGAAATGCTAATTAAACCTGTGAGGTATCACGGTCACTATTTATAAACAGCTCCGGTCTGACAGTCTGCTTCCAGAGCAGTCGAGGATGCAACAATTAGGTATACTTACATCTCAGCCCCTCATTTTCACTCAGCCTGCTTACAAAGTGAATTCTATCAAGTGTGTGAACAGAACGCGTCGTTCCGTTTGGTCCTCAAGCTGTCCCATAAGCTCAAAAAGAACCTTGTATTCTTTTACATGAGAATTTGGGATGATACAAAGAAGTCGCAATTGCTGGTTGCAATTTATTTTACAATCCTGTTGTACTTGTTTAACCGTTCAATTGCCATGTACTTGAACCTAAACCTATACGGTATAGGCATAACCTACCTAAACTTAACCAGACAAAAATAACAACTGTTTCATCATTTATTCACCTGCATGTCGTTCAAAACCTGTTTGGAAAAGAAGATATTTTGAGAAATGGTTTTGTGACCATACAATGCAAGTCAATAGGGGCCAATGCTGTTTGGTTACCAACATTTTTCAAAATATCTTCTTTAGTGTTCCGCAGAAGAAAGAAAGTTCATTTTTGATGTAAATTATTCCTGAACAGTATTTTGTTGGATAAGTGCACTAAATGTTGGATAAGTAAAACCAAAATGCTGGCAAATTAAAGGTACATGGGCAAAAGTTTATGCCAGTAAGCAGTGATGAAAAGTGCACATGATCGAAATTGGATATAGATACTGTATAGTAGGTGGTTTCATCGGATGCACGCGCTTCCAATCTGTGTTTTTTGATCGGTCTGGCAAGTGGCTAATAATATAACTATTTATACTTTACTCAATTTATATTAATTTGGTGGTTAGAGCATTAAACCCAGTGGTTAGAGAGTTGGACTCATGACCAGAAGGTTGCTGGTTCGATTCTCAGGGCTGACGGGTAACGGCTGAGGTGCCCTTGAGCAAGGCACCTAACCTCCACTTGCTTACTATACAAAATGTACAAATGTATAGTACAATGTAATGTAAGTCGCTTTGGATAAATGCGTAAATGTAATACAATTTATTGAATTTTTTTGTAAATTAATTTGATTAAATAAACAAATTGTTGAATGGGTCATGTAACTGTTGCATTTAAGTTTAGCCAAGTAACAGTTCTTCTACTGGTAACCCAAAATAATACTGACTAGACATACTTTTAACTTGCTAGCTAATCTAACTTGTTATTTCTTTTGCTTGTTATCAGAAATAATCTGCAGGAACTCTTTTCTTTGTGGATGTGTACAAAGAAAATGTGTGATTAAGTTTGGGATACAAAAGCGCTCATGTGCAGCAATGTTTGTTTATGTTGTTGCTTTAAAACCGTCTATACAAGTACAAGCATTTTAAGTATTTCCAGTAAATAAAATGTTGTTAGAATTAACTTAAGTGCCCCGTAAAGGCATAGTACTCTCAGATTTAACACACTTTACTATATTTAAATTAATTCTACAGATCCACCCCCTTAAATCATGTCGTAAAGAAGTGTATATATTCCGTACTCTATATGTATTTGAAACCTCTAAACAAAGCAATCTCTAATAAACACACATTTGTTAAAGACCTATAATCTGCATTGGGCTGAGGTTGACAAGCAATGTTTAAGCATTTGTTTAAATAGATACAGCGTGCATGTGGGTGTACATGTTTTCTAGTTTGCTTTCAGAGCCAACAAAATATTATATTTATTTCACTTTTTAATTACACAGACTTGACAACATATTGTACAACCAAACAATTCATTGTTCTTTCGCAAAGAAGAAAAGCGTTTGCCTTATCAATGAATTGGCCTTCCTCATTCAGAAGATCTACTGTTGAATTCTCCTTCATTGTGCAGTCGAGGAACCACAGGGAACCTCCCATCTTTTTTCTCCTCCTTTAACATGAAAGGTGTCAGATCAAAGTGGCCTAAGGCAGCAAGTCCGTGGAGCTATATGACACAGATCCACTTGGAATTATTCATGTTGGACTGAACATAGCTTCATGGGCTCTTCATGCCTTGAAATTCAGTTTTGATGTCATGATACAGTGTGTCTTAACTACAGTGAGCCTTTCAAGAGCATTTTATGAATAGCCAATATACTCGGCCTAAAAAGTCACTTATGATCCGATGGGTCATATTTTAACATCTTACTATCATTTTCTTCACCAGGGTCTAAGCAGCCTGTTCAGCTCCCTGAAAGTGGTGCGTTTGCTCCGTCTGGGTCGAGTGGCACGCAAACTGGACCACTATCTGGAATACGGTGCTGCTGTGTTAGTTTTACTGGTCTGTGTTTTTGGTTTGGTGGCACATTGGCTGGCCTGCATCTGGTACAGCATTGGTGATTATGAGGTCATCGACGAGACCACCAACAGCATCAAGACGGACAGCTGGCTTTACCAGTTAGCCATCAGCATTGGCACGCCATACCGGTACAATACCAGTGGCTCTGGCCATTGGGAGGGAGGTCCCAGTAAACACACGCTGTACATATCTTCCCTCTATTTCACCATGACAAGTCTCACCACTATTGGGTTTGGAAACATTGCTCCAACTACAGACGGGGAGAAGATCTTCTCTGTGGCCATGATGATGGTGGGCTGTAAGTACTACTAGATTTTCTTGCTTTATTGATGTTATGTCTAAGCTAGACCTGCACCAAACCGGTCTAAATGTGCATAGATATTGACGGTGGTCTTTTCAGCAGGGGATACACTTAAAACAACATTAGACGAGACGCTTATTACATTCTCACCAATCAAGGCATGTCAGGAACCATAAGTGCTACTCAGAAGCACTGCAGACACATTGATAGCTATCAAATGGCATCACATAATTTGATGTACTGTATTGCAATTTTCCATCCTTGCAGGCTTTCTGTCTGTAATAACATTTGCATCATGTCCCGATAAGACCTGGGATCTTTGAAACCATTTCCTGAAACTTCTCTCTCTAACCTGCAACATTCAATCAGAAACAAACCACAACCACCAGTGTTTGCTTATGGCTGGCTAGTCACTTGTTTTTATCTTCATGGTACCTTTCCCAGTGATCCTAACTGGTCTGATGGCCCAACAGTGCTGGCCAGAGTTTCTGAGCAGCTCCATTGGTGACCTTCTAGAAATCTGCAGCGCTAGAAAGTAGCTAGCTGTGACTAAGCTGTCTTTTTGGTCTTTTGACATTTTTATCAATTACAGTGAAATCTAAGATCTACAAAATATCTCTACATAATAAACATTAAATGACATCTGATTGGCTGGGATTTTGTATGCCAGCTGCCTTTCACACATGCATTTTTCCATTTCGCTGTGCTGTTTTTCATAGATGGATAGGATGGCTATTGCGTTTGCGTCTTTTGCAGATCTTCTGACATAATATCCACTGAAACAGGAAATGATTGAGGGACAAATTGAGAGGCTTCTGCCTTTTTAAAATAGCCAATGGCGATTGTGGGCGCTAGATTATGTAGATCCTAGAGAGCTTTTGATTTGGCTGAAATATTTAATGACAAGCTGCAGTATGATGTCATAAAATAGTGGATCCATTTTGGTGCAAGTGAGAGTGTTTTAAATGTTTTTATCTTCTAAATGGGAATTTTGTTATGAGATTTGAAGTACAATAGTATATATATATATATATATATATATCCTCAAGACTAACATATTCATACTAAAAGCCCAAAACAAAATTTTCAAATAATTTTGATTTCATGGGGACTTTAACATGCCATATTAAGTTAAAATCATTTCAACTGTACATGCAGCACTGCTCTTCAGAAGCACATTGGCATGACAATTTCTGTTATTTTTCTTATTGCATCGCATCTCTGAAGCGTGTCTCAAGATCAATGCGTTTTACCAAATATTTTTCAGTGTAGGATGATTCATTGCTTGTTGCATTAAATATCACGTTTGGGTAAAACATGATCTTGGTGTCATATGGGCTAGCACAACATAAACAAAAATGCAGAGTTTTTAAAGTTTAATTGGAAGGTTGACTAAAGATCATTTACACAAGTATGATTTGGGAGGCTGACTTTAGATTTCTTTAACAGCACAGATGACCTCAGATCAGTTTTAATTGGATCAATGTTGATAATATTCTAACTTTTGTAGTGTAGCATAACTGATGGGTTGTTCTGCG
The DNA here is from genome assembly GCA_026939265.1 of Oreonectes daqikongensis. Classification (NCBI taxonomy): domain Eukaryota; kingdom Metazoa; phylum Chordata; class Actinopteri; order Cypriniformes; family Nemacheilidae; genus Oreonectes; species Oreonectes daqikongensis. Next base: position 3,293,996 of record JAOTQM010000351.1, on the reverse strand, counting down.
CAGTCTGAGTCAATGTAATGCTGCTTTCTGTAAACACAGCAGCAGATGGGGAGTTGGCTCTGCGTTCTTTCTCTCACACTGCTACAGTATGGTGCATTGTGTAGTTGTGTATTGCATTAGCTAGATCACGCTATTACTAAATTATGATGAATTGGACATATTGCATTAATGAATCATATGAATTTATAAAGATTAGCGGATTTACTCGAGCTGAGTTTAATTGCCAGTTCACAGTGTGCCATAGCATATTTATGTTAATCCCCGATCTGTGCCTATACATCACAGTGTGATGCTGCTGAATCAGGGTTTGGTGTATGAAGTGGATTTAGATTAGATCTGGAGAATTAGTATTAGGGTAATTACCATGTTAAAGTCAGGTTTACTGATCTGGGCCTATTTGTTTTAGTGAAATAGAGCTACTCCCTTTTGTTGAGTCCCTTGTTCTCCTTTGGTGCATAAATTTGCTTTGTTCTTCTTTCATATAAATCCTGGGGATCTAGACTTGTTAGGGCTATGTGTGTGCACCATGCACCAACTTGTCGACATGCTAACTTTAAAAGACTTACAACGTGTAACTTCTGTTTTCTTGGTACATACAGACTAATCGCAGAATCTTAATAGAACACAAAAGTACCCACAAATCTTTTAAGACATCTTGGTTTAATATAAAAATATAAATTAATTTTTTTGTTCAGGCTTTAAAAAAGAAACCATGACTAACAGATTCGCTTGAATTACACTGTAAAAAAACTGTAATTGTACACAATTTTACGTTTCATCTTCACATATTTTTAAAATGCTGTAAAATGTCCAATTCAAGAAATATATAAATTTACATGTTGGGTGTAAAATAACCAAAAACATGTCAATCTTATTATACATCAAAGTTGTTTTACAGGTTTTTTTTCTGGTATCCCAGCTGCCGGAATATTATCAGGTTTTTTTTACGTATTTTTACGTTGTGCAAACCTATTCATAATCAAATATTCTCCTTCCAAAATGTATTTTCATGCACATAGCCACTAGAGATTTTTTACAACATGACAACCATTAATAACAAAGAATACGTTTTTAGAATGAAAAGAGCCAAATATATGTATGAGACAGTGTTTGTGGAAACATGAGGACATATTTTTTGCCTCCTGCTTTCCAATTCCTCCTTCTCGTTTTGTGCTCCTTTGCTGCCTCGCAGTTGACTTGGCTGTTGTCTCACCTGACTGGCCAGATTTCAGAGCCGTCTGAAACAAGTGCACACAGAAGTATGTCGTGATGGGCGCACACTGCGAGTTGAGGCTTTTTATCAGACTAGCTGCAATCTAAAACATTATAGGGTGCCTAGCTGAAGTCTTGTAATATGTGCTTTATTTTAAGGGGCAATGAGTGAGAAAGAGTATTCTAACTACTGAGTTAAGGAACTTAACTAGTTCTTCTACTTGCTCACATGCTTAAGTACAGCTGCAAGACACACACGCACGCACGCACACACACACACAAGCTAGAGCAGAATAACATTTAGTGCTGTCAGGGGTAGCAAGGACAATATGCTGAATAAGGAAACTGATGCTATATGCTCCAGGACTCCTCGGGGCCACACTGTCATGTGACCACTGGCACTTAGGCCCCGATTCCAGCAATAAACTTTCCATTCTTTGGCAATGACCAAAGCACTTCTGCAGCAGAGTTCAGTCAGCAGTAATGGTCTCTCCCATGGGCTTTCCCAAAGTTTATGTGCTCTTGTTGCACCAATATGATGGCGTCTCTATGTCATGGTCGTACAGACGTAAACAGCTGCTTGTGTCAAGCTATCCTGTTGTAGGAGACTGTTACAGACAGCACGGGGGAGGTATCTAGCGCTATTATAGACATTTTTGGGAGATGTATTCAACACTGATACAGAAGCACTTACTTTTTCAGTTTTTAACACTAAACAAATGTTGTATGAGGCTCTATCTGACATTTTTGTCCAAACTGAGTTATTTGCATTCTTTTTCTGTGACTAACAGAACTAACTCATTTACATTATGTGATGTCTTTTCTTTACATTTTGTAGATAAAACCTTTTTGTTCTCTAAAAAAGTTCCAAAATGTACACAGTCACATGAAATGCAAAAACTTTAAAGCTTAATATCTCAAAACTGCTCAGAATGATGGATTTCCAAGGCCACGAAATGTTCGAACAAAATACAACCAACTAAACATTTAGAAATTCAGTGAAATGTTTAACTGAAAATGTCAGATTTAATTATATGTGTGATATAAACAAAGAAATAAGCTAAAACAGGAAATGGCATATAATCAGTGCGTTTTCAGAGCATCAACAAACAAAATGAGCATCATGTAGTGAGCTTTTACACAAGGCATCAATTCATATAATAGTAGTAATAAAATAAATATATTATGTAAAATAATTTTTATTAAGTATTATTTCAAAATATTTTTTATTTTTTAATATTGATTGATTTAAAAATATACAATGTTTCAGAATTTTTATTTACAAATCTATTAAATAAAAAAATGGTACGACTGTCTCTATCATTAACAACTGTACTGTCTGGAACTCTAAATAAATAATAAATAGAAATACAGTAGTAATTATTGGCAACGACAGATAAATGCATATAGTTGACTTAGATGTATGGTTATGTTAAGTATGGTTTGAAAAGTTGACATATTGTTGCACTCTCAACTGATGATAGTAAGAATTATTTACTGTATTTACAGTAACAATAATCCAATAAACTGACATAAGCTGTAATTCAGTGAAAATGATAAAAATATGTTGTCTGTTATCAATCTTTACATTATAGTGTTGTGATTAGCTATCGGAATGTAATAAAGACATACATAGATTCCAAACTGTACATCCATCATTAAAGATACATTATTCTATTAAGGAGGACATAGTTAATTTATTGGGTTTGTTGACAGTGTACATGACTCAGATTTGTCAAAATGTAAAATAATACTACAGTCAGAAACTACTTTTATATTTTATCAATTCTGGCTCTGAACCAACTGTACACTGTTAAATATGTGTATTAGTTTCTGTGTAACTGACAGAGACATGCTAAGACAAATCCTTTTATTAAAATCTCTTTCTACTTTCTTTATTAAAGTCTTATTCCCTCTCTGTTTTCTTACTTTTGTCTCATTTAATATTGATACTTTTTTTTCTACACTCTCTTGTGGTCCTTGTGCAAATTATAATTAAGTCATTCTTTAGTTCTCATTTTATCCTTCCTCCTTTCTTCCTGACACCCTGATGCTCTGATGTTGTCATGTGTACTGGCTGGTTGTGCTCTGCCGAAGCTCCCTGCATCTTAAATGTTTGTGTTAAAGTAGCGACAGTGCCCATTGCATCATCCTCAGTGGCTCTTCATTCCCACATCCCAACAGTGTGACATGATTTGACAAGCTCTTCATTCCTGATTAAACTAAAACGAGATGGCAGATATACTGTAGCTTTAGGCATCTTTGAGAGGTCAGAGGGCGCAATGTGCACTTCTAGTTTTCTATGACTTTAAAGGTGAATTCACAGGAAATATTTGTAAAACTATGCTTATTGAATTTTAAAGATTGCTACCCGTGAAACCAAGGAAAGTAAAGTTTAGTTTCATTGTTTCAGTTTCCGTTTCAATCAGTTTTTTTGTGTACGATTTCAGGGAGACTTAAAGGGATAGTTACACAAATATAATATTTTTTGTCATTATTTATTCACCGTCATTCCAAAGCTTTATGACTTTCTTCTGTGGAACACAAAGAAGATATTTTGTGTCTATGTGTCCATACAGTGGAAGTCAGTGTTGTTCGGTTACCAACATTCTTTTGTGTTCTGTAAAAGAAAGAAAGTCACACAGGTTTGGAATAACATGAGGGTGAGTAAATGATGAAAGAATTTTCATTCTTGGGTGAACGATCCATTCCATGATGGGAATGGATTTGTTCACATGTCTTGTATGAGACATCTGAAGCATTCCACTAGGAAAGTTATTTCCAATCATCAATTGCCCAATTTCGGGGTGGATGTCTTTTGTTTTGTATGTCAATAAGCATCAGGATTGACAAATCAAGGTGGTGAGGCTTGTTTATATCCAATGTGATGGAGTGATGCATTCATGCGTCTGTGAAGTTATTGATCTGCTGTCTCTGACTAATTACTGACTTTGCTCCAGCTGGCCAGATGGTGTTTGACCATTGCTTTCCAATAAAACCATGTGCATCTTGTAAGAGTTTTCTTGGTGCTTTGAGACATGAAGGCGTCGGGATTTCTCTAGACTTTAGGGCTAGATTTTGAAGGATTCAGATGGGGCTCATAAATAATAACAATGTTTCAGAAAACAATTCATCAACAAATTTGACATGAAAATTACATGATTCACAATTCATAACTTTATTGTTTTATATTTTTTATTAAACAGTGTTAATTTGACAGTCCTAATTTAAACCCCAGAATTTTTTACTTTATAAAGAACAGATAAAATCAAAGGGCAAGAAAGATTGGATATTCTAAATCTATAATTAATAATTATAAAATTAGTGTCTCCTCTGCCTGCTTCTTTCCCCTCATGATCCTCATTTTCGCTCTGCCGGAAAATTTTGAGTTTGCACCTATTATGCAAAATCTAATCTTTTCCTTGCTGCTGTCATGGGAAGCGTAACTACACCACCCATTATACAGTATCTTACGGCAAACCGGGACAGTGGATTGCATGTATAATGCAACACGTCATTATTTACCAGCGTTGTAGGCAGGTTGGTAGAATCTGTCAGATAATTAAGGTCCAGAGGATGTATTGATCTTGCTTACTGTATCTGTGGTTTATCCAGTCAATTCCAATGACTGCTATATTGATCATACAATCAATGTATTACAGAAACAGTAAAGTTGAGCTGAGGTTGCCAAATGAAATGTTATTAAAGAACAACACTGCACAAGCATAGGTACGTACTATAATTGAAAAAATATATATTTGCTTGCTTGAAAAGCAAACCTCTGCATGTTTTGGCCATGGGTGATCTGCCTTTATTTGTCAACAATGTTCTTGTCTAATATCTAGCATGGCCCACATTTGGCAGCAAGAACAAAAGTCCCTCTGTGCTTTTCTTGATCGCCAACAAGCACATGTTAGATCAGATAATAGACAGAAATATTGTGAGCTGTTAAGGTGTAGAGAGGCCAAGAGGTTTCCCTCTGTTACTGCCTAATGGCCTAGCAAATATGTTTTTACCACGGCTGCAGCTGAAAAGGAATGTAAATTGATGGGGACTACAGATGTGGAAAACGTGACTGATAGACACTATTGTGGTACATCCTCATCCTTACGGGACTAAGGGTCTTTCTGAGATGCTGTATTGATTGTTGTGTGCAGAGAGGAGTAGGTTACTTAATGTAGCAAGGGAAGCAGGGGTAGTGTTATAAATCCACTAGTTGTATGAGAATACTGACTTCACTTTTAAGAAGAACGAGTGCTCTGATAAATGCTGAAATTTTGTTGGTGGAATTAAACAGTTGATGTATACAGTATATATATTATTATATTATATAATAATTTGGTATAAAAACACACACATACGTGTATATATTTAAGAAATATTTACATGTGTATATATATTTTTATACTTATATAATTCATTTGATATATATATATATATATATATTATTTTTCTTTCTTTAAATTATACATGCATGTTTGTGTGTGTTTATATATTATAGACTTAACATATATTTGCTTTGTTAAGTCATGACATAAAGAATACTGTTTCTGGGTCCAAACTTCTGCTTGTTTCAAATGAGGCGACCATTTAACAGCCACTCAATAGCACTATTTATTTATATCACTCATTTAAGATAAACATTTAGAATTATACATTGTACACTACATTATCCTGGCTCACTGAATCTCCGACATCAATATATTAATAATTCATTAATAATGAATTATTAAGTGTCTGGCCATCTGGGATTTTATGGAGATAAAGGTTATGATTGTTGTTTTTCTGTAGTTTTCAGCACATCACGGGTTTATATTAGCATTGTTTGGACCCGGAAGGGATGGTGTATGACGTCAGACTTAACAAGTGGCTAGCTAAGGTGACTTAATGGAGCTCAATGTTGTTTCCGACATCTCCTGACTATCCTGAAAATAAATAAATGAGACAATTATTACCATGCAGTGAGAGTATAGAGCTCTACAATTAATGAATAATGGACAACTCAGATAATATGGTGTGTAACTCAAATATGAGAAATGTTAGAACTCATTTTAAAATCTTTTGATACCTGTTCTTCACCAAACTCTAATATGGTCTTACCTGGCAAATTGTAACATGGCAACAATTGTCTGTTTATTTTTACTTCTCCTAAGCAATTTTAGAACTTCTGGGAACTTTACCCAAATGAAATATAACTGAGAACTCCATCTATTCTGTTCCTGTACTCTAAAAGAGTAACCTCCACCCGTATGACAGCACACAGGAGTCTCATGCCACATACTGTATGACAGGTGTGAAGAGACATGCTGTCAAACATACTCTCCTGGTTTAACTCTGATGTCATAGTCAGGTGTCATGAACTTGCTGCGGGGAAAATACAGCTAATGACATTATCATGTCGTCTTATCGTCATTTAATTGACTGTATTTTGTATCACTTTTATATCAGTCAATTACAAATTAAAGGACCAATATGTCCTGCTCTTTCTCTTTAGGAATATTCAAAGAGCAGGGGAGGGATACAAATGTGGGCGAAAATACAATGCGGAGACAGAAAACTAGTATGATGGACAGAAATTGTGTCTGCCTTCAGGCCCTGTAGTAATTACTGGACTTGACCGAGTGTGTTAAGGCATCCATCCATCCATGTTGGGCTGATGCTGGAACTCAGCCAGCGTTATTTCTCCAAGCACAAGAGCATTTCAGTAGCTTACAATTACTGACTCATCTGGGTCATTGCTTCTAAAAGACTAAAATATTTATCGCTTGGCAAAAAAAACCTGGAAATGAGTTTACACCACTTAAGTGGTCTTTATTTATTCCCTAACCATCTGTTATGCAATTTAATAAGGCAATTAATGGACAGGTGTATTAGAATTTCATTTCTTTTTTGATTCAGCACAAACATTCTTGGTTAAGCTCAGACGTTGCTCCGTATTCACAAAAGTAAGTGCCATATCACTGGGACAATGTAAGGGTCATCATTTATTCACCTTAATGTCATTCAAAACCTGTATATGACTCTCAATTTTGTGGAACACAAAAGAAGATATTTTGAGAAATGTGTGGTTTTGTGTCCATACAATGGAAGTCAATGCGGGGCAATGTTGTTTAGTTACCAGTATTCTAAAAAACTGATTTTGTGTTTGGAAGAAAAAATTTTTGTTGTACAGATTTAAAATGACAAGAGAAAAACATTCATTTTTGTGTGAACTAGCACTTTAATGATAAAGATATTGGTTGCACTTTATTTTACAGTATGTGCACTTCCACTTGTATTGTACTTACTCAACAAAATACTGTTAGCTATTAGTTATTAATAGGGGTTAGGTTCAGTAGTAGGTTTAGAGTTAGTACCCAGTTACACAGTAAGTAAATAGTATGTACTTATAGGTAACAGGACTGTAAAATAAAGTGCTACCGAGATATTTGTAGCATTCATGACAACAGTAATTCATCAAATGATGACCAAACGATGAAGAAAATAACCATATATGTAGACAGTAGACACACACTGAATGTTAGGATCACTTACATTACCTTACTGTATATATGCATTTAACATGCTTGCGTTTTCACGTCAGTCTGTTAGTGTGAGTTAATATAGCTAGTTAATATATAGCTAGGTATTATATCATTTAATACAGCTCTGAACCAGTGGCATAGTCAGTTCATTTTATTCAGTTGTTTTTTGGGTATGAAATTATGTGACACAGATTACCTGTCATTCTCACATCCTCCGTTCTTGCTCTCTTTGCAAAAAAACAGATTTTTAAATTGTTTTAATTTATATTGATACATAATTATATCAGTATCATAGGACATTGAAAAGTAAACTGTTATTACCCATCCCGTACTTTAAATAACAGTTTTTATTTTCACCTCATACAATTAAAATAAATTAGCCACCAGCTAACATAAACTTATGATTCGTTCTGGTTTCACCTCTCTCCTGTCTAAATTAAAGGATTTTATATGTATAGGTCTACATATATACACGTCATACAAATAAAATGTATAATAAAAAAGACTAAATCTACTAACCACTTTTGCTACATGGACTAAGCACACTTCCGTTCTGAAGTGTTTTAAGTAACTGATTTGATGATTTCAGACAGTGAGTCTCGTGAGTTCTGTGTTTGACATATCAGTTCTTTAAAATGAATCGGTTCAAACGAGTCATTAGAAATCAGAAAATATTTGAATATTTGGCGGCTGGCAAAAAAATGTAATGTAGGAAAAACCCATACCCTGCATACCCAGACGCTACGCCACTGCTCTGAACATCACGCTAGAACAAACAAAATCTTATTGTTCGTTTTTTTATGTCAGTCAAACATATAGATACAACATCCCATCATGTATGTAATACAATGTTGTGATTATAAGAGAAGACGGTAATTTAACCTTAAAAACCCAGTGTTTGGTTTAGAAAATAAATTTGAAACTGTATACACATAGAATATGGAACTGAAAATGACTTGCGTGTTTTACAGCTCAACTGTGACAACCATTAAATAAGCTCAGTACATACAGTAGGTCTAGACTGAACAGTTATGTAATTCAGTCCTTTGGGGAACTTTTTGGGGGTAGTTTCAGCAGTGATATTCCTCATGACTTGATCAGTTACCTGTTAACCCCCACGTTTCAAATGGACCTTCTATATGTGCAGTATGTTTTCAGGGCTTTGTGGTGCAGTAAGATCAGACCATCTGCCAGAGATTACTTCTACACATTGAAAAAGTGGGAATAATAAAAAAATGGGAAAATATATGATCACATGAATGTTTTCTTTGAAGAGTGTTCTCTTCTAAAGAACGTACTTAAAGTGGGAAAGTTTGATGTTACTCATTCTCTTTGTCTCAACCCATTGGTATTTCTGCTTTTAATTTTCAGCGGTGCCCGCGGGTCTTACAGATACAGTTTTTCCGGGGTTTGATTTGGTATGTGTGGCGGTTAGTATCCTCACAGAGGCAATAACAACTGTTTGTGTTTGTTTTTGCTGACGGTACACCGAAAATGATCAAAGAAGCTCACTCAGCCAGATTGGTAATTTTTGGAAAGGTTTCTTTTCATATTTCTTCCTCTCGATTGATCTCATCTTTATAAAGTGCGTTTGGTGCTAGACACAGCTATAAATATATTTAGTGTGTGACTTACTGTTCCTTCAAGAGAACCCTAAAAAAGCACCACTGAATATTATTAAGTCAGTTAACTGTCTCTTTTCCACTTTTTCAAGAGTTTATAAAAAAGGTTTTAAAGAGCATACAGACAATGTTGAAACAATATATACTGTATATAAAAAATTAATATTAATCTGAAAACCTTTTCACTTTATCTATACTTATAAATACACTATAAATATTCAACTTAAAAGCTTTAGTTTAAAAGCTGCCTTTTTGGGATAGTTCACCCAAAAATTAAAATTCTGTCTTCATTTACTCACCCTTGAGTTGTTCCAAATCTGTATACATTTCTTAGTTCTGATGAACACAGAGAAAGATATTTGGAAGAATGCTTGTAACCAAACAGTTCTTGGCCAACACTGACTACCATAGTAGGAAAATGACAATAGTCAAAAGTGTCCCAGAACTGTTTGCTTTCCTACATTCTTCAAAATATCTTCTTTTGTGGTCAATTTTTCTTGGAACAACTTGAGGGTAAATTTGTTCAATTATTTTGACGCGTTAAAGTAAAAATGTGTAAACATGTTTTTTTTCCCTTTGACAGATAATAATTCAAGTATTTCAGTGCAACTCTGTACTGTAAACTCAATGTATACATCATTAGTCATCGTCTCTTTTCTTACTTTCAGCAACTCTCAATAGGCCATGACACTGACGGATAAAAGTCAAAGACACCGGAAAACGGTTGTCCTCAAATTGTGGATTTAATTGGTCTCCTTAAGTCAGAATTACATGCTCATTACTGCTTAAAGTGCAGCACAAGGTCCCATTACCATCAAGCCCTTGAGCAAAGTGCTTTACCCCAGGTTGCCCTCAGAGAGGCTTTTCCTGCATTTGATATGCTTTAAAGTCCATTATGCTCCATGCACCCACAGCTGCAGAAGGATAACATGTTGACCTTTAATCTAACTTCCTCAATGTTAACTTAACACCATTGCATTAGTGTTAATCATTATTCCTGATAGGATTACCTTTTTGGTGTGTGGCAAGTGAGAAGTCAGTGGTTAGGTGCCAAAAAGCCTACTGTATGTGAAATACCTGTTGTAAAAATAGCTAAATATTCAGAAGCCAAATGTACAGAACTCATGGCATGTACTGATGCTCTGCTGAACCCTGAAAAAAAATATAAAAAAAACCACTTACTTCTTCTTCTTTAAATAAGAAACTCACAAGTTACTATAACATGTCCTGTGAGCATCTGAATTTGATGTCAATATGGAGACTGTGAAAACATCTGGTCTTTAGCATCTGCTCACCGGGCTAAAGTTCTTCCTGGATCAAACTGTGCAAGACCTGCAGCTTCCATCGTCTTAATATACACATCAAAGAAGCACTTGTGAGCACCAGAGTGACTCTAAAACAGCTCATGCTGATGAAGAACATCACACCTTGTTCCTGGTCCTAATAGAAAAGACAACTGAAGCTTCAAAAGCCCTGAATGCTTTTTTACTACTGTAGACGCAAGTCGAGATATCTGCTGAATGAGAAGATGATAGCTTATGTCACGCTTATGCATATTATATATATAAATGAAGATATTTGCTTTGCTTCACACACAGAACAATAATGCTGATGTTTAAAATGACATTATTAAGAGATGAGATACACTCTAAATTATCATCATAATTCGAAGGAAACAAGAGACGCAGCAAAACAATTCAAAAATGCACTAAATAGACAAACGGTAAACCATGAGGTGGTAATTTGCATGATTTATTCATACCGCAGTGCATGCTGGTAAATGACTGAAAGAGTATTCAGTGTAAATCACATTATACTATTTTATTTTTTGGTGGGTGGATGTGGGGGGGGATATGTTGTTGGCCCAGGTGATGTGAAAAAGTATAAAAGATGTCTTATTGTTTCTATCCCAAGTACTAAATAATACATTGCATTATATCCTGATGTGGCAGCCTCATTAGCAACAGAACATCACAGTATCGCAATCCAGCACAAACATTGCACAGAATGTTTCTCTGTGCTAAAAGTTTTTGGCCGGAGGCTGGATTGAAATAAATGTTAATTCCTCCAAAAGCGCCTCAGACTCACGTAATAAAAACAAGCTACTGCGAAACCCTGGGATTCAGCCCCACGTAATTGTCCAAATGTAGATGAGCTTCGTGTTCGTCATCTGTACTTCCGTGTATTAAGTCTAGTTAGTGTGACACCGCATTGCTGTGCTCATTATTGCGACGTGTTCGATGCAATTACTCGTGCCGGATTTGTGTGGACTCGGCAGGGTTGCATCTCACGACTCCGTGCCACCGGGCAGCGCGGCTTGCTGAAAAAGCCTATGAGTCAGTCCTGTAAATATTTAATAAGAGCTTGGATATTGAGCAGCAGAGCTATTACAAGGGATTGACTTTGTAGTACCGTCATTGCTCTTAATATTACTGTCACATCCTGGAGATTGTCACCTCTTCGGTGCGGCGATGAATCATTCATTTGATGCTTTGAGGAAAGGCTGTTTTGTGGGATTGCTCTGAGAAGGAAACTTTTGTAAAACATGTGTATGAAAGACGCAGATTTGAATGCATCAAAAGTTTCGACACTTTTAACCTAAGCCTGAACAGGCTGTTACTGCGACCCGTGTGCATTTGGGAATTACAGTGCTTAGTGTAAATCCTTTACTGTTCTCGGTATCTAAAATGAGAGTAGACGGGACTCAGGTGTAATAGATAGTCTGCTCTAACCTTTAATGGAGCTTTTGTGCATAAATTACTAAAGCAAGATCCTTCAGACCAAGGATCAGTGTTGAATCTTGCAATAAACTGCTGATGTTGGTGAATTGCACCTGCCATTCATTTTGCCTAGCATTCTTTTGCTATACTTAGACACTACCTTCACTTAAACTATCTGTCTGCACCACAGAAATTATATGTAGTCTACAATAGTTTCTTTACCCACTAGCAGCCAGTACAAAGTGCTATTAAAATTAGGCCTTCTCCACAATAATATGTTTTTGTTTAAAACACCTCTTTTCTGTCCGTTTTGGATTTCTGTGAAAACAGTCATGTGACCCATTCAGCCCAAAGCAAAGCAGTCCAATATAATCCTTAGAATATTGATGAATAATTATGAATATATTTATGAATGTATTACTTTGAAACAGTCCAATATTTTGCTTAGATTTGAGACCTATTCAGCCCAAAGCTAACCCACTATTATCTTTAAATATTATTTAATTGATTTATTACATTATATATTTGTAGAGTTTATCTGCAAAAACATCATTTAAAATTTTTCAAAAATGATTTTTTTTTTATTATGTTCACATGTTTTTATTGCATTTTATTGAGTTAGTTATTTTTAGATTTTTTTCTTATTAACTATTTATTACACTGTAAAAAAATTGGGGGCTTAACTTAAAAAAATAAGTAACCTGGCTGCCTTAAAATTTTGAGTTCATTCAACTTAAAAAACGAATGAATTTCATACAAACTCGTTATGTTTGTATTACGAGCATAACTAATATTTTTAAGTTGATTTAATTCAAAATTTGAAGGCAGCCAGGTTACTTATTTTTTTAAGCTGAACCAACATTTATGTGTTGTACAACAGTGTACTTAATCAAAACAACCTATCTGCAGTTTGTTAATTAGATATTAATAAAATAAAATAAAGTTTTAAAAATGTTTTAAATAGTTTTTTTGCATTTATAATGTCGTCAAATATTTTGCTAAATTTGATCCATTCAGGTCAAAGCAAAGCCATCCAATACAGTTCTTACCTGTAATTATTAATTAATGAATGTATTTTATTTTATATTTATTATAGAGCTGTCATATGATTAATCGCATAATAAAGTTTGTGTTTACATAATATGAAGAGTTTGGTTCCAAAACGCTATAAATCCCTTTTTTTGTTTTTCAAAATTCATGTTTTTTATTATGTTATCATGTTTTTATTGTGCTTTCTTGTGTTAGTTAGCTGTATTTTTATTTAGTTAATATGGCCTAAATCAAAACTAACCAACTGCAGTTTGATTGATATTAATTGGAATGCACAATCAAAAAACATTATTTTAGAATTTTTTAAAAATGGATTTTTTGTGTGTTTTGGAACCAAACTCTTCATATATGTCTGTGTACTGTGCATAATAATTTTGTATAAACATACACATACAAGCATATATTTAAGAATATTAGAAAATTAGAATTTGAAAACTAAATTTTGACCAAAATGTCAGATAGAACCTTATAATTCCAAGGCGACAATATATTCCCATATCATTCACACAAACTAACAAAGTGTGCACATATTGTATTGTTTTTCCAAAACCAAAAGCGAAAAAATTATTGTCAGTCATAATATTATATTTCTAAAAACCTGAACTCACCTTTGTGAGTGCACACTGAAATCCTTAGTGTTCCCCTGAACTATAAACCATTGAATCATTTTAAAATACAGTCTCTTCTTACTGAATCACATCTGTATACAGTAACAGCACTGGGAAACCTTCACAGTTCATGAGTCATTATACTGTAATTGCAAACGGTAAGGCTGCTTGTTTCCATCCTCTCTGAGCAGCGCATGAGCGGTCAAGCCCATTCTGAAATCCTCTGCAGTCTGATACCTCGCTCTATTATTTCATCAGCCATCATCAAAAGTGCATCCGCGGGGCCTTTGTTATCCCCATTACCGCCTCATAAAAAGGCATCAAATTGGCTATTACCCTGACCTAATGAGAAGATGTCTGCTTCAGCAGAGAAGAGAATACATTTATGAAAACGATAGTGTCAGAAATGATGAATGTCTGGCTAACGCTCAGTCGTTCCTTCACCTTCATCAATCAACATTTATCCAACGCCCATAAAGATATAATATTCCTTCCTCATGAAGGGACCACCCACTGTCATGTCTTCAGTAGATTTGATTAGGTCTTGAATGTAAAGTAATGCAGAATTGATGGAGTTTGATGCTCTTGGAGAGTGAGTACGATAGGCGGTGATTGAAACCGAGGAGGTATTATAGTCCCACGTGTGCTCTGCCCTCTCCGCCGCGGGGAGGGAATACCTGAAGAGAGTTATCCATTAGCTCTTCACTTCATCTTAATGGCAGTTGCTCTGTTGTCGTCATGTTTATCGGCACTCAGTTCAACATCCTGTTTGTCGAAGATGTCATGTGACTGATCATGCATATACATATAGATTAAAAGTAGTATTACTCTTATATATCCACGATCATGATCAAATATAAAGCAATTTCATAGATTCCATGTGGGACCATCTTAAATGAGTTTTTCTTGTTTTAGCAACCTCACTTTTAATGGTCATCTTGTATTCAGAGAAGGATTGTACACTACGGACTTTCTTTTTGAATAGTTTGAGATACAGGGAGATTCTGTTTTCTCAGCTTCTCTGGTCTTTGCGCTGAAGGTAGTTAGTGCCTCCCGTGGTTGCATGACCTTTCTGGTAACAGTGGACTCAGCCACTGAATAAAACAGCTTCATCAATTACCAGCGAGCTCTGACTAATCTCTGTTTAATTACCCATCAAACGCATATGCGCTGCTGTCTGATGTGCATTGTGTAAACGTTCATTTGTTGTGCTGTAGTTGCCTCCGTGTGAAACTGCTGCTAATGGTGTGTGGAAATGACTTAAGGTACTTTGAGCTGGTAATACAATATAACTTCGAACACCACAGTGATTATTGGCAACAGGATGTGATGTGATGTGATGTCATGCTTTGGTTTTCGTTGTTTATAATAATGCAACACAAAAAAGAAATGTTATAATATGAAATGTAACCCTGGACAACAAGGGTACATTTTTCGAAATTGAGATTTTTACATCATCTGAAAGCTGAATTTATGCGCATTCTATTGATGTAAGGTTTGTTAGGATGGGACAATATTTGGCCGATATATAAAAAATCTAAACATTCAGAAAATGGCCTTTAAAGTTGTCAACCAGAGGTGCTAAAGCAGGCCGCTACTAAGAAGAAACAGGTTTGTTTTAACTCTCTCTTTTGGCTTACCGCTGTAATAATGTTGTGGAGAATAGATGAACCTGAAAGCTGAAATTTTAAGCTTTACATTGACACCAAACTTGAGTGGGTAATTCCCAAAGAGCGGCAGCAGCGAGTAAAGTTTGCAGATGTGTTTCTGGCTATTTTTGTTCATTTATTTTTGAAAACTGTTGCCAATAAATTAGAAAAATATATAGTCTTACAGTGTACAGATACAAAGTATATCATAAATGCATATTTTACTTTTTGTGTTTGCAGTGTGCAACTCCTTAACAGTACAATTACTTAAATACTAAATGAAATGCCTGAAAATGACTGACCTCTTAGCCATGTGTGTATCCCTACAGTCAAGCTCTCTGCGTAAAGCTGTGTTTTTATATTACAATTGTTATCAGCCATTTGCTGCAAACTCCTACTAATCTGAAATTTTGCCAAACAAAAATACAGTTATTGAAGGCCTATTGTCCAAAGCAACCAGATTTTCTAATGAATCTGTTTTCGCTCTAATGCAAATGGTGGTTTTACTTGTTGAGAGCCTCTTGTTCAGTTTAAAAATCAATATTATAGGGATTCAATGGGACTCAATTGACACAGCTTTAGTGAAAACTTAAGGGACCCAGACCACAGAAATCTAAAAAAAGATTCATGTATAGATTGAAGTGTTTCTAAAACATTACAACAATGCTGTGTGACATTTACACTTTTCAACAGTATGTTCTAAAATATTGATCTGCAATATAAATGCAATATTCACAGATTATTCATACATATTCAAATTTCATGGCTGCCTTTATGACAAAATTTAGAAGCCGGTCTTCCTACACAATCTAAAAAGCAATTGCGGCTGGTCGGCACGCATTCATCTTGTGTACGTGCATGTGTGTATTTCTGGACTGTCAGGCATATTCACAGCGAAGTTGAAAATATGTCTGTTGATGACTCTTTATTGCCTCATTCATATTGACTGCACTGGTAAAACAGGCAGCTTACTGACACACTGTATGAATCACGAGCTCAAAATTGATCTGCGTCATTGCGCAGTACTGGAATCTTCACTAGAAATGCATTGCTGCATCATGGCGCAAGCCTGCTTTCACTCACATTGGAAGTTAATTATTGTTTTGGTTTCCATAGGCTCTTAATGTTTATCAAGCTCCCGCTGCTCTTTGACTTAAGTGTCAAAAGAGAGAGATGTGGAAATGATGCTGCTCTTCTCTCTCAATGACTGCAATCTTGTCAATCACTGATATGATTTAAAGTGCATTACCCACAATCCTCTGCTTCCAGGGGAATCTTACCTCTCCGGCTGTGCTGTTCATCCTTTCTGTCAGATCCCTTTTCCTGTCCACCCTCTGAGAACATAGTGGTAACAAAATAACAATAGATTTCAGAAACTATTTTAGCCTGGGTTTCCATGGAAACGCTCGGGTGTATATTAGGATAGAATTAGGGGGAATATTGCCAGTGTCTGCTGACAAGTATACTGTATATTAAAAGACAAAAAATGTACACTGCTTGCTTACGCTTTGAATAGAAATAAACTTGAAATTTACTTTGAGATAAAGTTTTTTAATTAGTCAATGAGAATGAAAAGTTTAGTTATTTCCCTATTTGAATAGACATATTACTATACACAGTATATTACAAACATGTTTCTGAGAGTGCCAACAATAGCCAACAATACATTGTATGGGTCAAAATGATCGTTTTTTTATGCCAAAAATCATTAAGATATTAAGAAAAAATCATGTCCCGTGAAGATATTTTGTAAATTTTCTTACTGTAAGTATGTCAAAACTTTATTTTTGTGAGTGGATGCAGCAAAACCGTGATTAGATTACTAGTCAGTAAATGAGCATATACATAAAGAAATTGAATTTTAAGGTATACGTTATTCTTTAAGAATCAACACATAAGTCTACATGGCATTTGGTTTCTGTTTCACTCACAAGCATCTATTCAAAACCCTTAGCCAGCATGTCACCACCCTCATTTCTCTTCTGACACAATGCAGTGCTTCTTCACAATCAGAATTCACTGCAACCTTTGATTTTTGTTTGTTTCTATACAGCAAGCTTTCTAAAATGCCCCCATAGCTTACGTTCTTCCCTCACTTATTTGCAGCTCTCCTGTACGCAACCATCTTCGGAAACGTGACCACCATCTTTCAGCAGATGTACACTAATACCAACCGCTACCATGAGATGCTGAACAACGTGAGAGACTTCCTAAAACTCTACCAGGTGCCTAAAGGACTGAGCGAGAGAGTTATGGACTACATTGTTTCCACGTGGGCCATGACCAAAGGCATAGACACAGAGAAGGTGTGTAAACCAACTTAATTTCTGTATTACATTGTACAGAAATATTATTTCATCTCTTTCATTATGGACAGTCATGTCCGTTAGACATCAGTGGTTGTTGATTGCTGAATGAAGAAAATAAATATTTAAAAAAATGATAGAGACCACCAGGGGCGTAGTGAGCTAACTAGCACATTTTTAGTTCACTGTAAAGTGATAATTTACCCAAATATCTGTCATCATTTCCTTACCCTCTTGTCATTTCAAACCAGTATGACTTCCTTTTGTCCGCAGAACACAAAGATAACATGTAGACGTTAACCGAATCGCGATTGCACCCAGTGACTTGCATTGGTTTTGTGTCCATAAAATAGAAGTGAATAGGTACCGCTGCTGTTCGGCAGCTTCCTTCAAAATATCTTCTTTTGTGTTCTGCAGAAGAAAGTAAGTCATACAGGTTTAAAATGACAAGAGTGTGACTAAATGATGATTCATTTTTGGGTGAACTATCCCTTTAAGGCTTTAATGGAAAGCATTGTTTAATTGCATTTATTTTGAACAATAATAAGTCATAACCCTCAGTTGGAATAAATGGAGTAGATTGTGGACCCCAAATCAAGATATTTGGACATAGGCATTGAAATGACTAAACTAAAGAGAAATCATTTACTTTTATGTTTTCGTGACACATACCATCATTCTGTCAAAAACTTAAGCGATCAGCTCAAAACAGGGAGGTGGAGAAAAAAGGGTCATCTTCCTTTTTCGGTGCGAGTGTCTCTCCATCAAGGCTCCATTTTATTTCATTCTAGAAGAGAAATGGAAAATTGCTTTATCTCCCAGGAGACATCAGCCCCCAGGGATTGTAGTAGATCTATTCAACCCTGAGCTTAAACCTATAAAAGATCCTCATGAGTGATTTTCATGCAGCGCAAGGGGAGACATTTTCTCCATTTATTGACGTACAGGATTGGGGATAATGGGCAAATTTGAACATTTTCAGCAAAATGAGCGGGCAGCAGAGGTGGACAAATGCATGGCAGAAAACGTACCTGTCAAAGTTACTTTCGAGTTATTAATTAAGATTAGTTTGAAAGTGCAAGATGTATGCCAAACTATCTAGTTATTAAACAGATCCAACTTTACATGATTAGACAGCCATAATTAAAGTTACCTGGTGGAGGAACAGTTTAGTTTATAATAATTGTATAACTTAAGTATAGTACTTTTAATAATAATAGTAGAAGATATTATCACGTTTTCGCCTGTTTTGCTGAAGGAGATAATATATTTACGAAACGCGTTCTGTAGAGCAATTTGTCCGTTTAGGGCTACTGTAGAAACAACATGGCGAATTCCATGTAAAAAACATAACGTTTCATTATGTAAGGTCTTTATACACCTCTGAAGACTTAGTTATATATTATATTGCATTTCTGTCAATAGATATATTGTATTCATATTTATTAATAATTAATATGAATATTACAGACAGCACCTTTAAGAATAATTATGTCAAAACATCCAATGCAATCACCTGTAGTGGTTATTGTGTTTCAATTACTGTACTTAGATCTCATCGAATGATCCGCTTATTTCTTCCAACCATTAGCGCGAGAGAGCATTCAGTGCGTGCCGAATGTTTAATAGGCACCTAATGATTTAATAATAATGACACCCCATGCACACATACACACGTTGCCATGACTACATTCAAACATCATGCATCTTTCAGTTAACCTACACTGCTGTCTCGGTTTTAATAATTCCAAATGATTTTTCCTGAAGTGACCAAAATCACTGCATGTTTGTCTTACCACACGCACGCCACACGCACGCACGCACGCACACACACACACACACACACACACACACTACATAATTCCCTGTATGGTATGATGACAAATTGTCAGATTTTGTCATATCACACACTTCTTGTTAGGCTTTTTATATTGTAGTTGGTGCGCTACACGATTCCAAGCTGGATATGTGCTGAGATATACTCACAAAAGACAAATGTCAGTTCCAGTGGATTATCTTACCAGAACTTTAAATTGCATCAGAAATGTAATTTATTTAGCTGTCATAATACCAAAGTGACCAGACTCCTGTTCACCAGATCAATACTGAGCTATGTGGCTAAAGAAACGTCTATTTAAACACCCATTAATACTTATTTCTATTTCCTTTTCTATTCTGTTAGACTAACTGTGACCAGTCACAGCACTTCCACAATGTTGCAATTTTTGTTGATTTGATTGCTTCTATTGTACTTTGGATAAAAGCATTTAATCATTTAGCGTCTGCTAAATGATTAAATGTTAATGTCCTCTGCTCAATGATACACTTTAGCTCACTGATGGCTGCTGATTTTAGGTTGCTGTTGGAATCAATACACAGTAAACACCAATGATCAGCATTTCATTAACAGTATTTGATTTTAACCTGCATTCTGTCCTTAGTTATTAAATATAAATATGAATTGTTATCTGCTGTGTCTGTAAACTAATCATGCTAATTACATTATATTAAATGTTATTGATCATTTTTTCTGATAACTTGCAGTTCTTGTAATGCTGTGCAGAAGCGAATTTCATTATTTGCTCCAGTAAATTACATAAAAAGTCAATGCGAAGATGCGAATAGCAGTTAATTCACGCCGGGCGTCGCGATTGCGCGATATTTGCTTCAGTCGTGTCTTCCGCGCATGTTGAAGAATCAAGCGGGATATGATCTTTTTATCCTTGCGAGTAACACGGAAAAACAAATAATCCCGCAAATAATCTAGAACAAAAAACGCGATGCTTTGCTTTTGATGTGTACACAGGATTAAGTTAGTTCTCACTGTTAATAGCACACAAAGTATTCATGTAAATGTAAATGCTTTGAGAAATTGACATTTTCAAATAGCATCTGAACAAGTTTGAGTTCTTTAATCCAAGAATTAACTGTGACTGACACCACATTCAAACCACATGATGTGTTTGGTCCATCGCGACATTCTGCAATGAAATCTTTTTGTTTAATGCAAAACTCTACGTTTGACCACTTTCCCAGATTTTTTCCCTTTTTTTTTGATTTACTTAAATCAATTTTTTATGTCAATGTACATTTTTAGCCACAAAGCTGGATAATGTACTGTCTGTATAAATATTTCTTAATAGTAATCAAGAACCAGAATAATGTCAATGTAATATCTAACTGCAATTTCATAACTAAACAAATTTACTCAATTGCTCTGATGTCAATTGTATAACCCTTTCGTTGATGTATTCTTTGCTCTATATATTTTTGCATTCTCTGCGTTACTCTGCAGGTTCTGTCCATCTGTCCTAAAGACATGCGTGCAGACATTTGCGTACACCTGAACCGGCAGGTGTTCAACGAGCACCCTGCTTTCCGACTGGCCAGCGACGGCTGTCTGCGGTCTTTGGCGGTAGAGTTCCAGACCACACATTGTGCTCCTGGAGACCTCATCTTCCACGCAGGAGAGAGTGTGGACACTCTTTGCTTTGTGGTGTCTGGATCACTTGAGGTCATCCAGGATGATGAGGTTATTGCCATTTTAGGTAAGCTAGCACATTCTTAAATAGGGGAGAGTGGGGCTTTTGTCACTTGGAGATGTTGTGAGACAGTCTGTAACTTAGGGCTAAAAAGCATTTTATATTATTATTATTATTATTAAGAGTTCTCCTAAAGTTTTTAGTGCAGAGTTTCCTCATGAAACCTTTCACAACGTTGTTGAGAGCAACTCTTACTAAGAGATATAAGGAATAGGTGCAGTTGACCTCGTTGCTATGAATGATGTAAACACAGAATGGAAGTTTTAGATATTAAAGTCTTCATCATTATCATCATCATCATAAATCATGATATTTTTGTAATGCTGTTAACAAGTAAACACAATAAAACCCCCTTAAAGAGATAGTTCACCTAAAAATGAAATTCTGTCATTTCAAACCTGAATGACTTTCTTTCTTCAGCAGAACACAAAAGAAGATATTTTGAAGAATGTTGGTAACATTGTATGGACAAAAATGAATGGAAGTCAATGGGTGCCACTGTTGTTTGGTTACCAACATTCTTTAAAATATCTTCTTTTGTGTTCTGCTGAAGAAAGAAAGTCATACAGGTTGGAAATAACAAGAGGGAGAGTAAATGATGATCCCTTTAAGGCTAAGCTAAGGTTTGATACTTTTGTTTGGTATCTTTAATGTTTTTCCTGTGTTTAGTTAACGTAACTTTATCATGGGCAACTTTTATGTAACTTTTAGGTAGACAGTAAGGTATATGTGCCTATACAGAACGTATTTTTATATCATTACAAAATGTCTGTTTTTGCACACCTGGTTTCTGTGCACTTGCCTGTTGTTGTAACATATTTTCTGCACAACATGAAACAAAGATCACAGCATTCTCATTAAATCCAATGAAGCCCAATGCGGCACAATTACCTGGTGTGTACTGGATTCAGTAATACCTCAGAGCTCTGCAGGTCCTTCCTGAGGGCACATCCTGCAGATCCGAAACACCTCAAGCATGCCTTAAAGCGTGCAGAAAAATACCAAACTTGTAAAGGACAACGTACTTACACAGTTTTCATACAGGAACTCACCTCTGAGGTGACATAAAAACCCACACTGTGTTCCCTTCACGGCATGTGGCGTTTGCTACTCTAGCCACGCGGTCTTTTTATCCTTCTTTAATCGAACTGTGGGGACCGATTCTCTTTTTATTGATTTTAGGGTCGTTTGTTTCACAGGTATGTGCACGGGGTATTTCATAGTCTCCAGTGCTGTAACAATGACCAGACACGACACAAATACAGACCTCTCTTATGAAAGATGAGAAACGTCTTGGAATTTTAGTAACTTAATATATATATTTTGCAGTTTTCTCCCTCCTGGCTTTGTTTGAACGACTGTATAATTTGTTACAGTTTTATTTTTCAAATCTTCCACAACAAAGTGGCAGTTATTATCTCTGTATGTGCAGATAAGGGACCGGGAGCCGATTCAAGCTCTGAACAATAAAGACAGGACGGCTATTTGAGATGACATGTGCACAAACAGGCACGTTTATTGTGAAGTCTTTGGTTTTTTTTGTGTCAGACTGGACATTATCTTTAGATCTTGTAATCTCTTGAGTTGTGCTGATGTACTGTTGCTCCGAAGGCCTCAGAGGACCTCACATTAGACCTTACGAGGCGCCGTAGGAAGGAAAGGAGAGTCTCTTTCCTCTAATGGGGAATCAGATCAGATGCTCTTTTGCTTTAATGATTATGAAATGAAGTAAGACGTGAGCACTGTGAGTTAATTAGCCCCAAGGCATTTACTTGAACCCACCACACTGAACCTGCTGGGCTCCTAATGATGCCCCTCATCAAAGCACCGAACACTGGCTGCTTTGCAGATTCACAGATTTGCTCACAAGTGTTGTGTGACTTACACGTATGCACAACATACCTTTGAAAAACCGATTGAAAGCTCAGTGAATGCAGTAAAGGCCAAATGTATGCAGACACTGCTTTCTGAATAATAGATGTTGCTGATTCAGTTACAGATGCTTCACTAACAGATTCTTAAAATCAAGCTTAGAGGTCCTTAGATGAAAATGTACTGTTGCATAGAACCTTTTTGTGCAAAGTGATGTCCATAAATGGTCAAAGCTTAGAAATGAACTCCCATAAACCTAGGATAATGCTGTATAGTTTGTCTATGTATAGGCTCATAGCCAGAACGATCAATATTAAAGGGATAGTTCACCCAAAAAGAAATATTCTGTCATCATTTACTCAGTCTCTTGTCTTTTCAAACATGTATGGCTTACTTTCTTCTGCAGAATACAAAAGAAGATATTTTGAAGGATGTTGGTAACCGAACAATGGCGGTACCCATTCATTTCTGTTGTATGGACACAAAACCAATACAAGGTTGCAAACATTCTTTAAGAGTACGTTTACACAACGAAAAGTTTCACGTACACACGGCAGCGTTGTCAGAACAATCTGCATTTACATGGATCCCGGAAAACGGAAAAAAAAAACCTGCTGAGTAACTTTTTGCAGAGTAATCCAAAATTTGTTAAATAGCACAATCTGACAGTACTGGAGGCCGCCATGTTGTTTTGGGTTACTTGTGCGACTGAACATGTAATATGCATGTGCGTGACGTCATTGTTTTCAGAAAGTTCCATATTGCAGTTTACATGGAGGCAATAACTGCGCCATTTTTTAAAGTTTGCATTTCAATCCCCGAAACTCAATTTTCAGTAAACAATTGGCCAAAATACATGAAAAGTTTTTAGTTTTCAGTTGAAAACAACACCATGTAAACGGCCTCTAAAGTATCTTCGTATCTTCTGCAGAAGAAAGCCTTTAAATGTTGTTTCTTTTTACAACCTCTTTTCATCTGTTACAGGTAAGGGTGACGTGTTCGGCGACGTGTTCTGGAAGGAATCCAGTCTGGCGCATGCGTGCGCTAACGTGAGGGCCCTGACGTACTGCGATTTGCATGTGATCAGGAGGGAGGCTTTACTCAAAGTGCTGGAGTTCTACACGGCATTCGCCAACTCCTTCTCCCGCAACCTCTTTCTCACCTGCAACCTTCGCAAGCGAGTAAGCACCATACGGTTCATACTTCTGTCATGACAAAAGGTCATCTCACCCCATTGCCTTCTTTTTCTGTACACTTTGTTAGTGTTTGTGATATACACTGGAGTCCAAATGTATAAGACAATTGGTAAAAAGTTTCGTTCTTTTTACTTTATTTCTACCTTAGTTGTGTCACAATATATCATTATTAACAACAACTGTGATATTAAAAACCATTATTAATATTAATATTGGGTAACACTTTATTTTGATAGTCCACTTTAAATATTTAACAAATTATAAGTAACTTTGCAAGTTCTTGTTAACTACCAGAGTATTAGTAGACTGTCGGTCTAATATCTGCAACTATGATAATCCCTCAAAAGACATTTTACTGACTCTAAAGGCTGAAATACACTACACAACATTTAAAATCTGAAAAAATAGACATCATACACTTGCAGACTATTGGAACGTTTGCATAGAAAACAATACGTGATAAAATTGGCAGACTGGCGCAGACTTTCTATTACAACTCCAGACTGAAAATCTTGGCAAAAATCTTGTAGTGTATTTCAGCCTTAACCCTAACCCCATACCCAACACTAATACTCTTTGAGAGTTAGTAAACATGTAGATGCAAATTACTGAGAGTTAGTTGCCTGTTATTGCACAGTTTCACAGTTTTTTTTACACAGTAGAATGTCTAAAGTGGACTATCAAAATAAAGTGCTACCTAATATTATATTAATAATAGAGATATGATAATATTCACTGAAGAATTAAATGTTTATGTTTAACCAGTATCAGGTTAAACATAAAGGGGTGGTTTCTCAGACAGGGATGATCTTAAACCTAGACTAAGCCTTAGTTTAAATGGGAAATTTAAATAGTTTTACAAACATACCTTACTAAAAACATTATCTGTGTGCATTTTGAGACAACACAGAGGCACTGATGTATTTTGAGATATGTCAGTGCAAGTTGTTTTCAGTTTGGACAGCTTTTACATTTCTTTTAGTCTAGGACTAGTCTAATCCCTGTCCAGGAAACCACCCCAAAAAGTGGTGGTATTGCACCTGTTGAATATTTCACCTTATAGTGATAGTTCACCCAAAACCAAAGAACGATGGTACCCATTCACTTCTGTGTCAATGGCTACCCTGTGGTTTGTTTTGTTTTATTTTGTGTTCTACAGAAGAAAGAAGTCAGGTTTGAGGGTAAATGATGACAGAATAACTTTAAGGGTTAGGGTTAGGCTAGTTGGTAATAGTTACAAACTCATTTTCTGTCTTCAAACACTTGTGTTTTAAGTATGATTTATTCATTTAATTCATTGATCTAAAAAGAGAACACACCAAAATAAAAGAAACAAAAGTTTGATTTATAGCAATTTATTCCTTAAATTTCGATATATATGTAACGTGCAGGAGTCACGGAGTCAGACGAAGGGAAATTCAGGAACACAATAATTACATTTATTCACAGGGATAACACTCAACATTTAACATTCACGATACATTTAAGACAAGACAAGGAACAAAGGAAACACTTAGTATATTTATAGTCCAGATAATGATGGAAATGGCTGACAGGTGCGGGGATGGCAAACGAGGGACAGGTGCGGGAGCGTGGAGGATGCTGGGAAGTGAAGTCCATGGGGAAAACGTGAGAGAAACGGGCAAGGGGACAAACAGGGCCATGACAATATATTGCCATAGTATTTTCAGCGTGAATTTATTTGGCCACAATAAATAATTAAATATTGATAAATTTGACCTCTTTTCCTAAAACATTCCTAAGCTTATTTCCATTTTAAAACCTAAATCCCCAATCCCACTATGATTATAATGTCATATTTTTGGGCCCCATTGTATGTTTGGGCAATGCCCACCATGCTGTGCATTTCTTATGTTTTGTATTTCTCTTACTGTACTGCATGGCGTCGATTGTTTATCTCAGAGATTAAAGCTCATCCTGGTGCACTTTGACCTCACCTCAACGTGAGGTGTGCAGCCACGCTGCATTCAGGCTCTACGAGTTCACAGCTTCACTGTGGCTTTCAGACTTGACCTCATATTACTTAAATACATCAATGATTCATTCTGACAGACTGCCTCTGAAGAGCACTGGGTCTCCTGGCTAAAGAAAGACCTTCAGCACTCACAACACAAAAAGACCTCAGCTGTGCACTTTTACACCGCCATTGAGAGTTACATAATCTGTGGGCAGTGTAAACCTATATTTAGGTATAAAGATTTCCTCTGTGACTTATATCGAGGAAATAACGTACTGAAAATAGCTGTGTTGATCATCTTTAGAGCAAAACCTCCTTTTTGCGTTCCTTGTCACACGCTTGATAAATTCTTTGGGCAGCTGGTATAGTTTGAAAGCATTGAACTGTATGAACACAGACAGGAATCACTGAAGCACATTTTTTATTTATCACCTCTGGCGATAGCAAAAGGAGCATCTGCATAATAAGAAGATACTTTGCTAAAGGCACACATTAATTGATTAATTGAATACGGTAACTTTGTGACTGTGTCTACTGACCACAGTAAGATGAAAATGGTGTGAAGTGTTTTAAGGGCAGAGTGTTGGTTTCTTTGGCAGTAGAGTGACAGAGGCCGCCCAATCACCCTGCTGTGCCCAGTCAGCTGGGTATCACTGCTGATGGGCCGGCTTTACTGAAGAGAAACTGCCTCCCACAGAGCACATTCTGAATAAAGCATGAGTCAAATCAGCAGGCGCACACACACTTATCATGCATAATGAATTAATGCGGCCACCTACTAATATTATGAACACCTATTGCCATCTCATCTTCACCATGGCACTACACTTTACACATACTGGATGACTGGATGACTTAGCTTGCAAAGATTTGATGACACTACCTGCTGAAGTGGACCATTTTTACACACAAAAAAAACACACATTTTTTCATGTTCAGTCATGTTAAAGTCAAGTTAATGCATTCAAGTTGGGACTAAACATAAAGGATTTGTGTCAGTGGCATGTAAAGACTTTTGGATGGGTGGGCAGGTGCCCAAGACTTTCTGATCGCCTTCCAGCAGATCACCTTCCTGGGGGCATTGGGCAACAAAAAGATGCACTTGTTAGAGTTTATTTATCTTATATTTAGAGTTTGATATATTTTTGTTATATAGTTTTGTGGTTATTAGTTTATCTTAATTTCATTTAAATTTTTTAATTGATAGTTTTGTAAACTTAATATCATCATTTAAAAATTGTATGTCACATTAGCTAAAAATATTTTAGTTGAGAACTGTAAATCAAAATATAAAACTTTTGCATATAAAAATAATATAATTTCCGCAATGTGAACATAGATAAAAAATGTGCAAGCAATATACATATTTTTATGTTAATCTAACAGATTTTTTTTTCAATGTAAGAGCTATTTACACAGCAACGTTTTCAACAAAAACAAAACCTGTTTGAGATTAAGCTGTTTAACTGCATTTTGGGGGCTGAAAATGCAAACTTTTAAGTGAAAGCTTTTGAAAATGATAGCGTTATCATCAGTTTGTGAAAATAGTGATGTGCACAGACCTGCGTAATGCAGTTTCAGTTGTTTTCATGGATATGTATGAACAAGAAACAGTTTGACAACATTGTAATATTATAAGATTCCTATAGGCTAAATTACATCTTTGTTTTCCATGCAGCCAAAAAGTAAATTCTCCTGTTTGGTTTTGGTGCGTCTATCCATGTGTGCTTTTTTAAGACCATATACTTAATCCACAATCCCTATTTCCCTTTGCAAGATCAGCAGAGATTTGAAACCAATCTTAAACAAATACTCCAGCATCACCCGCTGGGCTCACAACTGTTTGTCTTTGACTGCTGATTAGTGTCAGATCGCTCTCTTTTTTTGCCCGAGCTGATTCATCTCAGCAGCAAACGCAAAGAGGAAGCAGAATCCTCCTCACCTGCCACGCTTTTAGTCTAACAAGATTTACAAGGCCTTCAGAATGCTACAAACCCCTGCCAATAAGGTGGGCAGAGCAACTTTATCACCCCCTCCATTACCAGCAGTAAGCACAGGCAGAGAGATGCTCTCTCAGCAACAAGGGAAAATCATAAGCACATGGAGTATCCACACAGATAATAAGCCACACTTAATAGAACAGCTTGTTTGTTTGCTTTATTGCCCAGCATCGCTATGCGTATCTGTTCTCCGGTAAAACCAAAAATTTGTGGAGTACAGCAATTTTGTATTCTGTGATTTTATTTGTATAGTGCATAGAACTGAAAGCTTTGCAGTGGTGTTGTTTTTGCCCACAGAATGTTGAAACCAAATTTGAGAAAAGTGCTGCTAGGTGCCACTTAACTGTAGTTTAAATATGCAGTGGCTTTTCTGACTTTGCTAAGTTAGAGATGTTCTTGGGTCAACATCATTGTTAAAAAGGATGTGTTAATTTGAACACACTGTTTGTGTTATGCTATGTAATACAGTATGTTTTTTTTTTACACATTTTGTGTGCAATAAATGAAAGGGACAAGGTAACACAACTTGTGTTAAAAGTAACAACATGTGTTGTCTCCGTATTAACACAGAGATGTGTTGGTTTTAGCACAACAGTTTTTAAAGTGTTCAATCAACCAATCAGATTTGAGGGACAATTTACATTTTCTATTTCCCTGATTCCATAATTTTACATTAGGGTTTGGGGTGGAACGACTTTATTTACAAAAATGTTAACTCAAACTCAACTCAATGACTATAAGCAAAACATTACATTTATAAAAGGAAAGTAAGAACAACAAAATGAATAAATACACCCCAATTTCACACTCACGCACAAAACACAGACACACGCACACAAGTACATACACACCCACATGCACACATACACAAAACAGACACACAAAACACACATGCACTGACATGCGCGTACACACACGCAGTGTTATTACAGAGAAGCGCACATAGAAGATATAGAAAAGAGAAAGTTTGTGTGATGGTTAAGTTTAGGGGTAGGGTTAAGTTAGAGAATATACAGTACAGTTTGTATAGTAAAAATCATTAAATCTATGGAAAGTCCCTATAAAACATAGAAACCCAACGGACGTGTGTGTCTGTGTGTGTAGGCATATTTGCACTTGTAAAAATGTGAGACAGAGAATATTGAGGTAAGAATTGTAAACATGCAGAACAGAAGTCTGTGGTCTCTCAAAAAAAAAGGCAAAATACATTTTCTCAATTTCTCTTTGTTTAATAATGGATTGGAACAATTAGATCTGCCCCATCTTTTTGCCAGAGGGCAAAGCAACTGAGGTACAACTAGACAGGACTTAAGATCAAAAGTTCCAAACAGACAATAAAGACGGCAAACCTTATGCTGCGGGCCAGTATTGTTTGATTTTGTTAACAAAATTGAAAATTTTGAAAAGCAAAATGTATGTATTGTTATAATAATGTTGTCAGTGCAGTTTTTTTTAGTAAGTAACAGTGTTACAATATTTTTGTACCCCTTTTGACCCCCTCCTAATGTTTTTTTGGCCCTTCTAGTTAAAATGTCAAGCTAAAATTCGGCCAAATCTGCCATCGCTTCTTTGCCAAAGGAGATAACATATTTAGGAAATATGCTCTGTAGAGCAGTTTGTCTGTTTAGGGCTACTGCAATGGGGACCTGTGGTGTATGTAGATAGAAAAAAACTCATTCTACGGTAATAAAAACATACTGATTCTTTATGTAAGGTCTTTATACATATTTGAAGACATAGTTATGTTATATTGCATTTCAATAGATCCTCCTTAATCTTACACACTGGTCCTTTAAGTCCATGTAAAGTTTCTCAAAGTTTATCAGTGTGGAACTAATAGATACACTATAGACGGTTTCAACGAACGCACATGCCTGGCCCAAAGTTAACTCCCAGTCTGTTTGTTTATCCGTCTTTATAATATAACAATTTATGCTATATTTAATTTTAATACATTTTTTTGTTTATATTAATTGTAATTAAATAATCTATTCTTCATGGTTTCTATTGTTTTTGATTCTTTGCGGAGGTCTACCGGAAGTTAAGTTTGGGCTACATAACGTTTTTTTATGTTGTTGCCTTTGAAACCATCTATGGTACCTAAAACATTAAAATTAAGAGCATTAGTGGAAATGCAAAGATCCCCAAATTGTGGGTGGAATTTCGGTGTTTGTTTCTACACTGTAACTATTCTAAGAAACAAACTTCTCTTTATATGACAGCTCTTAGATGTTAGTATCTTGTGACTTATTCCATTTGGTTTTCATTCCATTTGTGTTTTTCCGGAAATCATGCCTTTAGACTTTGATGTTTGTGTCGGCAGTCTGGTCTGTAGGTAGAGACATAAATTGATTAACTCCAGCTTTTTGGCTCATAGAGCAAAGGCCAAGATAGGTATTGATCCCCAAACAGAGACTCTAATTGTATGGATTTTAAAATGGCACCCGCTCTCTAGCCAATGCATTCTTGACAAGCAGCATTATAGATGAGTGAAAAGAGTTGAATGACTGAATGCAAAGAAATGTCAGTTATCACTTGGAAAAAAGGATCATCATGATCTTTACTTTGTAGTAGTGGGCAATAATCTGCTGATTGGTTGGCTATGATTGAAAAGTGCTGAGCGGGGGCATTCCCGGGCCGGTGATGCCTCAGCATTGGGATGAGGGAGTGGAGACCATCTCCTGGCAGCTCCTCAGCCTGCTGCTGTACCTAAAGCAGAAGGGGGGGGGGGGGGGTGTTAGGGGCGAAGGCAGGATAAATGTCTGCCAGATCCCATTAATCTTAGATTTTGCTGTGTTGGTAGACTAAGTGCACTTTTGTTTCAATTCCCCTCATGCTTTTTGCCCTTTACCTTTATTCTGCAGTGCAGAAAATGTTTCAAAAATCTGTGTCACATTTTCCTCAGGTTTTCACAGGCTGTGATTATCTCCAAGTGGATAAACAAAACAGCAATAGCTATAAAAGTAATTAAAAAGAAGTACACTTGTGGGTCTCACTTTTCACAGTTTATTTCCCTCTTTCTACGAAACTGTGATTCATTTTCAACAATTATTGTATTTTTTTCACTTTAGTTTGACTTAGAGCTAAATTAAATGTGCTGTGTGTAATATTTAAGAGGATTTATTGACAGAAATGCACTATAATATACATAACTATGTTTTCAGAGGTGTAAAAAGATATTACATAATGCATTTTTATGTATTTATTACCTTAGAATGAGGTATTTCTATCTACATACACCGCTGAGTTCGCCATGTTGTTTCTACAGTATCCCTAAACATGTCCCCATGTCGTTTTTTCACAATCTCCCATTGCTCGGACTCGTAAGATATATTTGAGGAAGACAGAGAGCCGCGACTCCAGTTTAAAATACGTGCATGTCCCCACCGCTTTTCAAAACAAAGTTACACCACTGAATGGATATGTGCAAAAAATCTATGTTTTTAGACTCTCGTATATCTTGTTTTTTATTATAATACGCCTTTTAGACTTTTTCTTTAAAATTATGAGAGAAACAGTATACTGTAGGCTCAATAAAGAGTTTGTGTTTGCGTATTGAAAATAAAATAAAACAAATAAAACTGATTTGGTGCTTAACATCTAATATTGAGGAATAAACAGTGGTTAAGCAGAATTAACAAGAAAAGTTTGACTGCACAGCACAACTGTTGACACTTTGTTTGAATGCAAAATAATCACACTGAAGCTTGAAATGCATAAAAACATTCCTCTTTGTTCTCTGTTTTGTACTGTGACAGTTTTAAAAGGTTATGAGTGGTATTATTCCCAGGTGCAAAGACTTTTTTTGTATATTACATGATAATCAACTCCCAGGGATTTATTCCATGCCTGGTTAGAAATTACTTAAATATCTCACATTATCCCTGCTGAGAACAAGCAGTAGCAGTTTTTCTCTCTAGTACTTCATACAGCTGCTGTTGGTTCTGTTGATTTTTAAGGATAAATCAAGAATTGGTACTTTATTTTAGTAAATCCAACCTGATCTCACAGGAATTCGTAACTATTTTACAAGGTGGCTATTTTTTTATGGATTTGTACGATGTGAAATTATGAGTTCTATGTTTGATTATTAGAAAAGGCATTACTGAAGCCCCTCCTCTAAACCCACCTCTAAACCTAATGTCACTGATGCGAAAGCGAATTCATACGAATTAGCCACCTCGTAAAATAGTTATGAATTCTCATGAGATTGTGGTATGTGGTCACGGTATACTGTATTGTACTGTACTTTATCCCAATCATAGCACATTTGATATGTGGTTACTCGCTAATCCTAGATCACATTTGGTCAACGTCTTTGAAGAATCCACCTGAAAAATTGCTATTTCATAACAACAAAAGATCTTATACTGTACATTAAGTGTACTTGTAAGCCTTCGAAATGAAAACCCATCCATTCTGAAATAACAGCTTTGCAGCAATTCATATTTTCCTTAGCCTCAACTAAGTCACACTTAAATTCATTTTTATTTTCATTTTATAAATGGAAGCGTTGTCTTCTTTGACCAATTAAAATAAAACAAATAACCTAAAACTAACCACAAAGATCTCCACTCAGGCCCTTGTGGAAAACTTTCCAGTGTTTTTATGAATGGATCAATGCATTTTCTGAGGAAGAAGCATTCATTAAAAATGGCTATCTGAGATTGATGTGAAGGCTTTTTTCCCCATAATGCACCTCTTCCTCAGGGATATGACGGGTGGTGTAACTGTCGCCTGTTCTGCTGTCTGTCACTCAATCACTGCCAGGACATGTTTTGTTTCATGTGGTTCCTGTCATGAGTGATGAAAGTGTCATCTCATTCTCTTCATGTTTATATCAAAGTGTGCGTCCATTGAGATTAAACAAGATTTTTTTACAGCGTGTTTTTAGATCAGATTTACAGATATATTTGTACTCTGGCTAATGACCTGAAAGCCTCATCTTCCTTTTTCAAGATATACGGACTGTCATAAATGCTTATTTAATATAACGGTAAACTGTTAATATAACGGTAAAATATGTTTATGACAATTTTTATGATATTAAAGGTCAGATAGCTGACCAGAGCAATTTATACAGAATCAATCTGCTTTGTTTAACTATTGTACATGAGGTAAATATCTTTTTAAAGGGATAGTGCACCCAAAAATATAAATTCTGTCATGAATTACTCACTCTCTAGTTGTTCCAAACCTGTATACATTTCTTTGTTTGGTTGAACACAGAGAAAGATATTTTGAAAAATGTTTGTAACCAAACAGTTCTTGGAGCCAATTGACAACCATAGTATGAAAATGACAATTGTAGTCAAAGTGCCCCAGAACTTGTTGCTGTCCTACATTTTTCAAAATATCAAATTTTGTGTTCAACAGAACAAAAAATTTAAAAATTATAACTTTTATGGTAGTCAATGGGGTCCAAGATCTGTTTGTTTACAAGCATTCTTCCAAATATCTTTCTCTGTGTTCATCAGAACAGATTTAGAACAACTCGAATGTGAGTAAATGATGACAGAATTAATATTTTTGGGTGAACTATCCCTTTAAAGCACTCTAGCTTCCGTATTCCTTGTTTCATAACACTTTGATCTTATTTTATTATATTGTTGCTTTGGAATTTGAAGGATTTGCATTCTAAACAGTTTTGAGATATTGAGCAAATGTATATTTTGTGTCTGTTCTCCCTCAGCTTTAGTTCCATATGACCAAATTTAAGGATTGTATTTTTTAACTTTTTATTTAATCTGCTGTCTAAGGCTGTTATTAGATCACATTGCTGGTCTCATAGCTGAAAGGTTTGAATTGGTAACCAGGATTAGTTCACAGATTTAGTTTAAAACTGCTTTGTGGAAATGACTGTTTTAATTTCTTTTTCATGAACCAATTTCTCTGTCATGAACCCCAAATTCATCAAATGTATGTATGTTAGGTTAAATGTTCTGATGATATTTTGTTGTAAATCTCAGTGCTTAACAAACTGTACAGTATTGACAGAATTTACACATATTGTACAAAACAATCAGGTTTAGGACACACGGTTCATGCATTATTAAAAATAAAGGTGAGAAAATTGCAAAACAGAACCGTTTTCACTAGTGAACTGAGAGTACAGTTTTTAACTGTATGTGTGTGTATTTGACTTGTGTAAAGTGAGCATACATTGTGTTATTTCAACTGGGGCAGTTTTGTTGGATTACAGGGTAGACGGATTCTGCTGTTCAGACATGCAGTAACAATACTTTCTTATACTACAGCTCATTAGTTTGAGGCGTATTATTTCCACGAGTGAACTCGCAGCTGTGTTAAATAAAACAAGAGTGACCCGGCATGCCTGTGCAATTATTCCAATTATACCATCCGTCTCCGTTAAAAGAGAAAAAAGTCACTTCACGCAGGTGAGGAATGTTAGAATAATAACCCTGGCTCCACAGGGCGCAAATGAAATATTGGATTCTTCATTAAAATTCCCAGTGGATGCTAAGAGATCATTATAAATCCTTAATCAGTTTTCCTGTGCAGAACAGATTCAGGCTGTTGACACATCTATTTTCCTTCTGTCTCTGATTTTATTTACCGGATAGCTTGAGCTTTGTGATAATTGTCATTATCCAATAAGAGGCTGCACAAAGGGAATAAATAAACAGCGTGTGGAAGGCCAAAGAGTCAATTCCTAGTAAACTGCTATAATGGCACTTCACACAATTTGCAATTTGCATTTATTCTTTTTTTAATAAAAAGAGAATATTTTGAAGAAAATTGGTAACTAAACAAAGGTGGTAACCATTCACTTGCATTCGCTTTCCATACACTCAGGGGCGCAATTCCTGGTGGGGGGGGGGGTGGTTATGGGGTTCAGAGAGGACATTTCCTACTCACTTATACATATTCAAATGGGCTCAATTAATAAACTTTGTATTAATTTTAAAAAGTATTGTTTGAAAATGAAAAGTTGGAATGGTGTATTAATGTCTACAAAACTGTTAAAAGCCCATTGCTATGTGCTGATTATATTTCCAATATTTTTATTAATTCCTGGTCATTTCCCAAACACACTTTGTATCTATCGTAGCAATTTTTGTAGTGTTCTCTGTTTGCACCCTAGTGCTTATTTTTCTTTATTTGCCACCGAGTATTTCCAGCCCACTCCTTCTCTCGTTCCTTCCATCACATCCATCTCGTACTAAGCTGCATTTAAATAATATGAAGCGGCAGAACGGGGTTGGATTCATTTTTTGCCAGAGTCCTCCTGGGAGATGAAAAGTGACATGCGACGCAGCACTTCAGGGTGCTGAAAGGGGGCACGGAGATAAATAAAGGGCACGTGACACAGCCTGTTCTATTTATAACACAACAGACCGATGTTTGGCCTGAGGAGAATCATTTTATTGAAGTCAGCACGGTCACTGTTATGTTATCTCAAACAACAGATAGTTATGAGGAGGGATGCAGCAATTTTCTGCGAGTGTATGATATTTTCTAAAAATATTGTTGGACTGTGAAAAAGATTAGGCAGTCCCCTAGTGTGTGTGTCTTTGGTTTTTATATGCCGGTGGGGACGTAAACCTGAATACACACTAACTCGTGGGGACTCGTGTCACCGTGGGGACCAAAATTGAGGTCCCCACGGGCACAAAAGCTTATAAATCGTACATAAAGATCATTTTTGAAAATCTAAAAATGCAAAATGTTGTCTATGATCTTTAGGCTTAGGTGTAGGGTTATGTAATACAATATACAGTTTGTACGATATAAAAGTCATTACGCTTATGGACTGTCTCTACGGATATAGTAAAACCAACGTGTGTGTGTTTACTTTGGATGTTGTGTTTTACACTATAAATTTAAAGGGACTTTTATGACTTTCTTTCTTCTGCAGAACACAAAAGAAGATATTTTGAAGAATGTTGGTAACCGAGCAACTGCAGTGCCCATTGACTTACATTGCTTTGTGTCTATACAGTAGAAGTGAATGGGTACCGCCATTGTTTGGTTACAAACATTCTTCAAAATATCTTCTTCTGTGTTCTGCAAAA
This sequence comes from Oreonectes daqikongensis, assembly GCA_026939265.1. Lineage (NCBI taxonomy): Eukaryota > Metazoa > Chordata > Actinopteri > Cypriniformes > Nemacheilidae > Oreonectes > Oreonectes daqikongensis. Next base: position 3,257,681 of record JAOTQM010000351.1, on the reverse strand, counting down.
GAAAGAAAATCCTACAGGTCATACATATAATTGACATTTTTAGGTGAACAGTCACTTTAAAGTGACCCAAAATTGGTCATTCCTCATGTCTGTATGCCTTACTTTCTTCACCATTCACTTTCTTTGCATGAAAAAAGAGCAGCATCAGCATTCTTAAAACAATCACATCATGAGAGATTTCATGCATTTAAAATGACTTGAGGAGTTAATGACAATTGAATTGTATTTCTGGGTGTACTGTATCTTTAAGAAAAAGTGGAACAGAAGCGGAGTACCTCATTCCAGACTGGTCTTTAAAAGTGTGATGAAATCCTATTAAAAGTAACAAGCCGTGTGGCCGCATGTCTTCAACAGTATGTCAGGTGAGGTCATACAGACCTCCCAAGGGTGCTCAGCAAGAGGCTTGAATGCTTAATTAACACTCTCTAATTAACACGTATGCGATCAAAGCCACTGCCACGCCAGAAGAGACCCAATAAAGATGGAAAGACGGAGGCCAATATTATTTCTGCACCAGCCGCTGTGTTGCTGCTGAAGCATCTTTAACAGTGTCAAAATGTGTGTTCGCCTCCAGTTATTGTTAGTTTAAATGCTAAAACGCTTCACACTGTTGTCAGCTGTAGTTCCTCTTGTCTAAATGTTGACCACCTGGCACAGTTTCAGTGCTGTTAACCTCTTTTGTGTTTTGTGCTGTCCTCTTCAATCCAGTCATGCCTCTTTAAACCACTACAAAAATGGCACTTGAGTCCACGCTGCCCTCAAGCATGAGTGTAAATGATACATTTTTTATGATTATTTGTAAATAAATAAGGACCTTTACTGAAACAGAAACCAGGCTGCATAAGAGAATGACTGGCTGAGTGGATTTGTGCCGTACAGTTTGTGAATGTTTCATAGTTGCTGTAGATGACAAAAGCCATATATCCAAAGAGTTTACATATATTAGACTGATAATATTGTGTTATTTCAAGTGTAATTATGCTTATATGTACAGTAAAAAAAGGAAACTTTTTATGGATGAAAATGTTATTGCAAAGTTTTGCAAGTTTCGCGCGCGCTTATCGGCAGCATTTCTCGAGACGTTTTTCAACGTTTATACCCAAGCGATTTTCCCTGGCGCTGAGCCGAGTGAACATGCAAATTCACTACCTGACATTAGATGGCGTTAATGAAAAACAGAAATACCCCGGTACACAAGGTGGCGCTGCGCAACATTATGCTTCTGACATTCGTCATTGGTATCAAGTTGTGTTTTACTGTAACTTCAGCAGCTCCATGCACATGAGCAAAAGCGTCAATCTTATTGATCAGCCAGTTTTTAATGAGGCGCATCAAACAAAAAAAACTTTGTTTAGTCACAAGGAATAAACATTGCTCACGGGTTCCTCCAATTGTCTGTTACCAATGTTGCAAATAATGTCGCTGTAAGTTTCCCCTTGGGCAGTGCAATACACGTGAATTTTTTATTAAGCTGATGGAATCGACAAATGCAGAAACGTTTGGAAAACATATCGTACTCTTCCACTGGCAGGGGATGTGCGGGGCTGTGTGTACTGACCCGAATACAGAACTTACAGAGATTGGTTTTTGCCACTAGGAGGCTGTTCAGGTAGCAGCGCCAGTAAAATTTGTCCAGTTGATACATTATTTTTAAGGTCGAAAAACTACATAGTGATGCTTTAAAAACTGCTTTGTTAAAAATGACACAATCTGACCTGAATCTGAACCGATTAACGATTAATTACCGATAGTTTTTCATTGATTTATTTCAAAACACAACACTTAAAGTAGAATAGCAATGAAGTGTATTACACAATAAACATTATTGTTAAAACCACTAAAACTGTATTGTACTTTTAAATAAAACACATATATATGAATATTGATATTAATACATTTTTAACTCCACTGTATGGTTTAAACAAAATTATTAGTAGGTAATTTCTACATTGTAAAACATTATTGGCACCTAATTAGTATATAAAAATGAAATCTTAAGGAGTCATTGTAATATTGTACAATATTGTCAAATTTACGTGCGTGCTTGTTTACATTAAAACAATGTAGTTCAAATTATCGTTATTGTGCCGATTAATTGGCAAAAACGATGAATCAGTCAACCTCTACTTTAAACTCAACCTTATGTCATCCCTTTTATTTTCTTAACACAACATTAACACAAAATAACACACATTATATTAACATTTCCTAACACAAAAAATGATTATTTAACACATTGAGTCAGACATTAATTGTTTCATAAAAATGTCACACAACATTAGATTAGATTAGATTCAACTTTATTGTCATTACACATGTACAAGTACAAGGCAACGAAATGCAGTTTGGGTCTAACCAGAAGTGCAATAGCAGCAAGTGCAGGATATACATTGGTTGCATAAGTTACATAAATAAATATACAGAAGTAATTTACAGATGGAAATGTACTATGACCATGATTTACAGATGTCTCTTACTATAAACAGAAATTTACAGATGGATATATACTATGATCATGATATACAGATGGCTATTACTATAAACAGAAATTAACAGATGGATATATACTATGCACATAATATACAGATGTCTATTGCTATAGACAGAGATTTACAGATGGATATATACTATGAACATGATATACAGATGGCTTTTACTATAAACAGAAATTTACAGATGGATATGTATTATGAACATAATGTACAGATGGCTTTTACTATAAACAGAAATTTGCAGGTGGCTGTATACAGTAAGTTAGGCTATGGTGAGCAGCAGTGCGATAAATATAGAGTAGTGCAAATAAATTATGGACAGAAGCTATCGAAGTAACAGTGCAATGGAAGAAGTTATTGCATATTTCAGTTAAAGTGTAGGAGTGCAAGATGCATAGTAAACAGTAAACAGTCGGTACTGTAATGAACAGTTGGCAGTGCAAATGAGCAGTCTGGTAGTGCAAATGAACATAAATGTTATGTATAGACAGTCCATTAGTGCAAATAACAAGTGAAGACAGGTGTGCAATGAGGGGGGAGAGAAGAGTGTAGTAGTAAATGAGGGGCAGTGGGATCAGTGAGGGGCAGAGTTCAATAAAGAGACAGCTCTGGGAAAAAAGCTGTTCTTTAGTCTGCTGGTCCTGGTCCGGAGGCACCTGAAACGCCTGCCGGAGGGCAGGAGAGAAAACAGTCTGTGAGCGGGATGAGAGGAGTCCTTAAGAATGCTGCGAGCTCGACGCAGACAGCGTTTCCTCTGGATGTCCTCCATGGATGGAAGTGGAGTCCCTGTGATGCGCTGGGCGGTTTTCACCACCCGCTGCAGTGCCTTGCGCTCTGCAACAGAGCAGCTCCCATGCCAGACTGTGACACAGTTGGTCAGGACGCTTTCTATTGCACAGCGATAGAAGTTCACCAGGATAGCCGAGGACAGCCGATTCTTCTTTAGTGTCCTCAGGAAGAAGAGGCGCTGGTGAGCCTTCTTGACCAGGCTGGAGGTGTTGGTAGTCCAGGACAGGTCCTCCGAGATGTGGATCCCCAGGAACTTGAAACTGGAGACACGTTCAACAGCCATCCCATTGATGTGGATGGTGTCATGTGTGCCTCTTGACTCTTTCCTGAAGTCCACAATGAGCTCCTTTGTCTTGGAGGTGTTAAGGAGCAGGTTATTGTTGTTGCACCATGTGGCTAGGTGCTGGATCTCCTTCCTGTAGGCCGTCTCATCGTTGTTGCTGATGAGACCAATCACCGTAGTGTCGTCCGCAAACTTGATGATGGAGTTAGATCCGTTCACAGGCTTGCAGTCGGAGGTGAAGAGGGAGTAGAGGAAGGGGCTTAGCACACAGCCCTGTGGTACACCAGTATTGTTGCATATGTTGCATATGTACAACATATGCAACAATACATAATGAAATGCAACAGTAATATTACTGCAAAATATCTTATATAGTAGGAAAATTGCGACAGCTGGGGTGCCAGAAAAATACCGTAAAACATTTTTTGTGAAGTAAAATGACATGTACAACTTGTCTATTTACCATATTTTTTGTTAAAATATTTTTTTTTTACAGTGCACTTTTACCTAAATAAAGTTTTTAATGTTTAATACAAAATATCCACAACAAAAATAACAACCGTTTTCAGAGATCGGTCACCCTGCCTTTAATTCAGTGCAGAGATGAAGTAAAACTACATTGATTTCTTATGTTTATTTGTCTCCACAGATCATTTTTCGCAAGATTGTTGATGTCAAGAAGGAGGAAGAGGAAAGGAGACATCAGAAGAATGAGGTCACGTTGTCCATCCCCGTGGATCATCCTGTCCGGAAACTATTCCAAAAGTTCAAACAGCAGAAGGAGATGCGTACGCTAGGTTCATCGCAACCTGACCTGGAAAGAAACCAGTTTCAGGTGGAGCATCATCTACATCCGCTGTCCCATCAGCTCCATCAGCAGCAATATCAGTCTCAGTACCAGGGTCACCATCCCCTTCAACATCAACATGTTGCCCCCATGCAAAATGGTGCCCCTGGTTCGGCCAACGGGAACAGCAGTTCAAGTGTTGTGACCGTCTCGCAGATAACCCCAATCCAAAGCGCACTTTCTTATGTTCAGACAGAGGAACCAAACAGGAGCGATGACCATGAAGCTATGGAGCTCAAGCCCAGCTTTAGCGTAGAAGACCAAAGTTGCTTAAAGGTTACGAGTCCTGTGAGACCCAGAGGAGGAAGAGGACGAGGGTGGATGCGTTTCCATAATGCCACGTCTGTTGCACCTCCCATGCTTCCACTGGAACTGGAGAAGCCACCTCAGAAAGAAGAGGAGTGGAGGGATGCATCCCAATCCCTAAATGTGATTTCTGAGGATGCCAGGAGCCAGGAAGCTGATGTAGGGGGTTCAGGTGAAATGGGTCCGGGTGGAAATGGCAATGGTGATGAGACAGATGAAAACAGTGCTTTACACAAGACTGATTCATGTGACAGTGGGATCACAAAGAGTGACTTGCGTATTGACAGGGTGGGTGATTCACGGAGCCCTCATGAGAAGGGCCCGACGGAGAGAAGCCCGTACGATCAGCCCAGCCCTGTGGTGGGTGATGTGACCCTTAAGGGTCTTCCTGAACAGGGTTTGCTTCAAAACAGCCTGCATGAGGCGAAGTTGGAACTAAAGGGTGACATTCAGACTTTAAATAGCCGGCTAGCGGCGCTGGAGGCTCAGGTGGGGGAGATTTTAAGACTCCTCTCATCAGAGAAGAAAAACCCCTCCTCACCACCTCAGACCTCTACTTCGGAAACCAAACTTCAATGTCAGGACATCTTCGCTGTTTCTCAGCCTGTTTCTCCAGATACAGAGGAAGATAATGAACCCTTTTGAATTAAGAGATATATGTTTATTTACTAGATATTGATATGCTGGTTTTATTTATTACTCACCTTGCTCCTACTCAGGAAGAAAAGGTGAAAACAGATAAATCTGGGAAGAATTCGTACTGTTGTATATATATACTTGCATGTCCAGCTGGAATCTGGCCTGCCAATGAGATCTTCTCTATGGATAGTAGTTGCTTGTACATGTACGGAGTGGGCTGCATGCAGAGACAACCTTAAGAGGCACTTTTATTCTGACCTTGCACATGCGATCTCCTAACCGAGTGATATTTCAGGGCATTTTCTCTTTGGCTTGATGCCCCAGACATGTGATCTTGGGATGCTGTAGGTGAGAATCAGGCTTGGCTTAATACCCCCAGCATTGTTAAAGCAGGGCATACCTTATAGTGACCTGGCTATAAATGGCTACTTCACTTAGTTCCCAAATATCACAGAATGTTCTTCCCCTTTTCAATGTGCAGAGTTCTATATATTAAGCATAATGGAAAATGCTAGTTTGCAAGATTGTTTACCAAGATGATTTATTTGGTTCGAGGAATAGTTCACCAAAAAAGGAAAATACTCTCACGATTTACTCACCTTCATGACTTTACCGATGTATATGACTTCACTGAACACAAATCATTTTATATTAAAATGCTACCATGTTGTCGGAGCCGATAGCCTCATGGGCGCAGTTGCGCTCTAGGCGACTGACTTCAATTCCCAGCTTGTGGTACCTCCCCCTCTTCTCTTTCCCACTTCGCTTCCTATCCTCTCACACTATACTATACAAATAATGGCAGAACAGCAAAAACAAATCTTAAAAAAAATGCTATCATGTTATCTATCTAATATGAGTTTTGAAATTATCGACTTCTATGTAAATTTAGCCCTACACTGTAAAAAACCTGTAATATTCCGGCATCTGAGGCACAAGAAAAAAACTGTAAAATAAAATATTTTGTAAAGTAAAATTGCATATTATACGTACAGCTTATTTCTGCCATTTAACATTTTTACCACATTTCAAAAATATGTAAAAGTTCTGTAAAATAAAACAGTAAAATCCCATAAAATCAAAGTCTTTTTACAGTGTACGATCTGTTTGTTTACATTTCAATTTTGCTAAACCGTTTTAAAATATCAAACTTTTTTTGTCAAAAATTTTTCTTTTCAGATTTCTTTTCAGTATATTTCTTAGATGAAAATTTAAATCTACTCAGTTCTTTGGATAACTTTAATGATGTATAGTGTATATGTGGAGCTTTATTTTAGGTACCAGAAATCTATTTCTGTAGTGCTTTTCACAATTTTACATTGTTGCAAAACAGCTTTATAGTAAATACATATTAGTACAAACAGTAGAGGCAAAACAAAAAAGGAAAAAGGGAAAAGAAATCATAAAAATAAAATGATCAAATTTATAGAACAAATAGTTTTGTTACATTTGTTTCAATAAGATGTACATGGTAGCATTTTATTATATAAACTCTATGTTTGTGTTGAACTAGAAGTCAGAAGTGTGTTGTGTTGAACAGAAGTCACATACATCTCGGATAGCATGAATGTGATTAAATTATGGAAGAATTTCCATGTTTGAGTGAACTATTCCTATAGGGAATCCAATAAGAGTGCTCATTTTTGAGACGAGAACCTCATTTCATGACCACACTACGTTTTAACGTAATGTTCATTTCCAAAAATCAAAAAATCTTTATTTTGTGCAACATTATGATATTTGAGAGGGGATCTTTTTTTTAAATAGTTTTAGAAAGATACTTGCATGCTGGATGGATATGTGGTACAGTAAGCTCTGGCATGGTAGAACTAGGGACTACTTGTTTTCCCTTATTAAATATGCAAACACACAAAGTCTCTCGGGCGGTGGGGGGTTGCATTTTGGTTGGAAAGCTCACTCTGGTGGTGTTATTAGAAGCATGAACATCTTCAGGCCATTTGGAAACTGTACAAGCATGCACTGAATTTTGCATGACATCAGCAATGCGTGTTACATTAGACATGAAGAGTCATGGATTTCTAGTATTGTTTCCTAACTCGGAAATACATATGCACTATGCATAATTCATCTAAAGGCAGATGCATATGTCATAACCTTCCTATTTTAATCCAATGCTTTTATGCATTATGCTCCAGGAGTACCCAAACAACCTGCAGCTGTTACGTTTATAAGGTGTTCATTTCTGGACTTGCTGTTGGGAACAACCTAAATGTTATCTTATTATATTTACAGATGGTGACTCATCATGTATCAACATACAGTACTCATGGGTGCTTTAGAGAGGAATAATGACTAATGCACCTTCACCTCTCATTTCCCATTACGTCTATTAATTGTTACAGGCTGGTGATGTTCTTAACAAACACAAGGGATTTTAAATAGTGACTGGAGCTCTGAAGAGGAGATACTATCAAGATAATTACAACAACAATGGGAGGAATGTGGTTGCAGCAGCTTATAGATGCTTAACCTATAGTTAAGCTATACATTAAGCAATCCACAAGCAAGCGACACAATAACACTGCTGTTTTTAAAGCAATACATCCACTTAAACTTTATATCCATTTATTTCCTCATTTACAACTAATGAGGTTAATGTTCAGATAATATTAATTCTGTTGGTTTATTTATCATTGCAAGAGTTTATGATGTTCATGAGGACCAAAGACATTATGTTGTACTGTACTACTGTAATTACATTTGTACATTCATTTTGCTGCTCAACCCCCATTATACTGTTACCTCTCTCTTTAGTATGGTGAGATAAGCCTTACTGGGTTATACTAAGATAAGCGAATAGCACATGAATGTTGTGCTCTTTAAACAATACAAACATTGGAAAGATGACAACATTTACCAAAATATTGTTTACTGAACATATTTACACACCTTGTGATTTGGCAGCGAATTTCATCAGATGGTTTCATCGGACGCACGCGCCTGGCCTGAAGTTAACTTCCGGTCTGTGTTTGTTGATCAGTCTGGCTAACAATATAACTATTTATATTTTATTTAACTGGTATTCATATTTATTTATAATAAGATTTTATAGTATTTGTATTAAATAAAACTGTGTTGAATTTTATTGTATATTAATTTATTAAATAAATTATTTGTTGAATGGGTCGTGTAACTTTGTCGCATTTAAGTTTAGCCAAGTAACGGTTCTTCTACTGGTAACCCAGAATAATACTGACTAGACATACTTTTAACTTGCTTACTTGTTATTTCTTTTGCTTGTTATCAGAAATAATCTACAGGGACTCTATTCTTTGCGGATGTGCACCGGAAGTTAAGTTTGGGCCACAAAAACGTGCATGTGCATTAACGTTTGTTTATGTTGTTGCTTTGAAACTGTCTATATTTAAACCTGACAGTACAATGGACTTTGCATCTGAAGTCTTAGAATTGTCACAGCATAAAACTATTAATACCAATAGCCTCTAACATGGGTGCAAAGTTTGAGAATCGTAAATAATTTTTTCATGTTTGGAGGTTGACTTTTTTGTCCACCCTTATTTTCTTTTCATTTAGCCCAGCAAAGAGAAGCACAGACAGTGAAAGGGTTTTGCATTGTGTCCACTGTAAACTTGAAGAAGTAGATATATAACCAGGTGAGGTTACAGCTGACTCACTGCTGGACCCCCAGGATTCATTTCCTGAAGAGAAAGCGTAAAGCTATGAGGGCATTCAAATCCACTGGGTATTGTAACTCTTAAGAGGGGTGGGACGGGTGTGATTAAACCCAATCCTTGCGTTCACTGAAGCCCAGTGAGCCATCGGACTGCATGCTGCATTTTTAAACATTTTAATGCCAATGAGAATGATGTTTGCCTGCTAAAGCAGTGTTTTTGCTGCAACTTTTCATGCACACACGCAAAATGGGCAGAAACCTGGGCGCTACATCCAAAAATCATATAACCAAAATAATCATTCATGTTGTGAATGGAAACATGTCATACCAATAATCACCATTTTAAAATGCGCTGGGAGTTTCATATAGTAACATATATGTGATACAATACATCTGAAAGTTTCCTTTATGTTGGTCAGAAGCATCGGTATACAAATATATGGCAGGTAAACTAATTACTATTAGATTGCAATTCCCATACTGGGTTGGTTTTCAATCCTTTCACTTCTGCATGTTTAAAAGTCAGTTTAGCAGAATGACACGTAGCCATGCGTTGCAATATTCTCATATCTGAAGTGCTGCCCAGGCTCCTCTTACCCTTTTGGAAGCAGTGACTACTGACTTTACTACGCTCTTTTTTTCCACTGTAAATGAGACTGCCTTTTTATCAGTGTAAAAATATTTAGAGATGGGGCAAAGGGTTTATTTTTACCACACTGGCATGAATATGAATAATTTGTTATATACAGTGTATTACACTGATGTTATCAAATAAAAACTTTAATTGTGCTAATTTACTCGTCTTTCATCATTTTTCCATGTATTGTATCTTTTACCTTTTTAATTTTACTGTTTCAACAAAGGAACACTGAAGTTTATATTTAAATGCTATCTTATTCTCAAGCAAACTATACAGCCACAAAAATGTAATAATTTAATAATTGAATCAGCATTTCTATATTGTGGTCTTTCCAATGCAGTGTCCAGTTCATTTCAACAAAATCAAACCTCAGGAGTGACAAAGTCATCCAACGGCATGTGAAAGACTGACAACATAAAAACTATAATAAAAATCATGTTAAAAAATGGTTAACTTTTCCCAAATATATAAAAATATTATTACTGTTGTTTTAATTAAAAGTACATTTTGACTTATTTTCTTTCCAGTATTTGTGGTCTGAAATAAATACTAAGCATATTTTCTGTTATTTTGACCCGTTTCAACATAGAAATAGAAACAATATTTGAATATGAAATTACACAAAATTAAACAAAAACGATCTTTTTACATAAAAACACTAACCCATACATTGTATATTAAGAATAACTGAAAATATTTTTTTTTCAATGGCTGTTCAAGTATATCACTAGGGAGGTATACGCCTCTAGAATACACATTTACAATATAAATTATGTTGGGAAAAGTCATTCTTTAAGCTCTTTTGGTCTGCAATAACCTGGCAAATATTATCTTCATAAGAGATCAACTTTAGATCTGTATTCCAAAACATTCATGAATTACAGTTGGAATGCATTATCATGTGTATTCTCAAAAAAATTCAGTGACACTTAAGGTAATAGTTTACTTAAAAAAGAAAATTTGCTGTTCACCCTCAGGAATTCAAAATGTATGTAGATATTTTTCTTCAGTAGAGAAAAGTCATGATTTAGAAAATGTGAGTCTACTGTTGCCATTAAACAAACTGAAAACTGTACCTGTGGCTCCTGACAATATATTAAGATCTGAATGTTATTTATACCAATATAACTGCCCTGTGGGTGAGTAAATGAACAGCAAATTTTTATTTTTATGTGAACTATCCAATTAAAAATAAATAGTGGTTAGTGCAATAATAATGTTATTTTACAATCATTTTAAGGAAAAAAGAATTGTATTTTTGGAAAGTGGCACTTGACCAGGTATACTCATGCTGTACAGAGATCTGTCAAATCCTCTTCACGAATCCGGTCAGTTTTTCACGGTTGAACTATCTGGAGACTGAATCTGTACTTCTCGGTGACCCAACATATTTCTTGTCTAGCTGATAATTCTTGCTGCTTGTCAAAATATTGCATCAATGCAGTAAAGCATTTGTCCAAATAAAGTGACAGTACTTAGTTTACATGATATGTGCACTTGCAGTGGGAGGCAGGAAAAGTCATCAAAGTTTTGTATGTTACAATCATGTTGCATCATGAACCTATCCGGAAATGTGGTTTGGCTCTTGAAAATAATATACGGCTCACTCTATTTATCCAAAGTACAGTAAAGCTCTATGAAGAAATCTTACAATGGTCAATTTATTTAACATCAGTAATCTGAAAACACCTCAAAACACATTATCTCATCCCATGTAAAGAAATCCAGTTTAAATGCCAGAATAAAAAATACACTCGTGATGCAGTACAGCTATACTTAGCACATTGCTTTCCTGTAGAGCTGAGGGTACCACCCACACAATACTCTCCACTTCATACTGTAATAGTGGGAAAATAACATCAGCGCTTTTGATATTAAATTATATTTTTATTATTTCCCATCTAGAAGAAGCTATTTATCAGCACACCGTCATCTGTCAGTGTTTTTCAACACTGTGTGATGGCTCGCCAAGTATCCCCATCTTTGCAAGAAGACATGTGGCTTTGCTAAATACTGACTGGACTGAAATCACAATCTGCCTGCCAGCTTTCCAGAGGCAGACGGCCAATGTTTTATTTTAATCTAATTAGTGCATCAAACATTTAATGCATTACTTCGTTCGTGTTTCTAAAGCCAACATATTGCTGTTGAAATGGAATGGTGAAAATGCCAAAAACATGTTTATGCAGTTTTATTTATAGTCTGATCAGAAACCATAGGTTCGGTACAAGCTGAGATTATTCCTACTGTGATAATATCTATAGCGTTTCAGTTTACTCAAAAATGAAAATTCTGTCTTCGTCTACATTACAAGTTGTTCCAAATATAAGTTTCTTTGTTCTGATGAACACAGAGAAAGATATTTAGAAGAATGCTTGTAACCAAACAGTTCTTGTCCACCATTGACTACAATAGTAGGCAAAATGTCTTTATAAATTCCGTTGCTCTGTTGAACACAAAAGAAGATATTTTGAAGAATGTAGGAAAGCAAACCGTTCTGGGGCACTTTTGACTTCCATTGTCATTTTTCCTTTTATGTAGTCAATGGTGGCCATTGTCCAAATATCTTTCTCTGTGTTCATCAGAACAAAGACATTTATATAGATTTGGAACAACTCAAGGTTGAGTATTTTAATTTTGGGGTGAACTGTACCTTTAAGGCAGGCTAGACGTTTTTTAACTTGAAATTGAACTTATTTTATGGCTGTCATCTTAGAAATGAGATTTCTTTAAATAAGTTCTTCTGGAATGACGTAGGGCTGTTATAATATCAAATGTTCACTACACGATTACTATGGTCAAATCTGTATTCATGGTAACTAATAAATAATGATATCAGTCAAATCCATCTTTAATTTTGTTAATTTTGTGTCTTTTTTGGTCAATAAATCAAAACAGAAATGTAAGGGGAAATGATTTGTGACCATTTTGACTTTAAACAGGTGCTGAATTATTAACAATATTATGTGCAGAGTTAACACGATATACATGTTTAATAACATCACGGTTATTGCCAATATCTGTACTGTATATTGTGACAGCCCTACATCCCCTCCTCCCCGTAATATCAGTAAAACAGCATTACTCTTGGTTAAGACACAGTACAGCGCAGTCAGCTTTTACGTCATTACATCCTGTAATGTAATAACCTCTGTTTCAGTATTTATAGATGCACCGGTGACGCCACATTAGACGCTTATCCACAATATTCAGATATAATGACCACAGCAGGCACATGTGAAAATCTTTTACTGCCTGTAAAAGTACTGCGTTTCTCTTGCCTCTTGGGAAAGAATACCGTAAGCAATTTTACAGCACACTTGTTCCCTTGAGACATCATGTTGATGACAATCTGTTACAGAGTTTACAGACAGACAGCTCTTTGTACTGCGTGAGAGAGTGCAGTATTAGGTTCTTTCCAGCATGCACTGCACCTCCACATGCGTCATGAGCTCTCTGTCAGCTATGGACGTATACAACGTAGTTATATTTATTTACAGTTTCACATAGACAAATTTCAGCATATTAATACATTTTTAAAGGCCCAGTTTGTGAAATTTAGCAGCATCTAGCAGTGATGTTACGAATTGCACCCAACGGCTCACCCTCCCTTTCGAAGCACTACGGTGGCTGACACAGGACAAATATGTTTTGCCGAAGGAGATACATATTTATGAAACGCACTCTGTAGAGCAGTTTGTCTGTTTAGGGCTACTGCAGAAACAACATGACGAATTGTAAGGGGACCCGTGGTGTATGTAGATAGAAATAACTCATTCTAAGGTAATAAAAACATAACGCTTTATTATGTAAGGTCTTCATACAGACATAGTTATAGTCATTTCTGTCAATGTATACGTCTAAATATTACACAAGACCTGTAATTATTAACGATCACATTTGGTGAATTTGAATTCTGTTATTTTTCAACGTGTGGTTTCTTAAATTCTAAAGAGATTTCTCTTTAGATCCGTTAGCTTGCATTGGCCAATCAGAATAAAGTCTGTTTAATATGTGTGATGAATATTCCTTCTCTTGAGAGTTTTTATTTCAAACTTATAAACACGCAACTAGCAGAAGTCTACTAAGGCAGCTTGTATCATTATTCTGAAAGTAAACAGTTTCACATATTTTGGGTATCTCAGGGGTAATGCGACACTTATTTTTTTCACAGTAGTTATGAGCTAAAGAGTCCTTTGAGATAAGATAATAACTAGAGTAGCGAAAAGTCAGTGATTGGTAATTTGTCATCAAAAATAGATTTTGTGGTATAACCACAGACCTAAAGCATAGCAATTATTTTTGATAGGACCACAATGTATCCATGGCAACAGTATCCGAGTACCGCTCCATGAGTACCAATCCACCTGAGATGAAACCTTACAGGACAAAACTAAAGTTTAGTTTTAAGTATATGTTACTGTACACAGTGGTATGCCTTAAGGTAAACGCTACTTAAATGTAGCACAATTAAAGTGAAAGTTCACCCAAAAATGAAAATTCTGTCATAATTGACTCACCCTTTTGTCATTTTAAACCTGTATGACTTTCTTTCTTTTGCAGAACACAAAAGAAAATATTTTAAAGAATGTTGGTAACTGAACAACGGTACTATTGCACGGACACAAAACTAAGTCAATAGATACCGCCGTTGTTCGGTTACTTACATTCTTCTAAATATCTTCTTTAGTGTTCTGCAAAACAAAGAAAGTACTAAAATACTGCTGCACGTACAGTATCGGCCACTCGAATGCCTTTACCTGCAAGATTGACTTACAGTAATTATGCCCAGAGGGAAACGGCGGGGGCTCCATGAGGACAACCTTATAGCAGCTTGACTTCTGACAAGCTGGAGAAAGAGTTCATCCCTCAACTTCTAAAACCACTCAAGCTTGTCTCGTCTTTTTAGTGCGCTGAGATACTCAAGAAATCTGAAGGTGATCTGGAGGGGAATTTAAAGTTGTGGAATGTCGACTGCACATTGGCAGATGAGGCATGGTGGGTCTGCTGGTTTCATTTTTACTCCTGCAGGCTGTATCCTTCCCTGTCTTATTACCCTTGGGGCAAAAAAAGAAAATCCAATAATAAGCCCTCCACCTCCACACAGAGAACATTTCTTTATTCGACTAGAGGAGCTGAATTCATCCATTCAGGTGTTCACATTTTCATTCAGTACTACAGCAGCTGTATCACTGCAGAGTTGTGTTACATTTAAGAACTACGATTCTAGTTGTTCTCTGAGTTTGAAGAAAAGAAGCATGAACCTGAGGACACGTGTCCACATTTATAGATATAATGCATTACATCTCGCATTTGTGAAATTTTATAACTGCTTGGCTTGATCTTACATGTAAGGTTAAAAACACAGTTCAAACACAGCACAAAAAGTTAACATTGTTTCAATCGGCTGGATTTTAAAAGCCATTACATTGCTCATATGAGAACCCCGTTTATTGAGAATATACCATCTGTTCATGTAAATGGAAATGAACTGCTGTACACCTCCAGGCTATTAATGGCTGTTATGTAATGCGTTGTGTTTACAGTAGATGCTTACAGTGTATGTTCAAAATGATAATATTGAAATGATTGAGTGCTGTCATATCACTTTGATTGGCAGATCTAAAAATGTTTACAAATGTAGCTTAATCTTTATTGATGTGTTGCTTCAGAAATGGCCTCTTCGTGAGATGTGTCTCTGGTTCAGATGTAAGTATACTGTACCCCAGATTCCCCATCACAGAAAGTGGAGCTGTCAGGAGTAATTATTTTATGAGACGCTTTGTGTGTGTGTGTGTGTGTGTGTGTGTGTGTGTGTGTGTGTGTGTGTGTGTGTGTGTGCGTGCGTGCATGTGCTTGAACTATGGGAGGAAGGTTTGTGTTGTGCAAGGGGTTTTTAAGGGGTTTCGGGCTCTGCCCCCAGAAACTTACAAATCTTCAACTGCAGACTTGTCACATTTACACATATCTATGACAAAAAAAAAATTGTTTGTTTGCGCAAGCTTTTTATTTTGCCTTCTTAGACTCAATGCCACATGTGATCTGGTTTCTTTGGTACAATAATAAAGGGGGCACATAACTTTAAAAAACAAAGGTAATTAATATAAAATTCATTTTTGCAGACAGTTTTGTCCAAAGTGCCTAGCAATGTATATTTTAAACAATATACATTCATCAGTAAAACTCTGTTTAAAAAAATGAAAATTCTAATTTTTGTGTATTTTTTTAGTTATTACTTAATCAAAACAGCACAACTCCAGTTGATTAAAATTACTTAAATAAAAAAACATGATTTTTGGACATTTTTAAAAACTGAGTTATCTGTTTTTGCAAATTGACATTTCATTTGTTTCCTGGGATCAAACCCATGACTTTGGTGTTGCTTGCATCATGCTCCAGCAATGCCATAGAGGAACTATTTGTCTTTCCCCTTCCCAAATAAAACCATTAGATCCAAAATTCTTAAATGAAAGATAAAACTCTTACAGTTGGGAGTCGATACCGTCATTTTTGACATTTCTGCTCCCCATGAGAATAACAGCTTATAAATCAAACTAAATAATGTTTATTTGAAAAAAGTTTACAGCAAGTTTTTTGATAGATGAAAATGAGGGTATACAATATACAATTCTCACATGATATTGAATGTATGAATTGATTGTTTAATTTCTATTGTCATTGTGAAGCGTCCTTGAGCTGAAGGTGCTATATAAATTAAACATATTATTATTATTAATGTAGTTTTTACAGTAAAAAAATCATTAAGTCTACGGAAAGTTCACTTAAAACATGTAAACCCAACATTTCTGTATGTGTGTTGCTTTTGTCTGCTGGTGGCTGTAATGGCTCTATGTGCAGTCTGATATATGAGGAATGACTGTGTGCTTTCTCTCTGTTTACCTGCCTCAGTAAACAGACTTCCATCTTTATGGACCCGCTCACCCTGATACAAAAAGGGCTTGAGCATTCAGCTCCATTAAACACACACATCCCTTGAGTCAGGTTTATCTGGCCATTCACAGTAGACATGCACACGTGTAAACCTCAGGTATTCTGAGAAACAAAGGCAAATAATCACAGCGAGTCCTGGCAGTGCATTACAATCTACTTGAGGATCATTTAAATTAGTCAAATCGGATGATTTGACCTGTCAAACATGCCGTTTTATTTCTGTTCAGATGCTTTAAGAGAAGGGTAGTTTAATGGGGCCAAACTGGAGGCGAGTACAGCTGGTAGAGGATTTTTTTGGTTTTAACAAGCTACAAGACTGATGTGCTTCATGCAGGTTTAATGCCGCCCAGCAATTATCTCCACCGGTCCTGATGAAAGTTTGACATATAGTTACAGACAGTTAATGAGGAACCTCAGTTCTGCACTTTCTAAAGATCAACACATTTACACTGAGCCAATGTTCTGATGACACTGCATGAGTCAGATAGAGCTCACAATGATAAATTATGTATAGCAGCAAGTCACAATATGTTTTTCGGGATTATGCTGAAAGGTGCATCCTTTTTGAGACAGCGGTGATAGCAGAAAGGTAAACAAAAAGAAAATGGATGTCTCATTATGTGCTGTTTCTTCTCATTTTCACACATCTTGAGTCATTACTTGCTTACCAAGTTTTGAGTTGACAACAATTTGTTCCATTTTTGCAATGCGTGTGAGTTTGATTCGGGTTCTTAAATTAAGTAAAGCCTTCGCATTCGTTCTCATGTTTTGCATTCATTTGTCTGACTCTGTGAAAATATCCGTCAGTGGTTGGAAAGTTACAAGATACTTCAAAAGACTGCCCAAAGCCACTGCGTACAAGAATAATAGAAGATGTCTCATGACTGCTTTGTGTTGCTAATAAATCTGTAGGAGGATTTATTTACTGCAATACTCTTTTCATCACAGGGTGGAAAGGATAACTTTATTTTAACGTTGTGGCTGACTAAATTGTGTCATGTAAGTTTGTGACATATTCTAAATCCCCTCTATGACACAAACTTTTTCATCAGACATCAGTTGTGAATACAGGGTTAAAAAACAAATGGCAAGTTAAATCTAGACATTGACATTTCCAGCTGACGCACTTACTTTCATATCAAGTGGTCACAGTGCGTGACAGCAAAAAAAAAAGAATAGATTTTAACTTTAAATTAGTATTTTGTTACCATTTGGCAGAGTTACCAGAGTTACCAAGACTCTTACCTCCAAAGACAGGGTATTGGAGTCAAAATGCAAGGTGAAAAGTTGTTGCTTAAAACCATGTCGCCATAACATATTAAAAGGTCTCAATCTTTCAGTTTCACACTTTATAAAATCATGCATGCTGACTGGTTGCCTTGGCAACAGAGCACCTGGTGCCAACCAATAGTGCTGCATTTCCATATCTAACTTCTATAACCTTTTGCCAAGAGTGAGGGACCTCTAGCTCAGATCATCACTACGGCTGTTTGTAAAATTCTTGTTGGGGAAGACAAACATTATCATTGAGAAATTAAGTAACACTTTACAATAAGGTTGTATTTGTTTAAAAAAGGTTAACGCGTTACATAAAATGAACTAACAACGAACAATACTTGTACAGCATTTAGTAATCTTAGTTTATTTCAGCATTAACTAGTACATTTTAAAATCAAAAGTTGTAACTGTTAATCTTAGTTTTTGCATCATGAACATCAACAATTGTATTGACATTATAATAGTGCTGTGTATAATATTAAGGAGAATCTATTGACATAAATGCATGTCTTCAGAAGTGTATAAGGACCTTATGAACCGTTATGTTTTTATTATCTTAGAATGAGTTATTTCTATCTACATACACCGCGGGTCCCCGTACATGGAATTCATCATGTTGTTTCTACAATATCCCTAAATGTACAAACTACTCTACAGAGCGCGTTTTGTAAATATGTTATCTCCTTCAGCCAGCAAAGAATTGAAAACGTGATGGCATCTTTGTCCTGGGTCAGCCACCATAGTGCTTCTAAAAGGAGTGGTGGCATGAGCCGTTGGTTGCAATCCGTAACCTCACCACTAGATATCGCTAAAATTTCACAAACATTTACCAAGATTAATAAATGCAGAAAAACTATTGCGTATTGTAGTTCATGTTAGTTATTGCATTTACAAATATTAACAAATACCTGATTGTAAAGCATTACCAGAAATAATATTTAAACAAATTAAAAGATATCTGAATAAAGAAGAATTCAAAACAAAACACAAAGAGATAAAAGAGAAAAACTAGGTGCTTGTTACTAATCAAACGTAAATCAACGAAATACAAAGTCAAAACTCTTTAATAAACATGCAAAGACAGCATGAAAATGTGGGCAAATTCACATTAACGTACAGGCTGAGAGTACAGGCTGAGTAAGTGCTGAGAAAAGTACATTAAGAATGAAATATTGAATGGCCTCTGTCACTGTTTGTGTATGTGGAAATGTTTGTGTGGCCATAATGTTGATTTACTTGTACATAACTTACACAGTAAATGTGTGTGTGTGTGTGTGTGTGTGTGTGCGTGCGTGTGTGTGTGTGTGTGTGTGTGTGTGTGTGTTTACATGCGTGTATGTTGGAAAAAGACATCTTGCATGTTTTGAAGAGCCTTGCATACCTTTGTTATTTTTGGAAAACACTTTCTACATTCTCCATAGCATTCTTCCTTTTAAAGTGAAACAAATGAACTGTTGTGCGAACAAACTTCTACAAACAACCAAACAGCACCAGAGGCAATTGGGCTTGTTGTTGTAGTGGTTCAAGTTGTTTTGCTGGTCATTCAGAGACTTGCGTTGTTATGTTGGGTTTGGTATTTGCAAAGGGGGGGTGTTTAGTCATCAGTGAGGCGTTCAATGTTTGTTTGTATGTTTGTTTGCTTTAGTCATTACACAAACCAGACATCAAGAAACCACAATGCTAAAACAAACTCAATAGAAACCAACTGATTAGAAACCTTTCTAATCACTGTAGCTGAACAGTAATGGATCAATATTCATTTTTGAACATGTCAATTTACGTGAATCTTTAATGTTCTTTAATTGCAAATGGGGGATGGGGAGTAAAAATAATCATTGTGTTTTGAGTGTTTCTCATTTTTCCGCCCCTGGAGTACAAACAGAAGCTGAGGAAAGGTCACTGGGACCATCGCTGAGACCCCCGACAGTGCTTTGAATGAATGGAAAGGTGAATGAAAGAGAAAAACAGACACGGGAATGAGAGAAGCTACTGTAAGTTTTTGTGGTATGAAACAGGAGGAGTTCAGCTTGGTTCAGCGATTGGGTTCGCTCCAAATACTACCCCGCTGACTTATGGACCCCCTTCTGCTGCATTCTGTGGAGGAGTGAAAGCAGAAGTGAAAAAATGAGGATGACATCAAGACTGGGAAGCACATTAGGAGGTCAGGGAATAGAGACGTTCCGTTCAAAAAATATTAAATGTAAGCGTTTAATACTTTAATATTTAAACACATACAGAGAAAATTTAAAATGGATAGAAATGGATAGAAATGTTTTAAAAGATCTATTATTAAACAACACTGAGCTAGTTTTCTTGTGAGCATAATTCAATAGGGGCATAAGGTTTATCACATAGTAAAGAACAGCTCTTTGTTTCAAGAACTGAAGTGAACATTCAGAAATAAATGCTGAAGGACTGCTCTCGATTCTAACACCAGTGTGATAAGAGGTGTGAATCTAAAGAGTCGAGGCAATTTTAACAAGCAGCCCGGTGTACTGATTTACATTTCTATTTGAATTAGCACCCAATGACTAAATGTGCAGCATAATACTTGATTTAATGGCATAAACTGTAACCTAATTGCGGTGCCAAGTATGAAGCAGGTAATGATGAAGAAAATGTGAAATATAACATAATTACAGACCACTTTGTTTTAAAATAAGAATATTACAGATGTGTTGGAATGAGTAATCTCAAGCTGAGATAAATGTGCAGATCTGTCAACAGTCAGGCATTAACAACATTGAACAAAAGATTGTTACAGTAGATCACATTGTGTAAGTCAGTTAAAGTGTTCTTTTCAAACTTAATATTTGCTTTTTTTATTCAAACATGTTTCATTCTACCATCATTAATACATATTGTAAATACAAAATGTACATTAAATATGTAAATATATGTATTCTGTACCCAATACAGCTGAAAAACATTTGGAAACCAATAAAAATTAAGGTTATCACATTAAAATTTTTTGGTTTTTTTTACTTTATCTAAAGTAAATATATGTTCAAATATTACTGTTTTAAACTTGTTTTCTTTGCAGTATTTCTGTTATTTTGATTTGTTTCTCCAGTTTTCATTTTCTGCAAATACATGCACATTTTTTGTTTGAAATTTGAGGGAAATATTGTGAAATAATTATACCTAAAAAATAAAATACCTAAACACATACCTTTATTTACCTCTAATTAAAGATACATGTTTATTACATTTTGATTCTGTTATAAATGTTTTATTGGTCGTATTCTGATTCAACCTTTGCGTGTTAAACCAGTGTTGGACCAACATTGTTTACATTTTTATCGTTTTATCTAGTAAGTAAACAAAATGTGTACATATACACTCCTAAAAAACTGGGTGGGTTATGTTCAAAAAGGGACGAACCCATCTGTTTGATTGTATATTAGCCTATGGTGGGTTGTTTCAACCCAAAATGCTGGGTGGCTTTTACCTATTGTTGGGTCAAAAATAGAAAAAATATTGTATTTAATTGAACACAATTGTTGGGTTTGTCCTATTTGACCCAATGGTGGGTTGAAAATAACCCAGGATTTCGTGTATATGAAAGGTTTTTAAGATATACTGTACAGACCAAAGAGATGACACACATACACTTGGACCCTTGTGTTTTGAGGGACTGATACACATCAATGCATTTGAGGTCTCTTGTGTATGTGTCTCCTAAGGCATGACTGTGACCGAGTCCCTCAGCCAGCCATAGCCCCCATACAGTCTGTGTCTCTGCGTCCCACATCCTAAAGTTATTGTCTAATCCATCCAGACAGCCATAAGGACTGTGAGATATGGAAGCACTGTTTTTCTTCACCAGTGAGAGAAATGTTTAAAACAAAACAGTTTTATTTCTAGAAATTGTCTTGGAAGAATAAGGTTAGAGGTTTGCCAATCGTTTGTTTAACTTCTGTGAAACTTTTAACTTCTGTTTAAACTGGGAAAAGCACATTTTGCGACTTTGGTTGCCTAGCTCCAAATTCAAGTAGGGCCTGTCTCAATCTTCTAGATTTGACTAGTTTGAATAATTCGTGAATATTAAATACTTGTATAGAAAGTTTTAAGTTTGTCCTCTGTCACTCTTTTTGGTTTCTCTCCTGTCCTTTCTTTTCTATGACTATTCCGAGCTTCCACTTGTTGTTGTACCAGGTGCAGCTGTGCCTTTGTGCATTGAAGCAATGCTTCCAAAATTAGTTTCAATGTGCAAAGCAGCCATGCGTAATCGACTTTATAGTGAAACAACAGGGAAATGATCAAACCTTGACCGCTTTATGCATCTTTAACTGGCCAAGATCTGCCCACTTTTCACATGCGCTTTTTACAGATTTCACAATTTGAAAGTGACCTATTTTTTGTCAGATATGGTGACCCATACCCGAAATGTGACCTCTGCATTTAACCCAACCAGTGAATAGTGAACACACACACTTCAAGTCGTGAACACACATACACCGGGGCAGTGGGCAGCTAACACTGCAGCGCCCGGGGACCAAACGGGGGTAAGGTGTCTTGCTCAAGGGCACATCAGTTGTTACCTGCCGGTACTGAGAATCGAACCGGCAACCTTCTGGTTACGAGTCCGACTCTCTAACCATTAGGCCACAACTGCCCCATAGTGGGTAAAACCCTCCTTACAGTGGTTTCTCATTTACATTTATTCATGTACTGCAGTAGATGCTATTTTTCAAAGTTGGACAGCAACAAATAAGTGAAAAGTTTTGATGGACTGTAAAATGTTTGTTTTTGTTTGGATGGTTCTCATTAATTCAATTTAACTTAAAGTAGTATTGTGTAGCTGCTTATGGCATTACAACATAAATGGCACATGTGATTGTGTAGCTCTCATTAATACATCGATACTTGACATTCAGGCGCCTGTGCTTGCGTGCGTGTGTGTGTGTTCACAAGCTCTTGTCACTGTAATAAAGTCTAATTTAATTATGACATAGAGACACAGCACATCCCGTTTTGCCCTCAATGCTACAGTGAGTAGCAGCAGTAATAGCCGGCCTGCTCTCTGATAAGCAGCGAGCCAGTAATTGGGGTGTCATGGGCCACAGGTGTGACGTCCTCCCACATGTTTCTCTGAGGAATGTACAGTAAGATGATTCGGTGTAATGATGTGATATATACCGGACTCTAATTAAAATCATTCAGTCCAGTGAGAGCTCAACATTATGATTTGTTCATTTGTTGATCCTTATGATAGTTGATGTTTAACCAGATTTACTAAGTTTACAATTTACAGCCGCTGAAAAATTAAGAGACCATTTCAAAAACCATTTTCAGTTTTTCTGAGTTTATTATTTATAGGTATGTGTTTTTTTATAAAATTATAATTTTTGTTTTATTCTGTCAACTATGTTTCTCACAAATTTAAAACAAAAACAGGTCAAAATAACAGAGAAAATGCTCTGGATTTCATCAGACCTCAAGTATTGCAAGGGAAACAAGTTTATATTAACTTTTAAGCAATACAACAGTAATACTTGTACATGTATTTAGGGAAAGTTAAAACAGTTTTTATGTGTCTTGTCATGCTGTGAGTCTTTCACATTGCTATTATAGTTTGTTAAAATTCAACAGACACTGGACTGGAATGACCACAATACATCTAGAAATGCTGATTAAATCATTTCTTATTTCTTCCATTGCTTTATATTGTATTATGAGGTTTACTATTATTAATTCATATTACTTTATTTTAAAGGGTTCCTGTAGCTCGATTTGTGGATTATTGGAATAGGAGGTCATGGGTTTAATTCCCAGTGAGCCCAGAGCAAAATCCTCAGTTTTGTTCATTTACTGTCTGTATACACAGTTAGACTTAGATGTTTCTCCTTAAACTGCTTAGGAAATAAATAAATATAAATTAAAAATAAATAAATAAATAGAATCTATAAATAGAAACTGACAATCATTAGATGCATAAAATAATCTGGATTTGGATCAATTTGATGAGAAATTGTTTGAGTTTATAATAAAATCATCAAGAATATTGACTTTTGATTGCAGACTTGACAAATCTAAACTCAGTTTGGGACACTGTTGGGAGAACTTCTGAAACTCTAATGGAGACATTTATGAGATTTCAGTTTTTTCTCTCTTTAGAGAAATATCTGAGACAAATAGAGCGCAAATGAAAAGCAACTGTTTCTGTTTGCTCTCCATTGATGTCTAGGATAAATTAATGAGATTTTCAGTAGATTTTTTTCTTCCAATAAGATTTACTTAAGGCAGATTTACTAAGAATTATTTACAATATCAATATATCATATACACATACACTGAAATCAAAGAAACATATTGTCATATTGTGTAATAAATTATAGTAAATTGTACTAAACTGCTAAACTGATCAAAATTAAGTTTAAATAACGAAATATAGCCAGGGGTATAATATACATTTACACAAAAGTTCTTTGAGAACTCTCTTTGAGAAGAAACTTGTTTGCATAGTTAAATGACTGTTAAACCTGTTTCTATGACCGTAAAGGTAGAATGGCAGCAAAATGAGCAATAGGTGAGACCATCAATATAATGAGTGTTTAAATGTGTCCCATTAAAACTTCACACTTGAAGTTCCTCCTGCTTGAGTTCCCTCAGAAGTGGCCTCCTATGCAACCTTTAATGCTTCCTGCACTAATTATATAGCCGTTATAAAGTGGGACATACTTCAAGATTTCAAGAGGAAAACTTCCGAGGGCTTTTTGAATTGTGAATAAAAAAAATGTTGTTCATATAAAATGCAGACAATGTTTTATTTGAAACAGTGAGCTCTCTAAATGAGTCGGTTTGCTCAAACAGTGCTTTTGGTGATGTCCTTCTGCTCTCTGTACTGCATTCAACACTCACACGTGGTACATTCAGCATCCTACAGTGGTCAAGCTGTCAAGTTTAAGTTTAACAGTCATCAAGAAATAAACCATGTATCACTCTCCAGGCGCCGAATGGTCGTATTTTCATTGGAAATGGATGAAAAGGTGCTTTTCACAAAGGTTGGTGTGAAAATACTGCCCTCTACTGTGGTTCTGATGTCTGTCTGAAAAATTGAAGAAATCAGAGTTTCTCTGGAAAGTTTTAAGTGTGCTGGTGATGAATTGACATGGTTACAAAGTGGGCTTTTGTGGAGGTATTAGTTTGGTTCACTCATTACTGTAATAAACTTCAACTGACAGTCAGTTTATTGGTTTTAAATGCGTTGTTTTGGTTATTATAAATGACACTCTTGCAACTCAGCAACTGAATATTAGTTTAAGTCATGCAAGCCAAAGCAACCCAGCTGATGCAATTACCTTATACACTAAAGACCATAAACTAATAAATTGTTGTATATTTGGCCACGAGATGTCACTCGTGTCTTACTTTAAAACGTATTCATTCCCTGACAATGTTTTAGCAGTATTACATAATATTAAAAGATGGAAAATATGGATGAGGACATTTCTTATTATTTAAAACTGTAAATGTAACGAATAAAATAGATAATAAATATAAGTAAATATCAATTTTGTGGGATTATTTTATTATCATACTATAATAATAATTAATTATTAATTCGTTACATTTATATAGGCTAGCGCTTTTCTAGGCACTCAAAGAGCTTTACAGAAGGGGATCTCCTCAACACCACCAGGAGCATTACACATCACAACCTTATTTTTTATTACATTTATATCCCCACTTTATATTACAGTTGGTGGCTTTACTGTAGACTGCACGAAAAAGTACGTAAAAGTACTATAGGCCTACGCTGTGTTGTTCAGGGTAAGTTTAGGGAAAGATTCAAGCTTCGTTTACACGCAAATACAATTTAACAACATAGTGCGTAGAATAAGTTAAATAGTTACCTAATATAAAGTGGGACCACATCTGTAAATTGAGTCGAAGTAGTGCATTTTACTATTTAGGAACAGAACAGGTATTTAGACGGGCTGGTTAGAATTATGATGTCAGTGCTTCCTAAACTGTGGGATGCGCCCCTCAGTGAACAAAACCGGTACTGTAGGAGGTCCGTGCCCAAGGCTAAATGAAACATTTGAAATAATATTGATACAATGAATCCCTTGTGATAGATTCGTAAACGAAACGTTTCTGTTATACACTTTGATGTCATAGTCGTATGCAGTGAAATGAATTTACAATATATTTAAAAAAAGAATATTTGTATAATTTTCACTTTTTTATCCAGTTTTATGGTATGCACACAATTCACAAGTCACCCTCTTTAACTGGTCATAAATATTTTATTTTGTGCATAAACAATTTATTATTATTATTTATTTATTATGGTTGGCCTTGGTGATTTTGGTATGTTTTGGAGGCCTTTACTGATGTCTGGGAAGCTCTGACATAATGGTATTAAGGAAGTGCACGTAACGTAACTGAACGTAAGGCATGTCTGTGTAAAGTGAAGGGAGTGGCTTTACGCGCTGTCCACATCTACCTGACTCTCTGAGTGCTGGACTTTGAACAGGAGCTTTAAGGAAATAGGAAAATCCCAAGGGCGCAACTTTGCAAGGTTAGTGAGCAACCTATAAATTATTACATCGCTTACAGCATTTGGATAAACGTCGCTCGAGTTGTTTCCTTTCACGCGAATTCTTATGTCACATTGTACATTTAATTGTAAAGTCACATCTTACATTGGCTGTTACGAATTCAAAGTTTTCCAAAGTGTCTTTTAATAGAGTCAAAGAGTTAAATAATTCGCTTTAAAATGGTTTTGAATGCGTTGTGTGATTATATATGAGTCGTGTTGAAGAAGGCAAGTCTGCGCAGGTACAGTTATGTGTGCGCGCATTCCTGTGTGTACATGGAGCGTGTTGTGATTCTGCTACACCGTGCGAAGAGCCAGTCTTCTAGGAATGCATTTCTAGGATATTAAATCAGTGAAAATAAGTTTTTTGGGGGCTCTTAATATTCACACCCGCATCTTATGTAACTATACAACCTCTGGATTTTGTTTGTTTTGGGTCGGGACTTTCAGGAGATTTATAATCCACACATTATACTATATAACTAAAGTCAAACATTTCAAAAGACACTGCGAGCTTATTCCAGGTAAGGGTGATATGGAAAACTTTGTAGGGTATTCAAATGTTTAATGGTAAAACATTTAACAGGGTCCCTGGGCCTGGGACAAAATTGTTTGACCCACCCTTGCTGCAAAGTGTTGGTTATACTATTGTACCAGGACACTGATGACAGCCACAGTGTTAACAATACGTAAGACATTTAATGCACTGTTTTTAAGGATTGCTCCACCCTTACCGTGTTACCGTGGTTCTGTTGTCTATGTTTTCTATGTGTGTTCTGAGCTCTGAGCTTGTGTTGGCTTGCAAAAAAATATAACCTCCAAAAGTCAAATCCCACACAGTTGTTAACCACATTACATGAACCATTTCAGAGCCATTCTGCACTGATGTTTCTTTTATCAATTAAAGCAACCAAACCATGAAAACAATGTTAACCTTGTCTAAATGTGAAGACACTGACACTTTTTATTTACCATTCATGAGTAACAGCAACATTGACCGGTTACAGTTAATCCTTGTATTCTAAATGCAAAAGCATGCAAACGTTTCATATGTAGTAAACTGTATACAGTAGACACACTTGCAGTCTTGCGCAAAAATACAGGTTGCGTGGGACAGCCAGGGCTTGACTAAGTTAAAAAGACATGTATCTTTACTTCTAGGAATTCATTGCCTCAGGCAAAACAAAACAGCAAGACAGAAAAGACATATATGGCATTTGAGTTTGCTTTAAAATGTCATGTCAGAAGTCTTTATCAGTGTTTGTATTTTCATTCATCAGTACTGTATCAGTTTAAGGAGTCCTATCATTTAAGGTTGTTTGAGCTGAGATGAGCACATCAAACCAGAAAATACAATCAGAGGAGTGTGGGCACATGCTTGTGTAAGCACATGAACACAAGCAAACATAGTGTAAACTTTGTTCTAGTGGATTTTAAAGGACATCTTGGATTAAGAGGATAATACTGTAAATCTTAGGTTTTTGACTTTGATTTTTAAAGGACCATCTCTTTCTTAATTTCATCATCTCAAGAACCTTTTTCACCTCAAGACAGAAAGGTTCTTCGGATGTTAAAGGGTCTTTGTGGAACCATTTAGACAAAAAGGTTCTTCTATGACACCGTGAAGCACCAATAACTGAATTTATTAAGAATAACATAAAAATGCAAAATCGAAACTTTAAATGGCTGTAATTCAAGTATGCTTTGGTCTCTTACGAAAGAAGACACCTGGCAGATTATTGCGAACGGAATATCAACAAGTGATTTTAGATGAATTACTGTTTCTACAGAATTTATATTGTACTAAACTGGACAAATGTGTATTCCAGAGAGGCTTTTACAGTAATACATACAGCCGTGGAAAAAAATTGTATGTATGTATTTGAGTCAATTTTAGTCCAGTGTCTGTATCAACCCTCAGGAATGATATAAAGTCACTCAATGTGAATGACTGGGAGAATATCCTAAATTACATGTAAAAACATTATTGAAAAACAAGAATAGAATGAAACAAAAAGGATCATTTTGCTTAAACATGTACTGTACCTAGAAATTGAAAATTCTAAAAAACTGAAAATACTTTGAAGTTGCTTTGGATGAAAGCATTTACCAAATCTATAAATGTAGCAACATTCTTTAGTTCTGCTTTGTAAGGTATAAACAAATGGTATGTTTATACATTGTTCATCAAGTCATCATTTCCTAACTTTCAGAATAACTAAAAAGCAAAAGTATTAACACCTTTAAAACAGAAAATACTGATTTGTTTAAGTGGGATGTTATGACAGCAAATGACACATTTTTAAACCCTTAATAACACATACAGTACACAAATATTTGTAACCTTAAACCTTCTTGTTTTTCAAACCATGTCACATGCAGATGAGATGATAGTGTGATGGTGTGAGGATACTGTATCTTTAAGGACGTTTCTTGAGGATGGCAGGCGATACAACCACCCTTTCCTGGAAGGTACCTTCCCAGGACTGGGATGGGGGGATCAAGAGCCCTGACCTGGGTCCTGTTGGAGAAGGTGGTCCTGTGAAGATCCTCAAAGTGTGCTTCAGTAACAGCAACAATCTCAGCAGGAACTTCAAACTGGTCAAATGTGACAGTTCATGGCAGATCAAGGTAAAACTCATCATAGTAGTCATCATCCTGAATGCTGGAATCATTTTTCTGAACAATGGTTTCGTTCTTCATCAGACCATCATCCAGTCTATTCTGAACAGTGGACGCTTGGGCCCCAATGTGCAGAATCCAGGCTGCTTCGGACTGAGACTCAAACACTTGAAATCTGAGGAGGTCCACTGGTTGCACCCAGATCTTACTGTAGCAGAGGCGGAACAGCGCTACGAGAGCCATCACGCTGAGGCGGAGTGGAGGTATGGAAGAAAGACTTGTTTTCTTGTTTCTGTTGGGTTTTTATCTGTAATCTTATAACAGTGTGTGTTTTATTTCAGATACGACCTTAGAATTCGCTACATTCCTCTTGAGTATATGAAAAGGTTAAAGGAAGACAGAACATTCCTTTTATATTTCTATCAACAGGTCAGCAAACATTATTTCCAGATGTTCCCAGTCTCTTTAGTTGTGTGTTGTAAGTAGTTTGTTGATCAAAATGTGTGTGGCAGGTCCGGAGTGACTACATGCAGCATCATGCTCACAAGGTCAGCGATGGAATGGCACTTCAGCTGGGCTGTTTAGAGATCAGGTAAAGGCACCGTATTTTATATTTAGCCATTTTTGTTATATTTGTATTGTTCTGTGAATGTCGTTTTAAATCCTTTATACATTTTGTGTTTTCAGGCGCTTTTATAAAGACATGAATGCCAAAGGTCTGGAGAAAAAGACAAATTTTGATCTACTAGAGTAAGTTTTTCTTTTTTTATTAAAGTCATTTACAAAAGTTTGATATTTCGGCTAATGTGCTATATTTGCTTTTTTAGAAAAGATGTTGGGCTGGACTTGTTCTTTCCCAAGGGACTTATTGACAGTATGAAGGTTAAGTTTATGTTTCATTTACACGTTTTTCCATTTTTCACTTTTCCTATAGCAGAAACTTGATTTAAATCCATAAATAATGTAAAATAATGTAAAATAATGTAAATGCATACTTGTCATTTTTTACATTTTGCAAACATGTATCATTTACTTTATTTACTTTGGAAAGCCATAAGAATAGTTTGCAACTGATCATATATGTTTCAGATAAATCTGACACAGTGTGTAATAGGGGTGTCACAATATTTGACAATAACTGTGATATTAAAAACCAAGATTATCAATGTTGTGTTAATTGTACACATGGTAATTTCATAAACTATTCAGCATCCATTCAAAAAGTATTCTTAAGAGTTACAGTGGTTACAAACTCGACTGTAGCTGTGTAAGTGTGTAGTAAACATGCTCATGACTTCTGTAAGCTGTCGACCCTCATTGTTTGTGCAAGTAGCTTATTACGTTATGTTTTAATGATAAGCAAGCTCTACCTGGTGTGATCGTGTTGTGTGTGTCTTCATGAAATGCGGGTTGTTTTAACTTTTATTTTTTTGACAGCCTAAGCAGTTAAGGAAGCTCATTCAGCAGACGTTTCAGCAGTACTCTATACTGAAAGAAGACGAGTGTATGCTAAAATTCTTCGAAACCTTTGGAGAATTCTCCAACTTTGAAGAGGAAGTCTTTCCCTGTGAACTAGTGGTATGTTCCAACATGGCACCACCATCAAGTGTTTTCCACAGTTTTCCACAAATACAAATCATAAAACTACATACAAAAATGATCAGATTGACCAAAAATGTGACTTGTTTTCTTCATTGTCTACTCAGCAAGGCTGGAGTCTAGCGGTGGATTTAGTCATAGGTCCCAAAGGCATTCGGCAACGCACAAAAGCAAGCTCCACAGTCAGCAAATTTATACCTATATAAACATTTGAAATAAAATGATATAGAAAAATGTACAGTATTAACTTATTTATTTTCGTCCTGCTCTATCCAGCCAGTCTTTCTTGCTGAATATAAACAGATCCGAAGCATCAATTATAACACACAAACCGATGGCAGAACGTTGCTACTTATCGAAATTGAGGGTGCCAGACAGGTGAGAAACTTCTCACTTTAGCATCAGGCTGTAAAACATATACGCACAATAGCGCTCTTTTACTGAACTTGCCGTGACCTTGCATTCCTAGAATCTTTCGATCAGCGTGGCGTCTCTGGCCATCGCAGAGAACATGGCCGACCTGATTGACGGCTACTGTCGGTTTGTAAATAAGACAGACTCTTCTTTGATAGCTGGGCAAAATAAAAAAAGTAAAGGGCAAGGTAAGTCCCAAATACGCCTTCTGATGTCAATAGTTTTCTTACAAAGAATGTCTTGAAAAGAGTTTGAGTTTGTGGGAGCTCCTTCAAGAAGCCGTGCTCATTTTTCATCTTTAAAATTCTCAATCTCTGAGATAAATGACTGAGTTTTATCTCATGATAAATTTGATGGCAGCATTCTTCATATGTTATGAGGGTGCTGAGCGCTGTGTGTTTTGAATCACGTCTTTTGTGATTAATGCGTGTGTGGGAATTGCCACATTTCTCAATATTGGAAGCTTAGATTTATCTTCCCTGTGTTAGGTGTGCCGTTGCGCAACTCTCTTCCTGATATTCCCTCCGGGTGAGTACATCAACATTCTTCATCTCTGTTTTCTTTTCCTCAGAACGACAAAACAGTCTGTTAATTAGCTTTAATGAAATTACACACATTTCTGAACAATTTCACATACTGAACAATACAACGCACTGTATTACATAGAGTTCATGTTTTTTTTTTGGTTTTTTTCCATTGTTAGAAAGAACAGAGAATCCTTCAGATACAGCAGTGAGTAGCAGTTTCTTACTTCTTTTTTACAATCATAGCAAGATGACATTCTAGAGCCAGTTTGTTATGTGAATATGAGTAAACTCAACTCTTATCTTTCAGATTCTGATATATACTGTGAAATCCCAGATGAAAAGCCACCACCACCTGGTATGTGAAACATTTTGTTGACAAAATATGTTTTGCTCTCCTAAGTCGCTTAGGATAAAAGAGTCTGCCAAATGAATACATGTAAAAATTTAAATGTGAAGAAAATGGTCCTTTGTGTGTTTTTATAGAGAGAAATATGCATTCAGTGTTTTTGTTTAAATTGTATTCTTGTATGCGTTACATTGAAGTGGTCAATTGATAGTTTTCTCATGGTTTAAACAGCAAAGGTTGGACTCGCAAGGAGAGATATTGTCTTAAAGCATATTCTGGGTGAAGGCTTCTTTGGAGAAGTTCATGAAGGAGTTTACCATAAAAAGGCAAGTGTGCCCTTTACAGTGTTCCCAAATCTTGTAACAGTCATATTGTTCCATGTTACACTTTTATAATTGTACAAAAATGCTTTAAATTGTTTTATAAAGTAAGATTAGCAAATCTTTTTAGTAATTTACAGTACCTTTCTGTAAAAAAACGAAATGCACTGAAATGTCACTGAAATGCAGTAAAAATGTTAAACTGTAAAGTTGGATGTAAAATAACATGAAAAACATGTAACAATTTTTTTACTACAAATATATATATTTTTTTAAATTGTGGCACAGTTGCTTGAATTTTTTACAGAAATGTTGTTATGTTTGCTCATTTTTTTAATATGTTTGCCCTCTATTATTAAATTTGATTATTTTCCTTTTTTACTTGCTTTGTTTAGAATGGAGAGAAAATCAATGTTGCAATAAAGACTTGTAAGGAATGTGCTCCTGATGTCAGAGAGAAGTTTGTGGGTGAAGCAGGTACGACAATGAAAACCCATAGATTTGATATAATCAAAAAAGATTCAAAAATTTGAAAAAAATACTATTTAAATATGTTTCGCATTTGCCCTGATGGAAAATTTCAGTGCAGGAATGGTCAAGTGAGCAATAGAGGTTTTTTAATGTTGAGCGCTTCTATAAGGTGGTCATCAAAGTGTACAAACAAATGTCTCTTCAAGGTAGTAATTTAGTTTATAATAAAGATGACATAATAAATATTGTTTTGTTTTAAAACAATTGTTTAATACAGTCAAGAATTATAAGGGGAAATATTTCTACAATACAAATGCACAAATGGTTTCTTTTTTAATATTGTACATACTGAAATTAAGTTTTTGGCACCATAAAATTTAACAGCTTCATATCTTAACATTGAATTTGTTGACATGCTATCAAGATAATACATTGGGTGTTTAAGTAGGTGGGAAAGTTATGTAAAACACCTCAAATGTATTTATGAAATGTAGTGAAGAATTATAATGCATGCTTTATAATGTAGTGAAGTAAGTTCCAAAAAACAGTGATATAGTGGAGGTTATAGTCATGCTCACTTTTAAGTGGAAGTTCTCATTTTAGGTTTATTCCTTAAGTCATGATTCATAGCTGTTCTAACACACAATCTGTATTCATTCTAACATAACATCTCATCCATCTAGTTATCATGAAGAACCTGGACCATCCACACATAGTAAGACTAATAGGTGTGATTGAGGAAGACCCTATGTGGATTGTTATGGAGTTGTGTCAGCATGGGGAGGTAAGCAACTGCGCTGATGAATGCTGGATGCTATAATGTTGTACATGATAGATAAGGCACTGCACAGTACGTCAAAACACATCAGCAGGACCAATAATGTTGTCACTGTGAGTGATTATTTATACGCGATAGAGGAGTTTACATAACTTTTAGATTAAACCAATAAACTCCAAATAGTGTGGATACTCTTTCAATCTATATAACGCAATTCCACTTGCCAGGCGCGCTGTGATTGATCTCGCAAAATCAATTAAGAGAATGCCATGCCATATAGATGGCTGTATGGCCATTTACGATATCCGTAAACACAGTCAAATGGTTTACAAGCTCACAGGAAGTTCAGTATTGAATAAGTCATCGCAACTTTGTCTTTTAATGTACAGCAGAATCGATTTGACCAATCAAATAATGGGCCATGGATAATTTTATATCTTTTTCATAGCTCCAAAGACTTAAAGTTCTAAGATACATTTCAATTAAGTATTAACTTTTGTCTTGTATGTTTTTCTTAAAATAACATGAGAAATAGACAAGCTTTATTCTATGAGTATAGATTTATAATTATTGTAGATTGAAATATAGTCAGACAATTTGATCCTCCACTGCAAAAAAATTAATTTCTTACATTTTTGTCTTGTTTTCTAGTACCAATATCAAAAAATTCATACATTTACTTGACAAGGAAAGTCTTGTTTTATGAAATTATGAGAATTAACTCTTTCCCCACCGGCGTTTTTTTAAAGTTTCCAGCCAAACTTTTCATTTGAATTTTTATGTTTTCCAGAATTTTTTTTCTTCAATTATATAAACATGCAACATATCAAAGGAAAGAATAGAGAACAAATATTTGAACAAATAACAGATAATTCAAATGACTTTTTTACATATCAGCTTCAGAATGATAATACAAACATACACAAAGTATTTCATGTGTTTCAATCCGTTTAGGCTGTACTGTTTTATAAGGTGCATAACAGCGGCACCTACTGCATAACAGCAGAAACACAAATTGGAGTAAAATCTCGTCTTTGGCAGGGAAGCGTCATCTCTTAATTGGCGGGGAAAGAGTTAAGCAAGCACAAAACAAGCACAAAAATCTACAAATTGAATTAGGGAGCAATGTGGGCATTTTAGCAGCTTCTAGTGGTGAGGTTGTGAATTGCAACCAACGGCTCCCTTTCGAAGCACTATGGTGGCTGACACAGGACAAAGATTCTGTTTCTTTCCCAAAGGAGATAACATAGAAACGTGCTCTGTAGAGCAGTTTGTCTGTTTAGGGATACTGTAGAAACAACATGAAGAATTCCATGTAAGGAGACCTGCGGTGTATGTAGATAGAAATAACTCTTAATAAAAAAAAACAGTAAAAACAACGGTTCATTATGTAAGGTTTTAGACACCTCTGAAGACAAGAAAATGTATCTTAATTTGACATTTTTTAGATATGTCTACTAGAAAACATGTGTTTTAACATGAGTTAATAATGTTTTAAAAACCATCATGTGACAATCTTTCACTAATCCACTAATCTTTTATATTTTTATTTTTTGTACTTGTAGCTGGGGAAATACTTGACTAAAAATCAGAGTTTGAGCAGCACGACGCTAGTTCTTTTCTGCCTCCAGATTTGCAAAGGGCTGGTTTACTTACAGGGAAAGAACATGGTTCACCGGTGAGACTGTTACTGTAGAATGCAGTTACTATAGTCACATTCAGAAACTACTGTAAATCTTATTTATTATGTGTTGTTTGTGATTGTGTGTTTAACAGAGACATAGCTGTACGAAACGTGCTTGTTGCCACACCTGAGTGTGTGAAACTGGGTGACTTTGGGCTTTCCAGATACATAGAAGATGAGGAATATTACAAAGGTTACCTGGTTTCAAACTCATAAAAGTAACAGTTTGTTTAATTGCTGAAAACTGCCGTGTTCTACCATCTCAGTTAATAATCATCTTAAATCATATTATGCAAATCCTTTAAAATATGTTTTGTTTTATTGTTTGCATTGTGTTTAGTAACCATAGAAACTTCTCATTATCTTTTGATATGTCTACAGCATCTGTTACACGTTTACCCATCAAATGGATGGCTCCTGAATCCATTAACTTCAGGCGTTTCACTGCTGCCAGTGATGTGTGGATGTTTGGTAAGTAAGAAGAAAGATTTGAAGGTCACTGAAAACGTAACAACATTATTTCACCATTAGGTTAATACAGTAAATATTGCCTCTTTTTAATTTATTTTAAATCAAAAAAGCATATTTGTACTAGTAAAAAAGGCCTGGAAAGTAATGTTTCTAAAATTTGTTTTGAATTGGTTGAATTAAACATGTGCTAAGGGTGTTTAAATGGGAAATACTATTTTGTTGCAATACAGCTTTACAAACACTATAGATGGTTTCAAAGCAACAACATAAACAAACATTACTGCAAATGCACTCTTTTGTGGTCCAAACTTAACTTCCGGTACACATCCGCAAAGAATAGAGTCCCTGTAGATTATTTCTGATAACAAGCAAAAGAAATAACAAGTTAAATTACCTAGCAAGTTAAATGTCTAGTCAGTATTATTTTGGGTTACCAGTAGAAGAACTGATACTTGGCTAAACTTAAATGTGACAAAGTTACACGACTCATTCAACACATTGTTTATTTAATACAATTAGTATACAAAATAAAACATTAATATAAATGAAACAAAATATATTATATTATATTATATTAAAAGCCAAACCGATCAACAAACACAGACCAGAAGGTTAACTTTGGGCCAGGCGCATGCGTCGGATGGATTCGTCTTTATGTACACCTCAAAGAAACAATAAAATGTTTTCTAATAAAATAATATTTTTACGTTTGTTTTGATTACTCGTATAAACACCTTTATAAATACTGAAGTGGAGCAGTGGATGGACTGCTACAAAGGAACTTAACACTTATTTTCATTCATTTAAACATGTACATTCAGTCATGTCACATGAATATGTGAATATATGAATGTCCTCTTGTGTTGTTGTCATTCAGCTGTGTGCGTGTGGGAGATCATGAGTTGTGGTAAACAGCCGTTTCACTGGCTTGACAATCGTGATGTGATAAATCAGCTGGAGCAGGGCAACAGGCTGCCCAAACCTGAGCAATGCCCTCCTGCCCTCTACTCGCTCATGACGCGCTGCTGGAGTTATGACCCCCGTGAGAGACCCACCTTCACTGAACTTGCCTGCAATATCAGGTCTGGCCTCTCGTGTCCTGTCACTGTTATTAATTTCATAAGGGTTGAAATTAGTGGTCGACCGATATGGGTTTTTTAATGGCCGATACCAATATTAAGAAAGCAGTAAATGGGAGACATACAGAAAATTGGTAAAACTAAATAAACAATTATTGTGTATTATGTGCCTAGTTAGTAAGAGACTATGAAGAGGTCCCATTTTGGATATTTCGGCCACGGCAATACAGTATATCGTTCTATCACTAATTTAAATTAAGTATACGCAGAGGTGAGAATACTATATTTCAGGTTGTTGTCTTTGTCTTGACTGCTTGTATATTAATTCTTTTTCTTCACTTTTCACAAACACAATTGGTATTTAAGTACTTTTTAATGTTATCTGCTCACCTTTTTTTTCTTTCTTTTTTAAATTTTAATCAATATCATAATTTTGATATAATTGTATTAATTGTTATAAAAAATCAAAGGGAAAAATATTTGTTTGATATGCATAAAAATGCTTAACTTTCATTTAAACTTAAAGCTGAAAGGAAAGACAAGTGAAGTTTTTTATAAAGCATGTTGTACACTATAAAGTGCTTCAATGACAAACATTAGAAACTTAGAATCAAACAAAGGTATGATTTATGTAAATATTAATAATAATTTGAATTAATTGAAATGTATGAGAAAGAAACAAAATGTGTAAGTAAAAGGTTATACAGTATGTTTAAATAAAATAAAGTAACGGACAGCACCGTGTTTAGACAAGATAAACAAGAAAAAAAACTGCATATCTTAACCATCTCATCTCAGACCTTAAAATAAATCAGCTGTGGGTGGCAAAAAAAAGTAAAATGCTGCCTCACCATGTTTGGAGAAAACACTTGGTGTTTTCAGCTGACACAATAATAATAATGTAAGAGGCACATTAGGTTTATGTCCGACAAGCATATCTGCAATGTA
The DNA here is from genome assembly GCA_026939265.1 of Oreonectes daqikongensis. Taxonomy (NCBI): domain Eukaryota; kingdom Metazoa; phylum Chordata; class Actinopteri; order Cypriniformes; family Nemacheilidae; genus Oreonectes; species Oreonectes daqikongensis. The sequence continues at coordinate 3,219,994 of JAOTQM010000351.1, read as the reverse complement.
TTCAGGTCCTGCATTTGGCCATTGAGTTATAGTAGCTCTTAAACCAATAATAGCACTTTTAAATCAAAGTGAATAAAAAGCCAGTGTAAAGATTTAAGAGAATCAATTGCAGTAGTACTTTTGCAGCAGCAGTATGTAATGTTAACAACAACAACTTTGCAATTTGAAATGATTTTGTATTTCTATTCTAAAACATTTTGTATAACAGTGATGTCCATCAAATGGAGAAGGAGTTGGAGGTGGAGAGAGAGAGAGACAAAGCTCGTATGACCCGGTTCCTGGAGCCCAGGTTTAACATTAGTGAACCGCCACCAAAGGTAACCGTCATACACTGTTTGTTATTCATTAAACTCCTTCAGAGCTGCACATTCCTCATTACATTATATCATCACACTGTCACTTATTCATATTGTTCACATCTCCAGCCTTCCAGAGTCAATACTGGACGCTTTGGAAATACCCTTGGAGTGGGCCTGCACCTTCAGGTAGCAATGATTTTTATATACATTCTAAAAATGCTTTAACAAATTTAACAAAGAACTATTTCTACTAAAGGACCATGTTTTGCTTTATACAGTTAGTTTGGTTTTCTTTAGTGTCATTTTACAAAATTAAACACTGTATTGTAGTATCGTAGTATATTGGTAGTGTATTGGTTTTAAGCATCATCATTTATGTGCGATTTTGTCTTTTCTCACCAGCTGAATGAGGCCTTATGTGCCAGTTCACCAGACCTTGCCAGCCCATGTGACTACCAGTCACCTATCGACTCAACCAACAGCCTGTCCATTCCTAAAGCCTCACCGCGACGTCTCAGTCTTGGGGTAAAATTAGATCATTGTGATGCTATTACCAAACCATACGCTCTAATTTTGCTATTTATTTGTTATGGAAACATTTGTTATATTCATTGTGTAATAAAGTTTTATTTGTTTAATCCATCTGTGTGCTCGAGCAGGACGGCGAGTTCAGCTTCGGGCCGCCCAGTAAAGAAGACGCCCAGCGGCTGTGGCAGGCAGAGAAGGAGCGCATGCAGGAAACTTTGAAGATACAGAAAGAACAGATGGAGGAGGACACAAAATGGTTAAAGAAGGAAGAAAAGCTTCTGGTAAGGAAAGAAACGTAAATCACAGCCATAAATACATGAACATCTAAAAACTGCTTCTATGTGTATTTCAGTTTGTCCCTTACAGCTTCTATTCTTCTATGAGGGCTTTACAATACATGTTGGAACATGAATTCTCTCTTGTTTAGACACAAAAGCTTCAGTGGGGTCAGGCACTGATGTTGGGTAATGGGGTCTAGCTTGAGGGCTATGTTGCAGTTCATACCAAAGTTCATCAGGTCTGGGTTTTGTTCAGGCCTCTCAAGTCCTTCACAATAGGAATAGAGTAAATTCCTAATGGACTTTAAATTGTACACAGGGACAATATTTTTTCTCCAGATTTAGCCACTAATTTAGATACACCTCCCTTCAGAAACGACTAAGCACTTTAAAGCATTTGAACAAAATATCTGACCAAAGCATGTGGCCTCATTTTAGAACACTTGTTTTTTATTGTTATTAGTCACGTATGTTTTTACACATCTCGTTTCACTTTTAAGGGGCTTTGTAAGGCCTGTTATGTAATACTGGTTTTAATACACATCATACGTTTTATTAGAAGTTTAAGCCTCGTCATAAGCATTTCAATGCTCAGTTTTCCCTTAATTGTGTTAATTGGACAAATTGCAAATGAATGTCCCTTTTTTCTTAGGACCCAATGGTTCATGTCGACACAAATATTCCAGAGGTGTGTGTTTTGTTTTTATTCCCATTCTATTTTATAAAAGTGTCTTGTGCAGATAAATCTGATACTTGGCAACCCTTTAAAATGTATTTTTTTCTATTTATTTCTAGACACCCGAACCATCACTTAATGGTAAGTGCTGCTGTGCTGACGAATACTATTAAAACATGTCTGTGCTGTTGTTCTGACTGTATTCTGTATCTACTTACAGCTGATCTTCGGCTGCCCCCTTCAAAACCACCCAGAATTGCAGTGCAGGTATAGCAACTATACTCACTGTCAATGCTGATATTGAACTGATATTCAGCACCTTACCCACTGCACTTTATGTCGAGTAACTGAAAACAGACCACTTAAATGTTTATTTGTATCAAACACTTCAGATCCAGTATCCTCTCTCTTACAGCCTATACCCACAGCAGAGCTGGACCGCTCGGAGGATACCGTGTACCAGTGTGTCATGGATGTAGTGAAAGTGGTTGTGCAGTTTAAAAATGACATTAACACACTGCCGTCCACTGAGTACATCACTGCTGTCAAGGTAATAATGTGACAGAACGAAAGCCTGATTTTAAACCGATGCGCTGAGGTTTATACTGTGGAAAATTACACATTTAAGATGAACTTTTCTATGAAGTGTTTTTGTGTTTTTGTTTGTAGAATGTTGGACTATCGTTACGGGATTTGCTCAACAGTGTGGATGATATAATGCCAACACTGCACAAATCCTGTAGGACAGAGGTAAAATTGTATTTTCCTAGTATACTGTTTTATCTTTTCTTTGTATTTATTAGCAATTATTTAAATATTCTGGTGTTATATGTGACCCTGGACAAACAAAAGCAGTCTTAAGGGTCAATTTTTTCAAAATGAGATTTTTACATCATCTGAAAGCTGAATAAATACGCTTTCTATTGATATATGGTTTGTTAGGATATTTACGGTAGGACATTTACAAAATATCATCATGGAACATGATCTTTAGTTAATATCCTAATGATTTTTGGCATAAAAGAAAAATGGATAATTTTGACCCATACAATGTATTTTTGGCAATTACTACAAATGTTCCTGTGCAATTTTACATTGCTTTTGTGGTCCAGTGTCACATTTAAATAACATTAATATATGTAAATATATAAATTATGGTCCAGTGGACTGTGCGCCAACAACACTTCCGGCGAGTCCCAGCTTGTGGTCCCTTCCCGGCTCCAATTGCCCTCTCTCTATCTTCCTGTATCTCTCTCCATTGTCCTATCAATATTCCGCTATAAAGGCCAAAAAATATCTTAAAATAAAAAAAATTACAAATTGTTTTTTGCTAATGAAGCCCATAAAAAACAGGAAAACGCGTCTTGTTATGGCATCAAGATTTAACTAGACATTAGAAAGTTGACTAGATATCCACAAGCAACTGTATATCTCCCTTTTTCCGAGTTATGTCTGTGAAATTCTCTTTGTTTTTTCATCTGAAATTCTGCAAAAAACACCAGTCCAGTTGTTTAACATTTTGATTTGGTTATAAATGTTCTGTTAGTTGTATTTTGTTTAAACATTTGTGTAGTGTTAAACTGGACCAGCGTTGGATCGGGGTTGCTTAAGTTTTCAGAAGTGGTCTATAGTAATATATAACAGTAAAATATAACAACTGGACCGGTGTTTACAGCTGGTGAAGTGTTTTATATCTAGTTTATATTTTCAACTCTGTTAACTAAATGGTCATCTAAATCCGAATGTTCCTCTCACACCTGCTGTCAGATTGAAGGCACACAGAAGTTGTTGAATAAGGACCTGGCTGAGCTTATCAGTAAGATGCGTCTGGCCCAGCAGAACGCCGTCACCTCTCTGAAGGAAGAGTGCAAGAAACAGATGCTGACAGCTGCCCACTCTTTGGCCATGGATGTCAAGAACCTGTTAGACTCTGTAGACCAGGCACGTGTGCGCTCAAACCTGGCCAAGCCCAAAGCAGAGGACGCCGCCTCGGAGGAGACCGACTAGAGACTTAAACAAACATGAGTCACAGCTTGAGTATGAGACAGGATTACAATCTGCCTGTAAAAGATGCATTTGTACTGCATTGTAAAAAAATACAATGTAAACACCAGTATGGGACATGAAACTGCCTCAATTTTAAGCTACGGATTTACGACATGTAAGGTTTGATGATTTTGAAAAGCAAGCATTTTAGTTTCTACATTTTATCTGGAGACATCTTGCTTGCTTTATGCAGTATATCTATCTTGTCTTATAAATGTTGTACACCATGAGAATCCTATAACCCAACAAAGCCTTTTAAAAGATTTTATGTTTGTAAGTACCATTAAAAGATGTTTCAGATGTACATTTTGACTTTCACGAGGAAATATTAGTGTACTTTAAGTCCAGTCTGTGCATTATGTGTAGAATAACACAAAGTTTATTTTCAGTCAAAGTCTTTTTCATTTGGCACTTTTAATTTTAAAGGTTATACATTCAAATACAAGCATTTTCACAGACAAGCTCTTTTAACTCCCCCAGAGGTGAGACGAAAGTTGCTTTCCTCCGAATTTCTGTCCTAAGAAAAATATCAGGGCTTTTCTGTCACATTCCCAAAGTCAAACATGCATCTTATGCCATGCTGAGAGATGCTGCCACTTACAGTAGTGAGTGATGTTTGCGCTCTGCTAAAAGAGGCATTGTGTCCCCCTATGGGTCATAGAATGTATTTGTCGTGTTTCCTAGATCATGCCTGCGAGCCAGGGTGGCAGAAAGAGACCGATTGTGCCCAATAAACATACTATGATGAACATCCATAGGAAGATTCTGTCTATTACCATAGCAACATACTTCCAGTCTTCTTTAACCTGTGTGAAGAGATGAACCATAATGAATGTACAGTACAGAACAAAGGGTTCAATGTATAATGCATGCATATACAGATTAGACCTGTCAAGATATCATAATTTCACTACACGATTATCATGGCCAAAATAATTCATACGAACAATGATAGAGCAAATTAGACACATTCATCTTTTATTTGATTTATTTTGTGTTTTCTTTTTTGGCCGATGCATTAAACTCAAAATACGAGTGTAGGGAGGCATTATTGTGGCAAAACTTTAAACGGGTGCTGAATTATTTACAATATTGTTATACCGTTATTTTGAGCACCCCTAATAAAAATAATGTACATTCTATATTTACACAATAAATGAATCAAGTGATGAGGGCAAAGCTTGACTAGAGAAGGTTTGCGTGAACATTTAAAATATTTTTACAAACTTGATGTTTAAAGATTTTCTTTAGCTAGAAGTACAGTCCATATTTTCCTGCTTTGAGATCAGTGAAAGCAGGTGTTGGGACGAACTTCCCCAAATATATGTTAACCCATTTCTAACACTGCAGTGTATAATTCTTTACTAAAAGTACAGCAAAACTGAGATCTGTTTCGTGATATAAGAAAATCTATATTTTAAGATAATAATTTCTGGCTTCTTTTGGCAATTTTCATCTTATTTGAAAGCTTTTGTATTATTTTGTGATCCGTTTTAGAGGTATAAACTCTCAAAACTAAATCTAAATTTAAAGATAAATACAGTACTAGGGCAATATTAACTAAAATTACTTGAATAATAATAAATTGATAAAATGACTTCATTATCAATGCCTATAAAAAGTTTAAAAAAAAAATATTTTAAGCCTTCCAAAGATTGCATTTTTTTGCAACCCAATTGCGGGTTCTCTTTACCCAAACATGAGTGAAAGAACTAACCCACTAACCCAGCAGTTGAGGTAAAATAATCCGAATAGACTTTTAATAGACCTCAAACAGACTTTTCTAATAGAGTAACATAAAAATAGACTGAAGTATACTTTGTTTTTTAGGTTAAAAGAATGAATATTTTTTGTAGGCGTATACAGAATTAATATAGATAGAAGAATGGATGGATAGATGTCTACATTTGGAGGAACTTACACTGAAGTCAGCATCTTCTGCTCTCAGATGGTCTGCTATGTAGTGAACCCCCTCCAGAGCCTGCAGGACACTAGGGGAGAGAGGAAAGCCTGGGTTGTCCGTTGTCATGTTATCAGGTCGCTTCGTGACATTAGCTCTACCGCCGGGCTGCCTGGAAGCCACGCCCACTTCCATTCTAGGGGAGGGGCCATATTTCTGTAGAGTAGGTGGAGCTGAGCTGAGTGGGCGGGGTGAAGGCGGGTGTAATGAAAGAGAGATTGCCGAGGACAGCGTGCCCAGTTCGAAATCCTTGTAACAGCATCGCCTGCGAGTCTCCTCCTCCCCAGAGTTCTCCCTTCTGAACCAGCTAGAAGATGTGCTGAGAGGGGCGGTCGCTGGTCCGAGCACCCTTGATGCCATGCCCTGCCCCTGCCGCTGCAAGAGGAGGAGTTTCTGCCTGCGCCGACTGTCAGGCGCAGGCCTGCGCATAAACAGCCATCGCGGGATCAAGTCCAGGAAGACCGAATGCACCCAGCGGGGCATCTTATGAGTGCTGGGCGATCTGTGATGTACGTTGAGTACAAAAACGGTGATGACGATTGACAAGGTGACGAAGATCATAGTGAAGAGCAGATATTCTCCAATGAGAGGGATGACCAGCGAGGTGGATGGGATTATTTCTGTTATTAGGAGCAGGAAGACAGTGAGGGATAGAAGGACGGAGATACACAGTGTGATCTTCTCCCCGCAGTCTGACGGAAGGTAGAACACCAGAACGGTCAGACAGGAGATGAGCAGACAGGGAATTATGAGGTTGATGGTGTAGAAGAGAGGAAGACGACGAATGATGAAGAAGTAAGTGATGTCGGGGTAAATCTCATGGCAGCAGTCGTATTTCTTGGTGTTGTAGGTTCCAACAGCGTTGATGATGGCCCACTCGCCACTCTCCCAGTAATCTTTCAAGTCAACCGTGTTCTCGAAGCGCTCCAGGTCGATCTTGGCTTTGTCGTAAGTCCATGAACCGAACTTCATCTTGCAGTTCTGCTGGTCAAAGGGGAAGAAGGTGACATCAATGCTGCACGAGCTCTTGTAGATGGCAGGTGGAACCCAGCGCACTTTACCTGTGTAGAAGAGGTGGGCTTTGGTCATGTGGGTCACCGCAAACTCGCCATCTGCACTGAAGAGGACAACAAAGCTATTTATACAGTATGATAACTTTATACAAGTTGTAAAATATTTGCTGCACCTAAACATTTTGTGAAACGTAGTAGTAAAAGCTGTGTTTGTTACTCTTTTGCTATGCTTTTTTTATTTGCAGATGCATTTCAATGTTTGTTTTGAGGCAATTTCGTTTTTTTCAACATACTTCTTATCCTTGGTAATCCATCAGGATTTTGAGTTAGTGGTGACAGCACTTCTACATATGATGTTTATTCTGCATTTCATGGGTTTTGAGTTTATAAATTGAAGCTGTCAGTTTATAAAAAATAGCTGCATTTTCACATTCAGCCACTAGGTGGTAGTACTGGCAGGGGTTTATTTGTCTCTAACGTCAGTGGCATTGTTTTGGGACACTTACTCACTTATGTGTTCATATTTTTTCCACATTTGAGAATAATAATAAACTAATCAAAATTATGAAATAAAACAAATTATGGGAATTATGTTCTAATTTAAAAAACATGTTCTATTTCATCATCTTCAATGTAGTCATCAAAATTTGCAGAGATGTTTTCATGTATTTTATCATGCAGTTTCTTGAGGTCTCACCCTGAGATGCTTTTTAAACAATATTAAAGGAAGTTTTATTTATTCTGTGCTCTTAATGGCTGGTCTTTCTTAACTATTCAGTCAAAGTTATCCATTTAAATAACATTTTTTATTCAATAAACTGCTAGTGTTTACATTATGTCATCTCCTGTCCACTTCTGAAAACCATCTATTCACATCCGTCTTCTACACAAAGTGAGCATTTGTTGCCCTGGCTTGATCTCTTTGCTTCTTAAGGAACTTACAACTGTATTCACACAAGGTGTTGTTTTGCTTAAATTGTTACTCACTTATTGTACAAAACTATATCTGGGACCCAAATAAGTTCAGACGGAACCCTGATAGAAGTCACATTGTCATAGTCTGAAGGTTTCCATCGTAGTTTATAGTCATTCCACTCCTGAGAGAGAAGACACATGGGTCAAACCAATACACTTTAAAATCTCCAATTTACCGATATTACACATAACAAATATTATAAATAATGTGAATTATTATTATTATTGTTGTTGCTGAAAGGTGTCTAGGTTACTAACTTCCTATAACATCCTACCACTAAGTCAGAAAATGAGACAGAGACCATTACAGTCTTTATTCTTACAATTCCCATTATAACCATTAAATCCAGTAGAATTTCTGTGATTGTTTTTAGTGTTTTAGCAGTCTTTTTTGTATGTTTACCAGATAAAAGAAAATATCATTGGCTTGGAACAACATAAGGGTCAATAAGTGATAAAAATCTGCTTGATTTTTATGACTTTGTTTTGATGACTTTTAAGTGTCAGTTTTGTATTTTCTCCATTTCACGTATTGATAGTTCTGCTGCACACACCTGCTTCAGCCAGACGTTTGTTGTCATCATCTGATTCTTCTCGTCCTGTAGAGGTGAAATGAAGGAGGGAATACAGGAAAGGCTATGAGATGAATAAGGACAGTGTGTTTACTTCAACAGAAAGCTTTTGGTCAAAAGGGTCACAAACACCTTATACTTTTAATCTCCTGATGGACTTGAGCCTTCAAGGAGTATTGTAATTCCTGTACACTGTCTTTACTGTGGGAATGAATTAAAATGATGAAGCTTTGTCCACTATTGAGACCCTCATGTAATTTCATACCTGTATAAATGACTTTGTTCTGATGAACACAGAGAAAGATATTTGCAAGAATGTTAGTCATTTTCAGTTCAAGAACATCATGGACTACAATAAATTAAATGGTAGTCAAAGATGTCCCAGAACTGTTTGTTTTCCTAAATTCTTTAAAATAGTTTGTTTTGTGTTCAACATAATAAAAAAACACAATATTTTTGTCCCAGAAATGAAAATTGCCAACATTCTTCCAAATATCTTTTTTTGTGTTCATCGGAACAAAATAATGTATACAGATTTGAAATAATGACAGTCAGTAAATAATGACAGATTTTTCATTTTTGGGTGAACTGTCCCTTTAAGAGAGATTTAACCTGGGTTTTCCACAGTATGAACGCAACAGAAAATATCAGGATCCCACAATGCATTGTTATTTTGAGTATGCTAGGCCAAAGCAGAACATTGTTTTCTAGACAGTTGAAAGGGTTGTTTGAAGTTTGGTGAAAACACGACAAAGGACCAAGCAAGATCTAAATTACAATCTGACATTTGTGACAACAACTAATAAACAGTTACTTCCCAGGTTAAGTGTGACAATATCACTATCATATCATAACAACATTATTAATGATTTGTGCTTATTATACATACAGTAACATGTCTCAGCTAATCAACACTAATATATTATTTCTGTAGACTAATTTGGTAAAAAAAATAATAGGAACAATTTTAAAATGACTGATGAAACATTTATGAAAACATAATTTGATCCTAACATAAAATTTTAACTGTTTATTTGACGAAAACAGACTGAAGTCTAAAATCTAGTTATGAGATATTAGCATCAAAGTTTGATTTCAACCAATAATTTCAATCATAATTGAATCATTTAAATCAATTGGCATAAACAATAATAAATATGAAGGTTATATTTTCACAGAATGTTCTTTATTTTATGTAGAATGATTTTACAGTATGTAGAAAACAAATCACAAAAAAGAATTTAGTTTGGTTTTCACAGACTAGGACACATCTGAATTGAATTGTTAACTTCAAGCTAAACTTACCACATCAATCAGCTGGGCGATCGATAAGCCAAACTTGACAATGACAACATCAGACGTGTTCGGTACAGGCCTTGACCACTTGTTGTAGCCTTCAAAGAGCTTTTTGAAGAGCTCATCTTCAGCGTATGAGTGAGTCTTTTCACAACAAGAAACTGCCAATGGGAGAAACACATAAAACACATAAAACTCACTTTTTACTAGATTAAAACAAAATGTTCACAATATAAGCACTCATAGGATGAAATTTCAATGGTCATTTCCATGCAAATGTCAACCTACAATTAAAAATGAATGAGCATATGAAAATTTAAATAAAGTAACTATTTTTTGTTTTATGAACCTATTTGTTGGGAATTATTGCTTCTGATTTATTCACAGAAAGGGTTATGACACGTCAAAGAATTGCATAAGGTGTGTGAAATCCAGCATGAGTTTAACCTAACTGAACTGATGGGAGTCAGACTAATAATAAGTAAGAAATATATCTGGAGACGTGCTTACTGACCGTATGATGCGTGTAAATACTAATTGTTAAAATATATATTATTATAGTATTTGAACGCTTTTACGGTTAAGGATTAACTCTAATTCATTTCTCTAATCATACATAATTACACGATTCATCACACTTCAGATAGCATTAATTTAAGTTTCGAAATAAGTTTAAGAAATAGCATTAAGAAATAAGTTTATTTATTTCAGGCTTACTGTACAGTGCCATCTCAAGGACTGGGATGTCAAGGACAGGGATGATTCTGGAAACATCTGACATGCAAGAAGTCTACAAGTTTTAATGATGTATAGGCCAGTGTTGTTGCGTTTGAGGATGTTCTGTAATCTCTGCACTCGGTTGCCATCCTCTGCGGGACAGAGACCGGACACCATTAATATGGCCAATTCGGGTCTCATCTCTGAGCTGAGGAGGCATTTACAGGGAACCCTGAGGACAGTGTTTGCACATAACATGTGTCAGGCCAGCTATTTGAGTATGGTAGCGTGTCTGGATCTTCTCTGTGAGCGCTGTGATTTGCTGTGGAGTGGCAAGCTCCTTGGAGATATGTTGGCATAATAAGTCACACTCCGGGGGAATGACAACAAGCCATTAACGAATCAGATTTAGGAGCATTAACAGATAAACACGAAGGGTGACCAATAGTAATGATTTATAAAAAAACAAGAAATCAAAAATGGAGTAGCAAGGTTTCATTCTGAAGGTCACAAAATGTTAATATTTGGGACAGAGTGTTTAGATGATTGAGTGCTTTGAAATACGGAAATGAAATTAAAAACAAACCCATGATCTTGCAGCCCTCATATGTTATTTTATGATGTTGTAGCGCCTTGAGTGTAAGAAAGGCGCATTATAAATAAAATTCATCATCATCATCATCATATGAACCTTTTCATCACTGCAATGAACAGTTATATCAAAAACTCATTTGTCCTAGCCAGGCATCAACTGGTGTTATATACACAGTCATCTCTAATGAAAAGTGAAAAATATGAGTAAAAAAATCTTGACTGCAGTGGTTGTCATAATTTATGCATGAAAGGGTTAAATACAGTTCATTTCGATGAAGCACGTTAGTTGTGCCAAGGTTATTACAGTGACAGGGGCTTTAACAATTAAAGATTTCCAGTCACTAAATGTGATACATATTATCTACGAATGTAAAAAAATGAATGTGTCAAATTTTCTTATACATTAAATGATGGAGATCTAATATTAATGTATAAAATAGCAGCACTCTCCCAAACGGCGATCAGAGCGCATGTGTTCTCCAGTCAGCAAAGCACAGCAGGTGGAAGAACTGACTGACTCTTCTGTTAGATCAAAGCCGGACCTGAAACTAGATGACTACCTGTCTCCTCGTGTAGGCTGTTCAACTCTGGAAACTTTCCAATCTGCTGGATGTTCGTAAGCAATTTCAATGCATATATTTCAATGCAAATAGCGGCGGCAAAGTAAACACGATTCAGACCGTATGAACCATGTCAGATGGCCGCAGTGCATTCATTCATCACGGCTGCTGACAGCGAGCGGTAAGGTGAATGCAGAGACGCTCGTGTAAACGCGGAGTGATGAGCAAGCGCAATAAATCTGCCTGCATTTAAGCATTAACTTGGCTGTGGAGAGGACATTTCACTTTACTGGCAATCGTGCGCGTCATTCCAATGCGCACTTTTTATGAAAATCCCAGATGAAAGAATATATGAAAAAAGCAAGTAAGGTCAGAATTTGTTGTTCTTATTAGCAACAATAACACACATTTTACAGTGCACAATGGGATTACAAACAGTCAACAACAAACATTTATTTCAGCTATAGTTAGATTATACCTGCGCCAACGCAAACCTTTAAATTAAATCCAATTTATTTAGGAAAAAAATAGAAATTAAACTTACTTGACTCACATAGAATAATACCGAGAAGAGAAATCCAAAGGAACACCTGACGATTCACAAAGCGCTCCATCACATCCAATGATGCTCTTAGTTTCAATACATATATTGTAGCCTATATTAGGCATTTATTTCCCCACTATGTTTCACGTGGAAGCATCCGTGTCAGTTATTTGTTTCATGGTTTGTCCGTTTTCACTTCTGGTATCATGATCTTGATCTTGGCACGTGTCCTTGAGTCAAAATCTATTTTAAATCAAGTTGCATAAATCCAGTGTTTTCCGAATCCATATTTATCCAAGCCCGAACTTTCGTCGTGAAGTAAAACATTAAAACTTAAGTGTTGCGCACCTGTTCATCTGAGCTCAGGAACGAAGGTTCGGCACTGCAATTTCCAGAAAAAAATATGCGTTTTACTTTCCAGAAGGCATTTGTATGAATGGTTATATCCAAAAGTAACTCCATTTATATGTTTATAGATGTTTTTGGATTTATAGACAGGCTGCTGCTGTTTCTCGTGTTTACTCCAGACTGAGCATCCTTCTCTCTCAGTCCGCCTATATGAGGTGCCTATCCTAAGGGGAGGGACCTCAGTTAGACCTAAGTTCATGAGCTCAGCTGTAATACCCAATTGCCCGTTTTTTATGGGAAACGACTCTACATTTTGGATCAATTTAAAACCTCTGAGCTCAAATAGATACACTATTTAGAACAAACACTGTCTCAACACTTTCCCTTTCTGAGCCAAATTACCATTTGAACTGTATTTAAAGTGTTTTAGTTCAATAGATTTCCGCTAGAGGTCAGTGTAGCTAAATAAATGCTGCTGTCGAAGGGGAAGAGAGTCATTTTAAAGCACGCTAGTTTTATGAATGGGTTTAGACAGTGACTAAAGCTATTTAATCATCATTTGTGAATGCTTTGCAATATATAAATAAATAATACATATATATAACATAAATACCTATATTAGTGCAATTACATTTTGTCTTATTTGGCATGACAATAGCTAATGTTTTTTCATCATTTAAACTTTATTTTGCTACTTGATTCAATGTACATACATCACAGGTCGGAACTTTTATTGTTTCTAGGCGGTTTCATCAGATGCATGCGCTGCATTGTAAAAAAACAATCCTAAAGAAAAATGGCTGGGGCCATCTTGTAAATGTGCAGTCTTTTTCTGTAATCTGTAACCGTATTTCAAAAATAATCTGTAAAAAATAAATCTATTTTCTGGCAGCTGGGGAACAAGCAATAAACTGTAAAATAACAGTTATTCACTGTAAAATTACCCCCCCATATTTCAAAAATAGGTAGGCTACATGACAAAACAGTAAAATTCTGTTTTTTAATACATTTTACACAGAAAATCGGTATAAAAATAACAGCAAAATTCTGTAAAATTACAGGTTTATCTACAGTCTGGCTTGAAGTTAACTTCCGGACTGTGTTCGATTATATTAACAATTTATTATATATTTAATTTATATTAATATTAATTCATATTTATATTTTATTGTATATTAATTGGAATAAATTCAATTAAAACTACTTAACTACTCTTCTTTGTAGAAGATGATGGGAAGTTAAGTTTGGGCCACATACTGTATCGTTTGTTTATGTTGTTGCCGCTGAAACGTCTATACCCACAATTATGAGTCGCAACAAAAATGACACTTATAATATAGTATATATATTCATGTTATTAAAATACATCCACTGTTTTCATGAACACGTACCTGCACAAAGATACACACAACAGAAGTGACCATAACCGACTTAACTAATGTACCGCAAAAATATTTCTCCTTTCTTAGAGTTTAGAACTCTTAACAGAGTTCTTGTGATTCTGGCTCCGGGTTGCCAAGTCACGTTTATTCCTTGCCATCCTCTTTTTCTTTTCTCTCCATCCTGCTCTCTTGAGTTCACTCGCTGATTTCCAGACCCTCACAGTGCCGTTTCACCATCTGCTCCCTAGCACCAAGACAGCCAGCCCATTTCTATACATGGAAAAAAAACATTCTTCTAAGATGCCACTTCATTGCCAAGATAATTTTTTCATGTTCCTTGTATACAAAGCCATTACTTTTTTATGGCTCACAAATGAACAACCAACAAGAGCTTGGAAAGAAAAACATTGTTCGAGTTTCAATACATTCTCTCTCGATGGTGTAGTTTCACAGGAGAGATGTTTTTCTCTCGTTCTTATGAAAAGAATGTGAAGACGGATGTGCATGCTAGACAGGGTTTAAAGAAAAAGTCCCTTTCACTGTTTCAGATCCAGATGTGGAATATTAAGTGATGTCACCGTATAGATCATTGTTATTAAAACATTACAGATGAATATGAATCTGTTATGTCAAACAACACTATTATAAATGTTTCCAGGTTGGATGGCGTCCCGCTGAGTCCTTAAGTTTAGTTTAGCGTGGCTGTCTCGTGTTCTTCCTCAGCTGCTCCATCAACTCCACATGCAGGGCTCGTGAGGAGGTCTCCAGTCGAGTGGCGATGTCCGAGGCGGCACGCAGCATTTCTTCAAAGGCATGAGATTCTTCTTTTATTCTTATAAAGACATAAAGCAGAAACAACATCAAAGAGAACCCAAAAGAAAGAGAGCAAAGAGAGAGAGGAGAGATGAGAGAAGGACAAGGAGACCTCAGCTCAGTTTAGTTTGAACCAGGGGCCTCAAAGGGGCTGAAATGCACATTCCTTCCAACTGTCCAGACTGGTGATGGAAAACCCAGAAACCAAAAATCAAAGCAACATTATAGTGGTTAGTCTGAGACTTGTCTGCTTTGTTTTTAACCTCAGAAGTGTTTATTACCATATAAATGTTTTAGGGCAGTTTCTCTGAAGATTTCCTTTGGCTATAATTTCTCTCCTTTTACCTTGAAATTGTTACTTTATATGCAACCTTTAAAAATGAATCTGCACTACTTAGGTCAACTTGAAATATTAAGGTCTTAAAAACACACATTTCTTTCAAACCATACTATTTTGATGGAGAATTGGGCTAGCATATTGACTTTTACATGCTCTTATAAGTTAAAACTAAAGCCTGTTGCTTTAAAATGGTTAAAAGTTCAACTATAAATAAAAATGCAGTCATCATTTTACATCCTCATGTCTTTTATAGCCTGTATGTGGAACACAAAAGGAGATATTTTGAAAAATGTCTCAGTGGTTTTGTGTCCATACAATGGACATCAATGGTGTCTAATGTTGTTTGGTTACCAACATTCTTCAAAATATCTTCTTTTGTGTCCTGCTGTAAAAAAATGTCATACAGATTTGAAATGACATAAAAGTGATCAAATTACGATCATTTTTGGAATGAATTTTGCATTAAGAGTCAACTTACTTCTGAATTCCTGCCAAAGTGGCTTGAGCATCTCCCGCAAGCTGACTCTCCATGTCCTCTGATGCTTTCGTCACCACCTTCTCACAACTAACATGGTCTTCCTCGATTCCAACAATATTCTCCTGGATCACATCCTCGTAGCGTTGATCTCCCATTTCCGCCCCTACAAACTGGACCAGGTTCTCCATTACTGCCTGGTTCCCATGCTGTAGGGCCTTTAGATAAGCAACGTCCTCCCTGAACGCTCGTAACCGCCTTGACAACAGTTGGCTGGTGTGGAAATTGACATAGCAGTCGCCGCCTTCTGTCTCTGTCAGTGCCTGGAAATGCGGTTTGATCCAGACTGCTCTGTCGGATTTGGTCGGTTCGTCTGCATGGACGACTGAATCAGAGGTGTTGCCAGTGGACTCAGCCCTGGGGATGTCACCTGATCCCCACTCTTCATCATCACCACTCTGGCTGATGACTGGCACTGCCAAAAGCATGAAGAGCCAAGTGCCCAATGTTGGTAGTAGCCACGTCATGACTCAAAAGAGGGAATAACTTTCCAGTCGGTGACCTCTGTGACCTGAGACTCGACGGAGTGATGAATGAGAATGCAATGTCCGTCTAGAGCTGCTCAAAGCTGGATGATGCTTTTCTAAACAGTACCCACCATTGCAAAGCTCTGACTTCATCTGCGATAGGAGTAAACAGAAGCTTAAATTACATTTTGCCTCAAGTAAGCAGAAACCATGTGACTAAAAACACAAATTGTGAATTAAAAGGATAGTTTACTATCAAATAAACATTTGATCATTTATTCACCTTCAGGTTGTTCAAAGTGTATACTGTGTGACTCTTTTTTTGTGGATCACAAAAGAAGATATTTTGAAAAATGTCTCAGTGGCTTGTGTCCATACAATTAAAGTCATTGGAGGTCATTGTTATTTGGTTACCAACATTCTTTAAAATATCTTCTTTTGTGTTCTGCAGAAGAAAAAAGTCATTCAGGCTTGAAATGACATGAAGGTGAGTAAATGATGAAAGAATGGAAAAAACGCTTTTTGTGTCAAGCAGTTGACAAGCAATTTTATTGGTTAGATATTTACAAAACCCAGTAACAAACAAAAGGGTGACTAATAATAATGATTAATGGCAACAACAAAAAATAATGAGAATTAAGAGGTTGAATGCTAAATGAACCAGTGCATCTTTCCGGAGGATATAGACGGGGGGCTTCCTTCTGGTGTGTGTGATTTGCACATTTTTATGTGAGGGCCCTGAGGTGCCGCACGTGACCTTTTTGCGGAAGGGGAGGTTGTTTGTTTTATCCTGAATGCACAAAGACGTTTGAACTCTCTCTCATGGAAAAGTGTGAGCCCCATCTTGACTAATATAAACGCATCAGCTTAAGATTGTTGTAAATCCTGGCACAATCTACGCAACGCCAGTCAACACCAAAAGGATCTTTTATAAACTTGGACGGTTTCAGTCCATTATACAAGATGGCAGGAGCGTTTTAAATGGTTTTATGAACTAAACAAAGATCTTGTTTTCTCTTGATTTACACGGGCCAAGTTTTTATATCCCTCACCCTCTGACTGTGCTAAAACACACAGCTCTGCGTAAAGAACATCATCACCTCATCTTTCAATGTCTCCAAATGTAACAAACTATCTATAACTCACACACTGCCTTTCAGTGTTTGCCAAAACCCCTCTCAACATCTGGAACTGTGTGAAATGTGATATCTGTCTGCGAGGGAAGACGCAAACTCGACTGCATTTGGTTTTCTGCAGCATGAGCGCTTTTGGGTCCTGTGGTAAAGACGAATTTTACCCGAATTTAATTTATTGTGCATTTATTGATTCAGTTTCAACATCACTGTATGGCTTAAAAATACAATTTTGCAGCATTATACAATCCAGTCCTCTTTTTCAAAGTCCTTACACCCGCACATCAAATTTTTGTGTCAACTGTAATTCACTAACGTACTGCAGCTGTTTGTGGTTTGCTTTTTTGCTCATTTTTATTAAAAATAGTAAAATCGTTCTGTGCAGAGATGTTTAAACACCATCAAGAGCATCTTTGCTTCCTCACAGAGGTAATTTGTTGTTCATGCTTGTTGCTGATTGACATTTGTGCTCCATGGAGGATGGATAATATCTGTAACTCAGCAGAGCGACGTAGCCTGTAATGAACTTCTGCTCTGCTGTGCATGCAACATACTGAAGGACTGATTTATTCCTCATTTAGCCCTGGCTAGAAAATGAAGCACTTTGAGAAAATAAATGAATCCTCCTTCATTATTCTTCACTGAGAAAATTGCCTGAATGTTTTAACAGGATTTTACGTAAGTGTCTGACGTATCCAGATGAGAACAGAAAATAATGAGTTGCTCTTTCTGTATACAGCAATCTAAACTGTTGTTGAGTCTGATACGCTCATAGATTTATTTATGTCATATTCTTTGGACAAATAAAGCAAACAGTTTCCATATGCGGAAATGATTTCAATTTATTGATTGACATTGTGAATGAACAACAGCACAAATGTCTTGATTTCATTAACGGCATTGTTTCTGTCTCACGCCGCTGTTGCCGAGCTAAAGTTGTAATGTTTTACAATGGAGAAACAATTAAACCTTGTAGACACTTAAATTATACGACTGAAACCATAAGAGCTTAAATAACCTCCGGGTATACCTAATATTCTTATTCTCTTAAGAAGCATTGTTTCATTCTTAAAAACAAATGCTAGTTCTGTCCAAACAGAAGGTCACGGTTAACCCTCAAATGCCAAGTTTCTAAAAGCGGTCATGTTCTTTCTTATGTTTCTTCAAAACTGATATTACAAATATGCCATATTCAAATGAAATGCAAATCAGAAAACACCTCAAAAGTGTTTTAAACTGCTGCCATATATTTATAAAAATAACAGACAAAATAGAATGCCAAAACAAATATATATAGTCACATTATATAAATTACTAAAGCAATTCATTATATAGTTTACTAGAATTTTGAATGCAGAAATATATGCAAAAAGCTCTGTCATATTCACTTTACTTCATAACTAACTGAAGTTACACAGGCACATGCACAAAGCCAAAAGCTGTCAGAACTCACCAAAATCTTCTGACATGTCACAAGGTAAAGCCACCTCTGGTCAAAATGTTCAAAGGTCTGTTTTTTGCTTTGCCATTCATAGACAGAGAAAAGTGACACACATAATCAGTCTGTGTGAAACTTCTTTTTACTTTGTTGGGTTAAACTCGAGTCTGTGCCCCTATTTGGTGAGTACTGAAAGGGGAGGGAGTGTTGAAAAAAAAGAAACTCAATGATTTCTTTATTTTGTGGTCAGGAAAGTGAGTGCAGGAGAGGGAGAGAGAGAGGAGGGGGGGAGAAAAGAAAGAAAGAAAGAAAGCAGGAAAATGATTGGGGGGAGGTAAATCTAGTTCACATCTGTGCCTTGCTGTCTGATTGAGAGCTTTGTAGACCCCCAAAAAAGCATTTTCATGTCCATACTGGATTTACATATTCATTTTGATATAGGCCTATATAATAAGTAAATAGTAACCAAATGTTCATTTAACACAAATCGCTAAATTGCTCTGGTGGGGTTGGCAAACATCAAGCAACATAATTGTGATGATTTTGGAAAATATTGCAAGAAAACAGAAGACAGCCTGACCAGTAAAAACTATACTGGCGATATATATAGCACTCTTTCCAAAACTCCGACATTATTTAGCAACTCTACCTTACAAAGTCTTTAAACAATAACCACTATTACCTGTCCAAAGATTAGAACAAAGCTGTTTAAAATAAGACAGAAATATCCTGAACACAGACCCTGGTCTGTTTCTTTTCACTTGCTTTGCAAGCTTTTCAAGATTCAAGAAAAAGTCTCCCAGCTTGTATCTGATTCTGTTGGCTTCTGTTCTCATTGATTGTATTGTACACAGAACCCATATTTCCATCAACTACATGGGCACAAAGAGCTTATTCAAAAAGAAATGATAGACTTTTTTCTGCCCGCATTTGCATTTGAATTGCTCATTGATGCTCTCATAGCTTTTTCAAAACAACCGGCATAAGGTCATTATTAAACATTTAAAGATGAACCTTAGGTCCCTCCCTCAGAATACATTATTCTCATTATACATACATTCTGAATATTCAAACCATTACCCGCCAGAAAACAATACAATCCAAAACAAATAAATGACTGAATCCTTCAAACGAACTGTTCCCAGGGTCCATGCTAGCATGAAACACAATAGAATCAGACTTTTTCTTTTCTCATAATAAGGTTCTCATGACTCATTTTGTTGTCATTCTCACTGCAAAATGTCTCGGGACTTTGTTTATTCGTTGTGTAAACTTGCCAGCATGTTTCAGATTTGGAATGAAAAAAGCGAATGCCATTAAACATATTAGAATGCTCCGAGCTAAATAAAAACTATATTCTTTCAATAATGTCCGGTGTCAGTGTACTGCAGTGTAAACCATTAAGAAATATGTGTTTTGCTAAAACAAGCGTGTAGGGATATGGCTTTAAAACTGATTGAAGAAAGTTGTTGATGTTTTTCGAATAACTGACAAACACTGTAATGATGGAGTGAGACAAGCGGCCAAATGAAAGAAACTCCAGGCCTCAGTGAGTGGCAACAAACATTGTTTAAAAACGACTAAATCAAGCCTAAAATATAAAAAGCCTAACTATGAAAAAGAATGATGCTATCCAAACAACAAAAAGGGATTTAAGTCATTACTGGTTTTGTGAAAAGCCAGTTCTGGCTTCAGGGTACATCATTTTTTTAACAGGGTGAAATGATTCAGTGACTTCCACAAACATGGACCGACCATAGTCATCTCTGAGAACAGCTTTCTCATTCTCTCGAAAGTTGTAAATCGTGTAAAGATTTATAAGTATTTATATATTCACGGTGAAGCTGTTGGAGGCATCCAATTCTGAAAACCGCAATAGCCTATAAAACATTGTATTTGTGTATTTTATGGGTATGGAGGTGGGCCTTTGTTTTACATTCCTGTCTCACGCTTTCTGTCTTTTTAGAATAATGAGTATTTTTTGTATGTATAGACAAAAGTTAATTAACACAATAATAAGAGATAGAGAAAAGAAGCCAATAGAAACCCAAAATAGCTGCACATTTTTGGAAAATATTACTTACTTTAAAGATGCAACATATGGGTATAATTCCATTATGGACATTTTAAGTCACAATATAATTCCCTAAACTACTAAAATGCAGAAAAAACATTAGTAAAAGAATTTGAAAGTGACCAAAAAGTGTATACATGTGTACATATAGACATATAGGCTATAGCTATATTATTGACTCTTTGTTGTAACAAATTGAAATAATTAATTTTTATGCTATGAAACACAATTATATGTCACTTTTTCTCCAAATACCCCAAAGTATTTGTTATAATCGGAGTTATAATTCCACGTATCATTTTACTTCCAAGCGGTAAAATGGGAGTGAATGGGTGTTTATTTTTTGAAGCTCCAGAAAGTGCATCAATCGATCAAAGAACTGCTCGACATGGCTCCGTGGTCTTAACAAAGGTCTTCTGAAGCGAATCGATGCGTTTGTTTAAGAGAACTATTCATGCTGACAGCGCTATTTTGAATGTTTTCAAAAAGTAAACCCCATTCACTCCCATTCTACCGCTTGAAAGTAAAATGATACGTGGGATTATAACTCCGACTGCATTATGCTTCAAGAAGAAAACCATATTCAGATAGGATAGTAAAACATTGGGAAATTTTGATTTGGTACTGAAATATCTCTTTAAGATGGTATAAACAAGATTTTTTTCAGTTCCAATTTCTTAAGATATATCATACTCTTGTATGTGTATTTGTTATGTTTAGAAGACCGGTCCGTCTGCATGTAACTCGATTCTAAAACTCTTTATTGAAAATCAGTTTTTTATTGAGTTTACTTACCATTTGCCTCAGAGGGGTGCGGCTACCAAAACAATATAAGCCTACAGTACATAAACCAGATGCTTTCTAAATTATAGATTACAGCACATTATTCTCTTGCAGGATGCATTATGTCTAATAATTTATATTCAACCTGAATTAGCCAAAACAATCTGAAGTATATATTAAAAGTAGCATTCTGATTGTAATTCATCAAATATGTATGAACGGTCATTCTCAGTTAGTAGAGATGATTTTGAAGGGCTTGACAGTCAGATGGAGCGAAAGAGTTTTGGAAAAAAACAGGTCGAAGATAAAAGGATTTAATTCAGTCAATCCCAAAATTCAATTTGAGACCTGCATATATTTAATTCGGGAACACTGTTCTGTGTCTGGAAAATAATAGTTTGGCCCACTAAGCAGCCGAGCACCCAGTACAGAGGTATAATTGGACTGGTGGTCCTGACTTCTTGCGGGATACATGACTCATCATATCTCTTTCGGAAATGTACTGTTTCAACGATTTTATTTTTGAAAAATATCACAGATCACTTCATATAGAGTTTTTCAATACAGTCAGATGGAGTACACAAAGTATGTATACATTGATGAGGGCGATTTTTAATCTCTCGTGCCCTCTTGTGACCTGATGCTGTCAGCTGATGACAATATGTCTCTTAAGACTCCATTATAAATAGACAGCTAGCCCCAGAATAGTACATAGCCCTGCTGTGCTGTGTAAAAAAAAACACCGGGTCAGCACTGTTCCATGCACACATATGGGTGTTGTCAAAGTCAAAAGGTCAGCAATGCATTCTCCCATTTAATGCTGAGGTCAGTAAACTACAAGGCTTATGAACATGAGACAGACCACGACCAAACAAAATACAGCATCAGACCCGAGATATCGCATTATGAAACTGATACGGTTTGTTCACAGTTATGTGTTCACTATTCAATTATCTTTGCTTAACCGCTTAACCTTTGTGATCAGTGGAAATTAAGTTTATTGTTTTTATGTTTGGGGTGCCAGAGATTTATTAAAATAATTGAACATCATAATGTATGAACATTTAAACCCTCTGGTTCACCGATTTAAATACAGTAACAAGAAAGCAAACCAAGCAGGTATCCAGATGCGTTACATTGTTGAAAGCAATTATGTGGCAAACCTCAAACCCAAATCCCTTAAAGCAACGGTTTGGCAGCGCGCAAAGCCTTCCGATCTAATTGGTCGCATGCTAATTGTCCTCCACTTCATCGCGTAGAGTGCTAAAACTCAGCATGGCTCATAAAGCACAGGAGATTGAATGGGCTGATTGGCTTCTGTTCATGATTTCATGCCCGTTCCTCTCTTTCCATTAGGATCATTTAATTTATTTATTTTTTATTCAATCTGTTTTTACGTGACTAGCTCCTCTTACGACTACCAGTCTGAAGGGGCCTGTGGTACCACTTGAATGTGAAATTCAGTACCGTTGGGAACATGGGTGCTGTGATCTGAATTGAAAGAGGGCTTGTGCGAAACAAAATTTTGTAAACACAATTCAAACAAGATTCATTACTTGGATCGTAATCTTGAATGCTAAATATCTGTGTTTTCTGAAAAGCACTGCTGACAAAATATAAAATTCACATTGTAAAACAGTTTCAAGAGATCAATTTACTTATTAGCAAGTGATTCATCTCCTCCCTAAACCAACAGAGACAGGTTTAGATGGTGTGCAACTTGAAAGGACCGGTAAAATATGGGCTAATACATGGGTTCTTATAAACCACTAGACCACTTTGCTGTCAGTCCTCTATACTCAAGGACAACTAGTTGCCGTTGGCTAGCTGTAAAACCTTCTCCTGAGATTGGAAACATTTATGGTGGGCTATATTTGATTTTCAGGACTGGTCAATTGGGATTGGCTCAGCTGAACACTATATCTTTTTAGATCTATATATACGGTAGCACGTTCAATAGGAAAAAATCAAGGCAACACTTTCTATGAACCCCATGCTCATAGTGAATTGTAACCGCGTTTATACAGTAATAATTTATAACCAAGTAGTATTGTTCTTTAAATATATTTATACAGACATCATGAACTATACCCCATTAAAAAAAATGTTATAATAATGTTTATAAGTAGTTATATGTGACGCATCTTCAGACTAACTAATTCATATTAATAAATCGTGTATAATTCATTATAATTCAATCAGGTCAATGAAAATGAAAGTGTGTCACATACTGTATAACTACTTATAATAACATTATAAAATTTTTATAACGGTTATTATAATGGGGTAAAGTTCTTGATATATTTGTAGAATACTACTACTTGGTTATGAATTATTATAAACGCGGTTACAATTGATTATGAGCATAGGCTTCATAGAAAGTGTTACCAAAATCACGAATGAGAATGAGGTTTTTTTGTGCAAGCATTTTTAGTGTTCACATGAACTTTAATTTTTACTTACGCACTACAATACTATCGTTAAATGGTATCGACAATATTTTTAAGCTTTAGCATCGTAATTCTAACAGTAAAAATGCTGAAAATGTACAACTTTACACATTTACCTTCTACACCATTAAGTGTTAAACATTACAATTATACAGTATCTCTGACAATACAGGCCCTATATGGTAGCGCACAGATAAAGGTTTGATTCAAACTACGTGAGACCCGAGACAAAAGACTCTTGGTATTATTCATGTGTTAAAATGCCATGGCAACTGTTCAGCAGAATTGATTTTATTATAGCAGGACAGAAGCGAGAAGCACAGCTGCTCAACCTGAACTCAATATCTTCATGGTGTCCTCTCAATGGACCACAGCTATTATAATCCAACCGGCCATGAGGTTTCTTACAGCCAAGGAATGCGCATCTTTCTGTTATGGACCTGGTAGAATAAAATCTTCCCTTCAAAGGTAACGAAAGTCAACTTTATCTTTAATGTGTATTGTACAGTGCTGTCACAGCAGTGTTATGTTCCAACAGCCAGTTTGTCTTTAGTGTTAATAGAGTAAAAGTCCCAAACGTCTCCTTGTTAACCTTGGAATGTGTAGTCTGCTCATCAGCTATTATAAAACTGCACCTGCTCTAAAATTAAAGAATACAGTTCAGCACAATGCTGTCTATATCTGTATCTCACATTACTGTGCTCGGACGCTAAACTAGCTGATGCTGGGTATCTGCTCCCAGTCTATTATCAACTGTCCTCTAGGCTTTTAAGCACATTTAATCAAACTGGAAAGATCAAAAGGGAGCATTTTTAATCTCTCAACATTCCTCTGAACAAGAGAGCTGATTTTTTATTTTTATTTAAGAGCGCTTTACTGTGTGCCTTCAAAGGCAAACTACAAATTAATCGAGGTATAATGCTCAGCTACAGATTTTGTAGACTTGACTTTTATAAACTGTACATTCTGCATATTTCATTAAGAAAACTGGATGACATACAGTAAATCTCTTTTAAGAAGAACAGCCATATTGATAATTTAGAGGAGAACTGAAGGTACGCTTTTAATAAGCTATAAACCCCTTGCCCCTACCTACCACAAATTAAATGTATGCACAAAATCACTATATTGATTTCCAGTCCCAAGTGCATTTAGTGCATATGCATACTGTATATCTGTAAAAAGATTTACAGTGGTGACCAAAAGTGATGTTGAGAGGGTATATTTGTACAATGCTTTTATAACATGGCGCTCTAGAATACTTGATTCTGATTGGCCAATCATGACATTCCAAGGTCTGATATTAACAACTGGCCAAAACTAATAACACATGGTAACCTGGATGCTGCAAATCATTTTGACAGGTACATTTTAATATTACACAAAATTAAATATAAATATGTCTTTTAATAACATATATGGCATTATATTTACAAATGATTCAACCAAATTGCCTGTTTGTGACATTTGAATGTCTTGTCTTACATTAAAACCAAAGTAAAGAGGATTTTCCGTAAAAAATAAGATAATCAAATATAGCATATAGCATATCAATATTTCATGTTTAATAACTTACTTATGAGATAAGTAGCCATGTAAAAAGTGGGATAATGTACAGACAGCCGGCTGTTATCGAGAATAATATTATTCCTTTCTTAATGCCCCCTCAGGTTAGATTAAACCATTTCAAATTTGAATGATACAAAATAGACAAAACACTATTTTTACTTGTCTAACAAAAAAATTGGGGAAAAGGCAATTCATTAGAATACACAAACATGGATGTCACAGGAAATAGAATATACATTGACTACAGTTTTATTTTGCTGTTTTGTTGATCCTCTCTTGTAATAATATTTTGTAGTCATTCTCCTTGGCCTTGACTTAATAAGCCTCGCGCATGTGTTGTGTGTTACTTTTTGCCTGCACAAGCACAACTACACAACACACACAGGAGATTCAGAATGCATCTTTAATAACATATTTGAATAATCATTTCAAATTCAATCTACTCCATACTGTAGAACTACACTGCTCATAATGAGCAGCTCTGGTTGACCATCTCTGAACCAAAGCTAAACAAGGCTAAGCAATCAAGCATACTGCTGTTTTCTACTTTATTGATTGATGTTTTATTGGATTATTTTATTTTTTCCACCCCTAAGGGTGACAATGACCCAAATAATCTAATGTGGCACACGTAAGTTTGTGTGGGGAAATGTGAGCCACCACTCAAATACAATGTAAAACTGGGTTATTAAATCAAATCAAAACCATACAAAAATACTCAAATCACATTAAAGGCCTACAAAATTTTATTCTATATTGTAAACATAAATTGTTTTAGCATAGTAACTTTGTATTGATACTTTTTGTTGGATCTTTAAAAGTTTACTTTACATGTTGGAATATGACATAGGATGGAAGCGCCCGATCTTAAGTTTGACAGCTGTCACATGATCGAATTCATTTCTGTCTTCTTAGCCACTGGATAAAAGCCAGGAAAATGTGAATATGTTGTATTTCTATGAGCCGGATTGCTGTTGTTGTTGCAGCACTGTTAAATAGTCAAATAAACTATGGTGAAAAAAGAAAGCGGCTCGTGCTTGTCAGATGTAAAAATTTATACACGTTTTCTTAACTGGACAACAAAAATACAACAGACTGATAAAAATGTAAGACGTTCTCTAAATATGTGACGAGTGGGACAAGAGGTGAAAAAGCTGTGCAGTGTAATGCAAAGCGGGATCGGTGGTCACCCTATAAGGCTCTGAAAGGTCTGACTGCACAACACTGGGTGAAGTCAACCTCGCCTGTTTTTATTATTGTGAAAATAGTGTCCCAGTATAATCTCTTGATGATGATGGATGCCAGTCGTTCAATTTTAATAAGGGGTATCTGGGTGGTTTGTCACTTTAAGAGATTGCTCAGCTAATGGCTTAAAGTGAATGCTTTGGACACACTTGAGTACATTAGGCTGATTGCCGGTCCTCTGTTTATATAGGACGCTGACAAAGGCATTACAATTCAATCTTAAACTAAACAATGTACAAATTCCTTCCAATGAATGGTATGAAAGTCTGTTGTGAAGGCATTTGTTGTATTATTATATCTAAAACATATTTGGTTTGAATTGTGAGCTTGTTGGTTGGTGATTGATGACTATAATATGATTGACACATCAGGCTTCCATCATTCATTTGTTTATAGGAATGTCAATGCCACCAATGTCAAGCCTCACCAACAGAGCACCAAAGCCAGTCTGAAACATTGCTACCTTTGAAATATGACGCAGTAGATCTCATTTAGTTTTATATTGATTTTCTTTGTATATCTCGCGGTACACAGGATCAACATTTCCCCCGAATCCTTTCTTAACATCAGACAAATATGTCACTGGGGATAAGTTCGAAATCTGCCACCATCTTATTGCGTTTTAAGCGTTGAGGTAAGCTTGCTGGGTCCACGGGTTTAAAAAGCTTAAGATGGTTATCTGGGAATGCCAATTGGATAGACAGACTACAAACAACCTTTTATCACGAGGTCGTACATTGTTTCGAATCTGTGGCCATTGAGTGCCACTAAGACTGATGGATAGGAGGGATCTTTTATGTTCAGACACACCTTTTTATTGCCAGACAATGAAGTCGAAGATTAATGGGGTAGACAGGCAGTTACTCGTGAGCGTTAGACCATTGCCATCTGCAGCCAGCGCTGATAGAGAGGCATCGCTTATGCAAATGGGAAAACAAGGCAATTTTGTTTGTGAGCAATGATTGAAGCCTGCTGACATAGATACACGTTATCTCCTCAATATGTTTGATATGGTGCCATTTTAGAATTTCCTATTTCACTTGTTTTTCTTTAGATGTCTTAAATTTCTCCCAAAGAATTGTAGAAAAAAGCATCAAGACATAGTTGATCCCTCCAGCTCTTGAAGTGCAACAGAATGGGCGGCATCATTATCGCAATCCATAAAACAGACCTTTACGTGATCTGTATTGTTCAGTCAACTATTATCATTGTTAATGAATGGCCAAGCTATATGTTGCACAAAACTAGCGGCCGCACACAATGTGCAGACAAGATTGTTTTCATAGAAAGGCTGATTGCTTAGCAGATATACTGTCAGGTACTCTACAGATATGCCATTTGTGTCCAGACCAGCAGATTTCTATGGGCTCTATGGGATTTCTATGGGCTCACGTGCTGTTAATGTCATTGATTTTACAGGCATGACTTTAAATGATCCTCATCACAGTGAAGGAACGAAGACATTTAAGAGAAAATTAATGAGAAGTCTCAGGTAACTTATATCGACCCATCAATATCCTGATTGCATGTGTCATGACTTTTATAACTGCATTTAAAGTAATTATCTTCTCTTCTTTCTGTAAGAATCGCTGTACTTCATGTCTCCATTTATGCTTATCACATTTTCAAGGACACTTTAATAATCTTTTAGGGTACTGTACAGATACTGTAATATAAAGGTTTTATAAAGTAATTTGTCTCTGTTTGTGCCAGAATCAAGGTTAAACTTTATCATATTTTTAGATTTTAATAGCATACTTTTTTATTTGTAACTTAAAATTATGTAATTATTAATATGTTTTGCATAGAACCCTAATTTTGCAAAAGAGTTTAAAAGATTTATCTAAGAGTAAAAAAGAAAATGCATGACGCCTCTGTAGCGCTCTACTAAAAACAGTATCTTAATCAGGCTCTCCCTAGAGAGATGCTCTCTGCCGTAATGTGAGAAATGGCTCTATTAGGATCTAATTAAGTCCAGATTTAGGTGATTGGACTGGGTGACAGAGCAAAGAATTGTGCTGGCGTTAAAGGGACACGGGGTGCCGGGACTCATGTTTTTGAGGCAGTTTGACTGGTGACAGGTGGTTGGAATTCACTCAGTGGGTGATGACAGAGATAGGCAGAGGCTGTCAAAAGAAGACATTCATCTGCTCATCAGAATCTGACTTATTAAATATTGTACAGTTCTTTACTAGGGCAGGCGTTATTGTTTTGATCCGTGTTAGCCAAAGTAAGAAATTCTGACCTTTTGTATTTTCTCTCTGCTTTTGTCTATGCACGGGTATATTTCGTAGCTTATTTTTAGGAAATGTTTTATTTATGGTCACAAGTGTTCAGGGCTCAGGCACATTTTCTATCTTTGTAAGCCATTAGGCTTTGCTCATACTCTGAGTATCCTCTAAAATTAAATCTTAACCTCTAGACATGAATTAATTTGAATAATGAAAGTAAACACCACACTGCTTATACCACGCTTTTATCCTTTTTTTTCTATTCTCTATCATGCTTTTGAAGTCTAGGCTTTCATTCAGTTTAGCTTGCCTTTAAATTTTTTCAAGTCTTTTTATGCATTTGAATGTTGAAATATCAATAATATCTTAAATTGAATTCAATTTTCTTTCTCCACAAACTGTGACTTTATATCACTGTACAGAGCTACTTACAAAGATCAGAGCATAGGTGTACTGATATAAGAATGTTTGCAGGACACAATGTTGCACAAGTTTAGCTTTAATTTATTTTACAAAGTGTCACGATCAAGGAAAAGATCAAAGGGGACAGAGATCTGTGCTCCGGGCACTATTCCAACGTGTCGACTGTGTACATTCTGTACTTCTACCAGCCCAGCACCTCATTACATTTCCTAAGCAATGGATTTTCCATCAAGCATTTTCTCCTCCAAAGTCACACTTTCTCACAGTCTTTCCTCTAAACACACATTCAAGCAACTTGTCACACTTGACACTGTTGGTCAATGACTGACAATTGTTACTGTGTAATTAGCCTACAATATTGACTAACAATGAACTAAAGTATTTTATACACATTTATTGAATATTGTTAATGAATTATCTATACTTTAATACCACAAGTCTTGAAATCTTTTCACTATAATGTCTTTTTCTATAAAGAAAATGAACCCAAATCATTGATGACTCATCCTGCACGCGTACCCGAGTACTCGGATGCGACAGCGACGATCGGTCCTGAAAACAATGATTGTGAAATCATTGAAAAATCATTGAACAATGACAAAATGTCTATCCAGAAGAGTTGCAGCTGGGATATGGACATGTGGAGATCATCAGCAAATGCTCTGGTGATACATTACAGTCAGTCGCCCATTTGACTGAGATATTTCATGACATTACACACATGTGAAAGTCAGGAGCTGCAGAATCAAACCCCGGATGAATGTCAGCAGGCGCAAGGTGAGTCATTATCACATAAGTCATCATGTTTCTGTCAATGCATACAGTACAGAAGGTCGACTACAAACTGGGGTCAAAACTTCCATCCGTCTTTTACAGACAATGGCTGACAAGATACAAAGCCACTTCTTGTCCGGCATCTATTATATCTGCCTGTCTTATTTTGTCACGAGAAGACATGTTGATAGACAAGTGAGATGCTGAGAAATGTTTCTGTATATTGAACAAAAGATTAAAGAAACCTTGCTGTGGGATACACTGAAACCCAACTTCATTAACATTCAAATGCATCATTTATATTGTCCATTTTATGCAAACATCAATACATAGTCAATAGCCAGACACCTCAGGTTAGAAACTCTGGTCAGTTTTATAGCTACGCAAATAACACGTGCATATGCAACGCGGACCTCCCGGGTCAATATTTTTCATGAATGGAGAAATGAAAATGATGGACGACCCGAATGCAACTTCTGGAGAATGTCCGATGCTGATGTGCATGTTTAATAATGAAAAAGTTCAGGCTAGACGTACTCAAGTGACACAGACTAATGCCATTCATGCCATTTGGATTATTTATTTAATGCCAAACCAACAGAGTTGATAAGGAAGTAATTATATAACAGCAATAGAGGGAGACTATAAATAAACAAATAAATAAATAACGCACATGGTCAGTGTTAGTGACAAAGTAACATGACACGAAAGCAGCGCCTCAAGGGAAGTAAATGGAGAAATGCAAGTCTCCTAGTGAGTCAGGTGCCTGAGCGATATTGACAGAATGAAAATAATAATAAAGGGAAAACAGATTAAATTTAATTATGAATAAGATAACCTTGCGCCTGCCATATTAGTTTCATATCTCATATTTGCAGCCATGCCTTTACCCTCCGGTTTGCAAACTTGCAATTAATCATAACTTTTCATTCATTTTATTTATAGCACTGTTCAGAATTCTCTGATCAGATTTTTTTAAGAGTGTGTAAAAGTTATTCTACCCTGCATTTGGTTTAGGCCTATAGCAGATATGGATACAAGACCATTTGTTTTGTTTTCCAAAGTTACAGTAGATTGAGTCTCAGATGCTCAAATGCCTCAAATACTTTTTAAATATCTGTTTTTATATTGAAAGAAAAGTGTGACCAAAACTTATATTTCTTACAGTTCAAGTTTTTAAATGAAATCCAACTTATAACACGGTTGTTGTGCTTCTATGAAATTTGTCACACACTGCAAAAGATTTGGAATGGGTCATATTTAGCAATCACATATAGATATAATCTTCACACATCTAAAGCTTTAATAGCAAACAATTTACATTGCAGAGCAGCTGGCTCAAACGGAACTGTTTATCACATAATCCAGACATAGAAATGTCCCTGGCAAGCACAACATTTTCTTTTGATCTCAATAGGTATTTGAGATACCTTCTTTCCACCAAAAAATATTTTTCAATGA
The DNA here is from genome assembly GCA_026939265.1 of Oreonectes daqikongensis. Classification (NCBI taxonomy): domain Eukaryota; kingdom Metazoa; phylum Chordata; class Actinopteri; order Cypriniformes; family Nemacheilidae; genus Oreonectes; species Oreonectes daqikongensis. Next base: position 3,188,470 of record JAOTQM010000351.1, on the reverse strand, counting down.
TTTTCTGAATACTCCATGCATCAGACACAGTACATGTTTTTTCATTCGAATGGATTTAAGCAATGCAAAATGTAATAATAATAGAGTTAAAATACAACATACAACTATCATCAAATTTTTACCATTAGTGCATTAGCTAACATGAAGTAACAATTAATTTGAACAGCATATATTAATATTTGTTTATGTTAATTTGACCATATTCATTCAAAAGTTGCTGTTAATAGTTAATACCCACCAAAGTAACATGAACATTTGGGTCATTCTCACAAAAGCACTGAAACATCATGGCAGTAAAGATTTTAATATAAAACATACAGTTTGATAACACAATAAATAATCATAATAAACATAACTGTGTTCTCTACCTTGCACAAAGCATAATATACATAACATAAAAATGCATTATTTATGAATTGTATTGCTTTTTTCCAGCTGAAATTGTCATTACAGTATGTGTAAAATTAAAATATCCTGAAAAAAACAATTACTAGAATTACTAGAACATTTTTAAAGGACTGTTAAATCACACAAAAAATATTTATGCTAAGTTTAATTTTAAATGAAGAAACACATCTACCAAACAGATTACTTTATAGTTTTCTAGTTAAAAGCTTAATATTCTCTTGTCATGCTGTGCACACAACGTTTTTGATTCTCATTACTATAGGTAGTTTTCTGCATTTAAAAAATGTTACATGTATATTTTTATTCAAATATACTTCATTAATGTCTTATTATGTATGATTAATAAAAACTTGAATAGGCTTCATTGTTTCGTGTTTCTTTAGGAAAACATGCTATGGGGGTTGACAGTTTAAAATGGTTAGGGTAATGATAATTGTTAAGGCCTTTTTTGTAAAAAATTTAAAAATTATGTTAAACTGTCAGTAAAAGTTTTTAAATTAATGTCAATGTCAATATGTCATATCTTGTTTTGTAACAAATTAAAAGGAAACGTGTTATTGCAAGTGTTTTTTTAGAAAATCACACTTGACATCTTGAAACCAAGATTTTGTGAGAATCACTCAACTGCTGTTGGCATTAACTAACATTATTAAAGATTAATAAATGTTGAAAAACAATATTGCTCATTGTTTGTTCTTGTCAGCTAATGCATTTACTCATGTTAACAAATACAAAATGTTATCAAAATGTTCCATTAGGCTGGGCATGAATTTTGCTAATATATGGGCCTACTTGCATATTAAAATGGGCCTGGAGAAAGTATTTTAATATAACAAATGTCACACTTCACCTTTAACATTTACTTGAATTATTACTGCAAGACTCTAACTCCCTCCTGTGTCCGTTATTCTTTTTGAATCGAAATTACACCAGCTTTTCAAACTCATTTACATTTACATTTATGCATTTGGCAGAAGCTTTTATCCAAAGTGACTTATGTTGCATTATACTATACATTGATTTCTGGATATGTGCAATCCTCCGATCGAACCCATGACCTTGGCATTGCTAGCACCATGCTCTAACCACTGAGCTACAGGAAAGCATCCCTTTGATGGAAACTCATGAGTATTTGTTAATCTTTACTCTGTGTCTGATGCATTCAAATCTAACTTCAGAACAACCCTTCATTTGACAAGGTCATTTAAAAGTGCAAGTCAATGGAAAAGCTTCTTTGAAGACCTTAGAGTACTAATGAGGCCTTTTTAAAAAAACATAGTCATGTGATCTTCATCAATAAGAATCAGCTGCAAAAACGTCAAAATTGTTGTATGCTTTAACATTTAAATGTTTCATCTAGGTAAACTTCAAATCCTGATAGCATTGATCCATTGACAGACATCAAACCCCATTTAAAACATTACTCACCCGTACAAGGTGACCTCGGCCTCACCAGTAAAGGACCGATTTCAACTAACTAGGTGAGAAGCGTGTCTTCTCGCAACCCTTCAATGCAGATCAAGTGCCTGGAAAGAAAGCAGCACCGGGACAATGTACTAATTAAGTATATAAATCAGTACTTGGCACAAAATTTTATTTACTGTAGTAAATGGAACATTCGCTCCTCCAGCGATCCAAACATAAAGTGTGGTCGACAGCCACACAATCTCAACTGGCACCCGGGGCATTCGCTGTGTATAATAGACATTAAAAGGCTCATCTTGAATTGGTATTTAGAACGTAACCCTGACAGTTCCTCTGCTCGGCTGAAGCTATTTATTACATATGGCTGTCGCTTCGACTTTCGCGGAATTGGCTACCAGCGGAGGAAGGAACCATCCACTGGAGGAATAAAGGTGAGACTGAGTGGTCGTAAATCACATCAGATCTTTATCTCATAAATCCTTTGATTTAAAGTAGAAGAAAATAAGATGAGCTCCAGGGGATGTTTATCGGGGCAGGGCTACGTGGCACGGCCTGTTCTCGATTTATGGCTACTTAATGTCAATTTGCGGCGACCGGACCATGTCCCGCGTATAATAGTAAAAGTGTACAATTTAAAAACCCACGTCCGCCTTGTAACAGCAAGGTCATGAGTTAGCGCCCCAGGCAATGCATGTAAATGTATAGATTGAACCCGCTCCGCTTTAGACTGCTTTGGAAAAAAGCGTATTGCAAATGTCCAAACGTGAATTTATTCTGTTTCTCGTGTAGAGCTTGAAAGCGGTTCCTCGCAGCTGCTGTCTAAACCTGCGAGCGCTTGAGCATCGTCTGTTGTGACAGGGTCATCACACTGATACCGCTGTGATTACAATTCGATGTAATTGAGATTTTTAAGTAGATGCAGGATGCAGCGGTATCGATTAGCATGCGTTTCATCTCGGGCCGCATCACAGCAGTCAGCGAGACAGATGGTGGCATGGAATAAATCAACGCTAGGCAATGAAGGATGTTAAAAACATTTCCCCGCTGAGGACACTTTGGTAAAGGTGAAATGTGAGCTGTCAGACACATTGCTGACATGAGAAAATGGAGTTCATGTAGTTACATTCAGAGACAGTAATCCGTACACTGTTTGACATGTTCGGCTCCCCTCGGCTGCTTGCAACACACTCAGAGATTTTCAAAATCGTTTGAGATATTTATTTTCGTATTTGCGGGTGCTAGAATTTAGTTGGTGGGGTATTTCTTGGTCGACTTTTAAGTGTTGTTACGGCGAGCTACAGTAAAGAAAAAAAATTGCTTCCTCTGTAGACGATTTCATTTTGTTTACGTCCTTGATGGACAATCTTCATGGCTATCGCAGAGCTCCAACTCAATTTCAAGGTCTGAAAGGCTATGGATTTGTTGGAGTTTGTTAACTGATGATGGGGTGCCTTATTTTTGCCTCAACTTTTATCTTAAGGACACTCACAGACAAAATAATAATACACAAGTTTACTTTAACCAAAGCAGAAATGCATTAATCACACTGGACATTATGGTGCATAAAATGTGCACCTCAATAACATTATTAAAGCATCTTTCATTACAGCAATTCACTTTTAACTGAAACAAATGTTAAAGGTGCTGTGTGTAGTATTTATGAGGATCTAATGACACAAATGCAATATCATATACATGTCTTCATATGTGGACAGACCTTACGTAATAAACCGTGGTGCGAGTGGAGTGAGCCGTTGGTTGCAATTTGCAACCTTGTCACTAGATGCTGCTAAAATCTCCACATTGTTCCTTTAATACTGTGTGTGAAAGAAAAGACTAAAATTTAATGTGACACCTGAGCTTGTTTCCTGCTTTTTGCAGGAAAATATCTTGTATCTTAAAGAATAGAAATATACCTCTGTACATACCAACGGGAATTCATAACTATTGTACATGTGGATAATTCGTATGACCCTAACTGGCACAAAAGCAAGACGGATGAATGAGATCGTTCAAATTTATGCAAGTTAGCCACCTCAGAATTGACGTGATATTGCCGTTTTTTATATTTATATAATAGTTGGCATGTTTTCTGTCCTTTAAAAGGAACTAAATAAATTGACCCAACAAACTTATGTATCCAGATCATTTCCATTGAGATTCTGTTTTTAATTGACACTTGATTAAGACAATGTGAGGAAAAATAATCGATTAGTCATTAGGTAAAATGTGGCTAAAAACTTGATTTGTGTTTCTGTCTGGGTAATAATCAATGATAAGACAAAAGATGTCATCTGTTTTGGGACATGTGTTATATTACATAAACACCTGCTATTGGCATCCCGGGTAATGTATGACCCAGAGTATTGTGCAGGGCAGTGGTGTCACCATTGTCAAACATTTAACGTTTTTTGTTCTTGAACCATCTGTTGGAGCTTACTAATGTGTTTTCCTCTTTCCTATTTTCCATCTAATGGGGATAATTTAACCAAAAATAACAAATCTGTTGTAATATTCTCATGCTGTTCCAAACTTACATTATTTTCTTTTGTCATTTTTAGATAAACTATTCATTTAAAAGGAAAAATCAGACTTCTCTTAATCTGTGGCTTTACTAATAGTCAACGCCCTGGCTTGTCCTGAGGGATGCTGGCTTCTGTCATTGATGCAGCATTTACATCAGTTCCATTCACATTCTCAGCTTTTTCAATAGATTCACAGCAGATATAATTAAATATACAAACGGCCGGGCACCTGTAACCTTGCCAAAGGCAAAGAACTATGTTATTAACCCAAGAAGAAGCTTCTTTAGATCTGTCCAACACAATCAGAGGAAGGATGAGTCATTTTATTTTCAGAATGCACTTCAAACATGAGGAGTAAAAGGAGGATTTCAAGCTTTCTGCTGACTGAGATTGTTTTAACTGTGATGATACAAGTACTCCGTTGAGACAAAGTAATAGGAACTCGTCTGTAATGGATTATTTAATCGCTTTTCTATATCACTACTTATTACACTAACAAAGATAAGAGACACTGTTTTGATGTATTTGATGCAGCCATACACCTGTTTAGTCTTGACAACAAACGTGCGGCTTGTGATGAATTGCATATAACCAATGCTGTTGATTTACTCGCAACATAAAGAATATTATCATGTCAATAACGTAATCTAATCAACAGGGACTGCTTTTATTTATATCAGTCAAGAGCGTGTCATGAAAAATATCGGAATTTATTTTTCACATAATGACAAAGATGTGGCGGTTGCAAATCACATCTATCATGGAAGCTGTATTTGTCACAAACAATCTTATCAGTGGCTGCCTTCAACAGGGCAGTGAAGGGGTGTCAAATATGTTTAGGCTGAACTGTGAGCAATAATCTGTCACTAATAGTAACAGTAGTAAAAAAAGTACCGGGGCCAATAGAGTATCTCAGAGATTATTATTTTTTGTATGCCAACATGGAAGTTAGCCCTCACCAAACTGGTTCCCTCGACCAAACAAAGGTTTATGATACCTACACATTTAGTCTCTCAAGATAATCTTTACAATTTAACACATCATTTGTTACTTTGTACTAAATACAATCGGCAGAAGTAAAAGGTAAAATTAGGCTATAAAAAGACTACACTACCATCAACGTCACCATCACCAAGCCTCTGACAACTTTTTCAAACTTTAAAAACGTGTTCCCTTGTAAATAATTATTCCATAAATGTATCCCCATGCACGTTTTTGGACATTTGTGCCCATGTTGCATTATTTGTGAGATTTATATGCGCAAGTAGTCGCTTTTAGAAACTTGCTAGCAACCGTCATTTTTAAGACGCAGGCTTTAAAAAAATCACCAGTGGGTGTGTTTTGTGTCATAGATTAAAGCGTTAAAAATATTTAGAGGTTTTGTTAACCGCAGATCTTATTTCGGTCAATTTACCAAAACCCCCTTCAAAAAAACCATAGACTTTGGAGTGATGGAACCGGAAGTGCTAAAATGCTAACTTGCTTCCAGGGTTTGCATATAAAAATACATCATCTCTGCGGTACTCAATTTAAAAAGCCTGATAAAAGGCTAATATAGTTAACTAGCCACGTTAGCATATAGCTTAGCATTAAAACAAACCATAAAAGGTGCACACATGATCCCGCTAGTTCCAGGCAGGTAAATGTGGCTAAAGTTGAATAAAATATATAGGAATTAAATGTATTATTAGTACATGCTAGCACGCTACATAGCGGCCGAGCTGAAAAAATGCCTATAATTAAAAATGTCCAGATATCGGTTAGGTATGTTTTGAAGCAATGTTTTTGAGCTGGTTTAATTGGTCATGAGCTGTTTAAGCTGATCATGTGCTGGTCCTTGATATTATTGATATTATTAGCCACAGTGATGTTATTCGTCAATCACTACTATAGAGAACTGCATAAAACAGAAATTATAAGCAGTTTGTATACAAAAACAAGGTGCTGGTGCATTTTAATTCTTAAACCCTAAAAAAATACCACACACGCATTTTGGAAGCAGTTATTTTCCAGCACTTCTGTTTGGAACAACCCTACAACAAGGCAGCCATAACTGAGTCGACAGGGGACTGTGTAGGCAGGGGAATGTTTAATGCTTTTGGAACGCACCGTGAATTGAAAACGCCCGCTCAGCTCACATCACGCCAGCGGACACATACGGTTAATGTGTTCAAGACCTGCATAGATTCTGTGAAGTCAGGCAAAAAGCTTCACTCACAATACTATCACAGCCAAAGCAGCTCTTAGTTTGCAATTTGGTCATATTTTCACAAGTCTAGAAAATGATGCAACTGTAGGTTTGCTCTGCAGATAAGGCACACATCCATTAAAATAAGCCAGTTTGCAGACAGTTTTTAACTTGGCCTCATCAGAACCTCTATTGATTGTCCATCCCCTTTCCTTTTTAAAGGATTCTGGGACATTTAGTGCACTCCTGTTAATTGCTTCCAAAATGCTTCCAAGTTGGAAGTTATTTTACATTACACCTTCCATTTCAGACAGCTGTTATAATCGAATAAATAAAATGTCTTTTGGGACTACACAGCGCTTACTCCACACTTACAGATGAAATCATTGCGCTTCTATGGCCATTTCTCATTAAACACATTTCTGAAGAGGACGTGTTGATTAAAAGGAAGCTTGGTGCAACACATCTATATTGATTTTTTACTTGATGGCAATCTTAATTGACGATGTAATTACAGGTTAGCGGTAAGCTTAGAAAAGAAACTAGATTTGTTGTTATCTGGCAAATGATGGTAAATCAATCATAAGCCTGCTAAGATGACTCGGTCTAATCCAGTGTTTTTCAAACTGTTTCTGCCATGTGCCATCTTGAAGGTCAGGAAGGGTTCCGAGTGCCACCTGTCCCCAATCGCCCCAACAAAATGGTAATAAACTTTCACCATCTGTCTTGGTTTTATCTGCTGGTGCAGAATTTCCAATTTTCTTTTTATTCCATGTCACAAACGTGTCCATTGCTAATTTTTATAGCCGTTACCGCTTACCATCTCTCCACATTAAAATTTTTGTTCCACTTCAATTAACATTCGAATGTGAAATCATTCTCATAGGCTACTATGATACCATGTGACATTTTCTTCGCAGTCTGATGTTGTTTTCAGTAAAGCTTACATTTAAATGTGTCATTGTTTTGAGTGTATGGTCAATGAATAAAGGAGTTAATAAAGATGGGGACAAAAATTACCCAATTTCCTCCCGTTTGTCATGCCCCACTTGTCATGTCTCTATCCCCCACACTTTAAGAAACGCTAAGACTCCCTCCAGGTTTTCAGCTATGATGTTAAACATGAATGACTTGACATTGATGGAGGCTTGTTGTATTTAGAGATTTCTGATGTATTGTTTATAAGTGAACTCTAGCATAACAGATTGGAGTTCATATAAAGGCATGTCTAACTCTTATTAACTTATTATACGCAAATGCTTGAGTCTGAAAAGCATTACATGATTTAAATCGATACTGTGCATGCATGGGAATCAGTAGTTAAAAATGCTTTTAGGAATTAAAGGGATTTTTAAACTGACAAAGTTAGAAACTGACCATGTTATAGATTATAGGAAATGGACACATATTTAATGAATGTAATTACAGTAAATAATACATTTTATATACAACATTTTGTGTATGATAACAAAACCTTTAAGTTGCTACTTTAAGGTGCTGTGTGTAATATTTATAGAAAGAAATGTATAGACAGAAATGCAATATAATATACATAAAATCTTTCACAAATAGATTTAGTAACATAATAACATAAAATAATAAATAGATTAAAAGATTTAGAATTTACTCTGAATAAACCGACAAGCAGTTTCATATTACTCTTAATTTAAATTTAAATCTAAAACCAATAAAATATATGTTCTCCTGCACAAAGCATTGGCAGAGCAATTTCTGCATCTCTGTTTTGGCTAGAATGCTAATGTTTCATTTGAGTCATCATTGCTCAAGCTGAGGAAAACAGGAATGAATAAACATATTCAAGGTGACAACCAGGTGTCAGATCTCACTGAGTGCAACAAGCGTGCATGGAATGAATTGTTGAGAGGAACAAATGAGATTGGTGATGGCGAAAAGGCAGGGCCTGTGATTGGATGACAGATGAGGTCCATTCGGTGGTTTCCTGCCTGCTTTCAGACTGTGATAGATGGCAAAACCAGGTGTCACCCTGGATTGCCTTTTCCAAACCCTCGACCCCCTCACTCCCTTCTGCAAATTTGCTCTGTCTCGCTCTCTTAGTCCCACACAAACAACAATCTCTCTCCCTCGCTTTCTCACCATCTCTGTTCCCAGCCATTTGTATTGCACTATAGGGAAAAGCTAAAAAAAAAAAATTCTAAATAAGAGGAAAAATATAAATTCTTTCTGACAATTCTCTCTACTCTAGCCATATAAATGCATTTCAAAGCGTAATTTGTATTCTCCTGCTTTAGAGACACACACACACAAACTAATATAAGTTTTGAGAAATTTCCAAAAAACGTTACATGATGTTTACAGTAAAGTAAGTACTATATTTATGAAAAAGAATGTGTATAGATGCAGAATATCAAATATAGTTTTATTTATATATTTATATAATAAAGTGATTTTTTTTATCAGACTGTAGCAGCTATTACTCAAATATTATTAGCTTACACCTAAACTGTAATGTAAAATGTACTCTGGTCACTTTGGATAAAAGCATCTGCCAAATGTGTACATTTCTAAATATAAACTGATAGCATACTTTAACATACGCCTGCATTTAAATGTGCCATACAAACAGAGTGGACTGATAAGATCAAAGCAACTCTTTCTATGCAAAGCTACAGGTGCTACCCAAAAGCACACTACTTAACAAACTATAAAAAACACATCTCATCATTAGCTATATAGTATCTGGAATAATGCTATATTCCTCTGATGTCTAATAACAGAGGTATCTACCAATATCTTCAAAAAATTGAGTTTAGAGTTTTGGACGTTTGAACTGTTATTTCAAAAGAGAAAAATGTAATATTTTATGATGTGATTCATGTTCTGGCAGCAGCTCGTGCCCTTTACAAACTGTTCTACTTGGAATCTATTTGGATTTTTATTAAGATTAAAATGTGAAACAATGTTAAAACTAAAGGTCAAGACACAATAAAAGGCCCAAATTACTCTAAACCGATTACTGCTGTAAAGAAAAGCAGTTTAATAACCCCGACAAACAACATACACAAAGGTGAATGTAAGCTTGATATAGATGCTAATGCATCTCCGTGACAACAGTACTAGTCCACATGCTTTTATTGCATTTTGTTACAAAATCCAGAAATATTTCAGTATCGCATTAAATGAGCAATATGAAGATTTTAGCAGCATCTAGTGGTGAGGTTGCGAATTGCAACCAACGGCTCACTCCACCGCTCACCCCTCCCTTTCGAAGCACTATGGTGGCTGACACATGACAAAGATGTCGTCATGTCTTCATGTCACTACTTTGTTAATGAAAAAACAATAATTTATAAGCAAAGACAGCTTTTGATTTAATTTATCAATCTTACGAAGTCTCAATTTTCCAAAGGTCACTAGCTTTAGATATTTTGCACATGAATTTATGTATCAAAGATTAATATATCCACAATCTGAATGATATCTCACAGCATTCTTGGAGATTGCAGACAATAACATAATATATCAATGCAATGTTGTTTAAATCTTACAATACATTTCTTTGTGACAATAGGCTGTGTTTGGTATGTCTCTCAGATCATTCGTCTCATGTATCAGCTTCACTAGAAGTGTGTATAGCGGGTGATAACCTGACCAGACACGAGACACCGGGCTTGTCACACTCTGTTAGGGCTGCTGACATGTTAAATGCCAGGTGATGTCCGCAATGTGGCAGTTTCTCACACACATCCTTTCTACAAAGATTCAAACCCAATGACATCTGTCACACTCAATGTCATCTCATTTCTGTCATTACTCTCTCTCTCTCTCTCTCCAACCTCCACCTCCTTTTCACACCATACTTCAACATTAAAACCAAGCAAATACACTTTGTATGCTTGCTTACAAATAAAAGAAAAACATTCTGCAATATTAGGTTCCTATAAACACTATTTTAAAAAACTTGCAAATATCCTTAACAGAAGTTGTATTCTAAACTAGCAGCTGTAAATTAAAGTAGGTCTACCTTATTAAAGCAAGTTCACTGTTTCACCTCCTTTTTCATATACCCACACTGCTGTGTCAAACGCATGCGCACTACATGCTAGTATACAAACAGTAACTTGCGTTTCACACGCAATGTTTCCAGTTTAATTTTGATCCTTTAACTAAAATAATTCCTCACGAAGCCTAAACAGGATCACATTTAATTCATGTTAGAATTAGTGTTGAACATTTGAGTGAAAAATTCAGAATAACGCATTTTAAAAAAGGTAACTTGTCGCCGTCTACTGGTGTAACACTGTAACCTCCATCCAAAAACTCTCCAGCACTAATGCTTCAAAGCTGTCCTGTCAGTCGTACGTCATGTCAAAGATCATCAAACTAAAAATTAGACTGCTTGCTTTAAATGATGATGAATTATTAACAACAACAAAAAATCATTTTAGATACCATATTAAAATGACAGGCGGAGGCAAGGGTTGCCTAACGCTCCATAGCTCCCTATAAAAGTTAACCATGGTTTATTATAGTAAAATAAACTAAACTAAACTAAACTAACAAATAAATAAAAACGAATGGATAATGTCAGGGTTGAAGTCTGATGCTGTTTGTTTTAAATGGATTCTTCTGGTGACTGGTGTCTGTACACCACTCTGTGATGGGTCCAGATGTTGCTTTAACAAGCATCATTTGCCTCAGTAGCAGAGATATGAAGATGCTCTGGTAATTGCCATCTGGTGCAAATCATTCAGCAGAATCATTCACAATGACAGCAGCATACGGTTTTATCACAGCAAACTGTGTGTATGCTCAGTGCTTAAACTGTGTGTTTGGTGTTTTTTGTGGAAGAAGTTTAGTCACTGCTTTCATGTGCTCATGTTTCAGTTGTTGGTTATATATTTGCCATGAGTTTGCCTTGCTAACATATTGTACAGAATTGCTCTCTGTAATTTAGGAAAAACTACAGGAATAATTTAATGAGAGTGCTAGACATGGTGCTGACTGTTTTCAGATGGATTGGGTTTAAGGAGCTCTCCTAAAATTGGCATTTTGTCTTGCTCTGTAATCCAGTTAGACTTCAGCATTCAGCCATGCTGTCGAGAACATTGCTCTGTCTGCAATTTTTATCCTCTTTGTTTTCAACTTTGTTTTTATGATTCAAACTTTCATGGGTTAAATTTAGGGGAAGACTAATGAAGACTGAGACTCAAGATAAGAATTTACATGAATGATGATGACATGAATGGTGATTTTTATACCAAGTGTTTATAGACGGCTTCATCAGATGCACATGCCTGGCCCGAAGGTAACTTCCGATCTGTGTTTGTTGATCATTCTGGCTATTGGCTAATAGTGTATTGTAAAATGTATATTTAATTTTATTTATATTAATATTTGATTGTATAATAATTGTATTAAATATACAATTTGTTGAATTTTATATATCAATTTAAGCAATTTCAAATTTGTTGAATAGGTCGTGTAACTTTTCACATTTATGTTTAGCCAAGTAACGTTTCTTCTACTGGTAACCAAAAATAAGACTAGACATACTTTTAACTTGCTAGCTAATGTCATTTACTTGTTATTTCTTTTGTTTGTTATCGGAAATAATCTGCAGGGATTCTTTTCTTTGTGAATGTGTACCGAGAGTTAAGTTTGTTTATGTTGTTGCTTTGAAACTGTATAGCATAATACTCACTATCACTGTGCCTTTGGCATTCTAATGTCTCATAACAAATTTTATCTTTACAAGAAGAAACATAACATTTTACAACATATTAAGCATATCTTTCATAACACAAGCAATACGAAGTCATAAGAATAATTCTATATGTTATTTATATATGTTCCTATTATTATCTAAATATTATGATGTTGCAGATGTCCGTATGCTTTAGCAAGAACAATGTTTTTATGTTAAACGAATATCAAACGTCTGTTCTTTTCAATATTATAAATTGGTTCATTGAATTAAAAAATAAAACTAGGTTATAATTATGTGACATTGAAAATAAAACTAAAAATTAGAAATAAAATCTAAATGTAATCATTGCCTCAATCTATTGTTCTAATGTTTCCAACTGATGCCTTAACATTAGATTTGTAAAACTCTAAACAGGTCAGGACCAAAAAGTGCAAGACCAGTGCTGGATAGATGTTTTTAAATTTGTCGTGCCTGACAGGAAGTCGATCCTTGTGCCTAACTAGTGGATTTACACACAGGAGGTGGACATGACACACAGTGGCCCCCAACCTAACTTGGCTGCCACTCGCTCTGGTCAGTGCGCTGCAGGCTCTGGACTGTCAGATAGATAAGTAATGGGGCGTGTGGAGGTTTGGTGGAGATGTTTAATTAGCCATGATATATTGCTGTGGTAACTCCAGCACCCAGCTCGGGAGGTCTTGGCCTGGTCCTGCTAAATGAGGTGACAGTAGCTTTCATAATGGAGGGCCTGTAAATTTGGGACATGGGTGACAATTCTATGTCTGTGCTGGTCATCTTGTGTTCTGATTCTGTTTCAAAACCATTCTAATTGGAATCAGGACATTCCAGTATTTTTATGAAATGTTTAAAAATGTGCGTGCGTGCGTGCGTGCGTGCGTGCGTGCGTGCGTGCGTGCATGACACGTAACTCTGATTTTCTGTTCTGTTTCTGATCTTTGTGTTAAGTTTGAAGTTCATTGTGTTCACCTGCCAATTTGTTCAATACAGTTTTTGCGGTGGTCAGTTCAGAACTGTGTGTTCAGCTAGTATAGTCATTTTCTGGCATCTACTTATAGTTATTACAGTAATTATATAGGCATGACTTTTAGCAAGCTGGGAGTTTGGAGAGAGCTGACAGAAAGCTGGAAATATGTTGTCTGCTTATGTGCATTGTGGAATAATGACAGCAGTTGACTAGACCTCAGCTATGCGTCCACTGGATATGCTGGACATTTTTTTATTATTATTTATTAAATTATTGTTTGAACCAGGAAAATCTAAAAAGCATTTCTAGTTCCAGATTGTTCTGTTAAATTAATAAACAACCATCATTCCCATTATTGCGATGTAAAATCTCTGCTTCCACGGCAGACCCATCAGCTCCAGCATCTCTCCCTGTTTCGCCAGCTCATTGTTTCATGTCTCCTTCAGTTCCGGTTTAGGTTGCAGCGTAATCTAACTTTGCTTCATGTTGTGATTCCTGAACCTGTTTCCATCCTTGCATCCTTTTATTCAGCATCAGGGGAGTGTCTCCTATGTTCTTGTTCCTTTGCTCCAGCATCTTTGTTTTACCCCAGTGTATATTTTTAGTCCCTAACATTTAATTGTTTTGGGTTCTTGAATCTTGGTCCTTGTGCCTTTTCTTAGGGCACCTAGTCTCTTAATCAGAATCAGAAAGAGCTTTATTGCCAAGTGTGCTTACACAGACAGGGAATTGTTTTAGTGACAGAAGCTTCCAGTGCACATACAAGTTAAAAAAAGTGACAAGGCACAAAAAATTAAAAATAATTAAAGCTGCAAGCAGCATTTGCGGGGTTCGAGCCATTCAAGGCCACTTTGCCATCATCAACTAGGCTCAGGAGTCGCACTCAAACACACCCACAATGGATGATACTCCCCTACACCCAGAAAAATGACAAAAATGGTCAGTATGGCTCATACTGTTAAAATAAAGATGCATTGCTTCTCGTTTTAATCTTTTATTTAAAAAACCTACAAAATTCCAACATTTCATTGAAGCACAACAATTGTAAGTAGGAGGAATATCACACTGTGAAAGAAAGGTTTTTCTCTAATACACCCTGGCCACATTTATTGGCACCCATAGAAATTCTTATGTGTAAAATACTGCATCCTGCCCCAAAATTCAATGGTTGGGAAGTTAAATGTAATTAAAACAAGTTGTATAGCCAAATTCAATTCTTTTTGTCAGTCTCTTACAGAAGAAAATATGAAATACAGAAGAAAATATGAAAATATTCTACATGAGACATTCGGCATGCATGCATCAAACTATTGTTTTTGGCTATATGTGAATCCATGCATAAGTTTGAAAAAAAATAAAAAATTAAGCAAAAATGCACCTCCGTCACCACAAGTTGTTTGGGACACTATTCAAGAAACAAATCTTCTGCTCTCATGCAAAAACAAACTCCACCATATTAATCTGCCATATTGGAACGTCAAACAGGACTGGAGTCTATGGTCAACCGAGGTTACATACGTTTCTTCTTTGCAGAAAACAGGAAAAACTGGTAAAAAAGAACAAAAAATATGAAATGTTTGCAGATTTTGAATACTGCAAAGAAAACAAGTTTATGATCATGTTTAAACAACACAATACTAATGCTTTACATGTACTTTAGGACCAGTTAAAAAATATATATATATATTTTTTTACATTTGCATTCCGCTGGGTGACTGTTGGTTGTTTCTGTTGAAATTGCATGCAAAAATTACACAATACATGCAAAAATTCTGATTAAAGCCCAAACTGAAGTGATCTCTTAATTTTTTAGTAGCTGTAAAGTAAGTGAACTTGCACATTGCTGACATCTTTCAAAGGTTCACATATAGAGTATTTGTTAACTTTCAGTCCCACTTCGAGGAGGATTTAAATAAAATGGACTTTGTAAGTTCCCATTAACAATGTTCTCTATTTTAACCAATGTAAAAGCACAGTCTATATCAACTGAAATGCTACTTTTCAGTACTTATACTGAAGACTATGAGGCCTATTCCACACCTCATTAGACATCAGCTTGAGCAATTTATTATGCCAGACATGGCAAAAATGTGTGTCAAAAGAAGACAAATGAACACAGCAGAGTGCAGGCAAGTTTGCCACTCATTTATCTATTGTTAAAGAGAGCCTGAATGGAACTGATATGTCTGCATTCACTTACATACACATATATCATACAATTACATGACAATATCCTCTCATCCTTACATTCATTTATGCATGCAAGCTTTGGCTATTAAACATAAATGAGCCATCTATTGTGCTTTTTTGATAATGTTTTCTAGTCACACAACTCTTACAATGCACCCCACTTAAAATATGAATGCATCCTCTTTTCATCCCTTTTGTGTATATTAAAGTGTAAACATCAAAGAAATGTTAAATCACCTTTAACTAAACATCCCGATGTCACAAAAGAATATACAACACATAATACAATCATTTAAAGAGGTTCCTTTTTTGGGGTGGGAATAACATTTGTGGGGGGGGTGTTTGTGGCCATTTTAGCCAGGTCTGGATGAGCCTCCGCTTTTAAATGAAACATATCTTTTGGTTTGAGACTTTAAATGTATAAATTTTACGTGTCTAATATATGCATGAACGACTTGTAATACACAAAAGGTAAAGGAAAACGCAAAATCGCATCATATGACTCCTTTAAGACATCTGTACTGTCCAAGAAAGTGATCATGCTTGATCTGTCAAAGGCCTAGGGAAGCCTTACTTCCCGAATTGAATATTGCAGATCCTGTCCTTATAAATATATCATTTTTTCCCAAATGGCTTTGGAAGAAATGAAGCATAAATCGATATTCACAAAAAAAATTTAGCAAAATGTTTACTTTTCTCCATAGGGAAGTGAAATCAGATACGAGCGGATGAAGGACAAAATGCAGTTATTTAAATATACATGCTTGAAATGTCCGAAGGCCACTTTGGATGAGCTACGTTCACAAACGTCTGTTTCCCAAAGTGAATTTTACAAACATTCATCAAATAAATAAAACATAAACTCTTATATTGTTATTCATGCATTAACACAGAAGCAACATTTTTCCAATTATTACTGTGCGTCTCAGACTGGAATCCTATTATTGGCTTGGCACATATTTTTGAGGTTCAGGGTTTGGAATCTCTTTTTCTGTATCTCAAGGGCAGAATTTAAAACAGCCCGTGCCCAGCAGATAAAGTGGAAAATAATAGTCCACCAGCTTTTCATCAAGACAGCCGGTATCGAAGGAGTTTAGCCCAGCTTTAAAATAATCTGCAGTGGAGTTTGAAGTATTAGTTGTTATTCTCGCCAAATGTTAGCCCCCCATCCACTTTCCTCAGGGTCAGAGCTTTGAAACTGAAGCATTTAGCACCCGTGGCTTTGAATTGGAGGTCCCTTCTCCGCAGTTGGGATTATGGCACTACAAATCTTCCTCTAAACATTGAATGTCCTTGATGTTATGCTCTAAGCTGTAGGATAGTGATGCTCAAACATAGTTCAATCCTTATAAACAGGTGTCTTGCTGTTCTCAGAAGAAATAAAAATATTGGGTAAGATTTTCAGCTAAAGGTTTGATGTCCTCCTCTTATCCTTGACATGATTCTCTGCATGTACATCTTCAAAAATCCTCCAATCACAGCATTTTTGGGGACAGGAGATGAAATTGATTCTAATGTTTACATTTCATTTATTCAATTCAATTAAGTAACTTTAATATATTGAGCCTTTCATTCTAAGGATATTATGATGACTTACTTTGACATAAAAACCAGCTCTTAGAAGATAAAAATGTGCTGTATTCAACTTTTGAACCATAATAACTCTTTATGGAAGAAAATTACACTTTATTATTTTACCACTACCCTTGGCTCTTCAGTAATACAAATCTATTCACTAAATCCTTTTTGAATAGAGCTTTGCTATATCTCTCTATGGTTTCAGTCTCAGCGCTTATAAGTCTCACAAAGACTTTATGAGTTTATTAAACAGTTACGTCACTTTTCACAAGGAATAAAAGCTGTAAGCTCTTTTAGGTTTGCCAGATATTATCATAGTCTGCATTACTAGAATATTAGTTTAATATTGGCAATAAGACCTAAAATACATATACAGCTGCAGAAGAAATGAAGAGACCATTTCAAAGAACCTATTGAATTTACTATGTGTTTAGGCAAAATTGTCATTTTTTGTTAATTCTGTGAGCTAGTAACAATATTTCTCCCAAATTTCAAATAAAAATATTGTTTCTATTTGCATTTATTTGCAGAAAATGAAAACTGGAGTAACAGGTCAAAATAACAGAAAAGATGCTCTGTATTTTTGCAGATTTCAAATACTGCAAAGAAAGTTTATATTCACTTTTAAGCAATATTTATATTCACAGTAATATTTGTACATGTATTTAGGAAATGTTTAACAATGATCTTTTATGTGATAACATCGTTATTTTTATGTGTCTTTCATGCTGTCAGTCTTTCACATTGTTGTTGGATGACTTTGTCACTCCTGAGGTTTGATTTTGTTGAAATTCAACGGACACTGGACTAGAATTACCACAATACATCTAGAAATGCTGATCAAATGACAATTTGGAATGTTTTTTTCCACAGCTGTACAACCAATAGCATTCAGAACTGGCCTATACAAGAAAAGCCAATATACCATTATTCAATTAATAAAAATATTATGACTATTAATATTTTTTTGTCTACCCAATTCCAGAGAATGATGCTGCAGATATATTTTCCTTTTTGAATCAAACTCACCTTTGTTGATTTTTACTGTTGTCAGCATAAAAAATAAATATCTATAGAACCAGACAGACTCTGTATGGCATGAGTTTGTCAGGCTCCCAGCCAGTTTCTGGATCAGGGTTATGCATGGCTGTTTTCGAGATGAAGGTGGTCATGGCCCTATTCACCAGCTGTTGCCAATCACGAGTCTTCACGCTGCCTGTCTGGAGGAAGGGAGAGACATAGAAGGACATGAAAGGACTAACCTTGCTTCAGGTTATTTGCACGTTCATTTTAAACTGCTTAGAAGATGCCAACTGAACAACTTGTAAAGTCTAGCAGTATGATATTATGAAATACATGAGTTTTTTTGATGTATAGAAAGAACTAGTTTTGATCAAGATATTTATTTTCGTATTAATAAAGCTGGTGGTTTGGATTAGAAAAATGATCAAAATTGTTGAAGGACATTATAAGGACATTTTAAAGTATATAAAATATGTATAAAATATCTCATTTTGTCTTCAACAGAACAAAAACTATTCTAAAGTAATTTTTCCTACTAGTCAATGGGACCCCATAACTGTTTGGTGACAAGCATTCGTCCAAATATCTTATTCTGTGTTCATCAGAACAAAGACATTTATACAGATTTAGAACAACTCAAATGTGAGAACATGATGACAGAATTATATTTTTGGGTGAACTATCCCTTTAAATCAACCTTTAGCTTGCTCTTATGTGTCACACAATTCAATGTGACTTTTTTTCAGAATGGAATCTCATTGCATGTTATCACGAGGGACGTGTTCAAAGGCACATGTCCAAACTGTCCCCCTGCATCACTCCTGCAATCAATTTCATTGATCTGCGACACTGTTAAAATAGGCGGAGTCTTGCATCATTTATCAGGCACGGTCCAACTCAGTCTGTTAACCTCTGAAAGTGTACACGTTAAGATGAATTAAACTCCCAAGCCATAGCACAGCACTTTACAAATATCTTCAATGCACAGCCTTTTGAATGCTGGAGAGTTAGTCATGCACACTATCTCCAAATTTCTCATATGTCAAAATCAAAGCCAGTGCCTGAAATCTATTACAGCAACTGAACATTTTTGGCTCTGATCAGTTATATCTAAAAGTCTTTATTTTGCAAAAGAACAATAAATTAGGTCTCAGCTACTCAATTGTGCTTATACTTCTCACTCATGAATTGCTTTAACCGTATGTGGCCCCTACAAAAAGAATCAATTGTCTTGATTCAAAGTTAAAAGTATTTCATTTGAAACCAAGAGCCTAAAAATCTTTTAGGCAGAATATTAGTTTGTCTTTAATGGACAAAGGAGAAACATTAATTTGAATCTCTAAATGTTGACTTGTAACTGTAAAATATTATACACCTGAATATATAAGATTTACCTTTCAGGCAGTTATGATAGCAAAAGACGTATTGATATTCAGAAAACTTAAAGGAATAGTTCACTTTCAAATTAAAATTTCATGATAATTTACTCACCCCCATATATATCAGTTAATGTATTTTTTCTTAAGTCGAAAAGAAATTAAGGTTTTTGATGAAAACATTCCACTAGATTTTTCTCTAGTGGACTTCAATGGACTCCAAACGGTTGAAGGTCAATATTACAGTTTCAGTACAGCTTGAAAGGGCTTTAAACAATACCAGACAATAAATAAGGGTCTTATATAGCGAAACGATCATTGTCATTTTCTAAAAAAGATAAAAATGTATATGCTTTATAAACACAAATGCTCCCAATTTTTCATGTAAAATTACATGTTGTTCATGGTTTTGTCTTTTTTGTCTAAATTTCCAGTTTTTCTGTAATTTGATGTTTTTTACTTTATACTGTGCGTTTACATTATACATGAAAAAACAGTAAAAATATTTTTTACAGTGTAATTTGCATTGTTGGTAATTCTACTTCCTTTGCTTTGTACAGTACTGCACATCATACGGTCTTGTGAAATTACAACCATCTTTTCGTCATTTTTATTTAGCTCTGATTCTTGAGTCATGAACGTAGACTCTGGAGGCCTGAGCCCTTCGGGTAATGACCATCCTATTCGATTATTTCTGAGTAGCACCTTAATGGCTTTTTGTAACTAGATTTTTAATAAACAGATTATGGGTATGATAGACTCATCAGAATTACTCATGGTAGCATGGTAACTCATACTGGGGCACTTGCTGAGTCTTAAATGAGTTTTGATTTGATAACACTGATTAGGATCATAGGGCATGTCTTACACAGACTCATGACTCTCTGATAAACTTTGTTTGTATTATTCCAAGAGGTTTTGGCTGAAATATACAGTATATATAACTTCTTGGAAACAGCCCAAGGAATTATCACATGCTTAATGTGATGTTTTGGGTTCTTGGACACATCTTGAGCTGTGCTTTTACATACAACATGGTTTCTGTGTAGCCGAATTATAGCAATGCTAATATGTGACCCTGGACCACAAAACCACAAGGCTTTTATTGAGATTTATACATCATCTGAAAGCATCATCTGAATATATCAGTTTCCATTGATGTATGGTTTGTGAGAGGACAATATTTGACAGAGATTCCACTATTTAAAATCTGGAATCTGAGGGTGCAATAAAATCGAAACATTGAGAAAATCACTTTTAAAGTTGTCCATCAGAGGTGCAGGCCTTTACTAAGAAACACATATTTTATAATGTTATTTATTGGCATACTGCTGTAATGACGTTGGGACGAAAAGATACCAAACTTGAGTGGGTAATTCCCAAAGAGCAGAGTGAAGTTTGTAGGCGTGTTTTCGGCCATTTTTGTTCATGATTTTGCTGCATCCACTAACAAAAGTTAAGTTTGGATATATTTACATTAGGATATGTACAAAATATCTTCATGGAACATGATCTTTTAGTAATATCCTAATGATTTTTGGCATAAAAGAAAAATCAATAATTTTTGGCTATTACTACAAATGTTCTTGTGTATACTTAAGACCCAGGGTCTCATATACAGCCTATATGTAAACTAAATTATTTAGAAGAGATTATGTTAAAGCATGCACGTGCAAACGGGGGGACAACGGGTATTTGAGCACCTGCCCCTTTTCCCTTTAGGAATGATGTAGTTATGGTTGAAAACGGTGGATCTAAAACACACTGTCACCAGTGATGGTGTCTATGTATATGGGGTAATTTGCACAATGTCTTAAGTACAAAGCTATTGTCTCTTCAAGTGTTCCGATGACTCCACTGCCTTAAAAACACAACTATAATATTTAGCAAATTAAATAATATAGAAACTAAAGTATGCAAACATTGTAATAGGTGACAATGGAACCGTCCACTCGTTTCTCTTGTCTTCCAAACTGTTTTTACTTAAAATTGAAAGTAAGCATATGCTGTCATCAATCCAACAGGTAGCCATGATTTATGTCCACTCTGGACATGTGCTGTTTAGGCTCTAAAACGCAAAGTGCAGCTTTCTCTCCATTGCCAGCACCTTTGGGCCCCATTAATCTAAAGCCATTAAGATGGAAGCATTCCACTGCCTGATAACAGATGGTGGTTTGGACAGATTTTCTCACTGAACTATAAACACCAAGTGCATTGTGCATCAACTGAGAGAGGCTGTGATGCTGTAACCAATCGGGAAATGCTCTGTCTATGTGCAAGATAGTTTATCAGTATAATGTCCCAGAGTGCATTTTGGAGATAGCCTTAATTGGTACTATAGTCTCTAAAGGTACAATAGCCCTCCCTGGGGTATTTGTTTTAAGGGTTTCTTATTGTACCTCTCCAGGTGCAGAACATAAAATGTTGTACCTTTTATATTGTACCCTATAAATGTCTATTGTGTACTTTTAAAGGTACAGTAAAATGTTTTGTCCCCTGAACTGTACCTTCACAGTACCCTTTTTCTGACAGTGTATATTTCCACAGATTTTTCAATTTCAGATATGTTTTGGTCTAAAAAAAAATCAATGGTTTGAAAATGTACTGCATGGAATACATTATATTTAATTGTATTTAATGAGAATTGAAATGGGAAATGTGGGTTACATTAAAACCAAAGTAAATGTCATTAGGTGACTGAAGTGCATACTGTATGACTTCATGGGATAATTAGGTTGACCCTAGATAGTGCACAAGGTGAAATTGAAATATGTAATTGAAAATATTTATTTCATACTGAGGCACACTTTAAGACAAAGATAGATAGTTATCTTTGAAAACCAATGCTTCATTTGACTGATAAAGAACTGCTTCAGAATCGCAAAATCCTAGCGCAGGTATAGATCCTGTAACATCATCGATCGGTTTATGCATTGCTTTTATACATAATGTGTTTAGCTTTTCATTCATTAGTTAAAAGCTTTTTCTTTGGAAAGCAATGGAAAGCTTATTTATTCAGCTTTCAGATGATGTAAAATCTCAATTTTGGAAAAATGTACCCTTAAGACTGATTTTGTTGTCCAGTGTCACATATACGCTATATTGCCAAAAGTGTTGGGTCAGTCTAATAAACAGGTTTGATGACTTTAGTAATTTCCATGAGTACAAATCTTAATGCTGCAGCCTATCATGATATTCTATGGAATTGTGTGCTTCTAATTTAGTAGCAACAGTTTGGAAAGTGGTATTTTCTATTCTATCATGACAATGCCCTTGTGTATGAGACAAGGTTCAGAAAGAAATCATTGATTCAGTCAGTGTGGAAGAACTTGACTGGTCTGCAAAAAGCCAAGTCCTGAACCCAGCTGAACACATTTTGTGTAATGCAGTCTTTGAGCCAAAAACTCATCACTCCACATCAATGGCTTGTACACAGGGGTACAGTCAATTTGGAACAGAAGAAAGGTGCTTCCAAAACTGTTGCAACACAGATGGAAACAAAATTCCTTACAATGCCATTTGTAGAAATGCAATTTTAAACTGTTTCAAAAGCCCCTTTTCCTGTCCCAAAATGACGACTCCTGTGCACAAGTCATTGGTGTTTTGTGATGAGTTCTTTGCTCAAAGTCTGCATTTAAAATGGTGTTCAGCTGGGTTCAGGACTTGGTTTTATGCAGACCAGTCAAGTTCTTCCACACTGACTAAATCAATTTTTCTTTCTGAACCTTGTCTCATACACAAGGGCATTGTCATGATGGAATAGAAAAGGGCACACTGAAAATATCAAATATCCAGTTGAGTACTCAAAGAACCTTAAACAGTATTTAAAGTGATTTCACGAGTTCGCCTCACAGATAATTAGATGAGACGGATAAAATGCGTATTTGGCGTACTGTCCCGGGGCGAAGGTTCCGAGCTCGGAAAAATACTTCCGCCCGCACCTTGACCGGGGAAAGAGCCCCAGGCCCGGGGTGTGCCTTGACCCGCGCTATCCCCCGGTGCTGAGCTGTGTGAATATGGTGAGGAGGAGGTTTGTAAGAGATCCGAAGAAAGAAGGTAAGGTGTCTTGACTTTTTATAGAGCGGATGTTGAGTTGTAGTAGTGATTGATGATGGAGAGCCAGCCATGTTAATTATCTGTACGTGCTCCTCCCGAACCTTGTTTATAAAACATCATTTAAAGCTCTTTTTTTCATAATATGGTTATTGGTGGAACCATCTATAGTCTTGGTGGTTCTTCCAGGAACTTGCAAGATTCTTGAATAACCCCATATTCAGTTCTGAGGTTCTGGAGTCACCTTTTCACCACGCTGGAACCTCAAAGTGCTTTTTTTCAAACTGGAACTCAAATTCTAAAAAAAATGATTATTGTAAGATCTTTCATTTAAAAAATCTACAAAATTCCAACGTTTCATTAAAGTAAAACAATTTTAAGTGGGGGGAATATCACATTGTGAATTTTTTTTTTCTCTAATACACCCTGTATGAACTTTGAAAGACAAGGGGGAGCTGAGAATTTTACCATTCCCCCAGCTATAACTGGAAAAAGTTTAGCCCTTATGAGCTTCAAGTTCAAGCAGGCTTCATCAAGTAGGCCTGGTGGTGTAGTGGTTAGTGCATTGGGATTATTATAAGCTGGTCGTTGGTTTGAGTCATGCTTTCTTTTTTATCATTGAACACAGGTTACCTTATATGATGGCAACATTCTTTGTTGTCATAATACATTTTCTTCCTTTGATTGAAATATTAAGTGATATAAGCCTGAAACTCTGTGAACCTATTTCTTTGGTGGTATTTTGTGGTAAACAATTTTGATTGATTCTCATATACATTTCTAAATAAAATACAATAATTCCCTACCGAATCCACATTTCACCCCATTAGAATCCCATCCCCTAATAAACCCCAAATACAGCTTTAAGGTCACATCTTATTTAAGGTCACATCATACTTCATATACTAATACAATACTAAAATAAAAAAACAATTAAATTAAACCGAACGGTCTTGACACAAAACATTTAAGGAATAACTATCAACATATTTTCCACACTCAATCATCACTGTCCCCTTTACAGGTAAGGTAAATATTTATACCATTTTTTATCAAATAAATTCAACGTATCCATCTGTATGTAAGATAATTTCTCAAATGCAGCCACTCTAGACAATTCTACAATCCATTCTTGGAAAGGAGCATCCTCTGATTTCCAACTCCTAAGAATGATCTGTCTGCCAATCATTAAACTTGTTTGGACCCAGGATTTTATATATTTATCTCTTATTTCATTGTCTGTCCACCCACCTAATATAAACAATCTAGGACATAGTGAAATATAGGAATCTGAAACCGAACAGACATATTCATGCACTTTTCACCAAAAATCTTGTCTCTTCATGTAGAACCATAAGGCATGAGCTAAGTCACCAACTTCATCTTACAGCTCCAACAAAAAGGAGTTTCTTTTAATACAAATGTAACCTGATAAGGGGTCCAATATTAATGATGTATAATCTTAAACTGTATAAGACATATTTTTGCATCCCTTGATGCCATTTTAACATTCCACATCACTACTCATCTACAAATGTCAGGTTCATATTTTTTCCCATATTAGGGCCTGTAAGATTCCACCACCAAGACTATGAGTCAACCAAGAATAATACTTTGATACTTCATGACCCTTCCCATATATGGAAACTATCATGCCATAAGCGTCTGCATGCCCAATGAACTGTATATTAGACCATAAAGTTGTACAGAGTAAGTGTCGTAGCTGTAAATACCGGAAAAACTAGGATCTAGGTATAGAAAACTGATGTTGTAATTGTTCGATTGATTTCAGGCTACTATTTTCATAAAGATTGTTTAATGTGACAATACCCTTCTTCACCCATTCATTCCAAAAGGAAGGGAGTTTTATTAATACATAGTTTGTAAAGAAGTTTATAATGACCATCTTCATTTAATTCCATCACTTTTTAATTCCATTTAGTTGCACTTTTTCACAATTTCTGCCATATTGATCCAGTCTCAGGTAATGCATCTTCTGCCCTATCTTCTGTCTCCTGGGGCTACTAAACTCACACCAGGAAGCCTTAATTCATTGTTTATTTCCCACACACATACAGTATCACTAGCTACCTCACACACACATATTGCAACCTCATTTCATATAAAAATCCTCTTGTTGTTTAACCCATTATTGCTCTCCAGCTCTTGACTGTTCACAACTAGCACTGGATGATTTATGGTTGGCCCATTTTCATTCCACTCATAAAAATATAATAAGTATTGCATTGTACAGTCATACAGCAAGTACAGCCTTGCTATTTTTAGCCAAAATATAATGATGTCAGTTTAGAATCTGCGTTGCAAAACACATAAATCAGACTGAACAATTTTGCAACCAGACACATTTATTTTATTTATGTTCTCTGACACCTTGGTTTCTATTTTGCGTCCTCATACCTTTCCTGCCACCCAAAAAGAAATCTTTATAATATCTTCTAGAGCTCATGTTAGGCCTAGAAATCACAATTCCATATTAAGCTAATTCTTTCTTCTTATATGAATTCACACCATCTTATTTTTTGTTTGAATGTCTGCTCAGTTAATATACATAATCCATTTCTAATTTTTACCTGAATACCTTTACTGCTCACCTTCCTTTAACTTCTGTTGTGGTCTCAGCGCATTCCGTTATAGCCACAATACTTTTTTTGTCGAGTGACGTGAAAAACATCATGCGACAGAGAGTGTCTTCACGCATCCGGACATGTCAAACAGTAAACAGTAAATTGAGTTAAAATTTTGTAGAACACGTGTCAGTCGCGCCACCCAATGAGCATCAATTGCAGCGCCCGGTGTGAGTTTGTGTCTATTCCAATGCAATCTCACGAAATCGTAAGTATTTTACGAGGTGGCTAATTTTGGCTAATTCGTTTGAATTTGTACAATCTCAGTTGTATGGTTTACTTTCGTGCCAGTGATGTTTGCTTTCGCGGCAGTGTTGTTAGGCGTTGGGGGGGGCAATGGGGGTAAGGGGGGGCTTTCAGTGTTGCTTAATTGTACGTTGTACAATTGTACTCACAACGCATTAAAAGATAAACTATTTAAAAATTCATAAGATAAAATAAAAGTATAATAAATATAATAAATAAAAAACAAGAACTCACACACGTAAAACGCGAAACTATAAAAATAGGTTTTTAAACTGGACTTGAAGATAGTGAGTGTTTGGGCCTTCCCAACATGTAAAGGCAGATTATTCAAAAGTTTATGCCCCGCAAATGCACGGTCACCTCTATTTTTTAATCTTACACGATTCACAGTTAACAATAAAAGGTCGGCAGACCGAAGTCCCCTCAACGGAATGTATGGCTGTAATAAATCAGACAGATATACCAGTGCCAAACCATCTAATGATTAAAAAACTAAAATAAGAATCTTATAATCGATACACAATGCTCAAACCGAGAGATCAAAATATGGTGATCTACAGTGTCAAATGCAGCCATGAGATCTAATAATCTCATATGTAAACACTGTATGTGCACCATTTATTACAGTTTTTCTTGATTGCTTAATCACATTTCTTGAAACTATGCCTTGTATTCTCAAAACAGTAAACACAAATCCATAACGTCTCATCCAAGTCCCCAAACATTCTATTTTCAGGTAAAAATTAGGTTCTACAATCAAAACCAATTACTTTTGCTGAACAAAAAAACTTTGCCTTCAGACATCACACACAAGCCCTCAAAAACACACACACTACAACATAGTCTTACACACTGGTGCAATAAATTCAAAACCATATTTACAAAACTCGTCATTTATGTTGCTTGTGGTCCCCCCAAAAGCCTTTTCACATGATGAACACAGAACACACAACCAATGTATACAATGGCACAGTTTTATTCATTAATGTACTACACAGTACAACACACACACAACAATTTATTCTGCCTCAGCATCCCGGCTTTAGTCTGGGTCAGGCCAGAGAATCTCGTCCACATCACAGGCTAAAGCCAGGCAGCGGGGGTAAAATCCTTTTGCATGCCTGATCCACCTCTGGCACACATCTACTGATATATAGGCAGGCTGCTTCCATGGCCTGGAGGAGGTGATATAGGGTTATAGGGTATATAGGGTACAGATATAAGGTTCTCGGTCATACATGTAGCACTTTTCTATCCCTCTAGCAGCGATAGCGCCTGAGTTTGTCTATTTATATAGTATATATAAATGAAAGTCCTTACACCCGTTGCAAGCTTGTAACGTTACTCGTTGGGGCCCATACACAAAGATCCAGTAGTAATTCCCCCAGATTGCAAAATAAAACTGTACCTCAACTGGTATTAGAATCTCCACACTCATACCATCCGATGATGAGAGCACAACGTAACAGAATGATGTATTCAGCAGCTTCCACCTGGATGCGCCCGATCTCACGATGACGCGTCCGAATCCCTCGTGGCCAGAGGAACTCTGAACGTCAACTGGTAGCTCAGAGCGCTATCTGGTTCCCGTCCGATTTCTTCCAGTTTCCCGTAAACAAGCGGTAAAGTCTCTAAAATGGCTTTGCTTAAATCGTCCACTGATTTAGCCAACGAATTAGAACAATCTAGAACAACCAAAGGCCGAGTTGTCCACTCGAGCTCACGGCAATGTGATATACAATCTGAACTTTGAGCTGAAAGTGAATGTTAAATTAGTATCAGGATTTTGATCTGACAGCCGTTAATCTACACATAACTTACATATTGATTGTTTACATTATCACTGCCATAATTTGCTGACTCGCACTTCTGCCACGTTTCTCGTATGCTCGCTTCCTCTTTTCCTCTTTCACCTCTCTCCACTTTAACCCGGTAAAAACTCTATTGGGTATAAAAAGGGAGAGTATGCTAGCAGAAAGATGTTTGAAAACCTCAAGATATTGGTAAACCAGTCACGAACCAGAGCAGCGCGATGGAAGATGTCGTTATCCCAAACAACAATGTAGTGAGGCTGCTCTGGCTGTACTCATTGCACAGCCTCCCTCATAGTCATACCATGAACAAGGACATGGTCAACTAAAGTGGCTCAAATTTCATCCGAGACTGCTTGTCTCCTTGCCTTCTTTGTTCTCGTCCTCCTTCTCCACCTCCTCCTTTCCCTCGTCCTTCACCTCATCCTCTCTCTCCTCTTCTTCTCCCTCCTCCTCCCTCCTCCTCTCCCTGCTCCTTCACCACGTCCACGTCCTCTTCTTCCTCCTCTCCCTCCTCTCCCTCTCCCTCCGTTTTGAAATTTTAGTTTGAAAGCTTGGTTATAGTGTTTTAGCAATCAAGAAAAATGTTTATTCAATGGCAATAGAATACTCTGGCATCTAAACATTAAATTACATGTCATATTAGATTCATGTTTGTTTACCTTCATTTCGCCAAATGCTTTTCAAACAATGTATCATGGAAATTGTCTCCGGTTACTGTCGTAACCTCGGTTCCCTGAGAAGCGGGAACGAGACATTGCAGAAGCTCTGCTATGGGAACTCTCCCTTTTTCACTTTACTGAAGTCTTATTGGATAACACCAGTACAAAAACTGGCCAATTGTCACCAGACATGTAACAGTATGCAATACTGACGAACCCTCTGGCAGTATAAGTGCAGTGCATAGCGAAAATTACCCTAGAATGGCTGACAGGCGGCGAACTTGGTGGTCTATGCAATGTCTAGTTCCCGCTTCTCAGGGAACCGAGCTTATGACAGTAACCGAAGACGTTCCCTTTCGAGAGCGGTCTCTCGACATTGCAAAAGCTCTGTGAGAGCTGCCAGATCAGTCTGATCAACATGCCCAAAACACCAAGCACGGGGTAGTGTACACGGATCCAACCAATTGCAAGGTCGCCCTGCATGTCCACAGCTGATTTTTTTAGAGAAATTTGCATATCCAAACCCAATAGATGAGGGCTGCGCTGATATGCAGGGCAGACACCACATCAGAAATATCCAGCACGGGGTGCGGGCGGATATAAACAGTGAACATAATGTACACAGCAGTGCGGTAATAACTGTGCAATATAGCGATTAACAGCCAGGATAAAGAGAGATCTAAGTACTTACCCAGAGGACTTGAGATGCCAACAAGGACACATCCAGTCTGTAGAACCTGGCAAAAGTGTTCTGCGAAGACCAGCCAGCTGCACAGCATATATCCTGAATAGAAGTGCCTCTAGACCAGGCCCACGACGAGGCAATAGCCCTAGTCGAATGAACCCTGACACCGAAAGGGCAGTCCTTTCCCTGACTCTCGTATGCCAAAGTGATAGCGTCCACCACCCAGCGAGAGAGCCTCTCCTTAAAGGCTCGTCCTTTAGTCACTCCACCGTAGCAGACAAAGAGCTGGTCAGACTGCTGAAAACCGGCCGCACGATCGATGTAATTTCGCAACGACCTTACCGGGCAGACAACCCTCAGAGCGTCAGCATCATGCGAAACCGATGTCTCGGAAGTCAGAGCGGGCAGAAAAATTACCTGCGCTCTAAACAGTGTAGACAGACACTTAGGCACATAACCCAATTTCGGCCAGAGAGTGACGCTGCAGTCTCCGGTTCCAAAACAAATGCAATCTGTGCTTATTGAGAGTGCTTGTAAATCCCCTATGTGCTTAGGCGAAGCAAGGGCGAGAAGGAGGACGGCTTTCAGAGAGAGCTCCCTTATGGAAGCCGCTTCTAAAGGCTTGAATGGGGGAAGGGGGAGAGCCCGCAGTACCAATGCTAGGTCCCACAGTGGCAACGAAGGAGAACGCAGGGGAAACAGTCTCCTCGCTCCCCTCAGAAATCTCCTCAGATTGCCCATCGACTGGAGAACGAAACGAGGTGATGGAAGCCACATAAACATTTAGCACTGACAGGAGGCTCCCGTTATCCAACCTGTGCTGCAGGAATTGTAAAATATCAGACACGGTACAGGCCACCGGGTTGATATCGTTAACATTGCACCACTTCACAAACACTCCCCATTTGAGAGTATATAAGCGTCTGGTGGAAGGCGCGCGAGACTCTGTAATAGTGTCCAGCACACGCTGAGGGAGGGTATTTAAAACACGTGAAGCGGCCATGCATGAAGGCTTCACAACTCTGCATTGGGGTGCCATATCGAGCCGTTCACTTGAGACAGCAGATCCGCCACAGAGGGGCCGTCAGCAACTATCTCAGGTCCGGAAACCAGGGCTCATTCGGCCAGAACGGGGCAACGAGGATCACTGGCGCCCTTTCCTCTCTGACTTTGCAAAGTACAAGTGGCAAAATCTTTACCGGAGGAAAAGCATACAGCCAGACCCCCGGCCAATGTGCTGTCAGAGCATCGCCCCCCATGGGGGAGTGGGTCAGCAAGAAGAACAGCGGGCAGTGTGTGTTCTCACTCGTAGCGAACAGATCCACGTCCACGTATTCCATACCTCATGGAATGGGTGGACCCACCAACGGCTCATTGGCAGCAGTGGGCCTCGATGCGTCCAGGTGCGTCTTCAACGATGGCAGCGTGAAAAAGAAGATTCTAAGGTAATTTTCGCTATGCACTGTATACTTATACTGCCGTAGGGTTCGTCAGTATTGCGTACTGTTACATGTCTGGCGACAATTGGCCAGTTTTTTTACTGGTGTTATCCAATAAGACTTCAGTAAAGTGAAAAAGGAAGAGTTCCCATAGCAGAGCTTCTGCAATGTCGAGAGACTGCTCTCGAAAGGGAACTGAAGATTACATTGCAATCCCATTTGCAAACATACTAAACAAAATAAAACTCCAAATATGAGACCCTGGATCACAGGGTCTTAAGAAGCATGCAAATATTTGTAGTAATAGCCAAAAATACATTGTATGTGTCAAAATTATTGATTTTTCTTTTATGCTAAAAATCATTAGGATATTAAGTAAAGATCATGTTCCATGAAGATATTTTGTACATTTCCTACCACAAATATATCAAAAATGTATTTTTGTTAGTGGATGCAGCAAAGGGAATTTTACTTTTTGGGAATTACCCATTGAAGTTTGGTATCTATGTAAAGCTCAGAATTTCAGCTTTCGGGTTCATCTTCTTACCCATTTAACTCATTTTGAAACTGGCAAACCATTACGCCTTATTTTCAAAAGAGCAACAAACAGGCACATGAGCCACCCAAGAGCACCTAAACTAAATAGCATACAATATAATAGCAGGATAATGGGAGCAATTTTGTATTTTTTGTGTTTGTGTAAGTAACATTTAGATAACTGATTGCTTTAATCACAGAAGGCTGGTTCACTCTACGCATAAATGAAGATCATTTTTACAGGTGGAAATAATCAAATCCGCAGTGCTGCAGAACAGGCACGTCTTGTGGTTTCAAAAGTGGTTTCAAAAATGTTTTCATAATATCTGTGACATTAATTTTACATATTTTTTGAACCATATTATTAATTATTTGGTGTTTATGTTTATGTTGATTCCTATACCAAACAGCCCCAGACAGAACTTTGCATCACGTTGAACTAAATAATAACCTACATTCATGAAACGACCTGCCATGCTAGAAATGAGATCCATTAGTGCATGATTATTTGATATTCTTGGTACATTCAGTCACAATAATGGCACCTCTTATGCTAATGAGGGTGAGAGGAAAATGTCAAACGTCAGGTTCTTATTACACGCATTCG
Source organism: Oreonectes daqikongensis (assembly GCA_026939265.1). Lineage (NCBI taxonomy): Eukaryota > Metazoa > Chordata > Actinopteri > Cypriniformes > Nemacheilidae > Oreonectes > Oreonectes daqikongensis. The sequence goes on along the minus strand of JAOTQM010000351.1, from coordinate 3,156,398 downwards.
TTGCTAAGATTAAACTGAATTTGTAAATCTGAAGTTGATTACATTTGTGAAGCTGTGTAACTTTTGCTGGGTTGTTTCAACTGATTATTAAACCAAAATAAAAACATTTTCTGGGTTTACGTTTTCATAAAGGTTGTGTTCATCCATTTTGTTTTTAAATAACCCAGCATGTTTTAGAGTGTATATACAGCCGCAGAGACCATTCCAAATTGTCATTTATTCCGCATTTCTATATGTGTTGTGGTCATTCCAGTCCAGTGTCTGTTGAATTTCAACAAAATCAAACATCAGGAGTGACATAAAGTCATCCAACAGCAATGTGAAGGTTATTGCATATTTTTTTTTTACTTTTCCTAAATACATGTATACAAATATTACTGTTGTATTGTTTAAAAGTTAATATGAATTTGTTTTCTTTGCAGTATTTGGGACGTATTTTCTGTTATTTTCACCTGTTTCTCCAGTTTTCATTTTCTGCAAATAAATACAAATAGAAAAATGTTTTTTGAAATTTGGGAGAAATATTATTAGTAGTTCTTAGAATAAAAAAGTAAATATTTTATTTATATAAAAAACAATAATTTTACCTAAACATACCTATAAATAATAAATTCAGAAAAACTGCAAATGGTCTCTTAATTTTTCAGCATCTGTATATTTAGATAAAATCTGAATCTGAATCTGAATCAGCTTTATTCGCCAAGTGTGCACACACAAGGAATTCGTTCTGGTTACAGGAGCTCTTAAACACACAGTATACACATAACACAAGAAATAGAAAAGAATTTAAAATAAATATGGATAAAAATATAATAATATACAAAGGTGCAGTTTAGTTATGTGCAAGTATAAATGCACAATTTTAGTATAAAATGCACAATTCTAGTTCTGTCAATAGCCAGTACATTATTTTTAAAGCATAACTGTGACGTAGCTTCATTGCACAGAACCAATAGCCATTATTCTTCTTTTGAAGAATTTGTTTTTGTGTACATTTTAGGAACATGTTTGCCACTGCTAATAACCTTTGATCATTTATCTATTAGTCTGACTTATCACTTAATCAAACCTTTTTTTAAATGGTAATTACATTTTAAATATGTTACTGGGGTGAGTTTCTGTTGTGAACCGATAAATAATTCAAGCCTGATTACATTATTATATTGATAAGTAAATCATGGACAAATACAAGCTTTGTATAGGCTATCAACAAATGCTTAATAATGATCTAAAAATAAATTTTAATTTTTTGTTATGCCACATTATTAGTCACAATGTTTACAATGTCAAACACTGTTTGCTTTCTAAATGAGTACCTGTTGCCACCAAGTGGTACAAAATCTTCTTTTAGTCCCTTTTCTTAATTTTTTTTACGTTTATTATTATTATTCTCCTTATTATTATTAAATGGACTTTAATAATATTTTTAAATTACCAATAAATGTCTGGGTAAATTTAATGTAGAGATGATCATTTACGATATATGACCAAGCTGGCAAAGTTATATATTTTCTCTAAAAGGCCAGAGCCTCTGTTGTGTTTCACAGTATCTAAGGGTATTTATTCTAAGTTTAATGTGATATTTTTTGCTTAGCGATAATGACAGGTAATACAGTATAGCATGACGTAAAGTTATGTATTAAACCGTTCCATTCCATTTTTTCATTAACACAAGAGCTATTTATTTGAATGTTCAAGCTTAAAGGCATAGTTCACCCAAAAAATGAAAATCTGTAGAAATGTCTTTGTTCTGATGAACACAGAGAAAGATATTTGGACGAATGCTTGTAACCAAACAATTCTTGGCCCCCATTGACTGAAAAATTACTATAAAATAAAGCATAGCTGTGACACAAAATGAGAGATTTTGAAGAATGTAGGACCCTTTAAACATACAAAGTGATGGTGTAAAAAGTAAGTGAACAATTGCTTTAATCACTGGTTAAGTGTGGCTTCAGTCTCCAAATACTTTTAGAACCACTGTATATGAAACAAAGTGAGTGACTGTAATTCTAATGTTGCGTCATCAACAGACTGCAGATTATATTCTAGCTCCTATAGCTATAGGTGCAAAGAACTGCAGGTTTAGTGTGGTCCAACTTCCCAAAGCCACATAAATCAGCAATGACTTTAACTTGTTCTGAACTCTCGGCCTGAGATGATAAAGGGCGAATAGAAGAGGAGTTCTACCAGTATTCACACTGTCTCCATGGGCATTAAATCATCTCTGTCTGTCAGATCACTGATGACTCTGCATATCAAGTCTAGCAAGGGTCATTCACCTGTCATCCATGGCCGACTCATCAGAGACCCGGACCGGCCTTTTTACCCTTCTTACTGGATCTTACTGTTCTTTCATTCACAACCTCTCACTTTATTGCAATCTGTCCCTACTCACCTATTCTCTGTTCCAGTTGAGGGCTTCTGTAGCTCGGATGGTAATGCGATGCACTGGTGATGATCGTGCAAGTTCAAATCTTAAAGAAAGCAAAAATGTGTTGAATGTACTGAAAGTTGTGTTGAATAAATAATCTGCCAAATGCGATAGTATGTGCTAAAAGTAATCCATGTGTGGTAATACAATAATATTTTGCAGGTAAAGAAAAAGGAAAATAATCTTGCTGAAGCTATCATGAAGGAGGTGGTTAGTTAACTGGAGTGCCGCTGTCGTCAGCTTACCTGTCTGTTTCAGTTTGGTCGAGCATTTGTCAGCAATATAGCTGCTAAACAAAGTCACCATGCCGACAAAACACCTGCATGAGGAGATCGAATAAAGTCTTTCCTCATCGCCTCCTCACATTTATTGCAATATATTACCAGATCTGTACTTCTTTTCAACTTTTGTCAACTTTCTCAGTGTAAATAATCATTTTAATGTTATGTAGAATAGCAAATGGACCTTGAGATAGGAGATACGTCTCTCTTGTGATGGCCCTATAGGTTGTGTAAGGGGAAATCTGACCACAGGATTCTATTGTGCAACTTGTCTCTGGGGGATAAGAAGCAAAATGTAACTTTTTGTATATGTAAAAACTTTCTCACTCATCTATTTGTTAATTCATATTTACATGCAGAGATAAAAAAAGGCTTTATTGTACAAATTTGAAACAAATCATACCGGTAAAAAAATCTATAAAAATGACAGTATTACTGGCATCAGTTTGCCAGTAACTTACTGTAGATTTATATTTATCAAATTTCTGGCAACAGGTTGTTAAAAAAAAGAACATTAAACATTAACAAGGTCTGTTAACAATCTTTACAGAAAAATATATATAAAATAACAGCCTCGTGCTGACAAAAAATCAAACAAAAACCCAGAAAAAGGTTGATGAGGAGGCTTTGCATGAGGCTGTTATTTTATATTTTTTCTGTAAAGATAAAGACTTATTAATGTTTAATGTTCATTTATCTTTGAACAAACTGTTGCCAATAAATTAGATCAATATAAATCTACAGTAAGTTACTGCATGGCAAACTGCTGCATAACTATAGCAACAATTTTACAGTGCATTTTTTTGTATTACAGTATATTTGTATCTTTGTGTAAACTTTGTTAGGGATGAATGATGAGTGCATCTATGAGTCCTGACATTACTTCACTAAGTGTATGAGTTGTGAGATTCGGGTTATTATGTTGTGATTTAACCTGGGGTAAAATAGAAATTAAAATAACACCATTAAAATAACCATGAAATAAATAATACATGAAAAATCACACTAATTTCATGATCCATTACCATTTTTTCACCATATTTGCAGCACATTTGCGGCAGAGAAATTTCATACTAGGCTTCTTGAACAGAATAAAAGGTTCCAATGATCCCTGTAAAGTGGCAAAAAGAATGAAAACCCTGAATTGTAAGTGCTAATAGCAATAGATGCTATTCACACCAAGTAGCCATCGATGGTATTTACACTATTTTATGCTTTTATGCTGGTATTTACACTATGTTGCTTTACCTCCTATGCTTTTAGAAGGTAATGTAAATACTACATTTTAATATTATTATTATTAGAGAGATGCAGCAAGTTACTTTACATATCTATATTTAAACTGTGTAAAACAAGGAAAATGCTATGTGAGAAGGTAAAGTGATGTGGTAGCCTTGATGTTAGGGGGTCATTATCCTAATAAAGAAAATACACTTATGTTTGTTTTTATACATTGTGGAGACTTCCCATGGGGATACTATGACTTTTATACTGTACAAACTGTATATTCTTTCGCCTTCCCCCCCTAACCCAACCCCAAAACCTAACAAACACACGCATGCAGTCACGTGCGCACACACACACAATATTGCCAGAACTGAATATAAATAATATTTAATCAAAATGGAGTTATAGATTAATCCTTTAGATAAAATAAAAATCAGTGAAGCTGGATTTTACCCTCTGTGTCAAGGACTCAGTATTCTGAACGCCAAAAAATCCAAATAATAAATCAATAAAATAATTGTTTGTCGCTGAATATGGGATTTGAGCAGGAGGCCAACAAAACAATTCTAAACATGACATGCTATTAACAAAGTCATTTAAACTATTATGTGCTTCTTGTAAGAAAAACATATTATCTCCATATTCATAAAATTTTAATTTTTTGCTCTAAATCACTCCTGTAGAAAAATGTTTTGTTTGGCCTTTTGTTTATTACATTTCGTTTTCTCAAACTTTCAAAAGAAGCTTAATGGATTCAGACTGTTAGTTTCCTTTCATCCCTACCCAATCTGGAACATTCTGAACCATCGCTGTGTATTGTGTGTTACAATGAAAGCTCTAAAAGCTAAAGCAATTTTATGCCTCTCAAGCAATAAATAAATAAATCAGTTCAAAACAAAAAATACATACATATCAAAACGACCCAGCTGGCTACTAGTTGACATCCATGGACAGCATCCAGCTCTGCAAAATCTGCCGGCACGCAAGCTTTTCTAATGCTAATACGTATTAGCTCTTTACATTAAACATGCCAGGTCTTTTATTCAAATCCTTAGTCAGCGCAGGGGTCAGCATTTCTTAAAATAAGCTTTGTACATTGCGTTTAGTGTAGTGAAACAGAAACAGATGAAAGGTCCATCAACAAAGCCCATCAAGGTAATGAATTCTATTGATTTTGCTTCATCGGTTAAGCTTTCAGTACTGACTAGAATATAACCAGGGATGACTGAGGCATCAGAGGATGTCCAATTTACATGTGCAAAGAGTCACAATAACATCTTTCCATTTGTTGAATATTGTTCAAACAAATATTGGAAACAAAGCCATCAGCTTTATTAGCCGCAGAGAGTTACACATAAAGAATATTTCTTACTGGTTCAAATGTTTTTAGGCATCATTATTTTTTCTACATGGATCGCCCCATGGTGAATGACATGTTGGGTTAAGGTCACATGACCCAGCAAGTTTTATTCCCTTTATCTCGGTAACCATAAATGCAATAGATTGGGTTGTTTTTGTGCCATGCTGGGTAAATATTGGACAGAACACACTGCTGGGTTAAAAATTACTCAGTGCCGGATTATTTTAACCCAACTGCTGGGTTGTCTTTACCCAACCATACATGCAGCAGTGCGTTCTGTCCAGCATGGGTCAAAAAATCATAGTAAAAAATCAAGTTTGTCTTTAAGTCTTTAGTTGCTCCCACAAGCTTAAGTTCATCCTGTCTGTGAAATTATTTGATTTGGTTCCTTATATTTCCTGTGCCGACAGCAACAGGCCTGCCTGTGATGGATGAGGTGGATTTAACATCCAGGTTTGGCTCCAGTAAACGAAGAATTGTGGGATCAGATTAGGCAAGCATTGAATGTCTCAGCCAGATGCTAGATTTTTACTGAATCTTCATCTTGCACAAAATAAAGGATCACTCCACCTTGACAATGCAAAAGAGTAATGCTTACGTCATCATTTTTTTGCAAAGAAGAAAAACAATGGGTAACTGTTATTGCATAGGCCTACTACAGTTCAAAACGGCAGAACGAAAAAAAATGTACTGTGCCTGTACTGCCCCCACCTGGTAATATAATGGTATAGCATTAAAAGGTCCCGGTGGATTAACTGCTACCCTCACTTAGTATTACAGGCTGTGAAAAACCTCAGTATGTTGCTTCCCATCAGCATTTCATGGCTTTCTGTAGTGTTACAGATTATAGTGAGAGAATATGTTTACCACATTCTCTTATTGCACTTTTTAAGTAATATGATCTTAAATTCAGTTTCCAGGATTATTAAGTGATTTGCTCCTTCCATGCATGTAATATTATAATGTGTTTGATGCCTGCAACATTTACTCTGTTGTCCAACAGCAAAACAAAACCCGCCCAATGCCCAGTCAAAACTAGCCCCAAAAAAAAGCCCAAAATGCCAAAAAACTCAAATGCCACTCATAAAACACATATTTTTTTTAGGCCTATTTGAATTAACTATTTCTATATTTATTGTTCGATTCAGTTGTATTATTGTTAGAATATACATTCGGTTGAGTAAATTATTTCAATGCATTTAGGTCAACTACATGCTAAATGTATTATCTTTATTTATCTTTTAAAACCTTATCTTTCAGGCAGTTTAAAGTATATTCTGTAGCACAAATCTATATTAAAGCTATTTATTTTTTCCTGTAAGAAAAGCTAATATATCAAATAAAGCTATTTATATATATATATATATATATATATATATTTTTTTTTTTTTTTTTTTTTTATTTTAATGTTGCTCTTTCAGAATGTTAGATACCAACTTTCTGCCTAATATCTCCTTTTTCATTTAATAGAAAACATATTTATTTATTGGATGAACTGTCCCTTTAAACATGCACATCAATTTCATGTTTGAATATCCAATACAAGCTCTGCAATATTTCAGTTTTTAAATCATTAATAAATGTAATTCTAAATGTAATAATGTATTATTGTAAATACTTTTCAATTCATAGGCTATATTTGTATTATGCACAGAGAAACACAAAGACAAGCCTAAACATTACTGACCATTATTTACTGAAATCTTCTCTCTTCTTTCATTAGCAGGGGTTCAGTTAACAAAGACTGATGTGGAATCATGATCATTTAAAGGCCACCAGCCTTATGATCTGTGTATATTGATTGGGATTTAGAACAAAGCATCACATATTAATCATCTTAACCAAAATCATAAACATATAAAAATGTCAGTGTCATTACTGTTGGGTTTGTTATTTCCTGCAAGTTCATTAAAGGACCAATGTGTATGATTTAGGAAGATCTACTGACAGAAATGCAATATAATATATATAACTATGTCTTCAGGGGTGTTTAAAGACCTTAGAATGTAGCTACATAGGCATTCATCATGTCGTCATGTCGTTTCTACAGAATCCCGAAACTACAGAATCTACAGAGCGCGTTTCGTAAATACGGCATCTCCTTCAGTGAAGACACGGAAACATGATGACATCTTAGTTGCAAGAGACTAGCGACACCCAGACAAAGTCTCCTGAAAGTCTCTCGTCATTATATAAAGTTGAGCAATTCTTAACTTTGTCGCGTCGCTAGACACGCACACTTCTTGTTGCCAACGGTCCCTGTCGCCGGCTCTTCATTGAAATGAATGACATAGCGTCGCTTCGTCAATAGGTGTCGCTGGCGGTGTGTACGCACAGTACGCCGTCCAACTTACGTCATTTGTGATGGTTGAATGTTAAGGATGACATGAGCGGTAACCCTTTGTGTGGAGTTACAGGCAATCAGAAGTGGCTGATTGAAGTGTCTGGGATGGGAAGGATGCATGTTAATGGATCAGATGTTATCATATGTTTTCCATTTTAACTGGGCACATATTAGCATTTGCCTTTATTCACACAATATCTACATAAACAAGGCAATGTACTTTCAACAAGTTTGACCCACCATGTATAAACAATGTATAAACATGTAAATCTGACCCTTCCAGCCATCCAAATTCTCCAGAGCATACGTGTGTCATCATATAAACCTGTTGTGCTATTAAGAACAGTCATTGTGCCACTGTTACACTACATGCTGTAAACTCTACTGACCAGAGTGCACATTATTTGGTTAGATGAGTAGATCACTGTTGAATAGTAAAAGCTTTTTTCGCACCTTTTGATGACACGTACACTAAAGTGCTCTCAAGCACTGAAAGATTACCTGAAGCACATTAGCCCACCTGGAAATAAAATCACATGCTGCGCACACAGCTGTACTGACACTTTGTTTGACAGGCTTTGAGCACCGCAGCTCCTTTGATACTGGCTGTGGTTCAATTCAGCCTCTTTCCCTTTAAAGTACTACAGCAGTTTACATAGAAGGTTAATATGCTGTGTGTTCTTGGTCTGTTTCTAATGAGAAATAATAGGATGAGCTTTTACTGTTATGATTAGATTACAATGCTCTCCTGTTGTAAAGAATTCAATATACTGTGTGTAGTGTTAAATTTACCATGGTTGGGTCAAATATGGACCGGCCCAACCGTTGGGTTTGATTCATCTACAATTTTCTATATGAACCATAAAAAAGAAACATTTATTCATTAACTCAAATAAAATGGAATGAAAACAGTTGTTTACAAACAGTGGGCTATATTACATAACAGACCACTCCAATTTTGCTTTTAATCAGCATTTCTTCATGTAGGCTATTGTGGTTTCTGTCGAATTTCCTCAGAAACAAACCTCAGAAATGACATAAAGTCATCCAACAGCAATGTGAAAGGCTGAGAGAACACAAAGACATATGAAAGTTGTGAAACAAATCAGGTTTATTGCATCATATATTCATTTCTTATCCTAAAATACATGTAAAAACAAGAGTAGTGTTGTTTGAACATGAATATGAACTTGTTTATCGTAATAAATAAGCAAACATTGCATATTTTTGTTAATTTGACTAGTTTGTCCTGTTTTAATTTTCGCGAAATGTTCACAGAATGAAACAAAAATCATTTTACATTTTTCACATAGGCCTATAGAAAATAGTAGGCTAAATTCACAAACACTGTAGGCTACTAAATAATTTAGAGTGTTTGTTTTTTTTTGCAGCCATTTCCTGTTTTTCATATCAAATGCACAATAATTGAGTTGCACGAATTAGAATGTAGTGGAGCTTTAGCATTTATTGCAACAACACATCGAGTGTTGTTGTCTTTTACAAGGCTATTAAAGTTATTAAAAATATATTTTATATCCCCAAACCTCATTTTATGTTCAGGGTGTTGCTGATGCTGAGAGAGAGAGAGAGAGAGAGAGAGAGAGATAGGGGGAGTGTCACTCTCGGTGTTCGCTTTGCTCATCGCTGTAGAGCTCCTGTGCTGATCTTGCCAATGATGTTTTAAGAGGAGGACAATGGTGAGTGCTCATAAATGCAATACTGTTATTATTTACAAAATAAATCGTTTTCTTGCAGTGACACTGTTTACTCTGTCGACTTATGCCAATGTAAAGCATATAAATCGCGTAAAAGACAGCAAGCAAAGGCACCCAGCACGTTTGAATGACTAACTGCGTTTCTAGGCTACTGCATACCGGCGTATTTAATGTTTATGTGTAAGACTACTGTAGGCTATGTATTATTGAACTGTACGGGAGCAGCGGGTGGTCATTGACGCTGTAAATTCGACATATGACGCGCTCGTGTAATGAACACAACAAATCACTGAATGAACGGCACTGTAAGATATTTGACTGCATTGCTGGGTTCAGATTAATACTGAATTTTATACATAACTTCATAATATTTGATTATTCGAGACTTGAGGAAATCTCAAACTCGGCTTTGTTTACGTCATGTGTGGATTGTGAGAGTTAAACGACCAGTAGAGAAAATAGAAAAGGATAAAGCGCATTCTAGCCTGTATTTGGGAATTGTGGTTTCTTTAGTTCTCTGTTGATAGGCTAATGTTTTGGGTTATTGGTGGGATGTTATCTGTTGAATGAGAATCAATAGAATTCCTTACAATTTATACGTGGTTTCAGCAGCAACAACAACATAAACAAACGATTCAAACTTAACTTCTGGTAGACCGCAGATTCAATAACTGTTGAGTTGTTTTAATTTAATATAATTAATATACAATAAAGTGTTAATACAAATTAATATTAATATAAAATAAGTAGTTGTATTGTAACTAAAAATACACCGACGTTAGCGGTCAAAAGTTTTGGAACACTTTTTCAACAATTTTTCTTATTAATAGAAAACCTTTTGATCTGAAGTGTTTGCTTAAATATCTGAAATTAGTTTAGTAGACAAAAATATAATTTTCCAAACATAGCCTACATGTTTTTTCATGACAAAGCTTACAGTTTAATTAATAAAAAATGTTTTTAAATGGATAACTTTGACTGAATAATTAAGAAAGAACAGCCAATAAAAGCACAGAATAGATAAAAACTCCTTTAATATTGTTTAAAAATCATCTTATTGTCAGGGTGAGACCTCAAGAAGCTGCTTGATAAAATTACATAAAAACATTTCTGAAAATTCTGATGACTGAAGACGATAAAATGTAGCATGTTTTAATGTATTTTTCTTTTTTATTACAACATAATTCCCATAGTTCCCTTAGATTTTTTTCATAATTTTGCAAAGTTTATTCCTATAATTCTAAAATGTGAGGGAAAAAACCCATAAGTGATTAAATGTCCCAAAACCTTTGACTGCTAGTGTAGAACTGTCTATAGGCTATAGAAAATGTATTGTTGTATTATTTATTTAGTTTCTGTTTAAATTACTTTACATCTTTGCACTTTTAAATTTTTTATTACTATTCTATTACAAACATTATGGACTATTATTTCTCTTCCACAGATTTAACCTATGCCCTTGTTTGACCTGACACTTACCATTGGAAGGCCTACAGATCCAAAACAAACAAAGACTGCAAAATGATTCTGACATTTGGATTGCTGATGATAAATAATAATATTCAAGGCTGAAAGAAGATCCTAAAATCTCATGTTGTATAGCCAACATATTTAGGCGTGTGCCTATTTCTTTTGCTATTTGGTAAGTGTCTTAATGGACCAAGAATCCAGAAAGGCTGTGTAGTGTGGTCTTTGATACCATGGGTTGCGGAGGCTCCAGGACAGATGCGCTGGAGCCGAGATATATGGAAAGCTGGACCAAAGAAACAGAGTCCACTTGGCTGACCAGCACAGACACAGACATACCTCTGTCCTCCATCCAGAGCATTCCCTCGGAAAACTCTTCAGAAGTGGGCTTTCCGTCAGAGAAATCTGCCGACCTTGGTGAGAATGTGTGTGGGGTTCTGAAAAGCCGTAGTTAAAATGACACCTATTAAATTTCCTATACCCCAGAACGAGAGGGTAGTGTCGTAAGCATGCTGTTAGTGAGCAATGCAATCCAGTAGGCCTGTTGTTGCCATGGAGATGGTTAAATCCTTTTAATACTGTATAGGCAGGGCTGAACACAATAAGTGCTCCTTATCTCTTTGTGTACAATTTTTACTCTTGGAGCAAGGCAACATTGTGTAAATGATAATGTGTAAATGACAGAAATTAAATTATAAATACACAAGAAGGCTTAGATGTGCACAGTTTTACATAATAGAGTATTTGTGAAATCATTTGATTTCAAGAAAATCTTGTTTTTCCCATCTTATTAAGCACATCCTTATTATAACCCCATATAGATCTCTTTGATGATGGCCTGCCTGCTCCAGCTCAGGCCTATCTGAAAGTGTGTTCAGCCATGTCTGAGGTGGGTCTGAATGACATGAAAACGGGAAGCACCCCTGCAGTACTCTCTTCACAAGAGCAGGGAGTTCTGTCCACGTCTGGTACAACATTACAGAGGAGAAGTGTGCTGCGAACAGAGGAAATAGTACGTATCATAAGTAGAATGTATTGGTTTTGTTTTGTCCGCTTGTGTCATCTACATTAAATTTTCCACCTAATGTTTGGTTGACTGCTTACACATCATACTTAATTTTATAAACCAAACAAACCATAATGTAATTTACCATAGGAAAGGCTATTTAAACTAGTTATAAACATTGATCATTTGTTTTACACTAACAATTTTCACCTATTTTACAATTGTTAATTAAACAACCCAACAAAATTGTCATCACAATCCACATCAAGTGTATAGACGGTTTCATAGGACGCACACGCCTGGCCCAAAGATAAGTCTGTGTTTGTTGATCAGTCTGGCTAGTGGCTAAAAATAGAACTATTTATATTTTGTTAATTTCTCATGTCTGATCACCTCCAAATGTTTCATTGTCTTCTACTTTAGACCAAATGGCAGGACAACAGGATGTCCACCAAGCAGGTGACCATAACTGTGACTCAAAGTATCCGAAAGCTGGACAAGAGCGGAAAGATCAAGGAAACATCCCAAACCACATATGAGGTCATGAAACCAGTGGACGGTCTGAAGGATGCTGCGAGTGACTCAGTGCCTCAATAAGACGCTTGCACAAGATAGCACAAGGATTGTTCATTTGCCAGAAACAGATTCTACCTTGGATTTCTTGAAAGCTTTGGTGAAGTTGTTACGGACCAAAGAAATAAAAAGCAGGGATGACCTGAATGAAGAATTACATCAGTGCTGTGACTAACAGAATCATTCAACGGTCAATGCATTATCATCCTTAAGTTACACACGACATTAGATTGTTTTAATGTCTGCTTATGATAATCTGCTGTGTCGTTGTCATGTTGTTGTTTTTTTTGATTCATACAGTCTTAGTAAACGTACTGTACAGACTGTACATTTGAAGCACAAAAAGATAGAAAGCCAATCAAAGGCGTTCATTAATAGATTTGAGAGCCTAATGATTGTTTAATGTGCTTTAAATTGTTACAATATTTTTAAATTGAACAAAATACTAAGAACAAAAGTGTGTGTTGGATGTTTATGAATATTGATGTAGAGTTTATTTATTTAAAATTAATTCTCATAATTGGTTGATGGCTTTTATTTTGACATCTTCATGTGATGATGTGTATGTAAATGAGAATCAGGGCTCCCTTATAAGTGTTATTACCACACAATAGTTGCCTTGAAACAGTGCTCTTTTTTTGCCTACAAGTCCTCAAAACACAGTTGTTGTCATTACGTTGAAACAAGGAATAAGTCCATTTATCTAAAAGACAATGTGTTACGTAAAAAGTATTTTTTGACTACAGGGAACACATCTGTTCAAAACGTAATTCATTTAAAAAATAGTGTAGAATACGATATATTCTGTTATTTGAATAGGATTAGTCTTTAGATTGTCAATACACTTTACAATTGTTTTAGGAAATCTACAAAAACGTTGTAATCACAAGACCACCCACTGTTTAACATCATCTTGAAAGCTTCATTGCACAATGATTATACTTGCTCTAGTTGCTTGGACTGAAGTCACATATAGCTATTAACTGAACGAAATCTTTATTTATTTTAAATTACACTGTTTAAATCCCCCTTGACCTTCTACAGTCTCATGACTGTGCCACTTAACATAGTGCCAACTGGTTTATGTAAACCAGAAGATTGTGACCACACTGTATTCTGTTAGTATGGCAGAAGAATTGAGTGGAATTTGCTACAATATATAAAGAAAAACATTAATTGGCCTTTACTCCAAACCTAGTATTTCTGTATACATATATTGTATTAAATGCATACAAATGAATACAAGCTTGTTAAATGGCACATCTCCGCTACAGACAAGTCACATGGAAACCAATGGAAACAAATAAATACAATTCAGCATTAAGGAAAGCATTAATGTAGCATTGCAGTCCTGTGATCACAATCCTGTTTCCTGTCGAGTATGAATTTGTCTTTGTTCATCATATTCAGTAGGTCCCAACCTGAAACCCGGCTCCTCTGTCTTCATCCACTCATCTGCAAGGAATTCTGGGAAGAAAAATGCAATCTCTCTCCTGGCTGACTGAATGGAATCTGAAAGAAAAATATGACAGATAAAAAGTAATTACTGAACATATTCTGTCAAACGTAGTTGTAACCTGCCTTAAAGTAATACTAAGAAAACAAATTTCAGCTAAAATTACTCCAGGTTGTAGTGGGACTTTTGAAGTTCATTTATTTGGTTTAAAAACATGTCATTGAATTAGAAAATGTACAAATATTACAGTTAATAAAGATTTATTGAGTGATTAAAAGTGTGATTAAAGCGTAATTAGTAATTTCCACTTTTTCAAAAGTTCTTTCAGTTATGTTTAGGGTTGGGTATGTTTGACTTTTATCAATTCCGATTCTGCGTATCGATTCCCAGTTTCCATTCCAAAGTTGTAAAAAGATATCAACTTGTATGGTAATGTAGCCTGCTTATTGTCTGGTTTGCAAAAATATATGTATATATGAGCACCGTTTTGTGAAGTATGTAAAAAATATTTTCCATAAGGGCTTTTATTGATATATCAGCAGATCACAAGTTAACACATGCACATTTCTGAATTGATACTTATACCAAGTATTAAATTCCTAACCTTTCGATTGCGATTTTTGATTCCCAACCCTAGTTATGTTACCTGAACCATGGGTGGTGTTTCTAGTGTCAGTCAGGCCATATAGGCCCCGTAGGCTGTCTGGTGAAGTGAAACGAGCTCTAAACACTTTTGTTGGGCCCATCATCCCTCTCCAGTGAGTGATAGCATCCTCTCTGGCTAGAATGTAAGCTCTCATTGGGCCACTGTTGTGAAAAAAAGACAGAAAATAATATGTTTTATACCTCAAAAAGATAAAACATGACTGTGTCCTCTGTGGAACACAAAAAATATATTTTAAAAGATTTCTCAGTGGTTTTGTGTGGAAGTCAGTGGAAGTCAATGGGCATAAAAGTTGTTTGTTTACCAACATTCTTCAAAATATCTTCTTTTGTGTTCTGCAGAAGAAGGAAAGTCATACAGGTTTGGAATGGCATGAAGGTGAGTAAATGGTGGAAGAATTTTCATATCTGGCTGAACTATTGCTTTAATTCACAGAGAGATTCAATACAATTAAGCACAGGTCAGTTCAAGTGCTGCGGTAATGTTTCAAATTCCACAGACAGAGATGAGACCTGAGGACAGGGTGCCATGGTAACATCAGCCTCGCTGTCTAAACCAGACCACCCGCAACATTAACAATCTGTCACTTCTCCAAAGAGGAGAGACCGTATATATGCATTCATTATTCCTTTAAAGTGTGTCTATGCAGCGGGTCACCATACAATGATGGCAAAGCTGTATAAGGTAATTTGGTCTATTAAGGGTGTAATTTGTGGAAATGGATTTCTGAAGCTGTTCAAAAAACCCGCCAGTAACGCTGATGGGGGAAGAAGGGGTTACGTGATTAACCTTTGAAAAGCTGATATAAATAACCTACATGAATACACAGACAATATGAAGAATTTCTATCAATATTAGTTTTTTCTTTCCAATATTGTGAATTTATGAAATCAATCAACAGATGTTTTGTCTCTAGTCAAAAGGCACATACTGTTCTAACATATACACATTAATTAATTTGTTTTTACAAGTAGATTAAAGAAAACAGAAAGGGAAAGGCATGATAAAAAACTATATATATTTACCTTGTCATGAATTCAACCAGTCTTTGATAGAAAAATCGCCCTGTAAAATATAAACAAAGACTAATCAACACAAATTGCTGAATTATTATTTGCTTTTATTTGTCACAAGTAGCACAGGTGTATTTGTAATAGCCAACAATACATGGTATGGGTCAAAATGATGTGCCAAAAATCATTAGGATATTAAGATCATGTTCCATGAAGATATTTTGTAAATTTCCTACCGTAAATATATCAAAACTTTATTTTTGTGAGTGGATGCAGCAAAATCGCTAACAAAAATGCCCAGATGCACGTCTACAAACTTCACTCGCAGCTGCCGCTCTTTGGGAATCACCCATTTAAGTGTGGTATGTAACGCTTAGAATTTCAGATTTCGGGTTCATCTATTCTCCACAACGTCATTCCAGCGGTAAAAGAGAGAGTAAAACAAACCTGTTTCTTCTTAGCAGCGGCCTGCTACAGCACTGCTAATGGACAACTGTAAAGGCCATTTTCTCAATATTTAGATTTTTTTGCATATATTTCTCAGCTAAATATTGACTCTTGTGACTGGTTTTGAGGTCCAGGCTCACATTTTAACAATGTATCCACTAGAAACAGTCCAACAGGGGGGATGTTGTGGTTTATGCAGCAGCTTTTTGCTGCAATCTGTCAGCTCGGTCAAAGTGAGGTTTTGAATACATTATACTGACATATGAATACCTGGCAGCTGTTTTTCCTTCGAGCCAGAATAAGATGATAAGCTGTGACTGAGTAACAGGTTGTTTGGAGCTTTAACTGTGACTCATCTTGTTTAAAATCACACATCACTGATACACACCCACACATGTACTGAACCATTCCAGCTCAATCTGTTGCAGAGACCATTTTCATTCATATAACTTTGGATGAGGAAAGTTGAGCTAGGGCCGTTTTACCACATTGCAGAGCAGAGCTTTAGCTAACTAGTGAGTAGTATAAGAACTATTTTTAAAAGCACAGCACATATGCACTTACATAATGACATATTTATACTCAATTAGGGCTGGGCTGTATGAATGTACAGTATATACCACTGCAGTTGAATTAAATGTGTGTGTAAACTGTGTAAATACTGTACTAGGGGTGTACAGATATATTGTGCATGACATACTGCAATACAAAAAAATAAGATATGTATCATAGAGCTATGCAAATTGTTTTATGACATCTGTTTAATCCTATTGGTTGAGCTGTCAACATGTGACCTGTGTTAACATATTAAATGTTTTTAGGGTTTATTTTTCTTAATTGTTTTCCTAATTTGAAAATATTTTTACTTAGTTGTTATTCATATACCGATCATAAGGACCCACAACTGAATACTAAGCCGTAGGAGGAGCTTATTATTAAAAGAGGTTTGGATTTGGCTTGGTTTTCTAAAATTAAAAACTATACCGTGGCACCAGCGCCTATCCATTGTTTTCAGTCACGTGATCTATTAGGGGGTCTGGCAGGCAAGAGCTTACATTGAGCTCTCCATAGATAAATCACTCACTATTAACATTGGGGACAACAGCAGATATAGCCGCCTCTCGTCCGCCAGCGGGGTGTCAACCTAAATGAGTGATGTTATATGAACACTATGTATACATACTACGTATATGTTGTTTAGGTGTATGTGTGTTTGAATACAAGAAACTCTTTTCTACCTGCATGTTCAGCGTAAAACCTTTCTGAATCTTCTCTTTTCCACATCAGATCTTTCCTTCTGATAATAATGAAGTTTTCTATAATCTTCTGATGAAGAGCCTAGAAAAAGACAAAAAAATCGTATTATATGCTAACATCATATAAATGTTTGTAAAACAGAAACTTCAACAGCCAAATAAAATGTGTCGCTTTCTTAGTGGAAGCCTGCTGGAAGTCTTCAATTTCCTGTCAATATAAGAGTTAATGAGAATTGTATTCTTCCAAAAGAAAGAAGGTAAAGGTTGAGTGATGAATGCAAATCTCGCTCTAATGAAAACACAAATTTTAATTGTGAATCCACTGGTGTAAATGAAAGGAGTCTGGGCTTTAGTTTTCAAACCAGGCTGCATGAGGAAATGGTTTGCTAATGAAAGCCACTTTATCTCTTTGAGGCTTTAGACAACAGAAATTAAATCAGGCAAGAGATTGCCTCATTTTAATAGTAAAGAAAAATTATTATGTAGCTTTAATCCTCCACAAATGAGTGGGAGATGTTTGTTTGAGTCACGTCAAGCCATCCATCGTTTGAGGAATTATTTAGCAGGACAATTGTGTATTGGCATAATGCAGCCAAATAGGTGCCACTTGGAAACGTCCATATTTACAAACACATTACAAAATTCCTTATAATGAGGTAAAGAGTCTGCTGGTAGTATATACCTCTTGAATTTGATATTAAATTGACAATGGTGCTCACTATGACCGTTTTAGTGCAATCCTTCCCATTATCTCACCTCCAGAATGAGAGGATGAGCCACAGCATCTGGTTTAATGACCGCAAGGGTGAGCTGCAGTGCCTTTGCACATCTCATGCCTGCGCTTGATCCCATAAACTATTTCCAACACCAATGGAAATGCGAGAGCGCATTAATGTTATATTATCCGCCTATTAACAGTTAGTTCGGATAAATATTTACTCCTCAGCGAGCAGCTTTTAAAACATATGAGTGCACGTGAACATTTCAACCATCAGTAAAAATATATATATATCATAGCAAAAAAGAAAACGCGCGACCTACTGCAGATACTTCTGACAGATCGTTTGCTATTTATTTTTGTTTTCAGATTATTTTCACGAGAAAAATACAGCTCGGTTTGTGAACTGTCCTTGCTTCATGTTGTTGAATCTGTGGGCGCCGCCATCTTGCACTGTAGTAAACACAGGAAGTACAGCGCGAGCGCGCTGTGTGGCCGTAATAAAAAAAGAAAACATTATGAAAAACCTTTTAAATACATTTAAATGTGCCATTTGTGCTACATTTCTTCTACATTCTTTAAAAATTTATCAATTTCTTTAAACGGTTTATAATTTATGATACAAAATATATCATTTAAATGAATGCATGATCAATATAAAGAAAGGTTTTCAGGGTCTGAAATAAAAGTTCTTGCGCATATTTAAAAGTCTTATTTAAAAATATATTATATCTGTAAATTATGAAATCTTAAAAATATTGACATATTTGAAAATAATATTGGAATTTTTATTATATAACTGTTCATGCATTGGCATGTATTTCTGTATGTGGTTTTTACAATACGCTATTTATTTTAGGGTATAGATGGTTTCAAAACTAGTTTAAAAGTATAATAGCATCTTATATTATAATTATTTAGAATAATATAATAATAAAAAAATGAAATTCCAGTCTTTTGAATGCAATAAAACTGCTTATTATAGCATTCAAACAAGGAGACTTTGTGTCTATAAAACATGAACCACTGAAATATTCATGGAGTTAAAATGTAACAACTACTCCGGTCTCCCCGATAGTCTTAAAGTAGCAATGGCATTTCATTTTGATGCTTCTGCTGTGATTAAGTTAGCAAGAGAAATGCAAAGGCACAAAAACATTTGTCTTTAAAAAACAACTCATATCCCGGACTGACTCCATAGCTAATTCCATGAGGACTTATTTATTGAATGTGACAATAAAATTACAAACAGAGACAACATGTCATTTCCAGTGAATGCTTGTGAAATAGCACAATGACTTATTGTTTATTGTGTATGTACAGTGAATGGAGTCCTACAACACATCTCTCTTTTGTTCAATTGTTATTCGGTGTGACTATCCACGTTTTGACCCAGTTACCCAAGCCTCACCTTTCCTAGTTACCCTGGCCACCAATGCTCACACAGTCACCCCGGCGTTTCAATGGGATTGCTGACACCAGTTAAAGCAACACGTCTCCTATTTTGACACCCTGTCTGTTTCATGTAAGTTTTTTAAAGGAGTACAGGATGAGGTCAGAGGTGCATTTCCTGTCATATTACCATTTGGTCTGCTGTTTATTAACTTGCATTAATACCCAAAACTTAAAGGCTTGCTTACTGTAACTGAAATAAAATAAAAGTGTTCAACAAAATAATATTCAGAATACTAGTAAGAGACTCAAACTTACTTTATCACATTATGAAGCCTTTATCATACTTTTTCCTTCACTACATTTCATACATATTTACATCTGTTTACCTTTATAAAAGTACAATATACTTTAGTACAATAAAGTTTTCTTTAATTCAAGCATATTTTTGTTCGCCTATATTTTTAATGTACTTAAGTAATAAAGGTAAACAAACGTATTCCCAAGAAGCAATGTTGTGGTAAATATAAAGCCATATGCATTATATTAGATAAAGCAACACAGTGGAATTATACGATACCTGCATTTTGAGAATATATAGCTTTGAAGTTTTTGTATTACATTTGACTGTCAAAAAAAACACGTACCTCGTAAAGAAAGAAAAACTTTATAATGTGAATACATAATGTGAATAGTCTCAGAATAAGAATATGAACAACTCAATTTTGATAAAAATGTCAGATAAAAAATAAGTAACCTGGCTGCCTTAAAATTTTGATTTAAGTCAACTTAAAAATATTAGTTAACTGATGAATTTCATGCAAACTAACTAATATTTTTTAAGTTGAATGAACTTCACATTTTTAAGGCAGCCAGGTTACTTTTTTTAATTTATTTTTTTAAGTAAACCCAAAAATGTCTTTTTTACAGTGAAACCCAAGGCAACGAAAAGTGTCTGCCAAATGCAAATGAAACACATTATCACGAGAATAAAAGGAAAATGAGCCATTAGCCAAATTAGAAAGACTTTATTGTATTCTTTATATCTTAGTCTTTATTTATTGTCATCTTTGTGGTTCAGGGGGAAAGGTGTTCACCTGTTTAGGGCCAGCACCTGTCCTACTGAAATGCAAGTAACCTTTGACCTCTCTATTCCTATGCTTTACAGAGCAACAGCAGCAGCCTCACAGAGACAGCTGTGTCAACCTCACTGACAGCAACTGTCATACCTAAAGAAGGGCAAAACACATTGTGCTCTACTTTACCAAAACCACTTGTAGAGATTTTTTCATATTAGACAAAGATGACATTACAGTTCAGTGTATTGCATAAAGCAAATTATTTGAAGTGCAGAAGTCATCCAGGAAACATGATGTATGGTAGTTGTGAGTAACATTTTATATAAATATTCATTGTGTGATGTTTCACCTAATATTTCTTATAAGGAACTAAAATAAACACAATAATCGATTGGCATGTAGTGTGTAAGTTTTTTCCACATGATCAACTGCTTTGTTTTTCTTGCTAAATGTTACACATCTTTAAAATGAATGTACATAGCATACACTGTATAAAAATGAAATTTTCTGTCAGAAATAAACCGTAAAATAATATTTTTTTCTACATTTTACCTAGCTTTTTCTGTAATTTTCCAGTTAAAAAATCAGAAATTTTCCAACTGCTGGGGCCCCTGTTATGGTCACAGAAGGGCAGAGGACTCAGGTGCAGGGTTAACAGGGTTTATTGACAAGACAGATGACACAGCCGCAGGATACAAGACAAAGACAGTCACAAAGTCCACAGGGAAGGGAGCTTGACCCACCAGGAGAGGAACTGGAGCCACAGAGGGAGGCCCACACCGTGTGGAGATCGCTCGACCCACCGATACCCCTGCAGAGGGACAACAGCCACCAAAGGAGAACCACCCTTGGGGAGACCACTTGACCCACCAAACTTGTTAGGAGATGGACTGGACCCGAAGACAAAGCCGCTCTGGAGGTGGTGGAGTGAGGCGAGCCCAGGAGCCAGGACAAGAACACCAACGGGGAACTAGTGGCCACAGGGAGATAACTAAAAGATACACACAGTGCTAGAGACTTATAAAAATGACAAAATTTCTTAGGGGAAATATTCTCCAGAACTAGACTAGGGAAAACCTAGAACTAGATCTCACTAGACAATGTAGTCAGCAATGCCGTATTGCCGCGCATAAACTTAGGCCAACTCACTCAAACTACAATGATCTGACACAGGACAGGAGAGAGACAGAGAATATAAAGGGCAGAACATTAGAACACAAATGAACAACAGGAGATGAGAGAGAGAAACAAAGACATGAAATAGGTGAGGAGAGTGAAACAATAACAAAGAGACAAACGAGGCACAGGTAAAGGAAATGAAACAATGAGGAAGTAGTTAACAAGGAAACAAGAGGTAAATAACAAAAAAAGACATGAGAGCACATGGCTGGCTGTTAAAACAAGCCCATGTGCTCACAACAAAACCCAAAACACAAACAGACAAAACAAAGACACTAGACATGAACCCTGACAGCCCCAGAAATAAACCGTAAAATTACGGGGTTTTCCCGTTTTTCTTGTAACTTTTACGTTTTTTTACCTACTTTAAAAATGACATTAAAAAAATCTGTTAAAAATAAAGACGTGAAATGACATTATATGTGGAAAATCTGTAAAAGAAAATAACATAAACATTCTGTAAAATTACATTTTTTACAGTGTAGTTCTAATGGATTTGAGGGAATATGAGCAGTTTGAGAATCTGAAATCTCTTCTAAAACTGGAGGCTCAGAAAAACATTCTGAAAATCTGTTCTCTTTATTTGAATTTGATTCTCATAAGATAAAAAGTAATACATTTAATAGAGCTCTCTTTTGGAATTTCTTCGGGATGACTAGCTACATAGCAGCAATGCATTGCATTATTAATCTAATGGGTAGCGCCGACATAATATCATTATTTTATCTATGTAACTTAGTTTGAATCAATATCTTTTAACCCTGAATAGAGTTAAATTATGGCTAGCCTGTGCCCAAATGTCTCTCGTCTCTAAGCAGACTGAGAATCAGCTGTCTGAATTTCACTGCCTGAAAAATTATATGTCAGCCTCCGGAAAAAGGGAGAGCAATGACCTCTTAGAATAAACCGGGATTCTGTTGGCCAAATGCTAGTGACAGAAAGGAACAAAGTTATTAGCACTGTGGGGCCCAGCTCGACTGCCTGTGTTAAATATAAACCCACCGATCAGATTTGGAGCTTACGTTGTTCTCCAAAACTTTTTTGGTGACCCTAGTGCACACTTGTTTCCTATTGTTTCCGTAATGCATTAAAGACACACCCTTGCAATGCTTACACGGCTTCCATGGGATTAGTTACTAAAAAGAACAACTGTTAATGTGTTGTTTGGAATTCCTCATTTTGTATTTTCTTTAATAAAATCTGGCATCAACTTAAAGTTTCTTTAAACAATAGTCAATACCAACCAATGAGAAATTGCGTAAAGTAACTTCGTTCTGTAACTTAGTTTCGGACAAAATCCTCAGTGACAGGTGAAGAGGCCAATTGTTATAACTGACCGCATATGATGTAATCCTCTATAATAATAATGTCTATGGAAATGTCTAATTTGTTACTGTCATGTGCAGCCTAGAAATTGTAATTGTTAAGCATGCATAATGCTATCCCTGACTTGAGCGATTGGGATGGCTATTTGTGGCTGTCACACACTGTTAAAAGGGCGCAGAGTGTTGGGTTTCAGAATAAGCCTCATCTCTGGCCCAGGGTCTCTGTGACTAGGGATGGGTCTCCTGTTGCCTGAGCTCCTTTTAGAACACAGGTGCTGACTTCAGGGGTACTGCCATGCTTGTTGCAGGGGAAAATGTACTCTGACCTCTCCCATTTCCTCTGTAGAACTAGGTCAGGTTAATTCTGAAAGACCGGAGCTGGTTTAGTCTTTTGACATAATGTGGACATCAAGGGTGGTAAAGAGGTGTGCAGTGATATAAAAAGTTATCAAATTGGCTTACTGAATCATATATTGACATGTAATACACAGAGGTATAAAAAGCCCTTAAAATATGGCTATTTCTTGTTAGGTCTTCATGTACTTTACATCACAGCTATTGCAGGAGGTATTATCAGGCAACAAAATAGCAAAGAATAAAGCATTCCAAACCTGTATGACTTTCTTCTATGAAAAACAAAAGAAGATATTTTGAGAAATGTCTCAGTGGTTTTGTGTAAATACAATTGAAGTCAATGGGATCCAAAGTTGTTCCTTTAAACTTCCTTTAAAATATCTTCTTTGTGTTTTGTATAAAAACAATGACCATTAAATATAGATTTGGGGGGTTATATGTCTGAGACCACATTTAAAAGACTTTTTAAACATGAAGAAAATATTTAAAATAACATTTTATTTTTGTAATGAATTACTTTGGACCAATGCATCAATACTCTTTAAAAAGCTTTTCAGGTTGAGACTTCAAGAAGCTGGATGATAAAATGCCAAGTATTATTTTGCAAATTCTAAGCAAAGGGTGAATTCACTGAAGATTCTAAACATAGAGTTCATTTATTTTGGATACCTTTAGTCACAACATGATTATTCTATGGTTTTGACCCTTTCCAGTTTTTCTAAATATACTATTTATAGGTATGTGTTTAGGTAAAATTAACAATATTTCACCCACATTTCAAACAAAAATATTGTTTCTATTTGCATTTATTTGCAGAAAATGAAAACTGAAGAAACAGTTGAAAATAACAGAAAAGATGCTCTGTATTTTTTCAGACCTCATATACTGCAAAGAACACAAGTTTATAAGCAATACAACAGTAATATTTCTACGTTTATTTCAGAAAAGTTTTATGTTATAACCTTGATTTTTAACGCAGTTTTCATGTGTCTTGTCATGCTGTCAATCCAAAAATTGTAAATAAAGAATGAGTAAGCGATCCTATAAACATTTGACTGGTAGTGTATGCGCAGGAAAAATTCTGCAACATTTGCTATAAATCAAAGTACAATTATGCAGTTTGCAGATGTTTTTCTCCACTTTCTACAACTTACAGTGCATTCCAGGTACATAATTTCTTCATTTTTATGTATTATATAAAAAACAACAGTAGTGTTCACACTAGCTTCAGCAGTGACCCACAACCTGACAGTTTTTTCCTGGTTTCCGTCTTTGCCTTTCTCTCTACTGTATATATCTTTTAAAGGAGCCATTGAAATTCGGTGTTAAAGGGGAGCTGTGGGTGTAGGGTGTCTCTAGGCGAGTGTGAACAGCTGAGAGGTGTGATTTCACAGGCTCGCTCTCCCCTGTCACGGCCCTGATTGGGTTGGACAGGAGGCATAGGAGAGACCCTGGCTTCTAAAGGACACCAACAGGTGGGAGGCCACAGGGGCAGAGGGGGGAGTATAAGGGAGGCTACCAGCTTGAAAAGGCCGGGAGCATGTGGCAATGCCTGGGCACAATCCACCAGTCATGCAAAGAGGACGATACACTGTTAGCGCTCGACAGAAGAGGAAAGATGGGTGGGAAGGTGTGGGAAGAGATTTAGATCTTGTTAGGAAGTACGTCTTAAAATTATCGGAATATCGGAGTTTACGAATTCCAGTTACATTGTTAATAACAGCGTTTGGAGGCATTTTTGTTAATCTATTTATTTGTATTCTTCATCTAAAAAACGTAACATTGAATTTTTGTTAGTGGTTAATATAGATGAATACAGGCTGGGTGACATCTCTGTGTTTTACGAGGTGGCAAATGGAAGATTTTACACCCCAGACTTGGAAATGATGCTGTTAAAGGAAATAGAAGTTCGACCGTATCGCCACGCTTCACCTGAGGTGTCGTGCCTCATCTTTGATCTACAGTATATCAATCTCATACATCAGGAAAGCATAAAAGGGTAGTTTGCAGACTGAGAAACCATCTGGCCTATTCAAATGTACTGAGAAAGATTTGAGTGTTAGTCCTCTCCTGCTTGCCTGGCTTTCTTGGTGCTCATCTTGTCCTCGCTTCCCTGCACTTTCTACTTTGACGGTGAGCACCAAATTCAGACCAAACTTTGACAGCACAAAGGAGCAAAAAAGAAGGTAAATTCATACATTTTGCATATTAGCTGTACTACATTTGATAGTAAAGTATACTTTTGCTTAGTCAGTGACAACAATTGATTTTACAATAACAGAACATATTTACAATAAAACATACTTGAGTAATGTTATATTTCTGCTGTATGATCTGTGTATTTTCTGTAAAAACTCTGTGAGGAACTTTTCCCCTTGTGAAGACATGCTTCCTTATATGCCCATATGAATACTCAGATTATGGAATGTAAGGAAGTGTGTGGTTTTAGGGGGAATCTATCATCAAAGGACCAAACCTTTCTCTGACCATGAGCTTGTCATGTCTGCACAAATATTTGTGTGTAAAGAAAAAATGCAAAGACAGTATTCTGAGATAGAAAATATGATGTTCTAACTGCTTTAGTCATTCACATTGGTCGTGGATCAGATGTTGTTTGTGGTACATTAGGGGCCTCCACACCCTGATCATCTCTCATTGACCCAGAGGAAAGATTGACAGAGTACAGCTGTATCTCACTTCACTAATCCTAGGAATTACAAACCTTATGGGGTTTCCAAAAGAAATTTCATTTCACCACTTATCAGCATATATTTTCAGTCAATAACTGACTATGTTAAACTTGTGTTGGATGCATTGGCATTTAAGAAAACTCACGTCTGAGCCAAAGCTCTCTGCCTATTTCGTTATTTTGTCTTCTCAACAGGTAAGCACCAATGATTTGATGAAATGTGAACATGGGCTCCTGTGCCTGTCCAGTTTCTCTGAGGCAACACACCTTGCTGTGGCTGGTCAAATGGAACCAAGTCAGGTGTTTCTGCGAGGTTTGGTCCCCTTCAACCAGCTACTGCGTCGTGAATACTGCCAACATACATGAGCCAAAAGATTAGAGGAGAGTTTTTCAGTAGAATGTGGTTTTTGTAGCTTACACTGTTGTCTAAAATGTTTGAACTTTTTTAATTCAATAAACATTTGACTTTGAGAAATGTTGTTTTTAGCTCATTTTATTAATAAGGCTTTGTGGATTCTTCCTAGCTTATTTCATTAACTTAAAATTTTATCCCTCATGAACATTTTTCATCACATCTCAACTTACTGTATGTAGTGTTATGTGCCTACAATTTTTTACATTTTAATTTCTGGAATAAAACATAGGTTATACTTTGTATTAATTATATAGTTAAATTTCCTGAACACAATAAAAATATTTTTATTATTTTAAGAATGAATATCAAACCTAACATCCATTGATTCATTCTTTATAGCATGCAAAGCACAGCCATGAATAAAGTATTGAAATGGTTTTGTTATTCACCTTAATAAACCATACTTGTTGAGGCAGATGTTAAAATTCAACTCAAACTTAAAAAAATTGACTAGCATTTGTTTATAGTTCTTAGGACACATTGCAGCCTACACATAAATCTTTCTTATAAACCCATCTGGAATTGTATTATGAAAATGTGCATTTTTATTATCATTTATCCGTTTTCTTAATATGTCTTGATTTCATCATGCAATTTTGGGACAAGTATATCCTTCACTTTGTCCACAGAGTGAAATAATACAGAAGAATTGTATTACTTTAATTTGATCAAAATGAAATAAAGACGCACACCAGGGTCTGTTGTTTTTTCTTTGTTCATTTAAACCTTTGATGATATTCATGGGGGAAAAGTGTCTTTTTTATTCAAGCCTTTTAACAAAGACATATTTTTAAGGCATATCTAATTATTCTGACATTGGACCAAAACTTTGGGTAGTTATGAAAGGCTTGTGCCGGTGTTCGGTAATACATCACGGTAGTGAGTGCACGGTAGTGTTATTGCGGGCACGTCAAATCACTGTGAAGAAGAATGTTTTTAAAAAAATTATAAATTATTTTTTATTGAATTGTATTTAATTAAATAAACACTATGAGGAGTTTACAATAGGATATTAAAGAAATGACAAAGTTTTCAGTGCCTTTTGTTTCAAAGAAAATCTAACTGAATCAACATAAAGTTCAATTTCTTTAGATAAAAACAGGGTTTTCTTCCAGAAAATGTACATCTAGTATAGTAAACTCTTTGATTCTCCAAAACACCTTAAAGTATATGTTTCCAAAATAAAACAAAATCCCTATCAATATTATTCTTAACAATAAAATCACAAACATTTTCCCAGAAAAGTTTCACAACAGTATCAAAATGAACCACATGCTGTTTCTAAACAACTATTACAAGTGCAATTCATATCTATATCACTTTTAAATCTCAACAGGAAATGTTTTAGATTCTATTCATAAGTTTAAATGATATTTTCTTAATTTTGTTTATGATTGATTTAGGAAGTAGCCAAACCTTTTTACTATCTGTAAACCAAAAGGAATGTAGCCTACATAGGCAAAGATACAATGTTTCTTTGAAATAAGGTTCTTATACATCTAGACAGATACATAGGTATTTATAACATTAGGTAGGGACCACAGTTAAATGTTAATTCTTTGTTGATGTCTAAATAAAGTGCAAATTGTAGGAGCTATAGCATCAAAAACTCTGGCATAATGCTTTGATGTTACAGGGATTTTGTAAAAACCCAAAAATGCATCAAAAGTGAAAAGGAAACCATTTAAAATAAATAACTGATCTATTCGAATTAAGCCATTCTTAAACCAATAATCAAGAAAAAGAGATTTGCGCATAAACAAAATGTCCCTATATTATTCCATAGGCTAGCCTATATAATATCTATGAGGTGATAAATTGTGCTTTAAGAAAAAGGCCTGGCGATGGAACTCAGCTAGCTTGCTGCTATTTTCCTTTGGTTAAAATAACACACCGTTTATGCGGTGTAAGCGACGCGTCATACGCATGCGCACTCACTCCGACGTAAACAGCCTCATGTGGAGAAGATTGGCGGAAGGCGGAGCGCTAAGATGAAACATGAGTTATGTCACTCTCATATTTACGTGTTTCTGAATACAACAGAAAAACAAATAGCTGAACTAAACGTTCAAATATTATTACCATGTGCATTAATGACAGTTGAAGAGTTAGCTTGGTCCGCTCCGCTAGCTACGCTAAAGTTTGCTTCTCGTATTTTCACAAAACAAGTACAGTAATCCGCTTGTAGTAACTTCGTTAATGGCAGTGTGGCAGAACAATTATTTTGATTTCAAGTTGAAGATGCACGACACAATCGTATCTGAGTGCTGATCTTAATCATAGCCTAGTTATTCAATTCACTTTTATTTATATAGCGCTTTTTTACAATGTTGCATTGTTTCAAAGCAGCTTTACAGAAAGAAAGTCAACACAAAACAAAAAGTTAGTATTAGTTATTTAAATAGCAAGCAGTCTATTTTAGTTACGACTCAACGCACAGCTAACTGGCGCCATCTTGCGACTTTAAACCGATACTGACTGTAGGAGAGTTGTAAAACGGGACTGGTATGCAGTATTATTTTTTTTCATGATGACATAAACATTTTAATGCTTAAAGAGTTGGAATGCTAATGAAAATATCACTTAAAATAACTACCTGCTTACTTTCAAACAGTGTAGCTGTTTTACCTTTGCTTTGCATGTGCGATCATTTACGTTACCAGCTCTATTTGGCCAAGTATTTGATGGTGTAGTATTTTTCCTAGTTCTATTATTGGGAGGAGAAACATGGCATGAGAATGTGCACCAAATATACTAGCAATGCTATCATTTATATCATATTTATAACTAAATCAACCATAGGCATATTGTTTCCAAGCATTTGTGTTTACGGGATGTTTGTGTCAGGATGGCCGAGCGGTCTAAGGCGCTGCGTTCAGGTCGCAGTCTCCTCTGGAGGCGTGGGTTCGAATCCCACTTCTGACAACAACATTTTCTACTTAATAGAAACAATTCTACGCCTAAACGTCAAATGACATCATCTACGACGTCGCGTTTCATGTGTACATAATGTGAGACTTTAGAACACAAGGCATACATTTATATGTCTATCTATTTATGATAGACGTGGCCACACTATGAAAAGTCAAATACTTCAAGCCTTTTTTGTTTTAATTTAATTATTTATAAAGTAAATAAAATATTCAGTATCTTAAAATATTAGAAAATAAATCAAAAAACGAGTTACACTAGATTGATGTGAACTAATGGTGTAAAATAATGATTATGATTTACAAATTATATGTAAAGAGAAACATTTTAAAACTTAAATTACATTTTGAGAAAAAAAACTATTTTATCTGCACAGTTATTATAGTTTTGTTTTTGCATTACGTTTTTATTAATATTTTAAACTAGCTTTAAGTTTTAGATTTTTACTTTAATTTTAGTTACAATGTTAGCAACATGTTTTTGTCATTTTATTATTTGTTTGTTTATTTTTATGTTGCTATATAAGATTAATTAATTTAGTTTAATAATAGTTTTGTTTATTATTATTATTATAACTTTAGTACTTTAAACTTCTGAGCCGTGTGGCTCAGAACAACAATGTGACAACAATTAATTTTTTTGTTAGTTTATTCTTTACAATAATTTTTAGGCCAATATTTTATTTGATTTCATGAACAAAAACAAACAAACAAAACAGTTTTAATTTTAGTAAAACTAAAATTAAAACGACCTGTTGTAAGCATTGACTACTAGAAGAACAGGGACCGTCGGTTTACTATCTCCAGCACTAGATGGCGGTGTAAGCCTCCTCTACTCTTTTTGCAACAATTTATCAGCGAGAAATAGCGAAGTACACTGAAACATGGCCGACTCAGATGGAAAACAGGCTGATAGCATCAAGCATGCTACAGGTAAAATAGACACATTTACACGTAACAAACACGCGGTAAATGGGGTTAATCGCGTACGTAACCATTGGTTTTAAGTCGTTACCAGAGAGTTTGGTTTCTAGCTTGTAAAGACGGTGATCGTCACGCTGCCATGACACAGCTCACTTGACATATGTAACTTACAGTAGAAATTACATCATGCAGTATTTAAAGTCATATTGAAATTGAAGTATTTGGTTACAGTCACGGATTTACATTTTACTCTTACGTATAAGGCAATGTCTATTTCCGAGAGCAACATGCGTTAGTTTTAACACGAGGGATCCAGCATGATGAAATAAAACTGCAAAAGCACCGCCGAAATGTTGTCAAACACTTACGTCTATAAGATATTTCTTATGAAACTTAGCGTTGGAAGTGTTTTAAAGATCTGTTTATTTGTTGTCACAGATGATGCAGGTGCCAAGAAGCACGAAATTGCACGATCCAAGGTATTTTAAGCCTCGATTTGAATTTGGTGATGTAATTTGTATTTCGTTTCTTAGCTAAGCATGTAGAAATGTGAAATGCTTAGCTTGACATCATTTTGGGCAGAATAGTTCACTTGGTTTTGATACTTTGTTAATAATGTAAACATAAATAAAACATGAAAGTTCTTTTAAATGAAACATTTCATTAAAATCACACTGGATGGTTTTGAGATTCTGATGTGTGGGTTCTACCTACAGAATGAAGGCAAGGAGCTAACCAAAGAAGACAAGCAGCGTCTTAGGAAAGAGAAAAAGCAACAGAAAAAGAACAAGAAAGATGATAAGGGTCCTCCAGAAAAGGAGAAAGAGAAACCGTCAATTCCAGCACCATCAAAACCAGCCACACAGAGCCTGTCGCATAAAGGTAAGTGCACTTTAATTTTGGCTCGGAATTGATACTGAAAAATCATTTCATCTGAAATTCTGAATCATAATAAAACCGATAGTTTCATTTGCTCAAATATTGTGGTAACATTTATAATGTGGTTCTATTTGTTAAAGGAATAGTTTACCAGAAAATGATAATTACTTACTCTCATGCCATCCTAGGCATCTGTCTTCTATTTATCAGCTGAATCAAAATGACAAGATAATCTGAAATAATATTCCTATTATGCATTATCTAACAAAAACATAAACTAATGTTAACAGATGCAAAGTTTGACGTTAAAAGTCTATTAGTAAATGTTTAAATGAATTCTGTCATCATTTACTCACATCCTTGTTATTTCAAACTTGTTTGACTTTTTTTCTTCTGCAGAACACAAAAGAAGATATTTTGAAGAATGTTAGGAAACCGAACAACAGCGGTACCCATTGACTTGCATTGGTTTTGTGTCCATACAGTAGAAGTGAAATGGGTGCTGCCGTTGTTTGGAGACCAACATTTTTTAAAATATCTTCTTTTGTGTTTTGCAGAAGAACGGTGAGTAAATAATGACAGATTTGTCATTTTTGGGTGAACTATCACTTTACCAAATATTGATAATGCTGTAGAAGTATTATATATACTGTTAGTCCACATTCACAAATGGAGGTAACTAATGTTAACTAATTCAACTTTATTTTTTAACTGCTGCCATTTTGGAGGTATATTTTGTATTCCGTATGTCAAAATGACTTCAGTAGCTCTTATATTTAGGTTTATTTGTGCCCTTGATCTAGCGGCGGCCCCGGCGCCTGTAAATGCGTCCTTGTCTGAACCTCCTGCGGCTGCAGAGAAGTCCGCAAAGTCCAAAGCAGAGCAGCGAGCGGAGCGCCGGGCACGGCAAGAGACAGAACGGGCATCAAAACAGGGCAAGAAAGAAGGAGGCCAGGCATCCTCCTGCAAACCTAAAACCTCTCCCAGCGAGCTTCAACCAGGTAACTCAATATATCATATCATAGTAGGCTATGATTGAAAGATTATACTTTAACATCTTGTTTTTATCTACTCCAAGTTGTAAAAAGGTTACCAGAGCATGTTCAAGTGGACGACCCGGCTGCATTAAAGAAGTTGGCTAAAAAGCTTGAAAGACAGCAGGTGAGACACGTCTGTGTTATTTTGTTTTCAGTCAAGTGCTAACTCGCCCGTTGACGGATTGATGGTCCAGGTTTTCTCTGGCTCCCATAAACAGAGTAATTAATCCAAGTACTTTACACTTATGTCTTACAGAAGTCAGGGCATGGACGCTGTTTAAATATAACTGGAGTCAAGGTCTGGCTCCACACTTTTGCGTGCAGTGCATTCTTTATTTCGTTTATTTTTGTGTAATGTGATTTTTATTCTTTGTGAACGTCTGTCAGGGGGGATTTTTTGCGATTGTGATTTCATTTGTGTTTAATGTGGTTGTGTTTCATGTGATGAATTAGATGTTGTATGTACAGAGGACCCAATGAGAGTTCGGACATTTAGATCACACTTTCTTTGTATTATGTAACAGATCGTCGAACCGCACATTGAGAGAAATATAAAGAAGTTGTTTTAGCCTTTGATTTATGAATTGATATCTAATACTTTGTCCAAATTGATAGACATCCTGGTTGTCAAAGCTAGCAGAATATGTCCATAAGAACAATAGCCATGTTCCACACCTGTGCTTCCTTTACCAAGATGTCTGTTCGTTCTGTTTGTTAAAAGTAATAGCAAAAAATGTTTGCAGATGCCGCTCGTTTTGATGGTTTGTTATGTAATGCATTTGCAGTGTTCAAATACTTTTGGGGACTTCTGTATCATTGGTCAACTAGGTCTTTTAGATGTGTTTGTATTTAGTATGTGTAGTTTTCTACGAATCCCTGTGTGGATCATGTCATGTGCCGTGTTCTATTGCAGCCTCAGCTGTTGACCTGAGGATGGAGGATGTGACCTCCAAAAACTTTTTTCCCTTAAGAAACAAACACTACTCACACCAATTGCTGTTGTTTACTCTGTTCTCAAAGGTTCCCTTGAGGTCGGATTATGGCTACAAGGTCAGTTTGTTTTCCCATCTACACCAGTATAGCAGAAAAGCCCCTCCTACCCAACAAATCAGGTACGGTGACCTGTTAAAAAAAAAGTTCTTTTAACATCAAAAGTCGGTGGTAGATTCCCTTAACATATTTCATATTGTTTCATTTGTAGCATCCCTGCCACAGTTATTCACCCATCCATTGTTCGCTTGGGCCTGCAGTACTCTCAGGGCATTATAGCAGGATCCAATGCTCGATCTGTGGCCCTATTACATGCTTTTAAACAGGTAATTTTAAATTAAATTGTTAAAATTGTTAAAAAGTTTATATTGTTGTAAGTTTGAATATGATATTTTTTCATATTTTGATGAAGTTGCTTTGTCTTCGTGAAGAAGTGGAACACGTTTTCTGTGAAGCTGTGTACTAAATTTGTATTGTTGAACTATTTTTACAGGTTATCCTAGACTATAGCACACCTCCAAATGAGGAGTTGTCAAGGGACCTCGTGAATAAGTTGTCACCCTATATCAGGTTCATTTTCTTTCCTATGACAATTAATACTGCAAAAGCTCACAAAACAACATTTTGTTTTTATGCTGGAATCCTATATTTTCCATGATAAAAATGTTCATTATATATTTTCATTAGTTTTCTTAGCCAATGTCGCCCCCTTTCGGCAAGCATGGGTAATGCAATCAAATACATCAAGAAGGAAATTTCAAATATCCCCAGTCAATGCAAAGAAGAGGAGGTAAGTCTCGGAGTTCAGTTGTGGTATGCAGTTTTTCAATCCCGGTTGTATTCTGTTTCTAAAATCAATGTTTTCTCAACAGGCAAAACAGAAACTGCAGCTATGTATTGATAGTTACATAAATGAGAAGATCACTTTGGCTTCTCAAGCCATTTCTAAGTGTGCTATTGAGAAGATAAGTAATGGAGATGTTATTCTTGTTTACGGATGGTAAGATATTTTAGTATTTGCACTTAGAAATGAAATGCTTGTGTTTGACAACCCTGCTTTTGTTTTAAAATGGATTAATATTACGTTTTATCAGTATGTGTGTTGCCTGGGGATCAAATTAGCTAATGCGATGCTCTACCTATTGAGCTACAGTAACCATATTTGTTTCTTATCTTTTAACAGCTCTTCACTTGTCAATCATATTTTGTGCGAAGCTTTCGAAAAGCAGAGGAAGTTCAGAGTCATAGTTGTGGACAGTCGGCCCAGGCTGGAGGGCAGAGAGGCATTGAGACGTCTGGTGAAGAGAGGCATCCAGTGTACATATGTGCTTATATCAGCCTTGTCCTACATCCTGCCTGAAGTGAGTAATTCATTTGAGTAAAGCTCATTACTTGCTTGGATCTTGCAAGCACATTTTATTTTTAGCTTAATGCGGCAATTTGCAGATTTGGTCTTGAAAAGTGCTTGCTTAAGAAAGCTTCAGATGTTTGAGTTGATAGGTGTCAAATACATCAGCAGTAAAAAACGTTGAAACATCATGACTTTATTTTATGACACTAGCATTGCAGTTATAGTTTTATTGTAAAAGATCATGTTGCAATCTGGTTAAATAATGCCCAACTTTGACTTTTCCAGGTATCCAAGGTATTTCTTGGTGCCCACGCACTCCTTGCCAACGGATATGTGATGTCCCGTGTGGGGACGTCCCAAATCGCCCTGGTTGCGAAGGCCTACAATGTACCAGTGCTGGTCTGCTGTGAGACCTACAAGTTCTGTGAACGAGTGCAGACTGATTCTTTTGTATCCAATGAACTAGGTAACTCTGTCATGTTTAGCTTATGTTGGTAGACCTAGTGAACTTAAAGATTTATATTTATTTAGATAAAAACTGGCAGTAGTAAATCAGACTTTTTTCACAGATGATCCTGATGACCTGATTGTGACCCGAAACGGAAAGACCCACCTGAAGGACTGGCAGACTGTTAAATCACTGGGCCTTCTGAACTTGGTGTATGATGTGACACCACCAGACTTTGTGGACCTAGTGATCACGGACCTGGGCATGATCCCCTGCACGTCTGTGCCTGTTGTACTGCGAGTCAAGAACGTA
Source organism: Oreonectes daqikongensis (assembly GCA_026939265.1). NCBI lineage: Eukaryota > Metazoa > Chordata > Actinopteri > Cypriniformes > Nemacheilidae > Oreonectes > Oreonectes daqikongensis. The sequence continues at coordinate 3,121,133 of JAOTQM010000351.1, read as the reverse complement.
GATCAGTGAAGATCACACGAGCAGATGAATGCGGTTCTGCTTTGCTTTTGCATCTGCATACAGGGATTTGGGTATGAAATAAACACACCTATGAAATGGAATATGTTTATGTCCTCACTGGCAGGATGAAACAAAAACTATGAAACGTATCCAATAATCCAATTCCATTTTCTTTAACAAAAAAGACACAAATATTGCTTCTTGTGTTAAGTCAACTAAACTATTGAAAGAAAACATTCAATACATTTATGTTTGGCCCATCGTGAGACAAACTTTTGGAAAGATCTATATACCATTTTGGTTATTCACTGTTGCTGAAATTCATTCATAGATGATTAACAAGTAAACGTAAAGGTTGTGTGTTAAAGTGCAGGTGCAATTGTGGCTAAGACCATTCATAGGCGGAATATCTTGCATAAGGGGATTTGTTTATAATATTACTAAAACCCTGGAAAAGCTACAGAAAAATAAATGGTTTGGATAAAACAGTTGTTTGTTGTTTTTTGTAGTACTAATAATAGAACAAGGCATTTGTTTGATTTTTATTTCACATACATATGTTTCCAAAATATAGTGTCATCTTACCACAATACAATGTGATTATTGTTAAAGTATATTAACATCACATTCTGTTTATGCTGTTTAACTTAAAACCATATGTGGCTGCCTTCAAAAGACGGAAGTTATGGTCAGCTTCTTTTTTTAAACCAAACTTGTCAGCATTTATGAAGGATTTAAAAAATGTATACATAAAAAGATTTCAATGACCTGTAGGATCTTGTTTATCTACACATGCTCTTGGCAGGTGTTTAAAACCGGAAACTCTGCAGATGGATAACCTTCTGTGTATTAAACCAATTGGTCATCGTTTGCATCATTTTTAAACAAGCTCTCTAGGCATGATATTTTGAACTTCACCCCTGTTGTTAACCGAATGGGTGTTTCTCTTCAAAAGTCAAGAGGTTTTGGCTTTTCGCCTTTGCGTGTTTCACAAGAAAGGAAACCACAAATGCGGACCCAATGAGTACGGTCAGCATCTTTACTGTATGGGAAACTCTCCCTACAATTAATAATATATACAAGTATAAAAATGTGCAATAAAAAATCATTCTTATTTCAGATTTTAACCTACATTGTTGCCACTTATGAAATGAATTATAAGCGACATACTATTGGCCAACTTGTTAGTGGTAAATCTGGTCTGTTTATCTGATTTAAACATTTTTCTGACCTTCACAAAATCTGGCATTATGTTTGACCTCAACCTTCTTACATGATGCATTGTCTGATGGACAATCCAGCTTTAAGGGTAGTATATTAAAAAGAAAAACAATTATCAAATGAATCATGAATTCATGTTATTATTATAAATAAATATCATAGCATATACAGACGCGGAAAACATTAGAAGACCATTTCAAAAACTGATCTGAATTTACTATTTATATGTGTTTAGGTAAAATGATTATTTTTGTTTTATTCTGTAAAATACTAACAATATTTCTCCCAAATTTTAAACAAAAATATTGTTTCTATTTGTGTTTATTTGCAGGTAATGAAAACTGGAGCCACAGGTCAAAATAATAGAAAAGATGCTGTGTATTTCTTCAGACCTCAAATACGACAAGTTAACAAGTTCATATTCACTTTAAACAATACAACAGTAATATTTATACATGTATTTAGGAAAAGTTTAAAAGATTTTATGTGATTACCAATTATTATCAGTTTTCATGTGTCTTGTCTTTAACATTGCTGTCACTCCTGAGGTTTGATTTTGTATGGCCAGACATCTAGAAATGCTGCTTAAATGAAAAGTTGAAATGGTTTCTTAATTTTTCTGCTGCTGTATATCATTAACGGAAAAGGATATGCTTATACATAACTTATATTTACGTAACATTGCTGAACCCTTTAAAAAATAAATCACTCAGATTGGAAAGAATGTTGAAGAGATCTCTGTAAAAAATACAGTTAGCAGGTTAACATGAGTCATTATTAGTGGGTGAGCATATGCTTAGGATAGTATACAGTTATATCTAATAGACAATAATCATTACATGGTAAAATATTGAGATATTATGGTGTCTACAATGGTGATGCTATGTTTAAAACAGCAGCGACCCTTAATGTAGCCTTAGGCAGAAATCCCAGACAGGACTGTCCTGCCGTACACTTCCTTCGCACATATGACATAACTATCAAATGAAAAGTCGAAATTTCATTGAATAAGACCCATTTATTCTTATTTTTAATCTAATTATTTAAAATGTGGCATTTGCGTATTGTTTATGCGTTATTGTCACCAGCGCTGACAATGTAACTAGCATTAGGCTACAGATTTACAATAGGCTACATTCATTTAGCAGATCTATCGTTAGAGATGCCATGCCGAGTCTCACTGCCGACACAAATACTGAATAAATCAAATAAAACATTACATATAAATACAATCGATGCGCAGATGTTTATATCAACAGCTGATATTTTCGCAAACGCACAGTCATGTGATCCGATGATCATGTGACATTAATGGTTCACCCATTCATGAGACGCGACTCGCTTTTTGTATTGTGAAATGCTAACAGCACCCACACACAACAAATCACGTTTAATCTTTTGTCGCCAATAATAAATGATCTCTTACTGACCCAAGTGTCAACAATTCATAGTCCAGATATTGTAGGCTATTTATAATGCAATCACTTGGATCCCGGGGCGCTATAGGGTTTTACATATGTCTCTTTCAATCAATTTAATGACAACTATGGTTTAGCAAACATATAAAGGTAAATTCAAAGTAAATATTCAAGGATTCTGTACGCCAAACTACAGCGCTTGTAACATCTCGAATTAACGTTTTTACGCGCCTCCCCTCCCCCTCGATCTGCACTGAATGGTTTGATCCAGCGGACTGTTGCAATGCAATGCTTCGGGAGAGAGCAGCAGAGATACATATTGAACACATTATAGCAGAGCGGCTCGTTCTAAGAGTGCTGTTTGCTTTCGTTACAATGTAGATCAAATATAACACCTTAAATCCAAGCACTGCATCGGTATCTCGGAATGCATGTTGCGACAAACCAAATCTTTATTGGTTTTATCGCCATACTCGTCCGTATGTACCAATATAGGCTGAAACGGGGGCTTTGGACGAACGCGGACCACCTTTACGTGGAGTAATCTGAAAGTTAATTGGATTTCGGGCCTTGCGACGATACTCTGCGTTTTGCAGACTTCATCCCCACATTCTTCTTCCACAGTGCGAGAAGACTGGCGACACGGGCTGATAAAATACCGACAATGAACGTGGAATTACCTCCAGTTGCAACATGGCTGCTGCTTAGATGTTTATTGGAAAAGTTCAGTCCCGAACATTAGGAAAGTTTGCGAAAAGGGAACTTTTGTGGCATCGTTTAGGCTAACTCTGATTTGGACTAGGCTGGATAAGACTACAACGTAGGAAAATTAAAGCCAGTGTAGCTCCAGTCAGTCAGTTTGCTGGACCCTGCGTGACAGCAAACTAACCCGAAGGACTTTTCCTGAATATTCTCGCTTTGAACTTTTGATCGTAGAGTAAAAATGCATTTCTCTATCCCCGAGACGGAGGTCCGGTCCGAGGAAAACGGATCTACATACGTGGTGAGTGTACAGAGGTCAAAACGTAGCAGCTAGCTTTTAAATTAGGAGGTAACTGTTACTGTTTAATGCGGACACATTTGTAACACTGTCGTATGGAGTGTTTCAAAAAATCTTACAGAGTGTTGTATAGCTTAATTGTATAAGCCTACGTTTTAACATTGCGTTTCTGTTAATGTAAGTTATAAGACATCATTGCTCGCCACTGTTATTGTTTATAGCAGCGTTTAGCGGAAGTGTTGCTCAGCAGAGTCAGTTATACATTGAAACTTTATTCCAGGTGTCATACCACACGACTTAATGAATAACAAAAATAAACAATGACAAGTGTTCTTCAAATTGAAGGTGGAAGCAGATAAAAAGCGTTGTCATTCGAGCCAGCACTGGAGTGAATCGGAATCCAAGAAACTGCATTCGCTTTCTCTCATATCTCCTGGCATTCTTCTCTCAGCCTTATGCAGTGCAAGGCATTTATTTTAGCATAACAGTTATAGCTTTCATAGCTGGATTAATATCTGGCTCACTACTTATGGTTGTCTGCTTTGGGACATGACAGCTAATATTTCGTAACTGTCTTTGGTTTTTCAGATTCTGTTGAGATCTGGCGGTCTGAATCCTTGCTAGGTGTGTCTACAGCTGTAGTACAGATGTGCACACTATGGTGTTGACTCTTAGTCATCAAATGTTCTGAATGAGGGCGGAGATTGTTTTTTTGGCATCGCTTTTCTTTTTCGTTATGAATCAGGCCTATCATATCGACTGAACTGTTGTTTGTGTGACAGAGAATTTTTTCATCACAGACTGTCAGTGAAGTTTTCGTAAGTCTTTAAAGGCCATTAAAATGAAACGGTTGGCCAGATGTCTAGATGTGAAGTTGTTCTTCACTGAGATAACTTTACACACTTTTCATTCCTTGTTTTTGTCTTTTCCCCCCATTCTTTCAACTTTTTTTCATTGATGACTATACAAATTCAGCTTGTTGTTTCATAACATTCACACAACTTAAAGGGACAGTTCACCCCAAAATATTAATTCTGTCATCACTCTCGAGCTGTCTTAAATCTGTATACATTTCTTTGTTCTGATGAGAGAAATATATTTGGAGGAATGCTTATAACCAATCAGTTCTTGGCCACCATTGACTACCATAGTAGGGAAAATGACAATGGTAGTCAAAAGTGCCCCAAGACTGTTTGCTTACCTATTCTTCAAAATATGCACATTGTGCTGAGGAGCCTCGACTGTAAGGGGGTTGCAATGTAAATGGCAGACTTCCTGTCAGACGAAGGGTAAAAAGTGTGATGGTTCAGAATAGCATACTCATTCTTCCTTTTTTATTTGGTGACAAGTAAGAGCATGGCTGTTTTATTCTGCTTTATAATATGCTTGTTTTGGCTTTGATATCTTTGATGACTCACATGCTTGAGCTCTTGTAATTGCATATGTTGCTGTCAATAACTGGGTCATGGTTACAAATTCACATTCGTCTTTTGAATCTCATGCAGTTTATAAATGGGGTTCAAAAGGTCTGTGAATTTTAAATAGAAAAGAACGATGGAAGTCAGGCAGGAGGACCCACGTTAAGACTTTCCATCGGAGATGCGTTAGGACCCACGTTACTATGGCGAATGCTTTTGGCGGAGATACGCTAGCACCCGCGATACTATGGCGAAAGCTTTCCATCAGAGAGACATTGGAGAGAAAGATCATCTAAAAATCACCCCCTGGGAGGTTGCTTTGATTCGGATCAGTATGTGAGTAACATTGGTTTTGCTGTTTGTCAGAACCAACATATGTTGTTGTTGTAATATTAGCTACACAGGGGCCGTTTTGAGCATCATTGTTTATCTGGAACCAGTGTGCTGCTTGTATTCACTCTTGTCGTCTTCGCTTATTGTATTAATTTGCATTATTATTTGCGTGGTCTAAGCTATGATAAAGCTAAGCATTGTGGGGCAGTCGTGGCCCAGTGGTTAGAGAGTTGGACTCATGACCAGAAGGTTGCTGGTTCGATTCTCAGGGCTGGCGGGTAACGGCTGAGGTGCCCTTGAGCAAGGCACCTAACCCCCACTTGCTTACTATACAAAATGTACAAATGTATAGTACAATGTAATGTAAGTCGCTTTCTAATTCTAAAGTCAGTCTTTTACATGAAAGTCCCTGTACTCTGAACTCTGCATACCGACCACCTAGACTTGTTTTGGTTTTGGTTTGTGTCATGTTTTCTGTAATTTGCTGTGCAGTTTGACTGAGTAAATAATGGTCTCCAGTCTTGATTGTTAGTTTCCTAAAGATCGCTTCACACTGTTTCCTCCACTAGACCATTATTTTTTATTGCACAAAGCATTATGTCACTTTTTTGAACAGCTAAGGATGTGTGAAATGATGAGTTGTCAAAACAACAGTAGTTGGACAATAGATCAAAGATGTGTTCCTTGATTTGAATGTGCCCAAACCAGAAATGATGCCATTTCAAAACACAAAAAGTGCCGGCTCACATTCTTTTGACAATAAATGGTGGAGAGCAGTCTGTGTTTATTGAAACGTTATTACAGAGCCTTCAAAAATGTATGTATTGGCACAGGTGCAATATCAGCAACAGTTGGAAAGATGAAAGAATGGTCAGAAAATGGCTTTTTGAGGAAAGAAAACTTGTGAACGGAATGCTATGTTCAATGTTTTCCAGAATTAATAGATAAAGGAAAGTTGCTTTAGATTGTATGTGCTGCTATGTGATACAAAATGTATATAATACACACACACACACACACACACATACACTTATAATTGTGGTTTTCTCTCCCTTTACCAGGCTTACAATATCCATGTCAATGGCGTCTTGCATTGTCGTGTACGTTACAGCCAACTTCTAGGCCTCCATGAACAGGTAGGCTTAAACCCTGTTTATGTCAAGAAGCATTGGTTACATTTACAAAATCTATCATATCTCAGTGTTAAACTGTAGCAAGTATTGGTTTGAAATACAGGCACATAAATAGCTGCCTGAGGTATGCAATATTTATGAATAACTAGTTGATGAATCACTGTTAAATGTGTCAAATAATGATCAGATACTGTCTGAGAATAAATCTGTGACGTGTTCCACAAGTGATTGCCTGTATAGTTTGAAATAATATTGTTATAACTAAATTACAATACATTACATATGATCATGTTAATAGGGAATCATACAAAAATTCCCTATTAACATTAATATATAGATATAATATCATAAATTATCATTAAAAAGTCTTCTTCATTGCCTTCGGATGAAGAGCCACATCTGGCACATTTGTGGCCTTCAGAATAAAATATCAACAGAAGACAGATGCTTACTGTATATTCCATATCAGTCATTTTATTACTGTGTTACGTTTGGATTTGAAATGACTAGTGAAATAACATTGTGCCTTTTATATTGACCTTTATTTGTTTGTTACTGTATCTTGTCTTTTGAGCACTTTGTAAGGCAGTGAGTGACTCATATGATCTGCCTCCACCTCTTGTTTATTTCATGTGGGACTCTGACTAAAACATCTAAAACAGTCTGAAGGCGATTTATTTTATTTACTGAATGAAACTGGTTGATAATGTTTTAATATGAATTAATCTGAACATTGGGTAACACTTTATTTTACAGTGTCCTTGTTACACATGTAACATGTACTTACTATAGTATTTATTATAAATTATGCATAATTACATGCAACAAACCTAAAACCACACCCTAACCTATAGTAAGTACATGTGGTAAATTATTATTACTCAGTACTTAAGTGTATGCGGACACCTTAAAATAAATATGTTAAATGGCTGTGATGTTTGCATTCTGAAATATTCAGTGCATGTCACTTTGGCTTTGAATTAACATTCATTGTTATATTTTTAGTTTGTTAATAATTTAAAATTGTAGTAATTTTGTGTGCTTTTCTCATTTTATTATTTATTTGTTTATTTTTTAATATTGCTATATAGTTTAAATAGTTATTTATTTTCAGTCAAACCTTTTTGTGCCTCAACTTAAACATATTTGAGTTTATTGCTGAGGCAACATTTCTAATTTTCAAATAATATTTAATAATAAGAGTTTTTGTATAATAACCTTGAATGATATGTCCTTTTTTGCTATATCGCCTAGCTGTAGCGTAGTCTGCAATATATTTAGTAATTGGTTATGGTCCTAGTCAGGATTTCCAGAGAAAGGAATATTGCTGTGAGTTATAACCTGTGAGCATATTTGATGTAGCTGGCGCTTGAGTTGAGCATATGTACTTTGACTCAATATTAGTGTTTTCTGTATATAGTTCTGTGAAAACAAAAGAGCCTTCTCAAAAGGTTTCTGCTTAATGATTATTTCTAACACTCTTTGACAACCAATAATGTCATCTTTCTTCATAAATAAGCGAAAACTTTAATGAACTCCGCATCAAGACCATGTGTTGTGTTGTTTCACATTTACTGTTGCTAAGAAACAGGGCGTTCAGGGTCTAGTCAGATCATATGTAATTTGTGGATGTTGTCATGGAGTGTTGGGGCATTTAACCCATATAACCCAATAATTACTCTCTAAAATCTACTTGTGAAAAATCGTTGTTCATGGTGATGCAGTGTTTTTCTTTTATTTTCAATTTATTTAATAAATGTCCAAATAAACATACAATCATGCGTTCTGGCATTGAATAAATTCCCAATGATGCAGATGGAGCAACAGCAGGTGTGATTTTAGTAGATGCATTGAAGTGGAATCAGATTTAATAGCTTGTTCAGTAGTGTCTCTCATGATCATACATGACAGAGTATTTCAAAACAGTCCAGAGCAGTCAGTGGGTCTGTTGTACAGTTTTGTTTAGAAAATTTGGCCTTCTCAGTAAAAAGATAATGGACATTTCATTGTGTTCTTTCAGATAAAAAAAGAATACGGAAACAACGTGGTGCCGGCATTTCCGCCAAAGAAGATCTTCACCCTCACACCAGCAGAAGTCGATCAGAGGAGAGAACAGCTAGAAAAATACATGCAAGCTGGTGAGAAGCAACTTAAGGCCCTGAATGAGTGTGACAACATTTTGAACTACATCTGGGCAAAGCAATACTGTTTTCAAGTTTGTTTTAGTGCTCACAGTTAACCTTTATACTGGGTAGGATTTTGGGGTTGAACATTTTCTAACTGGTCAAAGACGATGATGCAATGGGTGGGTGTGTTCTTGAGCCCCACCTACTTTGATGCAATCATCTTTTTTGGTTCTTTTCTATTATATTTTGAAACGCTACTCTAAAGGAATTAGTGACAGATCCGGAATAGAATAGAAAGAGCTTTATTGTATGTTTTCACATACAAGGAATTTGTTTTGATCAAATCAGCCTTAATCCTCTATTTCTGGACTTCATGAAAGAGGATAGAGCTTGTTAATATTCTGTCTTTCCTGCAAATGCTAAAAAACGGGGATAGTTCACCCGAAAATGAAAATGAATTTACTCACCCTCATGTCATTTTAAACCTGTATGACATTCTTTCTTTTGCAGAACACAAAAGGAGATATTTTGAAGAATGTTTCAAACATTATATTATATGGACACAAAATCACCAGCCGCGTTTCCATTACAGATTTGCACAAAACTTTTGCAATATTTTGTAAATATTGATAAAGACCTATTGCAAAATGACATTGATTTCCATTAACCAAAGTAATGCAACTAAAATTCATCCTAACGTGATAATTCATTTAAAAAATCATGGCAACTCCATCTCATCTTTGGACCAGACACACCGTGCCATCTTTAAATACAGATCATGTGAGTTTTTAGTTTTTACATACGCCATATGACCTGTAAATGCGAAAAAAAACGTTTCTATTGAAGTTATGCGGAATATTTTTTTTCACCTCATGCGAGTGCAACATGTTTTTTGCGATAAATGGGAGTTTTTGTGAAATTTGCGAAAACGCACCTACTGAGACTTTTCTCAAAATATCGTCTTTTGTGTTCCACGGAAGAAAGAGTCATATACAGGTTTTGCACGACATAATGGTCAATAAATGATGATAGAACTTTCATTTCTGGATGAACATTTCTGGATCAGTGTTAAAGAGAAGTCAACTTTGGATCACCAATGTGGTACAGTATTGAGGATTTTCCCATAAATTTCTTGCAACAGGTTGAGTTTTACTACACACAAAGGCAAATCAGTGTTGCTGGCAGCACCAAGAACCGCTCGCTCTAATCTGTCCCAGCAATGGCACTTTCCATCGAACAAGCTATGCCTTGTTGAGCTTATTTGCTCACAGTCTGGGAGACGCTGTTGGCTGCAGCTCCCCTAAGTTACATCACTGTATAACGCGGTTATGGAAAATTAACCATCACAAACACACAAGCTGTTCACAGTGAATATTTTGTTAGTTTGTGCAAAGTGTCATTCGCGGTATTCGAGCGGTTGCTTGCCGTGTGCTATACTGGAAGTGAAATAAACATTGTATTTCCTGTTTGGGCCAATATTTATTTTTCTGAAATTAGACAGAGCTGTAGTGGAATTTCTGAAGTAAAAGGTTGTGTCGTACATTATTACATATTTCCTGGAATTTAAGTTTGAAAATTGACTTTCAAAACATAGAGGACAGCTTTGTGGTTCAACAAAGAACACTGTCAGGAAAAATTCAGAAATGTCCAGAATTCCTTGAAACTTTAAAGGAGTTATGAAAACGTACACATTCGGAAAAATATTTTCATGCAGGGACACAACTTACAAGAAATAACATTTTATAACATCACTGTTTGTGTGATGTCAGTTAAATGAATTGAGCTTCTGTAGAGAGATCAGACATCATCACAGTGAGTGCATAGTGACCTTTTGAGCGTACTGTCCTTGCTCTTAAGTAGCAATGAATAATTTCAGCGAACTATTTTGTTTGCCTGGTTTGTTTCGATTAACTGGTTTTAAAGAATGATTCACAAACTCTTGACCCAGGAGTCTTCCAGGAACTCTTTAAAAAGGTGAAATAAATGCTTACACTAAAAAACGCTGGGTTCTTTTAACCCATGATTGGGTATAATATGGACAAACCAAACTGTTGGTTTAAATGATTTGGTCCATATTTGAACCAAACATCATTTTTAGTGTAGGTTTCTGTATAAATGTTGTACTTTTGTTTGCTAGTTTGATGTTTTCACACTCATTGATATCTGTCATTATTGTGGTTGGTTCTCTTTTAGACATCGTGGTATTTGAAGGATGGAAGTAGAATATTAAAACAAGTAGTTTCAGTTGTTTTCAGATATTTTCATTTATATATTTATCCTACAAGTTAAAAGTTTTTGAACACTTGAAATGTTTCTCAAATTAAAAAACGTTTGATCTGAAGGTGTATGCTTAAAGGTATGAAATTGATTTCGTAGACAAAAACATAATTTTGTGAGGTTTCTTGTTACAAAACTAACATTTTATTTTGACTGAATAATGAACAGCCAATAAGATCTCAGAATAGATGGAAACTCATTTAATATTGTTTAAAAAGCATCTTAGGGTGACACCTCAAGAAGTTGCTTGGTAAAATGACAAGAATACATTTCTGCAAATTCTAGGCAAAATGTGACTACAGGTGCTAAAATATAAAAAGGTTTTATTTTATTTCATCATTTTGATTAATTTAGTATTATCCTAAAATGTTAAAAAAAAATATGAATAAGTAAATGAGTTAGACCGTGTTCACACTTGACTTTTTTGACAAGGAATAAATTGAAAAAAAATTAAACATACAAAACTATGTTCCAACCGGCGTTTCTGCCACAATTTTATTTATTCAAGCTTAATCCTGCTCGACCAATCACCTTCCTCGCATGTTGTTGCAGGTCTCGCTACTCGCTTGTCATTGGCCAGTTGTGAAAAAAGTGCTTGATGTGGCGCTTGTTTTTTTAGAAAAGCTGAACTTTTTCAACTTAAAAAGATGCTCTGAGCTGCAGAAAAAGATGCCGGTGCAGGCGTTTAAAAATGCGCTTAGGACTTTTTTGAAAACAGCCGCTAGCAGCTTCAAAAAAGAAGTCAAGTGTGAACACTGTTTAAGTGTTCAAACTATTTTGATCAGTATTGTATATTACTGGCAAGTTATATTTTCATAATAGTTTCCTTGCAACTTACAAATATCTGCTGTCTTTTTTTCTTTTATTCCCCACAGTTCGCCAAGACCCCATTCTGGGATCCAGTGAGATGTTTAACAGCTTTTTGAGAAAAGCTCAACAGGTGGATAATATCTATATTTTGTTTATTTGTTTTAGAAAAAAAAACATGCCAACACAATAAAACAATGAGAGGATAAAAAGTATTAGTGGATTTGATTTATGCTTGTTGAATGTCGACTCGTGGCATTTTCCCCTTTCCTACATTCCAGTAACTCTGTGTAAGGGGAATTTTTCAGCAGGATCCCCCAGGTGCCCATCATAAAGCAGTCTGCAGGAAGGAGCAGAATATGAGATTAGACTTGGCCCTGCTTTTTTCATTTTCCAATCTCTGTAAAGATCAGCTGTTGCTCTAAGGCCCAGCGCCTCAGCGGGAGATGCAGGAAAGAAAAAAAGATGAATCTGCAAAAAGCCAAAGAAAGGACGGTGAAAGAACAGTGAGGCTTATCCATAAATAACACTCTGCTCTAGTCAGCACGGTTGTGTTTTGGCCCTTGCGGCTTCATGTTTATTTGCATACCCAGAGCTGCAAACTCGTTCCTGTTTTGAATTCAAAATATGAGCATGTTATTTGGGGGACAGGTCTAAATTTGACAAAAGATTAATTTGTCAACACAAGCGCACTAGGAAGTCTTTTCATTCAGTAGAAAATAGAAAAAGAAATCGCACATTAAGGGACGCAAAAATTGAAGCACTCCATGAATACACAGGAAATGAAACCACACATTTTCTTCCCATCATGCATTCTCTGTGTGCCAAAAAGGGTGTGATTGATGTCACAGGTACTGCGTGTTCATCAGATTGTTTACTGACGTCAGCTGAATCTGTCAGGAAGCAAAAGTTGAAGTTGCGTTCAGTGCAAAAGTCTTTCCTAAACATGTTTAATGAACAGCACTTTCTTTCTCTGGCACAGGAGACGCAGCAGATCCCCACTGAGGAGGTGCAGCTGGAAATCTACCTGTCCAATGGCCAGAAGGTCAAAATCAACATCCTCACATCTGATCAGACCGAAGACGTTCTTGAGGTGAGAGTGTTGTTTTGTGTCATTTACAAAGAAGTCATCTGCAGAATGTCTCAATGGTCTTAAAGTTCATCATCAATGTCATGTTTATGTATTAACGTTCTTACCTTTACAGGGTTTTTTTTAATTTAAGATTTTTTATGATTTTTAAATACCACACAAGCCTGTGTTTCGCAGTGATTCCTCATTTAAATGCACCGTGCAGGCATACACAGCACACACCGCCACGGGACAATTGCTTTCTACTGTACTTCACAACCACAGGGCTGGCCTCAAGTGCCCTTTAGCACCTGATGGAAAAGTCTGTGTTCTGCATAAACTTGGCTGAAGTGTGATAGAGTAAATCGATCATGAGACTTCCAAGGGTGTAATGTTTAACAGTTTGACTGTGAAAGGGATCATATCCAAAGCACTTTTGAAGGTTGCATGTGACAAGATCCTATTGAAAATGCCTTTGTTTTCCTGAAAAATGTTGTATATTGCAGTGATAAAGAAATGTGATACAGAATAAAAGGACTTCATTAGGAAGGAGGAAATGTTACGATTGTAAGATCAGCAAGCAGAGGAAATTGGTGCTTCGCTCTTTCAGACTAATACCAGTTCAATAAAAACTTGGCTTTCAGTTCTTAAACTGTCCTTAGTTGTTACAAAGACTGTATCTCTGAAGCTTGTTTAGTAGGCTATATGCTTGTACCCTCCAAGGTTATTATTGTTTACTAAAACAATAAAAACATTTCTGTTTATTGAAGTAAAATAAAATGTCAGCCTAAATATTATTTGAAAAACATAAACTGTTTAGGCAACATTACTGATAAAATAAATAAACACTCAACTAAAACAAATAAAAATAAACTTGACAAAAGCACCTAATAAAATTGCTTAAAATAATATTGCCTAAAATAAAATTGCTTTAAATGAAATAAAATGAAATTGCTTAAAATAAATGAAATAAAATAAACAACTTTAAAATATGAATGAAGCTGCAATAAAACAAAGCTATAATAACTCCTTTGAATATTTTTTATTGCTTTAAAGTCTACATTAGCACACACAACAATATGCCATAATTTTTAACATATAGATGTTTGTATTACAATTTTTGCTGTAATAATAAATGCAGTATGGATGAATAAAAACATGTTCTTGGCAGGCTGTGGCTTTAAAGCTCGACCTACCCGATGAGCTGGTGGGATACTTCAGCCTCTTTCTGGTTCAGGAGAGGGGGGATGGGGGCTGCACATGTGAGTATGACCTTTGACCATCATTAACCTTTAGCCATTCAACTTTGGTAGAAATCTGTGCAGGCTCCGACTGTAATGTGGCTTGGCCATATTCAAAAGTCAACATGCTTTTTGGGTGACTAAATCCAAATGCAGTCTTGGCAGCTATAAGAGAAGTCTGCCGTGTTCAGTGAAGAACGCCGCCCACTCTTCTCAAAAGTAAATGGAGTTCAAGTGCATGAAGCTTCGGTCAAGCTGTTGTTGGCATGTAACGGCGGTGCTGTAGGCCTCAAAGTTCATTTAAGCAAACCAAGCATCAATATAACTGATGCTTATATTTAAAGTAAGGGAATTGAATAAACATCTAATCCATTTTAACATGTAATCATTTCATTTAAATATTAAGATACTGTATGTGCTTCATGTGACTTGGGATAATAGTTTGACTTGCCGCATCCAGGGATCGGAACATACTGACAAAAAGCAACCACCCAAAACATTTTAGCAACCACTCAGATCACCTTAGCAGCTGCATAGCATCACCCTTGTGAGAAATGTTTCTTAATATTCTTGTAAATATGTGTATTTAAATAACACCAGCTATCTGAATGTAGTCCAAAACAACAATCAATAGTAGCGTTCTGTGTTTGTAGATACGCAACTTTGAGATAAAATGCACAAAAGAAAAAAAAGGCATTATGGTTGCCTAGAGATTAAAAAACAAACAACACAATAGATATACTGTGTTGCTTTTCCTTAGTCTGTTATAAACAATGTTTGTTAAGACTTTGTTGGCAGGAATAAATGCAGGCAGCAGCAATATTCAAATTGGTTGTCACTGTATTGATTTATTGTGCATTGCCTGAAATGCAGAGATAAGATTACTTGCTCTGTCCAAAACTAAATAGATTGTATACTCACTTCAAGGGCCTGTTTGCTCGAGCTTTGCTGAATTCATATTTAATAATGTTCTAGCTTCCAGCAGTTTCTATGACAAGTACTGTGTGCCCACATCATTTCTCTTTGAACACCCCCAAGGGACAAAACTGATGAATTTCTGAAGTCTGAATGATTTCATTTCTTGCACAATACACATCATTAGTTCATTGCATAGGGTAAATGGATTGTAAAGAAGTAGGCCATTCCCTGGTTATTTTGTTCTCATTTCTGATTTCTTTTGTGCGTTACGGAACTGTAAGTCTTTCAAGGCAGCGGGATTATTATTCTTCAGACATCACAGCATTGGTCTGTTTTTTGAAACTGGAGGGCATCTCTTTGATTTTACTCAGATGTCTGGCAGCCTTCTACTTGTCGAGATGCTGTCGTTTTGTTTATGGAATTTTCCATAATCTTTTTTATACGCGTTGTCATTGTTTAACTGCTTTTAGAACAGAAACATTGCACGTCCCTGCGGAATAACATGTGATATGCCTCCCACTCAGCTGGTTGCCAGATCCTCACCTGAATGCAGAATTCTTATCAGATATGATGGAAACCAGTCCTCATAAGAATCCTCCCTGAAAGCCCATCCTGGCGCCCTGCTCTTTCTTGGCAGTAATATGCTTTTGACAAAAACACAGATAAACAAAATGGCCTCCAAACAGAACCCGATTTGGGGAGGACAGATGGTGGAGACCAAGAGATCTGGTCCAAAAACATGTTTGGCTGGCTGCAGAATAGTCAAAAAACAGAAAATACTGGTTTATTTTGATGGGTGTTTTTAACACTGGATTTCACGTTTTATTATAAAACGAATTATATATCATAAATATTTCATCTACCACAGTTAGAATGTATTTGCCAGCTATTTAAGGAGATCTTTACAGTGGCAAACACCATACAAACTATCTAGAAACATCCTGATGATATAGTGCATGTACTTGTACTATGAACAAATAGTGCAAACTCTAAATTGTGATTGGATGAATCATGTTCAAGTCTATTGTAAAATGACTGTAAGCTTCTGGAATTAGGAAAAATCTACGAGCATTGATTTCATCCTTTGCAAATTGATTGGATGGTTGGAGGTGGTCCCACCCACCCACTCACTCACCAAGATGTACATCATGCAGACAAGAGATGTCATTTTGAGAGGGAGGGAAAGCTAATGTTTCTGATAAAAGATTATTAGGGCACATGGATTGAAAAAAGATCTGCACAGATAAACTATTTATAATAAACACTGCAATATTCCATATAGAATTAGAATTGTTAGTCTTAGTTGCATGGTGACTTTAAAATATTTATCAATAAATAGAGCTGTCTTTTTTTATTATATTGCTGTTGGCACTATTGTATAACAATAAGCTATGAGAGGTAGTGTGTTCCACCCGTACAGGTGATGTACTAAAGGACACAGAACCACAAATTCAGGATATATATATATATATATATATATATATATATATATATGTATAATAAAAATGATAAAAAAAGATTGAACTAATTTCCATTAATACTAATTTTCATCTAGGCTCCAAACATTTATTGGTCTAATGAAACGACAACTATAGAAAAATTTGTGCATGTATTTGTGTTTGTCAGTAATGGTCAATGCAATTTTTTAAGGCATTTCTGCCCAAAAGCATGTGTTGCATCCCTACCCCTATAGCCTTGATAACATCATTGTGACAACTGACCTCTCATGGCTTATTGCTTTAAAAGGACGCTCCCATCAAATAATATCATTCTTGTCTTAACATGCTGTCTAATGTCAGACTACTGAAATGGTAAGACAAAAAGTAGAATGACAAAGTTGTGAAGGCATGCGCTATAGATCTGTCTCCTCTTTTCACTCTCCTGTTTTTAGTGTTTCTTAAAAGCCTAGTGCCCATTTCAGTTCTAAATCCCTGGCTACCATTTCTCCTCTCCCGAGTCTAGAGAAACATCTTTTCTAACAGCTGCAGAATTTATTCTCTCCCTCATTCCCTCCTTATGTCCCTGCTTTTTTTTTCGCACAAAGTGATAAACATGTTTTTGTGGCCTCTGCGTTTCTAGCCAGATGGACTCTTCCCCCATCTCACTTTGTTTGTTGTCATTGTTATCACTGTCCAAATGTCCTTGAGTCTGAAGACACTCATACATTTCATCTGTTCTCATTCTATTGACGAAATCTTTCTAACCTCCCGTGGTGCCACAGACGTGAGAAAACTGCAAGAATTTGAGCTGCCCTACGTGTCGGTCACAAGCCTGCACAGTCCTGACTACCACATCGTCCTCCGCAAAAGGTATACAATTTTGAGGTTATTGCCTGAGACTATAAATGAACATTTTGAAAGTGCTTTTTATATACTACAGCTGAGTACAGCAAAATTGTATACATTTAATGTTGTTCAGAGTAAAAGCCAAGTATACTTCCCTGTTTGAGCCTTTTTAAAAGTACGTTACTGCACTTGCCAAAGTACGGTATAACTTTAACAGGCACTTTAACTTTTTAGGCATCCCACAAGGCTCCATCTTTGAGCCTGTTTAACTTCACTAGAAAGGAACATTTTGACTTCCTGTTGTAGAGATAAACATACGAGAACAGATAGTTACTCACGTGGTTCCATTAAACTGTAATTCACAGTCATTCCAATGTCCTTGCAATGAAATATTTCATATCCTGTATGGAAGGATTTAGACATTCCTTTTCTAACTCCTATAAATCTGTCTCTGTGCTGTACATACCACAGTCTCAGAAGGGCATTAAAGCAGTACAAATGCTATACAACAAATACAACATTTATTTGAAGGAAAGGTAACATGCACAGTGTATGAATGTTGATGTTCCAAGCAGTTTAGTGATTTACTAACCAGAATATTTTTCATTAGATGACCTTTGATTTGAGTAGTTAATGTACGGTAGTACGGTCATCATTTTTGGAGAATTATTTAATAATATATCACAAGAATTAACATAGAAACAACATTGTGAAATAAAATCTAGATAAAAAATAACAAATATATAAAGTTGTTATGTGAGCACATTTTAGCGGTTTAGCAGCTATAACATCTTTCATGCATAATATCTCCTACCTGTTCATTTTATACTGTCGTAAAGGTCACAGGATGATGGTATTTAGTTCCCCTCAGGAAAACCACAGGCCTCTTGACCTACTTTCCAGAGTAAAGACAACCTTCAGCCAAATCCCACCTGTTCACTAGATCAGAAATGGGAAATGTGGATATAAATCAGGCTGCTCAGATTGGCTGCTAACAGAGGAGAAACGGGAAGAAAATATATCACCAAAACACACTAGCTGGTGCATTGCACCATGCTGAAAACTACTAGGAACACCTTAGCAACCCCATAGCAACACTTCAGTAACCACCCAGAACACCTAGCAACTACATAGCAGAATAAAACTTGTTTATAGCATCTAAAGGCCTTTAAATGAGATTTAGCAGATGTTCTTGACTGCTATACAGTATGAAGAGTATCTATTATATGCAAGATTATAGCTTTGTGCAAAACTTTGTTGTATTCCGTATCTTACTTGACAGCATGATTCAAATATTTTTTGTCATATAGGATGTATTGATTGTGTGATGATCTTTCTGCTTAAGGGTTGTAGTGAATGCATAAGAAAAGAGATGTGATCACAAAGGTTGAAGTTAAATGTAATTTATATAACTGTCATTAATGTTTTTCACATTGTTTCAGCTACTGGGACACAGCATATGACAGTGATGTCATGGACAACTGTGTTGGACTGAACTTGTTATATGCTCAGGTAACATATTTAAAATGACATTGTGTGATATCTTACATTTAACATTTTGTTTAAAGGTGTAATACATAACGTTTTTGGAAACAAACAAAAATAAGTTATTGAGCAAGAACATAAGAAAACAATTACAAGCTTTAAATAATGATTTATAAGTTGAGCTGTTGGGTGATGTAATATCCTTGTAAATGTCAGTTTGATGTCATTTGACTTGAAAATGAAAAATTCACAAAGTAACCTGTAATTTTGTGTCAAACAGAGATGCGATATAGAGTCAGACTTTATCTACGTACGTGTTTGTGCTCGAGTTTGTGTATTGTAGCTTTATAAATAAAGTGTTTAATTTCTACACCGCTTTTGACACAAAACATAACTGCAAAAATTATTTTCAGACAGATTTCCCAAACACTGCCCTCATCTGCCATTGCTAATAGAAACTGATTGTCTGGCATAAACTCACATCACCGGTTAAGTTTCACTGTGCCAGTGTCATGAAAAATTCTGCCCCACCATGTAAATTGTGTCCCCTTAGGACCCCGCCTGGTATCTAGTTGTAATGCCTGTTACAAAGTTGTTATCGCAATATCTTGTTGTATGGCTAACCAAAGCTGTTTTTAACTGATTACAAAGACTTCACTTGCTTCTCTAAATATCAAGCTAGAAAAGGAGTTTTTAACAAAAAATATGCAAGAATTAAAGCAGAATTCAAAATACAGTGCAAGAGAAACAAGAAACTTCTTTCGTCACTCTTTGTTTCTACTCAGACGGTGTCTGACATCGAGCGGGGCTGGATCCTGGTGAACAAAGATCAGCACAGACAGCTGAAATCCCTGCAGGAGAAGGGCTCAAAGAAGGAGGTACGTCTGAGCTCCACCAGTTGTGTTATTTGATCTTCCATATGTCTGTGAACTGAAAGAGATTAAAGTCCAGCCTCAGAACTGAATGTCTGCTGTTGGTGAGGCTTCAGTTTTACTGTCATTTGTGATACAGTAAGCATCTTTACATCTCGAACTTTTACTGTGTCTTTGTATAAACAGTTCATCAGATTGGCTCAGACGCTAAAGTATTACGGATACATCAAGTTTGATCCTTGCATCACCGATTTTCCAGAGAAGGGTTGTCACGTCATAGTCGGCGCCGGCAACAACGAACTCAACTTTCATGTGAAACTGCCCAACGAGCAGATGAAAGAGGGCAGCTTCAAAGTCACACGCATGAGATGCTGGCGGGTCACATCATCTGTAAGTCTTTTACAGTTGCTGCACATCAGTTTATGATATATATGACCTCTCTCTTTTCTCTCGCTGTTTCGGTCTTATTCTGTCTCATTCATGTTCCTTGAAGGTTAAATTGAGGCCTTGACATGGACGTTAGCTTATTGTTTCCGAGAGAGGATCAACGCATACTAATAAATGATAAAACTGTAGTTTTATAGGTACCATACACCTCATGTTTTAATAGTTTGATTCAAGCATTAAAGGCAAAATTGTACAAATATGTCGTCTGGACATCACGTTTGGTTACTACTGTATTTATATTTTGCAATACGTAAAGGATCCAGACAAAAACTCCCCTTTGTGTGCCTGCTAAGAATCTTGCTATGACTGTCCTTTCAGGCATGTCTGGATTGATTCTATTTCTGTGCCGAAAATGGGAAGTTCATTCGAAACTCCAATGAGCAAAAAAGCTACTTACAATAGCACAAAAGACACTGCTCTCATTCTCTGTGTCTCATTGCTCACTTGCACCCCTCAACCAGCTTAACAGTCACTCCTCCATCTATCCATTTATACTTATTTCATGTACTGACAGAATCCTGCACTACATTTTCATTGAAATTATGCCACCACAGCTTTCTACAATCTTTAGTATCTAAAAACCAAATGAAAATATAGCTGCAAGCAGCAATTATGTGGTCAACCCCAACAATGGCACAAAGGGAAATATTTTGTCAGATGATCAGATTTTGAAAGCCAAGTTTAAAAACATAGGGAAAGGCATCCCTAATTATTTAAATTGTTTTCAAAGAATATAATTAATAATCACTACAGTATGTGCCAAAGCAAGAACTCTTACCTCATCTCTATTTCTCCTAACAACAGATTGACACCAAATGCTGCACTAAAACTAACCGAATCCAAATGATTTCTCAGGGGGATGTGGAAACATTGCACATTTTCAGTTCAGTCCAATGCAAACAGCTGTGTGTGTGAGCTTTGAGGAAGTTGCCTCCGCTCCACTCCACAGTGGTCTTGGCTTGGTCTCTGCCCCAGAATAGCAAGATGCGTTTCAGACGGCGGTCTCCAGAGAGCGCAACCCGGCGCTAAGGACACTGGGTCCCAACAATGAGATCAACAATGTTTCCTGTGTATGTGTAAAGAACAGGGCGCAAGGTGTCTGTTTTGTGTCATTGTAATGAGACACTTTTGGCCTGTCGGACTTGAGGTGCTGTGTGATTAGAAGAGAGATGACATTTCAAGAGAGGCTAATGATGAGTAATTGAGGTTTGATGGTAATTGCCATGTAGAGGATTTTAGAAATGGTGCGTGTAATTGCCTCGACATAAATAACAATGATTATCATGATGGTGTTTGTAATAATAACCCCACGTGACTCTACAGCAGGTGCCTGTGGCGAACGGAACCGCAAACCCGAGCAGTTCCAAATGTGATGTGAAACTAGAACTGGCCTTTGAGTATTTGATGAGCAAAGACCGTCTGCAATGGGTCACCATCACCAGTCAACAGGTTAGTGAAGTATCATTGACCATCACACAATGTCATGTGAACCGTGTCGGGTGTTGCAAGATTTTATAGGACAGTTAATCGATGACTGAATAATCGATCAAGCTTATAACTAACTTTAAACAACAAATTGTCCCTGAATGTACATCATAAACTGTTGCAAATGTATTTGTTGGCTTGATACTGTGTAGCTCACCTTATTTGTGGTATTAATGATTAATCGATCAATAACTTTAATGATAATCGATTAATCATATTCTTGAAAATAGACATTCATTCATTGTTTCTTCTCTTGACAACATGGCTTTGTTTCCTTAGGTTTTATGTTAAACATGAAGCGGTGACAAGTTACGTCAACAGAATTGTAGTTAACAACAAAAATGTTTGTTAAAGGAATGTTTAAATCAAGCAAATTCCATGTTAAAAAAAAAAAAAAAAAAAAAAAGTTTACCATAATTTGCATTGGCTTGAAAATATGATGTTTTATTACATTATTTAACGCTATGACAGATATTCTATGTGCATTTTGAAACTTGTGTCAAAATAACATTCTTTTTTCAGATGCACACAACAGTTTCTCTGTAATATTGTAATATTTGCATTCAGCATTATTTTGTCCTCTCTGTCTATGACCCATCAGTTCAAAACCAGTGGACTAAAAGATCTTTTGTTCATATAGGCTATCATGATGAGCATCTGTCTTCAATCTATGGTCGATGAGCTTATGGTGAAGAAATCTGGCGGGAGCATTAAAAAGGTCGGTCTGCCTCTGTTTGTCTTCCTAAAAGTACATGTCGGATACCCATGGAAATGTTTCAGTATGTGTTTTGTTGTGTTTGTATCATTTAAGAGTAGCGGGCTGAATCTGTTTATTTTCTCTCTTTCGTGTGATGTGGAGACTTCCAAAAATCTAGTCCGAGTAAATTGCTTGTGGGACGATTTTGTATCAAAGGACCGCACTGGTGCATAGCTCACATTTTTAGGGTGCTCTCATGAGCTTGAATTATTTGCACATTGGTGAATGTTTCGTGTTTCCAGCAGATGCAGAAGAAACGACTGAATGGAACTGTCCATCGATCCGACAGTCAGCAGGCTGTAAAATCTCCTCCATTACTGGTGAGCGTGACGTATTTGCAGAACAGACTGATTTTGTTTATATAAAAAGACGTGCTGTTGTTAATGCACCGTGCGCATTTCTGTTTCGCAGGATTCTCCTGATCCCGGTCGTGAACAAGTAGTCAAACTCTCTGTGAGTCATTTCATCGGTTTCACTTCCTTTGTAGTGTCCACATGAATTTACAGTGTAAATAAGTTCAGTACTGTTTTCACTTCCTTTGTAGTGTCCACATGAATTTACAGTGTAAATAAGTTCAGTACTGTTTGGTTTATGCTGAACTCTTGTTTTGTTTAGACCAAGCTGTCTTCTGTTTCCCTGAGAGGACTCAGTTCTTCCAACTCAGCGAGCGACATTAGTGGCAATGATTTCCATGGAAACTACGCCTTTGAAGGAATCGGGGACGATGACCTGTGATGGAGCCGCCCTCATAGACTGAAGGAAGGAACGCAGATCAAATTTGTTTCTTTAAGCTGAGTTTAGTTTAGTTTAGAGATGCCCAGTTCTGCAGTATTGTAACTTTCCCTTCGTCAACATTTTTTGAAAATTGACTTTAAGAAATTACATTTTATAATTGTTTTGTCAGTATGACTCAAGTCTCATATTGGTCTTGAATTTCATACTTTCTCAACCAAATTTAAATTGGATTCAATTTTAGATTGTAATCCAGTTCTTGAGGCAAAATTGGGGATAATGTCAAAGTTCAGATTAATACAGAGTTACAAAGCTGCATCAGGGCAAGTTATTGCATTCAGAAGACACGTAACGTGATGCAAATAGGCTTCATCGAATCACACTTCCTTACTAGAGACACAAAACTGTGCTTTTCCTCTTATCTTATCATCGGACAGGCATGAAATACAATTCTTGCCACCCCATTTTTTCTTGCTCATGACTGCAGTTGCTTGTTGAGGTGAAATGCCAGCAAAATAAGTTTATTTTCCCTTTTAAAATCTATTGAGAATAATATTTAATAGAGATGTTGTTTGCTTCGTGCCGTGCAATGTGCCAACAGATGCCAAAAGCATCTTGACGGCCCGTCACATTGTAGTTCTCTGCAGCTTCCTGTTTGTTCGGGAGAACCGTCAATTCACCCAAAGTTGCTTATTCGTTGCGGCATCAGTGCTTATTCTAGATGAAAACGCAAGTTTAGAATGAGAATCACTCTTGTTGTGGCCTGCTTTTTCTCTGCCTTCAACCGCCTTACAGATCAAAATCTCTATACTTCTCAAAATGAAAATAAATGTAGCGCCGGACACAAGTGGGCTGAAAGCTGTGTCCTGAATCTTGCTTGTTCGTTCTCTTCGGTAGGCCCGCTGCACTAGCTGAACCCGTGTTTTTTGCACAGTATTAAGAAAGGTTGAATGACTCGGATATTTATTGAGAAATTGTGGAAAACATCCTGGAACATTCGAATAAGGTTTGGAGGTGTCATTTGATTTTTGTGTTTGTCTGTGTTGTTATTCAAACCAGCATAAAGGTTTCTCATAAATGCCAAAATTATAGCTTACGTAAGCATTTTGCACAATAAATAAATTCATGGTAATGTCACTTTTTTAAATGTACATGCAATTAAAAAAGTATTCTGAATATTTACTAATCTGTATTATCTTTAGTATATTACAAACAAGTACATTTGATCAAATATAATCAAAGCTGTATAAAAGAATTAGAAACTAACATTTATCGTTGTTTACAAAATTGTAGAACATGTCGAGAAAGAAGTGTTTACAAATTCCACCTATAAATTTCAGTGATTATGTTAATACACTTTATATATTTTATTTTGTGAAACATCATTCCAGTCTTTTTTCTTTCACATTTTGTATTGTATTAAATACATTGTGGCAATCATCTCAGAGGACTGTGATGACATGGTGCTTGGAAAATAGCTGTATCACGTTTATGCTGGGGATTTGACTGCATAGTCATGTTGAATGAAGTTTCCATATCCTCCATTCTGCAGTTGTGTACATTCCTCCAGTGTGCACATTGGGTTTAATTTCAAGATTTTTCTCCTGCTGATGTTCTATCAAGGGCGCAGATTCATTTTTCAACCAATGGCTGTGATTCGAGCTTTATTATATGAAATGAAAAGGGTATTCTGTCTGTACTCTTAAAACGTGTACATCTCTCATAAAGCTCATCGGTGTGGTTTGTTTTTTATTCTCAGTCATGTTGAATGAGGAAATGGAATTACAGTCTTATGGGTTTCAATAAATTTAGGTGCCAAACATTGACACTCCTTGGTGTTTTTTGATATAACTTTGGTTTGAATGCCACTCACTCAATACATTACTCACTGTTGTTGTAGAGTAGGGATGACTCTTTATAGAACATAAAATCCGAGGAATATGGACCGTTGTAGATGTGAAAATGGTACTTGCCAGACTAAAAATTATGCACTAAAAAGTGCTATCCGTATAGTAATCAGTATTGGTAAAAACATCATTTTTTTCATGGTAAGCTTGACATTTGCATGGAATAGCCCAAATGTTAAGTTTTGAAATTACATAAATTAAAATGATTTTATATTTAAGCACACACCATCAAATCAAAATATTTTTAAGCTCATGCGAATTTGAGTCAGGTGACTACATTTATGGCGCTCATGTCCATTTCCTCCTTGCTTAAGATTTTCCGACAAAATCCCACTCGAGCTTCTCTACTATTTTAACTTGCCGTAAAAGAGTAAGGCTAAAAATAAAACAATTTCAATATAAAACAACCTACAATTTCAATTATCAGATCTTTTTTAATATGCACAAGATTTCCCCTCAAAAGTCTCTAACATTTGAGAAACTTGATCAAATGCCCATTCTTACAATCTAATAGCAAGCAGATCTCTGCAAGAGGTTCTGCCTGGAGCTTCCGTCTTCATTTGCATGTTTACCGGTGCTGTTCTCTCGGCAGTGCGAGAGAAGGATTACGGCTCTCATTAAGGAAGTGTGAGGATTACACAATGCCTGTCTCGGCTCATCTTAATCACATCCTGCTGGTCTACAAGAAACTACATCCACACACTGATCATCAAACATGAGTCATGACACAAGTTTCAAACTCACTTTAAACACAAAATGTTTTATTTCAAGATATTTAAGGCATTAATGAAACCACTGCATAATTACAAAAACTCAAGCACCACACACCTACAAGATTCTATCATAATCTTCATTTCTTGGCAACCTGAAGTTGAACTGCATAATAGAGTTGACGGTCACTTTGTCTTCCGATATCCCTAGCATAATGTCACAGGTGGCGAATTCATGCCAGACATTCATTAGCGATGAAAATAAGTCACATAGAAAAAGAAAAGCTATACATTAAGCATGACACAAATATTCACTACGCACCATTTTGCTTCAAGTAAACTCCGACATTTTACAGTCAATAAAGCGCACACGACGACAACAAAGGCAACACGGCCCCGGCATTTCTACCGGGATTGATAAGGTCTTTGATGGAGAAAAGAATGACGAATAGCACATAAAGACGTAAACATAAGTGGGCATGCAATGTTGAACACAGGTTCTTTATTATGGCAGTAATTTCTGTTTGGCACTCACATACGAATCAAGTTCAGGCTCAGAATTCTCCTCGAGAGATTTGGGTAACACACTGCTTTATTCCAAAGGCATTAAGACATTCGGATAACTGTCTCTAAAATTGTGCATGACCTTATGTAGCAGCGTCTTGATATTTTCAAGAAATGGCTAAATTAAGGCAAAATAAGCAACAATAACATCTGTAGAAGTCACTCTCAAAAAAAGAAACCTCACACTCTCCATAACTGAACATCCCACTTTAGTATTCGGAGGCTACACCTCTTCCTCGTCCTCTTCCTCATTTCCACGCATCTGTACTTTATCCCACCCCTCGGCGACGAGGCTGTGCTTCTTCTGGTGTCGTTTGTAATTGTCCCAGTGGCCGGTAGTATAGCCACACTCTTGGCACTTATGCGGCTTTTCGCCCGTGTGGCGCAACATGTGCCGCTTCAGGTTCATGCTCTGGTTGCAGCTGTAGTTGCAGATGGCGCACTGAAAGGGTTTGGCGCCGGAATGCACCCGCTGGTGTCTCTTCAGGTTAGCCAGGTTCCCGCAGGCGTATTCGCACAGGTGGCATTTGTAGGGTTTTTCGCCGGTGTGTACCCGATGGTGGCGCTTTAGGTTGTCGAAGTGAGCGGACGCGTAGTCGCACTGCGGGCACTTGTATGGCTTCTCGCCGCTGTGGGTCTTCATGTGGCGGGCCAGGTGGTTGGGGTAGTGGGTGAGGAAGGGGCAGGCGGCGCAGGTGTAGACCTTGTCGCCTCGCTCGGCAGGGCTGCCGGGCGTGTCCTTAGTCAGCATCTCCAGGGTGCACTTGGCACAGATTTGGGCTGAGGAACCGTCCTCATCATCCAGGGCCATGCCACATAGCCGGCAGGTGAAGGGGAAGAAGATGGGGGGTAGGGCGGCAGGTTCGGAAGCACCCTGATCTGACTGCACCCCTGTGGGTGAGTGCTGCGCCGCCAACCTGATGCTGTCAAACGTCTGCATGTAGCTTCCGTCCCTTGCCACGTGGGGTCGTTGGTCGGACTGTACTGCATCTACAATTGAAGGACATTTGTTGTAAGACCGTTTTTCTTGCATGGGGTCAAAGCAAAATTTGACTTACCTTCGGTGGGACCGGAAACCACTTCCTTTTCTCTCCTAAGCGCTGCGGTGCAGTTTAAACCGTTGCCGCTTGTTGGATGACGGACGCTCTGGCTTACAGCGGTATGCATGCGTTGGTGCCTCTTCAGGTTCCCTAGGGAACTGCACGCAAACGTGCAATGGTTGCACTTATAGGGTTTTTCCCCCGTGTGTATGCGAAGATGCCTTTGCAGGTTGACCAGCTGTGCCGACGCGTACGAGCAGAGCGGACACCCGTACGGCTTTTCGCCGTTGTGCGTTTTCATGTGCCTCTTAACATGGTTCATATAACGTGACGTAAAACCACAAAGTGTACAAGAATGGAGCTTCAGGGAACCGTCGTCACCACCGGCACTCTCGTTCCCTCCGCACCCCGCTGTTAAGCCCGCGCAGAGCTTTCGGTCTGCCGCGCCGTTCAGGCTCCCTTTGCAGCAGCGCATGCAGTAGGTCCCCACCAGGTCCACGCCGGGCCCCAGAGGGTCTTCCAGGAGCTGACCGCAGCCCCTGCAAGAGAGGTAAGAGGGAAAGGCAGGCTCAGAAACCCCCTCTTCATGCTCGCTTTCGGCTGCGCGCAGGTCGTCGGCGTCGCTCTCCATGCTGAGGCGGCTGAAGGGGGAGCTCTCGTCGTCTCCCAGGGGGAAGGCAGGCAGGCTGAAGTCAGCTGTATAGGACCACAGCAGGAGACGGCATTACATTATGCAGCTGCATGTACATGGTTTTTGGGTTTTGAGATCATGTGCAAGTAATTGAACAATTTTTCAATTTCAATAACGTTTAGTGTAACAATAGTATTGTAGTACTAACAGTTGCTGACTATAGTTTTTACAAATTCCCGGATATAAAAAAGCGTAACCTGCTCAAGAAGTCTTTAAAATACAAACCCCCCCATAGAAAGCAGCATTTATACTTACAAATCCAGAGGGAGAAAAAAATGGTAAATTTTGATCAAAACAAATAAAAGCATGTAAACACAAAGCGTTTCTGCACGCTGTCTTTCACGACGACTCCTAGCTCCGTCCTCATGCACATTACGTGAGGAAATGTGAGTCTGAAGCTCGAGCGGCCCTATATATCGGCCGTTTCAGAAACCCCGGGTGGATGATTACCCAGCCTAATGATAATGATGATGACTATAATGGCCCTGATGATGATGATGATGAGGGCAGATGATGATGATGATGATGATGACAACTATGATAAAGACCCTGAGAAGAGATGATGATGATGATGATGATGATGACCAAATGCCTTATTATAATGTGCCCTTGATGGTTGTCTTGATGACCCTTATATAATAGCGGTGGCACACTGTATTTTTTCTTGATTTGCCAATCTCAAATAGTGTTTTCTGTGAAAATGCCAAAGCGAGAGAACCAGTGGGCTCATACATCCCATCTGTAAATGATCGGTCATGATGCTCACTGATAGACAGAATGCACTACGTTGTCTGCATAGTAACATTTAGCAACAACATTAAGCATCTCATTAAGCTTTCCTGTAGCTCAGTGGCTAGAGCATGGCGCTAGCAATGCCAAGGTCATGGGTTCGATACTCAGGGATTGCACGTACTCAGAAACAAATGTATAGTAGAATGCAATGTAAGTAGCTTTGAATAAAAGTGTCTGCCAAATGCATAAATGTAATGTAAATCTATCTTTCCAGATAATGTTCCTGCATGTATTGAGCACATATGGCCCCCTCAAGAATATCAGTAATACAACAAACATATTTTATCGTTGAGATATGGCATTAGCCATCATATAATAGTGGGAGGTATTTTTCTAATTCTACATATTTTCAGATTTTAACCCAGAACTGGCCTTTTATACCAGAGAAACTAGCATTTATTACTCAACAGATATGCTCATTCAATGAAACTGCAGTTCTTATCTAAATGACATACTAAAGATGTTATTCATTCATGTATTTAATGTGAAGAAACACTTTTCTGAACCAGCACAACAGTCGAGGTGACAAAAAAGATACAGAAAAGTATTGTTTGTTAGCATGTTATTTTTTCTTAAAATATAACAAAACAACCATGTATAAAATAAAATAATAAATAATGCCTATGAATATTAAATAATGGCAAATGTCCAGATAGTTGTGTTTAATGAAAATCACTAATAAATAGGGTTGGGTATCATTTGAATGTTATCGATTCCGAATCTGCTGATTCTTATCGATTCCCAGATCCAACGTTGAAGTAAAACATTTAGATATCAACCTGTATAATCATTTAGCCTGCTTACTGACTGTTATTGACTTATATATACATATACATATACATATACATACACATACATCACACACACAACTATGGTTGAAACTATGGTAAAAAAAAAATTTACTATAGTTACTAAGGGCTTTTATTGAGATATCAGCAGAAGTTAACACAGGCACATTTCTGAAAATATAAACATTGTAAATTATGAACTGAAACTTTAATTTCAAGTATCCAATTCCTACCCTTTCGATTCCGATTCCAGAATTAGAATTCGATTCCCAACCCTACTGATAACTAGCATGTATTCTGGTATAGTAATCCACATTATATGGTTTGCTAGTAACTTAGTGTTAGCACTTATTGTATTATTGCCCCTGTTTGACATTGCTTTATTGTTTCCTAAACTTTCTGTAAGTCGCTTTGGATAAAAGCATCTGCTAAATAACTAGATGTAAATGTGCTGGGCTGAGAATCTCTTCTAACTCACCTGAGAACTTTTCAAGGCCTATGATCTTGCTGTCATTGTCAGGATCAGAGAACTCAAGTTCTTGTCCCAGGAGAAAGTCGCTCTCAAAGGTAAGGCTTGTTGAACGTACAGTGCCTAAACCATCTTCAGAATCCACTGAAAACAAAGAGTTATTGTTAAAAACACCAGCTACATTTAAACGATCTAATAAGTGTCTAAATATGACTATGTATGCATCATTTATACGTATGCAGTCATTTTTTCTAAATGTCAATGTCCACCACATTATAAATGATGTATTGTTCTTTATAGTATTCTGTGGTGGCAATGACATTTTATACAATTTTGGAATTAAATGACTCCTTTATTAAGCTAATGTCATGGCCAGCACTAAACCATTATTTTATGTTTTGGGCATAATTTGGAAATACTAAAGCTTGACTAGCAATGATGTCCAATACAAAATTAAAAAAAAGCAATTTAACTTTTGATACAATTTGAAGGGCAAAACTAGTCACTACAGCACTGATCTTTTATTATTTTTCTTTACATCAAATCTGTGCCATTCATTTGAAAAGTTGCAAACTTCAAGAACAATTGCATATAACAATTTTTTTTATGAAAATAATATTTAAAAAATCAACCCCGGGACATTAAAGGACTTGAAATAAAAGCAGCATGACATTAACGTCTATTATGCAGCATTGATTTGTTACTGGCACGTAACATGCTTTAGTTCACTGTAACTGTACTGCCATCTACTGGAGACGAGTTGTTTTTTGAGAAGGCAGGGGGTCTCAATGATGTTGCCAGCAAATACGATTTTCAATCAATCGTCAAATATGTAAACAAATTACAGTAGGAGCAAAAAGTCTTGCTCTGACACAAATGCAGAACCTTTAAATCTTGTTACAGTTAGTACTGATATTACTGATCAGTACACACGACACAAAATCCAAACGAAAATACAACAAAGCTTGTCTGATCAAAACACCCACTTCCCACTTAATGAAGAAAATGTGACTTATCCAAATCAGGGTTATATATATATATATATATATATATATATATTTATTTAAATATCTGATAAATGGCAATGCACATTGGAACCCATGTAATGGACTGTCAATACAAACGACTGAAACTACCCTAAAACAACACATGTTTATCATTCAGCAGATGTTTTTATCGACATACTCTTAAAAATGTGCTTTAAAAGGGCTCTTCAGATAGACACACCCTGATACAGTTTTTCAAGGCAAAACAATATTAGCTTATAAAGCATCCTACATTTCACAGGTTGTGGATTCTGTTGTTTTCTTCTTGGCATCTTCCAGTCAGCCTTTTATATTTGCAACCTCCACTAGATTCCCTTGAAATGATCAACTCATTCTTCAATGCGGTCTCTAAAAGTGTAAAAAAAAAACGACACGTTAACCTTCGCGTTTAACCTAAGACAGACATGCACAACGTAACTAAGGAGCTAACGTGCTAATCTGACAGTATCCTTTCAGACAAATAAAGATCAAGCGTTATACTGTATACAGTTTAATTAAATAGTGCGCAAAATACACGTAAGCATTAATGATTCATGTATCAAGCAGTATAAATGTTACACTTAGCCAGACTGTTTTACGCTGTCGACTTGCAACAGACACATTTAAATGTGCAACTCAAGCTATATTGTCAAGCTCAGCAGATGTCAGAAATATACCTCTCAGTCCTCCTTCTGCCTGACGCGTCAAATAACACTTCCCGTGCTGGCAAAACGACAGCGCTCCTCGGTGCACTACTGCTCGCAGTCCGCCATTCCATAACACAGCGACCACAAAGAAAGGCAATTAATGCTCTTTTTTCAGAAGTTAATTGATCTCCAAATTGCCATTGTATACATTTTTCTTCCGCTACGTTGCGTACATCCGCTTCTTTCGGTTACGCATTTCCGGGTAAACAGAGCTGACTTTTCATATTATTTATATATTGTGCTTTATATGGAATGTTTAGAGGATGCTGAAATAGTATAGGGTAAAGCAAAAATAAATAAATAATTAAAAAGCAGATATTAGTGGTATTATACATTAGTGGTTGATTGTTTAGGATTTTTTTTACCGCACTTATATGCTATAGGCTAATAATACAATAGTACTAATTGTATTATTATTATTATTATTAGTAGTAGTAGTAGTATTGTTGGCCTGGGCATTGTATCCTGTGGAGGTCTACAATGTTATACAATGCTGTCGTCAACATAATCCACATAATCCTATTTATGCGTATTCTTATATAGTTTAGTATTGTACGGTTATATAATTACAAAATATAAATATAATTAGAATAACATTATTTGGAACTATTTAAAAAAATGTCTCAATCACATCGATATAATTTAGTGCCTGTCACTCAAGTCCGACGCACGACTGCATTTACATTTACATAATTGACAGAATATGATGTCTACGTCATTTCATCGATTCAAACCACTGCAGTACATCCATCACTTCCGCAGGCCACCACCACCTCTGAATCAGACTGTGCTGAGGAGGAAACCTCGGTGTTCAGGGGAATCTCCTCGCTAGCGTCACAAAGCGCATCTCCATCTCGGACCACATGCGGGGTCGAGAAAAACGGAGAAACGCTTAATGGGCAAGTCAAGCAAATGGGCGACGTTTTACAGCAGTGGGAGGAGCCACGGGAGCCTGCGTGTCCTCGACCGCTCGGTGGGAGGAGTCAACTGATGGTGTTGAGCTGCAATAAGATAACGCACTGAGCGGAGGTAAGAGACCGATTTCATAAAATTATTGTGCGCTGTGTTTTGGTGAGAGGATGGTTTTATTTTCCTGCGAAAGGATATCGTAAGCTGCATTTAACCATAAAAGTGTTGTATTTCGTATGGGTGAGTTGCGCTACGTATAACCTTGCCACTCCCTGCAGTGTTGCGATGTCCTGGTCAGACCCTCTGATTAATTATGTAAAAATTGCTGCTTATAGACAAGAAATATTAATGAATAAAATTGAATGCAAGTACAAAGCGTCATATGTCAGCACAATCGAGAGGTCTTCTCAGCTGAAGCGCAGGTGCGTGTGTTTCTGAGTCGTGTCAGTGGGATTTAAAGGTCCGTACAGCGTGTTACTGTATCATTATAGTAACAGTTGGTGAATATGTTGTAACTCCATCAGCCTGCGATCACAGATGCGCTCTTGGCCAGAATGTGGAGGTGTGTGTCCTCATCAAACGTCAAAAACGCTATTGGCACAATGCTGCCCTGTTGAGTGTTATCAGGGTCCCTTATCAGAAGAGAATGATAACATTGTAAACCATCCTATTTATAACATTGCATTAACCTTTAATATATTTGGTTTGCAAAGTTGTTGCCAAACTTTGCTTATTGTGGTTAAACAGTACAGCTGGACATTCAGGAACAGTCCAGGGAACAAAGAGGAAAAACCTCTTTTAAAAAAAGCCTGTCCATGAGACCACAGGATTTTACTCTACGGACAAAAAGCCATAAAACACGCTCTTGTCATCACTCCAATGCATTATAAAAAGCCCTTTTGTTGATTGTGTTGAATGATTTTGATAAGGTCTATGTTCTCAGTGTTTTTTGTTCTTTTGAGTGGTCACATCACAAGACATTCATCATTCACCAGCTACTGAAGTTTATTTTATAATAGTGCCCTATTATAACACATACTGCTGATGTTTTTAGGCCAAAATAGAATATAAATATAATATAATATTGTATATTATATTATATATAATGTAATATTATTTGATATGCATATTATAACTACTCATTTTTAGACAATCTTTCTACATATTTATTAAGAACATGAAATTAAGAACAATAAATAATGTCAGGATTTATTTTCAGTGAGGAAAGGGTAAGAAATTTTGTTTTATTGTAAGACCCAATACCACAAGAAGATGCTATAGGCTATTGGAGTTACACAGTGGGAAGGAAGGTCTTTTCAATCATTGATTTTTTCCTTAGTCCTCATTCTTTTGTTTTAATGATCATATATATAACATTATAGCACTACTTCTTTAAATGGCTTAATACGCAATTTTACCAAATTCAATTTGCATAGAAAGCTGACACTGTCAGATTCAATGCAACCACCACGTCTGAATATTTTCCAAACCAAATTGTTTTGTGAATCTTTAAAAGATCGATTAATATTTTATGAACAAGATGGCCAATGAGATCAGATTTTTAGGTTTCAGTTTTATTTGCTTTAAACATGATGTTCCTTGGTAATACTAATAACTCATGTGTGGTGTCTGGCAGTAGCATCAGAGTATATGTATATCTAGCTGGATTTAGTTTCTTTTGAAGTAAGCAGTTAGAAGTTAGCATTTACAATATTGAAAATATAACCCCATGCCACACAGTTTAGCCTCTGCATCAGGGTTGCCAGGTTTTGTAACAAATCCCACCCAATGTACAATGAAAACTAGCACAGAAGAACTAGCCTAAACACCACAACTCAAACTCTCATACATAAAATACATATTTTACATATGCATTAGACACTTCAATCAATAAAAATAACTGTATAATAGTAAACATTGACATAGTATATTTACATAAATAAAATCATCTTAGACCTACCTTGAGATTTACAGCTGATAAAAAAATCCTTTAGGAAAGGTGGTTGAACTATATATAGTTATATTTATAGATTTATTGTTCAATTCAGTTTTATTTGATGTTAGAATATACATTTGGTACAGTAAATTAGTTCAATTCATGCCTTTTGGTCAACTACAATTTATAAATCAACCCGTGGAATTAGTTTAAAACTAGCCCAGAGTTGGCAACCCTTTTTTATGAAAAAATACATCTGTTTGGACTCATAATAACAATAGTTTGCATGCTTATTATCCATGTTTGCATATGTGTACTGTACATACTTTCAGTAACAATACAGGGATACATTAACAGAGATACAGCAATCTTACTTTCACAATGTGTGTGTTTGTGTATTTTCAGGTATGAAAATGTGTTCAGATAAATGAAGATAAACAAATGCAGAGCAGGCCTGGACTTTCCATGAGAAGTAAAAAAATGACATCGATCAAGGAGTGCTGTTGTGAACAACTTTCCTGCTTCCTCACTATGGCCTCTTTGCCAATATTCACTGTCACTCCTTAAAGAGACATACACGCTTCTTGAGACAGACAAAAGAGATTCCATAAAATGAAGAGACCCAAGCAGCAGTCACAATCTCTCAGTTTTCTCAACTTCTTCAGCCGCAAGCCCAAATCTGACCCCAAGATTGAGAAGCCCACTTTAAACAAGAACGAGGCCATCACTCTGACTCCCAATGAGCACGAGCATGTGGAAAAAGTAAGATGGACATTTATTCGGCAGCCCTGTAAACTATACATATTAATTCATTCTCTGCTGTCACCTTAAATAAATGAAATAGATGTGTGGCCGTAATCGATGGCTGTAATGGTTAATGTTACCAGGTGGACACTTTGTCATCTCAATCCCTTTCCCCCAAAACGGTATTTTATTTAATTAGTGTCTCCATTCTTCTGTTGCCAAGAAACAGAGTGGTTAGGTCATGCCATTTTCTCATTTGCCTTATCTCACATCACGTACATCTGTTTCCTCCCAGGACCAGGCTCGTAGTGAAGGGTGCATTCGCGAAGAGGCCGGTAAAGATGGAGGCGATCTTGGGAAGGCTGAAGAAGGCGAAGTAGGACATGGTGGGCAAGGTGCTGAGTGTGGGAGCAGTGGTTCAATGGGGGTACTGTCCTTATCCTCCTCAAGTCAGGAACAGCTACTCGAGCACCTGGTGGAGTGCCCGCTCTGCCTCCTCAGTCAACCACGCGGCCACTTCCCTCGACTGTCCTCCTGCCAGCATCGCGCCTGCACCGACTGCTTACGCCAGTACCTGCGCATCGAGATCTCGGAGAGCCGCGTGGGCATCGCCTGCCCACAGTGCCCCGAAGCTCTGGCGCTACCTGACGTCCGTGCCATCCTGGATGATGGAGCTTTGCTGGAGCGCTTCGAAGAGTTTCAGCTGCGCCGCTTTCTGGCGGCTGACCCAGACACGCGTTGGTGCCCGGCCCCAGACTGCAGGTTAGCGCATTGATGTGACTTAGTGACGATATGAAACCGTATATCCTTCTAATAGGTATCAATTGATTTACTTCTGTGCCACACACAAGAGTGGCTTATGGCATATGCTTGCTGATGGATAGTGGGGAACACCTAATATATCACAATGGAAAGGACATTTTTATTTTGTCCCAACCAGTTGAGACAGGGTAGACTAGCTCTTGCCAGCTTGACGAAACTTTTTAATTCCGTTCCTGCCATCTTCAGGATTATTATAAAGGCAACATCTGTGTAAGAGACGGCTTGGAACTAAACCTTCCAGGACATGGCCCTTCAGGAAGGAAATTGAATTTAAAGCATGTGAATCCAGCTGGTTTAAGCTGGATTTTCCAGCAGGGCTTTATTGATGTTGCCTATTCAACGAGCATGACGTGTGAAACAGCATAAAGATGATGGAGGTGGGGGGGCAGTTCAGTGAGTCATTCTCCTCTGTGGTGCATTATGTATGGATCTGAATGCAAGCATCAGGTTTCGTCACGGTAACCGGATCATGGTAGTGACGGGAAGCCATGGCTGATTGGCGGTATGCTTGTCGTGTGTTGTCAACATGGCTGTATTGGGTATCACATGCAGTGACGCCACATGAGGCCTCAGAGCATCCTCTCTCTTTACTACTGTGACTGATGAGAGGAGAACAGCACTGGATTCATCACTGATAGATGAAACTTCTAGATGGTGCCATATGTTCACATATCGGATTATATCTGTTTATAATATTAATAAACAAAATGAGCACAATTGTTCTTCTGAATTGTGTGCGAACAAAGGAATTATGTCATTCATTTGTTTACAGCATTTTGTTCTAAATTCAAGCACACAATTTAACACAAACAAAAGTAAACAAGTTGCGGTGGTCTAACAAACATAAACCCTATTAATGCATAACGGTCACTGCAGTGGACAGCTATAGTATCTTTTAGTTTCTTGTATGATTCACATCGTACTCATTCCTACAAATTAGTCACCTCATAAAATTCCTCTGAGATAAGTTTGGAAAAAATATCTGTAAAATGTTTAGACAACACAAAAAACTAAAAATCCTGACTGAGATTGTCATATATTTATGCATGAAAGGGTTATATATAATTAAAATATATATTTAAATTATATATACCAGATTTATTGTTTTGTAGTTTTACTAATATTTTAAATGAGCTTTTAGATTTTTTTTGAGATTTTTTAGCAATTTTGTTATATGCTTCTGTCATGAAATGTTAGCTTTTTTTATGTTGCTATATAAAATGTATTAATTTATACACTTTTATTAAAAAAATATTTTAATAAAAATACGGTTTGTATTAATTTTATTAACATTATAATTTTAGTGCCTTAAAATGTTTTAGTTTATTTCTGAAGCAAAAAACAATTGTGTTTAATTTAAGTTTTCCCAGTCATTTTAGGCCATTATTTGATTTGATTTTAATAAACAGAAACGTTTTGATTTTAGCAAACCAGAATTAAGCAAAAAATAAATACATGAAAAAAATGGCACACACATGGCTTTACTCGTGAATCTTGCAGATTTGTGCTGATTCATGTATTATGTTAATTGTCATCTGCAGAGCTGAATAATCTGAATTCCAAATTTTTGCATCTGTTTTTGCAGTATTCTCATTTTATGTTGTTTATGTTATTCATTAGCTATGCAGTGATAGCCTATGGCTGTGCCGAATGCCCCAAGCTAAGCTGTGGTCGGGAGGGTTGTGATACCGAGTTTTGCTA
This sequence comes from Oreonectes daqikongensis, assembly GCA_026939265.1. Taxonomy (NCBI): domain Eukaryota; kingdom Metazoa; phylum Chordata; class Actinopteri; order Cypriniformes; family Nemacheilidae; genus Oreonectes; species Oreonectes daqikongensis. The sequence continues at coordinate 3,083,304 of JAOTQM010000351.1, read as the reverse complement.
CCACTGCCGGCAACTCTGGCATCCAGACCAGACCTGTGACCAAGCCAGACGTCAGCGCGCCCGCCACACATTAGGGGCCAATGATGTTTCCACGCTTTACGTATTCAATGAGGAACCTGGAGGTATGGCACAAATATTAGTTTGAGTAATAGTATTTTACCCAGTATATGTTAGATATACCTAAAATTCTTTGTGCATCTTCCCTGACATTTCTTATTTTCTCTCTGTTAAAGATGCAGAGGAGATCAAGCCCTGTCCCCGCTGTGGTGCCTATATCATGAAGACTAATGATGGCAGCTGCAATAGGATGAATTGTACAGTGTGTGCCTGTCAGTTCTGTTGGCTGTGTATGCAGGAGATCACGGACGTGCACTACCTCAGGTACACGCACGCACACACACACACCCACACAGTCATCAAGTTACAGTAAGAGTAGTCTCGCATCACCAGACACCAGACCTTCAACTAATGGGATAAAGTCTAGTCCATACTGCATCCGATTCTGGCCAAGAACTGCCCACTTAGACTTAAAGAGTCTGACCAATATTGTATAGAATATAAGAATATATAGTTTTAATTATGGATTTAAGAATTTATGGAGTCTAAGTGCCTTAAAGGGATACTTCACCCAAAAATGAAAATTCTGTCATCATTTACTCACCCTTTTGTCATTTCAAACCTTTATGACTTTCTTCTGCAGAAAACGAAAGAAGATGAAGAAAGTTGGTAACCGAACAGCAGCGGCACCCGTTCACTTCTATTGTATAAACACAAAACCAATGCAAGTCAATGGGTACCGCCGTTGTTTGGTTACCAACATTCTTCAAAATATCATCATTTGTGTTTTGCGGAAGAAAGAAAGCCCTACCGGTTTTGACAATAGGGTGACAGAATTTTTGGGTAAACTATCCCTTCAATATTTATCCAGTATACAGACCACACTGTCTTTTTCCAGCCACCACAGTGTTATTCTGTTATTAAACCACACTTGGTCACGATCTGTACAAGCTAAACAGGGGCACTTATGTAAAACATTTCCTGTGATTAAACAGGCTTGCTTGTTTCGCCTTCTTTCGATGATCAGATTTACTTAATTACACTTACTGTAATTACACAGAGCTTGAAAAAGCTGATCTGTTACAGAACTCTCACATCTGAAGTGGCAAGAGACTTTCAGTAAACTATCACTGCACTAAAACTGATTTCAGATAGATTTTTCCCTTTTTGGGCGGCAGCCAGCACAGACTTTCATCAATTAATCAGTACAAATGTCTGCTCATATTTCCATGCAAGCCAAACCCCCATCATTTGCTAGAAGCAGATTTGATTAATTTAATGAACACCCTATTCTTGCTGGGTTAACAGAGACTACTTTCATAATTTAGATGAAAGACTTTGAACTGCTGTACTGTATAGAGACATACAGAATTTTCATTTTTGGGTCTCTTTAAGTGTTACATCCAAATAATTACCTCAACATGACTTTCAAGTTAGTCATTTGTGATACTTTCATTGCTGGCTTTGACACACATAACAGAACAGGCATTGACTTTGGCTATAAAGGATTGTAGTTCAACCCCACGGTGGATGGGGCTGATCGAGGATGAGATCATTAAATTTGATTCTATTGATCCAATGAGACAGATTATATGTGTGTCTGGCTTTCATTGGCTAATATTACACTGTTCAAATATTCTTTAGAAATTACAGTAATACTGGCAGCAGTAACTTACTGTAAATGTATATTTATCTCATTTATTGGCAACAGTTTGTTCAAAGATAAATGAACATTAAACATTAACAAGTCTTTTTCTTTACAGAAAGAAACTATAAAATAACCAGAATGCTTTGCATGAGGCTGTTATTTTATAGTTTCTTTCTGTAAAAATAAAGACTTAATGTTTATTTATCATTGAACAAACTGTTGCCAATAAAGATATAAATCCATAGTAAGTTACTGGCAAACTGCTGCTTAACTACAGCAAAATCTTTTACAGTGTACTTTTTTATCTTTAATATAATGTACAGGCACAGCTGTGTGAAGAGGCTTATGAGAGTAAGATCAATTGAAAAAGGAGATATAGAACAAAATGTAACTTCTGTGTTTGGCCAAGATGTATCTCTTTTGTGTCTGCTGTTTTTCTGTCTGATGGTTGTAAAGTCCTGTTTCAAAGTTCTTACTCTGTCTTTAACCCGTTTCCTTTGTAGTCCCTCAGGCTGCACTTTCTGGGGAAAGAAGCCGTGGTCGCAGACCCGAAAGGTTTTGTGGCAGGTTGGCATGCTGCTTGGGGCTCCGGTGGTGATCTCACTAATAGCAGGCATTGCAATACCGGTCATCATTGTGGGCATCCCAATATATATGGCTCGCAAGGTAAAGAACTAAACTGGTGTTTTACTGTATTATTTAAAATCAAGTGCACAACAACACAGTTGCAATTGATTTAAAGTGATAGTTCACCCAAAGTTTTGAAGAATAGGTAACCAAACAATGGCGGTCTTTACAATAGAAGCGAATAGAAGTTGTGTTCTGCATACAGGTATAAACGATGACAGAATTTTCATTTTTGGGTGAACTATTACTTTACTAGTAACATACAGTGGCAAATAGAGAGGTATCAGCACATTGCTAGTGCTTTCCATACATTTTGAAATATTGGCTCTGATTTCAGGTTTTAGAATCAACCAAAAATCAATTCAGAATGGATATTTTGCATGTATGACAGCATTTGTTTAATATTGTTTAATATTGAAGCTTTAAAATATAAATTATATAAATACAAATGATGAAAAAGGCATAATTATTTCCTACATCATTTATTATAGAGAAGTACAACTTTCAAAATAAAGGATGAACAGGCAAATGACCAAATTGTCAACAATTAGCATTTGTGAATGAAATTGCGAAATGGAAAACTTTGCAGAAATAAAATGTAAAAGAGGGACAAAAATGATTGCAAGTTCATTTTCTATGTTTTCTATCAGAAATAACGTTGGTATTCTGTGTGCCAAGTTTTTGTGACTATAGGCACATAGAAGTAGAAGGATTTTGTTGACAATCACATGACATAAATGTGAGTCTTTAAATGTGTGCAGGGTGATGTCCTTCAGTCTTCGAGTGTGTGCCTGGCATAACTCAAACTACTCTAACCCATAAAGTGTCGTCTTTGTGGTACAATAGATCAGGTGACCATTTAATAGCTCTGGGTTTATCAAAAGACAAGGTCACGTCCCGGGGTGTATGCTTATCAGAAAAGTGCTGCTCAATGCATATATGTAAATGTATGTAAATGAACCAGACCTGTCCTCTTCACACAGCAGGTATGAAGTGAATGTGATATAGAACGTTTTTGTACAGCACATACGGAGCCTTTTGGGTGCTCTTAGATGTCATTATGGTCTTAAAGACTCAAAAACCTGTTTGTAAATCATTTCATTAAACATTGGTAATAAAATGACTATTTCCATAGGGGATAAATAGAGAATTATTTATTACTATTCAGTGTTTGACAGTCCAAAGTAAATTTTTGGATGACCTGTGCCGTTAAGTCTGTATCTCCTGTTTGCTTTTCAGGTCCATGGTCGCTGTAAGAAAAACAATATCTCAGGAAGTAAACATTACTTGACAGTGGCCAGTGGGGTCATGATGTCTGTGTTTGTGTCTCCAGTCATAGCAGCCATTACTGTAGGTAAGAAACGTCTTGTGTTTTTGCTTTTCGAAAGTGACATGACACTTGAAAAAGAGGTCTATACATGATAGTTTATTCTTCTGTATGGTCATTGGGTTGGATTTGTGTTTTTGTGAAAAAAAAATCTTTTCTCTGCTCTCATCTGAATGAAAGGACAGACTGTTACTTATACAAACAAAGACAGTTTTGTGTTATGACAAGGTATAAGTGTTGAGCTGAACATTACATTTGTGTACTGATGGAGTCCGAACAATTTAAACTAACACAAATCTCACAGCAGCTCCCATATAGAAACAGGCTTAACATCCATAATACCTCCACATGTGCACACAGCTGTTTCATTCATGAACGCTCACACGCAGCTGCCCTGATAACTCATCTTCTGCATTTACGCTTGTGTGAGACCTCGAGTGGGGAGGGGAGATTACAGCGGCCGGTTGCTGCTAAAATGTCAGGCCGATCTCCACAGCGTAGCGTGAAGTCCCGCACAGTGCGTTCACAGCCCGGTACTCTCCACCAAACCCGAATCTTCTGTTCTCTCTCTTCTCCCCTCTGAATAGCCCCGTCTGTTCTACAGCTCTAACCTCTCCTCAGCAGAGCCACAGAGGGGCCCTGTCCCCTAAAATGCCCCATCAACAATGGCACTCTGTTCTTACCCGTAACCAGGAGAATTAAGGTCCTTTGTCTACTTTATTGTGTGTGGACTGTTGTTCTTGTGTTTGGTGCTTGTGTATTTACACAGCAGTTATTTACATTGCATTACTTTTGCTTCTTTAGAATTATTCAGCTCAAAATGAGGTCACCTAAATACTGAGTCATTCTTAGAGTTTAGCATTCACCCATATTTTCTGTATTAGTAATTGTCATAATAAAATACAATTACATTTCACTGTACAAAGAATGCCAATTTTTTTTTAACATTTATAAAAAATGGTTCGAAAAGATTTGCTTGCATTAACTCTGACAGTAGTGGCCGAAAGTGATGTCCGGGGGGCAGATGAGGAGTACAGTATGGAACAAAATAGGGAAAGCACAAAACCTTTAAGATTAGACAATTGTATTAGAAAATTATTGGAAAAGGCAAGCAACAGTGTATTAGGAAATATGTTTTTTTTTCTTTTAATATACAAAAAATGCATAGAAAACAAAATGAAGTGAACAAAGACTACAGTTTAACAAGTTATTAATATGTTGTTGATGCTCTCTTGTTTGTCATAACCGCAGGCATTCTCATGGGTCTTGTCCTAATAAGCTTTGTGTATATGTTGTGCAATTTTTTTCCAAGCCTCATTCAATTCTTCTCAAAGTTTCATGAGCTTCAGTTTACACAACAACAGAACATGCATAGAAAATGTTTAATACATCTTTAATAATATGTTTGAATAAAGAACAAAGTCGTCAACTTTTCAAAGCTAGACATTACTTTTTGCCACTGTACTGTACTTATTGACGGTTTCAAAGCAACAACATAAACAAACATTACTGCGCATGCACGCTTTTGTTGCCCAAACTTAACTTCCGGTCAAGAATAGAGTCCCTGCAGATTGTTTCTGATTACAAGCAAAAGAAATAACAAGTAAAGGACATTAGCTAGCAAGTTAAAAGTGTCTAGTCTGTTATTTTGGGTTAACAGTAGAGAACTGTTACTTAGCTAAACTTAAATGCAACAAAGTTACACGACCCAAATTGTGTATTTAATACAATTATTATACAATAAAATTAAATAAATATAAATAGTAATATTATTAGCCACACAGACTAGAAGTTAACTAACACATCAGATGAAACCATCTATAAATACATTTGTAATTAATTGTAATTGTTTTCTATTTTTAAGGGGTGGGAGTGCCTCTTATGTTGACGTATGTCTACGGGGTAGTGCCCATGTCTTTGTGCCGGAATGGCTGGTGCAGACCACAGAATGAACCTCCTGAAGTTCGGAATATACAGCTGGAAGATCTTGCCAATTGTAAGTCAACCTTCAAAGAAGAAAGTGTTTCATATGTTAGGGTATAGCATTAAACATGATTCACAATATAAACCCTATGAGCTATAACATGATTATAGGGATAGTGTACCCAAAAACGAAATTTTGTCATCATTTACTCACTCTCAATTTGTTCCAAAACTGTATTAAAATTGTTGTCCTGCGGTTCACAAAAGAAAATGGATTAGCCGAATGATCAGTTCAGTTCTCCCAGATGTGTTTTGTTACAAACATTCTGTCAAACATTTTTCTTTGTGTTCAGCAGAACAACGAAATTTACACACAACTTCAGGGTGAGTAAAAGAATGCAAAATGTGAATTTTTAGGTGAACTATCCCTTTAAGTTTTGCTTTATTATGACACTGCTAACCATTTATTATATACAATACATATATGAATACTGTATCTGAATTAACAGAATACAAAGTATTAGTAATGTAATATTAAGCTCTCTGTTCGGCCTGATCTGATGACATTTAAACTTCTCTTGAAGATCTTCTATTTTCTCATGTAGTCAGTGACCATTGGACCGGCCAGCCCAATCCAGCTCTAACCGAAGGAAACATACAGGAAGTGAGTGTGAATGTGGAGGAAGCGCTGCCGCTTCCCAGCACCAGTATGATCCAGTCAGGAGAAAAGGACTCTGTTGAACCACCCAATGACAGACGTATTGACATCGCTGAGCAGGACGTCCAGTCAGATGAAGTGGATGTAGTAGACGAGTGTGCTTACACGAGCACACAGACGTTTGCATTGAGGTGAGCTAATTTGGAATGTATCGCAATTCATATTTTACTGTATATTGCAATCGTTTTTATGTCCTTGTGTTTGTTTTTCTGTTTCGTTTCCAACAGGGAAGGGACCAATATCGAGGTCCGCGTGGAGATCGAGGTCCAGCCACGAGGGGGGCGGAAGCCAAGTCTCAGCAGTATCCTGTCTAGCAAGAGTCTGTCTTCAGAATCACTCGGCCAGCCCTGTGAACCTCTATGTGCCTCTGAACAGACAGGGAGCGCAGACCCCCCGCCAGTTCCTGACATTGACAGTGTCTGAAAGACTCCTGGGATCCAACTGCTTTCACCGCCCACCTCCACTCCCATCAGGTGCTTCCAGCCTCTGCCTGCTCAACGCGGAAAGTCAGCGACTTGGAAACCAACAGAGAAAAGAGAGAGAGAGAGCATGGAGATGAAAGTCAAGGGCGACTGCCAAAACGCCCGGAGGATTAAAGATGATAATATAACATGAAATGACCAAGCGCATGTTTGTCAACAAGTTCGAGGAGTGCTAACCGATTTTATACCATAGAAAACATTGGCTATTTGAATGCTGGTCTGTTTGATTTATTTGGTTAGCTTTTCTTTTAGCTACACTTTTCTAAAGCGAATGAAGGCCATATGGTTTATGTCCCCTGACTGATTCCTACTAAAAACACTATTAATGGATTAATAGCATGGTTTCTACTGGCTGCAAGGACGTGACATGACTACCAACATGGGGAAATGCTGAAACTCTTTGGCTGGAGATGAGTACGCTTCAGGCTAATGCTAACTTGGAAACAAACATTTTTCCCTAATGGTGTTCATTCATTTGAATGATCCAAGTCTTGGCACGAGTTGCATTTTCATGTGGGAGACGATTTGTGTTTACTCTTAGCGCCCAGCGTCATCTTGAGTTTGATCATTTTAGGTCGGAGTTTAAGATCCTAGGAAAGGTAAACATTAAAAGGACTGTTTTTAAATGCTGGGTTGAAAGTAAATGAAGCAATATTGAATTGCTCTAATTGGTCTTGTTTCTTACACCACAAGTGTTTACTTTCAATCTTAATTTCTACAGTAAAGGCATTTGTTTTCCTTTCAAGTATTTGATGAAGTATAAGCCTCTTCACTTTATCTCATTCAGTGTAGAGCCTAGCGAATACCTAAACTAAAGAAACTGTTTAAGCTTACTGGGTAGGCTATTATATAGTTGCCAGAGCCTTTATTTTCTGCTGTTTTATGACACTTAGATATGAAAGGTAAAACGAAAAATAGCATTTAGGCTCTGTGTTTAAACCCTAACTTATTTAAAGTGACCAGGAAATAACCCAAATTTCAAAAATGTAAATGACGTTTTTAAAGATGAACCGGATGAACTTGATGCAGATCGGAAACAATAAACGATACAGTACGCCAATAAAAAGACATTTGTATTGAACAGTGGCTATCAAAAAAGTGTATTTTCTGCATTTTCATTCCAACACTGAATCCATGATAGAATGTTTCAATGTACATTCAAACCAAAAAACATTCAGACACCATATATCATTTTTGTTATTTGTACTAGTGGGTGCAGGACACCATAGTTTGTGTAGGCTAAGTGAGGATAGCAAAATAAAGTAAATTCTAAATAAATTCGTCATACAGTAAAAGTAATACACTACAAGTAAAAGTGATACAAATTTGGGACCAAAAATTATTCAGACACTTTGACCTGACCATGTTTTCCTAATGTGACCTTTTCACACCCCAGACTGAACAAAATTATGCTTTTTTTGGTAATCGGTTGCACTAAATTAGTATTATAGTTTTTTATTAGTTATTGTCATATTTTACTATTTAGCGAATAAACTGTGATAATGTGAGAAATGTTGAAGGCGTCAGATTCTGAATATTGTTTGGTTTGACTTCACATTACTTTCCAAGAATTGAAACAGTATACGGCCTACAGAGGGCGCTGAAGCTCATACAAACTGACCGCACTGCCTGCATCCTGAGCTAAACAGATTTGAAGCACGTAAAGGCAAAAATAAACTAGTTTCACAAGTACCATTGAGCATAGTTTAACTATGATATATGTAGTAGTAAAACCTAACAAACTATGCCCAATGTTTATATATGTAAAATGTATGATTCGCAGCTAGAGTTTTCCCATAAATAGATCACCCAAATATTTACTGCATTCATTCCATGTTATTGGGTTAAACTACAACAAAAAACGCAAATTGTTAGCCGCATAATGATAACTGAATTAGACTTAAATGGCAAAGCGGCGCCATAGGTTTAACGTTGTATCTTCCTCATTACACGTTTACATGAGTCCGCATGTAAACGGAGCGCCTCGTGGATGTGTCACAGATCGGGCGCTGTACAGTAAAGGGTTAATATTACTGTACAGGACTGTGAGCTGTCTATAGGCTGCTCGTGTCCACTTGCTCTACACTCGTTGCATGCTTCTCTACTTTTACCATCATCCACCTATAATAGGCACCAAAGAAGAGCACAGCACCTGCACAGTCACCATCCAACATGGATGCGTTAAAATCAGCCGGGAGGGCGATCATCAAAAGTCCGGGAGTCCCGCGGCACACATGGGGAACCTCAAAGCATGAAAGTGAGTAACAGATCTATATTTACTGTATATTGACTGAATGCGTCTGTATGTGACGCGTTGTCCATGTGATGCGATGCATGCTATTGCTATCCCTCATTACTTATTTTTTTTAAATAAATGCTTTAAAAATAAAAATATTTGAATGCAATGTTTTTGTGGCTAATGTAATTTATTTCTCACATTTACATTGTTTTTGTCTAAGATTTTAACTGTTTAAGAGTCTGTAGTGCTGTTGGTAAACTATGTCCTCAAAAGAATGGCCATGTATATATTTTACTATGTTTTACTACAAATACTGTACAATTATGGTTACTGCAGTAAAATCATGGTGCACTACTTCACTGTTACGGGTGGCTGTTGCTTCGATATGTGTTGAAACTTGGTCAGGCTCAGAGAGACATCTGGTCAAACCTTAGTAATAAAATCATCACAGCCTTCATTTCTGACTTTCACACTTTAACTGACTCACTTAGCAGTTAACCTTTAACTATTTAATCAGTTGGTCAATTCCTCTGTCTTGTCATCTTTTGTTCTGGAACAATGAACAATTGAGCGCTCTTGTATGAAAAAGAGGGCAGTGTATTACGAGGCAGCCCGTGTCACATCAGCGGTGACAGGCATTTGTGACAGCCAGAGCCCGAGGCTCAGCACACTGTCATTCTGGTGTGTGAGATGTGAAGTTCAGGAGCCACTCTGGGGGAGAAAACATTTCAGTTTCCCACTTGAACTGTGTGCCAGAAATACAGCTGGTGTCCCTCCACACTGCCTTTCACATCTTAGGGAATGGATTTTAGACAGAGGACCAAAAAAATTAGCTTGATGAATTATTGAAATCAATAGTCGTGTCTTGGGAATTTCTGCTATCGTAGGATACATTTTTAATGATTTGATTTGTAATGGGAGGCTCGCATTGTGTTTCAGTTGGGTTCCGACTGAATTTGGGCTATATTAAACTGATCGTTGGGCACACATAATATTACACATATGTGCTTTTAAACTTTTTTTTTAGTCAAAACAGCCGTGTTGTGTGTGCATAAAGAGGCTGCTGAGGCAATGCTAATGAATGAACTGGTGTCTGTATGATAAGGTCAGCGATGCCTTGAGACAGAATGTGATGTTGCCATGATGTTTCATCACCTCACAGTTTGCAGTTTTGAAAATGATCTTTGTGTTTCTATGCCAAGAAAAGCTGAAATGAAGGGGAAGAGGGTAAATAGTGTATTGAATTATTTGTGTAGTCAAATATTGTCCTATCCTAACAGACCATTCATCAATGGAAACCTTATATATTCAGATGTATAGCTCAATTTCAAATAATTGACCCTTGTGACTTGTTTCGTAGTCCAGGGTCACATATAATGTTCACAGGCAGGGCTGGAAATGAGGGGGAACAGAGTCCAGGGAGTGAATTTCAAGGGGGATGGAGTCAGGGTTGCCAACCCTAAAACTCTCAAAGTGATTCCGTGGGTTGAAGATTTGACATATTCATAAACTAAAGCTGACTTGTATTCATATAGTGAACTAATGTACTTAAATTTTTAATTAATTAAATATGTATGTTAGGTATGAGAGTTCCATGATTTGAGTTGTGGTGTTTGGGCTATTTTCTGGGCAAGTTTTGACTGGCCATTGGGCATTGGTTACAAAAATCTGGCAACCCAGATTCCATCTTTTATACATGAAAACCCTGTACGTTTCATACATACTGAGGCAAACATTTCAGAGCTACATTTGTTAGAAACATTAGTATTGTGTGTGTTGGCTGCTTCTAAAGGACATAGAAGGATAACAGAGAAGTCTTATTATCTGAAGTGAGGTGAACACTTACACAGATTGATACAGTACACACAAACAAAGTGTATACGGTAATAAACAGTCATGTGCACTCCTCTTTCTGCATTGTTTATATTTAGACTAATTTGTGTGCATAGTTTCTAGGTTAAAGGCTTATGGAGCACCATTTTACATTAGAACATCAACAAGCAACAACCCTTTTTCTACACCTTCCCTCAAACCATCTGCATCCATGCTGATGGACTTTTAAAAAAAGTATTAATTTTAAAGTACGGAGACAATCTAAATAGCCTATCTTTCATTTATTTGTGTTCCAATGTCGATATATCTCATCCGTCTTTTATCAATAAAAGTTTTGTTTACATCTCATCTGCACTGTTGATTATTTCTTTGGTTTGCACAATTATTTCGGTTACATATCCCTTGCTTGTAAAGTTGTTTTGTGTACATATATAGATTTTGTATTTATCTGTAATTTGATATATTTTTTTTGATATATGTTATTCTATGTTATCTGTATGCACCTATAGGGTCTGAGAGTAACGCAATTTCAATCCTCCACTTGGATGTACTGTACATGTGGCAGAATTGACAATAAAGCTGACTTTGACTTTGACTTTGATAAGCAAGTTTTTAATTCTACAATTTTATTTTTGTTGTTTTTATTAAATTATAATTAACCACAAACACATTCATTTTTAAGTAAGGTCTTAATACGCAAGTATATTGCGTCATCCGTCTTATAATAATGTTAAAAATACTTTTTGTTGAAGGGAAGTTTGGATCAGATCAGATCAGATTCTTTTTTTATATTTGGGACATTTAAAGGAGCTTTACTGTTGTTGATTTAAACGTTTTTGCTTTAAATGACAAACTTAAAGATTATATTAGTAAAAGTAGATTGGAAGAATCTTCTAGACCTTCTAAAGATTATATTTGTGGCATTTGCACTTACATAATATGCAAAGTAGTAGTACATAATACATTTGGGGGTTTATTTAGTTATTATAAGCAAAAGAGCTGATTAAACTTTTTTCCAATTAATAGATTAATTGTCCGACGAATTGATTATTAAAATAATCGTTTGTTGCAGCCCTAGTACAGTATTTACATACTCTTACTGGTAGTGACCTGCCTTCCTGTACTTTTAGTCAATGTCATAAACACATAAGGTGTATTGAAGGTCTCAGGCATAGAGGTGCTCTTTTAATTTAGTTGAGTGGCTGATAAACATCTGCTAACACATAATTTTTCATTAATATCAAGTTCTTACAGAAAAGACTGTAAGTGATGATTGATGTGTAAAATACTGCGGTTCCTTTTGATTTAGTAGTCGACCCATTACAACCTTCCTGATGACCTTTTATCTGTATTTCATGGCCACCTTTCACATTGCAGGTGTGAAAGTGATGATCACTTTAGGATGTCAGTAATATTTTAGAATAATAAAAATAATAATACACTCTTGTAAAGCACCTTTTTACAAAAAACAAGGACCACACTTTACACATCAGAGGTATATATTTTTTTATAAATTTACAGAATTTTGCTGTTTTTTATTTTACTCTTTTTAAAATGCAAAAATAAACTGCAAATTTACTAATTAAAAAATAAATTTGACTCAACATAAAATCTATATTATGTTTTTTCTCTGCCGCCCTAGCTTCTGGAATACTACCGTTTTCTGCTGATAAATCACAGACTACGATATTATATTTCCTAATATTTATTTTGTTTATTTGTAATGTAAATTGCTTTTTTATTCTAATGTCTTGAGGCACCGTCTCTCTCGCCTCCCTGAAGAAAATATCTCTAATTAGAAATCTGCACACTTTGATTTGTATGCCCCACATACCCATACTGTAAAAATACTGCATTATTTACTTTATATTTATACATTACACTATATATATATATATATATATATATACACACACGCACGCACGCACGCACGCACGCACACACACACACACGGTATTGCAGTACAAGTGTGCAATGCAGTGTAAAAAGACCTTTAGGATTTATAAGGGCATCCTCCTTGTTGCCCATTTTACGGCTTGCCTGACGCGGATGTCACTAGGCACAGCTTTTATGAAGACTGAGTATATAAGACTACCTTTCCTCTACCTTAATTATGACTCACTACTGACCTGGAAGGCAGAGAGAGAGAGACTTGCTCCTTTATTACTTCTGGCCTCAATGTTATTGTGATAACCCTCAGATAAGACACTGTGATATCTCTGTGCAACAGCCTGGCATTGAGTTTTGGCGCAGGGCACACTAGCTCAGGGGTCTTTGAAAGGGTGCCAAAGATGTACATAAGACAGATAACTTTATCAGGTAATTATAATGCAGCATATTATTATCATATTAATGTTTACCGCCTCTTATACTGAGCTGTTGTTTGAAATACTGTGTGATTTTGACACTTGATTTTTTTCTGCATCAAATATAAATGCATTCCGTTTGAACTCGGGCTCTCACGTCTGTCAGCAAAGAGAAATTTAGCGATCTGACTATGCCTCCCTTCTTTTTAAAGCAAATGACAAGTAGTCTCTCTATTTTCCCCTTTTGCTTTGATTTGTTTATTTGCAATCTTTTACATCACTTACAAACTGAAGCAAAATCCCTCCAGACCTCACAGTAGATGTCTTGTTGTCTCTCTATACTCTTGTCTTTGTCATTATTTCTCCTAACTCTCTGTGAAGATAAAGGCTCCCTGTGGTTTGTTCCCTGCAGGTTATGAATAAAAGAGGAGAATGGATTTTGGAGAGAGTAACTGATGCACCATGTGTATATCTGGCCCCACTCAGGACACAATCTGTGCTTAAAAGCAAGCAATAAGAATCACATTATATTATTAAAATTATAATATTATTATATGTGACCCTGGATCACAAAACCAGTCTTAAGTAGCACAAGGACATTTGTAGTAATAGCCAAAAATGCTTTGGATGGGTCCAAATTATACATTTTTCTTTTATGCCAAAAATCATTAAGATATTAAGTAAAGATCATGTTTCATGAAGATATTTTGTGAATTTTCTACTGTAAGTATATCAAAACTTTATTTTTGTGAGTGGATGCAGCAAAATCATGAAAAAAAATCTTTAATCTTTAGCTGAAATTATGAGACTGGTTACAGTGAGCTTATTTCACACTGTAGAATTATGAATGCAAGTTTATTTTTTAATTCAGGTCTGCTTTATCTCTCAGCTAAAGATTAATTTTTTATGCTCACCAAAACTAAACAGCATTTTTATTTTTCTTACAAATCCCTCAGTATCAGGCCTATCCCTCCCTCCCTGTTATTCTCTTTTTAATGTACATCGCAACTCTCAGATTCCACCAGCATGTAAAGTAGGAAGTGTCATGCACAGGAGTTGAGTGCTGCACGTGCTGCATGAGAAGTACGGCCGTCGGAGCGTCTGGGGCCCTCCACATCCGCCCACAGCGAGATCATTGACATCCAAACCTTCCTTCCGGTTTGACAGCCTGAACATGTATCAGGGAAATTTGACTTTTCTGTCATTTCCATTCGTCTGACAGCTCTTCGACAAAAATCTCTTGTTAAAAAATCTCTTTTATACTATTTTTGGCAATTCCTGTTTTCCGTACATCAGTCCTGGTGAAACTTGTCACTGAGTCTGTCTGTCATGTTCTCTCACTGTTTTTGATCTTGCTGCTGGTCTCAGTTGGATTTGGACTGATCTGCTCTATAAACAAAACTGAGAGCTTAAATATATGCATGTGAAAATTCATTGCACGTTTTCACCCCAAACATAATATTTATAATCGATTCTTATTTGATTCACAGTCGTAAGGCATGCTGGGAGTGATTCACCTTGCTGAGGTTGCTGTGGCACTCACTTTATCCATTGGCTGACTTGTGCTTTGAACTTTGACCTCAGCCATTACCGAATGCAGGCAGGACATGTGGTCTCCGACTCAAAACCCTTCAAATTAGCAGCACTTGGAGTGGTTGCATTAGAGCAGAACCCCCGTGGGACATCGCTTGCCACACACACCAGCTGAGACCCTGTTATAGCCACTTTTATAATTGGGCATCATCATATGAAAGCAACATCATATAAAGAGAGAGTTTTCACTAAGGATGGGGATTCTTACCCGTATGGGCTGTTTAGAGGACTGGTGCTGTTCTACCTGAATATTTGCGATGCATATTGAATAAACCATGATCATGCATTTGTTGTCGGCCAGTATACTGTATTGAATTCGATTTCAAAGACACAAAATTCGATTTCAAAGACACAAAAATCGGACTAAAACATTTGGCAGGTAGTTCATATCAACTAAAAACGTAAAGCTATTGTTTTTTCCTGAACTATGTTTTCAATTGAAACACTCTTGTTTCTCTGCATTTAAGAGAAGTTGTGCCTGCACTCTCTTATTGGGGGGCAGTTGTGGCCTAATGGTTAGAGAGTCGGACTCGTAACCAGAAGGTTGCCGGTTCGATTCTCAGTACCGGCAGGTAACAACTGATGTGCCCTTGAGCAAGCCACCTTACCCCTGTTTGCTCCCCGGGCGCTGCAGTGATATCTGCCCACTGCCCCGGTGTATGTGTGTTTACGACTTGAAGTGTGTGTGTTCACTATTCACTGGTTGGGTTAAATGCAGAGGTCACATTTTGGGTATGGGTCACCATATCTGACAAATAGGTCACTTTCACTTAACTAGCAGAACCAAATGATTTCAAGCATGGCCTTTCCATGAAGGGTCCTGAAGCAGAAGTGCTGCACGCTCCCTTATCAAAACAGTGCTGAGGAAGCTACTGTACAACACAGAGTTCATAAAAGTTCCCATACAAACTTTTATTCTTGCGTGAACTTGGACCTGTATCATTATTTAATCTGGTTTCCCCTAGAGATCTATTCTTTTGTGATATAGGTTAATTTGATTCTATACCATTGTATGCTGTTGCGGGTCAATTTGACACATTTTGAGTTGTCGGAAATATCTGTTAAATTATGTTTTTTAAACTATGTTATGTCAAATTGATCCACATAGGCAGCCATTAAAAAGCAACTGTATGGACTTTGTATGGAAAATTGTTTGTCAGGGCTCTTCAACTCCAGTCTAAAGTTTTAGCTCTAATGCTATCCTAACAATTGAGACACACATAGAAAAAATAAGCTTTCATTTTTATAGTCATTGTTTATTTCTACATTCTACATTTTTATTTTCAATTAAATTCAAAACTGCAAGTGGTGCAGCAAAAAAAATCTGTAAAAAATCGGCTACTCTGCCTTTAAATTAATCAGTTATGTTTTGAACATAAATGGAAAAAAATAAAAGTTGAAAACAAAAAATATTATACAAATAAGTCTATTTGTATTCTTTAAAAAGGTTTATATTTTTTATAAATCAAAAGTTTATTGTGTGTACCTGATTCTGATTCCAAATGGCATTGAATTCTGTTTGATTTATGTGAAATACGAGGGTTACAATTTATGGATACAAATCTAGTCCACTTCTGCTTGACTAATCTTAGTCAGTATTTGGCCTCTTTATAAAATAAATAAAATAATAATAACAATTTTCACTATTAACTAGTTGTTATTAGCATGCCTATTATTGGCATATTGGCTGTTTATTAGTACTTATAAAGCACATATTCTGCATGGCCATACTCTACATCCCTAATCCTACCCAATACCTAAACCTAACAACTACCTTACTAACTATTAATAAGCAACAATTTAAGAGTTTATTGAGGAAAAAGTCATAGTTAATGGTTTGTTAATATTGAGAATTGCCATCTATACTGAAGTGTGATCTAATATTCTTGTCAGCTACGCAGACAAAAAAGCTGAATTACAATATTTTGTACATGTAATTTTGAACATAAAAATATAGTAAACATTTACATTTTCTGAAATGTAAACCTGCATGTAGTTCAATATAAAGTGGATTATAATTCATATTCATAAGGTTTTAAGAATAAGCAAAGTATGAGAAAGTCCAAAGTCGCCAAAGTTGCTACTGCACTGCTGATAAGACTATTGTTATTATGAAAAAACATTTTTATACAGCTAAGAAAAGCTGCATTGCATATGGATTAGTTTGAGAACAAAAAGCAAACATCATTATTCATTCATACATTTTGTTTATTTGAAAGGATTTGTGGGGGAAACATCTGCATAATTAAGGTTTGCTCTTTGTTGTCAACATCATTCATGACAGGTGTGAAAAGAAAGTGTCTGTAATCTGTAGCAGTAAAATATAATTTATGCAGCTCAGTAACTCAAGTTGGATTAGTTACAAGTGAGATGACTCTCCTATGTAAAATCCATCACAATTCTGTCGTCTGCTTATATGTATTTGTATTTCATTTTACCCAGAAGAGAATAAAATGGAATTTAAGATGACGATGCTGGTACATATATCTATAAATATGTGTGCTGTGTTGTTAAGGCAGTCCTGTGTGTATTAGTTTCCAGTGATTGTCAAGTGAAGCAGAAAGTCATTAATTCATTCAGTTTTTAAAGAAAGTTCCGTTTGTCGCCTTGAGGGAGGAGATGTTGTCTTTCCTCTTTCAGTGGGAAGATAAACCTCGTCTTCTCTGTTCATTAATTTCATTTGCGCAGTCATGCATGAGAGAGATAACACTCATAATTACAGGCCTCTGCAGACCTGAAAGTTCTTAGAGGAAAAGGAACTGAATAAGGGTTATTCTCAAATAAATCTTTAACTTTATTTAACTGTTTGAATCAAGAGATTTTGCAGAAAGACTATGGGACTTTATGTATCTTTGTAACTCATAAACATTTTTGATAAGAAAAATATCAACTGTGATGAAAAAGTGTGAAGAATAGCATGAAGAATAGTAAAGACTTGAGATTTCTCCCTTCTGTATTTTTGAAATTCTCTTTCCTCTCATGCCTTTTCTTCTTTATTTGGTAAATGGAATCTTGTAAAAAAAGTATGGTTGGGAATCAATTCCAATTCTGGAATCAGAATCAAAAGGTTAGGAATCGGGTACTTGGAATTCCAAATCCAATTCCTCTTATCAATTTCTGTGTGCATATTTTTCAGAAATGTGTCTGTGTTAACTTGTGATCTGCCGATATCTCAATAAACGATACGATATCCCTTATTAAAGTAATCACATTTTTACTATAGTAACCATAGTTTGGTGGTATGGTATTTAGTAAAGCACAATAACCGTATATTTACCATAGTTAAACTATGGTAATACAAATTGTAATAAATCAGACATGACATGGCTGCTATGTATATATATATACACAAAACTGCTCAAAAATATACTTATATTTGATATCTAAATGTTTTACTTAAACTTTGGAATCGAAACTTGGAATCAATAAGAATCGGAATCGATAAAATTCAAACCCTAAAAAAGTGAGAACGTTGCAAAGAAACACAATTTTTTATTACAGGGAATAAATCTGTTTATCTGTGTATGTTTTAGTATTCAGAAAAATGCTCAGAAGTATTTCTATTGTTCATTAGGATCATTCTTTGATCTTCATTGTAATAATTTCTCAGTGTTGTTTGCGTTTTGTTGTGACTGCTGATGTTTGCATGTTAACACCATCTATTGTAGCACTCACGTTGCTAGGCAACGGATCTTGGCCTGACACTCCTGTGGTGTCCTCTGCATGTATTGTCCTAGCAGAGAAATTTGATGAAGATCTGCCATGTTCAACAGAGCAGTTCTGCATCTAAAGCAGAAAATGTATTAAAGAGAACTTCCTTGATACATTCGAAATGAATTAGATCTGAGAATGAAACTTTTCAGTTACTCTCTGTTCTGCGGCCCCTCCACAATCTCTTCATGTCCTATATTTTGTCAAGGTAATGTCCTAGATTCTTATTATTCTGATGGAAAGTATTCAGCACACTAGCATGTTTGTAGCTGAATGAAGAGAATTTTGGATTTCTTTGGTTTACAGTAAAACTTTCCTTACAATATTTGTAGTGTTCATTGCACAATATACAGTATGTGATACATAAAATGTAAATGCCTTTCTGTGCACAACATCATTCTAGAAATCTGGGCATTTGATTTACCCGTTGCTATGGGCAACCGTCCTGGCTGTGTTTATGTGTGCGCTCATGTTTTAATTAATCTCATCATGGAAATGCAGTCATTATATTTACTGCGATGTAACACGCTCGAGTATTCATCTGACTTTCGAGTGTAAATGAGACCATTAAGCTTGTAATATTCATAGCTAGAACTGTAGCTGACAGTCTCCATTGATTTACTGCAGTGTGACAGTTCATCCAAAGGCCCAATTATCAAATGTGTCAGTGGGATGAAAACACACTTTGCTCTTTATGAACAAGAAAATGAGCTGCTAATGTTTCCCTCATGTAATCTGGCATGTATTTTTTTTATCTTGAGGCAATATTAGGCTTTAGATTTCCTTAAACTGTAATATTATGCTAAACAACATATTATATGCAAGTCAATTTATATTGATTGAGAGAAACCTTTACACCGTGACAAGATCAGTCTGGATTAATGCCATGTGGCTTTTGTGTAATGCAGACACAAACGTGGTTACAGCACGTCTCAGCTCTTCCGATAATCTCATTTTATGTTTGCACAAATCGCATCAATCTATCACACAGACACACACGCACACCAACCCAGACATCAAATTATGTGCCGTTAAAAAATTCTCACTCCAAAGATGCAATACTGCCTG
This sequence comes from Oreonectes daqikongensis, assembly GCA_026939265.1. Taxonomy (NCBI): domain Eukaryota; kingdom Metazoa; phylum Chordata; class Actinopteri; order Cypriniformes; family Nemacheilidae; genus Oreonectes; species Oreonectes daqikongensis. Next base: position 3,063,772 of record JAOTQM010000351.1, on the reverse strand, counting down.
TTTATTTTCATGTTGCACCCTGTTGTTAGATAAATCTGTAAACTCTTGGCCTATTTACCTTTCATCTTTTTGTATTGTATCGTCATAACCTATGTAAAGTCTTATGAATTTGATATAATTTGAGCTAAGGCCTTAAGACTTGGGACCTGAAACTGTTCTATATATTATATTATAAATTATAAAAATACAAGATTGTTCTGAAGATAAATAAATTCGCAAGATTCTCAAACATTTCTTAAAAGTTTTCAAATATTTTCTTAAGAACATCTTTTTTATTGTAAGAATAAACAACAGATGCTTTGTCAATGATTGCATTCGCCTGCTCGTGTCGTGAGCACCTCGCATTCTTGTGTATGTATATTAGCATGTGATGTGTTAAACGGCATTAACGTCGGCTTTAATCGCATGTTAGCTAAAATGTTAGCAAGCGTTATAATATTACATTTATTGTAATACTTTCTGTTACGACGCCACAAAATTAGTGACCCTCTCTGTTTTGAATCGCTTTGTCTTAGAATAAATGTAAAAAGCACTCTGTTTTAAATAATAAAGGCTATGATTTATTTATTATTATATTAATATAAAAATTCCTCAATGGCAAGTAATCGTCAAAATTACGAGTCTGGCTCAATACAATAAATGTCACATGCATGTGAAACAACCAAATACATGTATGAAATATCTTTACCTTTTGAGATTTTGAGAAAACTGTGAGGCTAAGATGATATTTATGACAGCTTTTGTTTTGAGAATTTGGATTCTTCTTAATTCTTTACTTAAGATCAATTTTGAGAAAAAAGCAAAGAACTGACTTACTAACATTCCTAACTTTTTTCCTGAATTTGGATCCTTCTTAAGTTTTTACTTAACTATTTAAGTTAGAATTTAAGAAAGAAATATGGAAGTTAAGAATGTTTTGTTCATGTTAGCTAATGCATTAACTTATTGTTAACATAGCACCTTTTTATAAAGTGTTACCAAAACGTCTTAGCAAAATTCCTTTTAACTGCCATATTTTTTCTTAAATTCTAACTGTACTATTTACCATTAGAACACGACACAAATAACAATTATAATACTTATAATATTATAATGCTAGCTAACATGCAACTGTTAATGCCGTTTAACACATTACATGTTACATGAGTCGCAAGGTGCTTGTTACACAAATAGTTACATGAATAGATATTCCGATATTTACTGTTACCTCTTACACCGTGTAGCGAGTGACAAAACACAATATAAACCATTCAGAACAAGGCATTTGTCACGTCCAGTGCGGACAAAATTCAGAATTATAATGGGTTCTATTGTCTTTTGTCGTTCATTGCTAAAAAAAAAGGATTCTTGGCCCAGCGTGGCCCTGTGTGTCAGCATGTCCACTTCATGATTTGAGCATGACAAATATACAGCAACAGCTCAAGGAAACATAATGAGCTTACATGCCAGAGAACGTTGCTTAGAGCTTTTTGGCCACTTTTTGTGCTTTCCCCGCACCCCGCAGCCCATCTGAAACGAGCTTTAACACAGATGCTGCAGTGCTGAGTGAGCATTGAGTGTATGCTTTCTTACCGGCCTAGTGTTGAGATAGATTTTGTGTCTTCATAGGTTAATAATTTACTTGCTGTTGAAAAATGTGTGTAGTTAAAATTGCCTTTCTGGCCACAAACAGCTGGTGCTTCTGGGGGGGCCAGATGGCTCTGAGCACAGAGCTGTCAAAGCAGGACACAGGACACTGTCATATTAGATGAGTTTTTTTGCTCATCCCTTGCAAACATTTCGGATTAAAGAATATAGTAGTAAACAGTCATTAGTTCTGCTGTAATGCATTCTATGCTAGTTTGAAACTAATCTCACCACATATTCCTGCATAATTTTTTGTAAAGAAATTTTTCCTTATGTAATTTAGTAGAAATGCAAACATTTAGTAGAAATGAGGACATTTGACATTGTAACAATAATATTATTATAAAAGCATGTTACATAAGAGTGCTGTAATAGCCATATGTTATGTGATTTGGCATCAGCGTGCTAATATACATAAATATTATATCACAGTTGCATGTGTTGTAGTGTTATAACACTGTTGCAATAGAAGGACATTCACATTGTGTGTGTCCATATCTGATGATCTAGCTCTGCAAGCCTACAGCGTTTTGTATTGGACCCAAATGGGACCGAAAAGCTATTTAAAGCTCGCTGTGTGGCACAGTTTTTCAAATGTCTCCCTGTGTGGAAACATGAACCAAAGTGTAAAATCTGCTTTCAGTGTTCAATGATATTTAAGCACGAAACACTTTTTTCTAATAGATCCTTTGTTTCCAGTTAATGATACATAAATTGAATAGATTCTAGGATAGAATTTCTATCAGAATTTGATGTGATCTCTGTTGTGATACCAGCCCTGCAGTCATCAATAATGGTTCATGCAATGTTTCATGTTGATATTTCATGCTTTGCAAATGTTTGTGTGTGTTGTTTAAAAAACTGTGAAGCGAGATCATGTTTGAAATATGTTTATTTCTTCTTTTCAGAGCTCCCTGAGAATTGGACGGACACCAAGGAGACGCTCCTGGAAGGAATGGTGTTCAATGTGAAGTATCTGGGCATGACTTTAGTTGGCCAGCCGAAAGGAGAAGACATGGCAGCAGCTGCCATCAGGAGGATTGTTACCACGGTCAGTCACAAAAGGTCAAAAGAGTAGTAAAATGTTAATATGTTGGCACGTAACTAGGAACAACATGAATTCTGATTTTTTTTGGTACATTCTTTGCAGCTTTAGACACATTATATTATGTTAAACAATATTAATGCTCTAGTAGTACCTGTTTTGTTTCCTGGTGAGGGAATACACAAGTGCCAAATGCTTTCCTGTACCTCAGTGGTTAGAGCATGGCACTAGCAATGCCAATGTCATGGGTTCGATCCCAGGATTCAAAAAGTGAATAAAAAGATTATTTCCTGTAAAATCAGACAGCATTAATGTGACAAATATGGAACTGCCAACCTCTGAATCCCTGAGATGAGTTTCACCGCACTCTTCATCATTTGCGTTTTAAATCAGTGTTGACTGTCTCCTGGGGGAAAGAAAGACCCTCCAGATACACTTTGCCTGAATTCATTCGTCCTTGAGAAGCTCTGTTTCTCTCCTCTGTGCATTTGAACTGTAATTTCCCCTTGTCCCATACTGGCCTCTTTCCTTCCTGCCAGCACATAACAATAATATGTTCATATATCTCAATCACAGTAACACAGTGACTGAAAATAATTGTTATATATGAAGAATTGTACCTATAGTGCTTGTTACAGGTAATGGCAGACACAGACTTTGCTGACCTTTTGAGGATATTATTTTTGCTCGATGAGTTAGAATTGGCCTTTCAGAGCTGACGGTGATAAAGCTGTTTATCTATGCTTTTATCTCAGAAGAGATATCACTTTTTTCTTCTAGACAGCAATTATATTAAATGAAGAAATACAAAAATACAATCAAATTGATCCCAAAACAGATTTTAGCTATACAATATGAATGTATTTTTATAGCTCTATACTCTCAGTGTATTTTAACAGATGTCTCATTACTTGTATTTCATATAATTTTTATATATTGAGAAATTCACTCAGCTTCACTAGACTTTTCCTCTGCAGGCTCGTGCCAGCGCCAAGAAGTTCAGAAAGGTGACCCTCACTGTATCTCCTAAAGGAATCATCATCTCCGACACAGAAACCAATGACCTCATTGAGGACGTTTCCATTTACAGGTATTAAACCTTCTAAATTCTAATTCTGTTGCTGTTATGTAAGCTTTTTCATTTAAAAACCAGTGTGGTGCAAAACCAAGGAGCACATTAGCAAGTGCTTTTACACGATGCAAAATAAACCCTCAAAGTTGTTACTTTAAAGAGCTCTTTCTAGCGATTTAAGTCAATGATTGTGTTGGTTTAGCCGAATCCAAGTTCATTCAGTCATTTTAAAGAATATTTTTGTCCCGAATAAACCCAGATCATTTTAATCACTGAGAAAAATAACTATGATGAGTTGTAATTGTAACAAAAATATTGCTACATTTTTAACAAAAAAAAAATCTTTTTGGTTCCTTTATTGATATTTTGAGTAAGTTTATATCAGTTGTTGCATAAACATATTTGTATATATGTCCTGAGTAAACTTTAGGGGTTTTAGATCTGTGCTTTTTCTGTAAGCTTTTAAAGTCACTGGACTGTAAATTTACCTAAAAGACCGCAGAGGTTTTTGAGTTCCCAGCATGCTTTGCTTGGGACAGAATGGTGAGAGTAAATGTAGAATAATGTAATTTAATGTTTTTGCTTAAGCTGAGAATGAACTCTTGTTTTTTTACAATTGATAAATTATAGGACAAACAAAAATAAAATAGTTTTTATATTCAAATATTCATAAGGCTGATAGCTTGAGTAAATCAGGCTCAATATTTGAAGCACATTTTAAGTTACCTCACAAAACGTTCAGAAAATCCACCTTGACTAGGATAAGTATGCTGTGTGTAGTTTTGTAAAAAAAAAAAAATCAATTCTTTAAATAAACATTTCAGGTTCACTTCTTCCCAATCAATAGTTGAAAAGATTTTTAAGTCAGTCAAGGTCTGTAGACCTTCTCTGTTTTCTTCCATGGATACACAGATAGCGGCATGACCTCTGTAGTCGAGTCACTAACCAGTGAATTATTACCATGTAAGTGTGTCAATCAAATATTCACACAAGGCGAGCAATAATCATACTGGGTGGGGGTTGTGATGGGGGCGGGGCTTGGTTCAGAGTGCATAGCGGGTCCCAGCGCTGATCCACTCTTATCAGCAACACCAGAGACTCAGTCATGGAAATCATAGTTCTTTTATAATCCTCTCCCAGAATATGTAGCCCTCTTGCTTCCCAATCTCCATTCCTGCATCCAAATTTGCACATTCCCAACGGTACACTCTTAAAAATAAAGGTGCTTTAAAGGTTCTTCACAGTGATGCCATAGAAGAACCTTTTTTGGTTCCACAAAGAACCATTTCTTTCTTTTTTATAATCTGAAGAACCTTTTTTCATCACAAAGAACCTTGTGTGAAACAGAAAGGTTCTTCAGATGTTAAATGTTCTTTATAGAATCAAAAGGTTCTTCTATGGCATCAAAGAACCTTTCGAAGCACTTTTATTTTTTTAAGAGTGTAGCATTCAAACAGCAGTAGGTTTGGTGAGTACAATGTATAAAACGATGTGCTGAATAGGTCATGTTAACACATTTTCTATTACTTTCATCGCAACTAGATTTTTTAAAGGCAGTTTGATCAAATAAATTCAAGTGACCTAAAACTAAGGCAGTTTTTGATCTAAGCTAAGATGAAATATACTGTAGGTGAAATTATTTTACAGTGTATGATGTGGTGACCTCTTATGTCCAATAGTTGTCAGAAAGTAAGTTCTTCAAGCAACACAGTACACGAAAAGTAGCAAAATCACAGCTTTGTGAAAACATGCACTTTGTTTCTCATCTCTGTGCCAGCACTACATCAGGTCTGCAACAAGACACTATGTCCTTGAACCTGGAACTCCTCCATCATCCCGCTCGCACCCATCAGAGATCCTCTGTGGGGTTCTGGCTATTTAGCGTAATGGCATATGGATTCCTGCTTAACACAGTGGAATGCCGAGATCTCATGTAGCAGGACAAAATGCACTCCGAAGCACCATGCTTCTGCCTATTTTTATTATCCTGATCCAAGTAAAGCATGTTTCGGTCTGGATAAAAGAAATGCCCTAGAGCAGCAGGTCTTACATGGAAGAATGCAATCAGTGTAGACTTTGATCACGAGGCCTCGGTTTGACTTTCAAAGGGGCTTAGAAAATAAACACAAGTGCCAGGGGACGATACGCTATATCAGAGTTCAGTCAGAATGTTATAACAAATGCTATTTCAACCCGGGTCCTGAGGGGGTGTCGGACAGTCATTTGGAGGGGAAGCACAGAATTATGGTATTCTGTGTTTTTTTTACATATACAGACAGTATATGAATAAAGTGAAGGGGGTTTCAAAAGAAGACAGTTATATGAATACATCCTTATTCACGTTGAGCCCCATCCCCCAGAGTACAGCCGAGTATACAAATAATGATGAAAAAGACAGCCGTTCTATTTTTAGTCAAAAGAAAAGATGATGTTGTTTGTCTGGCCTTGGCAGGAGCTGTCAGCTTTATTGCATCAGAAACAGTAAAGGTTGAAGGGCAATCTGAGGCTTTTTATATCTGCTTCTATTTCATGACAATCAATGCAAACTGCACTTTCTGATCATTTTTACTACTGTCAGCATGTCTTTAAAATCTATATTTCTATAGTTTGCTAAATCACACATTTTGCAAGGTGATTTGTGTAATAGGATTCGCCACGGTCCCACATTAACTGTATGGGGGTTCATGAAAGGATTAAACCAGAGCACGGCTTCTTTCCCATTCGGAGTGTCATAGACTGTAGTGTAATGTGTTTAAAAAGACACCCAGCAGGGCAGAACTGTGAGGGAACAATAAGTGTCGCTCCTGTGAACGTTGGCATTCGCAAGAAAAATGTTGAATGTCTTGTTTACAAAATGTCGCAGTTTGGAATTAAGTTCAGATTGACCTATTTTACAGTGTAATACATTTTATTCTTTATTTGATTATTTTACATTAAAAAAGAAACAAAAGCAAAAACATATGTTTTAAAGCACTGATAAAAGTCTATATCACATATAGACGGTTTCATCAGACATACACGCCTGGCCCGAAGTTAACTTTACGGTCTGTGTTTGTTGATCGTTCTGGCTAGTGTCTAATAATATATCTATTATTTAGTTGAACTTATATTCATATTTTATTGTATAATAATTGTATTAAATAAACAGTTTGTTGAATTTGATTGTTGAATGGGTCGTGTAACTTTGTCACATTTTAGTTTAGCCAAGTAACGGTTCTTCTATACTGGAAACCCAAAATAATACTGGTTAAAAGTATTATATATAAAATATATATTTATTCTGGCAAGACAAAATAAGTAGGTACATAAATAAATACTTTAAATAAAAAGTGTGCTAAACGATACAGAGTTCATTTCATATTCCCTTTCAGAATATCAACCAGCATCACATGAAATGTTTGTCATCATGTTTGAAAATGACCCAACAATGGGCTTATTTCTTTGTTTATATTCATCATAAATAGTTTTCATATGCAAAAATATGTCACCATCCAGCCAATGTTAGTTTGGAAGCTTCTGTGTAAGTCGGAGGCACTGAGTCTAGTTTGTTATCCTTGAATTATTTAGGCGTCATTTTTTGCTCTCTAGTCTGTTCAATGTACGACTGTATGTGACCTGGCTGTGTTCGTGCATTTACTCAAATTTAACAAGCTTCTCTTTTCTGCCTAAAGGGTCCAAAAGGCTTTCATGCTAATGTCAAATTCACTTTGTAGACAATGAATGCGACTATTGCCACTTTACAGTATTTCTGCTTTCCACTTGGCCTGGATTCAGTTTCTTTGTGTATGATTTGTCTTATTTGTTCCCATATGTAGAGAGGTGGTCATACAGGGAAGGAATTGTATGTCTTGTTATAAGGTATGCATTGTTCTATAACATGCTCTGCTGTTTGGGTAACATGTTCAATTAATCTTTTTTTTAGGGTTAGTAATGGTGGAAACGTACAGCTTTTTAGCTACGAGTTTAAAGTATGTGCCTATAGACAGTTTCAAAGCAACAACATAAACAAACGTTACTGCGCATACATGCTTTTGTGACCCAAACTTAACTTCTGTACAGTCCCTACAGTCCCTGCAGATTATTTCTGATAACAAACAAAAGAAATAACAAGTAAATGACATTAACTAGCAAGTTAAAAGTATTATTTTGGGTTAACAGTAGAAGAACCGTTACTTGGCTATAAACTTAAGTGTGACAAAGTTACATGACCCATTCAACAAATTGTTTATTTAATAAAATAATATTTAAAAAATGTAACAAATGTTTGTTTAATAAAATTGTATACAATAAAATATGAATGGAAATTAATATTACTATATATTAAATAAAATATAAGGCTAGGTGCGTGTGTCCAATTAAACTGTCTATACAGAAATGTCTTTTAAAAATTGCAAAAAATAAATAAATACTGGAGTAAAAAGTGCACCTGATAATGTAAATACAGTGATTTTAATCCATTACACCTCAAAACATCCAAAATAACAGTGACAGCTATTTGTAAGTCACAAAATAAAATGTTGCTGGCAGTATAACTGAGGTTGTTCAACAAAGAACCTCCTCCTCGTTCCATCATGTTATAAAGCGGAATCTATATTCAGGCCAACATTTTGAGTTTCCTTCCCTCAGCTTTTCCCTCTTCATTAATGAAGTTGAGCGATGCACCACACGCAAGAAGAAATGATAATGCACCACACCCCTCATGTTCAGAGAGAGAGAGGAGGGAGATGGGGAATAGAGAGTCTTGGGCATTTTTATTTAGGTCGTGCATCAGAGGCACTTGTAGATGAAGTGAGATCAGAGGTTTTCGGCTTCCTCCAGTTCTTGTGTAATGGATCTCATTATTTCACCCAGACAATCTCTCTTGACATGCCGCTTTCATTTTCAATCCTCTTCCTGAAATGTGCAATGCTTAATGTGCAGCTATTTAATTCTATCTTCCATTTCTCATGATTTATTTTAGTAATTGATTTATCCATTTATTGAATGTCTTTATGATATTAAATCTGATCATCTCATCATTAGCTGTGTAATTGCAAAACACAATGTTTACTCCGTGTTGCGGTATATAATGGTCTTTATTTTCCACTGACTTCTTTGCAGAAGCTAAATGAACTCGAAGGATTGACAGGATGTTATCACCACACCCAGAAAGTCTCCCACAAACGTTTCAGGCCATAAAGGAGTTTTTAAGTGGTTTTATATGAGCCTATATGAATCTAAGAGATTACAAACTCATGCTAAGGGTTTAACACTTTTACACATTCACAAATCTGTTTTTAACAGGAATCTTCATGGTTTTAAACGGTTTAACCGTAATAATGCCCTTTCTCTGACATTTATAAATGACTTAAATGACTATTAGAACAGAGGGTCATGCTCTCAAACCAAAATACAAGCAAAATTCATCTGCAATGTCTAGCCGTCAAGTTCCATTTAATTTCCTGAAATATGTTTGCAGTGTTATCTTATACTATAATTTATTTTTTAGGAATAAATGCAGTACGTGTGAAAGAGCTTGTATTACTTTTCTATTTCTATACAGAATATCATACTGCACAACTGATAAAACTCAGGATAAAGTCTTCGCCTACGTCTCCCAAAGCCAGTTCAATGAAACTCTGGAGTGCCATGCCTTCCTGTGCCAAAAAAAGAAAATAGTGAGTGCTCTCAGATGTGCATGAATACTACTTTAATGAATGTATGTAATTTATGTAAACCATCATTTATTTATGCTTTTTGTTATGGTAAAATGTTTAAATTCTGATAGTTCTGATAGTCTGTGAAATGTCGCCTTTTTAATGTTTAGATTTTTTGCTACAGCTTGTGTTTTTGTTGTCATTTGAAAACATTAGGGAAAGCCACAGCCATTTCTTATGATCTATACCTGGTATGTAGCGCCATCTAGTGGACAACAGGCATTAAAGATCACCCTATTTGATTTTGGTGTTCACAGGCTCAGGCTGTGACTCTGACAGTAGCACAAGCTTTTAAAATAGCTCTGGATCTGTGGGAGATAGCACAAGAAGGTAGGACCTTATAAATCTTTGCTAGATACAGCACCGCATTTGTCGCAAGATTTAAACCCCATGTAAACACGCGTCCAGAGACACTTCTTACATATATAATCAACTCTTAAAGGTATTTTTTTTACATTTTAAATTGATAATAAATATTCTGTTGGTTGTATTTTGTTCAAACGTTTGTGTAGTAAAACAGGAAGTGCTTCTGGACCAGCGTTGACTACGTCATACGAAGTGGTATTGCATGTTTGACAGTCGGCTTATAAATCTCTCATGTAGTTTATTACTGGAAGTTTATTTAAAAATTTAAACTGGAAAAAGATTTGGTCTTTACAGCAGAAATATTTTCTCACTAATAAAGTAAAGGAAGTGTCATTCAAAATAATATAGATTTGACCCTGTCAAACACTTTATGGTGAAATATGAAAACGGCATTGATAAAAGATGCTCATTTTGTAAAGTTTCGTTTATTTTGGTCCTGTCATTATACAGAACAATTTTGGACGGACATTAGCACTTTTATTAATGAGAATATTGAGATTGGTTTATCAATAACTTTTAAGGATATTATTTTAGGATATTATGATTCTGACTCTACTAAGAACAATGTTTGTTTTATTGTGAATTGAATTTATTTTCTTTGTAAATTTAAAAATACATAAGTGTACATTTTCTAATAACAAACTGATGTTTCTGGTCTTCCTGAAAGAGATGTACCTGGATTCTATTTCACCTTCATTAAATAAGAAAGCAACTAAAACGATTTCAGTTTATGTAATGTTATGTAATGTAAATGATGTATAATTTAATTTAATAAAAAAAAATATTTCTCTCTTTTCTTTTTTTCTTTCTTTTTTACTTTAATATTGTTCAAACCATTTCCATATTCCATGCTGATGATATTTATCATATTGTTTAAACTCTGTATGCATTGTATGTATATGAAAATGTTAAGCTAATTTATACATTGTATGTGAACATGTCATCTTTGTATCTCTATAGTGAAGTTCCATTTAAAAAAAATATATTTATATAAAAATGTTTATATGAAACCAATTTTGAAAGAAACAACATTTTTGTTGTTTTGTTTTTCAGACAAAAGTAAGAAAACCCGCACATGTGATTCCTGTTTAGTACATGAATCGCAGCCAGAATCAGATCCAAACAGTGTTTCAGGTAGAATATAAACATGTCAGTTTAAACACTTTTGTTTTATTCTAGGTTAACTTGCAGCATATAATCTGTTTTCAGTTTATGAATGGTTAAATGTTCTTTCTGAATGAAAAATGTGGTGTTTATAATTTGTTACCATTAGGTTAAAATGTAAGGTGCTGCGCTTTATACACCGCTTTTATTTCTATATTACAGAGGATGACAAAACTCAGGCTTTGAAGCAGCACAAACTTCGGAAACCCTTCTTCCCTGCATTCCTTTCACCTTCTCCACGCAGCAATACTAGAAGACGGCCAATCAAACATGACTCCTGGGTATGATGTCATGCTTATAAATCTGACATGTGGACTTTGAGTCCCAGCAGCTTGAATTGATCTCAGAGTTAGAACTCACCGTTAAGCAGAATGTCATTAGACTGAACACACATTTCCTTTCACAACAGGACGGTTCAGTTGTAGTGTTGTGCAGGGGTGTTTTTGAATCATTGTGTGCTGGATTTTGAATCAGTATGTGCCAGATGTCGACTAAAGTGTACAATTTTCATTTATTTACTGAAACAGTGCCACTATTGTTCCACACATTAGCTCCAAAATGGTTTATTGTTTGATAACAAACGGCATGCCAAATACTGTAATTGCCCTTACTATTGTGCTAAATTGCCACTAGAGAGTGACCTCAAAGCATTGCTATGTATGTTTTTTTTACGTTATTGATCATAAATGACCACTAGATGGCGAAATACCCATTCAAGTTTAGTCTCTAAATAATTTACTCAGCAGGTCTCAGATTATGACTAAAGAAGCTACTGTACAGAAGATTAAATGATAGTTCATCAAAATTATTATCTTTTATTTACCATCATGTCGTTTAAAACCTGTCTATGACTCTTTCTTCTGTGGAACACAAAAGAAGATATTTTGAGAAATGTCTGAGCGGTTTTGTGTGCAGACAATGGAAGTCAATGGGGCCCAAATGTTGTTTGTTCCTCAAAATATCTTCTTTTGGGTTCTGCAGATGAAAGAATGTCATACAGGTTTATGTTGAAGTTAAACGGGTACAGTGTATGATGTGTTTTTTTCTTATATGTTATTTTCCAGGATGTGGATGTGGAAGAAAGCCTCGATGATGCATTTTCAAGGTAAGCGTGTGATACACACTTACACGCTTTTGCAAAACATTCCCACATATACACAAAATGAAAAGAATTCACTCTGACCCAAAACAGTCAATGTTTACTTTGTGGGTAAAAAGCAGTGCTTAGTGCAAGAGTGTTTTAACTCCAGTGTTTTGTGTCTAAATGCAGAATTTAAAACAACAGATGCTTAAATCAAACATTCTACTTTTGTTTCCCTGTACACTAAATGCACCGTGTTTGTCCTTTACTTATAGGTTTCTTTGCATATTAGCAAGAGACTGTGGTGTAGATTTTCTCCCTTTAATGTCTCCTTTTGTTCCAATGTGGAATATTTCAACAATATTTAGCCTCATAAAATCAGCTAATGAGTTCACACTCCCTCAGGTGTGACATTATTTCTCTATAAAGTGTGGAAAGAAAGAGATTTAGCACACAGCAGGAGCTCGGAGATGCATTTGCAGCCCCAGCTATGGTTTAGATTAATGGACACTGAGAATAATCTTATTCTGATTGTTTCTCCATAAAGAAGTGAAAATATAAATTCAAAGAGAGCACCTGAAATAAGTATCAGTACTGCTGCTGGACGGTAGCAGATGGCGTGCATCCTTCAGACCTTTTGTTCTGTGAAACTCTTCTAGCTGAACAGTAGCAGGTGTTATATTCATAAAAAACCTGCCAGAACATAGTTCTTCTGAATATACAGTCCTTTACTCAGAATAACAATTACATATTATTATTACTTTGTTGGCATCATAAATGTATGTATATATTGTGTGTATAACTTTGTAGCCAGTCATTTATATTCTTCTGCACATTGATACATTTAGAATTCTCATATTTAATTCATTTACTAATAAATTGAAATTGACTTGGGCCTCTGAGAAAGAGTAATCGGTTAAATAAAATAATAAAATGCAAATTACTAGAAAATTGAGAGACATTGTGAATATGGCTTTAAGATGCCTGTGAATAAAATGTAAAGGAAACATTAGCTTTAACAGTAAAACATGCAAATGAATGTGATTTACATTTAGCTTGGAATGGAAACAGAATTATAAGTGTTTAACTTGCGATGATGCATGCGGTGATTCTTTCACAAACATCAAGTGACTTCATTTCTTGTTGGTAATTTAGAAACATCTGGGATTTATGCTATCTATGAAAAATAAACACTAAAATCGTATTTTTCCCTGATAAATGTTATATAAAGTCTTTGCTTTACTTGCACTACTTTTGCTTTACTTTACTTCAGGTTCCCTGCTGCCATATCGTGCCAGTTTAATGTAGTTATGCCAGTGTATTACTATGACCTCATTGTTGGCAGGTCAGAAACAGTTTATCAATTAATGCCAAGTCATTTAAGTAACACAATGCACAAAAGAGCCATGATCCTTAAAGCAAAGCAAACAGATCAATTTAAATACAGTACAGCGTATTCTAATGATTAAAATACAGCCACACATTAAACCTAAACTCTGTGTATATTGAAGAGCATCAAAACTAGTAGAATTGATCTTGCTGTCAAAGGCCTGAAGGTTGAGGTGGTTGAAATGACCGAAGGATGTACAGTAATAGAAAAATGTGATTTAATCACAGCTCACTATCAGCTGTTATCTCTTTCTCACCTGCCATGCAGCAGTATGGAGGTGGAGGAGATGGACGCAAGTAAGTGAGGTGAGAGATTTTCTTTAGAAACATCATTGCTTAAAGGGATACTTCACCCAAAAATATAAATTCTGTCATCATTTACTCACCCTCTTGTCATTTCAAACCAGTATGAATTTCTTTCAAGATATTATGAAGAATGTTGTAACTGGCACCCATTGACTTGCATTGGTTTTGTGTCCATACAATGTAAGTGAATGGGTGCCACTGCTGTTCGGTTACCGACATTCTTCAAAATATCTTCTTTTGTATTCTGCAGAAGAAAGTCAGGTTTGAAATGACAAGAAGGTGAGTAAATGATGACAGAATTTTCAGTCACATATTCCACTTTAATCTGTTTCGTCCGATTGTACTTGCTGCACTTTATACTCACTTATTTATTTGTTTCTATTATTCTATAGATTTTTTTACACCTGTCAGGAGTAGCAAGACAATGAAGGCTTTCAATTCAATTTAATCATGAACCATCATTGTTTCTTTCATGGTTACTAGCAAGATGTCTCTTCAACAGAATAGCCTAACATACATACAAAGGCATGAAGGAGATGCATGTGTGAAGAATATCTCTGTTTCTATATGTGTGTTTAATAGTTACAGACTGTGGTAACTAAAGTATTTACTTTAATATCAAATCAGCTTCCACTCAGATAATATAGTTAGTAATGTAAAGTTATTAATATGCATCTAGTAAAAACTATAGGCGGTTTCATCGGACACACACGGCCTGAAGTTAACTTCCGGTCTGTGTTTGTTGATCAGTCTACTAATATAACTATATAATTTATATTAATATTTATTGTATACAAATTTGATTAAATAAACAATGTATTGTATTTTATTGTATATTTATTTCATTAAATAAACAGTTTGTTTAATGGGTCGTGTAACTTAGTCACATTTAAGTTTTGCCAAGTAACAGTTCTACTGGTAACCCAAAATAATACTGACTAGACATACTTTAACTTGCTAGCTAATGTAACTTACTTGTTATTTTTTTTGTTTGTTATCAGAAATAATCTGCAGGGACTCTATTCTTTGCTGATGTGCACCGGAAGTTAAACTCGGGCCACAAAAGCGTGCATGCGCAGTAACGTTTGTTTATGTTGTTGCTTTGAAACCATCTATACATTTAGAAAAATCACAAAGTATCAAGCATTTTATTAGTGGTCTTAGACTTTTGGACCCTGCTGTATTCATGTAGACTGTCCATTCTCACTATCATTTCCATCTGCTGGAACAGTGTGAGATCAGAGGCACAGTGATGGCATTTTTACATTTAAATTATTCATCTTGAATTTCTCTCTCTCTTACCCCTTCACCCTCTGTCCATCTTTCATCTCCGCTCCCTCCATCAGGCTGGCGACGTCCCGCAACAGAACCGTGTCTGAAGATGCAGCAGTGAGTCCAGCAGAAGATCTTTTATCCTTCAGCAGCGACGACTCAGACTAAACACACACAAACCCACACACTAGACAGTCGATCAGAAAGTGTCCTCAACATCCCAGCACTTCACACAAAACCAAACTGATTGACTGAATAAAATCCCACTGCCATAGCATCTACATTCAAAACACTACCAAACAATTCTACAAAAAGAAGCAGCATACAGTAGATGTGCATGATTCAACTTGAACAGCTTACATTATATTCATGCATATAGGTTTGTTACATGTTTATTGTAATAATGCTTTGGTGCTATCTTTGGCCAAGGAACAGTAAATGGAAACATGTTCTTGAAAGGAAGACCAACTTTACATTCCAGGTAGAATACCTGTCTGCCTTTCAGCCCGGCATTCAAAGACATCCAGTCTGTGTTTGATATATTGCTTATCTTCTGCTTATCTCAACACTCATAAAAATAAACTCACAATGTCAACAAACTCTCATCTGAAAGGCAGATGGGAAGGATTATCCCAGTGTTTTGTTTTGAGAAAAAACACTGTTAAGCTATCAGGCAGGGAATCAAACAAACAAATGTGTTGACATTTTTAGGATTATTGATATTTACACAAAATGTTTGTATTATAAAGCACTGAAATTGATGTCCATATACATAAAGTTTGTGGGTCAGGGGATGTTTGCTTAAGCAATCATTACAGAAATAATTTTGGAATATTTTAAAACACTTTTCATCTTTAGAGGACTATTTATAGACAGGTTTCTAAAAATAGGTTTAACATTTACATGATTTTTATGTATATTTACTGTACACTACAGTGTTTTATCCTGTGTTATTGTTGCTCTTGTCATCTGAAACTAGTGAAATAATTTAAACTTTAAAATATATGCAACTTTATATACTAAAGATTGTTTTCATACCACAACACATCAAATTAGATTATTATAATTTGGCTTTTTTAAACATGAAACAATCGGTTATTGTGTTACAGTAAATGAATCGATAGTTTTTATCTGTCATGCTTGCTTGTTTTATACCGGTAACTTACATAATAATGAAAAGTTCTGATAAAGCCATGGGATCAACAACAACAAAAAACTGCAGGTGTGTAGCTTGACTGCACTGTCAGTCTGCATGTATTTGCTGTATGTGTTGACAGAATGAATATTGTATTTGGCCCCCAGAAATAAAATCTGAAAAATTTTCACCTCCCAGCAGCTATAGCATTAGCTGTTAAATCATTTTATGCTGTAATTCCACCCCTTTTTGAGACCAAAATGCACACAAAAAAGATCTGAATCTCCTCATCTCACTGAAATTGCTAAAAGTTCAAGTAGTTCTTTGAGCCCAGTGGATCTGTCAGCAGATGCATAAATTATTTTTATGCATTTTTTTAAATGAGGTCCATGCATTATTTCCTTTTAACATTACAGATCTATTTTTAGCATTTTCTGAAAGTGGAAAGTATAATTTGAAGAATATTTAATAGCAAATTGTTTTTTGTAGGATCAGGTTTTCGTCCAGTATAGTTGTTTAAAAGAATCATGTTAAATATGTGTGTGGTTTCAGAATTTGTTTTGTCCTAAGTTGGCTTATTTTAAGGGACAAGAGAAATTGTTAATATCATTGATGAAGAAATGGATGAATACAATCTTAAAGTGCAACAGCCAAAACAACAATAAACATGTTAATATCTCCTTTTAAAAACTTAAGTGATTTCTTAAATTTGTTTAACCAGAAACAGTACTTGGACAACAGTGAAGACACATACTTATTTAAATATAACATTTGCTGTTAAGAAAGTCATGTGGTTTGACACAAATTTAAGATGAAAATGAATACATTATGACTGAATTTGAGATAGAGCAATAAATTATTTGAAAGTAATATTAAACTGAGTATGGATATTTCCAGGCATAATTTAACTGTCTTGCATATGAAACTGATTAATTGCCTTATGGTAATTGTCATTTGTTTGCTGGTTCATTAAATACTGTAAGTTGCCCCATCATCCTCTATGCTGAAACAAAAATTCATTTTCAGTTTTTGTGTAGTACATCTGTCATCTGTCATATTACTGAAGGTGTATAAACTCTACTGTGCTATTATGCCAAAAGGAAAGAAAACCTCAAGCTTCCGTCAAGTTCCATCAATGCCTTTATTAAAATTGATGATAAGGAGAAGATACCAAAATCTGCTTAGTTTTGTGTAAAATATGAGTTTAGAATTGCTAACAACCATGCATTCTGTTGTCATGATGTTTATGGCATGTTTCATGGTGTATGCGTAATAACAAACAGTAATTCATTTCAATTTTGTTTGAAGTCAAACCTATGTTTTAGCGATATTAGGAATAATGTACAACATTCAGTCTGGCAGAATTTAGGATACTTTAGGATAAAAATGGGCAGAACACATGTATACAAACCTAATGTTCACAACAGGCTTTATGATTTTTATTATCGAACTCTAAAACTTTCAACTGCTTTAATCTTATTTATACTAGTAGGTCATCTTTTGGATTAACTAGATAAATTAACACATTGCTAGATGTATTTAATAACACTGTTAGTTGTATTTAAGGAGGTGAACTGATGATAAGTGCAAGTAGAAATGACAAAACTTTGCAGTCTTTTGCATTTCCAATAAGTCAAGCAGACACGCATCCCATTCACCAAAGTAACAGCTCACCCAAATATGACAACGTTCATCATTTACTCCCACTCTTGTTGTTTCAAACCTGTATAACTTTCTGCCTCCAGAACACAAATCATTTCAATATCCGGAGTGGATTAAATATAATAGCAGTACATTATGACTCACTTTAACACTTAATAAATCACCCCACAGAGAGAAATATGTGCAGCTTGCCAGTCATCTCGTGTTTGGTTTAAAGTGAAAAAATAGCCAGATCTCCTTTTGTGATACAGTCACGAGTAAATAATAACAGAATTTACATTCATAGGTGAACTTTTCCTTTTATTTCCTGATCAAAAGAGACCACAAGCTGAATCTAATGGCATGCCTCTGTACACCTGTTGCAGTTCCAAGAGACGACTGGACCGTGAGATGTGCATGCACAAACTAAATGTAAGTTATTAAAAAGTAGAAATCATGAGCTAGTCTGCCAGTAGCATATCAAAAATACACTTTCCTTCCCCTATTCTCTACAAGGCAAGAGGAAACATCCATGATTTAGTCTAGGGCTGTCACAATATCAGATTTTTGCTACACAGTTATCATGGCCAAAGCAATTCAAGAAAACGTTATTTAACTATTTATTTTGTATTTGGACAATTCCATGCAAATGTCAACGTTACGATGAAAAAATTTAAATACTGATAGGTAGGATGTGCATATTTGCTGGTTTAAAAACCCATGTGACATTTTTAAAGCTTTTAAGGTAATTGAAGTGTCACATCCAAAACTGAATTGTCACATCCATAACGGTCCATATTCCTCCGAAATGGGCACAAGTAACTATTTTATGTTCTATTAAGAGTCATCCCTTCTCCATTTGTTGGGTATTATTGCTTCTGGTTTGTATATTAATTCACAGAAATCCTACAAAGTGTCTTTGTTTTGTCACATCTGTAATGTATACAATTTTCCCTAGCTCTACACCAGGGGTTTAGTAAAATATATTGGTAATAAATACATTTTATGAGAATTTACATTTTACGTTTTGGCAAAAAATGTCATTTTTGTCTTTTTGGCCTATTCGAGTGTTTGTAACCATTGTGACTTGTAAGGCAAACCTGTAAACAGGTCCTAAATTATTTACAATATTATCATATGTGAAGAATGAACACAATATCAATAATCATAATTAGAATTTCAAGGTTATTATCAATTTTGAGACATTTCCCCTTTCATTCTATTGTCATCATATACTCAGACATACAGTTGTATATTATATGCATTACTGTATGTGTATCACCCCTGCCTCTCCGCAGGAGTACATTGCTTTAATATACATGTGCAGGTCTGCATATGGGTGGGCTGAGCATTAGCTTCATGGGCAACCGATATAACAGTACAGCCGGCGTGGCGTTCCGTGGATTTTTGACAGCGTGTCGATGAAGGATATGAGCGATATACTTTCATCCCGATACTGCATGTGGTGCAATGGAGGGCGTGACTGACGTCTACACTACTCCCATCACACCTCGATGATGTTGATCGATGGCACAGACTGGTGGAACTGCAACAGACAAGAAGATAAACACAGCAGCGTGATTCTCCTCTGAGGGACCCACAACAACCGCAGTCATTCGTGCAGAACTCTGGGAAAGGATGGCTGCGTGGATAGAGTGTATCTTATATATAGGCCGGTCTCAGATAACAAGAAATAATGTGCATTATTTTTGTCTAGCAGTGCAAAATGCTGGAACCGTGTTTCAAATACCGGAAATGAAAGCCATTAGGGTTGCCATGCAGAGAGACGACATCATCCCGGCACACTGTATTGATTTTATCATGAGGTTAAAATTCCCGCTCTATATGATGTGTTGCGGCACTAATGGTCATAGTGGAGAAAGTGAAATGTGAAGCATCTTTTTTTATTGCTGTGCATTTCTCACAGGAAGGATCAAAGGCAAGCAGGAGTTTTTCAAGCCAAGATCTATTTTAGAAATAGGTCAGTTGCTCTCTTGTTTGATAATGCACTTTATGGTAAAATGCATTTTTGACTCTAAGTTTGGTAAGCATAACATTATGCATATTATTTACCGTCTTTAGTAGCCAATTGTATAGTTAAATGCATACAAGCTTTTCAAATAGGGGAAGTGAAGGAATTCACAAGTATGATAAAAACCAGTTTAACAGACTGACAGACTGTGTTGTCATAATATACTACATTGCTGGCAGGTACCATGAGACAAATGACAGAATTGTGTTATCAGTCAAGAGTATTGGCAGATACTGGCCAGAAACGCTTCTTTAAAAGTGAGATGGATAGAGATTTAAATGCCTTTTCACTTTCTGTTTTAGTCTTTAGGCAGGTTTCGAAAGGAATTGTTTTTGCCAGAGCTCTAAATGTTTGTGCTGCTCTGTTCATTATGAGCTCAAGGGAAGTATGACTGATTTAACAAAGGAATACATCTTGCAAATGTTCTTTTGAAAATGGGGAAAGAGGGAACAAATATCCAGCTGTTACAAAACAGACACGATATAGTCTGTTGAATTTGTTTATTAAGTATTAAAGGCGACACAAAAAAATTTTGTAAAGGACATATACTGTATAAAACATAGGCATAGTGACCGTGATGTCACCCGTAGGTTTCTGAAAAGCACTGTTAAAGCCTTTAAGTGGGCGGAACCGACCGTCACCATCTCCGTCACTTCCGGATAATTGAAAATGGGCAAAGAGGCGTGACGTGGGTGGAGCTGAGGTGCCAGGTAGCTGAAACCACACCCGCCTAGCTCGACGTGATCAAGTTAGCTCAGGCTAAGGAGCTAATATGCTATATGCTACAAGTAACATAGAGGTTGTTAGTCGGGATATTGTCGGTTGGGATGGAAGATATTGGTGGTTGATATTTGAGCGTTTCCAGCTTACCACCTGTCACTCAAGTGGCCATGCCCCTTGAGGCTTAATATAACTTAAACCAATGAGTTTAAAAAACTCATTGACCAAAAACGACCAAAAACGATTTTTATACCATGCTGCAACATTTTTTCTGCTGTAAAGTTGTGCATTTTAACATGGTGGGCCTATGGAATTGACTCCATTTTGTCTCTAGTGGACACTAAATGAATTGCAGTTTAAGTTTCTTTCCATGTTGGATTCAAGACATGAAAGATTGCTGCTTGGTTATACGGCATGTTAAAATTTACGAATTTTCTTTAAAATAGAGAAAAAGAGAAAGCGACAGGAGACTTAAACACAAGTCTCTTTATTTGTGATGTATTTTATCTCATTTCTGTAAATAAAAAAGGAGAAAATATATAGATTTCATTTATGAATTTTTATTGCTTCATACAGCGTTCTCAAAAGTTTTGTTAATAATTATGAATGAGAGAACAGAAAATTTAAAAAATGAACAAAAATTGAATGAAAATGTCTTTTTTTTTTAATGAAAATTAATTCTGTTAACTCAACCGTCTTTTGAAAGATTTTTTGTTATTTTTTTCTTTTTGTATACATGTTCGTTTTGAGGTGAACTATCCTATCAAATAAATATCTTAATAATATATAATAGTAATAATAGACACTTTGATGTTTAGAATGAGCTGCTCAGATTCCCAGATGTCCCACCTTGCTCCGGAGCAGCCCTCCACTGTGATGCTCCGGTGTGCTTCTCTCTGAGGACGGCTTTACCTTCTCTTTACTGTTGCTGGAATCATTGTCCTTTATAATGTCATACTGCCGGCAAAACAGGGCGATTACAGCTGCAGACACACAAAAGACATGGTAAAGATGTACATACTGTAGATAGTGATATATTGAATAAATCACACAAGCTGAATTGACTATAGATGGTTTTAAAGCAACAACATAAATAAACGTTACTGTGCATGCAACTGCCGGTGCACATCCGCAAAGAATAAAATCAAAATAACAAGTAATGCATTAGCTAGCAAAGTAAAAGTCTAGTCAGTATTATTTTGGGTAACCAGTAGAAGAACCGTTACTTGGATAAACTTACAAAGTTACATGACCCATTCAAGAAATTGTTTATTCAATATAATTATTATACAATAAACACAAAAATAAATAAATAATTATATTATTAGCCACTAGCTAATACTGATTGATCAACAAACATAAACCGGAAGTTAACGTTGGGCCAGGCGCGTGCTTCCAATCAAACCGTCTTACACACCTGACATATCACTTTCTATGAATGCAGCATTATGTTGCATATCAACAATAAAAAGCCTACAGGTAAGAAAATGAATTATATATCAATGCATATCTATCCACCCTCCTTACACGTCAATTAAGCTTTTAGACTTTCAGCAACTTGGCTTTTGATATGTTCAATGTGTTTTCTTTTCTCTGAAATGGAGTTGGTAGTAATTGACGAAATGAAAAGTTGAGTAGCTGTGTATAGCAGGTTTTGTAATTAAATGTAAGCACGCATTCACTAATAATTACTCGGCTGTACTTCAATTTAATTGTAGACTCTTGTTCCACATTTCAGGAATTGGTTTTCTTGACATTAAATTACATTTTTAACTCCACTCAAATACCTCATATGGTGGAAATCTAATAGAATTGAGTACACACTAATAGAAATAGCCTTGTCAAACTATCTTAACTGAATCTCTCACTGATAACTCACTGGTGAGGACTGAATACAACCTTTAATACATAGTGTATAATGCATAGTGCTAATGGCAAACATTATAAAAGACGTATAATCTTGTTTAGAAACGTGTAACACTTAATTTTAACATTCAGTCTAATGCAAAGCATGCTAGGAACTATTATCTGCCTAGTTTTAGTTAATGCCAGTGACACTTATTAATAATGTGGTCCTATATATACATGGATTAATAAAACATTTTATTAATACAAATTTATAAAAAATTTATAATTTTAAATATAACAGATGTAATGGCCATGCAAATATGTATTTATGAAAATATATTTTTAAGGTGTCTATGCATTACTGTGTGTAAAAAGAGACATAAGCCATTTTAAATGTTGTATTATGAGGGTGTAGGGCTGTCCCTGCTCTTCATGTTGGACACGTTCTGTATCCTCTGGATCGGGAGAGGCAGACAGAGTTTTTTCAGTAGTCAAGCTGTGCAGAAATATGTGTGGCAGTTGCAATTGAGTGCATGAAATAATTTGTGACAGGAAGGCGGCTGGTTAAGTGCCTTACATAAGAAAAGACGTGCTTTTCTATTCCCATGTACTTCTCAGTTTTAATATTTGATCACTTTAATGCAAATTGTGGTTTTTCATGCATTTCAGAGCTGGCATGTAAAGTGAAATTTTATGAACTGCTTACCTCAAGTGATTTTAAAATCGTTCAGGTGAAACATTAATAACCATTAACAGATCCATGACAAATTAAGATTCTCTCTAACACTAATGTGCAGCATCTCTCTCACTCTCTCTGTCTCTGTCAATAGTAATAATTGATGAGGTAATTTCATGAGGTTTGTAAGCACAGTTTCTGTCAGCAGTCACAAACAGGCAGAGCGGTGCACGACTACTCGTGCGAATGAACAGAACATATTTTCTTCGAAGTGACAATAGCATCTTACCTGCCCACATGAGAAGCACAACCACAATGATGATCATCTCGCCTGTCTGTAGGTGTCTAGCTTTATCCAGGCCTTGCACAGTTGGGTCATCTATTGGAAAAAGAAATGGATCATCTGTTGATAAATGATCATATTAAAAACTGAATTGTAATTATAGTTAATACAAACTGTGTTCCACCTCATTTTCATTGTAAACTTCTAAACTTTCATTATCCCCATCAACATTTCAGAAGTTTAGAACCTAAATTAAAAAAAAAAACTAAAAAAAAGTTATCATGCAATAACAGTGAATAGTGACTGAGGCTTATACAGATTAAATAAAATCTTGCTTATTTAGGGCATAAATCACTTTCCTGCTCATTCTGCTTCACCACTCCTTGCTTTCAGATGCAGTCCGGTCAACCACATCTCTCACAACATTCATAACACACATAAACAACCAACACGGGTATTTATTGCAAACACTGACCAAGAAACAGTTTTCGCTTCTTTGCCGAAGGAGATAACAAATTTAGGGATACTGTAGAAACATGATGCCACAACATTCGAATTCCACGTAAGGGGACATAAATAGAAATTGCTCATTCTAAAGTAAAAAAGGTCTTTACACACCTCTGAAGACAGACTTATGTATATTATATTGCGTTTCAATTAATAGATCCTCCTTAATATTACACACTGGTCCTACACTTTAAAGCATGAGCTCAAAAGACACAGGACAAAAAATAACATTTATATCATCCCTGCAGAATGCCACCAGAGGCTATTTCATTTTCAGATTGGCCTTAACTATGTAGCCAAAAGCTGGTCAATTACCCAGAATTCCAATCAGCACCACCATCCAACCACAGCATAGAGGAAGTTGTGCTCTAACGGCCATCTGTTTTCATCATTAATCCAGTGTTAAAAGGATTGACTGCAGGCTCATTTCCTCCTCCAAATATCTTTTACCTGCGTGGAGTTGTTCCAGAACACCACTCTTCCCAATTGATATTCCTTTCAGCATGAACACAGTGCTGGCACTGAGACACCTGCTGTCATAAATTGATAAAGGATTGGAGGGGGGCGTCTGCCCAGTCAGCCAATTACTGAAGAGATCACCCTATCACAGTAAATTCCAATTATAGTCTCACGGTATTGACATCATCGCTCTTCTCCCATTCCTGTTCTTTAACGCTTAAGAATCGAGTGCTGGATGGCAGGCAAAGCGCTCCACTCATCAGCCCGATGAATATTTATAACAACATGTGTGCTGGTTCTTGCTCATCTGTGAAAAACGAGTGAATAGAATGGACGCCGTCTCTCATCCACATCGTGAGACTGTTAAGCAGGTTTGACACAACCTCATCACATCTCTCCACAGAGATAACAGGCTCCAATGCTGTTCATTTAACTGCTTATATTCCAAAAGCCCAACTGGGGAGCTTTTATAAGCCTTTAAAAGAGAGATTGTATGTGCCAGGCAACATTATGCTTCTTTGATGTACTTTGGCACAAGGATCCGTGCGAGACATCTGTTCATTTGTTTTGCTGGCATACGGTACAATGAGTCCAAAAACACTGTTGCACATGTACGCAGTCAACGTTCTCATTGGGAAACACTGCAGCGGCACATACGTGCCAACAAAACAAAACCAAGATGTATGTGAACTATTACAAAGCAAGTATCGTGGACGCTCGCTACAAGTTGCACTATGTCTGCGATGTATTATAGTCATAATTGTGATGGGTCCTTCCTCATCAGAATGCACAGGTTTGTTTGTTTTATTTGTTTGTTAGAGCTGCAGGACCAAGTCTTTGATGCTGAGTCTTCAACACGTCTACAGACTGACTCCTTTAAAGCATCACGGTAATTGAATCCAATGGGAATCTTCTTCAGCTCGGTCTGACAACGCATGAGGAGGTATAGGGCCAAAAATACCAACACAGGGATGCAGGTGAAAACAAGACACATTACTCTGTGACTTAGCACAGTTAAAAGAAAATTCCTCAGGTTGGTATAGGAGTTGCAAAAATGTTTTTAAGGTTTGAAATGCTTGTTTCGTTTGATTTGACCCAATCATATAAAACAGGTCAGCGTTCAATTCTTCATTTTTCAGTTTTCAAAATGACATTTTTTTTGGACCAGAGAGATGTACTAAAGATGTTGTTTCCTTATTGACCTACACTAAATCGAATGCCTATAAAGGTGTAGTTAAATATTGGATGGTGATTTAATAGATTTTTGGATGACTTTCCAAACACAGATATTGGAATTATTGTGAATCTAAAAGGATGCTTCAAATATTCATCAAATAAATTTCGGAACATCAAAGAATTTTGGAATTTTGTTTTGATATCCTGCTCATGTTTGTCAGAAGATCTGTAATGTAATGTCTTGTAAATAATGTAAAATGTCTATATATTTATGTAATATACAGCCGAAACTATTTCATAGACCATTTTCAGTTTTTCTGAATTTCCTATCTATAGGTATGTGTTTAGGTAAAATTATTATTTTTGTTTCATTCTATGAACTATTAACTAATAAAAATATTGTTTAAATTTGCATTTATTTGCAGAAAATGAAAACTGGAGAAACAGGTCAAAATAAAAAAAAGATGCTCTGTATTTTTTCAGACCTCAGATTCCACAAAGAAAACACGTTTATATTCACTTTTAAGCAACACAACAGTAAAAATTTGTACATGGATTTAGGAAAAGTTACAAAAAATATAGTCATGCTGTGAGTCTTTCACATTGCTGTTGGATGACTTTATGTCACTTCTGAGGTTTGAATTGTTAAAATTCAACAGACACTGGACTGGAATGACCACAATATATCTAAACATTTAGAATCCTGTTTTTTGCAACTGTATAATATTTATCCTATGTTAATCTAGCAAAAATATTTCTCTTTTATTTCATTTTATTTGAACTGTAAAAAAAATTACCGAAAATATACTGATAATTTTCTGCTAGTACTTTATCGATTATTTTAAGGACATTTTCCTTTAAAGCTAAACATCACACATTAAAGTGCAATATTTTAAATAAAAGTAAAACATATGTATGAAATAAAGGAATAGTTTCTATAATATAGTATAATACCTTTAATACATTATCATTGTGTGCCCTATTTTTTGTAGATTTTGATACAGTATAATTTAAAGGAACATGCCCCCAATATAAAGATTATTGGTCAAAAATATGTTTGTTCTGTCCTGAATATGCGAGGAGAAATAAATATTTTAAGGACATCAAGTGTGGGGTGAATTTCAGTCACTGTAAAATGATAAGAAAGAAGTATTGGTTTGGACAGCCCTGTATATGTTGAATATCAGAATATCTTATTTTTAAACATGAGCTTGGAAACTGAGTGGGAGTTGACATTGCCTCCCTTTATTGTGAAGGATCTTTTCATACATCTTCTCTAGCCAGGAGATTCAAATCACAAACATTTTTTTTTTTGCTGTTGTTGGACGGATTTAGAATTTGGACTTACAGTATGCATAGCTGGAAGCCAAGATGAAGCTTAAAGGGAAAAGCACATTGACTACATTGACTGTAGAGAAAAGTAATGGATGTTGTTTTCCATGCAACTACAATAAATGAAAATAAAGGTTTTTGAGTCTCATATTTTTGAGTACATTTAGTTGTTTTAGTGAATCAAGTGACCCAGTTTAGGTCTGAATGAGTCATTCAAAAAACAGGCTGATGTTATTCCTATGTTCAGTGCTGATTTTATGATCTGGTTTCTGCAGTTAGCAGCTCATTAGAAGACAACATTATCATATAATTTCACCAAACTATTATTTGACTTCAGAAAAGACTTGAAATAGAGTCAAATCAAATCACGTTTTATGATACTTTCATGGTGTGGGTTTAAATGATTTGAAATAATTTTGTTATTAAATGCCTCCATTTATTATAATTGCAAAAGCAAACATTTTCAATTCACTTTTATGTTCACTAAACTACCCCTTAAATCTTATCCAATGTGACACTGGACCACAAAACCAGTCACAAGGGTCAATTTTCTGAAATTCACCTGAATATATAAGCTTTCCATGATGTATGGTTTGTTAGGATAGGACAATATTTGTCCGAGATGTAACTATTTAAAAATCTGGAAAATTATCATTTTGACCCATACCATGTATTGTTGGCTATTGCTAACTGGTTTTGTGGTCCAGGGTCACAAATCTAGTCTACAAACCATTTTTATGGATTTACTGAATGTAACTATAATTCAGAAAGTTTTATAAAAAAACTGATTTCCTATGACTTGTACGTCGTCCTGTAAATTCAGGAGTCAAAAGCTATTACTCCAAAACAAATCACATGATTTATTGCTTTGAAGATCTAATTTTAGTTCAATGCAGAAAACATTAATGGCATATTGAGCACAGTTCTGAGCTATGTGCATGATCTGATGATTAATGTCGAGCGCTCCATCTGCGACGGTACGCATACGCCAGGATGTTTTGTTTTTCAACACGGCAGTGGCAAAAATAGCTTCTCTGATGATTCTCCATTTAAGGGGGTTTCAGCATGCTGCGGGATTTCATAGACGTCACAGCAGAGGAAATCTCAGAAAACATTCAGCTTCTAAACACATCTCAACATTGAAATGGGTTTTAATAATCCACTCAGTTAGACCGCCATTAGGGCCCATCAGTTAGCATCACACAGATATACAGTACAGCATCTTCCCCAGGAACACAGCGAGATGATTTGAAATTGAAGTTGACCGGAGAGGAAGTAACACGGAACCTGCGCTCATGCATGAAGAGCTCATCAATAATTAATCGGGTTGTTGGAAAGAGAGCTGTCAAAATAATGGCAGAAATTACCGAGGACTGAAACATGCGTTTCACGTGCAAACAAAACGTCAAGCAATGATGGATTGCATGTCCAGAGCAAAACTGAAAAGAATGATTCACAGTCGTGTTGTTACCTTGGTTTGAGCTGTTTGAGGGGAAACGGTCGGTTTTCTTGAGAGTTCTGAAGTGAACACGTTTGCTGGCTTGACTCTCGCCGTATAGACCGATGGACTGCACCTGGATGATGTAATCTGTCTCTTCCTCCAGGTCCCACAGCACACAGGATCTACTGGTGGTGTTGACCTCTCTGATAAACCTTTGCATTTTGCCGTCCATTCTCTGAAAAAGACAAAGGTGCCGCGATATCAGAACTAGAGTTTAGTGGCTTTATTGTTAACAAAGGAACTTTAAACAGATTCTGTAGATGCATTTACAATGCACAGTGTTTCTTTATTTAAAAAAGAGGAAAATTCTGATGACTCATCCTGCACTACACAGATTTTTGTCCAATTAAATGTCAGCTAGAACAAGAATGTCATTAGCAATCCGAACTGTGTCAATAGAAAACTCTATTTGTCATTCTTTGAATTGTGTTTCTTGATCTTACTACAAAGGTCACCTGAAAAACAATAAATCGCAGGTTAGCGTACTAAAGAATTTTCTTAAAAGGTCAAACAGAACATGTGCTATTATGGACACTTTGTGTTGCATTTGACTCCAGCTCTGTTGCTCTTTAAAGTGTGCAAATAGATGTAAAGCACTTTTCTCTGCCCTTGGGCTACAAGGCAGCCTACTGTAGGTGTGGGGGTGTCTGATAGAAGTTCTTGGCTAAATGAATAATGCATTCATCCGCGAACGTCGCATTCACAAGCCATTACAGACATGCAGACAACCTATTGCATAACATGATTGACGGATATATTTGTAATTGTTGGAATGTGAAATGAAGTCAGTCATAAATAAATAGCTTCAGAGTAATTTCAGTAAGCAACATTATGTTTTACAATGACTGTTAGATGCTGCTAACATTTCCACATTGCTTCTTTAAATAAATGTACAAGCATGAAGACGTGGGTTTGCGTGTGACCACACATTCTATATTAATGCTTAAAGTTTTGCGTATAAAATTGTTTCCAATAATAGTCCGAATAAATGAAAGCTATTGTATAAATATAATTGGAACGAAACATCATTGGATTTGGATGGGATTTACCTGTTGTGAGATGGAAAAGCCAATGATGATGTCACCCTCAGGTACTTCCCAGGACACTGTTGCTGAATCAGCTCTCAGGTGCATGACAGACACATTCACTGGAGCAGGTGGACGATCTAGAGACACGATACAAAAAAATAATACTTAACATCCAAGTTTCATATCAATTTTGAGAGACTTTTGAAAGACTATATATAAATAATTCTCCCCCCACAAAAATCTGTCCTATACCCTCATGTCATCCAAAGCCTGTATGGCTTTCATTCTTGTGTAGAACACAAAAAGATTTTTGTCGAACTATTTTTCGAGGTGCGGTGTGCACGGTGTGAATGATACAAAAATGTATGATTACTAGAAAAAGCACACTCTAAAAAATGCTGGGTCAAAAAAAGACAAACCCAGCAGTTGGGTTAAATTAACCAACCAATAGAAAATGTTTATATTTGACTCCATATTTTGGGTTGAAACAGATCTTTTGTTACGTTAATGTATGCGTAACTAAAATGTATTGTTTTCCTATACACTATATTAACATAGCAATTCTACTTTAATCTTACTGCAGAGAGACTCATTTAGCATAATTTTTATGCTTTTAAAATGTTCTGTGGCTAAAGCAATAACCTTTTAAACAAAATTCCATGAACATGGCGTGGACAAGCTATTACATTCCCATGAAGCAAACAACATTGATCCACAGGTCTGAAATATGTTGCTGCACTCCGTTTATACTGTTATCCTTTAATAGACCGTCTGCATTGTTTGCCAAGAAAGCTTTTCAATCTGATATGGACTGTAAAACACCTACATCTATGGCTTGATCTCTTTTCTTTGGTTAGTTATCAGGGGGTCTACAGCTCTCTCTTAAAGCAACCCCAGTAAAACATCCAGAGACATTTATGCAAAGTTCAATTTCTTTTTCCTTAGCACTTGTACAATGCCTCTGGGCAACACGCTTTAATGGGGATCTTAAAAAGCTGGCAAAATGTTTGGGTCCGTTATTCTGTTCGATAAACTACCAGTTTTTCTGTAATAAAATAAGTCGAACAAGAGAAAGTCAATTTAAAAGTCTGCAAGTGCATTTTACTTCTATTGTACAGACACAAAACGTTGGGTAACGTCATTGGGTAACATCATTGTTACACCCATGTGCAGTTTATTAACATAAATAAAACAAACTAAACACAACTTAAACTAAACCATAAACTGCCCCACGAGCATACACAAACTCCCTAACAGCAGTTACACAAAGTTAGACAAAGAATAATGAAACAACTGAAGCACAACTGAAGCAGTCGTGGCCCAGTGGTTAGAGAGTTGGACTCATGACCAGAAGGTTGCTGGTTCGATTCTCAGGGCTGACGGGTAACGGCTGAGGTGCCCTTGAGCAAAGCACCTAACCCCCACTTGCTTACTATACAAAATGTACAAATGTATAGTACAATGTAATGTAAGTCGTCTGCCAAATGTGTAAATGTAAGTGAAACAAGAGGGCTATAAATACAGACAAGACTAAAGACTAAACAAGACACACATGTGAACAATGAGACAATTAGGGCAGGGTTACACAAAAGACTACAAAGACCATGGGAAAGGACTACAAGTAAAACTTCAAAATAAAAGACTTGACAGCCCCACACATAACAATTTATTTCTGATAACAAGCAAAAGAAAGCAGAAGTAAATTACATTAGCTAGCAAGTTAAAGTATGTCTAGCCAGTAGTATTTTGGGTTAACAGTTACACGACCCATTCAACAAATTTGTTGATTTAATACATTTATTATTCAAGAAAATATTTTATAAATTAAATCAAATATAAATAGGTATATTATAAGCCACTAGCCAGTGCGATCAACAAACTTCGGGCCAGGCGCGCGCATCCGATGAAACCGTCTGTAGACGTATAGATACAAAGTTTATAAATCTGTCCATATACCTGCACATCAGCAAATTACATTTAAAGAGAATTTCCATTTGCAATAAAAAACAGTGGCAGCCATCGCAACACATTCAAAGCAGTATCAAGGTTTACCATGTTTTGAAAACATACAAAACTGCAAATAGAATATTGAGCAGAATTGCCCTCTTTTCATCTAAATTGCTTTCTGAAATTCTAATATGGTACTTTTTACATGGGCCGTCTTTTACATTCAGCCCAGCTGTAGGGCACTCGATCATGATTTAGGATGTAATAGACAAGCTAATTAGTCCCACAAAAAGCAGAGGAGCACAGAGATAGATCCAATACTCGAGCACATGCCTCTGTCGCTCTGGAGAAAATAGAAAAGCGCTGAACTGGATTGAACCATGTGAGCATTTTGCAGCATTTCCTGGAGCGGCTCTTTAATGGACTTTGCGTGTTTGTGTGGGCGATCGCAAAAAGGGGGAAGGGCTACTTTTTGTTCTTGTCCCCGAACCTGTGCAATAACATAAACAATAACAAATGCGACCCTCAGCTACGCTACATAGTTTGGGCTTGTCGTTATATTCATTTCAGATGTCTATAATGCATCTCTTACTTAGGAGGCCACAAAAATAAAAAGCAGACACAAAACAAACACGTACCATTTGCTGATGCTCTCCGTTCTTGTTTTTCAATCATCCCATAATACATCACAATTCTAGAGGACGCGTTCAGTATCAGACTGATAATCAATGTCTTGTGTCGGTGCCGTGGGAGGTCACAAGTGGCAGGCGCTGCTCTCCATACAGCTATGATCATACACACCGGGGGTCAAAGCTGATTATGCTGGTCTTCCTGCTAGGGGCTCTCAGCAATGGCTGTGTAAATTGGATATAGAAAGAGGTTTGGTTCTGCACCACAGATAATCATTTTCAGGGACGACTGGGCCACCTTGGTAAAGGCTCACTGTAACATCAAAGTGTCTGTGGGTGCAATGCATCTCTAAGCATCCATTTGAATGGGTGTCCAGGTTTGCAGCGAGTTGTTTGTTTTTGTGTGATAATGTGGGAAATGGTGTATTGTAACACTCGAAGGAAAATGTTATTGCTCAAAGGTTGAAGCTTGGGAGATGTGATGGAGTTCTCAGTTGTGTTTCATTTAAGCATCAACATACTGTAGTCTCAGTTGTTTTTCCTAAAGTTAAAAAAACAGACACAAATGAGACAATTGTTAAAATGCTGTACGTTAATAGGATATTGAATTGAATAAAATTAATGTAGACTGTAGAGATAAAATAATGTAGATTTGTATAATTTGATGAGAAATGTTTGAGTTCATATTGAAATCTTCAATAATAAAAGCCTTGTAGTGTGCTCGCGGCGACCCGGGTTCGATTCCCGTCTTTGCTAGTCCAGCTCCCCTGTCTCTGCTCCAAACTTTCCTGTCTACTCGCCACTTTCCTATACCAGGCATGAAAAAGCCCCTAAAAATATATAAGCCTATATATTGACTTGCAGAATTGCAGAATTGACAAATCTGAGTTTGTAATATTGTTGAGTTCTCTTCTGTAACTGTAATGTAATTTGTGAGATTTCTGGGTCTTTCTCTCAAAAGAAATATTTGAGATGCAGGCATATCAAAGCCCTTTCTACATCTCCCACCATTCTCTCGTTTTGTTGTTTCTCCCGTAAAACTCTGTTTCCCGTTATTTCTCCCGTTAAGAAACCGGAACGTGATTACGAACGGACAAAAGGGGATCCCCCAGAACACTATCATGGACAAAGGTTCCCTGGATTTTGGTACCGAAATGTTGACAGGTATGGAGGCAGGAGACCATGGTTCCGGGATTCCAGGATTCTTTCAAGACCAAATTATTTTAGCTATAGCTGTCCATATTATATATTTCCAATATTATACAATAGCCTTATACTCTTTTATCTTACTAATTTCAGAAATTCTCTCATATTGGACTATTATTAAGCTAGTTGAAACTTAAATGGCACATCATTGAGAACTCCATTAGATCTTGTGAGCAATGAAAGAACATTTTTTCTCCAGGGAAAGCGTCACATTTGTGCAGTAATGGTAAGGCATTAGTAGATGAAAAAATAACATTGCTGATCTAAAGTGTGGTTTGGTGCCGAGCCAGTTTCATTCCATGTCCAACATGTCCAACATGTCCAACATTTCATGTCCAACAGATGCACAATGACGTTTTATGATTTTCATAACCTGATATCATAGGAGAACATCTGCAGGCATCACATTTGGCGCATTCACTAGATATTTAATGTCTTTGCGCTTCGGGATCAGTTACATCATCTCTCATCATACAGTACTCACAAAAGTGATTCATCACACAGAGCTGAAACTAAATATTTCTTGGTCTAAAGTCTCAGTGATCAGTGAATGCATTATGCTAACAGTGCAGATTGATGCCAAATGAATGTACGGAAGGAGCTAATGACACATAATGAATTGCCAAGGACCACATTAAATAACACACAGGTCCTCCTTATGTAAATAAATTAACTTTGTTCCTCGCTCACTGGGAATAGAAGGTTATAAAACCATTCATCAGGTTGTTTTCACTTTAGCCGTGTAAATTACCTTGCCCATCCATCCTGAGAGCTCATTGTCCTTGAAGTAATAGAGGTTACACGTGTCTGACTGTAGTTTTGAGTAAATTGTGATACATGGCCGGGCATTTGCTCTTTGGTGATGTGGAAAATAATTGTTTGGTTAAATGAAGGCTTGAGTTATGGTGGCACTGTCAGCGTTTGCTGTTACAGCTAAAAGCAATGTCTTATCTTACTGCCTGAACGTACATTAATACAAATATTTATTAAAGAAATAGTTTAAATTGAAAACTCTGTCATCATTTGTTATTGTCAGAACATAAAAGAACATATAAATAATGTTGGTAACCGGACAACGGCGTTACCCATTGACTCATTGGTTTTGTGTCCATACAATATAAGTGAATGTGTACCACAGTTGTTCATTTACCAACATTCTTTAAAATATCTTCTTTTATGTTCTGCAGAAGAAAGAAAGGCATACAGGTTTGAAATGACAAGAGGGTGAGTAAATAATGACAGAATTTTTGGGTAGTCTATCCCTTTAACCTCATCAAAAAAAATAAAAAATAAAACATAATTCACTCAGCCCCAAACTCGTACTATTTCTTTCTTATATAAATCAAACACAAGACATTTGGCAGAATGTTGATTTATAATGCCAGTGGCAAACCTCGAACCAACAAAAAGTATAACTGTATAAAAGTGCCCATATTACTTGTACTGTACTGTATCCATTGCAGAGAGGTCTGCAATTCTCTAGAGGTGATGTGTGGGTTAGCCTTTACCTCATTTATTATTTTTCTGGTGCTTCTTGATGATAGTTTTGATGGGTGACCACTTCTATGCAGAGTTGTGGTCATATGTTGCTATTGTATTTCTCTATATACCGCATCTCCTCAAGTACAAGTCAGATTCACTCAGAGCTGTTATATAACAGAAGAAAGAGCTCAGGTCACTCTGGGTAACACATTGAGCATACGAGTAAAAGCAAGAGGCCACAGAGGACTCAGAAGACCTGTCAGAGTAATTTCCAGGAAACTGACACTTCAGGAATTGTCCTGAGAGAAGATATAGGCACGTTCAACAGCTCTCTCAAAGACATCTTCAACACGTGAGACATATTTAACTGCAGCAGATGGCAAAGGATGAGAGCAGAATCAACAAATTCCCTCAAAGTTGTGCGTTTGTAAATTCTGTCACAATTTTAAATGGCTTTGAACTCTCTAGCTAAAAATACACATTACTAAAAACAAACTTTTCTGTAGTTTTTTGACTTGAATTATTCACATAAAAAATTAAATTGTAACATTTCTTTTCACTTTAAGTATGCATTATAATAACATAAAATGCATGTTTTTTGGTGCATCAACATCAACTCTAAATATGTGACCCTGGCAGTGAAATCTAGGGGAAAAAATGTGGTTATTACTGTAAATTAGTCATTTTAAATACAAAAATTAATAATTTTATTGACTTTTTTTATTTTGCACAAAAATACTTACAGTAAAGCTGATTTCAATCTTTGAAATGGCTTTACTCTATATTTAAAATATCAAGATTATATTTTGTACATTAAAAAAATGTAATTAACTAGGTTTTCACAGGCCGTGTCAAATATATGTTATCATAATACATATTATATATGTATTATAAAAAGCAATACCATACAAGGAGAACAGTCAAATACAATTGAGTAAGGGTGAAATTCATGGGAATTTCATGTTTATCATCAGTTTAACAATCAGAAATGCTTTTATTAATGAAATTATATTGAAATTGAAATTGAATTGAAATTCTAATGAAATTGGATTGCTATGTTCTTGTTTTTAGATACCTGAAACGGCAATAGCCAGATGGTTTCATTACAAAACAGTGTCTGCATAGCATTGGTCATGTATATTGTTCCCTT
The DNA here is from genome assembly GCA_026939265.1 of Oreonectes daqikongensis. Taxonomy (NCBI): domain Eukaryota; kingdom Metazoa; phylum Chordata; class Actinopteri; order Cypriniformes; family Nemacheilidae; genus Oreonectes; species Oreonectes daqikongensis. The sequence continues at coordinate 3,028,003 of JAOTQM010000351.1, read as the reverse complement.
TCGCCAGCATCAAGATTTACCTTTATCTACAGAATCCAACAGTGCATGAGATTTTATTGTGGTATTACAATGCTCTGAAACTAACTAGTTTATTTCAGGTGTCTGTTGTTGAAGCAAAGACGAATTAAAACCATTCCTCGATCGTAATCGTAAATCTCTATATTTGCAAAGAAGCAGCACTGGTCCTAAAATACAGGTTTCCGTGTGATCATTAGCAAGACTTTAAACATATTTCTCACATGTTCCTCTGTAATGCAAATTTAATTCGGTATATCTTGCCGAGCAGCAGGATATACATGTAGCTCTCTACAGAGATTCTGCTCATGACTGGGAAAAGATAATATATAATGGTTGTTCCATGCTGCATGCTTTTAAACATCCACCCAGTGTAATGGGCATTACATATCAGTGCGCTAAACGTTGCCAGACTCAGCTTAAACAGCAAGTGTGTATATTGATCCTAAACAACTGCTTTTTTATCTAAAGTGTGGATTTAAATGAATGCTCTTGCTGCAGCAGAACGTCCATTTGGAAAGTGCAATAAAGAATTGTCTTCACAACCTCCCTCAAACGTTATCTATCTAGTGCATTAAGGACCTGAAGACATGCAATGGATCCTGGTGATGAGGTCTTGCCACATGATACATTTCATTCAATGTCATGCTGTTTAAACCTCTCGGGGTGGATAATGCAATTACAGTGGGAACGTTCTATCAAAAACACAGAGCTGCAGAGGGAACATGTCTTGGGGGAACAACATTCGACTTTCTGGAACAAGGTGTCACTGTGACTTTAAATGACCACACACCGCCACAGAACAGTTATTTGTGATCAGCCTGCAAAGCTTCCAAGCTGGAGAATTTGAATTCAACTTGAAACTAGACATGTAGGCGACAGATTGTTGGCCCAGCTAAACAAATTATATATTATGATATATTTTGAGATATTATGCTGTATTTTACACGATCTGAAAATGATACCTTCCATTTGATGTCTCTCTCTGATGTAATTTGGATGACCTGTATAAAGTTTTATATTTTATATAAAATATTTATTTATATATACTTATGTACAGAGGTCACTCCATTTTTGCCTTTAATCAGCATTTCGGCATGTATTGTGACAATAACAGTCCAGTGTATGTTGACTTTCAATAGAAATAAACCTGGAGTCATCCAACAGCAACATGAAACACTGACAGAATGACAAGACACCTGAAAACTATGATAAAAATTGAGGTTATCACATAAATTTAGGCTTTATATTATAAATAAAGGCAATATTTGCATGTGAGGTTTGGGAGAAATGTTGACCCTATAGTTCACATAATGATAAAAAAGATCATTTTACACATACCTAGTAAATTCAGAAAAAAATTAAACCTGAAAGAAATAATTATGTGTATGTTTTATACATCTTCATCATGTACTGTATGTACTGAGGGTGTAGGGTGAGGGTTCAATACAGTTTGTATAGAATAAAAGTAATCGTGTATGTAAAGTCTCCACAGAATGGCACTTTGGCAGTCACAGCAGTTTTAACCAATATTAAAGAAAGCAATGAAATTATAATGTCAAATTAGGTAACTGTATTAAATCGGATGGCACTTCATACTGTATGTTAATAAATCTGATTTATTATAAATATAAAAAGTCAAAAGTTATTTGGTTTCAGTTTTAGATGCAGTCAAATTTGATAATGTAAAATATATGTGCTAGCACAACAAGCCACATACAAACAAGATCACATTTTACTGTCATACAATTATTCATGCTCCACGACATCGCCTGTGCACAAACGCAACCTTCTTTTCTGCTGACACAGACATATAAACTCATTTGAGTTGTTTGTGTCTGCTTTAAAAGTGATTAACACCTCACATTGCTTAGTTCAAAGGGGATAGAATAAGAGCATGTGGCAATTTAAGATTGATGTAATTGGTGACCAAAGTACACCAGGTCTGATTTGGAAATGCAGTTGACCTATCACCTCACTACTGGCCAGATATGGTGTTGGAAGACAGACATATGAAAACCACCTATACTGTATATAAATGGTCAATTTAATGGTGAATTAGTTGTTGAATTGGCTGGTATAACACCTTCTATTCTTCTGGCAAGGCTTAACTACATATTAGATTAGATTAGATTAGATTAGATTAGATTAGATTCAACTTTATTGTCATTACACATGTACAAGTACAAGGCAACGAAATGCAGTTTCGATATTAGAACATGGCTTTGGGGATTTATTCCCATTTAATCCCAGTGTTTCAATTCATCCCAATGTTTCAATGAGGTTCAGGCTGCTCGAGTTTATTTACACGAGACAATTCGACTGCTGGCCTTTTGGTATTCCCTATTTTGCTGTAAATGTTTGTCTAATGAAATTGGATTGCTATGTTCTTGTTTTTAGACACCTGAAACGGCAATAGCCAGATGGTTTCATTACAAAACAGTGTCTGCATAGCATTGGTCATGTATATTGTTCCCTTTCGCCAGCATCAAGATTTACCTTTATCTACAGAGTCCAACAGTGCATGAGATTTTATTGTGGTATTACAATGCTCTGAAACTAAGTTTATTTCAGGTGTCTGTTGTTGAAGCAAAGACGAATTAAAACCATTCCTCGGTCGTAATCGTAAATCTCTATATTTGCAAAGAAGCAGCACTGGTCCTAAAATACAGGTTTCCGTGTGATCATTAGCAAGACTTTAAACATATTTCTCACATGTTCCTCTGTAATGCAAATTTAATTCGGTATATCTTGCCGAGCAGCAGGATATACATGTAGCTCTCTACAGAGATTCTGCTCATGACTGGGAAAAGATAATATATTATGGTTGTTCCATGCTGCATGCACTAGTGATTTATTACATTATTACTGTATGCGGTGAATGAGAATTATTATTGCATGGTTTTATTTTGGTTCCTCTGACAGTTCTAATCTATTCTTCTTTCAAGATATCCTGCTCTAAAGCAACTTTGAGCAAAGGGAGTGTTCAGACTTCAAACAGAAACACTGTTCTAGTGAGAACATGAGTGCCAGATTCTACCTTATAAAAGCCACCACAAAATCCCCGATGACTCAATCAGGGCAAAGAGAAGGAATGGATCACAGTAACACAACGACTTCCACAGCGTGGATAAAAAATTCTCCCTAACTGACAGGGCATGCTTAAAAATGTTCAACTGTGATATCTTTAAAATGCAAGAACAAAATAATATATATTCAAAATTGGTATATATTGCAATGCACTGTGGTGTAAAACTGTAAGTTGTATTTCGAGTAACTATGTTAGTATTTACTGACTGCAGTGGTGCGTGGTTGTTATAGCTTTCCTGTAGCTCAGTGGTTAGAGCATGACGCTAGCAACACCAAAGTCATGGGTGCGATCCCCGGGATTGCACATACTCAGAAACAAATGTATAATGTAATGTAAGTCGCTTTGGGTTAAAGCCTCTGCCAAATGCATAATCTCTGGTGAAGGTTAAGAATGTACTGGCAACACACAGAGAACATATCATGAACATACAAACCAAGTAACGTGAAGTAATGACAAAAACAGAGCATTTAAACCTGTGCAACGACTAAATGATTTGACACTGTCAATTCCAGTGCAGCCTAAAATATCGGGTCTCTAAAAGCACACTTTACCGACTGTAATGTTATGCTGTTTTTGTCTGCTATTTTTTGTTGTACAGTTATTATTTTTTAAAACACGCTAAAATGGAGACAATAGGGTCTTGTTGCTTCAAGTTTAAAAATGATATTATGCATCTTATTGCATGAGTTTATTATGCTCATAGATTTACATCGCAAAAAAGCTAACGTTAAAACTCAGCAAATGTTCAGTTTATCATATTTTTACAAAAGTATTGTCACGTGCATCTACTATTGTTAACTTGAACATTTCATTGTAAATAATAAACTTACTTGCACCCACGAGAAACATTTCACTTCCGAAGAGCAACAGTCCGACAGAGTTAACGAGAACAAGAAGACGAGCCATATCTCAGTCGGGGTTTTCTTTCCTCAAAATAAAATATTAAAGAATCCAAATAAATGTAGTTGTCTTCTTTTAGCTTTTTCACGGCTTTGCTTAAAACATTATAAAAAATGACACACCAAACGGACCAAAATAAAACATCACATTAAGTAAAGAAGCTGCAGGAATCCAACGATGGACATTATGTTCAACGACTCGTTAACAACACATGCCCGAACGTCCATGTCAGCAGCAGGTTTAATACTGACTTTCTGGATCTCAAGCTTAAAATTCGCGTCTGTTTCTTTCGGGATTCATTCTGCCCGATTACTTCAGGCTTTCCCCCGAAATCCCAGGTTGTGAGGTAGTGTCAGTATCAGAGGTGTTGCGATCCAGACGCTCTTATGTCCAGCGAACAATGGTTAAGATGATTGACCGAGCGAGTGTTCAGCACCACGGTCAGCTCCACAGCTGCTGAGCGCGAATGCGCGGAAGCGAGACAGCGGGAATATTTATTTATAAACGTGCACGTATCAAAGCATGTGGAGATGCCAGTGTCGCAACATCCCTCAAATAACACTGAATGAGCCCACTCACTTGCTCACTCACTCACTCAACATGCGGTACAAGAGAAAAGCCATTACAGGAGTTTAATTCCTCATCAATCTTACTTTAACCTTCCATTTATAAGGGGGTGGATGACCTCCTGGTATCATTTTAAACGTGCTCTCAATTATGAAAAAGTGGCATATACATGTATTGTGAAATTCTTAATATTTAGAATATATATTCTTGGCAGACACAAATAATGTTATTATTCAGATATTAGATCATTTAGTCAATTATTTTGATAGTGAATCGAATTGTTTTTTTTTAAAGTGGATAAAAACAATCATCGATCAATTTTACAATTGTCAGTTTACATATTTGTTTTTTGTTTTTGTCTGTGGTACCAACAATAATGTCTAAATTATAATACTAATCTTACAAGTAGTAATAAATAAAATGTGTCATTTTAATTATTTGCAAAACATTCTGAAATTAGAAAAACGAATCATCTGTGGCCCTGTGTAAATATATGGCTATTGCAGTTTGATCACAAGGTGGCACTATTCATAGATACAGTATGCATGTAGGCTATAGTATAAAGGCTACAATCTCAACTGTATGGTCTACTTATATTTCAACTCATGGCCTTGACATAAAAATGTTAAGCCTGCAAAACTGCTTTAAGATGCTGCTGCACGTTATATAAAAATGTCCTATATAAACCCATTAAGTGGGAAAAGTTAAGTAATTTACCCTGATTCAAAGACGTTGCAGGTGATAAATGGCAAACTGTATACAGTATGTGATTCATTTAAATTTGTCACACATGTCCCACACATTAAATGATGCTTTCTCTGCTTTACCTCAGCAAGGAGTCTAAAACTGGTTTTCTAAAGACAGTCAAACCTGGAACAGACAAAAGACAGAAGGTAATTACTGCAGAGAAAAATGGCATTTTGTCATTTTAATAGATTCACCCAAAGTGTGAACACTGGATATGTTCCACCAACATAAATGGAAAATCTCTTTTTCAAAGAGTTTCACAAAAGAACTTGAAGATTTTAATTCCATAGGACAAAAGCCCATTAGATTTAAAATTGCTATTAAATGAGGTCAAATGAAAGGAGTATTACAATAGCTTCTAAAGTTCTTGATATTTTATGGAGTAATACTGCACAAGTTCTTTGTGAGAAAAATCAAGTTTGTTCTGAACCTCTTATATGCCGCTCTGACAAATAATTCATCATTTTTGTGCTTTGAACCAGAGGGAATAACAAAGTAATTGCCTCATCATTTAAAATCTAACAGAAATAATAAATTGACTGCAGCTCTTAGAATGTACTTACCTACAAAACTAGCTGTAGAAAAGTTATTTCCATTAAGTTCCAGTTACAAAGAAATCAATGCAATAAAATAGAAAGTTATTCACCCCATGAAATAAGAGCCTCAAAACAGTCTAATCTATTTGTTGGGTAAAAATAAAAGAAGAAGCACAGATATTGATTTTAGCTGCAAACACACTCTCTCTCTTCAATTGTTCCTGTAGGAGGCAGGAGAAAACACGTCCAAGTTTATCTTCAGCAAGGACAGCAGTCAAGGTCATAAAACATGAATATTTAAATATGATTTAAGTATTTCAATATTTAATATTTAAAATGCTCCTTCTCATTGAGAAGCAGCTTTCTGTGTCACAAAAGATTCTTTAGATTACAAAAAACAAGAAAGAAATTCTTCGAGGAACCAGAAATGTTTCTTTTATAGGCTAATTTCCATTGAGTTTGTTGGAACAGTGCGAAACCCCTGTTGGGTTTGTTGGATTACTGTCAATGAGAATTTGAAAATTTGGTGTTTGTTGGATCAGTGTGAATAAGCCTTATGGCATCACTGTGAAGAACCTTTTGTTGCACATTTTAATTCTGATTGAAACCGACTGTTCAATGAGAAATGAAAGGAATGAATTTTATCCATCGGAGTTGATTGGATTGTAAAAAATGGCAGTACACCAACATGGAGGCATGCAGATGGTTTGAGGTAAGGTGTAGTAAAAGTAAAAAGATTTATGTCGACCTTAAATTGACACTTTGAGGTCCCACCCTTTGTACTGTTCCCCTTTAAAGTGAAGCTTTATATACTGTTACAATGTGATTTATGAAGGCCAAACTAAGTGACTGAATACAATGCCACATCATATTTTAGATATTTTAGAAAATAACTTTACTTTTAAAATATTGAGACATGGCACTTGGTCATTAAACAGGAGAGAGAGAGTTTGGCTAGTTTACTCAAGTGTTAAATAAAAAAGATAATATCATTTGAGATCTACTGCTGGACTGGGGAAATGAATCAGATTGTGTCCCTTAATGCTTTGTATTCATCTCACACTCTCTCCACTGATGGTGAGTAAAGAAGGGAGGGATGGAGTGATTGTGAGGAGAATATTTTGGTCTTCCATCTGGGGGCTGTAAACGAAACAGAGCAAAGCAAAGTCGACTCAAGGATAAAGGTTGCATGCAAATATGGCTAGAAACCCTCCCAATGTTTTTATTGGATGCCGTTTGTCCATCATCTATATGTATTTAGCATTATTAGTTCTATGAATTTTTCAAATTTTGTATTCGACTATGTACAGTATTTATATGGTCAGGTTGACTTCTGTGAAATGATGGATAAATAGCGGTCATTTATTCTCATGCTTACACATCAGTTTCCATTTGTTTGTATGTGAGCATATATCTCTCAAACTCTTTGTTCTATTCAATATACTTGACAATACACTGCATCTAGAGTGATTCATTAAATGTTATAAACAAGTATTTCTGTTTGTTCAGACAGATTGATGGTAGATACAACCCTGGATCTTCATCAGAACAACAAGCAAAAGAGTGGAGCATATGTAGCATATGACTCACATACACCAACAGCCAACCAGCTTTGAGCAGACACAAGAGTACAATTACTCATCATCTGTGACATTATGAAAAAAATGGATTATATATTTCAAAACAAATCAATAAATGTCAAGAGAACTGTATATACTTTGATATAAGTTGTATAGTCTCTATAGTGAACAAAGTATTGAAAAGCTGAATGAGTTTTGCCCTGATTACCAACAGACAGCGTCAGCATCCTTGTTTATTAAGAGACGTTAAGGCTCGCTGCCCAGCAGATGAGTCATTTACCAAATGCACAAGGTTCAGATGTCCGGCAAAGCGCTGTGCTTGAACAGAGATATAATTTATTATGTCAGATAATGTGATCTGGCACATTATCAGAGGCTAGAGATGTTCAGTTCTATACCCCAGAGAGAGTCACACGTGAACTGTGCATGACTACCCGCTAGTGGAAATGAGAGAGAGAGAGAGAGAGAAAGAGAGAGAGAGAGAAAGAGAGAGAGGGGTTAAAAACATTTGTAAATTGTAAAAGATTATGTCTTTTTTAATATCCTATGCTGGTTTTGTCTGGTAACATAGAAACATGTATTTTTCATATTTTTCTGTAAAGCTACTTTGAAAAACATTGTGAAAAGCATCATACAAATACAGGTGAATTAAAAGATAGCGAGAGAGAGAGAAAACAGAGAGAGAGGAAATGTGCATGAAAAGCTAAAACACATTACACAATTTATTTTATTTATAGTGGTGCAAGATTTCCTCTATTTTTCCATTCCATCAACCAAATGAAAGCTATTTAAAGTATGAGGTAAATGCTCTTGCTCATGCTTTTTTAGACCGTTTCTAAACAACAACATAAACAAGCGTTACTGCACATGCATGCTTTTGTGACCTAAACTAAACTTCTGCTACACATCGGCAAAGAATAGAGTCCCTGCAGATTATTGCTGATAACAAACAAAAGAAATAACAAATAAATGACATTAGCTAGCAAAGTTAAAAGTATGTCTAGCCATTATTTTGGGTTACCAGTAGAAAAACACATGTTACATGACCCATTCAAGATAATAGAGTTAATATACAATAAAATTCATCAAATTGTTTATTAATTAGCCTATTATACAATAAAATATTAATATACATTAAATAAAATATAAATAATTATATTATTAGCAAGTTAGCCAGACTGATCAACAAACACACAGCAGAAGTTAACTTCAGGCGAGGTATGTGCGTCTGATGAAACGTCTATAAACATAATATTCTCTTCTTGGTCAAAGTGGTTAAAACCGCAAATTTAAAAGGTTAAAAATACAGCCAAACTACGCCTTCACAATCAATCTATACTACATGGCCCATATTTTTGGGCTGGGTTCAAAGACTGCCAGTTTGCTTCTGCCAGGAAGTGATGTAGAGCAAATGGAAGCAAAAAGATTTTGTGGCCAGATGGCACAACGCCAACCTGGATGTCTGAATCAAAAAGGTGCTCATTGAATATTTTTCTGAGAAAAGCCTCCTCTGTAATCTTTATAATGGCTTGACGTTTTTGCAGTTAAGCAATTTGTGATTATGCATTAGTAGAATTGGTCTTCTGTACATAAATCACACTACAAATAGTGGGTATGGAGACTAAAGTTTCACCCTTAAACACATTTGCTCTCAAATGTAATGATACACCTACAAACATAATGATGCGTCTTTCTGTGCTGTGAAAAGCTAAAGTGGCTTTGTTAACAAGTTTGACATACATTCTGGGTAATGATTCATTTTATCCGCCAGCTGTTACAGTCACTAGTGAATTAAGTCTTATCATAACTGAGTTATATTGATCAACCTTTCCCATTCTGTCAAAGCAATAGGTAAAAAGACGTAATTTTCCAGTAATTCCTACACTAAATATAGAGTCTTACATCATTTATAACACGTGTGTACATAGCATAAGCGTCACTATGACTCAATCATTTACGCATTTGGCAGAGCTTTTATCCAAAGTGAATGCAGTGTTATTAAAATACGCAAATTAAACATGGGGCCTATGACCTTATGCTTCACCACTTGAGCTATATACAGAATGCCGAGGAAAACGCCTGTAGCATGTTTGGAATTCTATGGCAGAAAGTGCTTATCAGGAAAGGAATGCTGACTCACTGCTTCCTGTTTCCACAGCAGATTAACCGGAAACCACTGGAGCAGCTCTTGGGTGTTGGTTGCATTCTCACTCAATTATCCCCAAACATGTAAGAGCCCCAGGGGTGAGGATAGAGCAGGGATGGGGCTGTTTGTGTGTGTGCTATATGCAATCTAAATATTCATTTTGAGCAAGAACCAGAGCTTTACACTAAAGCCCAGACTTCTCCCACAGCATTATTACTTAAAAATATGCAAATATTATTAAAAATATAGTTTTTCTTACAAACATGTATTCTGTTTAGCTTTCATAATGTGTTTGAAAAATAAGACTATTAAAACGGCAACATATTAACAAAATAAACTGTACTTACATGAACATGCTAATGAAATGATGTATATGTGAGTACATAATAGCCATCTATTGTTTTATCAGTTTCTAAATCTTTGATCTGATAGTTAATCTGAGGAGGAAGTCTGACTAAAGACTATGTTCATGCTATGGTTTCCTGCATGAAACTTTCATGAAAATCTGAGCGTAACGTAAAATGTCATCCCTTTTTACAAACACATTTGCTTTAGATCAACTTTAACGTAAAACCTTCTTAAAGGGATACCAAAATTGAAAAAATTATTTCATTGTTTACTTCTATTCTTATATGCTAAACATTTATGACTTCAAAACGCAGCAAAGGTATTTAATAGGGCTGTCGAACGATTAATCGTGATTAATCGCATCCAGAATAAAAGTTTGTGTTTACATAATATATGTCTGTGTACTGTGCATATTAATTTTTTATTCATAAAAACAAACCCATACATGTATATATTTAAGAAAAATATAAAAATTAATAAACATTTAAATATAATTTCAATTATTGGTAAATATAAATAAATACATCTAAATATTTCCTAAATATATATATATAGGCCTACATGTATGTGTTTGTGTTCATAAATACAAAATGAATGTGCACAGTAAACAGACATCTATTATGTAAACACAAACTTTTATTCTGAATGTGATTAATCGCGATTAATCTTTTGACAGCCCTAGTATTTAAGCATGTTGGTAACCAAACAACATCGGGCCCCGCTGACATCCATTGTAAGAACAAATGAGCGTGAATGATGACAGTTTTTTCTTCATTTACTCAGCCTCAGGTTGTTTCAAATCTGTATACATTTCTTTGTTCTGATAAACACAAAGATTGGTAGAATTCTTGTATTTTTCTTTTTGTGATCATCAGAACAAAGAAATGTATGCAGATTTGAAACAACTTGAGGGTGAGTAAATGTTTCTTTAAGAGTTCAAATGAACTCGAGTTCAAACTGCCCTTTCTGTGCAGTAACAATGTCAAAACTTCAAGTAAATTGTAAAAAGATCTTGTTTACCCACTGATCCTTATGGGGCTGTATCAAAGTGCTTTAAAGGTAAAGAGTGTCATTTCTGCATCACCAAACGAAGTTAAAAAAATAATGACTGGTCTTCCAAACAACACCCCCTCTACCATTTATCTGTAACCAGCCTGAAACTTGCTGATGTGTAGCTCAAATGAACAGAGCAATATTTTTTAACATTTAGAAAAAAAACAATCTTTTTGCATCTTGAGTGTGAAAGGAAGTATTTGAACATATCAAAAATAACAATCTACATCTTTAAAATAATGATAAAATATGCTAAAAAAGACCATACAGTACATCTTAGAAATACATTAAAGCATTACCTTTAAAAAATACATATTTACTGCTATACATAAAAATACATATTTTCTGCATTCTGTGCTTGCTTTAGTACATTCCCCATTGCTTATTGTTCTTTTGACACAGGGTTTAGTCCATCTTTCCACTCCACATTCATTCAGCGTATACTGTATTTCTCTTTCAGTTCATCTACAGTATACATTCATATAGTTCATTCAGTGGTGGTGTAGGAGCTACGGCTGCATCTCGTACTGGCCTTCGGTGGCAATGAAGAAGTCATTGAGTATATCCTGAAGGTAATCGAAGGTGGGTCTGTTCTCAGGTTTGTCGCTCCAGCACTTCGCCATGATGTCATAGAGCTCCCCTGGGCAGCCATCTGGACAAGGCATCCTGTAGTCCCTGTCAAGGTTACGGATCACCTCCGGATTCGTCATGCCTAAATTAATAACAGTGTGAAGAGGACACTTTGTTTATGGTTCAAAGTTTTGGAAGACCTTATCTATTTAGAGGTCAAAGTTTGGCTGTTTATATTAGTCCAGATAGGCTATCCCTGGTATACATGATGTCAGATCACAAACAATGCAGTGTGCTGAATTATTACAAAATACATTTTTCTACAAGTTTTGTTAAAGATTTGTTTGACTATAAGCCCTTGTTTCAACATCAAGGATATATAAACATGCATATTACACAAACACACAGCAAAACAACATACTTTATAGCTCAAATCCTTGAACTTACCTGGATATGGTACTCTGCCATATGTGATAATTTCTGTGAGAAGAATTCCAAATGACCACACGTCTGACTTGATGGTAAAAGTACCAAAATTGATGGCCTCAGGTGCTGTCCACTTAATAGGAAATTTTGCACCTGGTGGTTAAAGAAATGTGGTGATAGGAAATAAAAGATAGAGAGAAAATGTTCACACGTCAGCAGTCATATACTGTACAGGTACGCATGAGAAACTTTGCAAGTTATGTCATGGAAAAATGTATTCCCCGGTTGATAGTATCAGGTAAATTTCTGATGATAAACCCACATGGAAACCCCTAATGTGGTAAAAATAAAAACTGATTTTCACATATTTTAGTATAAGAGAGTATATTTTTTCCATCTGTACCCACCATTAAATGTCAGATATGTTACTACGTACTTTGCATTAAAGATCTAATGTTACCACAGGCTGATGGCAAATCATATGTAGTAGTGGAATAAGTTATGTGTCATATCAGCATGCTTACCTTCCTGTGCAGTATATTCAGTCTCTATTATCCTGGCAAGGCCAAAATCTGCTATTTTGCAGTGTAGAGACTCCGAAACTAGAATATTAGCGGCTCGCAGGTCTCTATGAATGTAGTTCTTCTTTTCAATGTAAGCCATGCCCTCTGCAATCTGCAATATAGGGAAAGTTAAATGGTCTGAATGAACAGTAATATACCTGCATGTAGTGCTAAAGTAAAAAGTTATTTTTATATTTTACAATTTGTATCTTTTATATATTTTTAATTTGGAATATAATACAGTTTTTACATGAGACCAAATACATTTTTTAATTGTAAAGGTAACTTTACGTTCATTTCTACTTTGCAGCATTGTTCTGACTGATAGTTTATAATTGCTACAAGTAATTGCTTTAAATGAAAATGTATACATTTACATTATTAAAATAAATAGAAATCATTTTGCTGATGTGATGTTGCTTCTCAAATTTTAAAAGCAAGGGCTGAATGTTCTTGCAAACAGCATATCTCAGTGTTCTCTAACAGAAACTTTTCTATTTTAAATGATTATTTTGACTTTTGAGTTCAACATTTATAAACATTATCAACATTTGTGTCTGAGCTGGTCAAATTGTCTCATCCTACAGTCATATATCATTTCATGCAATGCAGACTAGAAAAAACAGTGTGCACCCAACAAAGTGGTCTCTAACAGGAAGCTGCTTTCTCAAAAAGAACGAAGAACTTGCATGGTTGAAGCTTCTGTTTGATGGAAAATTTGACGTCAGTTCCTGCCCGAAAGATTAAAATCTAATTTTGGGGTGGTTGTTATAAGCGTTCAGTTCTAAAAATGTTCAGACCATGAGCTTAGTAAACCAAAAGCTGTTTCCTCTATATGTACAAAAACTGTTTCCTCTACATGACCAGAGTCTCTGATGTGAGACAACGGTTCTTAAAAATAAGATGAAATTTATCTGGAACTGAAATAATCTTGAATTATCCCTGAAGTAAACATATTAATATGCAGATGTCATGCTTTATACTAAACTGCAATATACTAAACTGTACTACACAGTATTATTCACTATAAAATTGCCATAAAAATGTGTTTTTACTAGATAATGTTGACATTAGAATTCATAAAATAATAATACATTTTTACAAATGCTTAAATTTGTTCATACCTGAGCTGTCATATCAATCAGCTTGGGTAGTTTTAATTTCCGTCCATCATCTGTTTTCAGAAAGTCCAATAAACTTCCTTAAAGAGGGAAAATGTATAGGTTAAACAGTCACTTCATAACTTGAAAGACAACATAGCTAGAGTAAATAAAAACTCTATTGGGATACTAACCATGTGCCATGTATTCTGTAACAATCAGAATGGGTTCTTGGGTGACCACAGCATGCAGTTTAACAAGTCTATCATGTTGTAGCTGCTTCATGAGGTTTGCCTCCTGCAGGAAAGCCTCTGGTTCCATGCTACCTTCCTTCAAAGTCTTAATGGCTACTCTCTGTCTGTTTTTATAGTAACCTACAAACACAAAGCCACAGAGGTTAAATACTGCACAGATTTCATCACTGATGTACTTTTAGTCTCACGGTTATAGTATATAAATAAAGTTTTAAAGAGAAATGCATTTGTGTGCATAAGGCTTGTAAGGCCTGCAATAATATATCATTTTTAAAAAAGAGGAACCAAAAATCTATTTAATACTGACCTTACCAATCCTGGTCACATAACAGATATTCACATATTCAAAAAATAAAACGAATTCTTGTTCACTAGTTTAATCCACTTGGTTCTTATATAGAAACACATACAGTAGGGGAAATGGGGTGAGAGGTGTTATTATATCTCAATAACTATTTGTCAAACGGTCAAAGCCAAAGCCGAGCTGTAAATGTAGCATTAGTGTGGCTGCAATATGGCAATAACACACATAACCACATGACACACGACACCTGGCTTTGAACATAAAGGTGACCGTATAGCTCGATAATAAAATAAAACAAACAATTATAGATCAGGAAATCGAATTTCCAACACAATACGTCTAAAAGAACACATTTTTTGCAGTTTCTTACCCATCCACACTTCTCCAAACTGGCCAGCACCAAGTTTTTTCTCAAACTTTAGAGTCTCCCTGGGAATCTCCCACTCATCTTGGGCCCAGGGTGTCTGAGGGGCTGCGGTCTTACAAGGACTTCCCAATCTCTGACACAAACCATCTGATGTTCCTACAAACGTTTAAGACATTTTGGGAAGTAGAAATGTTTAGATTGAAAATGCAATGTCGAAATTTCACAAGCATAGCAAAATAATATAGTATTAAGCTTGCTTAAATCGAAGTCAATATGTAGTTGCAGAGAAATGAGAATATGGAAATAAGGTGTGGTCTGTGTGACTCGTAAACAGTTTTATGAAAAGACAAGCTAACCAAAGTGATGTGAGGATACAGAACACAAACCAAGACTAAAGTTGACCTGTTTATTTGGTGGTTAGAGCGAACGTTTGTCATGTTCATACACTTACAACCGCAGAAATCATACTGAGGGGGAGGGAGAGATGGGCTCGTGGTACAGTACAAATGTTTGCTAAAAACGTGCACCCTTCGGGTTTGAAGGGATAGTTCACCTAGAAATTAATATTCTGTCATTTTTACTCGCTCTCTTGTCATTTCAAACCTGTGTGACTTTCTTTCGTCTGCAGAACACAAAAGAAGATATTTTTTAAATGTTTGTAACCGAACAAGGGCTGTACCCATTGACTTGCATCGCTGTTGTTTGGTTACCAACATTCTTTAAAATATATCTTCTTTTGTATTCTGCGGAAAAAAGAAAGAGGGTGATGAAATTATGAATTTTCATTTTTGGGTGAACTGTCGCTTTAATGTTTGGTACGCAGCGTTGTTGGAAAGAAACTCACTAAACACAACCGACATTTTTAGTAGAGTGACAGAAGCTCAGCGGATTTTAAAACAAACACTTTTTTCAGTAATGATGAGTGGCACAAGACACCGCAACAACACATTTTGTCAAAGACAAATAAAAAATAATTTAGCAAAAAAAACTACAACTATGTTACATTTTAATTAATAATTAATAAGAAAATTACAAAATGTATTATTATTTAAATTATAAATACATCAATTATTATAAATTAAATTGACACATTGCTAAAAAGCAAAATCGGTAAAACAGCACAAATGTTCTTGAATCTGTCTTGACATAACTGGCATCCCTATATTGTACTTACTCGTGTAAAAATTTACAAGTTCCTGTAGAGAAGTAAAGGTCTTGGAGGGAGAGATGTAATAACCGCCATTATCAAGCGCACGGATCTTATAGTGCTTGACCACATCACCCTGCTCTGGACTGGAATCCCTTATAGACAGAGAAAAAGCACCTGCAGAGATGTAGCAGAAACACAGCAGTTAGCAACACCAGCATCCAACAGAACCAGACATTTTTTGCATGAGAAAGTTATTTAAAGTGTAAAGACATAAATTAATCAAAAGTTTTGCTAAATTGCTAGAATGTATTTTAGTTTTATACTAGTTAAACCACTTCGGGTAAAACATTATAACATTTTAAAACATCAAAACTTGCATCTTTGTTGCAAAGGTCACACCATTGAAGGGTTTGCTTCTCATAAAGACTTTGGGTGTCACTCTGACATTGGTTGATAACTTTATATTATTAACTGTATTTTCAGTTTGATCAAAGCAAAAGCGTAACTACTAAGCTTTACCATATACTGTATACAGTAAAAGATCATTATTATCTCACTAGTCATCAGTAACCAGTCCCACATGGTGGTTTCTGCAGTTCCCCTTATTCTAGAAGTATGAATAAAATCAGACATACTAATAATATCTTCACTTATGAGCACAAGCTCACGTAAAAGTACCCGGGTTTATATTTCTGTGGTTTTTAATTTCTTTGGATGTGGATCCAAAAACTGTAAAAAGTTTGCATGCAGTCTTATTAAAAAGCTCAGCGATTTAAAAAATCTAATACCAGAGCTGGGGCTGTGAATCCAAATATACACACGTTTAATTTGAGCCTGATTTCCATTTTTGTGGCATGAATTTAAATAATGCTACAAGCATTTCTCACTACACTTACGCTATGGATAGTTAAGACCTTAAACTGTTGTTAAAATCGGCTATATTAAAACTTTGACCTCGTGCTCAGTTTTGACCTTGTTCTGATGTAGTCATGCTGAATGACCTCATGAAAACATACTGTATTAAAAAGCTTTGAAAGTTCTTGCCGTCTGACCTTGGGTTGTTTCACTTTCACGCACAAGAAATGAGCCAGGCTTGTTTCCTGGGGCCAGTAAAAGACGCTCTGTGTCTCTACGACTCATATTCTTGAAAAACCATCTGGAAGAGAAACACGGACAGTGACTTGTCATGACTTTATTCTCCACAGATTTATTTTGTATATCGTAAAAGTATCCGGATAGGCGTTTCAAGAGCGCTCCTATACTGTAACATTACAGTTTGTATGGCTTTGTTTGCTCATGCTATTTGCTACATTATGTTCCATCGGTTGATGTTTTGGCCCCTTTTTAAATGTTCTATAGTAAAACTAATGTATAATAAAACAAATTCCAAGTAAATATTTAGTTACTCACCTCTCCACCTCCAATGTTTCTGCTTTTGCCACATATGTACTCGGAATATATCCCTCTTCACCTGTGGCCAAGGACTTTGCCAACCACCATTCTCCAGTTCTGAGAAAAGGTTGTTAGTTAGTTATGGATCTTCAATTGTGTTTGTATGTTAATTAGCTGTTACACAATTTTTCAATCTCAATAGCCGTATACAGATTTTTGAAATAATACACATTCGGAAAAAAAAAATGTAATCCAGAAATTGTTTGTTTGACCCACAATGGGATGTTAACTGTGTCAATTGTAAATATTACTTACTCCCTGATAATCTTGAGTCTGTCTCCTTTTTTGAATTCAAGATCATTCTCACTAGCAGGTTGAAAGTCATGCTGAGCAATAACAATGTTTTTATCTGAAAAAAATAGCACTTTTAGGCATTTTGATTAAAAATAAACAGTAAAATAACTCAATGAAGCGTGCTCATAGTACGTAATATGAATACAATAATATAAAAATGGTCGAACATCAGCATTATGATCCCACCACAAAACAGTGACACCAAAATGATTTTGTGTATGTGTGCAAATAACATTTATTACCTATATTATTGTTCCTGTGATCTCTCGACAACTGGAAATAAATTATATTGAGTAAATATTAGTTAAAAATGAAAGCTGTTCAGTTTTATCACAATTAATCAAAATTACACAACAGACTAAATGTAAAAAACCACATTACAAATAACATTCAGAAAATCAATCTTGTCACAACAACAGATTATTTATGTATTAAAATCAGCAATACTTACATGAGATGTTTTAGAGTTTCCTTTACTTTTTGGGTCTGTGCGTTGTTTCTGATCACTACACACACAACCCATCCTTAAACATGAAATATCATGTCTTAATAAATGATATTTATTCTTCATTTGATAAAAATGAAACAAGAATGTTTATTCTCACCTATATTCACAGGTGTCAGTCTCCCCAGTTTTCTACTCTGTTTTCTGTAATAGTCCAGAAGATAATCTCAGACGTCATAGTGGGTGCTAAAGAAAAACAAATAAAAGATAAAAATTCATACGACCCAAATGCTATTTTAATATTACCACAAAGTGTCATGGTGTACTTTATTCAAAACGAAAAAAGCAGTAATGTTTCCACTTGTATAAATCACATGACTTTGTCGCTGACAAGTGCAAAATATTTACACTACAGAATGTGCATAAATACCATAAACCAACATATGAAATAAAAGGAGAGACTGCTTACCTTTATGCTATTAAAACGAACCCCATTGGACAAAAATGAACTGATATAAACATAAAGAACAGAAAAGACATTTAGGTTGTAGCTGGGTGAACTGGGGACAGTAAACATTTGAGGTTAACAATCATTTTCAGATCAATGACAATTTCATATTCTGTATTTTTCCATTTATAGTAGATGAAGAAATACACGCTCACGTTGATAAAAGAAACTACAGTTTGACATTTGTAAAGATGTTTGTATTGTGAAAATCTCAAAATAATTAGAATCGAATTAAAATATTAAATATTTTTGTACTTACTTGTACCATCTTGTATGACCTCAGCAAACTATAAGATGTAATCCAAGATTCTTAATATCATAAATGAATCGGTTATTCTCTTTTGATGTCACGAACCGACATAAACCGAAATAAATAGACACACATAAGCAGACTCTCGCTCACACGCAATAAAAGATGCACTTGAGGCCCAGCATGTGCCCTGAGAGACCACATTAGTTGAAAGAGATAAATAGACATCATTGCTTCTGTTTATTTAACCGACCCCTCCCTCCTTTTCCTCTCCCAGCGCTTAATTCACAAACTGTGCACATGCATATGATGAGCATCTGATGTCAGACATTAACTACATGTGGACAACAACATTTTTAACATCCTCATTCTAGGATACTGCAGCTATTGTAAGTGTGCAGGTTTACAAACCGATTTGAGTTTGCTATTTATTTTGGTTTGTCAAAAAAGAATGTAAAATACGAAAATAGCCATTTCAAATAAAAAAATGTGCATTTTAGTTTTCATGAAAGTCACACTGAAAGTTGGAAGGTTCTGTTTTCTGTATTAAAGGGGTCCTTTATAAAAATATGCAATTCGTCTTAATTGTCAAAACACTTGAAATCTTCCTTAAGCAGAACTCTTTCCTGGAGAAGCGCTCTGATAAGTGAGAAGTGCTCGGAAGCTAGAGGAATAGCCTACTTTAGCTCTCAACAGCAGCTTTGTGACAGGATGTTGTTGACTAGCCTGTATACAGACTTATTTCCCCTTTAGGGCACTGTGGTTTTCTACAGTTAATCTTAAGCTTCTGATCTGATCTCTGCACTTTTCTGCCATTTTGCTTGTTCTGCTTGGGTTATAATTTGAGTTATTTTGTGTACCAGAAACCATGTGGTAGTTTTAAATCCTGCAAGTCATGCTTATCATTTCATTCTTGAGTCATACTAATATGTATTTTAGTAGAATTATGGTAGCCTACAATTAGGCTAATGTTTTACTTTAGCTATGAAAACATTTGTATGTTTCCGTAAGAAATGTTTTGCTTTTATACATTGTTATTGAATGTAATTTTTTATTACGTTTGTAATAAATATTTTTGTTTTATGTTATGCTATATCAAATAAAATACCACCATACAGGTAAGTACAAATGTAGAACTTTTCCAGATTTTCCAAAATATAGGCTTATCACACGGGTTATTTATTCGAGGCATTATGGTACATATGGCCCTCTGGTGGTCAAATAGATTAAGCGCATTAACAGTCTGCTGCTTTGTACTGTGTTAAACTGTCAAAGATTATGTTTATGTTTATGTTTAAGTTTATTGGTCTGGCTCTGGCTAGTACAATTTATTTTATATATTATAATTATAATAATATAAAATAAATAATATAAAATAAAATATATTTATTTTATAATATATAATTATAATAATTAGTAGGCTATTAATATGTTGTTGTATATTAATTGTATTACGTTCAAATAAAACTACTAAGCAGTGGAGTCTTTGCGGAGGTCTACCGGAAGTAACGTTTGGGCCGCATAATGTTTGTTTATGTTTACTGATGAAACTGTCTATGTAAATGCTCCTGTACCCATATAAAATAGGCTACTTAAGTTTACTCTATTGTTGTTAGTAAAATTCCTAGACTTAGGCCTAATGTTTATTAACTTAAATATAATATTTACTACAGTTTTCTACAATAGTGAAAGGGCCCGGGCTTAAAAGGACTAAGGCATTTATTAGAATGTAGAAATACATGTTTATAATATGTAGGCCTATATTTTAATAGGCTAATATATATAACATTGTATTACGTAGGCTAATGTCATTGCGGTCAGGGCTTCTGATTTTGTTATGATTATGACGCATTAAAGCGCGTTCCATCTGGCTTTATGTAAGAAAGCTCTTCCACATTCTACCGCTTCCAGAGTTAGTCAAAAATGCATGTGAACGGATTGTGCTAGTGGTGTCTACGCGTATGTGGTTGAATGCGTTCGAGAAGCCACAAAAGTAGAGATCGACCGATATATCTTTTTACCAATGTTTTTTTTACGATATTAAGCATTTTTCCAAAATCGGGTATTTGTTTTCTAATGTCGGATTCACCGACAAACGCCGCCATCTTGTGGCCGTTTTGAGAATTGCGTGCAGGACCACCATTGCATTGCAGCCCAGCGTCCGGAGAGAAGAAACTACAACACAAGTGTGCACAGCAAGTTACTTGCAACCTACTTGCGTTGTTGTAATAATACACGTTATTTAACATTACAGCCATTTTTGCACAAATGAGATGTGTTACATAGATGCTTGATATTTTACAAATATGTTCACATCTGATTTATTTGTGACCACAGACGACAAAGTCCACAACCTCATATTAATCTTGAGTAGGCTATCTATAGAGTAGTATTGCATACTTCGAAGAGTATTTCGTTTGGTCACATTTATAAAAGACAGATACACTTTACATTTAGCCTACCATAGAAGAATGTCTAGTCTACTCTTCCAAAAACAATTGTGGTGAGAGAGTCGATCGGTACACGCAGGCAGGTATACGGCGTATACCCACTTCTTTATCAGTCGGCATTGCGTATACCCAGTTGTGTAGCGCTTAATGCAATGTCAGTGTGACGAGACAAAAACATTACCAGACCTTTAGATCATGCTAAACTGCATGGCTTCAGGTGTGTTTAGGTTGTGGTTAAAACAGCTATTCATTATATGCAAACATTTCAAATGCATCACTAATTTTCGTTATTTAATTCTGTTTCTATCATTTTAATTTAACCAATTGAAAATGAATTGAAATTCCAAATGAAATAAAAAACAAGTAGGCTAGGCATCTGCATACTTTTGTAATTTGATGTCTGTTTAGGCTTCTCAAAAAGTTAAAGGGATAACTTGGTTCACTCAAAAATGGAAATTCTGTTATCACTGGTTTACCTTTATGTCATTTGAAACCCAAATGCTCTGGTAATCTGCTAATAGGCTTTTTGTATACAAATATTGACCACGTGTATACATTTGTTACTGATGCTGAAAAACATGAAAAGACAGACATGGTTGTAGCTATTGTTATCTAATGTGCACATATAAGGAAGTCAACATTTTTGGGGGACAAACTCAGTTTTTGGACCTCTGTATTTCTAAAATCCTGCGTACGGCTCTGGTTGTCACCTTCTTTAGCCTGATTGCAGAATCGGCACCTCTTCTGTGGCCATCACTCATTTGATACAAAACATCCAAGTGTGCATAAAACCAGGGCGGTGGAACCCCGGCTACATTATAACGGGGAGTTCATCCTTTGCTGGGGCGCTTTAAAAAGGGGGGCATTAATTAAAAGTATACCCACTTCTCCAGGCACCACTGGGTGAGACCATAGAAAATGTGTGTTAACTATAGTTTTAATTAAAGCAAAAAATTATTGTTGCTAGTTTACATTTATTTACGAATCTGCAGACACTTTTATCCAAAGCAATCGACATTGAATTCATTTTTAAAGCCAGTCGAGATGAAATCCATGACCTCTGTTAAGTTCAGTTCATGTTTATTTATTTCCCAAAGGCAGTTTGGTTGCAGCATACAGTCATTGTAATAATATTAGGTTTATAATAAGCATGATTATTTCAAAGACCACAGATTTCCATATTCACACAATAATACAGCGCCTACTTGTTGCTGTCAGAAACGTCCACAAGAGGGCAGCAAAGGTCATTTTTAGACAATATAATAAGGTCTTAAACTGCATTGGTTCTGAGCTCAGTGAAACAGTGTTGAGGTTATGTTAGTTTCATTCGTGGCGATGGGTATGATTCAAGAGATGACGATATACAATTTAAAATAAATTTTAAAACATTTTTCACATTGTTAAGGACCACCTTATGATATCGTTGATTTAATTTAGTTCAAATCTATTTCTTCTTATTATTATTACTTTGTAGCTCACTAATGTCCAAACAAATGATAAGCTGCCCATGTACCATTTGATTGAAATGATAGTATCATCTCTATAAAATAAGTATCAAAGTGTCTGAAGGTGACATCATTCCATTTGATGTGTTTCCTGCTAGAACATTTAAAGAATTTTATGAGTCACAAAGGAAATAAACCATCATAAACATCAAACAATAGGTTGTTGATTAATCGTTTTATCCTTTCTAAACTTCGTTTTTCCCATATAATCAGGAAGACATTTATCACATTAATACGAGAACTGCATAAACAATTATATCAAGGAAGTACAGTAAACTTCGAATCACTTCAAAGTTGTTTCCTGTCATTTTTTTCCTATGGGAATAACTTTTGATGCCGCATAAACAGTGTAACAATGTCACTGTGGTCGAGAACTTTAGGTTTTTTGTGGACCACCTGTGTCTGTGATGTGGAGTCTAAGGGGCCGTCTGACATGCACTGCAGGTGTGTGATGGCAGCTTTTTTGAGGGTGTCGCATTTATCTTTATCCCACTCTGGTTTTCCCAGAGATTGCGGATACTGTGTCCCCACAGCCCAGGTCCCCAGACACTGCATCCTGTCCACCAATATAACCTGAATAACAGTGGAAATGAAGCACAAAGAAATAGTACAGTTCAGGGGTAGAACAGAGGCTCGCTCTCGCCACAATCTCTGCCTAAAATGTGCTAACACAGCAAAATGTATTCTGCACTTCTCATTGTTTTTATATATATATATATATATATATATATATATATATATATATATATACAACAATTTCTGTTATATGGGGGCATGATGTTACATTATATGGGGGGGTCAGTTGTCACAATGGAAACTTTTAAATAATATCTTTGCCATTAAATGAAATTAAACACTTTATTATGGGACTAGGCAGTAAAATTTAAAGCTGTAATGGTTAAAAACAAACAAAAATCAACAAGATGGTAGTTGACAAATAAAAACATGTTGTAAGAAAGGTTGGTTCAATTTGAAAAACAAGTAACCTGTCTGCCTTAAAAAAAATGTATTAATTCAACTTCAATGAAATTCATTTCAGTTTACTAATATTTTTAAAGTTAAATTAACTTTTAAGGCAACCATGTTACTTATTTGTTTTAGGTAACCCCCAAAATTATTTTTACAGTGTATGATATGACTGCTAAATATTGTAATATATAATTTGACATTATTAATATTAATATTTATAATATAATATAGCATAAGAGAGATTCTTTTCTACATTTTTGCTGTCCCACATCCGTATTATTTGTCAACTACCCAGTACGCAATACGTTTTTTATGGTAATTATAATAATTATGTAGTAATAATAATATTGTCTGATCGGATTTCGCGGGCATGTCAGTTTCACTGCATTTGTCTTTAACCCACGTAACGATAAAGAAACCTGCAATTTTATGTTTCAACCAGAGGTGGCGATATAGAGGCAAAAGTTACAGATTGCAGATTTAAAACAGAAAATCAAACACAAAAATTCAATTCATAAAACCAATAGCTTAACTGTTGAGTCAATCATATAAAATTACAGCATAAACAACACGTGCCAAGTACTTTAATAAATTATGACAACATGCCCCAATCTGACATCAAACCGTTGACCCATGATCAGTTAAATTTTTCACTTTTATTATACTTCTAGGTGTCTGAGCTCTTGTGACAACTTGCCCCGGTCTTCCCTGTATATGTCATTAAAAATGTCTAGCACATATAACACATGATTCATCTCGACCATCAAGTTAGTTTCTGTGTACAGTACAGGTTATTCTTTCTCACAGCGTTTGCATGCACCCAGTTTTAACCGTGTCAATCAAGCAACACCTGAGGACAAAAGAGAAAGAAGCCCCTATTCACTGCCTTGTGGGGGGCTTCCTCAGTGGAAGGGGGAAAAGCAACACACTGTGAGAACATTTTCTCTCTTCCTCTCACCGTGTGGGAAAACTCCTCTGCCTCTCTCACACATCAAGCCGGACAGGGACTCACTCATTTATTCGGCCTTTATTAAATGAGACCATGGACACATCAGTCACAATAACAATAAACTCAACAATGCTCTCAAGGGCCTGGAGTTTAGCCGTGCCTGCCAGCGCCGCTTTATACACGCTACTTCCTCTGTGGAATCACTTTTTGTCAGGAGTTGGTGGTCTGTAAAGACGTGTCCTTGGCACTACACGCATATCCTAGAGTAAAAAGACATGCCAGGATTGATACAATGATCAATGATTGGCTCATTCTCAGAAACGTGGTGCCATGGTGTCCTATTTGTATTCCCACAAATTACTATATACCTGTATTAACATGAAGATATATTTAGTCACATTGTTAGATAATAACTGTTAGCACATAATTATATTATTGTTACCTTTACATTTTAATGGTTGAATATAATTATTGAATATTGAAATTAAACTTTTTCTGTAGGCTTTTTCTTAAGTGATTTTATGGAAGTGCTTAATGCAATGATATCTTATTATAGTTATTGGTTATTGGCAATTGTTGCACTGACCATCAACCCCTTCAACTCTTCAATCTTTGAGTCAGTAAGAATACATAACTAATTGTTGTTATTATTTAGTATTATTAAAAAACTTTTTTGGGGGGGTGGGGGCCCACATGTTTGTTGCAGTTCTGTTTGCTTGAAGTAGAGAAATATGTTTCCTTAAAATAAGCAGTAGATCTTTAAAATAAAAAGTTGAATGATTTCGTGATTTTTTCCCCAAATGCCTGGAGCTCAGTATAATACTAAAAAAGGAAAGTGTGCTTTGCTACACTTGTAATTGACATCCACCTGTGTGAGGCAGGAAGTTCTGGCACACAGCTTAAAATGTTTCTTCTCCTGACCGACAGGCTGGCACACTTGTTTTTCCTGGAACATCTGGAAGCATGGGAGTGTGACGCTGCAGTACACAACTCTGCAGCTGGCTTCAGGCATAACACTCAAAAGTAAACAGGGGAAAAAACAGGGAAAATCCCCTTGCATTATCCTCCGGAATAAATGACTATATCTACTAGCGTTGAGGGTGGAAATAGCCCCCTCTTTTTAGTGAGCAGGTGCTTCCTCCAAACTTCTTATTTACCCACGTTTACAGCCATGTTTGGGCAGCTTCGAAAACCATCTCAAGTTCAAGCCCCAAACCCTCTAAATACCAACAACAATCAAACTGTTGAGTGTTTAATGCAGTGATGTGTGCTGAATAATCACAATCACAGGTATAAGACACTGAATTCTGAATCATGAAAAGAGAAATTCATCGTCATCATGTAATTGCAATATTTTTATGTGATTGAAAATGACATTATGGCTAAATTCCTTTTACTCAAGGGTACAGATTGCAGGAATTAAACCTTGCAAGTGTATCATTGACTACAAAGAGGCACATTTGTCTGTCATCATTCTTCAATTGAATACTTTTATTACATACTATTAAATACTATTATTAAAGACACCATAAAAAACTTGTGTCTTTAAAGTTCAGGTTCATTTCAATTTATACATATGTGACCCTGGACCACAAAACGAGTCTTAAGTAGCACAGATATTTTGTAGTAATAGCCAAAAATACATTGCATAAGTCAAAATTCTCGATTTTTCTTTTATGCCAAAAAGTAAAGATCATGTTCCATGAAGATGTTTTGTAAATTTCCTTACTAATTTTTCATGAGTAATATGCTATGCTAAGGATGTAATTTGGACAACTTTAAAGGTGACTTTCTCAATATTTCTGTTATTTCTGTTCTGTTATGTTTTTTTGCACCCTCAGATTTTCAAATCATACGTCAATGGAAAACTATACATTGTGTCAAAAGCAGTATTAATGAAATCTTTAGTTGACAATTCACTATAATTTGATATTGTGCGAGAATGGAATACAAATGAATTATTTGACATAATACATAATAATCTTAAAAAAGATAGGCTATTTGGAAGAATGCTTGTAACCAAACAGTTCTTGGTCACCATTGACTACCATAGGAAAATGGTAAAAAATGGTATTCAAAGTGCCCCAGAACTGTTTGCTGTCCTACATTCTTCAAAATACATTCCTTTGGTGTTCAACAGAACATAGAAATGTATAAAGCAATTTTTTCCTACTGTGGTAGTCAATGGTGGCCAAGAACTGTTCGGTTACAAGCATTCTTCCAAATATATTTCTCTGTGTTCATCAGAACAAAGATATTTATACAGATTTGGAACAACTTGAGGGTGAATAAATGAAGAATTCTTTTGGGTACTGTACTGATACTGTAATTTTGAAAAAACAAGTTGAAATTGCTTAACTTACAGTATTTTCATGAAATGCCATGACGTACTGGTGACATCATTTTTTACAGTGTAGTAAAAACAGCCCCCAATGTAATCGAGCCTAATTGTTTGTGTTTTTCACTGTATAATCTCAGTTTAACCACATGATGCTGAAAATGCAAGCGGCCTCGTCGTTTATCTCTCTCTACAAGAAGATGGAAGGCATTCTGCGATATTGTGAGCACTGAGATTGGACAGCTGTGTTTTGTCGGCCCCGCCTTCGAGTGTGGCACTCGGTCGATGGGAGTGACACCAATTATTTATGTCACATTCCCTCCGGAAACAGAGGATGGAAACTCAACGAGAGAGGACCATCCATCAGACTTGTCCAATGGGGCTGTATACCTGTGACTCCAGCACGGCAAAGGCAGGGAATGAAGTCTCTTAGGACAGTTCGGAATAACCACACACTTACCCTGTCACAAGCAGACGGTAATTAAAAGTCCCAGAATAAACATGGTTTGATCTGCAAATCTCCATTATGCGCTACTTCATTTGAAAGCAAATGCTATTTGAAAGATATTAACTTGTTGGTCTTTCTGAGTAATTGGACTTGTCTTGGAACGGGATCCTCGGGATTTGCCCCTGTTTAGTGAACCGGCCAGCCAGTTAAAAACACAGCAAAGTTGGGGAGCGAAAACAAAATGCGGGTTGTTTCAGATATCTCAGTGGTTGGGAATTGACTCTTAACTAGGTGGTTGATGGATGAGGTGAGTCAGGTTATTAATAGTTTGCTGATTTTCACCTTCAATATTTTCAGGGGGCATTTTTTATTGTGTCATGAATGTCATGATATGATCTATTGAAGGTTCAGAGACAAAGTCAGGTCCCTTGAAATTATTTTTCTCATTCAAAACTTCTGAAAGACAAACTGACCAAAGCAGCAGGGGTTTTGTAATATCAATGGACAACGGCTTGTGCTTGAAACATTAGAGTGATATATTGGCAGGTGTCTGTCATGTTAAAAGTGTTTTTGTTTTTTTAATAATGATCCTGTAATTCAATTAAAAAACATCCTTCTGTAAGAATTCTATATGTGGACATGTAGGCTACAGTATATCCTACAGCCAAAGGAATTGAAACCAGTAGGTTTCATTATACGCCTGCATGGCCCAAAGTTAACTTCCGGTCTCTGTTTGTTGATCGGTCTGCCTAGTGGCTAAAAATAAATAGGGTTTATATTTTACTTAATATTCATTTATATTAATATTTTATTATATAATAATTGTATCAAATAAACAATTAGTTGAATGGGTCGTGTAGCTTTGTCACCTTTAAGTTTAGCCAAGTAACGGTTCTTTACTGTTAACCAAAATAATACAACTTGCTAGCTAATGTCATATACTTTCTTTTGCCTGTTATCAGAAAAAATCTGCAGGGACTCTATTCTTTCTGGATGTGTACTGGAATTTATATTGGATAAGCAAAATTCTTCACTCTAAAATGTTTGTAGAAATGAAAATAATTGAAATATTATGTAGAGACTGTGTCTTCTATCATGTGTGATACTAAATAATACTGCTTTTTTCACTAGTTGTGGAATGCATGAGACTTCCAGACTGCTGCTATTAATGTGCTGTGATTAAATTTTCTCTACATGCAGATAACACAGAGATTTCTGCAGATGTCAGATCCTTGACTCAACTTCCTGGTGTCTTCTAAAGATAGCAGAGCAGGGGGAGTTTTCTGGCTCTGAATTATAGGGATAGTTCACCCACAAATGAAAATTCTGTCATCATTAACTCAGCCTCTTGACATTTCAAACCTGTATGGCTTTCTTTCTTTAACAAAAAGATATTTTAAAGAATATTGGTAACAGAAAACCATTGGTCACCATTGACTTGCATTGGTTTTGTGTCTATACAGTATAGAAGTCTTTTGTGTTTTGCATAAAAATGCCAAAACACCATAAACACAAAAAAAGTTGTAATCTATTAGCTTAAATATATTTATTTCAGGCAGAATATTAGTACATTCAAGTAATGATTATTTTTAAATGAATATAACCATTAGGCCAGCAATGTGCAATGACGGTACAACAGCCCCAAAATTTAGTTTTGTGTGAACACAACATAAAGAATAACACACACAGATGTACATGATTCGTGTTGCCACAATATGGTGCAATTCTCCTTTTTGAAATGATCATCATTTTATTTAAAGGTACTGTTGCAAATCCAGCCTATACCATTTTCAGTATACCCATAGAGCATGTGGCAAAACATCTAAGGCATGTCTCAATATGTGCACATCAATCCATATTATCATCAATCCATATTATTTGGGGTATTTTGGGAAATCACTAAAGTTGGTTTTAATCAATTCTGCATTGCCCCACAAATCACACTTATTTTACCATTTTCTTAAATTATAATTAACTTTACAAGCATTGGTGTATGTATCCTAAGTCAGGCTTTTGTTATATATTTTAGCATGGAAAACATTCTCTCTCTTTCATACAAAGGTATGATCTCCCACAAGTGTCCACAAGTAAATTTCCGTTTTGCTTTATCAAGTTCTTTTCAAAAGACACATTCATTCGTATGCACTCATACTTGTGACATGTGAAATGTCAGGCCACCGATTACTGTTACATGTTGGTATATGATGATGTATATACTTCAATACATTTTCAGTACATTTATATAGACGTACACATATACAGTACAAGATTAAGTGTGATATATTATTATACCTTTGTCAGCAGTCTCTTAAACACTTGACTACTGACTGTATTATACATTTAACCAAAAGTTGCTAAAACACTAAACTTTTTTGCTTTAAAGCTAGTAAGTAGTGTAGCTCTTCAAATTTCAGAAATTTTTACAGAGTAAAATTTTTACAGCACTGATGAACTTTTGCTCACAGGTTCCTCCATGTGGTTGATAAGCGCAATTGTCTTTTACTAATGTTGCAAATAATGTCGCTGTATAAGTTTCCCCGTGGGCAGCTCAATACACATGAATTTGTTTACTAAGCTGATGGAACCGGTGCATACAGAAACCTTGTTTGGAAACCATATCGCACTCTTCCGCAGGGAGGGGATGCGCAAGGCTGTGTGTACCGACCCAAACACAGAACGTACAGAGTCTGGTTTTTGCCGCTAGGAGGCTGCTCAGGTAGCAGCGCCAGTAAAATTAATCCAGTTAAGAGTTGTTCTACCACTGAAATAATTTTAGAAACATTATTTTAAGGTCGAAAAACTACATTGTGCTGCTTTAATACTGTGCATTTACATGTATACTGTAAGGTCCATAAATATATAATAAAGTGCAAGTTATTCTTTGGTACTGTAAATAAAATGGTAGACCCAAAAGGTTACTTTTTTCACCCAAGCTCACCTTGATGAGTATCACTTTAGGATTATTGTATGTATATAGTCTAAAATTGCTGTAATGTATAGCATGCCTTCCACTATCATTCAATGCTTTTGAGCTTGTTTGGATTATTTTTCAGAAGTTGTTAATGAATTCTTCCTGTTAGCTTTCGACGTCACATGATTTAAACTTTTTCGACCTTTTACCTGTTCATCGAGAACCTCGTCGAAGGAACCTGGCTGAGATTCTATGGATGACTTTGTGAACTGTTTTTCTAAGGCATTTTCAGATGATTCCCATTCACTCTCCTCAGAATAATCTTTGGTTGTGTTGCCTGTTTTAGTTTCCTGGTTCTCTTCTTCTGCCGTATCCTCTGTAATATCTGACAGTTTCCCCTTCTCTTTTCCACATTCCTCTTTCTCCACACCTGAACTCTCTTCTGCGTAATCACTCCCTTCTGGAGTCTCTTCATGTTCCTCCTCATCATCCCCTTCTTCATCTTCTTTGACATTTGGCTTCTGAGTGGCTGTGGGTTTTAGGAAAGCCAGAGTATGAATGAGCGTCTTGAAGGTTTTACATGCGGTCTTCTTCTGTGGCTTGCTCTCAGATTCGGAACTCAATTCTTGGATCTGGTTGTGTACTTCAGTTTCAGAGTCTTCTACATCAGCATCATACAATGAGTTGTGATTTACCGCAACATCAAATGAAGTTACTGTTGTCTTATCTAGTTTATCATTTTCTTGCTTTGGCTGTAATGTAGACTGTAAGGCCTGAGCCTTCCCGTTGTGTTTACCTTCATCTATTTCCATATCTGGCTCAGTGTCATCTTCAGCCTCATCTCCTCCTTCAGCTGATTCACCAATGTCTGCAAAATGGCATCCTTTATCACCCAGCTCTTCAACATCCTCTTCTTTGCCACTTTCTTTAGCTTTATCGTCAATACTGTCTATGACAACATCACCCTCAGTCTTAAAGGGAGTTTCAGCTTCCTTCTTATCTGCTTTGAGTTCAATTACATCATTACATTCAGTGTCATCAGAATTGGAAAGAGTGTCTCCCTTATGACCATTAGTTTCTCTGATCTCCTCAAGTTCTGACTGACTCTCAGTTGTTTCTTCTTCAGCAGTCCCATTATTAGCAGTTTTCTTTTGTTCTGACAACTCTTCTTCTGCAGTTTCTTCATCTTCTGTAAGGTCTTCTTCTACTTTGGAGGTGGCATCTTCAACAGCTTCAGTGGTCTCCTCATCTGCTGTTTCTGCTCGATCAGTCTCTGCCTCATCTTCATCTGCGCTTTTATCATCGGCTGTTACTGCTTCTTCAACTAATTCATCTTTATTATCAATGCTATATCTATCCTCATCTATAGTTTCACCTTCAACATCATCTTTCTCAACATCAGCCATCTCGCTCTCTTTTACAGTATCAGTTTCAGCATATTGTCCATCTTTTACAGCAGCTTCGACTTCATCTGTTGTTTCATGATCAGATGTTTCACTGTCTCTTGCAGATGTTTCAACATTCTGCTCATTTTTTGTTGTCTCCTCATCACCTGTCTCACTCCCTGTTGCAGTTTCAGCTTCAGCGATTTGTTCATCAGCAGCTGTATCACTTTCTTCCGCAGTTGTGTCGTCTTCTACAGATGCATTTACAGATGTTTCATGTTCTTCTTGAGTGCCATCATTAGCTGTATCACCCTCTTCTGCAGTTTCATTTTCAGCTGTTTCACTCTTTTCTGCAGTTTCGTCTTCAGCTGTTTGTTCATGTTCTGCTGTTTCAGCTTTAGCAGTCTCGCCATTTTCTTCAGTCATATCTTCAGCTGTCTCACCCTCTTCTACATTGTCATCATTGGCTGTCTCACTCTCCTCTGCAGTTTTATCTTCAGCTGTCTCACCCTCTTCTACAATGTCATCACTGGATATCTCACCCTCTTCTGCACTTTTATCTTCAGCTGTCTCACTATCCTCTGCAGTTTTAACTTCAGATGCATCATCTTCTTCTACAGTTTCATCTTCAGCTGTCTCACTATCCTCTGCAGTTTTAACTTCAGATATCTCGCCCTCTTCTGTAGTTTCATCTTCAGCTGTCTCACTCTCTTCTGCATATTCAACTTTAGATGTCTCACCCTCTTCTGTGATTTTATCATCAGCTGTCTCACTCTCCTCTGCAGTAATAACTTCAGATGTCTCATCTTCTGCAGTTTTATCTTTAGGTGTCTCACTCTCTTCTGCAGTTTTATCTTCAGCTGTCTCACTCTCCTCTGCAGTTTTATCTTCAGCTGTCTCACTCTCCTCTGCAGTAATAACTTCAGATGCCTCATCTTCTGCAGTTTTATCTTTAGGTGTCTCACTCTCCTCTGCAGTAATAACTTCAGATGCCTCATCTTCTGCAGTTTTATCTTTAGGTGTCTCACTCTCTTCTGCAGTTTTATCTTCAGCTGTCTCACTCTCCTCTGCAGTTTTTTCTTCAGCTGTCTCACTCTCCTCTGCAGTAATAACTTCAGATGCCTCATCTTCTGCAGTTTTATCATCAGCTGTCTCACTCTCCTCTGCAGTTTTTTCTTCAGCTGTCTCACTCTCCTCTGCAGTTTTTTCTTCAGCTGTCTCACTCTCCTCTGCAGTAATAACTTCAGATGCCTCATCTTCTGCAGTTTTATCTTCAGCTGTCTCACTCTCCTCTACAGTATTAACTTCAGATGCCTCATCTTCTGCAGTTTTATCTTCAGCTGTCTCACTCTCCTCTGCAGTAATAACTTCAGATGCCTCATCTTCTGCAGTTTTATCTTCAGCTGTCTCACTCTCTTCTGCAGTTTTATCTTCAGCTGTCTTACTCTCTTCTGCAGTTTTATCTTCAGCTGTCTCACTCTCTTCTGCAGTTTTATCTTCAGATGTTTTACTCTCTTCTGCAGTTTTATCTTCAGCTGTCTCACTATCCTCTGCAGTTTTAACTTCAGATATCTCGCCCTCTTCTGTGATTTTATCATCAGCTGTCTCACTCTCTTCTGCAGTTTTATCTTCAGCTGTCTCACTATCCTCTGCAGTTTTAACTTCAGATATCTCGCCCTCTTCTGTGATTTCATCATCAGCTGTCTCACTCTCCTCTGCAGTAATAACTTCAGATGCCTCATCTTCTGCAGTTTTATCTTCAGCTGTCTCACTCTCTTCTGCAGTTTTGTCTTCAGCTGTCTCACTCTCTTCTGCAGTTTTATCTTCAGCTGTCTCACTCTCCTCTGCAGTTTTAACTTCAGATATCTCATCCTCTTCTGCAGTTTTAACTTCAGATACCTCACTCTTTTCTGCAGTTTCATATTCAGCTGTCTGTTCAGCCTCTACAGATTTTTCCCTTGTTGACTCATCTACATCAAAAGTTTCTACTTTAGCCTTTCGCTCTTTTCCTGCAATTTCATCATCCACTGTCTCACCATCCTTCTCTAATTTATTTGCATGATTTCTGTCTTGCTTAACTTCCATTGCATCACTAGCATCTTCACTTATGTTATTATTTTGGGAATCAGCCTCATTATCATCATCCTTATATTCAACTACTACTGTGCTGGAAATTACTTCCACTTTTTCATTCATATCTTTCTTTAAACGTCCAGACGTATCTGACTGTTTCTTAGAAGTATCTTCTTCATAAGTACTGCATGCATCCTCTTCCTTTTCACAATCATCACTTTTTCTCTCCTTATCATCATCTTTCTCAATTTCCTGAGCTGTGGAGGCATCTGTTCCTTCTATGTCATCCTCCTCTTTGACAGCCTTGAGAGTCACATTTCCTTTTGCATCCTCCATTTTACTGACTTGCCGTTCACTTGTAGTCTTTTCATTGTTTGGGGCAGATTTCTTAATCAGAAGAATTTTTCTTAAATCAAAGTCCATCATCACAGGTGCCGAATTCAACATTTCCACAGGTACAATGGGCTTAGATGCCATTTTCTTTTTCAAGCATGTGTCACAAGGGCAATATTCATCATCGCTGCGTTGATCACTGAAATCTGTACCCGTTGCTGTGTAGTCATCTTCACTTTTTGCAGGCTGTGGGTCAATTGACTGGTTGCGCATGACTTTCAGACGCCTCCGTCTTTGCTCGGTTTGAACAGTTGATTCACGTGACATCGCCTCTTTTGGTGGTCTCGGTCTCCCTGCTCTTCCTTGAATTTTTTTGCGCTCCCTGTTTACACTAGATTGTATACGCCTGCGAACCTCATCTTGTAACTCGCATATCATGACGTCAAGCTGCTCATTGTCATCCAGATTCCAGCGAACTTTAAATTCATCCATTGCATTGACGTAATGTGTCATAAACTGCTTTTCTAATTTATTCAGTAAATTTAACACCCATATAGGATCAGGGTCTTGAGAAACCTTTTTTGATAATTGAGGTCTTTGTGATGCTGAAATGCTGCCTGAACTTGTATCCTCTCGATGATCGGTTTCAGTTTCCTTATTTTGGGGATGATTTCCAGAACTCTTGTTGGATGAGAGAGATGTTTCTATGAGTTCTCTTGGACTATCATTATTCCAGATTGTCTCATCAGAGCCTGCCGCAGCATCTTTTAGTTTCTCTTCAACTAGGTCCTTTGCACCACCCTCAGGGGTCCACCGGGCCCGACTTGCTATATCTGGAGTGGCTGACTCACATTTTGTTTCAGGTGTTTCTGAGGGTTCTTCTTGTATTGTCTCATCAACTTCCTGTACCTTTGTGAGCATATCAGGGTCTTCACATTTTGTGTTGGTTTGGGCTTGGGTTCCCCCCAAAACACTACTTTTCCCGGAGCTTGTTGAGCCACTGTTAACATCTACTCCTGAGGATGACCTGGCTTTAAATTCCTCTTCCAGAAGGTGTTGATCTTTACATTTTTGACCACCTTTTGGGTCACAAAGCCAAAGAGACTTAAGCATGCTCATGAGCTCTTGGTATTTAGCTTTTTCACCATTTTCATCACTAGGACCAAAGTCTAACAACTGCAGTTTTGCTAAACAATCTAAAAGACCTTGTGCTGATGTGCTGAGTTTACGTCCGTACACAGAAGACACTTCTGGTAAGCTGTTGCATCTATCAATTTTGGGATTCAGCAAGACTTTCATTACCAGGACTGAGGAATCCAAAACCTTTGATTCATCCCCAGCTTGAGGGCGAATGCGCTGGCGATCATCTTCATCAACTGTGTGATTCTCTTGAGGTTTTTTGTCAACAGTTCCTTCTTCACCTGCTGAATGAGCATCATCCACATTGTTTTGTTTTTCAGGCTTTGTTACATCATATTCTTCCATATCTCTGTGCTCATTTTCATGTCCTGGAGGCACATGTGATGTGCAAAGTGGCTCTTTCGTGTCAAAGTTTTCATGAAATTCATCCCCCAAATCACACAAGGCAGTGTCTGATGGAATTTTCCTCAGCCATTCATTCACCACCTCAGTTGGAGAGGCATTTGGCAAGCAAGAAGGACTCAACTCTGATGAATCATCATTTATCCTCTGACATGAAGAACTGCTTCCTATGCTTTTTCTACAGTTGCTACTTTTTTCACTCTTGTTATCACTGACATTTCGAATGCAGTCTGTTGTGTCGGGTTGGCTATTGTATGTTCTATCTGGTCTGTTAGATTTAGGTCGTTCTTTTGACACATTTTCTTCACTTTTGTCAGAAACAATCTGAGAATGTTTTGAGTCTACAAGTAGAATAACAGGTTTTTTTGACTTTTTGGGTGATTTTGGTGGGCTGGGACTAAGATGGTTTGCAGAGGTCACTGACAAAGTAGCATATTTTTGTGTAGACTTGCATGATTTTTTGCTTCTTCCTGAATGCCCATCTCCATTTATAATTGTTGCTTCCACACTTTGATCATTGACTTGCAAATATGATGATGAATTGGATATATTGCTATTTGGACTGTCAATAATATCTGAAAACGTTTTGTTTTTTCTAGATTTTTCAGAGACAGCTGAGGCACTTGAAACAGGTGAAGTAGGTGCGACTAATGCTGTTGGTGTTTTAATTCTGTTCTGTGTAGAGCTGCATTTTGAACAGATACTTTGAGATGTATGGCTAACCTCTGGACTTTCAGCTGCCCCTTGACCTGTTATCACAGTAATTTCTGCTAAAGTCCCTGTACAAGAGTGAACAGACACACTGGATGCTTTACTGGATGATCGAATTGCTTGAGTTGGAGAACTTTGCCTCAATGAATAGTTGGACGATGGTTGATCTCCCTGGTTTGTGTCTAGAGCTGTGTCTGCGAGCCATGTAGCGCTGCAGTGAGAGTGTTTGGACTTGGATTTTTCTGAAATATTTGATTTAGACGATGTGAAACTTTTAGGTCTTTCCTCTGACGTCTGTGTTGCTCCGTCATTTGTCATTTGTGCTGGAGATTCTAATAAATCTTTGTCAGATTTAGCACATATTTCGGTTTCTGATGACACAGATGTTCTTGACTTTACTGAAATAGCACCTTCATCTATTTTCTCAACATTATCTGCCTCACAGTCTCCTACAATCCCAACAGAAACTGAGGTGCTTGTTGGAGTTAAAGCTCTCTCAGAAGTAGGACTCGCAGGTATCTCTTCATGATCAGAGTCTTTTTCAGATGACACCATTGGACTCAACTTAATTGCTTCACAAGACTCTGGACTCTTATTTGTAGGTATATTTCTATTGTCTTTACCTTCAGAAACTTTAGACTTCTTGGACCTTGCAGATACATTTGACTTAGCTGACAACTGGCTTGGTGAACGGTTTGATTTCTTCTCCACATCTGCTTTAGACCGTTTAGATTCTGCAGATGCACTTGATAAAACACTTGTCGATCTCTCTTCAGGCTCTTCAGCTTCTGAGAAGAGGGAGGTTTTAGTGTTTGTGGATTTGGCAAGCACATTGCTTGACTTAACAGAGACTTCAGCATCTCTGTTACCTGTGACTTCAGTTTCTTCAACAGCAACACCTGAAATGTTTGAGCTCTTAGTCTTTACAGATGTGACTGATGCCACACTTGGTGCTCTCTCCTCTATATCAGAACCTGTTACTTCAGGTACATCAGGGATTATCTCTAAATGTTTTGATCTCCCTGAGACATTAGAAAGAGAGGACAAAACACTTGCTGCTCTGTCTTCCTTGTCTTCATCTTCACTGACAACATTTTTTGGACTAGCTTCTGAAACATTTGATTTTTTAGATCTTTTAGACACATCAGATTTTAGTGACCTAGAACTTGATGCCTTCTCCACTTTTTGTTCACTTGGCTCATCTTGTATTATTTCAGACATTTTTGATGTCCTGGTTTTTACAGAGGAATTCGATTTTGCAGACATTGCACTCACAGCTCTTTCTTTAATTTCTGGCTCAGTTGTGGATTCTTTTTTGCTTTGTGTTGCTTCTGATGTTATCGATCTACCAGATTTTGTAGAGATATTAGAGATAGATGAAACCGCACTTGACGGTCTATCTCTGTTATGTACCTCTGCTTCAACAAGGTCACAGTATGAATTCTTTGACATATGAGATCTCGCTGAAACATTGGATTTAATGGACATTACGCTAGGTGTTTTGTCTTCATGTTCTGTGTCATCAAGTTCTTGTGGAGATGCTTCTGAAATGTTTGATCCTCTTGACTTTGAAGAAATACTGGACTTTGTAGACATACAAGATTTTTCTGACATAGCACTTGGCACTTCTTTGTAGCACTCTTCTTTTTCTTTGTCATCAGCTTTGACAGTAATTGCAGAAGCATTTGATTTTTGTGACTTTTGAGAAACATTTGATATTGCAGACAATGCACTATGAGACTGTTTTTCTGTTTGGTGCTCTGCTTCTGAAATATTTGACTTTTTGGATCTTTGAGATGCATTGGATGACATAACGCTTAGGGATCGATCTTCTGCAACATCAACTTCATCAGTTACAACTGAGATTCCCGACTTATTGGATTTTGCTGACAATGCACTTTGAGCTCTGCCTTCTTTTTGGTCATCTGTTTCTACAGGTCCTTCTACGACCAATTCGGAGACCTCTGATTTTGCAGATATGTTAGATTTAGAGGACATTGCACTTGTAGATCGCAAATCACATTCTTCAGACACAATTTCAACAGCTGCCAAATCAGATGCTTTGGATTTATCTGACTTCACAGAGGCTTTGGATTTTGTTGACAATGCACTTGGTGTTCTTGCTCTTTTCTCTTCAGCTGTGGTGTCACAATAATTTGATGTGTTTAATATTTCAGAGGTATGTAATACTGCAGACAGTTGGTCGTCATCTTGATCTTGTAATTTTTTATGCTTATCTTCTTCAACCCCTGACATTTTGGACCCCTTTGATATTCCAGAAACATTTGATTTAGTTGATATTGCACTTGATGCTCTTTGTTCTAGCTGCTCTACATCTGTGGAAACTTCAGATTTAGCAGACATAGCACTGGAGGCTCTTTTTCCTGTTTCCTCCATGTCCACATGTTCTTCAGGGGCTGACACCTTGGACTTATTTGACTTCGAGGAAGCTTTAGATTTACTAAGAGCACTAAGAGCTCGTTCCTTAATCTCATCTACTGGTTTTTCAATGGCTCTTGGTGTAGTCTCGGATTTTTGTGATCTTGAAGATGTATTAGATTTTGCTAAAATAGTGCTTGATGCTGAAATCTCAAACTTGGATTTTTGTGAAACATGGGAGCTAATAGAAACTCTGTCTTGCTCATGCTCTTCAAGCTCACTGAGCTCAACTGACATCTTAGATCTGTCAGAAGTATTGGATTTTAATGAAATGGCACTGGATGCCCTCTCCTCGCTTTGATCTTTGAGCTCTTCAAATCCAGACCTGTTTGACATTGCAGATTTAACACTTGATGTATCTGATTTAACAGACATGGCACTTGATGTTCTAACTTCAGTCTCTTGGTCCTCTGGTAAAACTTCTGACATTTTATATTTTGAGTTCTTAGATTTATGAGACTCTACTGAGATGGAACCTTCCTGTTCAAGTACTTCTGCAACATTGGATTTAACTGATTTTTCAGAGGTACAGGATTTAATGGATATAGCACTTGAAGATTGCTCCTCTGTTATGTCCTGCTGTTCCTCAGTACTCTCAGTATCATTTTGTGAACATACTGATAACATGGAAGGTGATTTTGTAGACAATTTAGATTTGGCTGACATCTCGCTGAGTGCCCTCTCTTCTATCCCTCCATTATCCACATCAATTTTGAGCTCAGCATCTTCTACAGGTTGATCATTTGCTATTAATTTACTTTTTTCTGTGTCTTTTGAATGTGAACATTTACACTTTTTGGATCCTGACAGAGCAGATTCTGCACTGCCAGGCCTGACATTTTGATCATCTTGGTCCACATCCATTTCTGTTGCGGTAAGCTTTCTGTACGTTTTGGACCGTCCCAATGGTGAAGCTTTGTCTGGTGGTTTTGGTGACAAATGTGGCATAGATGCAGGAGATCTGCAGGATGTAGCAGAGCATGAGTTCAATTCAGCATCTTTGCCGTTCTCATCCTCTTGCTGGCCATTATCATGGAATGCTCTTGAGAGGTTTAGAAGGATGTCTACATCTTCCTCGTCCTGATCTTCTTTTAGTGTTGCCAGAATCTGTGAGGAAGAGCTGACTGTGGATACAGGCCTTTCATCATCCACTTCGGGTTGAGCGATCTGTACACTCAATTGCTCTTTTTGTGAGTCTTTAGAGTTGTCCAGTTTATTCTCATCATTATCAGACCCTTCAGTCTTCTTTGTTACTTCATATTTTTGTTCTGTTGAATTTGTGCTTTTTGGTTTTGAGCATACTTGACTTCGCCTACAACAACAGTTGATGGTACAATGTTTAATACTGGCGTCATTTTGAATCCCAAAGGTCTGTTCGATTTTTTCAACAACATGCTCTGTGTATTCCTCACTGGACATTGTGTGCATGCTATCAGTAGATGCCTTTTTGCATACTATTCTGCGTGAAGATGCACTTGAGCTTGAGGATCTGATGTGTCTCACAGCCGTTTGATCAGAAAGGATGGGATTTTTCCAGATGTCATACTCTTGGCATTGAGCACAGCATTGGTGGCAGTGAGGCTCCTCAAAATGTTTTTGGTAACGTTTGGTGTTGTATGTTTCTTCTACCTCACCGGCAGAGAGAGACTCTACTTCTGAGCAGCTCTCAGCACTACCATGAGAAAGGCAGCAGGCATCATCATGTGCTGTATGGCATTCATTCAAAGTGCTTGTTGACTTCTTGATCTCTGTGGACCAGTGCAGCGTCTCATCATGTAACAGTCGAAAGCGCACTTTCATCTCCATTGACAGGCTTCCATCTTTGTTAACTAGGACTCGCTTTTCAATGTCATCATCCAGCATACCTTCTCTCGCACAAGGGCACGTGCCCGCATGCCCTGGTGGCATTGAGTTGAGTCCATTTGGAAACAGCTTCTCAGATGACGCCAACCTCGCAGACCTGTTGCTTGAATCGCATCTTGGGTGAATGATGCTTCGCTTTGTTTCAAGTCCAAAGTTGACTGTAAAAAAATTTGTATTAAGTATTATTTTAGAGATTAAAAAGTTATAGTTATAATATATTAAAAGTTATAATCATTTGTTGAAAATAACTAACCACCACTGATCCCCAACTAGCCCCTCTGTCACTGTGTCTATCGGTATACAATACATAATGCCATAAATGATATGGATTTAAAAGTGATGAAAATGCTTATAAATATAAAACATCCAACAATTTGATGGAATGAATAGAATAGCTAAATGGATAACAAATGTTTAGGCCACTGAATATGTTCGAATAATCCAGACTTTTTTTGGAATAAATACAATGATACCGTGTTGACTCGTAACCTACCATTTTTCTTGGCTCCCTTATCATCATCACCTGCACTAGACCATGACTTTATGTTCAGCTTTGGAAATTTCTCATTTGAGTTTGGGTGGAAAGGCTCACGTCCAACACAGACCAAAATACCAGCGCACTGCAGCAGACATTGCACGCTGTCAACCTGAAAAACAGGCAAGTCTGAGTTGGAAAGACAAGTGATAGATTACAGGTAGATTACCATATGACAGAGTCAAATTGATCAAGATCAGCAAAATCTGTCTGGAAAGGAATCAGCAGGGATTTTATTACAACTGCCAAGTTCTGATGAGGAAATGTGTTATGATGGATTAAAGACCTACCAATTAAAGGTTAATGACCATGGGAAGTGTAACCATCTGGTGAATGCATTTTCCCACAACACTAAACCCTACACATCAGTAAACCGGTGAACTAAAAATCTGTGTGATCCATTACAGAGGGTGTTTTTTAGAATATGAGTCAGTGCCCATGGGTCAGCACAAAACAAATAGCGTGCAAACAAAAATACAAACAAATGGATTATAGGTCAATCTAAAAGCTCCATATATAGAATAATGATATATTATATAAATATAAATAAGAGTTAAGATTATTTGAAACAGCAAATCTGTAATGTATTTTATTTTTTATAGTATTTTACAAGTGTTTTATTTATTTATTTTTCATTATTACATGTATACTGTATATTTTGAAGGTCTGAAGTTAACTTCCGGTCTGTGTTTGTTGATGGTCTGGCTAGTGGCTAACAATATAACTATATATATATATATATATATATATATATAATTTTATTAATATTAATAATAATATTTTACATAATAATTGCATTAAATAAATAATGTGTTGAATTTTATTGTATATTAATTTTATTAAATAAACAATTTGTTGAGTGGTTTGTGTAACTTTGTCGCATTTAAGTTTAGCCAAGTAACGGTTCTTCTACTGGTAGCCCAAAATAATACTGCCTAGACATACTTTTAACTTGCTAGCTGTCATTTACTTGTTATTTCTTTTGCTTGTTATCAGAAATAATCTACAGGGACTCTATTCTTTGCGGATGTGTGCGGAAGTTAAGTTTGGGCCACAAACACACGTATGCGCAGTAATTTAATCAGATTAAAATATATAGATGTAATGCATTGTGAC
This sequence comes from Oreonectes daqikongensis, assembly GCA_026939265.1. NCBI lineage: Eukaryota > Metazoa > Chordata > Actinopteri > Cypriniformes > Nemacheilidae > Oreonectes > Oreonectes daqikongensis. Next base: position 2,985,770 of record JAOTQM010000351.1, on the reverse strand, counting down.
AGTCGCATACACTTTCTCTATACTGTATACTGTTGAAGTAAGCACACATCAACTTTTCACTCTTTACCACAATACTTTGTTAAATCTGCATCCTTTGCAGTTTTGTATCTTTTAAACTTTTCCATTTTTCCAGTGGGTTTGAACATAATTAATTGGAAGTGTAGAGGATGCGAGTATCTCAAACTCTATGTTTTCATGGCATTGACCTGCTTCTGTTGGTTCAAAATAGCTCTGATTTGAGCAAGATTAATAGTTATATTCTGGATGCTGGTGTATCACTGCTGTGCACAAATACCAGTGAAGGAATATCCAGATTGCCTTCAACAAGAACAGCAAGGAATTATTCAAAGATTAAAAGAATGGATTTATTATTAGAAGATTTCAGTTTTAATTTCAATTAAAACAGTCTATTTGCAGTAATTTCAAGCAATACTTAATCCTGTTTAACACAGATACATTTTAGAGAACAACACACATTGATTATTAAAAAGAACGTACCTGTCTGCTATAGGTAATTGTATTACTGTACTTTAAAACTTTATATCTTCAAGGACATGCTGTATTCCGTGCAAGTTCTCTTACAGTGCACGTTCAACTTTTAACCAATGACAAATTAACCTTTTCTCCAGCCCTTGTAGATCTATTTCTGGCATTGTCTCGGTGCCATTCGTAATGTTATCCATGTATCAGTCAGGCCCCTGCGGAGGGGTGTGTGCTGTTTTACAGCATGTTTTCGAAAGGAAAGTACATGCTTGTGGCCGTACTAATAGGATGTGCCTACAGAGGACCAGCGACGCTGCCCAGAGCAATGACTGGTGAGTCCAGCTCTGATGGGCAGGAAATGCCTGGATCAACTCCAGACATTCTGTGGATTCTTAGCCAAGAAACCTTCCCCATTTAAAGGGACAGCGCTGTCTTCAAACACAGCGCGATTTCACAGATCAGCAAATTGAATCAGTTTGCAAGTGGCAAGTTGAGCCTTATCATTGCGTGCGAACACATGAGACACGTCTTGATTTTGTGGCACAGCCTGTGGTTGGCCTCAGGGCTGTATAAACTCCTAGCTTGTCACCTTTTATCAGGGTTGCTATAGCTCAGTCCCAGAGGGGCTATTCCTTACACTGCCCGGGCCACCCTGTCCACCTCTTATCTGCCCAAACCACCTGCAGACTGTAGTTCTTTATTTTTTCCTCTTCCGTGGTCTGTGTGGCATTTGCCCCTAAGATGTAGGAGTAATAGTGTCTACATTGAACTTTATTCTTACTGACCTGCTCGACTAATCTTGTTCTCATTATAATTCATTCAAATATAGTGCTATTGCATAAAAAAATCTAAGCAAATTTAAAGAGCTTGAATTCAGAGGTCTCATACTGTAGCTTTGGAACCCTCCACTATGGTGTCACTTACACAAACCTAGTTTCCTGTAAACATGTATTTTATCTAAAGAGAGAGAGAGCGAGCTACAGATACAAATTAAGAAGCACTGTTGCATTGCTAGGTTAACTTGCAGTATTTGTGGCAGATATTTACCAACTTTAACCACTAGAGGTCCTTAGAACATTTGCCCTTCCTGCAAATCAGCAGCTGGCCTTATTTACTACACTAAATATAAATGACCGTGAAATTTAAAGACGGTAAATGTACATCATCGTTTTATCCTCTTCCATAATCGAGTAAAATGTCTCACAAATGCCACCTTACTAGTAAGCAAACCTGGCTGAAAATATATGTGACCCCAGCCAACAAAACTACATTTAGATTTTTACATCATCTGAAAGCTGAATAAATATATGGTTTGTTAGGATAGGATGATATTTGGCCGAGATACAACTATTTGAAAACTTGGAATCTGAGGGTGCAAAAAATCTAAATATTTAGAAAATCACCTTTAAAGTCCTTAGTATAGCATATTACTCACAGAATAAAGTTTTGATATATTTACAGTAGAAAATTTACAAAATATCTTCATGGAACATGATCTTTAATTAATATCCTAATGGTTTTTGGCATAAAAGAAAAATTGATCATTTTGACCCATACAGTGTATTTTTGGCAATTACTGTTCGTGTGCTACTTAAGAATTTTAAAATGTTAATTTCAATTTATTTATATAGCACTTTTCACAATGTGCATCGTTCCAAAGTAGCTTCACAGGAGGAAACCACTGAAAAGGTCAAATACAGTACATGTTTCGTGTCTGAGCCTCCAGAACATATAATACTAGACTGTCAGTTATAATACTTAAAAAATATATGCTTAAAATGATATTATGTTAATTATTAAGGATTTATAATCTTTATAAATTATAAAAAATGACTTGAATTTTACATGCTTATTGCTATACACGTTTAAATAAACTTGTCTTTTTTATTCTTTTATTGTCTGTTTCAAAAAATAATGATGAATTACTGCTTTATAAAAATTCATATTATCCAGTTATTTTTAAAGATGTATGTCTACTTTTGATGGGTTTCAATAATATCTGCTTGTGTTTAAATATTGTATTTTTAAGTTGAATTAATTCGAAGTTTGAAGGCAGCCAGGTTACTTATTTTTGTAAGTTGAACCAACATTTATTTTTTACAGTGTAGAATTGCCAGGAGACACAAGTCTCACCTTGTGGCCATCCAGCGTGTAGAGTTTCCTGATGAGACACTGCATAAGTTCAGAAACCTCATCCATGAAGAGCCCTAGACTGCGCAGACTCCTGCGGTGCAGCACAATGGTCCTCCGGAACGATGGGTCACTGTTCTTCACAAGCACTATTCTCCTGGAGTACTTGTGATGGTGGTAGTGGTGATCCTCAAACTCCCCAGCAGCTTCCTCTGGTCGGGTGGGCCTTCTGGTCATATTGCGGTGAGAGTGTGGATGTGGATGAAAATTATACCACGGGGTCGAGTAAGCTCCCGAGGCCTCTGAGGTCATTGACGTTGCCTGCTGGTGATCGGCACACAGATAGCATCCGCGATCCTCCAGCTGCTCCAGTCTGTTGGAACCTGGAGAGCTCATGTGTGACGCTGCAGACCGATGTCCATAGGACAAAGAAGGCTTGAAGGACGGATCATCCAGGATGGCGTCAAAGCATTGAAAGCTTCGCTTGTGGGAGCCCATTTTAGCTTCATCCGATGGTTGGTGCCGGCTGTCAGTTTGGCGTTAGTTTCAATAAGATGACCTTAGGAGAATACAGCAGTGGTATATGCTGTCTGGCCTAGCAGTCCACACTCATTCATCCCCTCCTTATTCATAGCGCTCTGCAGAAATACACAGAAAACAAATGGTCAGGTTAATATGTCAAACTGATTTTGAGTGTCATGACCATTAGGTCAACACATTTGTCTTGTTGGAGTAACAATGCAAATTTAATTGTATAATATACAGTATATAAAAAACTATTTTGCAGCTGATATAAATGCTTCAACTGTCCAAAACAGCAGTTACTTTCTCCTACGTTGATGTCTGACCCTAAACAGGCCCATCTTCAGGAATGCCGGAAATTATGACAGCACATTTGTTTCTGGCAAACTCTATGGTTGAGAAATATGGAGCCAGGGGAAATGATGGACAGATATCAAAGACTAAGCCTGGATAAAAAGAGCAGACATGGAAGACAAGGTTTGCCTGAATTAGACTAAAGAGCTTATCTACAAGTGCAGGGAGAAAGTGGAAGCGACATGTGACAGGATAAGACCAAAGTAGAAGCCTAGTGTTATTTTTTGATTCAGTTACAAATGTGAACATTAAATAGATACCGTGCAAAAAAATACATCTAAAAATACACTGGCTGCCTTAACATTTTAAGCTCATTTAACTTACAAAAATATTAGTTTACTAATGAATTTCATGCAAACCAAAGTTGAATTAATTCAAAATATTAAGGCAGCCAGGTTACTTTTTTTTTAATTGAACCAACATTTATTTTTTACAGTATGCAAAATAGTTTGTTTAAATCAAGTGAAACCATACACAGTAACAAATCTGATTTCTCATAGTCAGTATGCTGCATGATATTCTGATCCAGATGTTCATTTAATGTGGGAATAAAATGCAGAAAAAGACCACAACCTCAATTCGAGTTCTAGCTTTTTCTTACACTTATCAGAACAAAAACAGCTTCAGAATTGCATAACATGACCTAGCCAGAATCTCTTACAGAGCAAATTATAATAGTTCATTTTGTTATATATAACCAAGTCAACACAACATTGGTAAAAATTCTGTAGAAATTACAGTTTTACTGGCAATTTGCCAGTAACTTACTTACTAACTTACTAAATATAGATTTATATTTATCTAATTTATTGGTAACAGTTTGTTCAAAGAAAAATTAACATTAAACATTAACAAGTCTTTATATTTACAGAAATTTCATGCAAGTATTTCTGTGAACAAAAAAAAAACAGAAAGAGGTTGATGAGGATTTTTGGTTCCCAGAATGCTTTGCATAAAGCAGTTCTTTTATTTTATTTTTCTGTAATGATAAAGACTTAGTAATGTTTAATGTTCATTTCTCTTTGAACAAACTGTTGCCAATAAATTAGATAAATATAAATCTACAGTAAGTTACTGGCAAACTGCTGCATAACAACAGCAACATTGTTTACAGTTAAGTTATAAAAAATAAGGACAAGATGGAAATAATCTTAGTTTGGGGTGTTTGCACTATAACACCTTAAAAGAAAAAAGTGCTGATCATATCCAAACCCCAGAGGTCTGCTTTAACATGTGCTTTTAATGTAAGCATGTGACAAAGACATTATATAATTCATATAATATTAATTGCGTTTCACAAGACAAGAAAACTACTGTGTTTCTGGTGATCTGTAAGGTCAAACAGCATAGGACAAAGATGTTAAACAATCCAGAGTTTAGAATGGTACTTTAAGCATCATGGATATGTATGGAGCAGTACACATATAAAAAAAATATGGCATGCTGCATGATGCCATAGAAGATATGTTTTTCTATAACTTTCTGTCTCATACAAGGTTCTTTGTGGTGAAAAAGGTTCTTCAGATTATAAAAGGGCAAGAAAGAGATGGTTCTTTAAAGAACCTTTGACTTCTGAAACATTGTAGGCAATTCCAGCGTTATGGATGTGACATTTTTGTTATATAAAAATACTATGAAAAACGAATTAAACCTGCGTTATGGATGTGACAAAAAAATGACAAAGTTTTTAGGAGACTTGGTTGAAATTCTATAAATTAAAATGTAAAAACCTGAAGCAATAATACCCCACAAACAGAAAAGGGATGCCTCTTCATAAAACATAAAATAATCACTTAATTTAGTATGTACTGTTATGGATGTGACAATCCTGAAAATGACGCTTACGAGGAAAATCATGCACTAAAAATAACGCTTTAAAAGTTTAAGACCTCACATGGGTAATTCAACCACCAAATGTTAATATCTGTGCTTTTAGTATAATAAAAACTTTGTTACAAAATGTTGGCATTTTTACTTGTATCTCCATATTCCAAGATTTATATTTTGTGCCATCAATCCTTATTATTAGTTACCTTTTGTGATTATTACTGGATTTTGCAAATATCTAACCAATAAAAAGTATTTAAAAATTACGTGTCAACACAGTATTTAATGATTTATAAAGAACAGTGTTTTTCTTTATTTCCTGATAAACAGAAGACAACCAAGGTTTCGGAAGGACAGCAACAAAATCAACGTTTTAAACTTTTATTTTGAATTCTGATCTTTGGAACCCCAAGCATGATAATCAAAACCATCACACAAACTAAATTTCTTTTACTGTATTCACTTAATTTCTACTTTTTTAAGGGATATAAATAATGACTGAAGGATCAACATGTTCAAGTACAGTTTGAATTAACTGCAGTCCTGTCATCCTGAAGTCACTCTTTTGAATCCAAGCTCTGTCTTTCCTTTCGGCCTCCACTGTGCTCTCAATAAAAGCCAAAACTAATACAATTACAAAAAACTCACCATGATGAGAACCATGTTCCTACTGCTGAGAAAACCATCCTCAGAAATGTCATTTCTCAGGTTGTTTCTACACAGTGAGAGTTTAGAAGGAGCTGGAGCTGCTATGAACTGCCAGCTGAAGAGCTCTTCTCCCACTGCGGGACCGACATGCTAATCGCTCCTCAAGGTGCTAAGGATAGAACGAAAAGCCTTCTTAATCACACTGAGACTGCATCAGAATCTGCTGAGGCTTTGGTCACATGACTAGAACTTGGCCACATGCGTAAAGGAGCACACAGACTTAGCACATTATCAGCAAAGACCCTAAAGGCCACAAATAACTTCTTGCATATTGTTACAATTTTGCTGAGTAAACAGATTACTTAACCAGTGTCAGGCTTTTATGTGTTATGTACAGGTAAATAGTCCATATGCCATAATGTACTTCATGGGATAGTTTACCTATATGAAAATTCTGTCTCATTTACACACACTCATTTCACTTCCACGGGACATGAGAAAGTCTGCTATACTATTTCTTTTGCAGACAATAAATGGTGATTCAAACTGGCAGTCATACCACTATAACATTGCCTTTTGTGATCTACATAACCTAGTAAGTCATAGAGAACAACATGTGTAAACTATTTCTTTAATACATGTTACTGTGAATTTAAATAATATATAATAGTTGGTTGTAATAGTTGCAGCTGTGAAAACGCCAGAATAACTGACAATTATCATCTTAAAATAATTTAGTTGGACTTGACAACTTCTAACTCCTAATAACTAACAACATCGCTTTTCCCATCATATATACGTAACTTATTTTGAAGCCTTACTCTGAAGTCTTGTTGAACCTGTTAGCACAGACGATCGCAAAACAACTCCTCACCATTTTAGACATGTTTTCATGGATTTCACACTGTACTCTAATGCCGCTCTCAGCCTTTTTGCCACTCAGTGGGAACCGCAGCCACTCCAGCTGACAGTGATGTCACATGCATACCCTCTATAATGTTTAACACCTTGTTGTCCTGAGTCTGAACTAAAATTGTTTTCATTGTGGTCCTGTAATCAATGAAAATTTCAATTGTATAACAAAATATCTGATATAATTGTGGTATACGTTACCCAAGTCTTGGTTTAAGCCAGCTGGCATGTGAAATGTAAAGCTGTTCATATGGGTTTCATGTAAAACCATGTGTTACTAAATGTTCACGGGAACATTTTTAGTAATAGCCAAAAATACATATGGATCACAATTATCGTTTTTCTTTTATGCCAAAAATCATTGGTGACAATGGCTTTAAGATCAACTTAAGGCTACAATGCTTTTGGGAAACACAGCCCTGGTCAATTACATATATGAATACTTCTTAACCTCATGTACCCACACCCCTCATCAGTACAGCTCAACTACCCCTTGGGGTATGTATACATTGGGAATGACTGATATATATCATGGCTCTAAGACTTCTGGGAATCGCCATACACAAACATCAAACCCTAAAACAGTAGGAAACAGCTTGGAAACATACTCAATGCTTGTCATTTGCTAATGACTCTCTTATCAGAAACTGCACCTTGCAAACACATACCAACCTCCTTTTACTACATACATTGTCATACATACAGGGGTAAAATGCTTATTCACCAGAGACCATGTCTTCCTGCAGATACACTCATACTCTTTAAAGCTGAACCTGCCTTTCCAGCCATCTGTGAGTCATAAGGAGCTTGGCCGAGCGGAGGGGTGAATGAGGACAGAAGATTTTTTTCATCTGAGTCAATCAGAAGCTGATGTCTTGATGTTCCCCCACCCCACCCCATATTCACTGGCCACACCTCTGACTCCGCCCTCTGGGTCCTTCCTGAATCAAGGAACCACCGTAAAAGGCCAGATTAAAAAAGGCAATGGATTCAGATTGCATTGAAATAATTCCAAGGGCACTTCATAAGGTGATATCTTTATAAGATTATCATGGACAAATATATATGAAATACAAATTTATCATTTATTCCACAATATATTAAGAATCTTGATACCTTGTGCTTATCTATATCTGAAGTTAACAATTGCTTTGATTATCTCAGCATGAGTCCAGTTTGTCTGGCCCACACGTGCGTTCTGACACCTGAGTTTAGCACCTGCCTCTTACACAGACACGTCAGAAAGAATTACTGCAGAACCTGCTCTCATACCACGTGTAGCTGTCTACATATCTTTTAAAACAGGGTAAGAATCATTCTAAAGTTTCCTATGAAATTAAAACCATTGACAGGTATGGAGAAAAAAAACACTTATTTACTTATATTCAACTGTAAATATAAGTGTAAGTGCCTTATACTGTAGGTCTGTCAAACTGCAACCTGTGAAACTGCATCCACGACCTGCATTCTCAAGCAAAAGAATTGTAATTTATTAGTACATTTAATAGTTGTTTTTGTATGTGAGAGAATGGTTAAAAAGAAGGGAGAGAGAGAGAGAGAGAGAGAGAGAGAGAGAGAGAGAGAGAGAGAGAGAGAGAGAGAGAGAGAGCGGAAGGTGAGTATCTGTGAACATCAGACACTTTATCAAATGCAAATTTCAGAATTTTTCCATAATAAACCTCACTTGCATAAAGAACCAGCTGAATTAATTCAGACACATGCAAAGTTGCATTCACACAAATTTGCTTATAAACTTTACCTACAGTAGATGTACTGTCACATGACTCTTCTTTACTGTTACTACTGTATATCAAATAATGCTGCAGTTTGCATTATCAGAAATGTATTTCTTTATATTGCACTGTAAAAAATTACACATAAATTTAGTTTAAAAGTTTATAAGCTGCCTTAAATTTTACGGTTAAATCAAATTGGATTTCAAAATAATTTGATCTTGAATTATATTAAACTTACTTATTTTACAGGTCTTTTGTATAACTTAATTTTATAAGTCATGTGAAATACAGCTAGTCTTTATAGGTCATTTTAATATAATTTAAATTCAAATGATTGATTTAACGTACTTTAAGGCAGCTTTTTATGATTTGTTTACATATATTATATATTATAATTAGTATAATATTCATCTGTTTAGTGTTATAACAAAGCACCTGTAAATGAACACATTGTTAATTTAAATGTTCGTGCAACTTAAATGTTTAGAATAACACAATACACTACAATTTAAACATACCATAGATCACCCAAAAATGAAAATTGCAGGTCTTCAAGTTTACTCAGTTCAAGTTGTTCCAAGCCTGTATGAATCTTGTGGCTCTGCTGAACACAAAGAAAGATGTTTGGAAAAGTATTTGTAACTATTCTGGAGCACTATTGGGTACCGTAGTTGGAAAACAAACTCAACTCAAAAGTAGTCAACGGTGCCCAAGAACTGTTTAGTTTCCCATGCTTCAAAATATTTTCTTTTGTGCTCAGCAGAACAAAGAAATGCATACAGGCTTGGAACAACTTGATGGTGAGTAAATGATGACAGAATTTTCATTTTTGGGTGAACTGTCTCTTTATATGCATTGTCACATGATACTATGGATGGGAGGACAAATCATACCCGTAAAGAAAGAAATATCTGGACAATATCATCTTTTTATTGCTGGCTTTCATTGTGTTGTTTATAATTATTAGTTCCTGGAGCTGTACATCATATTACATTTCCCAAATTTCCTTTCATTACCACTGTGGATTGAGTCAGCGGACTTGACAAGTTGCGAGATACTAATAGAAAATTATAGATTTGCTAAATTGTTTCCTGATGTTTCCATGTGCTTTACCTCAAATCACTTTCCAGTAATAAATCAAAGAGAAACTTGTGCAAAAGGGATTCTAGTACAGCAATTGAATGTGCTGTATGTTTTTTAAAGAATAGATATTAGGGATGTCGGTATCGTTATCGGGCCCGATACCAAGCTCATGTTTGAGGGCCCTTCCAACCTCCAACATTTTAACATCGGACATGTACACGTCTCACTCCTCATGCACACTGTAGTTAACATCCTGTTATGCACCTGTCAAATTGCGTAATGACCAACTGTCAGACATCAGGGGCAGTATGACTCATTTCCACGATTTTCATTTGAAGTCAAGTCTTAAGGAAACAGATCGGACTATCCACCAGGAAAAGATTCCTTGCAAACTCATAAACAACATCACGCCGTAATGTTTGCTCACATGTGGGGAAATGATATTACTTTGTGCAGTGGCCAAGGTCAGCTGCTACTGATCCTCCCCCCTGTTATCACATTGTAAACACATGAGATCAAGGCATCGGAAATTCTCTTTTGCCAGAATCGCATATTTGAGGAAAAACGCAATGCATGGGTGAGAAATAAGTGTTGCTATGTACTCACTTTAATTGTGTTTAAAGTTGATGCTTAAAAATATATATTTTTGTCTTCACAGGCAAATGTTGAAATAACTCACGTATGCATTCTTGCATTCTTGTATGATTTGTCTACAAAGCAGGTATAAAGTCCACGGCAGCCGTAACAGGATGAGACCATTTAAAGCATCACTCATCAGAATCATTACTGCGGTTTCAGGAAATTAGTCGAGTAAACACCGACACAATAGTTATAGACTTCAGATCAGTCACAAGTATCACATTGTGCTAAACAAGCAAAACAAAAAGAAAGTAAATATTTACTTATATTGTCTTATTTATAAGACAATTTAAATAAGTAGCTGAATCCATTTTTGTAGTTCAAATAGATCAGAGATCACTGGAACAGAAAATTCCTGCGTGTTGTGCTGTCACCAAACAAGACTACCAGCAGCAGGACGGGAAATTACGTCACGTTTTACACGGGCTAAATGAAAGATCCACATTGCAATTAGGAAGCACAATAGGAACATCCTTCTCCACATTGGGGTTAAGAGTTATGACACCCCTGGGGGCTCCTGTGCTACAAAAACAAGCCGGTAGACTGCAGCCTGCTCACACCGACCCTGCTGGGATGTGCATGGTATCATTATCTGCATCAGCAAAGCAATGGGTGAGCTGTGAATCTGACTCTGGAACACTGATTAGAGCTACGTGTCAGCTCCTAATGGGTATTGGAGGTCACATGTGAGGAAGTTCCTGACACAAATGTCACGTAAATCGCTGAGAAGGAGCTATTCTGAAGTTAAAGAAGCTATTCTTAGCTTTGAAATAACGTTTTGTCAGAAAGTTGCATGTTTTGCTATGATAATTGTAGTGTTGTCTTGGTTAGAATTTGATCACTCAGAGGTTTCTATTTCATAGATTAGAGAATTTGATGGAGTTCTCAGTCCTAAAAATAAAGATGCTATATAGAATTGTATGGTTCCATAAAGGACCATTTTTGGGGAGCCATAAATGGTTCTTCAATAAACGCTGTCTGACCGGATAAATTCACTAGCGAGTAAAGCGGGCTCGTGAACTAAGTTTTTCCTCAGGCCATTTCCCCGATCGCATTCGCACCGGCAAAAGGAACTATTTAGTGATGTAAGCCGGACAACAGCAACGTCATTTAAGCGCCTCCGTCGAACAACTACAAACAACCAACAGCAGAAGTTTGGCCAATCAGCTTTTGCTTACATCACTCATCATTCCTGTCCTGCTGGTTTAGACCCTGCCTCGGAGAAGGAGCTAAAATGTTCCTTCAAAAAGGTTCTCCGGAACTAAAATTCCGTCCGGTTCCTGTGGTGCGAACACAACAAAAAGCAGGTACTTCCGGCAAATCGTCCTGGAACTTTGAAATTGTTCCTGCGGTGCGAAAACCTCTTATGACATCACTCTGGAGAACCATTAGAAGCACCTTTATTTGTAAGAGAGTAGAGTTGCACCATGTACCAGTTGTACGGTAGTATCGCAACCAAGCTACAACCTTCCGGTCTCTCACTTGAAACCAATAAGGAGGTGACTTAAACTGCAATTCATCGACTGGCCGCTAGGGGCTGGCCCCAAAAGGGAGTCAATTCTATTGACCCTCCATATTAAAATGCCCAAATTTACAGAAGAAAAAAATATGTTTACAGCCTGGTACAAAAAGTGGTTTTGGTCTATAAAGCTAATTTTGCGGTGAGGGGTTGAACTAACTCATTAGTTTAAATTATATTGAGTTCTGCATAATTAAGGGAGTGGCCACTTGAGTGACAGGTGGAATGTCGCTGCTGTATCGATCTGTATCTTATGATGTATCTTATCAGATATTCTATCCCAACCATCAATGCCCCTGACTAGCCCTCGATAGGAAGGTAGTTAGTTTGTTAATTAGTCTCCCCAATTAACCCAGTTAATAAACTAACTAGCTGATGAGTTGATTCAGATTTATATAGGGAGACGTCTAAAACTTTCTAGGAGGGGATCCTCAAGGACCAGGGTTGAGAAACACTGCTAATATGTTTAAAATTTGTTGCACATTTGAATTAGTTTCCATGTGAAAAATGTTGTGGTCCACTTTAGTATTTCCTATTGTAAGCTTTACTAAAATGTTGAGTCTTTTTCTTTCGTTTGTTTCATGATTTCTGAAATTTAACATGAAATATATATGAATTTCTTCTGCATATTTCCTGAAGCACTTGCAAAACTTGATTCCTCTCAGAAACATCTCGCAATTAGCACGTACGTTTCCTGACAACACCAAGCGGGTGGAGACAAGCCATAAAATACTGATATTGGAATTGTTTAGCTCCAAAAAAGGAAATGAGGAGCTGTATTTTCTCTCACACGATTGGCAGTGAAAATCCAGCTTCATTTTCTCAGTTAATGGCACCAGTATCTGCAGTAAACAGGTGCTGGACGCAACACGTCTGGCGTATTCACATGCAGGTACAGGTGGGTGGCCGTTGGCCGCTTGCAGCATCCCTCAAGTTTTCCAGGGGTTCCCATCTGTACCCGTGCGCTGGCTCCACCACATGGCACAGGGCCCTGGGCCGGGTCTGGTCCATTCTTTAGCTGGCCTTGCACCACGCCTGCATCACATCTGCTTGCCGAGTCTGTTGTTCCACCACAATGAGCGGGAATGCAGGAGAATCGCTAGACCTATAATCCCCAGCCACCAGTAATAGATGCCAAATATGACTAGTAGCAGGTTATTATTCTTCTGGATCCACATGCATGTATGTGCAATGACCACAATTGACAGACACAGAGTCTTGTTGTGTTTGGAAATTTTGACATGAGAATATGACACGGAGGACTGTTGTAGTGTACTAATGTGAGAAGTTTTTTTTTTCAATTCACAAGGACAAATTCAAACTGTTATGAAAAAACAGTTTTGTGGGACAAAATTATACAACAATTATGTTTTTAATAATAATTCATAATTATGTATAATATCTGTATATTGGGGAAAAAACATATTCTTATTTGCAACCCAACACAATATTTGGAATTCTGCTTTCTCTGAGGTAAATTTACATGGGCTTGTCTTTCATTTTTGTTGATTTTCCTCTATATTCATCTATGTTTTATTTAGTCTTTCTTCACTTTGATGATCCAAATAATGATTATTTAAAGCCAAATAGCTTAAAATGTCACATATTAATCATTGGTTATTTATGTGGAAGGACAAAATTGTTGAGTTTCACTGTTTGTTTGTTTGTTTGTTTAGGCATTTTGTTGTATTAATATACTATACAATTAATGTATAGTTACTGTATGTTTACTGTACATTAGGACTGCACAATATATCAAGATTTTTGAAATACTGCAAATGTACATATTGCTATATGCTATTCGCAATGGTTGGCAATACCTAAATAATTTTCAAAAATTATGTTTCAAGTTGATGCAGATAGCAGAGTGATGTGTGGAACATGTATGTCATTTTATAATAATTTAGTTTTTATTTCATTTTTTATATATGTGTGTGTGTGTGTGTGTGTGTGTGCGTGCGTGCGTGCGTGTGTGTGTTATATTTGGATAGTTTAGAATTGACTAAAAGTCTTGCATATGGCATTATTTAGCAACAAGATGTCCCAGTCCAATTAAACACTATTTAAATGTTTATGTACACTATTATCTTACAGTGCAGAATGATATAATAATTGTTGTTTTTTACAACGTACAAGTCTGTATTATAGTTTCACAGTAAAACTTTATGGTATGTATTGAGTATACTTATTTTAGAGCTGACGTTATCAGGTGGCTTTTGTCCACACCCGGTAGGGTTTATGATGAGAGCTCGAGCCAGTATGTCTCCGACAGGGGCGTCAATAAGCATGACCCTCCTCCCTCAGGACACTTTAATACTTTACCCAGATGTACTCAGCAAGGTCATCCAGACAGTGTCACACCATCAGATACCCGCAGTGAGGAAGATGGCGCGCGCTGCAGCGGTCTCTCGTATACATTTGCCCAGCGATGTGACGTCACTGTTGGTGAAACAGGAAGCAGTTGAGACTACCTGACATCCATGTTCCACAGGGCTGACCTGAGAATGGAGCCGATCCAGGGAGCAATCAGGAAGAAAAAACAAGAAAAGCTCATTAAAAAGGGGAAATTTGTTTATTCAAACTAAATACCTTTGAGACATATAAGAGCGTATTTTTGTCTTCTAGTATGAGAAGAAAATAAATGTAAACTTTATAAATAGCTAAAGTCCACTCTTAAAAATAGAGGTGCCTCACAATGCAATAGAAGGATATTTTCTAAATGGTTCCATAAAGAACCTTTAACATCTGAAGAACCTTTCTGTTTCACAAAGGTTTCTTTGTGGTGCAAAAAAGGTTCTTCAGATTATAAAAATATAAGAGGAGATGGTTCTTTGTGGAACCAAAAATGGTTCTTCTATGGCATCACTGTAAAAAACCTTTTCAGCATCTTTATTCTTAAGAGTTTAATAGATTGTATTGTTGTAGTGCTTTCTATTACTCTTTCTTTTTTATTTTTTTGTCTAAATAAATGTTAATGTTTTTTTCAATTAATACTTTTAATAAAATAATTTAGTTTCATGTTCAATTTGTAAATGTTAAAAACAAAGAATTGCTTTCCTCAGTACTGTAGGCATTACTATAATGTCAAGCATTTTATAGATTTTTTGCCAGAAAATGCTATATTAGATTAAAATCCAAAAAATGGTGCCATTATCAAGGAGAATTTTACTTTTATTAGTTAGAAGTTATTTGACTATGATTTAAGATTCATTGTTAACCATATTACATGTCAATTTTATGATGTTAAATATGTACTATATAATATAATATAATATTATATTAGAATGAACATAACTAAATAAACATAATAATTGTAAGAAACTATAAATAATTATGTATTATATTATTATATTATGATTAGTAATCTAAGTATAATATAATTAATATAATATTTAATGTAATGCTCAAACGCTAAGAGCAGCCAGAACTATATATGGAACATGGAAATAGAGGCCATTTCGTGTGACATTGAGTGCAATGTATTCTTAGTATGTTGCATGGAGAATTATTCAAGTTTCACACAGAAAACGATTGTAGCAGATGAGCCGATTGTTTGGCTCGGCTTCCTTAAAGTCAACAGTGACTGCAAAG
The DNA here is from genome assembly GCA_026939265.1 of Oreonectes daqikongensis. Taxonomy (NCBI): domain Eukaryota; kingdom Metazoa; phylum Chordata; class Actinopteri; order Cypriniformes; family Nemacheilidae; genus Oreonectes; species Oreonectes daqikongensis. The sequence goes on along the minus strand of JAOTQM010000351.1, from coordinate 2,970,326 downwards.
GCTTGTGCTGTTTATGAGAACTATAGAATAGGCTCAAATTTTGGTCAGAGCCTTTTAATAGCAGGCTTTAATATTTCACTTGCTTATTTTTTTATTTAGAATATTTGATATTAAACCTACAACACAATAAATAAAAAATTCTGTTGCCTTCTTAACTTTTATCAACCAGCTTCTTGATGTATCACTCATGGGATGACTATTATTAGCTGCTTTTATGCATAAACAATCAATAGATTTCAAATTTGTTTTGTAATAAAAGAAATTAATATGTTGGCACAAACATATTTTTCTCAGCATAATGCATTTCAAACATTTAAACATATGCCTTCAGATGAAAAGGTTTTCATAATCATGAGAAACACTTCAGCCTAGTGACCTTGAACTTTTAAACACTAGTGTACATTCACTCATTCTTACTGCACAATTTACACATTCATTTAAACAAAAATATAATACAAATATTTAATGCAATTTTTTGATATGGCAATGTTGAAGTGTATGTCTTATACATATGACACAGTGCCCTTCCTCCAGGGCAGTGAAATTGGGCACACTAACCTCAAGCCCAAATGTGTCTGGGTCATGAGTCATAAGTCAGGCCTTGGCCTAGGGCTGGTAGCCCTATTCGCCCCTTTTTCCCAAACACATATGATGAATGTGCCACCATTAAAATGTTTCCTAAAAATGAATACGACAACTTGTTTCCCAACTCGCATCCCAACCATGAGCTGCCTCCACTTGTCTTTTGCCAGTGACAGAGACAGATTAGGAAAATCTGTGCTGAGCCCGGTGTGTGGTCAGACCAGAGGAGGGTCAATTTGAAGCCCTAAAAAAACCACGGTGTGAGATATTAATCAACGAGAGCCATGTTTCCTCCCTGCTAAAACGAACAGCAGGTTCCCTTTCCTCACCACGGGCTCTTTTAATGCGGGGACCGGCCGGGGCCCAAACATCCTGACGGAGAGAGGCTTTACTCTTATCAGGCAGGAAACACCGCTTCTCCGCCACATCCTCTTTACAAGAAACACGACTCAAACGTTCCCAAAAAACGCAGGAAGACCAAGCCAGACTCCAGGATTTGTCAAACGCCCGCCACTGCGAACCCCCTCCCAAGCTCCCCTTCAGATTCCTTTTATCAAAAACGAGAAGGAATTCGAAAATAGAGAGAGAACAAGAAAACGATGAACGTGTAAAACAGTTGACGGGGACGAGGTGTATTTATTTATTTCGCAGAGATTATGAAAGTCTGCATCAGCAAGATAGGACAGGCAGCAGAGGGGGGTGAAGGTTGGGTAGGAGGGGAGTTCCAACATTCTGCTTAAGACACGCACCCGGAATAAGACGGTGAAACAAAAGGCCCGTAGAGATGGAGGCGGGGAAAAAACAGCAGAGCCTGTTTTACACTAATCCTCTGATCCACAGAAGAGTGAAATAATGGGTGTTGGTGATAGCAAACTGGGAATGCAGGGTGGTTACTGCCAGTTTCCAGTGCCGTGGTTATAGCAACAGCCCGGCGTGCATAACAAAATTTTAGAGGTCAGGTTTTTGATGGGACCTCAAACCGCACAAACAAGTACAACAAATCAGTACTAACTGAAAAAACCTGTGTGGAAAAAAGCTTCAAAAAATGAATGAAAATTAAAAAATAAACTGTATTAATTTAGATCAAATAAATGAATTTAGAGATTAACGTGATAAAAATCTGAGCAAATTACAAAAGCACGAGTCATTGACCTGTATTTATATTGTTTTTATTTATCGAAGTCTAGTTTGGAAAGGACCTCAGAACATTCATTTTTAATATTTTACAAAATGAACAAGAGCATCTGCAACATGTTTTTTCTCACATCCAGACCTACAGACAGAATGTGCTGTATTTATATGGGCATACACAATGCAATTCATCGTAAAATCTGACAACTCCATCGTCACGATCAGTCAAACAATATTGTTTCAGAGCTGCTCGTCCGCCTCTTCTTGAAATCTGTGAGATTATCAAAATCGAGAGTGCTAAATAAACTCAATATCTTCTTTGAATTAAATTAACATGGCAAACCTAAATTGGCATACAACAGAATTCACTATCATTTTTTTCTTAACTGCTTATGAGTACATATATATTTCTGAAATAAACCTAAATAAAGGGCAATTGATGTCCTATTAAGGACATACGGAAAAGACCAACCTCACTTAAATAATTCTTGAGGTAAAACAATTGAGGTTGGGATAAAAAAGAATATATCTGGACTGAAAAAAGCAATACAATAAGCTTTAATGCAAAGCAATTCGATATATAAATAAGCTTTATAGCATATGTACATGCTTCTGTGGCAAGATATGTAAGCATTTTTGTTTGTCCGTTTTTTTTTTTACTTCCGTTCTTCTTTTGGAAGCAAATATGGGAATGAACTTAAATTTTTTCTCTACGCATCCCTGAGGTGTCCAATGACTTCCTGTAGCTTTTCTTTTCCGCTCTTTCCATAGCGCCCATTTTGTTTACCTGTCAGTCACACCGCTGACCCGTGAACAGTTTCTATTAATCGTCTTTGTTTTGTTGTTTATGAAATGCTGTAGTTGTTGTAATATGCTGCCGTGGCATCGGCCAACACGGAGATGAGGCTGGTTTCCGTAGCGCCGCTGGAGCAAACGGAAGCCGGCGTTACCTGGATGTGTCCCGTGACTGTCATCCCACCCTGCTCGGGGTGATAGCTTGTTGAGTTTAGATACTGATCAAACTCATCTCGGTCTACCTCACCTAGCAATTCAGCTTGGCTCAGTTGGTCCAAACTCTCCAGGTGCCCCTGTTCTGGAGGTGGTGACAGCTGGCCCAGGTGCCCCTGATGCCCGTGATGCCCGTGGTGAATCGGAACTTGGGGGAATGATGGGCTGTAATAGGAAAGAGGGGCAGGGATGAGAGTCGCACCACTTCCCTGATGAGACATCGGGATGTGGCCCAGATGTGTGCTCCCACAGTGTAGAACCGTCTGTTGCGAGTACTCGGGGTGGTATGGTGGCGGACTGCTCATGTGGGCTGGTGTGGGACGTCTGTCTTCTGGGCAAGAGTTGGAGGATGAACAGGAGCTGGTTGAGACGGAGCTGGAGGACGAGTAGTAGGATTGATGCTCATGGTCCATGACGTCCAGAGGTGACATCTCGGGTGGTGTGGGCAAGCCGTACGGGTACGTGTCGAAGCTGCTGTTGGAGTTTGCAGGATCTCTGAAGACCCTCACGCCGGGTAGAGTTGCATTAGGAGAACTGAATCCACCACTGCCGCTTACACCACCCTCATCATCTTTGTCAAGGGGGTGACAGCAACCCCGGGGGTCCGGTAGGGAATTCTGGTCTGGACCGAGGGTGGTCAGGAGGAAACCAGGGTCCACGCGTTTACAGATGCGTTTCAGCTGCTTCTTTCTACGGGGGCGGTATTTGTAATTGGGGTAGTCCTGCATGTGCTGTACCCTCAGCCGTTCCGCTTCCTCCACATAGGGTCTCTTCTGCGGCGGAGTTAAAGCTTTCCATGACTTTCCTGTTTAGAGGAACAAAAAGAACAGATGCATTATATCTCATTTAAAACTATTGTTTAGATTCTTGACAAATAATAATCATTTAACATATGATTAAATACTGATGTAGTTAAAGATTGAAATAATTCTTTTAACAATCACAAGACCAGTACAAAATAATGTCACACTTTATTATAAGCAGACTCTGTTTACTTGTAGAGATTCCCAGCTTGGTTAAATAATGATAAGCAATTTAAATCATCATAAGGTTAAATAAATAAATCAGAAAAATAAAAATGCTAAATGAAAAGGTATTATTTCTTTTCATTTCAGTTAAAAAAAGACTTTCCACATTAAATTTCAAATCTTTGCAGTTCTAAGACTCTCAGCATTAATAGCGTTTATTTCAACATTTTAAAATAGCTCAAATGAATTTCACGGTTTAAGAAAAGTATAAATAAATTCCCTGTAAATGCGTAAGTGGTCAAACTTAGGCCTACCTTAACAAAATACTGTAAACCAATAAACGGAAATTATTTGAACACGTGCAAATTATTTAAAATGCTCTTACTAACATGTGAAATTAAAACAGTTTAAACTAAATAAAAGTTTTGTTTCTAAATAACTTTTTAACAAACGCGAAGATTTAGAATAAATAAGAAAGTAGAGCGATGGACATGATTTGTATGAAATTCTAAATGTGTGCTTGTATTTAAAGACAAATAAATTCAATATGAAAATCGGAATATTGCTTTTTTTACTCACAGTAACGAATTAATACAATTCTCAGTTGTTCCTAAATGCCTTAAAAAGTTTGTTTCGGACGTCACTTTCTCGTTGAAACTTTATCTACTCACACCTTCCAGAAATAAATTCTTATTTATTTATTTTACACTTCATTTAGAAACAAACAGATACATCTGAAAGAGACAACTCTGTTGTTTCTCTCCGGGAAATAAGGCGCAGTATTAAAACATATGTGTTATGTAACAAAGTACTTTGACATATAAAAACGTACATTAACAGTGCTACATAATAATAATAACAATAACACTTTAGTATTATCCATAGAGTTAGTCTTACCCAGCATCTTGCTCAGCTCCGCATTGTGGAGATCTGGGTTCTGAACCGCGAGTCTCTTGCGCTCATCTTTGGCCCACACCATGAACGCGTTCATGGGTCTCCTGATGCGCGGCTCCGACACCTTGTCCGCGGGAGTTCTTTGGGAGGTGTGTCCGTCAGGTAAGTCCGCATTTCCCGCAGAGCACTCAAAGCTCTCCGGCCAGGATGAATACGCGCTTATAAGAGCAGCCATGTACGCACTGCAAACTTCACCTTCTTACAAACTTTGTTTCTCAGGTGCGAACGTGACCTAGAGGTTTACTTTCGTTTTTTAAATCTAAAGTAAGGTAATAAAGCAATAAGAGCTGACTGTGAATGAGCAGCTGGTGGTCGCGCAGAGACCTCTGAACTGTTGTATTGCGCTCTGGAGCTGTGATTCACTGTTTCCTCCGGCATGGGGAAGCGCTTTATATGAGAGCGGCAGCTTCCAGCACAGGCCCACGGGAGGATTTCAGCTCCTCCTTGACTGCAACCTGAGATCCACGACAGAAAAAAAGTGACAAAAATATTTCAACACGCTTTACTACAAAATCACGTCATGGGCTGTTGGTTGGGTTGTTTTAACGACTTGTTATTTTGATGGTGTACGTCGTCTGACGTGTTGTAGATTGAATGTCTTCAACCAGAAATATATACCTACAAAAACTTTGTAATAATTATTTAGAAAACAAATTCGATGGATTGGATTTTAATATTCTGAAAGAATTTTTATAGGCTATAAATAATACATGCTCATGAAATCTTGTTTTATATAGCAGGTATCATTGGTATAGAAATATGCACCTGAAAGGAGAGTTATTTTTAGTTTGGAGAAATGTTCAAACCTGTTCCGATGAGGCCTGTCCTGTCCACACATCCATTAAGCAGGTTAAACCGATGACACATGTTTTTCTCTCTGGCACAGTGTCTCATTCATTGAGCTATAATGGAGGACTGTTATTTATTCCCATCAAGAGTGACAGAAATTGTTTCCCCACACGGTTCTGCATCACTTACTCATCAAAACTGGTCATACATAATGATTCGCATCTTAAAAAGTTCAGGCTTGTGAGGTGCTTTGTTAGGTAGATCAGATATCCTGATATCCATCCACATTTTGATGTTCTTTTCACATTGGTCCGGTCAGCATAAAAAGGTGGAATTTGGAGTTAAATGTATTTTTTATATTGATCATTCCTCACAGTCGGGACATTACCAGACAAGAAGTTCCTGTTGACAGTTTGACTGGTGGCCCTTCATGAAAGCTACAGGAAGAGTTCAGAATAAACCAGTGCTCTACTCCCAAGAGAATATCAACAGAGCAAACCCATAACAGAGTTCAATATACTGTTAAGTAGTTTCATTGTTACTGATCTTTGAATTTCTATGCTGTTAAGATGTTCAAGAGGTTCCAGTAGAATTAAAAAAGACCAGAATTAGAGGACAGACACTTAGATCGTATAGGATTCATTATTAACAGGAACAGGAAGAGGATCTTGATGCCCCAGATTGCAAAAACATGCCACAGAATATGACACTACATTTCCTTCTTTCCATGCCCTACCTGCGAGAGTGTCTGGGTGTGACAAACTGGAGGAGACAAATGATGTTTACTCATCGTGTGGAAAGACAGAAACGAACGATCGCATAGTAAACAAAACTTTTCCGTATTGCATTTTGGGGAATAGTTTCATATTTCATCATTTAATATAGGGGATATACAGACATGACTCCTTATTTATGTCAAGCATATATCCCACAGCTCACAAGTGTATATAAGATTTAAACTATTATCTACGCTCTAATTTTACAGAATTGTACTTTTTTACAGATTTACACATATAATGTAAAAAAAACAAATTTTACAGGTTTTTAATAGATTTTTCACGTATTATACGGTCAAAACCCGCCAAATTACAGAAAAGGACTGTAAATTTACAAGAAATGAATGAAAAAGCATGTTAATTAAAATAAAAATTAAAGGATTTTTTATAGAGTCCATTTTTGAAATAAGATAAAACATCACATTACAGAAAAAGGCTGCAAATATATGCTTTAACTATAAAGTCTTCCTTTTTTATGGAATTTTACATCCACACATACATTCTTAAAAATAAAGGTGCTACATCATAGAAAAACATTTTTGGCTGAATGGTTCTATACCTTCAACATCCACAGAATAAAAGTTTTTTTTGATTATTAAAAGGTTTTGTTTAAGAAACTTTGGAAAACCAATAATGGTTTTTCTATGGTACTGCTGTAAAGACACCTAAAGCATCTTTAGGTTTAGGAGTCCATTTGCAGGTTTTAGAAAAGTACCTAACCTATTTAAGTACTTGATCATTTTTAGGAAATAAGAAACATTATTTCCATCGTCATGCATTTTAAATAGTTTTAATAAACATAATTGTGAAAGACTTCTGGACATAAACAGTGGGCAAAAGTGGGACGTCGCTCTATTATTTCCCCATCACAAATGTGTTAGATGATGCTTTCTGTTTAACTCTAAGCAGCACAATTTTAGTGACAATCTAACAAGTAAACTGACTAAGCCGTTGCCATGTGGCAGATTGTTGAATTATTGTTCTGAGTAACATAAGCCGTTTCCTTTCCCCTCTTTTTTGCTCCTTACACCCACTCTTAATCCAAACAAGATAATCTTGTTGGGGTTTCTGATGTCCTCTCAAAACGTCTTTACTTGAAGACGTTACCCTCTCCATTTATGCTCAAGACTAAGCTGCTTCTGTATGAATTCTCAACAGACGCCCGCGAAGGTGAACAAACAGAGAGAACGTCAGTTCCCCTGGATTTGATTAATCTCATAAAACAGGACATCCTCTGGTGTCACAGATTTCCAGAGGATCAATATTGACCATGTGACAAAGTCAGTAAGATTTTAAACAAAAGCATGTATTTGCTTGCCAGTTATTCCGCACCAACTCGAGACTTCAGACATATATACTTAACATACATTAAGTAAGCTGGCCCAATGGATAACATTACCATTATGATAAATACACTAGTGTAACAAAGAAAAGCACGGATACTTTGAGCGGTGTATCATCAATCACGCAGAAATAAAGAAAGCTTGTGTATATAGCGTCATCGCTGAGGATATGTGCATAATAGGTGGGATTAAAATTAAGCCACATGCTCCATGTTCCAAAACTGTCTATTTGTATGAATCATATTGACTGTAAATATTACGGACGTTGTGGGTCACGGGCAAACGGCAGATTTTTTATCTCTCCGTTTCAGAAGTCAAAATGTACAAATGTTACTTTTTAAATGATTTAGAGAAAAAATTTAATAGTGGTGTTTGTGTAAAAGTTATTTCATCACTGATGTTTTACATCAGACACCATGACACAATATGAATAGAGCGTGTCTATCAACATTTGAGTTATGCATGTGAAAAATGCCATAACAGTGTGATAGTGTCTAGGTCTATACTTCCCACTATTTTCACATCATTAAAAAAGAAACAACCTTAACATGTGTTAAAATTATAAATCCTATTTTTTAACAGACTACAGCATTAATAATAAATAATTATGCAATACTGTAGTATCATATTTTCAAGTTTGAACTATTTTTAACTAGAGTTTAAGAAAACAATGTCTAAGAATAGGAGATTATAATTGAATTACACTCTTAAAGGTGCTTCATGCCATAGAACCTTTTTTGTCTAAATGGTTCCATGAAGAACCTTTAACATTCGAAGAACCTTTCTGTTTCACAAAAGGTTCTTTGTGGTGAAAAAAAGTTCTTCAGATTATAAAAAGGTAAGAAATGGTTCTTTAAAGAATCTTTGACTGAATGGTTCTTTTTGGAACCAAAAATGGTTCTTCTATGGCATCGCCATATAAACTATATCCTCATCTGATTCTCAGCTCAACATTTTAAACTTTCTGTAACATTTTATATATATTTTATATAAAACAAATTGTCTACAGATATGTTAAATCATTTCAAATCCAGATGGGAATGCAACTCATGACTTTAGGGCACACTTTCCGTCAAGTGTTTTACGTGTTTGGGTATTGATTTTTTTTATGGTATAAAAAATACACATCTGCATGTAGAGTTTACATTTTTTATTTTGTTTTTATGCTTTTTAAATATAGAGACACAAACCAATAATGAACTGCCTATTCATAGATTCATTTTGGTGATCTCAATAATAAAATTGCTCTAGAAAAGTTGAGAGTAATGAGTTCTAGATGTATTTCACCGTTTTTGCGCCATTTCATCATCTTTTGCTAAATCACTCCGTCTGTTCCTCCTGCTTTCGCCTTTTCTTCTTTTTCTTTTTAGCTGAAACGTCTACATTATAATTTTCTATGACTTGATGTTCATCAGCAGTCTCTATATGAACCTCTGGAGATGTTTTCTTCCTCTTCTCTGGAATCGGAGCCTCTTCCTCAGCGACACCATTCACTACTGTAGTTACACAGGACTCTTCACCCCTCTCCTCACGTTTGCTCTTCTTTTGCTTTTTCTTCGATCGTCTCGGCTCTTCAATGATCTCTTCTGTTACTGAGGTCAATGCAACATCTTCTACCTGCTTCCTTTTCTTTTTCTTCTTTTTTTTGGACTGTTCCATATCGTTGTTGTTTGTGGAGTCCTCTGTGGAGGCAGGTGAAGATGGTGCGTTGCTGCAGACCCCAGGTGAAGACGCTGCAGAGCCGTTTCCCACCCGAACCTTCTTGAGCTGGGCCATGCGCTGGGCGAAGTACTCTTGCATGGTCAATGTGCTTGTCACTGTGTTTTGTTGTGCCTCTGTGTTGGGGTCATCTTCGGTGTCGGGGTTATCTTCGGTGTCGTTTTCATTCTCCTCCTGAGAGTCATGTCCACTGCTTCCCTAAATAAAACAAGAAATGAGCAAATATGAGAACAAGCAGAGGACATTAACAATTTATTTGTTTTATTTAGGATGTTTTTATTATTCATTACTGTCAAAAACAGTGGTGTTACAATACACTCCACACGTTATGCGATACTGGGTTCACAACTATGACTAGCTATGATGTATCATCTTGTGCACCCTTTGAAAAAATAACATTTTGTAAGGATCAGTTTCATTTGTGGATACAAAAACCTTGCTCCGTTTATATTCTCTTGTGGCACGGAGATGGAGTTTTGCGTGTGCGATAGGGTTATGTATAAATGGATGATCGGTTCAAACTAATTTGTATTTTTTATTGTTGTTTATTTACTATGAAACTCAATTATTATAATGTTTAAAAGAAAAAAAACATCATCATACATCACACATCTTCTGTATGTAAAAAAACGGATCAGGTCATGAAAATAAATCAACCAATAGAAATAAACTAAAGTCATATTGTAAAACAAGCGGCACAGCTCTAAGATACGCATCTTAGATTAGAATGCACTAGCAATGCCAAGGTCAGGGGTTTGAATCCCAGAGAATTGAATGCTCTTTGTATAAAAGCATCTCCCAAATGTATAGATATAAATGTAGTCAAAAACAAACAGGCCAAGCACTCAACCCCTTTAACAAGCATCATGCACACACCCACACAGAGCTCCAACTAGGTGCGTGGGTCATTAAATACTTGAACGATACCTGTTTATCAACATCCCGTCGTGCCGGGACTTGTCCCAGGTATCTAATGACATCACGAAACAGCGTGTGAGGTATTACCTGCGAATCATGTACATGCTAAGACAAAAATAATTTACATTTAAACCAAATAAAATGTTTGAACCCACAAAAGCAGCAACTTTTAGTGTACAAAGAAGCTTCGTTGTTTTATGAAAATTAAAATTAACTGAATGCAATCTGAAAAAAAAATATTTAAAAAAACAGCTTTGTCAGCCACAGCAAAGTCCTGAAAAACTCGCCTGATGAGTGACTGTCACTGCTTGTACAAGCCAAACTGAGACGCTTATTATAAGCATCAAGGGGAAAAAATAAGACTCTAGCACAACTTACAACTTAATCATAGCAGGCCACAGCATCGCAGGATACGGTGACTACGTTGAAAGACCACAGAGGAGCGCTTTAGATTAAAGCGTCGTCCTGCAATGCTTTATCACAGCGCCTCTCGCTCTCATTCATCTTCATTGTGATAATGGCCTCCTCAATGCATAATGATTTGCGGTGAAGAATACCTGCGCTAAACCACGCTGCTGCTCTACATTACGCCGTCGACGCCGGTGAAAACAGCATTTTTCAAAAGATGCATCGAGGGACTAAAGCGAAGAAAAAACTGGTGTTTGGGCTCATTTTCTAGAAACTACACACAAGATTTTTGTACAGCCTCGGAATAAAATGCATTTTAAGATGCTGTAGAGGTTTAAAAGCATTTAATCATTCTTTAAATCAGAGTTAAGTTTGTGTATTTTATTAGAACCTGAAAAGCTGATTCTCGTTAACGAATTGTCCGAATGACTTTATATTCAGAAAAATCACATGCTTGTAGTATATGTGCATGTGTGTGTAAGCATGCATTATCTGTTTGCGCCATACTGACCATCCCTGTCATTTTTCTGGGTGTGGGGGAGTATCATCTATTGCGGGTGTGTTAGGGTGTGAGTTCTGAGCCTAGACGACAACGGCAAAGGTGCCCTAGAGACCTTAAATCGCTCGAACCCCGGGATTGTTGCTTGCAGCTATATTATTATTATTATCATTTTGAAATAAAAGTCATTGCTGATGAAACGAACAAAACTACAACAAAATTAAAAGTAGAGGAAGCATGCAAATCATGGAAAGAAAAAAGGGAACAAGGTCACAAGATATGCGGGGGACAAGGGTTCAGATCCAACCTGAGCACCATTGCTTAATGCACTTTAACATACATCTGTGGTAAAAAAAAAGCCCACTCCATTGAATTTATATTTATAGGTATGTAATTAAGTTAAATAATCATTTTTGCTTCATTCTGGGATCTAGTGACAACAAACCTATGTTTTTATTTCAATTTATTAGCAGACAATTGAAACGGGACAGGAATATAACAATAAAAGATGCAATGTTTGCAGATCGTAAATACCGCAAAGAAAACAAGTTCATATTAATGTACTAAAGTTGAAATGTATTTCAGAATAAGTTCAAATATGAATACATTATGGAATGAGCCTAATTTGTTTTACAACTTTCATGCTTCTTTGCATTCTCCCAGTCTTTCACATTGCTGTTGGATTTTGTTTCATTCTTGGACCAGGATTCGATATGTTAGTGTCACAATATACAAAAACTATTACTCATCCAAACAGACAGTTCTAGCTTCAACTTTTCGACAATTTTACTGTATTAGGACACATAAACAAACAATGTTTTCAATGTGCCACAGAGCCTATATAAAACTTTTCTCAAAAGTCAACTGTTGGACTGAAACTATTGTAAAATTGTATTAAACACTGTATTTCCCAAGCTCTTCCTAAAACCTCCTATTGGTTAGATATTTGTAAAACGTAACTTCTGATTTAGTCTCTGCAGATTATTTCTGATAACAAGCAAAAGACATAACAAGTAAATGACATAAAGTATGTCTAGTCAGTATTAGTTGGGGTTACCAGTAAAAGAACCCTTACTTGGCTAACTTAAATGCGACAAAGTTACACAACCTGTTCAACAAATTGTGTATTTAATCAAATGAATATACAATAACATTCAACAAATTATTAATTTAATACAATTATTATACAATAAAATGTGTATATAAGTTAATATTCATATAAATGAAATCAAATATAAATTGTTATATTAGCCACTAGCCAGACCATCAACAAACACAGACAGGAAGTTTACTTCAGACCAGGCATGTGCGTCCGATGAAACCGTCTATAGAAAATGTACACACTTTATCTTTAATATATCCTCAAATGTGATACTGTATTCAATCACTGCAAGATACCCAGTAAATGACAAATAAGTTCACTATTATGTTTGCTCACTTTTTCGTCATTTATGCATCTATATTTGACTACCAGTGGTTACTACAGGAGAACTCTGAAAAGTTAAATAAACCTTTAGGACTGCAGATGTAAGCTTTTTCCCTCAAAAAAAGGTTTGACAGAATTCAGAGTTCCTTCTAGTCTGAGGAACCGTGAGAGCCGTTCAGGAGTCGTGCGTCTGGCGGCGTGCGGCAGAAAAACGACTGGGGGGCATTTTGAAGTGAACTGTGAAATGACTCTCTGGAGAGCAAGAGTGAGGGAGCATGAGAAGTGGGATGGAGTGAGTGAGTGGGGAAATCCTCTTCATCAGAGAGGTGATGATGGTGTGTGTGGTGCAATGTCTCGCCGCCTGGGGACCTCCATTATCCTTATCTCTCTAATGTGCAGAGAGAAACGCTGCTAGAAGCAATCCCTCAAGAGTGCTGAGCACGGATCGGGTTATACCACACGCATGCCGCCCCATCCATGCACACATTAACAAACAAGGTGAGTTTAACTCAAGTTCAGGCTTCGTGTGTTTACGAGGGCGTAAACATGTACGAGAACGCACAAGAAAAAATCCTGAACTCGTTTCTCCATTCCTACTTTCTCTCTCTCTCTCTCTCCTGGCAGATGGGAGGCCCCAGGAAGAGGATGCGTTCCCTCAACTGTGTGCAGTGTTCAGATAAGGGCCCTGCAGCAGCAGCTACGGGCTCCTTCCTGCTCCGCTCTCCCCAGGCATGGGCGGTTTGAGCTGGGGGGTTTTAGGGTTGGACCTGGAATTTGGGAGGGGGGATTCAAAAGGCAGCGCTGAGGAAACTGAGGAATAAGACATCGGCGCTGACGCCAACACACCGCAGCAGACAGTCTGCACCAGCCGCGGAAAGCGAAAAAAAATTTGAAATGCCTTTGAGTGTTTTACAAACACAGAGAAAACGTGACGACACTTTGGAATTTGCTGCGACTAATTTGTCCTGCTCCATGCTATGTCAGAGAGTCCCTAATTTATAAAGCAAAAGTAAAATTCCTCCTGCGTAGAGACACTGCGCTCTGACTACGCTAGTTTAACATCGCAAATGCTGTGTCAGCAATAAGAACTTCTAGTGTCCGGGGATTAAACACTGCAATATGGTACAATAACACGGTGCTATATATAAAGTTATGATTATTTCTAGTCTGAATATTTTTGCAATACCTGAACAATAATCCCAACTGAGGATATAAAAGGAGTCGAACATTTATTTATTAATGATGTTTATCTACACGACAATAAGCAAATTCAAGTTGACCTTGTAAAACGTAAAAAAGCTGTTCACCTGTTCTGTAAACCTAAAATATTCCTTCCTCTCATATTTCTGCATTGCTGCGCTTTAATCTGATCTTTCTCAGACACTTATCAGATCTCAAAATAACATCAGTTGAGCTCATTTTTTACATCTTCAAGAGAACCCAGGCTGAATAACACCTTAAACTGCAGAAAACAACAAGGGCGCTGAACCGATCAATCAAAAATAAAAAAATCTCAATAACACTTTTTCTTTTCATCCCGAATATTTAGAGCTGGAAGCATTGGCGATAATTTTCTCCTTTGAGGTTTACCAAGGTAAACTACATTCTAAACGAAGCCTACCATCCTATTATGCTCACAGGCCGATGGACATTATCGAGACGATATTGGGAAGAGGGCCGATTGTGCGAGTTTTCATTGTTCTGCCACTATTATAAATTTGGTGGTGGCCTGGGCTTATGGATCGAGACCCAGACTACCCAGCTGTCCCTCCCTGATGAGGAGAAAGGACCCGCCGCGCCATCCTTCATACCATTCTCGTGGGCGGACAGCGAAACAGGTGGCACCCACGCAATACGCTGCTTTGCATGGTTTAATGAGCATTTTAACATGAGTGGTAATACAAGACATTACGTGATCATAATGTAAAGAATAACAAAGCAAACGGACTAAATACATGCCATAATTTGATTAATGTTACTTAAATACTTACGCATGTTTAGGTGTGTTTAGCATTATTGTGTTTGGTTGGGAAGTCAAAACAATTTGTTTGCAAAGTGTGCAAAACTTTAGAGAACAAATAGGAAGAAAAAAAATAACTTCAAGAGAATGTTTCGAAAATGAAAACAGGCATGTACTCTCAACCCTATATGATTTTTTCACTTTTCTCTGAAACACATTATCAATTGGTCCCCATTCACTTTGACTGCACAGAAAAAAAAACTTTTCCATTTTCCACTTAGACCATTACTGCAAAATGTGAAAAAAGCTAAATTATACTTGTTTGCAAGACATGAAATGCTGAAAATGTTTTTTTTTTTGTTTTGTTTACTATCCTTTTAAATGACATATTAATATGTATAAATATCATAATGTGAAAATTATCATGGCTGTTAATTTTAAAGTGGAAAAGGGGATATTTAATATTTGGTATATTTAGTGTATGTTTTGTTTTTATAATTGCTTATTATTAGTATTAGTATTAGGCAGTAAAGCTGAGTTTGAAAAAAAGGATACATAATGTTTGATGTATTTAATGTATGTCCTTATTCATTCATTTATTTATTTTAATAAATTTACTGTTTGTGCTATAATTGTTATTTCTATTAATATTTCTATTATTATTATTATTATTATTATGCAGAAAATCTGAGTTAGGAAAAAAGGATACATAATGTTTGGTATATTTAGTGTATGCCCTTATTTATTTATCTTATTGTTTGTGCTATTCTTCTTATTAATATTATTATGTTATTATTTTGTTGGAATTATTATTAATAATATTGTTATTTATTAAAACAACATTTGGTCAAGAGTCAAAAGAATGAACATATACACAGCATGGCAATTTGCAACATAACAAACACATTTATATACTGGAACATCAATTACACAAGAAAAAACATCAATTACACTGAAGAGCTGAAAATGAGGCGCCATCTGAATAACAAAGACCTACAAGGAACGCAAACGGTAGCAGTGATGCAGATCTCTCCACCAACCCCAGACTTCATTACTTATCACGGGTAACAAATGGCGACAACGCTTTGCATAGGGCATCATCACTAAACTATGCTTGCTTTACAATGTAAAGTGCTTGCCTCTCCGTGCCCTCCGAGGAGCTGATGTGTCAGCCCTAAGATGGAGGACGCACCATTTATTCTCTGCCCTGCTGTGATTTATTAGATTAAACCGACGGTGATTAAATGCAAGCCAGGCCCGTGAAAACAGTGGTGGCGGCGGCTCTTAAAAGCATCAGGCAGTTAGTTTCCTCTGTTCGTACTGTAATCACCATGCCGGGGCAGTCCTGCCTAGCCAATAATGACTGCAGAGGTTGGCCATTTCGGTTACCTATTTTTGTTAATGTCGTTTTTATTTTCGCACTAATTTGTACGTGTCAGCGGGCTGGTATGGGCTTCAAGCCAGTTGCCAGAGGGTATGTAGCGAGCAGTCATTTCAGGACCATTCGTTATTATTCTGTAGCGGCAGCAACGCAACCTGTCAACAGCACGAGGGAGGCCGTGCTTTTGTTTGAGGCAATTAGATGTTATCTGAGAACATATTAGGGCTGCCCTGCTTAAAAACAAACATGTCTTTGAACACCGGCGCAAAGCCGTTGGTTAATGCATTAGTTGAAGTTAAAACATGCTGAACCCCACATGGTTGCAACGTGCCAGTTTGCACTGCAGTCTGGTCCTGACCCAGCACAAATCTCGGCTGGTCATAACACAGTCTTAAATTAGCTTTGTGGAGCTTATGATGTAATAAACTTGAAATACAAAAACTTGAAATTAACTATTTTTTATGTTTTTATGAAACTGTTGTAAAAGCTTCATTGGGCTGCTGGATATCTGATGCTCACGTTTTGCATCATCAGCACCATTTCAGTCCACTGAACCCTGTCAACTTTCCATCTCCCATGCGGCCAATAGTGGCGCTGCCTCTCGCCTTTTCACCACATCTGCCAAATGGTGGAGCTTCTCTCTTTCTCATTTGATGAGGTGGTGGCGTTGGGGGAACGGGCAAGTCAAGTGGCCAGCAATCTTTCATGAGGACGGGCGTGGGCTGATTCAGAACAGCTACAGGTACCACCCTCTAGTAAGAAGCTTTGTGTATGAGCCCATGTGGGAGTGGGAGAGGCCACGGGGGGGTCACGCCAACTCATGGAATCTCGGCGAGAGAAAATGCCCAACCGCCTGACAGGAACCATGGAGACAACCGCACAGCCAAAGTGTCTAAAGAGGTCCTTTAGTATAGAAATCCACAATTCATTACAATTACTGCTTGTATTAATCAAGACTGTATGTTGGTAGACTGAATATGGACTAAATAAAATCCAGATCAGACAGTATAGATTATCCAAAGGAGTAATAGATCACTCAAAAATAAAGTTTAGTCATCATTTTTTCCCCCTTAATATCATTTACAAACCTGTACATGACTCTTTCTTCTGCAGAACACAAAAGAAGGTATTTTTCAGCAGTTTTGTGCCTATACAATGGAAGTCAATGGTTAACCTTATTTTGTGTGAAAGGTTTGGCATGACAATATGTAAACAAATTCTCATTTCTATTTCTTTAAATAAGAGACAGAACAACTTAGAACCAATACAATATTAGTAGGACCCTTTAAACACCAGCTACAGTAAATAAATAGGTTTTATCCAATAGGTGAAACAAAACAATATGTACTCCAAAGTTAAATATTTATTTTAGTTCAATTTTACATTCACGCATTTGGCAGATGCTTTTATCCAATGCAACTTACATTGCATTATACTATACATTTATTTATTTCCTAGTATGTGCAATACCTGGGATTTAGCAAAGATTTTAGCAACAGGTAGTAAATAAGCTCTTTTAGCCTAAAATTCTAAAATTTTAGCCTAAAATTCAACATATAATGGGCACAACTTTAAAATGTAAATTAATTGCATGAAATCATGAAATAAACTGCATGTGTATCTCTGTGCTTTTAAAGCTCTACCGGTTGCACTTTTAAATTGAAAATCTGGGGCATAATATTGAAACAACACACCTGATGTGCACATTATGCTAAATAGGCAATATTTATGGAAGAATGTAAGTGGGCAGAGCACATCAAACAATTGTTTGAAGCATTCCACACCAAATATATAAGCATAGGCCTTAGCAATCCACCATTGACGCAAAGAGCAGTGGTAAAAAATGACTAAGTTTCACTGATATATGAAGCAGGCGGGAATCCATTTATCAGCGGGCCCTCAGCGGTCGCCTGCTCGGGTCCCTCAAGTCACAGGCCGCGACGCTCCCCTTTTGACTGATTAATTAGCCAATCACAGGACATTTTTCACCAGCAGCAGGAGGGTTTATTTCAGCTAATGCTGGGGCCTCGCAAACCGAGCCGCGTTCGAGCAAACTCTGCTCTTTCCTTTGGGCCTGCCGCAGTGGAGGGGGCTACGGAGGGGCCGAGGGAGATAAATCACACCCACTCCTCTCATGACTACACAGACACTACCCTACAGCCTAACTAAGGCCCACGAGAAGAGAACGAGCCAACAAGAGAGAGAGAGAAGGGCAGAAAAAGAAATGAGACATCAAGAAATAATCCTGAAAGCTATACATAATACACAAAGTTGAAACATGGCAAGAGGAAGGAACTACTGCAAAAAAATCTGCAAACGCTGATCACAGACATCACACTTCCAGCCATTCAGATGTTCCCACAGTCTGTTGGAGGAGTGAAAGGAGGTGATGGATGACAGTACGACCTCAAGGCGGTGATCTCGGGCAAGCTCATGAAGGACATTCATTATAGTGTCCATCATAATCTTTCAAATTTAGTGTGTGTGCACATACTATATTATGACAAAGAAAGACTAAACAATTTGGTCATATTTTCACTTGGTTTCTACATTTTGAAACAAATTAACAAATGTAATTTAAAGAGTACATTCCACGAGATCATAAACAATACATTTCATGCATTGTGTAATGTTGCCGTGTTTTAAGCAGTCTGCCAAAGTTGTAAATCCGAAAGTGAACGAATAAAGTTATTAGCTAGTAAAAATGGGAGTCGACTCTGAATCACGCGAACAAGTCATGACCCGTCCGAATCTTTAACCTCCATGTATCTACGTCTCTAGAAATAGTCCCCGCCTGCTCGCGAAAACTTGAACACATGCGCTAAACCAATCACAGCAGACTAGACCATCTGACCAATCACATCAGACTAGACCATCTGACCAATCACATCAGACTAGACCATCTGACCAATCACATCAGACTACGCTAGCGGAAAGGCGGAGGTTAGAGAGATGAATCGCGGAACGAATCATTTGAGAGTCAGTCAAGAAGTAAGGTAATAAAAACTGCTTATTATTACGAAAATATAGTGTTTTAACACCATGTATGTACATATACCTGTTGTCGGACACTCCACAAACTAAAGTAGGCACTTCAAAATCAGAAGCTATTTACTCTTTAAACAGGGATGTGCAAAAAGTGTGCATGTTTAAAATTGTTTCTTCAGGGTGACAAACTGCATTCTTGCACAGAATTAGTAGTCAGTTGTGATAACAGAAAATACAAGTGTTTTACTTTTAAAAATCTCTAATAATTAAAGGAGCAATGTGGAGATTTTAGCGACATCTAGCGGTGAGGCATGCAAAACATTCCCCCCTCCCTTTCGAAGGACTACAGTGGCTAACACAGGACAAAGATGTCGTCACGTTTTCACTTCTTCACTGAAAAAGATACATATTTACGAAACTCTGTAGTGCAGTTTGTCCGTTTAGGGTTACTGTAGAAACAACATGATGAATTCCAAGGGGACCCGCAGTGTATGTAGATAGAAAAAGCTCTTTCTATGGTAATAAAAACATAACGCTTCATTATGTAAATTCTTCACACCTCTGAAGACATAGTTACGTATATTACATTGCATTTCTCTCAATAGAACCTCCTAAATATTGCACACAGCACCTTTAACTTGACAATTTCAAGGCAGTGGTCATTCAACAAAATATAACTTTTTTCAATAAGACTAGCAACTTGCTTGCATGCCAATTAAAGTGCAGCTGCTACTTTGTATAAAACAAAAACTAGTTGACTAGTTAATCTCAATACAGAATTACAAGACACAATTAAAAAGTGAAGTGAAAGTGACCTATTTGTCAGATATGGTGACCCATACCCGAAATGTGACCTCTGCCTTTAACCCAACCAGTCAATAGTAAACACACACACTTCAAGTCGTGAACACACATACACCGGGAGCAGTGGGCAGCTAACACTGCAGCGCCCGGGGAGCAAACGGGGGTAAGGTGCCTTGCTCAAGGGCACATCAGTTGTTACCTGCCGGTACTGAGAATCGAACCGGCAACCTTCTGGTTACGAGTCCGACTCTCTAACCATTAGGCCACAACTGCCCCCGTTAGGTCACAACTGCCCCCAAAGTGACCCATTAGTGACCCATTTCTAAATTCACATCAAATCACCAACAAATTTCTTTTTATTAATCACAGGTCTTTCCATAACAGCTCTTTAAATCAAGGTAATGAGACATCTGCTGGGAAGGGGTGTCTTGGAACAGCCCCTTCTGTTCATGTGTGTCAGAGAACACTGTGACAGGAGATAAGGCACTAGCAGGAAACGGAAAACCCCTGAGTGCAAGAGGTGGGGGAGAGAGAGGCCGGCCAAGACAGAGCCTCAACCTCAGAGATCGACACATACTACAGTTATAATCTGACAATGACACAATCTTTGGTGTATCCCAACTAACATCACACTAGATGAGTTAGGTCACAAAAATAAATGGAACAGGCATAAAGTCTTAGACTAAAGCTTTTACTATTTAGACGTCAAGGCTTCATGTTGTCATGAAGCCAGGATGTACCTATGAACCGACGTTAAAGAATTCTTCCATTGCCTATAATGCCGCACAGGCACACAATACACACACAAACAAACGCCCCCTCACTGCCTTCCTATGCAAGGCCTAAATGCCCCTTTTATACAGGGCTTGCCACCAGCCCTTCGTCGCACAGCCTCCTGGGATGCCATTGTGAGCCTGTTCAGATTGGTTTTCAATCCGGTCAATGAAGTCCCTCCAGAGCAGGACAATAACAAACTGCAACAAAACGATTAGCAGAAGAAAAAAATAAAAATAACATGCTGCCGGCAGTTCCAATTTTAAGCAAAGCATGAAGCGCTGCTATTGTGTTGTGGCTGCTTCTCTGTAAATGGGTTGTTCAGCAGGGCTAAAGATTCAGGGCTTCAGACCCGCAGCACGTACATCAGCTGTATTAGGAACTGCAATGTTACAGGCAAATATTGTGATGAAGATAGGCAGGTAGACAAGTAAACATGCATCACGTTCATATATACTGGATATAAAATGTTCCAGTTGTGCACAGCTACCATCATCAACATAAGGATTATCCCCTGGTATTGGCAGATTAAAAAGATAGTTCTCCCAAAAATAAAAATTCTGTCATCATTTATTCACCCTCTTGTCATTTTAAACCTGTATGACTTTGTCTCTTCTGCAGAACACAAAAGAAGATATTTTGAAGAATGCTGTTAACTGAACAGCAGCGGCACCCATTCACTTCTACTGTATGGACACAAAACCAACGCAACATGAGTGCCAGTTAACAACATTCCTTAAAATATTTTCTTTTGTGTTCTGCAGAGAGAAAAAGTCATACATCTTTAAAATGACAAGCGGGAAAGTAAATGATTATTTATTTTTGGGTTAACTATCACTTTAATTGTCCAACATTTTTACCAATATCAGACAAATTCTCTTTAACATCATTTTAATAATGTTGATATGATATCCCACATTTCATTTCCTCTATTTAGCTCATTTATGTGCAATGTCATACACGGTGGTGCTTAGCAACTAGATCACTAAAACCAAAACACAAACACATACACAAAAAAACCCTAGTCATGAAGAGACACATCTGTGCTAGTACCTGTTTTATGTGTTTGTTGTCAAACACACAGTGCACTGAACATTTAATTAAGAGTTCTTATGAAGTAGTTCAGTATTGATTCTCCTAAAACTTCTTGTTCTTTGAAACTTCTAGCGAAGCATACCACTTTCATACATAAATTATGATAAACACAGCCGAGGTTAGTTTCATCTGAGTTTTTATTGCTTTTATATTGAATAAAAAACTCAATATAACTTTTTTGCATTGTCATTTTCCACTTAAGTGGACATTTGAAGAGGTGACAGCATATTGCAGTGTTTCCACTAGGATTTCGTAGAACTGTGGCGCTGGATGACGTCACGTGCTTATTAACATATAAGTGACATCATCATGTAGTAGCAACTTTAGTTTCGATTCTAATCTCTGAACATTCTGTATTTTAATACAGTTTATAACCCAATGAGGCATTCTCATTTACATTTTTTTTTGTTTCCAATTTAACAATTTCTTTAGTACTTTTATGGACCTATTTCCTTGATGTCTATAAGAAGGCGTGGAAACCTCTCGGGGCTGATCTAAATATCTGTTTGTGTTCCGAAGATGCTGAGAGATCTTAAAACATGTTGAACGTCACATGAATGAGTGAAAATGAGTAAAACTTGATTTTTGGGTAAACTATCCCTTTAAAGTGAGCATGAACAGAAAGTTGCCATCGACTGCGTTGTTTTCAAAAACTTGCACTTTGAGACCCGTTTTCAAAAGTTTGCGTTTTCGATCCCCCAAAACGCCGTTTCCATGTAAACGAACGGCCAAAATGCATAAAAGGTTTTGCACTTTCATTTGAAAATGATCTCGTGTAAACATCCTCTAAAAGAGGGTGTAGCTTGTTTTTTACACTGAATTGACAGGATCTAAAAAAGTAAGTGTTTTGTGCAAAAATAGAGCTGATAAAAGACTAACAGGTGGAGGGGAGAAGTTTTTAGATGCTCCGCCCAAGGAAACAAACTGATGACATCAAAGAAGGGTTTTGTAGATTTTGATTAGATTACAAAGACAATACTTTTTTTTGTGGATTGATTTGTATGGCTGACACAAAACTAGTAATGCATGCAAAAAAAACAAGGAATTGTTAGAACAGCTGACATTCAAAATCATCTAATCAAAACATTTAACTATGATTTCATTGGAAAAATTGTATATCGAATTGTAATTAGTCTTTTTGAATATATATGCATACTAAATTTGCTAAAAAAAAATTGTATTCTGTTAAACATGCCTTTACGCAAAAAAAAACGTGTCATTACAGCTAAGCAGTCCTCAGGCAGAACTTCTTAAGCACCATAAATCGTTTGCTAACAAATTTCAAGGTATAGAAATATAATGTCAAATTCAGAAGGACCCCGAACAGAAAACACATATACACACACAACATGGGCCAGTGTAGCCACCTTCAAATGATGTGAAAGCTGCTAACAACAATTAGAGCCATGTAAGCCAAAAACTCCTAAATAATCCCTCAAAACTTCAAAACCAAGTCCCCAAGATTTCAGGGGATCATCAGCAATTCTGTTTTTGACTGACTTGACTGCTTCCTGCACCCGGGAGGATGATGGAGGATAAATGTACTTTGATCGTGCCCACTGGCACACCATCAGAAATACACAACCTGATCTGACCGCAGTGGTGGCTCACTATAGGGTGAAAGCGCAGAGAGGGTACAAATCCATTAAGGGGATTTACACGGTATTCCAGCCTACAGTGACTCGTGTGTGGAGTCAGACTGCACGCTATGACATGGCTGATTATCGAGCTGCTGCGTGCGGGTCACGTGACATCGGAGGTCAGCGGTGAGCACAGGTGGGTTTAAATGTATGGTGTGTGAGCGGCTTTTTACATGTCAGTTTTATTCTCATGTTTATGTGGCAGAGAAGTTTGAGTTTGAATGAAGATTTTGTATTAAATGTTAAGAATATATCTGTGTGATACCACATCAACAGAGACAGTTACACTGCTTACCTCATCTTTGTCTTTTGCTGCACGTTTCGATCTTTTCCCAAAAACACAAGCCATATCGGTTTCACTGCGGTTGGACAGGTCCTTTCCTGTAGGAAAAGGTTAAAAACATAACCTTTTTATAGATCTGACATTACACCACACCACACAATAGAACATTTATATAAACACATACTACAGATCTGCATCAATCTGACTTTAATCTCCGTTTTTATCCTTCATTATCATCTGCAGACTATTGGGACTAGTGCTTCCCGATACACATTTAAGACGTTTATCAACAAGCAAAGTTTTCATTTTAAAACTGGATGTGTGTTTGTTATGCATTTCGCAAATGTTTGTAAAGATGAAAAGGAACCGCTTCCGGTCGCGACCTGTCGACAAACTAATCTTTTTCTAGCGCCATTGAACAAGGTAAAATTATTGATTTAAACAGACAGAGGTCACGGGACGGTTTTGAACTCCTGCCGAGAGAAAAGGTTGAGAGGTAACAGAAGGCAAGTTGCGTGGATGCAGGGGATGAAACAGCCGAGGAAAAACAAACGGTGCATGGGCGGCCCCGCCTCGCACCTCCCATTTTCCAGCGGCTCAAAGGCTCCAGGAGCGCCTGGGCGCCCGTCTTAGCCTCAAGTCCTGTACGTCCAGCTGCATCCTTTTCCTCCGAGCGGCTCCTGATAACGCTTGCTTATTTATTGCTCTAGAGTCTTTTTCAGCGTGGCTTTCAAAGGAGAGATTTTGCCTTCAAGTAACTAAAGTATCCTGTAGGCAGTAAAATAACAAAAGGCCAGGGTGCATGAGCTTTTCACTGATCAAGTGGAGCCCACAAATGACCTCTTCACATTTGGCACTGCGATCTATCAACCAATAGGGGCTTTGGCTGTAAATACAAGTGCTACAGACTTTTAAACACTGAGCTGTTCAAATTGACAGTGGTTATGAAACACCGAAAGGTCACCGTCGAGATGGCAACGAATGTGACAAAACTCTGGCCAAACCAGATTACCAATCACAGCGGCTTTCTCGGATCGACTTGCTAAGCTGACAGACGAAATGCTAATTGACTGCCTCACAAGACACCTGGATAACGTCTAAGCTTTTCGGTTACCAAGAACAAAAAGTGACAAGAGCGTCAGTCAGATGTGTAAATGGAGATGTCCTTTTAACAGTCAAAGCAGGAAACTGAAATCAAATATGTGACCCTGGGTCACAAAACCAGTCTTAAGTAGCACAGGAATATTTGTGGCGATTTTCTCAGTATTTTGATTTTTTGCACCCTCTGATTCCAGATTTTAAATTGTTAAATATCGTCCTATCCTAACAAACCATATATCAATAGAAAACTTATTTTAAAAGCTTTCAAATTATGTAAATGACAAATATCCAATTTGAAAAATGTACCCATAAGACCAAAAAATGTGTTGTCCAGTGTCACATTTTAAGTTCTAGTTTTCTCTCTCAAAAGAAATCAGGTTAATTATTCATGAATCTGTGTAACAGCTTGACCCACTCAGGCACACACATGATGAAGTGCTTGCAATTCAACACATATCAAAAAATACAGGATCAGTTGATAAATGGGCGGGCAATTAAATCTGGGTTACTGGTTTACACTGCTTGTGCCCAAGATGGGCATCGGAGACGCCGGTGCCTTTCTCGTGGTTTGAAAACCATCAATCTTGGAAACAAGCTTCCTCACGGTTACCGCCATCCTGTGTAGTGTAGTGAGGTTAGCTACTATTCCCATAGATAAATCTAAAAATGTTTACAAAATTTTGCATACACATTATCATTCTTTTCTGTTACGAGTCAGACCAAATTGTAGAATACTAAAAGTCATCTAAACTATAAAATACCTCAAATAGAAAAAATATATGCAGGAATTATGCAGGAAGTACCCTAAACAAATTTAATTTTAGATTCTTTACAGCAGCCCTCCCTCTGACAAGATTAAAGTTCTGAACACTCTGGGCTTTTTCTCAACCAACCTTAGGTGCATTCTGGGATACTTAAATAGTTTATGAGTTTCAATGCATGCTGGGTAGTTACTGAATTTTTAATAAATAAGAAAATGTTCGTTTTTGTAAACAAATTCATAAGGAGGCAACAGTTCGTATTTGTCTACAAAACTAATTTCAACCATTTAAATTCAATTCAAATTCTGTCATCATTCAATCATTTAAAACCTGTATATGAGTCTTTCTTCTGTGGAAAGCAAAAATATATGTTGAGAAAATGGTTTTGACTCCATACAATGAAAGTAAATGGGAGCCAATGTTGTTCGGTTACCAACATTCTTCAAAATATCTTCTTTTGTGTTCTGCAGAAGAAAGAAAGTCATACAGATATGGAATGACATGAGTGTAAATAAATGATGACAGAATTTTTTATTTTGGGTGAACTATCACTTATTGAGAGATTTAGCGGTCAACTGGGTCAAATGGCTTCAAGAAAGATTTACATTTACTGCATTTACAAGAAACGCAACTTACTTAGTTTACAAAAGTCACATGGACAATTCTAAACATCTGAAAAACTGCTAAATCCATTAAAGGCCTTATCCTGGCAACGGCTTCGGTGGGGCGTACTCAGGAAACGTACAAAAGGTGAGGCTTTCAATGGGTTACAGAGCAACTAATATCAGCAAAAGGTGATCCGATCAACAAAGCCGCCCCAGGGGACATGGGCGGAACCTTGATGCAACGACACAACCAGTCAACTGGCATGACAACAAAGCATAAAAACATTAGCAGTTGTAACAACTAATGTCATGTATGACATATTTTCAAGACGGTTACACAGCTTAGTTCCAACTTTAGAAGTGGCAATGTAAGCCTTCAGCAGATTAATCCGACTTTCTCTGGATCACGTTACAGAGATCAAATGGTTAGAGAGCCGAGTCTTCCAATAATTTATAATGCCAATTACAATAAATCAAAACTAAAATCATTGCAAGCTTTTTAAAAAAAATGTTAGTGTCTAAAGGGTCATGTTTTCACAATGTCAAAACCCTCTCCATTATTAAGCTTGAGTGATGCTTTTCCAACCCAGGAAGACATTAAAAGTGACTTATTGAGACAGAGGGCACTATACAACCAATCAGAGTTGAGCTGAGGTCATGGACATGAGGTTAATGAGGTTGTCCAATTACAAAAGACGTGTCGATGAAATTTTGCATGGGTCTGGACATGGACACATCCACGCTCCTGCATGCAGCGAGCATGGCATTCTTGTAGTTTAAGGTTTAGAAACGAAAAAAGAAAAGAGAGACGACAACAACATTGTCTTGGATGCTGTGTTATCTCTTGAACACATCGGGTGCTGAGTGAAGCCATTTTGAGAAGTAAATGCATTGGCCTGTGCTCCTCACAGGAAACAGGAAGTCGAGCTTAGGAACGGCATGCTACGCTGTCCTCTCAGGTGATAAGAGACGAAGGGCTTTTCCCCCACATTCCTGACATTTTTATAAACAACATCATGGAAAATGAAATGTCTAAAATATAGTCAACAGTCAGACAGAAGTGTAGACTAATAGATTTCTCAGCAAACATCATAATGTCCTGATTACCATGCTGGGAAAGAAAACATTTTTACGGAGAACTCAGGAGTCATTTGCTATAGCAGGTTATTTGCTCAGGTTTGTGACTCACATGTAGACAAATAAGCCAAAAGCTTGCTTTATGAGTGACTCCCTGTTGTTGGGGCGGCTCAAACTCCTGGTTAAGCTGACCGAACAATTTTATCATGCTGATCTACTGCAGCAGTGACCCATGAGCTGCTGGTACATATGCCAAAGCATACAACGTTCAGTTACTGAATACAGGAAGTGATGGATCGGGACCAACCGGGGGTTCATTTATAAAGGAAATTTAAAAATACTTGGGTAGAAAATGTTTTTGTGCTGTATGAATGTTTTTTAAACGGTGCAAAGAAAGACTGCCTGGGGGCAGTTGTGGCCTAATGGTTAGAGAGTCGGACTCGTAACCAGAAGGTTGCCGGTTCGATTCTCAGTACCGGCAGGTAACAACTGACGTGTCCTTGAGCAAGGCACCTTACCCCCGTTTGCACCCCGGGCGCTGCAGTGATATCTGCCCACTGCCCCGGTGTATGTGTGTTCACGACTTGAAGTGTGTGTGTTCACTATTCACTGGTTGGGTTAAATGCAGAGGTCACATTTCGGGTATGGGTCACCATACCTGACAAAAAAATAGGTCACTTTTCACTTTCAAAAAAATCACTACTTAGCTTTGACCATAAAGTCACTATTTAGACAAAATTGACGTTTCAGAGAGAGCTTAAATGATTTATAATGTTAAGCAATATAATACATCAACATATAAAATGTAAAGATTACCTTACATTTTAAAAGAATAAAATCAATAAAATGCATATTTTAATTCTTTAGTCAGCTGATCTAAGAATATCAGCCTATAGTTACAGTGGCAGAATAACATTGTGAACTCACCCTTGGTGAATTTCATGTAATGGACCCTTTTCTTGGATGTCTTGGATTTTTCTTCCAAACTGAAACCCTGTGATTGTTCTTCCGTGGGTTCTGAAAGTACACAAACATATGTCTAAAAAACCATGGCAAAAAAATAACCATAACAATGAACACATAGTTATTATGTATTAATTTATTTACTCTATGTCAGCAGCAGCAGTACATAAATAATATAACGCAGTTTGCAAAAAATACACAAGACATTTCAATGCATGCAAAATCTAAATTATCCATTTATAATAAAAACAATGCACTCCGCTAAAACATGTTTAAAAGTCATGGGACTTTTAATTGACTCATAAGCATTGTGCACAACTAAAACATGACAGACATAAACATATTCAACCAGTAAACATGTTTCTTGCAAGTCCACCATAAATGTCACTACAGTACCACCTAGTGAACATTATGAGAATTAAACCGTTTAAAGTCAGGCCATAGTCATTTTAACTTTTGAAACAGTATGTGAATATTTTGATGCTATAAGTGAATATTATTTATAAATAAAAATCAGCGTACTGTCAGTGTTGTTCTGTCCATGACAGCTGTTAAGCTCAGCAAGGAGCTGGTTAAAATCATCCTGATGGGCAATCCAGTTGTCCTAAGAACACAAACAACACCATTATTATCAAGAGCATATGTTAAGACTGGAAAACCTTAAAGCAAAACACTGTAGATCAGAGAGAAATATAAATGGTTCCTCACCTCATTGTTAACTGAAGTGCCCAGACCCAGGTTGTTGTTTTTAACTTTAACCTTTATGTGTTCCGTAGCTCCCTGTTCACTTTTGCCGAGCCCCTGCCACACAAACATGAAAGTAATGACACTTAAATGGGAAGCAAAGTTTTTTTTAAATTGCTGACAACTATTGAATTTGATTTTGATACGACTAGGTGGTGTGCCACTCTGTGCCAGTCACTGGCACAACATGAACCTTTTCCCAAATTATTATTAAAATACATTTTAACTAGTTTTAGGCTGTTCCTAACTTAACACGTCGACAGATTACATATGTGAGTATGTTTATTACTACGAAATGAGTTTCAGACTTCAGTCTGTTACCTTTCCTTTGGACCACCCCATGCGTTCCAGCATCTTTTGGCCAAATTTCGACTCATCGTTGCTCCATGAACTGTTCCTGGGGTCCACAGACCACTTCTGTTTACGACGAGCTAAAGAAAATCAAAAGTTAACGTTACACAAATAAATTAGTTTCCAACTAATGTACACATTACAGGCCCGCAGCAATAAGGCTTTTATTTTCTTGTTACGCTTCCGAAGTGCAACACGGGTATGTTGTCTTAATAAAATACGTAGTATATAAGTATATAAATAAGCACTAAAGAATTTGACAGTAAAGAATTCCGCTCGATAGGCTATTAAAGATCCGTGATGGCAACATGTTAGCAACCATGCTATGAACCAAGCAGCTCACACAAGAATCCTAGAATGACTTTAAATATTAATTATCAATTGTATTATAAATATTCCAGTACCCAATGTGTTCAGAAAAATAAAAAATAAATAAATGTGTTTTTAAAATAGACTTTAAAATGTTACTTACGTTCGGCAAGCATAGACATTTTAAGGGGTCCTAGAACACATGGAGGAAAAGGAAGGCTGATTTTGTGCCTGATTAAAATAAATGTGACCGTATAATGTTACATAGAACAAGTCTTATATATAACAATATTAACAATTTATCTAAAATATAAAAAACAAATCATTAAAAGTTATTTAAACAAATACAACGATTGGGGAAAATAATGTGATATGTTCGTTTTATATCAGCAGATGGCGCGTGTGTATTTCTTTACAAAATAATGCCATTATTTTAGTACAATGCAAACTACTAGTAATATTAATATATAGTAATAATTTACATATTAATAATTTATAAATGTATGGTTACAACATTTATAACCATTGTTGTTGTGAAACCAAGTTAATTATTTATTGGTGGTGGAAAATATTGTTTTCTCTTGCTGGTTTTCAAAAGAAATAGGCTACTAATACAACTTTTTATCCATTGTAGGTCTCTCTCTCTCTCTCTCTCTCTCTCTCTCTCTCTCACTCTCTCTCTCTCTCTCTCTCTCTCTCTCTCTCTCTCTCTCTCTCTCTCTCTCTCTCTCTCTCTCTCTCTCTCTCTCTCTCTCTCTCTCTTGCTCTCTCTCTCTCGTTCTGTCTCTGGCAGGTGTCACCTACCTTGAGCATGGAATGTTTTGTTGTACAGGACGTTAAGATAAGACCTATTCTTTTAAAGTTATTAAACTTCATGCACAATACTATACACGTGTCATCACACCTTAAAGTCACATTGAACATCAAATCAAGTTTCTTCATTCATTCAGCTGTATTTTATATACATTTATATTCTTCACTGCAGGGGACGGTTATGATCAGCCATGAATAACATTTCTGAGCCCTTAACTACCTCCTAATTATCGTGATTTAATTATTAGAAGCAAATGTAAGTATTTAAGTTAAATAACCTATTTACTTATTTCCAATAGACAGAGAGTTATGATTTTGAAAAGGTCAAGTGCAGAAAACAATAGTGTCAGGCTACACAAAAATGGCTCTGCTCCAGACAGAATGACCCCTTGGTGACCTGTCTAGCATGAAAAGGTTCAAAAGAAGGTTAAATGACTCTCATTTTAAACAGTCAGCTTTTTACTGTCTAATAGAATTTACTAAGTGGTAATAATATAGGCTAATATAGGCAGCTTTCACATAAATCTGAATGCATTATTATTAAGTTACATTTTCCTTGATCACACTTTCCTTCATTATTGCTGACCGGTGCTGAAATTGAAGAGGTTATGACGCCATTTTGGACACAAGACACTCCAATTGTAAATATGTCATGAAGGCTGAGTTTTAGCGAGGGGTTAAAGAGTTCATGTCTGCGGTGATATACAGTGAGGGAAGAAAAACCCGAGTGATTAATATGACTCCATCTCGAGTTAACTGCTAATGCTTTATTGAATTCCCATTAAATAGATCCTGCACTACACTGGAGGTCAACATATCACAGATGTGAAACAGTATTCACTCAGAAATACAGCAAGATTGAGATCATACACCTGTGCATAGAACTATGGAAATCCATATATGGGTTGTTGGGTAGTTGCTATGTGTTTCCATAGCAACAGATTTCTACGTGACAGCTGCAGAGTCTCTCTTTAAGAAACTCACCAGACGTGTTTATACTCACTTCTTCACACAGTACAGTCTTGCCAGATCTGATATTCAATATCAGTGTGGGGGGGAGGTGAGTGAAACGCATGTTGACATTCGCCTGCCTCTCGTATTGGCTGAGAAGCACACACGTTGAAAGGTGTGTCAACGCAAGGAATGCTTACATAACACGACGATCCCTATCTATCTAAAGTTCAACAGAAAGTCGTATTTTGCTCCGAAGTACCGAGACCTTTAAGCTTCAATGCTCGGTTCTTGGAAACTCCAGGGAGCTTTTCTCGGTGTAGGAGCGGGGGCAAGCGAGAGGAGCTCATGCGGGCATAAAGGATGGGCATGCAAATCAGTGTTATGCAATGTTTCGCGTTTACATTATACGCTATGGAAAACATTGAGATTTTAGATCAATCCCAGACAATTACTGTATCCCAGACATTAGAACCTGTTGAATTGTCCTACATCACAATGCTATAGCATTTCAGTTTTTAATTTTACCACTGATTTAACATAGGCCTACCATTGTCAAACAGCGGGCTGTGAAAAGTCAAGCAGAGCTTTACACAGTCAGTGAGGCCTAAGGGTGTGAGATTCCTGGTTTCATTACAGTAGCTGTCCTGGATGATTTATGACTCCTCACAAAAACAAAGATGGCTTTCAATTGATTGGTTTGTGATTAAATGCAAACCCCATCCCCCAAAAAAGATTTCAGGCAATGTGATGTGTCACAACCAGACTTATAAAATGATGGAAGTCACCAGTCATTATGCAACAGCCTTACTGCAACAGAGGAAAATTTTCAGATGTGGAACTTAAGTTACAAATACAAAATCATTTAACTACTGTAAACGTAATAATGTGATATTTTTAGGAAACTAAATTTGTTATGGGATTTGTTTGTGATTTTTGTGTCGTAAACTAGTTTAGGTAACACCATTGCATTACATCACATTAAGCAACAGTACAGACAAACAACGTTATTTGTGTCGACTGATCGCACGATCACATGTTGCATGAGATAGAATTTCTCCCACAGTTCAAATCGGCCTCAAATAAAACCTGGATGGTGCATAACGCATTCCTCTCATGTTACAGGTGGCAAAGAGGCGCCCGACTTTTCTTTTGCCAGGCGCCATGAACACCCATACACTGGGCAGTTTATACTCTGCAATCTGTTTCTTTTGTAGAGAAATAGATCAATTTCTGAAAACTTAAAACTTGCTTAATGTCATACAATCCTTACACAAATCACGTGTTAAATAGTTTAACCTATCCTATCCAGTTTGGCACGTTAAACTTACGTAACAAATATCAGCATTATCTGGGGCCCGTATAAATGTCGTTCTACTTTTGGAAAGAAAGGCTAGTCTTTTGTTACTACTTACAGCACTATGCCAACAGAAGATTACATAACTTGCTTTGTACCTTTGTACCATAATAATGTGAAAATAGAGGCTCAAATAGATGCCATTGTTCTCTAAGAGCCATTAACGTGGCTTGTCTCCAACCAAAACATGCTTAAGGGATAAATGCAGATAAGGCAAATTACTTTCAAATTGAGATATAAAGAGATATCCAAGAAGGATTACAGTTACTACATACAGTTAATTCAATGCATTGCTTTGATCAGAAGTGACAAGATTGCAAAAGAGCACATTTGCATTAATATGTTTTACATACAAGAAAGGTGTTACTTTTGTCTGAATGGTTCCATAAAGAACTCTTCTATGACCTTGAATTTTATAACATTTTTATTTTTATATACAGCCACGGAAAGAGACCATTTAAGTTTTTCTGAATTTACTATTAATAGGTATGTGTTTAGGTAAAATGATTATTTTTGTTTCATTCTGTGAACTACTAACAATATTTCTACCAAATTTGAAATAAAGATATAGTTTTTCTTTGCATTTCTTTGCAGAAAATGAAGACTTGAGACACAGGTAAAAATAACAGATAAGATGCTCTGTATTTTTTCAGACCTCAAATACTGCAAATAAAAACAAGTTTATATATTCAATTTAAACAATACAACAGTAATATTTGTGTCGATTTTTATCACAGTTTTCATGTCTTGTCATGCTGTCAGTCACATGTTGTCACTCCTTGATTTTGTTATTTAACAGACACTGGAATGGCCACAATACATCTAGAAAGGCTGAATAAATTAAAATTGAAAAAGAGGCTGTTTATGTGTTTTTAATAATAATAATTTTTAGATATTTTGTATGACTTTCGAACATAATATTTCTAGCTGTTCCATCAGTTCTTTTTAACTCCAAAGTGCAAAGAAACTCAAGAGACACTTCAAAATAACTGAAATAAAAAAGCTTTATTGACACCAGTTTTGTGATCAGAAGAACAAAAGATGCAAAGCTTAATTAAAAAATAATAATAATTTAAAGTTTCCCCACTCTGCCCTTTACACGGGATAATATATTCACTGTGGGAGTTTATGGGCAAACGCCAAAAACCTGCATTTGACAAAATGTGACCTTGTTGACGTATACTGCAATAATTCAGAGCAAGAGTGAATCTTGCAGTTGATTTTTTTGCTTGTGAGCAGACTGAATAAATAGTGCACAAGAGAGGAAAAGCAGCCAAGAGGGATTTTAAAACGTCAAATCATGACAACCCTTTGACTTTCCCAGAAGACCTACATTGAGGTCCCACCCTGTTTAATTCAGAATGTTTTTGGCCGTTTACTTTAGAATGTGAATACACTTTTAACTCAAGTTGTTTCCCTGTAACAACTGTAACTTATTTCAACAACCGAACATGACCATTAACCACTTGCCTTATATTAACACTGCGCTCCTCCGAAATGTTGCAGTAAAATGATTTCTTTTAAACAGAAAAAAGAAATAATCTTAAAAGTTTTTAGATCAGAATAGAGCTTGGGAACAAGTTAAAGAGCTGCCATATACATTTTGGGAATTTCGGTTGGTTTGTTTTACAGGCAAAATGATCCCTCTATCACTAGATGTAGAGTACAAGAAGATCACGTAGGCTTTGAGGTCATTTCATTTTATCTTTCTCGCCAGTCAACTTTCAAGAGATCTGTGGATCACTGATAAAAGCCCCGTGTAGGGTATTCTGCCGTGACCAAGAAAAAGAGAGACCCAACCCTTTTGTATAATCTACAATTATACGCGGTCATATGCAAGCCAAAAAGGCGAATGACTATTTACAGCTCATGGATCTCTCTTCTCTGTAGCTATAAATCTTTCTGATATGTACAAATTTTCCAATGTCCTTGATCAAACTCAATTGGCTTGGGCGATTCGAGAGTCTGAGCCGATGAAATTGAACATGGTTTGGACCAACTCTGGCAGATCATAGTCGTGCTTCCAACCCCAGTCGTTGCGGGCATTGGTGTCGTCGAAGTTCATGGGCCAGCTGTCAGCTAAGGACACAAAAGCAAAAACGTAAAGGTTGTATCAACTGCACTAGGAAGTCTAGGATAACATAACATGCCTATAGATGTGGTAGATTTTACTGGATCATACCTATGGCCTGTCGCACATGGTCAATGTTATATGTGACCTGCAGGTCAGGCAGCTGTTTTTGGACCTCCACAGCGAGTTCCTCTGGAGTGAAGCTCATGGCATTGATGTTGTATGTACGCATACTGAGTGTTTCTGTGGGGGCCTCCATCACCTCCAGCGTGGCCCGCAGACAGTCATCGATGTACATCATGGGTAGCCGGGTGTTTGGTTTTAGGTTGCACTCAAACTTGCCGCTCTTGATGGCATCGTGGAAAATCTGCACGGCATAGTCTGGAGAAAACAGAGAAAATTAGTCAAACATTTTTTGATGTAACAACATGAGGAACATTTAGGGAGTAGAGGTTTGGCACAAATAGCTAGGTAACAAATTTAAAATGTTCTCAATGTTAACTGTTAATCTTGAATATGCTTAGTTTTGGTTACATTTTTAACTTTCAATATTAACTGATAAAACCAAAGACACAGATACATCTGAAACAGAGTGTGCCGTACCTGTTGTGCCACCGCCAGGCTGAGAGTCTGCAGAGATGATGCCAGGGTACCGCAGGCAGCGGAAGTCAAGGCCATAGCGATGGTGGTAGTACTGTAGAAAAAGATATTTGGTTAAGGTTCGTTCTCATAAATACATACTGAAAGCCGTAATGCTCCTGTAGATCAAATGGTACACATGTATTCCCTATTTATCCAAAGTGAAAAAAAGGAATACATGTGTAACATTTGATCTACAGGAGCATTTGACCGCTGCTTTTCAGTAAGGTTTTGTTACAAAAGGGACTTACCTCCCCCATTAGCTCAGCATGGACTTTGGAGACACCATAAATTGTTCGTGGTCTTTGCACACAGAGGTCTGGAGTGGGGTTACGAGGTGAAGTTGGTCCAAAGGCACCAATGGTGCTGGGGACAAAGAGCCGAAGCCCATGTTCTGCAGCAATGTCCAGGATGTTGTGTAGACCTAAAAATAAAATACGAGGATGAGCAACGGAAACAGATCTCAACATGTATACTATTATCATGAGAGGTTACTGTACCTGTGATGTTGACTGCTCGAGCCAGTGGAACGTTAGCTTCCCCGACAGCACTCAGAAGGGCGCTGTAATGCACCAACCAGGTGATCCTGTTATTGACCACAATCTCTCGCAAGTTCTTGTAGTCCAGGATGTCAGAGTAGATAAAGGGGCCTGAGGGAATATGATTGATATATATTAACGCACATTAATCCTTAAAGCTTACACTTGATCCATCACTAACTGACAACACTGAAATAATCATTTTACAATTGATCAAGAATAATGAAAAAACGCTTATAATTAAAGAAACTTTCTTTAATGCTCAAGCTCACAAGGTTTAGTTAAAGGGACATTCCACCTAAAAATAAAACTTCTGCATTTTTTCAACCTCATGTCATTGTAAACCTGTTATAAAAGATGGCTGATGCTGTTAAAAGTACTAAAACTATAGTATTACAGTATTAATATTACAATATAAATGATGTATTAATACACTGAGAAATCATTTGAGAGGGATGGAGACTCACCGCTGTGAAAAACATTGCTTGGTGGCTTTCTGATGTCGGAGAGGATCACACTGTTTTTTCCAAATCGCTTCCTGTAAAACAGGGAAGTCGTGTTTAAAATTACGTAACAACTTCTCGTAAAAAGGTTATACTTTTACCTATTATACTAAAACTCAATGCCATTATTCATCACTGTCATATGCTTACCTCAGCATTTTAGCAAGCCCAACCCCTAGTTGCCCAAGGCCACCTAACAGAGAGAGACAAATCCAGACACATGAATGATATAATATTATGACAAAACACACAAGGAATGTGATCTTGCACCGCCCCTTGTTTAATGTGTTCTAAAAACATGTGGGCAACACAAAGGGCACTGCATAGGTCACTTTCATAACAGTGAGCAGGTGTCGGTCATACCTGTGATAAGAACTTTGGGGTGGTCCGTCTCCGAGAAGGAAACGGAGTGAAAACTGGCATCAGATCCAGAGGTCACCTGACGCGGGGAGAAGCTGATGTTGCGGAACGCCACAGCCAGAGGTTGACATCCACACGCAGGGGCCAGGAGCGCCTGCTTTGCCACCTTACTGAGGACTCTGACAACTGGCATACTAGATATCTGCTAATATAAGAAGATTGACAGGGATAAGAGTCACACATGAATTCTATAATGGCCACATATGTTTTTATGTCACTTGTCTATTCTAATACACAAATCAACGTTTTTAGATTCAATATTTCACATGAAAAGAAAAAAGGAAACAATTAACGAAAAGTTACGAAGACGGGAAATACTGAATGAATCGATTATATCAGATATTAAATGCCATCGTAATAAATATATTTGGGTTTACAAGTGACATCTTCAGTCAAACATCGAAAAGCTATTTAAATCTTACAATCACGTGGAGCTTAAAATAGAGCGTTTACGTTTGGACCAACATGCAAAATACAGCGAAACACACATTTTCAATGAAAGAATTCGCCTTTAAGTTTATAATTTCTCTAAAATCATAAAGTACACTGAGAAATTGTGATCGATTTGTCATCGTCCTACCTTGCAGATTTTATGACTTGAAAGGAAATAAAAGTGTAATTTGAGAGCATTTATACTGCCCTGCCTTCAAAAGCGGCCAATCAGCAAGCGAGAACTGTGCGCGTGGCAACACGTCGCGCTCGGTGCCAAGACCAAGACCCAAAACACATCCTTCACTCAGTCGGTCTAGACCTCTGAAGTCTTCATTGTGCCAAGTTTGTGCAGGCTGTTCTGTACGTGTCCCCTGCTTTCTTTCACAACAATAACACTGCTCACAATCACACTCTACGGACCGGTTTGATCTTTTGATAAAGGTCAGCGAGGCTGCTGGGAATTGCCATCCGTTTTTCAACAAGTGTGTATGCGTAAGGACCAAAAATCTACCCTGAGAATGAGTTTAGCGGTTATTTGACTCCTGCTGGGAGGAACTTCAAAATCGGCTCCGTGGACAACGTGACCAAGCTCATGTGCTCATGACGACTACACCCTATGAATGAACACCTTTACATATCGGCCTCAATGATCATTTCGAGATTGAAACGCGTATTTCAAACGGACTTTTATTTTACATGACGCTAAAATGAATGTAACACAATGAAGAAGCGGCAAAAGGAAGAACATTTATTGAGTTTCTTTACAATAATCGGAGATTTTAACTGAATCGATTTGTATAATCCAAACACATTGAAAACTAATATGGTTTTTTATAAACATCGTGCGTTTTAATCGATGTACGATACAGGCCACCGAAAACCGGCGTCCAGATAAGATGATGCCCGTGATTCATGCAAACAATCTTTAACAGTAAAAACGCTACTAATTTCAATTCATTCAGTTTACTCACCTTTTGACAGGATATGATAATGTAAAAACGTGGTATTCTGGGCTAAATGAGCAGCCTTTTCATCCGGCTTCTCCTCACTGACGCTTCTTTCAGTATCTTCAGTATTGCATCAGCTCGCAGCGGAGGATTTATATCCGCCGGCCAAGAGGCTTTCAAGAGAAGCCGGCGCCGCTCTGATTGGCCAGTGGTGGAGGTGAGGTCCTGACCACGCCCTCTTGACGTCTGTGAAACATGACGACTCAGAGGGTCTCTTCAGGGTGCACATGTTCAACCCCCTTTCAATGAATGCAGACTGTTTAACAGTCAGACAGGGACAGTATGTTTAATTACAAGAAGTTGGGGGTGGGGACTGGGAGTAAGACAACAAGGCTGTGTACATGTGGGAAAACATTCTTTTAATAGAACAATATATGGAGCTTTTTCTACATCAAATGCTAACTAATAAAAACAACACACAATGCAGGACAAATTTATCAAATATTTTTGTAACATTTGGACTAAAAATCTATTCTAGTTGTGTATGGATAATAGCCTATAAGAATTAGATGAAGAGTTCAGATGCAAAAGTGCCGTTCTCTTCTAAAATGAGCGCTTTTATATGTTTAGTGGCATTAAATAGGTCCTCTTTGTCATTGAAGTAAATAACTATTAATATAAACATCAGCCTGATAAAAATTATAATTTTAGAATATGTCAGACGAGGCTTTTGCAAAAAATCTTGCAACTTTTTGTACAACAATTTTATAACAGATGCCACATTTAAGAGGTTTTGTGTTTTGGTAATGCTCACAATTTTTCTTTGCTATAAGTTTGATTTGTGTCACTTCTTATGAATAAGCACAATGTCTATTTTATTGTGTTGCAAGTTACCACACTGCGAAATAACGTTATTTTTGTCTTGTTCTCCAGTACAAATATCTAAACAGTCACATAAGATGAATTTTGATGACAAGAAACAAAATGTTATAAGCAATAGGCTATTACGTTTTATTTTCTGACATAAAATGAGTTTATGCTTCAAACAAGAAAATTATAAGAAATAATGTTTGATTACACAATTTGATAACTTAATTTTGATAATTTTACAAAACTCATATTTGGTCATATGCTTCTTAAAGGGAAAGTTAACTTAAAAATAAAAATTCTGTCATCATTTACTCACCTTTGAGTCCAAATCTGTATCATTTTTTTTCTTCTGATGAACACAGAGAAAGTTGGTTGAATGCTTGTAACTAAACAGTTATTGGACCCTATTGACTATCATAGTAGGAAAAATTACTTTATAGCATACATTTCTTTTTTTGTTCTGTTGAACACAAAAAAAGATATTTTGAAGAATGTTACAAGCATTCATCCAAATATCTTTCTCTGTGTTTAACCAAACAAAGACATTTATACAGGTTTGGAACAACTCGAGAGTGAGTAATTCATGACAGAATTTTCATTTTTGGGTAAACTGTCCCTCTAAGGAAATCTTAGATAAAACACTAAGTAAGAATTTTAAGTATTTTTGCAGTGTAGCAAACTAGTAAAGAATACACAATTGTTCTGCCATGGCTCTGTGCTGCCAGCTAGTAAAAAAGTCTTACACCAAACTAGCTAATATTACAGTGTGTTTATAATTATTAGGTGTTGATTGTCTGATTATATTTTTTCCAGGCACATTTGATCAATTCCTAACCACATCAATCTTAATAATTACTATTAATTGCGTATATAATAACTTATAAATGATAATAGTTAGCAAAGGCTTGAAGTGAAAAATATATATAGGTATATATATATATATATATATATATATATATAATATATTTAGGTGTGCAGAATTATTAGGCACTATTTCTTTTAAAGGTATAATGAGTCAAAAAGACATTTAATATACACCTAAAAGTCAAAAACTATGAAATGCCCAATATAAGAATACAATACTAATGCAATGCTAGAAATTGCGACATTGAGGCGTGACCAAAGGAAAGCAAAATGTTCATTGGGTCAGCAGTCAAACAAAAACAGACAAAGAAGAAAACACACACTGCCAAAAGAATGAAGAATAAGGTGTGAAACCATGAGGAACCATTTAGTCTCTGGTGCCACCATTTTCCAGAACTGCAACCTACCTGGAGTCTCCAGAAGTACACAATTGTATTAGTTTTTGTACATAGCCTACTAAAAACAGTGCGCTGTAATCCGTGAAGGCCATTTCCACTACTTCTGACAGCTCCCTCTCAGAACAATTGATCTTAAAATGACTTAAAAACTCGATTCCATCACCCCAGGTGCATTTGAGGCTTCTCATTCTCACGGGATCAATGCTAGAACGCATATCTGATGTGTGTCAGTGGATGAAGGGCGAATCCCCCTTTATCAACAAGGTTCTCCCCCTCCCTTAAATGGTTAATAAGCAACTCAAAGTGACACAGTTTGCAGATTACAAAGAGAATACAATGTGCTGGAGTCCACATATTATTTCTAAAAAAAACAGGTGCGAGGGAATCCCTGAGCACATGAGTGGAAAATATAAAGTACGTGACTGTGGTCACTTGATGTTTGAGAATATCAACATAGTAACAGAGACACATGGGAGGTCCGGTACAGAGGCATTTGAAACTTGAGCGTATAGCTAGATTGGTACATGTTTAAGGCTCATCCCCCGGGAAATACTGTACATTACCAATAATGGGCAGGAAAAGCACACATATTTATATGGGGGAAAATATGGTGCATGAGTCTATATATGTAGAAGTACATCAAACGGTATGTTGCAATTTGAAAAATAAAAAAAAAAAAGAATGAAAAGCATTTGCAGGGTAGTATTCAAATGCATTATTTTAATATAATAGTAATTCATAAAGTTATTATATATTTTATGTAGGCCTACTATATATAAACTATATCTGAGAGGTCTAGACACCATTACATCCCAATTAGTTTGACAATTATTTACCAACAGTAGTTAAGACTTTATTAACTGTCTTTATCTTATGCTGATAAGATACCAACATTTCATCGCCACTTATCTCTCTGGAAGCAGAACGTTTAAAGATGGTCTATTTAAGTGTGTAAACGTCAAAACATCTGTACAT
The DNA here is from genome assembly GCA_026939265.1 of Oreonectes daqikongensis. Classification (NCBI taxonomy): domain Eukaryota; kingdom Metazoa; phylum Chordata; class Actinopteri; order Cypriniformes; family Nemacheilidae; genus Oreonectes; species Oreonectes daqikongensis. The sequence goes on along the minus strand of JAOTQM010000351.1, from coordinate 2,929,190 downwards.
TAAATCATTTTTTTAATGCCCACAGCATGTAACATACTATCATACTTACAATTCTCTCAATAATACATTTTGTAAAGCAAGGCATGACACGGTACAAACAATTATGAGTATTATACAGTGACAAATCGTCAGTTTATCTAATGAAGTGCCAAAATGTCATCAATTCAAAATATATGATTAAGTTGTGCACATGTATATTACCAAAACACCTGATAACAATATCCTATATCCAGTCTATATCCAGTATAAAAAATAAAACAAAAACATTCTATAACCTATTTGATGAAATGTGAGAAGTAAATATAAGCATAAATCGTTCTTCATTTGCATACATTTTGACTTTAGGTATGAAATACACTCATATATACTGTTAATGATACTTATTAACAATATCCTAAATACATTTACAAATATGAATATTACCCGTGCACAAAATATCTTGTATGTGTAAAACAATCAAGTTTTAATGATGCAATTTCTTCTTTTCTCATGATCAATGTCTCTTTGGATTACGTAAGACTCAGCGGGCCCACTGTCATTTCCAAATTCTTTCCCTTTTAAAACCGCTATTGGTTCATAGCGATATTGTATATTGCACTTTTCTGGCGCAGGACTTAAAATAAACTATGGCACACGGATAATCCCTTTCTCTGAGAATGTGTAAACTGCAGCACACAATTTCTAAACAAAGTCGGTAGATCAGAACCACAACCTTCTGAGTTTAGACAGAATGAAAAGGCAGTACAGACGAGTGCGCAAAGTTGGCATAGTGTTCGAGTAATATTGAACCACAATGACACACTAAGACAGCAGCAACAATAGTAAAATCCATTACTAATGCCTATTGAAGGCTAATTTTACATTAATGTGAATAAAGTTGAGCAATGGACTCAGAAAAGGGAACCATGATGAGGAAGGTGTGTGTGTTTACTATGTGCACTATGGGACAGACTCTTTTCAGTAGTACATATTGAAAATCAGGAGTGTTGAAATCTCTCAGTATGTCGGATTGGCATGTCCTACGGTGTCTGCAGCGGGCTGTCCTCGGTCTCGAGCTCGGCCAGCTGCCTCCGGAGGCTGTTCACTTTGTTCTGAAGCTCCTTGTTGTACTCTATAATATGGACCATCTCCTGATAAGCCTCATCCAAACACTTGGTGGAGCGATTCCAGCGAAGAAATACTCCTATAGGGAAAAGAACAAACATTCAAATGAAATTGTAAAGCAGCTGTTTAAAATCTGTCACATGCTCTCCACAAGCTCTGGAAGTGTGATTGTGTAATTGTTTCATGTCATAAATGGAAAGTTGTCCAGGATAAAAATAAGCTGATGTGTAAACAATATAAATATAATACCTTAGGTATATAATATAGTATTAAGTATAGAATGCCACATTGGTGTCCAATCCATACAAAGCATTTTCAATTGCACCTGGTGACTGGCATGTTGTGCAAAAGCCCACAGTGCTTCAGGGTTATTCAACCGTACAGTATGACTGGAATCTTCAATGACGTATGGCATCATTACACACGTGTTTCTCAGCACAAACACAGATGACCGGTTCTATTGATGTTAGCAAAGAACACAGGTTAATATTCACCCAGCGGTGAAATTAACATTGGATTTACAAGACTATTTATTAAATGACCCTTGTTTAAATCACTGGTAAATGCAAAAGGTATTTGAATTCCCTAATTCTATACTTTGTAAAATAAAGCATTTTATTTCTCTAAGCAAGCAGCCACTTGCCAGCAGCAGAACAAAACATGACATGGTTTTGTACATTATTTGTGGTTGTAGAACAGAAGGGAAACATATAATCCTCAAAAATAAAAGTTAAAGATTTGGAAAATGTTTGCGATTAGAAAGCCAGCAGCCTACAGTGTATTTAAAGTCACTCCCCTTCCTTATATAGACGGTTTCAGCAGCAACAACATAAACAAACGTTATGGGGCCCAAACTGGTAGACCTCCACAAAGAATTAATAACTGTTGACTAGTTTTAATTGAATTGAATTGAATACAACCCATGTAGAATAAAATATGAATATAAATTAAATAGAAAATAAAATTGTTCTATTATAACGAAACTCCGGAAGTTAACATTGAGCCAGCGCGTGCATCCGATGAAACCATCTATATGCTGCGGAATATTTGGACGTCATTGACTTAGTTTGTATTATATCATGATCTGAAATCATTCAGACCTAAAAGTTTACAGTATATTTAAATACTTTAAATGTGTAAAAATGACCTCAAAATTACAATTCTGCTACTTTATCCTCACTCTTATGTTGTTCTACCTTATGACGGTTTCATTTCAACAGGACATCAGGAAAATCAGACTTCTCTGTTTGAGAATGCTACACAGCTCTGCATGTAACCTTGACTTAGTCCTACAGGTATATGTCGCCACCCACCATTTAAGCTCCATAAGTGAGTAATGCCTGGTTGTTACATAACATCAAAGCATGAATCTTTCTTAAAAACATTCACCCATTTTGTTCTATTCCAGTGGAAATCACAACAACTATGCACACGTGTTTTACACATACTGACTAGCCCTGAACAATGAACTTCACAGCCAAACTTTGTAAATATATATATATATATATATATATATAAAAATATAAATATAGTAATATAACTATTAATATATATTACAATATATACATTTATATTACTATTACTTTTAATATTACTATTTTAACATTTCTAGATGTATTGTGGTCATTCCAGTCCAGTCCAGTGTCTGTTGAATTTCAACAAAATCAAACCTCAGGAGTGACAAAGTCATCCAACAGCAATGTGAAAGACTGACAGCATGACAAGACACATGAAAACTATGATAAAAATCGAGGTTATCACTCTATTCATTTTTTTTTTAACCTTTCCTTAAATACATGTACAAATATGACTGTTGTATTGCTTAAAAATGAATATGAACTTTTTTTTTTTGCAGTATTTGAGGTCTGAAGAAATACAGAGCATCTTTTCTGTTATTTTGACTTGTTTTTCCGGTTTTCATTTTCTGCAAATAAATGCAAATAGAAACAATATTTTTATATAAAATTTGGTAAAAATATTGTTAGTAGTTCACAGAATGAAACAAGAACAATAATTTTACCTTAACACCTACCTATAAATTATAAACTACCTATATAGTAAATTCAGAAAAACTGAAATGATGCTTTGAAATGGTCCACGGCTGTATATATGTGTATACTGTATATATATATATATATTATATATATATATATTCTCCTTTCACTAAAATCAACTCTTAAACTCTGATCCTACATGTAAAGATTTATATGTTATAAATATATTATTATTTATACTACACTCTTCTCCCCCCCCCATTGCACACCTGACTTCACTTGTTATTTGCACTAATGGACTGTCTATACATAACATTTATGTTCATTTGCACTACCAGACTGCTCATTTGCACTGCCAACTGTTCATTACAGTACCGACTGTTTACTGTGCATCTTGCACTCCTACACTTTAACTGAAATATGCAATAACTTCTTCCACTGCACTGTTACTTAGATAGCTTCTGTCCATAATTTATTTGCACTACTCTATATTCATCGCACTGCTGCTCACCATAGCCTAACTTATTGTATACATCCACCTGTAAATTTCTGTTTATAGTAATAGCCATCTGTACATTATGTTCATAATACATATCCATCTGTAAATCTGTTTATAGTAATAGCCATCTGTATATTATGTTCATAGTATATATCCATCTGTAAATCTCTCTCTATAGTAATAGACATTTGTATATTATGTTCATAGTATATATCCATCTGTTAATTTCTGTCTATAGTTAGAGACATCTGTAAATCATGGTCATAGTACATTTCCATCTGTAAATTACTTCTGTAATATTTATTTATGTAATTTATGCAACCACTGTATATCCTGCACTTGCTGCTATTGCACTTCTGGTTAGACCTAAACTGCATTTCGTTGCCTTGTACTTGTACATGTGTAATGACAATAAAGTTGAATCTAATCTAATCTAATGTAAATGGAATGCAAAAGGAGAAATGATGAACATTTGTAATTATGAACAACTGACAAATTTTAATCTTCAAAAAAATGCAAAGACCCTATAAAGCATTATACATATGATTAAAATTAACATCTTTTAAATTATTAACTCTTTATTGTTAAATATTTTGAAATAATTCAGAATGAGGAGTGGCAGGTGTCTAAACTCTTTTGACTGTTAGTGTAGTTTTAAGTTCTTCTCATGAGAACTGCTCACGTGACTGAAAGTAAAGCCCCATAGCATTAAACAATGTCTGCTTGGCTGCTTCAGCTGAAAGAGTAGCTTTCACTGCACCTTTAAAACAGAGGCATGACAAACTCCAGAGGTGAGGCTTTAAAAAATGAATGGCGCAGAGGTCATAGGGGTTGTGTGTTTGTCGCGCCAGTTAATTCCACGTGACTTGTGTATGGCACAGAAAGATTGAAAACTGCCATTTCAAACCCTAGAAAACGAAACGTTTACATGACTACTTTGGGATCCCAATGATGATCAAGTTTCAAGGTTTTTTTGTGATGACAAAAACTTTGCAATATCACAGTATCTTAAACAATAGGGAACAAGGAGGGAAACCTTTATCTTAAAAATATGTAATATATATTATATACGTAAAACAAATATATTTTCTGATATATACTTTTTCTATGTTGGGTCAAATGACAGGCTTTACTCCAGACAACCCGAATGTTTATAATAGCAGCAGGGCCTGGTGCGACGTGTTTAAAAATGTACGCAACACAGACATTATGTAATAAAGACACATCAATGCTTAAGCTAACAAAAAAATTCAACACTGCAGACAACGTTTACAATAACAATTATAATTGATAAGAAGATATGCTTCAACATTTGCTACTGACGCACAAGATACTGTATCTACATGTCACATGCCATTGTGGTCATTTAAAACAGGTTTCCGAGTTCAGTCCTCAGACCGCCCATGCCAGAACATTTTAGATGTCCCCCTATTTAACACCCTAACAAGCTGATGAGTTGAATCAGGTGTTTTTTATATAGGGAGACATCTAAAACATTCTGTGTGGGGGGCTAAGGATTGAAAACATTTTTTAAAAATTAAAAAACGATCTTACAATCCACACATACGTACCAAACGTACACTAGACATCACACTGCTGCCCTCTACAGGCCAATGTAATTTACACACGATATCAGTAATATTTTTATGTACTTACTGAATATACACTATGTGTATTAGAAACGTTTATATTTAGAATATGCAAGGAGTGTAGGAGTTTGTTTGGTGCTCACCCTCCCACAGCAGAAGACTCTGAGGTGCCACAGATGGCCAGATGACCAGGTTGTTGGGCTCGTACAGTGGGTTATGCAATCTCTCCAGCTCCTGAGGTCTGTTCACCCACGACCACAGAGACACGGTCTTCGGAGACAGCTGCAGCTTCTGCCTGTAACATACAAAAATTGAAATGAACTGTCAGTAAAACATTACAAAGTGATACAAATGTGATAGACATTATGTTATATTCTCGATTTAAAATTTAAAACTACAGTTTGTGTCTTCTGTGCGTACTTTTTTACTAATAAATGTATCCCTGACAAATAATGTTACCATACTTTTAACATAATATTTTTTTTTAAACTATTCATACACACAGTACCTTCAGATTTAAACAAAACACCAAAAACGTAATATGGCCAAAGATGCTCATAGGATTAGCCCTCGTTTAATATGGATTATTTACTCACACTCTTGACATATTAAACCTGTATGGCTTTCTTTTTCTGCAGAACACAAAACAAAAGAGAATATTGTGAAGAATGTTGGTAAACGAAAAACTGTTGGTAAACGAAAAACTGTTGGTACCCATTTGCATTGGTTTTGTGTCCTTACAATAGAAGTGGATGGGTACTGCCGTTGTTTTTCGCTTACCCACATTCTTCAAAATATCTTCTTTTGTGTTTTGCAGATGTCATACGGTTTTAGTATGACAAGATGTAAATGTATTAGTATGACAAGAGAGTAAATGATGACAGGATTTTCATTTTTGGGTGAACAATTGCCTTAAAGGTTGGTTTTAAAGTTGGGCTTTAGAAATGTTAAGCTAGTTAATCTTAAATAAAAAGTCATTCAGTGCTCCTGATGTTTTGCATCCTAAAGACAAAATACTGGGAAAACACACAAAAGAAAGAAAAAAAAACCTTGTGTCTAAAGGTCAAATTTATAAAGTCACACTCATACAACAAGATACCAGATATTGCAAGTATTGCACAGTTTCAGAACATTTTGAAATGTAACGCACGTCTAGTCGATGAATGAAAAACATTTCACAACAAATTTACGGAAATAAGATCACAAAAAGCTCAAGGCCAGCTACAGGATGATCTCTGCTGATGCATTTGTGTACACTGATGGGGTGATGGTCTTTGACCCCGACCATAATTTATTATGTCCGAATCAAAACCTGCCATGTTTAACGTGTAACAGAGCTTTCGCGCAGGTGTCAAGTCTAAACTGTGTTGGCTGGTTAGAGATGAGAGGTGATGTATGTTCTGTGAATATGAGGTACGTGAGGGTGTGTAACATCAGAACTGTACAGGAAACTGACAGTAATGGAAGGGAACGCTTACCTCTCTGCCACGCTGTTTCCAAAGAAAGTGCCGAACTGTGAGGCGTAGGCATGTTCGAAGAGCATGATGAGGAATTTCTCATTGAACTGGAAGGAGCAGGGGAACTGACGCAGGATTTGCCACACACAGTCCAGAAAGAGGAGGAACACTGGAGCTTCGTTCCTCAGCTTCCCGTTTGAGTACGCTGACTGAGCGCAGCGCTGCTGGAAGGGGTGACCGGCCTGAAAGAAAAGGTCACCAGGTCACAGGTCAGCCCATGTGACTCAATCATATAGTTGTGCACTGGCCAGGGTTTGTAGGTAACCAAACTACATTGGCCCCCATTGACTTCCATCGTATAGACACAACACCACAGACATTTCTCATAAAATCTTCTTTTACGAATATGAACAGCCCTTTAACCTCTCTTACCTGCAACCACTCTCGTTCGATCAGAGTCTCAAAGCCGCGAATAGTTCTGCATTCGGGATCGAGGATGATCTGGGCCAGAGAGGTCACCTGCAGTGTAGAATCTGTGCCCTCTGTGCCATGAACTAGCACTGAAGCCCCTTCCCTACAAAACAAAACACACTGGCTATGTTTGCATGCACCCATTATCATCAATCCGAATGAATTCCACCTGATTGCAGATTTTGATGTCCCCTAAATGTTTCAATACGAATCAAAAACTCGTTTATATATGTACATGAATATATTCCAAACAGAACTTCTGCGCAAGCGCACAGCTAGGGTTGCCAGATTTATGTAACAAATACAATGACTATTGTAAATGATCCAAATAGCTCAAATGACCTTGCATAGCCTAAATATTAACTGATGGTCTGATAAACAATATTCCTCAACTTTAACCCACAGAAAACAAATACTGCTTTCGGTCTATACCACCCCCTTTTTAGTCTATCAATCCGATTACAACTGGATTATTTGGTTGCATGTAAACACGGCTAATATTTTAACCTCTACAAAGTGTGGTGATGACATTTTGTATGCAGAGACAACTACAAGTAGGCCATTTGTAGACAGAATTCCCAACAAGCGTAAGCGCTGTTGTTCTTTCAAAACTTGTTTGTATCCGACATGTCAGCTGTCTTAACCAATGGCATGAGCTGGGGGCGGGACTGCATATTTGTCCAAATAAACAGTTCAAGGCTTGCGATGAGCATGGCCCAGAAAGCCCCAGCTGGTAGAAGCTGTTACTACAAGACATTTTGTAACTACAAAGTTTTGTTTGTGAGTGATTTTAGGAGCCTAAAAAAAGTGCCAACATGAGATTTTCTGACATTTCACATATGCTCAGCATTGTAACTAGTAATAGGTTCAAAACTGTGCTTGTTCTTGTGGTGCCTTGAGCCGATCAGCACATCCCCTTTTCCTGCAGCTTTGCAGTGATCAGTCATGCGGCACTCACAGCTCATGCGATGTCTTATTGACCTACTTGACTACAGTATAACACAAGAATGAATCTACATCACTCACAGTCCCACAAACTTGATAATGATGCATTAAAACAGCCATGGTGGCATGAACCTAATGATGATTACAGCACATCAACAGCAGTAATTACCACCACTGCCAGTTTTACAACAAATGTGAAGAGAAACAGAGCAACCGTAGCTTTTGTAATTAATCTAGAATAGAGCTAAAGCAGGGAAAACAGTAATTAACACGGTTACACAACATGCTAAGAGACGCTCTATGAGTGTGTGTGAGAAAGAGAGAGAGATGTACCGGTCGATACACTGTGCAGCCAGGCAAGCGGTGGTGAGGATTTCCTTAACGTGACTTTGCCAGTTGGAAGCTTCGAGTTTACTGAGCCAGCGGTCCATGCTGTGCGACTGATCATTGCAGGCCTCCACCAGCTTTATCAGACTCTCCTGAAGAACGCTGGATCTGTGAGAGAACACGGTCAGAATATTGATACACTCAGAGAACTACGATAAAATTATGTTTGCTTCCTTACATTTTTCAAATCTAAGAGCATTTCTGCTGCAATGCATCTGAAGTCCTCGCAGGTTAGCCAGCAAGACTTCTTTAATAAAAGTGTTATGGGCACTAGTCTGAGTTGACACACGCTCACGGTTATTTCACTTATTGAGTACCGGAAAATTTTCTTTATGAATTTCTTTGTTCTGTTAAACACAAAAGACGATATTTTGAAGAATGAAGGAAAGCACTTTTGACTAGACCATTGTGATTTTTCCTACTATGGTAGTCAATGGTGGCCAAGAATTGTTTGGTTACAAGCATTCTTCCAAATATTTTTCTCTGTGTTCAGAAATGTATACAGATTTGGAACAACTCGAGGTTGAGTAAATGAAGTTTTATTTTTGGGTAAACCGTCCCTTTAAGTGGGTACAAACCTCTCGATAGCTTTATGGATCCTCCTCCACTGCGGGTAGTTGGCTTCCTGTTCAAATCCACCTCCGCGGGCCTTAGCCTGCTGCGCCACAGCTATCGTCCGCGTGTCGATGATGTAACCGCGCTTCCCTGCGCAAAGTGTGGCATTGATCAGTTTTTCATCCTCTTTGCAGCGACGCCCATTGGTTCCAGTAAGTGGCTGCCCTGCTCGCATCATCACCTGCACACAATGCAGAAGACAGCCTGATCAGATCGGCATCAAACAGACCTTTATATGACGGAAAACACAAAAAGTGAACTACTGACCATGCCGTTTTTCTTATGATAGTAACTGAGCACGGGGAAACGGCCACCGTGGCGGAAAGAAGCAGCTTTGCAGAGGGTTTCATCATCAATGTCTTTGGGCACGGTCAGTAAGGACGGATAGGAGGGGCATACGCTGAAGTCTTTATTCACCTCACTTTGTCTCCATTCATCGGTCTGAAAGATGATAGTAGAATTTAGTATCAACTTTTGTTTTGGGACATTTAAAGTACTTACTGAAAGAAAACAACTTGAACCCCTGAAAATAAGTAAGAAGGTACAGCTGCTGTCAATGTTGCAATACGTGCCCACATTATTCCTTTATAGGGGTTAGCAGCATCTAGTGGTGAGGTTGTGAATTGCAACCAACGGCTCACTCCACCGAAATATTTACAAATAATGAAACAAAAATGTACACTGTTACTGTTAATTCTGAACAGGGTGATCAGGTTTAATGTAATACTAGCTTTATTTGTATTACAATTGGAAGCTCACAACATGCATTCCCAAATTTTTGCTTTATACCTTCCCAGAGAACATTCTGAAAAAACAACCCACCATACACTGAGAAATATTATTACAACTTTTAAGTGTTGACCTCAATGTCAAGGCTTCCAGGGATAAAACAATACCATAGACTCCAGATCCTTGAAGGCCTCCTCTGGTTGGAACAACTGCCAACCATCCTCTATGACCTCAAAGAGAGGACGGTAGAAGAACGGATACATCAGCGAGACAGAATCCAGAGTGGACAGAGCCTGAAAGACAAACATATGACCTGAACATAACCTGAACACAACAAAAAGGCCAAATAAAATCATTTTCTGTTATGTCTGTAATCATTGACCATTTGTTCAGTCTTACCTCAATTGAGCTGGCAATATTGAGACACTCCTCCATGCCAGGTATGTCCAGCTGAATCACTCGCAGGTCTTTGCATTTCACAATAATAGTTCCAAGTGACCCGACAAATCTGCACCCAATTTTACAACAAGGTTAAATGCAATCGCATAAGTTAATGCATTGGGTAATTAATAAATGACGAGTCAATGAACAATGTCTGTTTATTAATAATTTATGTTAGTTCATAACACAAACAATGTCTGTTTATTAATAATTTATGTTAGTTCATAACACAAAAACTACAGTTAATGTAAATGTACAAGTTTATATAACAATCAAAATCAACCAAGATGAATTAAAGCGACAGTTCACCCAAAAATGTATATGTTGTCATCATTTACTCACCCCCTCATGTCATTTTAAACCTGTATAACTTTCTTTCTTCTGCAAAACACAAAAGAAGATATTTTGAAGAATGTTGATAACCGAACAATGGCTGTACCCATTTACTTCTATTGTGTGGACACTATACCAATGCAAGTCAATGGGTACTGACATTATTAAATAACCTACATTCTTCAAAATATCTTCTTTTGTGTTCTGCAGAAGAAAGAAAGGCAGGTTTGAGATGACAAGAGGGTGAGTAAGTGATGACAAAATTTTCATTTTGGGGTGAACTATCCCTTTAAGTATAGCAGTACCTTTTCTCAATCGAGTCAATGTTGGCATGGAGAAGCCAGAGCTCCTCTGTGTTGTCCTGGCGAGAGGACAAGATCAGGTGATGTCCCGTCAGACATAGAGTTCCCTCCACCGTGGGCATGAAGGGTCGGTGAAGAATCACCCCATCCACACGAGGGGTCTTGATCAGTTCAGCAAACTCCATTGTGCATAAAGAGGTGCAAGAGTCCTGGCAGATTGAATGAAACTGAATTATGACACATAAAACAGTTATAAAGACTGAACATCTTTTATGTATAATTATGCTAGAAGAAATCACAAATCATTCAATGCATTCAGAATTTTTCTTCTTTTTTGGGGTTCATTATAAAATATTAGGTTGGAATATGAACCCGCGTTCTTTTCATACGGTGACGTCTTTACTAGGAAACAAAGCCACGACTGTCACTGGTGTCACAGTAATATCGAGCATGCTACTTATTCACATAATAAGTTGTAGTATATGTGATACGTCTACTGATGTAATGTATTCTCAACAGCTGTTGGATAACAAAAAGATGCGATACACGCCCTTCGCTACTGCAAAGATCGCATCCACCAGAAGACAATAGCACATTCGTTTTATTTATTTAAAGTAAGATACAGATTGGAAACGCATGTCTTTACAGGTACTGTGACAGCATCAATCTATCGAATTTCTCATAGCTTGCACTGATACTGTATATGAAAACAGAAAGGAATCTAGCTTTACGTCGCTTCGACATAACTCCTTCCTACGTCGACAACTAGACAGATGCAATCAAAAACAACAACAAACCTAGTTTAAATAAATAACAGTGTACGATTTAAAACACATGCACTTGGGTTATTTTGTTGCGATAACAATAGAATTTCTCTCACCTGACACCTCCACTTCCTTATCTTCACTTCTTTGCTGGATTGGGTGACAGTCCGCAAACAAATATGAAGTAACGTCGCCACCTGCTGGTTTGGGTGAGATCATGAGAAAGATTATAAAATGAAGATCGGTGAAATTTTGTACAAACAAACAACCATATTGTCGCTAAAAACAAAATAAACATGGATATAATTATTAAAATAGGTAAACGCATAGCCTATATGTATGTAGATTTAATTACAAACATGAGGCTGTTGTGTTTTCTCCAGGCTTCTGACATAGCTTAGCCGCCAGAAAAAAACACGTGCACGTTTGTTAAAGATCATGGCTATTTACGAGGGTATGTTTATCAATACTAAACACAAAACACATTTTGCATTATATATTACACAGAATAGAAGAGATAAGGAATAACTTTGTCATGTCGAACGTAAATTGTGATAAATGTATTGATTTCCCTCTGTATTAGGCCTATATGCTCTCAATTCAACAAAAACACACAAAATGAAATTTCTTGTTGAATTTTTGTTAGCCTTATTTATTAAACAAACACAGGTTTGGACCTTAGCTTTACATGGGTTTTATAAACAGATCTAAATATATTGGTGCAACTCCGTGGACTTGAACTTGAAGTAAAAAGGTGCCTGTAACATAAATCGGGCACAAACCTGTGGTGCTAACTGAACATTGTGTCTTTACAGCACGTTAGGCTTCTAACGTCACAGTAGTTAACAAATCCAGGATGACTTTACTGAATGTGACATTATAAATGTATACTGCTTTTCTTATTAATGATAATAGCCTGTAAATGGAGAGAAACAGGACTTGTTGCCCCCTAATATTGTTATTTCCCATTTCAATCACCATGTGATACAGTATACAGATTTTTACATTTAGGCTATAGCTTTGGTGTTTATTTTGTTTACTTTATTGCACACATTAACAGTGGGGGTGCCTTGGCTTATTCTGAAAACCGTAGATGTAGCAAAAAGGTCTTTGCAAAGTTCAATTAAAACCAAAACATGTACATCCGAGAAAAATTCGAATACAGTATGGCAACACATCATTTTAAATCTTGTTGGTTGTATCATAGTTGTCATATTATATTTTGTTCACAGAAGAACCAAATAAATCTAGCTATTGTTATAGATGTGTTGATATATTTACATTTATCGCTCATAAATTCAAATGAGTAATAAATTCATTTTGGTTTCAGTTTCACTAAATAACATCAAAATATTAATCATTTTCTCACACATCTATCGTTTTACTTGAAAATACATTTTTTAATTTTCTAGAATCCTGTTAGTAAATCGAGACTTTTTCATTTTTGGGTGGACTTTTCTTTATAGTTCCTTTAAGTTTCTATATATGATTTTGTGATTGTCCTTGTGTGACGTGCAGCATTGACTTCAAACCAGAGTTGAAAGAGTGCAGCAATTCTCTGTGACTGAATAGACACATGTTTGTGTGCACAGCACGTGTGTACATGTGCACACCTGTGAGAATCTACACCAGAGCTCCTGCTGCAGTCTTAGCAGAAGCCTGCTGGGAGCAGAGTGGCCTCCTGTTGAAACTTAAGAGCCCTAAGCGATTACAGTCTCTGCATTATTTAGCTTGAATTACATGAGTGCCACAAACCCCCAAAAATATGCAGCTCCATTTGCTCTCATTAAAAATGCATGCAGTTTTTGGGGAAAACGCTCTCCTGACTGGGAACTGATATTTTTGCCAGTGTCACTCTCGAGATTCGCCCATCTGTGGAGCCAGACACACAAAAGCTTACATTAACAACTCATGTGATAACATATCAATCCTCAACATTGAGATGCACCACCATCTTAAACTGGCTGTTTGTCTTTGCTTTGGGCCACTTTAATAGTATCTTCTATGCTGGTTATGCCAAATTAGAGACCACCTAAACTGAGACCGAGGCCAAGACGGTGAGACCGACTCCCCTGTGTTCTATAAGAGTGAGAGCGTCGAAGGGTGTACAGTTTCTTGAAATGGTCATCGCTCCGTGCCCATAAGGAGGCGCCATTGCCACACACAGAGCCTGTGCAAAGAATCATGGGGGCAGGAAGTGTCCATCAGTTGTACCTTTTAAAATCCTTCAATATAAAGGGCCCTTTGAAATGACTAGTTATGAGCTCTTTGGTTTGGAACAACTTTTCTATATGGTGGCCATGATTGTTTTCACTCTCCAGTGCCCTTCGGAGGGAGATATATCCTGTTTGGAACGCACCATCAAATTAATTTAAAAAGCCACATAACCCTAAATAGTCACAATAAAATAATAATGATGTTTTCTTGGACGGCGACGCCGCCTCCTTTGAAGGGCATAGGGATGAGCCCTTTGAAATGGAACGGTTTGATTTTTCTTTTGGTTTCTTTGAGCAAATAATTAATATTCAATGCTTGTTTGCCATGTATTGTCACTTACCTAACACATATCTTTTGAGCAAAATCAGTAAAACAGCACAAGTCAACATTTAAATGAAGAAAACCTGTTTAATACCCAATGTGGATTTCTTTTTTGACATTAGACAATTAGTTACCGGCACAACATAAACACATTGCCAGTGGAACTCTGATTCTGATGCTAGAGGACAAACCCCTGTCTGATGATGCCATGCAGTCTGTAATATCAGACCTTTTAGGAATCCATCCATCCAGAACCTCATGATGAACCAGAATGTGCTTGTGAAAACGAAATGAAACAAAAGCAGTCAAACGCTTGTACAAAATAATAAACGGTGTCTATGCACCACAGTGAAGAATTACAGTCATTGCATTCGTGAATCATTGCCAAATATTCTTTAGCAGAGGTACAGGAACTGTTTGTGAATTCTTGATGAGGCGCGCTAATGCATTCCACATTCTCTGAACTGCAGAGAACATCCCCTGTTCGAATAAGTGACGTCAAACAACCCGTGCAATTTAAACCAATAAAATGAGAAAGGTTAAAGGGTAATGTATTTCTGCACATATCTGTTCATTGACACTGTAATAAAGATTATGCATACTGTAATGCCACCATGCCCGTGCCTTAGGATCTAAGCCTTTTTGCAGCTGATGGAATTGTAGTGTGAGTGCCTCAGTAATGTAACACTCTTAATCTGCTAATGCTTCCACAGGTGTTGTGGATTTATAATGGCTTGTTTGAGGCTGAATTCTAGTGGTGGTAATGGAAAACAGTAGCACATAGTGTGCTGTTTTGCTGGCAGACTATGCATGCGGAGATTAAGAACTACATGCTGGTAAGATTTGTGTTTTGCAGGATAACAGAAATGTTTTGGCAAGGATTGAAATTGAATGTCTAATGCTCTCTTCCTTTTTAACACTCAGGACATGTGAGAGAGTTTGACTGAAATCTGATGGAAGAATCTCAAACCGCGACTCGCTTGCTGATATGTTTTGAAAAAAATAAAAGCCTGGTTTTAAGAGTCTAACAAATCACACATGTCCTGTGTGGTTTTCAAGTTCAACACGCTCTCATTGGAATTACGACGTGACAGCTACAACTACTGTGTGAGTCCTGAATGAGCGCGTAATGGAGCGTCAGCACCATGGACAGCGCACGCACGTTAACGTTCCCATAAGGACTTTTCTGTTTCTCGCCCAAATGTGACAGATATTTGTTTATTGCTGCTGTTATATTCACAAATGTTTGACTAGATATATTTGTCACCGTCAGGACAGCACAGATGCGCTGCATGCGTACGACTCGTTCATATAACACTGCAAAGTCATCGCGCTCTGCGCTTAGGCTTACTTTCTATTCTAATGGTTCGATTCACTTTGAACGTGGATGAAAATATGTAGTGCTGCCTTAGCTCGGAGGTGAGATAGCTCAGTGACTTTAAAAACGACGATGATCTGCACGAATGCTACTGGAAGGGGTTAAAGTCACGACTGGCGCGCTCACAACAGCATTACATCATTGAGCAAACCCCAGTTACGAGGTGCGAATAGAAACACTAGGTGGCATCACCGATGAGTACGCAGCCGCGTCTTCAGTCGAGACTGCGACCGAGGCACAAGCTCACTTGTCAGTCGCGTTGGGTGTCTCAGGGATCAGTCCAGCGCTGCCTTTGTATGGTGCAAACAGAATGCGCAGGTGACGGCTGCAGCGCACTCCCAACAAACTGCTTTGAGGAGTTCATCCCTGACCCGTGCGAGGTCTACATCAGGTGCGCTTCAGGCTGCTGCTGGCTTCACCGGAGCACCGTAAGAGGATGCCCTGCCTCTCTGCCGCCGAGAGGCACGCTCGCCTCTGGAAGCGCCACGGTCGCCCCGTATGGCTACCTCATTAGGGGTACTCTGGAAAACAGGTGTCAGGGAAGTGACGTCACGAGCCTCGGAAACCGGAGGTGTGAGGTTTGGAGAGCAAGATGGCAGCGAAATCCGACGGTCGGGGGGTCGTCACCGGTTTCGCCCAGCTGCACAACCTGGACGAGACGGTGGGCGGCTGCGAGGACGACCCCAGGCAGGGCAGCTCCTTCCACATATGCCACTGCTGCAACACCTCGTCGTGCTACTGGGGCTGTCGGAGCGCCTGTCTGCATTACCTCCTGGGGAAGGGGAGAGACGTCAGGCGGCAACCTTACGAGGAGCGCCTGTGGTTGGACTGCCTGTGGATCGTCCTCGCGCTGCTGGTCTTCTTTTGGGATGTTGGCACTGATTTGTGGCTCGCGGTCGATTACTACACCAAGCAGGACTACCTCTGGTTCGGACTCACGCTGTTCTTCGTGCTGGTCCCGTCTGTCCTGGTTCAGATCCTGAGCTTCAGGTGGTTCGTGCAGGATTACACGGGGGGAGGTTTGGGCACCGTGGAGGGTCTCAGCAGCCGGAGAGCCACGGCGAGTTCCACCACAAGGGCCGAATGCTGTCGCGTGTCAGTGTGGATCTGGCAGGCGATCATACACATTCTTCAGATGGGACAAGTGTGGAGGTAAGATGTGTACGAGGCTTTAAATAGCGCGGCGTTGTCCTCTTAAAACGCGTACTTGTTTCTTTTTGACACTTTTAGTTTGTCACCTAACCCGTGTGAACGTGGGCCCGGGTGGATGAAACTGCATTCATTACTCTCTGTTCAGGCAGTGCAAACGCACAGGGTTGTGCCAAATCTCAACATGTGCTTTTCTTTGAATGATAATGGACGTGACTGTACATGTTCATTCGAAATCTCCGGCATGATGCGTAAGGGCGATGTGGTAAAGTGCATGGTGTATTATCGAGGTGAGTCTTGGATCGCTCATAGTGCATCTGAGGATTCATTTACCCAACCCCCTCATGAAAACAGGCTGCACAACTCTGAGACCACTGGCGAGACGGAAATAGGGTTTCTCAGCCTGCGTCCTTCTGAACGAGTTTCCTCGTCTTGAGCTCGATAGCATCGACATATTTTGCGATTCACGATACTTTTGTCTTTAAAGAGAAATTTAAATGATATGTTATCATAACGCGCATCAACGAAGTAAAGTGCACGGTAATATCAATCGGTACAACGTGTGCTTTCACTTGACACTCGATCTAGTGGGAAAATAGTGGGATGCAGGGAACTGGACGTAGAATTTGGGTTTGCAGATCGTCAGGGTGTTTAATGTCTGATCCGATAGAAATGATGCGACAGTTTTCCTGCAGCAGACAGACGCAGTGACCGCATTCACGGCGTCCGGTTTAGTTTGACGATTGCGCAATTGAGCTCGATGGCATTCATTATTCATGTTGCTCACGTTCATGTTTTTCCCTTGATGGTGTGCTTATTGCCTAAAGATGAGGTCTTATTTGATCTGTCTGAGAAATGTTATGATGTCATCCCTTTAAAGGTGCCACAGAGTCTCTCTCCCTCCATCTCTCTTTTTACGTGTGTGTGTAAGGAATTCCTTCTCATATTTCACGTTCATGAAAATACATGTAGGCTATCTCAATATAAACGTAATGACATTTCGTGTCCACAAAGCGAAAAGACCAAATTTGATACATCTGCTTGAGTAACACTGTTTTGGACAAACAAGTTATAAACACCCAACCTTTTATAAATTTCTTATGTGTGGGTAGATTTGCATGTGGTCCGGTCCTGACCTCGTAAGATTTCGTCTGCTGACTTTTCTGTGGTATACGCAACCAGTGGTAGGCCTACATGTTATTTAACGGCGTTGTGTTTGCAGTATGCGTAGCGTAAATGCTTTCTGGCATTTAAATCTTGATAAAATACTTTTGCTGTGTATGCATAAAGCTGTATTGTCTGGTTCTTTAAAAAACATCGTTTATAAGGTGATATTTGTGCTACTGGCAATACAGCCTGCGCAATAAATGCAAAACTTAAAGTCAGGAGAAAGATAGTTTGAGGTCAAACTTAACGGTGGATTATCTTGAACAAGAGCTGCCAAGCTTTAAAGTTACCAGTGAAAGTGGGTTAGAAGTCAACTTCAAAGAAGTCGCTTTAAATTCTTCAAATAATGTAAAGTTTTCATATATGCAGCCGCAGAAAAAAATAAGAGACCATTCCAAATTTTCATTCAGCATTTCTAGATGTATTGTGACCACTACAGTCCAGTAGTCTTGAATTTCAACAAAATCAAACCTCAGAAGTAACAAAAACATCCAACGGCAATGTGAAACACTGACAAAATGACAAGATGCATGAACACAGTGTTATCACAAAAAAATAATTTTGTAACTTTTAATTTGTAACTTTTTTTTGTAATGTATAAATATTACTGTTGCATTGCTTAAAACGTAAATATGAACTTGTTTTCTTTGTAGTATGAGGTCTGAAGAAATACAGAGCATATTTTCTGTTTAGATCCTTCTGTTTCATTTTAACGTCAACATTTCCTAAGACACACCAAAACCTATAAGCACAAATTGAACTTTTAATGTCACATCAAACATTAGTCAGCAACTTGTTATTAATATGATTTCTGTGTGAAAACCCATAAATGCATAATGTGGGATTCCACAAATCTGTCTCTGCAACCGCCTCTAACTGCCAGACAAATCCTTCTGTCAGAAGCTTCCGAACATGCACATTTATTAAGTAAGATTCTCAACCCATGAGAAAAGCTTGGATGTTTTTTTATTCATACTTGGCACGCGAGCCTGTCGATGTCTTTGCTGGCTTCGGTAGCCTAACTAGTCTGATGCGGTACTAGCTTCGCTGCCAAGACCTCCAGCCTTTCCCACCATCCTTTACTTGAAAGTCAGTCAACACAAGAGTTTTGAGAGATAAACGGAGGATAATGCTCGATTAAGTGGCCCGAGGCGCATTTTCAGAGCTGGTTATGTGCTGTGCTGTAAGCTCTCGGGCTGCTGAGTCTCTACCCTAACTTTGTCTTACTGACTAGAAATGTGCATTTGCTAAGACTTATTTTGGCTTGTCTGAAAAGCTCTGTGTTTCACTAATACACAACAACACCATGGGGTTCTAAACCTTCCCTGCTGAAATGTTCATTCACCAGCATATGTTGTGTTTGGGATGCTGGTGAACAGCATGGGTTACAACAAGGCTTCGTGACGGGCTTAACCAGCAAGATTTCTTTGGTCAATTAGCATCATCAGAAAATCTTTGCTGGCGGAGTTTTGCAGGTAAAACAGCATGGATATTAATGGGTCACCAGATGGATCAACATCATACACTTTGTGGAAGAAAGTATTGGGACGCCCCTTGTAATAATCATGTTTATCTATTTCAGTTTTTCCAATGAAAAGAAATACGAATGCTATTTAAGTCCTGTGTACAAGTCATTGATGGGATTGGGTCAAAGCCTGCAAGTCATACCAAAGGTGTTTAGCTGGGTTCAGGTCTGGACTTTATGCAGACCAGTGAATGTCTTCCACACTAGACTGAATTAATCATTTTCTTGTGCACAGGGGCATTTTCATGCATTGAATGGACACTACTCTATCCCATGATGCCACGGTCACATTTCAAAAGTTAATCTACTAAATGTCAGTTACTACTTTTGTGAATTTGACATTTTTGCATGATTACTCGGTTTGTTCTGTTACCCCAAAAAGGAGTAATATTGCAATACTGACAACACAAACCAAATGCATTATAATTTAATCAAAAACTGTATACATTTCATGAAAATGGTCCTGACTGAATGAATACATTCAGTTCCTTTCTATGTAAAAGAAAACAGAACGTGTACGCCAGTTTCAGTTACTCATCTGACACATATCATGCACAATAATATACTAACACATCACACTGTCTGCTTCTGCCAATCCCACCAGTATTAAAATAAATGCAGTTTATATCTGTATTTCTCACTGCTTCAGTTTGAGCGTTGGTGAGTGTGTTTTTCATCGTCAGTATTGATTGTTTTTGTTTCAACATAAATTATTGCAATTGTGGCCATTTAACAGTATTAATGATCCCGCTTAATGATATTCACTATAATGATAGAGCTAAATGGAACACAATTCTGGCTTGATGTTGATGAAGGGGTACTTGGGTCTTACTGATGAGCCTGTGGGGGTACATAAGACAAAAAGCCTTGGAAACACTGCAATAATCCACTCCTTCACTGCTGTTTTCAGGGCTTCATTTCTGCTTATTGTCTTGCCGGTTCTGTCGAGCTAAAATCATTGCTTTGCTGCTCTGTCCTCCCCATCCAATAGTTAAAGTCATAATATGCACCCTTTCCTTCTCTCCCTTGCTGGCTGTTTTCCCTTTTACATAAATCTCCACTTGACCTCCATTTCTGTCAAGGAAACTGGAGCATCTGTCGGCCTTCCCATTATTGGAGACTTTTCCCCCTGTATGTGACGTTTAGAGCACACACCAGCCCTCCCACTATACCCTGTCACTGCTGTCCCTATTCCCTCCTGTTTGCCCTCTCAGTGGCACACCTCTAACAGGAACTGCAAGTTAAAATATAGTCAATTGCTATATATAATGTTGTATGGGGTTGGTTTGAAAATGATGTAAAGCATTGATTTGACAGTGGTGTGTAGCATTTATTTAAGAGTGTTATAGTGTTTTTTACGAGTGTTATAGTGTTTGTTTGAGGGTGTTGTATCATGTATTTGTACAAGTGTTAGAGTTTCTTTAAAAGTATAATATCAGTTTTTTAACCAGTGTTATAGTGTTTGTTTGAGAGTGTTGTATCATGTTTTTACGAGTGTTATAATGTTTGTTTTAAAGTGTTGTATTATGTTTTTATGAGTGTTATAGTGTTTGTTGAGAGTATCATATTTTATGGGTGTTATAGTGTTTGTTGAGAGTATCATGTTTTGTGAGTGTTATAGTGTTTGTTGAGAGTATCATGTTTTATGAGTGTTATAGTGTTTGTTGAGAGTATCATGTTTTATGGGTGTTATAGTGTTTGTTGAGAGTATCATGTTTTATGGGTGTTATAGTGTTTGTTGAGAGTATCATGTTTTTACAAGGATGTATAGTGTTTGTTGAGAGTATCATGTTTTATGGGTGTTATAGTGTTTGTTGAGAGTAGCGTGTAGTGTTTGTTGAGAGTATCATGTTTTATGAGTGTTATAGTGTTTGTTTGAGCGTAGCGTGTAGTGTTTGTTGAGAGTATCATGTTTTATGAGTCTTATAGTGTTTGTTTGAGAGTGTTGTATCATGTTTTTACAAGGTTTATAGTGTTTGTTGAGAGTATCATGCTTTTATGGGTGTTATAGTGTTTGTTTGAGAGTGTTGTATCATGTTTTTACAAGGTTTATAGGGTTTGTTTGAGAGTGTTGTGTCATGTTTTTACGGTTTGATAGTGTTTGTTTAAGAGTATTGTATTGTTTTTTTAACAAGTGTTATATTGTTTCTTTTAGAGGGTTGTATCATGTTTCTGTACAAGTGCTATAGTGTTTGTTTGAGTGTTGTGTTTTTGTACAAGTGTTATATGCTTTATTTGAGGCTGTAATAGTTTTTGAGAGTGTTCTGTTGTGTTTTTTATTAGTATTAGTATTAGTGTTTGTTTGAGTGATGTGTGATGTTTTTATGAGTGTTATAGTTTAATATAAATATTTTTGTTTGGGAATGTAATGTTGTTTTGGTTGAAAGTATTTTGTAGAAGTTGAAAATTGTGTACTGTTATCTGAGTGTATAACGTTGTTTGAGAGTGTAACATCATATTTCTTTGGTGTTACCGGGTTTAGAAAGAGTGTTATGTTATAGTGTTTATTTGAGACTTTGAGTGTTGTGTCATGTTTTTATGGGTGGTCTAGTGTTTGTTTAAGAGTGTTTTATAGTTTAAGAGCAAGTTTTTGAAAAGCAGTTTTATCTAATATTTATAAACATTTATATCCAATAGATACATTTTAAATCCAAAAAACAGCACCACACTCCCACCCAAAAACTTGTGTATTACTCATGTACCACTGAGGTCATGATAAAATATTAGTCATTAAATGGGTGGTTAAACACAAGTATCATCAATAGGAAAAAAATATTTAATGTCTCAATTGTTGTCTTGTAGTCAACCAAAAGATAGTGATCTCACCTGTGTCTCAGGGTTGCCAACTGTCCTGTAGTAGATGGGACATTGTGTATTTTGGCCCAGTTTGCATGCAGTGTCCGATACAAGACGCCTTCTGTCCCATATTTTGTTTGCCAAACTTGTCCTCTCACAAGTTTAAGAGTACAAGAAATCTCAATAATGCTCCAAACTCACCAGTGTTTGCTGTATAAAGAGATTTAATAAGACAATAATGTATACATACATGTACATCTACAATAATGTATAGCTTTATACACTTAAGCGAATGTCTTATTCTTATTCAGTTTCTTTTAAGCAACGTCTGAGAGGTTGATGCTGTGAGCATTAAAATGTTCCTTTTGGCATTCTCCACTGTATAAGCACAATGTAAATACACATACAGTAGCTGCGTTCAGCACAATTAACTTGGTCTCTTGTGCTGGGTAGTAAAGAGCACTGTTTAGTCTTTGTAAGGACCTCTTCCAGTTAAGAGCCTTTTTGACTGAACAGCCTTTACTGTTTACTGAGTACTGAAGACCCAGCAGTGTGTGTGCTGATCAATGGGTTACACTGCTGACATGTGCTTACTGTAGATGTGCTTACGGTAAACTCTACTAGAGTCTTATATACTGCAAGCATTGTAGAACAGACACAAAGAACAGCTACGTTCAGTCACACAAACAAGAGGTTTAACATATACAAATTGAAAGCAATATACGGTCATGTTATAGAAATCTGCTGTGGAGTATTATGTGTGTAATAGAGAATGCTTCTTTGGGCGTACACAAAGTTAACTCTTGTGTTTGTTTGACCGGTCTAGCTAGTGGCTAATAATATAACTATTTATATTTGATGTGATTTATATATTTATATAAATATTTTATTGTGTAATAATTTTATCAAATAAAAAAAGTTGTTGAATGTATTTTCCCTGCTTAAAAACATTCATCTGTTGTCTGATCAGTCACAAAACTAGACAAAATTATAAATAATATTACTATATGAATAATGAATGTTGTTACTTTGAAACCATCTATAGTTGAATTCATTTATTTAGACACCCTACTTCTCTAATGGGTTTGCATACCCTTTGCAGAATTTGAGTAAACTGTTGTTATTTTTGCACCATCAGATCAATTTTGCACCATCAACTTACGTTGCATTCCTAATGATGTATACTTATGCACTGTTTACTTTGCCTACAGGTGTATGAATTTTTGGGTAGTATCATCTCAGATGCTAGCTGGTGGTAGAAGTGGTTTCCACATGACGTCAAATACATAACCATTTTGATTTAACTTAATTTAAGGCAGCTTTTGAACTTAAGTTTTTACAGTGATGGAACATATAAGTAAATATCTTCAAGGCATTGCTAAATAATAAACAATAAAAACATGTTGATGATTCCTCAAGGGGAATGTAAACTTGTGAGCAAAACTGTATGCATGCCAGTATGATAAACTGACGCAGCTTGTGTGCTAAAACAACCTTGGCATTGAAGGCAGGAGAGCATGTAGTCGTGTTGGAATCAGTCCTGCTCACAAAATCCAAATGCACAATGGAATGTTATGACTAATTTGTGCGCGTTTTCACTTGTTAATGTACTGGTGTGAAGATCGTAGTGGTTTATTAATATGTGCTTCTATCATCTTGGCGGTAGATTGTAATGAGTAATTCGTGAGCATGTTTACAGATTGGACCACAGAGCGCTATGAATAATTTGTATGGGTTTGATCACACCAGCTGGGTTTACGATTATGACTATGTCGTTTTAATTTGTAGATTTTATGCGTATCACTGCCCTTTACAGTTAATAACCAGTGCATTCTGGTTTAGTGATTCTAATCCTTGCAGGTTTAAATACAGTATATAGATACTGTAGATATAGTAAATATAGTCTAAAGTTCTAGTTAGTTTCTCAACACAGTCTCATAATCACGAAATTCAATCTTTTGATTTGTGTTCATGGACACGAATTTCCCCCTATTCGTGTCACTCAGCACAGCTTTTAATCTACTGTATTTTAATACGAAGTGTTTTTCATATGTATAAATATATATCAACGCAATCTGATGGGAATTCGTACATATTTTACAAGGTGGCTCATTCATGTGAATTTATACAATCTCATTTGTACATTTTATTATGATTTGTATTTGCCCCTGTAATGTTAGGGGCAGGGCAAGGGTGGGCCATTATCGTGACATGAAAATAAGGACTGGGTCAATTTTGTGCACTTTTCGCAGCAAACTTTAAGGTTACATTAGTTAAGCATCTGCGTTGGTAAATGATTCTCAATTAATTTCCAGAAATAGCAGATTGACTTCCCACAGGCCAAGTGGATTCATAAAGTATCTCTAATAATTAAATTGGATAGTTAAAGTTACAAAAGTGTTTGTCTGAAAAGTGTTTATGGCAGAACTCACCCACTCAGATGTCTAACTTTGAACAGCCCAACTCAAAATGTATCATCATCTTCCCACCTTCATTAAAATATGAGTCAAAACTCTTAATTATTTTTTATCATGAAACACAAAGGAAGCTATCATCAAAATGTCAAAACTGCCTTTTCCATTTTATGTAAATGTAAGGTGAATGAATGCTAAAAATACTTAAGAAATACATTTTGTTGCACACAAATTGTACTTACAGTGCCACAAATTAACATCAATGTGATTACATAGACGTTTCAAAGCAACAACATAAACAAATGTTACTGCGTATGTACGCTTTTGTGGCCCAAACTGTCAGTACAAATCCGCAAAGAGTCCCTGCAGATTATTTCTGATAACAAACAAAAGAAATAACAAGTAAATGACATTAGCAAGTTAAAAGTATGTCTAGTCAGTATTATTTTGGGCTACCAGTAGAAAAAACGTCACTTGACTAAACTTAAATGCAACAAAGTGACATGACCCATTCAACAAATTGTTTATTTATTACAAATAATATACAATAAAATTAACTAATTGTTTGTTTAATTAATATACAGTTAAATGTTAATATAAATTAATATGAATAAAACAAAATCAAATATAAATAGTTATATTATTAGCCACTAGCCAATCAACAAACACAGACAGGCCAGGCGCGTGCATCCGATGAAACGTCTATAACAGTTTGGTACTGAAAGGGTTAAAAGCCTTTTCCAGCTGACAGTCATTGGTAACCATCTCTCTTATCGCATCACTCAATGTGGGTGATGACAGACGGATTTGTACCCTGAGGCCTGACAGAGAGACAACCATCAGCTTGTTTACTCACCAGCCACCCATTAACCATCACCACACGATGACCCACAGCTGAACCTCCACGCACGCACACACGCACACACGCACACGGATGTGATCTCAGATTCACACATGAGATCTCAGACAACACAGTGCTGATGAGTTCAGCTGCGAAAGCAAAACTTGATGTCAAAATCATTACGAAACAGTTTTTAAACTCACTAATAATCTCACGAGGCAACAGAGGCGGTGGTTGTTTGTGCTTTTTTGTAAGAAATCTTCAAATCTATACTGGCTTGGTCTATACTACAGTCAATTTGAATTTACACCTAAAATATTACTGTGATCCCATTTAAAACTTTTTTTTAAAGATATAATACTATGTAAATGACCCTAAATTATCACCAGAATGAACCATTTATTTTTTACCCCACATTACATTTTTAGATCACTTTCATCCACGTGCCAAGAATAAGAAATGAAGGACATCATCTCAATGGCAGGCAGGGAGATCATTTCAAAATGAAAGAATTCTATTTATTCACTTACATAAATATTTGTCATTTGCCTGTGAGTCAGTAGGACAGATCTAGCCAGTTTGGTCCTCCCCGCTGAGCTAAAAGAGAATCTGTGCTCTGTGATGTCTCATCTTCATCTTCTAAACATCAGTATCTTTCACTACACGAGACGGTCCAATTAGAACATTCAAAGCAATAGAGCAACTGTGTTAAAATAGAATTAAATTCTATAGGCAGCTGACAGTGAGCAGTTTTGCAAAGCTCCACATGTAGTCTGATTCTTTATATTTAATGTTAAATCACTAGGAAAACATTGAATGCTTTCAAGGAAATCATGCTATTCAGTGATTCGTACAGTATCTATGACTGATGGTACAATAAGGAGGTTGACCTGAATGCGAAGACGACTGTCTGCTTGTAAAATAACTTCAAGAAGTGTTGAAGTGGTGATTTATATAGCCATGGTGAAAGAGCGCTATTTATAAGCCATGATGAAAGAATCCGATTATGATTCAGATGATAAGGAGTTTGCTGCTGGCTGTCAGGGAGGAAAGCAGCTGTTTTGCTGTGGTGTTTCGGGTTACATTTTCTGTTTAGGATCTGAGCTTGATTCATGAGTTTTGAAGCGATGTCTGAATACAGGTCAATAACTTTTGACCTCTGGGAAACCTTGGTATCGACTGGTTGTGATGGCAACAGAATCAACAGATCAGTAAACTAGACCAGCATCAAACCAGCATAAACCAGCTTGGCCCAATTCATGCTGATCTTCTATTTTTTTTCTTTTTGTCTCTCTGGCTTGGATTTGTTTGTTGCTCCCCATGACCGTAATTCTGATCGAAGTGTAAAAGTAATTATAAAAAAACTTAACATAATTGACATAACAGCACTTTCCTTATAGCAAAGTAACACGAGTGAATGACTTTGAGGATTTTTTCTGTGAGCAAGAACATTTCATTTAACATTTTTGTTGTGCTTTGATTCCTTTGTGCTCGCATAGCGTCTTCCCCTCATGTCTTAAGAGGGAAAAGACACAGGGAAAGAAAACTGATGCATAAAGAAATCAGATGCCTGGTGGCGACATTGAAAAACCATTTCTGGTCAACCCTCTGAACTCCTGTAAACCAGAAAGGACCTGCCCCTCACTTCACATCCTGCTTAATCTGTAAGAATTCATCAGGTAAGAAAATGATTTATATTATATTTGAAAACCATCAAATGTATAATTTCAAATATAGATACTTAACTTATAGTTAGTGAATAGTTTTAATGCTTTGACTATCTTCATTATGTGCGAATTAGCTATGTTAGCATTAAATATCACGATTACGTGACCACTGGTTTTGTTAGGTGAGCTATAGCCAGAGTCATTAACATATAGCATATGCAAAGCACCAAAAATCTAAACCCAACATAACAATACCATCACTCCCATCAACCACCCTGTTCTACCAATACCCATATGTGCATGTGTCTGGACTGAACTGTACACAGTTTGTACACATATTTACTAAATTGTAAATATTTTATGTTTCCTTTCTTTTCTGATTTTCATCTTTTCTGATGTGATGTCTTCTGTTTTAGGTGCTTTGACACAGTGAATGTAGTCCAGGAATGCACAGATTGTGTGGGTGGAACTGAAAGGCAGACTGCTGCACCCGTTACTCCAGTTCCTCTGCCTAAAAATCTATTATTATACTTGCAGTGTTTATTTCTTTTATTTTGAACAAATGGAAAGAGTGAAAAGAATCAGAGTAAGAAAATAAAAACCCTCAAACTATGTTTTGTGTTTCTTCCTGTCTGTAGCAGTGTACTGCAGAAACAGTGATATTTAATAGCTGAAATCGAGATGTGTTGCAAAAGTGATAATGAATCAAAATTGTCGATTCAATGATGTTAACGTTGGCATTTTGTGAAATTACATTGATTTAGTGATGTTACATGTAAAGTTCTGTGGAGATTTCAATGTTAGTTCTTTAAACACTGAGGTGCAAATATCAACCAACATTAGACTAACTTTGATACAGTTATGATAGTGATGTAAACATGTATTATTCTTTTAAAGGTGCTGTGTGTAATATTTAGGAGGATCTATTGACAGAAATTCAATATAATATACATAACTAGATGTCTTTAGAGGTGTATAAAGACCTTACATAAAGAACCGTTATGTTTTTATTACCTTAGAATGAGTTATTTCTATCTACATACACCGCGGGTCCTATTACATGGAATTTTCCATGTTGTCTCTACAGTAGCTGTAAACGGACAAACTGCTCTACAGAGCGCGTTTTATAAATATCTCCTTTGGCAAAGAAGCGAAAACACGACGACATCTTTGTCCTGTGTCAGCCACCGTAGTGCTTCGAAAGGGAGGGGTGAGCGGTGGAGTGAGCCATTCGCAACCTCACCTTTAGATTCTGCAAAAAATACACATTGCTCCTTTAATGCTAGTTTAATATCTAGATATTTATTGCAAAACATTTGACATCCGGTTTATTCAATGATATTTAATATATCTATACATCTATAAAATTCAATTAGAGATGAACCCAACCACTGGATTGTAAATTAACATATGCTGGGTTGTTTTACTTCATTGTTTGGGACTCATATATAAACATTTTTAGGGTAAATTTAACCCAATGGTTGGGCCTGTTTCTTTTTGACCCAATGCTGGGTTAAAAATAACCCAGTAGAGTGTAGCTTTCAGTCCATGTGAAACTTTTCAGTAAACTACTAACCCTAACTTGCTCTGTGGCAAACATTTCTATTTGAATTCAACCAAAGAATCACTTTAAAATACTGTATAATTACCATAAAATACAAGGTATTTTGCATAGAAATATTAAATGTTCAAATACAAATATTCAGTATTCAGCAACATAAGCCAATCATCAAAAAGGTTATAGAAGAAAAACGTGCAAGGTACTGTAGAGTTATGTGAATATTGTAGATTTCAAAACACGGGCTGTCTTTTGTTCAGCTATGCCCTTTGCTTGGCTTTAGCTCACTTGAAGTCAGTGAATTGAGAAGCTTGTATTTGAACCACTCTCTTTCCTCCCGCAATGAGGAGAACTAACCCTTTTTGAAAACGCATTAAATCTGAACGAGGCCTCTCAGAAGTAATGCCCCGGCGCTAAAACTGACCTACTTTTAATGGAAAGCATTGCAGTGACCATTCAAGCTGATAGTGTTTAAATGTAATGCCCTGCAACCACACTCTCTGCCCTCCGCTCATGTGTATTAAGTCATGCCAGAATCGTCTGCTTTCTTTATTTTCCTGTCTTTCTTCCTCTTGCAGTCATTTCCCACCTTTCCGTTTTTCTCCCCTGCTTGTTTCCTGCTTGCTCAGCTCTCGCTGGATCACACTCACATTTTCATTGCACCTTTCATCGTGTGGATGTTGGGGATCCCGATGTTTTTGATTGTTTCTCATGTGCTGACTCGAGTCATTTTCATGATCTCATGAGGCTCTACAAATTCAGTGAAAGGCGGAGGACACTTAACCTTGACAGTCGCTGCTATGACATCTCATCCACTTGACGGTGTTTGCTTCTCTTTTATTCTCGTCCTCTCTCCTAGTTCCTGTCAAGCAAACATGCAGACACATACAAACTCACATCCATGTTTTATTCCATGGCACTCTCTCTCTCTTGCTCGCCCCTCCCGTGCTTGTTTCTAGCAGGTGCTGTGAGCCGATGACAGTTGAATTAGCAGTCGATTGCGAGGTCACTCTTGCTCAGCTCCTCTGAGATGCAGCTGTAGCGCAGAGCTGTAAAGCTGAAACAAGAGCATTCAGGATAGACAGCTGAATGTCTTTAAGCTCTTTTTTGTACTTTTTATTTGCCATAGGACTTAAGACTGGCATATAAATAATGACATTGTTTAGAAATGTCCAAGAGTCATTTAAACATCTATTTTATATTGGACACGCAATTGCTATTTTTCTACATAAAATGAGTCGTCTTTAAATCTATAAACAAATATTTGAGGATGTGATCATTCTTGCTGACCAATTCAAGTGTCAAATATAATTTATTTAGGTCATACATCTCTCACTTTCAGCTTTTGATGTGCTAGTGGTGCGATTTTCTTTTGAGGACCTCCCTAATACCTACTCTTTTATTTAAAATAAAAAATAATATATATATAATAAACCAAAATTGCAGTAGTAGATACTTTAAATGAGATCAGTCCTGCCATGAGCTGGTTCATAATGTGGGGAATGTGGGGGGAACTCAGCCATCGCAAA
The DNA here is from genome assembly GCA_026939265.1 of Oreonectes daqikongensis. Lineage (NCBI taxonomy): Eukaryota > Metazoa > Chordata > Actinopteri > Cypriniformes > Nemacheilidae > Oreonectes > Oreonectes daqikongensis. The sequence goes on along the minus strand of JAOTQM010000351.1, from coordinate 2,898,998 downwards.
AGTTTGATTCCACCATAAATGATAACTGGCAGTTGCATATCATCACTGTTCTTCTGAAACCTTGGATGTCCAAATTCGCTGTTTTTTAAAATGAAATACTGTATTATCAAAGTTGACAAGCACTTAATAATATGTTTTATATTCGCAAAACCCAGTGACAAACATAAAGATGATGATGATGATGTTGCATTGTTTTAGAGCAGCTTTATATGAAAAAGAACCCAGAAGAGGGAAATTAGAGTACAAACGGAGATGACCAATCCAATAAAAGCAATGTTAATGAAATTTGCCGAAGTTAATTTAAAATCAGCAATCACCTGGTGAGTAAGCCAATAGTAGCAAGGAAGTAAAACTCCAATGAGGAATAAGTGGAGAAAAAATCCTCAGGAGAACCAAGTCTCAGCCGGGAGTGCCAGTTCTCCTCTGACATGTTGCAGCTGCAGTCAGTGACTTTTGAGTAATACATGATATACTGGGTTCACAATATGATAGTATCATAATATTTCGAACAATTTAAACACAAATTTATTTCCGAAACATTAACAATTTTCAGTAACATTCTTTGTTGTAAATACTGTACAACTTGCAGAGGTTTAATTAAACCTTCTGTAGCCTATGTATATTACTGTAACATGAATTCAAAAGGTCTATACATAAAAACATTTATAACATAAAAACAATATAAAAATAACATTTTAGAAGAAAAAAAATCACATGAAAACTTTGATTATTTATGTTTTGGCACGTGTTGGAGGCTCAACCAGGTCAACAAATATTGTACAAAAATTGTCTACCCAGAAGACATAATAAATCAGCAGTAAAGTGATGGGATTTAACTCTAAAAATTGTTGGGTTATCTTCAAAAAGGGATAACCCAGCCGTTGGGTTAAATTAACCCAGAAATAGTTTGAGCCAACAATGGATTAAAATAACCCAGCATTTTGGGTTGAAACAATCAAGCATTGGTTATTTTACAACCCACTGGTTGGGTTTGTTCCTTTTCGACCAAACACTGGGTTGAAAATAACCCCGCAGTTTTTAGAGTGTAACAAGCAGATGCCCCCATACTAAAAATCAGATCGGGTGTTAGAAGGCAAGGGATCCCCTCCTCACTAATGCAGGTCTCCTCGGTTTGACTCTCATCAAGTTGTCAATCACACAATTAGAGACAGCGCGGCTTCCAAAGCTGCTGGTACATCTCCCTACAGAGGAGGATACCGTCTGTTAATCCTATACTAGGAATAGACTGATGAAAAGCTTACTTTGGGGACACTGTATTCTTTAGGGAATGAATGTGAATCTGAGTTTATGGGCTAATGGATGTTTGCAATACAGATTCGACAGATGGTGCAGTTGAGTTGACAGTGGAGCTCCATGTCCTAGTTGAGAATGTAAAATCCCTCAAGATCAGTAAGACTGTTGTTCTAATTCACATCATACATCGCTGATATGATGTTTTTCTTTATAGGACATTATTTGACCACCATTATCATAAACTTCTTTACATATATTTGCCATCTTCAATAATAACAGCACCATTAATGCAGTACATTTAAAGACTTCATTTTATATATTGAACTGATGATTTGGGGCGACTGTAACATTTGGAAAACCCAGTGTTTTACTTGAGATCGAAGTAATTCTTGCAGCTGTTGGAACAATAATCATTTCAAGATTAAGGGGGGATTTACAGTAGCATTTAGTAGCATTTTCAATTAAAAATGAAAACTTTTTATGCCTTTTGGCAGGGTATTTACACAACAATGGAATACTGGAGGCCTGAAAATGGTTTTGAAAACCGGTTTCAAGTTTGAAAAATTAAAAAACAAAAACACAAATTTAGGTCAAACATAAAATTGGTGACACCATGCTTATTCATGTTACAGTATGTGTTCAGTCTAGTCTAGGTGTGTATTTTTGCACCGAGGACCTGTCCACACCAACGTGTATTTTCAAAACCGCAGATTTGTTTTGTAACCTGCAATTCTGTTTTAAACAGAGATGGTGATAGAAAGCTTAGTTTGCAGCTCCAAATAAGCTACACTGAAAAGTGCAATTCAAAGCAAAACTGAACTTTATTCTGGTATTATTTAGATGACAGAATAACTTTACACACAAAAATGTAAGCTTAGAATGATAATGCACAACTGTCAAGTTTCCCTTACACAGAGGTTTGTACAGACATTGTAGATCCTCTTCCACCGTGAACTCGCAAGAGAGAGTAAAAAGGTTAAAACCAGCATTTCCCAGTGAGAATACTGTGGAACTGTGCTCATCATGGCATCATGGTTACTATACTTTGACACAAGGCCCCTGTGAGGCTGTCGAGGGCTGTTTGTATGGCCCCAGGCTGTGCGGGGAGCTGCTATATCTCTAAAAACATCACACTCTGCTCTCTGATGGAGACATTCAGCGAGCGAGAGAGAGAGAGAGAGAGGGTGTGAGAAAGAAATGGGGAGTCTGCTGTAATGGAATTGTATTAAGTAAAGAGCAATAGAAAATTAAATTGCGTTACACTAAATTAAATCGAGGCATTAAGATGCGCAAGCGTCAGCAGAAGAATGAGGAAACTCACTCTTCATCTCTGATTCATCTTTTGTGCTGTCAGTTTTGTTAGATGAGCTTTCTGCTGTTCTTCCATCGACTGATGTTTGTTCACAGAGTTTATTATGAAGCTAAATGATGTACTCCATTATGTGTAATGTTACAGTAAACCTCAAACATATTTATTAAGTGCTTTTCACAATCTTAAAGGAACAGTACACCCAAATATGACAATACTGTCATTATAAACTCTCCTTTATGTTGCTTAAACATTTATGGGTCTGTTGAACAAAAGCAGATGTCAGGCTCAACGTTAGAGACTGACAGTCCAGTTTCATTGTATCGAAACAGCAGCGTCCTTATTTTTCCGAATTTTTTAAAAACGGTTAAGCGAGAGCATCCTTTGGCGTGGACATTTGACGTCATTGCGCATATAAACAAATCTCTAAAACGTGGGTGCAGATTCATTCACAGGGTAATGTAGAGTAAATATAGTTTGAAAAAGCTGTCGGAGGCTTGGTGATACGTTGATATCGAGCGACCATAGTGTCGTCTGTTTGTAGCCTCATGTTAGCTTTTTACTTCTGGTGATTGTATTTAGGGTTCAAAAGTAACAAATGTTGTGTTCATTTGAAAAGATTATCTCGATAGACAAAACGTGTTAACATCATAAACCTTTGTTGAGCTTATGTTTTGCAATCTTCCAAAAGTCTATGGGAACTTCCGGGTTGGCCTACAAAAATACGTCATCCCTGCAACTTTCATTGAGATCTTGACAGATGACGTCTTTACACAGTACATGAATGGTGAAATAGACGATTAATTCACAAATATGCCGTTGTTTTTAGATGACTCATTGTTTATACTGAGCTCTCAAGCATCCAGGACTGCACATGTCGGTTTCATTCACCCACCCGCTGCATCCATCTCCCACCAGGTGCCTCCAAAACTTTGATCACAGAAGCAAATTAGTTTTCAGTTTCCTGCATGCACTTCAAGCTCTTGAAGGGAAGTTTTTTTCTTACACTTGCTCCAGAAAGGTGTCTCTCCAGGTGTCCGGCAGAGATACTCCACAGAGAGCGTTTGAGAGTGATTGTCAGAGATGAGTGCTTAAGCCAGTGTGGACAGGTGGAGAAGATTGTGGGCTTGTCTGTATTTTCCGCCCGCTGTTGGCGTCAGCGACTTTTTTCCTGCTTAAAGCTGAGCGCTGAATTTCAAGGACTTGTCTTCATCAATTTGTTCTCAACGTGTCACTCGCACATTTTTTTCTGGAGCGAAATGCTTCGGGGGCTTGGTGTCTGACGGGATGTGGACTGCTTGAAGCATGTTAGGAACAAAAGCAGTCTAACATTTCCATCAAGAACGTCTCTCGTGGTCTCTAGAGTGCTAACACGTTATGATTTAATTTGCTTTAAAAAACAAAGAGGACCAGATTATTCTAAGGCATCTGATTGAGTGCCAGTATAGAAGCAGGTGCATTTATAAATGTCAGATTTAAATGACATTTGATGTTTTAATGTTAGAGTAATAGTAACCATGCTTTTCTTTCAGAATAGGCCCACATATCAGTTCTATTTTCTTTTAATCTGTCTTTGTTCATCGTATCTCTGTTTTCTTCTCAATCCTGATGTCTTCTTTATGATGTTTAGGGCTGTCAAGCATTTAAAAATGTAATCTGACAGTTCAATACAGTAATTTCTATAGATGTATTGTGGCCATTCTAGTCCAGTGTCTGTTAAATTTCAACAAAATCGAACTTCAGGAGTGACTTAAAGTCATCCAACAGCAATGTGAAAGACTGCATGACAAAACTGAGGTTATCACATAATAAATATTTTCGAAATAAATGTACAAATATTATTGTTGTATTGCTTAAAAGTGAATATGAACTTTATTTGCAGTATTTGAGGTCTGAAAAAATACAACGCATCTTTTCTGTGATTTTGACCTGTTTCTCCAGTTTTCTTTTTTTGCAAATAAACACGAATGGAAAGAACATTTTTGTTTGAAATTTGGGAGACATGTTGGAAGTTCACAGAATGAAACAAGAATAATAATTTGACCTAAACACATACACATAATTCTTTTTGGGGCTGTATGTGGAGCTTTGCATCTGCTTCTTGCGGCATTGAGCACTTGTTTTTAGAAATGGTGAGTCAAAGTTTTAAAAACTTTCATTTTGTTTCACATCTTCCTGTTTTTGTATGGAGGACTGTGTCTTTTGTGATTGCCTAATCTCTGTAAGTGTAGATGCAGTGGTGAGGCCTGAAGTAGCAGGTTGACTGGAATTTAGATTTTTGAATTAAGATGATACTTTTACTTTTTTTTTTTTACTTTTTTTGCTTTTGAGCTTTTGAAAATTCTGACAGTAAAATTAAAAATATATGCATGTATTTATTCAGAGCCAGGGTTTATTTCTGTTGTTGGATAAAATTGTCATTTGTAAATCTGAAGATGCTTCAAGTCGCTTCATCTGTCAGTCCTCAGTTTGTCTCAGTCCCGTTGGCTGAACATCTGATGTATATGACACACTTTACCGGAAATACTTCAACGAATTTGAAGTCGTCGTCTGAATTTTACATGATTTCTGGGATACGTGCGTGTCACGTTCTTTAACAGTCCATCTGGAAACAACACAACGCTGTCTAATCGAGCTGTTGTGTTTACATCGGTTACAATAAGAATTCATCGCGATCAACTAAACGTTAAATTCTTAAAAGTATACGAGGTTCATGGCATAAACATTGTTGTTGCTGTTAACTTTTGACACGTTCATAAATGCACACCATTCTGTTACTGTGGGGACATTTACACGCCTCTAAACATGACGCGGCACAAAGTTCCCAGACCTTCAGTGTGGCTATGTGAGACTACTCCTCAGTAAACAACAGACACTTATATTTCAGTTTACTTTTTTATTGCACCTTTCAATGTTAATGTTCTAAAGTTAAAAAGAAAGTACTGAAGAAATTTTTGTTCGCGATTTTGCTGCATCCACTCCCAAAAATAAAGTTTTCATATATTTACAGTAGAAAATTTCTCATTTTGACCCATGCAATATATTTTAGACTCTTACTGCAAATGTTCTCATGCAACTTAAGACAAAGTTGCTTTACTCTTGTTTGCATGATCATGGCCATCTAAATCAATAAAATCTTAGCATATAGCAAATCTACGGCATTATCACATTTGTAAGTAGCATTTACTTATGTTGTTTTGTAGAGTGGGACTCAAAAAGTGTATAAAAATATTATTACTTTTACCTTGTTGCGCCATGCGAGCCCAGCACTAACAATCACAACTACCTGTATGCCACTGAATTCCGTAAGCTCTATGGTAAGTGAACACGGCAATGTTGGTAGAAACCCAAAGCTGGTATTAAACAGATATAAACTGTGTTAAACAAACCCAGACAGATATGTTTTTGTTTGTGGTGAGCTGAAATTGACAGTCAATGTGCGTTTAGGCACACCGACGCAAAGCTGGTGATGTGATTCACGGTGAATCATAGGCCAGCGTGTAGGTGGCTGAACTCAGCGGGAAATTATAATGTAATCCACCTCAAAATAGTGGACTTAATAGTCATCCTCCGCTACCTGCAGTATAGACGGCATATTACTGGAGTGATGACCCATTATCGCCGTTCTCCTGCGGCTGCCGGGTTTCATTCCCCCGGGAACGCCTAAAAATCCTCTGTGTGTCTTAGCATCTGATCTCCATCTTTAATTTCGCTCTTCCAGTATTAGTAAGTAAGTGTTGCTGATAAAATACATCTGCCCGTGTGACTCAGAGGGAACGCTAAGATGGCCAGTTTGCACGAGTGGAATCATAATGTTTTGACAGGGAGCGTGTCTGGCGCGCACTCGCTTTTTTATGTTGGAACAGAATGCGGTTGACTAACAGACTTAGACGTGGGTGATTGATGATCCACAAGGCTTTGTCACCGCTGTTTATTTGACCTTTTTCTCCTTGTCTCTTTTCTCATTTTCCTCTCGTCTCACGTTCCTCCACTATCTGTATTGATGTTCATTATACTGTGTTGTTTAGCCACCTATAACCTGACTTGTCTTTTTTATCTATTACTTTATTCCTATCTCTCGCTTTCTCTTTTGTCCCTTCTGACTCTCTTCATTTATCTCTGTACTAATGCCAGACCCCTAAGATCAATGAAGGGTCCGGTTAGTGTCCGCTACATGCAGTTCAGGGTTAAAGGATATCCAGTATGTTCTTATGTGTTTAGACGTCTATGAGTTTGTGTGTGTATCTTCACTAGAGACTGCAAAGGATGTCTGAGATTACAGGTAGTCAAAGTCGAAGTCAGCTTTATTGTCAATTCTGCCACATGTACAGTACATACAAATGGAGGATTGAATAGATTGTATAGATATGGATAAAGGAAAATAGATGCATGTATTTGTGATGATACACATGACACACATATTTCTATAAACAACTTGAAATCCTTCGTTATGCAAAGAAAATATATTTTCCTATTTATTATAGGTGCAATGTGTAAGATTAAGGAGGATCTATTGACAGGAATACAATATAATATACATAACTATGTCTTCAGAGGTGTATAAAGACATTACATAAAGAACCGTTATGTTTTTATTATCTTAGAATGAGCTATTTCTATCTACATACACCACGGGTCCCCTTACATGGAATTCGTCATGTTATTTCTACAGTAGCCCTAAATGGACAAACTGCTCTACAGAGTGCGTTTCATAAATATGTTATCTCCTTCGGCAATACAGGCGAAAACGTGATGACATCTTTGTCCTGTGTCAGCCACCGTAGTGCTTTTCAAAAGGGAGGGATGAGCGGTGGAGTGAGCCGTTGGTTGCAATTTGCAACCTCACTGCTAGATGGCCACTAAAATGTCCGCATTGCTCCTTTAACTATCAATATATAAAATCATTTAATATATATTTGAAAATATATAAATGTATACATTTTATATTACAATAATACAATATAGCCTATTGAATAATACATAAGGAATTGCCCTCTTTAATATATTTAAAAATATAAGCACTTGGTTCCAATATACATGTATTATTAAGTATACTACAATATATTTTCCGGTATATTCTCATGTTTTTGTTTTATATATGTATCAGACCATATAAGTAAAAACCATGTCCACTTTACGTTTGTGCATTTATTTCATAACAATACAGTGCATTCAGCATATCTCCACATACTCGTGTAACCAGTCATTCACGCAGAAAGCGTGCAATATTGTGCATGTTGAAATGTAACCTGCACACAAGGTCTTTTTATGAATGAATGACACTGAGGCAGACCCACATGCTCAGGATTCACTATTTATCCTTCATGCTCAGTCATTCAGAGGTGTGTGTGTGTGTGTGTGTGTGTGTGTGTGTGTGTGTGTGTGTGTGTGTGTGTGTGTGTGTGTGTGTGTGTGTGTGTGTGTGTGTGTGTGATAGAGAGAGTGAGTGAAAGAGTGTGTATGTGTGAATCTGTTGCATTAGCAGTGAGATGCTGTCAGATTGTTTGTGATCTGCAGGATAAATCCTAGCAGGGGGCTGGAAGAAGATAACAGATGTTCATTTGTAGCTTCCAAATGGGGATCAAAACATTACAGCAGGGCATTTTCTAATTGACGGTATGACTGCAGAGTTTGAGTTTTGTTGGTAATTAAGAAACATCTTCTTTTCCTCACTTTTGAGTTCCCACTAATCTGCTGTAGAAAGCTCAGTCTTGCATTTCTTGCCTGTTAACTAAAACTTAATAGAGAGCATCACATAGTTCCCCTGTACAGTGTTGCAAAGGGTAAGATTATATTTAATAAGAGTGACAACATTGACAGTTGTTCGAGTATGTGTTGTTTTATGGTCCCAGCTGCTGGAATCTTACCGTTTTTACAGGATTTTTACAGTACATTCTGAATGTGTAAAAATCCTGTAAAAGAATGGTAAGATTCCAGCATCTGGGACCGTAAAACAACATTTTTGGTCAAGTAAAATTACATGTTCTTGTACACCTGACTTTTGCAGTCTATAACTGTAATTTGACATTATTTACTGTATTTCAAAAATATTCGTAAAATGGTCAGGGCTTTAGCACAAAGAATGCAAATAGCACAACTATGCATTTTATAAACGGTTGGGTTCAAACAAAACATTTTGTGTTTAATTAAGGACAACACATTTTGTGTTATTTTTAACACAATTTTTATTTATTTAACAAAAAATCGACTCAAAATGAAACATAATTTCAGTATTTCCCACTTATTACTTACATTGTGGCGGCACGATTTCAAAACAAACCGAAAATCTCAACGTTGTTTTAGGGGGTTGTTTAGGCAAAGCATCTTCCATTCGCAGTCAACACACGCAGGGGCCAGCAAGAACCAGTGTGGTTAATTTGTGGCAACGCTTTCACGAAATTTTGTGACTTTCCGACCCCTTTCGTGACTTTTGTTTAGAAGAAGTGCATAGCGACAAACCTAGCATCTTTTTGGATAAACCTAAGCTTCCATTCAGTGGAAAATGTTGGCAGTTATGCCCCGCGAGCGTGAGGTCTTGCTGTACCCGGTGCAGGGATCGCATCTCTCTGCGTCTGCTCTGTGCAGGGAGAAGGAGCACATTCAGTTCACCGTACAGTGGCTGACTCGTGAATAAAAGACTACAAAACAGCATTTCCAAAAGGTGACCTTAGGTGACTAACTCCTCTCTCCTTGCCCTGTAATTTTCTGTCCAATCTATGTAGTGTCCAATCAATAACAAATAAGGAAACCAAATTCGAAATGTGTGAACCGGCTAAACCTAATATCACACGCTATTTATTAAAAAGTATGCAAACTGGGGTGCAACCTTTGTAGTCTCAGTACAGCTTTGTAAATTGCGTCAATCTGACGCAAGTTTCTGGTATCCAGCAGCACTGTCTGTCTGTCTGTCGTCACGCTCAGACTGACTCATAGGACATACGCTATGTGTCAGGAGACACCCTGAGGTTTGCATGCCTCTCCTCAGCCTCCTATGAACCAGCAGCGTGACACTATTAACACCCCGAGGTGAGAGGACCTGCCCCAGGCCGGACGTCAGGACCAGGTGGTGTATTTTGATGAAAGATTCGTGACCCTGTGATCGCAGTAGACATCTATCAAAGCCAGAGGAATCAAGCATCCACATAAAGCCTGACAGTGTGTTCATTTGTCGGCTGAATCATTTGTAACTGCTTCATATCTGCGCTTTGAGCTCCGCAGGTTTCTCCCCACGGGAATCAATTTAAAATGGCAAGTCTGTTTCTCCTCAAGTTTCTCAGAGGTAAGGATGTCAGAAAACGGGACACACGAGGCACACTGATTTGCACGTCGGTGACAGAGCAAACCTTGGAACGTGTTCATGAAAGCGCTCATGAAAGTGTGCAGATGTTCTCCACGCAAATATCTATCATCAGCACAAAGGCGCCGCGATGTGCCGGGGGAGAGAGGAGCTCTATCAACGCTCCCTCAATCGCTACAGATGAACTATCAAACGCTCCACACGCTCCCTCCTGAGAGAGATGCGCGGAGCAAAGCAGCTGCTGTTCCTTTCTCATGTTCGCCCTTTTTTCTGCTACATTACAGTGATGCTTAAATACAGTTTACGATCATCCCTAGCGCATACAAGCCTCCCTCTGAACCTCCCGACCTCCTCATACTCCTGTTTTCCCAATCTCCCCTGTGCTAGTGGAGTGGATGTGTCCAGTAGGGTTTGTCTGGGGGAGGGGGCACTTGTGAAATGGTACGCTCTGATAGATGGAGTGGGCATGAGCGTTCGTGTGTGAGCGGAATAGTAAAGGAGCCCTAGAGACGGCGAGATGAAGGCACAGAGCCAGAAAATTGCATTGCGTATTTGGTGATTAGTTTACCTCGTAGGTCTCTTCCCTCCTTTCGATCGTCCGTTCTCTTCTGGTCTCTTTTCAACAGTGTCCTCCTCCTTCCTCATATTTATAGGTTTTTTATTACAGATATCACAAGCTACATTGAGCATACCACCAGAATTCTATACATTCTCTCAATTTGCAAGTTTCCTTCTCTGTTTGCTCAATTCTGCTAAATGATCATTAGCATATTATGTCATCACATATTGACGCTCACTTATAGATGGTTTCAAAGCAACAACATAAATTGTGGCCCAAACTTAACTTCGGGTACAAAACCACAAATAATCTGCAGGGACTTCTTTGTGGATGTGTAGCAGAAGTTATGTTTGATCCACACTAAGAAAGTGAAGTCTGTTTGTACATGGGTTTGTGTTGCAGAATATATAAACAGTTATATTATCTATAAAAGATATTCTTTTAGTTCCTGGAAAATACAAGTTTTAAATTCCCTAACATTGCAATTTTTCAATGATCTATAACCCTACAATGACGACTTCCTTTGAGAATTCTTGTAACTGGATTTTTTCCTCTTATGTCAAAGCTGTAAAATCACAGATTTGCTCAAAACTGAAGTGTTGTTATGCATAAATGTTTTGTATCCTATATCTCCCTCACAAACCCTACAGGACGTTCTGGCTCCTGTGTGCTCAAGTATGGGCAAATTTTGTTGTTCTCACTCCGGAGTACAAATTTTACCAGCACTCAGCTGTTATTTGAGAGAAAAAATGATACATTTAAGCTCAGCCTTTGTGCAAAATACAACAGTGAAGCTACGCTACTTAGAATGACAAATTGCCTGCTTATAAATGCAGACACTAGCAAATGCTCGGCCTAAGTTTGTGTGCTCAGCTAGCGCTTCTTGTGACTGCAAACTAGCGGGCAGAAATCGAATGACCTCTCAGCCTCCAGGTAATAGTATTGATAAGTGATTTAAATTGCTTTGAAAACTATAAGCCACCTGACGTAATTACGCTCTCCAATGCAAAAATACACTTTTTAGCAACCAAGATGGAAAGACGCGTACTCCTGAAAGCAAGTAGGTCAAGTGCTTTCTTTTAATCCTGGCTTAGTCTGGGCCCGCGTCGAGTTGATGGAAACTCTCAAAGCCCCATAGAAGGCAGAGAAAATCCAACTCTCCTCCATACTGCCAAGAAATTGTCTATATTCTCTTTGTTTGGAATCAAAGTGTGCTCAGCTGTCATTACATTGCTCCTGCATGGGAAGAATATTTGGAAGAATAGACTTTGCTGTTATTGTTTATGCACAAGCCTCCACAGAAAGCCATGGCTTGGCCACAGTCTCAATGAAACTCTTAACAATGAATGCATTTACATGAAATCATATTCATCAAATATACCGGCCACCAAAAATGAGCCAGTGTTAATGGACTGTATGTTTGTATTCGCCATAGGCACTAACGTACATTTACATTTACATCTACATCGACAGTGTTCTGTGGCACAGTCCCGACCGTCTCTCATTGGTTGTGTGGATGCTGACTCAAAAGGCCACACTTTCTACACAATTAGCTGTTCTCACCGTCCCCAGTGCAGAACGCAGCAATGCCAGTATTCTCTGACTGAGATGATGGACTAGCGTTTAAGCCACTTTTGTAGCTGAAGAGTTCTGCCGTGGAAGTAGGACACGGTTGACTACAAGGACATTTGAGATGCTTTGAACAGTTAAAAGGTCCGAAGTGACCTAATGCAAGAATGTGACTGATTCACCATGTTAACATTGTTGCACATGCTGTGTTTGGAATGTGATCAAAGGATCAGAAATCATACACCCATCTCGTGTTTTCATGATGTCAATTTAATACAATTAGGTGCAATGTGTTTGAGTCTTATACATGTTAACCTATAACATATAAGGTCATGTACATTTACATTTTACATTTATTCATTTGGCAGATGCTTTTATCCAAAGCGACTTACAATTGAGGAAAGCGACTTACAATTGAGGAAAGGTCATGTAAGGTCATGTTTTGTATTATGTAGAATTAATTAATGGTTAAAGTAAAACCCAAGTAAAACCACATCTACATTACTGCACATTACCCTTCATGGAAACACTTTCCCAAACCCCCCTGTGTGCACATGTGTGTTTTTGTTGTTAAAACAGGAGAACATTTCATTATTTAATCATCACAACAGAACACAAAAGAAGATATTTTGAGAAATGTTGGTAACCGAACAGGGGCTGTACTCAGTCCCTTCTATTGTATGTTTACAAAACCAATGCAAGTCAATGCGGACCGCAATTGTTCGGTTACCAACATTCTTCAAAATATCTTATTTTGTGTTCTGCAGAAGAAAGAAAGTCAAGACAAGAGTAAATGGTTATGGAATTTTTATTTTATAGAACAAACTTCATTCCAAATATATTAGCGAACTATTTAAAAGTTATCTAATAACTAATCAACTAACTAAAATATAAGATATTTAAATTGGAAATCAAGAATCATAAAAAAGAGCAGATTTTTTTAAGTTCGCATTTGTACTTCGCCCACTAAATAAACAGGACAAAGTGACTGTTCACCCAACATGATGATCTCATCACCCCATCATTCTGACAGGCTAAGGTACGACACGTACTTCACACTGGCCACATCGTCTCCCACTCATTCCCTCCCTCTCTTCAACATGAACTCGTGTGATCTAGACTCTTGCTGAGATATGAGCGGGCGGTTGCTAATAGTGACAAAAGACCGTGAAGAGAATCAGAGCGTGAGAGACTCACAGCTCCATTGACTGTTAGCCGTGAGGCAGTGGGAGACACACACTGAAAAAATGCCATGTTCTTTTCTCTCCCTCTCTCTAAGGCAGTTATTCATTTTTGTAAAATTGTCATTTAAAGCCCCAACTTATTTAATATTGATTTCATCATTGCTGCTAAAATACTTTCTGCTATTCAAACGTGATGTGGATATACAGTAGACCCATTATATTGTATTGTATTGTATTATATTATATTATGTCAGTCTAAAAAGCCCATCTCCTGTTTCATACACACGATATCATGTGTATACCATTGTGGCTGTGACTGTAACCTGTTGGCAGTGATTTAAGGCTTCTTCTTGTTGCTTTCATTCATCGTATGTCATAAAAGTGTTGTGTACTGCCCTGATACATGCAGCTTTTATGCCCACATCGTCCCCATCACAATGATGTAATGGAAGCCACTTTCTCGCTGCTTCTCCAGGGAAAGCCGATCATCTCTAAATCTAGACCTGCCACACTTTCATAAAAGCTCAAATTTAATTCCCAGCCATTTGCTTGTTTTTTCCCTCACAGCGAATAGGACCGCAGCTATAAATACTGGAGATGCACGGGGACGGGGATGTTCTGCATAATCAAAGAGAACCTTAGCAGAGACAAATAATCAGGAGAGATAGTACAGGAAGGAAGGAAAGAGAGAGAGAGAGAGAGAGAGAGAGAGAGCGAGGGAAGAGAGGAGAAAGCAATAAATAATGATTACAACCAGGAATGGGGGGAAAATGGAATCATAAATCAATAGCGAACACATATTAAAGAAAAAAGAAAAGCATGCTGGGATGTTGGAGGAGCGTTCGGCAGGTGGTATAGAGGGCTTAAAGCGTTCTGTCTGAAGAAAGAGTTCCCCCTCACCTCAGCTCAATGAGTCATTTAGTGACTCATCTGTGTGCTGTCTAACACACACATACACAAAACCCACACACAATTAAGCTTGTTTACTTTAAATGACTACAAAAACAGCTATTATTGGGCCACCTTGGCTTATAGTAATACTGTGTTTAAATGTGCAATATGGAATTTTATTTACATTTGTTTTGCAACTGAAAGCTGTGAACGTGTCATTATCACCTGCTGAATTAACATACACAAACAGAACAATGCATTTTAAAGGTGCTGTGTGTAGTGATCTAATGACAATAATGCAATATGATATACATAACTATGTCTTCAGAGATGTATGAAGATCTTAAATGATGAAACGTCATGTTTTTATTATCGTAGACTGAGTTATTTCTATCGACATACACTGCGGGTCCCCTTACATGAAATTTGTCATGTTGTTTCTACAGTATCCCTAAACAGACAAACTGCTCTATAGAACGTGTTTCATAAATATGTTATCTACTTCGGCAAAGAAGTAAAAACGTCACAACATCTTTGTCCTGTGTCAGCCACCGTAGTGCTCCAAAAGGGAGGAGTGAGCCGTTGGTTGCAATTCGTAACCTCACCACTAGATGCTGCTAAAATCTCCACATTTCTTCTTTGAGAGACACAATGTTATCGATCTCGAAGATGTCAACCTATTGTGTATGAATTTGGCAGGCAGAAGTTTAATCTAAAGCAACTTACTTTACAGATTACATTTTTATCTTACCACTTGTTCCATGGGCATCAAACCCAACCTGCGCTGGCCCAAAAAATGTCCTGTTTTAGTTTTTTACACCGCACAAACGTTTGAACAGAATACAACTAACAAGACATTTATAAGCGAATAAAAATGTTAATTATTTATGTAAGATTTTAAAAAAAAACGAAATTAAATAAAACCAGAAGTACTGCTGGACCAGTGTTTACACCTTGCAAAAAGGTCTATTATAAAATGCAAAGTAATGGAAAGCGTGTTAAAGTGATAGTTCACCCAAAAATTTAAATTCTGTCATTTATGACTCACTCTTGAGTTGTTCCAAATCTGTATAAATGTCTTTGTTTGGTAAACACAGAGAAAGATATTTGGATGAATGCTTGTGACCAAACAGTAGGTGGACCCCATTGACTACCATAGAAGGAAAAATAACAATGGTAGACAAAGGACCCCTTGAACATTTTGCTGTCCTACATTCTTCAAAATTTCGAATTTTGTGTTCAACAGAACAAAATAAATGATAAAGTAATTTTTCCTTCTATGGTAGTCAATGGGGTCCACCTACTGTTTGGTCACAAGCATTCATCCAAATATCTTTCTCTGTGTTTAACCAAACAAAGACATTTATATAGATTTGGAACAACTCGAGAGTGAGTAATTCATGACAGAATTTTATTTTTGGGTGAACTATCACTTTAACATGACTTATTGAGGGCATTGTTTATTACAATGTACAGGAACACCATGTTTGCATGTTGATATTTGGCTCTGCAAAGCAAACTGTGATAGAAGAACATACAGTAACGTTGAATCTCACAGCTATCCAAACAATGTGTGGTCCTCAAGCACTAGTTAATTAAGCAAAGCTGATGCACCATATGTCCCGCTAGACATTAGACTGTAGCTCTGTTGCATGAGGAATTGGTCTGTGTCTGCACATGGGCAGATGGACAGAGCGCTCGGGCATGACCTGGAACGGTTGAGGCCGTGCAGGCTAGCAAATGAGGCATGAGCGAGTGCTACCAAATAGTTCAAGGGGAGCCATGACCACAGAGGCAGCGCAAACGTTTTTACATTTAGTACATGCTGGAATCAGATTAATTGAGCCAGAATTGGGGGGTAAGAATGATACCTTAGAATAATATAGTCATGACATAGAATTGATATTAATTGATAGCAACAAATGAATGAGTAATGATTTAAAGGTGCAATGTGGAAGTTTAAAGAGGATCTATTGACAAAAATAGTGTCAATAATTATAATTTAATCTCATTTAATAGTTTCTTTAGAACAAAAACCATGGTAAAGTGTGGCAGTTCATTCAGATGATATATGCAGAAGAGTATGGAATACATGTTCATATGCACATTCACGTTTGCACAACACTATAAAAACATCCAGGAGTGAGAATGTAGAGAGAGCCAGGCCTGCAGCACACAAGTCAAAGTGAACACAATGATCCAACATTTGAGGAGCATGAGAAAGTGGGGGGCAAGGAGCATATTGGCGGCATTGTTTGTTAGCACCCCTGACATTTA
This sequence comes from Oreonectes daqikongensis, assembly GCA_026939265.1. Classification (NCBI taxonomy): domain Eukaryota; kingdom Metazoa; phylum Chordata; class Actinopteri; order Cypriniformes; family Nemacheilidae; genus Oreonectes; species Oreonectes daqikongensis. Next base: position 2,882,658 of record JAOTQM010000351.1, on the reverse strand, counting down.
CCAAGCTAACACAAAATGTCAGTGAATGCCAGATGTTACCTCTGGTTATGATGCATCTCTAGAAAAGCTCGAGCTATTGATCCATAGCTTCACTCTTCTCGCCCAATTCACTTCTCCTCTCAAACAGGCCCTTCACTTTCTTCTCTCTCTCTTTCTCTTGCCCTGTGAGGCTATGTGCTGCACGGCAGCCGACACCTGTCAAAGATCAGAAGTCATAGGTCTGAATAATGGATCCCATCCTGAAACAGTCAGCATTTACTATTCTACCAGAATTCCAATGGTAACGCACGAGGCGTTGCTTGGGAAGAGAAACTACATGAGTAAACTACATATCATACAATAAGAGATGAATTATGTATGAAAGCACAAATGCTTTAAGCACCACCTGAGTCAGAAAAGCCTCTGAAAGTTGACCTTCCCTGCTTGGATATATCATCTCACATGATCCCAGAGAGTTTGGAGTTTTTCTCAGTGGTTGCTCTTTGCTAGCTTATTGGAACTTACGGTTACGTCTCATTTAACTTTGTTTAAGATGTTTCTTCTACAATCGCAGATCCGGATAATTTCATCTTTGAAGAATTAAACAAGAAACATTTGAGTTCCCATTGACATTCTGGTATCTTGACAGAATCCTGACAGAAACCTTTTTTCTGTTCTGTCAGTCAAAAGTTCCCTCTTCCTGTTATACTCTGTTGACATTGTGGTGTGTTAAACTCTGAGAAAACATACTGTGTTGGTTTTGGTCTTTAGATGCATGTGCAGTTTTGCTGCTTTGGAGCTCTGTTCCCAGAAATGTGATTCATGCATTGATAAGTGTTGAATGGTTGTTGATGCACGACCCAGACATACCGTGACAGCGGAACGAAGCTCTTTCATGAATTGACAACCTGTCACACTTGCACGTCATTGCTAAACATTGCTCTCGTGCGTAGATTATTTTAAATATCAATATTTGAGGTTGTAGGTTTGACTTCCACGGAATGTAAGAGCTGAATGTATTTTCTTATTGCACTAGTATCTGCCAAATGCAAAAATGGAAGTAAATCAGATTAAGTCAGCCTACAAGATATGCTGGGTAAGAATGTTAGTAAAAGTTTAGTCAAGGGCCACTTATTTTCCACAAAAATTTTGCCTGGTTGAGAGGGGGTCAGGAGGCCATTTTTTTCTCTTGACATGCTTTACAGTATTATTGCCAAGACATATATTCTACTCTCCACACTATTCCAACACAAAGAGCACTTGACAGGCCAGGGAGGGCGTTTCATTCCACATAAAATATCTCAGAAAGCATTAAATAAGAATGCAAACAAAATATGCTTCTGCAACATTATATGCTGTGATGTGTAGCTGCGCACTCCGTCATGCGAAATTAACTTTCACAAAGAAACAGAACGCGTTGGTCCACTGTGTACAATAACGTCCTTTTGTTGGCGTTTTTATGGTGTTTGCCACCGAACGTTCCTCCTACTTGTGCATAATTACGGACTCCTGTTGCAGATATTACGCTTTGCGACAAATGCAAGGACGATTATAGTTGTAATTAGCTTCATGAGAGGAGTGCATGACAGAGAAAGATTAGACTCCATTGAAAACACATTGCAGTGAAAGATTGTAAAGGCACGCTTGCTTCAGAAAATCTGGAGTTTCTCAAGAGTCATTGAGACGAGCTGTCATTTTGGGAACAAGAACTTTAAGTACAAAAGACAATAGCTACTGTACACACTGGTCATGAGATATGTTAGTCTCTACAGATTATTTCTGTAAGTAAATGACATTAGCTAGCAAGTTAACAGTTTGTCTAGTCAGTATTATTTTGGGTTACCACTTACTAGATGAACCGTTACTTGGCTACATTTAAACTTAAATGTGACAAAGTTACACAACCTATTCAACAAACAAAAACATTAATTTAAATCAAATCAAATAAATAAGTCTTTTTCTGTAATTCAACATTTTTACAGTATTTCAAAAATAAAACCGTAAAATTCCTTAAAATTACAGTTTTTTACAATTACAGTGTAACCCTAACCCACACTCTACTCCTAACAAAAATAAACAAATGAGGATGTCCCCAAATGGAGGTTTTGCTCGAATTTGTCAGGTTTTGCTCACATATACACACATAGAACTTTTTTCTGAGGGTCTCAGGAGCACACAGCATCAGTGTGTATTTAATAGTTACTGTGCTTGTGACTACAGCAGCTGTAGAGGTGTTGTGTACTTAATGTGTACATTAAACCTGAGAGCAGATGCAGCAGCGTTCGGTGATGGGGCGTGCAAACCGTTCTCAGTGTAGAAGCAGCTCCGAGCAGATGGCAGAGTTATGGCAGCCAGAGAAGTGATGTCACAGCAACTTCAACCAGCAGCTGCCCCTTTAATGCTGATTTAGGACCTGCTGCAGTACATTTTGAAGAACCAAAATCCATACATGAAACATTAGAAATGAGAAGCCGCAGAAATTCACTGCATTAGATTTCAGTGGAACTACAGTACATGCTGTCGAGATGTGTGGTCCTGTGAGAGGCGGAGAGGAGGGAGGAGGGTTGCGTTTACAGACGGTGTTGATGAGTAAACCATGAGGAACATATTGGATGAACAGAATGGCAAATGCAGAGATGAAAGAAACATAGTGCTACTATGGCAAGAAATTAGGGTTTGTCAATATTGTAATGGACTGGGTCCAAGGAGGTGGCGGGGCATCTGCGGCTAACTTTGAAGTTTGTGCATAAGCGTGTGCGTGTTTTTTACGGGCGCCATGACTGTGTGTTACATTGTTTTCCGAGTAACAATCTTGTGTAGTATTTACTCAAATGTTTGTCATTGAGGCCGATTTCCAGATGCTTGTTGTTGTTTGAATAATAATTCCTAGCAACATTTTGTGAAAATAATGGAAGTTTGGTAATTTTGTAAACATTTTGTTGACTTACAAACTTCAAAACCCAGCCAGAGCCAACCTGATATCAGCTAACTGACAAAATTCTTCACAGGCAGATGGGCTGTGTGGGATGCTCATGTCTCCTTTTTTTTGTCTGTTTACAGAACCCACAACACCTATTTCAGCAATATTTATTAGGTAGAAGAAACATTTTTGTGGTGGTGTTTCAAAAAAAATGCTTACAGCATCTTTCAGTAATAGAATGTCTGCCATTTTTATAGATAATGTCGAGCAAACCCGTTTAACATAACAGTGAAGTGAACCCTCTAGTGGTGTAATAGCGTCATTACATTTAGTTTCAAGTGGTTTTATTTTCTCAGAAGCCGGGCCCTTGAGTGCTATTTACCTCCTCATGACCTCAGAATCCCAGTCCTGTTGTTAAGACTAAATGAAATTTTCTCCTCACTGTTTCAAGGTTCTTACTCTCTCAGTTTCTCTTGTGAAAGTGTCATATTAGAGCTTGTGGCAAGAAACGAGAGAGAATTGTGGTCTTAGATTGTAGCCCTCAAATGCTAAATATTGTGTGGATGCACATTGTTAAACCCTAGAAGATCATTCCAGGTACCAGATATCATAGATAATCAATCCTTGACAGTTGCTGACACAAAACACCCTGTCTCCATCCATGCCCAGACAGACGCCCGTCGGCCACTGGACCCATTATATAGCGGTGTCTCTTACACAGCAGAACAGAGAGGTGTAGATTGACATTCTGTATTTCCACAGGAATACTATTATTACACTGAGAACATGTACAGTGGAGTCCAAAAAGGTTGACACTATATTTAAAATATTTGAATAAAAATCAAATTTGTTAAAAGCAAAACCGTTATGCTGACAATATAATTTGTGATTATATATTTCTATTATATGAAAACCAGATCAATTTTTCTAGAGACCACTGGACCCCATGAATATCCATATTGGACATATGACTTCAATCTGGTTGACTGATCATTTCCCTTTGTCTTCTCTGTGTGTTTTCTGTGTTTCCCCTGCGTGCTTGCTTTTATTTTCTTTATCTGAAATGTTCCTAATCTTTCTATATTTAGTCTCATGCCACTACTTCTTTTCTTTTCTTCTGCATCTGCACCTCTGCAGGTACATCAGAACCATGTACCTTGGCATTCAGAGCCGCAGACAGAAGGAGAACCAGCGACGCTTCTACTGGGCCATGATGTTCGAGTATGCCGATGTCAACATGCTCCGTCTACTGGAGACATTTCTGGAGAGCGCTCCACAGCTGGTGCTCCAGCTCTGCATCATGATCCAGAAGAACCGGGCCGAAACACTGCAGTGTAAGGAGTGCCTCAGGGCTATATACTGAGGCCGCTGACATTTGTTTCCAGCGCTGCCTGTGTGTGACAGATGTGATTGAATGTTTTAATGTCACTGAGAAAACTTAGGAAATATGATACATTATTGATACTTTTCAGTAGAGATATTTCCTCATTATGTTTTTTGTATTTTGTGACTGTGGTGTAGCAGAAAGCAATTATGGGTTATATATTCCATTAGTGCGAGTTGTTTCAAATTGACTTGATTTACTTTGCAGTAGTGCGGGTAATTTGTCATATGCATTGCACACCCAAGCCTTGGTGTTTCCTGATTAGAAATGTTGCTGAAAACGCAACTTTAATTTTTCATGAGAGTAGCTCAAGGATCCCGGAACAACATGATTCATAGGCAAAATCTATAGTAAGGTTAGCTTTTCAAGTGACAGCAAAATATGATCTACTGGATCTCACAGGTTTGTGTTGTAGGAATTCATCAACATATCTTAATCATTTAAGAACAGTGCACATCATGGCAAAGCCATAGCGTGCATGTGGATAAAAGGCTGATTTGTAGGTGAATCTTGCGTGTGAGGTCCGCCCTGACTGAGACTCTTTGAATTATCAGCTGTGTTTGTGGGGGACAGGGTTTTTCTGCTGCGCTGCAGATAATCAGAGGTGTAGGATCATTTCTCACGTCTGAGTTGACAGCTATGCCAGCGGTGCAGATGGCTTTATGAACACAGTGAGGTATCAGCATCCAGCAGGATGAATAGTGAACGTGGCTGTTTGTTAGATTAAAGAAGATACAGTAGACTATGTAGCACAAGCAAGAGATACGTTTGAGAGAACAGTTCCAAAAATGTTTTCATTAGAATTTATGTACAGTGGCAAGAAAAAGTATGTGAACCTTTTGGAATAAATTTGTCATAAAATGTGATCTGAGCTTCATCTAAGTCAAGGGTATTGACAAACATAATGTGTCTAAAAATAATAACACAAAAAAAAATGTTCATGTCTTTATTGAACACACTCATTCAACATTCAAAATGGCAGTGGAAAAAGTAAGTGAACCCTTAGAATTAATAACTGGTTGACCGCCCTTGACAGCAATAATCTCGACCAGGCGCTTCCTGTAGCTGTGGATCAGACCTGCACATCGTTGAGGAGGAATTTTTGCCCATTCTTCCTGGCAGAACTGCTTTAGCTCTGTCATATTCTTTGGACGTCTCATGTGTATGGACCTCTTCAGGTCAATCAATATCATCTCTATTGGGTTGAGGTCTGGGCTCTGACTTGACACTCCAAAAGGCGGATTTTGTTTTTCTGAAGCTATTCTGTTGTGGACTTGCTCCGGTGTTTTGGGTCGTTGTCCTGTTGCATCACCCACCTTCTACACAGTTTCAGCTGACATACAGACATTGTCCTGAAGAATTGTCTGATATACTTGGGAATTCATCTTCCCCTCAATGATTCCAAGCTGGCCAGGTCTTGATGCAGCAAAGCAGGCCCAAATCATGATGTTTCCTCCACCATACTTTACAGTTGGGATGATGTTTTCATGATGATATGCCGTGCCCTTTCTACGCCAGATGTAGTGCTGTGTGTTTTTTCCAAATAGTTCAATCTTAGTTTCATCAGTCCTCAAAACATTTTGCTAATACTGCTGTGGAGTGTCAATGTGCTCTTTTGCAAACTTCAGGTGTGCAGCAATGTTCTTTTTGTGCTCTTGATGTCATTTTGACTGGGCGCACACTTCTTGGTAGAGTAGCAACAGTCCCAAAGTGTCTCCATTTGTAGATTGTTTGCCTAACTGTAGACTGGTGAATTTCTAAAGTCTTTGAAATAACTTTGTAACTCTTTCCAGCTTTATGTAAATCAACAATTTTTGATCGTGGGTCCTATGAAAGATCTTTTTGGCGAGACATGACTCACATAAGCGTGTTCTTCTTGTGCAGAGCAAACTCCAAAAGTTTGAGGGGTTTTTATTAGTCAAAGTAGCTGTAGTCCACACCTCCAAACTTATTATCTTACCAAGACTCCAGGTGTGCTAAAACCTGACTCCTATTAGCTTTTTTGAGGTCATTAACTCAAAGGTTCACATACTTTCTCCACAAGCACTATGATTTTGTTTTTGGTTGTTTTCAATAAAGACATGAAAGATCAGAAGATCATTTTTAGACACATTATGTTTGTCAATACCCTTGACTTAGATGAAGATCAGATCACATTTTATGACAAATTAATTTAGAAAACCATGAAATTCCAAAAGGTTCACATACTTTTTCTTGCCACTGTATGTAGATAGTTTATGTTATATATCAAAGTACAAGTTCTAAATGTACTCTTTAAAGGGACAGTTCCCCCAGAAATCAACTCACCCTTAAGTTGTTGCAAACCTTTATAATTTCTTTGGTCTGATGAACACAGAGAAAGATTTTTGGAAGAAGGCTTGTAACCAAGCAGTTCTTGGCCACCATTGACTACCATTGTAGGAAAAATCACAATGGTCTAGTCAAAAGTGCCCCAGAACTGTTTTCTTTTCTACATTCTTGAAAATATCTTCTTTTGTGTTCAACAGAACAAAGAAATTTATAAAGAAATGTATTTACTTTATGGTAGTCAATGGTGGCCAAGAACTGTTTGGTTACAAGTATTCTTCCAAATATCTTTCTCTGTGTTCATCAGGACAAAGACATTTATACAGATTTGGAATAGAACTGTTCCTTTAAATGTGTTAACATGTTGTAACTCAGATTTTGAATCCCCACACAAGCATAAACTAAACACATACAATGGTTTGGATGCTTTTGTGTTTTCTGATGCCATTTTTTCCCTTTTACTTTCACTTATTTATGTAATATTTAATTATACATTTTATATAAATATTTAATAAATATATCTAATATATATATATATATATAATATTATTTTTTTATTAGTATTTATTAGTGTTTTTAATGTAATTATTTTATTTCATTATTTAATTATTATGAAATAGATAGTAGTAAACCATTTCCAATATTATAATAGCATGCCTTTTTTCTCATTTTTCTTTAGGTGTTTCAGCCGTTGCGTCTCTCCTCTCTCTTTCTTGGGTTCTGGCCTCATACCACAAGCTTCTTCGTGATTCCCGCGATGACCAAAAGAGCATGAGCTATCGGGGAGCGCTGGTGCATCTCATGTGGCGTTTCTTCACCATTTCCTCCCGGGCTCTCTCTTTCGCCCTCTTCGCCTCAGTTTTCCACCTCTACTTTGGTATTTTCGTGGTGCTGCACTGGTGTGCCATGGCCTTCTGGGTAATCCACGGAGGCACCGACTTCTGTATGTCCAAATGGGAGGAGGTGCTATTCAACATGGTGGTTGGTGTGGTCTACGTCTTCTGCTGGTTTAACGTCAAGGAGGGAAGGACCCGATACCGCATGGTGGTTTATTATTCTTTGGTGCTGGTGGAAAATATCATTCTGACCGCTCTGTGGTACGCCTACAGAGACCCGGTCACAACAGACTCGTACGCCTCATCGGCTCTCTGCGGCGTCTTCCTGTGCTTCTTGTCCGGAGTGGCCTGCATGGTCCTTTACTACGGGGTTCTGCATCCTATGGGGCCCAGGTTAAGGGTGCTGGCCAGTTCTTGCTGTGCTGAGTTGCTCTGGGGCCTCCCCTTACCACCAGAGGCTGAGCCTATGGCGCCCACACCGGGGCCTCGGGGCTCCCAAGCCACCCCGACCAGGGGCATGGCCGCAGGGGAATATGGAGAGCCGGAGGAAGCTGCCACAGATACTTGCCTGCCGGTGTTCCAGGTGAGATCCACAGAGCCCACGGATGCAGCGGGCAGGCCCATCCCCCCCGAGGGGCCCCTTATCAAGATTGACATGCCCAGGAAGCGCTACCCAGCCTGGGATGCTCACTTTGTGGACCGTCGCTTGCGGAGGACCATAAACATCCTCCAGTACATCAGCCCCAACGCGGTGGGCATCAGGTACAGGGACGGACCCCTCCTCTACGAGCTGCTCCAATATGAGTCGTCCCTATGAAGGCGTTCTGTTTTTATGCCCTCTCTGGTTCTCCACTTCCCTTGGTGCTTTTTGCTTCAAAGTTTTTATTTAGTTGCACCCTCAAGTAATGAGCGTGCACCTAAGGTCTACAAAGAGTCTAAACAGAGAATATTCTACATATATTTTGACTAACACAGTATAGAGATGGAGGACAAACAATCAGAAATACAACATTCCCTAGTCGGGGTAATTACGATGTGCGTGTTCTGTGTATGTGTAATGGTGTTTATGGCCCTGTCACCTTTGACATGTGCAATGCATGATGGGAATGATGGAGGAACATAGTCTTGTACATTCTCATTCTGATTTCATTTGGACCATTTTGTGCCTACTTTTTGTGTGATACAACTTATGTAAATGACGGCAAAAGAATCATCACCGACTATACATTAAAAAGCACATTTGATAGACGAAAAAGCACACAGTGGCCCACTCATTTCCTCCTGCGATTAAGAGACAGAAGGCTTGAAATTGTTCCGTAAACTAAAAAACATATTCTGGGTGGCTCTAGTTGGCGACATATTTTATATTTTTAAACCACAGATGCAGAAAATGCCACTTTATGTATGTATGAAATGTAAATAGCGTTTGCGTTGCCATTTCATGGATAAAAGATTTGAAATCCTCCTGAAGTAGAACTCCGTTCCCCCTTGAAATCCCCCCCCCCCATTTCCAGCCCTACTTATTTATCTAAAATTCATTAAACCAAAAGTTGAAGCGCAATGATGTCATGTAATATCTGGTGTCAAATTTTGGTGTTTACCTACCATATAACACTGCCACTGGCATTTTGAACATCACAAGGGCCTTAACATTTGTATGTCTTAGTTTGAAGAAGTCTAACTGAAAGCCACTAGTGATGTGATATTTTCCACTCTGAGCTGTATATATATAAGTATATAAGTTATATATGCGCATTCTGTGTGACCCACTGTTATATTTTTAGCCCATTTGTTGTAAAGAGAGTGCACTCGATTGCAAAACAGAATGGGACATATTTTTGTATGCATTTAAAACCAGTCTTTCTATACATAAACACACACAAACACAAATATTAATAATAAAGAGAAATGTTTGTGGTGCTTAACTCTAACCTTTAGTAATCCTCCATCATTCCCTGTACAAATGAAAATTGCATTTCAATGTCCATATAAACTGTTCTTCAGAAAAAGGCAAACTGTTTATCAAAGACATATTGACATATGTAAATGCTATACCATTGTCACACACCAGTTCCTTGATGTACTATACGATTTACTTATTTATATTTTAATTTATTGTCAAAGTAATTCTTTTGCAATATTTTTTGAAGATTTCCCTTTAGGGAAAGGTTTTTTTTCTCCTAAAAATTGGAAAATATATATGTATAAATATACACCATAGAATGCATGGCAAGGTTGCACATATTGACTGGGTTGCCATTTTCCAAACAACAAATAACAGCTTCCTCAATTGTGATCAAACGGATCAATTTTATACAACATCCTATACAAGGTGCACTTAAAATGAGCGTGTCTGTTTAATGGCAGACCTGAGGGTTACCTCCTAAAAAGCCACATGAGTTTGTTTACCTCGAAACTTGAGGTAATTCCCCCCATTTTCATAATGAATTAACTTCTCAGTGAGGGTCGAGGACTCTTTATTGTTGCTTGTTTAACCTGCTCAAAATTCCATTTTTTTATGTTTAGTTGTCTCAGCAAGATTATTGCAAACTAACATGGGATGCCAAGTTTCACTGCATGGGCTGCTACAAACCCCTTTGTGCCTGCTGGAATTTAAAAGCAGACTTCAGACTGGTTGTAGTGAATGAGGTGGAGGGTTTGCCAAGCATGGAAAAGAATCTTGAGAGGTCTAAACCTTTGAAACTTCAGCTCCATCCTTGGTTGCTGCTCTTAGGCCCTCCACCTCTCTCATGTGTGTGTCATCTGGAATACTCTGATGCAAAGACTACTTAAGATAACAACTTGGGATTTATAACCATGGCCGAAGGGAACTGGGCACAGGCAGGCAACTTCATTCAAGTAATATTAAAAATTCCAATACATCAAATTACAGACATGCAATATCAGGTTTCTGGTTTTTACTACTTGGTTCTTGAAAGCAAACCTGCCTTGGTCTCTTCCCGTTCCCTTATTGTGCCTGTATAAGATATTCCACTCCTGTAGGTGCTTGGCACATTGATGCACTGTTGTTTGCTGGGATATCACCAATCCTATTATGTTATGATGTGTAATTGTACGTGTACGTTTCATTTCTATGGTTGCGTGACATGGCTGCCTGGCATCCCATGAACAGTTTATAGTCCAATTACAGAATAAGAATAAAACATTTGTCCAGGTAATATTTTCAACTACACTGTGATATTTTATTTTATTATTTATCATCATTAGTTTGATCAGTAGTGAGACGTTGCTCCATTTGTTAGTAGACATTGGAGTGAGGGATTACAAAAATCCAATATATTACTTATTGATTTATGAATTGGGTTTTGAATACTGCCTTATTAGCCAAATAAGTGACATGGATCTATTTCTGTATAGTAAGATCAGTCGATAATAAAGTCAAGCTATTCTTTATTCAGGGTGGGGTGGGTAAGTGGGACCAGTCTATGATGATCCTTTGTGGTGCCTTGTCCTATTGGGTGCTTTTGTGTAGCCATGGCAGCCGGTGCAGCAAACAACAATGCCAATGTCTATTTTTTGTTCATATTTCGCTCAGTACTGTAACCAGCCAGTCAATTTCGTCCCATATCTGCACAGGAAATGCGTTTGGCAGCGCTCACATTTTTTTGTGAAAAGCTTATTATAAATGACAGGCAATACTTAACATCAACTTGAATGTTGGGTTCCACACCTTTCCTGTTTAAGAAACACCCAGACCACATACGACTTAAGTATTTTGTCTGCGATTCAAAAGGAATTAGACAGATGGTTGATTTTAATGGGTTTGTTTGGGTAATAAAAGAGAGGTTTGATGAAGTTAGCAATTTATTTGATGATTGTTAATGTACTTCTGTCTATGCCTTCCTCTGTCTTGCGAAATGAATGAGCTGTAGTGCCAACAAGTTAATCTTTTCTCTCTGTCGTTTGTCTTGTGAACAAAAATGTCTAGCCAAATGGATTTTGCCTGCAAAAATGGGGGAGAAAAAAAGAAAAAAGAAAAAAACGTTCAATAAGAATAGAAGAAATGGGGTTTGTAGGCATGGTGCTTACTGGGTAAAATATTTTAACCTCCATCTGAGATGGCACTGGACACATTGGAGTATATAAATCTTTTTGAAGGCCTATAGTGCTAAACCATCTTCAGACTGCTTATACATCTTTTTTGGATTCTAAGCATGCCCACAAAATGCATCCTATTGTGACCCCCTCCAACACACTTGCATGTTTTCTTCAATGCGACGCTTCACCCGTCGTTCCAGGGTACTCTAAGAGCATTTACGCACTCATCCAGTTAGGTTTTGACCTGTGCAGTGGTTCCACAATCATCGGTATTAAACATAAAGCCAAATGTTCTGATGACAAAACAAAACGGTGCATTTTTGTTTCTTGACCTGGTGCTTTTCAACATGTTCTAAAGGTGCTACCACAGAATGTGGACCGCAGGACTCATGTTGTGGCCCACTAAGCAAAGCCACCGTCTGATGGACCTGCCTTCTCAAGCTCACAGACACTTTCCTCTCTGGAAGAACAAGCACCTCAACACAGTTTACAGCCAAACATCGCTCTTTGAAATGTTGTGCCATTTATGACGTTTTAGTTGCACAAAGAAGCATTGGTGCAAGGAAATGTCAAAGTTTTGCTTCTTCCCCAGATTTTGTTCATTTTGTGTATTCTCTTTGTTTTTTATGTATGGATGTTTTAAATCTGCACTAGGGTTTCTCATTCGAGAAAAAAAGATAAAAATGCATCATTTTGACATTCATCTGCAGGCATTCAAATTGTTCTGATAAAAGGAATTGCTAAACATTTAGAAGGTGATTGATGTGTTGTATATTCCTGTCATCTATATGTCCTAAAACTATATGTATTTCTTCTGTTATTGTAGCTCTGGATATATATTTTGTTGGAATATGATCTTATAAATGATTATGGTTGTCCGATGAATTGCTGCTGGTTTTAGAGTTGTTATTCATGCTGTTGGGAACAGGTTGTATACCTGCATAAACAGATTGTGTTAGATTGTCATTGTATTTCTCACATGGGGTATTCAAGAAAGATGGCACAGAGGTATTAAGCGAATTATTTGCTACTAGTTGTAACATTTTCTTTTCTTAACTGACTGTACTCATTACTTCTGTTGAAAAAAAGGATTTATTTAATGTTGTCAAATACAGATGAAAGTAAAATGTTTTGTTTGATTGCCATTATTTAAGGAAATCAATACTGACAACATATATGGTGCTACAGTTGTTTTTGTAAACTTTGGTTTTTAGATAAAAAAGGGAATATCATAATGATAAAAGAATATGTTGAGCCTTACTGTAGATCTATATATGAGACTGTTCATCTCTGAAGACTGGAAAATAAGTTTAGTGTATTTGAAAGTGAGTACCTATATACAAAATTGTATGCTTTACGTTTATGCACAATTTGCCCAGCGACAGATCAAAAGTGGTTATACCAATGTATATGTTCAGATGTGTATGTGAATGTATACTGATATGATAGAGATAGATTTCCCAGAGTTATAAATTGTTGTTTAATAAAGATACTACATTATTATAATTCATTTTTATCACCAGTTTGCTTCAATCACATATCCACAGACCTTCATATCTCCATTAGAGAGAAAAATATGAGCCAATTCCAAAGAAACAACTGTTTGCATGGCTTTTAAAGCTAAAATTATACTTTCCTTAAAATAATATAAAATCATGGTACCCAGGGTACGTCCCACATACCAGTTACACCAATTTCAAACTATCTGACAGATGACGTCACTGGAAATAAATAAATAAGTAGCCTAAATAAAAATGCTAGAAAGATTCAGAAACAGTAAAATCAATAGACTCTCTTACTCTCTCAAAAACTGTTCTAAACAATAAAACGACAATAAAAATATTGTAACGTTAGTAACTATTTTATGTGTAGCCTACCAAAGTACATTTTTGTAAGGTAAAGTTGCAGAATAACTGAACCCATTTATTTCCAAATAAACGATTTAATCTACAAATATAGTAATAAGTTACTGTATAAAGACGATGTCTAGCCATTACAGGTAATCTTTAATTTTGAAAAATTAGTTATTTTTTTAGTTCACTGTGCACTTCTGAGGTTTTCTGCCTGTCGCGCAAAGCATTATGGGTAAACATCCTACGCCCAAAATGGCGGCACTATTGAAAAGTTTGCAGCTGTTTTTGTTTTACTTTATAATATTTGGTCCGTGTCTTTTCACTTTTGAATAACTGGTTGTTTTGTGCGAATTAAAGAGTGTAAGTGGTTTGTTTCCGATCCATGGACGCGTAATATGGATCGGTGTTTCTGTACCGGGGCGGTTTGTTTAGTTTACGTTACGATTGGTGAAGCGCCACCGTTGACGTGTATGAGGCAGATGGCACTGAACCCGTGGACATCGCTCCTGGTCGAATAAAGTTACAATGAAGAGCATCTGCACGTAGAGATGGAGGATGATGTAAAGAAAGTTAAAAAGGTAAGTTACCCCTTTTGTAACTTACTGTAAGATTATATGACTGTACGCGTACTTGACCAGCTAAACTAGTGAGTAACTGTAAAGTATTGGCCTAACTAAACTTACAGTACGAATCAACAGCTGGACTCTCTGGCACTAAGCATCGTGTTGTTTACATCACTGACTACAAAAACTAAAACAATTCTCTGCTCGAGCTCTCGTGTAACGACTGGTTAAGCAACGTTGGGTAAAATGATGACGTTATTCCTGGGACTAGGTGAATTAAAAAACCTTAAAACAGTTATCAGAGTCTCATTGACTTTACGGTGATTGTCACGAAATGTAATAATATTTGTACTGTCTAACCTTAGTATTTATTTTATAAAAGCATACTATGAGCACAAATTTAACATTGTATTAATTATGATTAATTTGAATAAAAAATATATTATTAAACCATAATATTTGTAAAAATGCTAATGCAAATGATTTCAGGCCAACATCGTGACAGCTTTTGCCCGCCTATAATTTAACCATAGTATTGTTTCTAAGGCTTAACGTTAAGTGTGTTATAGTATTCCTTGGGTCAAAGAAGTAACGCATCCATTCGATAATAAATGATAAATAAATGTAATAAGCACTCAGTAACTGACAGTTATCTAATGTGAGTAATGCTAGCATCACACACGCGGTCCTTATGATGTGACCTGTCTGATCACATCAGTCTTGTATCGTGTTTACATGTGGAGGTTTTATTGTCTTCCTCACGCGCAGGGGAGGATGGAAAGCCAAGGGCTGGACTCTCTAAAGATTTAGACCGGATGTGACGCCCCTGTGTCTGCCTGTGTTGAACCACCAGTGTGGCTCGTTATTTCTTTCCCTCGGTATTTGTCTCGAGTTAAAATGAACAGTTTATAGGACGTTGTTTGATCTTTCGGACTTTTGTTCCGTCAGTCATTAATCTCATAACTGCTGTAGAATGTATGTTTGGTTTCGTTTTGTACCCAGATTTGTTCGGTATAAGGTATCATCATGTTAAAGTTAATTATGTGTTCTGAAATGATAAGCAGTTCCGCTGTTGGTCACAGAGTGGAGCCATTGAGTCGCTTTCTGTAAATGACAGTTTGATTAAAGGGAAAGTTCACCCAAAAATGAAAATTCTGTCATCATTTACTCACCATCTAGTCATTTCAAACCTGTATACGTTTCTTTGTTTTGCTGAACACAAAGGAAGATATTTGGAAGAATGTGTGAGTAACCAAACAGATCTCACCCCCCCATTGACTCTCACTTGTTTCCCGACTATGGCAGTAAATGGGGGATGAGATCTGTTTGGTTACTGACATTCTTCCAAATATCTTCCTTTGTGTTCAGCAGAACACAAAGTTTAATCAAGTTGTCATTTTTGGGTGAATTATCGCTTTAAACAATAAGTGTGTAACTGTAACTGCCGTTTGTTGGTCATTTTTTCTTATAAACGTTAAGTGAAATCCATAAATGGTGAATGTTTTAAATGTATAGATAAGGGCTAGTACAGAACAGACAGGCAGTACAAGCATTTGTTGTAACAGGTTGTGATGTAAACTCTCTATAATAAAAAAAATGTTTTTCCATTTCAATCATATGAGGGTCATATGTCGAGTTGTTTTCTGAAATTTCAGACCTCATAAAATAATGATACTCTTTTAGTGTAGCTTTCCTTGGCTTTTTAATAATTAAGTGACACAAAAAAGCTTGTCTAAGACAATATTTCACTACCTTTTGCAGACTTGAAACCTCTAAGGTTATAAATAACTTCTGTTATACACTAATAGAAAATGTACACCTTATTTTTAGACTCCTGGTTCCTCATTATTGCGCAGTCCATATGTGCCTGAAGTCTCGATCTTCTTCAGTATTCAGAGGCAATGAAAATAATATGAAACTGGCAGCTGACTGACTGGTGGAGGGGAGGAGTTAACAGATGTTCTGCACAAGCCGTCTAACTGACGTCATCAGAGATGGGTCGCCACTAGAGGGCGGAAGTGCATTAAAATATTTTAATTACAGGGCACATGCATTACAAAAATAAAGAGCCACACAGATAAATAATAGGGCTGTTCCACTATTAATCGCATCCAAAATAAAAGTTTGTTTACATAATATATGTCTGTGTACTGTGCATATTAATGTTGTATTTAATATTCACGTGCACACATTTATTTATTTATGAAATGTTTGCATGTGCATATTTATATATAATTTAAATGGTTATATAAACATTTTAAGTTTGATATTTTATCTCTTAAACATGTGTATGGGTTTCTAAATACAAAATTAATATGCACCGTAAACAGACATATTATGTAAACACAAACTTTTAATCCGGACGTGATTAAATGTGGAACAACCCTAATAAATTGTTTTTAATAAACATTGAAATGTTATATTTGATTTTTTTGTTTCCTAGTAAGAACAGTATTTTGCATCACATATATATATTTTGTTTATGAATATGACATTTTATCAAAACAACAAAATGTCATTGGATATTAAACCTAGAGAAGTTGCTTTAAGTTTGTTTGGGTGTTTCATCACAGGAAGTGGTTGTTTCTGTTCTTCCTGACTGCCTGAAGTGTAGTCTGAGAACGTGAGCGTTCGTGAGGTAGGGCGCGTGTTTGTCGTGGGGTGTGGTTTCTCTTCTGTTTGGAGTCAGTTGCCTGCTCTCATCCGTCACAAGCCACATGCGACCTGTCGCTGCTCTCGAAACAGTAGTAGAGGAACCCGTGTATAGGACAGCTGCCGTACGTCGCCCATTTTCATTGTGTTGCCGTGGTAACGGTCATGGAGACAGAGGTAAGGCTCACATAAATCTTGTTTTTAATGCACAGTTCACTGTTACAAATCCTCAGACTTTGAGAAACAACCTGGTTGCTTTAACATTTGGCTGTGATAAACCTTAGAAGAGCTACGAGACTTTTCGGTTGTAAGCTGACATTAGCTGTGTGGTTTACCGGGCTGTAAAAATAGCAGCTTCTTCGTCCACAAATGTTTATCTCATTATCTTTTGCAAAGATGTTTGCTTTCATAAAAGCCCTCAAATCTACGTTTTGCAGAGACAAGTTGGTTATCATATTGTTTTTGGTGTCAGTGGTGCTTTTAAGATTTACCAATCTGTGGATGTAAAAGAAAGCTCATGTTACAGAATTTGTCGTGTCAGTGTAAATAAAACGTCCATGGCGACTGGTGTATTCACAGGCTTAAGACTGTTGTGGAAACGGTTTGGTTTGTCAGCCCAAATCCCAGAATTGAAAGATGTAGTTGGAGGGAATTCAGTATGGAGTAAGTGTGCCATTTATAGAGCACGAAATCATGGTCACATTTCCTCTTTCTCTGCAGCCAGGTATTGTGTCTCCGTTCAAGCGGGTGTTTCTGAAAGGAGAGAAGGGGAGAGATAAGAAGGCTTCGGAGAAGTCCACAGAACGCAGGGCCCTCCACACATTCTCTCTTTCTCTCCCGGACCACCGCATCGACCCAGATATTCTGCTGAATGACTACATCGAAAAGGAAGTGAAGGTATTATTTGCTGCTGCTTTGTGGTTTTTTTTGTTTCTGCAGAACACAAAAACAGAAGTTGTTGGTACCCAAACAACATTGGACTCCATGTGGTTGCACACAAAACTATTGAGACTAAAAATATCATCTGTTTTGGAGACTTTGGTTGGTAATGTGTTGTCAACACTTGATGTCCAATGTAAGATCTAGTTCCTAAAGCAAAACCATTCGATCTTCTTTGTTGAATTTTCAATTCGGTTGTTATTCAAGTGACACCTACATTTTTCAAAAGCAAGTTTAACTCTCATAAAAAGTTTGTGCTCTCTTTGTGGTCTTTAAGTCCTCACTGACATTTTAGGCCCTTGTGGTTGAAACGGGATGTTGCATAGACCATTTTTATTTACTCTCTTTTCCTATGAAATCACCAACAAAACTACATCACACTAAAATATCTGTCACATCTTCCACATTTGTGGGGGCAGTCGTGGCCTAATGGTTAGACTTGTAACCCAAAGGTTGCAGGTCCGATCCTCAGTACCAGCAGGAATTGTTGGTGGGGGGAGTAAATGAACAGCGTCAAAGTCTGTTTAGGAAAGTCCTGTCACTCGGCGGCCATCTTTGCAAAGCACCGCCTGAGCTCCTATTGGTCCGCCGGGCAGTTCGGGCAATTGCTACATAATTCAAACAAGAAGTGAATGGGAATACTGATATTTCTACAATCGCTGGCTAAAATCCCAATTAAACGACATATTTTAAAATGACGTAAACCGTACCTTAACGTTTGTTTCCTATGATAAAATTGCACTTAAAAACATTATTTTTCATATTGATTTAGATACTACGCATGTGCAAAGCGGGCGGCCATTTGAGCGTTGCATTCCTTCCTATTTATTGTAGCGGCAGTGGCTCATCTTGTTATATTAATATCTTTGACCGCGCTCTCTTCCACCTTTAATACCGTGACTGAGGTGAGACCTCAGGGAACACCATACTTGGCCACATCACTTCACTTTTTGAAATGACTAAAACTAATATATGATGTAAAACTCTTGTTTTTATTGTAGTATCTAGGACAGCTAACTTCAGTTCCTGGATATCTCAATCCTTCCAGTCGCACAGAAGTTCTACAACTTATCGACAATGCCAGGGTAAGCTTGTCATGACTGAAACGGTGCCGTCTTATTTAATTGGTGTCTCCTAGACATCTTCATTTTCTGCTTTGTAATGTCTTTAAAGGGATAGTTCTCCCAACAAGGAAAAATGAAAACTCTGTCATCATTTACTCTTCCTCTTGTCATCTTGTCAGGAATGTTGGTAACCGAACAACGGCGACACTTATATTGTATGGACACAAAACCAAAGGCAATGGGCACCACTGTTGTTTGGTTACCAACATTCCTCAAAATATCTTCTTTTGTGTTCCGCAGAAGAAAGAAAGAAATTACAAGAGGGTGAGTAAATGATGACAGAATTTTCATTTATGGGTGAACTATCACTTTTTGACACAGATTCCTTGACTTCTTTGTTTTTATCAATGTGCATCTTATATTTTTGAGATGAAACCTCTGTCGTCTCTTTCATCCTTTGTAGAAGTCTCATCAGTTGGCAGGGCAGCTGACATCAGAGCAGGACGCTGTTGTCAGTCTGTCTGCGTATAATGTGAAGCTCGTGTGGCGTGACGGTGAGGACATCATACTCCGTGTGCCCATCCACGACATTGCGGCCGTGTCCTACATCAGAGACGACTCACTCCACCTAGTGGTGCTTAAAACAGGTAGACCTCAAACATATGCTACGAATATCGCATGTGGCTTTGGCTGATAGTTACTCAAAACTAAACGAAACAGAAATGTTTAAGATGTTGATATTTAAAAAGTAAATATTTGAAGTATTTTTAAGGTCCTACTTTGGTTTATAGAGTGGCCAATAACACATTTACAAACATACAAGGAGTAAAAACACTTTCATTTTTCAATAACTAATATCACCCTACTTCTAGACTCACTCTCAAATGATTCGTTTGGCGATTCATCTCTCTAATCCCCTCCGTTCTGTCAGCCTACTCTGATCTGATTGGGCAGATGGTTTAGTCTGCTGTGATTGGTCTAGTGCGTACAGCGTGTGTTCGAATTTTCACAGGCGGTCAAAGCAATTCGTAGGCTGGCTTTGCACCGAGTGACGCAAATCAGTCACAGAAATAAAATTAGACATCCGACGAATCAGAGTCGACTCCTTTTATTCAAGCAAATAACTTTGTTATTCTTGCACTTTCGGCTTTACAACTTGGAAAACTGCTTACATACACACCCATCAACTTTGCACACTGAATAAAATGTATTTTTAAGGGTAATGAAAAATAAGCCTGACCACAGAATTGTGTGATTGTGTTTGTAGCTCAGGAGCCTGGAGGTTCTCCATGTCACAGTACAGAGATGTCAAAATCTCCAACTCTGAGCTCTCTGTCGGAGAGTGGAGCCGTGCTGGTGGAGGTCTGCTGTCTGCTTGTGCTAGCCGTGGATAACAAGGTAGGCGTTTTTATATGATGTCTCGATTCAATTCCGATTGGCAAGATCTCGTTTAAGTTTTTATTTGTGTGTTTCCTTGTACAATGAATGCATGGTTGTATGTATGGTTACCCCAGATGTCATAAAATATAGCAGTGGTGTGATTATTGAAGTGTGGTTTCGCAGGCGGCAGCAGAAGAGCTCTGCTTACTCCTCAGTCAAGTCTTCCAGATCGTCTACACAGAGTCCACCATTGACTTTCTGGACAGGGCTATCTTTGATGGCGCTACAACCCCCACCAGACATCCCTCTATCTGTAGTGGTGAGTGGCGAAGAGCTCTGTGGGTTTCTTTTAAATCATTGCGGTAGTTCCAGTAAATTTGTACTTGCTCAAAGCCACAGACCACACTGTGGTGGTTCATTGGAATCATATTTATTTTTTGTGAGATCTTTTAAATAGCTGACCCATGTTTTGTGAAACTTGACAACATCAGCATGGTTACTTTCTAAATGGATGTTTTTTGTTTTTGTCGAATGAAAGAAGATTCTTCCAGCAAAGATGTAAAAGAAGTGTTTGAGTCGGAGACGGGCAAATTGTGAGTATTGCTTCAACTTTTGTTCTGTGCTGTAATACGCCACATTGTCCATTGCGTTGAGCAATCGTGTTTTGTGCAACCACAGTTTGTTCCAGAGTTCTCTGGAGGCGGGACATTCGTCTTGTCCCTCCCCTTCCTCCAACCCGGCTTCGTCGCAAAACCAAACAGTCAGTGAGAGTGAACTGAGCACAACAGCTGCTGAGCTGCTACAAGACTACATGACCACAGTGAGTGTTTGGTTCACTGATGTGTACGTGTGTTCAATGATTTCTGCCTTTGAGTCTGTACCTGTTTTTAGCATTCACTTGCATTTAAAATGGTGAAATGTTAACTGTTAGAAAATGATCCCATAATGCATTTCAGTGTTTTCACTGCATTGTTTCCTGTCATCTTCTGTGGCAGCTGAGGACAAAGTTGTCCTCTCAGGAGATCCAGCAGTTCGCCACATTGTTACACGAGTACAGAAACGGAGCGTCCATCCACGAGTTCTGCATCAACCTGAGGCAGCTGTATGGAGATAGCAGGAAATTCCTCCTCCTCGGTATGCTCCTTACTTAATTACTAAAAAATTCCTACAAATCTGAACATTTCATTATTAGATCCAGTCAGGTTGCAGTGGGAAGAAAAACAAGTCACTCCCTCTCTTGTTTTCATTTAATAGTCTAAATGATACCGTATCCTAACCAGGCGCATCGTGACGTGATGTTACAACACATTAGAAAAGGTTTCTTTTGGAAGTATATCATAATTACTTGAAATATAATGGAAATATATCGTAATACAGAGGTTAGTTGTAATGTCTGGTTCATACAGATTTGATATTTTTGTTGTGAGGCGGTGTTATGCAATATTCTCACATCCTTTTATTGTCCACTCACACTGTCAATGGTCCCAAGTTATTTTTATTTAGTTATTCACATATTCTTATTCTGTGACAACTTATTTACATTATGTAATGTTTTTTCTTTGTTGTGTACATTTTGGGACCTTATATAGGCGGTTTTATCGGACGCAGATGCCTGGCCCAAAGTTAACTTGCGGTCTGTGTTTGTTGATTGTTCTGGCTAGTGGCTAATAATAAACTTATATTAATATTAATTTATAATAATAATTGTATTAAATAAACATTTTGTTGAATGGGTCGTGTCACATTTATAACAACCTCTATTACATTCTGACAGGCCTAGAAAACGATCTGTGCTGAAATGTGTTGTTTCTCAGGAACCTTAAAAATAGACTTTGACTTCTCCTTTTTAATTTTTGGAGAGCCACATATGCTAAGCCACAGCCATGGACACTTCACTTTCTCCATAGCTTTTTCTACAAACTGAATGACGTGTATTCTTCCTCCTGTGTTTAGAATTCACTCTGTGTTTTGTAAAACCTCATTTGTTCAGGTCGCTGTCAGTTTATGAGTCGGTATTTTCACCTATTCCGTCTCTTTAGGACTGAGGCCTTTCATTCCTGAGAAGGACAGCCAGCACTTTGAGAACTTTTTGGAAACCATCGGCGTGAAAGACGGTCGCGGCATCATAACAGACAGCTTCGGCCGTTACAGACGCACGGCGAGCTCAGCGTCAGACTCCACCACCAATGGCAACGGGGCTGCGGGTGGCTCCGATGAGGGAACGGCACCCTCTGAGGGCGACGAGTGGGACCGCATGATTTCCGACATCAGCAATGACATCGAAGCGTTAGGAAGCAGTATGGATCAGGACGCTATATCTTCTTGATGTCACGGCAGTGGGTCAGGGACTGATAGCGTGCTTTAGCCAATCACCACTTGATATAATCACAGATCTTTGGTCCATGTTGCTGTCCATCAAATCTGACAAATGCTGGATTTCAATACTGTACTTGGATACTGTATGGATAACACTTTACGTTTTGTGCCATTTGACCACAGTGTCGGATTTAATAATCGAGACCTGTGATGTGCGCAAGGATCTCTTATTGCTGTGGACAGCAGTTACATTCATGTGTTTATTGGCAGTATCTGCTACCACTAAAGACTGTGGGGCTGGTAGATCTTACTCTTTCACGCTGATCTGAGACCAGTTCATCCGAGATCTAATTTAATGAATAAATCTGTGCTTTGATGAAAATGTGTTTTCTGATCAGTGTGAATGAGTTCTACCTGGAGTGTGGAGCATTGCCAGGCAGCCTTCTCGAACCGTGTTCCAGATGCCTTTTCAAATGCTAATATGTATTTTGTAACCTGATGGAAAGGAAATGCAGTGTATTTCCTCTCTTACTGAAGTGTAAATCAAAACTTGACCCTTTATTTTACACACACATTATCTGGTAAATGTTAGCTTGTTACACTTTTTTCCTATAAGCATATTTTCACTCTCAAGTATAAGAGTCTATATTTCCTTTAGCCAGGATTGGTTCTAATATTACTCAGTTATTATCATGTGGGTTTCTTCAGGTAGGAAAATGTAGCACTATATATTTTTGGTTTGGACTGAAAACTTGGAATATTTTGATATTTGACAAAGTCAGTTTTCTGGCTGAATGGGAATGCAACATTCTGTACACTGCATTAAATCCATGTCTTGCCATTCGTTGAGTTTTCAGCAATCTAACATTTGTGCCTTGCAGAATAACTGCTTGTATCATCCAACAGGGATGTGAGAAATATTCTGTAATATGTACAGAATGTGACTGAAGTATGAGTTTATTAAAAAGTACAGCACTTAAATCCGTTTCTTGCTGCTTCATGTGTCATTTGAACATGTTATGGTGAAAATAATATAATATCTAATATCCTGAGTTAACCACTTCATGCGTGAATTTATGACAGGCTTGCTTTTTTGCTTTTAGGGAATGTAAAACATGTTAACTTTAACAACATTTTTCTGAGATTTTCAGGCGGGTTTTTTTCAGATATACTGTGGAATTTCACTATAGAGAGATGTGTGTGCTTAACTCCTGCATCTTGAAGCCAAATGGAAAGAATGCAGCAAATACTTAATACTTTTTTCAACTTAATTTGAACTGTAAATATTGATTGTTGTTGTTTACGTAAAAATAACATTTAATGCCCTGGCTCATAGTATTAAGTCTAAATATCCATACGTTTAACTCTGTAAAGGAATTTTAACCCCTTGGTTAAATAACATGTCAAACATATAACTTTAATAGGAGCTTAACCCTGGGTTAAGTGTCAGAATCAGGATCGGTTAAGGTTAGTTCCAGTTTTTATTCCAGTTTGTGTTTTTTAAACACATGTTTAGTGATCTGTAAGGTAGTGAACAAAAAAGACATTTAACAGTTAACACAGTTAATCCTGACTCAAGTTAAAACTCAATATAACACTTTACAATACGTTTGTGTTTGTTACCATTAGTAAATGCATTAACTAATTGTTAGTGGTGGTTTGTCAGCAGGGGGCGCTTCACAGCACTGTTACAGATTGCCCTCCATACCCTTCTATATGTTAATACTGTATTAATCCTGTTTAATAATCTGTTTACATCTATATTTGCAACCGTAACCTCTTGTACAAATGACCTAATTTATAAGAAAGAAATAACATGCAAAGGAACAAAAATAGCATTTAAGCAGAATCCCAACATAGGAATAAGCCTGCTCAGTTTATCTGAGCGTATGTCTATCACGGAACGATAAGGAGGATTAAACGGATCCCACAGTGATGTCCTTCTCCCTCATTAGTGGACATTTTCTTTTAGAACAAGAAGCCACTGACCTGTAGTGAACTCTTTATAGGTTACCTGTGAAGGGCTCATTTTGGATACGATAAACCAGTGTTATAAATATATTTGATGTAAATGCTATTCTCAGATCAACACTATAGTTTTGTCATCACGTGCACCTCGTACATTAAATCACATTGTTATTTTATTATTCCCATCTCCCACTGGAGAGACAGGGCTGTGCCAAATGTGTATTCAAGCAGAAAGTATCGGCTTTGTCAGTCCATTTATAACCTTTCAAAGACACACATGATGAAAAAGAAACTTTAGCTGCTGTCTGGCCTCTACTCACGAATCACATACTCGTAATTCCAGGACGCATGCATGCGTAAGACCCTCATTCCTTACTGTAGCTAAGGAGCTCATCCTGACCAAAGGAACTGCTGTAGGGACACACAAAGAGTGTCAAAGGTCAACACCCTGATCCCAAGCTAACAAGGAGCTGGAAGCATATGTCATGTTAGATGTTATTACGACAGGACAGCTGCATTGATGGAGACACAGAGGCACCAAAGTCTCATTTGAACAAACATCGAAATGACAGGTGTCCTGCTACAGTTTATAAAGACAGATGTAAATCTTATATATCGATCACGACTGCTAATTGTGAAACAAGCCCACTGTGTCATGTTCTGTGTACTCCAGATAAGAATTGTTTGGCCTTGCACAAAAGTGTGTCATTGAGGGATGTGAAACATTATCTTCCTGAAAGACTTCACTGCACCCATAAAGCTTTTGTTCCAGAGCTGGTTTCACTCCATCTTTTATAGAAACATGAAGACGTTTTCTCCGAGGTACAGTATTCACATCATTAAATGTTTGGAAACGTGTTGTTTTTATTTTGCACTTCAGTTGTCAAACAGGATAAACAATATTCAATAAACCACATCAACAAACCTCTAATACCCAAAAGTCTTATAATAGCACTTATTGTAGTTGTTGCGCACTTATGTTGGAGGATTTGTTTACTGCAACAAGCCATTAAAATAAAGCCAGAGCTACAGAGATGCTGTTCCAAAGATTTGGGCTAAATGGAAGCAATTAAAAGTAATTGGTTACATACAGATTGGCATTAACTCAATATACACAAAGCAAGATGATGACTCTTGTTGCAATCTGTACTGTCAGACCAACTCGACAACAATATATTAAAGGTGCTGTGTGTATATAACTATAATATACATAACTGTTTCTTCAGAGGTGTATGAAGACCTTACATAATGAAGCGTTATTTTATTCTTACCTTAGAATTTACATACACTGCGGGTCCCCTTACATAGAATTTGTCATGTTGTTTCAACATTATACCTAAACGGACAAACTGCTCTACAGAGTGTGTTTCATAAATATGCATCTACTTCAGCAAAGAAGCAAAAACGTGACGACATCTTTGTCTTGTGTCAGCCACCGTAGTGCTCCGAATGGGTGGAGTGAGCGGTGTAGTGAGCCGTTGGTTGCAATTCACAACCTCACCGCTAGAATCTCAATATCTTTAAATCCTTTTAATGCTATAATATGGGTTAATTTGTATCAAATCTTTTTATTTTGTACATTCCAAACATAATAATAAAGATGTGGTTTGCATAATCTTCACAAAATGGCATCATTTATACCAGAGGGGCATGTACAAATGTGTATATTTAAAATTCTTAATATAAAAGAACATTTCTTAAATAAAGTTGTATTGAGGCTGCGTGGTACATGACAGAATCTAATGACTACAATAAGGATTGTATCCAAGGCATTGAGCCATGGGTGATGGGTCCGACATTTATTAGTCATTATCCATTGTATCAATTTAAGTGGTTTCACTGGCACAAGTACACAGAGTAAAAGGCACAGGACGTTCTCTCATGAGTTGTTCCTTAAATCATGTTCTGCGTTCTTTCTTCACTAGTAACGGTAATACCCTCTTGAGCCAGTATATTGTCATGATCATTTTACATGTATAACATTCCTAAAACCACACATTTAAATTGTTAGCAAAGAGAAAAGCGTCTGGAGTTGATGTTCATTTTTGTTACACCAATGAGACGAAGTGGCGAAGAGAGGCCGAATCCTGGAGTGACGGGTCCATCGCACAAAAGATCCGACAGCTCGTCGCGTTCCTCCAGGCCAAACGTGGCATCATTGAGCATGCGCCGATGCAGGTGACACGTCTGCTCGACTTTGAGTTTGTTGATGTCACCACGCAGTCGCATAAGCTGGCGGGCCAACTGCTGGTCCTGAATACGCATCTCCATCTATGGATTAATAACAGAGAAATGAACCAACCTACATTTAAAAGTAGTTGTGCATCAATGAAAGTCTGACTTTCACCAATTTTGCTTGTTAATGAGCCGCAAACAGCATCTCGTGTTATGTTTATTTATTTGTGAAATGAACTGGAACACCTGGTTGGAGTTGGGACATGTAAACTTGGGTGTTCCAGCCTCCAACTTCGTCTGAAATGCAGCATTAGCGTGTTTACAGTATTCACCTATGGCCACGACGAGCATTCAGCATTCACAGTATTAATAGCAAATCCAATTCTTATTCTTAACCCTTGGCTTGTGTGTCTGATTTTCATTATCAACTTTTACAGACTGAAAACTCAGAGCACTGTAAAAATGATTTGTTGTTTTAACTTAAAAAAGTAAGTGACCTGACTGCCTTAAAATGTTTAGTTAATTCAACTTAAAAATATAAAAAACATAAGAATTTTTAAATTCACGCAATAACTCGTTGAATTAACATACATTTTTAAGTTGAAACAACAAATCAAATTTTACAGTGAGAAGCTGAATCTAATGATAAAATGACAAGTGATGGGTTTAAGAACTTATTTCATATAGCATACATTTTTTATTTAGGGCTTCAACTGTCTCAGATTATTTGTTATTGTGTCCGACTTTCTGTGCCCACAATTTATGGACACACACAGAGAGGAAAAGCAATGGAAGAATGGGCTCTGCCACATTGCGTGTCTCAGCTATCATAGACTGTGCATACAAATATGCCATGAGCCACATGATTTAGTGATTATACAGGAAACAGACTCTATACAGACTCATGCTCATCTGCTCAGCATCCCATCTGCTCACATTCACATGAATAAGAATCTCACGCAACGATGTGGTAATGGATGCCTGCAAATTTATTCACATTGTTTTTTTTAACTCATACAGAAGCTATTAGTTTTCTTCACTTATAGACACTATATTTTATTATTACATTCATTTATATTTTTATAGTAAGTAAATAAAAAAATGATGACAATTGCAAATTGAAACACATTTTTAAAATCAAAATACATTTGTAAAATTTCGATGATGAATCAGACATAATTGTGGAACTTAACCGAGTTTGAAATTTCACTTACCAGTTCCTTTCGAAGCCAAACAAGAGCTTCGTCAATATTTCCGAATTCTCCCAGGCTTTTAGTACTTCGACTGTTTCCTGCATTCGCTTCACAATTCTGCACATTCCTCTGAGGTTTTCCGCTGGGTTTCGTCCCAGCACTTCTCTCCAGCTCCAATGACCCTTCTGAAACCGCGAAACCTTCGGAGTTTTGAGCTTTTTGAGCTTCCACCCGTGCCTTCCACTCAAGATAGGACGGCCTTCTGGTTTCAAGTCTTAACTTCTCAGTCAATGCTTTCAAAGTTCTCAAGTGGTCATCCGGAGCTACCTCGAGACCGTCGTAATCCTCAATATTGATCTGAGGTATTGAGCTTGCATCCATGGCTTTTTGAAGAAGTGTTGCTTAAAAATAAACCGTGAAAATCAATTTATGCGGTCATATGATCTCATTGCCTTGTTTCTTCAATAAAGATGTGGTAGACCTTTAGCTAGCGGGATGCTGCGTCTGCAGGGCTATAAAATATATTAATGAAGTAGATGTTTCCAGAAGTATCATCTCCTTCAAGCAGTGGACTTCCACAACTTCCTCATCATCCATCCAATCAAAGCAAACTGTTTTCAATCACTTTTCACAAGTGATAAAATAAAACGCTAAAGGAAAGAGATGGGCATATTAGGAACATGATATAAATTCCATATAGCAGTATAGATCACACTCTTAAAAATAATATATTTTTTGATATATGTTTATTCTATGTTATCTGTAAGCACCTGGGGTCTGAGAGTAACGCAATTTCAATCCTCCATTTGCATGTACTGTACTTGTGGCAGAATTGACAATAAAGCTGACTTTGACTTTGACTAAAGGTGCTTGAAAGGTTCTTCACACACTCTTAAAAATGAAGGTGCTTCAAAAGGTTCTTTGATGCCATAGAAGAACCTTTTGGTTCTATAAAAATCTTTAACATCTGAAGAACCTTTCTGTTTCACAAAAGGTTCTTTGTGATGAAAAAAGGTTCTTCAGATTATAAAAAGTAAGAAAGAGATGGTTCTTTAGAGAACCTTAGGCTGAATGGTTCTTTGTGGAACCAAAAAAGGTTCTTCTATGGCATTGCTGTGAAGAACATTTTAAGCACCTTTATTTTTAAGAGTGCTGCGTTGCCATAGAAAAACCGGGTTTGGTCCCACAAAGAACCATTCAGCCAAAGGTTCTTTAAAGAACCATCTCTTTCTTACTTGTTTATAATCTGAAGAACCTCGAAGAACCTATTGTAAGACAGAAAAGTTGTTAAACGTTCTTCATGGAACCATTTAAACAACAAAGGTTCTTCTATGGCATGGTGAAGCACGTTTATTTTGAGCAGTGCACCTCCATGGCTTAAACTTTCCGTGTATGCCTCATATCTCGCTCTGGATCTGAGAAAGCTAGCGGTTGCCATAGCAACAAAGCAGCGCCTATGAGTCAGCGCAGAAGCATTCCCTGCTCTAAGAACTGAAATGTCACTACTTAACAGTTAGACCTGTGACAATGACCGAAGAGTATAATGTCTTTCATTATGAAGCTAAAATGATGAATTTTATTTGATGATATGATCAGATTAGGAATTGCATTACTACACATCCCAGGACTTGACATGAGCATTGTGCTTGTAATTGGTCTCAGGACCACCCAGACTCTTAATGCGTTTCTGCACACATCTGTCTGATCTGTATTTTTGATATATTGTTTGGCATTGTTTGATGTAAGAGATTTTTGGAGAACATTGTTTCCTAATTGGCATTGTTCCACCTCCTGCACTTTCTAGCTTTGTGTGTGGCGGGGTTAATGTGACTCATTTCACAGTGGAGCCATTCAACCCAGACCACTCGTACTGTATCTTTCCAATCTTTCAGAAAATAAACATGTTTATAATATGGGACAAAGGAACAAGATCTCCTAATGATAATTAACTGGAAACTCATATCTCCATATTTCATGATTTTTATGATGTTTATCGCTGAGTTTGGCAAATATCTAATCTATTAAAAGTAATAAAAAAGGGCTTGAAAACTTTAACAACACAGTATTTAATCATTTATCCATTTCCTGAAAAACTGTGAATTTGAGGTTTTGAAGCACAGTGACGATATATGACGGATTTGATATTTACCATGAGAATAAAATAATATTTTCATAATAATCATGTTTCAATTCAAAACGCATAAACATGCCATCACCACATGAACTTTTTGAAAATGTTATGAAGGTTTTGTAAGCTGTATCTTTCCACACCGTCTAAATTAATACTAAGAATGCTGATCGCAAGAGGAAAATTCTCTATTTTCCAGACATATTATATATGCTCTCGGGCCAAACAGACAGTTTGGAACACTGGGCATGTGGTTAACTTAACTGTAGGCCTATTTACTGCAAATCTTGTTCTCTCAGCACAAAACTGTAGTCCTATTTGGAATAAGAACCGATTCAGCCAAGGTCTTGTTTCAGTTTTTTCCTATAAAGGAGTAACAACTTTTATTTGAGCTGTTCAATTGTGATGGGCACGGTTGGCTTTTACCTCTTATGCCGAACCAAATCCTTTATTTACTCATTTATAGTAATGATTAACTCTGTAGCCTTAGTAAACCTGTTTGGGTGTTGAGTAACCTGTCTAGACAATTCAGCAACATGAAACCATGATTACTTTAAAAAGCATTTAATCGAGAGAGATGCATTCAAGGTAAATTTAATTTAAGATTATTCACAGTTAACTAAACAAGTAGCCTACATCAGGAGATTTTGGGCACCAAATCTCAACCTGGCATTTAAATACACCATGAAGCCACGTATCCAAATACTGAAACTCTTAAACTAGCCTATGTGCTCAAATAAAATATAATCTGAACACTTTGTATTCTTTAAAACGATTCCGCTCACCTGGAGTTTGAGAGTCGTTCACTTCATTGAGATATCTTTAAGTAAAAAAATGAAATAAACTTAAATGCGATTACCTTCATAGTAGTTTCGCCTCTGCTGGTAAGGAAATTCAGCACTGCCTCTACACTTGTTTCTTGAATGAGATGAGAGGATTGAATGGAGGAGGGGCGAGAGTTGCGTCAGGTTGTGGTTGTCGTGGAGACGGTAAAGAATCTGCTTAAAGCCGAGAGGACACCAGCATCCCCCGGATCTCACAGCCAAAAAAGTCCAGTTTCAATGTAACATACAGTTAAGGGATCTATTATAGCAGTCTGCTTAATATTCTAAAGTTAAGATAAGTTGAGAAACTGTTTAACATGTTGATCTATTTGATATTAAACAATATAAGGCACATTTATCCAGTGCAGCTTAAGTAGGCTAAAATATATTTTTGGCATATATATATATAGGCACCAAACTTTGCAGTGATATAACGATATTTTCTTATTTATATCAATAAACACAGTAAACGGACTCATATAATCGCCTAACAAACAGCGGTAACAGTTTGTTATGTTTGTGTGACCTCTGCTGGAGAATGTTGTCATCTTCACGTCACAATTCCGAGCTAATGTTTTTCTAAACGACAGACAAAATATTTTTATTTTTTAACTATTCTGAATGGTGTACACGTTGTAAAGCAAACAATAGAATAAAAGTGTTTTAATCTACGTTTTTGAGATTTGTCATTGAAACATCACCTCAGGTGTATAAAGTCCACGCAAACAAGCTATTAAGTAAAAAAAAATGAACTTGTGTTGTGACGTTTTACTCATTTTCTCGAGAACGTCTCATTTCCTTTTGACATAATTTGCTGAGCGAGAAATGGGCGGGACTTCCTGTGTTCGACCCTCTGTTTATTTTTTGCAGAGCCACATATCGTCTACACAGAGGTAAGGTGAATGATTTCTTGCATGCATGTGCCGAGAAGATCTGTTTAATTTTGCAACCAACTCGTTTTGTCTGTGAAGGTGCGTCATGTCACCGACATTTTCGTGATGTAACCTAAAGCCATAAAGGGTTGTCAGTCATAGACCGTATATTGCGCTAACTTGGACCGTACAGGTTCCGTTGCCGTCAAATGCAGAAATCAATGTATCGGTGTTCTAAGATAAAATAGGATTTTAGATCTGACTGGAATCATCTCGTAGAACAATAAAAAAGAGCAAAAAACAATAGTCAAATGAGCGAGCAGTATTGCAGGCATAGGTTATGCGAGCTGCATTGTGAATGATGTCATCGTGTCCCATTTTTTGTGACGCACTGTACAATTGTTTTATTTTAATTGTATTATTTTATTTGACGCGCTGTTTTAAACTGCCTCTACGTTTGTAAAATCTGAAATGTTGTATGATAGAAATGCACCTGTTAACGGAGCGCTCGCGCTGAAAGTAAGCTGCACATCCGTGACTGAGTCTATTGCTTAATGAAATCGCATGCGCGTGCGGTAACGTTACCTTTCATATATTTTTGGAGACAACGCGTGGGAGGTTGCGCTTTATTAAACCAATATAGAATAATGTTTTATTTAAAAGATATGCATCTGTATTTGTGTTTTATTTAAGTTGTAATTCATCAGTGCGTCCGTATCTGGTTGTAAAATTAGTAGTAAAATGTTACTACTAAATTGATTTTATTTTTATAAAATTTTGATTATTTTTTAACAGTAAAGGTTTTATTTAAAAAATAAATTATCCGTTCAGATCTTTTGCAGATCCTTATTTTCCAGTTCAAAAGGTTTATTGTAAAACCAGGTATGGCCTTTTATGGCTTTTAATGGTACGAGAATGGTTTCTGTAAACACAAACTAGTTATATAAGTTAGTTGTTTCAGTAATATGCCTAATAAATAAAAATATATTTGAATTTTAAACAGTTTTTTTACTGAATATTTTTGTGTGTGTGTGTGTGTGTGTGTTTTAATTTTATGATAGGTGCTGGATGACGTGAACGCTGGTCATTTCAGTTGTTTAACGTTTAAACGAAATACAACCAACAGAAAATGTATAACCGAATTAAAATGCGAAACGAATATGTTTTATTATACATGTAAGATTATAAACAATAATATTGAGTAAATAAAAGCTGAAACCAGATCGCTGCTGGACCATATGTTTATGTCTTGCAAAGTGCTCTCACTCTCTCTTTCTCGAAATTTAGATTTTTTTACATTATCAATCATTGATATATTTAAGATGATCTTTACTTAATATCCAAATATTTTTGATCCATACAATGTATTTTTGGCTATTACTACAAATGTTCACGTGCTACTTAAGACAAGTTTCGTGGTCCAGGGTCACACACACACACACACACACACACACACACACACACACACACACACACACACACACACACACACACACACACACACATACATATATATATATATATATATAGATATGAATGCTCAATACTTTCATGCTAATGCTAACAATTCACTCTTTTCATTATTTGTAGGTCTCACTTTCTTTCATTGAATATCTTGCATCATGCCAGACATCTTAATGATTAGGAGCTGCTTCCTCTGTTGCTTATTAGTTCTGCTACCGCCATCTAGCTCACAGCAGGAGGAGGAGAGCAAGCTGTTACTGGTGTCCTTTGATGGCTTCCGGTGGGATTATGTGAATCGAGTGCCCACACCGAACTTCCGCGCACTGATGGAAGAGGGCGTACAGGTGGAGCAAGTGGAGAACGCCTACATCACCAAGACCTACCCTAACCACTACACCTTATTGACAGGATTGCATGCTGAAACCCATGGCATTGTCGCCAATGAAATGTATGACCCCGTTCGTAACCGGTCCTTTTCCATGGAGGGGCCAGAAGTGTATGATGCGTGGTGGTGGGAGGGGGCTGTGCCGTTGTGGGTGACCAATCAAAAGGCAGGGCGGAAGAGCGGGGCTGCCATGTGGCCGGGATCGGACGTAGCGATTGGTGGAACGTACCCGACGCATTACTTGATGTATAATGCATCAATGCCCTTTGAAAGGCGAGTGGACAAACTCATTGAGTGGTTCTCAGGGCCAGATGCCATCAATTTCGGTGTCTTATACTGGGAGGAACCGGATGAGAGCGGCCATAATTTGGGGCCGGAGAGCCCACTAATGGATGTAGTC
Source organism: Oreonectes daqikongensis (assembly GCA_026939265.1). Classification (NCBI taxonomy): domain Eukaryota; kingdom Metazoa; phylum Chordata; class Actinopteri; order Cypriniformes; family Nemacheilidae; genus Oreonectes; species Oreonectes daqikongensis. Next base: position 2,848,997 of record JAOTQM010000351.1, on the reverse strand, counting down.
ATTGCAGATATTGATGAGAAATTGGGATTCCTCAGGGACAAGCTCAAAGCAGCTGGCCTTTATGAGAAAGTCAATCTTATTGTCACAAGTGATCATGGAATGACACAGTTGTCACATGATAAGCTTATTGAGCTGGACACATATGTTAGCCGAGATCTTTACACGTGGATTGACAAGAGCCCTGTAGTTGGCATTTTGCCCAAAGAAGGCAAGTCTGCATGTTATACTAATGTGATGTGTGTGTGTGTGTGTGTGTGTTGCACTAGCACTGTAATAGTCATAGTAATGTGATCATTGTTGGATAGCAAGGGGTAGAATTGGTGGTTCATTGACTGTTATCTGTTCTTTAACCTAGGCAAACTGGAAGAGGTCTACAATTCGTTGAAGAACGCCAATCCTAACATGGTTGTGTATAAGAAAGAGGAGATACCTGATCAATACCACTACAGGCACAATGTCAGGATAATGCCCCTCATCATAGAGGTCAAAGAGGGATGGACGGTCATGCAGAACAGAAATGGATCTTTTATGTGTGCGTAACAATTTTCAAACTATTTATTATGTTAGTATGGACAAGTTAAGGGAATGGTTCACCTAAAATGAGTATTATTTCATCATTAATGTCACTGAAACTTGCTTTTATCTGTGGAAAACAAAAGAAGATATTTTGAACAATGTCGGTAACCAAATAACATTGACCCCCCCATTGACATCTTTTGTATGGAAATTTCTCAAAGTATCTTCTTTTGCGTAAAACATTTATCTTAATAAATCAAATAAAATGTCAGCCTAAATATTGTTTGAAAAACAAAACTAAAGAAAGGTTGCCTCAGAAATAAACTGAAATGAATGTAACTTAAATAATTAACTGAATATTAATAAAAGCTAAACTAAAACGGAAATAAAAATTATAAACTCATATAGCAACGTAAAATTGAACAAATAAATCAAACCAACAAAACTACATTGCACAAAAAATTTTAATCAGTAAAAATTTTATTTTATTTTGTTTATTTTAAATGAAATAACTAAAATTCCAGAGAATTCCACATAAGAAAGAGTCATATACAATCATATATACCCTTTAAATGTCATGGATTGTAACACATTTGTGATTAACGCTTAATGTGTGCTTATCTATCTACAGTGGGAAACCATGGTTACAACAACAGCCTTCCCAGCATGCACCCAGTTTTTGTTGCCCGCGGACCCGCTTTCCGTCGCGACTACACCAAGTCCTCCATGAACTCTGTGGACCTTTACCCTCTCATGTGTAACATTCTTGGTCTCAAGTCCCTGCCCAACAATGGTTCCTTGTCAAACGTGCAAGAACTCTTAGTGGAGACCTCAACCCCAAAGCCAGCAGTCCTACCCGTGCCCAGGGAGCCTTCATACGCCTGGGCGGTGGGATCCATCCTTGGCACCGCCCTCGTGGTTGGGTTCCTCTTTATCTTTGTGAAGCAGGTGACTCAAAGGCAGCTCCCCCCTCTTCATCTGTCCAACAGTGAGATAACACAACCCTTACTGTAGGATCACTTGACATCTGTAATAAATATGCAGTCTTATTTCGACATAAGGGTTCTGGTCACTTTTCTCATTGGAAGTTCTCAAAACATGTAGCGCTGACCGGTTTCCAGTGCCACAAATCTTATTTTGGGATCAATTCTGATAATACTTGGCAATTACGATTTTTCATAGTCAGAATGATCACTTGAATCAAAAAGTGATCTGATCAGAGGTACCATGCCAAAGCCAAATATACCAAAAGCAATATGGGGAGCGATGCTACAGTTGGACTATGGTAGCCCATTCATTGAAATTATAGCCAATTGTGCCCTCTTCTGGCAAAGCTGTCAATGATAACTTGATTCTTGTCATCTAAAATCTAGCTTTCAAAGAAGAAAAGATGTCCCCATGCGTTTCCTTTAAATTTCTTTCAATAAAGGAATAGTTCTCCCAAATGTGAAAATTATCTCATAATTTACTCATCCTCATGCTATCCCATAAGACTTTGCTTCTTTAGTTAAACACAAAAAATATTTGATAATAAAATCAAATTTATGACGACAAAACACATAACTAGTTACAAGAGATGCAAGAACTTGTGGTTTAATGTGCTGCCATATTTTAACTGATCTGTTTGTTTACATGGATATGTAGCATATCTATTGCTCAAAATATTGTTTTCTCTCACACAAATGTTTTAGAAGACATTTTTAAATGGATTACCTTTAAGATGAGTGTAAGAAGAAAAACAACTGCATTTTTATATGTTAAATATTACATATGCTAAAGAAAGGAAGTCATTGTATAGGGATGGCATGAGGGTGAGTAAATTATGAAGCGATTTTCATATATAGGTGAACTATTCCTTTAACAAGAGAGACATACTTGGATTTGCACTTTTGGATTGCATTAATCGAATGTTTAATAAGATGGTGTAAGGTATAACATTTTAAGGGAGGTTAGTAGCAGTTGATTTTTACTGTTTCTCTGTTAAAACATTAAATGCAACTTTTTGGTTTAAGTTAGCAGATTAAAAATATTACGCATTATTGAAAAGAAGCAGGTAGTTTTGAGACTACGCTTGTGTTGCACTAAGATCATTGTAAGCTAATCAGGATAGAGATGAAATGCTAGACGTTTAGGATGTTTTAGCTTATCTGCATTTTGCACAATGTTATACCATTTTTAATTTGAAAAAAAAAAAAAAGAGTTGGGTGCCAAAATCTACATTTATCATGTTTGAAATTGAGTAGTTATAGACTAGGTCCTGCATTAATGTATTTTGTACTTTTTGAAAATAGTATTTAACAAAAAGCCCTTTATTGGGCAAAAACACTGTGATCTGTCTTCAACTGGTTCAAAGATAAAATGAAAAAAATATTTATGTTCTTGGAAATAAATGTTGCTGTTAGTTGCTTGCAGAATTGTTTCTATTGTTAAGGGGGAAATTTCTATATGGACGTGTGCAGAGATTGTCGTGATTTGTCTCGAGTATTTCTATGATTTTACTGGATTTGATTTACATGTTCTGGATTTTACAACCTTATGTTTTAATTTTGTCCCATAAGCGATACATTACTTTCAACGTGCTATTAAAGATTAAAAAAAAATGCTTGGTTTGGAAACTCAATTCTTGACTGCATATGAACACATGCACTGATAAATCGTAAAGGAAAACCCAGACTGGTATAACCAACATTACTTTAGTCGTACAACCTAACACTGACTGTCAATGGGGTTTATGACACAATGCACACCAAAAAATCTGCACATTTTTATTTACTTGGCAGTCTGCTTTTAAATGTAGTGTGTAATATTCAGGAGGATCTATTAACAGAAATGCAACATAATACAGATAACTATGTCTTCAGAGGTGTATAAAGCCCTCACATAATAAACAGTTGTTATTTTAGAATGAGTTATTTCTATCTACATACACCACAGGTCCCCTTACATGGAATTCACAATGTTGTTTTCACAGTAGCCCTAAGCACAGTTCACTAGACTTTATACTGATTATTCAACAGCACAACATTGTAGGAATCGACTGGACACAGAGTGGAATTCACAGGTAAATCTTTAATAGTTGCAAAAATACAAGGGGAAATCATGTGCATTTTATGCTCTATAATCTAAGAAACTCATGCCTTCAAAGAACAGCAACAATTCAACAAGAAAGCTGGTGAGAAGATTAAAACAAGACGCTTCTGAGGTGAAAGGCATGCGTCTGACAAAAAGAAGCTTAGCAGTGTGTTAAGAGGCAATGTAAGCTTTTTGGTTTTGTCTTTAAATGGCATCGATATCGATGTCTTCCTCCTCTTGCTCTGACTTTGCAGGTTTTGTGGTCTCCATTTTCAGCTCACGGGCAGAGGAAGAATATACCACCTGGGGGTAGAAAGTGCAATTTTATTTTTTCCCACAGTAATGAGCTTCAAGAAACAAGAGACATTTAGCTACAGTTAACTATGGTGAATACATAATGAATCTTATGGAAAGTTATGGAAGTTACACACACATTTATCTTTATACCAAATATTTTATAACGTGTTCTATGGGGGTGGGCTGGTGTAGCCGATACTTTGTATCAGATCATGGCAGAACAGTTACCTCAACATTGTCCTCATCATCTGCATCCTCTTCCTCACTGCCTTCACTCTCTTCCTCTGCCTCTTTGAGCCATTTAACAAAAGGCTCAGCCTTGGCATGAATCTCTTTAGCCAACTCTTTGGAGACATATTTCTTGGACACCTGTAGCAAAAAAACATTCAACACACATCAAAAACAGACTTTAATTTATTTATTAACTCATGTACACAAAGCTGATCATCTTTCCTTTATTTCCTCACCTAACTCCTCCAAGGAAAGCCAAATATATTTACTATCATATATGCACAACACTAGATAGGCAGGAAAGCTTGTGAAATGAACACTGAAGTGGTTAGAAGCCAAGCTGTCAGACCTTGGGAGTCCTGCAGGTGATATTAGTTCTCACATTACACCCCCTTGGACACAGGTTAAGGTGACAAGACCTGCTAAGTGTTGCCTAGCAACAGGTTACAGACCACATCTCATCTACCACGTTCTCATCTTATTAACCATACAAGAAGCCAAAAATGTCCCTATGCCCATAATAATAATAAAATGTATGCTTTAGAGATGTTATTCCAAAATGAGCATTTATTAACATTCTGAACACATTTTAACTCCTTATACATCATGCACTTTATAACATGATGGTTGCTATGCCAACAATGAAGGTGTGTGAGCGGACGGATAACCTTTTCAGCCCATGCAAGGATGACGTCTTCCTCCAGCAGGTCTCCGTCATACAAGTCTTTGAGTATGATGGAGACTCTGGGTAGTAGTTGACTCTGATGCAGCTTCACCAGGCACTCAAAGCCACCCAGCAGATATTTCTGAGCCTTCTTGTTGTTGTGGCAGAACTGTGAGAAATGAAAACCATGCATTACTAAGCCAGTCGGCACTTTAGTTCTTAAACATTTTTCAAGTGACACACACACACACACACACACACACACACACACACACACACACACACACACACACACACACACAGCAGAGGGAACACACCCTGAGGAAGTGACGTTTGTACTTCTTGATCTGTTCACGAATGTTTTCATCAAAGAGCAGCTCGCTCAGGATCAAAGGACCCATGGCCTTCACATCAAGCCGCTCGGCCTCAGCCAAAATGTCTTTATCTGCAGAGTCAATTGCTCCACTGTCCTTCTTTTGCTGTAGAAACAAAAAGACAGGGGCTAAATGACAACAAGCAGCACAAAAAAAGGAAGCACCCTTCAAGATTAAGGGTTAAGACAAACACCTTCACAAAGTTGTAAAATATGTTGACCCTCTCCTCGAGCGACCTCTCAAGGTCTTCGCTGAGGGTGAGACCCTTAGCATGCTCACTAATCTCCTCCATCCTACGACGCTGCGCCTCCTCTGTGGTATCCTCCGCCCAGTCTTCATCATCATCATCACCATCCTGCCGTATGAAAGATCACATTAAAAACCGTGAAAATGAAAAATCCCTGTTCAACTTTCATCTAATTGTTAGTTTAGTTTTATCACACAGCATTACCACAGCGTCAGGGGCATCAATGTCATTATGGTTTCCAGCCTCTCCACCGCTTGAGCCGTTCTCTTTGTCCTTCTTACGATTCTTCTTTTCCTTCTCTTTTTTCACAGATCCACTTTCGTTCTCTGTGCAACAGGACAGGGGAAATTAAGCTCACTTCATAAAAGTCAATAAACTGACTCTTTGCTATGGTCTACAGCACATGCTCCTCATACAACGAGCGTGAATCTGCCTACACGGTTTAAATCACTCACGCCTTCAAAAGTGACTATGGGAGGATATCGGAAAGAATTTCAGCTGATTAAAACACAATAAATTGTAATTCGCAATCCTTTTACAGTGTACTTACCAGGTGGATTCTTGAGAATGAAGGTGCAGAGTTTGTGTCTGGTGTCCAGCATGCCTCGGTACCCACAGGCCTTGCAGGAGTTTCCAATGGTCTGCTTCTTGGCATTAATGTGCTACAGGAAAGTTAAAAAAAAAATAAAAAAAAAATCGTTTATTAATAAAAAAAGAATTGTAATAATTCAAATCTTATGTTGGGTTTATTGATAATCAATGAGCCCAAGAGGAATCTTTCCTTAGACAAAACAAAACTCTGTCTTTCAACACTAAACACTCTGTGCTCTAAAAATGTAAAGAATTTTGTTGCAGACAAATATTTGTTTTGCCCTTTATTCAAGTACAGGCCTCTATTATTGTTATCTTCTCATTTCTCTATGAAGAGAATATATTGCAGACTGCCCTATGAGACAGACACCAGATGAGCTGGAATCATGCAGAATCTCTGGAAAGCACTGCATTGCAGAGAAACGTTCTGGCAAACAAAAGCTTAAAGACAATGCGCTTGCATGCACACAGTAAAAAAAATTACACCTTTTGTGCAAGAAGTCCAAAAACCTTCTATGAGTTTTGCCTTTACACAAGCGATATAATGTAACAATGAACTTGACAGCCCCGTGTTATTGAAGGTTGTGTAATGCTAACGTTATGTGAATGTCCTCTGGGCACGTGCAAAACTCAGCACATAAAGCTATACAGTTGACCCTATAGAGACCAGCATACTCAGCAACATGCAAACAAACATAAAGGGCACCGGGTGCATCCGTTGAACGATATTAAAGCGAACCATCACGTTTCCTGCACGCATTTATCAACAGGTCACGGTCAAACCGAGATATATTTTGTAAATTGTGGGAAACAACTGTAGCTGGTACACACTTCTACCATAACACAAAAGTTAGAATTCAAAGAATATACATGAAGGGAAATACCCAGGTGTCTATTTACCAAATCAGTTTCCGGATTGTCACACTCGGGACACAGAACAAACTTGCGAATGAATCCGTCCAGCATGTCTTGCAATTTGTTTGCCTCGTGAGATCCATTGACGATGTAGCGGTCATTCTTGGAATCAAACTGGGTCTGGGCTCCCAATTCACAACCAAAGAATTTGGTAGGATCTAAACATAGACAACAATACACATGTGAAACCTTAACTCCAAATTTACCAGAATAAAGATTTTAAATGCAATGCTCACATGTCGGAGGCCTGTTCAGAGCCTTGGCAACATCAACCATGTTGACTATGACAGTCTTGATTCCATTCCCCTTGCCTTCCACCTAGTGAGAAACAGACACACGATTTAGGATTTTAAACAGGTTAACATTAGCTTCACCTGTGCGTGGGGCATATTTATATAGCACCAACCTTAGCAATCAGACGGGGCATTTTATAGCGGTAGAACTGATCTAACACGCTGCGGTTGACATTGAGAGACATTTTGGCTTCCCGTATGGTTTATCAGCAAGATGAGAAGATCTTGAATTGGCAATTTTGTGTGTCTTCTGTTTGGCGAGCAGGGGATGACATAAACAACTGCAAGAGGACTCGGTCTCTGACATGAAAAGGGTACGGCCACTGAGGCGCCAGGCTTCGAGCTCGTGGACTAAGTTCCCTCCAAACAGGTTCCGACAGCTGCACTATAGCACTGATATGAACAAGAAAATGAAAATAAGGATTAAAAGATCAACACACCAAGTAACACACAATCTGTCTGGTATCAACTTCAGCAGACAGAACTAGCAGCAGGCGCAGGCCCATTCTAGTGAATGCTTATCTCAGAGGGCCACTTGTAAAAGTGATAAAGGGCAAAAAAATACAACCCAGCCCATAAGTGTACTAAAATAAGCAGTTTAATGGCAATGCAATGCACACCACACTCCAAAAAATACAAAGCATTTGTACTAAGGTCAAACATTTCCAAAACATTAGAGACTAAAAGTATTTCGTTTCATAGTGATGGGATGAAATCGCAAACAGGCCTCTGTTAAGCAACTCTATGCTGCAGAGTGCGTCACAGCACAGAAGCAACGGAGGACGCCATTTTAATGCCTGCGATATGCAAACATATGAAGACTGACGTGCCCATCACACGCAGACACGATTAAACAAACCAGCTATCGCGAGAGGACGCGAACACACGAGAGTTATTGCGTTAGAAATAACAATATCAACGTACCTTTCCCATCCGTAGCTCCTGTCGTCCAGGTACTCACCGTTTTCGCAAAACAAAGACATAAACACACCGCTGGTCGCCCTGAGAAGAGGTGAACTACTGGTTTTGAGCGGTCAGGTTAGTTTGAAGCGCTAGATAGCGGACCGCACAGCTGGGTTACACCACCTTGCGAAGCGGAGAGATAAACCCTGGAGAGAAAACTCACGACGCCCTCAACACAGGGGACCTGAAAGAAAACAGCACGAGTGAGCAAAACAATACACAGCAATACCTGTGGTATTCAATGGCAGACACAAACTAACGCTGTTGTGTTGTAAGGGGACAAACGTATAAAGCTAACGTTAGTTAGCAAACATATGGCAGGGTAGGCAGCGCGCAGTATCTTATCATTTGGAGTCTGATTACGCGTCATAAATACAGAAATTAATACATATAAACAACTTTTATACAATTTCTGGGTCAATTTGGTTTCATTAGGATAAACTCACCTCTCACACGCTTCCACACGTAAGCCACAATGAGCGCAATAAACCGCGTGACTTCCAATCTTAACTCGGCTACAAACTAGACACGCCCCTTTGCATAACCCATTGTTTTGATTGGCTGACCCCTCCGTGGATTCTGCGTTATTTGTCAAATTGGCAATCAATCATAAGCGAAAAACGCCTGCTAAGAATTGTTTTTCGTTAATGGTTAATGACTACATGTAAATGATTATTTGATTGGTAGTCATTTTGTTAAATAGGTTAAGGAAGTATGTTTTCAATGTAGGCAATGTTGTTTTTCATTTTACAGTCATTCGTTTAGAAAACTATACTGTACATTTACAAAATATAGTAAAGCATGTGAATAAATAATGACTTGTGGGGAAAGTTGAAGTGACCGATATTTTGCCCATAGTCTAAAAATGGTAATAGGTAGCTATGTGTGATCTTAGTATGAAAACTTCATCATTAATATACAGCTTTGAAGGAACGTTTAATATGTTTAAATCTGTAAAGGAATATGCTTCCGGAAGCAACACAAATTCCCAAATAACCAGGGAAAGTAAATAGCACACACAGACTGAATTCTCTGGATGTGTTTACAAACATGTGAAACAAAAGATTCCTGGCAAAGGACATCATGATGCAGGCCAATGGAGAGGAATGTGGAGCACAAACAGTCAGTGCTTCCATAGGATTACCTGTTGCATTATGAGGGTTCAAAGGGTTTGCTGTTAGGGCACAGTGGCAACCTTTATCTTCCATGAACAAACGTAAATGTCCTACACATAAAAACATCTTTCATTAACTTACAATCTTTCAGTATCTGCGAACCCTGGGAGTCAAATCTGTGATTTTATCATTAAGATAAACAGCTCACATGTGGTCAATGATTTAATTGTGCTAATGTGTTGATGTTGAGTGTTGATGTTAAGCGCATGAGCTCATCACACAGTTTGTGCAGTGATGTGCTAAATGACTCTCATACTTCACAAATACGATACAACAACACTGTGGAGAATATTCATTCCTCAGTAGAGTCAGGTATAATTGTTATTTGTGTATGAAATCTAATACATGTGGAGTTTTAAATAAAAGCTATGTTTGGAACATCCAATACCAGGTGTTCTCACATATCTACAGTTATCATTACTGCAATAACTCATCTACTGCACTGTTTACTTTAAATTAATAAGCTGCTGTCCATAATTTATGCACACTTTATATTCATTTGCACTACTGTTCTGCATAGTCTAATTTATATTGTACATATCCATCAGTAAATTTCTGTTTTTAGTAAATAGCCATCTGTATATAATGTTCATAGTACATTCCCACTTGTAAATTCTTCATAATTTTTGCCTTTTCCTGTATTTATGCACAACTGTATATCCTGCACTTGCTTATTGCACTTCTGGTTAGACCTAAACTACATTTTGTTGCCTTGTACTTGTACATGTGTAATGACAATAAAGTTGAATCTAATCATTCAAAGCAAAGTTCTTATTTAAATTGTTCAAAATCTCCAATGAGATTCTTTTCTCATTCTCCAGTTGTTTTTGCCATGAAATCAACATGTACGTCACTACTTATTTATTCTCACAACATTAACACTTTACCAAATTTAACCTACTGGATGATCGACTAACTTAATGCAAATCATAGTCTTAAGACTAACCATTTTTTTCCACCACCATCTTTTATAATGTTTAATAGGGGAAATATAACTTTTCAAAATAAAATGCGCTTCTCATTTAGAGAATTTATTTACATACTGTAGATCAGTATCAGCATTTGTATAGCGGTTTAAATGTGTTATTTGGCACATTGTGGAATTCTTAAGTGCTTTCCTCAGTGCTTATTACTAAATAGCTATAGGAATATACAACCACAGATTTTGGATTAAATTGAAATGGATCTGTCTGTGGCATTACAGAATTAATAAAAATTCATTTCAAAGTAATGCTGGAATTGGTCTAATGTTTTCTTAAATGCTAAAGCTGTGATTTGTCAAATGCACTGCAGATGGCAGTATACACTGTAGCATCTCCTTAAAGGTCACGTGGCCATGATACACACACACACACACACACACACACACACATGGTTTTCATTTATCCTTCGGGAAAGCCAGAATGAGGTCACTAACCACTCGGAGAAAGCTTCTTTTCCATTTTCCGGGAAGAGGACAGAAAGAGAAACTGAAACTTTCCCCAAATCTTTTAGGGGTTTCACATGTAAATGCTGAAAGGAGTAGTAGCCTATCGCACTGAAGCACACCACAAAAGAAACTGGGAAAATCGAGTTATGTTCAAAAAGAAGAACAGTGGGCTTTTAAAATGAAATTTACTGTAAAGACTATGAATATATTGTAAAGTTCATACTTCTAACAGAAAAGGCATAAAAGAGGCATTTGCATATACAAACTAGATTCTTAAGCATGTTATTTTTTTTACATTTCCCTTTACTCCAAATCAAATAATTCCAGTTGTGGTGTTTTATTATCTTGGTGACATTAAAACCCAACAACAATACACATTCTTTACCCAAACATCCCATTGTGATTAAAGAAAGATTCCTTTCACTGATACACACAGTAATATCATGATAATGTTGTTTAGAGTAAGTGGATAGGAAACAGAGTCATCACGGCTAATGGTGTTGGTCATGCAGGGCCGAGGACGAACAATCGGAAACAGTGACTCATTATATCTCATATCAGGGACAGTCCCAAAAATACTGTATTGCAATAAAACATGTCATTGTTTCCAGAAAATGGAGCCTTTGTTTATTCAGATCTGGAAATCTTTTTTTCAGCTCCAGTGTATGAGAGGGTGTTGTACGTTGGCATCACATCATGTTGTGTTTCATCCTAAGGCCTGCGGCTAACCAGAAAATCTGGCATAACTTAAAAAAGCGTCACATTATAAGGTTCGATCTGATATTTTGGTCGAAATTGAGTTTTTTTTTTACATATTCTTATTCTGTGTAAGTTATTTACATTATGCCATTTTTTACATTTTGGGACTTTTTTTACGAAAACAAAAAGGTTCTATCTACAAAATCGAATTATAATTTGGTTCTATAAGGTTCTATCTGTGAGTCAATCAGCACTTTGAAAGCATGCAAGAGGGCCAATCATGTGTCATGTGGCCGGGTTCCTCAGTGACAGTGGGAAATAGAAACAGGAAACCTGTTTAAAAGAAACCTCAAGGTTGACTGTTTTATTGATACTCTTGTCAAGGAAAGCAGAACAAACTACTGTTTTTTTGTTTTAGGTTTTGTAGAGGAGACTATTTGTTATAACATTACACTAGCCAGCAGCGCTAGCTTTCTAATTCCTTATGTGTTTATCTCATAATGCAATTAATGCATTTTACAATATTATTAAATGTTAATGTTAATATTATATAATAACAATATAAGGTTATTTCAGCCATACTCATCTCATCATTTTACCTATCACACCTTTTGTGGATAAAACAGTTAGATACAATTAGCACAGCCTTTTATGCTTAACTTGAACAAGAAAATAACATCCTAAAATATTAAATTAGTGTCATAAAAACCCTGTAAATGTAACAATTTTTTACACATTATTAATGTTTTAACAAAAACTATTTATTGTTTGTGTTGCTTGAAAATGTATTGCTTTAATTAATGTTTTGCAAATAGAACCTTATAATTCTAAGCCGAAAGTGATTTTTTAGAATCAGAAGGTTCTATCTGCGTTTGTCCTGTTCTAAAAATCCCCATTTACAAACTTCTGAAAATGTTGATATTGTACATTTAGGGTCTCTGTCTTTTTCTCGTATGAAAGAGATTTGTTCCTCATAAAATTTTTGCTATATGAAATGCCAAAACTTTGAAGCTCAATATATCAAATCTACCCAGATTGAACCTTATAATTCCAAGGTGATGAAAGGACTAGTTTAATTATCATTTAGGATATACAGTATCTCTGAGTACACCCATCACATTTCGGCAACAATTTTATCATATCTTCTCAAGGGACAAAGTCCGGCCTTAAAGTAAAGATAGGATCTCCTGGTGTCTATAGGAATGGAAAACAGCTAGCTGCTAATTTTTAACTGTTGAACAACACACACATACATCAACTGAAATGGTCTGAAAAATACTTTTTATCTGTGTATTTTATTGTTGATGTTATTTATGATCTTTCATATGTATATAAATATTGGACTGTGGCAAACCGTTTTGGAGATTTCCTCCGTTCTAATAGAACTTTCCTGTACTTGTATGTCTGGATATAGCAGCCTGGGGGTGTGTTGCCAATTTGGCCGCCATGTGAAATGCCTTAAAGAGACTTGGGTATTGTCCCAAAGTGAGATGAAAGTGACCTATTTGTCAGATATGGTGACCCATACCCGAAATGTGACCCTTGCATTTAACCCATCCATTAGTAGTGAACACACGCACTGCAAGTGGTGAACACACACACACCCAGAGCAGTGGGCAGCTATCACTGCAGCGCCCGGGGAGCAAGTGGGGGTAAGGTGCCTTGTTCAAGGGCACCTCAGCCGTTACCTGCCGGCCCTGAGAATCGAACCAGCGACCTTCTGGGTTTTTTTACTCGTCAAGTATATACACAGAAGAGATGTGTTTTAAGATGATGTTTGAATGTTGTGAGAGATGTGGTTGATCGGACAGAGTTTGGAAGGCTCTTCCACCAGAAGGAAGTTGCGTGGGAGAATGAGCAGGAAAGAGATCTACTGCCCTTTTGATAGAGCAATACAAGACGCTGCTCATTTGCTGAACGCAGGGATCTTGATGGAGTGTGGGTATGAAAATATGCCAGTGCAGAGCCAGCTGTATTCTGAACCAGCAGCAACAACCTGTGCAGCTCTGGTGAATCCCATGACCAGGAGGATTAAGGCAGTGCTAGATAAAAATGGTGCTCACACAAAATATTGACACTTTAGACACAGTTTTGACATGTTCACTTAGGTTGACAATAATGGCTGTATGTTAAGTTATTTTCAGAGGACAGTACATTTATACTGCTATACAAGCAACACATTGCCTACTCTAAAATATATAAAATTATAGTATTGTCCCTTGAGAAGATATAATAAAATTGTTGCTGGAATGTGAGGGGTGTACTCACTTTTGTGAGATACTGTATATAAATGTATGAATAAATATTATAAATGACCAATATAGTAATTGCTGATTGAAGGATTTTAATAAAGGATTTATTTCAGCAGGAACAGATAATCTTATTTTAGACATTCATTATTCTGCATTGACGCATGCATGACAATGAATATATAACCAGAATACTGGTCTGATGAAACAGCTTGTGACATGCAACAACAATTTTCAAACACACACATAGCATAGTTGACCAAATACTATGGTTTTATCCATACCATAATAGCTCATAATAACTTACATTCCACATGTATTGAATATAGGGCTACAATTTACATAGTGTCTTGAAATACTGTGACGAAATAAACAGTTTATAAATAATACAAACATGTATTTAAAGTGACATTTGCGAAATTGTTCAGACATGGGAATTTCTTAAGTGTGTTAATAAGATGCTAAGACTACATTATTCCAAAATCTATGCAAAAAGGTAACCACTTTAAAGATTCTAAAATAATAGTTTGCTTTATTTTGGATGGCTTTAGTCACAACACAATTCCCAAAATTGGTTTTAGGACTAGGTGTTATAATCGTTCCTAAACCAGTAGTGTACACATGTTGACAAATAAGAAAAAGCAAATCTAGAATCTTCATGGAAGTTCATGAGGAATATGCTTTATAATAGTCGTTCTCCAGCTAAATATTTATATACAAATAGTGCACAGGGAACATCTGCAGTTTTAAACTTTGTGCAGTAAAACTGCACTGTAGCAGAATAATATTAAGCTTTCTTAATAATAAAAATTAAATGCCTCAATACTGATGGGTTTAACACATTTATGTACTGCAGCCTACAGTTGCATTTGCTCTAAAGGCACTTACAGGATTTTCTTTTTCACAATTACTTTAGAAAAGAAGGACAGTGAAGACGCAGCATCCAGAATGCTCCTGTTGTCCCTCAAACACTGTTTGATCCGGCGCAGATCTGAGCTTGAAAGGTTGGTCTTCAGGTTCAAAACAGCCAGAATATGCTGCTCACTAGCAGAAAAAAAGATGGCGAATGAATCGTCTAACAAAGCAAAGCGTAAACATTATGTGACCTATTTTTTGTCAGATATGGTGACCTATACCCGAAATGTGACCTCTGCATTTAACCCAACCAGTGAATAGTGAACACACACACTTCAAGTCGTGAACACACATACACCGGGGCAGTGGGCAGATATCACTGCAGCGCCCGGGGAGCAAACGAGGGGAGGGTGCCTTGCTCAAGGACACGTCAGTTGTTACCTGCCGGTACTGAGAATCGAACCGGCAACCTTCTGGTTACGAGTCCGACTCTCTAACCATTAGGCCACAACTGCCCATTATGACTGTTGCTTGTTTTGTGTGTAAAGGGAGATTAAGGTTTAAGTATCATGAAATGGATTTTGCAATGGTGTTTTTTTCATATTGTGATATATATCCAAGTGAAATTGCTTTAATATACTAACCTCAAGTCAGGAAACACTCTTGCTAGTGTAACAATCTCAATTTGCAGGCTCCCAGGGTCTTGAAGTCTCAGAATCTCTGATAACTTTGGCAGGATTTCAGGAAGCCATTCCTCTTTTGACCCCTTGTGAAAAGAATAGTAATTTAAAAGGCACATAAAAATTACACCGAATTGGAAATCGAGTATAGATTAATATTTTGTCTTGGAATGACTCTGGTACTATTGTTTTAGACACAATATGACAGACTAAGCATGTTACTAGCAGCTTGTCAAGCATACAAATACCAGGCTAAAATGTAAATTTAAAGTATTTAAAGCATTAACAGTTTGCAAGGGCTATAAGAAAAAACAGAGTATGTGGTCTGTCTATTGGCAGGTATACTACAGTGATTGCACATGGGGTGTTTATCTGCACATGTGGTTGTGCTCTTACCGCTTTGGCAAACACGGAGCAGATTGTTTTGTTGTCTTGGCACATAATATCTGCAGCTTTCTCCTGCTCTTCTTTCTTTCTCAGCTTCAGTTTTCTCTTCATCATTCGCCTCACATACTCAACCATTACTTCTACATGCAGCTTGCCCAGCAGTTCCTATACACAGACAGACACAGGATACCAATGTAAATCACAAGCTTCAAATGGTATCGTGATCTTCCTAATCTCTCCCATTAGACTTCTATAGAACTGTGGCTATGACTCTGTTCAATGCAGCTTTGCCAAGCTGACTGTACTTTAAACTAAACGCTATTGGTTATTTTAAAAGGGGGCGGGGCCCAATTTGATGTCTTGCGCCATCTTTGCTTATTTATGCCTTACTGCTGATCCACAGGGGTCAAAAAAGTTTATGCGATTGGTTACAGGTTTATGATGTCATGATCTTGACTTAATATCCTAATGATTTTTGACATAAAAGAACAATTTTGACAATACAATGTATTTTTGGCTATTACTAGAAATGTTCTTGTGCAACTTAAGACATATTGTGACATATTGTGCATGTTACAGAACCTTCAAATACCATAATTGTACAAAATCTATCTTCATTTATAACATTTTTATGTGATCGCGCTTCTGACCTCACGGCAGACAGGCTTCAGCAGTTTCAGATTATCTATGTTATTTTCAAGCACTTTCACCAGTCCCTTTATAACCTCATGGTGCTCTGCTAACCAGGCTTCAGTCCAAAGCTTGCGGTACAGTGGCTGTGCAGAAATAACACAAAGGAAAATGTAGTTAATTCCTAATGCATACAATTTTCACATTTTTAAAAATAATAAAATGACTAAGGTTTAGTAAATACTAAAACTAAAGTTTACTATTAGTTAATAAAAAATAAAAATAAATGCTTCCTTACATTGTTATATTTAGATAAACTAAATTGGACACTTTCCTACTGATCATGTAAGAGATAATCCATGACTAGGATTTAAAGGATTTAAATGCATGACGTGGAGGCAAAGAACCACCTGCGCAAAGCGGAGGGTAGTTGCCTTTGCAAAGTGCATTTAAATAATTTAATGCGCAGCTAGAGCTGTGGATTACCGCGCTTATACCACGGTCATTTTCCAAGTTGAATACAAGTAAAAGTTGTTATTGATGTTTGCAGTGCAATTTTTGATCGGACGGGTAACAATGATGGTTATTTTCGTCAGTTATGGCTGCGCGATCTCTAATCTGTGTGTGTGCGATATAATTATGTTGCCTTGATAGATTTTGATGCACACCTTCAGGCCAATCAGAATCAAGTATTCAGTAGGGCCGGGCAAATATTTTGATACAGCAAACTATAGCAATTTTATTTCACAATAGTGTATCGATATTCCAACCTATAAGGCCTACTGACGTTATGTTTTATTTTTAAATCATGTTTTAAACGTTATACGAGCATGATATATCACGATGTATATCATACCATAAGGCCAAAACACAGCCCTGGTATTCATTGACCATGGTATAAATTTACTTAATTAATAAGGTAAGGTTTATTGAAAGTAGCTTGAGGTAAATAAATAACTTTCTTTACTGACCTTCAGATCTGTGTGAATTTGACTGAGAAAATATTTGTGACAAATTGTTTTTATGTTTACTATAGTGGATAAACATGCTGTTTTAGTCTCCTCTGGGAACACATTTTCTGCCTTTTGAACATAATCACTGAAAATATAGAAAAAAAAATGTCACTAAAGTTATGTTTCTTATAGTTTAAGCAAACTATAGATGGTCTCATCGGACGCACGCACCTGGCCCAAAGTTAACTTCCAGTCTGTGTTTGTTGAACAGTCTGGCTAGTTGCTAATAATATAACTATTAATATTAATATTTTATTTTATTTATATTAATATTGTATTGTATAGTAATTGTATTAAATATACAATTTGTTGAATTTGATTGTATATTGATTTTATTAAATAAACAATTTGTTGAATGGGTCTTTGAGTTTGGTAACAAAATAACACTGACTAGACATACTTGCTAGCTAATGTAATTTACTTGTTATTTCTTTTGTTTGTTATCAGATATAATCTGCTGGGACTCTATTCTTTGTGGATGTGTACTGGAAGTTACGTTTGGGCCACAAAATGCATAGTACCATTTGTTTATGTTGTTGCTTTGAAACCATCTATAGAGTTACAAATTACTTCTGCAATAAAGCAGAACTGATATAAATCAAACTTACCTAAACAAATGAATGTTTACCAGACTAGCAGCGAGAATTTTAGAAATTCTTTCTTGTTTTGTTTTAGTAAGATCCTCCAGACCTTTCATATAGCTGCCATTGAAAAACAAAGGAAAAACATTATAAGCCTAATAATTTCAATACAATGAGAATGGGGCAAAGAAAATGTGATGTGTCCTGTAGCTCAACTGGTAGAGCATAACGCTTACAATAGGTTGTGGGTTCACTTCCCAGACAGAACACAAACTAGTAAAACGTGTACCTCCATTTTACATAAAGGCATAAATGTATACATGTAAAAGTAATGTAAATGTATTTACCTTATTAGAAAACTGTCCAGCTGGCAAAGAATATACCCACATTTGCTTTCAGAAAGCATAATTGTACTGATGTCTGTCACAGTTGCATGAATAAGCTATAAAACAAGATTGGTGAAAATTGTAATGATTTGGGCCACTAAAGCAATGCACTCATACATAATCTACAAGAAATACATATTATTCAGTTTGAACTTGTGACCTCAATGTGCATAAATAAGAGGGTTAGAAAGTCACTTGCTCCACAACCCACAGGTATAAGAGCAACAGCAAGGTCGCTGAAGTAGTATCCATCCATGAGTTCAGGTTCAATGCCATCACCCCATCTCTTCATTTCTTTCTCAAAAGCGTTTGACAACCACATTCTGACTTCAGTCTAACAACAGAAAACAATAGGAAATACGAGTTAAAATATGCAGAATCCTCTTCTGTTAGAGGGATATTATGAGATTTAATGTCAGATTCCCAAAACATTCGACACTTTTTTTTTATTTGCAATGTGTTTTGTTATATTGTAATTTAAAGACAAAATAGAAATATTCTGTGTTTACCAAATTGTTTTCTTGAGATCTTTCTTTAACAAACCTTAGTAACAATTTAAATTCTTGAAAAGAAAATGGTTGTAAATGTAATCTTTCTCTCGGTTGTCTTTTATGTCAAAAGGGAAATCGTTTTATACATGTATTTGATTGTTTCAAATGTGACACATATTGCACTGTATCACAATTTTGATTACTTCCCAATGACAATATATATTTTGTGAACATTTGACTTTTACTAGCATACTTTGTTCCTTTTTAAAACATACATAATGTTAAAATCATTCAACAATCAGAGGATATATTTTTGGCTGTTGGGTGGCTTGAACTTTCTCCTAGACATGCATTTCCACATGCAGGTCCCTGATGTGCATCTGTCCCTCCTATCCTGAAATAAAGTTCAACTTTAAAAAGCAGAGCAGCTGCGGCATGACCCCAACCCTAATAATGATAAGCCTTCATTTCAGCATGAATTGGATGTAAACAATGTCTAGACAATGTATAGTCCACGGGCCGTTGGCTGAAAGTCTCTAGTTCTGAAATAACGTAAATATTTCAACTACTATGATTTCAATCTTTGACATTGGCTTACTCGACATTAAAGATATCAAGGTTATATTTTTACAGATAATCCGAATTTTCACATTCTTTACATTTTGTAGAATTATATTTTATGTAGAAAACAGTAAATCACCAAAAAATGACTTCAGCTGAATAAAAGCACATAATTGTAAGCATTAAAAGATTTGCATGCCATTAGTTTCTCTTTTGACAGGGGAATTTCCACAAGGCACACAAAGATGTCCGGCCACTGCAAATTTGCATGAAGATATCCGGCCACTGGCCATTCAGTTGGATCCCTCACACCCGACAGTGAGTGAGGTCAGGAAACCTCACCCTGTTGCTAAGGGTTAACTTATTCATGTAAGACAACTGTTCTTCTGCTGGTAAACTATTTATCCGGATAACCGGACAAACCATATTCCTATGTTTGTCAATGTAATTTTAGCACGAACACTTGACACTTTCTGCCACCAGCGCACAAAAACGTCATCACTGTTTACAAACAAAAATAGGTATTTTGTTACCTCCTGGGCAGACTAGTATATAATCAGTGTCAAAGCATGTCATTTCATTCTTAGGAAAAAGAATTAAAATGTTTTTAGTTTCAAGAATTGCACTTCGGAACATGAATCCAGTCATTACCTCTTTGTATGAAAAGTACTGTTCCTGTAACTTCTCAAGTTTTCCTTTAGGCAGCAAAGGTCCAAGCGATAAATGTTTAATGTGTTCCTCCAGTTCTTTGTGCTTCAGCACATCACTGAAAACATAAAATACCAAAAGGTAATTTTGTTACTCAGAGATTGCTGACTTAAACCTCTAAATATCTGCTGTTTGCTGCATTCATGTTGTATCAGTTTGTTCTCAAAGTGTTCTTTAAAAATTCATATTGAGACCAAGTATTGTATTTAATTTGAAGGTGCAATTAAAATGTTGTTGGGACTCAAGAAGTCATTCATTACTTTCCATTCCACTGGGGAGAAACAACCGAGACAAAAGAGAATTCATTTGTACATTTATGCTTACCTTGGATAGAACTTGACAACCCAACTCAATATGTAGTGGCAATCCTCAAAATCAATATTGGCTCCTGCCAGCTCTTGGAGTCTGGTGGAGAACTCCTTATGGTAAAGCAGGGCATACGTTCTGCAAATGTCAAAGTCTGGTGGATAACATTCCCTTAAACATCTGACCACCCTGAGCAGATCTTTTTGTACTTGCGTGCCCATTCGGCACACCTCTTTCTTCAAAGAAGTAGACAGCTTGTCTGCTCCGTTCTCCTGTTCATCTGCTTTCTTCATTTGTTTCTCCACAACAGTTTTAAGTTCTGAGTCATGGATAATTCTGCACCTTGTTGGTCTCCAAGGTGGACGTTCCTCGGCTGCTAGCTTTTCCCAGCGTCTGTCCTGTGCCTCCTCCTGAAGTATGGAGGTCAATGCACTCTTGAGTTTCTCCTGGTTGTCCTCATTTAAGGACTCATAGATGATCATCCTCAGATGCTTAATGAAGACTTCATACTCTGACTGCAACTTCTCTTCCTCTTTCTCTGCTCTTTCAGCTTCATTTGAATTTCCGAATAGACGTTCCTCTGCTGCCACCAGCTGCTGCTGTGCTTCAGCCAAGCGGTTCTGTTCCAGGTTCTCATTGAAGTCTACATTAGTATGTGAGAGAACAATTATTTTATTCACTTATTTTTTTTAAATGAACCTGTTAAAGGAATAGTTCACCCAAAAATAAAAATTGTTTCATCATTTATTTACCCTCATTGCATTGAAAACCTAGACGGTATAGACGGTTCTCTTTCAAACAATCGCTCTGTATCTCACTACGGGAAATGCAAGGGATGCACCTAAATGAAAATTCTTGGCCAAAGGTCGAATACCGAAC
Source organism: Oreonectes daqikongensis (assembly GCA_026939265.1). NCBI lineage: Eukaryota > Metazoa > Chordata > Actinopteri > Cypriniformes > Nemacheilidae > Oreonectes > Oreonectes daqikongensis. The sequence goes on along the minus strand of JAOTQM010000351.1, from coordinate 2,827,805 downwards.
ATGGTTTTTCGCATTTCTTCTATTTATTTAGCCATTTTTTTCCCCTATTGCATAAAGTGAATGGTCAAAATGTTCTTTTTATACTTTGTCTTGCTTTTTAATATAATAAAATATAACTTTAAATAAAATTGAGCAAAACAAGTCAATTAAAACAAAACCTAAAAAGTGTCATTTAACATTATTAAAGCCAAAAATACGAATAAAACAAAAACTGTTGGAATTTTATATGCTACACTGCAAAATCCATGTAAGGATTCAAGCAATAATTTCAGTTCACATCTCTCCGCTCACAAAAGCTGACTGTTCTCTCAGAAGGCGCACTCGTAGCAGAGATGCACAAAACATTCTCTGGCTGCATCCAAATACAATACAAATAGGCTATGCAGTCTTGGCCGCCCACTTGAGAACGCGTGCACGCAACAGAAAGTAAGACCACAAGTCTGTCCCATGTCTTAAAAATGGCAAAGTGCCGCTTCGGAGCAGTATTCAAAACTATGTGTATCCCATGCATCACGTTCTGGTAATAAATCATAAGACTTTTCCCCCAGATCTCGCAAGATGTTGCGGAAAGCTTTCCGGTGTAAGTTATACAACTACTTTGTTTTGGTTTTTTGGTACAGCTGCTTTGATACAATACAAATAAAGCAAACTGTCTGGAAATCACCCCAAAGTGTTTATAAAAATAAGTATTTTATTGGTGAAAACTCCAGAGATAGTTTTGTAGCATAGTGACACCACATGAATTAAATGTTTGCACTTGCTAAGTGTGTCCCATTGGGTTAGAAATACTAGGCTACATGCTCACTTAGGATCTTCACGCGCACTAGGACACTTGGGCCAAAAACAGGAAATACGTCATGAAAGTAATCAAGTAAAATGCAAAGACCGCAAGTGGGAGTATTTAGACGCAGCCTCAACACCGGATACGTGCGGATGAACGAGCTCAACGCATGCGCAGTATGTCACCTAGTGAACTCGGCCAATTCAAGACTTTTCTTGTGCATGCGCTGTTGTACGCGTTTCGTGATTTAGCGATCAATTCAGTTCTAGTAGGCTATGGATGGCATGGAAAAGCAAATTTTGTGATTTGTAAACAGGACACCGACTTGCGTTGTTCTAGGACTATAATATATTTCATATTTTCTATGAAAATAATAGTTTGTGCATAACATTTCAATATCACTGCTTAACATGCCAGCAGATGAGCTAATCCAGCGCAAAAATAGTGCATACAAATCACCTCATAATTAAATGTGTAAGAAAAATTTCACTTTTTGAGAAAAAGAACCACCCTTTCACTAGGCTGGCTATGGGTCTGAACTCTGAAGTAGCCTAATTGTCCTATTTTACCTGATAGCACAGGGCTGGCTTGTTGGTTTGCACCCTTCCCTTGTTTTATTAGGTGCAGAAATCTTTTCCCCCGTCCCATCTCAGAATCACCTGCGGAATCTTCAGTACTGTCAAGGGCCACTTCTAAAGAGAATTATAGAAAATAAAAGGCATAAGTAATAACATTTTATAAGATTTAATACCTAGGTTTTTTTTATAGAAACGTTATTTCAACAGACATCATATCTTGCCACAGTGCCTCCATACGCCATGTACCGTTACACGCCCATGACACGTTAACAAGATAACAACACATCCAAATAGATAAATGTTAGAACAGAGTTAGCGTTGACGTTTTTGCGAAAATAATTTAACTAGAGTTTTCGTTATCAATATATTACATTTTGTTACTAAACACTAAAACTCAGTGATGTTTTCCAGTGGAAGTAATTTAAACATTGGACCATTTTTGGTGTAGCTAAACATTTATGAATTGCCTCACCTGCATTGATTTGTACATGCCTTTATTTAAGTCATTCGTGCTAGAAGGTGCCTTTTCGTACAATTAACTGTGAGTTTTTATTAAATTAATGCATTTACAGATATAGAATTATTAAATATGTATTTAAGTAATGCACATTGACATTATTTGTGTAAGTTAAACACATTAAAACAACTTTCTCCGACGGGTGACCACCGGACTACGGAGAAAAACGAATTAATAAAACGTGGGCACGATCTAGGTCGATCGAGGGAACGAAAGCAACGCGCACACGTAACGTTATTAATAAATCGTGGGAACGAATTCTTAATTCGTGGCCACGATATAACTTTATATATTACTTTTATGGCACGGATCCATAGGCTACGTATGTAGGCTACGTTACTGGAGGTCATCACTGTATCAAAACTGCTGTGTCATTTGGCAGGCCACAGGGCCGCTCACAGAGGTGGCCCGGTGGCTAGAGCCACTGCCCCTCTGCCCTCATCGTCTGCGGTCCCCCTCTCAAACCCACCCTTCCGGGCAGGCATCCATTCAAGATCCCCGCTTAAAGACGTCTGTTACTCCGCTAAACATTCACTGATTCCGCTATTCCGCTCCGCGTTTTTCCGCTCGCTTCCCCTATCACACACACTCACAGTCAGTCCCTGTTCAGTGTCTGCGTGCTGGAGTGGAGACAACGGGTTCAGAAGTCGTCCATATTACTCTAGGGCAGGGCATTATAATGCAAACGTGGATTAAAAGCTCCAGCAGGGAAATCAACGTTTCAAATTTAGCTGACAGTTTGTCACACTGTAACTCATGTAGCTACAGTAGCCTACATTTCCCATTATAATCTTATTTTCTTAGTTGAAACCAGTCATCGATAACATATAGCCTATCATATAATATTTTATTAAGACCAATTATTAGGCTATTCATAATATTTTATTAATTGTAGGCCTATACATAATCTAAAAATATTATTGGCTACTACTATAAATTGTACATTAGCATAATACAGCATAAAATATAGATATTTACTTGGGAGCTTGGGAACCCATGTGCTACATGGTGATAAAAATAAATTTCTAAGAGCATGTGCTGTCTTCTCCTGCCCCAACCATTAGCACCCCTTTTTTTGTTTCGGCCACTGCCCCTCAAAATGTCTGTGTACTGCCCTGGTTGGCTATATCGAATGTGGATCGGATAAATACAGACCGAGCTGCTGCAAAAATAGCAACCCATAAGATTTCGAAAAACAAATCAGCAAAGCGGTTGGGATTTATTATAGTTTTTGGTATTTAACTGATATGCGCACCCCAAAACAGCAACGAAGCAACAAGTTACCCCGAAATGAAACCCCAATAGCCAAAATGCGGTGAGTGAAAGCTATGAAGACATGATTACAATTTAAGAGCGTTTATGAATAGAATAAAAGTCACTTTTGTAAAACATCACAAATCATGTAATAGCCTATACAATATTACATAAAAAGTTTTTTTTTAAAAACACTTAACAGTCGAACAAACACGTGATAAATATCTGCAGCACCACAGTTTTGCTGTTGTATTTTTGATACTGTTAAAAAAGATTGATCTTACCTTTTTTCGATTTGCTAAATGCCATTATCCACAATAAAACCACCCTGTCTGGATTCTCTTTAAGCTGTGTACTGTAACGTTATGTGAGGCTACAGTAAAACCCTTATCTGCGTTTTATACTGATGGCCGGGGTTGCCAGATATGTAACAAGACCCGCCCAATAGCAACTCTAACTAGCCCAAAAATAGCCCAAACATCACAATATAATAATCCACATAAATATACATAAAATACATATTTTACAGTCACTGTTTTGCAAACGCGTAAATCAATAAAAAACAGTATAGTAGGTAATCACTTATAGTAGCCTAGGCTATAGTTAGCCTACATAAATAAAATGATCTGACCTCGAGACTAACAACTGATGAACCAAATCCTTTAGGAATGTGGTTATCCTTTTTTGGAGATCGATTTGAACTATTTATAAATTTATTGTCTGATTCAGTTTAATTGTTGTTAGAATATACATTTGGTAGAGTCAATTAGTTTAATGCATGCTCTTATGTCAACTACAATTTATGAATATGTCAAATTTTAATCCGTGGAATAAAAAACAACCCGGTGATTCTGATGAAGAGTAGCCCAATTATGCAGGAAAACTGCAGTTGGCAACCCTGCTGATGGCACCCACACAAGCATCATGTGATCAGAAACAGACAGAATGTTTTGATTCACGTCACGTCTTTGATTGCCAGTTTCATGGGCAGTTATGTTTTGTTTGGTGCGATGGCTTTAAAACAATATCATCTTTGAAAGAATGTTTTGTGGTATAAACGTTTTTAAAAGTATATTATTTTTCTCACTGCCCTGGGATAGATCCCAGATTTCCCTGTGACGAAGGATGGATGGAAGGATGTTTATAAAAAGCCTATACAAGATCTAGTACAATACTATTGTAAGTGTTTGTGCTGTAATCTACAGGCTAGTAGAAATCATTTTGTCAGTTCCATTACGATACAATACAATAGCAAATATCCAGAAGAGGATTTAGAAGGATTTAGAAAGGAAACTGGATTACATATACATATTTTTGTATTGATACATCTATACAGTTTATACATCTATAAAAAAATCGCTTCTCTCCATTTTATTTGAGTAGAGGAAAAGGCAATAGATTTATTGGCAGCAAAGAGTGAATACAGAGCTATATTCCCAGCAGCCTCTTTCTGCCATTATGCCATTTACAAAGAATGCAGTTCTACTATTACACAATAAACTGTTATAAATATTAAGATATTTAAACATTAGACAGTATTTGATGACTTACAGCAACTGAAAGACAGCTTACTGTGAAGCAAAGTCTGTGGTAAAGCATAGCATAAGAACTTAAGACCAATATTCAAATAGGCAAATGTCCCTCCAACATTGTAAACTCTTAGTTAGTTGTTAACACCAGGAAAGAACACAAGTTTTAACAATAGTAAAATGAATAACACATCCTGAAAGTAGCACTTTGTATGTGGCTGAGTATCAACTCTTTCCTGTGCTAGTTGTAAAGGAAGAAAAGGAAGGGCATATAAGGCTACCAAAATGCATACAGTCATCCATCAAAATGTGGGGCATAAACAAAACAAAAATCCTTGTGAAGGAGAACACACACCTCGCCTTACACATTTGCCTTAAATGATTTTGAAGTCTTAAGGCAAGTGCAAGACTGAAATGAATGTTTGAGTCTTGACTTAAAATAATATAATCTTATGCCTTTAATGTATAATAATGAATGTATAATAAGATTTACTTATTATAAAGGAATCCTCTTTTAGTTTTCTATCTCTCTTTTGCATCTCACCAGTGCCATCACAGTTTCCTGGAAACCTCGTGGTTTGCCATTGGCTCCATAAATAAGCTTTACCCTCTGCCTCTAAACGCTCACCATAATGAATAATCATTGCTACAGTCGGACAGTGACATCTAGTGGATGTTGTGTTTTTTATTTCATTTTGACACGAAAATACATAGGCTACATTCTTTATTTTTATATTTATCACATATATCTGTGTATAGTATTATTATATTAAACATGTATTTAAATCCTTAAAATAACAAAAACAGGAGTGCGTAAAGCTCTCTAAATTACTGCCTATATACTGTATAATGGATTAAGCCTTAAATCCATGATGCCTGATTGTTAATGTGTTCAACAATGAGAATGCCTGTTTGTTTTTTGAGGTTGTATTTGTTAACATTAGTAAACACATTAGCTAACGTGGACTATATAGTTAAATATATATAGTTTTTCAGCATGTATTAATCTTAGTGTTAGTTTATGTAAATACAATTATTGACTTATTAATGTTGTTTTAGCTCAACATAACTTTGCTTTAGATATTTATTACTTTTCTTCAATAATTACGATGTGTGATCATTTGACATTTTATCAAATAAATATTCCTACCAAATACCAAAACTAAAAAAAATGGTGAAGTGTTCGTAATAAATTTAACATTTCTTAATGTCCATATTAATAATGTCTGTAAAGAAATGAAATACCAGAACATATAATGTATATATAATGTTGAATACCATTGAATAGCATTATAAGCGCGGCAAACATAACAAATGTCTTGAGATCAAACATCTGAAAAATTACTTGTGATGTGGTAACCGTGGTATAAGCGGAATAATTGACTTCTGTCCTCTGAATTCTCTGAAAATAAGAATTCATGCATTATTTTCTGAGAATTCAACGGCCCGTCGTCAATTATTCCTTACATAACTGTCTTCCTCCAAAACTTCTTTAGAATTTGAGTTTCCACTACAACTACTTCAACTACGCAAATAAATAAACATTGATAATTATTGAATTAGTAAAACATCAACTTTATTTTTTATTTGACTATCGCAAGAGGTCACTAGTTCACTATAAAACAGCATTCTCACAGTCATAATATATAAATCTCAGGACCAATGCTAAAATTCTTCAAGTGAAAAAACTAGTGTAAGTTATATGGCAACTTTTTAAGGTTATATCTTTATTTGTTCTATGTTTGGCTAACATATGTTTTACTTTTGTTTTTTTGGTACAGCTGCTTTTATCTAATACAAATAAAGCTTTATAAAAATAAATCTTGGTCTCCTCTTAAGATTTCCCTCATTGGACGCATTAATTCCATTAAGATGGTGGTGCTTCCTAAATTTCTTTACCTTTTTTAGTGTTTACCGCTGTTTATTTCACTATCATTTTTTAAGTCACTGGACTCTATTATCTCTTCTTTTATTTGGAATGGTAAAGACCCTCGTCTCCGGAAAGCATACCTTCAGAGGTGTAGACAAGACGGTGGTATGTCCCTACCTAATTTTAAATTTTACTACTGGGCAGCTAACATACACAACACATTGTTCTGGTGGCATTATCATCTTGGATCCAACAGGCCATCATGGGTGGACATAGAAATACGTGTGTGGCGAGGGGGGCGTGGCCACGCTCCGTCGGGGAACCTCCTCAAAAAATGGAATGAGGCTGATGCCGTGATGCTGGTGACGGTGGTGAGTGGAGAGGATGATGTCAGGCCGGAGGTGTCCAAACCTGGCCGATCTATCGCTCTAGGCCCTGGGGGAGATCACCTCTCACCCTCCCAGATCGCACAGGCACAGTTCACTGATGTGTTTTCGCCCCTGGCGTAGTGGTGCGCAACCGGCCGTATCGTTTGCCTGAAAACAAAAAAAAGTGTCGTTCAAATCGTCCAAATTGATAAGACGGCAGCGATTGCAGCCTCTCCGAGACCCAAGACCAAAAAGGAGGTGAGGGAGTTCTTGGGTCTGGCCGGCTATTATAGAAGATTCATCTCAAATTATTCGATGCTCACCAGCCCGCTGACAGACCTCACTAAAAAGGGTGCGGCAGATACCGCCCAGTGGACAGAGCCGTGCCAGCGGGCTTTTACCCACGTAAAGGCTGCCTTATGTGGCGGCCCTCTACTGCATGCTCCTGACTTTACTCTGCCTTTTTTGTTACAGACGGACGCATGAGACAGAGGTCTGGGAGCCGTCCTGTCTCAGGAGGTGGAGGGTGATGAGTGGCCGGTGCTGTACATCAGTCGCAAGCTCTCGCGGAGAGAGACGATGTACAGCACCATTGAGAAGGAATGTCTAGCCATTAGGTGGGCCGTCCTCACCCTCCGCTACTACCTCCTGGGCCGGGAGTTCACGCTCTGTTCGGACCATGCACCCCTCCAATGGCTCCATCGAATGAAGGATACTAACGCGCGGATCACCCGTTGATATTTAGCACTTCAGCCCTTTAAATTTCAGGTGGTCCACAGACTGGGGACGCAGATGGCTGTCGCTGACTTTGTCTCCAGGGTAGGGGGAGGAGCTGCAGGCCGGATGAGGCCCCGGCCTGAGTCGGGCGGTGGGGGTATGTGGTGAGGGGGGCGTGGCCACGCTCCATCTGGGAAGGAGGCGCTTCAGTCTGGAACACGGAGGGTCATAAGTAGGTCAAGTTCAGACTCTAAACAGCTGTCTCTCATTTCAGTGATTGGCGAGAGGAGTTTTAAAAGGCGCCGCAGACGGCGAGATTTGACAGACGTCCTAAATGCACGTAGGAGAGTGCAGCACCCAGAGAGCTGATCCACGTGTGGGAAGTTTTGTTTGTTTCTGTTTGTTTGGCGTTTTGGAGCCGTTTTTAGTTGAAGTTGAATAAATTTATTATTTTATATTTAACTACACCGACTCTGCCTCTTTCCTCACATCAAGAGAACCATTACAACGTGCTCACAAGCAAGCAAATATCCCTGCCTGCATTTTTTGCATCTAAATTACAGTTAATTTCCTACACTTCTGTTGCCTGCCCAGTGGTAAAACACTCGCTGAGGATTTGGAACCAGTTCAGGGAATCATTTGGTTTTAAAGATCCCTCTCTTCTTAGTCCCATCACTCGTAATTTTCTCTCCTTCAATGCAGGATTTGTCATTTGGGGGCTGATCCGATAAGGGGATAAAATGCTTCAAAAATTTATTTATTGACAATTTATTTGCCTCTTTTGAACAGTTAAGGTCTCGTTTTGGTTTTACTAAGCTGGATTTTTTCTGCAAGTCCTGCATTCTTCTCAGATTTTCCAGATATGCCCCCTGAAAATGTCATGTGACATATTAGCCAAGGTCTCAATTTCCGTTATTTATAATTTAATGGCAAATTTGGCATCATCGTCTTTAGATAACATTAAAAGAGCCTGGAAAGAAGACCTTGACAGACCACTCTCTGAGACACGTGGAACTGTATTCTCAAGCAGGTTTATTCATCATCTATGTGTGCTCGGCATTCACTCATTCAGTTTAAAGTAGTACATAGAGCTCATATATCCAAAGTTAAGTTAGCCCAATTTTTCCTGACACTAACCCAATGTGTAACAGATGTGAGTGTGCTGAGGGTACTTTGCTACACATGTTCTGGACATGTCCTAAATTGGAGCATAATTGGCGTTCAATATTTAACACCCTTTCCGAGGTTCTTCAACACAGATTAGAGCCAGATCCTTTTCTGGCATTATTTGGAGTTGCTCCAGTTGAGTCTTTGCTGTCCACTCCAATGTGTAAAGCCCTTGCTTTCTCTTCTCTGTTAGCACGTTGAGCCATTTTGTTAGTGGAAAGATTCCCACCCACCTACGCACACTCAATGGATTTGAGAAGTGATGTCTTGTCTCTACCTTAAAAAGATTAGATACTCTTTAAAGGAACAATACTTGATTTTTTTGTATGATTTATTAAAAGAAATGCAATATAACATACAAAACTGTTTCTTCAGATGTGTATAAAGACTGTACGTAATGAACAGTTATGTTTTTATTACCTTAGAATAACCCCGTTTTATCTACATAGGCGCGGGCCTATATATGTGGAGTTTTCCATGTTGCGCGGCCATGTTTAGTTACAGCAGCCCTAAACGGACAAACAGCTCACAGAGTGCATTTAGTAATTCGTAGAGGAAGCTTGCGTCATCACTGAGTTGAAGACCACGAAGAAGTAAGTTAGTCGTAGTACGAAGAGAAGGAGGAGTAGTCGTCGTCATCGTCATCTAGCTGAAGCATAGTTTTTAGAAGTTTTGATACAATGGAAGAACATACGTATTGTGCACAAGAGCCGACAGAGCGCAAATCTCCGTCGGTGAAGCGCAAATGTGACAAATTAGAGAAAACGACGGCAGAAATCCAGGATAATCATCGGTGTAGACATTACCAGATGAAGGACAAATGTTTTCAACTCGACGCCGAAGTTGTCTGTTTTCTGCTGGGCTGGTAAGATAATTTAACTTTTGTGAAAGTGAAACCAGTTTTTTGGTAACGTTAGCATTTGATACAAATGGGCATATAACCTACGAGAGACAAACATTTTTCCTTATAAGTGTAGAAATAATGTAACTGCATTGTAATTTCACGTGAAGTAACATGACAGTGTGGCTAGAATCACAGTCGCTGTCTCAATGGCGACATGTTTTTTTACTGTTGCGGCCACCGTCGTACTTCGAAAGGGAGGGATAAGCAAATGACTGAAATATCTATTCCGAAACTATACTGAAACGCTAGTGGCCGCTAACAATCCAAAACTGTGCCTTTAAAATGTGGTGCCCTTTTATTGAATATGTTGACCATCTCAAGTAATGACCTATTACGAACTGCATCTGGTTAAAATGTTATATATTTATATTTATGCATGTGTATGCATTTATGTGTATTTGCAGGTAAATATTATTTTTGGATTTGTTTCTATGACTGCATGGGTTGGCCTGCATGTATAGCCTATATATATTTGTGTGGAGGTGTACATGTATATATAGCTATGTATGTTTATTTATTTATTTTTTAATGGTTTTTTTTATTTTCTTATTTCTCTTCTGAGATTGTGACAGCATGAGTGCTACCTTAGGGGTTGGTTGGTGAGGGTGGGGTTGCTAATTGTTCCTGTGGAATACATTGTGAAAATCAATAAAAAAATATTAAACACACAATAAATCTAGATATTACATATAATTTCATATAAAAACTTAGTGTTTATAAAAAAGAAACATTTTATTGGTGAAAACTCCAGAGATAGTTTTTGTAAAACGGTTTTCTATCACACTTAGAGACACCACATGAATTAAATGTTTGGACTTGCTAAGTGTGTCCCATGGGATTAGAAATACTACATGCTCACTTGGTATCTTAACCCCCAAGTAGAACACTTGGGCCAAAAACAGCTAAATACAGATTTAGCAATAGAATCAGTTCTAGTATGGATGACATAGAAAAGCAAATTTAGTGACTTTCTAAACAGGACCTGGACTTGCGTTGTTCTAGGATTATAATATCTTTCATACTTTTTATGAAAAGAATATTTCTGAATAACATTTCAATATCACTGCTTATTAACATGCCAGCAGATGAGCTAATCCAGTGCAAAAATAGTGCATAAAAGTTCACCAAAATGAAGTATTTTAACCTGCAAAAGACTGCAAAAAGGTTCACTTTTTGAGAAAAAGAACCACCCTTCCACTAGGCTGGCTATGGGTCTGAAGTACATGACATCATTGTCCTATTTTACCTGATAGCACAGGGGTAGTGCGTTTTGAACTCTTCCCTGATTTTATGAAGTGCAGAAATCTTTTCCCACGTCCCATCTCAGAATCACCTGCGGAATCTTCAGTACTGTCAAGGGCCACTTCTAAAGAGAATTATAGAACATGAAAGACATAAGTAATAACATTTTATAAAATGTAATACCTACTGGTTTCTATAGCAATGATATTTCAACAGACTTCATTATCTGGCCACAGTGCCTCCATCTCGGCATACGTCACATCCCCGCTCATGTACCGTTACACGCCCATGACACGTTAACATGATGATAACACATCCAAATACATAAATGTTAGAACGGAGTTAGCGTTGACTTTTCTGCAAAAGTAATTTAACTAGAGTTTTTGTTATCAATAGATTTAAAAAAGGGATTAGAGCTAAAACGCAGTGATGTTTTCGAGTGGAAGTCATCATCACTGTGTGACAGGACACAAATTGGCTAAGGAATACAAAGCTACTACACCACCCTGGAATCTCGCCAGGGACGATCAAGGTATAGACCTACTCGTACTTAACCAACCAGGTTTGTTTCATTAAAGTGGCAGGAGACGCGAAAATTGAAAGAAATATACTTTTATTGAAGTAAAATGTCTTATTGAAATATCAAACAATAACTAAAACAATTTAATGTAAACCAGCAAAAAATAGACAACCTGCGTCAACAGACACTTCCATAACCCAAAGACAGGAGCCGAGGCGGGACAGCAGGGAATAAGGGCACAATCGGCCTCCACAGCACATCACAATGGTTACACCTGTGCAAACACACACACCACAGCACAGCACTCGTGGGTGAAGCACCACCACCAGGAATTCCCCCGGCTTATGCACTCAGCTCCTGCAAATAAATGTAGAATAGAATTATATTGTGTTTTCGGAATAGTCACAACTCCACTGAGGAGGCCACATCACTCTGTAGCTCACAATAAGGCAGCATGACAATCTGGCGCTCTACTTGTTACCAACAATAACATTACATACAACATAAACTTCAAAATAATTAATAAAAAAACAAACCCAAAAGAGCAATCACAAAAGAAAGAAAAAAATAAGAAATAAGGATAACTATCTCCTATCACACTACCATGGTCGAAGGGCCTCAACTACCCTAAAAGTTAGAAGAAGGGGAAAACCAACCATATAATATAATTTAAAACAAACCCGATCAGACTAATTTAACAAACAAAGCAACAGCGCCTCCAGACTATACGTCCCACGTAGCCCCCGAAATGCGGACGCAACAGATCGATCTGTAATACAATTAACATTTAGACAAATTAACCAACAGAATACCACATACTAATAAAAAAATAATGTAAAACCACCTACTGTAAGGATAAGATCTTCAGAAAACACATAATCAGGTCATCACAACGTACTGGGCAGCTGCGGACTCGTCAGACTGTCTGATGTCGGTGTTACTCAGAGGGAACAAGCCGTGGAATACAACCCATAAGGCTACAAATAAATTGTATCATTTACAAATCAACAGCACTCGATACAAGACTAATATGAATGGGATTTAAAACTCACGTACCATACAAATCCGATCTTATATGACCCAACCAATAAGGTAGCCGACCGGATCGACGGGAACGTCTATCGGCAGTCTGTGTACACCAAGAGACACAAAAGTGCCCGTAACGCTGGCAGACACACAAACCCAACTTAGACTCACTCAAAGCTTCGAACTGTAAATGAACAACAGTATAAGTTCACCCCCAGCATAGTCTTACCCCAAAACACAACGCCACTGTCCCACTTACCTGCAGAGGGGCAACACCAACCAAATGCCAGGTTTCACTCCACGTGCCGCTCTACAAAGAAAGACACTACATGAGCTATATGCTACTACCAAACATAGCCTGCACTACATATCTATCTATCTATCTATCTATATTGTTCTCCCTGTCCAACTGATTAATGATCAGCACCGCTAAGCGGGAAGAGCTATGTTGGTCCTATCACAACTGTAATTACTGTATCAAAACTGCTGTGTCATTCTCCATATAAGCGCATACAGTTGTCTATTGCTGTAGGCTGTAGGCAACAGCATGGTTTTCGTTTATACTTGTGTGTCGTTGTCCGCGACGACAGGCACTGACCACTAGTAGTCAGTGTCCGCAGGCGTATTGCTTATGTAACCAAAACAAGAGCCGAAGAAGAAGCAGCTTGTTGCGTACACTGTCAGATGAGCATTAGCAGTGATAGCAGCAGGTAAAGTCACTTTTGTTGCAGCTTGAGTTGTTAAATATAGAAGAACATTTATTTAGATAATTCATTTGGAAATGCGTATAAGTAAACGCGACGCTATCACAGAGTTTTTTAACCTGAGGGAGGGGTTAAAGCAGACCAATCACAGCCCTCGGCCTCCGTGTCGCATTGACACGCTGTTGCATGTGTGGAGAGGTGCGCATCAAGGCCGATTTATACTTTTGCATCGGACCTACGCCATAGCCTCTACGTCGTTGGCAACGTGCCGGTTTTCATTTATACTTCTGCGTCGTTGTCCGGGGTGACAGGCAATGTCCACTAGGCGTCAGTGTCCACAGGCGTGTTGCTTGTGTAACCAAGACAAGAGCCGCAGAAGAAGCGGCTCATTGTGTACGCTGTAAACAGTCACTTTTGCAGCTTGAGTTGTTAAATACAGTAGAACATGTAATTTATTTAGATAATTCATTCATAAATGCATATGAATAAACCAGACGCTATCGCAAAGTTTTTTGACCTGAAGGGAGGGATTCAAGCTGGGGTTCAATGATCAGTGTAATGAAGCTATTAGAAACAAAAGGGAAGCATTCAGGAAAGTGAGGAAAACACATCATTTTCAAGATCTAATTCATTATAAAGCTGCTCAGGCGAAGGTGAGGAGACTAATAAGGAAGACAAAGAGAGACTTTTGGAGATAGTTTTGTGATGGGATAGGGAAAAATACTCCTGTTAAAGTAATATGGAATATGATAAAAAAAATTGAGAGGAACAAGTAAGGATTTTGAATTACCTGTGTTTAAAAGTGGACAAGAGTTAGCAGTAACGGGGAAAATGAAGGCAATAATGTTTCGAGAGGAGTTTGTAAAGGTTAATTCCTCTAGGAATTTATGTGAACAGAGGATAAAAATGAGGGAGGAGATATTAAAAGAAAATCCTTCAGTTATAGACAGAAGAGCGGTGACGGATAGTTTATTGGATGTGCCTTTTGAAATAACTGAGTTGAAAAGTGTGTTGAAAGAATCGGCTCCAGGTCAGGACAGAATAACATATAGTATGCTGAAACACCTAAGCGGAAAGGCAATGAAGGTAGTGCTTCAATTCTTAAATAGGGTGTGGATGGAGGGAGTGCTACCAAAGGGATGGAAAGAAGCAGTAGTTATTCCCATAAAGAAGCCAGGGAAAGATCATAGTGCTCCAACAAGTTATAGACCAATTGCCCTCACATCTAATGTATGTAAGATAATTGAAAAATTATAGTTGATAGATTGATGTATTTTTTAGAAAAAAGGAAGTTATCCCCAAATCAGAGTGGGTTTAGAGGGGGTAGAGGAACAACGGATCCTGTAATATGTTAGGAGTCGGATATTAGAGAAGGCTTTGTTGAATAAAGAGAGTATGATATGTAAGACTCCTGTTTGTTCCTCTGCCTTTTTTTCCACTAACCTTTAACATTGGACTTCATTTCCCACAATACTCTGCACTTCCCATCATATCCTGATTATCCCGCACCTGCACATCATCACCTGGACACTATTTAAGCACACCCTTGTTCACCATGTCTTTGTCTAGTCTTGATGTTATTCTGTTGATGTTAGTCAGTCTGTTAGTCAGTCTGTTAGTCAGTCTGTTAGTCAGTCTGTTAGTCAGTCTGTTAGTCAGTCTGTTAGTCAGTCTGTTAGTCAGTCTGTTAGTCAGTCTGTTAGTCAGTCTGTCAGTCAGTCTGTCAGTCAGTCTGTCAGTCAGTCTGTCAGTCAGTCTGTCAGTCAGTCAGTCAGTCAGTCTGTCAGTCAGTCAGTCAGTCAGTCTGTCAGTCAGTCAGTCAGTCAGTCAGTCAGTCAGTCAGTCAGTCAGTCAGTCAGTCTGTCAGTCAGTCAGTCAGTCAGTCTGTCAGTCAGTCAGTCAGTCAGTCTGTTAGTCTGTCTGCCAGTCAGTCTGCCAGTCAGTCAGTCAGTCTGCCAGTCAGTCAGTCAGTCTGCCAGTCAGTCAGTCAGTCTGCCAGTCAGTCAGTCTGTCTGCCAGTCAGTCAGTCTGTCTGCCAGTCAGTCAGTCTGTCTGCCAGTCAGTCAGTCTGTCTGCCAGTCAGTCAGTCTGTCTGCCAGTCAGTCTGTCTGTCTGCCAGTCAGTCTGTCTGTCTGCCAGTCAGTCAGTCTGTCTGCCTGTCAGTCAGTCTGTCTGCCTGTCAGTCAGTCAAACATACAAACTTGCTGTGGGGCAAAATCCAAAGGAACAGAATCCAAAGGAATGGGCTCAGGTACAGAATCCAATGGAGCAAAGTCTGATACGGGATCCTATGGAACATGCTGTGGGGTGAAATCCAAAGGAACAGACTCGGAAGTCTGGGCTGGCATGGCAGACTCGGAAGGCTGGGCTGGCACGGAAGGCTGGGCAGGCTCGGGAAAAAGTCCACAATAGTATCCCTTTAACACAGTGGGGTCCCACTCTAGTAGCAGTCTATCCACCAAGGGGAGCTCCGGGGCGGAAGTTCTCGTGGGCTCGGAGAACTGGGCTGGCACGGCAGACTTGGAGGGCTGGGCGGAATGCCGTTTCCTACGGCGACGGGGTTTTGCGAAGGATGGAGGTGCACATTCCGGGTGAGCCGAAGCAACCCCGCCATTCAGGTCCGGAACCAGATGATTACTGTACCCGCTGTCCCATCACTTTCCCTGACGCAGAACTCACACCCTACTGCCTGGAGGGCTCGGTTAATAAAGTCCTCCAGGGGGTATTTATCCGTGTCGGGAAGCATAATGAGAGCGAGTAGCTCATCCAGTGTTCCCCGGCCTCCGTGGCACAGTTTGTCTCCCTGGTGCCCGATCCCAGGTCAGTCTCCCTAGTGCCTAGTCCCCTAGATCCCGATCCGGACCCTGTCCCACTAGATCCGGAGCCAGTTCCTCTAGATCCCGATTCGGACCCTGTCCCGCTAGATCCCGATCTAGACCGAGTCTCCAGGGTCCGCCTCTCAGTCTCCAGGACCCTTCTCCGACTCTCCAGGGTCCGCCTCCGACTCTCCAGGATCCTTCTCTGAGTCTCCATGAGTCCACCTCAGAGTCTCCACTGGCAATCCTCTGCACTTCCCGTCATATCCTGATTATCCCGCACCTGCACATCATCACCTGGACACTATTTAAGCATACCCTTGTTCACCATGTCTTTGTCTAGTCTTGATGTTATTCTGTTGGTTACTTTGATGTTAGTAAGTCCGTTAATGTTGGTTTACTCGGTTTTTAGAACATACCTTTGGATTTACTTGCCAGTGTTTGCATCTGTTCTTGGAATACACCTGTGGATATACTTACCAGTGTTTGCATCTGTGTTTGGAATATATCTGTGGAGTTCACCTCTTTGTGGTTTGTTTTTCCTAATAAACCCTAATTGCACGAAACTTCTTGGAGTGATCTTCTGATCCGTCCCATGGCATTACAATCTGGTTTGGAGAGAGGATTTGTTATTGAAATTGGGAAATATGGGAGTAGGAGGGAAAGTAGATGCAAATATATGCAGATCCTTGTTTGCAGATGATGGAGCGCTCTGGTATAGGGGAAGACATTGTGAGGAAAACGCATAAGGCATTAAATGAAATTGTGGGGTTTAAATTCTTTATAGAAAAAACAAAGTTAATAAATGGTATTTACAAATAAAAGAATAGCTGATGGGAGTGATATAAAACTGTATAATCATAGTTTTGAGCGTGTTTCCAAAATAAGATTTCTTGGAGTTTAGTTAGACAGTAGACTTACATGGAAATGTCACATTGAGAAGATGGAGGATAAGTGTAAAAAGGTGTTGAATGAGATGTGTGTCGGGGCAAGTATGGGGACATTTTTGTGGGCTCCAGCACACGTGAGGGTTAAAGGGTACGAGGAAGTGGATAAATGTGGATGAAGAGCCATCATTAGAACATATATTAAGTCCAAGAAAGAGAGGTAATAGGGCAGCGTTGTTTACACTTTTAGAGAATACAAAACTAATGAATAAATCTGAATTTTTTTTCTTTTCCCTTCTCTCTTGGTGGGAGTCCTGAGCGGAGGATAGAGGAGCTAAACATGCAGCGCTGTCCGAAGCAAAAGCTCTCATTGGGGGGAGGAGGGAATAGAGGTAGTATCTCTGGAACGGGTCAGATGTAGGTGGCGTTAATGCTCAAATTCTGGGGCGAATTGCCATAAAACGAAAAGAATCGGAACTTTGCTCTTTCAAGTGTAGTGCAAATCGCTGGGCTGCGCTGAACCCAACGGCCGCTTAGTTGAATGTGGATCGGATAAATACCGAGCTGCTGCAAAAATAGCAACCCATAGGATTTCAAAAAACAAATCAGCAAAGGAGTTAAGATTTATTGTAGTTTTTGGTATTTAACTGATATGCGCACCCCAAAACGGCAACAAAGCATTTACTTAGGGTTGCCAACTTTGTCACTATGAAATACGGGACAAAATTTGACCCGTGCACAGAGCCAATGAGAGAGAGGGAGAGAGAGAGAGAGAGAGAGAGAGAGAGAGAGAGAGAGAGAGAGAGAGAGAGAGAGAGAGAGAGAGAGAGAGAGAGAGAGAGAGAGAGAGAGAGAGAGAGACACCAACTGAAGTTAAAATTTTCGCATGATTCATGGAGCTATCAAGATAGTTCACGGAAGTTATGTTTTCTCTTTAAATGCTTAATTTATTTCATTTATTTTTTATTCAATTACTTATGTCTTTAAATTGGTTAAAAGTTTGTCACAATCGGTCTTCTTTGCTGCAGCTCCATGCGTTACTAGTAACCTCCGGGAACTATGGGGTATATGGGGTATATGCTGAACGTCACATGCAGAAACCGGAAAACAAGTCTCATCGCATCCGGTTGAAGTCTTTTGTATGCGCTTCATTACAAAAAGAGCTGTTTTACTAAAAATGCCTTTAAATTAGCAACCAAAGAAGATCAAAATCAATGCCCATCACTTAAACAGATTTATATATAAACAGGTTTTTTTTCCCTTCTCAAAGACATTTGATTCTTAAAATAGCATAAAACGCCAAAAAGAAATGCAAGCAGCTATAGCTAGGTTAGCTTAAAACTATGTGACATTTAAACCTAGGCTTCGGAGCTGTATCGAAAAAAAATGGCCGTGCCAGATGAAGACTTGATTCAAAGCTTGTGTTGTTAACGTAGACGTCACGGGACCAATGACAAACAAAGCTTCACTTTCTGCTAAGTCATGTGCGCATTTCACTTTGCGTGTCAGAACGTTCGAACCCCAGAGGTTTTTTTTTTTTTTTACAAGTTCTTTGCCTTATTCACATTTTAGTCGCACAAAATATTATTGCGTGTGTGTGTGTGCGTGCGTGCGTGCGCGCGTGATTATTTGCGTGTGAACATCATTCTATACAACACAGTATCACATAATATGAATATGAACTCATACTGGAATTTATTGCCACACTTGAATGTGTAAATTCATTTATTATATTGACTACCACACGTGGTAATATGCTTTATTTGTACAAATAACATTAAAATTATGCTGCTTGTTACTGGTTTGTTCGACGGAGCTTCTTCCAGAAGCGACAGCTATATGTTTTATTAACCAACAGATGACGCTGTTTTCGACACTATCGGCTTTGAATCTTTTCTCGAAACAGTCAGGGGAAAGTCTCGGGTGATTCATGAGGCTTCATTTTCCCATCACTACTGATTACCTTAAAAATCCATAGATATCACTGGTAGTTAATACTGTTAATACACGTTTTCCAACAAGCGGATGTAACAAAACCTGTTTACCGGTTTAGTCTCGTGACAATCGACATATACCCCATTGCGAGGCTCCATGAACCGCCATTGCTGTGAAAAAACTGTTCCATAGGCGTCAACGGAGTTGTCGCAGCTCTCTCTCTCTCAGTGGCTCCGCCCGTGCAGTAGTGCTAATTAGCATATACATGACGTCATTGCGTCGTATTTGCGTTACATACGAACTGTTAGATACTGTGCAGTATTTGCCCAATGCCAAATAAATGCCAATTAAAGCTGTTATCATTTACATATTTTCAGTTTCTGTTTTCAGACATAAATTAATAAAATAGTAGGCTACATGTCCACCTGGGTAACACATTTTGTGCATATGTAGGCTACAGACAAACTACATTCATGTTGACGCGCGTCTGAGGGAGCGTGTGAGTGACAGATGCATGCTTTGCTGGTTCAGATACAAAGCCGCATTTACTTAATTGGGCTCATTTAAACAGATGCGCATCAGAAGGAACGTTCAATAGCCAAAATGCGTTGAGTGAGTGAAAGCCATGATTACAATTTAGTGCTTATGAATAAAATAAAAGTCGCATTTATAAAACTTCACAAATCATGTAGCCTAATATACAATATTAAATAAAAAGATAATAAGTTAAAAAACACTTACCACTCTAACAATATTTATGCTGTATTTATTTTTGCAATATTTATAAATATTTATACTGTTGTCTTTTGATAGACTGTTAAAAAAGATTGATCTTACCTTTTTTCGAAAATGCCATTATCCACAATAAAAGCACCCGGTCTGGATTCTCTAGTCTACAGTCTACAGATGCCTGTTTTATACTGATGGCCAGGGTTGCCAGATATTTGTAACAAGACCCGCCCAATAGCAATGTAACAATAACCAGCCCAAAAATTGCCCAAACATCACAATATAAGATTCCACATAAATATACATAAAATACATATTTTACAGTCACTGTTATGTATTAGACACGTAAATTAAATAAAAATAACTGTTTAGTAGGCCTATATGTAATAACTGATTTATTGTCTGATTCAGTTTTATTGTTGTTAGAATATACATTTGTTAGCGTAAATTAGTTCAATGCATGCACTTATGCCAACTACAATTTATGAATATGTCAAATTTTAATCCGTGGAATAAAAAACAACCCGGTGATTCTGATGAAGAGTAGCCCAATTATGCAAGAAAACCGCAGAGCTGGCAACCCTGCTGATTGCACCCACACAAGCATCATGTGATCAGAAACAGACAGAATGTTTTGATTCACGTCACGTCTTTGATTGCCAGTTTCATGGGCAGTTAGGAAATGTTTTGTTTGGTGCGATGGCTTTAAAACAATATCATCTTTGAAAGAATGTTTTGTGGCATAAAAGTTTTTAAAAGTATATTTTCTCACTGCCCTGGGATAGATCCCAGATTTCTCTGTGACCCCAAAATGAGATAAGTGGTGTAAATAATGGATGGAAGGATGTATATAAAAAGCCTATACAAGATCTACAATACTCTTGTAAGTGTTTGTACTGTAATCTAGTAGACATAATTTTCTCGGTTCCAATACAATACAATTCAACACAATAGCATATCACAATTGTAAATATCCAGAAGAGCAGACGGATTTAGAAAGGAAACTGGATTACATATACATATTTTTGTATTGATACATCTATACAGTTGATACATCTATAAAAAAAATGGTTTCTCTCTATTTTATTTGAGTAGAGGAAAAGGCAATTTATTGGCAGCAAAGAGTGAATACAGAGCTATATTCCCAGCAGCCTCTTTCTTCTCATTTTGCCATTTACAAAAAATGCAGATATTACCCAATAAACTGTTATAAATATTAAGATATTTAAACATTAGACAGTATTTGATGACTTACAGCAACTGAAAGACAGCTTACTGTGAAGCAAAGTCTGTGGTAAAGCATAGTATGTGAGTATCAACTCTTTCCTGTGCTAGTTGTAAAGGAAGAAAAGGAAGGGCATAAATAAAACAAAAATCATTGTGAAGGACAACACGTTTGCCCTAAATGATTTTGAAGTCTTAAGGCAAGTCCCAGACTGAAATGAATGTTTGAGTCTTGACTTAAAATAATATAATCTTATGCCTTTAATGTATAATAATGAATGTATAATAAGATTTACATTTATTCAGGATGCGCAAAGAGTGACTCCTCCTTTAGTTTTCTATCTCTCTTTTGCATCTCACCAGTGCCATCACAGTTTCCTGGAAACCTCGTGGTTTGCCATTGGCTCCATAAATAAGCTTTACCCTCTGCCTCTAAACGCTCGCCATAATGAATAATCATTGCTACAGTCGGACAGTGACATCTAGTGGATGTTGTGTTTTTTATTTTATTTTGACACGAAAATACATAGGCTACATTCATTTATTTTTATATTGATCACATATGTCTGTGTATAGTATTATTATATTAAAAATGTATTTAAATCCTTAAAATAATAAAAACAGGACTGCGTAAAGCTCTCTAAATTACTGCCTATATACTGTATAATGGATTAAGCCCCAAATCCATATGATGCTTTAGTCAAAGTCAGCTTTATTGTCAATTCTGCCACATGTACAGTACATACAGATGGAGGATTGAAATTGCGTTACTCTCAGACCCTAGATGCATACAGATAACATAGAATAAACATATATCAAAACAATATATCAAATTACAGATAAATACAAAATCTATATATATACACAAAACAACTTTACAAGCAAGGGATATGTAACCGAAATAATTGTGCAAACCAAAGAAATAATCAACAGTGCAGATGAGATAAACAGCAGTGCAGATTAAGTAAACAGCAGCGTAGATGAAATAAACAACAGTGCAGATGAAATAAACAACAGTGCAGATGAAATAAACAACAGTGCAGATGAAATAAACAACAGTGCAGATGAAATAAACAACAGTGCAGATGAAATAAACAACAGTGCAGATGAAATAAACAACAGTGCAGATTAAATAAACAACAGTGCAGATTAAATAAACAACAGTGCAGATGAAATAAACAACAGTGCAGATGAAATAAACAACAGTGCAGATTAAATAAACAACAGTGCAGATGAAATAAACAACAGTGCAGATTAAATAAACAACAGTGTAGATGAGAAACACTACAGTGTAGATGAAAATATCAACAGTGCAAATGTAATGTTGTGCAAAGCTTATCGGTCTGTTTTAAAGTGTCAAGAGAGCAGGCTTGTTTAACTGACTTAGAGGTAGTTAGTTGAGGTGGCTCAGACCACTACTGAAAAGGGGTTGAGCAGTCCAATGTTCCGTAAAGTGACAAAGTGACAAGTGCGGGACAGAGTATGATGTGGGAAGGGATGGATGGGTTCAGGGTTCAGAGATGCGTGTGGCAAGGGAGGGGAGGGAGGGGAGGGTCGGAAGGGAGTTTAGCTTCCTGACTGCCTGGTGGATGGAGCTCTCATTCAGAAGATCATTGGTGTCTCTCTCCCCTCCCTCCAGGACATTTATGGAACCCGTCCCACCCGCAAAGCCCTCTGCATTGCAGGTGACCCCACCCACCCGTCACACAGCTTCTTCAGTCTGCTGCCATCAGGGAGGAGACTGCTGAGTCTCCAGGCCAGGACCAGCAGACCGAAGAAGCTGTGTGACAGGTGGGTGGGGTCACCTGCAATGCAGAGGGCTTTGCGGGTGGGACGGGTTCCATAAATGTCCTGGAGGGAGGGGAGAGAGACACCAATGATCTTCTCAGCTGCTCTCACTATGCGTTGGAGAGTCTTGCGGCAGGACGCGTTGCAGGCGCCATACCACACAGTGATGCAGCTGGTCAGAATACTCTTGATGGTGCCTCTGTAGAAGGTGCACATGATGGGGGTTGGGGCTCTGGCTCTTCTCAGTTCGCGGAGAAAGTAGAGACGCTGTTGTGCTTTCTTCGCCAGTGCTGTAGTGTTGTTAGTCCAGGAGAGGTCCTCAGTTATGTGCACACCCAGGAACTTGGTGCTGCTCACTCTCTCTACGGTCGCACCGTTGACAGTCAGAGGAGCATGTTGAGTCGACAACAATCTCCTTCGTCTTCTCCACGTTCAGAGAGAGATTGTTGTCACTTTATTGATAATGTGTTCAACAATGAGAATGCCTGTTTGTTTTTTGAAAAGGTCACACTTTACAATGAGATTATATTTACATTAGTAAACACGTTAGCTAACATGCACTGACAATATATAGTTATATATAGAGGTTTTCAGCATGTATTAAGCTTAGTGTTAGTTTAGGTCAATACAATTATTGACTTATTGTTTTAGCATGACATAAGTTTGCTTTATTTATTACTTTTCTTCAATACATTCCGATGTGTGATTATACTACATCATTTGACATTTTATCAAATAAATATTATTACAAAATGCCAAAAGTAAAAAATAGTTAAGTGTTCGTACTCACTAATAAATGTAACATTTCTTAATGTCTATATTATTAACGTAGCTATGTAAAGCAGGCACTTTTTTATAAGTCTCGAGTCAAGATTTTATTGTTCTGATAAATTCATCAGAATTTATTATTTCGACTTTGTAAACAAATAAACATTACTAGTTATTGAATAAGCAACACAGCGACATCTAGTGAATGGAAAATGTTTTTATTTTTATTTTGACTACCACAAGAGGTCACTAGTTCACTATAAAACAGCATTCTCACCAAACCATAAGTCATAATATATCAATCATGAACAATGCTAAAATTCTCCAAGTGATGAAACGAAAAGTCTAATTGTATTTTTTTCTTTAAATTTCCACATTGTCACTGAAATGTAATGTAGCCCAAAATATTGTTTGAACAGGCGAATTTTCTACTTATACATGTGTTTATTATATACCAGAAAGACACTGTGCACTAAAAACACAATGTGCATATGTTAAGTGCATCCAGAGGGGAAAAGGGGGAAGCCAACATGAGAAAACCTGACACGTGCATATCACCTTCATGTGTATCACCCAGCTCATAGTCATCCTCAGACCGATGACAAATCCACATGGCTGCTAGAAGGCTGTTGCACATGTTATATAGCGCAGCGGGCGTTAATCTTCATCTGTTCTCATCATCTGCGCATTCACATTCACCATCAAATTTACCAACAGCTGTTAGTAACTTACAGAATAAAAACACTTTTTGCTCGTCTAATGTTTAGAATTAAAAATGTAAGGTGATCAGTCTTAGTAAATTCACATTCATCAAAATGCGTCTACAAAGAGGATTAAAACACACTAAGATGCATATGATATTCTACTACATTTTTTCTTATTTTGATAAAGTAATCGTTTTCATCTCATTATAATTTAAAACAAGGGTGTGTGGGCATTCACATCAATCCCTCATCCGTGACCTACAGTTATCAATCACATAATAAACACTGGGAACTATATGCTGTCCACATGGTAGTAGAGCTGTTCACATGAACTTAGATCACAATGTTTACGCTGCATTAGAGTCATCATCACTGATAATGTCTGAACACAATGCGTCTCTTTCTCTGGTGGTGGAGGATGGTGGTGTCAGCTCAGAGCTGCTGAGAGTGACACAGAAACTTAAATCTGATGAGATCATGTGAGCAGCTGTTTGGGTTTTGTATCTGGTTAAACATATTTCAAAGTTTAGGTCAGACTTATATATTAAATATCAACCTAAATATTATTTGATTGATACTATTATTTTAATATCAAAACTTAAGTTACATTTACACATTTGGCAGACTTACATTGCATTACTACACAACCCATGACCTTGGCATATAGCACCATGCTCTAACCACTGAGCCACAGAAAGCACATAAGAAAATTGCTAAAAATTTGAAAACTAAAAACATAAAAACAAAAGCTCATTTAAAACTATAATGCTGTGTTCACACCAAACATGTGAAAAAACATCGCATGACGGGGAGTGTCTTCACGGGGAGTGTCTTCTGCACGTCAATGAGCTCTTCGTGCAAATTTCTCGCTCGAGTTGAAATTTCTTTACTTGCACGGAAGACGCGTTTGACACGCGTTCGCAGCAATCTATAGAGAATTGCAATTTAAACTAGAGAGTTTTATAGGATGCACCGTCTGGCCGAAAGTTAATTTCCGGTCTGTGTTTGTTGAGTGGTCTGGCTAGTGGCTTGTAATATATATTTTATTAATTTATATTAATATTTTATTGTATAATAATTGTATTAAATAAACAATTTGTTGAATGGGTTGTGTAGCTTTGGCAAGTTTAGCCAAGTAATGGTTCTTCTACTGGTAACCCAAAATAATACTGACTAGAAAAATAACTTGCTAGCTAATGTCATTTACTTGTTATCTATTTTGCTTGTTATCAGAAATATTCTGCAGGGACTCTATTCTTGACCGGAAGTTAAGTTAAGCCACAAAAGCGTGCATGCGCAGTAACATTCATGTTGTTGCTTTGAAACTGTCTATAAGCTTACATTACATAATATCTTACAGGTTATTTCTTTAGTGGCTAATAGAAAAATGCTTAAATGTTAATGGCAATTACACAACAATTCATAAGCTAAGTGTAGAAAAAAGCATAGGACTTATAGACCATCTAAATGAACTTGTCTGTCTTAAAACTCAAAAGGGATCAGATTTTGACAGGTTAGCATGAGCCAATCCTTGCTAAAAGATGTTACGTCATTATGAGGACAAATATCTTTCTAGATTGATGAACATGTGTAAAAAACATTTTTGCAAGTAATATAAAGGTCATACTTGTTTTGTATGTTTGCCTTACAGACCCATGTACTGTAGATATCCAGAGGTATAAATGTACTGGAAATCTACACTGGATCTTACTGGTAGGTGCTTGGTGGATGTCCGAAGACTCGATAAATGCATTTATTTTATGTCTCATTAGCTGTTTGCCCCATGAACTTGGTCTCTCCACAGACTGCTTGACACTTCCAAGAGAACCCAGGAGTCTGTATTTGGAAATCCTGCTCCTGTCTTGCCGACTCAATAAGAATAATAATCACTCTGGTAACCAGAGGGCATTTCCTAATCCGACTCCCCGAGGCTCATCCGCAAGCCTGTAATGTAAATATGCTCATTATCTCCAGTCATTCACCTCAGACACTCCCTCTTCCCAAATGGTACAACAACATTAGATGAGCAAAAAGTTTCTCTCAGGAAGGGATGTTTTAGACCCTATCGTCTTATATTATAATGTCTGAAGAACCTTTTTTCTTTTATGAGATGTTAAATGTTCTTTTTGGAGAACAAAAAAAAGATTCTTCTATGGAATCATGAAGCACCTTTATTTTTAAGAGTGTATCACACCAGTGTGTTTTATGCTTTCTTTGCAGACGGTGTGATAGGAAAAGAAAAAGAAAGTCTGATACAGGTTATTCGGAAGAAGAAATTGAGGTCAGCATGACTTCTCAGTAATTTCATCTAAAGGAAATTAAAGTTAACAGGAAGCGACCCCCATGGAAAGGAACTACCCGCAATCTTGATTATTTGAATGAACATCGAGATCTATTATCATCTGAAATAAAAGTCATATGATTCAGACACTCGTGGCCTGTGACATGTTGTAATTGCAAATGACGTAAAACACATTTGGTAAGGCTGGTGATGCAAGAA
Source organism: Oreonectes daqikongensis (assembly GCA_026939265.1). Lineage (NCBI taxonomy): Eukaryota > Metazoa > Chordata > Actinopteri > Cypriniformes > Nemacheilidae > Oreonectes > Oreonectes daqikongensis. Next base: position 2,801,277 of record JAOTQM010000351.1, on the reverse strand, counting down.
GACTGATCTTTCGGACAGAACACACACGTCCTTATAAGGCAACAGGTGTGGGTTCAGTTTTACTACAGTATATCGCTTAAAAATTTGAGACTTCCTGAAGCACCATATAAGAATTCTTTATATGCTACAGGACCAGCACAGCTCTTTTTCAGTTTTCTGAGAAACGTATTCTTTCTTTTCCTTCTTTATTCCTAAATGAACTCACTCCAGACCTAAGCATTAATGAAGCAATGGGGAGATTTCAGCGGCATCTAGCGGTGAGGTTGTGAATTGCAACCAACTGCTCACTCCACCACTCACCCCTCCCTTTCAGATCACTATGGTGGCTGACACAGGACAAAGATGACATCACGTTTTCGCTTATTTGCAGGAGATAACATATCTGTCCGTTTAGGGCTACTGTGAACAACATGATGAATTTGTATGTAGATAAAGATCTGAAGACATAGTTATGTATATTACATTGCATATATGTTCATAAAACTCCCAACTCTTTCAATTTCACACAGCAAATTGTACAAAATCATTCAAATTAGCTGCATTGTAAAAAAAGTTATGAATTCCTTTGAGATCAGGTTGGTAAAAACGGTTTGCTACCCATTTTTATTTCATTTATTTATTTTCTGTCTTTGCAATACTTTTTATTGAGTTTATTATTGCCTATATTTTTGCTGGTATTTAAATACAAATATAACATTTTTGTCCTTTATAAAAAAAGTCATTTTCTACAAGAGATGTTCATGTATTAAATCCCTTCCTTACGTGTAAGGTCTCATTCATAGGTGGAGGCAGTGTTAAATCGAGTCTTGCTAAATTCGCTCTCTCCATCAGGGGGTCTGAACGAACAGAATAAGGTGCTAGCATATGTGTGTGTGTGTGTGTGTGTGTGTGAACAGAATAGGGGTCTGGCTGACAAGGTTAAATTTAGCGTCTGATTAGACTGTATGAATTTTAATCTGCTTCTGACACAAGCTCAACAGCACCCCTGCGCTCACACAATCTCGCTCCAGCCCTTCACCGTCTCAGTTTAAGCAAGCTCCTCTTTCTCTCGGCCTCATTCTACATATGTGCCTGGGGTTATAATGATAAGAGGGGATAGAGATGATTTGAATGGGCCTCAGGTTGGGGGGGCTTGACTCTCTCCAGCTCTCTCTTCCTTGATGAAATTGTAATGATTTGGAGTGATTGTGAACGCATTCATCAGGCTGAAACGTGACCCGGAGGGTGCGATGAGTTTATTGTCATCCTCAGATAACAGGTGGGCTTCACTGGGAATCGTGTCGAATCACTGAACACCTCCACAAGATTTGAGATGTCAGCTAAAGGATTTAGGCTGTCACAAATGGTTTTAGTGGCTGTTGGAAGGACATCCGTGGGTTTTGGGAAGCCTCCTCTGCAACATGTTACATCAAGGGGTGGATGATGAATTAAATAGTAGAAAAAAGGAATTCTCATGTCATTGAATTGTCTTTTCTCTGTGAAACTCAAAAGGTAAAGGATGAACGATTGCTATTTTCAATCCACAGAAGATGCATAGAATAAAAGACTTGGATGAGCAACTAGTGGCAACATAAGAATTGCAAAAATGATGGTAGATTCCAAAACATGTTTTTTTTAAACACTCCATCACTCCCAGCAGCATGTCATTTTTTCTTTTCATTTTTCAATAACCCCTCAGTGTGACTAGCCGCTGAATATGACCATCAGAGATGATGCCTGCAGACAGTCACTAATTGAGGCCAGTCTATCTATTCACTCCATTTCATGGGTCAGACATCCAGGATGAAATTGTAAAAGGACACAGACATCCTGAAAGGAGAAACTGAATATTTTATCATGTCCAGTCTTACATCACATCAGGGTTGAATTATAACTGAAGAATATGTTTGACAATGGTGAAAATGGGTTTTATTGCACATCTACAGAGTATAGGATTTAATGTCTTCTGGCTATTTTACATTCTATTTTACAAGCAAATAAAATAGAAGTAAAATATTTCAATAAAAAAGGTAATAAAGTTGAACTGAAAAAATGAAGCATTTGCCAGAATTTTTGAGTGTCTGGTATATCAGAGAAACATTTATTTCAGAGTTCTCAGTTGTGCGTCGTTTAAGTCTCTTTTGTTTCTCCTAAAATTGCTTGGAAGCAGAAACAAATGAGACAATTGTTAAACTTTCCTGTTAACTTTCCTGTAGCTCAGTGGTTAGAGCATGGCGCTAGCAATGTCAAGGTCATGAGTTTGATTCCAAGGATTGCACATACTCAGAAACAACTGTAAAGTATATAATGCAATAGATAAAAGCGTCTGCCCAAATACGTATGTAAATATAAACTACATGAAATGAATGTATGTAAAATAACTGGATTTGTCAATTTGATGAGAAATTTCTAAGATCATATTGAGATCTTCACTAATATTTATTTTTATTGTAGACTTGGCAAATCTGACATCTCTTGTGAAACTCTGATGAAGTTGACGAGTACTGGTCTGGTGTTGGTCTTGCCCAGCCTTGGTCTTGTCTTGGTTTAAATCCCTCAAAGTCTTGGTCTTGACACATTCTGGTCTTGATTTTGACGTGGTCTTGGTTTATTTGGTCTTACAACTGTAGAGTGAATACTATAACACTACTTCACGCTATACATTTGAGTTAATGCATTTTTTACATTTCTATTCTGTTATAGTACAGTGAGACCTGTAAACAATAGTTAGAACAGAACCAGGAACTTTCAGGCAACAACCAAAAGCAAATGTATAGACGTTTTCATCAGACATTCGCACCTGACACGAAGTTAACTTAAGTTCTGTTTGTTGATCGGTCTGGCTAGTGGCTAATAATATAACTGTTTATATTTTAATGAATTTCTATTGTATAATAACTGTATTAAATAAAAAATGTAATGTCGCATTTAAGTTTAGCCAAGTAACGGTTCTTCCACTGGTAACCCAAAATAATACTGGCTAGACATACTTTTAACTTGTTAGCTAATGTCATTTTTTTCTTTTGATTGTTATCAGAAATAATGCATCAGCATTAAATTAGAGACAACACAGTTTGGTTTCTAAATCTCTTATATTAAACGGTTTGATCGTAAAAGCCAGAAAACAAAGGCTTTGACCACTATTAGCCCCAGACCTGACTGAATAGAGAATACGTGACAGAGAGAACGTGAGAGAGAAATGATTGTGACTAAAGGAGTGCTGCTGTTTAATGGTAATTGGATTCGTAACACTCACAGGAGAAATTGCTCAGCACTGGACGACCATGTTTATTCATGGAAAGAAGTTTCATATCCTACAGAGACACAGTTGGCCACTCAGGTGTGAAGGATTTAGAAGTGTTTGTGTGTGTGTGTGTGTGTCTTCTTGCTTCTGAAATCTTCCAATGAGCATTTATTCAGATTTGATTCAAGCCAAGCATATCATGAGCTAGATTAAATGCAGACTGATGCCATTAATTGTCAAGATAAGCATAAATATCAAACAAGTATGAACCTTCTATCTTATGGAACACAGGGGAACTGTATCTGACAGCTGGGAATGTTGCTGTCAGATACCGTTCCCTCTGCTAAAACTGGCAAATGTTTAAGTACATTGTATGGGTAAAAATGATTTCTTTTATGCCAAAAATCATTAAGATATTAAGTAAAGATCATGTTCCATGAATATATTTTGTAAATGTCCTACCGTAAATATATAAAAACTTTATTTTTGTGAGTGGATGCAGCAAAATCGTGAACAAAAATGGCCGGAAACACGTCTACAAACTTCACTCACTGCTGCCGCTCTTTGGGAATTACCCACACAAGTTTAGTATCTATGTAAAGTTTAGAATTTCAGCTTTCAGGTTCATCTATTCTCCACAACATCATTACAGCGGTAAGCCATAAGAGAGCGATAAAACAAAGCTGTTTCTACAGCACCTCTGATTAATAACTTTAAAGCCGATTTTCTCAATGTTTTGATTTTTGCACCCTCAGATTTTTAAATAGTTATATCTCGGCCAAATATTGTCCTATCCTAACATATATCAATAGAAAGCTTATTTATTCAGCTTTCAGATTATGTAAAAATCTCAATTTAAAAAATTGACCCTTAATACTGGTTTTGTCATCCAGGTCACATATAATCAGCAAAAGCTTGAAATGAAACATGCTTTATATTTAGGTACGCTGAACTATTATGCAATTATCTTTTTTACAGGTGCAACGAGTCAAAAAATACATTTAGTATAAACAGAAAAGTTTAAAACAAAATTAAATCTCCATTAAAAGAATGCAAAACTAAAGCAATAGAAATTGCAACATTGAAGCGTGACCGATAAGGGTAACAAAATGTTCATTGAGTTTGCAGTCAGACAAAAGCAGGCCAAGAACAAAGATACAGTTTAACTGCAAAAGAATGAAAAATTAGGATGAAGAATAAGGTGTATAACCACAAGGAACCATTTAGATGCAAAAGCCGCTAAACACCACCTCTGTGAAAAATGAGATAATGATATTGACCAAATGCTTTCTGCATTTATTATATGTTCATCAACTCACGCCATTCAGAAATATCGCTTTATTGTCAGAAACCACTAAACGCCAAACCGATTTGTCGGCAGAACCTCTAAACGCTGCATGTGCACTTGGACTTAAACCTAGCAGTCACATGGATCAGAGCACAACCTAATGTGTGCTTCAGTTTCATAATTTCTTAATTTAAAAAATATATATATTTTTACTATTTGCAATGTTTTTAGTTGCATATTTAGTGATTTTGTAACTGTTTACTATGTCTTGCCAAAAAAGCTTGTATTCACTAAATTTGTTAAATACCAGTGGAATGACTAAAGTGTGAAAAGGCATTTTAAGTACTGACTAATAAGAGAGCAGGAAACTGAAGACTCCCTTCCCTTTATGCTTTTAATTTTTGTTATACCCATTTGTTATATTTATTGTTTTTTTTAATTGCCATTAAATTAATATTACGAAACCTAAACATAGGAGCCCAATAAAAAAAATATGCTCATTTACTAGAAAACATGTCAGATTAACTTTTGATGGCTTTTGCATTGGAACTCCTCAATTGTTCTTTTATGGCATTGTGTGCGTGGCGTGCCACCTTTATTTTTAAAACTTATTTCTACCACTTATTAAACTACCACTTATTTTAAATTTATAAGTGTGTGTAAATGACGAGTATCATTCACACACTTAATAGGAAGTGACATAATCTTGAACCCTTCACTGCCCACTATGTTCTCATGATCTTTGGCTCAGATATAAACCACCCAAGCCAAAACATTAAATGCATCTTTCCTTGCAAGGTTCCTGTGTGTGTGGTTGCTCTTTTTCTTCTCATATGTAAATATTGTGTCAAACAAGTGTGACATACGTTTTCCAATATGCCTAAAATCTCATTACATAATTCTCTAAGCATTGTGTGCCTGTGTGTAAGGAGCCCAGCCAGACCTCAGCTCAGCTGGAAGAAACAACTGGGTTTGACATTTCCACCGTAAATATCAGCTGTTATTTTAGTGTGGCATCTGGGTGGCTGGCAGGTAGCAGCGTGAACTTTGACTCAGCGTGTGTTCTTTGATCCCAGTTGAGCTGCACATCACGAAGCTCTGCGGTCCCATGGTGGAGAGGAACCGCCTGAGAACCCTTCACCCCAAACCCACAAGCACAAGCTGGTGTCAAGATGGGTTTAACAGCCAGATTCACAGTTTTAGTACGTACACGTTATTTTGAGTCTGCATGTAGATGTCTCATGTGTGAGACAGCTAAAAAATAGATACATGTTGTCTAAAGACATATACACTGTAAAAAAACCTGACCGTTTTTATCAGAAATAAAACGTAAAAAAAAAAATTATATTCAATTTTTCCTGTAAAATTTTCTTGTACATCTGCTGTGTTTTTCTGTAACTTTATGTTTTTTGACCAAATTGTCACAAATCTGGTAAAAAAATCTGACATTTTACGATAGTTGGGGAACCAGAAATAAACCGTAAAATAACAGGATTTCCCTGTAAAATGATGTGTTTTCCCTGTTTTTCTTGTCAATTTTAAGTTTTTCACCTATTTTGAAAATTGCATGAAAAATCTGTAAAAAAAAAAAAAAGGGGAGAAATCTGTAAAAAAAAAAGAGTACAAATTACAGTTTTTTTTCCATTATACATGGAAAATAACAGAAAAATTCTGTACAAGTATGTTTTTTTTACAGTGTACACATTGCTCATTACACATACAACTACATAAAATACAAAACAGTATTCCTGATCAACATGCATTGACACATCAGTGAAGCACATCTAAAGATCTAAAGAAGGTATGTCATGTGTGAGTGTGAACACTGCCATATTTCAGATTCACTAGAACCTGAATTGCACATCTCTCATCTTTATGTTCAGGTACCATTTGACCTCAGCAGGCAAATCATGGAAGGCTGCACAATAGGAGCTCGAAGGATACACAATAGAAGACCGAACCACACAAGAAGGCGAGATTGTGAAGTAATTTCATATGCTGACATTTCACCTCAAGCTATTTATTTCTGCAGCTCAAGAGACAGAACAAAGAACATCATCAGTTCTCTTTTGATGTTTTTGAACTTTCTGTCATCCAATCTCACCTCTCCCTCTCTCTCCTCTGTAAATTACTCTTCAGAACTTCCCCTTTGTGACATCGGTGTGTGCCAGCTTGAAAATGGCGGATTATATTATGCTGTTCCAATCACTAATCGTAAGGTCTTTCTTCAGGACACTGGCCTCTGTGTTTTTTGCAATGGTGCATGGCAGGTCGATGGCTTGAGCATCTGCAATGTTTGAATCCTGAGAAATATTAAATTTTAACCAATGTAATTTCCTGTTCCTCATGTTAAAAAGGAAAGCCTGTCATTTCTGCTTTTACTGCCGTAGAAATCATAGTTGTGTTCGACGTCCTGAGGCGCTGCACAGTCCGGACATTAAAATATCACAAAAACTATTTAAAAGCGGTACTGTTCGAGACAAAGTCGCTCCTGCGAAACTTTGATGTCATATGCGATCGATCTGAGTCTGAAAGAAAATACATTTATAAGATAACAACATAAATATATGAAAAAAATAGTTATAGTTAATTTCATATATTCTTTCCCAATGCCTTCTAGAACTAGAGCTTGAATGGTGTGAGGTTTTTTGTCTTGTTTAATTTTTAAAGAACTTGATCTATAAGTATCAACAGCTTCTTTTAATTTCTACAGGAACTCAATTCAGAGAACTCTGCATTCAAATGTACCAAAAAAATAGATATGCAAATAAAAAATGTAAAAAAATTAGGTAGTATGAGTTAAAAATTGCAATTTAAATTTAAAAAAAACTTTATTACATTTTTTTTGGGTAATTTATTAAAATATTAAAACATTTGTGGGGTCAATTTAAGCCAGACATTAAATCATTGCTAAACGTTTAACAGGAAGGTTAAACAGCCATAATTTCCCTAAAATAGAACATAGCCACAAAAGGAGTGATTTAATACTTGCCAACAGGTGGGCGGGACATTCTCATTCTAGAGAGAATTTGATTGGACAAAAATGTTGGCAGTGCAGGATGACTCATCAACAAAGCAGCCATTATACCACTTGTAGAAATTTCTAAATTCCTCGACTTTTGGGGCATTAATCATTACTTTTAATCTTTAAACCCTGTCAATGCAATCCAATCCAAAGGCTATCAATTACACATAAAACGCAGGCCACAAAATCTAATTTTGATAGGATCTTTAATGCTCAGATTTGTTTGGAGGTATGAATGACAGAAAGGTCAGTAATGTTTGTGTGTTGTGAACACTGTACTGCATAACTTAATGCTCACAGCATGCAGACCGGCAAACACTTCACAACAAGCTCCACCAGATCCTTCCCACACCCAAGCAATCACGCTAAGTTTCAACAGCACTTTACAGCTCTCAAAGAAACATTACACTATTTTCACCTCACCTCTGATTAACAGAGGCACTAATACAGCAGGAAAGTGTATTGTGGTGAGAAAGTCAAACGATGTGAGTGGGTCAGTGGGGAGGAGCACTCAGCGGTACCGCCGGAGAAAGACGCAGCTCTGATGGCTGCTTGACAAGGTGGTTGCTATGGTAACACCGCCGCTCAATTTCCCAAAGGACAAGCACATCAGAAGAGCTCTCCAACAGACGAGCGAGAGAACGAGAGAGAGATGAAATAAATAAAAAAGGAGGTGGGTGGTGTGGGACTGAGCAATGGGGCAGGTGTGTAATGTTCGCTTTATAATAAGTAGATGCCGCGCATCCCGCTGCCAGCGCCAACTGACATATTATTGAAGCGGAGTTGGCGTGGGTTTGAAACTTCTTTTGAACAGGGAGTCAAAGGGGCTGTAATAATCTGAAAGACTAAACCAGAAGAGCGTGCAGTACTAATTTAAGAACTAAATGGAGGCTGAACAAGAACGACGTCTTTTGTATAGTAATACACCAATGATGAAGAAATAATAACATGACATGTTTTGTCCACCTACAGTCCAACCTTCATTATTCACATAGAGCCCCTCCAAAAACCTTTAAGAGACAATGTGTTGGATGTGTAGTTGTGTATTTGTGTGCGTGTGGGTGCATGAGCATGCGTAGGGACACTTATAAATCAGAGCCGACTCATACCGGCAGCTTCCGTGATGGGGAACAGCAGTAATACACCAGAGCTAGCTTCAAGTTTCTTTCGCGAGTGACGGGTTTATTTTCAGAACCTGCGGCTCCAAACAACATCGCGCTGCCAGGAGCATTCTGTGGGAGAAAATTGAGTGAAAATAATCTCAGTCCTGTCAGGTCAGTACTTCGGGTGTAGACGGCTGTAGATGGCAGTGTCTCATTTCCCAGGAGCCACCTTTTCTCACTGACGATAGACTTTTAGTCTTTGTGCCCAGGGAGTGTCCAACGAAAAGCACAAATCCAAAGTGACAGTTCTCTCCATCGGAACATAGATGGTTCTCCGCTTCATTTAGAGAGGACGGAGCAAAACTGAGTTCCGGAAAAGGTCAGGGTGGTGCATTGTGGGAAACCACAATGAAGAAATTCATAGATCATTTTTGGACATGTACTGCAGGGGTGAAATATGACTTTATTTTTTCAGATGCACATAAGGAAATCCATCAAAATGCCGTTATGTTATCTTTCTATACAGGGCTCAAATGGTGCTCTAAAAAAGCTACAAAAGCACATACGGCCATCATTAAATTAACTCAAATAAATCCAGTGGGATTATAAGCAAAACTATGTTTGTGGGATTAAAACAATTAAAGAAACAGAGAACTAAAGTCAAGTGTGGTGGCACATCAATGTCTCTTCGATCAACTTTGAATGTTGCACATCTTGTCACAATATCCATGTTTTGTCACATCAACAGATGAGCAGCCTGTGTTTGTTTAAAAATCTTTTCACATTCTTTAAAAGGTTAGAAATAAATAAACAGTAAATTTTAAAATTATACTGTTATTGTCTTCATGTAAATATACACATGCAATATTTTCAAACTACGAATCATACAACTCAATCATCTAAGAATCGGTTTTGGAATATGACCCAACATATTTTATTCCAAATAATGAGCAGCAGTCACAATAGTTTTTACATTAAACTTATATTTCCTTCATATACTGGGGAAATAACTCCAAACCGCTTTCTAAGTGAACAAACGTATATCACTGCTGTCCTTCTGAAACCTTGAATCTCCATATTTCTCCATATTTTGTTGTTGCTCTTTATGTCTGTCACTGGGTTTTGCCAATAAAATGTATTAAAAGTGCTTGTCAACTTGACTAAACAGAATTTAATCGTTTAAAAACTCCTTAAAAACAGCAAATTTGGGAATAGGTTTCAGAAGGATAGCGACAATATTATTCCCCCATATTTTTATGTAAAAATATTTTGGTGGCTCCTGAAATAGATCATAAATGTCAGGTGGGTCCTGAATTAAAAATTCTGGAGAATGCATATGGGTATATGCAGGTATTGTTTCTTTACAAAGTGACAACGTGCCTGGCGTGCATAATACAGCTTTTTTAGTCACAAAGGTAAATGTAAAGGAAAACTTTTCAGTTTTTAGTTCATCGTTGTCATGTAAACTGCTATCTCTGCCCACAGGAAGTGTCTTATATGCCAAAGCTGATTCTGCAAGTTCTTTTGATGAAGCATGTGTGTAAAAATAACTGATTTTAATGCAAAGTAATACTAAACCGCTTTCATTCGGCAGATTGCTAATATTTTTAGAAGCAGCATCCGATTAGTAGTATAATACTGGGATATTCAACAGACTGCATTGAATAGATTTTCCCATATGATGTGTTAAATAATAAGAGTCCAAACATTCTGTACATACAAACAGTAATGTTATTGAAATGAAGAAGTGTAACTACAAGGCAAAAAAGCTACATTTACAGCAGTTCTGACAAACACTCCCATATGTGCTAAACAGAGAATTAACGCAAATGAAAGTTTGTTATAAAAAGACCCTCTATTACTTTTTGACAGAATGTAAGAGTGAAGACAAACTCAAAGATGTAATCTACATCTACATGGGGTTGTAAGCAGCCATTTCCACAGCAATGTAGTTTATTTACATTACTTGAAATTCACTGAATGTGCACATGGTATAGATATAATATGTCAAATTAAGCTCATAAAACGATGCACTTCTGATAGGAAGAAAGGAAAGACTTTGGTTCAAAGCAAATAAATACACAAGTGAATGCCAATCTAGAATATGTCAGGCATACATTAGATGCGTTCTAATGGCTATCATGGATTAGGATGTTATTGGAGATCATTTACAACTCAATCACAGCAGCTGACTACCACTAGAGTTTGGCACATGAGCTAGTTAAGACAGTCTCTTGGGCCTCGGCTCCACCTAGGGGAGTGGAGGTCAATAGGTGGGCGGCTCTAGTGTGGATGATAGGCAGACCTAACTGGTGAAGTCTCCCGTTCACTCCTGTCCGTAATGAAGACCTTCACAGTGATTGGCTGGATCGCGCCAACCCTTGCCCATTAGATATCTGTCCCCCTGCTGACCTCTTTGCTGTCTTCTGTGGGTTTATCACCTGAAATACAAACCATAACTTGTTTTTTAGTTTTGTACGAACATGTCAATCTCGATGCACAAGTCAGCTGAAGTTACACTGGACTTCCTTTCATGCATGCAAATGTAGAATATGGAAAAGTTGGTGGGATCCCAACCTCAAAAAATCCTAAAAGGTGTTTTGTTTGGCTGTGTCCATAAAGAACATTTTATGTACACAAAAACCTGTTGAACAAAAAGGTGGTGTAAATTGAAAACCTTCATTGTCATTGTACAGCTCTGTAGCAGGAATTAGGAGCGCTGCAAAAATAGTAGCCTATACAAACAAATAACATTAAAAGAAAGAGTACATATTAGTATATACCCTATTATTATAGAACTATTAAGGAAGAAAATATGTAAAGAAAATACAATTATGAAGGAATACCAATTTACTAGTACTAGCAAGTACGCTGCAAGTAAACAGAAGTAAAAGAATGAAATGCAACAAGTGACTTTAGCTGAACCGTACACTGTTAAACAATTCTGTAGAAATTACAATATTACTGGCAGCAGTTTGCCAGTAACTTACTGTAGATTTATCTCATTTATTGGCAACAGTTTGTTCAAAGATACAAGTCTTTATCTTTACAGTAGAAAAACTATAAAATAACAGCATCATGCAAGCATTTCTAGGAACCAAAAATCTAAAAACAAAAAACAGAAAGAGGTTGATGAGGATTTTTGGTTCCCAGAATGCTTTGCATGAGGCTGTTATTTTATAATTGTATAATTTTTTAAAAATGTTTAATGTTCATTTAACTTTGAAAAAACTGTTGCCAATAAATTAAATCAATATAAACCAACAGTAAGTTACTGGCAAACTGCTGCAAACTACAACAACGTTTTTTTTTTACAGTGTAGCTTTGTAGGGACCATTAAAAATAAAACATTTTAGTAACTTTGACCGGAATGTTCTTTGGAGAATCAAAATAAAGTTGATTAGTAACAAACACTTTATTTTTAACATCACGAAGAATAAGAATATAAACTTAGATTACAGAATTAAAGAATGTAATCCTGTTTGGAAAGTAAATAGTATATTATAAAATTACAATTCTGTTACATTTTTATGATAGACTTCACATCCCATAAGCATGTTTGTTGCTGTGTGTGATGTCATTTTGCATACTTAGTGTGTCTAGTGTGATGGAGCTTACATGCAGCCTGGGCCTGTTTGTCTCTTGGGTCATCTGTAGGGCTCAGATCATCGGGTGGCCAGCGCAGTTCTCCGCTCTCCACCTCCCCACTCTCGGTGGGTTCCACCACGATAGACGGCAAACGTTTGGTAAGCTTTGGAAACCTTTCATGGGAATCTGGGAAGATCTGTCACATAAGGACAACAGAAAGAGTTTCTTAATATGTTTTACTTTACTAGTATATGTGTATCTGCTCCACCATCATCAAAACAGCCTAAACCTGTCTAGAACAGTGTGGGAATTCATGCTTTCAGCAGGGTTACTACAGCAAGAAGGTGATCAAATTCAATAGCAAAATCTACCTGGAAATTTCTGTTTACTCCCATTATGTGCAGACAGCGGCTGTTTCCAAGGCAATCATTCATAATAGGAGTAAATATATATTTATGAAAGCTCCCTCAAGCATGTTCACTCAGCGTTTCTATTAAGAGCTGCTTGATGGATCTCTATTAATGAGGTGTTTGGCATTCACCTCACAACATGCCTAAGTCCTACTGCCATGGCACCAGCTTCATTAGAGTTCGTAAGAGTAGGATATGACTCATATTGTGTATGATTATTGCTCTTGAATTGCAGTGAAGTGGGAACAAGAGCGTCTTGAGTGCGTGTCTGCGTGCTTGCATGCGTGTGATCATGTGGGTATCAGGGGAGTGTTAAATGGTCTGAGAATATCTGTACCAATAGTGGAGAAGACTGACTCAACCATGTTTTGTACCGTCCCTATACGCTTTTTATTCTCCCTTGAGAAACATATATAAATGAATAAATAGATCAATTCTGTTATCATTTATTCACCCTTTTGTCATTTCTTGCTTCTGCAAAACGAAGATATTTGAAAGAATGTTGGTAATCAAAAACCGTTGGTCCCCATCGATTTGCATTGGTTTTGTGTCCATACAATAGAAGTGAATGGGGACCGCAGTTGTTCGTTTACCAACATTCTTCAAAATATCTTCTTTTGTGTTCTGCAGAAGAATTAAAGTCACAGGTTTGAAATGGCAAGAAGATTAATAAATGACTTTTCATTTTTGGGTGTACTATCTCTTAAAACTCTGTTTTGTCAGTGTCTTAAGCACATTATTAAATCTATGTTAGGTTGTGTTTTTTATTTTATTTTAATTTGAATTATTACGCTTTATCTAGCCGTTTTAAATGCAAAAATTCTTTTTAATTTAAATGCTGTGTGTGTACGTCCCCTTGCTCTTTCACGCCTCTGCCCACTCAACAGCAGCTCTATGTGCATACAAACTAAAGTGACAACATAAATACAGCCTTGACTGGAGTGGGCAAGTGACAGCTCCGTCTTCTGGCCCGAAGCTCTGTCATACTGGCCTTGGGCCGTCCTTATTGTTGAGCCCTGGTGTGCACTGGCATGTTGGTTTACACAGCAAGCCCACTGCTGGCTAACACAACATGAGAGAATGACAGATTGATACACAAGGTTCATTCAGCAGGCATATAATGGCACTGCTCATCCTGTGGTACAGAGAGGATAATGATGATCGTTTCCTGAAAAGATTGTGACCTTTCATGTGTCTCTCGAGTATTGGTGAGGAATCTGAATGCATGCAGGCTTTATGCAGTGATGTGAGCAAAATGAAAGGGACGCTAATCAGGCTGAAGTGATGGAGGTAAAGTCAAAAATAGATCCTGTGCGCACTCATCCTATCACAGTCATCTATCAGGTAACCAGAGAAGACAGGTGGGGTGTGCACATGTGACTTTAAAAAATATATCCAATTGTTGATGTGTTGTGTTAGCCCTTTTCCTACAGCTTAGATAACACATCCATGTGACTCCGGTTTAACGCTGCACTCTTAAAAATAAAGCTTCACGATGCAATAGAAGGACCTTTTTTGTCTCAAAAGTTTCTGTGTGGTGAAAAAGGTTCTTCAGATAATAGAAAGATAAGAAAGAGCTTGTTCTTTAAAGAACTTTTGACTGAAAAGTTTTTTGTGGAAGCAAAAATGGTTCTTCTATGGCATCACTGTGAACAACCTTTTAAGCACCTTTATTTTAAAGAGTGTGGTCCAGAAGAATGATTTCAAAGTGGTCTATAGACCAGTGTTTACAAGTGGTCTATATGCAACCCATGTTTTCAAAAAGTAGACATTTTATTTTTCAAATAATAAAAATCTTTTGTAATACTTTTTATTGGTTAAGTATTTGTAAAACTCACGAGACAAACATAAAGTTTGACCTTTAGTAATGATTTATGAAAAAATTAAAATGACAAAAGTTGGAGATATGAGGTTTCCATCCAACACTGACAATATACATCTGATGTGTCCAATTCATGCTCATGTGATGTTATATAACAGTTTGTTATTACATTATTTATTAGATATAAATTGCTAAACAACAACAAAAATCATGAAAATTGTGCCACCGCTGCTTTAAAAGGCCACAGGACTCCGAAGTTTACTATATTCATTCCATGAATCAGTTCAGTTTCAGAAGCTCACCTGAAAAGAGATGTTTGGATCCTCAGATGCACCGGTCACACTGAAATCTCCCACTGCGGAATCACAGCTGTTCATCACATCCGTCATACTGCCCAGTGACACACTTAAACCTGCAGGAGTCAAGAGGAAGTGAATTTACACTCGAATAGTGTCACTGAGTCCACTCATTTGCTTATGAATGTGGAAGAGACTGATTCACTTGAGCCACCTGCGATAACCACAGCTGGGACATTTTCTCTTCTATGAAAAGATTCTGCCAAAGCCATCCAGCCAATCGGCGCAGCCCTAGCACGACTGTACGCGGAGCAGGTTTTCACATAGTTTGTTATTCAAATCAGCTTTTCGACCATTTTCGAAGGAAATTACTTTCACGCTCATCAGCTAACATCAAGAGCGTGCATACATGCGGTGGGTAGCAATAATATCAAAGCTGTTCTCGGATTCATTCTCAATGCCAAACTCATCTGGGAGACAAAAATTGAATGGTGCTGAACATCCAATTGCAAGTAATACCTGAAACGATGAAATTTCGGTTCCACTTTAAAAAATCAGGTCAACAAGTTTGTTATTAGTGCATAGAAGCAATAAATCTTTGATCATTTCTGCATTTCTACATTTTAATTTAAACAAATGGGGCTGCTTACATTTGCAGAAGTGTTGTGTGCACAGCAGGTTACTTTGAGTCAAACTCATTTATATGTGTCACACGTGTACAAATTTGCCAGATTTTGTCATTGCTGTAAAAATATTAAGCTTCCTGCTATTTATTTTTCTAATACTTGTATACAGATGCACCTGCAGCATATTAACTATTGACTGAAAAGATTTTGGCAGGATTCTTGCATAATCAATCTGAATTGCCACACGATTCATCTGAAATGAGATGTGGAGCAGCTGGTGGTCCTGGTGGCTCCTCAGTCCTCCACATGGCACATACAGTATGCACACCGTCCTGTGCGAATGACGAAGGTTGGGTGACTAAGACTTTTCTTTAAAAACGCGCTCAAGAACCATCACGACACGGTAACAGGTGTACAATAGGCCAGGGCAAATGTTCTGGTTGGGCATGCATCAGTTTTTCTGTGATTAAATTAACAATAAGATAATAGATAATAAGAATAAGTATTTAGTAAGTATTTAATAATAAATATTTAATTTTTAATTATTTTACTTTGTCAGCTGGATATTTTTGCAGGGGCCCAAGAAAAACCTGGGGGGAGAAACTACACCCCGCCCTGGTGTACAATAACATTCAACAATCAGTTTGTTGTTTTATCATGTTTTAGTTAGTTATTCATTCACTAGTTTACGATTGGATCAAGAACGTATTACAAAAATGTATGTATACAGTAAAATCAAATCTTCTTATTTGTTATCATTCATCATCATTATGTATTGACCATGTCGCTCTCTTAATCAAATGCAGCCTATGACCAGCTTTTAAATCAGATGGCAGACGTGCTATCGCCTGATCATTTGCATGAATAAAACCAATATCTAGGCTTAGCTGATCTGAGATAAGGTGTGTGAGGAGACCACAATGATGTGCTTTGATGTAACAGGGAGCTGCAGAGCTCTAAAGTCACATAGGTGACAGATAAAATGAGTTCTTTACTACAGATCAGCCACATTTTTATATGAGATACCAGTGGTCTCAGGAGAAGGGATATTATACTGCCATTATCAGTATTTTACCATTGATTCCATTCGGGTAAACGGTGAAAAACTGAGCATGAGCAGATGAAAGTAAGAGGCAATACCGTAATCTAAAAGAAAAAGGATTAAAGGCTAGTAAAATAGAAAGGATAAAGAAATGAACTATTTTGACCAAAGACCAGTCAGTCTATTGCTGATAAAACAGAACCAATGATCTTAAAGAATGGTATCAAAGATCACAGTTCAAAGCTGGACCATGAAAAATCATTTGATATAAATAAATAAATAAACTTCATTGAGATTAATTAGTACCGCACAGATGCCGGATGGCAGACAAAAAAAACTAAGCTGTTTATGTTCCCTCCCTTTAATGTTGGTTTGAAAATGGACGTATTATTCATGTCGGCTATTATGTTGATGGGGACCAGCACAAACGCGGCTCATGGACACCCAGACCCTTGTTAGCATTCAGGATTTTGCATTGGTGAGAGTGAGCGGCAAAGACAAAAGGGATTTGAGTGAGGGATCAAAGGGCCGTGCATGTGCTCTATTCCATTTATGGTGAGACAAAGCACTGTGGAACACCGGCTTTGTAGGAGACCGCACAAAGACTTCATACGCGCATCAAAATATTTTTAGACAAGGGACCCCAAAACAGTGCAGGTGTTATAGGGAGTCGTTGCACTTTTGTACACAAGTAGTTTGGAAAGAGTCCCATGCGAAAAGCTATGAATGGTGGTTACAAACATCTGTTTCCCCTCTTCAACCAATAAAAAAGTCTCGCTTTGCATGGCTCAGTGTTTCAGGGTGAAAAATAGAGATGGTTTCTGAATAATTTAATGCGACTGGGTGCGAAGAGTTCACCTCTTTCCTGGTGGCATGGAAAAATCATACTCAAATCTAGGCAAATGAAGGTACTCATCTGACTTACGCTACAGTCGGGTTGAATAAATTGCAAAACCTCACTGATAATCTCATAGCTAAACATTAGTAACAAATCACTCACAGGTAAACCCAACACGTCAAATACCAGACCAGATCTGTTGAGAATAACAGAAATGCCAGAGCTTCATTACAAAACACCCACAAAACAAAAGCAGAAAGTCACAATCAGAAACAAAAACACAATTACATGCAAAGTTGGAAACAACAAATCATGTGTTAACTGCCATTACTCAAAAATTACCAAATGAATTCATGCAGTTTTACTTTAATGCTTGAATGAGTTTGTGTATCTGAACTGTAGATATAAAAATATTCAAAGTGAGTTCCAGAATGCTTGTAGTATCCATCTAGAATAACAAGAGGTTAAGTCTGAATGCATATAATAATACAAGTATCATAATACATTCTGAGCAGTCATCCTGTAAAAATGAATGAATGAATGAATGAATGAGCCATTGAGTACCTATTGCGCTGCCGCACATTGTGGTGATGTGTGAAGTGCTCATACCTGTAGCCGTCAGAAGTGTTGGTTCTCTTGAAAAAGCCTGTGACTGTTGCGCTTTCCAGTGGATATGTGGTGCAGCAGACTGAAGATTTCCCAGACTGTTACTTCAGAGCGAACGACTGAGATCGCGGCTGTAATTTCATGCGCAGCCACCCGAGTCACAACAGCACGTATGTGTGTGTGTGTGTGTGTGTGTGTGTGTGAGAGAGAGAGAGGGAGAGAGAGAGAGTATATTATGATATTATGCATAGTCCTGGTAAACCCATGCCCCCACAAATAGTAATACCAGTCATTTCTGACCCTGTGGACATTTCTTGGTCCCCATGAGAAAAAAAAACTAATAATCTAACTATATGATGTTTATTTCAAAATATAAAAAAGGAAAAAGGTTTGTTTGATAATGAGATTGAAAACAACCCAGCATTTTTCTAGCTGGTCCAGGTTTAGCATCACACTTAAAAGGATCGTTCCCACAAAATGAAAATTCTGTTATAATTTACTCACCCTCGTGTCATTTGCAAAACACAAAAGAAGATATTTTGAAGAATGTTGGTATACAAAAAATATATATGGTCCCCATTCACTTCTACTGTATGGAAACAAAACCAATGCAAGTCGATGGGCAACAACGGTTTTCTGTTATCAACATTCTTAAAAATCACTTCTTTTGTGTTTTGCAGAAGAAAGAAAGCCATACAGGTTTGAAATTACATAAGTGTGAGTAAATGATGACAGAAGTGAACTAGTCCTTTAAAAAAGGGTGCTTCATGATAACCATATATCATTTTTGGCTTAATGGTTCCAAAAAGAACCATTAACATCCAAAGAACCCTTTTGTTTCACAAATGATTCCTTGTAGAGGAAAAGTTCTTTACATTATATAAAAGTAAGGGAAAATAGTATATTTTTATAAGAACCTTTGAAAAATGATTTTTTAGGCTTCAATGACACTGCCATTTTAAAGAGTGCATTCTAAGGGAATGAATGTGGAACCTAAAACAATTATTCATTCCACACCTAAACCTTGTTGTGGCTTTGTAAACACATTGTGATGTTTTATGCTCTTAGTCATTAAGCAATATCAGTTTTTGACTAGTTGTAATGAACCATACAGATGAACACATTATATATTTTTAATGTAATTCACATATATGCACACACTTGCACTAGCACATTCATACATTTGTACTGTGTCCTTTTGATTCTAGAGTAAGAATTTCATTGTATATTGTTAAAAGAGTGTCTTTTCTGGACATATGACATCAACTCTTGAGCCTTGAATCTTAAAACCGGTTTGCAAGAGTTGATGGAAAAAGTCAAGACCTGCGTTCACACTTACCTATCAAACTGGTGTCTTATGTGCTGACATTTGTGTGTCAAATTGCACAGCAAGATTGACCGCACAATGTTAAACAGGTCAAGAAGTAAAAGATTAGGGGTCAGGCTACCATACATCTCACATTCCTATTGGCTCATACCTGATGACGATGATGGTGATGTCACAGTGAGTAACAGGTGAAAGGAGATGCTCCTTTTTAAGTGATCATCTCAACCCGGGCTCCAGACCTCATGCTCTTGGCAGGCAGATTTTTCCAGTGGCTCTGTAACTCGACAAGGAAAGGTATCGGTTTTGACACATACACCTCTGTGAAGGTTAATTTTTAAACACAAAGAGCCAGTGTCGTTTCGGTGCATCATCTATTCCTCCAGCAAAGATCAGAGAGTAGAGGATTTAGTTATAAATTAGATGTGCAAGGTTTTTTCAGACCTAGTTTTTGACTCTTTTCACAGGTTCACACACACTTTTCTTGAGTAATAGAAATCCAGACCCTGTTCATTCTTCTGTCCCTTTGAATGAGGAGCTCTGCATGTGTGGGGGTGTACATTGACCTTTACTGCAGTAATTTTGCCATCTCTTTTAAAGTGCCTACAGACCTATTTTCTGACACTTTCTATTCACTAAACAATTAACACTTCACACCTCTTTCTACTTTCTTTCAGTTTCTGTGATGCTTTTGGACTAAAAGCTCATCTGAGGAAATGTAATGAACTAAAAATGCTAAAAAACGCTTTAAAGTTTGATTGAAGATGAATGATGAAGACTGCTGGTGATGTGCTATGTGGTTACAGGTCTACTGAGCTGTTACAGGAAAAGAAATTAGAACATTTATTCATTTATCAGACACTTTATCCAGAGCAACTTTCAAGTGAAAGAGCATTTAACATTTTATCAAAGAGCTAACAGTAAGTGTAGTTTACCAATCCAAAAGTACAATATGTGTGTTGTAATAATAATGAACGTTTTTTTACTTCTAAATGTAAAAAGTGTTACATATTTATTGAAATGCAATTTGTAAATATAATTTTTCTGTAATATCATGATATATGCCAACTGGTAATGAACGTTTCTATCACTTTTAAGATTCATTTATTGGTTTAATTCCTGTATATAATTTTTGTATAGCTTATATAATGGTCCAATAAACGTAAATATAGTGGTATACAGTTGATAACAGTACTCTACTTTTATGGTTTTTCTACTTTTACTTTCACTTAGATTCATTATTGCAGAAATTGGCAGGGGCTGAAGTCATGTGTTTCGTTCTTCTGCCACCGTCATGAATGAATCCAACACCTGTGCTGATAACAGATATAAAGCTCCAGTGCTCCCTCTGGTGCACAACGAATGTAACAAACTTTAAAACGCTAGTAGCCTATCCTATATACAGTATGTGATCATGGACGACAAAAGGGTCAATTTTTCGACATTTAGATTTTTACATCATCTGAAAGCTGAATAAGTAAGCTTTTTATTGATATATTTGTTAGGATAGGACAATATTTGGCCGAGATATAACTGTTTGGAATCTGAGGGTGCAAAAAATCTAAATATTGAGAAAATCGTCTTTAAAGTTGTAGCAGGCTGCTGCTAAGAAGGAACAGGTTTGTTTTATTGCTCTCTATTGGCTTACTGCTGTAATGATGTTGTGGAGAATAGATGAACCTGAAAGCTGAAATTCTAAACTTTACATAGATACCAAACTTGAGTGGCTAATTTCCAAAGAGCGGCAGCAGCGAGTGAAGTTTGTAAGCGTGTTTCTGGCCATTTTTATTAGCGATTTTGGTGTATTCACTCACAAAAATATTTTATATATATATATATTTACGGTAGGAAATTTACAAAATATCTTCATGGAACATGATCTTCACTTACTATCCTAATGATTTTTGTCATAAAAGAAAAATATAAAATTTTGACCTACAATATATTTTTTTGGTATTACTACAAATGTTATCGACTGGTTTTGGGATCCAGGGTCACATATGCTACTACACAAACTTTAAGCTGTATGTGTTACTGCAGAAATATTACATAGATGTAAGCCATAACAGCGCGGACATGAACTGGTCCAAACATGAGGACTAAATAAGAATATGCATATACCAACATGTCTTAGCATGTGGTTTTTAAACTGTATATGATGCCAGCCAGGGACCCCATGATGAACCTTTTGTGAGGGTCCCCCTTTCCTAAAATACACATCCATCTATCTTTATATTGTTTTTTATAAATAAACATTTAAGCTATGTTAGAGAATTATTAAGTGTCAAATGATAAAAAAACAGCATATTCAAAACTTTCATTTAATCAGCATTTCTGTATTGTGATCATTCCAGTCCAGTGTCTGTTAAATTTCAACAAAATCAAACCTCAGGAGTGACAAAAAGTCAAGCAACAGCAATGTGAAACATTGACAGCATGACAAGACGCATGAAAACTGAGAGGTTATCACATCATTTTATTTTACTTTTCTCAAACACGTGTACAATAATATTACTATGTCACAGAGAAATACAGAGAACAATATTAGAACAATATTTTTATTTTAAATTTGAGTTAGTTCACAGAATAAAACAAAAATGATCATTCTGCCTAAACATATAGGCCTATCTATAAACAGTAAATTCAGAAAAAATTGAAAATGGTGCTTTGAAATGGTCTCATATTTTTCCTGTGGCTGTATAAACCTGAAGAGGGAAACATATTTAATTTAAATTAATTTAAACTGTGGCAACTTTCACTAAATCTTATTTTAGGACAACTTTAAACAGAATACAAACCCCAGTGAGTGAAATAAAAGGAACTGTAGTGAGAAAAACTAAAAAAAAATATTTTGTCTTTTTTCTCCAAAAACTTTGAAAGCACCTGTTCTATAGCACGTGGTGTGAAACAGCAGCAATCTTAAGGGTTGTCATCCCCATAAACAAAATTTGTAAATAATACTATATTGTTAATTTAACTAATGTTTGCTAAATTTCACATTTATAAATGTAAATAACACCAAGCCAGTTTTTTTTCTTCTTGGAAAGATTCATATACTGCATATATATTCGTTTAACATCTGTTTTCTCTTTATACGCATTTAGCCTATATGAATTTTAACTAGTGATATATGTTTGTTTTGTTGAACTTCAATAAAACAATTAAAAAGGTTGCCACTCCCATATTTAGCAGATCACAGTTAGAGCTATCTAATGCTTTTATATATTAGAATGGGCTTCCCTCTGTGAATTTGGATTGCTTGGCAACAGAGGCCGTAAGCTTCAGGGTGACTGGATGAGAGGAACGAAAGGTAAAGCATGACATTCAAGATGTAGTGAATGAGTATAGCATGTGGTCTGTTTTGTTAGTCACAAAGGCTCTGGGAAATATAGCTATATGAAAAAAGGGAAAAGCACAGTGTTCAAATAAGCTCTCCGGGGTATCCATTTTTCTTAGCTAGTGTGTCCCCCCAAACTCTCCAGGACACTAAAATATAGGCAAAGGGCAGTAAAAATAATCCGTCCTGACACTTACAAGCGCTCACAGAGACTCGAAGCTCGCTGCTTATAAAGTATTAAAGAGCTGCTAACACCATTCTGCCTCCCAAAGCTGTCTGCGAATCATCTTGGAGAAAGGGCTCAGTGGGAGGTGCTTAGATTTTAGAGACTAAAATACGTCAGTTTATTCTCACCAGCAGAGGTCAATGTTTTCAAACTATTCACATGACAGGAGTCTGGGCACAGGTGGTTGGTAAGGTATACCATTGAGTGTTTGTGGTTTACAAGTTAGAAATTAAATTGTATCAAATAGGAGATTTTCGATGTAAATTTCAAGCTACACTGAAGTCTATATATATGATAAAAACACATACAGCTGCAGAAATTAAGAGACGATTCATTCGTGCATTTCATCAGAATTTCTAGATGTATCATTCCAGTCCAGTGTCTGTTGAATTTGAACAAAACCAAACCTCAGAAATGAAACAGCAATGTGAAAGACTGACAGCATGACAAGACACATGGAAACTGTGATAAAAATCAAGGTAATCACATAAAAAAATCATTTAGAACTTTTCCTAAATACATGTACAAATATGACTGTTGTATTGCTTGAAAGTGAATATGAACTGTTTTTCATGCATCTTTTCTGGGTTATTTTTAGCCTAAATAAATACAAATAGAAACAATATTTTTATTTGAAATTAATAGAAATATTGTTAGTTCACCGAACGAAACAAAAAGAATAATTTTACTTATACACATATATGTATACTTTCATATACCTATACCTATAAATAGTAAATTCAAGAAAACTGAAAATGGTCTTTGAAATAGTCTCTTAATTTATTCAGCGGCTGTAAATGTTTTATCTGGCACATAAAAATGCTAGATTTTAGGCATAATATGCTCTTTGGAAAATTGTATTAAGTAAAAAAAGATGTTTATGGAAATGAACAAATAAACCATAAATAATATGGTTGAATCATGAGAGCAGATTGCAGTGATGGGAAAAGGTCACAGGTTAATGAATGCCAGTGCAGTTATTATTACTGTTTGATTGTAATTGCTATGAGAGGCTACCAAGAGGTTCCTTACACTTCAGATGCCCTGAACTTTGCCCAGGAGGTCAATGATTTTATCATTTGAACCTATTCGTGTTTTGCAATGCTTTGCTCTTTATCCTTGTTCATTATATTATAATTTTTGGAATGATTAATTTTCCCAAATATTTGATTTTCTTTCTATAATGCTTTTGTAAGTAAATGATTCAATTATACGAGAGGCAGATAAATAGCTACAGGTAGCTTTGTTGTGAGCTTGTTGCATTTTTGATAACATCTTTAGGCTACACCTAAATCCAAATTGCAATTATTAACATCTTTAGGCTACACCTAAATCCAGATTGCAATTATTACATATATATTACAATTATTTCATAGGCTACCATTCAATTTGAAATGACCATTTAATACTGTTTAAGATGGCAATCTTTGCAAAAATGAAAAACGAATAAAACGACATAAGAAGAGCAATTAGAGTAATTTGTCAATTCTCTTCACTCAGTATGTGAGCAAGGATCAGTTTCATGTAATTCACAAACTCAAGCACAAACACGTACGTAGATAAAGTCGATGAGAGGATCTTTCACTGTATCCAACTCTTGATGAGGTCAGTGCAAGCTTGCTCCCGGTGTCAATCACACACTGACGTCATATATCCCAGCGCTTCCGGTGCGGGTGGGCGGTGCTCTGCTATCCCGGGTCTGGATTCTTCGTTCGTTCGGGAGCGCTGCGCTGGTAGAACTGAACACGAATGCAGCCATATTCGGCTTCCCTGAGAGCCACACCGGCTAGCACCAGCTTACACGCCAGGTTTCGCCTAGTTTTTGATAAAGCACCAATTCCTAGCTTTGGGTGCTCATTTGGTTACGTTAAAGGTGTCTAATACTTCATTAGGAAGTTTATTATTGGAGATTTCTAGCCGAGCGGAATGAGCGTCCAGTCATCCTGAGATTCGACGAGAGAAAAAGCCCCGACACATCCCGCGAAGTGGAAAGTACAGATTTGTCGGGATTAAGGCGAATGGAGCCGACAGGGCCCTGAGACTGAGGAGGGGGTGGAAACTGTGGAAACCAGTGCACAACAGCGGGGTTGAGCGCTTTAGATAATCGTTTATCTGAGCACAATGTTGGGCACATTTTGCTAGCTGGCTAGCTGGATGGCTGGCTAGCAGTTGGAGTCTGGGACTTCAGAGCTCCACAGAAAACAGCCACATAAATACAATTTCTGTTTGTTGCGCTGCGGGCGCACGGTCATCTCCGTTGTATTACATTTGAACGTCGTTGGTTTTAATCGTTTCTGGATCAGGGAGTGGTGGTCGGGCCGCAAAATTGGTAGAAAATGTCTGCGAAGGTGCGCCTGAAGAAGTTGGAGCAGTTGCTGCTGGATGGCCATCAGAAGAACGAGAAGTCGCTGAGTGTGGAGACGCTGCTGGATATTCTCATATGTTTGTACAACGAGTGCAGCAACTCGCCCCTAAAACGGGAAAAACACGTGACGGAGTTTTTGGAATGGGGTAAGTTTGACTTTCGAGTATATTTAAGTATATAATAAACACCGGGCATGCGTTTTATACACGTTTATCTGTTAATACATTTGGCTATTGTCAGAATGACTGGCATGATGTTGTCTTGGGATTCTGGGCCTGGATGATGGAACAATACTTCATGTCATGTAGTATTGCAGCGTCAATACCCATTAGTAGAAATTGATATGGGGCCTCTAGAAACGTGATGATAAACTAACCGATTCCCGTTACATGTGTTTATTGTGACTTCTTGTAAGTTTCTGAAGGGCAGGAAGGTCATCTTCAAGTGTGTTTAAACAGACACTTGTGTAGGGGTACCGTTACCTTCCCTAGTGTCAGAAATATCAATATGGGTGTAATCCATGTTTGCTTAGTTTGGTAGATATAGTGACCAATTTATTTATTTGGGTATGGCAAATGTATAATCGTAAGGTTCTTGTGAATCTTAAAAGATTTGGGTACATTGTTTCAGTTTGTTACATTTATGTAATGTTTGTTGCTTTGTTGCCGTCAACATTTGCATACGGGTAACACAGTTTCTGTAACTGGATTGCATTAGCAGCAAAAAATAATCCAGAGAACACACTGACCAAAAAGTATTCCTTAAATGCACTGTATTGGATAAAAGCTGCCAAATGCATCATGTAAAGCCATATCGGTCTGACACGAATGTTCAGTTTAAGTGTAAAACAGGAACTAAGGTGGGAAACCCTTTTGTCCGACCTTTCCTGGTCGCATTGGTTGCGGGTGGCCGGCATAGTCACTGGATTCTCAGTCCTGAGTGTTTGGTTGACGTCAGTAATGAGATTACACCCCAGTGTGTCTGCTCCTGTAAGACTGCCACCATCCTAGAGGAAACCCATCATGAGCAGGTGCCACCTCACATCCCATCACTGCCAGTGAGCTGTAGTATGGCCCACTTTCCAGTCGTAAACTGTTCTGTAGTACTACAGTGATGGCAGGCCACACGCTCTCTTATGGCACCCTTGATTGTGGATGTTAATGATTATCATGTAGGGTGTTTTACTTGTGCTGGTTAAACACATCTAAAGCTTTGAGTGCAGTATTGGCAGGGTGGTTGCTCTTTATAAGTGTCTCTTAGAAGAGATCTTTAAATGACTACATTTCAGGCATTCAGTTGTTTAATTTCATCTGGCCACCAGATGCAAGCCAGATTTGCATAAGCTTTCAAATATTTGAAGTTATGGACCTCAACATATTTTTCGTGTGAGATGCCTATGAGATTTGCACCTCATTATCGCCGACAGACATATTGCCCATGTCTCACTTTCTGGTATTGACTGTATCCGTTAGTTCACAGTCCATTTCGTCTCGCTAGGGCACTTTTCCAAGTTCTGCGAGGACGAGCTCAGACTGGAGAAATTCTTGGATTGTGTTGCACAAGAAATGCTAATGAACTTGATTGGGTGTTATAGCGCATGAATCCATTTTGTTATCCGAAGGAGCCTGACAGGAAGTCAAGCTTGGCTAGTTCATGAATTTATTACTTGCCATTTATATATCCTAATTACAGAGTTCCTAAAAGCGAACTTTCACCGAAGCAGTAAGCAAGCCACTTATTCAAATTTGTAATGTATGTCCCCTTTTGTCAGTTTCAGGGATCTTTTTGTTTTTTGTTTGTTTAAATCGCCAGCAGGACCTCAAAGCCATAAGATACTTGTTAGTTTATTGCAGTTTTGTTATTGGGGGAGGGGCAATCTCATTCTAGAAGGCATTTGATTGGACAAAAATCTGTGTTGGTGCAAGATGAGTCAGAACTTTTAGTGTTTTCTTAAGAAAAAAGTGTCTAGTGGTGGGTTATATGATAAGAAAAACTGGTTCCTAGTGACAGTATATATACTTTATATAGACATTTCAAAGCAGCAACATAAACAAACAAACTAGCCAATTATTTGTCTAGCAAGTTAAAAGTATGTCTAGCCAATAGTATTTTGTGGAAGAACCACTTTGCTAAACTTAAATGCGACAACCCATTCAACAATTTGTTTATATAATACAATAATTCTACAATATAATATGAATTATTAGGAATTAAAGCAAATAGTTAGATATAATAGCCACTGGCCAGACTGATCAATGGAAGTTAACTTCGGATCAGGCGTGTATGTCAGATAAAACTATCTATAAGGTATTTATTGGTGATGATATATACCTCCATTTAGTTGTAGAATAATCTCCGCCTCCGACTCTCCGACAAGATTTGTTTGATCTGTGCATATCTTTCTGCAAGATACTGTCACACTCACGTGTAGCATCGCACTCGATCTTACAGGAGACAAGACTAGTAAGGTAGCCACGCCCACTTGTTTACATACGGCTAAATACATGAAATTACATCATATTATAACTTTCTACCACCAATCTTACATATATATATATATATGTTAAAAAACACATTTGTCAACATGTTGGATTACAAGCATATAATTTGCCTCAAAGCTAACATAAGTAGGGCACTATGAAATCCATTTTATTTTTTCCCAAATTACATTTTATTTTTTTCCCAAATTATGTTTTTTCCATTTTTAATTTTTCCTGTTTTCCATTTTTATGATACAATAGTAATATTTTTGCCCAAATGAAGAATATTTTAGTATACTATAGCATTTACTCATTAATTATAGTCAAAAGTCAAAGTCAGCTTTATTGTCAATTTTGCCACATACAAATGGAGGATTGAAATTGCGTTACTCTCAGACCCTAGGTGCATACAGATAACATAGAATAAACATATATAAAAAAATATATCAAATTACAGATAAATACAAAATCTATATATTTTCACAAAACAACTTTAAAAGCAAGGGATATGTAACCGAGATAAATGTGCAAACCAATGAAATAATCAACAGTGCAGATGAGATAAACAACAGTGCAGATGAGATAAACAACAGTGCAGATGAAATAAACAACAGTGCAGATGAAATAAACAACAGTGCAGATTAAATAAACAGCAGTGCAGATGAAATAATCAAATCAAATGGTGCAGATGAAATAAACAACAGTGCAGATGAAATAACAACAGTTATAGTAAGACACCTAGAGTATTTTCTGACTAAAGGCGGCCGCACACTGTGATTTTTATATAGCTAGTTAAGATTGTTGCTTGTCACACTATATGAACATGATCCCAGTTAGAATCATGTCACACTTTGTGATCTCACCTGTAAATTATGACAGACTGTATGACACATACAAAAAGATCGTCCGGCATACCAGTTGGTGGCGGTAATACACCAATTCGTTGTTTGTCAAACGCCAATAAAACCCAAAGAAGAAGTTTGTCCGGAGTTTACGTCAGCAGACCGTGACGGTGAAGCGCATAAACGTGCAAGCACGAAAAATGGTTCTTGAATTTAAGAAATCGTTAAGGATTTTCTAAATTTGTCTGAAACGGACAAATCTTGTCCAAAATCCTACAGTGTGCGGTCCCCTTAAGAAGTTCTAAATTCCGCGTTATACATCAACTTCCATTTAATTCCTGGATTCCGCGATTCCGTCCACGTTTTCCGCATTGCAGATATCATATGGCCCTGCATAAGACTTTGATATGTTGATTTCCTTTGGCCTTTAAAAGATCCCACTGAGTCCTATTCATATGCTCTCACAGACATAGCATAACTATGAGCTGGCTTGCCAAGTTTTGTGGGCAATAGAGTAAGCGGTATGCAGGTGTTTATGCCTGACTTCCTCCATGACAGCAGACTGACGATTAATTAAAAGAGAGGATTATGCCGAATAAACACATTGGCCAGTATTTACCCTTCGCGGCAGGTTTTGACGTGAGCGCTCAATGTTGTCACAGTTGCTAGATGCACAGACTTGCAACGCTCTGACTAGTTTATGTGCAATTTGATATTGCATATTGTATTTGGCAGCATTGTTACAAGTATAAGGCACATATGCTTGGGGCACATTAATCTATTGTGTCTATTTGGACTGATTTTGCTATAGCGATTAGTGACTTTTGTTGAGTTTTCTCAGGCAAGAACACGACAGCGAATGCTGTGTTATGATGTTTTGTGAAAGGCCAAGTAAGTAACCATTCCAACTCTCCACCCTGTGTAGAATAGGCAGAGTCCCCAGCCAAACCAATGTATTTAAAGGGATTGTTCACACTAAAAGTGTATATTTCTGACCATTTACACACCTTCATGTCATTCAAAATCTGTGTGAATTTCTTTGTTCTGCAGAGCACAACAGAAGATATTTTGAAGAGTTGGTAGCCAAACAGCATTGGCCTCCATTGACTTCCAATGTATGGCCAAAATCCCTGAGACAATTCTCAAACTATTGTCTTGTATTTCATATGCAGGTTTTGAATTAAGTAAAACATACTACATCTTGAAATAAAAATCTTAAATGCACTACCATTTATTTATAAAAAAAAGCTTTTGCCAAATGCATTGATGCAATACGCAATCAAACTTGTGACCTTGCCGGTGCTGTGCCCCATCAGTCACACCCAGATTTTCAGCCTTTTCCCAGTGTTAGTACACAAGCTAAAATGTACCAGTTTACGCTACTGTCCTAACAAAGCTGCAGAGCAGGTTATGCTTCTCTATTGTATTTCAGCCCTTTAAAGTAGGGAGTGGGGCTACGCAAACACTACCTGACTTTCCAGCTGGCATTTGCACATGAGATCAGCCCTGTTCATCAGTTCCAGTCTCAAACATCACAGCTGCCTCCAGTCAAGCATGCTGTGCTGCAGGGGCATTAAACTGAGGATACTCTCCTCTTGAGCATCCTCTGTACCGCTGGATTTCAAAAGAAGGATCTTAAAAAATGGAAAGAAAAACCTTGACCTTGTGATGTAGGAGTCTTCATCTTGTGTTGCACACAGTGCACTTGTCTTTGTTTACACCAGCCGGGGCATTATATTCCCACTGGTGGGAGATGCTGTTTGACTAGCCTACTTTTGCAGCAATAATATCTAATGCCAACAAACTAGGGCTGCGTAATTAAATAAGGTTGAGATTGCTTTTATGGCTGTTGCCATTAACTAATTGAATAGTTCATTGTGTTTAGATTCATATTTGCTGTTTCAAAGTCTTTTTATAAACTTTTTTTGCAGATGCTTAACAATTACAGACTAGCATGCAGTGTCAAATCGAAGACATTTAAATTAGTCTGTAATCGGCCTATGACTGTAGAGCAACTGTAAAGAAGCAGATTTGGGGTTTTGCGAACTGCAAGGGGTCCTGATCTTGCTGGACCTGTATAGACAGTTTCAGTGTCAACAGCATAAACATACGTTTTGTGGCCCAAACTTAAATTCTGGTAGACCTCCGCAAAGAGTTGTTTTGTTATTTCATTTAATACTATTAATATACAATAAATTAATATAAAATAAATTGTTATATTATAACCGAACACAAATCGGAAGTTAACTTCAGGGCCAGCATGTGCGTCTGCTCTTTTTGAGGCCCATTGAACAATATCTGTTTTGGCTCCCAATAAAGTAATGTTATATTTACTTTGTAAAATTGGCTTTTGCTTGAGAAAATTTGATTAAAATCAGTGTTTCCGCTAGGTTTTGTGGAACTGTGGCGCTGGATGACGTCACACTCTTATTAACATAATAGTGACATCATCACATAGTTTTAAGTATCAACTTTAGTTTCGATTCTACTCTCTGAACATTCTGTATTTTAATGCAGGTTATTGCCAAATGAAGCCGTTCTCATATCTTTTTGTTTCGGTTGTCAGTTCTGTTTTATAACCATGACACATCATCTGACAAAATCACCACACACAAAGCAGAGATTTG
Organism: Oreonectes daqikongensis; assembly: GCA_026939265.1. NCBI lineage: Eukaryota > Metazoa > Chordata > Actinopteri > Cypriniformes > Nemacheilidae > Oreonectes > Oreonectes daqikongensis. The sequence goes on along the minus strand of JAOTQM010000351.1, from coordinate 2,770,209 downwards.
GGCTGTATTCCTTTACAGTGCATGCACAACCTCTGTATGTGTAACCATGTTTACTAACAGGTGAACTGTGTTTGTTTATATATCCAAACAGTCGACAACAGTGACAAGTTTTGGAAATGCTATTTTGTACTCTTTCATTCACAAGTTGGCCACAGTGTCGGTGCTCCTTCTCCCTGCCACTCACTACACAGAGTAGACACAGAGAGAGACTATCCCTGTGCCGGAAAAGCGAGACCTCGTGGAAGACCGTTTCCCAGTGAATGAAAGCTAAGGTTTACCAAACCAGACACTAGGATTGTCGTTATGTGCGTCTTTTGAAAAAAGTTGCTAAATCTAGTGAGAGTTGCTAACTTAGCAACATTGGAAAGACAAATTAGGAATGAATGGGAAACACTGCGTCACTTAGCTGTAGAGGTGGCAGAGAGGATCTTTGGTGTGGCGGCGACTGAAAATACAATACATTGAAAATACACATGCTGCTATTCTTTCCGATATTTTACATGACTAAACAAATGACTACAATGGCATGAGTAAACAGAAGCCAGGAGAAGCCGCTACTGTGCAAATTTTATGAAAATATGTTAAATGTCTTTTTTTTTTAAAAATGTAGCAATTTGCCATAAGCAATTATGTAGCAATTATACATAATTAACATGAGCAATTTTACATAATCGACATAATTCACGTTATTTATAAAATTACTTATTTTTTCATTCATTTTTAAAAAACCTGTATCAATTGACCATAAGGATACTGACCACATCATGAATCAAAATTTGCAGTGAAACAGTGTCATACACTAGACATCAGTCCCCATGCTTACATTCTGTCTGTGCAGAATCTATTCAAAATGTGAATAACTCTGTAAGAGCCAATGAAGTTAATCATCAAAAAGACTTTATTGGACTCTGCTGGCCAGTGAAAAGGTGAAAAGTTTTGGGATCTGCAATGTAAGCTTGGATTGAATTGTCTAAGCTCAAGTGTTTTCCGTGTCCTCCGATCATACGCCAGTGCTCTTTGCAGCTCTGCAACTCTTTAAGTCTTGCACCTGCTGAGGTTTTCTGTTTGTCTCATTTTCAGGACATTCCTGGTCGTAGTTCTGACATGCACACTGTTTTAAAGGCCTTGCCAAGCATTTCTTTTTTGCTTTCAGGGTATGTTAAATATCATTATCATCCTCATTAATGGAAACATCTTTAAGCGGAGCTGAACTATAAAGTTTTTTTTTTTTGAGTACGTTCTGGGTTGCCTAGTTTTAAACCTCATAACGTTGTGCATTAAACTGCTGCTCAACACAGCAAGATCAGCAATTATTTGCTAATTAGCCATAGTAAACAATTCAACATTTTAGACGCTTAATTTTATAGTTTACACAAAAAACTGCTTCAGTCTTTGCAAAGAATTTCTGTTTTACACACTGCAGCAACAAAACCATTTTACATTGTTCGTTTTTGAGAGTTCAAATGTTGATGACGCGTCAGGCAAACACAAGTCAACTGTAAGCAACTGCACAGTGATGCGCAGACATTGGCGCTAGTAAGACAAAATGTCACTTTTAAAAGGAGACAGTAAATGTATTCACAATCCAGTTTCATACTGAAGCAATGTTTATAGGAACGTAGTGTCTCTGAATGTTTTTTTTCTTCTTTTAAAACAGACGAAGGGATTTCACAAGACGCTCCAAAATTCTAAGACGACAAGTCTTCAATTATTAGGTTGAGACAAGTCCAGCCCCGGGTTATGCTTCACTCTTAAAAGGAGGAAATGAGCTGCAACTCTTATTACATTGGAAATGTCTGGTATGTCCTCTGTCCAGATCACAAGCTTTTGCTGGATTTGAACCACCATATGCCCAAATGGTCTATACTGTGTGAGGCATCAACGCAGGCCACCCTGAATCGACGCATACCACTCTGACTTGTACTCCGCATGCTTTAGGAGGAGAGTCAGGACAGGGCTTGTGTCAGGAATGCCTTTCAAAACAAATGGTGTTCAGCCCAGATCTTTACTGCTGTATGCACGAGTGAGGCAGGCCGCAGAGCGAGGGGTTTGCATGCATTGCCATCCACGTGCTCTCACAGCGTCACTCGCAAGTTTAAACGGTAATGCTTTAGTGGATCATGCGATGTGGCAATGTCGGTGTCCCTTGGGAATTGAAGTCACCTGACCTAAAGCAGTGGCTGGACTTAGGAGAATTCCATTCATTCCTGCTAATGTCCTCCCCCAACGCAAGGCATGTGTGGGCGATCTTCCCCCTCCTCCGCTTTTAAACTGACGGCCACGAGCATGACACACATTAGCCGTCCGGCTCTCTCGTGCTTCAGTTAAAGCCTGGTCTGTGACGTCTCGACTCAGAGCAGTGTTGCATCACGTAGGGTTGGGAAACTATATATTTTCTCAATTGACTAATCAATGGGTTTTATTAGAGACCAGTCAATTTACTGTGTTTTAAGTTCATATAATTCAAAGTCAACACATTTCTTAATGGGTGTTTACTTGAAGTGCATTTCTGAAACATTTGACTCATAGTAATGCACTCAAAACAATGCAACAACTTTTTACGCAATAGCTAAGATGTCTAATGGCTGTGGGGTGGAGCTTTAAAGATTAATCTTTCCGGAAACGGTTTTACCACGCAAACTCTCTATATTACTTGTGACATTATAAGTTATTATTTGTATGTACGTGTCAATAAGCTCTTTGCGCGAATATCCTGCTAGTTGAAATTTTTCAATGTGTAATACATTGACATTGCACATGCACCTTTTGGGCTTTTTCAGTCTTGTAAGCACAAATTGTACTAGAACGTCATTGTTCTTGCCAACGGTTTTTCTTCTTGATTTGATCCAGAGCAAAGGTGAACACAGCTTTTCCCGTCCAAGGTCATTCCATCACACAGATTTAGATCTGTCATGCCCGAACAGCTCCAATAAATGTTTTTCTTCTCCCCCAAGCTCTTTGACTCACCCAAAGACAGTGGCTGTTTTGTCATAACCGCTAAGCATGTTCCTGCACTCCCTCACAGAATTTCACAATAAAAAGATGCAGACAGGATCCTCATTAGTTATTTGCCAACCCCGGAGGATATTTGGACTCCAGCTGAATGATGTACATTCTTTCCTGCTCTTTGTGACATGTTGCAGATGCATTGAACTGTCAACCCTGAAAATGTTGATTTGGTGTGAAGTTTTTCTAGTTTGCACGTAAGTTCCATTTGGACACAAGTGTTTTTGTTTGTTTTTTCCCAAGAAACACCTAGTTGTACATGATGGATGTGACTTGCGTAAATGTCTTCCTCAACAGCTGAGGAATGAATAACACAGAGGCTCCGTTCCTGAGACACCCTGTATTGTCTTTTTGGAAAGTCACTGACCCATTCATGCAATTGGTGACTGTTACCATCATTCCTCTACTAGTGGTGGGAGGCAGCAGATTGTCTGTCTTAGCATTTATTTTTGCCTCCTACATCTTCATTATTGTGTAAAACAAGCGTGGAATTTGATTTAATGTCTGTAAAGAATTTTGGCTGTTTTTAGAGCTATTGCTGGAGCAGTTATGACAAATATTGTGGTCTTATATAATGTTAGTGTTATTTTAACTTTCAATGGGGTTGAAATGATGACCCTTTGTTAAAGTTAGTTGTATACTGTTGAGTAATAGTTGTGTGCCTCAATGCACACAGATTTATTCAGCTTTCTTTTAAGAATTCAAGCGCCATACTGTTATGCTAAATGTGGTAGGTTTGTGACATTTTAATAAAATGTGTTAAAGCTGCAATCTACTTTTTTGGTGTTAAAGTCAGTTATTGAGCAAGTGCATAAACAATCAGTGTTTAAAAATTTCTCCTTGTCTTGCCCGATTCACAACAGCATACTTATAATAAGGATTTTTAATTTGAGCTGTCAGATCATTTGGTTGTTTTACAACATATTAAACCTGCAATTTTATGTTTTAAACGGAGATGGTGATGAGAGACAAAAGTTTTCATATTGTAGCTTTAACTATTGATTTTTGATTTCTCACATAAATAGGGCCCTATGAAATCTGTTTTATTTTTTACCAAATTCCGTTTTTTCCGTTAAAAGTTTTGTGGATTCTGTGTTTTCCACCTTTTACTATACAATAGTAATATATATGCCCACATATTCACTTATAAACTGTATAAAAAAACTACAGTAGATTAGGGATGCACCGATACCAGTATCGGTATCGGTGCCAATACTAAGCTCATGTACTTCGTACTCGTACTTGTAAAAGTACACAGATACCAAAAACGTATAACTCATGTGACAACTGACTGAAATTTGTGCTTTAAAAGTTTATGACAAGCACAAAAAACTTTTCTTTTTCATAATTTGTTTGAGGTGTAGTTGTAATTATAAGGTTATTCTATTTTTATTAGTATCACTGTGTTGTGCTTGGAAAATTGCCACCTCACCTTACTGCATTTTCTTTTTTCTTTTCTGTTTTTCGGTAATATTTTTTAATAAGTAAATTTTTTTAATCATTTTACTAGCACATTTACTTCAATTTACTAAAATGTGGTCGAATTATAAAAAATATCAATAGGGATGGTCATGTAATATAGGTGCGTTATAATAACCGGATTTTGACGGGTTGCCGCAAAGGGTGTTTGATAGTAGCTTCATGTGTTGCTGAAAACTCCAGGAGCATCACTTTTATACTCATAGACACGCAAAACAAGCAGATGACATATTTAAACCGCATCTGAATAACGTTATTCATAGCACAATCTGAATTTTGTTAACTATTCAGCGCTACTTTCTGGTTAAGAAATAATGCATTTGACAGATTCTGCGTTATACAGCAAATTCCGAATTCTGTGATTCCGTCCGGAAATCATATGGCCCTACACAAACCTATAACATTGGCAGTGTAATCTAATTTTATTAACTCAAACATTCATAGTCATAATTCTGTTTTTTAATAGTGACAACATTTTGGTAAAATTACTGGTTTTAAAACACCATACATGCGTCTGGCAGCTAGACTGCAGAAGGATGATGGTAATAATGTGGTTATATTGTGCTTTTCTCATTGTCATGTAAACTTATTTTGGCACGCAGTAGGAAGGAGAAGTGGAAGACTAATACAAGGAAGTTGTTTAGCAGAAATCTGTATTTGGTAAAACAGTATTCATGGAGAGAGCCATTACCAGCGAATGTGGATGCTGAATGAAAAATCAAGTGTGGATGTTAAACAAATTCCATCGGCATAAAGCATAGCACCATTACCACAAGGGAGAGATTTCAGTTGGCTTTTGGGGGGGGGTTTGAGACAACATCCATGTCTGACAAACTATTGCATGTTTACACACAATCAGATGATGGTGGTGAGCTATTTCACATTCCATTTATAATTTTTGACATCAAAATTAAATGTGGCTTTCATAACTAAGCTTTATGTCTTGGCTATTAGGTTTCTATAGGGCACATCTATGCCCTCATACCATTTGTCCTACAAGATTTTAACCTAAGGCCTACCATTAACCCTCATCATTGACTGGCTGGTCTTCTCAAACAGAGAGTTATCCCATTTCCCAGAGGAAGTCCTCAAGATCTCCACAGTCCATAACTTTAAGATGTGTCCTCACCCTAACTCTAAATGGGAGAAATCACACCAGCTCACCTCACATCTAGGAACCCAGGCACGTGCCTGCCGCAGGTCTGCCTGGCAGTGAGCCGGCTCAGCAGGAAGCTGCCAGTAAATGGTTGGTTTGATGGGGGCTGGGAGCGTGCGGCAGCTGGTGCTGGATAATGGATTAACCCTGGGCGGGGTCCTTATGCTTTTACCTCCTGCATCCAGCCGAACCACCCCCACTTTTCTTCTCCTTTATCCTCTGAACGTTCATCAGTCCTAACTGTCTCGGGATGACTTCCTTATCAATGTTTAATAAGCCATTTAGTGGCTGTCAGCATTGCTCGCTGCTTGAGCGCATCAATAAGGCAATCGTTGTGATATTGACAGGACCCAGAGTGCCTTCATAGTTTCATGGCTTGCGTGTTAGTTTTGACTGTAGATACCAAGGTACTTTTGGACTGACAATACACAGTAATTATATAGTAGTTATATATTTATTTGCAGAGACATCGTAAGATAATAAAAAAACAACTGGTGGGTGCAAAGTCCGGCCTTAAAGTAAAGATAGGATCTCCTGGAATCTATAGGAATGGAAAACAACACACACAAACATCAACTAAAATGGTCTGAAAAATATCTGTGTATTTTATTATTTATTGTTGTAGATGAGATTATTTATGATCTTTAATATGTATATAAATATTGGAATGTGACTTAAAGAGACTTGGATATTGTCCCAAAGTGTGACTCTGAAGAGGCGTGAGACTATGGGTGGACTACTGTTGTCAGTGGACAGATTTGTATAATAAATTACTGTTTAGAACAAAAAGCACCCATATGAAAGCCCAGTGAACAGTAAAATCTATCTATTCCTTTGGTAATGAACCCTGGATATGTCAAGCTCTGTCAGAGTTGTACAGGTACAATGTGAGTTATTTTGTTGTGTTATAGCCCTCTTAACTAATGGCATTTTTGTTTTATATTTGTTTGAAATGGATATTTAATTGAAATGGTCCATTACAGTTATAAGGCCGCTTGATTATGACAAAATTATAATCATATATTTTGGCCAATACTGACATCCCAATTATTTTGTACGATTACTCAGACTTCACTCTAAAAAGTTCTAGGTTATTTTTAATTCAATTGCTGGGTCTTTACCCAACCATGAGCATTGGGATTTTTTTTAACCAATCAGTGTTATCTGTTCAATATTTACCCAGCATGGGTAACCAAGCACTTTTTAGAGTGTTATTGAATTAAATAATAAATAAATGACCTGTCTTCTTAACACTGGATTCAACTGAATAGGGGGAAAAATGTAAAAAAGATCAAATAAATGATAGAATGTTGCACAATATTCGTAAAGATCAATTATGATTAATTGCACAGCCTTAAGTTAAAAAGTAGCTGTAATGCATTTGTATTCTAGAATAAAAACTGACACTTGCCTGTTGGAAGTTGATTCCGGTTCTGTTATGCCTTTACCAGTGAATGATCCAGGGGAAGTCTTTGAACTTCTGTATTTGACCTAGTTTGTCATAGTCTCTGTTTAAATTTAAAGATAAGATAGCATGGCTTCACCGGCATGCATCTAGGTTATGTTGCTTTAATATGTCAGCCTTAGTGTACATCTCATGAAAACATCATGATGGGCAGTCCCAGATATAATTTTCAAACACTGTTTGGTGGTCCTTTGTCTCATGAAATGATGATGGCAGCCTCAGTTTTCTGCAAAATTTATGTGCACTTGTGTTTGTTGACCAGTTAACTACAAAAGATCCACAAGCATCACAACTAGTAACACCATGTGAATTGTTAGCTAAATTAAATACGCATGGTGCTTTTAATTATTTTATTATTTGTAATCGTTTTTATTTTGTTTTAAGAAACCTTTACAGATAATTGGAATTTTTTTTGGTTGCTTACGCAGTTTAATGCACATTAGATTAGATTATAAATTATTTGTTTTGTCATTGCACATACAGTGAAATTTAGGTGCACTTCCGGAAACAGTACAAATAAACATCTAACATTCACACACATAACACTTAATTCACAATAATATTCACAAATAAGTCATTTATTTACCTTAAATACATCATGTAACAGTTTAGTTATGTGACATATTATGTCATTGTAAGGCTCCAGGTCCAATAAGAATTGATGATGACAATCGTGTATTTAAATATAGTTTAAAGAGTAAAGGTTAATAAAAACCACCATTAGTTCTGTCCAAATGGGGATAAATGATGTAACCAATCACAGTCTGCTCCGGGGCATCAACCAATGCAAATTTGCAAAAAAAATTTGCTAAAATACAATGCAAAAAAGGTTTTCATACAGATCTATAAATCTCTTTGATTAGACTTCAGTAAGCTCCGTGTTCAGTCCAATCTCTCTTCAATATGCTTTTGCACGTTTGGGATTTACGCAATAGAATTTTTCACGACCGCACTGTTGGTTGGATAAACATTTGTTTTCGTCCGGTGATCATATGGACTCTCTAGCTCTGTTGTGACCTGCTGGATATGGCAGAACAGTGTGGACTGTGTTGTTCGGACCCAGAGGATAACTGTCGTCTTCCCAAACAATAGTCTTCTCATTTTCTTTGTGAAATTTTACTTTCGATGAATAATGTGATGTGGTGTCTGTTGACAGCGGGTTTTAACGGAGGGCTGTTCGGTTCCGTCGGTCATATGTTCAGGATGTTTTGGAAACACTTATCTCTAGTAAGCTCAGAGGCGCGTGCTGCTGGGAAAATTTCCATCCAGAGAGCCGCAGTCATTCAAATCACCATTTGTTTGGAACAGAGCGGCTTTCTGTTTCTGTGGTGTGCGGTTTGCTTTCTCTGATTGATGTAATAAGTCATTGCTTGAGGTCAGAGATTTTAAAGGTGAAGAGTGTAGTTTCTGTATTACCAGCATCACCACATGGAATCGCAAAAATAAAGCAATTTTTAAAGTCCAAGCAGATTTGTTGTGTCCCAGAGTGACTCTCAGGTTTAGTTCTTGTTGAAGGTTTGCTTCTTTTTGCCTTAATAAAAATGCACCATGACATACTTCCATCTTCAAAACACAAAAGTATTTTGAAGTATGTTTAGAACCAAACAACACTTGTCCCCATTGACTTCCATTGTATGAACACAAGACATTTCTTAAAAATATATTCTGTCTCTTAGGTTTTGAACCACATGAGCATGAATTTATGACATTTAATGATTATGATAACACAGTTCAGATCATTTCTGTGTGGTGTTAGTGAGCTTTGCTGTGACCCTTCATCATTGTTAAATATTTAATTGTCATATTGATCGGAGATGCTCGGCTCGAGCAGACGCATGGGATAAAGCAGTTTATTTTAAACCCATAAAGCTCTCGGCTTTAATATGTTAGAGCAAGCATGTCCTCTGTGAACACATCATGCAATGCTGAGGTGTGTGAAGGTATTTAGGTATTTAGACAGGTTTACAGTCCAGTGTCTACACACAGAGCTCCAGTGTCACTTCTGACGGACTGTGCATGCTTACTGCATAAATCTTCAGCAGTTAGAAAGTGGTTTATGATAGAAAGTCAAGATCTATAGCTTGCTGTCACTCAAAGTGTTATCTTGGTGTGTTATGCGTTTATAGTAGTAGCGATGTCCTCAAAGTCTTATTTATTCGCACCTGTCCGCTTGCCAGCTTTGATTAATTTGTTAATGGACCTGACTTTGAAAAGCACAAGCTACATAAGCTGTCAAAGGGCAGACGGCGTGTTGCAAGGATCCATTTGACTCCTGTGAGCCGACAGACGTATTGATCAGGCTATTAGGCAAATGATCAGCCCAGCAAGTCCAATGCTCTGCTTTTTTCCTCAAGATTGTAGTGTTAAAGAGATAGTTCACCCAAAAATGAAAATTCTCTCATTTACTCGCCAAAAGTGTTTTTTGGTGACCAACGTTCTTCAAAATATCTTCTTTTGTGTTCTGTAGAAGAATGAAAGTCATACATGTTTGAAATGACAAGAGGGTGAGTAAATGATGACAGAATTTTCATTTGGAGTGAACTATCCCTTTAAGTTATCGTCTAATGTTAGGACTTCTATGGTACATTTGCCAATTTGACTTTGCCTGTTAAGTATTAGTTTGGCTGGCAGTTCATTTTGTGTTTTTGTTTCGCAAAAAGTTTCACTTTCGCCTCTGTTTGTCTTGGCGGCGGGAGCATTTCAATGAGCTTGTTTTCATCTTTTCAGTTATGCAGCTGGTGTACTGATGCTGCCATAATTATTTAGTACATGAGAGTTTATTGTAATAGTAAATGACCTGGAGACTTAGAGGAATGCCTCATTTTATTTAGGGGGGCTAAGAGGATTATCAGATTACATGTATGCAGAACAAAGCATACAATTTTGAATATGAAACGTTGTTTGCCCAAGGAGTGATTAAAATTATTATGTATGCTAGTATAATAGTGTATAAGCGGTTGGCCCAGATAGTGCCCATGACCATAACACATTGGCCATGGAAACCAATTAACACTACTTACAATGAATAAACTTGTCAATGAAAAATATCCATCTGCTAAATGCCTACAACAAAACTCAGAACTTCTGCCCAAAGGGACAGTTCACCCCAAACTTCTGTCATCATTTACTCTTTCTCAAGTTTTTCCCAAATCTGTATAAATGTCTTTGTTCTGATGAACACAGAGAAAGATATTTTGAAGAATGCTTGTAACCAAACAGTTTTGGGCCACCATTGACTACCATAGTAGGAAAAATTTGACAATTTCATCCAGGTCATGCCATTTTTTGTAATCCGTATGCCCCAAGGCGCTGGAGAACCACCTCTGGTTTTACCCAATGTTTGTACAGTTAAACACCAACAGTTCATGAATCAACATTTAAAGTACCCATAAACAACTTGTCAGTTGTTATATTATGCTACTGCTTGATTCCTGAATGAGCGATACTGCTTCACTTCTTTCTATGATGCCGTAGCCATCATTGGAGTGATGTGCCAGCAGGCTTTCCTTGCGTACACTTGACTCTAAATCAGTCAGTAGATGCTGCATCACTATGAGGAATCTTCCCATTAAAAACAGATGATGTTCTTTCCATGCAGCTCTGAGAGAGTGTGGTTCAGACCGAGGCACAGGGCTGGCGTGTGTTTAGAGTTTAGGATCTTTATGAGTGATAAATGCCTTTTGTAACAGCATGAGACTCAGACGTATGTCCTCATATGGCGAGGCGTACGGGCCGGCTCAGCTGTGTCTTGGGTGATCGCCAACCCCCCAGCGGTGCCTCGTAAAGCAGGAGGGAGGACAGTTTAACAACATGATCTGTGGTGTACACTGTTTAGGGTGCATTGTTTGTTTTATGTCTTTTGTACCGCTACGTTGATGGTGTCATCAGAGTTTCGTCTATTTCACAAACACACATGTAGCTATTGTTTAATAATGGTTATTAGGGGGTATAACAATATTTTGTGAAAATAATAAAATGTATTGTAGATCTATGTGACAATATAATGTCTTTTAATTTCATTTGTTGAGTATATTGTTTAATATTTTCTTTTCTGCGGTAAAAAAATAGCCTTTTAGGGTTTAGCTATGTAACACTTGGTGCTATTTGTTAAGAATTTTATTTATTAATTCATTATTATTAACATGATTTATTAATCTTAGTTCATGTTAATTTCAGCATTTAGTTAAACATTTTAAAAATTTAACATTGTCTGTTAACATTAGTTAATGCACCGTGAAATAACACGAATAACTGTTGACATTAACAAACATTAACAAGGATTAATAAATGCTGAAAAACTAAATTGTTAATTGTTAACTAATATTAGCTAATGCATTTTTGAGGACTTGTTGACTGTTTTTACACTTAATGTTGATTGTCATATTATGTAATTATATAATCGTCTTTTGACAACCCTAAAACTTTCTTTAGCACTTTATGCTTGTTGATATGAGAAAGTAACTCTCTCTCTCTCTCTCTCTCTCTCTCTCTCTCTCTCTCTCTCTCTCTCTCTCTCTCTCTCTCTCTCTCTCTCTCTCTCTCTCTCTCTCTCTCTCTCTCTCTCTCTCTCTGCGCAGTGAAGCCGTTTACAACCACTGTGAAGGAGATGCGCCTTCACCGAGACGACTTCGAAATGCTCAAAGTTATTGGCCGGGGAGCATTTGGAGAGGTAAGAAACCTTTGTGCTGTGAAGCGCCTTTCTCCACTGAACAACTTTCAAAAGCAAGCAGCCTTTTTGGCATGCTTCAAAGCGCAGGGAAATTACCTCTGAAATCACTGGAGACTTTGCCGTATTGTGCGGTTTGTTTTGGTATTTTTAAGCTTTGTTTTCATGACCAATTTCGCGTGTCCAACGAAAACCCCGAAATATCAGAGAAGTATTCGTGTACCCCTCAAGCATCTTATCAGCAACCGCAAACTAACCCCTTCCTCTCATCTTATTTTCTCTTCTCTCCCCCTGCCAATTCTCAGGGGTCCCAGCCTGGCGCTTGACTGCTATTCTTGGGCCGGCACAAATCTAGGTATTTTAGATGGATGGTTTGTTTTATCGAGGAATGTGCTACTTGTTCCTGTAGTTAAAGGCTTTGACTGTTATTACATCCAAAGTACCTTTCTGTGTCTGTGCCACTTTGTCTTCTGTCATTTTCTGTTCTACATCTATTTTTCTTTTTTGAATAAAGTTGTACTTCAGTGGAAAACTCTGTCCAATGTTACTCTGCTTTTATTAAAAAAGCAATTTAGGCATTTAGGGATGACCCATATATTATCAGTCATATCCGTATCAGACAATAAATGGTCATTTTTAAAGTAATCGAAGTACAGTACTGTCTTTCTGTTGTGATCATTCACTTCCTGCTATTAGCAAAACAAATTGCTGTCTTAATGATTTTCTGTCTTAAGACCTGTTAAACTTGTGGCTATAGAGAACACTTTTCTTGGTTCTATAATTTGTTTATTAAATAAATAAATTACATTATCCAAGCTCCAAAAAAAATTATAGTAATATTTAGATTGGTATATTGGTTATCTGCTTCCAACGTTAAATCATTTTTAGTTATCATCCACAATTAAAATATCGGTGCATATATATATCTATATATCATTTTGGTTTATATATTATAGTTTACTTTTAACCTGAGTTTGATTTCAACCCCTCACAACAAGTAGGTTTCTTTACATTGCAGTACATTGCTCTGTTATTGCACACATAGACCGTCACTAGCATTTGTCTGCCTCAAATGCATCGGAAGTTAAGATGAATGCAAGATGCTTCCCAGAAGCCATTTATTCTGTGATAAGCAGCTATGGTGAGTGCAGTAAAATACAATGAGTGTGTAGTGGAGCATACGATTACAAATAACAACGGATTGCTTTCATCTGTATAGCAGGTTTTAACATTAACTATACCCCAGACCACTTTTTCTGGTGCACCCGGGAGGGATAGAATGGTGTGCAGTTTAGAAAACGAGTGTTTTCTGCTTTATTTCTGGAGGTTATGAGTTTATTGTGTGGTGGAACTGATGATCAGATATTTCCTAATTTGGTAAGAAGCATTTTGCTGTCACACATTTCTGATATCATTAAACATCCCCTGTAAATAAAGGAATGCTCATTTCATGACTCATTTCCTTAGCAGAATACATCCAATTCAATACTTTTGTTTTTATGAGCAGAGGTCAGATTTCCTAAAACAAAAGATAGTTTGATGCCTCATTTCTGATTTAGAAGGTGAATAAGATTTTATTCCAGTGCTTTGTAGACCGTTCATAAGTTCCGGTGTTCGCCTGCTCCCATATTCAAATTTTTGGATTTCTCCTGATGCACGCCATCTCTTAGCTGACGATTGAAGAGGCAGGAAAGAGGACGTTCATGTGAACACATGAGCTGCTCATCTAACACCCTTTACAACACAGTTCTCCTTACAATAGATTCCTGGCAGGAATGTCAGCGGTGGCACAGGAAGCGAGGCAGGACGGAGCAGCTTCCAGGAAAGGATCAGGAAACCAGGACGTCTCTGAGGAGTTACTTGGACCAAAATAGTGTTCTGCGATTTGTACCGTTTAGCGTCCCCTCCTCAGCCACCAAGACCTCAATAACCTTCCTTCTCAGTCCCTGGACTTTTTTTAGATTGAGTGATGTGGCCAGAGTGATGACTCAGATCTTTGGTGTTTTTTTGTTTGTTTTTTCACAGTATTTCTGTCATCGGGCCAGACTATTGTTAGGCGGTGTTGTAGCTTGTGTCGGTTTCAGAGCGCTCATGCTCATGTGTGAACATTGTGCTGCTGTTTTGTTCCCTCTCCCAATGCTTTCCGGTTGCTCTAACGTTACAGAATGTACTTCCAGATAAATCTCTTGCATTTCCTGTTTATGATTTAGCGGCGGCCCAGCTAAAGGCCTGGAATTCAGGACTGCTATTAGTTCACTCAAAAATGAGTTCTTGTCGCTCTGGACTTTGTTTAGCAAAATGTCTGGCTGGACAATGTCAATACTATAGGCCTAGAAGTACAACAATAGTAGTACATTTAATAGAACTATATTTTTGTTCCCCACAAGAAAAAAATTTGTACATGTTTGGAGTGACATGACATTAAACTGCAGAATTTCCATTTTTGGGTGAACTATGACTTTAAAGACTATCTCGTTGGCACATTCATTGGCACTCCTCTCTGCCTCACCTGATATTTACTGTGAATAATTGCATTGTTGAATAGAATTAGAAAGAAAAACATGGGACAGGGAGTGGAATCAAGGGGAACTGGAATAAGATTTTTTACATAATGTCACAGTGAGTCATTATAAGCCAGACAAAACAGCTCTGTAATGACGGCTGAACAGTCAAAGCTCTACGTGTGGAGGATAAACGTTGATCTCTTTATCTGTTGTATTGAGTTAGTGCACTGAATCACTCATGTTGTGAATGATTGGGTCAAAGTACATGGCAGATCCAGACCTTCCTATTGATTTAGAGAAAACGGCAGCTACTGGTTTTTAAAGGGATGCCGACGTAATTAAAATTGTCGGCAGGTTGTGTTATCAACTACAAGCTTAAGACACATTCACAGACTACATTCCGGGTCAGAGTACAGCGATTGTAACTGATATTACTGCAGGGCTATTGCTGTCTCCAAAGCATCTTTCTTTAATTGTTTTATTATTTGGTGCAGGCTCATCCAATATTAAATGTAATATGTAATGAAAGGTGGGGTGTGATCTGTACCCCAGAGTGCCTTGTAATACAATTTTTTGTGTGGAAAAATCTTTATTGGATTTTGAGATACAAGACCATCTGTTAGTGTTTTTGACTGTCACCGATGTAACAAGGGTTTATGTAAGTGGCAAAAATGGGTTTGGCAACTAAATAAAATAGTTCCTTTCCACTTTGCTGTTAACATTATTGTAAACATAATAGATGGCTTAAATTAAAACAGAAAAACAGTCGCTGATGCAGTCTGCTAAAGGAAAATATAACTGCGATGTGCACAATTTTTAATTAAAGATTGACAGATGTAATATTCCTGTTAAAAAAATAAGACAAGAAAGCAAATTATAAAACAAAGTTACATGGTTAATGATAATTCTATAATATGGAGTTATCCTGGATTATTTTTTAGTGTTGTCAAATCAATTAATCGTGATTAATCGATTAATTGATGAATAACTTATTTACAGTGATGATAACTCTTTTATGTCCTCCATGTCACAAGTTAGCTTACCACCCATCTGTTTGTATAGATCTGTACATAAAAATCTGCTCTGACCCCTTAGGACCTTACAATCTACGATTTTTGTCATGAGTTAGTAACATCTGTTTGTTTTTGATTAATTGTGATTAATCGATTCCAAATTAATGTTTGTTTATATAATGTATTTGTGTGGCATGTATGCACACACAATATTGTTGAATATTATTAAATTGTGTATTCATATATACCTATAAATATACAAGCAACACACACGTTATATAAACGCAAACATTTATTTTAGAATTAATCGATTTGACAGCACTATAATTTTTAGATAATTGTTTTATAATAATGCAAATTGCTTTATAATGATCATTTTTGACAAGACATTTGTTTGTCTTGTGCAATAAGCCCCAAAGCATTTTCAAATTATGCATAACTTATTTACAGTGCTGCGGACACTTCTATGTCTCTAGGTCGCTTACCACACATCTAGATCTTTACATGAAAATTCGCTCCGAACCCTCAGGACCTTACAGTTTACATACATGATCTCTGTCATGAGTTAGTAACATAACCGACTTATCCAATCACGTTGGTCACCCACCCTCTCTGTTTCTTCATGTGCCTCCCCTGCATATTGAATCGGGTCAGGCTGACTGCCTTTGTGGAAACGTGTGTCTAAAAAAGGAGAGAGGGATAGAGAACAGGACACATGGTGGGAGGAGGAATTGGGGGGTTTCTGAACGCTCTGGGTTCGGTTTGTTTTTGTAATGAGGTCAGTTATCTGGTGTGGTTGGAAGGCTGTCTGATAAAGACACTGTGTGTGTGTGTGTGTGTGTGTGTGTGTGTGTTTAAGCCTCTGTTTGATTTTGTCATCAAAGTGTACTTTTCAAATACTTGATACTCGCGCGCACACACACCGAATGACATTAAAGGGGGTGGAAGCGTTGAAAACGCCAGCACGGCTTGATATGTGCCGTAAGTATGCAAAGTTGCAGTTTGTACAGTGCTGAAGCAGCACATTGTGCTCAGGTATGCGGCGGGTGCGTGTGCCGGTAACACTGAGGGTAAACACACATCATGTGATGCCTCCCGAGCTGTAAGGCAAAGTACACTTAACATTAGTTTGGAGGGCAGTTGTTTCTATAAACCTAAATTTGTACCATTTAACACACTATGTAAACGTTAGAGACGTTATTAAGTAATTCATTTGTTCATACTGATTTATTCATGCAATAAAAGCATGTTATGACCAGGGACTGTCAAATTGCTAAAAGTCTTGAGGCTATATGATAGCTTGGCGTGAGGAACAAAATTTCAAGTCATAAATCGTCTTCGCCACCTTCAGATTCAGGAAGTCACAGATTTGACGCCATTGGTTCTTGCATGCCATGTGGCTGATGGTAAACACAGCAGGTTCGAATATGTTAACATAATATTTGTGCGATTAATACATTTACATTCAGTCATTTAGCAGGCGCTTTTATCCAAAGCGACTTACAAATGAAGCAAAACAATGGAAGCAATCAGTGCAACAAAAGGACAGCAATGCATAAGTGCTATAGAACTGGTCTCAATAAGCGGAACACAGTGCACAAAGCTATATAAGTACATACATATAGACAATACTTTATTAGTATAGAGTAAAGGATAGAAAAAGTGGGAAAAAGAAAAGGAATAGTAGTGTACTGTGCATTTTAATTTTGTATTAATAAAAACATACACATACATGCATATATTTAAAAAAATATATAAAAATTAATAAACATTATTTGGTAAATATAAATAAATACATCTAAATATTTCCTAAATATGTATAGGTCTACATGTATGTGTTTGTCTTCACAAATGCAAAATTAATATGCACAGTACACAGACATATTTTATGTAAACACAATCATTTGACAGCCCTAAAAAATATGTTCAAATTGATATACAAATTATTAAAATAGTCTTGCTTTTGGTATTTTTTTCTAACCTGTCAGTTTTTGTGTCCACAGTGTTATTGCTGTGTCCACCCTGTTATGTACAAGTTTTTTAACTATCCACCTGTAATATTTTGGTGTAAATTGATAAAGGAAATTAATTGTTTTTTATATCAAACTTAACATGAAGTTTTTTCATATGAAATCCTTGGCCTTGAAGTGAAAGCAGTCTTTCATTGTATTCCCAGACTGGTGTGTCCTCCTGCATGCTGGGTGTTAGCTTTCTCCACCCTAAGTGAAAAACCTCTAGTAGGACACTCCTCTGCAACCAGTCACTTTCCTAATATTCCTCCTGAAGGGAAGACCTTAGTCACTCACACACACATACCCGCTTTAGACATTTGTTGTCCTTGAGTGCCGCCTCTCCTCTTCAGGCAAATTCAGCAGTCTCAAATCTCAGCGTTTCTGTTATTTGCCTTTCAGAATCATCAAAGATCAAAAGCGTCTCATTCAGAGACCTACTTTCCCCGCAGGGATTGTGTTCTAAGTGGGCCACGAGTGCATAAATGAATAAATATAGGCGACGAAAATTGTCAGATTCCCCGCAGCATCTGAATCGAGCTCCGTTTTGGTTTGTTTGTATGCATTGACTAACCCCCTCCTCCTATCTGCAGGTTGCTGTGGTGAAGATGAAACACACAGAGCGTGTTTACGCCATGAAGATCCTCAACAAGTGGGAGATGCTAAAGAGGGCTGAGGTGAAGACCTTTCTGCTAATGCTCACAATGCAACTATTTATGACGAATAAATTAATGATGAAGAATGAGGAGGTTTGAAATCTAGTTAAATTTGTATGTGTTTCTCTGTATGAAGTGATTCTGTTATTGGCCTTGGAATAAGTTTTATATTTATAGGGGCTACTGCAGCTCACCTGGGGTCAGGTGTAGTCAGTATGAGTGCTTATCCAAATAAACCAAAATGTCTCTAGTTAAAACTAATGGGGAACATAGTCATTTTCTTTTTACTTGGGTTTTGTGAAAAATTGCCCATGGTCTCCCAGAGGCATGTCAGAAGGACTTTTGTCATTTAGGCTTGTCATTAATCCTCTTTGAGCTTCCCTGGGCTTCTTTTATTCCCATTCCCAGGAACTCCAAGGTATTGATTCAGAGAGTTATTCAATCCTCAGATCAAATTTGAAAAATAATTAATAGATGTTGGCTTGCATAAAAGGCTTGCAGCTGAGATTGGAAAAGCCATATTGCATCATCACAGCAGGTTGTTAATTTTTTGAGGGATTTACCAACATTACATTTACCAGTTTGGCAGACGCTTTTATCCAGAGTGACTTACATTACATTATACTATACATTTGTTCTCTGAGTATGTGCAATTGTGGCCTAATGGTTAGAGAGTTGGACTCGTAACTAGAAGGTTACCGGTTCGATTCCCAATACCGGCAGGTAACAACTGACGTGCCCTTGAGCAAGGCACCTTACCCCCGTTTGCTCCCCGGGCGCTGCAGTGATAGCTGCCCACTGCTCCCGGTGTATGTGTGTTCACTATTCACTGGTTGGGTTAAATACAGAGGTCACATTTCGGGTATAGGTCACCATATCTGACAAATAGGTCACTTTCGCAAATCTCTGGGATTGAACCCATGACCTTGGCGTTGCGAGCGCCATGCTCTAACCACTGAGCTACAGGAAAGCTCAGTGTTCTTGATCCCTAAACACTGGGTCTATAACAATAGTCTCATGTGGCCTTGTGCAGGATTTTAAACCACAAAAAAGCTGCATTTTAAATAAATATAATGTGGCTTGCAATGAGATCTGATAAATTTGTTTTTTTTTCTGTAGACTGCGTGTTTCAGAGAAGAGAGGGAAGTCCTGGTGAATGGAGACTGCCAGTGGATCACCACCTTGCATTATGCCTTCCAGGATGACAACTACCTGGTGTGCATCTTCATTTTTAGATCTACCTATGTACAAAGTACCTATGTATCCTATAACATCACTAAACACACATAAAGTGATTGTTCACCCAAACATGAAAATTCTGACATCATTTAGTCGCCCTTGTGTCATTTCCAACGTGTATGACTTTCTTCTGCAGAACACAAAAGCAGATATTTTGAAGAATGGCGGTACCCATTCACTTCTGTTGTATGGACACAAAACCAATGCAAGTCAATGGGTACTGTCGTTGTTTGGTTACCAACAAGTATTTTCTTTTGTGTTCTACAGATCATACAGGTTTGAAATAACAAGAGGGTAAGTAAATGATGACAGAATGTTGTGAAGTATCTCTTTAATACAGAGCACTGGCAAATTGCATTTTTCATTTTATTGTGTTCAGTATAATTGTCCTATTCGTATATGTCTTTCAGTTGAAATGTGAAGTGCTGATTCAGTGTTTGTGTGATAAGAGATGATAATTTTCCTCCCACAGTACTTGGTGATGGATTATTATGTGGGTGGTGACCTGCTGACTCTGCTTAGTAAATTTGAGGACAGACTCCCGGAGGATATGTCCAAGTTCTATGTGGCGGAGATGGTGCTTGCAATCCACTCCATCCACCAGCAGCGCTATGTACACAGGTAAAAAACTTTGTGTGTATGTGTTGAATAAAGTCAGAATCCCAAGTATTTTTAGTTTCAGTGGCTAGGAGAAAGAATGTTCATGGACCATGACAACCCCTTCCTGTCTAAGTGGGCAGGCAGTTTCTAGCCAGAATAAGCTGCATTGTGGATCAGACTTTATGCCGATGGTTAAAATCATTCACGCAAGAAGAGATCCAGTCAAAACATGTCAGACAATGATTCACCTTAAGTATAAACATGCACACTGTAGATCTCCAGCACACATCGCACACCCACATATAAAGCGTTTAATGAAATTATTGCAGATGGATATTGGTTTGTTCTGGCCTGTACATCAGGTTCAGAGGCCTCTTCCTGGCTGCTTGTTCTGGGCTGCCATCCGGATACGCTGAGCCTCCTCTTCCTTCTTTCAGTGGTGCTTCCCTTTTGACACCAGCAGCATTTTTTACTATACTATCACAGCCAATCACAACAGCCCACCTTGCATTACATTTGTCAGGAATGTTCCCAAAATTTTGTTCTTGCTGAGTAAAACCTGTTTTTATTGGGTGCGGATCATTTGGCCACCTCAGCAGAATCGTGTGTGTGTATGTTATAGCTGGGCTTTACACTAAATATTAGTTATTATCGAGATAATTGTGTGTTTAAATATAATGTCTACATCAGTGCTTATTCCTCAGAAATGTTTTTGCAGCTGTTGAAAAAATCATTGAATGGGTTTTCTCTTATTTTGCTCTTTCTGTATGGAATAAATAAGTAACTTGCTGTCACAATTGGTGACCAGTCTGTCAGGACATAGCAGCTGACTTTTAAAAACACATGTGTTGGCCAGTGTTGCTTACACTGAGCCTGTTAGACAGCCCGTGAGGTTGTGAATGGTGTTATTTGTGTGTGTGTTTGTGTTAGGGTGTGTGTGATAGCGTGATGAGTTTTGACACTGTGTTTACTCTGTACCCGCTGTGCTCACCATGGTGCCAGGATTGTGGAACAGAGGGCACTGTGTGTGTGGCCCAGTCATAGAGAGACAGGAACCGTGTGCGTGTGTGTGTGTGTGTGTGTGTGTGTGTGAGGAAAAAATAGTAAAGGAGGGTGAACAAAGACATGCTGTTTACATGGAGAGCAGGGCATGGAGAAACAGCCATCCTGAAGAGCGGCAGCATCAGTGCCCACTGGATTAAAAACATCTCAGCGCAGGGCAAAATCAGATGTGTGAGGAACCACACATGCAGCTTGAGGATGGATCAATTATTTCTCTCTTTTTCATGAGTATTCTTTATAGCTTAAGCTCACCTGTATGGCTTTGTTTTGAGTGTTTCGTCACAAAGAAAAATGTTAGGAAACTTGTTTATTTTGTTCTCTTCCCCCCCCGTTTATTTAGTGGCATTTGTAGATTGTTTCATTGGACTCACATGCCTAATCTGTGTTTGTTGATCAGTCTGAATAATGGCTATAATATAACTATACTTTATTTAATTTATATTCATATTTTATTGTATAATAACTGTATTAAACAGTTTGTTGAATGGGTTGTGTAATTTTGTCGCATTTTTGTTGAGCCAAGTAACGCTTCTTTTACTGGTAACCCAAAATAATACTGGCTAGACATACTTGAACTTGCTAGTTAATGTCATTTACTTGTTATTTCTTTTGCTTGTTTTTAGAAATAATCTGCAGGGTCATTGCGGATGTGTACCGGAAGTTACGTTTGGGTCACAAAAGCGTACATGCGCAGTAACGTTTGTTTATATTGTTGCTTTATAGCAGTGAATATTTTTGTGTGCACTATCCCTTTATAACTTCATTGAATGTCAAAAATATGTTTTGTGCTCCACAGGGACATAAAGCCCGACAACGTTCTGCTAGACATGAACGGTCACATCCGTCTCGCAGACTTCGGCTCCTGTCTGAAAATGATGCAAGATGGCACGGTGAGTATGTGATAAAGATTCACAGCATCACACTAAAACCACAGTGCGTTTGTCACACTAACAGGGTGGTCTGCCCTCTCCTCTGTGTGTTCCTGACATTGATAGAGTTGGTTTTTGGCCCTGCTGCCCTAGAAAGGGAGGGCCAATGAGAAAACCCCGCACTGCCCACCTCTCACTCGCAGACTGATGAGTCACCATAGTGCACCGATAACTCGACCAAGGCCAAAACAGCTTTTATCTGCTGCTGTTTGCATGCTTCCTGTGTGTCAGCTGTATGTAGAAGGACTGAACAAGACCGTAACAACCTCCTGTTGATATCTGGATCAGCTTCTACCATTAAAAAAAAGCTGTATTGGTTATCCAGCAGTATATGTTTTTGTTACCTTAGAATGAGTTATTTCTATTTACATACACAGTTTTTGTTTTGTGATGTATTTCCTGTTAAATCAGGAAGTTAGGATTACTGTAGATGGCCTCACCCCTTTTAGTTACTCATTATTAGAACACAACTGCATCCTCGAAGAGTCATCCGCCTCTGAAAGGAAGATGACATGACCGTGATCATTGCATTTCGTCTGCATGCTCTGAGGAGCAAGTCATTTATTATATGTTGTATTTATAAAAAGATCTCACACTCTGGTCGTTTAAAACCTATATGACTTTCTCTCTTCCGCAGAACACAAAAGAAGATATTTTGAAGAATGTTGGTAACCGAACAGCAGCAGCACCCATTCACTTCTACTGTAAGGACAAAACCAATGCAAGTGAATGGGTGCCAGTTAACATTCTTCAAAATATCTTCTTTTGTGTTCTGCTAAAGAAAGGCATGCTGGTTTGAAATGACATGAGGGTGTAAAAATTATGACAGAGTTTCTACTTTTGGGGAACTATTACTTTAAACACTGTTAATAGTCAGAGGTAGGTGGTATTGGTGGAGGAAACATGCCTGTTCAAGAGAGCATTTTATTGTACCAGAAACCTTATACACACCCATGAGCACAAGATCAATTAATCATTCTAGAAAAATAACCCGAGGTCAAGACGTTAAGAATGTTCTTAGTGCTTTGTGTGTTTATTTAGTACATGTTTTATGATTGTGGTTGAGTAAGAGGTGGCATGGGGCGTATTACATACCCGCAGTGTTCTGAATAGTCATGATTTTGTGCACTCCAATCTTGGTTAAAGTGTCTATAGCTATTGTTATACATTTTTCTCATGCATTAGTCTTTTTTAATTCCAGTCTCATTTGTGACCTCACTTCCTGTTTTCCTCTGTGTAGGTCCAGTCATCAGTGGCTGTGGGCACACCAGACTACATCTCTCCAGAGATCCTGCAGGCCATGGAGGATGGCATGGGGAAGTACGGGCCAGAGTGTGACTGGTGGTCTCTAGGGGTCTGCATGTACGAGATGCTCTATGGTGAGACGCCCTTTTATGCCGAGTCCTTGGTGGAGACCTATGGAAAGATCATGAACCATGAGGTAGGCATCATCATTTACATATTTAGTTTTTTGGATTGTATTTGTTTATTTGTCATCTGGCTCAGCCCTTACATTTTTAAGGCAAAAGTCATCTGTAAAAAGGCAAAACATACTAGGAACACAAACCCCAATCTGTGCCTTTTCTGAAAACTTAATTCTTTCATCCATGGTCTGATTTTTTAACCAAGTGAATTGTGCTGTTCAGGAGCGTTTCCAGTTCCCCTCCCACATCACAGATGTGTCTGAAGATGCTAAAGACCTGATCCAGCGGCTCATCTGCAGCAGAGAGCGCAGGCTGGGGCAGCACGGCATCGAGGAGTTCAAGAAACACTTGTTCTTTACGGGCATCAACTGGGAGAACATACGAAACACGGAGGCCCCGTACATCCCTGACGTGAGCTCTCCGTCAGACACCTCCAATTTTGATGTGGACGACGATGTGCTGAAAAACCCGGTTGGTGTCATTGTGAAATTTAAACCTTATTCCACAATGTGAAACTTCAATCCATTGACCACTGTTGCCCATGTTCTTTTCCCCCCACAGGACATTGCTCCGCCAGTCTCACATACCGGGTTTACTGGGCAGCACCTGCCCTTTGTGGGCTTCACCTACACCACAGAGAGCTGCTTCTCAGACCGAGGGAGCTTGAGGAGGACCGCACTGACAGATGGAAGTGCCGTGGAAGATCTCCAAGATGGAGGTCTGCAGGTAGAGGCTTTCGAAAAGAGGATTCGTTGCCTGGAGCAAGAAAAACAGGAGCTCAGTCGCAAGCTTCAGGGTAATCAAACTTAACCTGACATGTCTTGGAGATGTAACGCTGTACTTTTTATAACATGAAGTAGTGTCATAATGTTTGTTTTCTCTACATGTGATTTCCTAGAATCTACTCAGGCGGTTCAGTCCCTTCATGGCTCTGGGCGTGGGGCTGGCACACTCGGTCGTGATAAAGAGATAAAAAAACTCAATGAGGAAATCGATCGACTGAAGAAGAAACTTGCAGGTGACAGGTCGCTTTGTTATTACTGTTAAGGAATATTACATTATAGTCTATAACTCTATAAGCATCTAGACTCATAAGTCATGTCCAAGCACTACATTTATGCCAAGTTGTTTATTTAATGCAATGAACTCACATTCTAAAGATCTTGATACAAAAACATATTGCATCAGGTTTTGCAAAATATATTCACAACCTAAATTGTCCAAAGCACAGAGAGAGTCATAAGCATTGAGTTTCATGTGGGTTGCAGTGTCAGGTGCTTTGACAGATTGCTTATGCCGTCTAATGCGGTTAAGAGAGAGGGTTTTACCCTGGTGCATGAGTTGCATTTCACGGGTATATTCTAGCCTGTAAATATAATTTCCATTTCACAGCCATTTAAACTTCAAAGAACACAGTGAGTGAGTGTGGAAATGTGGCATAATTTTGAGAAATGTAGGAAAATTTGTCTTTAGACAGTTTCAAAACAACAACATAAACCAATGTTACTGCGCATGCGTGTTTTTGTGGCCCAAACATAACTTCCGGTTTAGAATAGAGTCCCTGCGGATTATTTCAGATAACAAGCAAAAGAAATAACAAGTAAATGACATTAAAACTAGTCAGTATTATTTTGGGTTGCCCGTAGAAGAACTGTTACTTGGCTAAACTTAAATGCAACAAAGTTACGTGACCCATTCCACAAATAGTTAATTTAATAAAATTAATATACAATAAAATGTAACACATTTTTTAAGTCAATTATTAAACAATTCAATATTAATATAAATGCATCTAATTCATCATCTAATTATTATGATTCTTTGTTTATAAGTTGTTGAATCAGTAACCAATAACATCCAATCTCTCCTCAGACTCTGATAGGCTGGAGCACCAGCTGGAGGAGGCTGTGACTTTTCGACAGGACTTTGAAAGTTCCTCCACCAAACTAAAGGCCCTAGACAAGCAAATCAGAGCTCTCAAGCAGGAAAAAGAGGAAATTCATAAGGTATGAAAGGTGAAGGTGAACACTATCCCATCATGCTAATGATAATTCTCTCCTTTGTATTTTTGGGAGAAACAGATCAAGTGTAAAGTGCATTTTATCTGTCTATAACTCCAACTACATAGAAAAGAAGGAGATCGAAAAATATGAATAAAGCAAACCAAAGTCAGATAAACGACACTGATGGTAAAAAACGCTTCTTGTAAGTTTTCCTTCTAAATGTATTTAAAATAGTCATGCAAACTTTGCTCCGCGTCATCGTCATCACTCCCTTACATAGGATAGGTCAAAATTCTCAACACGCACTCACATTTTTAGCTAATCTGATTTGGCGACCTGTTCCACTTGACTGTTGACCTTGAGCCCCGATTGGTTTGTACCCACTGAAGCGCTCCAAGAGTATTTTAAGCACAAAAAATTTCCTATTAATAAAAATACTTTGCTTTCATTTGACTGAATTGGAATTCATTTTCCGTGCGACAGCAGACGCAGGTTAATGTCACCCTTATGAGTGTGCGTTCGGTTTTCTAGCTCACAACTCCCAATTCTCCTGACAATTTCTATTTTTCACTCAGCCTCCTTTTCAGTTCCATCTCTCCAGGCACGGCTGCTCTTTTCTCTCTTTCCACGACTCCTCTCTCACACTCTAATCCGCACATCTGTTTCTCTGCTATCATCTCAGATCCTTGCACCTGTACTCTGGCCCTCATCATTTTCTATCCTGCTAATATCTATTTCTCTTCTTTTTCATTCCAGCAACTGGTGGAGTCTCTGGACCGTCTGAAGTCTCAGACCAAAGAGCTGAAGGACGCCCACCAGCAGAGGAAACTGGCCATGCAGGAGTTCTCTGAGGTGAACGAGCGCATGGCCGAGCTGCGCTCGCAGAAGCAGCGTCTGTCACGGCAGCTCCGGGACAAGGAGGAGGAGATGGAGGTGGTTATGCAGAAGCTCGATGCCATGCGCCAGGACATCCGCAAAACTGAGAAGGCCCGCAAGGAGGTGAGCCACAGGGGGAGGGGCTTCGTGAATTTGTGCGCTCTGATAGGGCCCGTTTTTGCACGTAGAATGAATAGTACAATGTGTTTCAAAATACATCTTTATGTTAAAATTGCTCAGGCAGGTGCAAGAACAATTTATACTTCAAAAAATGTGATGTGAAAATGTTACCATGATTGAAAAGGTCAAGGTCCCCTCTTGTAATGTTACGATGTTTTCGGATCTGTTTTAAAAGCAAATGGAGATTAATTGTCAAGGGCTTTCAGTCATGAAGATGCATTTATGCTCTATGCGTCATCCTGGTATTCCAAACCCTTGGTCTGGCTCCCGTCGATTGTTTATGACTCGGCACCGACATGTTAGTCAGATGGAAACAAGGTTTTGGAACGCAGCACATTTTTGAAGATCATCAGTCACGCTCCGCAGAGAAGCCGGGAATGTAACTCCTCAGTTTAGCTCAGCAGCTCCGGATCTCCCTAGACGACGAGAGGAATGTCTTCACGCCCCTCTTCTCGACAGCCCTCCCCACCTCCTCCTCTCCCTAAAGACCAGCCTCGTGGACCCCGCGAGCTTCCTTAGACCTCTATGGCTAACTAGAGCCAGATGAGCGACACTGACCGCGGTTCAGACTCGCTGCTGACAGGGAAATCACTGGCTTTTCCGCACTCCCAGACACCCAGTTATACTCTCTCTTTCTTAGTCTTAGTCTCACTCTCTTTTGTGGACAAGACTTTGGGCGGATGTGTCTTGGGACAAGAATTGTTGCTCTTCTAATGTTGCTCTTTTTAATGTGAAGAAGTCTTTCCTAGTCAGAGACGTACTGTACGACTCCCTGAGATCAAAAAGAAACTTGTCCTGGAATGTCACACAGCGTGTTTCTATTTGTAATTAGGTCAAAGTAAAAGGTTTATGGGTAAAAGAATGGCCAATGTAAGTTCTCGCTTCATGTTGTTTTTGTTGTGTGTGATAGCTGGAGTCCCAGCTGGAGGACGCGCGTGCCGAAGCCTCAAAGGAGCGTAAGCTCAGAGAGCACAGTGAAGTCTACTCCAAACAACTGGAGAGCGAGCTGGAAACACTCAAGGTCAGAGGTCACACTTCTGTCGTCTGCCACTAAAAACATTTTAAGCCATGATTTAGTTTTCCTGTAGCTCAACTCGTAGTGTTAACCTCTGTCTCTGTTTGTCTCTCAGGTGAAGCAGGGAAGCGGTCGCGCCTCAGGCTTCGGGTCAGAGACCCAGCAGGAGCTCACCAAGGTGAAGTCAGAGCTGGATAAAAAGGTGCTGTTCTTTGAGGAGGAGCTGGTGAGGCGTGAAGCATCTCACACTACAGAGCTGAAGAACCTGAGGAAGGAGCTTCATGACTCTGAGAGCCAGCAGATGTCACTGCACAAAGAGCTGATGGTGCTCAAAGATAAACTGGAAAAGGCCAAGAGAGAGCGGTGAGGACCGGTAGTGTGCTAATGCTGTGTGAAAGCAAAAATTATTACTAGGGATCGATATGTTAGCCAGGCCTGTGAATCAGACAATGTTTATCTGCTTCAAGATGATCAACATCAGCCTATAAGTTTACAAACAACATATTTTCTTCAATTAGCGTTTCAATTAGTGCTGAACACCATATGATATGCAGTAACTTGCTAAAAAAAGGCACTATTCAGTATGCAGTAGAAAAATGTCTTAAGCTTAAAATATATTAAATTATTATAATAATTAAAAAAAATTATATAACCAACACTTTTCTGGGAATTGTTTTTATGGAAAAGCATCACTGCAAATTCTGAAAGTAATTTAATTCAATTGTATTTATATAGAGCTTTTTTACAATTTTCATTGTTGCAAAGCAGCTTTATATAGATTATAATTAAAAGAAAATAATAATAATAGATAGAAATTATATATATATATATAATATATAAATAAATACATTAAAATACTTGGTATTTTTGCAAGTTGTCCTCTATGCAATGTACATTAATGAAGCTAAACTGAAATTAGTACTATATTTGACCCTGGACAACAAAACGAGTCTTAGGGGTAAAGTTTTCTAAATTTAGATTTTTACATCATCTGAAAGCTGAATAAATAAGCTTTCTATTGATATATGGTTTGTCAGGATAGGCCGAGATACAACTAAATAAAAAAAATCACAATACCAACCTTTATCTCCATTTTTACAATTTACTAAAATAAAGATTTCTGAGATTCCGTCAGACTGTAATGTACACTGTGAGTTTTTAAAAGTTTTGCTTAAATGTATGAATATAATTATGAATATAATGGCTGTTGAGAAACCAGCTAATGCTTTCTATGTGCACAGGCAAACTGAGATGGACGAGGCCACGGGTGCCCTGAAAGACAAGTATGAACGTGAACGCAATCTCCTGACCGAGGACAACCGCAAACTCACGGCAGAAACAGATAGGGTATAGAGTCCGCTTTCTTTTTGGCTAGAGGCATCATTGAGGGTTTGTTTGAGGCACTGTTTGAGTGAGTACTAGACGTTGATCCTAAAATGTCATTTTTCAGCTTTGCACATTTGTGGACAAGTTGACCGCTCAGAACAGGCAGCTGGAGGATGAGCTCCAGGATCTGGCATCCAAGAAAGAGAGCGTAGCACACTGGGAAGCGCAGATTGCAGAGATCATCCAATGGTGAGATCTCACATATAATTTAAATAAGCATTGGCTTGCCTGTGAAGCGGTTGAATGAATGTATTTACAAGCACTATCTATGTGTGTGTTTGTAGGGTCAGCGATGAGAAAGATGCTCGTGGATACCTTCAGGCTTTGGCGTCCAAGATGACGGAGGAGTTGGAGTCTCTGCGAAGCTCCAGTCTGGGATCCAGAACGCAGGTAAACATTACTATCTCTTATTCTCAGGTCACAACACCTTCTCACAGCTGCATGAGCAGGCTTTCACACCGAACAACCAGTTAAACGGTTGATTTGTGTTATGCTCCACTTTCCCGTCTCCCAGGGAAACGACTACTAAATTTGTCAGTGAGTGGAAATCTCTCTGTAACTCCTCTGAGCCATAGCACACTAACAGAAGAGGCTGATAAAATTAAGATCAAGATAATTATGTTCTGTTGAGTGCTTTAAATAGCAAATCTAATGGAAATTGTTTGAAGGGAAGTGACATGTTAGTGTCATAGGTGAGGGGTCATGTTTGATTTATTATCCTGCACTAAGAAGGTTAGGAAGAAGATTGACATTAGTTTTCTTCCCCAAAAAAGAAAGTAATGACTGTTATTGCCATATTGGGATCTGTTAATGAGAACTATTGATTTGTAGCCAAGAAGTTTTGGCCTGAAGTCATCATCCAAAGACATTTGCTTATTCACAAATTTAACAAATCGACTTCATGCAGCATCTTTTAAACTTTGCAACTGATAAAGTTGCATAGGAACATTAAGTTCCTATTTGTGGTGTCACTGACCTCAGATAATATCAAAATACATTTAATAAAATGTCCTGTTGTGGTTTTGTTTATTTGAAGAATTCTAGACAAAGCATTTCTTGTGTGAGTATGACTCAACGTTACTTTGTAATTCCACTAATGTCTCTTAAGGGAGTCTGATGAATAGGTCTGTTTATTCTGTGTCTTTTTTCATTTTTGGTAACTTGAATTACTATATCAGCAAGGCCCTGGAGTAAACATCCCGACCCAGAGGTCTATGGTGGCACCTCGGGTCACCAAGCGGGTGAGTGCCTCCAGCAAACCTCCAGTCGGTGTGGAGCAGTTGGCTGTTGGCCTTTCAATCTGTCATTCATCTGTCCAGGCCTCCTTAAGACCATGTGGCATTCGAATTTTTTGATTTATAGAATTCTGGATTTGTAGACTACTGGAAAATTATCCAAATATACTGATGACTCATCTTGCACTACAGTGATTTTTGTCCAGTCAAATTCTCTCTAGAATGAAAATGCCCCTCCCCCATACAAATTTCCACCAACTAGCAAATTATACTGTATGCTTGTGATGTCACTCAACCATACAAATACGGAGTAAGTCATTCAACTTCCAGTTATAATATGGAAATACACAATCATAGTTAAGGTACTGTTCTCATCAATTGCAAAAACACTTTTTCCTGAATCCGTCAAAGGGCAGATGAATGGAAATGCTGCTTCAGCTCTCTCCATTGCTAAACATAAATCATAAAACATGGAAAACATTTCAGATAAGCACAACTCCATTGTTCTTCTATTTCCCCCTGCACGCTGTTGGATGGATATCAAATCAGTCTTACTGAGAATTCATTAACTGAAAAGCTTGAACAAAAGACTGAATTCTGCAATATCCGCAGTAAGACTCGATCGTGAGTGTTTGAGAGCCACGCCGGACAGGACCCGCACTCTCGGAGCTCTAATGTAAAGCTGATAATTTCTGCCAGTAACATCCCATGAATGCCCATCACCGCTGCCCACTTCCCATCAGCTGTGAGGTCACATAGGCAGAAGCCACACGCATGAGCCATCATCAGTTGCCCGAAATGTTCATGTGTTTGAACAATAAAGTAGATGTAATCCGCTTCTCTTATTCCACAATCTTCAGATGTCCCTCAGCCATTGGCTGTTGTTCTTTCGTAAATTTCCATCTTGTTGCTGCATAGCTCATTGAGACAAGTCTTGTTGTGTAGCCACACGTGTAAGTGCTGGAATGGTTTGCTGACAGCTGAGATCAATAGCTATTAAACTGTTGGAGATCCGAGATAAACCCCTCGCAAGTCCTCGGATTTATGGCAAATGCATTTTAGGGGATTACAATTCATTTTTGCTGGGGGGAATTTTGGTATCTGTGTTGTGTTGGAGTTTGTTTGGGTGTCATTTTTTATAAAATAAAAATGAAATGTTTACGAAACATGTTTAATAATTGAAATAATATATATTATATAATGTGTTCTTGAAGGAACAGAATTTGATGATCCACACATTTTTTGGCTTTGTTGTCCATTTTTGGGCGAACTATCCCTTTAAAGCTTGTTCACACTGTCAGCGAATGGTAGCGACAGAGCGACATGATCTCATTCGTTTTAATGGTAGCTTAGTGCTTGAGCGACAGTGACCGTTGGTGACAGGAAGTAACAGTACAGTTGAGTATTATTCGACTTTATGCAAATGAGCACATTTTGGGAGGGACTACCATTGAGTGTAAAGCAATGAATCTTATGTCATCCGTCTTTCATCAGTTACTGCAGTGTTTGCTTATTACTTTTAAATGCACAACCAGAATTAGAACGGCTCTCAATAACCTCATAGAAAGAGATGTGTATGCAACTTTAGACCGTTTTCTCTTGATGTCAAAAGTTTCTGATATAACTAAATCTGAATGAGGAAAGGTTGGAACTTCTAAAGATGAAGTATTGTCTTAATTGTTTATCTTTAAAAACTGCATCTCTTTTCCTTTACAGGATCCCTTGTGGAAGGTGCGTCGCAGTCAGAAATTGGACATGTCTGCCCGGCTGGAGCTGCAGTCGGCCTTGGAAGCCGAAATCCGTGCCAAGCAACTGGTTCAGGAAGATCTGCGCAAAGTCAAAGCTGCCAACATCTCTTTTGAGAGGTCAGTCTTTGATTGTGCTAGATTTATGAACCTAAATCTTTTCATATATTCAGAATGGCAGCCAAGTTTAAGTACGTTTAAGTCTGTTTAAGTAATCCGAGTAAACAATGTCTGTTGTTAGAGTTTAGGCGCTGGTTTCACAGACAAGGCTAGTCCAAGACTTGACTGAAAATAACTTGATCATAAAATATGTCCATGCATTGTTTTCTCAAAATGCACAACAGTAATGTTTTTTTAAGCTGTTTAAAAAAGTGACTTAAATATCCTAATTTAACTATGGCATAGTCCTGGCTAAAGCAAAGCCTGTAAAACTGGGCCCAGGTGTTTCAAAGCTTGAGAAATGTAATTGAAATGTAAATCTGAAAGTTGCAGGTTTAATTCTAGGTGATGGCAACCTTTAAACTGTGGTCCATACTGTGGTGTGACTTACTTTTTGGTATCTCATGTTCTACAGCAAACTGAAGGATACAGAGGCCAAGAACAGAGAGCTGGAGGAACAGCTGGAGAACTTGAAGAAGGAAATGGAGGAGAGCCGCTCACGGACGGACAAAGGTTAAAAAAGCTGATATATTATATGACCCTGTCTGTATTCACAGAAGCATAAAAACATATAAAGTATTAATAATCATAAACCACAAGCATATCTGATCTGCTGTCTGAAACACTGAACTTTAATTCTACAGATTTTTACATCTGTTTACATGTTTAATTTCCTTCCTTATAATTTGGACTTCTTTCATCCGTAGGCCTAAAGCTTCCAGACTTTCAGGACTCCATCTTCGAGTACTTCAATACCTCCCCCCTGGCTCATGACCTGACATTCAGAGTGAGTGTTTCTCATTATATCTGCCTGATGCATCTGCTGATGCATTACTGCATTACGAGCCCTGAACAAGACTCTCTTTGTCTATGGCATCATCATAATGATCTCCGGACCTCCGCACATCAGAGAACTAGTTAGTTGTTTATCAGAACGATGAGATAATGTCTAATGTAGCCACAAGAAACACTGGAGAAGACTGCAGCTTATAAACGTCTAGACACTGACAGGTTGATACTGGTTTTCGGGATTTCTGATTCACTCAATCACCACAGAGTGTTCTATATGGTATGCTATAGGCTGCAGGATCACTCCGGGCTGCAGTCATTTTTCATACACACAAGAGCTGGTAAAGAATATGCAAGTGAATGAAGTGTACAGCATCTCTGAATGAGGCGATTTTTGTAAATAATATTGCATGCAATGAATAGATAATAAAAACGAATAACATTTAATATAATATTAAAAGAATATTATTATAATTGTACAATATTTACATTTATGCATTTTGCAGACGGTTTTATCCAAAGCGACTTACATTGCATTATACTATACATTGGTTTGTGCAATCCCTGGGATAGAACCCATGACCTTGGCGTTGCTAGCGCCATGCTCTAACCACTAAGCTACAGGAAAGATTGTAATATTATTACTATCAATAATAATAATTATATTAATAATACATTTATTAACAACAACAACAATAATAATAATAATAATTATTATTATTGAAATGTTTAAAAACAAATACAAATTTCAAAATGAATATAATAATAATAAGTATTTTTAATAATACAGTTGGCAGTTATTAATAATTATGTATTTTTAATAATATTTAAAAACTAATACAATGAACAAAATTAATATTATAATAATTAAAATTAAAATAATTTTACTATTATTAATATTATCACGAATATATAAAAAACCTTTTTCTTTCAATGTAAATGGATTAACACGAATAGTTCAGATGTTTGTTGTATATACTCGTTCGCAATTTTTTATATAAGTAATAGGACATATATATATTGCACTATATAGGGAATATAGACCATTTCAGACACTTTTTATTCTGCTCTGCTGCTTTTCTTCCATTGAAAATAAACCAAAAACTCATGTTTATCGGATGCAATGATGTACAATACAAAGCCCTGATGAAATCACTTCCATCAATTATTATGTAGCACACTCACAAATTGCATTGGAACAGCAGCTGATGACTAATTGTTATGAACTTACTACAATTATAGTAATTTCCAGTGACCCATCATGCATTGATCATCTAATCACAGATCAAGGCAAACAGATGATTATAGACGTCCAGAGCTCTGTTTTAATAGTGCCCCATCAGGAAACTGCTTCCATACTTCAGTTTAGATCAGTGAATGTGATTACAGATTATACGGAGAAAACCAAAAGTCAAAACGACAAGAAAAGCTGTATTACCTGTCATTTAATTTTTGTCCCCCTCATAAAAAAGGACTCTGTATCCTCCTCGTCCGCATCATCTCTGCATGCACTTTGGGATGAAGTAAGTTTGATGTAACAAAGCTCCTCCCTCTGTGACTTGTTTCCTCAGGTGTCATCTGTCAGCAGACAAAAAACACCTTTATTCAAAATAATCGTAGTAAAATGACGTTTTAGTTCCGCCCACCTCTTTGTGCATTCTTTGTCTAAACAGCTCACATTTTTTCAAATCATTAGAATTTAACTTTTGTGGTGAAATATCATTTGCTTTATAACTTACAGCCTAACCAGCATGCCAACCAGTTTCTCTTTTTTGTCTGCTGGCCGTGTTTTCCTGCTGTAATGCGTCCAGACGTTAGATCCAGTTGAATCTAATTGTAGGTGCTAAAGGTTAGCGAGTGGATGCTTAGAGCATGACTCAGGATTAGCATTCATCTGTTAGCAATAACCACCTCTCTATTGCCTTCAAACCTCTTAAAGCCCTAGCACAAATAAAATCACTCTTCATTTGACTAGACTGTACAGTACGATATTAAAGCGCATTCTCATGTATATATCAGCAATTTTGACGGGCCGCCCACTCATGATTCAGTATCTCATTTGAGATCAGTCGACATACTCCATGATCGCCACCTCATAACACCTGTCACATTTATAATCTGATCTCTAGAGATCCAGTTGTCAGCCGTTTACTCTTTACTGCACGTTTAAATCATATTTATTTGATGAGTTGAGTTGAGTTATTTGTTATACATATTGTCATTTTTTTAATAATACATACATACTGTAAAACATAACCTAGAAGATAAGTAATATAATCTTTTAAATTAATCAGTTGATATCTTAAGGGTACTTTCACAACTTTATCTTTATAAAATTCTTTAAACTTCTCATATTATAATAATAAACCTATGATGAGCATTTACATTAGCTGATCCGAAAAAGGATCTGATCTGTGACCCAAAATCCGTAAAATGATCCCAACCGTGAGTTCTGTTGCACCACTACTATTAACTTCCATTGTATAGACACAGTACTAAGACATTTCTCAAAATATTTTCTTTTGTGTTCCGCAGAAAAAAAAGAGTCTCATACAGGTTTTGAACCACATGAGAATTAATAAATTATGACAGGGTATCCCTTACCGTAGCAGCTGCAAAGCAGTGTGCTATTATTAGAAAACCTTAGCAACACATAGCAGCACCCTGCCAACCATTTACATTTTTTTCAGAGAATGTAAATTCCTGTTTAGTAAATTTGATTAAATCTAGTCAATTCTATCCAGAGGTCATCATCTATAAATAGTGATTAAGCTTATAACTTTTTCACATATAAGCATAAGATTACACTTATGTAATCTAATATCTTTTCACAAATTTGAAATGATGTTTGTGTTATGTGCGTCACATGTCAGTTTTGGTGGAAATTAAAGGATGTTTTGTCATGAATGTGAGCAACAGGAAGCTGTAGGACAAAAGATGTGTAGATGGAATAAAAATAACACACAACAAGTGTTCCTCGCACGTTTTGAGCTATTGCACCCCTCTCGTTTTTCCCCTCAGACAAGCTCCATTGGTGATGTGGATGCCACACCCCAGAAGTTGGATACCTCTTCATCTGTGGCTTCAGAACAGGATGTGAGTTTCCATCTTACGCTTCCTATTACATTCCATCACTCTCAGACTTCCTGTCTGATACATCGGTCATTGATTTAGTAATTTCCTGGTTAATCCTCGCTGGGATAAAACTTGACAAACCGATAGCTCACTGAAACTTACAAATAAGACGTCCTAATATCCATCACTTTACTTCCCTAGTAGAGTCTGTATCTGTTTTTAATACTACAGGAACCAGTGAAGCCTCAAGCTACCACCCCTGCTGCTCCGTCTCCACTTTATCAGCCCACTCTCAGTGCACCAAAGGTACAGATTCATTCACCAATCCATCCATTTCCATTATCATCTCTGCCTTTTGGTTTCAGTTTGTACTTACTGCACCAACTGTTTATATTTTGTTTGTGTCAATAGCCTAAAGCTCACCAGCTGAGCATCAAGACCTTCTCCAGCCCGACCCAGTGCACTCACTGTACCTCACTGATGGTGGGTCAGATCCGACAAGGCTACGCCTGCGAAGGTAAGCCAGATTGCCAGCCGGGTGTCACTGATAGATAAAAGATAACTTTGATTTGAAGAAAGCAGAGCTTCTGCAAAACGGCAGCTTTTATGGAAAAGATGAAGAGCTTTTCATCTTATTGTTGGTTGCGAGCCATGTTTGATCAGAAGGCAATGAAAATGTATCATTTGTATAAAGAGTTCTGTTTCTTTTGAACTGTGCGAGTGAACATTTAATAGTTCCTCATTGTATCCGTCTCGTCTCTTTCAGTATGCTCTTTCATCTGCCACGTGTCCTGTAAAGACCACGCGCCACAGGTTTGCCCCATTCCTGCAGAGCAGGCCAAGAGACCTCTGGGTATTGATGTGCAGAGGGGCATTGGCACAGCTTACAAAGGCTTTGTCAGGGTGAGAATGATATTGTAGTAGCATTTGTTTTCTCAAGGGATAATTCTGCAAAATTCCATCATCTGTGAAACATATTTTGTTGGACTGTCCTGGCTTAAAAGAAACTAGAAAATGCTTTTATTCAGAGACCACATTGACAAACATCTTTAAAAAGACTTCTCCGGGCAGGATTTTGAGTTTTTTGACTCGTATTAAGATGAAAGAATTTGTATGAGTGCTATTTGTTGTGTATATTTGAAAATTTTTCAACCCTGTTTTAAACATTCCTGCTATGATCATGTTACTCATGTATAGAGAAGACTTGTGTGTTGTATTGACTTGTGTGTGTATAGAGTAACTAGTTCTCGCCATGAATATAGCCGAGATGCTGGAATGGCATTAAGAATACAATAAATACATTTCTCAAGGGATTAATGATGACAAATGAAAAAACAGCTGAAGACCCACCTCTTCCATGAGCACTTAACTGTCTCATAATATAAAAAAAAAATTCTACCTCTATTTTTCCTTTTCTAATGTTCTCTATATACTTGCTTATACTATCTTGACGTTGTATTTGAAACCTTGTATTACTAGCACTTCTCGTGAATATTGCTTACTTACGAATCGCTTGCTGTTTTCCTCAATTGTAAGTCGCTTTGGATAAAAGCGTCTGCCAAATGAATAAATGTAAATGTAAATGCAATAGAAACACTGCATTAAACATGAACAATGATGAAGTATTAAAAGTTTGTTTACGTTGTGCATCTGGAATGTTAAAATGCCCTTGTTGACCTTCCATTTATTTACTGTTTTTTAGATCCCAAAGCCCACAGGAGTGAAGAAGGGTTGGCAGAGAGCCTACGCTGTAGTGTGTGACTGTAAACTCTTCCTCTATGAGGTGCCTGAAGGGAAGTCAACTCAGCCGGTTGTAATGGCCAGTCAAGTCCTCGACTTGAGGTTAGAATTAGTCATGTTCTCTTATCACATAAACTCAGGTCAAATAATGATGTAAAGTAATACTCAGCAAGCACCAAATAAAAATGGGCTAATATATAGGGGTGGTTTCCCAGACAGGGATTAGTTTAAGCCTGGACTAGGCTTTAGTTTATTTGGGAAATTTAAATCGTTTTAACAAACATACCATACTAAAAACAGTACCTGTGTGCATTTTAAGATAACAAAGACGCACTGATGTATTTTGAGATATGTCAGTGCAAGTTGTTTTCAGTTTGGACAGCTCTTACATTTCTTTTAGTCTAGGACTAGTCTAATCCCTGTCCGGGAAACCACCCCATAAAGCATTATTAATGGATAACCAATGGAGAATTTATAAGAAACAAAACATGGTGCCCACTGGGGGACTCCGCTAACTTTAAAGAGGTCCTGAAGATAATTTATAATATGTATATAGATACACTACCAGTCAAATGTTTGGAAATGCTTGACTGAAATGTTTCAAATGATCTTAAAAATCTTTTAATCTTCAGGTATAAATGTTTCAAATTACTTTTACAAAAATATAATTGTGCCAACTGCCAGCATATTAATTTCATTCATTTGAAAATTAAAATTTTTATATAAAAATTACTTTTGAAATGAATGACTTGGGTCAAATAAGCAATTAAAAGCAGTCAATAAGAGCACTCGATAGTAATACTTTTTTAAATAAAATAAAATAAAAATAAAATAAAATTATTTTAAAGATATTTTTTATCTTTCTAATTATAACAAGCTCTAGAATATTTTATTAAATATGAATTGTGGTAGAAATTTTGCATGGGGGCTTTCAAATACTGCTTACTAATCTTAACCTCCAAAAAGTTGAGATCTACTGGTCGAATTGTTGACTACAAAAAACAAACTGCTAAGCATCTAAATATTTTGACCTCCTCTGGAAGTTTTCCTCTTGAACTCTATGTAGTAAATACAGTATTTGTGAAATATTTGTTGTGTTAAACCACACAGACAAAACTGTGGAAAACAAAAATAATGATGGGTCTTTATGTTTTTGTGACAAGTGCCATTTCACTGAGAGACTCTCACTGACATAATAGTTGTTTTGTCACTAATACAAGAAATAAACATTTACCTTTTCTGAATATTGATTCTCAAATGCATCATTAGTATACTAAAAAGTATGTTTTTTTTTTATTATTATAGTAACAATGGTTACTGTCCCTTGTTTTCCAGAGATGAGGGCTTTTCTGTAAGTTCTGTGTTGGCCTCCGATGTAATCCATGCCAGCCGTAAAGATGTTCCTTGCATATTCAGGGTATGCTCCTAAAAATATGTATTGTTATGATTGCATGTATCTGCATCACTCTGATAATTGACTTCTTTTATTTTTAACTCTGCAGATAACATCATCCGCTATGAACTCTACGATCCAGCCCGTACCTCTGCTGTTGTTGGCTGAGAGCGAGGGGGAGAAGAGGAAGTGGGTGGGAATCCTGGAGGGTCTACAGAACATCTTGGCCAAGAACCGCCTGAAGAACCGCGTGGTTCATCTCCTGCATGAGGCTTACGACAGCAGCCTGCCCGCCATCAAAACAACACTCTCTGCTGCCATCGTAGGTGAGTGCCGGAGTATTTGGGTATTTGACTAAGAAGTGCACTTGTGACAACCAGTACTTGATGTGATGCCAGTTTTACAGGTGGTTGTGTAAAAAAGCTCACAATCACAACCTGTCTGTGTTCTGCTTTCATCTCTGAAGATCGAGAGCGAGTCGCCTTGGGTACCGAAGAGGGCCTGTTTGTAGTTGAGATCACCAGAGATGGTAAAGTTCTTTCTGCTCCTTTGTTTTCCACTATTATTTTCATCTTAAACTGTTCCAGAACGTTCTGCTAATTTCCCATAATCCTCTTTCAGTCATCGTTCGTGCCGCCGACAGTAAAAAAGTCTGCCAGATTGAGCTCATTCCAAAAGAGAAGATGGTGGCCCTGCTTTGCGGCCGGAATCGTCACGTCCACTTATACCCCTGGGCGGCGTTAGAAGGTTCCGAAGGCGTTTTCGATGTCAAACTCACAGAAACGAAAGGCTGCCAGGCTCTGACCATCGGTACCCTACGCCCGGGTGGCTCGGCGTGCCTTCTCGCAGCTGTGAAGCGACAGGTCCTCTGCTACGAAATCACACGTACAAAGCCCCACTATCGCAAACTGTGGGAGGTGCAGGCGCCTGGTATCGCTCAGTGGCTGGGAATTGTTCGCGATCGGCTGTGCGTGGGCTACCCGTCAGGCTTTGCTTTGCTGGCCATGCAGGGAGAGTCTTCCCCAGTGAGTCTGGTGAGCCCGGCAGACCCCTCGCTTGCATTTTTGGCCCAGCAGCCCCTGGACGCACTGCACGCTATGGTAGTGGGGGCCAATGAATTTCTGCTGTGCTTCAGTCAGCTGGGAGTGTATGTGGATGCTCATGGACGGAGGTCTCGAACGCAGGAGCTGATGTGGCCAGCCCCGCCGGTTGCTTGTAGTAAGTGTCTGAGAATTTGTGTGTATCAAAGCAACTGTGTTTAGAATTTCACTTTTCATTTCTTGTGAAGTTAAACCCTTACTCCAGTGTTTTCAAGTAAACACTTGGAGGATGAGAGGATTAGGAAAGAATTGTGGAAAGTGCAAAACAGACAGGAGGTAGGGAAGACAAGGATTCTACAGTTGAAAGGAAAGACAAATGATTCAGAATAGTAAGCCAAGCGTCTGAACACAGTTAACTAACCAGGCAAGATGTCTATTCCGTATTGATCTGAACTGCTGTCTTAAAGAAAAATTGAATTGAAATGAGAATTCTGTCATCATTTATACACCCTCTTTTAATATTAACTTACTTACTTCTGCAGAACACAAAATAATATATTATGAAGAATGTTGGTGAACAAAAACCATTGGTCCCAATTGACTTGCATTGGTCCATACAATATGAATGGGGACCAATGGTTTATGGTTACCAACTTTCTTCAAAATAGACAGAAATAGACACATAATTGTTTTTTTTTTAAGATCTATTTTTTGCCTTTATTTATAATTTAGTAGGACAGAGAGGACAGGAAATGAAGTGGGAGAGAGAAGGGGGTGGGGTCGGGGAAGGACCTCAAGTCGGGACTCAAACCTGGGTCGCCCAATGCGCAACAGCGCCACATGTCGGAGCACTGCCCACAAGACCATTGGCTCCGACAGAATGACATAATTTTGGGGGTGAACTATCACTTAAACAAATTGCGACATGTGGTCATTTAGAGTCATTTACTTATATGTATTTGGCAATGTGCTCCACATCAGTTTCCACTCATTGAACCAAAATATGTATATGTATATGTATATTCAACATCACACATGGAAAAGCCTAGCTAAGAATATAGAAGTTTAGAAACTTTGCTTATTTCATGACACATCCCTCAAGTACAGACATGACAACCGTAACAAGAATCCCATCTGGAGATACGTCACTAAAGTCATGAAAACAATACATGTGTGCATAGTTTTACGCTCTTCAGCCGTGTTACGAGTGCAAGGAAGCGTGCAAGCAGAGAACACGTCCAGACACTTTTGTTTTGATTGGCTATAAATGGAAATTTTTTGCATCTGGTTTTATAGCAGGTCGGTCAGTCTATACGAACTGCAGATTGTTACATTCAGTGCAATCTGATCGTAAATATGAGATGTGAGATATTTAAATGCATATTTACTCTCTTTAGGTTCAAATTTCAACTACCTGACAGTGTACACTGAATATGGAATAGATGTGTTTGATGTCCACACCACAGAGTGGGTCCAGACCATTTCATTAAGAAAGGTGAGTGACATTTCAGTTGAGTGAAAAATCTAATTTATGTTTGGTGTTTCATAAGTAATAAAGGTATTTGAGTTTTTGATATTGTATTTATTTTATATGGTGTAAAAGCTGATTTATCTGTGGACTGTCTACAGATTCGACCCCTGAATGTGGAGGGCAGTCTGAACATGTTAGGCTGCGAGCAGCCCCATCTCATCTACTTCAGCAACAACTGCTCAGGTCTGATCCCATCTCAACACACACCTCCAAAGTTTTGTCATTTTTCCCAGTGTTCTCAGTTATAGATGTCTCTAGAAGAGCTATCCAGGTAATACAATGTATGGCGTCACCCTTTCTGCTCCATTTACAATTCACATCCTACCCATGCTGGCAGATCGCCCTCTCGATGAAGACGCTTTTGTTTGGTAAATTGAAGTGACCTCATTTGTCACACCTCCTCCAGGCTCTCTGCCAACAGCTTCCACTGTACATTCAGACACCCGCGGCTGTGAGCTCAAAATCCCAGAACTGCTGTCGATGATGCAGTCTCCAACTTTAACTTTTTACCCATCATTGGAAAGTGTGTTGAAGAGGAAAAAATGTCTCACCTATAACAAAAAAACATTTGAGTTTCAAATGTCTTTTTTCCTGCTCTTGCAGCCCATTCACTTTATCATTGTGTTGTTTTTGCAGAGGGCTGTGAACTGGCCATCCCCGAGACCTCAGACAACAGCAAGAAGCTGATGGTGAGGACACGTAGCAAGAGGAAATTCCTCTTTAAAGTGCCAGAAGAAGAGCGGCTACAGCAGAGAAGGTCAGATAGCTCTTTAAGATGCTGATTTCACACACCGAACCACATCTGCATGTCTCCCTAAACATATTACATCATTTCTGTTTTTGTTTTATAGGGAGATGCTGAGGGATCCGGAGATGAGATCAAAGCTGATCTCCAACCCTACCAACTTTAACCATGTTGCTCACATGGGCCCGGGTGATGGCATGCAGGTTCTCATGGATCTACCCCTGGTAATGGCTACATTGTGACTTTATAGAGATCATGAGAGCATTTCTAGCTCAACACTGAACATCAGGAATCCCCTGATAGTTTCTTAGTTTATGTCAATTTGATGCCAAGAGCTCAACTTGTAAGGCCTGGTGACAGGAGATCCCTGATGGGGCGACACATCACCTGAGGACTTTTTGAAAGTCTTAAAACCCTTAAACAAAGCCCATAAGCCCAGGTTTCTCTAAGATGTGTTTCTAAATCGTGGTTTGAGTCCCTCAGCCCTTGCACACTTCATGGGCATTTGCAGTTAAAACTTGAAATGTAAATTCTTAGAGAATGTATTTATTACCGATATTTTGAATCATCTGTTTTTATTTTACTAAACCCTTGTTGATACAGTCTAGATGTGAGATATCTGTTTCTATTTAGGATGAGGGAACTAAAAATGCGTTATGGATGTGACAAAAAAAAAATACACACGTTTTTGTGAGATGACG
Source organism: Oreonectes daqikongensis (assembly GCA_026939265.1). NCBI lineage: Eukaryota > Metazoa > Chordata > Actinopteri > Cypriniformes > Nemacheilidae > Oreonectes > Oreonectes daqikongensis. Next base: position 2,727,388 of record JAOTQM010000351.1, on the reverse strand, counting down.
TACTTTGTAGGATTTCAGTGCATTAAAAGGTGCAAACCAGAAGCAATAATACCCAGCAAATGAAGAAGGTAGTCTGAACAAAGTTTTTAATAGTCTGGTAAGTGAATTGTCACATCCATTACTGAATTTTCACATCCATAACTGTCCTAAATATTCCTCATAAATGGACAAAATTAAAATATACAAGTTTATGTTCTATAAAGAGAAATCCCATTTGTTGGGTATTATTGCTTCTGGTTGGTTTAATTCACAAAAATCTTACAATGTTGTTTTAAAAACGTGTCCTTTTTTGTCACATCCATAACACATCTCTCTTTTAAAATAGAAAATTCATGCATAGGCTAATATTTTTCTGATGTTTGGACTCTATCATCAGGGTTTAGTAAAATATCAACAGATGATTCAATATATTGCTAATAAATGCATTTCTCTGAGAATTTATATTTTTAGTTGAGAATGTAAAGTGTCACATCCACGACGCTGTAGTTCAGTTTAGTCCAGGGCTGTATAAGTCCACTCATGGGAGTCCACTCGAGCTTAGCTTTAACATCAAACACACCTAAACCAGCTGTTCAAGGTCTTCAGGATTTCTTAAGCAGGTATGTAAGCTCTGCAGGGTGGTGGAATATCAGGAGTGGATTTAAATGGCCCTGGTGCAGATCTTAAGTAAGCAATTGGAATCTAGAGTTAATTTTGAGACTACAAATAGTGCCCTACATTGTTTTCAGGGTTTAAATGTTCTTTTACTTGTGAAAATATATTTAAATCAACTTCTGGACCACTGAAGCTTTGTATTATATACCCTAACATCCTTTACTTTCATTTTACAACACAGCACCAAAGTCTGTCCCTTCTCTCTGCATGTTTCTTATTCAAAGCCAGCCAGCCCCACTCTTCCACCCTCACACCCTTTTTTCTCTCTCTCTCTCTCTCTCTCTCTCTCTCTCTCTCTCTCTCTCTCTCTCTCTTTCTCTTTTTTATCCTGTTCACTTCTGTTTTCGCTCTGGTCGTGGATTCGCTCTGTTCTCTGGTTGCCGTGGCAGCAGCAGAGCGAGACTCCCTCCCCCTCATCCTCTCGCCATCATGCCCTGATCTCCCCTCCGACCAACTTTGAACACGTCTATCACATGAGCACCGTCTCTGCCGGGCTCTATCTGCAGAAAGAGCCTTCTTCACAGCAGAGCCTGCTTCAGTTCTCCTCTTCCTCCTCCTCTCCTTCCACATCCTCCCTTGGAAGGGTAGGCTAGCAACCCCAGCCCCTTCCCCCTCCACTTCCTCTTCCTCCCCATTTCCCATCCCCGCCCCACCCACACTTCCTTTCCTCCCTCTCCTGCTTTTTTAAAAGATTTAATACATTTATGTTCTGCTGAACTCTTTGTTTAGGGTTGGGGTGAAGAGACTCTGGATGTTTTTTTGGGGGAAATGTGGACTAATGTATTTGTGTTTGTTAGTCAGTATTAGTTTAAGCAGGTTGTTTTAAGAGATTTATTTGCAACTTTAGAGTACATTTATTATCAGTAAGATTTTTCCATTTGAACTTGGCCAAGGTAATAAATAAGTCTGCAAACCTTTATGCATTGTACACAAGATCCAAACACAGAAATTCTGGCGATCAATATCTAGACGTTCATCCACCCAAAACGGCTTAATGCACATTTTCAAGTGCTTCAATAAAAATTAGAGCGTCACATTTCGGCTTTTAAACTCTTCAAGTGAATGGCCCTGTTTACTGTCAAAGTTAAAGCCTTATGTAAGCATGAGTTTTACAGTTTTTTCAAAAATATGTTCTGTGTAACTGACATTATGCCACAAATGATGTCATATAGATCAGTGGTTATCATTGTTTTTACCCAATATTTTAAGTCCCCCTCACAATTTTTACCCCATATAATAACTAGGAAGATATTCATTATTAAAATAAGAAAATACAAAAATAATCTTGATTTAGTTGTTTTAGCTTGTTTTAATGTATGTTTTTCTTATAGATAATAATATAATGATAATATATTATTAATTAAAAGATAATTATATATGGATGATGAGTAATTTTATAGTATAAAGTAATTTTTGCTGAAAAAATTATTCTGGTCTGAATAAAAAAGTGAAATATCAACGTTTCAACAGATGCACGCGCATGGCCCGAAGTTAACTTCAGGTGTTTGTTGATCGGTCTGGCTAGTGGCTAATATTATAATATAACTATTTATATTGTATTTAATTTCTATTTTTATTTTATTGTATAATAATTGTATTAAATAAACAGTTTGTTGAATTTTATTGTATATTAATTTGAATAAATAATTTGTTGAATCGGTCGTGTAACTTTGTCGCATTTAAGTTTAGCCAACTAACGGTTCTTCTACTGCTAACCCAAAATAAAACTCACTTGACATACTTTTAACTTGCTAGCTAATGTCATTTACTTATTTCTTTTGCTTGTTATCTGGAATAATCTGCAGGGACTCTATTCTTTGCGAAGGTGTACCGGAAGTTAAGTTTGGGCCACAAAAGCATGCATGCGCAGTAACGTTTGTTTATGCTTTGAAACCGTCTATAATAAAACAAATCATGTACTCAGGCCTCTTGCTACATAAGTGCATGACTGCTCAATATGTTTGTGTCAAACTCTATATACCTCTGCTACAGAGTGTGATGCCCTCTCAGGATGACCCATCTAAAGATAAGCCACGCCCACTATCTAGTATCTCACGGCAACAGAAAAGCAAGACCCACATCACCCGTACTGCCTCAGGTGGGTTCAATTTCCTTCGCAAGACAAGCGACAATATTCAAGTCAAATACACCTAGTGTGTTCAACGGAGTGGCTTAAATTTGTCCTTTATTTTTAAGGAGGAGGAGATTTTGGAGGAGCGGGGTCGTCTCGCAGTATTTCTGATCAAGATCAAGACGAAAGAGAGGTAACACCAATATGGGTTTATTTGGCTCGCCCCAGATTTTGAATGCTCGCTTTATACATGATGGATGTTATGGTGCTTTGAGGTGACCACTGAGAGACTTCTCGTGTCCTGATTTTGTGGTCTGTAATAACTGCCCCAGTTCTCATAGTGAAAATAACCAGCTCGGCAAACGCCAGACCATTTATTTAAATGAAAGAATACACCTTAAAGTTTGCATGAATTTAAAAATTGATGGACTGGCAACCTGTCCAGCCCTTTATACGGTTGTAGATAATAAATAAACCAGTCATGACTACTTCACACATTTATTAATCCTGTCTGTTTATTCCTCCTGCAGCCCGACTCCGACTCCACCAAACACTCCACCCCCTCCAACAGCTCCAACCCCAGCAGCCCCCCAAGCCCCAACTCTCCCCACCGCAGTCAGCTCACTCTGGACAGCTTGGATCAATCCCTGGATGGTTGAGCGAGAGCATCCCATTTTTCCGCCCTGCGTGCACGTCAGGCACAATGCGTATCCATCTGCTCTGCTAGGACTTCTTGTGAAGTGCCAGGACTCTCTTAAAAGTCAAATGCTCATCCACCACGAGGGCCTAAAGTTTACCCCCTGTTCCTGCTGCCGGGTGGATGCGCAGAGAGGACGTATCACACGCTCCGATTGGTGTGTGCTGCCGGACGTGGACAACACACCCCTGCTATCCAAAAACAAAGCCTGCCCCCTGGTGGAGATGTTGTGGTATTATCACCAACAGGGTCACATTTAGCAGTATGGTGGACATTTATTTTAAACCTTAATTTCATGCCATGCTCCTGCAAGTTTCTTTTTTAATTATTATTTACTTTAGTAAATGAACAGATGCATCTGCCGTGTCAGAATTGCTCGGAATATTAGCATCCCTTCACAGAGCGCAGAGCTGAGGGGAAAGAGACTTCTTATGCTGTTTTTAAATGTATATTATCAGGAAGTTCAACACTCATCGAGGGGGCTGAAAGAGAGAAGCAGATCGGAAGAACGAACTGTGGATGGAACATTCGTATATAAACCAAGTAACAATTCCTCACTGCTCTTCATGGACCAGTGAAACGGTTTGACTCATCTCATGAGCAATAGATCAGTGACACAAAGATGATGATCTGTGTCTGACTTTGTGGCTTTTAAAAAACCAGAGGGCACATTTATTGTTCTAAAATTTCTCTCTCTCTCTCTCTCTCTCTCTCTCTCTCTCTCTCTCTCTCTCTCTCTCTCTCTCCCTCTCTCTCCCTCTCTCCAGTTCTGCATTTTAAACCAGCCTTTATAATATTCCTGTTTTAACGTAGATGTTTTCTACGAAAATATCTAGTCGGTGCGACACTGCTTATCACCAGGAGGAAAAGAAAGCAAGAAAAAGAAACAGACTTTACATATAGTGTTATAATAATAACAACAACAATGACTAAAAAAAGAGAACGGCACACTGCTCAGATTATTCATAGGATTTCAGTAGTTCCTCTCAAGCTGCTGCTTCGTGTGCTCTATTTAAAAACAAAAGTTTAAAAAAAATATATGTGATAAGGTTATCTCACCATAGCCATGCTTTGACTCTGGTTTATGATGTTTTACGCACGTCAACCCTTCGAACAGCCACGTGGGACAATCGATGTTAAAGACTCTTATCGGGATGCTGATATGTTTGTTGATATCTGAGAAGGACGTAGAAAATGTAGGCATGGCTGACATATCCATTATAACTCGAGTGTGCCTTCTGTGCCAACTTTCTATTCAGTAATATACTGTCCGCTCAAGCATTTCAGTCAGGTTGATGGTAATGTATTATGTTGTCCCCTGCCCTTCTTAAACACTGTAAGAAACTTGCACACGTTTTAGTCCCAGGAATTGATTTTGTGTGAATGTTTTTTGTTTCTGTTTTTCCCCGTATTTCACTTCATCAGATTGAAGAATATCCTCAGAACAACACTACTGCTTTTCCTTTAAAAGAGAACAACAATCACAGATTGAAATCTTAGTGATTATTGAGTTGTTAGCCACATAAATTTGAACAAACAATAAAAGAGTACCTGTTGTGCTTTTTTGTTGAATCTGTGTTTTTGTTTATATCATTCATACCTACTCTACAGTAATAGTAATTTATGTTTTGACATGTAAGTGTTGGTTCCCTCAACCCTGCAGAGGATAAAGAAGGGTTCAAAGAATGAATGGATGCCAATAAAAAAGTAAAGGGTAATAAAATTGAAACTTTAAGATTGTGACTGCTGCAAAACTGTCAGCTGATATCACATGATTAGACAAGTGATAGAATTTGTTTAATGCAGGAGCTGGTGTGGCGGGGGCCTTGTGGGCATTTCTTGTCCACCAGAAGTCTGATTTTGTGCAAAGCCTGAACAAATCACAGTAGATTAATGACACAACTGTTCATCCAAAAATCTGACACAAAAATCTAGGATTTTCATAACACTTGAAAATAAATCAAGAATATTTGCTCACTCAGATGGAGAAGTTGATGGTTTTGGGCGAGTCAGCCCAGTATCCTCTCAACTTTTCCTTGTGTGCACAAGCTGCTGAGAACAATTCAGAGCAGATAAATGACAATAAGTGACATCTTGAATTTTAGGGGAATTGTAATATCATATATGTAATATAAATATTGATAGTTGGCTTCCAAAACATTGATGTCAATATCTGACATGGCTTTTTTAATGCAGAAAATAGTAAATAACAAATATTAACTTGAGACCAGTTTTCACGGGCAGGTTGACAAATACAAGAGGATAGTGTTGGTCAAATATATAGTATATATATATATAAGTATAAAAGTCTCTTCTCTTGTCGCTGGGTTAGGGTTAGGGTTAGGGTTAGGCTCTGGATCTTCGGCCTCCACGGTCAGATCCACAACAGCCCAGGATGGTAAATCCAAATGGTCAAAGGATGCCTCAGCGGCTTCTTCAACAAAATCAGCCCATGATGTTATAGGCTGATAATCGCTGAAGGCATCGAAAGTTTTTTTGAGAAAAAACTTTGAAAAACAATTGGTGAACTCATCTCAAGATGATAAATGGTAGAATAGCCCACTGTCGAGTTTAAATATAGCCTAACTTAATACAATTATTAGAATATATACATAATTAGTCAAAATTAAAACAATTTTTAAATTACTAGATGTTTATTTCAGGCCAGGTGCGTGCGTCTGATAAATCCATAGACATAGGCTAATAAATACCTATAGACGTCGCATTGGCCTCTTTGCTCCGCTGAATAGTATAAATTACTATCAAATAGTAAAGTATCGAAATTAGTTTAGAGAAATGAAAACGTTATTGTGTTTTTATCTAGAAAAACACAGCTTTGCCATTCACTTAAATGTGTTAATAGTCGTCTTTTGCCCTTACCAATATGGCGGCGGGGTTGACGTACGATCCAGCGGACAATAAGGCGTCTAGGTATTATATATTATATATTATGTCTATGGATAAAACCAACTATACTAAATAATATAGTTATATAGTATACTACAAATGACTACAGTGTATTATAGTATTTTATGTGGTTATTAGTTTAATAAAGAACTTTTTTTCAGTAAACTGCAGTTCGTGCAGATTTAAGGATATTAATTTATAGTTTCAATGACATAATGTCCCCTCATCATTTTGTGTGACCAATAGTAACAAATCATTTTATAAAACTAAAAATAAATATCACATTTCTGTGGCTGAGAAATTAATCACTTATACAGTATGCTTAAGTAAATGTTATTTAAAAAATATTTTTTTAACAGTAATATGTGATTTTCTGGGAAAACAAGTCTGTTAACTACATTTAAGCAGGCACATTTAAATAAAACAAACATCAATATCTACAAAAACTCAAAAAATGAAAATACTTTATTTCTAAACACTTAAAATACGGAAAACCTTTCTAAGGATATAAAATGTAAAGTAAATTTATTAATTTGAAGATAAATCACAGTACACATGACATTTTTAAGGCTACTGTATTCATCTAGATGAAAAACACTACATTTTAATCTGCACTTATGCGTACTTCACATTCTTAATGTCTGAATAACTGTAATAGATATTATTATTTTTGTACTTTACAATTGGCTTGTTTTCACGTGCTTTTATGTGTTAGACTTTTATTTTGACGGCATGTTGGTACCAGGAAGTAACAAGAAACAAATCTGACGTTTCGTGCCGCTCTACAAGAAGGTTAGTCTGTTCTATAGCAATCATATTTGTTATTATTTGATTGGCAAATAATAAGAATTCCGAAAATTAATACGACTTATAGATTACATTGTTAGCGAATCTCCATATTGTTGGTCGTAGGTGCAGTTTAATATGACAGAATCATATCGGTGTTTAAAAATAAGTCAAATGAATAAAGATTTTCATTGACATGTGTCATGTTAGCATGTCACGTAACCTAACGTCAAACTACGTTTGGTCATTTCACAGGATCGCTGTGAGTAAACAGCGGTGTTGATGCTCGGATCTTCATCCCAGCTTTCTGTTTTTCAGATGACACGAGCCAAACCAGAAGATGACGAGTACTGGACCAGGTCCAAATTGAAAGCTTTCACATTTGATGATGAAGACCATGACTTTTCGCGAGTGAGTTTATTCTTCTTCTCGTTTACTACATGACTGGACACAATGAACCGTCCGTGACTCTTGGACACATTCTCTATTATTCAGAAAATGTTGTGTTCTCATTTCACAGCTTAAAGAGTCCAAACGGGCCGTCAACAGCCTTGTGATGGAGGCTGATGATGATGAAGATGATGATTTTGAGAAAGTCAGTTGGAGTGGAGAACCTGTGGGAAGTATGTAGTAGTCTTTCTGATATCTGTTTCATCTGTCTGGTGTTTAAAGCTCATGAGTGTTTGTTCTTTGTAGGCATCTCATGGTCAGTTAAAGAGACTGCCTCCAGTAACCGATCAGGCAATGAACAGAGCTTTCCCAAAATAGACACGACCTCTTCGCTGTCCAAACAGGGATCTGGATACTCACTGAGCTCTCTGTTTAAAGGTAATGTACACTTGCCCTGAATGTTTTGGCTTAGTCATTTAGTACACATGTAATTCTATATCATGTAAGTCCTCTTCTTTGTTTATATTTCCACAGCAAGAAGTAAATCCAGTAGTTTTCAGTCCTTCTCAGAGTGTGAGTTTAAATCACTAAAGCATTTAGTATGATTTTAGTCTAAACTCTGTTTTAGTAAAGTGTGTGTGCCCTTTGTTTTCTAGCTTTTAGTGAGACGTCTATAAGAACATATGCACCAGAGCTGCGAAAACCCAAGTCTGATGGAAAGGTAATAAAATAAGTCTGGTTATATAAAGGATAAAGTATTCGAGAGACTTTCACATTGCCCAATTTTTGTTTTATAAAACAAAATGATGACAGGATTTTGTCAGTGACCTGAGTCCTGAGGAAACAGTGAGGAGAATGCAGAAAGGACGGGTAGGGGGCAGCAAAGACCAATACATTCTAGCTATTGCACAAAAGAGTTATTTTCACATATTAGAATTGTGCATTTAATTTGCTTGTTTTGCCGTCTCGACAGGCGTTCTCGCTGGAGAAGTTCCGCTCTCTGCAGGACAAACTTTTGCTTCTGGATGAAGCAGTTGCTCTTTATGATGGCAATGTCATCACTGCTGTGAGCATCACATGACCAATGGGACACTTTTCATAACACTTTTTGTTATATAGAGTACTGAGAAAGGTTTTTGGTATTCACATGCTAATCTTTTGCATTTTCCTGTTTCAGGTCTTGATCTATTTAAAAAAGTCCTTAAATAAAGGTGAGAAATGTTGAAGTGTACCATTGCTCACTAGTTCCTAATTTTTTTGACGTGTGAAAAACCTCTAGGAAATCATATTTGTCATTAATGCAGAAATCCTGTTTCGAGAGTTAATGTGCAGAGATGTGGCTCTGCGTCATTACGTTCACTATTTGAAAGAGATGGGAGAACAGAAGCTTCTGGTGGAGTTACTGAAGTAAGTTTGCTTTTGATCAAACTGTTTTCAATTCAACAATTTGCATGTATTTGCATTTGGTTGGTTGATTTGAGGACTTGTATAGTCGTATATATTGTATTTGAATAACTGACATTTTGCTTTGGTCATTGTTTTAGGGCTCTTGGTAGGACAGATGACATGGCGGTATGTATTGTGGTGCTGTACTTAAAGTAGTTACTATTTAAAATTAGTTAACATCTGTCATTGTACTCCTTGTATGCATGTCAATATTGACATAATGAACATTTCTTTAAATCAGAGCTGAAATGAGTTTATAAGGCTTTCAAAACCGAATTAATAGAAGGAAGTAACCTTGAACGTATTAGCATAATTCAGCCTTGATCTTATCACGATATTTATATCTAGTGGAAAGGTCAAATGAAGTGGAAGTTCTGTTTTAGAAGTTGTTTTTTGTGGCTTTTTTATTTTCATGTGCTTTAAATTGTCTGTCTGTATATTTTAAACAGTTAATGCAATACAAAGAACACTTAAGTATTAAGGATGAAGGCAAAAGAAGAGATTTCCTCAAAAGTTGCCTCAGGTAAAGATTTATGGCACCGTACAGAGATCTGTAAATGCAGTGCAGTAGAGTCCAATGTCACCTTCCACCTATGACAAACACGATGTTGTTTTTCAGCCTTCCTTTCTCTCAAGACGACGCCACTCATGTTCAAGACCACTATACACTCTTCGAGAGACAAATCATCATAGAGGTGAGAGACCTAGTCCATGTATTTGGTATACACTAACGTTCAAATGTTTAGACACATACTCATTCCTTATTTTTCTTCATTATCTGGTCTGTAATAAAAAAAAGAGTTAATAATAATAAAAATACAATTCTTAGAATAAATATGACCCTGGATCACAAAACCAGTCTTAAGTAGCATGATAAATATATGTAGTGTTAGCCAAAAATGCACTGTATGGGTCAAAATGATCAATTTGACTTTTATGCCAAAAATCATTAGAATATTAAGTGAAGATCATGTTCCATGAAGACATTTTCCTACCATAAATATATCAAAATAATTTTTAATGGCTTTAGACAGATCCACATTTGTAAGGCTCAAAAAAGGGGGCTAATACATGAAACGATACATTTGGAGTAAAAGTGATTCATATTTTGAGTTTATTTAGTCACGTTTGCATGTAAACATAATACATAACTGTACTCACACAAAACTGCCACACGCAGGCTCCACAACACAAATCTCAGCTTTGAATCTCATTGGTTGTTGTGTTTCTCGACTTGGATGCGCTTTCAAAAAGTGGGATCTGTTTAATTCCATTTCAATTCCACGTGAATCCAGGATATTTAAACAATTTAAGGATTTTCTCCCCTGTGAGAGGAGAAAGTATTTTAATTCCTTAAAACAACACTACACGTGGGACTCTGTTGGGTTTCTATTCCCTTATTAAAATCAGGAACAGAGAAAAGCATGTCACCTTACAGCACTGTTGAAAAAGTATTTCCTCTTTACCTCCCCAGTCTTCCTCTTTTCTGCGTGTGATGTTATGGGTCTCTCGCTGTACAGAGGAAAGTGAATGGGATGGGCTCCTCTCAAACTGGGTTATAAAGCAGATGTTTCCTTTATGTATTATGGGTTGTGATCTGAAAGCCTTGGACACAGTGGAATTTTAGTTTCCAACAGTTGTGCAGTATGAACATTTGTTATTTTGTTGTTTAACATGCAGATACATGTACTTATCTTCCAAAGAAGATTATTTTTCATTGGTAAAGTTGTGTCAATGCATGTTCTATAGAAATTAATATAATAGGTTTGAGTTCCTTTTCAGGCTAGTGACAAGAAAGCAGATGGGGAAATCTTTAAAAAGTTCCCTAGAAAAGCATCCATCTTAAATATGCCGATCATCACCACACTTTACTACTCCTGCTTCTACCATTATGGAGAATCTGAGGTACAGACACATTCTGCACTTCTATTGAAAAACATATTGTGGTATATGCTGGAGTGTGGACAGAATACAGCAGGGGCCATTAAATGGCAAAATTGCAAACTACAGTACATAATATCACAGAATATTGGTTTTATAAAATATAGCAAATGCATAAAAAAACAAAAAGCTCATTATAAATAAAGCATACTGTATATAACTTATTTTAACTTAAAATGTTTATTATATATTTAGTTCTCATGGCATATGTTCAACAGGCTTTTAATCAATTTGTCAATGTTTTTTTCTTTCTTGTTCACCATAGGGAACTTACAGCAGCCCAGCGAACATTAGGAAAACCTTCAGAGTGAGGAAGTCTTACTGTTTTTCACATTTTAGGATAATAATAGAACTTTTTAGCATTTATAAAGTAAACTTTTTCCGTTCATAAAGTAGCCATACTTTGCATATATTACAGTTTGACACACTCTCAACCAACAGTATTGAAAGAATTCTCTTGTTACCCCTGGCCTTCCAACTGATCCAATTAAATGTTTTAAGTTTAGTTAGTTACACATTTTCTTTAAATTGGTCTGCAAAACGAATTTCAGATATAAAACCAAATTTAAGATCATGAGAAACCTTCAGTCAGATACGTCCATGCTTTTGACACTATACTCATACCTTTTGTAACTAATAGGAAGTGTTTAGTAACGATATGATTTAGTCGAGTTTCTTTCAATTTGTGTCAGACACTTTACCATGACCTTTCACTGTTGTTTCATATTTACTCTGACAGATTTCAGAAAAGCAGTACATTCTAACAGCTCTTGGCGCGAGAGCAAAATTAAAATCGTGGTTTGATGTGGACAGTTTGTTCAACACCAAAAACTGGCTTGGCTACACTAAGAAGAGATCCCCCATTGGCTTTCACAGAGTGGTGGACATCCTCCAAAAAAACAACGCACCTATATCGGTACCTCAGTTTCCATACTTTTCTTTCTGCTCAGTTATCTTTCTGCCCTCTACCTTCTCATCGTGCCATGAGAATCGCATTATAATGCAATGTTGTTTGATGTGCAGGTTCTGCAGGAATATGTGAACCTCATCGATGACCCTGAGCTCAAGCTCAGTATGGCTCTGAAGTATAAATGCCATGACATCGTCATTAATGTGAGTTTTTCATTCAGTTCCTGATTCAATTTGTTGCTTCATGGGATCTAAATGTGACCTACTGTGTATTTCACCCATCAGACGTACAGGGACCTGAAGGACCGACAGCAACTTATTGTGTACGGAGCAAAGCTGGAGCGAAACTCTGTTGAATACAGGAAGGTCCAAGAAATCCTAAATAATGGGGTAAGAGAGCAGGCACTTCTGAAACATTTTCACATTCTTGATTTCAAAATAGAGCCAAGCTGTTACATGACAGTGTGAGTAAGAGGTTTCTGGAATACAGCAGAATTACAGTAATTTGATTGGTCAATACCTTATAATAGAACAGGTTCAGACGTCCTCAAAAATATCTAGATTGATCAGATTATAATGCTATTAATAGATGTTTTTTTGAACACTGTCATAAACTAAAATGAAATGTCTTTTTATTCACTTCAGCAAATCAGATGGAAAAACTGACCTGGATACTGACACAAAGCAGTGATGTGCTGTTATAAACCACTCTCATAGACAATACTTCACGAAAAACCATACAGCTGCTTATTATGGAGTCTTACAGTTAAGGCGAGATAAAAAAGATCGAGAGATCTTCAACTTGTTCAGCATCACCAGGGCATCAACATCTGATTTTTCAAATGGAGTTATTCTCTTGCAAATGTATAAAGTGTGCTCAAAATGATTGTGAATCTGCCAAGTGTCCTTCTGCCAACTGTACAGGTGAATATATTTACACAAAAATATAAAAATGGAAGAAACATTCTTGGTTGATGCTGTGCATTATATTCATTCATATCTCTCAACCCTTCATACCTTTCTGTTTAATCATGTATTTATTTATGAACACTCCTCTTCTTCTGTTTTTGTTATGTATTCAAAATCGAATACAGTTATGTATGCTGTATGGCGTATGAATATGTTACTGATTTGTTTTAATAAAAAAATGAAATATTGTCTTTGACTTTCAGGTTTTCTGTCAGGTTAACCCAGCAAACATGTTCCCTTGGGCCCCGTGTGGGGCCACTGGGGGAAAGTGTGGGCTGGGTGGGGGTACAGTGGGGGAAGTGTGGGCTGGGTGTGGGTACACTGGGCAAAGTGTGGGCTGGGTGTGGGCATGCTGTGGGTACAGTGGGGAAAGTGTGGGCTGGGTGTGGGCATGCTGCGGGTACACTGGGGGAAGTGTGGGCTGGGTGTGGGCATGCTGTGGGTACAGTGGGGAAAGTGTGGGCATGCTGTGGGTACACTGGGCCCATATTCACACACAAAAAAAGTTTGAACTCGTCTTGGCAAGTGACTGTGACTATTGAAATCCTCAATGGGGCGGATTTTACATTTCTGTTTAAAATGGGTCAATCTTAATGAGGAGTCGATAATGAAATCGACTCTCGAGGAACCACATGGGCTAACCTATGCAGGCCCTGCGGGTTTTCTGTGGGCAAGCCCACAGTGGGTTGGCCCACAGAAAAACCCCATTGGGGCACATTTGGGCAAACTTATGTGGCCCCCGCATGGGCTTACCCACGCAGGGCCCCTGTGGGTTATCTGTGGGCAAGCCCACAGTGGGTTGGCCCACAGAAAAACCCCATTGGGGCACATTTGGGCAAACTTATGTGGGCCCCGCATGGGCTTACCCACGCAGGGCCCCTATGGGTTTTCTGTGGACAAGCCCACAGTGGGTTGGCCCACAGAAAAACCCCATTGGGGCCCAGTTGGGCAAAATCATTTGGGCCCCGCATGGGCTTACCCATGCGGGACCCACTTGGGGTTTGGTGTGGGTTTACCCTGCCCACACTGTCCCACAGTAAACCCACACGGGGCCCGCACGGGCATGTTTGCTGGGAAGTCAGGAAGTTTCCTTTGATGTCATTTTAGGGGCTTTGAATCATATCTTGTCATCCTAAAATGTCAAATAAATCAAATCAAATGTATATTGTGTAAAATCAATATGTTTTCATTTCTTCCAGACCAAGCAGTGTGCTCACCAAAGTCTTTAGTTTAAACATTCTCATATATAAAGGTTTCAGTGTTGTCTATTTTAGAAGGCACATCACTGTTATACATGTATCAAAACAATCATTTTGCACATTTCATACACAGAGTTACTGTAAGTGCGCTCTGGGGAAAAACATAGTTACTGTAGTTAGTTAAACCATGGTAACCACAAATTGCATTAATCGCGGTTTAATCGTGGTATTGTGGCTGGTTACACAAGGCTTATAACTATTGTAAAGTTAAATATACTATAATTCTAGCTGGGCAGTTTGGAGATAAGCATACATAAATATATCTCTTTCAATCTGCTTACGATAACATCTTGAGACTTGTTTGAAAGAGAGTTCAAATGAATTCGTTGTAAAGAAAAGCAGAAGTGTGCTGATCACGTGACCGTCCTCTAATCTCTACACGAGCCGCAGCGACGTGATGTTCTCCACTCTTCTGTATTTCACTGTGATGATGGATCAATGTTACGCAAAAACTTCACAGCATTTAGAGGTAAGAGTCTCAGAATTGTATTGTTTAGAAAATGCATTTACAGAAAATCTGAGCTAATAATATATTTTTTTATCGTTTTGAAGCGTTTTGTATTGTACACGGGTGTTTCGAATTTACGAATTGTTGTAGGTGTGTGTGCACGTGCATTTTACGTGTTTATATTAGGCTACTACTTAGAGTGTTAAATGTTTTGTACTTAAAAAGACATACATTAAAAGAGGAATTAAAATAAGATAAGTGTTTTTATATGTTGGATTTTCGTGTCTTGTCAATAAACAAAGAAGTCGTAAATATTTAATGTCTGTCAGCATAATTTAGACTCAACGAGTAACATTTTTCTGGTCTGCTGTGTATTAGCTCGTTTTGTATGTTGGATTTGGCTTCTTTAATAAGGATAATAAAACCCCCGAATTTTTGGCATGTTTTACTGTAAAGAGCGTAAAGAGGTCGTGTAGCTTGTGAGTATCTGCCCCCGCAGCGCCTCATGGCAGATGTGTAAAGTGCTCATACACTAGAGCATTGCACTGTTTGATACTAATGTAATGGGACAAGAGAAAAAAAGGATTTCATCTAATCCAAAAACCATCGGGTTTTTCTTAACACCATTTCAAATGTGTTTTAATGGGAATGTTACAGTAACATGTTACTGTACTCTATTTAAATGAATACTTATACACAGAACAGGTTCAAATAAATATTGCCAGGATTTATTGGTGGCATTCACACCCGCACTACACACGAGGATGGTCCCCAGATTACCTCAGCAGAGATGAGCATTCACATATGTTTCAGCACAACAAACCAAATCAAAAGAACCAAGAAATTACATGCAAACCACAGCATGACATTCAAATAAAGCACCCTAGTGAACAATCTATACATATAGTTAATAAATAGCTCATCTCTGCCTACAGCACCTTACAACTCCCTCGGTCGTGCCCACTACAGAAATAAGGAGGTCAAAATTTTAGAAAACACAATGCCGCTTTCCGACAGGAAGTCAATCCACTGATGTGTGTGCACACTATTTGTGCAATTCTAAAGGGAGTCTATGTAGTCAGCTATACTTCGCAAAAAGTACACGTGGGTGGCTTAGTGGTTTAACGTTTGAACTTTGAAAGCCTCTTTCTTAATAACTGCTTACTGTATTTGGTCTCATTTACCTCTCAGTTTGAAGCTTGTTTCGTCTCTGATGCAAGATCTCAGCATAATGCACAAGCAATGAGATGTCATAAGGCAAGGAAACATTTTTCCAATTACAATGCACTTTCTTTTCTCTTTCCTGCTGTTAAAAAAACAATATAGTCTAATTCTAATGGTTACCATTAAACATACCATTACAGACCATCAACTGTTTGCCATTAAAATCATTACATTTTATATTGTGTGTTTTAGACTTTATTCCAGTAGGAATTGTACGGATTTGCTGATTTCCATCTGCCAGATAACATCCCACTGACAAACACCAAGCCATTACCAGTAGAGACCCTCATATGTCTTTTAAAACCAATACAATCCCATTTTGAACTATTAAAACCATTAAAATCTCTGTGATTGTTTACTAATAGGTGTTTACTCATTTTGTTTGGTAACCTGGCTGATGATTAGATTGGTTAGATTGGATTCTGAGTGGGATTTGTGAAGTTGTGTGATAGTGAAGTCAAAGGGTTCATGATGCTTTTGTCAAATGAATGCTTGCGTGCACATTGGACATATTTGACATCAATAAAACAAAACAGAAGTTCTGAAACAGTATGCATTCTGAGCTTTGACAAATGCCACTGACAATCTCATTACCGTAACACATCTGCGTGCATGATATGTTGTAAAATTTCGATATTCTGATAAAGACATAATTGGATGTTGCACTAGATGTAACTTATGCAACCAATGTATATCCTGCACTTGCTGCTATTGCACTTCTGGTTAGACCTAAACTGCATTTCGTTGCCTTGTACTTGTACATGTGTAATGACAATAAAGTTGAATCTAATCTAATCTAATCTAATTTTGACAATATTTTACTTCGTAAAAACTAAGTGTCCATGACTGATGTTCTTATTTTCCGTAACACGTATACAGATCTTTACATTGAACTTCATGTTTAAAGTAACACATCTTCCAAATTTCTTTATATTTCTGTAGTTTATTATTCTCTTGTCGTACTGTATTTTCATTATCGTAACAGGTAGTTTTCCTCAAACAAATGTTGTAATTTTTCTATAATGTATTATGTACAGTATGATGAAAAAAAGCTTTTTTTTAGCAAACCGTGCTATGGTATTGACATTTTAAGGTAATGAGATTCTTGGAAGGTTTACGGTAATGAGATTCTTGGTAAGATTTCATGAGAATCACTCACATATTAAATTTGGAATAAATGTCTGTTATTGCGTTTGTTTAATAAAAGTGTGCGTTCATATATATTTATTGCTATTTTAATCTAATTCTAGTAGTCTAATTCTGGTCCCCAGATATGATGCATGAATCCAGTTCGACGCAGAGTATTCTGACAACCATGAATCAGTCTGTGATTGTGCCCTGCGAAGCGCCATACAAGGAAGATCGGATTCCTCTAATGGTGTTTTACATCATGGTTTTTGTCATCGGTCTGCCAACCAACCTAATCACCGTCTACCTCACCATCCACCAAGTGTGTCGTAAGAACGTTCTTGGCATCTACCTGCTAAGCCTATCCGTTTGTGATCTCACCTACCTGTTTACGCTGCCAGTGTGGGCTGTTTACGTCAACGAGAACCACGTGTGGCCCTGGAGCTCTATGGCTTGCAAAGTGACCGGCTTTCTTTTTTTCAACAACATGTACATTAGCATATTTCTGCTCTGCTGCATTTCCATCGACCGCTACGTGGCGGTGGTCCACGCTATCGAATCCCGGGGTCTTCGCCATAAAAGGGTCGCTGCCCTCATAGCGTTTTCCGTCTACCTGGTGGTGGGCTTGGGTCACCTGCCCGTCTTTCTCATGCGGGAGGGTGATGCCGCCGAGGGCAGTCGGCGCTGCTTTGAGCCCGGCCAGAGCACAGCGATGGTTACAGCATTCAACTACGCCCGCTTTTGCATCGGTTTCTGCGGTCCTCTGGCCATCCTCATCTTCACCAACAGAGCTATTCTTACCAACGTGCAGGCCAGCACAGGACTCCAGCCCCACCAGAAAGTGAAAGTTCGCTACCTGGCTGTGGCGGTCGTGGTGCTGTTTTTGATTTGCTTTACTCCTTACCACATCATCCTGCTGATACGAGCTGTTACCTTCCACTTCCCAGAGCTGCAGAAGGAGTGCCACTTTGAGCACCATGTCTACATTCCCTACAAAATCTCTTTGGGTTTGTCCACCTTTAACAGCGCTATTAACCCCATTCTCTATGTCCTCTCGAGTAATAACATCCGCGAGGAGATCAGAAAAAGCATGGCAGCGATGTGTAGCAAAATGACATTGATTCCACCTTCAACACACAGTAGCCAACATAACATGCACAGTTCCAAGAGCAATTCAGGACCTGTTCTTACAAAAGAGGATGAAATGAGGACAGCTTCTGCTTTTTCCTGCTAAATCATAAATGGATTTATTGTCATTTTTGCTTCATCATGAGACACGAGAAGCAGTTGAGGAAGATGTCAATCTGATTCAGTTTTGTTTTATATACTGTACAGTAGCACGTACTTTATGAGGCAGCTGGGAATGAGACATCTTACATCACTGTGGTATTTCACACCTCATTTTCTACTTCCATTTGAAAGTTTTCTCAACAGATTTCTTACATTAAACTTCTGCATACGTTTTGTGCTTTTGAGGATATTCTACTGTGTTGATGAGTTTAAAAATATTCACACAAATACAAATAATACAAATAAAATGTATAATGTTGCTTTTTATTTATTGTTAGCTGGACATTTTTGTAGGGCCCCAAGAATGCCCCCCTAGGCCCCCCACCTGGACCCTTCCCTGTTTTGTAGTTTCCTGTTCTGTAGTTTAGAAGAATCACCCACTTAAACAGAATAGGACCATGCCACTGACATGTCGGGGCTAAACTTAAAATATGAAACTTGATAATACAGCAATAATAGACTGGTTTGGAAAATATGGATATTTGTATTATTTGTGTTAATTAGAGTATATAGAGAGTAAAACAAAACAGATAAACTTGTAAGACTTTCTGTCCATCTAAAAGGTACAAGTGTCAGTTGTTTTCCAGTGTGGGTTGATTGAATGAAAATGTTTAATGGACAAAAATGTTTGTTTTTTTACTGTAAATATTATTTATGTTAAAAAAGCATTGGACAGAATTTACACAGCATTATGTTGATGAGTCTGAAATCATGAGATTTCAAATGTAACATATAACAAAACATTTTTTATATATATATATATATATATATATATATATATATAATATTAATCTCTCATTATTTGTCACGCTTTACACTTTTTAAAATAACAAAATAAAACTGAAAAATCACAGCTTTGATATATTTCATATGATTTACACACATACAAAAGATTTATATGTGAGTCACTGAATATGATTTCTGACCTCTTTAATATCTTATCGGTTCGTGAAATTTATAACAAGTGTTCATGAAGCAACATCCTTCCTTTGACATGCTTTTCATGCACACAAAAAAAGTCTCTTGTCTTGCTAAATCTTCAAAACCACTTAGACATCCGGTATGTCTGCTCTCTTTCCAACATAAACGTTGTGAATAATTAACACTATACTTGACTAAGATGGGTTTCCAATTGGTCCCTCAATGAATTTTTAAGTATCCAGCAGCTGTCCTCGGCCAATAGAAAACAATTACCCGGGCTGTATGCGCCACTGTTGGACGGCACCGGGCATCTGTCTGAGACAGGCTGCATGTGTTTTTTAAATAGACGGTTAAATCTACCCTGACAGTTTTTGGTATTTTGCACATGACCTATAAACTGTCCACTGCACCATAAATTGGCTACATATAGTTTGACAATAAAGGTTAGCAGCCTTTGCTGCATGCCAGTGGGTATTTCATGTGGTTTTCCTGTGCACTCAACCTGCTGCAGCATTTCACTTAATATAACAATATAAAAATGCATTAGAACATTTAGAAGGTGTAAAATGACGGTTGTTCCTGTGAAAAATAGCTGATATGTTATTTGCTTAATGGTGTGTCAACAAAACAGGTGTCCCAGAATCTAGCTGTGAAAAAGATGTTATCTCTACAGTTAAACTAATCTTTTTTTCTAAACTAATCGACATTATTAATGCCTAAACAAAGGAGCCTTCCTGCTGTCTTTAACATCAGAAAAATATGTATTTACCATCAGTCTCTTTTCTTCTTACCTCAACTTTATCTAAGCTCTCTGTTCTGTCATTGTGATGTATTACTTATTGATTTATTGCATAATTCACACACGTACAGGAGGATATCGCCTATCAACGTGTGTCTAAACATTTTAATGTTTAATTTAAATGTCTTTTATCTTGTCTATGTCCTGTCATTTCTCACATTGATTTCAGCTCAGTGTGCATGATGAGACACGGTCATATAGCTAGAAATAATGGAATACTCCCATTAACATTTAGGCCATATAATAGCAAATGTTTACTTTTTTCATTTGTCATGGTAAGGTCGATCCTTATACCGTATGCTTCTTTTCCAGGAGAGAGAACTGAACAAATTTAGCCATCTTAAGAGGCTTTTTGGGGTTCCCTTGTTGCTTTGTATATATATTTGTGCATACATTCGCAACGCCACCTGCTGGTCTTATTGGTGATAGGCTATATGGTCACCTGATCTGTGCAAAGTTTAGTTAATGTATCTTTATTCTTATAAACCGAAATTTAGTTAATGCCTATAGATGGGATTTTTTGGGGGGAGGGGGATAGTACATTATTTTATTTTAGTTAATGATAATATTTAGCAGCATCATCATGTATAGCCGTGTATATATCACAATATGAAGAATTTGTATTCGTCTTACAGTTCGTCTTACAAAACAATAATACTGTTACACTGATTAGGCTTTATCATCTTTGAAACCACCAAAATACAGATATTTTTTCGTGTTGTTACGTCTTTGGCCAATAGGGGTCAGTGTTGTCTTACTTTCACTGTTTTGCTTCAATCATGACCAACAAGCAAATTATTGTCGAATTTCTATCAAACACTTGAAGGTCGTATTTCCAGCAATGCTGACTTGCTAAAGACAAACTCAGGTACACCATTTATATTTAATAACTTTTATCATTAATAACTTTTATATTTAATCAATGTAAACTACTGTGTGTAGGGAGGATATCGACATTCTGCAGTATTTAGGAGTGCAATTGACAGCAGGCCCAAAACACATGAAGGTTCTTAGTTAACTTAATTTTGTAAAGACGAACTATAATAAACTATGTACCATAGCTAGAACTATAATAAATATGTTATGTGTGTATTTGACAAATGTAAATGTAGTACATGTTGTTAGGGTGCTTTCCACATAAGCACTTATAATCCTAAACATAGAATAATAGAATTTGTATTGAATCAAAAACATATTCGGTTATACAATGCTGGAACATCAATTCTTTTGGTTGGTGGGCTTAGTTTTCTGATGTTTGATTGCATAAAAGTTATGGTAAATTTCTATATTTCATAAAATGCCACAAAATCTGTGGCCCCTCTGGATCCATCTTAAAGTTCCCAGTTTGAGAACCACTGTCCTATGGTGTGACAGCAAACATTTGCAATGTTAGTAATATATTATTTTATATTATTTATATTCATATTGATATTACAAAATATCATAAGAGAGATTTATCTTCATTGTTAGTTTTTTTTCTTACATTTTTGCTATTTCACATCATAAGACACATGTACGGTTTATTTGTCAAGCACCCATATAATGTTTTTATGTAGAGGGGACACCTACTGTAAACATACAGTGGCAGAAACAAATAGGATAGAAGAACCAGGGAATAAGGCGGATATATGTATAATCTGAACTCACTTGTCACTGAGAATAGGATGGTATCCTGATTTATTTCAAATCCCTCTCATCCGTGCTGCATAACAACACTTTAGTCAGTCACAAGTGATGACATTAAAGAAGCCCCCAAAAAACGTATATACAAACCACATTTCATTCATTCATTCATTCATTATTATTATTATTATTAGTAGTAGTAGTAGTAGTAAAAAAAATAACAAGAAAATACTTTGTGACCAGTGAGGCTGTCTAAAATATACACTCTCCCTTATACATTCATATAATATCATTCATAAAAAAAGTTGAATCCAAAAAAGCTCACATTTATGAACGTTGCTGTATGCATCAACTACCCATATGTAAACTTTTGACTAATTTATTTAACCTAATTGTTTTGACTTTTTAATCCTGTTCTAGAACCTGCAACGTCAAATATATTGAATCAAATGAAACCCATTCTTACAGCTTCATATTTTTGTCTCTTCTCCACACTCAGCCCACTCAGGAGACAGGTATTGACAGATGGTCCGGGCATTACCCAGAATCATGTTTTCACAGTCGACTTTATCTTGGCTTAATGCCTGACACACACACACACACACACACACACACACACACACACACACACACAAAAGGAATACCAAGTTGCAGATAAAACATGTAAAACCTCTTGAGTATATCTTTCTGAGTATATATATATATGTTTCATTTAATTCTGCCTTTTGTAATGATGAAAATAATACAAAGTCAGAAGCAAATAAAAGATTACTGGACAGATGCATACAGAAAGGTGACACACATCAACTGTTCAGAAAGAACATCTATCTGAATACATATTAAAATATAAATATATAAATGTACAGAATTTTGTAACACCATTTCTCGTCTTTGGATGTTGTAACTGGATATAGTTACAGCATTTACAAAATTTTCTGACAAATGTTTTTACAGGCGTGTCCAAAATGATGTTGCTTTTCCTTCCTGTGGTCAAATCACAGCTGCTGTCATGAGGGTATTTCCAAACCAGTCAGCAGTGTGTCTTTAGTAGCTTCCAGATCCATGACCCTATTACCTAATTTCCCTTTTCAAACACACGCGCACACACTTACAGTACTTATCTATGTAAACCGAGACTTTTATTGTTTTTATAGACAGCTAGGTATAAATACTATAACGTAACCTTAATATATATCAGAAAATGTCCTGTATTTTCGCAATTAACAAATAAAAACTTTATTAACTATATTTTTATAGAATTTTTACAAATGAGGATGACCTCCAGCATACGCACATGCCGCACGCACACACACACACACACACACACGCATAACAATTAATGCTGAAATTTAATAATGGTTTATGCTTAATTCCACCTATATCCACCTTACAAAAATAGTAAATAAATAATAATTTGTGTACAGGTGTACTGCAAGTTATTAGCCTATAAACAAACAATCCCAACCTCCTGCACCGTGTAAATAATTGCCGGAAAGCCCTGACACCTTTCCTATGATAATATTTGTTTCCACTTTATGAGTTCTGAATAAATCTATTGTAACATTAAAACATTATTATAATTAAATTCAAAATGCCGTTTTGTAATATTAAGGAATGAATTTAAACAGTTTTAATGAAATCAAGAAAACACACACAATGACTCAATCACACTGATATTAAACTGCATTAATTCAGGGTGGACCATATAAACATACCACAGGATTTCCATCTATAATGAAGAGCTGAAAAATACAACACATGCATGCACATTTACCCATAAACACGATTTACTTCTATACAATAGAACATATACAGTTATACAATATGAATCTAACAAGACACATAACAAATGTATGAAAATGAAATGAAAGTGTTTCACTAAAAATACATTATAAAATGCTCAATAAATACATTACAGTAAAACTGTTTTGTGATTATCAGATGTCATTGCCCAAAAGCCCTACATCTAATCCATAAAGTTTACCAAGAGGGCTGCTCAGATTTCAATTAGATAGAGCCTTGCTAATGACTCTCTCCCTCAGAACATCAAGTCCCTCTGCCCACATTTCATCCTCTTTCCTGCCCCTCTGTGCATCTTCAGCTCCAGTCATCAGCAACAACTCATTACTGTCTGGATAGCCGAGATGCACCACAGATCCACTTCCATTTCTTAACACAGGGATTTATCTTTAAATGTAACGAAGAGAGAGGAAAGAATCCAAATCTGGCAGTAAATCTCCTATGAAGAACCTCACAACTGTCCAGTGAAGATAAGCCTTGCACTGGGGTGAATTAGTCATTTGCTGAATGTTCCCTCCCAAAAAACCATTAAAACATAGCCTCCTTTTTTATTTATAGTTTTCTTCACATGTATGGGTGACACAATATACCGGTACTGACAATAACTATTATAAAATGATTATAGATATTGTGTTAATACTGTATATAATTCAGCACCCGTTTAAAATGTTGTTCGCCTAAAAATTAAAATTCTGTCATCATGTATTCACCCTTGTCATTTCAAACCTGTATGACTTCCTTTCGTCTGCAGAACACAAAAGAAGATATTTTGAAGAATGTTGCCATTGACCTGCAGTGGTTTTGTATCCATACAATAAAAGTGAATGGGCTGTTGTTCAGAAGAAAGAAAGTCATACAGGTTTAAAATGACAAGAGGGTGAGTAAATTATGACAGAATTTTCATTTTTGGGTGAACTATCCCTCTGCCTGCCTAGACTTGTATTTTATTTGAGTCTTGTATTTTGAGTCTGGTCAAATAAGAGAAAACAAAAAATAAACAAACCTAAAGATGAATTTGACTGATCACATTATTAAAAACATTTAATTTGATTTCATGATAACACTGTTATTGTGAATTCTTGTGCACACAATAATCGTGTAGTACAAAATCGTATATAGTGACAGCGCTACACACATGTATGGCTGAAATACAAATACACAAACAAAAATTGGAGTACATTTGTAGTCTGTAATTATTTCACTTAATGAGTCCAGACACAGATTCAAACTGTCGTAGTCTGGGTGAGAGCGTTCTGATTAGTTCTCTCCTCTGGAACAAAAGCCGTTGCCGAACAACAGTTCACCACAGACATGTTAGTCTTACTGTCTCTGAATCTGTGTTCAAACTTACTCAAATATAGCGTTTCCCCCTGACCTGCACGTGAGGAGATTTTGAAGTCAGGATTCGGGTCGAAGGGATCCGCGCATCCGTTAGTCAGACCGTCACCCTGCACCTTCTGCATGTGGAAGGTTCCGTGAATTTTCAGCTCGATAGTGGAAGTGACAGTCTGCATGCACACTACGCAGCGGAAGCCTGTCAGCGAGTTGTGCAGGTCGGGGTGCCTCTGACAGTGTTCCAGGAAGTCTTCCTCACTGTGAAGAGGAAGCTTGCAGATGCGGCAGTTGCCCGTGTCCAAACTCCTGCTGTGGGTGACCTTGTGTTCAGTCAGAGTTAGCAATGAAGGGAAACGCTCTCCACATATGGGGCATTGGCAGTGCTTGGTGGGGCCTAGATGAGTCTGGACGTGCTCCCACAGTGCCATCTCTGTGAAGAAGGTCTTGGAACAGTCTTTGCATTTGTGGCTCCCTTGGATGGCCTCCACTTTGCGTTTGACGGTGCCGCTCTCCCCGGGCTGGATGTGGTGATCTCGCAGCTGGTGGTTAGCCAGCAGGGTCTGCATGGTGTACGAGGCGCCGCAGATTTCGCAGGTGAACATCGGATCGTTCATATTCACCTTCCCCTTGCTTTCGGCGGGAGGGCTGAACAGCGATTCCGCCGTACCATCTCTTATTTCATTATCCACTGGCAGCGTTCCAACGCTGTCCTTGGCAACTGGTTCAGAGACAGGTGGAGGGGTCACGTTGCTACCTTCGGTGCTCCAGCTCTTGGCACGGAGTTTCTTGTGTAAAGGCACCTCGAGGGGAGAGCTGGTCTTGGTACAAACGCAGGGATCGCATTTGTCGCTATGTGTGGTGATATGACACTGTAGCTCAATGTCGGTGTTGAAGGTCTCCGTGCAGAAGATGCAGCAGTATACCTTGCATTGTTTGTCTAGATGTTTCTGTTGAACGTGTAGGTGCAAGTCACGCTCGTGCTTGAAGTCCCATTCGCATGACGTACAGTGGAACGTTGTTCTCTTGTTGCTGTGTTTGGATGCCAGGTGAATCTGAATAGACACCTTTGAGCTGAATGCCTGCTGGCAGATGGAACAGCGGTAAAGCATGAGAGTGTGCATCTCAAGCAGGTGCCCGTGTAGGTCTTTGACGCTGGTAAAGAACTTACTGCAGCTTTCACACATGTAGAGAGTAGATGTATGACTAAAATGCGCCATTATATGCTCGTTCAGAGATTCCTGATTTGGGAAATCTTCCAAGCACTCTGCGCAAGTATGCTTCGGAAATACACCTTTCAAATGAGAACTCAAGTGAGTCTGAAACAGATCCAAACTGGTATATTTAGCCCCACAAAAGTCACAGATAAAATCAGTTGGGGGTTGGCCAGCTTTTTCAGTCAGACCCAGTCTCTTTTCCTGAAGGTCCATCAAGTTCTTGTGCATCTTTTTGATATGCTGCATTAGTTTTAGCTTACTGCCAAATGTCGGTAAATGTGTGCAGTGTGGACAGAATAGCAAAGCCTTCCCTTCTGTTTCTTCTAGAAGGTCTGGATCAGGTGCAAGGATTTGTTTCTTACAATGAGTCTGCTGCACATGAGTATCTAGTGTTTCCTTTGTCAGGAACCCTCGGAGGCAATGTGAGCAGAAGAAGACATTGCTCTCGATTACAGCCGAGTTGTGTGACTGTCGAACATGTTCTTGAAGTGCTTTCAGATCTTTTAAAGACGTGGGACAGAAGCTACACTGAAGAACCGTCTGAACTGCTGCTGTGATGGCTGCTTCAAGCAACACAGAGTGGCCCAGCATTACATTTCCTTCTTTTTGGTGTTCAAATGGAAAACTCAAGATCTCCTTGTCCATGTGTTGGGTCTGTTGATGTGATTCGAGGTCTGTGTGGTTGTGAGAATCAACACAGTTATTTAAAACCTTGAGCTTTTTGGAGGGTTGGATTGAGTGAGCATTGTTTGACACAAATGAAGGCTTTCTTTTCTCTCCACATGAAGCCGCTGGTTGAAATGTCAGTTCTGCATTGGTTGGAGTGACTGGACTGGAGAAGCTGGCATGTGGGGTGGCATGTGATGCACAAGCGCATGTTGGCGAGAGGGTTGATAGACTGTTATCTTTAGAAGCACAATTTGGAGGTTGCTTGTCTTTAAAGTTCCTCATGTTTTTCTGTAGATCATTTAAAACAGTGGGGTGCTCTGAGGACGCTGCACTAACCTGTTCATATTGATCAATGTAGGCCTGTTTGCTTCTTACAGTGGTTTCAGTGATAATGTGTGGTTGGGATGTTTTATAAGGAACCAAATTGTTGACCCTCTCACATGGACCAAGAATCTGAGGATCTTTAATAGTCTCTCCTCTGGTGGATTTAGGCAGATCTGCCACTTGAAATCCAAGGTCATATACATCTTCGTGGTCATCAAATGTGTGACCATTGGGCTTTGCTATGGAGGGAGAAACAAGAAAAATGAACTTTAAAACGAATTTGCATTGAAATACTAAACAGAACTTTCTAAAGAAATCTGCTGTTGCATTTGAAATGTTTTCTGGGTTGCTAAAGTCTGGCAGGTCAAAACAT
The DNA here is from genome assembly GCA_026939265.1 of Oreonectes daqikongensis. Classification (NCBI taxonomy): domain Eukaryota; kingdom Metazoa; phylum Chordata; class Actinopteri; order Cypriniformes; family Nemacheilidae; genus Oreonectes; species Oreonectes daqikongensis. Next base: position 2,700,211 of record JAOTQM010000351.1, on the reverse strand, counting down.
AAGCCAGCCTCATAAGGGTCGACTACACACCAAAAATATGAATTGGATGCTCTTTATCACACTTCTTTTTAATATAATTAGCTCGGTATGTTGTCACATAATGAGCAGTCCCACTGTGACCAAAATTGCTGTCAGTGTGAGCGGGCCGGCGTCACGGTGTGAACAAAAGGAGTGCACCTACTTAAAAGTACTGAACATGTGAAAGAAAAAAACAAACCCAAAACATTCATGTGTCTGTTTAAAAGCCAAACATGAAACATGAACTTTACAAGATTTGAAGTTCCATGAAGGCCATAAATCTGAAATCACTTGTAAAGGCATGATTCATTTTCATTTGTGTGCGAAGAGGGAATTGCAAATATAACCAATTCAAAGGTCACACATTCGCACGGGAACACTAACGCCTGAATCTAAAACCCTAGCGGTCTTTCTTCTTTTTAATCTGTCTAAGGAGATCCGGAAGAAGAGTAAATATTCACAGTAAATATACAGGAGTGAATGTATGCAGTACATAGTATAGTAAATATACAGTAAAGTAGCCTGTAAAATGACTGTAGCTTAAGACAAAGCCAAGATTTTCGGAAATGTTTCGCACCTTCATCTTTCTCATGCTCATGTCTTTTCATCTCCGCATTCGTTTCTTTTCTTTTCTCCCAGTAGCACCGTTTCTTCCCTCCACACTTGCTGTCATCCATAACATGTAACCTGCCATCATGACCTGTGAAGAAGCCAGTCACAGTTTACAAATGCAATAAACACCCAAAAAAGCACCACAATATAAAACCCTGATAAAACCAAGTGCTTTGAGGTAAATAGCTTTGTGTCAATTTTTTATCGCCTCTCGTGGACCAGCTGGTAAACTATGGCACACCTGTGCCCTGAAAAAGGCAAAGAGTAAACAAATATTACTATCTTGATCTATTTTTCATCCAGCAGGGGAGCAGACTCCAGCGTGGGTTTGCTCTTTAAATAGAGGGCGCACAGAAGACATGACACAGTGTTTGAAATACTCAACTTTCCTTAGTTTTAGATTTGTCTGTTTTTAGGTTTGAATAATAACAAGCTCACCCCAGTGAACCATATCTACAAGGAACAATAAAGAAATCAAACCTCTTGTGCACAGATAAAAGACATACAAACTATTTTATTATATTTGTATTATTTAAATACTTAATATATAGATATTATTATTGTATCCTGTAAAATATGAATTATATATATTATATTAATAGTGCTTCGTATAACTGTATTTTCTCTTGTGATTTCAGGTGACATGCAGGTAACACATCCGCATGCCATTTTCAAGAATAGGAAAATTGACTAGACTTTATTTACAGGTATGAAAACCATTTGGAGTTGTGGTTAAACAGCACTCTCACATGCGCACACACATGCATGCTTTCCACTTTTTTGCATGTACATTTTCATTACATGTACATGTAGGTATATCAGACTTTTACCATCCTTGTGGGGACAATGTATAAGAATTCAATATAGACTAAAACTTCTTCATGATTACTTTGATTACAAAAACAGACCAAGTTCAACCATTAATATATTTGTTTTTTAATTCATTGTTGCCTATTGCCAAATGGCCATCAACTTACTTTTTAATCATGATTTAATGTCCCAATATTATAAAACACGATTTTTATAAGAACATTACGTCTGTCTCAGTCTACATTATAATACATCACGTGATGTCAAATCCCTCTAATGCAATAAAAGTGAAACTAAAGTTCTGCTTTAAAGAACAACAACCTTCGGGTTTAAGTTCTTTGCCGCAACATTGATCCGAAGCCACATGTAAAGTAATGAAGGTCAATAAATCTATTGTGCAGTGGTACGATTCTATTAAACACAAGTAGACATCATGTGATTTTAGCCACACGCATGCAATAAAAAAGCCTTTTATGGTTTCATACCTTTTAGAGATCTGGGCTTCGCCTGCTTTCGACGAGACATTGTAAATGACTTCAGCCTTATTCAGTATAAACCCGTTAAGTTGCCGTCCACTGTTGGAAAACGCCGAAGAAGAAGCAAACGACACCCGGTACAAGCGAGTTGTTTTTAGGGACTGGAATAGCGGAAAACCACATACTAATATCACGGGCAAAGGGGCTCGCCCCCGCCTATACCAGCGGAATGACTCTATAGACGCTCTGCGCCACCGGGGACGCGCGGGAGATGCGTAATCTCTCTCTCTCTCTCTCTCTCTCTCTCTCTCTCTCTCGCGCGCGCGCGCCCAATAATGCAATACACAATCAAATGTGTGTAATATATAGATAAGTAACTTAGTGTTCTTGTCCAATACTTAAATGAATGATGGATATCGTTTTTTTAAAAGGAAAAGAAATGACATATTTAAAGAATAATGCTCCTGTGATATTCTCTCTATATGTAATATACCATCAGACATATGGTACCGTCTTAATGAAATCATCAGAGGAGCATCTCCATTCATAATGACACCTCATTTTAATTTCTCTGTGGAAACGTTAGTTATGAGCCGCCCCGTTGGATGGGCTTTGCAGTAGGGAACATTGATTAGAAAGCTGTATCCCATTGGGAGTGAGCTCTGCAATTGCATGTTTCTAATGAGTTTTGAATTAGATGCTGAGACACTTGCCTGTGACTGTTTTGTGAATAAAAGAGGGCAGGTTGTAATAAAGACACAAAAACGGAAATCTGTCATGTTCTGTGCTACCAGCAGGAACTCTTTTGTGTATGTCAAGCTGACTTTACTGAGGATATACTGTATAGGGAATTCACTTGTCATATGCATCAGAGGCTTTAAAGTGCACCTGCAGACTAGAAGGAAAAGAGAGAAACTATAGAGCATTTGTGAATGTGCACGGATGTATGTATATGTGCGTGCATGTCTACTGTAGGTCGGTAGGTCTATAGTGTAGCTGTAAATAGACAGTATTGACATGCAAAAGCAACCTTTGCGCTAAGGAAATCCTGAAGGAAATAATGTATCAGCCAATCAGAGCATCTCAAGAGAAGAGAGCTGTTAGTTCTGATTCATATCTTCAAGCATCTCTTGGTTTTATTATTGTTCTAAAACAAATAGTTTGCTGTGAATCTGCAAAGTCAATTATTTCCCCAGATTGTTCTTTTGATTAACTTCAGAAAAAATCCTGAATGCAGAACATTGCGTGTCTTTCAAGAGAAAGACAGACAGCTTTTCTTTTGAGAGTCGTGTTCTATTGGGATTGACTTACCTGACATTGCTGTATAATGATAGGCCTGTTTATTTATTTTTGTGCTGTAAATCCAGAAAACTGCATTTAAATGCAGTGCATCATCAATGATGTGTAAGTGTGTTTTTTCAGTTTATTTTAATTTTTTTACATTCTGGGGCCCAAATGTCCCCACAATAATAGTTAAAGTCTTACACACTTACATTAGAACGTTTTTAGAGAAAAAAGACAAAAGAAAAATTGTACTGAAAAAAGTCTACTGAACATTATTACTGTTTTCTAAGTGTTTATATTCTTTGCTACATGCATGCTTTGCCAGTTTTTCTCACACTCTTAGAAGAAATTGAAACTTTAGAGTTAGAAAAAGAACTTTAAAGTTCAAATATGAGCTTGTAATAATCAGAAAGGTTAAAAGTTGAGCTTATTCTAACGTTACTGCACATGCACGCTTTTGTGCCCAAACTTAAAGGATTGTTCACCCAAAAATAAAAATACTGTCTTAATTTACTTACCTTTAAGTTGTTCCAAATCTGTACAAGTTTCTTTGTTCTGATCAAACAGTTCTTTGCCCCCATTGACTACCATAGTAGGAAAAATTACTTTTTTTTTTTTAACAAAGTTACACGACCCATTCAAGAAATTGTTTATTTAATCAAATTAGGCTATGCAATAAAATTCAACAAATTGTTTATTTAACACAATTATTATACAATAAAATATTGATATAATTAATATTGATATAAATTAAATGACTATATTAATAGTCACTAGCCAGACCAATTGTCTTTTATTGCAGAAACAAACATGCATCACAAACATCATTAACTATATACAAGACCACAGTTATACATTAGAAAATAATTAAATTAGCTATGTTAACTATAATTAACTATCTATGCAAATACAGTAAAATATAAGTAAAAATAAGTACATCATAAATGAATGATTAAATATATAATTAAAATGAAAAATAAATTAAATACAGATATTGACCAGGGACTGTTTCTTGCTTAGTTTTTAAAGCACATATATTTCAGCTCTATCGAGATAGTATGTGATTTTATTAATAAATTATGCACATGCTTTGAAGGGATAAATTCTGTCATTATTTACTCACCTTCTTGTCATTTCAAACTTGTATGACTTTCTTTCGTCTGCAGAACACAAAAGAAGATATTTTAAAGAATGTTGGTAACCAAAAATGACCATTCACTTCTATTGTATGAACACAAAAGCAGTGCAAGTGAAAAACAGGTTTAAAAATACAAGAGGGTGAGTATGATGGCAGAATTTTTGGATGAAATGTTTTTTGGTTTATCCTTATTAATTATAATCATTTAATGATAAAATAAGTTTTAGTTTCAAAGGTTTTTTATAATCAGCTCCTCAGCATTATAACCTTAAAAGTGAAAAGTTACTACAGAGCTACAGTATAGAAACAGACAGAGTCTCGGTTACCAGTATCTCATAAAGCACACTTATCCCAGAGGACAGAACTGCATTAGACCAACGCAGCATCAAACACGTAATGGGTATTATTAAAACTTAAAAATAGTTTCCTCAGGAGATTCCATAACGCATTCCAACAGAGGGTGCTCATGAGGGACAAAATGATTATCCGCACATAATCTACAGTGTAGGCAATCTCAAGAGCCAATTATCTTTATGAACATCTCACCACAGCAAATGAAAAAAAAGAGTTAGGGCATTTTTTACATCAGGACATCAAGATTAATTATTGTGTGATATTAATGAACTCTGAAGGTTAATTTTTATTAATCAGCTAATTACAGAGACAGAGATGAAGCTGATTTCTTGGATGATGATCCCAGCTCAGCTAGACTGAGTCGGAAATCCAAAAAAAAGAAGACTTTACTTTAGTGTTTCTGTAACTGAGGTCAAAATCAAGCAGTTTAAATCGGGTCATGTGGTAGCAAAGGTACGTCAGGACTTGGTGGAATGATGCTTCTATGACGTTTAAACACAACTCCCATTTAAACATCAAAACGTAAAGAATAGCTAAACTTTCTTGCACGAACACAGATACTTTGTTTATAACCCCACAACCTGGTTTACTTGAGAATAGTTGTGACATGTTATTAGAGAAAGCCTCTTGTGTCCCACACAGGTGACTCCTGTAAGAACCGCTGAGGTTGTGAGCATGAGCGAGCGCTACAGAAGGTCCTCATTAGTTTGGTTTAAGGGAATACACAGCTAAGGAACACTAGTGGGTGGGCATTTCTATCTCTTTGAACACTGCTCCGTGGTCTCGGTACACAGACCCCAGTATTCCCAGTTGTATCATATTTAGTTTAATGTATTCTTATTTGTTGAATTTAATTAAAAGGACATTTTTAATAAGGTGCGGGAGACGTGTGGTTTGTTCTCTGCAGGTTTACCTTGCTCTTGATGAAGCATTGATGAGAGGTTTGGTGGCACCATAATGGCCTTTGATGTACAAGCATGAAAGTGTTGGTACTGTAGGTACTTCTAGAAGTACTTGTCAAAGACAACATGCTGTCTTACATGTGTTTAAAACTGCTGAAGATTTATGTGATATCACAGGTACATGATAGTGAGATGAATAATGTATTGTAATAATGTAATGTATCCACAGTTTTACATTTATATATATAAAATATAAATTACATTTTTATCTGTAACAAAACAACATTTCCAGCAATCATTAATACTATGCAATTACTGTCACCTTTTTAAATTTCTAAGCATTACATTTAGGTATATTTTTAAAGTAGCCTATACATCTATTTTATACACATTTAACCAGACTAAAGGTAACCAAGGTAAAAAAAGAAGTGAACGGCATCACAACAAACCCTCACAGACAACAGTTTCAAACTCTTTTTTTGAGAAATAAAAAAGAAGAAAAGGGAACTTCAAGAATACAATTATGTAGTTTGAGTTTTAGATTTAATGTGTTTAATGTGTCATTTTAATAGGTTTGCCCTAGAAAAGCAGACCAACATCACCTGAAAATATTAATAAACTAAAAAGAGAAGGTCTGCACAGCTGTCATTGCTGTGATGGTTTCTATGTTGAACAGTAAATTTGATTTTGATAAGAGCATCAGAATGCATATGAATGTATACATACAGTGAGTATATACTGTACATACTGCCAAGATGTGAACGCATCTCAAATGATATATTGTGTTTTTTACTCGTTTACTCTGTGGGGGAGATAAGAGTGCTGAAAAGAACATTAACAATGTTTGGAATAAAATGGCTTTGTTTATGTTTTCCTAAAAAATTGAAGACTATATGCTTACCTTGATTTGATTTGTCTTTATCTTGACACATATCTTTACTTAGACATGCTCTTCAGGGACACACCCTCTAAACAAATGTAACAGTAATTTTACATGAAACAATTTACACAAGAAAATTTAGGAAATTTTAAAGCTGTGAAATCAATGAAATATTTTAAATTGTGTAAATGTAAGTAAAAAATTAAGTAAATGTGATTTTAAAATTTTTCTATTAGAAACCACCAAACATATTACGTGTATATTAAAATACAATTTGTTTAATACAAATTATATTTTTTCATTAAATACACTTAAATAATAGCCTATATGTACATTTTAGAGATATTAACTGTTGGATTTTTAATAAAACAAAATTAAAATGTCCCACTTAAACGATCAGTTTCGTGATTTTAAAAGATTTTATTAAGGTAATATAACTTTTATTGATATGTGCTAAGCCACATTAATTATGCACACTAACTATTGGGGGAAATGGTTTAGAATTGTTTGTAGTAATACATCTTTGAAGTAAAATTAAATGAATCAAAATACATGATTGAAATGATTTCTGTTTCATATTATTTCGTATTTCATTGTACAATAAAATATTGTTAGCATTTTACAAATACTTGTTTGGGTAAAAAATACTTCTTATTGTTTAGTGATTTCATCTATATGTTTATATGAAGAGTTCGTTTTCAAAAATGTTTAAAAACAATCATGTTTTTATTGTGCATTCCAAGTATCAAACAAACTGCAGTTGGGTTGTTTTGATTAAGTAATAATAACTCAAAAAATACAGCTATCACAATAAAAACATAATAAATAGCATGATTTTCGAAATATAAAAGGACAAAGAATTGATATAAATCGACACAAAGCACGTGGTTGGACGTTGTACTACAACACAACATCCTACAAATCCCACAATTCAATGCGCGTCGTTCCCGCACATGCGCTTTAATTTCGAAACCTCTTCTGTGAGCCGGAGGTGTCTGTAAACTCTTTGCTATCAGATTTGTACGTTTGTATTTAGTGTGCAGAAATGGCTGCAAGATACGACAGAGCTATAACAGTTTTTTCTCCGGATGGTCACCTGTTTCAAGTGGAATATGCTCAGGAGGCAGTGAAGAAGGGCTCCACAGCCGTGAGTGTATTTACACGATATGAACAAGTGCTTTAGCGTGGTAGCTAACGGCTACACAAATGAACAGACTCGTGACTGCTTAATAAAGGTTTCTGATGAACAAGGGCTAGATGCACGAATAAACACTGTTGTTTGTTACGATTGTTTGGAAGCAGTTGTATCGTTGTGGTGTTGTATGTAGTGGTGTTTTGATAAGAGATGCTGCAGCTAAGCGTGACTTGCATGTTGCGGCTAATGCTAGCATGGGCTATCCTGCAGGTATTAAATGAGACACATCGTTTGATCTGCCCTTTATTATTATCATAAAAGTGTGTTTAACACTGATCTTAAGTCCGACACACCACTACATTGTTCATTGCTAACCTTACATTGAACGCAAGAATGGATGAACTTGGGATGCAGTAACCTAGCCAAACTAATGAATGAAATTATAAAGGTCTGAATAAATGAACCAGGTACATTTTAATCATCAGGGCGTTTAGAATACACTTCGCTCTTAATACACATAAGAAATAAACTAACCAATTTTAGACAGTTAATTGGGATATGGTTTATTAGGCCTTTATAACATGACGCATAAAGTTTCGCTTTCAACTGTCTGGACGGGATTACTTGTTTGTCCTGTAGAGGGCGATAAAAGCCCATAGTTTGTGATTTGAAGTGACCAGCAAAAGTTTCGTGCAGTCTACACTAAAGCATTGATTTTTAAATATTTAGATGCAGGCAACAATCTAAAGTAAGATTTTTGTTTTAAGGTTGGAATCAGGGGGAAAGATATTGTTGTCCTGGGTGTTGAGAAGAAGTCCGTGGCAAAGCTTCAGGAGGAGAGAACCGTCAGGAAGATCTGTGCCCTGGATGAGCACGTGTGCATGGCCTTTGCAGGTAAATCTATTCTTTGTTTAACGTTTTTTTTATCTTTAAACGTGTTTTGCTGCAAAACTGTGTCACTTGTTGATATTTATTTTGATATTTTAGGATATTAGAATAGTAAACTTATTAAAACTATGGAGTAACACAAATGTAACTTTGAATTGTTGTGACCAAAAAAGAAATCAAACATGTTGTCTGAACCTCTTCTGTGTGTTCATCCTAGAATTTGCAGAAATATTTTCATGCCATTTTATCACGTATCACATTGAAATGTGTTTTTGAACAGTATTGAGTTGTTTTTTATTTATGCAGGGCTCTTATTGGCTGCTTTTTTCTATTATTCAGTCAAGGTTATCCAGTTCAAAAACATTTTAATAAATAAAATCTTAGTTTTGTAATTAAGGAAACTGATATATTTTTTAAAAAAAAATTATATACAAATTTTTGGCATGTTTTGGCATGACTTATCGCATACGAGTGTAGTGCAAGATCACCATAAACAGTCTGTTAGGGCAGAAAATTGCACAATGTTTAGTGGACAGATGTTTTAAAGCATCTTTGTTTGTGTGCTATGTAGGTCTTACAGCAGATGCCAGGATTGTCATCAACAGAGCAAGAGTAGAGTGCCAGAGTCACAGACTCACAGTTGAGGACCCAGTTACTGTAGAGTACATCACCCGCTACATCGCCACACTCAAACAGGTAACAGACTACATACTACTAGATATGTGCTGGGATTCATAATACTGTGGAAAAAAATACACTGCATTGGCTCTGTTTTTGGCTACAAGTATGAATAAAAAAGCCCTAGGGTAGCTCAGATCGATCGGCTGATAGAAATTGGCCCATAATTATATTCTATGACTTGATCCCTAATCTGTAAATATGGGCAATCTCACAAATCAACATGTGTTTTTATTTATTTGTATCCTTACTTACATATTGGGATGATGAATATCATATCTTATATAACTTATAAAGTATAACTTATAGGGTGGAATTATGTTCAGTTTGACTAATACAACATTAATATATATAATTACTACTGTTAATAAAATAAACCAAGACAACATATGTGGTAACATCGTGATGACAAGAAATCAGTAAATACTGTCATTATATTAAAACAGAGGTCAGATATTTAAATCTGGTCTAAACATGCCACACCAGAATTATTTTTGCAGATATTGTCTGAAAACGTTGCAATTCTGTATCGTCGTTCTTTAAAATTGTGTTCTTTTGCAGTTGAATCCATTTAAAAAAGTTGTTACCTTACATATTTTATTTACTTATATTTACTTAAATATTAAAGGCTTTTGTTTTTTTGTAAAAAAAAAAAAAGTTGTCTAACTTTATTAAGGGGGCAACACTGAAGTTTCAACCTGGTTTTGTAATAAAATATACACAATATATAATACAGTACTAATAATGATAGATGTTCGATATTGTTACATGTCTGATGTTCATCTGTTTACTTTCTTCTTCTTCCTGCAAGCTAAAGCATTTTACTAATATTGCGTGTGTACATATATATATATATTTATATTTAATTGTATTTTGCTCATTTTATAGCGGTACACTCAAAGCAATGGGCGTCGTCCCTTTGGTATCTCTGCCCTCATTGTGGGTTTTGACTATGACGGAACTCCACGTCTATATCAGACAGACCCCTCTGGAACATACCATGCATGGAAGGTAAAAGAGAAGCATAAATACCGTCTGAGACAGCGATTGATTAATTTTTCTTTTATTCTACACCCATTGTGTGTGTATTGATCTCATCTGTGTCATCAGGCAAATGCGATCGGGCGAAGTGCAAAGACGGTGAGGGAGTTTCTGGAGAAAAACTACACAGATGAAGCCATCGCTAGTGATAACGATGCCATCAAACTGGCTATCAAAGCCTTACTAGAGGTAAATCCATCATTACCCTAGTTACATGCATATTAAACACATTCTCAAATCACAAAGCTGACAGGATGTAACATGTTTGATGGAGGAATTGTATGTGATCTACCACACAGGTTGTGCAATCTGGGGGCAAGAACATCGAGTTGGCTGTTATCCGGAGAAACCAGCCCCTAAAGGTAATACATTTACTCAGTAGGAAGGGAATAGTTCATCATGTCGATCCGTGCTGTAGGTATGATGTCAGGATATTTGACACGCGCTAGAACAAACGTTTGATGTTCTCGATGTCCATCCTGTGTCAGATTTTGAGCTTAAAGTGATAGTTCACCCAAAAACAAAAATGCTGTCATTTACTCACCCTTTTGACATTGTAAACCTGTATGACTTTCTTTTTTCTGCAGAACACAAAAACTATTTTGAAGAATGTTTGTAACCAAAAACCGGTGGTCCCCATTTACTTCTGTTGTATTGACACTAAACATTCTTCAAAATATCTTTTTTGTGGTCTGCAGAAAGTCATACAGGTTTGAGATGAGGAGGGTGAGTAAATGATGACAGAATTGTCATTTTTGAAACTGTAACTATCCCTCTAACATCTTAGCCTGTGTGAACACTGAAGTAGTTTGGGTAATTCTTTACTCTTGTCACAAGATTGCTTTCATTTAGTATTGAAACACTTACATTTACACATTCAACAGATGCCTTTACCCAAAGCGGCATACAAGAGTGATGAAAACAAAGCGGACATCATTTGATTTTTATTCATTTAGTTATCAGTCACATGACACATTGGATGCACCCCTCTCTCTCCTTCTCTAGATTCTGGAGTCCAAAGAGATCGAAACACTGGTGGCTGAAATAGAAAAGGAGAAAGAGGAGGAGGCAGAGAAGAAAAAGCAAAAGAAGTCTTCATAAATCACTTTTGTGACCGCATACTTCCGCTCTTAATTTTGTTTATATGGGCAGAAGGCCCACACTGACTCTTCTCCCCCACCTCCCATCTGCTAAGAGCACAATCTCTCAGTCTTCTGGACTCAGAATGTTAGTTACAACAGATTTAATATCCGTTGACAAATGTATACAATATTTGCTTTATGGGAAAAATCTATTTAGTAAAAGCATGCACAGCATTTCAGTCCTGGTCACTTTTGTAAAGCAGCTCTGTACGACAGAATTCTGGGAGAATGTGCTCTGCTCCGTCTGTCCTAATAAACCATTTTGATTTGTACGCACGGATCAATTTGTTTTCATTTACGGCAAACTTTTAAAGCGGTTTACAGTGATCTTAAAAAAAAAAGTTCTGAAGCAGTTTAGGATTGAGGAATCGTCTCTACCACTGTATCAATGGGAACCTTGCCTCGAAAAACATTAAAAACATCTTTGTTTTTATGCGCGCGCTCATGCATAATAATCATCGGGTAAATTACCTCGGTCTTCCTCCATCTGACGTGCCGTCAGAGGAACGGAAACACTGGAACGCGCGCATTCTGTCTCTGTGCGTTTGATGTGTGGCGGTTAACAGCGCGTGCGGCTGATCCAATCAATAATTCATTGAATTGAAGAGTTGCAGTCTGGAACGATTTCAGCGGCTCCTCATCGAGGCCGTCGTGCGCACACTGTTTATCCATTAGTCAGCATGAAGGGTCGTGAATGCTGATGTCGAACGTCCTTGATGAAACGACTGATTGGTGAACCCTGATGTGTTTACTGCACAGGATCTGCATCTTTATTCGCAAAAAGCACATTTTGTTCCATTGCTGTGCTTAATTTTCTGCTAATCTCTGATTTTGTATTGTAAGCGTGTATTGGCATACAGCTGACTAGCATGCGCACACACTGGGGACTGTAAATGCCGCGGGCGTATCAATATTTAGCTCCAAGCATCTCATTCATGATTATTCAAAGGTAATGAAATATTTCAGAATCCTGTACCTCAGGCGAGCACACAGAGTATTCAAGTTTCTGTGGTAAAGTATACATTAAAAAGGCTTTTTTAAAGAACATTCAATTTAAAAATGCAAAGACGTTTGAGGGGAAAAGAGAAAAGGAGGTAAACCCTGCATAACAGTGACAATGTTAGATACTCTAACTTAAATAATTTAGACTAAATTAAAGTGAACCACGGTCCATAAAAATACCCTGTTATCGTGATGTTACAGAAAAACTTTTTGACTGACTTTCTATTGGCCAGGTCTACCATTGATGCCATGTTCTGATTGGTTGACACTGATATTGGTCAGTCTCAAACTCTAATGCAGTTCTTCATCCAGATTTGGGCTAAAATTGCATTATCTTGCTTGTACTGGTCTCTATGCTATCATACCGCAGTGACTGGTTGATGTTAATGCCTATGGCAATATAGTGCGATTGGTTAGTTTTGGACCCCGAGGCAGTGTTTTTGTTCTGATTGGTTTGGCCTAAGTAAGGGCACGAACCGGCCTGGAGCTCGTACAGACCTCTGTACAACCCTCGATTGACTTTGAAAATGCAATAACAGTCAGTCTGTTACGACATTTCAAACGTGGTTGTATCAGCTATGTAGTGAAAGCAGTTTCTGAGTCAATCTGTGGAGCAATGAATGAACAAACAGTGGTGTGAAACAATTCTAACGTAAGTGCTTATCACAGCTAGTAAGACACAAAAGCTGCTGTAAAGTGTTTAATCCCTTTGTGATTCTTTACAAAGTGTCTATATGTTAATGTTACATAGCCTAAATACAACAAGTCAGCAAAATGATATGACTAAACTTACAAAAATAATACAATATTTACATTGACATATGCAGATAGCCAATTATTGGTTTAATGTTGAATCCGTGTTGAAAAACCAATTCAACATTGACATGATTCAACATTAAATCAATCATGGGTGATGACATACGACTTAACCCATCAAAAAACAAGTAACTCAAATGTTTAATTTTGTGTGTGTGTGTCTATTGTAAAAATGTTTTGTATATCATGAGTGAGTGTCTGAGTGTTGGGTCTTGCTCCATGCAGAAAATCAGATCTCTCAAAGTGACTCGTATTGGTGGTCTCTGAATCGAAAACTGCCCGAACGGACCTAACAACTGAAGAGCGAATAAAAACAAGGTGCTTTTTTAGCCATACAGATCTGTGGTTTAACCAATAAAAAACTGGTATGAATGCAACGTTAGCTCACCTAGATCCTGTAACAGAAAATACAGTTTAATGGGAAGTGTGACTGCAATATTAACTGATGCTGCTGCAGTTAAAGCGATAGATCATCCAAAAAAGAAAATTCTGTCATTGTTTACTCACCCTCTTGTCATTTTACATTACATTTACATTTACGCATTTGGCAGACGCTTTTATCCAAAGCGACTTACATTACATTGTACTATACATTTGTACATTTTGTATAGTAAGCAAGTGGAGGTTAGGTACCTTGCTCAAGGGCACCTCAGCCGTTACCCGCCAGCCCTGAGAATCGAACCAGCAACCTTCTGGTCATGAGTCCAACTCTCTAACCACTGGGCCACAACTGCCCTTTTACAGGTTTGCATTTCAAACCTGTATGACTTTCTTCTACGAAACACAAGATATTTTGAGGAATGTTGGTAACCAAACAAGGGCGATATCCATTTACGTCTATTGTATGGACATAAACCCAATGCAAGTTGATGTTGTTTGGTTACCAACATTCTTCAAAATATCTTCTTGTGTGTTCTGCAAAAGAAAGTCATACATGACAGAATTTTTATTTTTCGGTGAACTATCCTTATCCTGAGACAAAAGATTGAACTCCTTAATACATCTGGGTCTTTCCCTGCCAAATGCAGTTGTTCTTCATAGAGATGTATATTCTACCATAGAGATGAAACCTCAAAGAGAGGCAAATACAAAACTTCCTCAGGCATAGTAGGGTTTTTTCAAAGACCCGTGTAATTTAAGCATACAAAACTCAAAACCATCTTTTCACTTATTAGCATTCTTCTCTGCCTAAAGGAAAAGGAATTCACAAATGTAAAAACTAATTAAACTAAACTAACATACAATCCTCTGGTCTTTTGTTCATCTTTTCCTCAACACTGTGCCATTTTCCTTATAAAGCTCATAAAAATCATTTACAATTTCACACCGTTTTTTCACAGATCAAGTTAAAGCACACTGACTAAATGCTTAAAAAACTGAGCTTTTTTGTCCAGAGGTCATATGACCGACACGTGAATTTAACTCGAGCCACAAGTGTAAACACAGCTTGGCTAAATATAGCCTGAAAATCAAAAAATGACTAAACTTTTCTCTGTTCTACAGGCTGTTTATGTGTGCAAGTGATTATCTTGAACACATTTTGTAAAGTGTGTAAAGAGAACCCAGGAAAACTCAATCACGCAGCACAGAAGGGTGGTTGTATAGACACGTGCAGGTACCTGGTTAGTCCCTGGGCCGGGCGCCTCCAGAGGTTTCCTCTTACGGGGCCCCAGGGCTGCCAGCGCTGCCAAATTGGCATCTCTGTGCTCCATCTGTGCCAACTCCAACTGCTGCATCTAAAACAGAGGGTAAAACTCTAAATAAAAAGATAGAGAACACATGTTTGACAGGCAATAATAAATAAAATCAATTTCTCAGATCTGTTTTTGGTGATAAATCTCCCATTTCAGCACTATTGATTTTACCCAAACCCTATGACAAAAAGCCAGACACACATACGTACAGAAACATGTCATGCGTGTACACCGTGTGTTAGGGCGGCCTAGTAAATGAGCGTTACCTTGTAAACAGACACACAACTCTTCCAGAGGGCTTTCATTACATTCTGTTCCCTGTTTAGCCCCGGGCTTTAATTCCAGACCCAATATTAGACTCAATTAAAATGAGCCCCCAATTAGGGAGCCTTGTCTCCAGGGTATGTGTATATGTGCGTGTGTGAAGCTGTCTATGTGGGGCACAAATGGGACTTTATGAAGAGCATGGATTGTCCTCATTGCTATACAAGAGAACAGAAGGAATGAATAACAGGTTGTGGAGCAGGGACACAAACATACAGGAATCCTTCTACCTCTTTCGCTCTCTGTTTCAGACGCTGTTGATCGGGGTCTTCATTGTTTGAGCGACTCTATCAAAAAGAGACGGGTTATGTTAGTGTGTATTCACTTCTTAACAAACTCTTTGTGTGTGTTGGTTACCCGGGCGATGCGGAGCAGCGCTTCTCGCTCTTCTTCCTCTCGTCTCTGTTTCTCCAGTCTCTCCAGCTGCTCCAGGAACTTCAGCTGAGAGCGCGCGTCACTGGTCTGACTGTAGCGCCAGTCATCCTCAACACAGGAAACACACACAGTGTTAGCTTGCAACCAGACACGCAATTCTGAAGCCAACAGTCAATTACACCTAAAGTCACCAGGCCCAGAGGGAATCTAAAGGCATTTTCTCAAAATGTAACTAGTCCTGAGGTCACTTTTATAAAGAAGCACTTAGCGGTAGGTGTCCAACCAGACAAACAATTCTGAAGGTCAAGTTTACCCTCAAGAACAAGCTTTCAGCACAGTAACGATACAAAAACAATACTTGGCTGTTGGCAAACTGTCTCCCTGTTATGATTTATATGTTAAAGTCCACCCAAAATACATTTTTTTGTTCTGATAAACACAAAAGATGATATTTGTAAGAATGTCAGTAACCAAACAGATTTCATTCCCCATTTACGGGAAGATAAATACTATGGGTCGGGAGTCAATGAGATCTGTTTGGTTACTGGCATTCTTCCAAATATCAGCATAACAAAGAAATGTGTACAGATTTGAAACAACCTGAGGGGGAAGAAAAAGAATTTTCATTTTTGGGTGGACCGTCCCATTAAGGGAACTTTCTGTGTCTCAGGTCCGCATTGCTTTCAATTCAGAATATGTCTTGTATCAACTGTGCCTGTCTTTCATGCATATTACATTAACAGAATATTTGATTTCAATCTGAATCGGATCATTTAAAAGTAGACATTTTAAGCTTTCTTGAGACATACGTTTCATGTTTGTGTGATACGTTTTTGCAGAGTTTTGGATTAGTTTAGTGACGCGTTTCAGAAATATGTGAGCGGAGTGGAGACAGAGACGGCTGATAACATGCCTCGTTCATTTCTTTTCTTTTACAAAATCACAATGTTTTGTTGTTATTGCGAGTTTACAGACTTGAAAGTAGACCACTTAGTTTCTAATAATGTATGTGTACACAGAAATAATGTATTTTAAGTCTCTTGCACTGATAAGAAAAAAGTTAGGTAGCGGCACCTGTCGACCTGGATGTTAAAGGGAAATTAATCGAATTAACCGACATAGGAAAATTACACCGATCTGAGGTATGATGTCAGTTTCGATTACTTTTTGATAAATCGTCCAGCCCTAATATAAAGTAACCTTCAATTTTCATTTTCAATGAGAGATGGTTTAAATGTTTACTAAAAAAAAAATCTAATAAACATTTGACATAAGCAGTTGCAATTATTCTAGCAAATGTGTACAAATATCCATGTGTAAATAAATTCATACTTTATAGGAGATCTGACGATGTTGTGCCACAGCAGTGACCTTCTCCAGCAGGTCTCTTAGTCTCTCTTGTGTTGCCAGAGAGAGCAATTCAAGAACATCAGGACATGCCTCTGTGATACCTAGAGGACCACCTGTGCACACACATGTACAAACATAGTTAATATATAATGAGCAAAATATAACACCACCAAACTGTGTTCTCTTGGAATTGACACATTGCTTAGGACATGCATACATTATCTAAAAATCCCTAAAACATCTTATACACAAACAGCAAATATAAAAAACAACTTTAAAACAATGTCTGGTTTACTTAGAGGGAATCTTTTCAGTAAGGCTTTTTTCACAGTGTATCATTTTGGGGAATCTACAGAATGCGTTTTTGTGGTAAACTGGGCAGAGCACACTACACTCGTACAGATACTCGAAAATGTATGAACACACATGAACATAGTCAAAAAGCAAAATAATTCAAATCTTGAAAAATAAAATAAAAATATAGTCATGAGGTCACATTTGATTGTAGAATAACAGCACAAAAAAGCCAGCAAGGACACAAATGACTATCATCAATTGCGAAGGGTGGGAGGGCACGATCTTGAAAATGTGTAACAGAAAAGTGTAATGTGACCAGTGCTGCTATACAAAACAATGGTTACAGTAGTGTCCAAAAGGATGGCCAACTTTGGAAAACTGACATCTTTACCTTTAATGGAAATTTTGAATCAAAGATATATTAAATATTTTGTATGCATGTTGCATGTAGTTGTGCTTGGAGTGTAAACTGTCTTTTTGCCTCAAATTCTTCTCAAAGCTGACCTTCAAAGGACAAAAGCTCAAGGCCATTCAGAATGACAAAAAAAAGAGGATCAACAAAATATTAATAACTAATAGCATAGAAATGTTTTATTTTTTTGTATTTTAGAATAAAGC
Organism: Oreonectes daqikongensis; assembly: GCA_026939265.1. Classification (NCBI taxonomy): domain Eukaryota; kingdom Metazoa; phylum Chordata; class Actinopteri; order Cypriniformes; family Nemacheilidae; genus Oreonectes; species Oreonectes daqikongensis. The sequence continues at coordinate 2,682,377 of JAOTQM010000351.1, read as the reverse complement.
TTATTTTCCCTGATATGCTGTTGTTTGTGTTTCTTCATTTTGTACTAGACGCTTCATATTCCGATTATCTTGACTATTGAACCTGGGGATGCATATTAATAGCAAAAACTGTACAAATATGCCCTCCAGACATCGCCTGTGTATGCCAGAATCCGTGTCTTTATTTGAAACATATCATATGTTGTATAAACAACTGGCCAGCCCACCCACAAATCGACCAGCCCCTCAGAAACAGTCCCTGTTCTCTTTGCCATTTTTATCCTCATGTAGCCGTAGTTTCCGTGTGGCTCTGGTTCTTCAAGAATCCTGTGTATTTGTTCTAATCGAGGTTTTGAATAGACCCTTTAAACGCCTGACAGAAATGAGGATGGCGACAGAATTGGAGGCAAATGTTTTCATTCTGCTGGAATTCTGCGATTTAGATGTTTCCTGTACTGTTTATATTGTGTTTGGATTTCCATAACGTCAGACGTTCTTTGTTCCTATCGGCGTGTTACTCTTGCCAAGTAGACAGACATCTGCAAACATTCCAACGCCATCTCATTTTTGCCCTTTCTGCTGATGCGGACCGGGTTCCTGCGAGGCCAAGCCTGTCTCTTTCATTTCCACTTTCTCCCTTCCCATCTCCACCTCCTCCGCACGACTCCCTCTACCTCCTGGCTATCTCTTTCTCTCATTCTCTCTCCCTCCCTCCATCGTCGTTTCTCTCCCTTGTTCCGACGCTTTTTTTGATCAGTGCAGTGGAGTGGATTCCTGCCACTCTGGCAACTTTGCACGCCTCAGCAGTCATTAGCATACTGATTAAGCAGAACGGGTTCGTCAGAGATACCGCTGATCAAAGACAGAGCCTGCGCTCCATGTCTGTCACAACACACTGCAACATATGCCCCAAAAAACCCAGACAGGATGTACAGCGTTGAGGCAGAGCTGAGGGAGGTGAACCCACTTTGACAAACAGAGAAGGAGACATATGCAATCGTCTCGTTTACCCGATTCACCGGTGTATCTTTATTCAATGTGATAAAGACTGTAGCTTGGTTCAGCAAACCGGTGTTGGGGAATGTTAGTATATTGCATACTAACTTATAAAAAATTACAAATAAGGGACATGTAGCCTGTAACATGTTACTTTAAATTACTGCATTTCTATTTAAATACTGAAAGGGCTGTTTTTACTATGGACAAGTGTGAAACAAAAGGGAGGAAACTAAACTTAGGTCACAAAAATGAAACTTTTGTCATCATTTACTCACCCTCATGTCATTCCAACCCTGTATGACTTTCTTTCTTCTGCAGAACACATAAGATATAAACAACATTGGCCTCCATTGACTTCCATTGTATGGACACAAAATCTCCAAGACATTTCTCAAAATATCTTAATGTTTGTTTCTCAGAAGAAAAAGGTACGGTGGCCCACTAGTGCACAACACAACGAAATTCAAAAAGCAAATATAAAATCAAAACACAACGGAATCAAATCACAACACAACGGAATAAAGCCACAACACAACGGAAATGCTCCCGACCACTAGGGGGCACTAAAGTTCTTATATTGTTTTATACTCTTTAGGGGCACTTTCGGAACTTCCGTGTTTGGTTCAGCGAAGCCAGCGGGAGAGATTCGGGGGAGCATTAAGGATTTTCATGCTGAATATTAAAAACGGGACAAACATTCTAAGACTGGACTTAACGACTTTTAAAAACACATTAAGGGCTAATGGCTACTCGGATTTAAAATACTGATGACGACTAGACTTTTTGCTAAACCAACTCTATCGATCTCTGATCAGCAAGCTTGCCATTATATTCTTGTTTTGTTAGTAATAAAACCGCAATACTTAATGCTCACGTATTTCTTTTTTCTCTATTATTCGTAAAAGTAAAAAAACGAATTGCATAGGCCAGAGCTTGCAAGCTGAGATGGGAGTGGTGTTGTCTGCCTAAATGCAGATTTAAAATTGAAATTCACTTTAAACAAAACATTAACAAACAAAAAAATACTAAGCGTTTTGATCGCTTAGCAATTTTTAAAACAGAAAACTAGATGTATACCGCAGCCCCCTCCACGAAGTTGTTCTGCATTTACCGAAGAAAATAAGTTAAAATAAGTAATAGATAAAAAAAAACTAAATATTTTCTTTTCATTGCTTATTATATAATTTCAAATATATTACAAGCTCATTTGTAAAGAACACAGACCTTTCAAGTGGGTTTTCAAGTTTCAAGGTCTTATTGGCGTTAAAACAAGACTTGTAATAAGGTTTTATCACTTGTAAATCTTATACATGATGTATTTATATTGTGTTTGTTTAAACTCTGCCGGTCAAGGTGACTCAAAGTACCGGGTATTAGTACCCCGTGTTATTAGTTTTGAGCGGCAGCAGTCACGAATGTCTAGCTCATTTTCAATGGGAGACATGCTCTAAGCGGTTTAACGCGGCTCTTTGCACCAAGCGCTCTTTTTGTGAGCGGTAGCGGCAACCACGTTGGCACCTATCAACATTTTACTGACCTCAAACACGGAGAAAACATTTTTAATAATAGAATTCCCAGAGTTATATGACCAAACAAAAAGAAAACAAATACAGAGTGGGTTGATTTGCAAGTTACTATACGTGCAAAATATCATAGTAAACTGTGCCTTTTGATGCCGTAAGTGCCCCCTAGTGGTCGGGAGCATTTCCGTTGTGTTGTGACTTGATTCCGTTGTGTTGTGGCTTTATTCTGTTGTGTTTTTAATTTATATTTGCTTTTTGAATTTAGATATGTTGTGCACTAGTGGGCCACCATAAAAAGGTCATATACAGATTTAGAATTAAATTTTTAACAAAGCTATCCTAAATAGTGGGTTTTTTATTGTCCGATACCAATATTAAGTAAGCACTGTGGCCGATAGTTAGTAACAGACTTGAACACATGAAGAGGTCCACACATAACATTATATTAATAGTGGGCAGCTATGGCTTAATATGAATAAAATATAGCAATTTAAATAATAATACCATATAATTTTTTTATCTTATCCACCCTACACAACCCATTTTACTGTGGTCACATTATATTACTAAGTGTCAAAAATGCCTGCTTTACATCTCAGTGGCATTTTAATGAATGAAATGCTAATGTGCTATATGGCATCCAAACAGAAAAAAATATCACCCATTTGTAAAAAAAATCAAAAACTTTCAAATATCGGCCACAGCAATATATAGGTCTATCACTAATCCTAAATTCATCTCAAACCGGAGCTTGTGGGGAAAAAATTGTGAAAAAACAGAAGACAAAACTTGCTCTCACTAGAGCTTCTGTCCTCCTGAAACCTTTTATCTCCATATTTCGTGATTTGTTTTTGCCAAATATCATTAAAAAGTACATTCCACGAGATCCTAAACATTACATTTCATGCAATGTGTAATGTTGCCATGTTTTAAGCAGTCTGCCAAAGTTGGAAATCCGAAGGTGAACGAATAACAAAGTTATTAGCTAGTAAAAATGGGAGTCGACTCTGAATCACGCGAACAAGTTGTGACCCGTCCGAGTCTTTAACCTCCGTGTATCTACGTCTCTAGAAATAGTCCCGCCTGCTCGCGAAAACTTGAACACGCGCTAAACCAATCACAGCAGACTAGACCATCTGACCAATCACATCAGACTACGCTAGCGGAAATGTGGGGATAAGACCGATGAATCACGGAACAAATTAATTGAGAGTCAGTCAAGAAGTAAGGTAATAAAAACGGCTTATTATTACGAAATAATAGTGTTTTTACACCATGTATGTACATATACCTGTTGTCGGACACTCCACAAACTAAAGTAGGAACTTCAAAATCACAAGCTATTTACTCTTTAATATTAGTCACCCTTTATGTTTGTCACTGGATTTTGCAAATATCTAACCAATAAAGAGTATTAAAAAGTGCTTGTCAACATTGACAACACAGTATGTAATAATTAAAAAAATTAATTGAGGTTTTTTTCATTTGCTGAAAAACAGTGGATTCAGAAGGACAGTGATGATATGAAAGTTAATACAGTGTGTTAGATTTCTAGCAGCTGGTTTTGACTGGGTTGAGTGAAATTACCGATGTGCAGCACTCGTGTCTGGAGGGCTGATGGGAATAAAAAGGGCTCCTCTTGACAGGAGCGGATCACTGATCCCACGAGCTCAGAGCCAGAGGCCAAGATCCGAGCATTCTCCTCGCTCACATTCACTCCTGCCATGGAGGCCACATCATTAATGTCATCGTCATCTCTAAATGAAGAGCAACAAATGCACACAAGAATAAAATCCCATTGCTTACTTTACCTTGTATTAAAGTGTGATGTGGCTTCTGAAATGAGGTTCTTTCCAATGTCATCTCATGTCCTTTTTCCAATCATGTTTCCAGGTTAAAGACTATCTAACAGTCTAAAGTTATTTGTTTCATAAGCAACCAATACTGTATTGTTCTTTATGTTTATATTAAAGGTATAGCTCACCCAAGAATGAAAATTCTATCATAATTTTCTCACCCTCTTGTATGAACATGAAAGAAGATATTTTGAAGAATGTTGGTAACCGAACAATGGCGGCACTCATTTACTTCTATCATATAAACACAAAACCAATGCAAGTCAATACTGACATTTTTCGGTTACCAACATATTTTGTGTTCTGCAAAATAAAGAAAGTCATACAGGTTGGGGGTGAGTAAATAATGACAGAATTTATATTTTTTCATATATGTTACATCAAGGTCTCAGCTCATCATGTGTTTCATTCAGAAGTAATAATTACAATAATAGAGTAACAAACATATGGAATGCCTCTTGTATGGATTACAACAAGCTGTTGTTCAGCTATTATTAGTGTCCAAAAGTGCTGTATACGACTCCATTTCACATTTTGTATCATTTTCTTTTTGTATCCGCAAATTATTTCTCATCCGCATGGCTTGTGGCGCCACCTCTTACCTTGTGCCTGTGTATGTCATAAACCAATCAACTGATGCGGTTTATCAGGAAGCCAAATCTACAGTGACAAAACTGCCTAACACGTACACTCACCCTTAAAAGAAACACACACACACACACAAACACAGAGAGCATGAGAATGGCCGCAAGTCAGAGCTATTACCGGAAAGAGCCCGGGGTGCTGTCCTTGAAGACGTGTGTGTGTGCTGCAAGGGCCGGCTGAGGAAAGTGCGTTTTAGACGCCTGAAGGAAAGGCCGCACGACAGCACCTGTGGGGACAGAATAAAAATACAGATATTTTTATCAGCTGGAAATGAATTGGGACATTTGGAGGATAAAGAAGCAGAAAGCAATAAAACTCGCCTAGTCTTGCGGCAAATTAAGCTGCAATCAGTAAAACTTCCTACAACACGTCCGTGTAATCACACAATTTCAATATGTACAGTATGAAAGGATGTAAGCAGAGCTTAAACCTTTTGGATGAGTGTTGGTTTGAATGACCAGCTGTTTGGGTTGACACTGGCTCTGCACAGGTAGGACCACCTGAGGTGATGATGTCACAGACTGCTTGACGATTACTCCTTTGGGTTGCTGGATTAACTGACAACAAAAAGTTAAAGCCATAAAAAGTCAGCACTCAAATGGCATTCCTGAAAAATACAGCTGCGATACAAATATAATGCATATGAAATATTTAAAGAAACTATGGTGTGTCTGGGCCACCTTGAAGCCATATATGTCGAGCATTAAGAGGAACACTTTCTGATTCTCTCAAGTAATCAAAATCTCGGAAGTATATTCAGGTGTATGCAAAATGAGCTTCCATATTTCTGTGGAAATCCATCAAGACGTCCAATAAAATGGTGATATTAGATTACAGAAAAACAAATCATGACATTATTTGAATATGATAACATGACATTCCTGGTAAGAAATGGGGTAAGACTCATGCATCTTTGTCTCGGGTGTAAAACTAATTTGGCTGTGCTAGAGCTTGTGGGATACTGGTGGTTTTAAGTGAATTAGCCTGTATACCGTGGGCGGTGGTGAGTTAACCAGGAAATGAAGACAAAGTGAAGGGAAGCTGTCATAAAAATGAACCAGTGCGCCGGGAAGGAGGCAGCGTGAAATTAGAGTCCGTCTCTCTCTCTCTAACAAACACACACGCACAGTCGTCTAATTCTGTTATTACATAAAACATCAGGATTGTGCACACGGCATCTAACATACTGAATTCCAGACACCATATGTTAAGGAATTGCAGGGTAAGATATGTCAGTGGCTAAGCTACGCACACAATGTTTGGGTAACACTACAGTAAGGTTGTATTGTTAGTTAATGCATTAGCTACCATTAATAAATGAACAAAACTGTTCAAACAGTATTTATTAATCTTAGTTCATTTTTACTAGAGATGCACCGATATATCGGCTAATAACCGGTATCTGTCGATAGCATGACAAATTGCTTTAATCAGCCGATACTGGTTATTAGCCGATATATCGGTGCATCTCAGTGCATTTAAAAAACAGTTGATGATCAGGGCTGATATATTCTGTCAATCGAAAGAGGACAGGAAAATGCAATGAATTTGTGCTCTGTGTAAAGAAAATGTTAAGAAACATCAACAGTTTGATGTTCAATATAAATAGTCATTATATGAATTAAATATATTCAGAAAAATAGGAAATATTAGTTTAAATATTAAGTTAATGTGAGTTACAGTTGGCAGATATCACTCTGAATAATCTGTTATCGGTACTGGTGGAGAAATTTAGTATCGGCGCCTCTCTAATTTTTACTAATACATTTTTAAACCTAGTTAAACACAAACCTGAACTAACATTAACAAAGATTAATAAATGCTAAAAAGCTGTATTGCTAATTGTTAGATTATGTTAGATAATGGATTTACTAACAAATTAACTTAAAAAAATAATTGTTATTGTAAAGTGCATTTTTGTTCATATTGATGCATATGAGAAAAAGAAAAAAAAACCCACTAAAAACTGTAACACAGTAACTATTTAATAACTGTCTACAGCCTGATGAGACATACACATCACCATATTTATGTAACTTCATAACCTTGTTCAAGAAATGTGTTACAGGTTAAATGCAGTTCAAGACATTAATATAGTTATTGTAACATTACAATTGGTAAATGTGCTGAAACCTACTTTTAGTAACTAAAACAAGATTTTTTTTAGGCAGACAAGCACAATTTTCAAATGTTGTCTTGGCAACACAAAACACACATTGTGATATCACCTAGCATATGTCACTTAGGGACTTTTTGACTAAAGCTCAAGGACAAATCCTTCAAAAAGACCTTTTAAGATCATCACCAATGTTGGGATCTTAGAGGTTGAGCATGTCAAAATACTTTTTTACATTTTAGGTAAAATTATGCCTAAAAGAACCTCATTCGGATCTATAATATATTTACATACATACATACATACATATATATATATATATACACACACACACACTATCATAAATGTAGTTCATAAATGCTTGACTTAAAATGAACACTAAGGGTCTCTTCCGAATGTAAGACACAGTTAAAACAGTATTTCTATTACAAATACTATTAGAAAATGTTGACAATGACTTCACTTCATTCATTCGACATCTAATTAGTTATAATAGCTGTAACTCATTTCATTTCTATTTGCCTAGAGGTCACTTAAGTAAAAAGTGTCTCTTCACCACTCTTATGCATGTAATGTTGATACAAAAACCAGACTTGGAAAAAAAACAAAAACGACTATAGAATATTATTAAAATTATGCTCTTCCAAGTTTGTTTCCATAGAAAAACACCAACACTGAAAGATCATTTGTTTTCGTTATCATCAAATTACTCTCACATTGTTTTATACAGGCAAACCCCTGAAATCATCTTAATGATAAATTACATTCCATTATGAAAATGGGCAGAGGCTTACCAGCTGAGCAGTTCTGGTTGGCTGTGTGGATTTGAGGGAGGAGCTGACAGAGGAGGCAGGCTTCTGGGTTGCACCCTTGGTTGAGGCTGAATCTGAGGGCTTGAGTTGTTCACACTGCTGAATGAAAAGCTGTGAGTTTGGGGTGAGCTGACGAACAGCTGGTAGGCTTCTCTAAATGAGAAAACACATTGGGATCAACATTCAGCATCTCTTATACAGCTCAAACCAAATAAATCATTTGGCAGAGCATTGTTTTATTTGTATATGGTAATTCAGGTCAGTGCCCTTTTTTATGAATTTGTTAAATCTTAGAAATTGCTTAAAACATCTAGAGGCTGAAATCACCTTAAGGAAAGGCACCAGGTAGGGCTGAGGGGAAGATTTGAGCTCCATGTAGAGTTTTTCGGTAAACTCTTCCGCCTCTAGCTTCCCATCCTACACAGAGGGAAGACACATTAAACAGCACATTAAACTAAACTTATTTAAAGGTATTTTACAATATACAGCTGCAGAAAAAAATAAGAGACCATTTCAAAGACCATTTTCAGTTTTCTGAACTTACCATTTATAGGTATGTGTTTAGGTAAAATGATAGTTTATGCTTTATTCTGGGAACTACTAACAATATTTCTCTCACATTTCAAATAAAAATATTGTTTCTATTTGCATTTATTTGCAGGAAATGAAAACTGGAGAAACAGGTCTAAATAACAGAAAAGATGCTCTGTATTTCTTCAGACCTCAAATACTGCAAAGAAAACAAGATTATATTTATTAAAAATACAACAGCAATATTTGTACATGTATTTAGGAAGTTTAAAAAAGTTTTTTATGTGAATCTAGATTTCTATCACAGTTTTCATGTGTCTTGTCATGCTGTCACTCTTTCACATTGCTGTTGGATTACTTTTTGCCACTCCTGTGGTTTGATTTGGTTGAAATGCAACAGACACTGGATAGTCACGATACATCTAGAAATTCTGATGAAATGAAAATTTGGAATTTTCTCTTAATTTTTTCCACAGCTGTCACGTTGATCATGAAAGCAGGAAGTGACATCACACCAGCAGGCCTTTAACAAGAGCTTTGACGTTTTGAGCCATGTTGGCCGATCGAGTGCCGCTCGACGCTAGCTTCATAAGAGTGACCAGGAAATTCTTACACTTCTTTACGTTCTCCAAGGTGTCCTAAAAATAAAGACAAAACAAAAATGATTTAAAATCTGAAAATTGTAACAAAAACAATGTGGCACAAGGCTAATTTGTGTGAATTTATACATTTAGTACAATCTGCTTTCACACCGGTGACAATTAGGCTTACGGGTGAGGCTTCATTGTTGCTTTTTTTTTTTTTTAAATAATTGTGTGTTTTTTTAAATATGCTTTACATTACACGAATTTAAACGAATTAGACATCGTAAAATAGTTGACATTTACATTAAAAAAGGTTAAATGCTTTCTCAATTGTACGCTTTGGATAAAAGTGTGTGCTAGATGAGATCAGGCTGAACTTACCGCTGAAACAGTGACTGGGGTTGAAGATGCGTTTGTGCTGGGTCTGGTTTGTATGTTAGGACAAACCATACGTGGGGCATTACCCTGGCCCGTAGCACATTTGCCCGTAGACTAGACAAATGAAATATAGACATGGTTAAGCAGATTAATGAGATATAGGAAATAATGACCTGAAGTAAACTTGTGAGACCAGCCAACAATGCACGTCAATCAAGACATTGCCCTGAAGTCAACGTATGAATCATTTTTTGTTTTGTTGTTGGGATCAATAATTGATGTAGCCAAAGTGAGTAATACCTTTACAGCCGGGGAATTAATTACAGTAGCTGTGCTGACAGAATTACTCCTCTGGTTAAAGGTCCCCGCTGTGCTGCTGTATGGAGTCATTTGACTGCCTTTGATAACAGTCCCCACAGTGGAGTTGAGCTTTTTGACCGCAGTTCCTATAACACTGCCTGGTTTAATGATGGTTGTTCCTGTCGAACTGGATGGTGGGAATATAGCGGTCCCTGTGGCCCTTGGTTTCTGAACAGTTACAGTTGTTGGGTTAGGTTTGAGGTTGGTAGTGGTTGAAGGGGGGAAAGAAACGCGGATGATGGGTGTTGCTGTTGCCTGTAAAGAGATACATGAAATCAACTTATGCATTTCTTTAAACATCGACAAAGATGCACACATTGCTGTTTTACAGAATCTTTGGTCTCATTTCTAGACATCAAACAGTGATCAAAATAACACACAAACACCTGGGTGGATGAAGGTCTAACTATAGCAGAGGCATTAGCTGGCCTTGGCAGCATTCCTTGCGCCTGCGCTTGGGCCAAAGCCTGCTGAGATACCAACATCAGCTGCCCACTGTCACTGCGGATTAACACCATTCCTTCACACATGGGGGAGAGAGAGAAAAAGAGTGAGAATGACATTGCTAAGATATGAAATTGGGTTGGTGGTTAGGTTTTATCAGCAGGTGAAGATTTGAAAGAGTTCCTAAAAAAAAACTTCCTGACAGAAGTGTCCAAAACTTACCTTGTGGCACTTGGAAGTTGGCAGGCAGTTGCAATGGCACGGTCTGGGGTGCACGTGTCACCATCACATTTTGCGACGGGGTTGAAATCCTCGACAATGTCATGCCTGGCGTCAGGGTGGTGACCCTGGGCGGGTTCACGGTCACAGTGCTTACCGAGACATTTGCAGGTTGAGAAACCAGTGCCAAGCTGGTGGCTCCTGGTCCCTGCACACCCGATGTAGCGGGCACAACCCTTGCACCCACCACCACTGGTGTGGTGGATCTGACGTGTGCAGTGCCAGCTATAATCTTGGGAGCAGGTTCGGATGAAGCTGACAGACTAGTTGAAGTCACAGGTCGTGATTCTTTTTGTTCAGTGAGAGAAGCTGAATCTGCGTTGCTTTTTTCAGATGTGTCGGGGTTTGGCGTCTCGTTTTCCTCACCTGACGCTGTTTGTTTAGTTTCCAAAGACCCTTCAGAGATGCTCGCGCGCTCAGCGGTTTCATCTGTTTTCTCAGAGGTTTGATTGTTGTTTAAGTCATTTGAGACAGACGTTTCTGCCATTATTTCTTTTTAGACTGTGCTAGTAAACACAACTCGAACAGTTCAGTACAAAAGATGGCGCTTAAACGCGTTTCTCCCATCTAGGTGTTGAATTATCAAACGCGTCTTCATGAACAAAACTTATTCTCGTGGACGCGCGTAAAATTGAACAAACACGTCTCGTGCTGTTTGCGTGACACCAGCACGTTGACCCCACCTGCCACCTTACGTCAGGCGCACGTCATCAATAAGCAAGACGTAAAATGCAAATGAACAGATTATAAGTAATTAAATAATTAATTAATTAATACATATTAATTGCGCTTACACTGTCCAGTTCTCTGTTAAAACTTTTAATGAGTCGTGAAAAAATATAATTGAGTCAGGATCGTTTTTAAAAACTTTATTAACAATGTCACATTACATTCTTCTCAAACTTTATTCGCGTGGATTATGAACCAGTTTTAGATGTATATCCAGTCAAACCTGTCAATTTATAGTCAATAAATGATTAAAAACAACTTTTTTCTCCATTACACAAATTAAACTAATCTGACTTTTGCTAGTTGACCTAAATGCCAAACTAAAATAAAACGAATCCAGTTCTCTTAAGAAAGAATTCCCTATTTCATAATGAAATATAAATAATTTTGTTTCATGGCTGTGTTTAACTAAATGAAGGTTCATCTTAAAATCCCCCAAATACTGTGGCTCATCACTTGTTTGTGTGTGTTATATATATATATTTCTCTCTAATTAGAGGTGTCATGGAGCTACATTAGAGTTGCTATTCGTCTCTGGTGTGATGAGATATTTATGAGAGAAACACTTCAAGATTAGCAACATAAATGATTCATCAAACAGGTTATTAAATAAGTATGGCTGATGAAATTCTTTCCAGGATGTCATACAGTATACAGAGTCTAACATCAGCTTCTTCCCCTTCTAGCTGTCATCCTGAACACAAATCTGGCAAATGTGCAGTCTTGGCAGTCTTGAAGTTTTAAAACAAACCATCACAAAGTAAATCATTCGGATACTTCTCGTCTTTGCCAAAGAGCTTCGGAGAAATCCTGTTTGAATTTTAAACAAAACATTTCCTTCTTAAAACGGTTCATTTATGGACAGTACCCATGAAAAAAATGTCCTAAAGGACCATAACATAAACAAAACAAAACTCAAAACATCCCTTATATTCAGTTCAAAATACCCAGTTTCTTTTTTGTCAGAGTGGACGACTAATCCAGTGGTTCCTGTTTGATTCGAATGACGGAGGTTGTGACCCCGCGGTGACTTCGTTTGAGCTCTCTCCTCAGAACGTACTCGCTGAACTGGGTTGAGTCCACACCGCCTCCACAGGAAGCAGCAATCTCAAAACCTCTCTGCTGCAGACGCTCCAGAACCTGATGAACAACATTCCCGCACACAAATCATTAAATGAATCAAAAATGAAGCAGCAATACATAGAATGAATGTCAACAGAATAAGTTCAGTTTAAATGACAGCAATCTGTCACATCAAATGCAAAATTGATAAAGCATCTGTCCAGCAGCAATCTCTAGTGAATAAAATCGAATACTATAATAGCATTTTTCGTTTTGTTTTGCGGTCTCCTCTGCACTGCCGCTTTTGCCTCTGAAATATCCCTTTAAGGATATTTAAGGATACACCGAGGCTTTCTGCCGGCGTCCGGCATGCTTTTTCAATTGTTCAATTTCAAGCCGGAGGTTAAGCTTGGGCCTCAAAAGCGTGCATGCGCAGTAACGGTTGTTTATGTTGTTGCTTTGAAACCATCTATATGTCTCTCATTGCATCATTGTAATATCAGCCAATCAGCATTGCTTTACAACCGTAAATAACTGTATTGGCCTTTAAAAAACTCATATTAGTCCATTCTAGTGACATCTTACAACAACTTACAAACAGATGCTATTTTAATTTTACATTTGAACACGAATATTTCGCACTTAAGGCGAAAAAATATGATCTATATCTGTTTCTGTCTTCAGCATTCACACTCTTAGATCTCTCAGTCCTGCAGATATTCTCTACATAGATCTGTAAGATCACATTCCATTACTGTGGCTTGAGGACGTCTCTTTCTGTTGGTCCTCTTCAGCACCGCATCCTTTACTCTTACTCTCTACACTCACTTTCGTCCACCATCTCTTTCCCTATCTTTTCTAACACCCCACCTTTAACTTACAGGTCAAAGTTTGGGTTACAAGTCTGTGTGTCTTTTCCTCTATAATGCTTTTGCCCTTCAACCTTCTGTCTCATTTTTTTGCAGTCTTGTGCCTCTACATTTCTCAATCTCCTGCTTCCATTAGTGTGACGGCGAATGCCAGGGGCCAAAAGATTTAATAACCAAACAGGATTAGACAGCCTCTAGACGCACACGCACGCACGCACGCACGCACGCACACACAATGAAATTGTTACAGAGCAAAGGAAAAAACTGAGCTCATGTTCTTGATTCATTTCTGTATTGAAGTATAGGCCATTGTGCCAATCTGGTGGATGTTACGCACCTGTACGGAGTTAAGGTGGCAGTATCCGTTGAGAGGAAATCGGATGACATGAGTGGAATCGTGGTTCCAGCCCGCGTTGACGGAGTTGCACATGACGTCTCCTATCTCCGGGAAGATGTCCTCGATGAGGGCTTTATCGCCGCTGAGCGTTATCCTCTCTCCCAGCTCGGGGGCCACGCGCACTACCACACACTCGCACATGCGTGATGTGTACTTAGAGTCCTGCTCGGAACGCCAGCGCTCAAGCTCAGCCTGCAGTGGCTGCAGTTGGAAATACCGGGCCTCCTCGTACAGCAGAGAGTAGTCCTGCACAGAGCATCATATGAATACGACTATGAATTTTATTCAAACTATGTATATTCTTTCAGTATCAAACCCATGACCTTGGCAGGTCTTGACGTACAAAATCATATGACTTATTTTCAAAGTTTTCTGAAGTTAAACAAAATTTGAGTAAATTAGTGACAATTTGCTCTTGTGTCCAGATTTGTCCAAAATTGCACATATACCCAATGGCATCAATGCATATTATATAGAATAGGCAATATATAAGATACATTTAAGAAATCTTTCCAGGAATCAAGATGAGACATGTAAGCATCACAACCTAAGAATTCATAAAATGCCTTTTACAAACTCCACCCACAGGAAATGCACAACAACAATCCCCTCCAATTCAAATCACACTGGCTTTAACAAAAACATTTATATTTCTTTTAAATCCTTCAGCCATCTTGCCTGTTAAGCTTCCATTATAAATATATCACTGTAAATGCATTTATTGTTTTTTCTACAAACCGGTGGGGGGGAAGACACATTGTACATTATCATTAAACTTTAAAAGTACAAAGTGTTTTTTTCATGTAAACTTAATAACAGTCATGTAGGAGTCAAATGGGTGATTTCCATACAGAGCCAAGAGTAAGCCTTAGATAAATAAGAACATTTAAGTAGGTTTTATAAACGTTCCTTAGAAAAAAAACTTTTCTGTTGTGCTTCATAAGACAAATCAATGGCATATATTTTAAAAAGAAAAAGATTTTTTCAGTTAGGACCAGGCTTAAGTCCTGTCTGGGAAACTGACCCCAAGTAAGGTAAAACAAAATAATTTTTAAGTACAGTAATAAAGCACTGTTATTTATTCTTTTACATCACTGATTTGGAACGATGTGAGGTAAACGATAACAAAATGTTCATTTTTGGGCACCAGTAATGCAGCAATAGTCTTACTTTAAAGTCATCTGGGATGAGCAGTTTTGAGGTCCTGAGGAAGTTTAATATGTAGCGGAACATGTGTCCGTCCCGATCTATAAAATAATGCTGCTTCAGGCTGTCCAATACGATGGGCTCTGTGCCATCAAACAAACGGCCAATCCTGAGGTACAGAAAGAGAGAGACATTTTACAAAATAAAGGCTGTACAATCTGCCACGACAATTTATATGTATTTTTTTAAATACCATCATTTTTGTGATATTGTGGTTTACAGATCTAGTTTAGCTCAATATGCTGTGTGTATTATTAAGGAGGATCTATTGACAGAAATGCAATATAATATACATAAATATGTCTTCAGCGGTGTATAAAGACCTTACATAATGAAGCGTTATGTTTTTATTATCTTAGAATGAGCTATTTCCATCTACATACACCACGGGTTCCCTTACATGGAATTCACTATGTTGTTTCTATAGTATCCCTAAACAAACACTGCATTTTGTAAATATGTTATTTCCTTCAGCAAAGAAGCAAAAACGTGATAACATCTTTGTCCTGTGTCAGTCGCCGTAGTGCTTCGAAAGAGAGGGGTGAGCGGTTGGTTGCAATTCGTAACGTCACCGCTAGATGCCGCTAAATTTCGCAAACTGGACCTTTAATTTAGTTTAAATGATGAATACTTATTTAATGCATAGTCATATATTTATTTATACAATTTGACATTACCTTTATCCAGAATTACATTTGATCAGTATGTGTGCCGCAGACCTTTGTGTCTGCCCATGATGACACCCCAACAATGAAAAGTCTGTCATCATTTATGTCCCTTATGTCTATACAAACTTGTATGACTTTCTTCGTACTGTAATGTGTTATAACTTTATTTTTATTTTATACTTCATTTTTTTATTTATCTTCATCTTAATAGCAGTTTTAATAATCTTGATAATATTTTAAGTGTACTGCATTCAGTCAGCACTGATACCCCAAAAGATATCCTGCATCAGTATCAGACATAGCATAGCTGGAAGCAGAAGCCATCGTTGCTCCTGACGACACAAATGCCATCATCCAGCGCCCTGTATCCTGGCTCTCTGATGACTGTGTGTCATATTGATGTTGTTTGCGATAAAGTAGCCGAGGGTGAAATAGATCACAACTGTCAGTGTTAGATATGCCTATGCCTTTCTCAGAAACCTCTATTTGAGCAGATTTTAGCACTGGCCTATGCAGTTGCGCTATACATCTGATCTGAGAGCGCGTGGATGTGATCAAAGCCGCGCGATGCTTGCGATAACGTGAGATGCTGTGCATTTAAATGACATGGTAAGAAGCAGTGGGAAGCTTAAACCGTGCGAGACATGTGAGCAGTTGTGAGACAGGATGCTAGTCTGGCTCAAAGCGCTCCGGGCTTCTTTTGGCCTGTGCTCTGATGTTTAACTCAGTCAGCAGCTACGAGACAATAATGCTCTTTGGCATTGCAGAAATATAGCGGTCAGTGAGCTAATGAGCACGGACAAGCTAAACACATATACACACACAGGCATACGGAGCAAGCGAGCACCACGCAGATACGTTGAAAGTATGACATCTGTTTGAAAAAGTTTCAGTTTCAAGTTTTCATCAGGGAGAGACACATATTGCTTTGGTGACCTTTACAAGGACTATTGCTAGTAGTTCAGGTGTGTTTGTCTGTGTCTATGCATTTTACCTGGACTCTGGATATTTGGTTAATGTAGACAGGCTGCTGGTATACATGTGACCCCCTACGTCGATGTGCACCGGCGCGTTGGCCTTCGTAAGCTGTGCAGGTGTGGGGATGCCAGCTGTGCCCAGCGGGGAGGCAGGCGAATGTGCCAAGAGAGGCCGAGACATGCCCACACTGTTGCTGCGATTTTCCTGGGGAAGAAGATAAATCACTGTAGTTGAGATAAGTCAGTATAAATGCATACATTTTAATATAAATATTAATATTATTTGACATAAATAATATAAAAATGACGGCTGTCAAACGATTAATCGTGATTAATCACATCCAGAATAAAAGTTTGTTTTTACATAATATATGTTTGTGTACTGTGCATATAATGTTTTTTATAAACACATAGACTTGTATATATATTTAGGAAATATAGATGTATTTGTTTATAATTACCAATAATTGAAATTATATATAAACGCTTATTAATTCATATTTTTCTTACATTTATGCATGTATGTATGTGTCTTTAAATACGAAATTAATATGCACAGTACACAGACATATATTATGTAAAGACAAACTTTTATTCTGGATGCGATTAATCGTTTAACAGTCCTAACAGTCCATAACAATAAATTAGTTAAAATATGTTACACACTTACAACCTACTGAAAACATACACATAAACAGTGCATTCAAGCTATACATTTGATCATTATATGTTTTTCCTGGGATTTCAACCTATGATCTTAAAGTTTTTAAGAACTGTTGGTTGATCTGCTCAAACAAAGTTTACACATTTCTGAAATGTCACTTTTAATCATCTTTACATATTAAACTGAGACATCAAAACATAAAAAACGTCACATCATCTTTAAATAAAGCAGCCTCTTAAAGGCGCACTGAAATGCCTTGAAATGTGCAGTTTTGGCGCAAATTCACTGTAACAGGAAATTAGGGTGGGACATATTAGGTGGCCCCTCCCCTTTTTTAAAAAGCCAATAGCATTTACCTCACAGTCTGGAGTTTGAGAAGCTAAAGTGCACAAATCTTTCACACCACTACCACTGTAAGAAATCTCATTTACCAATAACAGCACTACTGATGACTTTACTGACAGCATTAAAACAACATTTATTATAGTTTCTGCACTCTCATTAGCATCAGTGGTCTCTGATTCCATTGGCTCAGGTCTGACATTATCTGCTACTTTGCTAAATCTCTGTGGTCACTATCTACTGAAACACATTGAAACAGCCACAGGCAAACTTTCCTTTAAAAGATGGATAAAGCACAAACTGTAACATAAAGCATGCTTGTGTACGTGCATACTTAGCGCAAGCGCATATCAATGCCTTTTTTCGCCCAGAGCGGAGTAAAGCTATCTGACTCGGCTGTCTTGGAGAATGAGTTTAGCGGGCTGCCTTATACAGCGACCTGAAAAACCGGCATTAACCCTTGATAAAACACAGAGTGCATGTAAACATGCAGGCTAACACATTAAAGCACTCATGATAAACATATCTGGCACAACTGGATGTTTTAGCGGGTGCTGTTTTCTAATGCTGGCTGAATTGTGTCTGGTGCCTTTGGGGGGACTAACTTGGGTCAAAAAGTCATTGTCTCATCTTTAAAAGTTTTTTTCTGGCTAGTTTAGACCGAGGAAATTATAGCATATGGATGGAATATTTGCTTACCTAAACCTGTAAAGTAAACCTATATTGTGTATACACAGACATGCATATACACAAGTGTAAAAACACATAAAAAATTTTAATATCATGTGGTATAGTTACTTTATTATAAAGCCAGCTTAAGTTTATTAAAACAGTATTTAAGTGTTTTATAGGAAACGTGCAATAAATTAGCACAATGTAATAAAGCGAGTGTTACATGCACCATTATTATTTTATAATTCCAGCCATTTATGATATTGTGGTGTTTCACATGAGTTCTTGCAACGCTATGTTAAAAGCAGTTTATCAATGTTCAAATATTGCTGTAGATGAAGTAGATTTCATTGTAATCTGAGATGCAAAGAGATGTAGTGAGATATAGAGATCTCTGTGTGCTTTATAGTCTATGATATCAGGGCTCAATAATAAGGATAGATTGCTGGCTGCAGGGCCAGCGGGAGAGATTTTTTTATTCACATATTCTTGTATGATTTTTTTACACTGTGTAGCTATACACAAAAAAGTAAATGGAATGCAAAAACGGTTTATGCTCGTTATCTCAAAACTGCTCAGAAAGCAAATTCTTATAATTTCAAGGCGACAATTTGTTAAAACTGTTAGTTCATTAGGAAGTAATTTTGCTTTCATGGAGTTAACTAAAAATGTACAGCTATCAATACACAGTCAAACTATGCATGTAAATAGAACTTAACAAAAAGACTTTAAAAATTCTACATTTTAACATTTAATATTTTATTTTAAAATATATTTAAATATTAAATGTTATTAAATTAAATATTACATGTAGTTGAATTAAATCATTGTATTAATATATTTAATATTGAATTAGTTATTTCATATTTAACATCAACTTAATTCAATATTTTAAAATTTAAGGAAAAATGCACATTAAAACTAAAATGATAAAAATAAAAATTATTTTAGTGGGTGATGGCTATTAAATGTCAGTCAAAATCTGAATTGCCCAACTAGTCTAAAACAAAAAAGTAAGTGGCGAACTTGCAGTAAATGGCTGGAAAGATGTCTCAGATTAATAGTTAAATGGTAAGGGAAGGAAAGAAGACAGTATTTTTCAGTATGCGCAATACTATGTTCCACACGTAGGGGTCGCGAATGCATATTTACCCCAGACAAACTTTGACACGCATGCTGTGATTTTAACTACTAACAGAAAAATAACAGAATAAAATACTTGAACATTCATAGTAAGAGCTTGGCCAAAACTGTACAAAATGTACAGGCGTAAACACCTGAGGATAAATCATTCTGTTTTTTAGAGAAAACATGCTTGAGTGGGTTTCTGTGGTGCTTTTACCGGAGCACTGCGTTTGTTTGATTCTGGGCAATAATGTAGTGTAATGCAGCTGAAGTACACACTTGACACACTACAAACAGCTCTTCTCAGTTTAGGGTGTTTAGGAGTCATTGGTTTTGTTGAAGGTCTGCACAGGTGCAATATTAGCTCATTCCTCCGCAGGCAAAGAATGCCTTTATTTTTCACACTCACCTTCATGCTAAGGGTAAAGGCCTTAAAGAAAAAGTCACTGCCTGTTTTCACATAGCCTACTTACAAAGCACAATAATACACTATGATATGAAGATATCAATCTTAATCACATTCCCAATGGACCACTGCCAGCTTTGCTGTGGCCTCTAAGCAAAGATTGGACTTACACATACATTTAGTTCAACTTAACAGATAATATTTCCATCTAAAAACAACAGTGTAAAGACAGGCTACAGCAAAATAAACACACAAACAATCAAACAAATAGAAAAATAAATAAACAAAGAACTTGCTGCATGGTGAATATAGAGGACACACACACACACACACACGAATTTAGGCTATAGGGCTACATACTATTTAAACTTATAACAGTATAATGAAAGAATGCACAAATGACAAATGTTTCATCTAAAAATGATACAACATGACAGACATGAGTCAAATAGGACAACTCACAGCTGTTCCTTTTATTCGTTTATTTGCATTGGTGTGAAAATACAAATTTAAATAATCCGACCGACAGAAAACAGACCTTATTTTTCTAAACTTGGTTAAAATGTGTTCCAGCCGAAAACATTTAATTTCATACCGATCTGCAAAAGACATGAAACGGTTATTACCTGCGAGGGAAGCATATAAGGGCTCTCTCCGTTGGATTCGCAAATAGAGGTAACCAGCGCAGTGACAGTCGGAGTGCCCGCGCGCTCCACTGCAGGGCGCGCGCAAAGTCTTTTTGGCGATGCCCCTGGCCCTGGTCCTGAAACGCTGATCGGATAGACGAGCGGCCGCGAGCGTTTGATAACTTTCTGCGGTTTGAACTCGGGCTCGTCCTCGCAGTCCTGCGCGCAGGACAGCACGTGCTGCAAGTGATGCGGATGGCACGTCCCGTTGACCGTTTCCGGGGAGACCCGGAGAGGCGCCAACTTTGACCCGATGCCCGCAATGCCGTTGAGCGTTGCTATGGAGACGGCGCCGATGCAGTGGTTGGTATAGGTCTTTGAGAGTTTGGCGGCCCGCGACAGCATCTGCATTCTCGTGCCCAGCAGGTTTTTGCCGATGGCTTTATTCTCGTACCAGGTCGTGTCGCTCTCGCCGCAGTGATCCCGTGGGCGCTGGAAAAAAGCCTTACAGAGAGGATTGCGCTTGGAGAGGTACTTCACGAAGCTCGCGTACGGACAAAACTCAGTGCCCGTCTCGTACATGCGGGGAAGGTTGTCATCGTCCGTATCTGATCTTTTTTTAGTCCAGGAGGCGGAACGAGATTTATGATACGGCCCGAGAGCTTTAAAGTAGACAAACTTTCTTCCGTCCTCATCCATGGCCAGCCCGAAAGAGTCCTCCTCTAGCTCGCGCTGATTCTCCCGCCCCCTCGTGCAGAAGTACATACAAGTCTCGAACCACACTTTATTTAGAAGCCCGAACGGCGAGCTGGCGCTGAACACTGCCGAAGTGTACAGTTTTCTCAGGTCGGAACGCGTAATGGCTTGCTTCTGCACCACTGGACCGGCGCCCTGCTCCTCCAGCTTGCGTATGACCGCGGCGAGCGAGAGATTGGCGCTGCGCAGCTCGGGGTCCTTGGTGAGGTCCAGCGTGCGGCAGAACGGGGGTTCGTTCAGGTACCGGTTGAGCGAGCTCCGGATACTGATGAGAGAAGACTTGCTGTACAGCTGGCCGCTTTTGGAGCGCGCCTCGGAATAGAAAGAGCGCAGCACTTTGCAGAGTGCCTGCTTATCCATGCTCTCAAAGTCCGTACTTTGCGCCTTCTCAGTCAGGTATTCCCTGAAGATTCGCACCGCGTAACGGGTGGCCAAGCGCGTGTTCTCGCTCAGCCTGGAGCGATCTGACGGGGAGCGGTGCATGTCTCCCTCGGTTTCAGAGTCTAAAGCTGCGAAAAACGGGTCGACGGACTCCGGCTCGTCCCCGCAGTGCTGGTCTGTATTCCGCATAAGGACCGCTTCTCCCGTTTCCACGGCAGCGCAGCTGTCGGGCTCCCCGCACTCCTCCCACTCTAACTCGGCTTCTTCTTCTGACACTTCTCCCTCTTCTCCTGTTATCTGGATCTCCTGAATTTCTCCCTCCTCTTCCTCTTCTCCATCTCCCGAGCCTCCGACTCTCTCTCGATCCCCTGACATCGGGTCCGGTTCATCACTACAGCAGTGGCCGCTGCCAGGCATTCTCGCCATATTGCAGTCCGACATGTATGAGTCCCGAGGCAGTGCGCATGCGCTATATTGGACCGCAGCGCTGAAAGCTTTTGGTGTGTTTTAGTGACCTTCAGCTACGAGAACAGGCACGCGCTCTTAAAGGTGCAGGAAAGTGGAGCTAAAACCCTCTAAATTAAAGCTATGCTTCCACACACACTCAGAAAAAGAGCTAAAGCGAGAGGGAACGCACACAGTCAGCTATACTCTATATTGGACTGCAGCGAGGCAATACATTTGCAGTTATGCTTTACACATGCCCAAATACACACTCGCCCACACAGACACACACCTGCTAATTATTAAAGGGCTATGAAGCTCGGGCAGGCTTACTTGATTTGGGATTTTCCAGTAGCAGCTGTGATCATGTCGAACCCTTAGGCCATCCATATACTTTTATATCTTTCTATGGGTATGTGTGTGTATGCAGCCTTTTGTGTGAGATAGAATGTGACAGATGGAAGAGAAACAAAGGTGTGATAATATACTTGATATTTCCGTGTATTTTAAGGATAATGTCTGCACAGCACATTTTGCACACCCTGCGTGTGTATGAAATTATGGCCAGTAGGGACGTAATATGTAAAAACACGCTGATGTTGTTAATATTGTGTTAGTGTGACTGGATTGTATTTAACTTCTGCTATTTAGATGAGGCGCTGTTCTGAATGCAGGTTGGTTATGGTAGACCTTTTTGTTTGGATCTTATCTGTTATTCTGTGGAAAAAAGGCGTCATAATGTGAATGAAGCTTAAAGTCATAAAGTCAACTTATTTGAGGGCTCACATTAAAACAGTTTACCCACAAATGACATTTCTGTGAATGGATAATTAAAGGAATAAATCACCCAAAATTTAATATTCGGTCATTATTTACTCACCCTCAAGTTGTGTCAAACCTGTTTACATTTCTTTGTTCTGCTGAACACAAAGAAAGATATTTGGATGAATGTTTGTAACCAAACAGTGTTGGGGCACTATTGACTATCATAGTAGGAAAGAAAACTAACGTTAACGTTTCCTTTCCCACATTCTTCAAAATATTGTCTTCAATCTTTTGTGTCCAACAGAACAAAGTATTTTATACTTGTTTAGAACAAATTGAGAGTGAGTAAATCATGACAGAATTTTCATTTTGGGGTAAACTGTCCCTCCCTTTAAGTCGGTGAGCTGAAGTCAAGAACTGGATCAGTACCATTTGTGAATTCATTGTTCTTTTTTAACTTAGCACTTTGGTTTGTAAATGAATGAATCATTCATTCTAATTTCGTTACAAAGTAATCTGGTTGTTGAGTTCAACTCATTGATTCAATGATCCAGTTCTAGCTCACTGGAAAAGAAATATTATCAGTAAACAACAGCCCAAAATTCAATCTACTCCTCTCACAAAAACACTTTGAACACAGCACACCCCATATGGACAAATTTTATGACAGTTCTGTAAAAGATTCTTACTTAAACTAACACTATATGGGTTTGAAACAAAACTGTAAAAGATTTTTTTTCATGATCTGAACTATTCCTTTTACTACCTCTTACGCATTGGTATTTTCATGTATGAATGATTCTGAAGTACTCAAGTTGTAATTGCTTTTGGCGCAGTTAATAAAAATCCATGAACCACTTCTAAACACACCTTATAAAGTAGACCGGTTTTCACTCGATTCCTTACGCTCACCCACTAATAAAGATCATTATATATGAGTGACCTTGATCAAGAACACATTTCTAAGTGCTTCTACATTCACGCCTCTCTCTCTCCTCTCTCCTGTGTTTGTGTGTGTGTGTGTGTCGTGAGGACCCCAAGGCTACTGCTGTCTCAGTATGAACAGCACAGAGCTGAGGTTTGGCTCTGGAGAATAAGGCAGATGTTTGTCTCCGGCTCTGCGCCTCAGAGAAAGGCAACGCATGAGGAAGCGGATTTTAGAGCTCAGTAGGGCTCAAAGCTAGAGGAAGGCTAAAAAACTGCTCTATTCATCCATCAGCGAATCAACAGTGATCATCTGACTCATTAACTTTATACGGTCAGAGCCTTGTGAATATTCTTTAAGCACATCACAAATACAACTTTAAATGTATTTGTTTTTTACAACATTTTTATGCTAATACCAGACCATGCCACATCATTTGAAGGTGCCGTTCTTTTGATGTTTTCAGAGCTTTGATTGTGTTTACAGTACGCAATATAACATGTTTTTAGTTTTGTTTGTGAAAAAACGCAGTATTTTTCACAAACGGTTTTCACGAAGGTTATTTAAAAACTCGGAATAGTGACATCATGTACCCAGGAAGTAGAGGGCTGTAGTTCAACACCAGCCGTTCTCTGTAGTCCTTGAAAGGCAAATTCTGTTAAACACAATATCTTGCTTGGCATTGAACTTTGAGCAACATTACACACTAACTAAAATTTGAAAAACTGGATCACGGAGAACGGCACCTTTAAATAATTGTTTCTTTTCATATTTCTTAAAAGTTATGTCCAGTAGGATGTTTTATGTTGCTGTATTTTTCCCTCAAGTTTTACTGTATTTTTACAGGTTTCTGGCAACTACAGCTGGCAGTTTTTCACCGTATAAACAACAATTTTTATTTTACAATGTATTTTGCACTACATGACCTTTTGCTTTAAAATACAGTTGGAAAACGTTTTATTAGGTAGGCAAGTGTAGTATGATTAGTATACAGTGCATTACTGTAGATACTACATTCATCATGTTGGGATCTTCTTGTGACACATATGTCCCTTAAAGTCACTATGAAATTAAAAATGATAATTCTAATTTCACACACAATGTTGCAGTATTTCTTATAAATGATTTCTGTGCACATCATTGTTTTTTTATTCATTTGCATTATTTTTTTATCAAGAACATTAAGCTCCTCTTCTCCTCTCAATGACATTCTCTTCTCAAAAAAGAGGTAGGACTATACTGACTGTCCGTTTAACTTGGATATACGTCACAATGCTGAAAAAAAGACAATCACAACTTCAGTTTCATGCTGACTTTAACCTATGATGTATTTATGACAACAACGAAAATACACTTTTAGACAAAATTGTTGTTTTAATGTTAGAAAACTGGCACCTGTGGTTGCCAGATACTTCTGTAAAAATACAGTAAGCGTGTAAAAAACCTGAGTCACACAGTGAATTTTGTTAAGGTCTGTTTACTGAGTCTATTTTTACTCATAAAAACTGGTAAAAGTACTTGTAAAAATTAATCATTGTTATATTTAATAACCATACATTTTACATTTTTAGGTCTATATATGAAGAGTTTGGTTCCAAAACGCTATAAATCCATTTGTACATTTTTTCAAATTTCATGTTTTTTATTATGTTATCATGTTTTTATTGTGTTAGTTAGCTGTATTTTTTTTGTTATTATGGCTTAAATCAAAACTAAACAACTGCAGTTTGATTGATATTAATTGGAATGCACAATCAAAAAACATGATTTTTGAAAATGTTTGAAAATGGATTTATAGCGTTTTGGAACCAAACTCTTCATATATAGACCTAAAAATGTAAAATGTATGGTTATATCTTGTAATATCTTGTTATGTCTATTACAGTTTTTCACTGTGGATGTGAAGTATACGGGAACAGGTTTTTATTTTAGCATTCTTACGTTAGTTGTCATTAAAATACAAAATGTTTTTACAGCATACAGTTTAACCCCTTCAACTTGAAAAGTCCCATTTGGCTCACAGTTCTCCAATATCTCCAATAATGTTTCCAATCGGATGTTTGTCAAACCGCTGTGGTAAAATGACGTAACTAGTGTATCTTCTCATTCGACGTACTGCTTTTGGCATACTATAACGTAAGGATGTATGCCTATTTGGATGCTGGCAATGTCTCAATTACCTAACACACCTCATTCAACTCATAAGCAGAGCACTCCGTGACCTGAAAGGGGTGTGTCAAATTAGACCTGAATTCTGCAGTGCCGGGACGCCTGAGGTACAGCTACTATAGAAACTGCACACACAGTTCCCTGGAAGAAACCTGGGGTAAAATCCCTTGCTCAAGGCCACGATGTGAATGTAGCACGATTGTGATCTCGGTAACTCGAGTTCCCGGGTTACCCCTAGCTAAAAATTGAACCAGCGGGCTTTGTTCGAAGCCCCTAAATGTTGCGCAACCACCAGCGAATCTGACGGCGGCCGCATATCTTGTTCCTTTACTCCGCGGAGCGCACACATATATCCCTGTGCCTCCATTTTGAAACGAGAGACCTCTCTTCTTTTGTCTCATTCTGTCATTCGTGCCCACAGGCATGTCACCAGAAACAGCTCTGACATCTCTCAAAGGAAAGAAGAGAGAGGGAGAGAGAGAGCATGAGCATAAAATAAATAAATAAATAAGCCATCCTCTCCACGTTTTAAATTCTCGTTAGCAGAGCCCATTTCACACCTAGATACCCAATTAGCAATTAGCAAAGCTTTAAAGTGCAGTCCTGAGCCGGGGCCCTGATCCCGGCCTGATTTGTATGCGCTTTGTGCAGATAGCGATAAGAGAGAGGCTGAATACATGTATAGTTTTAAATTTAATTTCATAATCATTTGCATGGCAGGGTAGCCTGCGGGCGAGAGGGAAAATAACATGCCCACTCTTCAAAAGGGAGATCAGGCTCGTTACATGGCTGTGTGGAGGATTGGAGAGGGGCTTTTTATGTGCAGGCAGGTAATTTGTTCCCTGACTAATCTAAAGAGATAGAGAAGTTCAGAGGAAGCACTTTTTTTTAAAAACAGTGTGAGCGCAGCATCACAAATCGCCTCTACCTTCGAGGCTTGGGAGAGAATGAAAGAGAGAGAGAGGAACACCAAGGTGCGATATAGCTGAACCTACTGCCAGAGCCCAAGGCTGTCAAAAAAAAAAGAGTAACTACTGAATGTGTGAGTGTGTCTGGGTATGTACAGCTCAAGAATGAGATGGAAACCATATTCGAGTGTGTACATCTTTGCCGAAGTGCTGGACGTGAATAAAGCACCTGTTGGGTTTGTTAGTCCACTGTGTCATAAATGATCCACTTGAATATTGTGTATATACATTCACAACAGTCTTTTCCGATGGCTTAACTGGTTGAATGTCACACAAAGAAATGGTAAGGTCATGAGTTTGATTCCATGGACTGATAAATGCAGTAAATTCATTTACTGTAAATAAGCGGTACTGGGTTAAAGTAGTAGTTCACCCCAAAACAAATTCTGTCATCATTTACTCATCCTGCTGTCATTTCAAACCTGTATGACTTTCTTTCTTCTGCAAAACACAAATAAAGAATGTTGGTAACAGAAAGTAGTTGGTCAATACAAAAATAGACGTCAATGGGGACCAACGGTTCAACATTCTTCAACATATCTTCTTTTGTGTTCTGCAGAAGAAAGAAAGTCATACAGGTTTGAAATGACGAGACGATGAGTACACAATGACACAATTTTTGTTTTAGGTTGAACTATCCTTTTAAGTCTGACCATTAGGCCTACACTTCATTTCATATCTTTCTGGTGCGAACGCCTTCGAAATAAAGACAGAAACACTCGAGTGACATCTTACGCATTCTTGGTTTTAATCTTATCCATATTCATGGGTGCATGTGCATAAATATGGATATGTTGGAGAGCCGGTGAAGAGGGTGAGGATTAGTAACCTGTGTTTGAGGTGATTCCAAGCTCACATTAACATGTTGAATATTCTAGAAGAGTGAGTCAGAAAACTTGTCAACTTTGCCCCGATCGTGGGCAGCGATTCAGCATCTGTACTTCAGCTCGCTGCATGCAATCCATTGTGTCCATGTGCGTTTTACTGGCTGATTGTGTTCCGCGCAGGAATGCTTGTGTTCTTTGCAAGACCAATTACATTTGTACTTTATGATCCCCTAAAGTTATACAAGACCTCTTCCAGATTTAACAGATGAATCAGTGTTGTGTCATGCACACAAATACTGATTCTGGTCTGTGCTTTATTCCTTCGTTTTTCCTCTTTAGGCGAAGAGCAACCTGCATTGCTGTAGGCCACTTACAGACCTCGCTGTAATATCCCTGCATTCAGCGTTTCTGCCATTTCCACTCGCTTTAATGCCACAACAATATATGTTTGTTATGTAATGTCAAATCCTGTTTGGAGAATCAATGAATCAAAGCTCTTATGTCACAGAAGGAACATTTCAGCAGACACGGCTCTTTTATAGGTTATATGTCAGTTTAATATATCGGTGCTGTCCTTCCAAAACCTTGTATCTCCATATTTTTGTGCAATAATCATTATTGGACATCCAAGGTTTTGGAAGGACAGTGACGATGTTTTAAATTCAAGCTGAAATGCAGTTTTTACAACAAAGGAGTGATAGATAAATATTAGGTGTACTAAATAAATAATATGAAATAAAATAATAGCCTAAAGGTTTTTTAATAGATAGATAGATAGATAGATAGATAGTGGTGCAACAGCTGTGAGACAACGCAACAAACTTCTAAGAAAAGTGAACAGAGGCGCAAAACTTAACGCAGGGTATCTTTACGTACGATGCTGTTGTTGTAACGTAAGCACGTGCGTCTTGTTCCTCTCGCTCGCGTTACTGTGCAGCAGCTGTATCGCATTACAGAAGATGAAGGAATGTTAGCTGGATGTTTACAGGACTTACAAACAAAATAGTCAACAAATCATCACGGGCGTTAAAAAAGTATTACAAATTCGTTAAAACACACACTTTATGATGCGATGGCAACCTAACACGATTAGAAAACAAAAGCACCGGCGGCACAGCGCTCTCAAACGCCGTCTCTAAAAGCAGATATTGAAAACCTATTGTACATTAGGCACACATTTCAAATACGTTTAAATATATCAAGATCGCAGTGCGTCGCGAAACCGAATGAAGGACGCCATTACTACATCAGGCAAATCATAAGAATCAACGCTACAAGACACTTTCAACACATCCCACCGCGCAAACTATTTCAAGTGCGTTTTGCAACCCCACTGTACACATCGGAAAGCAACTGCGAGAAGATAAATCTTTTTTGTCCCAAACGCGCTCATCCTCTGGCACATGCGTACATGCAGCTGCGCTCTGAAGACCCACTTCCACTGCCTCGCTCTGTGTAGAAAAAACCCCACAAAACCCAATCTGGCGCTTCTCACCTGGAACATGGGACATCCAGCGACGTGTCACCTCTCCGTTTGGGCTCCTGTCCGCGCCCCTCGCTCAAACGCTGAGGAATGGAGCCCAGCTGAAGGTAGCTGAAGCTGAAATCACTGGTAGTCGCTCCAGGGGTTTCACAACCCCTCTGGGCCAGACCCGGATAGAGAAAGAGAGAGAGAGAGCGAGCGCACTCTCAAACAAACGCCCCTGCAGATCTCTGCTCACTTCAGGACAACTAGTGAATTAACCGATGGCACGAACGAGCGAAAAATATGTGCAATTTATCTTATTCTAGGCTATAAAAAAGGCTCTGGTGTTTTTCTGCGTAAAACAGTCGTCCTCCTTCCTACATCTTGCAGCGGGGAGGCAGATTTGAATGGTTATGATTAGTTTTGATGGAACGCTGCCGCAGGCGCTTCCTGCAAATGGATGATGCGTGCGCGCGCACAAGCGCGCTCACAGAGGGGGAGAGGGCCAGTGCACAGATTGAAACCTATGGCATTTTGTTACTCTAATGCTTACCTGTGTCTGATAGAACCATTGTAAGCGTTTATTTTGCACCGTGGCGCTTTTTGGTGTGACTTGTTGATTAGGTTCATTTCATTGGAATACAAAATGGCTTATTGAATCATTAAATGCTCACTGGCACTTACAAACTAACATGTGTGCCATCTCGAGAATGTGATGTGCATCTTATTGGAATGAGGGTAAAGGTAGTAAAAAGATTGAAGAATAGTGCCAATATTTTAGATCAGCATACACATACACACAGAACCCTGAGGCCAGAGCATTATGGCTGACTGCAGTGTTCCAGTGTCTCTTTATGCAGACAGATTTTACCATCAGCATTTTATCTTTAGTTGAATAAATGCACCCGATTCTTTCTTTCTTTCTCCCCCTTGCTCTCTCCAAGTCTCACTGTCTGTCTCCCTGACAGAATAATGGCTGATCGAGGGTATTAATCTCAGTCCATTCTCATTGAAAGCGCTGCCACTCTTCCACATCTCTGGTAATGAGACACATCATTTATCTGCCTGTTCTCTGTGTGTCTAAGGTTGTCAGGCAGAACCACGAGACCCATTTGTGTGTGTTTATGCGAAAGCGAGGTGTTTGTGAGAGAGAGGAGGTATGAGGGAGAAGGTGCGCGAACTGCGCGAAAAAGTGTGTTTGCATATGTTTATGTGCTTGTGTGGCACCTTCTCGGTTCACTCCAGGCACTGTGAGAATCAAACAATTTCATGCAGCGAGCAGAAGGGGAAATGAACTGAGCCGTGAGCCATAATAAAATTATCCAAATGTTATTATGGCGCCGGCTGCCTCTGTCCTACTTTAATACACATTTCAGCTCCTGCGGGTCTCCTGCTGGCACTAGCCCTGCTGAATAAATCAACATTAGCTTATGTCTAAATTATTAAGGAAGTGACTTAGGCTCCTGTTTATTGTATAAATTATTAGGAGGGTGAAAGTGTTAAATGCTTGATTTGCCATTTAAAATTCAGAATTCCCTAAGTAACGGCTATTTCTTCGGGTTTCTGCACGGCATGCATGCTCGTGTCTGGGGAAAAAACAGCGTGTGAGTGTATTTGCCGGGATAGAAATCCCCGAGGCTCATCTGATAGGGTTAGAATGAAGGTGAGAATGTTCTCTTTTGTGTTAAACTTTTATTTTGAAATGGACGATGGGGCAGATTTCAAAGCTTTAAAGTGCTGATGGAAATATATTTAAATGAGTCCAAACTGGTAGATGCCAAATGCATTAATGTAAATGAAACAAATAAATAAATAGGAAAAATCACACCTGCTCTGTGGCATGCAGTAGCTCAAACTAGTTTGTTTGTGTTTGCCAGTTTCAAAGCTTGTTCAGTCTGGATTGTTGGATGGTTTTAGAGGCACTTTTGGGGTCTTGAGCACTTTCAGCTGGTCAGACTCGGAAACCAGCTAAAACCAGCCAGCCAGCCTATACTGGTTTTAGTTGGAAAAAATATAATCCAATCAAAGATGTTTGTGACCTGTCAATCATTGGGTATATTTTGATTTGCTGATAGACTTCACAAAGCACTGGTCCAGCAGCACTTGTTTTTTAAATCTTACATGTATAATTAAATCCTAAGGATATTAATTTAACATTTTGATTCGATTATAAATGTTCTGTTGGTTGTATTCTTATTATATAAGCAATTTGTCGCATTTACCTTGCAAGTAACGGTTCTTCTACTGGTAACCCAAAATAATACTGGCTAGACATACTTTTAACTTGCTAGCTAATGTCATTTACTTGTTATTTCTTTTGTTTGTTATCAGAAATAATCTTCAGGGACTCTATTCTTCGTGAATGTGTACCGGAAGTTAAGTTTGGGCCACAAACATGCTCAGTAACGTTTGTTTATGTTGTTGCATTGAAACCGTCTATAGACAGTGTGTATTGTGTATATAAACGATGAAGAATAACACAATACATATTCATACATGCTGTTGCCCTGCGCAATAACTCTTTAAACAAACATTTCACAGACAGAAGGCTCGCCTGAATAGTTTTATTTCATACCTGATTTCATTCATCTAAGCTTTGTTAGTCAGAAAGCCAATTTACACAAAGGTCAATAAGCTTAAGTTCTCAGGTCCTATTTCAACACTCCACCTTAAGAGTGGAACACCATTCTTGAAGATAGACACAACCTTCCACATACAGTCTATTACTTTAATTTGTCTCCAGGAATATTCATTGAGCTGCTAAATATTACTCAAAACCACAGTGTGAGCTTTCATGAATATTCATATTCATATTCAGATTGTTTATTGTGTTTAGCCCCTGGCCCTGTTTCAACTGTCACTGAATTAAACTTCCTTCCTTTGTGTGTGTGTTTCTTATGAATGTATCTGTTTGACTGTCTATGCTTTAGCAATTTTCATCACTGGTTTCTATAATAACTTGCAAGGCTGTTAAGGTGGATAAATGCACATTCGCACGTGCACACGCAAGTGTTTGAAGCTGGTATAGTGAGTAATCTGGGCAGCTTTCTATATATGTGCGTTATGATAGAGAATCTCTTCTGTAGTCTCATGGGAAAATAAATATTTCAACAGACTAACTGCTGAGATTTTTTCGTTCTCCAATTAATTTAAATGGAGCAATTAAGATTTAAATTTTAATAAATAGCTGAGGGAGGCATTGAAGAATGGGACGCAGCCGTCAAAACCCTTGGGATTAACCACATTCTTAATTATAAATAAAATATAAACACTTGCCATTTCTTTCCCTCTTCCTCCCATTTGACACAGACACCTATACACATGCATACACAGAATGTCAACATGTCACAGGATGTGTTTGAAAAGAAACAAAGTGTTATACCATTTAAAAAGTCTGACGACTTAAAAAACTAAAATGTGTGCTCTGCTTACCTTATTTAATCTGAAGTATTGGTTTGATCACAGCAAAGAAAGGAGCTGAAGGTCCCTCCCTGCTCTTTGCTCCAAACAACGAATGCAAATCTGGCGCTAAAAGATAAACAAATCTGCTTAGTATAACTGGGATCTAAGCGGTGATTTAGTGAATACTGCCCTCTGCCGGTAATACATTTACGTACTTGGCAGACACTTTTATCCAAAGCGACTTACATTACATTGTACTATACATTTGTACATTTTGTATAGTAAGCAAATGGGGGTTAGGTGCCTTGCTCAAAGGCACGTCAGCCGTTACCCGCCAGCCCTGAGAATCGAACCAGCAATCTTATGATCATGAGTCCAACTCTCTAACCACTGGGCCACGACTGCCAATGAATAGTAATACATAGTAGGCCTATATACATTAACCATTTCACTGTAAGAACAATTTTTTTTGTGCAGTTGGTTACTCCTGCCCCAAACAAAATCACAAACCTAGGCAGAATGCAATGTACATAAATATTTCTTGAATTAGAATTTTTTTTAATAACACGTTTAGGTAATCAATAGAATATGACCATCTAACAAAGTTAACATGTAAAGGAAATGATATCATTATGAAATATGATAAAAAATAAACACTTTAACTATTAACAAATATATATATATAAAGACATTACTCTAGTAAATGTTTTTGTACGTTGTATATGTTCTTGCACATGTCCATCATATAAAGTCATAAATTGCTGCTGTCCTTCTGAAACCTAATATCTCCATATATAATCATTACTATTAGTCACCCTTTATGTTTGCAAACATGTAACCAATAAAAAGTATTATAAAGTGCTTTTCGACTGTGACAACACAGTATTTAATTGTGTAAAAAAGTACAGTGTTTATTCCATTTCCTGAAAAACTGTGAATTTGGACATCTGAGGTTTTGGAAGGACAGCGACAATATGCAAAAATCTGAAAGCATCAAATATAAAATAAAAAAATCATTAATTGCAATTCTACATATGAATAAAAGAGTCATTCTAAACATAAATCTTCATAACTTTCAAAAACAAAGTGAAACCTTTTATATACAGCATTGGTTTTAAGGGAGTGAAGGGGTTAATTCATTCGAGTGCACTGAGAAGAAAAATTATATTACTATGGTGATAATCTAATCATGAGCCCTGATATTGCAGGTAATAAATAACATGTAGACCAAACAAAACTGTTACCTGGTCAGAATCCTATTCAGGTATTGCCTACTGAGGATGAATTATGAGATGCATTTACTGAAGAAACACACATGGATTGGGGAAAAATAGCGAATTCTACTGACTGTATTTCTGTAGCCTGTGGCTGGCTAACAGGAGGAAATATGTGTGAAATCTGACTGTACGGTAGTTTTTAGTCAAGTGTCGTGAGCTTTGTAGCAGATCTACACAAACACACACTGTGACTTTAGATCAAATCTGTCTCCTTGAGCTCTTCGTTGTTCTGTGGTTCCTTCTCAGTGCGTCTGACTAGTCATACAGATGACAACACCTCTCCAGTCGACTCTCTCTCCTTCTTCTCCCTCTCCATGTCCATCACTCTGATCGTGGCCTGTTTGACCATAAGCTGCGCTTGATCGTTGGGGAAAGTGTCAGTGTCCACCACCCGATACGGGTCGATTTGGAAGGGGCTCTTGGAGAGGACGTCGACATAGCGTCGTTTTAGGTCAATGTCGGGACAGAATAAATATTCATAGACAGTGGCAGCTAGAACGCTACCTATTAGTGGGCCCACCCAGTACACCGAGAGAGAGAGAGAGAGAGAGAGAGAGAGAGAGAGAGAGAGAGAGAGAGAGAGAGAGAGAGAGAGAGAGAGAGAGAGAGAGAGAGAGAGAGAGAGAAGAAAAAAATGATTTTTGAGAAATGATTTTATAAGAAATTAAATCCACAATGAAAATTACAATTTGAAATCTTAATATAAACCTGAATTCTTTTTTCATAATAAAAACAGTACAACAACAACAACAACACATTTCTGAGTTAGTAATCAAATAATCAACTTCATGACTACGTGACCCTGGACAACAAAACCAGCCTTAAGGGGGTACTTTTTTAAATTCTATTGATATATAGTTTGTTAGGATAGGACAATATTTGGCCGAGATATAACTATTAAAAAATCTGGAATCTGAGGGTGAAAAAAAAATATTGAGAAAATCACCTTTGAAGTTGTTAATCAGAGGCGCTGTGTTAAATTTTTGCGCAAAAATAAAGTTTTGATATATTTGTAAATGTACAAAATATCTTCACGGAACATGATCTTTACTTAATATCCTAATGATTTTTGACATAAAAGAAAAATCGTCAATTTTTACCCATACAATGTATTTTACTACAAATGTCCTTGTGCTACTTAGACTGGGTTGTGATCCTGGGTCACATATTAACCAAAATGTCATTCCTGCCATTAAAATATTTTGCTTTTATTGAAAATTCTCAAATCATGGATAAAGTGGACCATCAAGTTTGGCACAAACAACATTTTTTTAAAAATATGATTTCCCACACCTAAAACAAAAAGCAGAATATATTGTTCTGCTCATTGATTCCTAAGCGTCTCAAAGGAAACGTTGACTGCATTGATTATAGACTTTTATTTGTTCTTTTTCGTTATTTCTGAACTATTTTATTCCAGCGGCACTCTGTGTGAACCAGCTACCCGTCTGCAAGAACCAGTGTCACCACTGCCTTTATCTGGCCTTGTCTCTGATTTATCCATGGGAGTCTGTCAAGCATCCCATCTCTCCTTACTGATATCTCCAAAATCTTCCATTGATGAAACCAACACCCACCCTTTGAAAAGGGCACCATGTGGAGCATGCTGTAGGTGTACTAAAACACTCCATGAAGGAGATGTTATGACCTTTCTAATGTTACAGCGACTGTGATGACAGCAAGCATCACTCATAATGAAATATAACAGATATATGCACAAATACGAACCAAACTAAGTCAGAAGCATTAAGTACTGTTGTTGCAGTTCTTTTATGCTCTGTCACTATTTGCAGACATATAGGCATATTAATTATTGTACTGTACACAATTCATAATATAAAAAAGATCTAGTTCCATACTAAAAGCCACAGGATAGGTCAGATATAAACTCAGTGAAAGGTCTTCCTGTGCTAGATATAGATCAGTCCTTCTCAAAAATCTGGCATTGAATCAAATACTCCATTTTAATCGTCGTATCAATCATACTGTAGTTTTAAACTCCATGCTGACCTTCAGTCTTTGTGCACATAAACATCAACTGAGAATCTGAACAAACCCAATGTGGCTTTGCTTTGTTTGCAAGATACACTGTGTACTGCGAATCTCACCCAGTGATCATGCCATTTTCCCATGATGATCGCAGGCCCAAAAGAGCGAGCCGGATTCATACTGGCTCCAGTGTATGGGATCTGTAATGCACAAACAAAACTTACTACACTGATCATGAGTTATTGTAAAAAAGAAATGTTGGTTCAATTAAAATATTTTTTTTAACTAAAGTTAACTAATATTTTTTTAACTGGAATGAACTCAAAAAAGGCAGACAGGTTACTTATTTTTTAAGTTAACCCAACAAATTATTTTTAACATAAAAAAGAGAGAAGAAAAAAGAACAAGATGACAAAAAAAGACAAGATCACAAGAGAAAAGAGACAAACTTTGGTCAACGAAGGCAAACTGAGCGGCAGATAAAATGCAAAGAAACAAAGAGAATGAAGATCAAACAGAAGAGAAGATGAGAGGCAAGAGTGAGCTGAGAGATACGAGTCGAGTGTTTGGTCTTTTTAATATTTTGTAATAATATCAGGCCTGAATCCACGAGGGGGGCATTTCGCTCTCACGCCAACATCCCTAGCAACATAAATGACTTCATAAAAACACCTCTTCGCAAACTCTGCTGGGACTTTTTGCAAGGAGATAATATTATCACATGGGATTGTAGCTATGGAACAGATTCTCCACAGGAAAGTGCAGCCCATAAAACTAAGCAGATATGCCTCAAGGGATTAATCTGTACAGGATAAAGATCTTCAAGCATGGCTTATAAATGAGCTTGACAGCGCTGGATGAGCCGTCTGGCATTGACTTTAGATTCTCTCCATATTGTTTAAGAGCTCCCAAGAAACGTCTCGGAAAAGGACTGCGCAATTCGAAAATTCGATCAAATTTGGATACTCACAGCGAACAGATGACCAATGCAAACTGACAGGCCGATGGCCAATGCCGCCGAACCCTTGAGATCGCTGCGTTTGGTGTCACACGTGGCAAAGACGGTGAAGACGAGCTCAAAGGTGATTATGAGTTCAATCACAATTGCATGGCCAGTGGAGATTTCAGGATTGACCTATAGGGGGCGAGAGTGAGTTGTTTATATAGAATGAAGGGTGAACCAGTGTCCTCGGGTCGGGTACATTCTAGGCATCTCACTAATATGACACACCCACATCAGATCATGAAGCACTACGAAGTGATGAGTCAGATGTGTTCGATAAAGAAGATCTTCAGCAGGTTAGAGGTCATAGATAGTTTCGATTAAAAGGGTTAGATCACGTAAAAACCACAGTTATGTCATAATATTCAAAGTTGAAGTACAGCATTTTTTCATAAAAAACGTTATTGGGGTCTGAGGCCATTCTGCACTTCTACATTTTTGTGTTCTACCTAAGAAAGATTTTCATATTTGGAACTTCATAGAGGGGATGTTTAAAATAAAAACATACATACATTTGGGGTGAACTGTATCTTTAAGAGTATCTATATATTACTTTTTCAGAATAAAATAAACACAAATCATCAAAACCATAAAACAAACAAACCAAAAGATTCACAACGATAAGCTTATAATGATTTATAATATGATCGATCAGGTCAATTTTGTGGAAAATTTCTATTATTTTTAAGCACACTATTAGTAAACATTTCAAACACTATTACATTTCAAACAGAGATGGCGATAGAGACACAAAAGATGGCAGTTTTTTCAAAGTGATAGTTCACTAAAAAATGAAACTTCTTTCAGCATTTACTCACCCTCTTGACATTTCAAGCCTGTATGACTTTCTTTCTTTAGCAGAACACAAAAGAAGATATTTTGAAGAATGTATGTAACCAAACAACAACGGTACTATTAACATCTATTTTATAGACACGAAACCAGTGCAAGTCAATGGGTACCGTCATTGTTCGGTTACCAACTTTCTTCAAAATATCTTCTTCTGTGTTCCGCTGAAGAAATAAAGTCATATATTTATATTTAATGTCAAGAAGGTGAGTAAATGATGACAGCATTTTCATTTTTGGGTGAACTATCCCTTTACAAGTATACAGTTAACACTAAAGTCTTAATAAAATCTCTCAATCAAACTCACAGAAGTCACTCCCAGTCCTCCTCTCACTGATGCCGGGGTCACTCCATACAGGATCGCCGCCCCCACCAATGCCCCCAGACACTGTGCCAACAAATAAAACACAGCCTTTGCCAGGCTCAGCTTCCGCGTGGCAACCATTGCCGCGGTAACAGCCGGGTTGATATGGGCACCACTGATGTGGCCGAAACACTGGACGAGGGTTGCGATGGACAAGCCAAAGCACAGAGAGATGAGTACAAGATCAGGGGACGAAGGCTTTTCTTCTTTTGCCGACCAGTTGATGGTGGATCCCAGACTGAGCAGCACAAATATTAACATGGCGAGGAACTCCCCAGAAACCGCTCGCCAGAATTCCTGAGTCCACACACCTTTAAAGGCGGCCATGACAGTATTATTGCATGAGCAAGATGATACACACCTCCTTGAGGGGACACAAATAAAGAGGAAAATTTTGATTCTTTATACCCGTAAACAAAACTGTACTAATGGAAAAGAGATGATTACTGTATTTATAACAATACAACTTTTGGGGAGAAATTGGGGAGAACTGAAAAAATAAACAAACAATCTTTTTAATAAAATTGCTAAAAGTTTTTTTGTCATGATGCCAAAGAACCAATTTTGGTTTCCCTGAATCTAGTCAAAGGTTCTTTAAAGAACCATTTAAAAATCTTTATTCCACTTTTTCCATGAACCTTTGTGCAACAGAAAGGTCTTGTGGTGTATGGCTCTTTATGGAACCATACGACCACCTGATACAGAAACTTTTAGGAAACTTTCATAAAAAAGTTGTTTTACAGTGATGCCATAGAATAAAAATTTTGGCTCCCTAAATAAACATTCACTCAAACCATTTCTTTCTTATAATCTAAAGAACCCCTTTCCAATACCTTTGTCAAACAGAAAGATTCTTTTGATGTTAAAGGTTCTTTATGGAACCATTCAGGATAAAACGATTCTTCTATGAACTCATGAAGTACCTTTTTCCAAGAGTGAACTTTATTATTAGCTTTATGATGCCATAGAAGAACTTTCTTTGTCTAAGTGGTTCCAGAACCTTTAACATTCAAAGAACTGTTTTGTTTCACAAAAGGTTCTATGTGTGGTGAAAAAAGGTTCTTGAGATTATAAAAAGATAAAAAGAGATGGTTCTTTAAAGAACCGTTGACTGGTTCTTTAAGAAACCCAATTTTTTTATGTCATCACTGTTGAAGAACCTTCTAAGCACTTAAGTCAATGGGGTCCAAGAATTGTTTGGTTACAAGCATTCTTCCAAATATCCTTCTGTGTTCATCAAAACAAAGAACTTTATACAGACTTGGAACAACTCAAAGGTGAGTAAATTATGACAGAATTGTTTTTTTGGGTGAACTGTCCCTTTAAGAGTGTATGAGGAAAAAAAACTACTGTATTGCTTATTATAAATGATTATTATAGCGTTTTTAAAAGGGCAAAGTTATGTCTGTCTCAGTCTCTACAGTATGTGGTTTTTAAAGTGTCTCTTTACGCAGTTAATCTGCGCACTCCTTTCAAGTGGAAATTCATCCAATTAGGAGCCCAAAGAGCGCATGCAGGCTTGGAAAACTCCCAGAAAGATTCATACACACAGTGGGTCTATTAATATCCAGCGAGTTTTCAATGTGCACCAGCAAAACGAACAAATAGTGACAACTTAGTGACACTGTAAACACTATAACGAAACGATATAAAATACATAAACATACACCATGTTATGCAATATGCTACACGTTTTTTCGCCTCATTCTGCCCAAATACCTCACGTTGTTGTTAACCTGCTAACTGTGACAAACTAGCCAGGGTCATAACAGTAGCCTATATGATCAACATGAAAATAAATAAAATATGTTTAGCTACGGTAAAAATAACCACACGGTAAACATTGCCAACTGTATTCTTTCATGCGGGTATTATACTATTCTTTGTAAAATAAAATGAAGATATCTTTTAAAATACGAATGTTTTAAATATCCAGCATCTTCTCTGTCAGGTGTAGCCAACTTTACAGTAGCCTAAACAGTTAACCTCGCTTGCTAGTTCCCAAGGCAAAGCGACAAAAAACCGACAAACTTACCGAAGAAAACCACACCTTTCATTCGAAACCAAGACTTGCGAAAACGCTTTTCTCATCCCTGAAAACGCATCCTCTCAGCGGGTGAAGTCAAACCGCAAACTCAGCCACGAGAGCTTTACTGTAGCCGTGCTGATCTAACAGCGGTGTGTGCGTGAATACAGCGCGTCCTCTCTTTAACACGTTATGATGTCTGAAAGTCCTCAGCATCTCCTCCCTCAGATTCACAAACACTCTACGCGCTTCCCCAATGCTCAAATAAAACCATTAAGATTAATTAAACACGAATGGTAAACAAATCATTATCTGTTTGCTGGTGGTGCCATTGCGTGCTTTAATGAAAACAACCTCTCCCAAGTGTTTAACGCGAAAGAAAGAGAAAGACAAAGGATTATAAACTATTAATATTTTCATCAACAGCACCGACAAACACAATAAGCAGGACATTAAAGACGGTCAGGTAACGGTTGGCCTAGTAGAGAAATCAATACATGTGCCCACTTCTTTAACTGCTGGCTCTCAAGAGGTTAAGAACACCACCAGATAGGTCAAACTAAAATATTTTTAAAATCTCGGATTTATTAAGGATTTTCTGTATTAACAACATTTAAATTAAAAGCTAAATCTAAGAACGTGTTAATAATATAAGATGCACAATGAAAAAGCGAAACACAAATGGATACATTTGTAACATGTTAGTTACAGATTACCAAATTTAACGCACCTGAATCGGTTGAGGACTCCGCACACTGGCATGCCTTCTGCAGACTGTCCAGCTTAATGGACGCCTTTCTGAGTGTCCTGTTACCGGCTCTTCATGGTCAAATCACAGTAAACTGAAAGCACAGCATGACCAACAGAGCTATGAAGCCTTCCACAGACACAGCTCACCCCTCATTATATTACACAGCGAAGAAATTAGGCTTGTTTTAATTCATTTCATTTTAATTCAGTTTGTTTGTTTATTCAGTCACTTGGCACTTGGCAGAAAATTGCTGACCACAGTTATTTAGAGTTATTTTAGACCTGTTACTGTTTCTAAATCATTTCTATTGTAAGAAACAGGTCAAGTGTGTATTCTAGAGGCGTAGACCTTTCCTGTGATATATCGTTTATAGAATATAATATAATAGAATAAAATGTTATTGTTGTTGCTGCTGTTGTTTTTATGTTGTATTCTATTATATCTCTCTCTGTTACATTCTATTACTTGCACAGTCTAAGAAAAGCTGACCAGACCTACATTTGTGTTTGATGTTTAACTGCATATGTGATTTATTTATTTAGGTCTGTATTTTCGAGCTTTCATGAATTACAAACATTTAAGTTTGGATTGTGCATGTCCATGTTTACTCTAAAAAACATTCAGTGACAGTTAAAAGGCTAAATAGAAACTGGAATATACATAGAAATGTCCATAGAAATTGAACAGGAATTATATTGTACTCTGCAATAGACTGAATGTAAATATAGTATAGCATAAACAGCATATAAAAAGAATATTGTCCTAAGGTTTGCTGGGAGTTATCTATAAAAATGTTGTACAGCAGTGTACAGGATGTGCAAATATGACAAGTACAATATGCAATGTGTTACATAAGTAACAGGACAAAGTGTTAAGTGCAAAATATCTCTTAAGGATCATTGAGACGTAGTGTCTGTCCAACAGTCTGCTTGGCTTGCTTGACTTCTTGCAGCATAAGATCAATTTCTATATTTATCGGCTAATGAATTGTACTGGTATGCCTATTTATCATATTCAATGTATAGTACAATGTAATGTAAGTCGCTTTGGATAAAAGCGTCTGCCAAATGCATAAATGTAAATGCAAAAACAATCCGTGAGCTGCTCATCATCATTTGAATGTTTTTGTTTCGTTTTATTGGCATGTTGATCTCAGTTTTGTATTAACTGGCTGGGTGACTCTATAAAGCAGTGGTGTATTTTTTTAACGATTGCTGTTCATTTGCACAACATGCACTGTCTGTCTGTCTATCAGAATCAATCGGATTTTCTGCAGGGTATAGTTTTGAGAAAATAGAGATTTGGGCTGTTAGAGATGGCAGAAGAATTGTCAGTGTGCTGTTTCTATTCTTTGTGATTGGCAGAATGAAATTACCACACGCCTCTCGAACATTTATTAGAATGCCCGTTTAGTAAATAATAAAATATTATTTATGTATTTAACTGGCAGCGTGTGAACGTGTTATCTAATCTCAGCTCTTGATGTCCTCATTAGCAGGAGACTCAAAAACAATTCCTGTTTGTGCACAAAGTGTAAACACAATCTCTATAAAGGTTCTGCCAGTATCCATGTTTGTCCTGCAGTAATGATGAACAATTAACTGTCACTGCTCTCTCTCTCTCTGCATTGTTCAAACATATGCTCTCTTACTTTTAAACAGATGCAAAATTACATCATTAAAAGTAATTCTGAAAACT
Organism: Oreonectes daqikongensis; assembly: GCA_026939265.1. Lineage (NCBI taxonomy): Eukaryota > Metazoa > Chordata > Actinopteri > Cypriniformes > Nemacheilidae > Oreonectes > Oreonectes daqikongensis. The sequence goes on along the minus strand of JAOTQM010000351.1, from coordinate 2,640,069 downwards.
GATTATTTTTCGACTCTATTCCATTCCTGATTTGCCAGAAAACTAATGCAGATACATACACACCAGTATAGTCCTAATTACAACTCCACCAATCTATATGAAATTAATAAGCAAAGCAGGAAGGAGAGCAGACCAGATTATGCACTATTGAGCAATCATTGCATTAAGATTGCACTCTTTGTGGGGAAAACAATTATGAAGGAATTTGTAATGGACTTTAGAGGGATAATGAAGGTGGGAGATTATGGATGTGTATGTGGATTCATACATGTCTTCTATGTATGCAAAAACAAATTATACACATGAATGCATGGCATTTCATTGTTAAATAATGGAGCAGTAATTTGGAGCACCATGCAGAGCGTGCTAAAATGAATGCAAAAGGTGCAGCAACGTGGAAATAGTTTTTTAATGACAATTTCTAGAGATAAACAAGTTTGAATATCTGTATTTTATAGAATTGCAGTTTGACTTGATAAAGTTGGAGAGAGCATTTCGGGTCAAGCAATAATTTTTCTTATGTACTGTGTATATAGCATGTATGTCGAGTTTTTTTTAATTTTTCTTTAGATTTATTGTAGATCTAATCATATTTTGAATTAGCTTAATTTTAGTAATTTAGTTTGGTTCTATTGTCATTTTATTGCTTATTTATTTGTATAATATACTTACATGCCCAAATCCTCTTGAAAGTTATCAGGATAAATGTATTTATATTTTACATTTTTGTGTCAGTTTAGTTTGTTTTTGACGTTCATAATATTAGTAAACATGTAAAGGTGCTGTGTGTAATATTTCAGAAAATCTATTGACAGAAATGCAATATAATATACAGAACTATGTCCGCAGAGGTGTATAAAGACATTACATAATGAACCGTTCTGTTTTATATATATATATATATATATATATATAAATAATATGTCCTTCGGCAAAAACATATTGACATCTTTGTCCTGTATCAGCCACCGTAGTGTTTCACAAGGAAGGGGTGAGCCATTGATTGCAATTCACAACCTCACCACTAGATGCCGCTAAAATGTCCACATCTATCTTTTAAAATTTTGATTTAGTTTGAAGTTCAAATAATATATTTTATGTGATTTCAATAAACAGAAATGTTTTAATAGTTTTAGTTCCCTATAATAGCTCTGGTACATATAAGACACCTATAAAGTGGGATCACGTTTTGTTTCCATAGATTTCTAGTATAGGCCTACACAATGTTCATGTTTACGTACTCCCAATGTCCCAGAGTAGCAACAAAACAATCATCTTCACAGGGTGTGTGTTTTTACAGTGCGCTGCTCAAACATCAGACGTCAGATCTGCTGCAGAGCTTAGTAATGTAATGGACATTTGGCTCTATATGGAGCAATGTAGTGCGACCCATTGTTGAGATCTTACACTTGAATTCCAAAGACACCCGCTCAGGTTGGCAGCAGATCCTGTTAGCCTTAAGGGAAATGGAGGAAAATTCCATTTGATCTCTTGGCAGTGGGCTGTTGATGAATTGTACACTAATTATAAGGAAATAATGTGGGCTTCCAACACATGATATTTTTTGTTTGTCAGAATTAAATGCTTGTTTAGTTATTTAAATGGCTGAGATGGTACATAATTTGTAATTTCGCCATATCGCTTTCTCATTACATACACACTACAATGAATCAAGTGTGACATTGTACTTCTCTTTTTTTTCTCCAGTATTCTCTTCAGCTTTCTTTTTCATTGCTCCCTTTGTAAGGAAAAATCAAAATTGTATTTATTTATTTAAAACACTAAAATACATTTAGTCACATTTATGCATCCGATTTATCCAAAAGGTGTTTGATGAGTTCATGCACTCCCTGACTGGCACCATGCTCTACTTTCCAAGCCACAAGAACAAATGCTGGACTCTTCACCTCTGTCATGGCTGTATTTTTAACCTCTCTGATGTCAAGATCAACTTTTCATCAGCAGGATCATTAATGTTAGGCCTGTAGGTAAGTTGATGCTCCGCAGGGGGTGTCAGCTCTGTTAAGAGACCCGGCTGTAGATAACCTAACTGCCACCCACTTCTCATCGGAGTACCTGCATTTCACTCTCTTTGTTCATCTCACAGTTATCTAAACAAGATGTCTGATCAGATCACAGGGATGGGACACACTCAATGCAAAAAATGGACATATTTAATTTATATTTTAGCACATATAAAATATGCTTATGGTTATAATTAAAATGTATCAAAATAGAGACTCTAGTGCTCAAATGAAATTCAGAAATTAAAAAAGTGAGTTCCTGACACAAAATGTGTTTGCTTGTGTTTTCATACACGTGCAGAAAGCGACAGACCAAAACCTTCGGATTTTTTCAGATTTGTTGAGACACAGCAGGAGGATACGTTGAGACAATACACAAGGGTCTCTCATCTGGGTTTAAAAGTACAGTATCCTCCTAAAACCCAAGCATAACATTTTGACCTAGTAGTGGACATCATGTTTCGCTGAATTACTCTGACACTCTACTTGTCACAGTTTTACGTCTTGATGTCCAGTAAAAAGCACATTTATGGCTTTTCAGAGATACCAAATGTTTGGAGGTTTCTGTTCAAAAAACAAGACATTGTTTTCATACGTCCACTGCAAAAACAGGCATTTGGGAGACACAAGTGAATATGGAAATAATTTATATATTAATATTCTATAAAATATTAGATATTCTTATGATTAATAATAATGTTGCCACCTTTTACGCCGATTATTCTTTTATATTTTTAAAGAATATAAATATATACAAATTATATAGAATAGGACTACCAGTTTATGGCAACTTTAGACACATTGCATAAAGTATAATAGTTTATCAAATCATTTTGTTATATTTTACATAACATAGGTGAGAATAATATTTTTACAATGGTTGATAAAAGTAAATTCTGAAACCTAAAAATGATTTGGTGAATGAAAAAACAAATCCATTGTTTTTTAAACAACTGAGTCCTAATGTCCACTACAAAGGATACAGCATAATGTATGAATAAAATAAAATATATATTTTCCATTTGTTACTTATGCAGCAAACAATGTAATGACTATAAAAAACACATTTCACAAAACGATTTTCCTCTTGGTCTCAGGAGGGTCTGCAAAAATAATTCTAAGCTGGGAAACACTGTGCAAATGATGTCACAATGACATTAAGTGATAACCCCCAATATAAATAAACAATCAAACAAATGGACATAATTGATGCTCTACACTGACCTCTAGCGGCAACACTGTATAAAGCGTTTTTAGTATAACAGAATTGCTCAAAGCAACCTCCAGAGAGCAGCAGTACACTATAAAACCGAAAGAGAAAACCACGCAAACACACACGCACACAGATACACGCACGCACGCACGCACGCACGCACCTCTCAGTGTAGACATTCCTCAAACGACTCAGAGACCTTTAGAGATAAGGGCTAAAACATTTCAGAGTCAAGACCAAACTCTGAATAATAAACAAATGCCACAATAAATTATAGAAGGCGGCTTGGTGGATCCGAGTTTGCATTTATGTGTTTGTATTCTGTTGAGATTGTGGGTGAAAGGTACATAAATAAGATGCATGTCCTCTGGGTTGCAAGGAGATGCTTTATTTTTGTGTAGTAAATATAGACATAAAGCAAGCCCCGTAATGCACACCTTCTTCTCACCAAATACACCTGTCAAAGTAAAAGAAAAACAAAGAAACAAACAAAAACAGCTCAGTAAGATCCCAAACGCGAGATGACATGAGATGGTGGTTGGTTCAACAGAATTGTGTGAATGCCTTTGAAATGTCAAACTGAGTTGAAACAGTGTTTAAAAATGTTTTTTTTAGAACTAAATAGTAAAGTTGAAAATCTGTTCTGACAGCTGTTAATGGTTTTACTATGAAATTCAGAGAATGCCTTAACAGTCAAATCATAATAGATTTATATCTCACAAAAGAAATTGTCATCACTTGTGAATTTTAAAAAAAACTCAGTTTCTGTTAATTCTACTTTTTATTCCAATTTCCTTTCCAAAGCCCCCCATCACTTTCTGCAACCCCGGTATGAATAAACAGTGGATGGATGGATGGACGTCCCTCCTGCAATTTACAATTCCAGCTTACATATTTAAAGGGAGTTTATTTTTAAATGTTATTGTGTTTAAAATGTTAAATATTTGTCAAACCCAGAGCAGAGCACATTTCAGTTTATGTGGAATTCATGTGTTTGTCAGGGCAGGCGTCATGCTGTTCTTCTAGTCTAGCCTGATTTCTTGCAGTCTGGCTCACAGAGGACAGAAAGTACGATAGAGCCGGAAAGGGGAGGGAAAATAAAGAGAAACAGCCTCAATTAAATGATAACCATTTACTCTTGAGCTTTCCTTGACTGAGCGAGTGAGAAAGAGAGAGAGAGAGAGAGAGAGAGAGAGAGAGAGGGGAGGGGGGGGGGGGTAAGGCTGAAAACAGGCAGTAGGCATTTAAGTGTAAATCTCATTCAAGAAAAACAGCAGAACATTTGTAGTAATATACTGTATGGGTCAAAATGATCGATTTTTCTATTATGTCAAAAATCATTAGGATATTAAATTAAGGTCATGTTCCATGAAGATATTTTGTAAATTTCCTACCGTAAATATATTGAAACTTTATTGTAAGTGGATGCAGCAAAATTGCAAAAATGGCCGGAAACACGTCTACAAACTTCACTTGCTGCAGCAGCTCTTTGGGAATTACCCACTTAAGTTTTGTATCTAGCTTAGAATTTCTGGTTCATCTATTCTCTACAACGTCATTACAGCGGTAAGCCAATAGAGAGCGTTATAACAAACCTGTTTCTTCTTAGCACAACTTTAAAGGCGATTTTCTCACTGTTTGGATTTTTTTTCACCCTCAGATTCCAGAGTTTTAAATAGTTATATCTCGACCAAATATTGTTGCTAACCCTAACCCTAACAAACAATATATTAATAGAAAGCTTATTTATTCAGCTTTCAGTTTCGAAAAAATTACCATTAAGTTGTCCAGGGTCACATATATACAAAGAAAGATTTACATTGTTTTCATTTGCTTGCCCATCACAGTGCCCTCTGTCTGCTCTTTTGACCTGCACAGTGTAACGCATATAAATGTTTAACAAAAACCAAAAAAAGGTACCCTCGTATCTATACGCTGTCAAAGATGCTTCTTTTTAGACAGATGTCCTATTTCAGAGTTTCATCATCACTGAATCTGTCTGTTGATTAAACAGCCTGTCCGTTGCTAGGTTACAGAGCGACACTAATAGGAAAGGAAGAGGAAGTCTGTAGGAGGGCCAGAGATAACGAGAGAGAGAGAGAGAGAGAGAAAGTGAGAGAGAGATATTGTGACTGAACTATAATGACTTTAAGCAAAAGCGACAGGCATCTATAGAGAAGGGATAAGAAGAGTGGGTGGATGGAGATAAAAGGAAGGAGAACCAGTAAGCCGGAGCTGATATGAGGGCACCCTGCCTGCATTTTACACATAAATGAAAGATGTCTAATGTGAAAGGGAGAAAAATGAAATATAGGGAGACATTAAGAGACCGAATGAGAAGCCACGGGTCTCGCTGGTGTCTACGCGAACAGCGAGCGGTCCCCGTATAAGGCTTAATGGGAGTCAACGTTACCCAGCATGCTTCACGGGTGGCAATTCTAGAAGTACAGAGTGACCTCAAATGATGAATGGGTTGTGTCTTTTATTTATTCAAAGGACTTACAGTGCATTTCATGTACAGTATATATTCATCACATTAGTATGTGTGTTTCAGGGGAATCGAGCCCATGACCGTCCGTGGCGTTGCCAGCGTCATGCTTTACCAGTTGAGCGTGAGCAAAAGTTAAGTTTCGACAGCCTGCGTGATTTAGTTTGAAGGAAATCTTTCTTACTTTCTCTTGCTTTCTCGCTGTGTCTCTTGTTTTCTTGCCTTGTTATCAGTATATCAGTAACCTTTGGCATCACATCCATAACCCCATCTGCAGGCAGGATGTCCTCTCCCACACACATAGAGGTCCTTCTGCCATGTGATGCCTGCCCGAAGATGCTTTTATTCAGATGATTTCCTTATGGTTTTCTTTACTCAAGTCAATAGCTTTTGTTTAAATTAATGCTAAAACCCCTAACAGATGCAAATCTTATTCAAATTACCTTTTATTATCTCCTTTTCTCAGTATATCTTTATCATCTGCTGTTTGGTTTTGTTCAATTATTTGTTCCTTCTTTCGTCTGCATCCTCTAAAGCGCTCGCTCTCGTTGTTTTGATCCGTTCCTCTTCAATCCACTCTTCTCTCCAAAATCAACACTCACAGACTCTCAGATACGCACACATACACACATACAGGGCTCCTGCCAACAGTGCAGCCCATGTCCAGAATGATTTCATATTTCAGCTCAATCTGTCAATGTAAAATAAATTGCGTGTGCGCCGTGGATAAATCTCCCAGGAGCTCTGTGAGTGAGCTCAGTCCTTAAACAGAGACAACTCCAAGCATAACAATACTCATCTCCTCTGATTTATGCCACTCTCTGTCCAGAAAAACCCAAGCATGCAGAGTATGCATGCTTGAATCTTGTCCACACTAGAATAAACTTGCATCATCATTCATTTCTTCCGTTTTCTTTTATAATTTCTCCTCACTGTCTCCTTATTTTCCATACTGCATACTGCAGACAATTTTTTTGTCCTCCAACAAAATTGTCTTAACGTCTTCAAAAATCTTCTTATATTGGACAATTTTCTTTTTCAAGTAAATGTATCTTGTTTTATGGATGTTTAGATATTAACTGTTTAAAAACCACTAGGAAAATAGTGGTTATGAAAGTGATTTTTTGCTTCTCCAGTAATAATTTTCAAATAAACCCTAGACAACAAAACCAGTTAATTTTTCGAAATTCAGGTTTTTACATAATCTGAATTAATAGCCTTTCTATTGATATATGGTTTGTTAGGATAGGACAATATTTGGCCGAGATATAACTATTTAAAACTCTGGAATTTGAGGGTGCAAAACAATAAGTGGGTAATTCCCAAAGAGTGGCAGCAGCGAGTGAAGTTTGTAGACGTGTTTCCGGCCATTTTTGTTCGCGATTTTGCTGTATCCACTCACAAAAATAAAGTTTGGATTTATTTATGGTAGGAAATTTACAAAATCCTAATTACAATTATCCTAAATATAGATTTTTTGGCATAAAAATTGATCATTTTGATCCATACAATGTACATTTACATTGACGTTTGGTTTTTCTATCCCCGTGGGGGTTTTCCATAGGCGTAATGATGTTTATACCGTACAAACTGTATATTCTATTCCCTACCCCTAACCCTACACCTAAACCTAAAGATCATAGAAAACATTTTGCATCTTTAGCTTTTCAAAAATTATCTTTATGTACGATTTATAAGCTTTTGTACCTGTGGGGACTTCAATTTTGGTCTCCACAGTCACACGAGTCCCCACGAGTTGGTGTGTATTCAGGTTTACGTCCCCACCGGCATATAAAAACCAAAACACACACACACACACACACACTTTGCTCGCATGCCTTGCCGACTCTGGCAGCCAAGACAAGCTGTTGACAGGTAACAGGCACAGCCGTCACTAACTTTATTGCACCCTCACCTCAAATTCTCTCACTTTCTCACATTCCCTTTATTCTTACGCTGTCTTTCTATTCTCCACCCTCATTTCTCCGCCTTTCACCTCTTCCCTTATCCTTCAATCTTTCCGGGTATAAAATGATAGGCAGACAGGTGCTTTATTGTGGTAAACACTGGCCAATCTGCCTACATTCTATGAAGAATCTATTCTGTATGACAGACCAAAACACGCTTGGACAACAGCTGTCAATTTACACCCACAATATATGGCTAAAACCTAACCATGATATATCGGCTGTCATTTCAAATCGTGAAAAGAATTTTAATTGCCTAAACAAATATTTATTTATTAAGTCAGGATTCATAATGATCAGAATGTACTGGTGGATTATTTTCTGTCTGGTTGGCTACTGTACATTAGTCAATACAAGGCTAATAATAATAAAAAACATGACTTGTATGTGTAGTTTTGGTTGTTGCATTGTATTAAATGTTAACAGAGTTGGAAACAAATTTTAGCTGTGATCTTGGTGTTGGTCCCTATGAAATCAATCACCCTTAAAAGATAGCATTCTATAGATACAATCTAAATAGGATTGGAGACATCAAGTCCTTACCAATTTCACCCATTTTAATACTAGATAACCACATTTTATTCTTACAACTCACAGAAGCTTTTTGTTGCTCTAAAGCTGGATAAATCGAAACCGGGACTGGGACTAGGGGGGCACTCTCCCCCCAAATTTTTTTGAGCCCTTCCAAAATATCCAGCTGACAATTCAAGTAATTAAAACGTATTATTATTATTATTATACTTATTATTTGTATTATATATTAAATAACAATTTGTCAATTTAATCACAAGAAAAACTATGATTATATACAGTATCTGCCCAATCAGAATATATGATTACACCCCAGACGAAGCACATTTTTACTAAAGAAATCTTTAATGCAATTAAACTGTTTTTATGTCTTGGACTTTGATGTGGGCTCCATGTATAGCATTATTACATAAAAATCTATTATTAGACAGTTTGGTTTGTCAATCATGACTTTCAGCGCTCAGATATTAGGCTACAGCAATATCACAAAAGAGTATTATGACACAACTGTGAGGTAATCACAGTCTGCTGATATAGAATTTGATATTGATTTCATACAACAGTAATAAATGTATGCCATCCATATGTATTAAACGTACAGTCAGGTGGTCATTATTGCACAATAAAGCCTTGAGGGGGATACCTGATCACTCTGTCAGGATTTATTTTACAATAATGTCTGCCTGGCTATATATGATGCCTTACATATTCAAGATTATTTGAGATATATTATTTGAGAAATTGTAGTGCTCGGAACATAATTACTATTGACTAGACCCCAAGATCACAATTATAATTTCTTGAGCCTCAGTCACATTATTGAGCCAGTCCCTGCTGGAACTCTTTTGAGAATTTTCACATCGAAAAATACTGAACTAAGCCAAAAAGGCTGAACAGCAACTCAAAAGTAAATTACTTGCCACGACTTTGATCAATCAATAAGAGACCGAATCAGGACTGCCAGACATGTTTCCATTTTCTAAAAGTTTCATGCAGTTTTAGATACTCAGACTTGGATGAATATCTGAACTAATTAATATAAGTGCAAATCTGTGGTATGATAGAGGAATTTGGGTTGGTCTGCTGACAGAAGTTTTTGTTGGTTTTGCTGATGAGAAGTTTGAAGCAAGCATGCGGTCTTAATTCTCAATTTTCTGCTGTCTTTACACAAGCCTAGTGGGCCGGAGTGATGGGATGTGCTGATGCAAATACAAGATAAAAAGTCGAAAAGGATGATAAACTCATAGCGCATAACAATGTGAACTCATCTCAAGTGTTAAGGTTTGTTGAACGGTTTCACGTAATGTGATTACAAGTCGGCTCCTTAAAGGTCCAAGTCACAATTTATTGCTTCAGGTATTAATTGGCATATAGAAAATCCAGCCTTATCGAACAAAAGCTATAAATGTTTTGTCAATGTTAGCCTATTTAACGCAACATTTGCTTTTCCATTACACGTTGAAAAAAAACCTTTGGAATCAGATGACTGATAAGAAGCGAATGAACACGTTTATTGACAACACGTGAATGTAGAGCAGGTATAGGTCAGCACCACAAGTCTGGGTTCTGCCGAGCAGTGCGGAGAGATCTCGGCTTTAGCGTGAAAGCATGGTATTTAAAGCTCATTAATTCATTTTGATGATTCCTTATTGGTTCTCTATTCATAAATAAAACAATTTAGAATTTTTGGGAACAATTGGATAATCCAATTAAAAAACACCAATCCAAATCTTCAGGATTAAGTGATTATTCGGATGAATGGCAGATTAACAGGAATAATTTCATTTTCAGCACCTAGGCCTACTGTATGCAATTTCACACGAAAAGCCATTTTGTAAATACACACGTCACAGCGTTTGAGCAATCAGTAAACCTTATATTTGTCAGTTTTAATATAGATTTTTGAAACTTTTCGCATTCCGTTCTCAAACTCTCCGCAGGATTTGCCTTCCAACCGTCCTTCTGTTTCTGAGATCGGGTTGGTTTGAACGCCATTGTATCGCCGCTGCGAAAAAAGGGAATCAAAGCCACGTTCTCTTGTGTTATTTCCTTTTATCCACCTCTCCAGGCAGCCACAAAGCCATGAGTGTGTGTTTTTCGGCTGAGGGAGTTGCTTATCTCTGGCGTCCTGTGATATCTCTCAGTGTGTGTGTGTGTGTGTGTGTGTTTGTGACAAAATTAGTATCCGTAAATACACAGGACCGAATGACATCCTCACACGCTTTTATCTAGGTCTCATTATCTACACGCACGCACGCACACACGCACGACACACACTCTGCCCACCCTACCCCTGGCTCAGCCAACCTCAGCCCTCACTGATCAGGAAGCTTGTTGGTGTGTCTAATGTTTTATTCATCTTAGATTTACAGTGTGTTTGCAAAGTAGTGCAAAGAGAACTGATTTTATGCTGATAGCTTTGGATGAGACCGAGTCCCTGCATGAAAACATTCTCGTCGGCTAAACTCGCCCGCTCCAGACCTCGTCTATTAATTCCGTGTGACTGTATGTTAGATTAGACCTGGTCAGCGCTGTATCAAAGTTCAATACTCCATTAGTTTTGTTTATAAGCAACGGCCCGCGCCATTATTGAGGTCAGACTGTGTTTTGCAAAAGTCACTCAAACCAATCAGAAAGCAGAGTGATTTATAGTGAACTTCTCACCCGAGGGGATGGAGGTGAATATTCCACCCACAGAGAAGCATTGCATGCAAACGCCTACGATCATGATGGTATACTCACACGGCAAGAGCTAGTGTAATCTCTATTACCTGTCCTGGATATATGAGTGACAGCAACACAACAAACACGCATACATTTGAAATGTCAGGCCTTAAGGGAAGCTTTTGTGTTACAGAAGAGTGCAGATACACGGGGAAGTCAGTTTCTGCTATTTTTAATGTCACACACTGTATGTAAACACCCTTGACATAACCTCTGAAAAATTCAATGCGACTAATTACAAAAATACTTGGATTATTCCAGTGGAATAGAGCTTTATTTGTAAACTTTACTCTAACAAGTCAAATCTGTAATACAAATATATGCGATAATCTGTACGCTGTTGTTTTTCACCATTGAATTAAAATATTTTTTATATTTTGTTCTATGAAACAAGAGACACTGTAATCATCTACAGTACAATGTAAAAAACTGCCAATTTAGAAGTTTGGTGTAAAGAAACATGAAAAACATGTAATTTTTGATTTACAAAAATGTTATTTTACATTTATGTTGTTTCTGATACCCTAACTGTTGGAATATTACCGTTTCTCATTGGTATTTACGTACACAACGGGTCAAAGGTTTTTGAGCACTTACTCATTTACTTATTTATATTTTCCACACTTTAAAATGAAACTAAATAAAAATGATGAAATAAACCAAAAGGAAGTATATTACAACTATAGCAGAATAATTTTTTTATACGTTTTATATTTTAGCATCTTTCGTGAAGTTACATTTTGCCTAGAATTTGCAGAAATGTTTTCTTGTCGTTTTATCAAGCAACATCTTAAGGTCTCCCCCTGAGATGCTTTTTCAACAATATTAAAGCAACACTATGTAGTTTTTCGACCTTTAAATAATGTTTCTAAAATTATTTCAGTGGTAGAACAACTCTTAACTGGACGAATTTTATTGCCGCTGCTGCCTGAGCAGCCTCCTATCGGCTGTTACCGCACTTGTAAGCTTCGTGTTCGAATCGGTACATCCCGCCCATCCCCTGCCAGCGGAAAAGTGCAACACGATTTCTAAACAACAGCATAGTAAACAAATTCACGTGTATTGCGCTGCCCCGGGGAAACTTATACAGCAACAATATTTGCAACACTGGTAACAGACAATTGCGCTTATGAACCACATGGGGGAACCTGTGAGCAAAAGTTCTATAGTGTTGCTTTAAAAGAAGTTCTCATCTATTCTGAGATCTCATTGGCTCTTCTTTCTTCATTATTCAGTCAAAGTCATCCATTTCAAAAACATATTAGTTTTTTTTAAACAAAAAAAAAACCATTTACGTTTTTGTCCACGAAACCAACATCATACATTTAGGCAAACAAACAAGTGTTCAAAAACTTTTGACCAGTAGTTAAGCCTCTGCTATACAGCGGCAGCTCAAGTCAGACATTTTCACACATTTTGTGTAACATGAAACAAAAAACAGCACATTGGTATGGAATGACACAAGGGTCAAAAAATAATGACAGATTTTTCTAAATAAACAATGCATTCAGCTTTATTCTCTGCCTCATTTATAAAGAACTGTGAAGGAGACACTCTGTTTTAAAAAGAATAGATTTAGCACTAGAGGGCAGCAGGTTTGTGGGCTTGTGCTAGAATAACTTTTTCTTAAATTAAATATAAAACAAGAAAAAAGCACTTCTCGTTCTTTTGGAATTCACTGCTTGAACAACATAATTGCTGTGACTTTTCTTCACCTAAAGAGCCTTGTGCGTGTGTGCTGATGCACCTGTCAGAACAGGTACATCACATCTACACAAAACCAGATAGCTCTTTTGTTTTTTAAATTTTATATTCATTTATTTACATTATTACTTATGTTCCAGCTTTATTTTTGATAATTAGACTACAATTATAACTTGACACCATCAAATCAAAACCTGAGACTTTAATTCAAAGTTTTTTTAGTCACTACACATTCTGATAGCAAACAAAAGTTCAAATTTAAACTAAACTTATTATTCAATACATTCAAATTTTCAAGTATAATAATAAATTGTCAATGTCTTTCTGAAACCTTGTAAGTCCAAATTCACAGTTTTCATTTCAGGAAATGGAAAAAACACTGTACTTTTGAAATGACGTCAAAGTTGACAAGCACTTTTTAAAACTTTTTATTGGTTAGATATTTGCAAAACCCAGTGACAAACATAAAGGGAGACTAATAATAATGATTTCAAAATCACAAAATATGGACATACAAGCGGAATTTAAGTTGAAATAACTTTAAATATAAAAACATGGGTAGCTATACCTTCTGTGGAGATCTCAGAAAGCAGTGATAGAATGTTCCTGCCTGTCAACCCGTGTGTTTGAATAATATAATAACATACTTTGCATCACACATCATCAGTTGAAACAAGTTTACCTTCATTATTATTGTAGTGTTGTACTGTGAATGAGACATGAGGTCATGGCTTTCTCATTTCACACCAATGCTTTTGGAGGTGTGACTTCCGAGAATGCTGTCATAAGCTAGCTTGCTACTGCTAGATATTTTCAAACTACTCACCCTAGCTTTAATAGCATTTAAAATGTACAGTTACTTTTTCAGGGAAACAAACAGAATATATTGATCAATCATATTGCACTTGGGGGTGTACACTGTACATGTTTTCCTCAAATAAAATGCTTTATTGAATGAGAATGCTCTTCCCCCTAATACCCCCTGTCTTTCAGTCAGAAATAGCCAACAAATGGTCTTCTATGGATGAAGAAAAGGCTTGTTCCTTGCTTCAAACGTAAATGCATGAACACAGTCAAGAACTCATGGTACAATTTCATGGGATTTTTAAATAGAAAACTGCATAAACAAGCATCTGTAAATCACAGACTGCACAAGTCTAGCACTTTCTGTAACAGCAGTGATATTACACAGTGCAAAAATCTCACTGACTTGAAGCTGTTTTTATATCTGTTCTCCAGTCTCTTTATACCTGTAAGGCAGGAGTCAATTCTTAACAATCCCTACACTGTCCCATTTGGTTCTGAACCTGTTTTAGTGCTTTTATAAATCCATACTCAATCATTTCTTTTATTAAATCATACAATCTAATGCCTCTGCTTTGCAAAGCACAGATCTCCCTAATGATGATTGTCAAGAGCCAAGCAGTAAAAATAATGAATCATCATTTTATTACATGATTTCCAAAGACAAAATAAATATGTCAAGCTCATTCAGTAATTGTTTATAATAAAAAGTTACATGTAACAGTTAGATTACTGAACAAAAGTGTTATTGTATTAATTGTGATTATGTCTTCATTGCAAACAGTGAATCCCAGTGCTTTTATGTAAATTATAAGCATTTATAAACACACCACTTGACCCATCGAATTGGAAAACCATAACTAAATGTGTATTGTACAACACAATTTTATGGAAATTTGTGACATTCACGAAATTGTATCTATTGATTCGTGTTTATGGACATGAAATCTCCTTTTGTCCGTTTCACTCAGCATGACTTTCAATCTGTATTTTAATATGAAGTATCTTTCATATGTTTAAATATATATCAATGCAATCTGATTGGAATTTGGAATATGTTTTATTATGATCGTTTCCCCAGCAAAATGTACATTTACTGCACCAGTAAACCAGCGGAGACTCATTATTTATAATCGCCAGACATATACCTCGACCAAGGGTATTAACAAGAACTTTTGGCTTATATTCACCATCCACTGACCTGGCTTGCATATTACAGCATTTTTATCCGTTTTCCTGGATCTGTGTAAATGCAGATCTTTTGATAACGCTGCCATGTGTACGTGAAACTTGTTTCATCGTGTAAATGTGGTCTAAGCCTTTGCGCATGTGATTTCAGTGTTTGGGGTTGACCCTGATATCGGGTTAATAAATAATAAATGCATATAAACACGCAGCCTGTGTATTAAAAGTTGTGCTGAGTGACACGAAATGGTCGTACTGGGTTGAACTGTAAGACCTATTAAAGTGTCATTTTCTACCCTGCCCAAAATATCGATAAAAACAGTTTTTCCTGGCAGCTGGGACACCAGATAAAAAAAAACTTTTTTGTTTATTAATGTAATTTTACAACCAACTTGTAAATTTTTACCGCATTGAAAATACTTGAAAACCCTGTGAAATAAAACAGTAAAATTTCATAAAATTACATCATTTTTTTTATAGTGTGCACTTTGAGTCTGCAAATGTTTTTTGCAGTTGGTCACTTGATACAAAACACACCTACTAAATTGCTAACAATGTTAAGACCAAGAGGTCACATGAAATCCAGGAAACAAAAGCTATATTGGGTAATATAAGCTGTGGTAAAGACAGAACCATATGTTTCCTACAGCTGGTCTTTTGAGCAAGTGAATTAAGTGTAACTGTGCAAGCATTAAGTGCAAAAGCATGTGTGTTTAGGAGAAGAGAGGCATGGCGAAAGGATTACTCACCATTTACAAAGACAATATGCTCAGTGTCTCCAAACATTTAACCCCTGGTCAGCGGTAATCTACTCTGTTATCAGACACACAGTGGATCAGCTATGGACAGATTACAGAGCGACAAACTTTCAGTGTGTCTGTCATTTGATCACAATTTCTGATATTTTATTTGGATTAAAAAACAACAACAAAGACAATAAAAGACAACGTGGCAGTCGTGGCCCAGTGGTTAGAGAGTTGGACTCATGACCAGAAGGTTGCTGGTTCAATTCTCAGGTCTGGTGGGTAACGGCTGAGATGCCCTTGAGCAAGACACCTAACCCCCACTTGCTTACTATACAAAATGTACAAATGTATAGTACAATGTAATGTAAGTCGCTTTGGATAAAAGCGTCTGCCAAATGCATAAATGTAAATGTGACAACAGCTATTACAAATCGCCATTTGCATACAAAAATATCTACATTTGTTGTAAATGTAAACATCAGTTTCCACACAAACATTCAGTGCATTGAAATAATGCATGTAGAAAATCATTTGAAATCATCAAACTGCTAAAAATATAATTCATTGATATGTGATTCCACATTACTTACAGTATGGAAGATTTCTGTTCCGTTAGCATCCAAGCAGACATCTAAAATCTGCCCAGATGACGATATTTGTAATTCAGTACTCATAATGTTCAACACACCTGCTCATATTTGTAGTATTTATGGAACATTAATTGAATAAAAATGTCTCGGTGTCTGTTATGAAATAATTTGTTGCCTAAATTAGACGGCAAGCTTCGCTCTATTACGTTTATAGCGGGTTTGATTGGTGGTTTCTCACTGCGACTAGACAATGAATTATTGAGAAACAAAAACAATCAAAGTTCAATGATACATAAAAAATTCAATAACACAGGGGTAACAATTCTGTGGTCAGAATCTCTCTACATGAATATGTGTTTCTCTCAGAAAGAGAAAATGACATGTATTGGCACTATATTGCTGTAAACATCTTGTCTTAGTGTCAATAAACTGTAATGAAACAATATTTCAGGACACAAAAAAGCAATACCTGATAAGAAATAACACAAAAACACTGACTGTAAAGCACTCCTAAACTCTATAATGTAAAAGGAAATACTCACTTATTTGACATCACCTAATATTATTGCACAACCATCGTGACATTACAATGTTTATTTTGATATAGATGTTTTCTTTGGCCGCACGTGTCTGGCACAAAGCTAACAAATAATAGTGGCAAATAATATAACTATTTATATTTCATTTATTTATATGAACATTATTTTATATTAATATTTTATTTTATAATAATTGTATTATTAACTTGCTAGCTAATGTCATTTACTTGTTATTTCTTTTGCTTGTTATCAGAAATAATCTGCAGGGACTCTATTCTTTGCGGATGTGTACCGGAAGTTAAGTTCGGATATAACGTTTGTTTATGTTGTTGCAAAAACACTCCTAACGTGAAGTAAAACTACCAAAAAAATGGAAAGAAATTTAGTGCCATCTTCCGTTGAGGTAATGAATTGCAACCGAAGGCTCACTTCACCGCTCACCCCTCCCTTTTGAAGCACTATGGTGGCTGACACAGGACAAAGATGTCGTCACGTTTGTAGAGCAGTTTGTTTACGGCTACTGTAGAAACTGTATAAGGAACAAATATTGCCTTTTAATGAAAAAGATACCAGGTAATTGCACCATTGACACAAGTCAATTATCACAGCAGTGATCAGCTCCTTACAATCTATCAGACATTCACAGTAATCAGACTCTTACAGTCGCTGAGTCCTTGCGGTCATGTGGCCTCACTGTCAGTAGTTCTTAAGATTCAGCTGTCGTCAAAATAAGGTCATCAGCTCATCAACTATTTATGCCACGGCTATTCAACCCAAAACTTTTCTGGGTTTTTGCCACAGGAACTTTAAACAGTTCCCTAATGGAACAATTTGATAAAACACTGAAAAATATGATGAAACACAACATTTCGCAGTAAACAAAACAAACCAGACTGAGACGAGTATTCCTGGAGGTCCCCCTCATTAACCGGAGCTTTCAGTTAGACTTTACAGAATTTGGAAGTTGGTTGACAACAAAAAATGATTCGGAACAACTGTTAAACAGCTTACTGTTTAAAACACGCATACTCTACAAAAACATCTTGGGTATAAGTAAACAAACCAACAAACGAAGAAAATAGACATTTATTTTCAAACAGTCGTATTTGACATCACAATAATAACAATGCTTTACACTTTCATTTAAACAGTACTTGAGCAAGTGTCAATGAAAATGAATGGCTGACCTTTTATTTTTCAGATCACGTGAAATATTTCTCCCCATTTTACATTAATAGCTTGCTCGTGAAATACTTCAGGCAGTCTCGTGCAGCAAAACAAATGCAAATTTTTAAATTGCCTTTTGTCCTCATGCTGAGTTGGGATTTGCCTTCACATTTCTGAAAACCCAAGAAACTGTTTGTGCATATCTTAACTTTTGCTTTGTGACTTCTAAGAACACCAGCTACTTAGTGAACAGATGGTGAAGCGAGAGACTTTCAGGCTGTGAAAACGCACGTGTCCAAGTGTTACATTCCTTACAAGAGATGTCAGGTGTTTGGTATGAATGGGCAACGAGTGCGATTTGAAAACAAACATTGGTTTTAAATGTGATAGGAATGAACCTTGAATGTGAAAAGAGAGGAAACTGGCAAACAGGACTGATTTTACACAATATGGACATAGAAATATTTTTTTCTTGCCAGTCATTAGACTCAAGGTCACCGTTTGAACATGCATCAGCTCCAATTCATATTATGGGATCAAAACAATCTGCGAAACAAATCAGACAAACTGTTAAAATACAGATTTTTGGGACAAATGGTTTGCAGATGTTTTCTGACAAATGTTTAGCATATACTGAAATACAGCGATACAGACAATTTCAAATCTGTCTTTCAAAACACCTTTAAATTAAAACTTCAAATTTTTTTGACCTATCTGAAAACTGTTGTTGTTATTTGAATTCGACAACAAAACGCACTACTACGCAAAAGGAACACGCCCCCTTCCTGCATTGCTCCACCCTCAAACGTGCTGTGCAACGCAGGCATGAAATGCTTAGCTTTATCATAGCTTAGACCCCGCAAATAATAATGCAAATGAATAAAATAAGCGAAGACGACACGAGTATATACAAGCAGCACACTGGCTCCAGATAAACAATGAGGCTCAAAACTGGAGCATGACATCAAGTGCTTTTCTACTCCGAGTTGACTTTTTTCAACATCAGGCGCTCAGAGCGCTCTGCCAAAAACGCAAGGCGCAGCAGGCGGCAAAAACGCAAGGCGTCTGGCGCACATAAGCAAACTGAAATCAATTGAAAAGAGGCGCGTCTAACGGCAAAAAGTGCGTTTTCGGCCCCTTACACAGCTAATATTACAAAGAACCAGTTCTGACAAACATTTACATTTATGCATTTGGCAGACGCTTTTATCCAAAGCGACTTACATTGCATTATACTATACATTTATTTCTTAGTATGTGCAATCCATGGGATCGAATTCATGACCTTGGCGTTGCTAGCATCATGCTCTAACCACTGAGCTACAGGAAAGCAAAACCAATGTTACTCACAAACTGATCCGAATCAAAGCAACCTCCTCGGGGGTGATTTTTAGACGATCTTCCTCTCCAGCTTTTTTCGTTTTCACTATAAATAGTTAAAATAAATGCTAATCCCTTACCTTTCATTTTGGAAGACTCTGTCAAACAAGGCAATACTCAACCAAGTATGAGGGACATTTTGAAGTCTGTTTCTGTTTCTACTTTGTCTGTTGCATCAGTATAGTCCCTATGAAATCCATGAATACTATTACTATGGAAAGTGTCTGGTTTCCCTAGAGAAATCTTTATCCTTGCCATTAAAAAAAACTAAAAAGTTGGGTAAAACTCAGATCTGATTAAGCACATATATGTATAGACGAAAAGTAAGGAAGTAAGAGAGAAATTGGTAAATTGGCAAATGTCATTGAGTACAATTCTCAAACACTTCTTTCTACACACACAGTCACTGGATGTAATTGGCCCTCCTGTGAAGGTGTATGAAGTCAGCCTTGCAGTAATTAAAGTAAGGCGATGAGAGACGAGGGAAAAGTGGAAAGAGAAAGTGAGAGAGATCTGAACTCTGGGTTGCTGTTTTACATTACTTCAGAACCTATAGAATATGGCAGATAAAAGCTCAATGATAAACTTATGCAACTTGCAGTGATTACAATCATGCAGCGAGGTAACTTTTTCAACACCATCTACAGTATGTGCTGCAGACATATTTGTTGTCCATTTTTGTGCACTATGGTGTGTAGCTGTTAAGCTGATGTGGTGTAGGAAACAGCATGTACAAAAATATTGGAAAATGTAGGCGTCTTGATTTCGTGCTACTGGATGTTTCTGTCTGAAGAATGATGGATGAAATGTTCAATTGAACCATGAGTTGAATAAACAAGAAATTACATCATAACCTAAATTCCACAACAACAACAACAACAACAAAAAAATGTTAAGAAAACAAACCGTTAGAAATCGCAAGAAACTTTTAAGGTCTCAATCCATCAATATTATGGGAATAGCTTACCGAAAAATATTTTAATGTATAATTTACAAATGGCCCTCACACATTGATATCTTTGAATCTCATTAGCATGTCCTGTGGCAGGTTGTCATATCATATAATCACAATGCAAGCAAGAACCATTGACATTCAAAGTTTGCAATGTGATGCCAAATTTAAAAGGAGCATTTGGATGTGCTTATTTGGTTTAACATCAGTAAATATGCTTAAAATAGTCATCATTTTCTTTTTGCAAACCTATTGCCTCATTTCAGAGGACATTTATTTACCAAACTGTAGTCTCTGAATGACTTTAATGATAAATGTATGTGCTTTTAGAACTTTAACCCTTTTAGGGTCAATACAAGAAAACATGATCATATTTCATTTCATATGAATTAGCCCCCATGAGATCAGGCTAAGCTAAAAGTTTTTTTCTATTAATGTTAAAGGGACAGTTTACCCAAAACTACTGTCATCATTTATTCACTTTTGAATTGTTACAAATCTGTATACATTTCTTTGTTCTGATGAACACAGAGAAAGGTATTTGGAAGAATATCTTGGACCGCTACACTTCTGAGGCACTTTTGACTATCATTGTTATTTTTTTTATTAATTTTTTTAGAAAGTAAGGATAGAGGATAGGAAGCGACGAAGGAAGAGAGAAGTGGGTGGGATTGGGAATGGACCAAAAGGCTATCAGCTCCAATGACAACAAGCAAGATTTCTATTGATGCTAATGTTTAACGCTATACTCTAAAAATGCTGTGTTGTTTGCTATCCATGGCCGAGTAAATATTGGACACAACATACAGTTGGGTTAAAAATAAAAAAATATTGCTTTGGAATTATAAGGTTTAATCTGACATTTTCTGGCACGACAGCAAACGTCACTGGCGTGGAAGCAAAACCGTGCTAAAACGTATGACTGAGAACGTACAAATTCATACGAATTATCCACCTCGTAAAATACTTACAATTTCGCCGTGAGATTGCGTTGGTTATTCACATATTCTTATTCTGTGACTTATTTACATTATGTCATGTTTGTTTTTTAATGTGTACCCTTTTGGGACTTTTTTAAGTGTCTTTCTCACGTATGAAAGAGATTTGTTCCTCGAATAATATTTGCTATATGAAATGCAAAAACTTTGAAGCTTAATATCTTAAAACTACTTACAACACAGATACAACCTTATAATTCCAAGGCAACGATATTCTGTGACAATTTATGTATATTTTGTAGGTGTTTTTCATTTACATTGTGTACATTTTAGGATTTTTTGGAAAAAAGCTACAGTGTCAAATGGAATGCAAACAATTTGAAGCTCAATATCTCAAAACTGCTTAAAAAACAGTTAGAAGCTTTTAATTCCAAGGCGATGATATGCTGGGTTGTTGCTAACCAACTATGAGTGAAAACAACCCATATTTACCCAACCCAACTGTGTGTTAATTTGAACACTGACATCTGCCTTTTTGCTGTGTTTCTCTCCTAAATAATGGGAAATCGTCATATCTAACGCAAGTAAATTATGGATTGCCTCAGGGATCGGTTCTAGGACCCTTTCAATTTCCTATATATATGCTGCACTGGCAACATTATTAGAAAACATGGAATTAGTTTCCACTGTTATGCAGATGATACTCAACTATATATCTCATCGCGTCCAGATGATTCATTTCAGTTATCCAAACTGGCAGAGTGCATCCAAGACATATAACATTGGATGACTAAAAATGTTCTCCTCCTAAATTCTAATAAAACGGAAACACTACTTGTTTGACCAAACGCACATAATCAGAATATTGCGGATTACAACCTAAAAATCGTGGGCTGCACCGCTACCCCAGCAAATACAGTTAAAGACCAAGGCGTTATATTAGATAGCAACCTATCATTTGTAAAACACATCTCAAATGTCACAAAAACAGCTTTCTTCCATCTTAGAAATATTGCCAAACTACGAAATATTTTATGTGTTGCTGACGCTGAAAAGCAAATTCATGCATTTATGACCTCAAGACTTGACTATTGTAATGCACTACCAAGTGGTTATCCTGCATCATCAATAAGCAAATTAGAGTTAGTTCAGAATGCAGCTGCCAGAGTTCTTACAAGGTCTAGAAAATATGATCACATACCCCAATCTTATCATCTTTACACTGGCTACCCATTAAGTGTCGTACTGACTTTAAAGTTCTTTTAATTACTTATAAAGCCTTAAATGGTCCTACCTACATAACAGAGCTTCTATCACGCTACAACCCAGCTCGCTCTTTAAGATCTTAAAACTGCGGACTTTTAATAACACCTAGGATAAATAAATCTACCAAAGGGTGTAGAGCCTTTTCATACGTTGCGCCTAAACTCTGGAATAGCCTTCCTGTTACAGTTCGGGGATCTGACACAGTCTCCCAATTTAAATCAAGATTAAACACATATTTTTTCAGCAAAGCATTCACATAAGGCATGAACTGTAAAACAAATAAAATATTAAGAACAGCAGCTACGCTAATTTAGTCTCTTCTCTCCCCCTCCTCGGGATGCCCATCCCGAGGTAGGGAGAGATTACGCCAGGTCCAGACGGATGTCATTCCGAGGTAAGGAGAGATTCCGGACAAACGTCTTATGTCATCCCTAACTAGAAGTTACAGCAGCTCCAGTCAAACATCCGGTACCACCCTCCTGCAATAACCTTCTGCCTGACTGACCATCCCAGCTCCAGCTCATGCAACCCCATCACCAACCAAGATCAAAGATGGACTAGTTTGTTGTCATATTAACGCGAACAGTATTTACAATACTTAGTATTAAATGCTAAACTTACATCACATGACAGCAGTTTGAAGTTACAGCTGCACTCAGTTACATTATGCATCACCGTTCCGTTCCCTGCGTATAACATTTCTTATAACAGATTTAACAAAATCAATTTCCTTATTACATTTACTAAGCTCTCTCCGATAATCTTAAAGATTTTCTCAATAACCGTTAATCAAAGTCACTGAGTGCAGCTGTGACACGTCATAGGAGAACTGGCCCTCCAAACTGAGACTGTTTTTTTCTCCATATATTTATAATTGGAGTTTGGGTTCCTCGCCACAGGGCCGGGTTGAATGGTTCACTACCGTTACATAATGGCCATTTCAGCCTAACATTTCCCTTTTCAGACATTGCTGTATAAATAAAATATGTCGCACATTTGAAGTAGTTACCATGTGAAAAACGTTTTAGTGTACATTAGTATTTACTATAGTAAACTTACTGTTTTTGAGTCTTACCATAGTAAATATTAAAATATACTACAGTATTTGCTGCGATTTATCCAGTTATTGTATTTAATACAAAAAATATTGTAGTGCACATTAAATACATGTGGTAATACTGTAGTATATAAAGGACGCTACAGTTTACTATAATAAATGCATTGTGATACGACTCGGTATCATGATACTTCAGTTGGTATAGTATCGTAAGATATGTTTATGGAATCAGAACTTGGACTGTTAGGAGTACCATCTATTTCAATGAGCGCCAGTTTTGGCCCAATTAATTCCAACTTTTAATGAGTTTAGCGATTTTAACTTAAAAATATAGAAATGGCTTCATCTGTCTTTTCGCAGGACTGCAAGTCTTGAAACATCTGCTTGAACTATGTGATGTTAGTGTTGTTACACCTCACCCTGTTTTCATTTACACATTTCAAAAAACTCTCAATCACCTAGAAACTAGGATCGTATTTTTTGGATGTGATTTTCTATAATGGCAGCAGCTAGCATTCTGAAAAAAAGCACTGCATTTTCTTATTTCTCCTAGCGGGCCAAACCTAATTACATTGCTAAATTAACCTGCAGGAGAAATTGAATAATGCTGGTGGGCGGCAGGTGGCCAGCGGTCCATTTTAGACACCCCTGCTGTACACTCTCTCCCGTGCCTGCTCTATTTTGCTCTATTTGATCAACGTCATCTGCTCACCAGTCTTCCTTTGATGTCTGCCATTATATCCTCGATAGAAGCAATTACAGATGAGTCATGGGAAATGTAGTGCTCTAGAATGAGAGCAGGTAGTCATCTTTTGCCTAATCATTTATCCCTTTGTACCCGTGTGACTTTACGTCTGACAAGGCCTCCAATAAAGATTGAGCCATCATAGCCAACAGTGAGTTAGCATGGTATCATCTGTGTAGTCCCGCTGTGATGGTTGAAAGGTGGAGATAGATCAGGATGAGACGTCATTTTATTTTGGTAGAAGGATTGATAAAAAGCTGGAGTCATCAGCGAGTCAGTGTGACTAATTAAACCCATGGGTTCAGGGAAAAGAATTACGCTAATTATTGCTTCTCTAGCTCCGCTCGGTAGGAGATGGCAGCGTATCCTTCTCACACATTTAACATACACGTATACGCACACTCACGCATACAAATCCAGCTGGCAAGCATCATATATGCTTGATAAAAGGACTTTCTACAACAGTAATTATCGTGCGATTTTGTAATAATGTGTAGGGGAGATTGGGGCTAGTTGGCACACAGAGAAGTTTGTGACTAATAGTCACAAGGGTTGTTAGTAAATATAAGCTATCAGTCAAAAGTCTAATTACACGAATGCTTGTTTCTTTTTTCCAGCAGTGAGTTGTGTGTTGGTTAAACCTCTAAAACACTCAAAACTGTTATAAATCAAGATAATTGGTAATAATCAGGATAATGTTCTTTTCTTCAAAGTAAGATTTCAACATCATATTTTTTTGTAATAGATGTAAGTAAACAAAATACAAATTTATGTCATCATGTCCTTTTCTTTCTTCTGCAGAACACAAAAGAAGATATTTTGAAGAATGTTGGTAACCGAACAACAGTCGTAACCTTTGACTTGCATTAGTTTCCTGTCCATAAAAGTGAATGGGTACAACCATTGTTTGGTTACCAACATTCTTCAAAATATCTTCTGTTCTCATACAAGAAGGAAGTCATATAGGTTTGAAATGACAAAAATGTGAGTAAATTATAACCTTTTTTTCCTTTTTAGGTGAACTATCATTTTAAAGTGGTAGGTCAATAAAAAAATGAAAATTCTGTCATCATGTATTCACTCTGAAGTTGTTTCAAAGCTATATTTCTTTGTTCTGTTGAATATGAATTCAATTGGGGCATGTTGTCATATAATGTCATGATGAGTTCAATGCACTATGGGGCAGTTTTCTGGGGTAATAGGTTTTGTTGAATAACTTTTTGTAGTCATGGACATTGAGATGAATCTATAGAGAATGTAATATTGATAATCATATTATAAGAATTATTCAATGCAATGCAGCGTAACCCTGATCCTACATATAAAAAAATGTAAGTACATAAAATTGGATACAAAATCCAAGCTCTATTTCATGGACATATTTGATCTGCATTTGGTCTGTCACTTTAGTGACAAATGCAGAGCGAGCACAAATAAGAATGATGTTTCAGCAAACCGCATTTACACAAAACACACATCAATATCCCGGTCTTCCTGTCTGCTAAAGCATGTGAACAAAGAACTAACCTTTAAAGTCCCAATCAGTCGCCGCTCTCCCTTCCAGCCAGAAAACTGCTCTGTCTTCTGGAGGAGAAATGCTTTTGTGACATTTTGAATGTGAACAAAGCCTTTTGTTCTTTGTGATTATGCAGTGTGCCTTTCTGAAAGTGTGTGTGTGTGCGCACGTTTCGCTCCTGTCAGCAAGAGTCGGCTATAACAGGGGAAACGAAGTTAAACCCCAGAAAGCTCGGCTCGCTCTCCTCTTCATGCTTGGCTAGTTAACACCTGACATTTGGTATTGGAGGGGCAATCCCTGAGCACTCGTCACAGCGAGCGAGAGAGCCTGAGAGAAAGCCAGAAAAAAATATGGATCAATAGCATTTGTGAAATCTCCTCTGGCGCGAATGCAGATATCCTTTCAGCCAAACGTAGAGAACAGAAGAAGAGAAGATTGTACTGCATGAGCGAGTTTACATCTTCACCAAACAAACCCCAACTGTGTTGGCATCAACAGAGAGCGACTGACCAACCGTCAGTCAGACTGACAGAGAAAAAGAAAGAGCAAGCGAGATTACTGTGGAGGAGAAAATATAAATCAGATATCCGGGACATACACTTGATCCACTCAATACTCATTTAGCAATTTAGCTCTACTCCTGATACGTTACCATAGCAACAGACTTCTACTGCTCTAAGCAACAGAGCAGCCCAGGAAGTTTGTATGTGTTTGGGTGTAAGGGAATGGAAGCTTTACAGTACACGCAGCCCTTTCAACTTCAGCGGTGCCATGTTGTGCTTTGCAGTTTTGCTTTATTATAGAGTGTTTTGTTAGTTTTGTGTTTGGAATCAAAAAGGTTGTATTTGTTAACAATAGTACGCAAACTAATGAGCAATATAGTTTTTCAGTTTAGCATTCATGTTAGTTTATGGTGTATTAACTTAAAAGTTAAAATGTTATAACATGACTTGTTGGAATGTTTGATTCTGATTGGCCAGTCGCAACATTTGCAGGTTTGTTATTCTCAGATAACAACCACTCAAAATTAATAACTGCAAATCATTTTGACAGGTACAGTTTAATATTACACAAAAAATAAATATAAATATGTCTTTTAATAACATAAATGACTTTATATTGAAAAATGATTAAACCAAATTGCCTGTTCGTTTTTTTACGTGACCGAAAGTAAATGGCTTTTCCTCGCAGAAGGTCTGTATTCGGTAAAAATGAGCAAATAAAATTTCAATCACATTTCATGTCCAGTTTTTGTCTCAAAAGACAAGTAGCCGTGTAATAAGCAGGATAATGTACAAGCAGCCGGCTGTTATTGCAAAATAAGCCCCTTCAGTGTGATACAAGACTTATTTCTGAGATAACAACTGCCGGCCTGAACATTATCCCTTAACAGTTAAAATGTTTGATTTTAAAATATATTAGTAAATGCTGAAATAACTTAAACTATGAATAGAAATACTGTCATCTTTCACACAAATATTTTAATGATATCTTAATTTTTACATGCAATTTAAAATCTGTTGAACCGTGATCATGGACACAGATTTTTCCCTTTTTCGTGTCATTCAAAAACAACTTTCAATATACAGGCCGTGTGTATATACATTTATCACAGGCCCAAAGGCAAATTTTGCTAAAACAGACACATTTTACAAGGTGGCAAAGCAACAATAAAGCATCACCCTAACATGTGAAAGATATTTAATGTTAAAATATATTAGATTAAAAGTCGTGCTGAGTGACACGAAAAAGGGAAATTCGTGTCAATGAACACAAAACAATAGATTACATTTCGTGACACTAGCTTCGTTCCATTACAGATTTGTGCAAAACTTTTGCAATATTTTGTAAGTATCGATTAAAAAACGATTGCAAAATGACGGCATGTCCATTAACCAATACCATGCGACTAAAACTCATTCTCAATTCATTCCAAAAATCATGGTGAACTCCATCTCATCTTTTGTCCAGACATAGCACGCCATCTTAAAATAATGATCATGTGACTTTTTACGTACGCCATGTGACCTGTAAATGCGGGGGAAAAAAATCCAAATATTCCTTTTTTTAATTGCCTAAAAAACCATCTCATGCAAGTACAAAATTTTTTAGCGATAAATGGACGTTTTTGCAAAATTGACGTGTTTCCATTGAGAGCATTTTCAATTTGCGCAATTTAAAGGGTAATGGAAACGCAACGTCACAAATTCCTGTGAAACTTTGTTGCGTAAGATGTTGAGATTTGCCATGAGATTGTTTTTAAAAGGTGACACATAAAATGTTTTGCATCTAAAATGTTACTGAATTTAATTTACAAGGACAAATAGTTTGAAACATCTGATTCAATTTCCATTTAAACCTTGAAGTAAACAGAAAGATTTCCTGGTTTCTGTTGAAGCATAAAAGATGCTCTGTGGAACATTCAATAATGCTGGGATGAAATGGATCATCAGGATTTGCATAAACTTCTGGAGCCCGTGCCAGCTTGAATGCATGCTGTCATTAAAGCAAAAGTAGGACATATCAAACACTACTGTAAGCCATTCTGAAATCCATCTACATGTGCCATTTTCATTGTTTCCTTTTCTTTCAAACGGTTGAACAAAAATACATCAAACATGCAAAATGGAAGCATCACTGTTTCACAACAGATCTCTGACTATTGTAGGTTGAGTAAACCTGATCTCACAGGAAGTCGTAAGTATTTTATGAGGTGGATAATTCGTATGAATTTATACGTTGTGAGTCGTACAAAAACGTATGATTAAGCAATACCGAAGGCACACCCCTAACCCCGCCCCTACACCTAATGTCACGGGCGCGAAAGCAAATCGTACTAAAACTCATTCATTACGAATTAGCCAAAATCAGACACCTCATAAAATACTTACGATTTCGCCGTGAGATTGCATTGGTTGAGTACATTGCTATTGTGCCACTTTATCTGTAAATACAAAGATCCTCTACTCTTAATAAACTAAATTGGGTTGTTTTAAACCAGTTTGCTGACTAGCCATTATGAAGCTACATATGTTTTTCTTTGTACACCTACTAGAAAGGCAAGAGAAAAGAATAATTTGAGTTTGACGTTGTGTGAAAAGGGATTTTACTGTAGTTCCTGCATCTTTAAAATGTGTTGGAAGGCTGCGTAATACAGATGACAACAGAACTTTTATTTTTAAGATTGTATAGTACTTCAGATTAAACAATCACACGTATGTTAACTGCAAGGTGCATTCCTGAGTTTGTGGATTGAAAGTTTCCATCCTGTTATCCCGTCAGATGTGAAGTGTTCAGCTTTATATCACAGGAACTGGGAAGATATCTCAAGCAGACGGGCTCCTCTTTAATTTAACAGCCTAATTCCCTCGGTGGCCCCGCTCGCCAGGCGACAGCTCCTTGTGCCGTGCTGTTGTTGACGACGGGTCTCACTCGCGATTTGATGAGCATACGGGTTTATCGATAAGCCTGTGGGATAGGCACGAAGACTTGAGCTGTCAGCAAGGTTTGACATGCTTTTGACTTATGGACATTTGACCATCAATAAACTCTGGTTTATTAAAAAATCTGGTGCCTTGTAAAGTTTGTCCTGTATTTCATCATAATGTTCTTCACGGTTCATCCTACCAGGTTCTTTCAGGTTTGTGCTGTATCTGGATCTCAGATTGTGTTAATACTGTATATCCCTGCTCTTACACACTCATTTAAATGTATTGACAGTGTTGGGGAAGCTACTTTGAAATTGTAGTTAAGCTACAAGCTACGTTACAGTTACGTTACAGCTTAGCTGCCCATCTGAAAAATGCTACACTACAAGTTACTATAAAAAAGTAGCTAGCTTCTTTCAAACTACATTGAATCTCACATGACAAAAAATGCAGTATTTATGATAGCAAACTGTATTGTACATTTCCTAGATACAAAATATCTAAAGTAAATATTAAAGTATACTAGAGGATTTATCAAGTGTACAAATTTACTATAGCTAGATAATCCTACAGAATTCTGTAGTATATGGTAATAGAGTGTGATAATTACCATAATATTCTACTATAGTAAATACTAAAGTATACAACAGTATTTTTATGTGATGTGATACACCTGAATATGTGTTATTATGTTTTAAATAAATCAAGAAGTTTAAAACAATGTAATACAATATCATTATCATTGTATTGTTTATTTATTTATTGTTTTCAATACATAAGATTCATATTTAATACTTAATAGGATGGGTGAGTTGAACTTTAAATATTCACGTTCGAAAGTCGTCATCTGATTGGTTGAATTTCACAGGAACGCTTAATTCTTAAAAGTATGCGAAGATCACGGCATAAACGTATAATCGTTGTTGCTGTTAACTTTTGATACGTTCGTGAACATACACCGGTCTGTTACTGTGGGGACATTTCCACGCCTCTAAACATGACGCGGCACAAAGCGAAACGTGATTGGTTGCTTTACCTGTCAGTCATATGGCCTCTTGGGCGTGCGTTGGCCAAAGTAAGCTGCTATGGCTACGTGAGACTACTAGCTACTCCCCAACACTGAGTATTGACTCATACAGGCTTGCAGGCCTGTTTTCAGAAGTGGTGAGATATTAGCATGCATTGATGGTTCTACAGTACAATTTTAAAATATGTTTACCCAAAAAAGAAAATTTAGCTACTCACCCTCAAGTTGTTCCAAACCTGTATACATTTCTTTGTTCTGTTAAACACAAAAGAACATATTTTGCAGAATGTGGTAAACCAAGCAGTTTTGGGGCACCATTGACTCAAAGAATAGTTTTCATTCCTACTAAAGTAGTCAAAAGTGCCCCAGAATTGTTTGGTATAAATATATACAAATATATTTCTTTTACTTCAGCAGAACAACAAAATGTATACAGGTTTGGAGCAACTTGAGGGTGAGTAAACGATGACAGAAATTTTATTTTGAGACATCACACTTGCAGTTTTGTCTTGAATGCCGTACACTTTCAGATTTTATGCCTCTCTGGACGAACGATTTAAGTCGATTATTTGAGAACACAGCTGTCCCTGTATTATATTAGGCTGTAGATAAACTCAGCTCTGGTTAGAGGGTCCTAGCTGGCACTGAAAGGTCTGCGAATCGATTCAGTAAAAATTCACTGCTGTGAATGACCTTTTATTCACCTTCTCCTTTCTTGAGCAGGGCAGGACAACAGCTTTAATTAACCTCCGGATACAGCAGGATCTGCCTGTCATACACACGCACGCACGCACGCACGCACGCACACACACTTGCATACATTAGGGTGAGTGTAAACAGCATAAGCAAGGTCATAAATATCAAAACGGCCTAATTCTGTGTTATTGGTGTATGATGGTTTTATAGTGTAAATGATACTCCAGAGAAATCAGTTATTTAATTAGACAGATGGTGAAATGAAGAATGGAAAAAATGCTCTCTCTCTCGCTCTCTGAAAAACACTCACAAACATGCTGACAAAGTGCCTAGGAAGAATGTCATGTTCTCACGACACACTGCCCTCTGTTGAATGAAAGAGGAAATGCATGCATCACACGCCACCTTCAACACAGGCATTCATACCCCACATGACAACACGGAATGGAAAAGGCAGTGCCATCCTGACCCTTTAAACGTTAAACCAAAATGTATTCATTTGCTTTTAACCTTAACATTTTTAGAGTCCATGTGCATAACCATGAAATCAAAAATGACAATTTTAAGAAATATTTATTCAAAATATATATTATAAATGATTTATCAGTGCAGTTCATTGGTTACCGGTTTATTTATCATTTATTAAATTCTAGGGTGACCATATGTGCCATTTTTGGGGACACACCCTGCCCAGGATTTCGGCTGCATCCTCCAAAGGTCACCGAGGTTTATTATTTCAGGAAAGCGACAATTACATTTCAGGGTAAGAATGAAACTAGAAAGATTATTTACATTAAGTCATTTAGCAGACGCTTTTATCCAAAGCGACTTACAGAGAGTTTAGGAAACAATAAAGCGATATGTCTTACAGTGGCAATAATAAAATAAGTGCTAACACCAAGTTACTATTTTCTACAGAAGATTATGTCTTCTTTTTTTTAACTGAAATGAGACAACCTCGATAACGTATGCGGTCGACAAATGCGACCTCAAGATGATGCAGACAAAATCCTGGGCAGGACGTGTCCTGGAAAAATGTCACGTATGGTCAGCCAACTAAAATCCGAAACTTCTCGGCCCGAGGGTGGGACTATATTGACTGACCAATGGCCAGGCTTCAAACTTCCAATGATCCAATCAAGTCCAGCCCTATATTCTTCTCATTCCAGAAGCCATTACATATGTCACAATTCGGAAGATAACATCACGGCAACCTTTATTTCATGCTGACTTGAAGAATCGTTCTGATCTTGGTTTTGCGTCTCAGTTACCAGGGAGGCGGTTTATGAACTCAATCTATCAGTTAATTAAATGCAATCCTAAAAATATGAGCAATTTCTCAAAATACTGCCAGAATTCCTTTGGGCAAAGTATGGGAGCCATGAATAAACGAACAGAGCTATTTATGTTGTGAGGTCTCACAAGTATGGCAACAGAAATTAATTGGAAC
This sequence comes from Oreonectes daqikongensis, assembly GCA_026939265.1. Taxonomy (NCBI): domain Eukaryota; kingdom Metazoa; phylum Chordata; class Actinopteri; order Cypriniformes; family Nemacheilidae; genus Oreonectes; species Oreonectes daqikongensis. The sequence continues at coordinate 2,607,932 of JAOTQM010000351.1, read as the reverse complement.
AAAATGTGGTTAAAATGTCAATTAAGTCAGTTCTCATTTTGTTACCAACAATAGCTGGTGGTTGTAATGAATCTCGTGTGTTTTCTCTCCGCACAGAGCAGTCTCAAGAATCGCTGCGGTGAAATTTGACACATTGCAATCTGTGATAAGACAAGAGCCATTGACATTTTACATTACTAACATTTTTTACATTATTGCTGTAAATAAAATATTACGTTTGTCAAGCTATTTTTGTTCTCTGTTGTTTAATTTCCAGATGTTTTATGCGTTTCCTCTTACATCACTGGGATTCCCCCAATATACTAGAGGATGTATGTACATGCACTCTCTTGAGGAGCTAAAAGACATGCATTTGAATTTATATATATATATATTTAGAATGATGGATATAGAAAGCACTGCATGTTTCTTGCTTATTTTGCTTAAATGCATAATGTATGTAAGTCTACGTTGTACTAACAAAAAACTATACTTAGTTCCAACCAAATAACCTTGTGATATTGTTTGCAAATGTTTGTTAGAACAATGGTTTTGGGAAACACTTGAATTTTTGAACTATGCTATCAAGGACAGAACTTGTCAGATATCTCAGATCACTCACCAGGTCTACTTGAATGTTTCATGTAATAAAATAATTAATAAATTATGGCTTGCTTATGCAGAAAGTGAGATTTTAGAGTTAAAGAGATTTTAAATATCTCTCTTAAATAAATCTCTTATTTCTGCCTGTTCCTCATACAAAGCCTTTGAATGACATGCAAGACTGTCATGCACTCTTAGAAATAAAGGATGACACAGAAGAATCGTTTTAAATGGTTCCATAAAGATCCTTTAACATCCAAAGAACCTTTCTGTTTGACCAAAGTTTCTATGTGTGGTGAAAAATGATTCTTCAGATTATGAAAAGATAAAAAAGAGATGGTTTTTTAAAGAACCTTAGCCTGAATGGTTCTTTGTGGGCCCAAAATGGTTCTTCTATGGCATCGCTGTGAAGAACCTTTAAAGCACATTTATTTTTAAGAGTGTGGTATTTTAACATTTTAGATTATATTAACTTTTTATTATAAATAAATAATGCTATCAGTCAAATTCATGTTTAGTTATGTGTTTTCTCTTTTTTGTCCAATGAAGCACATTCAAAAGATTGCAGGGAGGCAGGATCTTTCTGACCGGATAAATTCAGGAACCAAGTTCTGGAACGAGTAAAGCGGGCTGTCGTTTGTGAACTAAGTTTTCCCTCAGGCCATTTCCCCGATCGCATTCGCACCGGCAAAAGGTTAGGGACAAAAGAAACGATTTAGTGACATAAGCCGTTCGACAGCAACGTCATTTAAGCGCGAACAACGACAAACAACCAACAACAGAAGTTCGGCCAATCAGCGTTTGCCCTGCCTCGGAGAAGGAGCTAAAGTGTTCCTCTAAAAAAGTTCTAAGGAACTAAAATTCTGTCCATTTCCTGCGGTGCAAACACAACAAAAAGCAGGTACCTGTACTTCCGGCAAATCGTCCCGGAACTATGAAATCGTTCCTGCTGTGCAAAAGCCCCTATTGTTGCTCTTAAAGTGATAGCACACCTAAAAATTAAACTTCTGTCATCATTTACTCAACCTCTTGCCATCTCAAACCTGTATGACCTTTCTTCTGCAAAACACAAAAGAAGATATTTTGAAGAAATTTGGTAACCGAACAGCAGAGGCACCCTTTCACTTCTCTTGTCTGGACACAAATTCAGTGCAAGTCAATAGGTGCCAGATAACAACATTCTTTAAAATATCATTTTGTGTTTTTTGCAGAAGAAAGAAAGGCATACAGGTTGAAATGACAAGAGAATAATAACTATATGTGTAATAATAATAATAATAAATGGCAATCCTTTATGGAAGCTAAATTTAATTTAATATATTTTAAACTGCATGCCTCCCGTCTGACATTTTTCCATAACACTGTGTTTCCCTACACAAGGACTACACCTGGGTTTAAAAACATGACAGTGATCAGTGGAGAATGTGACCTCTTCTCTCCTCAAAGGTATGTCAAGTGTCCAAAGGATTATTACGGGTGAATAGGGAGCAGAATCAATCTCTTTATTTTGCATCTTGTTTCCCAGACAATACCTCCCTCAAATTTAATCCAATTTCCTGTTCAATGGCTATTTGCAAAAGGTATCAAGCAATAGAAGGTTATTTCAGTGCTGGGCTTAATGAGAAAGACACTCGCGCCTGTGCGCACAAACACACCGACACACACACCCACACACCTCCAAAAAAGGGTGACCTTTCCCCCCTTGATTCCCTGACATTAAACAGCTGTCAGACAGATCACAGAAGCCGTAATTACACTGACACATCCAAAGAGGAATAGAGAGAGAGAGAGATACCAAAAGAGAGTGATAGAGAGAGAGTGATAAAGAGAGAGAATGCCACCAGGAGCAGGTATTTTGGCTTTTATCTGGCCTAGGCTAATTAGAAAGTCTTGCACGGCCTATCAAACCGCACGCGCACGCACGCACGCACGCACACACACACACACACACTACCAGCTTTTAATTAAGGAGCTATCCATTGCCTACTGCAACCTTGTCACCCCACCTTTGGATTTCATCGGACAAGAATGTAACCTGTCACTGTTTTATAGCATCTTATCTTAGTTGCTAGTTTCTTCACCTATCAAACCTCACATTCAGCTTTGCTCTCCCTGTCTTCCCTCTCTATATCTCTTTCTGTCTCTATATGTCTCAGCTGCTGTCATATGCCTTTTGGCCATCATATGTGAGTGATAGACACTGACAGATCCTTTAACAGTCTGTCTTCAGTGTAGCAGGTCATCTAAACTCCCTCACAGCCTGATTTTACCTACTGCAGTCTGCATGATGTGTGCCCCGGAGTTGGAACTAAAAGTAGCAACGCGACAGCATTTTGGGTATTGTGAAACTATAGCGCAACGGTTTTCGAAACAAAGTAGGATGTAGTGACAATGTGCAGCGATGTAGTGTGCCACAATCGCTACATCACATCACTTTTGTTGTAATATGCAACGTAGCACTGCAGGCGCAGCTGAACGAATGAGTTGTTGCAAAATAAGTTTCATATTTTATCATTTTATAAGTAAGGGATAATGTACAGCCAGTCAATTGTTATTACAGATTAAAAGTGTGTGTGTGTGATCAGGACCCGCTGCGAAGTGGGTTTATTATGAGTCAACTACTTGAAATAAAATATCGATTTAAAATATTTTGTGTATTTGTAAAAAAAATGACTTGCCACAGAAAACAACTGTTTTGTTGGTTTTTAAGGTACATATTCAATGTAGCTTTGTGAGGACTGAAACACAGACCGCAAGTGCTTTTTAAGGAACCACAATGGGCACTTCTGATAAACAGCTAGTCTGATGGATACACACTCTGTTAGTGAAGAAAAACAGTACAAAAGCTGTTTCTTACATGTATGTTTGTGTTTGCTAGTGTTCTGTACACTGGTGTGTGTTTCGTGTATTTATGTGTGAATGTGTGTTTGACACTCGGCGTAGCGTGACCACAGGGCTCATCCAATCGATGCCCATTTTCAGAGCATGACCCCGTTACCATGCTTCTGACAAACTGCCGGTCCGCCGAGGACTGCTGTGAGCTGAGACACTTCACTGAGCATGCACACGTACACACACACACACACACACACACACACACACACACACACACACACACACACACACACACACACACACACACACACACACACACACACACACACACACACTTTTATATATGTCATCTGCTGTCTGAGATATAAATCTCTGGACACTGTATAAATGCATCTGTAATTTAATCACATTTCCCCAGCTTTCCGATCTAATAAAAGTATACACGAGTGTTATGGACAACGCTGGCATTTACATTGATTCTTTGAGCAGACACTTGTATCTAAAGTGACTTGGAGAAAACACAAATACAAATGATGTGCCGTAAAGAGGAAATAGAGTGTTGGTGCATTATGAAATTTAAAGTAAATATAAAATAATAAGGACTACAGAATAGTGCAGAACAGATCTAGATTGAGTTAAATGTATTATTTAAATGGATCATATAACTTTAATTGAAAAAGAAATTCCATTAAGATAAGATAAGAGTTCATTGTGTCTTTCTGAAGGGCTTTTAATATTTTAAAACAGATTTGCCATCCCATCTTGCAATATAAGCTTTGTCTTTAAAAAGCCTGCCTCATATTGTTACTGGTTAACAAATGATCAAACACAAGCTTTTCTTATGTTTGTATTTCTTCGAAGTAGGTGGGTTTCCACAGCCAGGAGCAGCAGAAGGTTTGGTGAGTTTCCAATCATCTCATCATCATGGCAACTAGAGTAAAGAGTCGTTCACACACACCGGGCACGTTCTTGTACATTCAGCACGTACGGCTTGAACAACAATGCTGGTGTCTTGAGATGCATTCTTAAAAGTTAAAGTTTTCGATGTTACATACTTAAAAACAAGACAGACAGACACATTCTTGCATTTGAAACAGTTAGATGTGCCACAAGAGAATGAGGGGGACCGGCACACGTTTGTGGACTTCTTTCAACTTGACGCAGCATCTTATAAACACGAAACTCTCAGTGCAACTCTCAATAAAAACAGCGAGATGTATCCCAATGGTCAAAAGTGTGATCTAGCATGTTTACAAAGACCAAAATTAAAGCTGCAATATATATATTTTGCTTCTGTATCGCCATCTCTGTTTGAAACTAAAATTGCAGGTTACTACCTGTAAAATTCCAGTAATATTCTGGCAGCTGGGGCACCTGGAAAAAAAGAAGAAGTTTTTTCATGTTAATTTACACCCTACTTATAAATTTGCCTTTTTCCTGTTATTTGTCATTTTACATTTTTACCGCATTTAAATTTTTTTTGAAAATTCTGTAAAATAAAAAACAGTAAGATCTCGTAAATTACAGTTTTTACAGTGTCTTTACATCTGTTGAAGTCAAATGACCTCAAACTGTTACTTTCCGTGAAATCAGACCTTACAGAATAAATTATAAAAAAAACAATAACTATATGGGTTGTGCATTAGGGTAATGGTTACTAACTATTTTTAAAAAACTAATAACTATTTACTTACCCAACAATACATTTTTGTTTATTAAAGTCAAGTGTGTAGTTTTTTGGAGGCTCTATTGACATAAATGATAAATAATATACATAACTATGTTTTCAGAGGTATATAAAGACCTTACATAATGAAGCGTTATGTTTTTCTTACCTTAGAATGAGTTATTTCTATCTACATACATGGGTGGGTCACCTTACATAGAATTCTCTCTATATAATGAACTCTCTATGTCAAAAGAACATGTCAATTTTGATTTATGATATGACGTGCCCATATTTGTCTATTTAATGTTCAGAAACTAGGCCAGTCATGGTAAGGTACAGTATTAAGGAGAATAGATAGATTCTATTATTCCTAAATGCCAGGAGAACTAAAAACCTGGTCTGTAAACACTTGTGCTGTGCCAGGTTCTGTGGAGTACTTGCCACCCTGTCTTTCCTTTGAAGGATCCCAGCGTTAGGAAAGAATGTCTGGGTGTCTATTTTTAACAAGAGCCGGAACATTTCAAGACCCGACATTAACAGTTTGTGCCGCACATTTCAAGGGTCAGAGAAGAAGGGTGGAAAATGTCAATGAAAAGTAAATTATAACTTTTGGTGCAAAATCTCTAACAGTTTAAGTGGACCTGAGGGAAAGGAAATCAGAGCTCACGGAAGAAATATGTCTTCAACCATTTTTAAATTGTCAGCTGATCGGGTTTATTATTAGGATGTTTCTCAAGACGTTTCTATCTTCACGGTTGTCTGTGTAAATGTGTTTGATATTTATTGAAGCATTAAGAAGAAAAGAAAAAGAAATAAATCCGAAGTACAGTACTAGGGGTCATAACTCAAATAACAAGAAAAAAGAGGGATCATACAAATAGCCGTTTTTGTTTTTGTCTTAGGAGAAACATGTAATTATTTAAGCTTTTGAAGAGTATTACTAAATGAAAGAGAGGATATTTAAACAAAAAATTACTCGTGGCTGTTGTTATTATTTGAACACGCCCCTTCCTGCATTGCTTCCTGCATTGCACAAGTTTGTTTTGGTACTTGGCCCGACTCAGTTTTCTAAAGTATTTGAAAAAATACTAACCCCACCTTTAATGTTGCTCTCTTGAGCATTATTGCAGTACTGTGCAGGACCTAATTGCTTAGATCAAACAAGAAACTCATGAACAAAGATCACAAATCAGAAAAACAGAAGCTGATCTTCCACAATGAACAAATAAAAAAAAAATACTATAATTAATTTGCTTGTAACAAAATTGGCTGTAACAAATTCATTGATCTGATTCATCTATTCTTCATAATGAATTGTTACCTTTTCAGTTCAACTGAACTTTTTACACACAGTTTATTTTTACATTCTCATCTAAACTAAAATAACTCTTTTATTTGAAATTTACTTTCATTATGCAGTCAAACGCAAAACATGCTGGGAAGTCTTCAGCAATGTTAATATAATTCAACATGAATTAATTAAATTGATTGAACATTATTGTTTCTCTACGATTTGAATTTACACATGCGGTTTCAAATAAATGAGTAGATTCATAAAATAGATTTTTTTTAATTAAAGTCAAATTAATTTAAAATATAATCTTTAAACTTACTCATGCAAACATATATATCATCATATCATATATACGGTACTAATCTAACCCTTAGTAACTAACTACAATTTGTATGATCCCTTTTGTTTTTTCAGATACTTTAAGGGATTTGTAAACATACAACCCTAACTGTGTCTCTGTGCACATCACTATATAGTGTGGGAGGGTTATCTTATTTTAAATAACAGTTAGTTCTGGATCTTGTTTTGACATTTAAGGTTTTCTTTTTTAAACATTTTTAAAACCACCATTTTTAGGAAAAATATCAAAGACATAGGTAAACTCATTCAGATATGGTATCTTAAGTGTGTTATTTTACTCATTGTCCTTCAGTCTTACACCATTTTGTTTATCATGAAATAACCGTGGTCTCAATTAAATTAGATAAAGTCTTTCATGACTTGGGAAAAGTTTAAATATTGTACTTTAAAGGGAGGATCTAGACAGGCATATTTCTGTCATTAAATTTGGAAAGTCTAATTGCGGGCTAAGATTTGGCAATAAAACAGACTCTGACACTTTTCTCTGTGCCATCCACATTCCTCCAGTGGAATGCATGTATTTGAGCCCTATCCACTTTTCAGGTTGTTAATACAAACCCTAAAAGATATGTATTTGGTCAAACCCTTCCTAAATAAAAGAAAACCCGTCTTAACACTATAAATACAAATGTCTGCCTTTTTACTCTACATGGCTTTGTACATATATGTTTCAAAAAGCTCAGTTTCAGCATAAAATTTGTGAATGAAAATACGGAAGTCTAACAAGTCTAAAAACAAGAAATGTACATAATGTTGTGGCCTTGACAGCACCACTGGTGCAATACTCACACCTGAGCCACAGCCATTCAACCTTGTGCTTGCTTTACTTCATGTTTTAGCCTGATTTGCAGTCAAGGACTTATAATCCCAAGAGCACAGATAAAAAAAAAAACTGTATATTTGCAGGCATACCGTAGGCACTGATTTTTGTTTTTGCCGGTGGGTCCACCACCACCATCAACACCACGCATGTGAAAAGAAACATATGCTTCTTTTGTTTTATGTTCACCTACAAATTGCTTTAGTTCTTTGTTAGTGTTTATTGTGGCTGTCTGCTTATATAGACAGTTTCATTGGACATTAAACTTGTAATGGAAGTAAGTTTGGGCCACAAAAGCATGCATGCGCAGTAACGTTTGTTTATGTTGTTGCTTTGAAACTGTCTATATATTGTGGAATATGTTGTGCATTTCAAAAGGGTGCTCGGGTGCATCGTGTCTATGATTTGTGGCTAAACCGTATTAACAAACAAGTGTCAAATTAGCTTTCTTCTTAATCATCAAACTACTGACCACACACACAATTGAAGCAAATATTATGCAAAAATTGAACAATTTATAAATGCATTACCTATGTATAATTATTGTCTAGGGCTACAGTTTAATGGCAAAATGTATGTCAATGTGCAATACAAATTTGGCGAGCATCATACATAAACCTAACAAAAAACCTAACAAAAGAAGAGTTTGCAAAATGACCTAGATTCAACATGTACAAGAATAGTGCGGTCTGTCTCTACAACACAATATAATCTAATTCTTGCACTTCTTTATATGCAGATGACCCGGTGCTGCTCGCCTCATCCCTTTAGTGACTGCAGAATCTGGAGCCGTTAGACAACCACTGCCAGAAATGGATTCTGGCAGAAAACCTAAAAAAAAACATTACAGTATTTCGAAAAAAGCCCAGATGTCAGAAGCACAGATACCAAATTACTCTAGGCAGCACTGCCCAGAGCACACAATGCAGTATACTTACCTTGGCCCAATTATCACTGCATCAGGGAGTTTGGCAGTGTATAAACTAAAAGAAAAATGTAGAATGCGCACTTCAGGAAAACTTGTAAAAACCAAAATACAGAATCAGTTTCAAAACAACAGGCTGGACACCAACCAGTCAGGCTTTAAGAGCGGTCACTCAACCGAAACTGCCCTACTAACAGTTACAGAAGCCCTAAGGAGGGCAAGAGCTGAGTCCAAATCATCTGTTCTCATTCTCTTAGACCTTTCTGCAGCCTTCGACATGGTTAACCATCACATTCTTCTGTCTACCCTATCGTCACTGGGCATCACTGGAACTTCACTCTCCTGGTTTAAATCCTACCTCGCAGATAGGTCCTTCAAGGTAGCTTGGGGAGGTGAAGTGTCCAAATCACACCAACTAGTCACCGGGGTCCCACAAGGATCGGTTCTTGGGCCTCTGCTCTTCTCCATATACACCACATCACTGGGTTCCATCATACAAGCACATGGATTCTCCTACCATTGTTATGCTGATGACACTCAACTTCACCTCTCATTTCATCCAGACGATTCCACGCTAGCCACACGAGTCTCCGACTGCCTGGCTGACATCTCTTCTTGGATGAAAGATCATCACCTGCAACTCAACCTGGCCAAGACTGAGCTTCTCGTCATTCCTGCCACCCCGTCAGAACAACCCCAGCTTACCATCCAACTTGGTCCATCTAAGATAACCCCATCGACTTCAGTCAGGAATCTTGGGGTAATCATGGATGATCAGCTGACTTTTAAGGATCACGTTACTAAAACAACTCGGTCATGCAGGTTTGCATTGTACAACATTAGAAAGATCAGACCGTTCTTAACAGAACATGCAACACAGCTTCTCGTCCAGGCACTTGTCATTTCTAGACTGGATTATTGTAATGCTCTTCTGGCCGGTCTCCCAGCCTGTGCCTTCAAACCTCTGCAAATGATCCAGAATGCTGCTGCACGCCTGGTCTTCAATGAGCCCAAGAGAGCACATGTCACACCTCTGCTCATCTCTCTACACTGGCTCCCAGTAGCGGCACGCATTAAGTTCAAGGCACTGGTGCTTGCTTACAGAACAGCCACTAACACAGCACCCATCTACCTCAACTCTCTCTTACAGACCTACATCCCCTCCAGAAGTCTGCGGTCTGAAAACGAGCGGCGCCTCATTGTTTCTTCACAGAGAGGCATGAGATCCATCTCAAGGACATTTTCTTTCTCCGTTCCCGGCTGGTGGAATGATCTTCCTGTTTCCATCAGGACTGCTGGATCAATTTCACAATTCAAAAAACAGCTGAAGACCCACCTCTTCCATGAGCACTTAACTGTCTCATAAAAAAAAAAAAAAAAAAAAAAAATTCATTTTACCCCTATTTTTCCTTTTCTAATGTTCTCTATATACTTGCTTATACTATCTTGACGTTGTATTTGAAACCTTGTATTACTAGCACCTCTCGTGAATATTGCTTACTTAGACGAATCGCTTGCTGTTTTCCTCAATTGTAAGTCGCTTTGGATAAAAGTGTCTGCCAAATGAATAAATGTAATGTAAATGTAAATCTGGTGCAAAAATATTTGACAGTGTGATCCAAACCATTGTTCTGCATGAACTTAACGTATTGTACAGTGCAAGGCCAACTTATTTTAAAATGAACACTAAAATTACATAAAAAAACTCCAAACATTGTAAGCTATTAACATGCTGCTAAAAAAGAAAGAGTTAATGCAAAATTAAACCGAATTGCATTTTAATTCAAAAAGACTATTCTATCAAACAATACTAAAACTAACCAGTCTCACACCATCACAATCAATCATCAGGAATCTAAAAGCAATTATTTGGAGCACTGAGATCATGCAACCAAATATGAAATATATTACAATTGATCAGACCTTTGAAAACAAACTATAAATTGGTTCGGTGTCATCTTACTGTCAGGACACAAAGCCGAGATGAATCCTCACCAAGTGCAGGCTCATTGAGCACTGAGTCTAGTCATAGAGAGAGTGCAGACAGGGATTTAAACAGAGAAGAGTGTTCTCACTGTACCACCATTTTTCAATGTTAACAGCGAGAGACGTTTTAATGGGGAAATTTACAAACATCATAAACAATTACTTGGACACTTGGATAATACTATGAAAGGAATATAGAGCAGCACTGACGGCTAGAAACATTTCAGCATACGACAGCCTGAGGGACTGTGTTGTTTTCTTCAGTGTATCATCTGTGTTCTTATACCACAGTGACCTTCTGTAAGGGTATGTGTATGTTACATTAGTATTTTTAGATATACGGTGGTAAAAAATGTCATTTGTTTTTATACTACACTGGATATTTAATACTATATAGTTTTCCCATTAAAAACAATATTGCATTTTGCTATTTAAAGGGATAGTTCACCCAAAAAATGAAATTCTCTCATCATTTATTCACCCAACTTGTGTGACTTTCATCCACAGAAAACAAAATAATGTTGGTAACCAAACAAAGGTGCTACACATTTGCTGCTGTTCGGTTACCAACATTCTTCAAAATATCTTCTTCTGCGTTCTGCAAAAGATAGAAAGTCATAGGTTTGACAGAATTTTCATTTTGGGGTCAACTATCCCTTTAATATAGCTTTGTCATCAAAAACGACTGCGTTTTGCTATTTAATATACATTACAATTAACATTTTCGTACCTAAACATTGCTTGGTTGTTATATTTCCCATCTTGGGACTGAGCAAATGGTATTGAATGTATTGCTTGCAGTCAAGCCAATAAAGCCATTTTTTGAATTGAATTGACTGAATTGAATAGAGGAAGAGCGAGCAGGGGAAATAGAAAACAGTCTGAGGTGTAAAATCTAATTCTCACATCTGAGCTGAGCTCCAGCCAGCCAGTACGCAAGAGTGAGCTTTGGAAATACCTTATCCTTAAAACTTCAATCCATGCATTTTTGGTTTAAAAATGTGCAAATTGTCTCCGCATCTTGATTCACAACGGTGGACTTTTAATAAAGATTTATACAGTAAGTTGAGCTGCCGGGTACGTTTTCGAGGAAAACGTCAGTTTGCCGAGAGCTACATAAAGTAAACTGCAACTTTGTTTCAATCATATGCAAATTGAGAGGCAAAAGTTACAGAATGCAGCTTTTACCGCAAAGACAATGTAGCATTTAAAAACTATTTTTTAAATATATGTTTGTGTTTGTCAGGGTGATGCGTTCTAGATGAACACCGCAGCTCATTTTAAATGGAAATCTTTCGCTAAGCTACGAGAGAAAGGCCGCCTGCCTGATTACCAAGCATTTAAAAACATTTCGTCTGTTCGGCTCCCTTCTCCTCGCCAAGCGAAGGCTCAAAGGGAACAGCACACTCCCTGTTGACTCATACCTCACGCCTCACGCTTTCAGACACACACGTGCACGCACACACGCGCACCTGCTCTCTATAGATAAGTGGAGTCTCTGGGCAGGCCTGGCACTGATGGAATTTCGTTCAGCCTGTTTGCCAGAGCGCAGCAAATGCTGCCAGTTTACACTCATCCCCCAACCCTCTCTGTGTCTCTCCTGTGCCTCTTCTTCATTCTCTCTCCCTGTTCATCTGGGTCTTATTATAGAGGGTACGGTGTTAAGAATCCTTCTCAGGACAGACAGGAGTGGGTTCCCTTCTTTAGCACTTAGCTCTTTATGTCACCCCTCACACTGTCAAACACGGCACGCTCTTTTTGCTCTTTTTCACAGCTAATTGGAGGGCATGCGCGATTCTGTCGACTAATGCAATTTTGCAAATATGTAAATTGGCTCTGGTACATGAGTAGATGGCTGGTTTCTATTATTGCTACAGTGCTGCTTAATAATCTGGTTATAAGGAGCTCAAGCTCATTACTTTGGTCTTTATGAAGTGCGGGGCTGGTGTAATTATTTGCCATCGCGGGACTCCTTTCATGATTCCGGGTAACCTGCATGCTTAACTCCAAGTTGGGATCACAGGGGATCTTGATTGCTTTCATCGGCACGAAAAAGAGAAAATAAAGAATTAATAAATAAAAGACAGAAAGTGATCAAACTGTTTCCAGTTGCGAACCCAAAAGCGGAAGCTCTCGTTCCAAAGCTTTGATGAGTTGCTGGCAAACACGCACGTTCCTAGCGCTCTCCGAGTTATTTATACTCTGTTTGTATCATTATATGTGTAATATTTCTCTCATTATTTTCGCATTTTCGTGAAGATGTTTGGTGATCCGTGCGCTCCTCAGACTTTCTTCACGATCTTTTGAAGTGATCTTCACTCCCTTGTTCATCAAAACACAACATCGCCTCAGATTGAAGAAATATGGACAATTTATGGTCGAAAAACTGCCAAGAACATGACTTAAAATTTTCTAGCACTTTAAAAAGCATCACAGGGAAATTTTGTCATAAACATCTAAAACTTCATAAGAACAAAGAGTTTAACGATAACTTAAGTACTTCAAATGCAATCTAATCGCAATTTGTTTTGATTGTGTGGTGATTTGGGTGATCTGCTATCGACCCAGCGATGTTAGGCTTAGGGGTGGAGTTAGGGGTGGGACTTCATCCCTGCTTTTTTAGACCACATGATAAAAAATGAAAACGTTTTTCCTTTGCATTTGTAAAAAATTTCACGTACACACAACAGCTTTATTAAAACAATCTGCTGCTTTGTATAGGAACATGACATGACTACGCAAAGCGTCATTTTGTGCTTTTCCCTTGGTCAATATTTAAAGTATGGCGGATGTAAATAATGTGTCTACGCTGGTTTTAGTGGTGCAGTAAATCATTAATACATTAAACACTAATACATATGTCAAATAGCATAAGCACGCAGTATCTGTGTCATGAAAAATTCTGCCCCCCATGTAGATTCTGTCCCTTTAGAACCTGCCTGGTAGCTAGTTGTTATGCCTGATCACAAAGTTGTAATCGTTTTGTTGTATTGCTAATTGAAGTTGCGTTAGCTTGTAGCAAGCTATTGTTAAATTTAAACAATAAGTTAAAATTCAAGCTTACAAAAACACATATAAGACGCATTTTAATCAAAGCTTGATGTAGCATACGTGCAACCAGTGTATAAGCTTAGTTAGCGCTAGCTAGTCATACGTAAGCTAACTAAAACAGGAAGAACGAAATTTGTTTGATTTCACTACCTATAGCCTCATTTACATACTAGTACATGAAGCATTTAATTTAAAAGACAATAATGTTAACAAAGATCTAATGACATGAATCGTAATGTAATTTTGTAAAAATTGCAAACAGGTGCTAAATAGAGTCCACAATCGATGTTCTTTCAGGCAATAGAATCACTCTCAATTTTTCATGACAACAGAGGCCGCCATATTGTTCAGAGGATCTTTGCGCAACTAAACATGTAATACACATGCGCGTGATGTCAGCGATTTTAGAAAGTTGCGTTTTGCAGTTTACAGACGATAATGCCGCTGAAACTTGTACTTTGAGAAAATGTTTTTAAAAGTTAGAATTCTGAGTCCCCCAAAACGCTGTTGTCTTGTAAAGAATACGTTTTCAGTTTTCCTCAACAATTATGTTGTTGTAGAACCTCCATCGCATCTTGTGGACAAATGTCCAAACTGTGATAAAAACTGTTTCAGGCTGTAAAAGTTGCTCCAACCTGCCCTACAGAATGTCTGAGTTTGTGTTTATGTGTTTTGCTTTGTGTATGCAGGCTGCATTTTAGATAAAGCGGCCCTGCTTACACTTGTCCTTTAAATAAGCCTCCGGTGTACTTATCGTTCAGTCGAGTTCTTTTCCTAATACCTTACCAGCTAAAATAGAGCGATTCAAAATCCGCCAACTTCCGTAATCCCCTCTGAAGGTCCACATAACAAATCTGAACATGGGTTCCAGTAACTGAGGTGTGTCTTCTCGTGAACTTAACTTGTACTGTATGGGGGTGGCTGTGTGTATTTGTTTGTGATAGAAAGAGGTTTTGTACTCTGCAGGGGGTGCTGTGGAGAGATAGGCGCAGGCAGTAGTCTGTGTGTATGTGAGTGTAAGGCGAGATGAATGGCCAGATAATAATAACAGGGCCCAGATAATCTAGTCCCTGTCTGACTCATGACTCCCCATAGCGTTCTAAAGCTGCAACCAGTGTAACCATGGGGACAAGCTCTCAACTCGAAAAAAAACCTTCTGCGTCGCATCTCCTGAACCACCCGCCACTGTCTCGCCTCTTGTCCTTAAAAGCTCTGTCAATAAATCGGCCATTTCTACTCCAGTAGAGCGCACCTCTACTTCCACTGCATCTTCTCCACTTGAGAAGATAAGTGTCCTGCTATGCTCTGCAGGAACCTAATATCAGTGTTCTCCCTCCGATCTCTGCTGAACATCACTTTCTGTCTACAAAAGTGATTATCCTTGGCTGAATGGGGGGAGGGAGAGAGATATTGTATGGGGAGGAGGAAAAGGACGTCGAGGTTATGAACTGCTTCCTTCTTTTCTTCTGTTTCTGCTGTTATGTCCAATCTTTGAGGACATTAAGAACGTCGTTGTGGGTGGTGATAACCTACAGTGGTTGCCAATTAAAAGGTAACAGGTTTGGATCCCAAGGCCTCTTGAGTAAGTAGGGAATCGGCAAATGAAGATTTATTGCAGTCTAAATCCTATTCTGACGAATACCCCTGTACTGAAGGATGTCATAGGACCCAGCTGGTTTCCTAACAGTCATGTTGAATACAAATTCCTATAAAATGGAATAAAATATAAAGTCACACTCTTTTCAATTCAGTTCGTTCAAGGTTCAGTACTTGAAAATCATGCAAGAAATGCATTAGAAATGGTGGTTGACATAATGAAAAGAAATATGAAAAGAAAGGACAGAGAATTATTAAATATACATGAGAAGGAAATAATACAGTTGAGTGACACTCGACAACGAATGAACACATACACAGAAAGATTATAGATGTTTTAAAGAGACCTAAGGCTGCTCTATCAGATCTATTGACAAAAATGCTTTATAATATACATAACTATGTGTTCAGAGGTGTATAAAGACCTTACATAATGAAGCGTTATGTTTTATTACCTTAAAGTGAGCTATTTCTATTACATACACCTTACGTCCCCTTACATGGAATTCGCTATGTGGTTTCTACAGTAGCCCTAAACGGACAAACTGCTGTACAGAGTGTGTTTCTTAAATACATTATCTTCTTTGGCAAAGAAGCAAAAACATGACGACATCTTTGTCCTGTGTCAACCACCATAGTGCTTTGAATAGGAGGGGTGAGAGGTGGAGTGAGCCGCTGGTTCCAATTTGCAACCTCACCGCTAGATGCCGCTAAATTTCAAACACTGGACTTTTAATATCTATAAATCTATATCTATAAAAAACTGTAAAATCCCTTAAATCATTTGTCCTAACATTTGAAAAAAGCAGCATGGAATTCGAGGCTATTTGGGACATATCGCAGCAGTAGTATGTATTAGATGTGTATTTATTTGCCACGCCACTGCGTCTGAAAACCACAACAAGATATTATAAATTCTACAATGAATTGGAAGACTGTGAACAAAGTGCAAAGCGAATCTCACCTTTAGCCTTCCTGCTGGTGCACGCAGAATTACAATAGACTAAACTCCCAGTAATAAAGGCATTCATCAATATCTCTGTCTGATGGAGCAAGAAATCATTGCAGATTAACAACATCGCTCAGATATTTAACAATGCTGCATGTGTGTGTGGTGTGCGTTTTCAAGACAAATGCCCTTTTCGGACTGTCGCATGTGTATTTGGTTGGTGATGGATGGACACTGGTCTAGTCTCAGGTTTGGATCAGATAATGACCTCGGTTGTCTTCTGTATATTCCATCTCCTGGATGCATAATGGCATCATTATAACGCATTAGCATTAGTGAGTGCCATACAGTATATGGCCTATGCGGTAATGACACAAACGGTGAGTATAAGTGATGCTTTAATGATCATTTTAATGTTGTCTGTCCATTTCTCTTTATAGCCGGATGCTAATATGCTATGCTAATGTGTCTCAAGGTTGCATCAAAAGTGTTTCATTTCTGGCTGAAACATTGTGGCAGGTCAATAAAGGAATACTTAAGTTTATTTTTAAATGTATAATGTAGTGAACTGATCACAGAATAGTGCCAGTACCCATTCATTTCTATTGTATGGACACAAAACCAATGCAAGTCAATGGGTACCGCCATTGTTTAGTTAGCAACATTCTTCAAAATATCTTCAGACGAAGAAAGGGTGATGACAAAACTTTTGGGTGAACTATCCTCTTATTATATCTACAAATGAAAGAAGTTCTTGTTATGTTTTAATGATGTCTTAAAGGGTAGAAAAATCCTCCCAAGTATCTGATTTTTGACAAATGATATATTAACAAGACAATATCATTGCAGTGGTTGGATATAGCTTGGATGTTTTTCCAACATATAGTGACACACATATTCCTACATGGTTGTTTCCCTCCATGTGGACCCTGAGATATTTTAAGTGGAACAACGCTCACCAGATACGGCCTAAATATGGACCCATACATCTTTGACAAAAGTGCTACTGATAGAAGCTGAATTGCATTGGATTTGTCATGTAACCCATAAAGCCAACGATACCTCATTCTCCAGGTGAAAAAGCTTTCACCTAGAATTCCCAGACATTTCTAAACCCACATCCCGCTATCCTCCATTCCACCTCATCCTCTCTCTACCACCCCGGCTCACCTTATCTAGCTGTTGCACACCTCTCTGCTTTCGAGGCTGGGCGCTAGAACGGCAGTATCCAACGAAAGGGATTTATTTGGATTCATTATGTCAACGTACGCCAAGGCCGAGCTGCGCCTGTGGAATCTCACGATAACAAATATTAGATTGTTTACAACAAAAACCTGCAACTCTTGCAGGGTGAAAGAGGGAGAGCGAGAGACAGAAATATGATAAAGGAAAGCGGGGGTCATCCGTTTCTCCAGTTTCGCCGTGCACGCATGGCGCGCACTGAGAGGCACAAGGGCTGTAGTTTAGCATCGAGTAAGTCTTCTCATCTGTCTCATTCATAACGGATTTGGTTTGACAGTGAACGCACTTGCACTCGGCCCTGTGCTGTTAAATAAAACAGCAGGGGAAAGTTAAAGCTGTCAGCCCATCTACACAGGCCCAATGACGACTCACTCATTTCAGCATCTTCTTCATGGCTACAGATTGGCAAAAGACAGCACGCACACACTCAGACCTTACCAGTGAGTAAAGTCTCAATGGAGACTTTTAGAGATATTTACTATCACTCTGAAATATGCTGGGTTCTTTTCAACCCAGTGTTGGGTCAAAGTGGACAAACCCAACTGTTGGGTTAAATAAACTCTGATAAATTGACTCAATCAAGACCTGAAAGTAACCAAGCAGAGTGCACATAAATTTAGAAAGGGATTTTAGGCTCCTGTTCTCTTTTGAGAGCAATAAGGCATTCTTCAAGATTTATTACCCCATTAGTAAGTACTATTTGTACTAATCCTGACACATGGAACATTGGATATAATAATAAATAATATTTTAAAATGTAAATGAAATATAAAACTATAGGTAAAACATTAGCTAACATGAACTAACAATGAGCAATACAGTTTTTCAGCATGTACTGTATTATTCTTGGTTACTTATAGTTAATCCCAATATGCCAATTGTTTATATTACTGTAGTTTACTGTGCATCAACTAATATTAACTGATATAACTTTTGATTTAAAATTAAAATGTTTGTAAATACTGAAATTGACGTATTTACATTGAAGATTAATAAATGCTGTTGCGGGTTGTGATTTTAGCTAATGCATTAACTAATGCTAACTACAACTTTATTTGAAAGTGTTACCAAAGTATCGTTGGCTAGACGGTTGTGGCCAAATTTAAAGGGATATTTCACCCTAAAATAAAAATTCTGACTTCATTTACGCACTCTCTAGTGGTTCCAAACCGGTATACATTTCTTTGTTTGGTTAAACACAGAGAAATATATTTGTTCTTTGCTACCATTGACTTCCATAGTAGGAAAAATGACAATGGCATAGTCAAAAGCGACTCAGAACTTTTTGCTGTCCTACATTCTTCAAAATATCTAATTAATATTTTTAAGTAATTTTTCAACTATGGCAGTCAATGGGGTCAAAGAATTGTTTGGTAATAAGCATTCTTCCAAATTTCTTTCTCTTTGTTCATCAGAACAAAGAAATTAATACAGATTTGGAACAAATCGAGGGTGAGTAAATGAAGTCAGAATTTTTTTTGGGGTGAACTGTTCCTTTAACTTCCGATACACATCCGCAAAGAATAGAGCGGTTTAAAAGTAAGTCTAGCCAGTATTATTTTGGGTTACCAGTAGAAGCACCATTACTTGACTAAACTTAAAGTTACACGACCCATTCAACGAATTGTTTATTTAATAAAACGACAATACAATAAAATTCAATGAAGTGTTTATTTAACTCAATAAAATATGAATATAATATAATATAAATTGTTATATTATTAGCCACTATCCAGATCAACAAATACAGACCGGGAAGTTAACTTCGAACAAGGCACGTGCGTCCGATGAAACAGTCTATATATTGAAACATAAAATTATAATACCAAACATTTATTTTTGTTTTCCCTAGTAAGGATAAGTATGTTTTCTCTACGTTTCATGTATGACATCATTTTCAGAAATCTGGCTCTCACATGAATTGCAAAGCACAGTAATTAGTCATTTAGTTGACACTTTTATGCAAAGGGCTTTACAGTACACTTATTACAATGACATTCCCCCTAGAGCAAGGTGAGGTTAACTGGCTTGATCAAGGACACAATGCTGATACAATAATTCATGAATCAACTCTTGGGGGGGTTTGAACCTTTAACCTTACATTATCAGCCCAGATTCCATCCTCTAAACTACAATACAACGCTTAAACAACACAATGCAATTAACCACTAGCTTTGCACACAGTGCACTATAGAAAAACAATATATAGTCGCATAGGCCACACTTAAAGATGAGAATTAATGAACCTGTTAAAGTAATAAAGTTACAGGAACGCACAGAAACTAATCAAACTCGCGGTGTGTTCGGGTGTGGGTGGCATGTATAAGACAGAAGGAATGAAGTCATTATTTTCTACTTTTCAAGATAAACATTAGCCGAGAGAAACGTGTGTTTTAACAAGACCTTCTGCGAGCTACACACATACTATGCGAATGCGAATGCGTACGCGTACGCGTACGCGCGCTCGAGAACCCACACCTCCACCGCAGTTCATTAAAATGCATCTCACCTCAATAATTGATAGGAAACTATAAAATGGAAATGCTTGTTTGGTATTAATTAATCATTCGCGGACCGGAGCTAATCAGCACTTTTCACGGTGGTATTACACACACACACACACACACACACACACACACACACACACACACACACACACACACACACACACCCTTTAGCACGGCATTGCAGGTTTTTGACGGCAGGTTATATAATTTGCTGTCCAATATTAAACGACGGATATTAGCATATTAATGAGTGGTGCTCAGAGTGGAGTAGAAGGATTAAAATATTGCCATTGTATGCGCGACGTGGACATTGTTTCTTAGGTTTAAGCAAAAACAGGCACCTTTCAGCATTAGCGCGCGCCCGCACGTCAATTTGCTTTTCGTCCACCAAATCTCTTAATCCTAGAGTTGCTGTTTATCTTTCGTCCTTGGTGAATTCGAAAATTGCTTACACACACACACACACACACACACACACACACACACACACACACACACACACACACAGTACACCCACCATCTCCTTGACTGATTTCTGTTTAATCGCAGCTCTAGGCAATACATGCATAGTTGCTGAGCGTCCTGCAAAAAAAAAAAAAATTATAAAAAAAAATTATAACATAACATTGCATAGCTTCGTTTAAAATATGCAGTGTGATGTCACTCAAAAATCAGTATGTTCACATTTATACATTTGGCACATGTTTTTATCTAAAGTGATTGGGATTAAACCCGTGGCAAAATGCTCTACCAGTTGAGATGTTCTAACCTTGACGTTTATCTGATTGAACAAAATGGTTAGACTGCACTGTAAAAACTGATTTTACAGTTTTATTTTATTTACCGTTTTTAAATACAGTAAAAATACAGTAATTACAGAAATGTATAAGTTACAAGTAAAAAAACCCACACAAAAACATTTTACTTTACAAAATTGTTTTATTTTTACAAAAAAATACACCCCGTCTGAATAATGGCTGTCTAACATGTATTAATCTAACAAGAATAAAAACATACAGTACCTTTATTTTTATGGTATAATTTTACCTGAGGAAGCATTAAAGCAAATGTTGTGAAAAAATGCACCCTGGACATCAGTTTTGGTCAATACTGTATAATGAAAGCAGCACAGTACTATACTTTATGTGAAACATATTTGTTTTAAAAATAAGAGAGAATTTTTCATTTAATCTGTATTTCTAGATGTATTGTGGCCATTTCAGTCCAGTCTGCTGAATTTCAACAAAATCAAACCTCAGGAGTGACAAAGTCATCCAACAGCAATGTGAAAGACTGACAGCATGACAAGACACATGAAAACTGTGATAAAAATCGGTTATCGTATAAAAATATGTTTTTAACTTTTCCTAAACACATGTACAAATATTACTTTTCTATTGCTTAGAAGTAAATATAAACTTGTTTTATTTGCAGTATTTGAGGTCTAAATGAATACAGAGCATCTTTTCTGTTATTGTGACCTGTATTTTCAGTTTAAATGCAAAAAGAAACAATATTTTTATTTGAAATTTTGGAGAAATAATGTTAGTAGTTCACAGAATTAAACAAAAATGATCATTTTGACTAAACAAATAGTTATGTATGGTGTTTTTTTTCTGTGTCTGTACGAGAAATAGATTAGATCAAACGTATTATTTTGGGTTATAGAAAAAAACCCAAGTAGTTTTCATAAAACAACATGAAGGTGAGTAAATAGTACAGAATATTCATTTCTGTGCACTATGCTAATTCCATCCCGTTTGCATTCCAAAGCTTGGACTATAAAACAACATCCAATTGAATCGCATAGCGACTGAAAGGGGTTCAGGTCGAGATCAGTTGGCAGACACACAGAAAAGTAGAAAGCCTGACAGCTACGCTCATTTCCCATCCTTGAGCTCAACCCAATCGCTGGCAACACAGCGTCTTACAGGGAGATCTCGCCATCCGAGGAGCTCGTAACTGGAGAGAAAGAGACATATTCCTCACTGAGATAAGGAAACGGAGAAGAATCGATGCGAGATGAATAAGGATTTACTTTTTATCCTTCACTCACTGTCTCTTTTTCTTTGTAACTCGCTGACTTTCTAAATTGCCTATCCCGGTCTCTCGGTGAACTTAACTTCAGGTGGGCCCGTTGAACTCTGCTGCGTTCGGCGATGCGCGCGGCTCACGCCGCCAATACACAGCCCGCCGAGTGCGCGCGCATGCGAGTGTGGATGATACACTGCTTGTAACCCTGTGATATTGAGTTTCAGTTTGTTGGAGAGTGTCTGAGGTGAAAGCTTGTTCTCTGTAATGGGATTTCTGCCCAAAAGTGTGAAGTACCACATCACACAGTCACCCGTGTCTTCAGCTGTGGGCTAACAGCGGGAATGCGTAATGCACTCTGATACCGCGACATAACTTAGAAATCGACTGTGCTCAAAACTTTAAATGCATACATACTCAAAACTTTAAATGCTACTTAACTTCCGACGCTGCATTAAAATTCAGAGTGCTGCTGGTAATGTGTGTGTGTGTGTGTGTGTGCGCGTGTGTTTACATGTTTCTTGGCAGCACACTGAAATGCAAATCACTGTTTGGAAAAAAGAGACACAACCTCCACAGAAAGCAATGCTTCCTCTCTTTCCCTTCTCATCAGCTGTCAGTGAGAAGGGTGCATACTTTTAAATAATGAAACACACACACCCTCTCACTCTCATAAAGAGAAACACTCACACACAATCTGTCATTGCAGAGGGAGGGAAATATCCCTGAAAATCATCTCTGAGGGAGGAGAAATATCGCTAAATTTCACACAAACACTCTTTTACACAAACACACCATCTGTTCAGGTAGGTGGGTTTGCGATTTGGGGTTCAGATGTATGTGTTTATTTATTGATGCGAGTTTATGGGTTATTGTTGGAGATTAACGCTTACAGTAGACTTCAGTGGTTTCAAACATACTGGTGTTTTTCCATGACAAGGAAAAACTATGCATGAGGGATGCATGCATTTGAGATGTAGGTGTGTGAATATTGAACCATTCATGTCTGCTTGCAGACAGCAAATCTTCATACAGCACACACACATACACAAACAGCCCTGTGTCACGACTATTACTACAATAATTCATTCATGCACTGTCTGTGTCCTTTAACCTGAATTCAAATCTAGTTTTATTCTCGTGTTAACCACACTTTCAGTTTGCTATTGCAGTTGTACCTGCCTGCATTTTTAAAATCCATTTCAGACACAAATAAATCATTTACTTACATAAAAAACCGAGATCTGGCTGCTTAAAGAGACAGTTCAGCCAAAAAGGAACATTCTGTCTTCATTTCCTCACCCTCAAGTTATTCCAAATCTGTATACATTTCTTTGATCTAATGATCACAGAGAAAGATATTTGGAAGAATTAGATTAGATTAGATTCAACTTTATTGTCATTACACATGTACAAGTACAAGGCAACGAAATGTAGTTTAGGTCTAACCAGAAGTACAATAAGCAAGTGCAGGATATACAGTTGTGCATAAATACAGAATAAAGCAAAATGCTTGTAACCAAACACTTCCTGGCCACCATTGACTACCATAATATAGGAAAAATAGTTTTGGCCAGACATAAGCTCATTTAATCGGGAAAAACAAATAAACTGTCTGACCTGCCATGCAGTGTGTTGTAAATATTAATAAAACAACACTATTGAAAAAGCACTCACTCTTCTTGGCTTGCTCATTTTAGTGGGTCTAATAAGCCCTTTACACTTAAATATAAACAAAGTTAGAAAAAACAAGAAACTGTACAGATTGTGTTAATTTTGGACCCGCTGCAGTCTAACCCCCACAGCAACAAATTAGTAATAATGCATTTTTATATCTAATCATGCTGTGAAGACTACGCTCATACAAAAGTAGTTTTATTTGTCTATTTCATTTTCACATTTCTTTTATCTGATACCTAAAAAAACCAACAAGCTGTATAGTTTCGTTCTAGTTTTTTATTTGATATCGTATATAATTTGAAATTTGTTTTCTTTATTTTATTGCTGACTTCATTCATTCTCATTTATTTCTTAACATTGAAATATTTAGCTTTTTATAAGGGTAGTTCACCAAAACCTGTTAAATCCTGTTCAAACCTGTATGACTTTCCTTCTTCTGCAGAACACAAAAGAAGATATTTTGAAGAATGTTGGTAACCAAAATCCGTTGGTCCCCATTGACTTTTATTGTATTGACAGTCAATGGGGACCAACGGTTACTGACATTTTTCCAAAATCTTTTAAGGATTTTGATTCAGCAACACATCCAACTGGCCTAAATCACATTGTGATATGTGGACTTGAGTTGCATAGACACATACATCATGCACTGAACAGATCATCTCAATTTCTGTCTGACTGCTATGTATTAGTCATTTCTCAATTTTAATAAGGGAATCCCTCCCATTCAGGGTTAAAATACTTTATGTACCTTATGTAGTTTTCCGTTCTTTCCCACAGCTATATATAGTTTGTTCACTAGATGATATTATTGGATACTACTATACCTTTACATTTTTTCAATATAAAAATATACATTCAATAATGCGTGTTGCAAAAAGAAAAAAAGCTGAATTGAAAAACCCTCATAATACATACTCATATGGTCTATAAAAACTATCTAACATTAAAAATCGGCCAATATTCAGCTCACTGCAGAGGGGTCTGATTGTCCCTCTGAGCTTATATACTGTATTTATGAACAAACAAAGTATTCCTCCACCGTTTCTTGGAAGGGTGAAGAAGATCCCCAGTCCCATGGGAATGTATTTCCTATATGTCTGAATCATGTAAAAGGGACACTATGCTAAGGCATCTGTCCTGCTCCCTTCTCAGAAGCAGAAATAACATGAGAGACCTCTGTCCTATGAATTGTATATGAACTCTGTGTGCTTCACGCTTGTGTTTGGCTGCAGCGCTCAGGCTCAAAGCCCTGTGGTTCTGCATCCTACACACAGAATCTCTTTGTGACCTCATTTTCACAGCTGATGGTCAGGCATTTGTAGATACTTTTGAATTATCGATTTTTTCAGCATGCACTTGTGGCTATTTATTCAGCAACACTGTCCTTGACAGTCGGGTTCAGAAAGTCCACATGTGAAAATGTTTTTCAAATGTATTGTGTTTTCGGTAACAAATTAAGATGTATATATAATATTTAATTATAATAAGAATTTGTAAAAAATTTAACTGATATTTGTTTATTAGTATCTGGTATGCCCAGAATGCACCCGTGTCAAGTTTGCAAAACCTCATGAATAATGTAATTCCAAGCAAAAGAAATCTACAGTAACTTCTTGAACAAACAGGTTAACATGGTCAATATTACAACTTGAACCTTTTACTTCTTATTCTATTTTACATTATACCTTTTCATTTTATCCCTAAAATCCTCATTTCTACATTTTTCCAGATTTACAATTGAATCTTAGATTACTTTTGTGTACTCCGTGTGTCTGCATTTGTAAGCAAGTACTCTCTGTTTCTCAAATTTTGCAATTGTAGGTTTTTAATGGATTCCATTTCATATTAATGTATCATAATGTTTTTATTATTTGATTATGATACAGACAGATCAATGAACATATCAGCATTTATTTTCCTGAAATCCCAGACCTGAGCCTAATAAATCCCAGACAGGATAACAGTACAGAAAAAAACTCTCCTGCTCTCCCAAATCCAACAACCCGGCCTTCATATTCTCATCAACGTAATCCTCCTCTTCTTCGTCTGAACGAGAGGTGATGATAATTTTGACTGAGAGTTGGCATCTAAATAGCACACATGTGGGGCTTTACACATTTTTGGCAAGTTCAGAGAGAAAAGGGTGCACAGCTTGAAGTCCAGGTGTGTTATAAATTCATGTTCTTTCATATTTTTTTTACTTCCCACAAAACAGTGGCAAACTTCTCCACACCGAACAAAATAAAGAAAAAAATCAGGTTCAGTCAGAAATGACAAATCCTTCAATATAGCATGAAAGTTGCTTGTGAATAGAAAATATCGTATTGTAAGCGCAGCGTGTACAGTACAGTGTGTTTATACAGTGGCAGTGTACTCGAGTTGACGATCAATGAAATGTACAAATATGGAGGTTTCATTGCCTCATTAGAGCTAAGAGCTGTTGAAGGAACATGCTTGTTAACATGAAAGTATATTAGTGGTTCATGCTCATACGAAGTAGCCGGACATCTGCACCATCAAAGGCTTTCCACACACGCATATGCAAACAAGGATATAACCTGTGTACCTGTGCCAAACATGAACGGACCTCAAGGCAAGATCAATGAAATAACTTGTTCGCACTTGTGTGTGGATTTTTAGACCCTGTTGGTGAGGCTCGATTTAGTAGTGAATCTGATAGGAGACGTTTATGAAACACTAGTATCTTAACTTTAACACTAAAATTTAGAACCTAGATTAACTATTACGTTTATTTTGTTGTATAGAGATTTAAGGTGTAATGTAGTTTTGGAACATCATAGCACAGTGTAAATCGCATTTTTTAAATTTTGACATTATTTATTCATTAACACAATGCACCAGCCCAGAAACGAGAACTAGTGGCTGAACCCATGTGCTTTTGAAACTCTAGAAGGCGGCCACAATCCACTCCCATTAAAACCATAAAACCCCAAATCAAGAAAAGTTCAATAATATACAAACAGAGAGAACCATCCTAATAAAAGCAATGTTAATGGAATTTGCAGATGTGAATATAATATCAGCAGTCTCCCAGTGAGCAAGCCAACACAGCAACAGTGGCAAGGAACCAAAATGACGAATAAATGAAGTTAAAACTCGGGAGGAACCAGTCTCAGCCAGGAGGGCCAGTTCTCCTCTGACACATTAGTTTTAAATAATGTTTGGTTCAGCATTTTGGTTCAGAAAATAAAAAAGCCAATGTGGGTTTGAATGACATAAGGATTAGTAAAAAATGACAAAACTGTGAAAGCTAGACAAGGCATTGCAGCCTTAATAATAAAAGCAAAAGCTTGAACGGAGCTAAATTTTGATCATTTCTAAAGGGGTGAAAATACAAATAATGAATTTCTTTTTGTATTTTGTACATATGAAAGAAGGTTAAGGGCCTATTGGTGATCAAGTACAGTACAGATGAATGTAATTCATTTTCCATTTCCATTACTAAAGCTCATTGCCTCTCAAACCACTTAACTGCAGGAACCTCATGCCATTGTTTATGGAGCAGGATAGTTCTGTGATGTTTTGCTCCTTGTCCAGATGAAGGTCAAACAAGATGAAAAACCGGTTCTACTTTTAACTAAACCTTAGCTCCATTTTTACAGTTAAGAGCTCAACAAAATTTCAATTTTTTAATTAAAAACCTAATTAAAAACCTGTCAGGATTTTTTTTCAAGGTTACTAAAGGGGCAGCTTTAGAATCTGTAGGCGCTATATATGCGCTGGGCTGCTTTTAATGAAAACTAGACAAAAAAAACATCCACCTTGGTTGGAAAAATAATTGCGTTGTGCTCTATAAAGTTAAGAGTGGCATGTGTCAATAGCTTGTTTTGATGCAACACTTCTAATGGAAACATTCTTCCAGTTATTTCAGCAGTACAGTATTAGTATTGCACATATACACATGAACAAACATACACATTTCATATGACAGCACAGTCGAATCGTTTGATTGGGTGTCAGAAAGAGATGATAAAAAGCAAAATAATTTTCTCAGAGACACCAGAGAAAACATTGCTGAATGATAGTGAGTCTTAGCCTGGCAACCAGAAACATGTTGTCTGTTTTTAAAGATGTGGCACTGCTATGTCGACTCATACGGATCAGCATTACAAGCACGTTACAAGAAGATATAGTAAAAGCTCTTACAGTACTCTGGAGAGATTATGATGATTTCACCGGCAAATGCAGTCTTTAAATGTCTTTTGATGTTAAAATATTTTCTCCTATCCCAGCTTAATACGCAGAGACAGGTTTAAGTAAGCCATTAATAGGTTGATTTCGTTGAAACGTGTAAATGCTGTGGTGCTCTCAAAATATTGCTGTTTTTTGAGCCGTCTCAACCACACAAAACATGCAAAGATGCCCCGTTGGTCACTTTGGCTCATTGCTGTGATACATCAACCAGTCTTCCATACTGAGGAGGGCAAAACTGCCCTGAAAACATATAAAGAGGGGAGCTGCATTTTTTTCTGAATATAAAGCAAAATAATATTTCAAACCTGCTTTCAATAGTTTATGATCTATGTGGAGTACAAAAATGTTTTTTCTAAAGTTACTTATTCATTGCCAGAAAGGTATAAAGAATATAACAAATGTAATAAACAACGTAAAGGTGCTGTGTGTAATATTTAGCAGGATCTATTTACAGAAATGCAATATAATATACATAACTTTACATACTACTTTTATATCAGAGGTGTATAAAGACCTTACATAATGAAGATTTGTGATGCTAATGCAACATTAGTTTGTGAACTTTATCAATCCACTGTGAATTGTGTAAAGAAATACAACACCACTAATAAAATAATACACCAGAAAATACAATAAACACATCAAATGACCATATGACATCAACATCGACTGCAAATAGTAGATGCACATCGATGCTGCCCTAGTGGTAACAGCATATATTTTCTATTATAAGAGACCTATTACCTGCTGCTCACAAAATTGAGTCATCTGTAAACATAATACAATTTGATTACGTTTCCGACCTTTTTTTATTATAAGTATGACTGTCCCTGGCCATTATATTGCAACTTGTCATTTTACAGCAAGAACTGTGTAATGAATCCAAATCTTTAACTTTTGTATGTTAAAGAGAAATAAAGCATGCCGCAAATATTATGACAGAATTTGTATATTGGAGTTAACCAATTATTTAACAGAAACTAATAAAACACAATACAAATATTGTATGGAACAAAATGACCTTTTTTTCATGCACTCCAAGGCTGAATCGCATCTTTTTTAATTTCCTTCACAGAAACAATCGAGTTGTTTGTACGGAGGCAAAATATTTTCCCTTCCTCAATTCCACCAGAATAAAGGAAATGGCTATAAACAAAGAAATAAATAAAGTGACCCAGAGAACAGAAGACTATAGGCCTCTGTTTCCTGTTCATCAACACAATAATCAATGACATTCTGTTCCCCAACACCGCTACCATACGCGCCTATCACAGCTTTTATTTCTCCTGTACTCTTTCATTCTGACACTCAATACAGTCATTTGGCACTCCTTTATAGTTTAAATGTGTATAAACACGTGTCACACACTCTCAATGTTAGCGCTTTCAGATTCCACACCTGTAGCTATATGCAATTGATTGAAACAAACAAAAGGAAGCACGTTTATTCAGTAAGTATACCAGAACTGGTAGCGTTTCTTTGTATGTGGAATGCCTCAGTGTGTATACAGCATGTCGTTTAAAGGGAATTTCGAAAAACGTAGGCGTATCCATATGCGCACACATACCTGCGCTAGTACGCGTGATGTTTACAGCCGTGTTTGAAGTAGACACGCCGACTGCTCAAGGAGGAGAATGTTGTTTTCCACAGCGGCCCTCCACAGCTGAGCGAGACCGTCACCCCGTGTGCCCGCGCAGTCCGACCAATCAAAGCTCCCGTTTCAAAGACACCTTCTTCAAAGTAGTCCAGCAATACAGCTCGCAAAATTTTTCCCCAGAAAATATCAATATTTCATTCTTATTCATACATATAAATGATCATTTTTATTCATGCAGGTGTTCTTTGATCTGCGAGGCTCTAAGCCCTGTCAGGCTCTTTTCCGCGGCTTTGACGGCGTGCTCTAAGCGATGCTAATTCATTTAGCGGCGGTGTGTAATTGAAATGAATCATATTTAATATCCCCCATTAGTCCTCAATGGTCATCACGTAAACTATAGAAGATCTTCGCACGTGGCTTGTGGAGTCGACTGCGGTCCAATTACAGCTTTCTGTGTGCCGGTCGGTCTGAAGGTGCTGCCATGCTGGCTTCACGGACAACATTGCAGGGTATCTGGAAGTCTCATTAAAACCATCTCACAGGTTCTAAAATAGACCTCGCTTTCATAATACCATTGCTATGCTTCCAGTGAAGCTCTCTATGTAGCTGTGAGCTTTTTAATTGTGTATTATCACGTCTGTACAGTACAGTAGTCCCAAATGTACAGTACTTGGCACTTAATGCATTTTAAAATTTTAATTTTAACAATTTTTGACTTTGTATTGCAATACATCAAAGCAAGTGTAATTTAAAGGAACAGTTCACCCCAAAATAAAAATTCTGTCTTCATTTACTCACCCTTGAGTTGTTCCAAATCTGTATACATTTCTTTGTTCTGATGAACACAGAGAAAGATATTTGAAAGAATGCTTGTAACCAAACAGTTCTTAGCCCCCATTGGCTTACACATAGGGAAAATGACAATGTAGTCAAAAGTGCCCCAAAACGTTTTGCATTCCTACAATTTTTAAAATATCTTCTTTTGTGTTCAATAGAACAAAGAAATTTATCAAGCAATTTTTCCTACTATGGTAGTCAATGGTGGCCAAGAGCTGTTTGGTTACAAGCATTCTTTCAATTATATCAAATATATTTCTCTGTGTTTATCAGAACAAAGGAATGTATACAGATCTGAGGGTGAATAAATAAAGACAGAATTTTCATTTTTGGGTGAACTGTTCCTTTAAGAGAAAAGACAAAAGCATATTTTTAATAAAAACGATATAAATTGCAGATATTTTGTTTTTATAAAAACATTATTTGTCATTGGTTTAATAAATTTGCTACCAAATGCACTGAATGTGAAACATTTTTTGCTGTGAACTGAATTAGACTGTTGTCCCCTTACCGTTAAATGCCCCTTAACACGTCAGTAAACGTCAAAACAGATTAAATCATAACAGCCGCACGTACCATCTTCAGTTTAACCCCACCATGTCTCAGGTCAAAGAGCATGTTGTTCAACCCTCTGCATCTACTAACACTTCGTGACAGCTACACACCGCTGTTTCTTGCTCATAAACACACACACACGCACACACACACACACACACACACACACACACACACGCACACACACACACACACACACACACACACACATTTAAATGCCCAAAAAAGCCATCAATCACATTCATCAATCACGCTTGGCAGGAGACGTCCCTTTTGGACCAGTCACCGTGGTTACGGTAAGGCATTCTGCCTCCACGACTGGTTGAAGTCGGGGGAAATCTGCAATAGTGCCTTGAAGCGTATTCATTCGTACAACCAAACCCGCGCTATACAACCTGTGAATGTGCGACTTCTAAATAAAGTCCTTTTTTGAGCTCTTCCCTTAAGCTAACATCCACTGTCACTCACAGTAAATGCACATCCATGTTTTAATCAAACGTACGCATGTTTTGAACAGCTTGTTCTGGAACAAACACCACACAGTCAAGCACACGGTGCAAATCCGATGAGACCGGTGATTCTTCTCCACGAGGAAAGCAATAATGGAGTGTGCGTGTTCAGGGGTAGTACACAACCCGATAACACAATTAGATGATTAAACGCCACTGATAGCTCGAAGGGCCTAAGCTTTGCAGGGGACACGAATGCAGATATTGTCTTCAAAACAAGTCTGGAAACGTAAATATTCATTAGGTACAGATGTTCAGCATGATTTTGTGAGATCTTCCTTACGGCAATAAACATGTTATTAATGTTAAAAATGTTGTGAATTTACTGTGCAGTTATAAAACTAGTCAAATTTGTCAAAGACAAAGACGTCAACGGAACAGCTATGAAACTTTGTGTGCAGCTTGTACATCAGCATGACCAAGTGGCTTTTAAAGACCATTACGGTGTTATATATTCACTTGTGTATGTACATATTATACATACAACGTTATGTTTTTATTATCTTAGAATGAGTTATTTCTATCTACATACAGAGCGGGTCTCCTTGCATTGAATTTGCCATGTTATCCCTAAACGGACAAACTGCTCTACAGAGTAAATATGCGGCAAAGAAGCGAAAACGTGACGACATCTTTGTCTTGTGTCAGCCACCGTACGGAGGGAATGGGGTGAGCAGTGGAGTGAGCTTTTGGTTGCAATTCCTAACCACGCCGCTGGATGTTGCTAATTTTCACAAACTGGACTTTTAATCTACATGTATATAGTTTGATCAGTCTATATGACAAGGAACATTATCAGAGTCTCAAAATCACCCACCTCCACCCCCAGCTCCACCGGTCTAGATCTGTTAACGGTATTTTGTGCCTATACCATTACAGAAGCATAACTTTATTATCATAGCAGCATGTGTATTAACAGTAGGAAGTCTTTATACGTACTCAGCAACAGCAGCAGCAGTATTAGCCGACGTATTTCCAAGTCAAAATACATTGACATGTCATGACCACTAACATGCTAAAATGTATCCAGAGAGTTGTCATGACTGAATTACATTAACCCTCATGTTCTCATCTAGAGAACTCTAAGCCATTTTGATAGAATGAGGAATATAAATAAATGATCTGTTTTTCCT
Organism: Oreonectes daqikongensis; assembly: GCA_026939265.1. Lineage (NCBI taxonomy): Eukaryota > Metazoa > Chordata > Actinopteri > Cypriniformes > Nemacheilidae > Oreonectes > Oreonectes daqikongensis. Next base: position 2,575,556 of record JAOTQM010000351.1, on the reverse strand, counting down.
ACTGTGATGAGAAAAAGAAAATGATCAACATTGGTCAATCCTCGCTAAAAGCGTTTCTCAGTGACCCTGTTTAGAAATTAAATATGAATAAATGCAATGGATTAAAATGAAGATTCTGAGTAGTGTATCCACTTTGAAGATTTACAGTAAGGTTGAATTTTATAACTACTGTTATTAGTTTATTATGTTTTACATCAGGGGCTCTGAGACCCACACCTCAGGACAGCATGAGGGTTAATGTTTATTCTATTAGTGGTCCATTCCCTGTCCTCCTCCTCTTAAATTTGAGTTGGTCAAAGGTCAGGGTTAGAGCTACTGCCAGTTAATTTTATATTATGGTTAATTATTACCTGCTGGGTGCTGTGGATCCTGAATGGAATACAGTAACTGTGGATGGTTTGGTTCAACCACTCACCCTCTAAAACATTAACCCGTTAAAAATCAGTTCACAGCCCCTTAAAAAAACCCAGCACACTCCTCAAAATCCCACAGCTATGAGAGGGAGAACAAACTCGAGCGCACTCGAATCTCTATCTCTTCACGTCTGTCTATGTGCCTCTATGGGGAGTAACAGAGGAGAGAAGAGGTAGAATACAAAGCAAATGTCTGTCCTGCTCTTTTCTGGGACTTGCTAAAACATCTGAAGTTCTGTGCATAAACCTGTGGGACAGAGATGTACCAATAGTGAGAATGTAAATATATCTGATTGTGTGAGGAGAACAGCTATTAGGTTATCTGACTGGACCTGGTTGAGAGCGTGTGTATGTTTCTGAGGTGCGTTCGTGCGTGTCTGAGCACCTGTTACTCTGAAACCGTGCAGTGGTCCAGTTGGTGCACACACACACAGGTTATGCTGCTTGCAGGACATTAAGCATTTAACACCCAGGTGAAAACAAATACTGCTGCAGTTTATAGTGTCACCTTTAGGTTGAATAAAGTTTGGAGAACAACTTCTGAAAAGTTTACTACAACAATGTTATGGCAAAACATATCTCTCACTTTCTATTCGATCTCAATTTCTAGGATTCTTATTAGTCATCTGTCAATAATGAGAATTAGAAGCTACCAAAGGAAAAATTACTTATTTTTTTGTTCTGTTGGACACAAAATGAGATGTTTTGAAGAATGTAAGACAGTTCTGGGGTACTTTTGACTACCATTGTCATTTCTTTTGTCATTTTTCCTACTATGGTAGTCAATGTGGTCCAAGAACTGTTTGGTTACAAGCATTCGTCCAAATATCTTTCTCTGTGTTCAACAAAACAAAGACATTTATATAGAGTTGAAACAACTAGAGAGTGAGTAATTCATTTTTGGGTGAACTATCCCTTTAAAAATTGCTATTTATTTAATTTCTATGCCACTCATTAGACCAAATCTTCAAAAATAATGAATTTGACTTTTTCAAATGGCAATACAGCAAGTTCATGACAATGCTTTCCATTCAAGCTACCTTGATTTACTGCATCTAGAGAAGAAATAAAGCATCTTACCATCCATGGGATGAATCCATGAGCTTTTCATATTTGATCAGTGTCACATGGGAGGAAGAAATCGGAAGTCATTTGGAAGAAATTGGAGCCATTTGAACTATATAGTGTGAATGGGGCCTTAAGGATTCCATAAAAACACAAATGTATATATGCGGCTATTAGTTAAAGGGGTAGTTCACAGAAAAATCTAAATTTATAAAGTCATTATTTATTCACCCTCATGTTATTCAAATTGGATTTTGTGTCTATATAATGGAAGTCAATGGGTGCTGAAACTGAAATAAAAATATTAATAGCTGATTGTTAATTGTTAAATTGGGTTTTTGTATAATAGACTATAAAGTAAAATAAAACCTTTATTTCCTGATACGCTGTAAATACCTTGGCCAGTTCACCCAAAAATAAGAATAATAATCATTTATTCACCCTCATGTCATTCTAAACCTGTAAATGACTCTCTAGTGTAAAACAAAAGAAGATATTTTAAAAAATGTCTTGGAGGTTTTGTGTCTATACAATGGAAGTCAATGGAGGTCAATGCTGTTTGGTTACCAATGTTCTTTAAAATAGCTTCTGTTCTGTAAAAATCATACATGTTTGAAATGACAAACTCTAAACATCATCTAGTGATCCCTTTAATGTATATTAGCTGTCAGGCTAATATATGCATAACCATTGACAAAATTTACTCTAGGCAAAAATACAGATATTTAATTATGATTATAAAAGTATTGATGACCAATCTTGCACTACACAGATTTTTGCCCTATGAAAAAAGGACAAGTCCTTAAATGTCACAACCACTTCCTGTTTTAATATGCCAACACAAGAAAGAAAACTGCTCTAGTCAGGTGATTTCACAAGGTTTTAAGATCTGTGCAGTAATATTCATTTAGTCCAAGCCTTCTATTAAAAGTTTATATTAAAGACAGATGGCACAACAAACAAAAAACTACAAACTTGTGAATATATAATGATGCAGAGACTGAAACTAAAAGTTAAACTTCTGCGGTGGATGCAGAGGTCCTACATCTGATTTACATGCTGAATATAAATCAATTCCAGGAGCAGATTTCCACTTATTAACATCTTTGATGTATGATTCGAGCGCTGTATAAACGGAGGTGGGAGCGTAAACACTCAATAATTCAGAAATACTTCTCTCTCCCTTTCTCTCCCTCATTTTATTCCTTATCTTTCCCTTATTGGATGTGAAGTTTCAGGATGTTAGTGGGATCGCAGCTGTCACCACTGAATCTCTCCAACATCTGTGAAGGCTGGGGCTGTACATCCATTTGAATTAAAGATACTAAAAACGTACACACACACAGCAATGCAGAACTGCTAGTTGCAGCGAAAACTGACCCAAGGTCAATGATCAGGCAATATCTTTTTGCTTACACACACACCTGCATAACCTTGCTGGGTTCGAACTAGCACATGGTTTTCAGGCTGGTCTGGGTTGGGTGTTTTAAAGGGTTTTGGGAGGGCTTGAAGACCAAGTAAAGATTGGCTTGGGTTTCCATGTTTAATAGGGACTTCCCATAGACGTATTGATATTGATACTGTACAAACTGTATTTGTGACCCTGGACAGTAAAATCAGTCATAAGTGGCACAGGTACTGTATATTGTAGCAATAGCCAACAAGACATGGTCACAATTATCGATTTTTCTTTTATGCCAAAAATCTTCAAATCATGTTCCATGAAAATATTTGGTAAATTTCCTACCGTAAATATATCAAACCTTTATTTTAGTGGATGCAGCAGAATCATGAATAAAAATGGCCGGAAACACGTCTACAAACTTCACTCGCTGCTGCCGCTCTTTGGGAATTACCCACTTAAGTTTGGTATCTATGTAAAACTTGGAATTTTAGCTTTCAGGTTCATCTCACTCTAGGCCAACAGAGAGTGTTAAAACCAACCTGCAATGGCCTGCTACAGCACCTCTGATGGACAACTTTAAAGTGGTGTACATGCACAAACGTGTCAAAAATGAACAGTAAAAATGTTTATTATATGCCGAGAATCTTGCATACTATTAAGAATTTAACGTTTAGTCAATCGTGATAAATTCTGCACATCTCCCGGAAATCCTGTGGAATTTAACCAATCAGATAATGGCTTGGAACTCGCTGAAGTGTTTCCGGAGAGGTGTGCTTTATAAATCAAATGTTCATCCAAGGGACTGTGGGTGTGACGTCTGAGGCTGAGACTAAGTCAAGGGCCCCTCTAAAAATATCATAGAAATACTTATTTCTAATATCTATTAAATGATCTGTTAACTAAATCAGATAAAAAATGTAAAAAGTATGCAAGCAATGAACTGTTATTATATCTTTTTACCAGAATACATGATCGTCCCCGCAGTCGAGCCAGTCTAAATCCAACCCTTACATAGTTTTACATTTATAAATAAACATCATTTAGTTTGATCTATAAGCTGTTTTCCTCATGGGGACCAAAAAATGTCCCCATCAGGTAAAAAAAAATACTGGTATAACTATCTTTGTCACACTGTAGGGTTTAACAGGACACACACACACACACACACACACACACACGCACACTCCATCTGTCTCTGACTGTGAGTCATAGTTCATGACTGTTCTTTGCTCTGTGTTCTTTGAATGAGAATCGAGCATTATTCATATATATCCTGATGAGCCACTAGCTGCAGCTGGGGTGACCATGTGAAAGCCCCCCATTGTGTTACTGCAGGACAGTACATGCTCGACAGAAGCTGCCTATGATCTCAATCTCTGGGGTCGACTATGACGGGTCAGACAGCGTGCCTCATACCACAAAAATAACCAAAAGAAGAACTAAGCACAATTTTTTGTCCGCATGTGAAGCTTTAGGAGCTCTTACAGTAACAAAAATAAACAAACCACTTCCCAGCTCTCCTGCAGCGTACGACATACATCATAACCGCAGATGGGATTGGGTGTTCAGAATCCCTCTGTACAAGCCACGGCACCACGAGCTCATTTCCTGTTCTTGTCCGTCAAAAAGACGATCACAGCCTCGGGCCAGCAGACACACACACACTTACACGGATGCTCATATACACAAGGCTCAGGGACACAATGATGGTTATTAATTTCAGCCTATGAATAATGGAATCTAGAGGGAAAGAATGCGGGTTTGCAGGAATGTTCTGGAGCCACTGGGTTGGTTGAGGTCACCGCTGGAGTGAATACATTTCAGCTCAGTGTGAAAATGACCCGCGCACATCCAGATATAACAATAGACACTATCATTGAAGAGGTTACTACAGAGCTGTACCAAGAACAACTGCGTAGAGGTGTGTGTGTTGGGGAAAGAGAGACAGGAAAACAAGGAAGAGAGGATTCTTTTGGAGTCACCATGGCTTGGTACCCTGTGGGCATTGTGGGTATTTGACAGCCCTGATGGATAGTGGTAGAGGCAGAGTGTACTGTCATGACTACAAGTGACACATTCCATAATATTTCAATCCTGACAAGCCACAAAATGGGCCTTTTCAGCATTGTAAATGGGATATCTCTGGTGAAACTTGTACTCAGCCTTGTAAAGTTGAACAATGTATAATCACGGTTTAATTTTCACGGTCAACAGAAGCTTTCAGAAGAATAGCAGCATTGTTAAAGGGGAAAAAATTGGGCATTGATGCATTCTGGAGGGGTGAAAAGCTTCTTTTGCCTTTGTCCTTGCAAATTTATTAAAAATACTGCGGTGTTGCTGATAAATGTGACAAATATTTCTAGAGGTCAAAGCGTTATTGTACTGCTTATGAAAGACATTTCTCAAAATCTCATTTTGAGAAAGTAAACATCATTATGGTATCATCTCAAGTGTAGAGGTCATTCAGCAATCTATCTACTCGGATATTTCAGGATAAACACTTCGAGGTAGTGATATTAAAAATACATTTTGTAAATTATAATTAGTCATACAAATGTCTGCATATCAGTGGAAAAAAGTGAAGCTGTGGAATAGGGAGGTAAAGTTCTCCGCTTTTGATATTTAGTCTGATGTAAATTCATGTCTACACAGCTTTAACATGCAATATCATATTTTTGCATGTTTATTGTGAAACCTAACCAGAGGAGTCACATTAACCTGTCATCGAGGTTGTGTGGTTTTAAACATAACTTGTAACACTTTACTTAAACTAAAGAAAAAGAAAAACCTTCTTTCAGTTCATTAAAACTTAATGCATTACTTCACCTCTCGATTGGACTCATTTATGAAATATAAAAGTGACAGTTATGAGTCTTGTGTTGTGTAAAAATACACTACGGTTACAATAGCTGTTTTCATCACCTGGTTTTATTCGCATTTTAAAGTATTGTGGAAACTGCTAATTTTGGGGAAAAATGTGAAATTAAACTCATGTTAATAAGAAGCTGTCTTTCCTAGTTTCTTTTCTGTTATTACAAACTTTGAAAATATATGCATCACATTTGGATGAAAACCCTTATTCATATCTTTCTCAAGAATAGAAAGGAGATGGACTTTGGTTATCTGGTCACTAGTGTTACACAGAATTTAATAAGACCAGTTTGGTCTTGAAACCATTTTTAAGGTCTCAATCTTGACAGCATTTCTACTTGTTCTTGTCTCGGTCTTAGACTAGGAGGACACTCAATTTTACTTTAAGATGGATCAAGACCACAATAGTGGGGATATTACTAAATTGTCAGTGCATTGTCTGATTTATCTGTTAATACTATTTCCAGTTGATCAATAATGGAATCTGGTGCACTGATGTGCACTGGGGTGATTGTTTTCATTAATGCGACTGTATGTAAATCATCATTAATGTAATTGGATTTAAAACTTCAGCTGCTTTAAATGCAGTCAATAACTTGAATTAGATTTGTTTTGTTACTGTTGTGTCGGGTCAGAAATGAATTGCAGATTGTGACAAAAATAAACAAAACTAATATAAATTTCCACAAAATTGAAGATATGGTTGCTGCTTTGACTAATATGAGCGTGATTACACAAATATTTTATGGAGTTTGGATGATAAAATATGATAAATATACATTGAATAAAGTTAATTTCAGCAGCTTGTTTATATTTGTTGTACACATAAAATCCAGTTTTGCAATGGCTTTTAAAGGTGCTGTGTGTCATTTTTTGGCGGATCTATTGACAGAAATGCAATTGAATATACATATGTGTTCAGAGGTATATAAAGACCTTACATAATGAAGCGTTATGTTTTTATTACCTTAGAATGAGCTATTTCTATCTACATACCCTTACATGGAATTCACCATGTTGTTTCTACAGTATCACTAAACGTAAATTGTAAATATGTTATCGCTGTCAGCAAAAAAGTGACGAAATGTTTGTCCTGTGTCAGCTGCCGTAGTGTTTCGAAAGGGACGGGTGAGCGGTTTAGTGAACCGTTGGTTGCAATTCGCAACCTCACCGCTAGATGCCGCTAAATTTCACTCACTGGTCCTTTAATTATTATTTTATTAATATGTTATAGAGTTATGAGGATCTTTCAGATAAATTTGAGGAGCCCAAGTCTGGTCTTGGCCTTGATTCAGCCTCTCTTGCCTGATTTCAGGGGGATTCGTAACTATTTTACAGGGCGGCTAATTCGTATGACTTTAAACAATGTGAATCATACAAAAAACATACGATTATTAAAAAAAACTATATTGACGCCCCACCCCTAACCCCACCCTAAACCTGACCGTCAATGGCGCGAAATCAAATTGCACTAAAACGTACAAATGTTTACAACACGGTCGCAGCAGCAGTAGTTTTCAAGCCACTACTATCAGCTTTTGTGTGAACAGGACAATTCCAGAGTCACATCAGTTTGTAAGTAGTTGCCAATCCCAAACACTGTGTGACTATAGACAATGAGAACACAATAAGGCAAGACTTCCTCTAAATCTGCATGTGACACTGTTGGTATTTAAAATGAGAGCTTTACACATTTATACACAAGCTTAAATAATGCATTATTAGGTTAGTTTTATTTTTGTACTAGTGCTCATTTTCTTAACCCAATTTCCCTGCGACATACACTTCAAAAATCATTATTTCTGTGTTCTTTTTTTACAATTATCAGCATCTACAACCTGCAGCTCTGTTTCTCGAATGCTGTGCGAGTCCCTTCATATTTCTTCCCTGCTATGGTCAGCGCAGTCTCATTCCTCTTTTTCACTTCACTTGCATCCATTAAAGACCTTATTGAGAATCATGTTGTGTGCGCACACGAGAGAGCGTGAGAGCGTGGGCGGGTTCTTCTTGGAAGATTGCCCCTCTTCAAATACCTCATGATAAGCTGAATGATTAGTGGACACTTTCTCCAGAAACATGCAAGTGCTCTGTCTTTCCTCACTGCCCACCTAAACAGAACCAGAAAGAAACACCCACGTGTTACAGCCGTTAATGGATTCTTCTGATGTGACCTCAGCTAGTAATCTTATGCAAACAGCCAAGAAGTTTTATAGCAGAAACAGAACCATATACTCAACTTAAATATTGCAGATGGTGCTAAGAGATTCTACAATTCCTACCCTATGGTGCAGGGACATGCTATTAGAAAAGTTGTTCACCCACAAATGGAAACTGTCATCATTTACTCTCATGTCATTGCAAACAGCGGATCACAACAGGAGACATTTTAAAGAAAGTACTGAATTTTGTTTCTCTATGAGAATAGCACCAAGCTTTGAAAATGACGCAAAAGCACTCTGAAAGTATCACATGTGGTAGTACGTAGATTTGTGTGCTATCATTCAAGTCATACGACTAAAGAAAATCACTGAATATCTTCCCCTTCACTGAATTGGTAACTGTTGCGAATGGATCACCGAGTCAGTTTATTCTGGTTTGTGAATAAATCATTCAGACTGTCAAACAGTTTTGAACAGTGAACAGTGAACTGGTTCAATCTAGTGAATTAATTGAAATGAACGATCCATTCTCCACATGTCAATGCGTCAATGAATGCCGGGTAGGATGTCAAGGCTTTAAAAAGTGAATTAAAAAAAGTCTTGTGTCCACAATGTATCTGTAGAGTTTCAGCTCAAAACACAAAACAGATCAGTCAGTGGCACTCAGATGTGTCTTTGTAGGCTTAAAATCCTGCAGCGCTAGTGAAATTCACATAGTTTAATATTAAATTAGAGTACATTGGTTGATTGTACAACGTGCTAAGTAATAATATATCACCAGTTATGTGTCAAATGTTTTTTAGATGGACCTAAATATATCAAAAACTTTTCTAAAGTTACTATTTAACTTAAAATACTACACAGTTGCCTATACAACATATATAAGAAAACAATAAACAACACTCAAAAAAAAATCCGTAAAAATAGGGCACAATATACTGTATTAATATGAAGGAATTTTCCGTATTCATTTTTACAGTTGTTTAAACTGTATTTTACATTTTGCACGGCATTAAATTACATTTTAGCATTAACGGAAATGTCCGTAAAATAAAGGAAAATGTACTGGTAATTTTCTGCCAGTACTTTATCAGTTTTTTCACAGATTTGTTTTTTACAGTGAATGTGATTTAGATGGTTTCAGCAGCAACAACATATGTGGCCCAAACGTAACTTAATATAAATAAAATAAAGACCGGAAGTTAACTTTGGGCCAATGCGTGTGTCTGATGAAGCCGTCTATAGAATGTGTATTAATTGTTTAATGTTCTACGGTTCAATAAAATGAAATAAAAGACAAACATTTTCTATGAAATCAGTTTAATTTTTTCCCAAATTCAGTTTTTTCTGGATTTTGTGTTTTCCATCTTTTACTTTACAATAGTAATTTATTTGCCCAAGTACTGTTTTTAATGAAGTCATATTTAAAATAATAATAATTTTACATTTACTTTTTAACTTTTTATTTTTTTACATTTACTTCAATTTACTAAAATAAATAATATACTCGGTGTAATATACTCCAAATCAAAGGGGTTGGTGTGGTACAACATGTGTGTTTAATAACTTGTTCAAGTTAACCAGACTTTTATTTTGACAGGCCGCCGTATTCGTGAGCATCACGGGCTCCACGAGCATGGTGGACTGCAAGCGGTTCAATTATGTGAGGATCTATGCTAACAGGTAAGATTAGCAACCAGTCGTGGGAGGGGCTTGCCCTATTGTGACATCACATTATAGGCAAAAAACTGGAAAGCCCATTTTGAGACACAGTTTCTGATTTATGGGAATTATAAAAAAGAGTGGGTGGATTTTTACCATTACAGGGTGGTTGTTTACATACTCTACATTTGTTCAATCACTATGAAAAAGTGAATTTTGCATAACAGGTACCCTTTTAAATTCAGCCTGTTTCTCTGAGAAAACCATTGTATTGGAACATAGCATGAGACATTTGTGACCACTTTTATGATATTTTTATAGTATGTTTCTACTCTTTTTAAAGCTTTAATGCTTTATTCCACATTCATTCTAATTGCATAGGAAATGCAACTATATGTCCCTTAAATGGTCTCCATCAGCAAATCACATGAGAAAGTCTTACGGGTTTAAAATGATGGAAATGATGCACTTTCAACGTCCTGCTTTTCCTCTAAGAGAAATAGCAATGAGAAAATAAGATTTAGGAAAAACAGAAGAGAGAGATGGGCTGTTTTAAAAAAGAAAGGTGACAGCGAACTTACTTTGGCCTCATTAGTTCGTCTTTCACCATGGTGACAAGGCAGTAATTATGGGATGTGGTTGCCATGCTCCGTAGCGCGTGTGTGTCTGGGGATTTTAAAGAAGCTGGTGGAATCACAAAAGAATGGTTACTTCCCACTCTATGAGAGAAAGAGGGGAAACAAAGCACAGAGTAGAAAAATTGATTATAAGTAATCCTTTGTGATCAGCAGGAAGCTTGTCGTTCACAGATGAATATCTCTGTCTCTTGCTCTATGATATACTCCTCTCGCTGGGTTTCAAATAGCATGCTATCATATTATTCCCTTTCATTTTGAAAGAAAATCAGTATGCGACAATTCCCAGATGACATAGTGATGCTTGGCATACAGTTGCATGCTTGCAGTGCACTACTAGTTGTTTCTACTTTTAATAAAAATGCAGGCGGTTCAGGATACACTTCTGGTTTTGCTTTAATAACACGTTGACGTATAGACAGTTTGGTATAGACGGTTTGGTATAGACAGTTTCATCAGATGCACGCACCTGGTCTAAAGTTACCTTCTGGTCTGGGTTTGTTGATCGGTCTGGCTATATTTATAATTAAAAGTAATATTTTATTGTAAAATAATTTTATTAAATAGCCATTTTGTTGAATGCGTTGTGAAACTTTGAGTAAAGCCAAGTAACGATTCTTCTACCGGTAACCCAAAATAATACTGGCCAGACATACTTTGCTAGCTAATGTCATTTACTTGTTATTTCTTTTGCTTGTTATCAGAAATAATCTGCAGGGACTCTTATTCTTTGTGGATGTGTATCGGAAGTTGGGTCACAAAAGCGTGCATGCGCAGTAACGTTTGTTTATGTTGTTGCTTTGAAACCATCTATATGACAATTTAAATAATTTATTAGAAAATATTTTGCAATAAACCCAACAATCGTACACTAAACTGCTTTTTATTGTTGAATCAGACTTTCGTTACAGGAGCGCAATCACAGTAACTGATGAAAAACGCCCTTTGTTTCCATAGATTAGTTGTTAGTGCAGGGTGTCAGCAACACAAAGGTCATGACTCCGATATACCAATAAAAACCAAAATAAAAAATATTGATATTGAAAGTGTGTGCAACTTGCATAAATGTCAAATGTAAATGTTGTCCATTGACAACACAGTTCCCAGTAAAATTGGCTGTCATTTGGAACCTCACATCCTGCTAACTGAATTTGTTTGTCTTTGTGCAAGTTAATTAACACCACTGTCAGACAAGCCATTGGGTTTATTGGTTTAATAGATGCTATTATAGAAGAGGCAGCCTAACCCTGCAGCAAAAATTCACTGACTGAAAAATTATTGAATACTGTAATAACGTCAGACGGAGAAGACAGTATTTTTGTATTTTAGCCCAAATATACAGTGATGCTTTGTCTTTATATGTGTCATGCTAATATCTACAGATTACAAATGAATGAGGAGAAATGACACAAATGGAACAAAAGGGGCAGATACAGTATCTCATCATCTAGTGTGTGTGTGTGTGTGTGTGTGTGTGTGTGTGTGTGTGTGCGTGTGTCATCACACGTCTTAATAATTCAAAATAGGGTAATCGAGCTTTAGAACGGCTTGCTTTGTTCCACTAATTCCATAGCAACCCAATGCCAGAACATTCCACAGGGCACAGAAAAGTGTGATAAATGAACTATGGAGAACTATAAACGCTCTCACACATGCAAAGCCCCGAGTACATACAAAAGAATTATGTTTCATTCAATTTATTCTTCATACACAAAATCTAATTACTATTACAGTAGATTTCTTTGTGCATATGAATACTTATGTGTATTTATGTTTACAAGTATTAGATTTAAAGATATTTTAATATTGATCTGAACAGTTCAAGTACACTGAGAAAGTTTCAAGGCCAGTGCTGCTGCACTATCACTACATGTTTTATTAATTGATGTATGTGTTTATATATCCTGGCAACCTAAACATTTGATTTTATGTAATAAATTGAATTCTGCTGTTGCCAAGTTGTGCTCATTTAAACGCTAAGCCAAAGCAAAAAACAAAACAAAAACAAAGATGTGATAGTCTAGGGAACATCGGTAAAAAAAGGTTATAAGGTTACAAATTTTATATGCTTTAAGGCTGTGCGTTTTTTAATTCCTTCGTTCATTTGAACTTTCGTTCGGCAACCTCTGTACTGCAAAATTCTGTGTTAAGATGTGTTGATTCCAGCTCTCAGCAATCAAAGTCTATATATAATGTGTTTTTGCATCATGTTTATCAAGTGCTCAATCAATACACATTACGCAAATAAAATCATGTGTATCATATTGTAATGTCACTCTGGATCTGTGCCATTACCCCTGAGGACTTTGATTTGATGATCTCCTTACTTTCACCATGCATGGCTGCATGGAGAGGTGGGAAGTTTGCCCAGAACAAAACCATACCGTCAACGCCAACAGATTGTTTCGACATACAATAAAGCCTATACACAATACTATTCAAAAGATTAGTGTTACTTAAATGTTTGTATAAAATCTTTATAAAATATTGATACACATAACTATGTATAACTATGTATAAAGACCTTACATAATGAATGTTTTATTCCCTTAGAATGAGCTATTTCTATCTACATACACTGCGGGTCATAAATATCTCCTTTGACAATGAAGTGAAAACGTGACGACATCTTTGACCTGTGTCAGTCACCGTAGTGCTTCAAAAGGGAGCGACGAGTGTGCCGTTGGTTGCAATTTGTCTCCACATTCCTATTGCAAAGGTAAAATTGTAAATAAAACTCAATCTAGTTTTAACAGTTTTAACTCTTCTACAAAAAAAACCCTGCACTGTGTTTGTATGAATGCGCAAAACCTATTTTCTAAATATTGTTAATAAACTTTTGCGAAATGCCGCGTGTTTTCACGAACCAATGTTATGCGACTAAAACTCATCATCTCGCGATAATTCATTCCAAAAATCATGTTCGGGGTCCAGACATACCGCACAATCTTTAAATAATGATCATTTGATGATGTTTACACCATGTGACCTGTAAATGCGTAAAAAAAACCCGCTTCCATTGCAGTTTTGCAAAATATTCCCTTTTTGAATTGCTTGAAAAACCACCTCATGTGAGCGCAAAAACTTTTTTGCGATAAATGAGTTTTTGCAAAATTTATGTGTTTCCATTGAGCGCATTTTCAATTCTCAATTTCAATTTGGGCAATTTAAAGAGTAACGGAAATGAACTATTGTGTATGTTGATGTAATGGACTATGACCTTGACTGCCTAAAAAAATACCGGCTTAGATAATATCAAGCTCTTGTCCGCAGTGCACAACCATTTTAATAAGACTAACACGTATACACATGTGGCCCGAATGTTGAGATCTAAAGTCATGAAGGGACTAGAAAAAATTTATTCGTTTTTTAAAGCTTGTCTTTTGTCTGACTTTGAGCATTCATACGAGTAAGAAATAAAAGGTCTTCATGTTAAAGAAATAAAGGTTTAATTAAGAATGGTAGCACAAAGACGCGAGATGAACGCCTGGAACTTAATCTGCTGAGACTTTGCAGAATGAATAGGATAAATTAATGTTATTAACTTTATTCATTATTCATGTTCACAGAGGGAGGCAGATTATGAGCTAATATTGTCTGTGAGCGAACCAGAAAAAAACAAAGAACGCATAAAACTAATAAAGCAAATACATTTGTGCATCTTCAAACGCTCTGCGGCAACAGTTGCGTCACTTTTTGCCCCAGGATTTCAGTATCAAACTTGTCTAATATTAGGCAATTTATAATAACCACCTGCAATCCAGTCGCAATAAATAGTTCTGGATAGTACAGTGTAAAATAAAACACTTGTGAGATGAGTTAAAGAACCCATTTGCAGTTTAACTGATGTAACAACAACCATACAAACCAGAACTTAAAAATAAAACTATTACAGGAAGTGAAAATAGAAAACATTCAACAGTCATCCACAGACAAAGCAAACCTGAGGGCATATATATATATACACAAAGAAGAAAAAACTGTAAATAAATAATACTCACCTGAGATCAGTCAATGGAGAGACAGGAAACTATGGACAGGAACCAAAAGGCTTACAAAATACAAGACATATTAAAATAAAAGTCTTAAAAAATGTACTGCTAACTAACACAATAAAACCCCATAAAAAATATTTTTACATTTTGAAAACATTTTTATTTTATTTTATTTGTGACACATCAATATAACTGTGCAAATGAATATATAATATATAATTATATGCATAGGTAAATCATTTATATTAAGTACTGCATCACTGTGAGAGGTGGACAGTATTTTTTAGCATTTTTACTTTTACTCAAGTACATTTGTCAAGTTTCTGTACTTTACTAAAAGTAGTAAAAATACTTAAGTAAAATATATTCAAGTAAAAATGCTATTATATCAAGATTTGAGCTTGTACTTAAGTATTAAAAGGTAAATACATTATTTATTTATCAAATCTAGTGGAGTTAAAAGTATGTTATATGATTTGTAATGTAGTGTAAGCAATTGTTTTCCCAAGTAAAAACACTCTAAAAATATACAGATATTTAAAAATGAGTAAAATACTTAAGAAATGTTCACCTGTGGTAAAAAAAAAATAGAATTGATATTTTTAATTCCATTGTGACTCTAAAGAGGCGACTGTGGTCAAGTGATGCTGCACAGTCCAGTTTGGGTTCCTGTAGCTCCACCTGTATTACATCATGTTTGTCACACTATGACTGTGGGTTTGTTTCCCTTGGAAAAGTAAACCTTTCAATGCACTGTAATGCTTTGAATGAAAGCGTCTGCCAAATGCATAAATGTAAATTGTGGTAGCCTGCAGTTTTCTGTATCCAATTAAGGCATGCAAATCGCTTTAGCACTTATTCTGTGACTATGCTTGTGCTGTTACCTGATTCACATCATTTCTCTAGTGAATCAGGCCCTGAAACAACACAGACAGCAGGTTCATATAAATGGTGCCATAAGCAGGCAATTCTTAGCGAATTAGTGGCTCCTTGTCATCATATATGCATATGCATTATTATACTAAAAGAAATTCATCTTTGAGGCCAAAAACAAAACAGTATTATGAGACGGTATATCGCTACACCTTCGGTGGAGTCAGTCTCTCTGTATGTGTGTGTGTTGTTCAGTTGTTGGACAGATCAAACCGATCTTGACACATGACAAAAGGATCCCTTTCATCTACGGCCCAGAGTGTGTCTTATGACCACATGAAAGACATCACACATAGACACTCACTCTCTCTGAGAACTAATCCTATTCTCAGCGCATGAGTCCATGTGTGTTGAGACATGAAGGACATAGCATCAGTCTCTTCAGCTGTTAGTGCTGCCCATGTGATCAGACAGAGCAGTGCCATGGGGCGCCACCAACACTCATCCTATCAGTGCAGTCAGAAAGAATGAGAGCGACTGCAGGGAGAGATATACTGCTGTTAGTTAGGACATGATTATTCATGGACACTAATCTGATGCCAGTTATTGTCAGGTCATAAGAAGGATGAATTTATAGAGTAGGAGACTGTTCGCGGTGGCTTTCATACTACTCTCATTATTTCTGTGGTATATAGTACATACATTTTGCACATTATGCAAATCATCCGTATGCCCGGAATACCTGGATGATCTACTACATTTGTCAAAATGTGCAGAAATACATACAAAGCCCACTATACACTATACCCCACAATGCAATGCACTTAAATGACCTGGAGCTAAATACAGATGCAATATTTGATTTATTTGTATAATTTTTACAGAACAAAAATATAATGCAAAAAATATGTAAATGCAAAATAAAAATGTTTTTTTTATTTATTGTAGCAATACCGGTTCACTTTCTTTCACTTAATGGCACTGTGACCAAATGTAAAGGCATAGTTCACATAAAAATAAAAATTCTATTGTTGTTTACCAACTCTCATGTTCTTCCAAACCTGTATGACTTTCTTTCTTCTGCAGAACACAAAAGAAGATATTTTGAAGAATGTTGGTCACCGAACAAAATTGATCCTATTGATTACCATTGTATAGACACAAAACCATTGCCACATTTCTCAAAATATCTCCTTTTGTGTTCCACAGAAAAAAAAGGTTCTGAAAGACAGAGAGGTGAATAAATGATGACAGAATTTTTATTTTCGAGTAAGCTATAGAATTGTATTGTACAGTATTCAGTAAACACAGCGCAGTAAAGCTGATTGTTTTCACGAACGCGACTTACAAATGTAGAGCGTCACATGCAATTTATCATACAAGAGCCAACAATAGTCATAGCACCTCAATGTCAAGCTTCCAACACAGCATGGAAGATACATTATAGCAGACCAAAAGTAACTATGCAAATAAGAAGAAAAAGTGACTCTGGTTATGGTTGTGGTTCCCATTTCATTCTGAACATATGTTTGAAACGTGGTTTCCATTCCAAGTCAGAGATATCATAAGAGAAGAAGAGAGACTGACACCCGAGGAACTATTAGAGATGAAGACAATTAGCCGAACGTCTGCGCAAACCAGCCTAATGATGCAGTGCACAAGCACACAGCTGCAGCAGCTGTGCCTCAAATTGCAACTCTGCAGCAGGCAGCGTGTGTCAGTTTTCTGTGTGCGTGCGTGTGTGCGAACACGTGCAAGTCTTGGCGTGTGTTGCCGTTAGACCCCAACTGTGGTTGTTTCAGATAGATGTCTGAAATTGCCGTCCAAATTGGCCGACTACACCACGCTAGAAGATCCGGCACTTAATCCAGAGGGAGCGATTAAATTAACCCATCAAAATTTCATCTGATAAGAAGCCGGACTCTCACTACGTGTGTGCGTCTGCTTAGTGCCCGTTCTGTCCGAGGTGGACTTGTCACGAAGTGATAGAGCAGAGCAACAGCATTCCCACAGGACCTTAAATCCTGTTCATGGTCTTGGAGCAGAACTGAGCTCTTTCTCAATCTCTCACAAGCTCAAGGAATGATCTGAAGTCATTGCCCTCTAAAAAAAATCTAAACTTCTGTAATACTATTGCAACAGAAGTCAAATATTCAGAAGACTTTTCCCTGAAGCGTAAATGTACCTAACCACCCACATGCCCACCACACACGCGGAGTTGTGTGTGGACTGTTTGTCCTTCTTTAATTCATGGAGATCTGCAGTCTTGCAGCATTCCTTGACTCTTCTCACACACCTCATTTTATCAGCACTGGGTGAAAACACTTAAAGCGGAACAACGTGATACACTGAAGCAGACACGACCTCTCCGGGTTAATCTTCTTCCATCTACCATGTACCTGGCTGCGGAAAACGCAAAGGTCCAAAACATATTTTATCTCAGAGGATTATTACAGAGAATGAGATGAAGAAAACACGGTAAAGTTGTTTGCCATGTGGCGATTTTCACCAACAGAGTGGCAGTGTCAGAGCCTGGGACCGATCTGGAATTGTTCCACACAGTTTCAGCACAAGAAAAATCAACTAAATGATAAGCCCTAAAAATTGCTGGCCTTGAACCGGGAACTTCTAACAAAAGAGATTGGAGGGGTTTTCAAAACCACAGCTCAATCTGGCAAACAAGGTAAAACTATATTCCACAAAAGAAATATGTGGTGTGGATTTAATTATTTTTGAAATATTAAATAAAAAATGTTTTAAACTATGGATGCATGGTTCCAATGCATGATAAAGGTCACTTTACTTCTTTTTTTATAATCTCATAATGACATAACAAGCATCACAGTTTCAATTATTAATTTCAATTAATTTCAATTATGATTTCAATGTTTGGACTACATGCCGACACGTGGTGCAAAAGCGTCCGTCCTGAGTTCAAATCTTGACTTGTGGTCCTTTTCTGGTTCCTGTACTGCTGTGTCTCATCCCATTGTTTCCTATCTCTCTACACTGTACTGCGCAATACAAAAAGGGAAAAAAAGAATGAAACCAAAACAGTATAGTTCTATTAATGACCGACAATGGCAATATTTTACCATTAGGCACTTTGGTATTGCAAATTAACGTACATTTATTTCACATAATGACAAAAAAATAAAAGCTACACTAATAAAAGCTCCCATATTTTTATTTAAAGTCTCAAGATATATTATACCTGTCTTTGTGGGTCCCGGAAGGAAAAAGTCTGGGAACTGCTCATTTAATTCATAACAACGATTCGTTTTGTACATATTTTACTCAACCATGGGTTGAAAACATATATATCATAATACCATGACATGACCATCTGATATTTTTAAATGTGGAATGTCTGCATTATTTTCACTTCATTCAGCAGTAATATATTTAATTTTAATCTGTTCACTTCTGTTTGTACTTGCTGCATTCACTTTTATACTTTTTTTGTCACACTTTATATCCTTATTTATTTGTCCAAGAGCTCCTAATTTCGTTCTATACAGTTATTATAATTTTGTTTTTAGTTTTATTAATATTTTAAATTAACTTTTATTTTCATGTTCATTTTTAGCAATTTGGTTATGTGCTTTTTGGTGATGCGTCAACATTTCTAATTTTCATTTAATTTGTTAAGATAATATTTAGGCTAATATTTAATTTAATTTCAATAAACAGAAATCGTTTAATAGTTTTAATTTTAACTTTGGCATCCAGAGCTGTACAATGACAATAAAGGCATTCAATTCAATTCAATTTCATCACTGTGATACCACCGCAATACTTTTTATATAGAATGCTGACTACGTTTCATAATGTCTTCCAGAAGAAGGGGTTGTGAGGGCAAAAGAGAGAGAAGTGAGCATTGATATGAATGCATTGATAGGTTATAATGGTAATTATCATCATACTTCAGCGCTGGATTGAGACTCAAATGAGCTAACTAAAAGAGTAAAGCCTACCGCTGAAGGGTAGAGAAGCACATTAGAAGGCAAATGTACAGGAACTAACAAATTGACATGCACTGTAACCATGAAGACATTCATGTGCAATAATAAAAAAAAAGATAAGATAAAGATATGTTTACATAAAAACAAGATAGACCATGCGCACCAATGTTTCTATATCTGTCTTGTGATTTGGCTTCATTTTTGGCATCAAACACCACTTTCTACTATAACGTTGCGTTATTGTGATGAAGCCGCACGTCTCCCACACAATGGGGAAATTCACTAAGAATGAATTGTGAAAATCGCTTATAGAGTTGTTTATTTGCACATGCTGTCTGCGTTGTTCAAGCACCCGATTCACTGAAGGAATTATGCAAACTGTGCAAACATGCCCACAAAACCTGTGCTGAACGTAATTTTCCCCATCTTGCAGGATGGTTGATTGTTGGGTTGTGAAGGATGCAGCAGGCTGTTATTATCTGGCTTATTTGTGTTCTTGTGGCTTAACTGGTGGAGCATTGTGTTAGAAGTGCAAAAGGTTGAGGGTTTGATTACCAGGTAACATACTGAAAATGTATAAAAATAGCTTGAATGCACTGTAAATTGCTTTGGATAAAAGCATTTGCTACAGGTGTGAATGTTAAAGCAGCACAATGTAGTTTTTCAACCTTAAAATAATGTCTCTAAAATTATTTCAGTGGTAGAACAACTCTTAACTGGATTAATTTTACTGGCACTGCTACCTGAGCAGCCTCCTAGCGGCAAACCCAGACTCTGTACGTTCTGTGTTCGGGTCGGTACACACAGCCCTGCCGGAAGAGTGCGATATGGTTTCCAAACAACGTTTCTGTATGCGCCGGTTCCATCAGCTTAGTAAACAAATTCACGTGTATTGCGCTGCCCATGGGGAAACTTATACAGCGACATTATTTGCAACATTGGTAAAAGACAATTGCGCTTATCAACCACATGGGGGAACCTGTGAGCAAAAGTGAATTAGTGCCACTTTAATACTTTACTGGAGCTGTACAGTAGGGCTGCTCGAAAAATCATAACCACGGTTATTTTGGCAAAATATCAATATCACAATTATTTAACATAATTACTCGCTGACTTATGAAACAACAGAAAAATAAGCAACTTCTTTTTTAGCATACATTTTCTTTTTAGCATAAATTGAAAAAAGTATTAATAGGCTGCACTGCTGTAGATCCTTGCAAAATTGAATGTAACACAGTAGGATCTTTTTTTGATGATTAATTGGCGATTAAATGGCGTTTAACTGGTATTAAATTGCACAGCCGTACTGTACAGCATCGCTATGCAGTCCAGACACTTCAAAATGCTTCAAAATGTTGAAAGTCTGATCAACTTCATCTGGATAAACATCTCATCATAACTCTTCTTCATTATTATCATCACTTTATGAAATACTGCTGATGAATATAAACTTGTGACCAGAAGAAAAATTACACCTATACTTTAAAACCTGTACATGACTCTTTCTTTTGTGCACACAAAAGAAGATATTTTGAGAAATGTCTCAGTGGTTATGTGTGCAGACTATGGAAGTCAATGGGGGCCAATGTTGTTACTAAACTATCTTCTTTTGTGTTCCGGAGAAAAAAAGTCATACCAGTTTGGAATGACATGAGGGTGCATAAATGATGAAAATATTTTCATCATTGGATGAAATATCCCTTTAACACATAGCACTCTTACAAAAATTAACCATGATTCTATACAGTTATTGCTATTTTAGTTTGGATTGTAGAAAATGTTCAAATTTAAGAGGGTTTAAAATAAACCAACGTATAAAACTACTACGATTAAATGGCGCTTAACTGGCATTTAATTGCACAGCCATACTGAACAGCATCGCTCTGCAGTCCAGACACTTCTGATCAACTTCATCTGGATAAACATCTCATCATAACACTCTTCTTTATTATTATTATTATCATCACTTCATGAAATACTGCTGATAAATACAAACTTGTGACTAGAAGACAAATTACACCTGCATTAATTATGCAACAATAATTGTAAATAGCAATGAGTTTTGTAATTAAGTCTAAATCAACAATAAGGCTCATTTGCATTGCACGTGTTTGTGCTCGAAAAAATAACAGCTACCGATTTTTAAACATGACGCTGTGCCGGCATTAACTGGATTGTGGGTGGTTGGCGAATACGATGAAGAGATTTGCGTACCACCGTTAGTGAATTCGCCCCAGTATGTTTTTATGCAATCGAACTCCCACCATAAGCAATGCATTTTTCAGTAGGGAACGCATGTGGGTTCGAGGCAGACTAAAAGGCAGTTCATCTAATGAGAGCTTCTGAGACAATGGCCCACTGCAGAGCACATTAAGAGAGATATGAGCAATTTGAGCCCATCAACCATGCCGTGCAGATGCAGCGGTGAAATCCAGACCCAAAAATGATGTAACCCAGCCCTTAGAGACTCACAATGTTCTGACAGGAGTTTCATTATGGATTTCATTCCAAGGATTTATCCCTCTGCCTTAAGACAATGATAGGGTGATATACATCACTTGTGATAGGTGACCACAGGGCAAGAAGCAGTTTCCCTTTATGACAGCTGAAGTTTCTCCAGCTTCAGCATTGCTGGAAATTACTGAAGCCTCTGAAACTGGTTTGCTATAAGGGTTGTGATCTAGAACGTTCCTTTCAGAAGGAGAGTCTAAATCACTGTTTGAAAGATGGCAAGAAATCAAATCTAAAGGCCGGGGTTGCTCATATACAGTCGGCAGCGGTAGTCTGTTCGCTTGTTCTACTGAACTGGCTCCAAGAACTGCTGAAAGTTTGAACATCACATTTTTTTAAAACTGGCTGAAGTGTGTATGATTGGAAGATGAAGTGCACTGGATGTCAAATATCGCGTTCATAATTTAGATGTTGCTCCTGAATTTCACAGCTATTATGGAGTGTCTTCAAAGTTTTATGTGGACTCAAACTTTCTGGCTATTAAATCTAGCATTTCTAGAGGAGAAAGTTTGAAAGTGTCTTGTGGTTTGGTGTAAAGGAGACCAAGCAAGTAATAACCCTCATGTTATTCAAAACCTGTACAAGACTCTTTATTTTGTGCACACGAAAAAAAGTAGTTTTGTGTCCATACTATGGAAGTCAATGGGGGCCAATGTTGTTTGGTTAATAAAATATCTAATTTTGTGTTCCGCAGAAAAAAAAGTCATACAAGTTTGGAATGACATGAGGGTGCATAAATGATGAAAATATTTTCATTTTTGGATGAAATATCCCTTTAACACATAGCACTCTTACAAAAATTAACCATGATTTTATACAGTTATTGGTATTTTAATTTAGTCAAATTTAAGAGGGTTTAAAATAATGTCTTCAACGTATAACGTATAAAACTACTAACTTCTAACTTTAAGAAATATTTTTGACTCGGCTACACCGTAAAAAACACATTTAACGGATTTTCCGGTTTGATTTTACTGTATTTTTGAAATACAGTACGCAAATGTAAAATTACAGAAATAGACTGCAAAAGTGTAACATGAAAAATGTGTAAATTTACTTCACCAAAAATCTTACTTCACTGAATTTTTATAGTGTCCCAGCTTCCGGAATATTACCGTTTCTACAAGATTTTTTTTACAGTGAGCCCCCATAGTACTAAGTCTTACATAGTTGTATGTTCTGCAATTCTTATCTAGTTAGCAAATCTAGTTATGTTTCATCTAGTTCAAACGACTTTCCAATTTCCTTGAAAGCCTGCTGTGCCCTCGCTTATTTATTCAAGAGGCTTACGCGCAATTTTGAGACGAAATTATATTTATTTATCTGTGTGTGACTGATCGCGCTAGTCAAGCATTGTTCTCTATAAGTGTATGTTTGGGGCACGGCGCCCATTAGCTAGACGCAAAGGCCTGGTTATTAGCGTTCATCCCATGATGATTTCAGCCTCCTGCAGCTTTATTCCCCTTCACTGGCTAAATAAATGCTAAAGCTAAAATCTCTCAATAACACTAGCGCAGTCGTAGCAGTGTCTGCTCGCAGGCAACTGTGTTCAATTAGCCTCTCGCAAGGGTTTCTCTTATGGAAGCTAATGACATGCAAAGCTGCTCTCTTTAAAAGTTTTCCCCTGATTAGGGAATGCACAGCAAATGCTTCTTTAATTAGTTTTTGTGGCAGCAATCAATGCTTTCTCCAGTGGTTGAAAAGCTAATGCAAGGGTGCTTGTCTGAGGTTAGCGTTCCCTGATGCATATTTTCAATTGTTTTTATAACTCTGCCTGTGTGTAGCGAAGGGCTTCCGCGCGGACGAGCACATCGTGTTGTCTTGCAATCTTATTTGTTCTCTGAAAAGGTTAGCATCTTCCGCAAGAACCAATTACTTCCGAACGCCGCCGTTAACCGAGGCAATCATTAAAACATAACCTTCCACATGCCAACATGTTTACGCATTATAGGGTTCTTGCAAATGATGGTTTAAAACTTATCTCGCCTTTTGATATTGCAGTATTTCCGAGACAGAACGCCCCCTTTTGGGAGCTAAATATTCACAATTTCCAGAAAGGAACGAGGATGAAAAGCTGCACAGGCCAGGCTGTCCTCAGGCCAGAATTGGAAATGGGGAAGGATTCGCTTACCTAGGGAGCACATGAGCTTTAAAGACAGCAGTCTGCATGACATAGGTCAAACCCATCTCATTAGAATAACAGTTTGCGCTGTGGGGCTGTAAGGGAACTTTGGGAATGCTATTTTAATAATGAGATACATGCAGTCCTGTTGGAGAGTCTTTTATCTCTCTGCTGATTAGAGAACTAAGGTTGTCAAGACAAGGGATATACATCACATTACACTTTTAATGTCTGTGAATGTGAGAGCATACTATGTCGCATATATTATATTTATTGAATACAGTGTGTGAGAGATGCACCAGGTCATTCACTTTAAGCCTTTCAGATGGACAAACTCACCCACGTATATGTACAAGCATACAGCCATGGAAAAAATTAAGAGACCACTCCAGTTTCTACATGTATTGTGGCAATTTCGGTCCAGTCTCTGTTGAATTTGAACAGAAACAAAGCACAGGAATGACATAAAGCCACTCAACAGCAACACATGAAAAACATTAGTTTTGTGTTGTTGAAACATAAGTAGACTGTAAAAAAGAACTGTTGGTTCAATATTAGAAAATAAGTAACCTGGATGCATAAAAATTTTGAATTAATTCAACTTAAAAATTAGGGATGTCAAATGATTAATCGCGATGACTGTGCATATTAATTTTGTATTCATAACAACATACACATACATGCATTATTTAAGAACAATATAATATATAAAAATAAATAAACATTTAAATATTATTTCAATTATTGGTAAATATAAATAAATACATTTAAATATTTCCATATAGGCCCACATTAAATTAATATGCACAGTACACAGACATATATTATTTAAACACAAACTTTTATTCTGAATGCGATTAATCGTGATTAAAATGGCTATTAAAAATATTAGTTAACATAACTCGTTATTTAAGTTGAATGAACTCAACATTTTAAGGCAGCTAGGCTACTTAATTTTTAAAGCTAAAATTAAAAAAAAAAAAGTTTACAGTGTATGAAAAGTTTTTTTGCCGTATTTAAGATCTGCAAACATTGCATCATTTTTTGTTATTTTGACAAGTTTGTCCCGTTTCAAATTTGTGCAGATAAAAACAATATTTTGTGTTTAAGAGAAATCACAATCATTTCACTTAAACACATATACACTACCTATTAACAGCAAATTCCGAAAAAAAAAGGGGTCTCTTAATTTTCTATTGACATGTAACTTCTCACTCTAATAACTCATCGTGATATTAGAGAAATGAGTCTGAAACTTTTCTCGCTGGTGTGTGTGGTGTGTCAGATGGTAACAGAATGGAGGTGGATCCTGGACTGTACCCAGATGGCTGCTGGGTCAGGGAGGGTTCTCTCCAGATGGTCAGGTAAGACAACACACACACACCCACACTTGCTGCAGAAATATGAGGAACAAAACAAGCAACAGAACCCCTTTTTTTCGGAATTAGGACATTGCAGAAGTATCAAGAATCAGGCAATTAGATCTAAACCAACTCGGAGTAGCATATTTTGACGTTACAGCACAAACGCACCATTAAACCTATCGTGCATGTCTGGGCCCCCGGGCTCCTGTTGTGTTCCTCAGACATACTGTCTCCCAGCAGGAGATCCTTTGCAGTACTCTCCCCCACAGCCAGATCTCCCATAATCACACTCCACGCTCCAACCCTCAACACTTCAGCAAATGGTGTTTCGCATTACCACAAAACAATACATCAGCTTACGTAATGACTAGCTTTGTGTCAAAACTGTGATTCATTCAAACCTAATAGAAGTCTCCAACGTGTACGGTCCATGTCGGGTATTTTAGCTCAGTGCATAAATATGTGCCTACAAGGTGTGCTATGTGTTGCGAAGCTAAGAGTGTGCTACTCTTATTAGCATAATAAACACATACAATTATTATGTTAAAAAATGCTGGGGTTTTTCAACCCAAGCGTTGGGTCAAGAGGGGACAACCCAACCTTAAATCAACCTATAAAAACGTTTATATTTGATAATAACCCAATGGCTATGTTTTTTCTTTTTCGACCCAACACTGGGTTGAAAATAACCCATCATTTTTTGTGTACTCATATTTTTCACATAGTCTATAATAAAACATTCTGTGATTGCATTCACAAATTATAGATGTGATGTTGCCTTATAATTTGGCTTAAACAAGGTAGAAAACAGGATAATACAGAAATATTTTGAAACCATTTGGAACAGTCTTTCAAAAGCATTGGGCTCATGCCTAAAATGCCGCCTCTGTAGGCAGCTCACTAGGCTTTGGAACAGAGCATCAGTTTGCACTAATGTCCACTCGATCAATGCACAATTGTGTATAATATGAACTGAGAAGCCAAATTGCCTGTTGGCCTGCTCATTTTTTCATTGGCCCACCCAAATGGCATATCATTCTTACTGTATGCCCCTGGTGCAGGCTATACTAGTTTAATTTTGGCTGGTTTTGTGTGAAATGCATAGCCACAGTGAAGAAATATTATAAACAAAATCTCTCTCTAAAATAAAACATAGCATTTATTTCTTCTAGACAGCAATGATATTAAAGGGATAGTTCACCCAAAATATTTTAAACCTGTAAGACTTTCTTCTGCAGAACACAAAAAAAGAAGAATGTTGGTAACCGAACAACAGCGGTACCACTGTTACCAACATTCTTCTTTTGAGAAGTCAGAGATCTCAAAAATATTTCATCAAATTCTTCCAAGACCAAATTATTTGCACTATGCTAGTCACATTAATTTTATACTGTAGCTCTTTGATGTTACTGGGTGTGAAAAATTGTAGACAGTTCAGTTTAAATGAAATTAAATGAGGTATAACTGAAACATAACTCCATTATGTCTCATGAGTTCTTAGTTTGTGAATTGATTGTTTGACCTGCTGCTGGCATTGCAATGTACTGTAAGGCAGGCCAGTGATGCTAAGCCGTGCAGAGAAGTGAAGATATGCTCCATAATGCATTTTCTACCAACTGTCCTCTGGGATTTGCTGCAAGATGGAAGACAATAAAGCTAGAATCCAACTTCCGAAAACCCAGTTTTCCAAGCCCACAATCAAGAAAGGAAATTCCCCCTGGGGCAACAAAGGAACATAGATGGATAGTGTGAATGAAATGGGAAGGAGAGAGATACATGGACATAGCAAATTCTATTAGCCTACGCTAATTAAAAGAGTTACTAGACAGTTGCGCTGGTCTCTATTTGAAGCATTAAATATTCAGCGGCCTGATGTGTTCTGGACTTGGTTCATTTTTTATCCTCCTGTGACAAGCTTCAGGGTGAAGCTGAATGTTTCCACTTCTAGATAGAGTTTTAGACTCAAGCATGTGGTTTTGGAGAATGTAGCTCAAGGCTTTATGAAGGACAAGGTGAAATGAAAGCTAGAAAAACACATAAGCATACAAAAAGGCACACAAATCTATACAAAAGTAAAACTGAAATAATGATTGTAATGTAATGTTGGAGCATTAAGATCCCTCCCCCACATCTCAATGGAATAAAGCTATAGATAACATTACTAGAGGCTATAATCTAGTAGAGAAAGGACACAGAGAGAGCGAGAGAGAGATTGCAGCCAGGCTTTGCTGGGCTGCATTGTACTTTGAAAAAAGAAAAATGGTGCAGTGTAAGATTTTCATAAAGCCGTGCATTAGCATTGCTTTTTAATGTTCAACAGAGGCGTTTAGACAGAGGAGTTATAATCCTATCGTTTGACTGTAGCTGGATTTCCATTACAGATTTGCGCAAAACGTACTCAATAGTTTCTGAAGGTCGATAAACAAATATTGCGAAACGATGTCATGTGACTTAAATGTAATTTTTCTTGTGATAAGTCATTTTTGACAAACTTTGGGTTTTATGGGTTGCAAATGGTGAGGAGGTGTGAAGAGAAATCTAGCCCAACCATACTGTGCCATCTCTCAAAGAGTGATTGTGTGACTTTTTTTTATAAAATGGTTAGTTCCAGTCTTCGAATCTAACTGGTCAATAGCTTTACTTGCAATAAAACACAGCTACGACCACTTCACTTAACAGTGTGTTCACATTAAGAGCAAATTGATATACAAGACAGTGAGTATATTACAAGACAGTATGAGTATATTACAAGACAATGCAAAAAATCGTGGCAAGCGACAAAGGACCCAAAATGGGCAGCGCAATAGCAGCGAACGCTCAATATTTGCCTCAATCACTTCTTCAGCGCAAGTAGAAAAATTTTTCAAACTCGAGTGTGGAATTCGCGCAACAAGCTCATTGAGACATATGGTTGGTTTGACACGTCCGGATGCGTGAAGACACAATGTTTTTGTGACACTTATAAAACCAAATAAAAGTAACCGTGTGAGTAAGAAATGCGCTGAAAAGCATTAATGCATTATTTCCTACTGTACTACCATAGTAGGAAAAATTACAATAGTAGTCAGTGCCCCAGAACTGTTGGCTTTCTTACTTTCTTTAAAATATCTTCTTTTGTGTTCAACAGAACAAAGAAATGTATAAAGCATTTTTTCCTACTATGCTAGTCAATGGTGGCCAAGAACTGTTTGGTTCCAAGCATTTTTCCAAATATCTTTTTCTGTGTTCAACAGAATAAAGACATTTATACAGATTTGGAACAACTTGAGAGTGAATAAACAAAGTCAGCATATGATGATCAGTTTATGATACTATCACAGAGCATTAGTGTATAAATAATAGCTGCCAATGCACACTACAAAGTAGGATCTGAGAAAGTAACTTGACATTAAAAAACGACACACTTCACCTATGAAAGGAAGAGAACAGCAAAGAAACAGAGAAAGAGAAATGTCACTGTAGGTAATGAAATGAGACAGTCTCTTATCTAAAGAGAAGTAGTAAGACATGACTCAAAAATATCAAGCAGTGGCACGCATTCACTGTCCTCAGCCGCACAAATGAACAAGCGTGTAGAACTTCAGATGTGCTCTCCAAGACTATCTTCACCTCAGCAGAAATAATATCATTTTCTTGTCTGAAAGTGAAGTCTTACTTTAAAGTCAGTGGTATTCCTGATTTTATATTAGGTTATATCCCTTTTTAAGGATCCATTATCCTTTAGGAACATTCACAGACACAAGAGCTTTATTTCCGCCCGTTAAATTGATGTATGTCTGCTTTCTTTCCTTTCTGTTAGTTCAGGTCTGCTAAATGTAACACTCCCATTTCTGGATTATATCATTATGAACATTAAGATGCATTTCCCGACCAAGCAGATTGTTGTAATGTGAACACACTATAAAACTATTCAACTGTTCGCACGTACAAAATACACATATATGTGCTTACTCGGAGTAAAATTTTACAGCTCTGGGGTTGTTTTAATAGCTCAGGGGACCTAATGGAGTCTGTGGTTGTTTGCTTTAAGTACCAATTTTGTCTCAGATGATCCTCCTAAAAAAAGTAATGAAAATTGAAGCAAATAAGACCATTTTGACTGTAAGTGTACAGAGATGTTAAATTAAAGTGGAGGTCGTAACTCTTTTGACTTTAAATTTGAGTGAAAAATTCCTATTCATATCGAAATGTCAGATTTATTATTTGGTATCTTGGCAAATCTGAGCACAGTTTGAGACATTGCTGAGATCACATCTTTACTCATTAGATTATAGACGGTTTCAAAGCAACAACACAAACAAACGTTACTGCGCATGCACGCTTTTGTGGCCCAAATTTAACTTCCGGTACACACCCGCAAAGAATAGAGACCCTGCAGATTATTTCTGAAAACAAGCAAAAGAAACTGAAGCACTGAAACGTTCGTTCCCTATAAATTCCCACAATGCAACGGAAAAACCACAGAACACCGTTGCTCCCCATGTTCCTATACCGGAAATCACGTGACATTTTTGGAAGCTGTTTAATCAAATTGGCATTACCAGCTGTGAAGTATAACAACGCACGTAAACTGTGACCTCACAGGAAAATAAGCGAACAGTGACACAGCCAAGTAAATGACATTAGCTAGCATTATTTTGGGTTACCAGTAGAAGAACCGTTACTTGGCTAAACTTAAATGCGACAAAGTTACAACAAATACAATTATTAGCTATACAATAAAATAGTAATATTAATTAATATTAATATAAATAAAATATAAACAGTAATATTATATTATATTATATGCACAGACCGGACACTAGATTCCCACATTTTTGGGATCGATTCTGATTCCTGGTTTTGGAATCAGAAGAGTCGATTCCAATAATCGATTCCTAGCTGCTGTTGTCGATTCCCTTTGATTTCCTTGTTTTAAGTTTTAATATGCTCAATTATCTAAGCTTTCACTTTTCACATTTAATTGTTTATTGTTCATTTAATTTCTATAACCGAAACCTTAACCAAATATGACAATCTGGTCCTCTAATTCCAATGTATTAATAGATTAATAGAAAAAGATTAATAACACAAAGAGAAGACGATCCATTTAGAGTCCGTCTGAAAAAAACATAGGCTATATGATTTGTTATAGCCTACGTACATCTAATTATATCTGCGTAGTGTGCAAAGTGAACAACGCTTTTGCTTTTTTGCATCGATGCAGAATATTTCATGTCATTTCACAGCTCTAGACTTAATGTGAAACTTAACATAGAAACTAATGTGATTTAATTGACCGATGACATCAGCTAAGGGGCGGGGCTTGTTCCTATGAGGCTCTTAAAGAGGAGCAATAACAGACATTATTAGAAAATTATATTTTCTTTAACATAAACAGTAACCACACTTGTGCACTATAAAAAAGGACAGCATTTTTTTTACATTTAAACTACATTTTAAAGCCTACGACATACTTTCATTCACTTACCTATAGCGACGACACGAATGCATTATGCGAATGGCGGAGCTGTGGACAGACATGTCAGTACAATAATATAGCCGGCTCAATCGCTCTCTCATGTCCACTCATATCACCGTGGACAGGGAGAGAGAAGCTCTTGTTGATTCTCCAGGCCATATATCCTTGGACAGCACGCCAAAATAATGCCTCATTCGCTTTGTCATGTGATCTATCTGGGGCGCATGGAGGTAGCCTAACAGACGACATGTATGCATCCTGTATGCAGATATTTACATCCTGAATGTCGGTTAAAATGATTTGTGTTGTGCGCAATGACTGCGCAAAAGTCTGCTTCACCTGTCAGTCTAATAGGCTACGTTACCGCCGTTAGCAGCCATGTGGGGGCGCTAGATCTCTCTGACCACCACACGTTCTCGTTTATAATTAAAGAGAACGGTTTACAAAGAATAAACATTATGTCATTATTTATTAACCATCATGTCGTTCAAACCCATATGGACCACAAATGGCCTTTTAAGAACATCCTAGATACTTTTTCATGTAATTAAAGCGTCATATTAGAAATATCTAAACACGCGGTTCAGGGAATCGTGTAAATCGAGGTTATCTAAAAATAATAATTCACCAGGAGCCCGATGCCACGTGAGTAAACTGAACACGACATGTTTTGGCGTAGGTATTTTGTTTATGTTAGAAAGTTGACAGCGGAGTGATACATAAACATAAGAGTTCCGGTCAAAATGATTTGGAGTTTCCACTAACCAATCAGAATCAAGTATTCCCGAGCGTCATACAATAATGATAACGTGCATCTGCCATAGCGGTTGAATCAAGCATCACGTCAGTTCAGATTTGATGTTCAAAACAAGACAAACGAGTGTAAGTATATGATGACGAGTTTCATTTTTGTGGTAAAATGGGTAAATGTTATTCAATTCCTTAATTCTGCCATGTACGATAGCAAACACATCTTTTGAGTTGGATGTCGATGCAGCATAACGGAAAATCTGAGTCATACGCAAGAAAATGCATTCGCACTACACAAACTCTCACACAGACTGTGTCGACATGGGTTTGACCCTGGCATAGCAGGAATGTAAAAGGCAGAGTTGAGACCTCAGGAAAGAGAGAGAGAGAGAGAGAGAGATGGGGGTTGAGTTCTACTCGCTGTATCAGTTGATCAATGTCATCTCCATCCTCCAGCCAGCACTGAAGTCCTATTTTTAGAGGCTCAAAAACTCCCCTTCACACAGTCTCTGTCTTTTACATTTACACCGTCCTCCTTTTTGCCTTTGCATATATTCTTTATATACATCTGCCTGGATTGTATATGTACTCGTAAATCTCATCGCTCTCACAACCCTTCTCTCTGTTTTATATATATGTAGGCCTATATACACACAACACACAAGCGTATCCCTCTAGCATAACAAAGGATCAAGTGTTCCACTGGACTGCCCAGACCATTACACCATTGACAAAACCAAGCACAAAATCTGCAACAAAGGGCAGAGAGACAGAGGAGGTTGGAAGAGGGTATAAAAGGACATAGGAAATCTAAATATAAAAAAACAGGAAGAATATATGCGTGTGTGTGTGTGGGTAGTACACAGAAATGTGGAATGAAGGAGATAGCATTAGAGAAAGGCTTATTCCCCATCCTTCATGTGACCTTAAGCAACTCGACTTCTACTTTTTAGTCCTCTCATTCAAACACAATGGGACGTTGGGAGGGCAGGCTTTGATGTTGGCACAATAATCTGAGTCCCTGGAGAATGTTAGATAGAGGAGGAGGAGCGGAGGATAGCCCTGAAGGGAGTAGAGAAATACACAAGTTTGTGTGCGTCTATTGTACACCGACTCGAAATGATAAAGGCAGGCACACACAGACCCAGATAATGACCCAGCTGCCAGTAATCACTTTTGAGGTCAAAGTATGCTACAACATTTCTTTTATCCTTTAATGGAACCCATTAAGCATGTGTATATACAGTCGCTCTGTTCCAAAGCAAATGAGCTTCCTACAAGCGTAGTATGCATTGTACAGGACGTAGACTTCGGACATTAGGGTACTTCCTTATACCATATAGGTTTATACAAATTCTACAAATACAAATGCAGAACGCAAACATCTTGCAAGAGAACGCAATCCGAGAATGCACCACGACAAGCTTAAAAAATACGGAAAAGTATCATTAAGAAGTAGAAAATATGGCCTGGGCTGGTTGTTCTGTTTTGCTGTTCTGATTTTTAGCTTGTACACCATCTTGGACCAGCTTTCAAGCTGGTCTTTGGAATATTGTAGCTAGAAATCAATTTCTAAAAGTGATTATTGTTTACTAAAACAAAAAATGTGGTAATTGAAATCAAATCAAAAATCAGCCTAAATATTATTACAAAAACTTAAACTAAATGAAAATTAGAAATGTTGCATCAGCAATGAACTGAAGGTTTAAAGTAGTTCACATAAAAACAAAAACTCTGTCATCATTTTCTCACCCTCTTGACATTTTAAACCCATATGACTTTCTTTCTTCTGCAAAACACAAATGCAGATATTTTAAAGAATGATGGTAAATAAAACCACTGGTCTTCATTGACTTCTATTGTATGGACACAAAACCTATTCAAGTCAATGGGGACCAGTGTTTTTCCTTTACCAACATTCTTCAAGATATCGTCTTTTGTGTTCTGCAGAAGAAAGTCATACAGATTTGAAATGACAATATGTTGAGCAAATGATGACAGAATTTACATTTTTGTAACGGAGATAAAATTCAACTTACATGGCAATGTAAAAAATGAAAATAAAGTGCCAAAAGCACAAAACAAAATGACAAAAAAAAAAACTTGAATATTAATTTTACAAAAACGAATAACTCCGGTCATCCAGGCGATAGTTGTCAAGGTTTCGAAACATAGCTAATGTCAATTTATCAAAGAAAACAAACAAATCAACATTTCCAAAATTAGACTTTTATTTTTGGGCTGCAACGGGTCATAATATCAACAAGTAATTGCAAACAGAGCCCACAGAACTCTGGACAGCCGTCGTTCATTAAAAAGCTGTTGATCATTATATGGCTGTCAGCCTCATGAGTGGACCGGTCTTCTTCTGCTCTTTTAATTGGCGCTACGCAGGTCCTCTCTGAATGCATCCAGTAATACACACACACGCAGACACACCAATACGGTTCTCTAACAGACAGAGACAAGTTATCATGGGGGCTTCAGTCCACCACTAAAGTTTAGTCCGAAAACGAAGATCCCAAAGGACTGGTGCATTTAGAAATATGGCCTCAGAGCCTTGAACGTCACTCAACCTCTTTGATCCATAAGAGCGGCCCAGGGGAAAAGACGATGGAAATGAAGAACGCAGAGGAGAAGAACAAAGCGAGAAGTAGAAGCTCGGAATGAAGATCCTTGACAATAGACGTCAAGCAATGAAATGAGACAACGATCAAATGGAAGTTCCTCAGCTGGGCCGAAGGGCGAAACAGGAATGTTAGAATGAAAGGGGAAGGATGAAAGTAACAGATATCTGGACCAAACTACCGTCTCACTTACTGGCTTCAGTCTCTTTGTCTCTTAATAGGTGGGCATTTCTTTATTTGTGTGTAAATAAATTTCAGAAAGACTGTTTTATACGGAAAAGATAAAAACATGCAAAATTCTTTTGTCTGTAGTCCAAATTGTACATATACAAGTTCTTCACGCCCTGTCCTTCTTCATAGACTACATCAAAAGAGGAAAAACGAAACAAAAAACTATGTACACACCATTTAATTTACAGTGGAGTAAAAAAAATGAAATACCAGGCATGAAAGAATACCAGGATGACTAAGGCAGATGACATTTGAAAAAACAGAATGTTTTCATTTTGCAAAATACTAAATCACTTCAAAAAATGCAGAGATGAACAAAACGGCGAGTTCTGCTACCAAATAATTCTGATGCTTGTCTCTCATTTGCAATTGGCTGCATAAGTTAACGTTTTGGTGCAAAAAGTATGGATATAAAAAAGGAAACCCCAATAAAAACAAACTGAAATCTATTTTCTAGCATACTGTACAAAGCTGTTCTCTCAAAGCGTTTCTGTTCTCCCAAAGTCTTCGTGACGTGAACGAACAGCGTGACGGTGAGAAACGCAAACAAAAGCGTGTAGAAGCATAAACATCAGAAACGGGCTCACGACAAGAACACTCCAACACTCTGAGCCATCAAAGCCGCCGAACAGAAAAACAACATCAGATCAAATAAACAAGGACCGAAAGGAAGAAAGAAAAATGTAAAAACCAAAAAGAAATGTACAAAAAGGCACGTAATATCCCAGTGCTTCTGTACTGTGAGATTCAAGTGTAACTTAGCATTCATTTTAACGTCCTTCAAGTGTTCCTTCATAACGTTTGTACCGATAATCCTTCGAAATTAGGCAAAAAATCCTGGGCTGAACCGAAACTAGTCACATTTCCTTCATTAGACCCCCTCTATCTATAACAGAGGGCCTCGGAGAGACCTGGTTTTGTTGCCATGGTGATCTTTCTTCCACTTTCTTTCTCTTTGTTTCAGTGTCTTTATTCTCTCTAGGGTATATTGGTTTCTTCATTGTTTTGATTCTGCACACTGTCCACGTCCCGCGATAAAAAAAAAGTGCCGCACTGTTTTTTTTTGATGTTGTTTTCTTTGAATTATCTCCGTTCTTCCTCCGTCTCTGACTGGTCCTGCGGTGATGCTGTCAGCTAGTCGTCGTTGCCTCCGTACATGTCGGCGAGTTTGCGGAAGCGGGGGCCCCAGTCGTTGAGGTAGTCATAGTCCTGGTCGCCTCCGCTGCTGGAGGAATGAAGGGAGCTGAGCGATCCGGCCGTGGAGCCGCTGCCCTCGTAGTCGAAGACCAGCAGGGAGTCGTATGGAGGGGCCGTGGGATCCGTGTCGGCTGCCTTTAGACCCTGAGGAGAAGAGATTTGCTTTTAATATAAGTATAAAATACTGACATTTTTCGAGTCACTTTTTGTGATTTATTTGTATTTTACGATTTCGTTACTGACTGGTTGCTAAGAACCTAAACTAAATTGCTAAGAACCTAAAATATCATTTTATAAAAAACGGTTTTACTGCTCTGTCGTAATTGCTATTGAGAACCGTGAGATTTTTGCTATCGTGAGAACAAATTCAATCCGATTAATTGCATTCCTCAAACACGTACTAATTATGCGCTATACATTAAAAGAGGGCGATGAAGAGGAGAAAATGAAAAGGCAAAAGAGGAGGAGGAGGGAAATGGGAGGGGATGAAAGCAGAAAAGGATTGGGGTCGCCGTGCCAACAGATGCTGTGGGGAAAGCGTTTCTAAGCAGTAGAGTTGTGGAATCAGCACAGCTAAGCACAGTCGCTGAAAGATCTCTCGATTAAACAACGGCACGCACAACACTCGGTCGAGCTGTGGATGAGGGCTATTTTAGTGCACAAATGACTTCAGAATGAGAAGAGGATAGATGCAGAAAGATAGAGAATGTGATACTGGAACAGACATTTGACTGACAGATAGATCTATATAGCATTTGATAGATGTATATAGCATTTGTGAACATATGGATGGTATTCAGATAACTCATCTAAAAGACAAGCTTGTGTTGTGTTTCAGTTGCTGGTATTCTGGTGTCTCTAGCATACTTCTTTACTAGCCTAACCAATATCTTCCCTTGGTCAACAAACTTGATCTAAAACACCATCCTTGCCCTTAAGAATAAAACAATATATGTGAATCTTTTGGAAAATACAATGCAAAATATGAAACAACATTCCATATCTTCGTTGTCCTTCCGAAACCTCAGATGTCCAAATTTCCTGTACTTTTTAAACAATTAAATACAGTGTTGTCAAACTTGTTTAACAAATATTTTATATTGGTTAGATATTTGCAAAATCCATGAAGGGTGACTAATAATAATGATTTATTATTTAAATAACGAAATATGGAGATACAAGGTTTTAGAAGGACAGCAGTGATATATTGTGGCCCAAACTTAACTTCCGGTACACATATACAAAGAATAGATTGCAGATTATTTCTGATAACAAGCAAAAGAAATAAGTAAATTATTTGACTAGCAAGTTAAAAGTGTCTAGCCAGTATTATTTTGGGTTACCAGTAGAATAACTGTTAAATGCGACAAAGTGACATGACCCATTAAACACATAATTTAATAAAATGAATATACAATAAAATAAAAAAAGTTTATTTAATACAATCATTATAAACTATAAATGAAATAAAATATAAATAGTTATTTTATTATCCACCCCACAGACCTAAAGTTAACTTCGGGCCAGCGTCCTATGAAACCGTCTATATGAAAAGTGGCAATTGAAAATAGACAATATTGTATTACTGCAATATATTATTAACAATGTATTATTCTATATATTTTACATATGTATTTATGTAATTATTTAATATATTGACTGTAGACGTTGGTGGCCATTGTTGTGTAGCAACCGCTATAAAAAAATGGAAATTCAGGTTGGTCTTTTAGGCACGCTTTTAAAACACAGCCAAATTCAACAAATAAAGTTCAATTCTTGCCATAACATTGCCCAGACAGAACACAGACTAAACATTCTATAGTCAGACACTGAATCCTACACTCGCTTGTCTAAACAAATCTTTCTTCTGACACGAAATGACTATAAACAAAACTCAGCTTTCCACTCAAATTCACTAAAAGCCATCCTGTAAGTGATGGACTTCGCCAACGTTGCAAGTCATGTTATACGGCTAAAATAAATCCCAACATTTTATCTTAAAAATATAGGACATCCCCACAGATTGGCATACCCGTCTGTCTTCTATGCAAGCCTTCTTCTTACATGTAGCAGTAATGTTTAATTCATTACTGATTTAAGCAGTTTCTCGCTAATCTCACACTGCTTTGAATGCAGTAACGCTGCCGAAAGCCCGTGAGGTCTGCATGTGTGCGTATGTGTGCTCAGTGGGTGTATGTGTGGGAGGGCGAATATCCACAGACTGTAGCTGGAGATATTGAATCCCTAAGCCTGGCTAATGACCAACGAAACTAAAAGGACCTTGCTCCAATTAACCAATCAATCACCATTAAGTCTTATCACTGGTGCCATCGAGCCATTTTATATGGCGGGACTTCAGACGATAGGCCAAATAGGCGTGCACAGCGTACCTCGTGGATGAACTCTCCGATGTCTCCTGGGTGGGGTGCGGCCGAGCGGAGGGGATAGTTGGGCTCGGAGTGCATGGGCCGCTCGTCCAGACGGCGGATCCCGACGGGCTTGATCATGTCTGGCTCCAGAGTATCGGGCTGCTGCAGCTGACTCAGATCGTAGTCCTATGGAAGCACAGATAGATGAGACAAACACACACGGGGTTAGGAGTTTGCTAAAAGCCCAGGACTGTCTGGAAACATTAGTGTCAGTGCTGGTGACCGTAGCACTTTTAATTCGCTTTGCTACGTGTGTGGGTTTATTTTGTTATACTTGGGGGACAGATTTGTTCCTGGAAGCTAGCTAGAGCTGACAAAACCTCCCTTTGGGGACATTTGGGAACATCCTCATTTGGAAAAATGACTCATGAATAAAATGCGTTTCTAAAATTGGTTTATTATTTCTGAGGCCTCATCACCGCAATTTTATCGGCCTGTAATCCAGCTTCTCATAGCTGTTCTTTTAACCACAACAAGAGAAATGACTTAATGAAACGAAACCTTAATGCAAAGTTTACGTTTAAAAGTTAAGATATAAAAAAAATGCCATTACATCAGTATAGACGTCACCAGATGTGCATCATAAAACGTCTATGTGTGTGTTTCGCGTTGGCACTGCAGAGCACTGAGACACCTTCTCAAAAAGCAACGTGTACCTCATATGCAAGTCTAAGAGTCTCTCACATACGCGCTAACACCACGGGGCAAAACAGGAGCTGCTTCATCAATTTAAAATTAGTCTCTTGCTTGCCATGACTTAGAATCAGCAGCGCTCGCGAAACGAACGCTGGAAATTATTCATCGAGATCACACCGCACCTCACAGCTCGAATTAAAATCATGACAACAGGTTAAAAATACTTCTCAACATGTCTTTAAACAAGCTAATTGTCTACATGATCAAGTGAATCAGCGTTCAAATGAGTGCGTGTATCTAACAGCATCGGCGGAGACAGGAAGTGTGTATACCTGGTCTTCCTCTCCACCGCCTTCCTCGTCGTATTTGAGAATGTTGTCTCGCACGTCGTCCTCTGGGTCGATCAGGAGCTGCTTGGCCTGTCTCTCTTTATCTCGTCTCTTCATCCACATCACAAACATCAACACCAGCACTGCAGAGAGAGAGAGAGATCAATATAAAACTAACAAAATGACATTAGATCGCAAGTCACTGCGAACAGGTTCAGTGGTCAAGCCGGGCCGACATAATGCTGGCAGAACCATTTGTGTGAGTTTGGGACAGGACTATCCCAGATAACAAGAGAACATTTTTTAAATGTTCTTTCAACGTTATCAAAAATGTTCTGG
This sequence comes from Oreonectes daqikongensis, assembly GCA_026939265.1. Lineage (NCBI taxonomy): Eukaryota > Metazoa > Chordata > Actinopteri > Cypriniformes > Nemacheilidae > Oreonectes > Oreonectes daqikongensis. The sequence continues at coordinate 2,536,517 of JAOTQM010000351.1, read as the reverse complement.
ATGTAATGTTAAAGGACAATTTTTTAAACATGTCATCCAGAAAATGTTCTAAACCACGTTTAAAAACATTATGTAAGGAAACATTCATAGAACTTATTTTTGTTAGCTGGAATGGCTAGCAAAATATGTATATTAACAATGATTTTATGTGCTTTTATTTGCCTGACAAAATTCATTAAGCCCGTGTTATTTTTCTCATCCGTCCTTGTCTTGCAAATATAAGCATGTTTTGTATTATTTCTAGTTTTATTATAATTTACAGTAATGAAAATTTGAATACTCTTTCACGCTGCATCAGAATTAGTAAGTTTGATTCATTTCAGTGAATCAGTTTAAACAATTTCAAATAAACATTGTTAAAATATACTTGTCAACAAGCAAAAGTATAAAGTATTTATAACAATATTTAAATATATATCAGTCCATCATCTGAAAATGCTACAATATATGTTACAAATATTATGAAATTATAGGATCTCTAGAGAATCTAAATCTGGACTGTGTGTATGTGTCTTACCGAGCAGAATGATGATGCAGATGAGGATGGCGATGATTGCTCCAGTGCCCAGCCCGGCGGCCATGATGCGTTCCATGTCCACGCAGTCACCGTGGTGATCGCACTGGCATACTTTGATGCGCAGGAAAGTCGTGTTGGACATGGGCAGGTTGCCCGAGTCTGTGATGCTAATGGGCACCTCGTATATCCCACTTTCCAGGTAACTGATCTTAAGACTTAACTGAGCATGATCACCTACAAACCAGAAAGACATCAAATTGAGTAAAAATGTAGTAATTCAGATGTGTTAAATCTAGTGAATACATTAATAATGTTAGTGACGTACCACTGATTCGGGTGAGTGTCCAGTTCCTGCGGATATCGGAGGGTCGATTGGGCAGGTCGAAGGCGTAGGGCCCAGCGTTGGGGTTGAGATCTCCATCTACTGCTGTGATATTGATGGCGTTGGGCTCCGGACGCTCACAGACTTCCGCTTCCTGGGGGAAGACTCGAGGAGCATTGTCGTTTATATCCAGCAGGTAAATCTGCAGAGTTCCTGTCCCGCTCGCGGGTGGGACACCTGTTGAAATGGAGAGAAAGTCAATACAAGCCCAGTTTTGTGCAGTCGGACACCTGGTCCACATTGGGGATAGCCAAGAACCACCCACTGAAAGAGGAAGAGACTGAGAATGATCACGAAACGATCAATTACGGTTTATTATTAAAAGCTCAAGATTAATGTGTGCTTAAGATTTCATGTACGGTCTCCAAAGAAACTCATATCTGCTTATTGTAAAATGTAAAAACAACACTTTGGTTCCCCGGCAGACTGATAAAAACCTGTGTACCCAGACTGCCGGAAATTGTATCAGTTTGGAGCTGGTGATTTCAGTCAGCTCTTGCCATTTTGTGTACAATATATATTATTATATTTATTGCCTAAAGCTAATACAAAATAAAAATGTCCAAAAGTTTCTAGTGTGCAACATGGCAATGCTGGTCCACCAGCACCGAGCTATCCGGAACCAGCATTGGAATTTATGTTGGCCAAAGCTGGTCTTATCAGTAGGGTCAGTCAACCTGGCAATGTGCAGATTCGTAATCTATCTGCAAACAGGAGCTTATGTAACCACCACAGACTGGATATTCGCAACTGGAGCGAGCGGAAGCGACTTCACTGATCTATGAACAAAGAACTGCTAAAAGACGAGCGGATACGTCCATTCTGCTCCCGCAAGCGTTTGCAGCACTTTTTTACCCAGCCCTGAAAACAACTACATCAAGTAGGGCTAAGTATCCTTCAATTTAATGAATCAGTTGCGTGAATCAGCATCGGACTGGATGCTGAAAGGTCTCTTAGCGGGAAAGGGAGCCAATCAGCACCACGCTGCTGCTAAACGCGCAACGATTCCGCTTAACTGAGTGTTTCTGGGGACAGGCTTTCAAATTTACAGCGTGTGCGTTAAAGAGGGAGTTTGTTTCGCAGCTCGGATGCAGAGAGAATGTTAAACACTGCAGCAGAATGGGGGCTAGCAGACTTCTGTAGACTCATTCACACAGAGAGCAGTCTATGTGCATATGTGTGCTTTAGAGAAAGAGAGAGAATCAAAGAAACGACAACCAAAAGAAGTTGAGCTTATAGGCGTTTATAGTCACTGTTCATTAACATGACTATATAGATTTCTGCAGATCTAAAGGCCAGTTCGCACCAAGAACGGCAATGATAACTATATGTGACCCTGTCTGTGAAATCAGGGCTAAAGTCTCAAAATCGAATTATGAGATTAGGACTATAAAAGTAGTCGTAGATATTGAAATTACGAAAATAGGTTGTGTGTGTTTGTCGCTGTAAATAATAGACTGTATGATAGATTTTCAAGAACTCATAGCAAAAGTAAATACTAAAAGTTGGCTTCCTGAACATTAAGTTCAATCTTTAGTCAATATTAAAGACATCAAGATTAACTTTTCACAAAATGTTCTTTACATTATGTAATAAAACAGTAAGTCACAAATAATGACTTAAGCTGGGTTTTTACATAAGCCCTAACTGTATTTTGATTGACTAATAAACAGTTGTTCATGTATTATTGTTTATCAGATGAAAAAAAAATGCCCAGAAAGTGATTCCAACTATATAAGATGGTATTAAAGCAACAACATAAACAAACGTTACTGCGCATGCACGCTTTTTGTTTATTTAATCAAATGAATGTACAATAAAATTCAAATATAAATAGTTATATTATTAGCCACTAGCCAGACCGATCAACAAACACAGACCAAAAGTTAACTTCGGGCCAGGTGCGTGCGTCCGATAAAACTGTCTATAGTTCCTTGTTTTTTAGTGTTATAGTAGTGGTGTAGACATTTTTATAGTTCTCATAGAGTTATTGCTTTTAGTGTGAACAGGCCCTTATTGTTCTTTAGATAGAATCACTCATTCGCCACTGAATCAAGGTTTATTTATTTAAAATGTTTTCTCTCTACTTACCATTGTCAGAGGCCATGAATGTGGCGTTGTAAAGGTTGTTTCTGACGTAGGGAGATTCTCGGTCCAGAACAGCAATGGTAGAAATTCGCCCATTGTTGGGGTCGATCTCCAGCCAGCTGGCAGGATCAAACAACTTGGAGTACCTTTAAAATATGAATACACATATACTTAAGATTCACTTTATATGATAACCATTGTGAAAACACAATGGCTTAAAGCACAATGGCCACATTCAGACAAGCTCTTATACTGCAGTTACTTTTACTGCAGTGTATGTACAGTACTTCCACATCATGTAAGTATACAAAAGAGCAGATTGTGCTTGGTGCTGTACCCACAATCGAGTTGACATTCTAATTGACATTCCAACTGCATTGTGAAATATGAAACCGAACTAATATAAGACATGATATTCAACGAACTGCAAAATGTGTGGATGTTTTGACACAAAATGTGATTCAAAATGCAAATGAATCCAAAGTGTGTGATTTTATACCTAATAGTCTGCTGCATGTATCTGTCTGGATCGTGTGCCGTAAAAGTCGTCAGCATCGACCACTGCGGAAGGCCCTCTTCCAGTTTGATCTGTTTGGGGTTGGGGTCGAAGTTTGGGCTTTCGTTCACGTCGATGACGCGTATGGACACGGTGGCGGTTGACTGACGCGTGCGATGGATCCCGCTCGTCAGTGGCACCTCATTATCAGCCACGACAGTCAGCATGAATGATCGATTCATCTCAAAATCAATTGGCTGCGCGTAAGGACACACAAACACACACAATCAAGTTAATGTAGCTTCACAATCTGTTTGGCAAAAGAATCCAAGTATACAATGAATGAATCTTGTTGCAATTAAATACACGGAGGAAAATGTTGAAATAATAATTAATGAGTGACTCATTCTCAATTAAGAGACATAAACCATTAACTCGGCTCAACAGCAGGCGGAAGCTGTTTCCATGGAAACGGTCTTTCGCTCTGTTTTTGAACCCGTGTCTATGGGACTTGCAGGGCTTCAAGGAAATTGCAACACATCGAATTGTTCATCTAGTCATCGCATAGGTGAACGCAAGTGGCATCCGCAAACTTTTGAACCAACTAGACATTTTGTAGACATCCTTAGAATTTAATTTAAGCAAATGGTCCCGTTTATGTTATTAAGACACTTCGCCTTAAGCCTACTTATGTGCCTTAGTAATCAAAAACATATTTTTTTAACCAAAGTCATTTTTGTCATCATTTGTTTTTTTTTTAAGATTTATTTTTGGCTTTTTTATGCCTTTATTAACAGTAGTGATGGAGAGGACAGGAAATGAGATGGGACAGAGAGAGAGGGGGTGGGGTCGGGAAAGGACCTCTCGAGTCGGGACTCGAACCCGGAGCGCCCGGAGCGCAACCGCGCTATATGCCGGAGCACTGTCCACTACTCCATCGGCTCCGGCTTTTGTCATCATTTGTATCATAATTGTATTGTTTCATCAGTTCGCCTAATTTGAACGTCTAAAAATGTATTTATTATACCTTTACAACGGTGACGAGACCTTCATTGGTGACGGGGTCGGTGGGGATGGAGAAGCGTCCGGTGGGATCTCCAGATACGACTCGGTACACCGCATTCCAGGCCGGAGTCCCCGGTTCATCTTTGTCTGTCACGGTGAGATTTGTCACTATCACGTTCACACGGTTCTCTGGGACTTCGCCGTGGTACTACAGAGAGAGATGGAGGGATCGATTTTCAGCAAAGATGGCTTTCGTGAGAAAAGCGTTTAAGTGTGAGAGTGTGTGTGTCTCTTACAGTCTCGCGGGTGAACTCTGGAGCGTTGTCATTGACATCCAGCAGGCGTATGACGGCGGTGCCGGTGTTGGACAGCCCGTACATGGGGTTTCCTTCCATATCAGTGGCCTGAATAATCAGGGTGTACTGAGGCACCTTCTGCTCGACATTGAGAACAAAATGAGTTAAATACACAATTTAAAAGTTTTATTGTCGTCATTGCGCTTTCACACACTTCCGTACCTCTCTGTCCAGGCCGGCGGCTACAGTGATGATTTTGCCGGTCTTGTTGTTGATAGTGAACATGTTTGAGGAGGGACTTTCTGGTGTCTGGGACAGAATCTTGTATCTGAGCATCCCATTTGCTGTATTTGGGTCATCTTTATCCTGAGCCGTCACAGTCATCACAAAAGTACCTACAGAACGACAAAAAATGTCAGCGTAACTCACAAAAGCTGAACGTTCGTATCACAAACTGTTGAGCACATGCATGTGTCTGTACCTGGTTTGGCACCCTCATCCACAGTTCCATTCCACACCTGATGCACGAACTCGGGCCTGTTGTCGTTCATGTCGATGACGTTGATGATGATGTCGATGGGGTTCTCCATCTGGTTCCCGTTAATGTCCACGGCATGTGCGCGTAGCTGAGGACACGAGCATGCAGTCGCACGGTTAACATTTACATAAACTCTCTGAAAACTCTTCGTGAAAACAAAAGCTAGGAAAACAAACACTCAAGTCAACAACAGAGCGGCTATCCAAACAACATCTAGCAATTTGCTACAAAAATGGTGCTGGTTCTCTTGAACGGTCTGTGAACCTGTTTTCTACGTTTCCACTGACTTCATAGCTGAACGATAAAGTAACTGACAAACCAGCTCACAAATACACACGTTGTATCACGTTGCGTCTTTTTCAACGTCTTTTATACCATCATGAGTTAGTATTAAACGAATAAAATTCATAGAATTTAATTTGTGTGTACAATATTTGGCTCTATAAGTCATCACTTTGGATCAAAGCATCTACTAAATGAATAAATGTGTAATATTCAAAATATCTGTATAACAATAAAAAAAATATTTTTGATAAAAAGGCTAGAACTGTCTGACACCATTTTTAAAACAAAGTCAGTCAGCTTGGTTGCTTATAACGTACTCTACGACCATCTTTATATGGTAAAATAAGGTATTTATTTACAACAATTTTTCGGGTCTGTCAGCTCCTGCAATTGCCCTTGTTGCACTTTGTGTGCTGGAGCAGTTCTGTGTCTGCTGCATATATTCATGAGTTAACCGAAGGAAGCCTGACGCTCCACCTTTGGCACCATTAGGAGGTAAATCATTACATATTCATATAATCTCTGCAGTTATTTGAATGTGAATGCGGATTAGGCGCACTGAGGGAGGTTAACCGCCTCTGAGGGCCGGTGTTAAAGTGAAAGGATATTAAAACAAGACGGGAAAAGGATGGAACTACTTTAAGGAAAGATTGTGGATTGTTCTTACTTAGGAAAAGGCAGATTTGAGGAATGCCCCCCTGCGAGCACAATGAATTAAAGTGTCCGTGTGAGACTTAGTGTTGGGATAAGCTCCTCTGAGTTTAATTTTGCCTGCTCTTCTCTTCACGGTACAGTAGATTAAAGACATGTCAAAGGTCACATTCTCAGACTGGCTGCCATGGTAACCCTGACTCACGCGATTTATTGGGCGTTTTAGAGCGTTTTTTCATATTCTTGATGGAATGTATCGAAAATCCAGGATGTGCAGTTATGCAGTATACACACACATACTTACATGGAAGTTGGGGATATGTTCTCTGTCAAGAGGTTTGGTAACAGACAGGATTCCTGAAATGGGGTCGATGATAAACAGACCAGTGGGGTTTTGGTCGGCGCCTGGCCCGGTCACACTGTATCGCAGTGTGTTACTCTTATCTTTATCCGACTGGATCTGCAACAAACAGAGACGGCGTTTTTTTTTTTCACCGTTCAATACAATCGAATGAATCACCATTTATATTTAACGTATGTTTTCGAGCGCTAACGTGCGTGTGTACTCACTTTGACTAGCTCTTCTGGGAATTGTTTTCTAGAGTTCTCGAGCACGTTGACAGGTGGAATGACCCAGTCTCTTTTCACACGACTCACACTGCCGTCGCCCATGACAACCACACTGTGCTTCGGAAACACTATCTCTGGTAGCTGGGAAAAAAGGATGAAAAGAACAACAGTTAGATTTACAAACACCCACTCGGTCAACACACATTAGGTGACACACACACACACACACACACACACACACACACACACACACACACACACACACACACACACACACACACACACTTGCAACACATCTGCCCCGGCCTTAAATAATTACAGAATGAATTTTACCCTCTGTAATGAGGTCATAAATATCTCTGCTGCTCCAACATTAAATCCCACAGTATTAACACCCACATAATGAATGTGTGTTGTGTATGTGTGTGTTAGGGTATGTTCGCAATGGTTTTTGATGATATTGTGACGATTTCAATGCCCGATGCCATTCATTTTCCTTAAAAAAAACATGTTATTAGATAATTTCTTGTCTTCTGACTCATGAGTATGAGTGTTAAAGAGACCAAAAAAAAAAATACAATTCTGTCATTATTTACTCACCCTTATTACCACTACCATAGTAGAACAAAATGCAAAAAGTAGTCAACATGCTCCAGAACTGTTTGCTTTCCTACATTCTTCAAAATATCTTCTTTTGTGTTTAACAGAACAAAAAAATGTTTTCCTACTATGGTAGTCAATAGGGTCAAGAACTGTTTGCTTACAAGCATTCATCCAAATATCTTTCTTTGTGTTCAGCAGAACAAAGACATTTATACAGATTTGAAACAGAATTTTCATTTTTGGGTGAACCGTTCCTTTAAGACTGAGATGTTTAAAAGCGTCTCGGATGTAAATTTGGTTTAATTATATATTTTTAGTGAATTTGCATTATCACTCAAAATGTTCACTGAACTCTCTGCAAAATCTTTCATTTATTAAAATTATTAGCAAAACATTTTACATTACTGTTAATACTAAGTAAACAAAACAATTCTGTTAATAAAATAGACTACTGTATTTTACTGTACTGTATGTACATGACAGCGATGGATGTTTGGTTACATGATGCCTCCGTCAACTGAAAAAGAAATCCCACTGAAGTAACTTTAGATCAAATACATAAATATCAAGCTATAGGCTACATCCAATCTCATTCAAAGGCTAAAAAATGTCAAGATATGTAAATGTCAGCAACATTGCCCAGACTCAGTATAGAACTTGCAGCACAGTTCCATTTTCTTTCTCTCCGAGTCTTGTTATTGAGAGGGAGAGACAGCCAGAGATGTGCTTGACCAGGCATTAGCCCTGCTCTTAGTGCTATACACAAAACTGAACAAAAAAACTCTATGTGTTCAGCTAAGAGTTCATTTCTAGACCAAAAATGGCAATACAAAGACACATCTCTTTATGCGAGCACCAAATCTCTGAGTGTGTTTGCCTGTAAGACGCTTTAATGTTTTCTTTCATTTGATATCAGCTAAGCCTCCTCCTCCTTGAACTATTTTCTCTCTCTTCCTCGCCAAGGTGAAATATTGACGGTAATGACAGCGATGTGGAGTTGGGCGGACGCTCTGTGTTAAAGGGGGGCAGATTCTCTTTATCGGTCTGGTCTTCTGACTCGGGCTATTAATCGACTCATTACCCCGAAATCTCTTCACATTTGCACCTCAAATCTTCTTAAAATTCACTTCAAGTTCTTGCTACGCTAAGAGATGTCATAATTTATATATATATATTTAGTTTACTGTTAAATAACTGTGGAAAATAATGTAAGTCAACATTGATCTGCATTCTCTCTGGCTGTTTCCATTGACTTAATTTCCGTACATTTTTCAATGTAATTATGACAATGAGATGCACTGTGTTACATGGAAAAAATAAGCTCACGCTTACTTGCATGACTTTGAGTATGATCCCAATTTGCAAGCATAATATGCTTAAGCATTATACATTATATCATACAATACAATCGGTTAGATTCACCGCTCAAACAAGAATGTGAGATAAAAAAACAAATCTACAAGCAGCTAAGTGACAATAAAACCACCAAAAGCAGAATAGGCCAAAAATGCACCCACATCATTTATTCATGCAGCAGTGCATGCTGGGAACCTAAGCACCAGCACATTACAGTGGACTATTAATCTGTATTTATACAAGAGACAAGCAAATCTGAGCCTAAAAAGTACACCAAGTAACTGTTGTTTTAACAGAGTGGCTCTAATATCTCCTATTTGTCTCCCACTTCGTGTTTTTCTCCCTCGCGGCCTCCGGTTATCTCTCCCTGTCCAAACCCACCCTTCACCCTCTCCTTATTTTTCTCCTTGACCATCTCATCCTTATCTCGGCCTTCTCCGCTCTCTCTCTCGCCCTCCTTCCCCTTGGCGGCGACACGCGTGCGTCGGTAATAAAGAGTAAATTCTGCTTGTCTCTGAGCAGAAGGCAGGGCTATGAGACATATGGTTACTGTTCCCTAGCCGAGGGTCCAGATCTCCACCGTCTAATGTATCCTCCTGCCTTAATGTCTCTTTAGCATCGTTAAACATTAATTACCGGCCCACTATCAACGTGTTAGTGCTCTGCTAATTTTCTAATATAGTTTTATTAGTGCCCCGGCTTTGTCGCAGGGGTTTCGGATGGAGGGAGACATTTTTTGTGAGCTCACATTCGCACGATGGCTGTTTGATGGCATAATTGCGACGTGAGGCTAGTTTAGAAACGCTGTTAGCGATCTGCCACGGTTATAATTAGCGGCATTTTCACGCTCGCACGTTTGAGCTCTCCGCTAACAAAGGAGCGTGCGATGCCACTCACGTCTGACATCCGTACCTGCTTGGGCTGGGTGAAGTTTACGTGAACCAGCCACTGCTCCTGAGATTTCACGTCCTTGGCCTTAATCTCAAAGCCTCGCCCCTTCCTGTCGGAGAGCAGCAGGGTTCGTGCGCCGAATACGGTTCCGTCTGCCTCTATCCGAAAATCGGCAGGGTCTCCGCTCTCGAAGCGCAAGCCGGAACCTCTGCCACAGTCCACGAAATCCACTGCAGAGAGAGAGGGAGAGAGAGAGTGTTAGGCTGCTTTTGTTTTTAAACAGCAAACATCTTAAAAAAAAGCACAGGAAATCACATTCTCGCTCAACCGCAAGGGAATAATAGTTTTACTTGAAAAGTGAGGACGAGGGGAGAAATGGAAAGTGCACACTGACAGACACAGAGGGAGAGAGAGTAAGGAAGATCGGGAGGGAAGGAGAGCAAATGAAAGTAGGAAAGGAGAGCAGGTACAACTTCTAAAGATCTCCTGCATTATTCATGCTGAGACATCCCCTGCAAGCCCCCAGGTGTGCTGAGGAACGAAAGAACGGGAGGACGAGGAGACTAAAAAAGAGAGAGATGAGGAGAAAAAGAGAGAGGAAAGGGAAAAAGTTGAGAGGAATCCGCAGCACGACGCAGGCGGGAATGGCATTAGGGGTAGAGACATAAATGAATGTGCTTTATTTATTATGTTGCAATTAGAGAACAGAGACAGCCAATTACACGGCCAGAAGTGAGAGATACTCAGGACGCATTTGTTTGGGAGAGAGCTCACAGTGACTGAGCTCATTTCTCTGACATTTTTCATCTTTTGAGCAGAACGACGGCGCTCATTATCTGGCCCAGGTGGAGGACGCACGTGATTTCTCGCTGCGAGTTAACATGACATGGTATGACTGCAGTGTACGTGTGGCTGGTTATGGTTTGTAATAATATTCATAATGACAGTTCTTTTCAACAATGATTTTTTATGACTCCTGCATATTTGGAGATCATACTTAATGAGATAAACTATACAATAATACACATTTAAATACCACTTCAGAAGACGTCCAGAAGAACTTCCTGTTTCGTTTTTTTAACACTACACAAATATTAAAACAAAATTCAACAAACATAACATTTATAACCAAAACCCCAAAAAATGACTTTTTTGTATCTTTAATAAGATAAATTTGTGGTAAGTTGCCATGACTGCTCTATATTTATCATTTTTAATAAAATAAAATTTTATACAATTATAGAAATAGTTTTGGTAACACTTCAGTATAGAGGGCAATTCTCACTATTAACTTGTTGTTATTAGCATGCCTATTATTGGCATATTGGCTGTTTATTAGTACTTATAAAGCACATATTCTGCATGACCATACATCCCTAATCCAATACCTACCTAACAACTACCTTACTAACTATTAATAAGCAACAATTTAAGAGTTTATTGAGGAAAAAGTCGGTTTGTTAATAGCGAGATTTGCCCCCATACTAAAGTGTGACCATAGTTTTTACTAAAAGCAATTTGAGGTCAACGAAACATTGTTTAGCTGTGTTTATTTATAATAAAGCACAGCTATGACCGCTGCTCACAACGATTCTGTGTATCACTACGCACACTTTTTGAGTGATTTTACGTCATAAAAGTTTTATTGATACATATTTTTTGGCTTTAATATTTGTATTGTGTGGAAACCATAACTTTTCAATTTTAAAATTCCCTGAATCTAAAATCCTGCATTCATCGGTTCTGTCAGGAAATAGAAACTGCGCTGCTGTGGCCTAGCGCTTAGCCCACACGATCTGACACATTAAGGTCAACTTGAAATTAAGTCCAGCACTTTCGTACCCATCCCGCACCCATCATTCCCATTACTCTCTACCATCACTGTCAATATAAATGTGAAAAAATGTAATAAATAAGTGCACCTCAAACACCTGGACGATCGTAAGCAGGTGTGAAGGACACAGTCGACACAATGAACAAACCCCCCCCCCCCCCAAAACAGGAAACGTCCCACACACTGTTGAAACTTACAAATCATTATTACGGCACAGTACGCTACTTTCAAAATGTCTGAAGGTCTTGCCGCTCTCACTAGTCATCACAGACTACATTTCTTTCTCCCAGACTGTGAATTGTTGTGTGCGCGTGTTGTGTTGTGTTATGTTGCATTGCATGCGAGGTAAAATGTTGGCCGGTCGGTTTGTAAATTACACCTCTCACTCTTGTTAATCACTATTTATTATGTAAGGACCTCTCAGGGAAATACAGTAGGCCAAAATAATCAGTCACTATTATCAGACATGAGACCTTATTAATGATTATTAGATAAAGTCTACCTGAAGGGGCCGAGCAATTATTATGTTTATCTGATCTTTAATATTGGTTGTCCCGGTGTCCTTGCGCGTAAAGTGGCTCCGTACTGTTTAATTCTCGCCGATCGAAATTAAAAGACTCCCTTTCCTGGCCCCTGGCGTCACGGAGTAATGCATTTAATGTAACGTGATTTCGCTGAAGATCTCGGCAGGTGTGAGCTAGGTGCTGATGTTGTGTGTGTGCCGGTCTGGTTTCACGAAGGCCGTTTTATTAGATGGCTGCACCAGTTTGGCCTGCAGCTGCATTTCCTCGTGCACTTCTCATGAGGGTGTTCTCTCGAGCGAGGCGCTATACGTCTACCGCGCTGTCTGCTTCCATTACTGAGCTGTGCTCTTCTGACAGGAGAAACAGAGAAAACAGTGTCTTCGCTGGCGTTAAGTCTTTCTTCTCCACGCAACGTCCCTGCAAACTCGAACGGGCAGTGCGGCTTAATGCGGCGCATAAAAGCTGCATTACTCATCGCGTCTCCAGAGTAAACACGGTTAAAGGAAAAACAGTGAAAGCTAATTTAATTATAAGGGTGATTTAATTTAAGACAGAGTTTGCTTAAAATTAATTCACTTACATCTGTGGGAGCTTCTGCGTGTTGTTTCTGAAAGCCCTCGACAAACAAGGACGTGTACGGATGGCGACATGATTCGGGTGAAAAGAAGAGATTTTATGAGTCTTTCAGTCTATAAACCATGATTTGGTGTGTAACGTTTTTATTATTGATTTTTTATATATTAGACCAGATTATGTAGATCAGCCTCGTTCTTATCATCTGAAGGGCCTGACATTTATGTCTGATGTTATTTGCAAAGTATTGACGATGTGGCGTGAACAAAATGTGAAATATCTGATTCATTAACATTAATACAGCATGAAACATAATAGGTTCATCAATTATTTGGAGAGAATCTAAATAATATACAATAAGTAAATAAATATATTCATTTTCTGCCACCAATGTGATGAAAAGCCATTTGTGCTAAATAAACTTATTAACCAAGAAATTGAAATAAGGAAATAAATCCCAGATGGTGGTTAAGAAGGATGATTTATAACAGCATATTGTATTCAACAACTAAAATTACAGATGCATTACGTCATACTTGACGTACAGCTGTGATGAAAAAATCACGAGACCATCAGTTTTTCTGAATCTACTATTTATAGGTATATGTTTAGGTAAAATTATCATTTTTGTTTGATTGTGTGAACTGCTAACAATATTTATTCCAAATTTCAAACAAAACTATTTCTATGCACATTTATTCGAAGAAAATGAAAACTGGAGAAACAGGTCAAAGTAACAGAAAAGATGCAGTATTTTTTCCGACATCAAATACTGCAAAGAAAACAAGTTCATATTCACTTTTAAGTAATACAACAGCCATATTTGTACATGTATTTAGAAAAAGATCAAAAATAATGTTGTATGTGAGAATTTTTCTCACCGTTTTCATGTGTCTTGTGTCATGTGTCATGCTGTGAGTCTTTCACATTGCTGTTGGATGACATTTTGTCACTTCTGAGGTTTGATTTGTTGAAATTCAACAGACAGTGGACTGGAATGGCCACAATACATCTAGAAATGCTGCTTAAATGAAAATTGGAATGGTCTCCTCATTTTTCCTTGGCTGAATATTGAAACATTGTCTATCTGACCAATTGTCTACTTTGTATTGTCATGCATATTCGAGTACTGCGGCGTTATTTTAGCAACATGCTAATATCCAACTCCACTGAACCAGACAGCGTGGAGTGCTATTGTGTGCCGCTCCGAGTTCTCGCTTACGTGTAGCATTCCGCATTAGTCACGTATGAGGTGCCATGGCAGTTAGAAGAACCCTCGCGCATGCACGTGCGTTTGTCAATTTATTGGAACGCATGCGAGATGGTAATAAGGTACAACGGGCGCCTCTGAGAGGAGTCCGTTGCTCTTCACGCTCCCTTCAAAATCATCCGAACGATTCTTGACTTGAGAGTAAACAGTTTGCGATTTCAAGCGACAGCGATGGAGTAACGGTACCCTCAGACATTTCAAAAACGCAGCCAGTAATAAATGAGAACACAGAAGACACATTCAAGCCGAAGTGCTGATGTGGTGAGCTAGCAGAGGTGTGATGTGCTCTGTAAGCAGTCTTATTCAGCCATTAGCAATTAGCATTCAACGCCGACTTCACATCTCCGCTGCTCAAAGTGTCTCTGCTGTTCCCTCCCAACAGGCCTCTTTCGCCTTTTTAATACGAGTCGGCTCTAGCTTTTAGTAGCAGCACGACATAAATGAGGATAGTAATGGAAAAATAGTTTTGTTTAGAGCCCCACCCCCAAGAGGCAGCATAAAATAGCTGTCCTGATGTAGTCGTTCAGAGTTTAACGGTCTCCGAGACATACTGAGTCTTTCTGCGAAGGAATTCAGATGGATGTGCCACTTAGGACCTCGCTCTGCACCGAGCATGGCTGCCTTTTGTACCGCCTGCCTATAATTGCCCTTTTTCCATGACTTTTCTAAGGGCGCATTTCCTCTAATGGCCCCATTGCTCAGGCAAGTCCCTCGGTGTGCATGGCAACTTCGGTTTAACTTGAACGCGCTTCCACGGCCGCAAATATAAAAAGACAGACACGTTCGCACGTATGACGGAGAAAATATGCCAGCGGGAGCGAAATCAATTTCGAAACTAAAGTGCACATTAAACTGTTAGGGCTTTTCAGCTGGTGAAAGGATTTATTATCTCTTTTGGAAACCGGCACAATGTGTGGCTCCCATAATGAGCCAATGGCTATTGATTAGTTGCCAAAATATTCTAATGGTGAGTAAGGGTTTCTTTTCTGTTAAAGGGACAGTTCACCCAAAAATAAAAATGATGTCATTGTTTGTCTACCACGTTCCAGTGTTTTGTTGGTTCGACATCTACATGACTAAAAAGCACTATTGAAGTAGTCCATATGACTTGTGTGACATGAGAAACGTGAGAGGCGGATCAGCGAATGAATCGCTCTTTTCACTGAACCGGTTGATCTGGTTTACTCTGAACAGACCGAATCAGAGTTCAACGCACTTACCCAATGATCCGGTCGGTCTGACGATAAATGGTGACGTGCTTGCTGTTAAGGAGAGCTATTTGCGAAATGGAAGTACTTCCATTGAATTTTGAACATTTACAGTGAAGAATAGAACCGTAAAATGTAAGTCATGAGCTGGGGGGAAAACCTCTCATGTGCATTAAACGGCATCTGTCACAAAGCACCCGACACGTCAATGTGGCCACATTAAACTATACGCTCACAAGCTTCTTTGAAGTGTTGTATATAAAGCACTTTTGTGTTCTGAATTGTATATCTTTTCTACTTCAGCTTTGCCCTGTAGCCATTTTAAACTATTTACAAATATGTTTTACACATACTCAGACAGAGGTTCTGCAATTCACTTGACAATTTGTCATTAAATCTTTATTATTAATTCATATTTACGCTATGACTATACTACATCTATCAGTATACTGTACTGCCCGCCCCCGCAACAGAAAGGCAGGACATGACTTCAGTTACAGCTCATTCCCTTGACATCAGCCCTCTTAAAATATCCCTTTCCTCATTTGTTCAGATTTTTAATTTAGATCAAAAGAACACGGCGAATATCACGCCTGATTAGGCTCAATCTCGACCTGTTAAATGACTTGATCGCATGCAAATGCATGCACACTCAAACACATGCAGAGAGAACACTGATATTACACTCATTTTCTGCCTGTTGCCTTTCTCACACCAATGTAATGTGTTGGCGGTTCAACAGGATGCTGTATTTAATTTGCTCGCACCATGTGCGCTGTGACAGAGCTAGATGATCCGTGCATAATGCTGTACATTTTTGATTTACCCATATGTGCCAATCTAATGAATACTATATAGTAACCTAATTGCTATATGCATACAGTAAACATGGTGTTCACCTAATACCATCTCTTCACCATATCACCACAGTGCTTCTTGTGAGGGTCACTTGGTTGCTTTGTGCAAACTAGCATTTGAATACAATTTGAATTTCTGCAAATGTTGTGCAGTAGTGTTTTATACATAACTTTGATTTTAAACACGCAAATATGGGATACACCACAATACTACACACCACATTTGACACTCAAAACATGTGTTAGCTTCAGTCCAATAACATCAATATCATCCAAACAGATCCGCAAATGAAACGTGTGATACTGAACGAGAAAAAAAAATACTGAATCGTGGGGTAACAGCACTAAGGGCTTTTAGGTTCTTTTTCCAATCATAAATATTTCAGCGCAGACATGAAGCTCAGTGTGTATGTTTGTGCAGACGCGCATGCGTGCAATATCATTATAACCTGTGACCTTGCTAGATTGCTGGTGTCTTTGGCACTTTGGATTTATGACCGCGCACAGACCCGCACACATTCGGCAGATGGCAGGGGCGCCACGCGGCTCCATTCCAGCGCATTCCATTGCTCTTTCCCATTATACATATCCACACACAGCTCGAAAACCTTGCTTTTAAGATCTTTGTCTAATTGGCAAGCATCATAAGCATTCCAGCAGTTAAACTTAATATTCCTTCTAATATTATGCATACAATATGTGTATATCCAGAGGCGTTTCAACACCTTCACCTCTCACCATTAACCAGAAATAGTTTAAAACACATCCGACCGTGTTGCTGCAAAATGGCTCCATAATAAAAAGTCATTTTGCGTGTGTCTATTCCGGGCTTATTTCTATGAAACCATTTGAAAAATTTGATAGAATCCACTTACATTTAAAGGTAAATTAATTCATAATGATGTGTAACTACATAAAAAAATGTAAATGTAATAGAAATGAAAAAATATTACACATTGTCCTCCTTGTCCTGCATTTTTTTCATGTAATTGCACTGTAAAATGGAGTCCATTATAATGTGCGACCGTACATCCATGTGAATTACCGTTATTTAGGTTTGAAACCCCAGAAAATTGCCTTTCTGACAATGTTGCCTTTGGGAACACTGACTGGGTCACAACATTTTCGCATCAATGGACAGACATTACAGTGGGAACCTTCCTTTCCAGTACATGCTTGTAATACCTCCAACTACACATATTAAACTTACATTTAATAGAGCATGAATATTAAGGAAAAGATCTAGAGATTTAAAGGTCCAGTACACTTAAAACCAACATTAAAATGACTAAAATGGCACGGTTTGCTTTGTGAGAAGTAGAAACAGCTTTGACAAGCTTCACATTGACCATTTGATTCTTTTGAATGATGTTCACTGATGAATTATACACAATAACACTAAGAACATTAAAAAAGCATGGATTTCAAGTTGTTATGTTATTTTTAAAGCATCTCTCTACTGCTGTGCTTCATGTTAATGTGGAATGGATGGTTTTGAAAGTGATCTCACGTAAGGATGTAATAAAACAAACAGAAGGGAAGCCGAATGTAAGACTTTACTAATCGTTCACTGAATAATAATATACAGACAGAACAACACTGATGTACTGCACTAATCTACCAGGACAAAGCATGGTATTTACAAAGAAAGCAAAAATGATTTTTCAGCGAGGGAGGGGTTCTCAATGTATTGTTCTGTAACAAAAGCAGAAAAAAAAATGGAAAAAAACATGTTGACTTGCAGCACATCAAACAGACCTTTAGTCCAATGAATTTCCATGACATTTCCAGCTGTTTACATTACTTGATAAGTACTTTTCAAAGTCATTCCACTCCAGAATGATTCACATGTGATTCATTCAGATCTTACTGAAATAACATGTACATGACTATTTCCTGTTGGCAAGTTTCGTTCTTTGAAACATAAAATAAGCAGATCATTTATATTTAGTTTTTAATGATTTTTGTGACTTTTTCAGGCCTGGGAAAGAATATTGTAAAAATCCCCTGATATTTTATGACGAAATTAGAAACCTCTAAAAAAGGAAGTATGCAGACAATCTGAGGAGTAATATTTAGAGGTTACAGACACACAGACACATGCACTTGCCGGTTTGGAGTTTAAAGTGAAATGGATGGTTAACCACAGGAAACTTTATTTGGAGGTTGATAGAGGGAGGAAAAGATTATAAAGGCTTCAGATTATGTGTGTGTGTGTGTGTGTGTGTGTGTCTGTGTGTGTGTGTGTGTAGAGCGATCGAAGACTTCCTCGGGTAAGACTGACCACTGTAATCGCTCTTCATTGTGTATCAAAAAGACTGACAGGAAATAACAAACTGCAGATAATTACAAACATCTGCACACTCTTTCACGGGCCTGAATATAGATGATGCTATAATTCAGGAAGATTGTTCAACAAACCGTACTACATTCTGAAATTGTGAAATTACAATATGTGACAATCTGCTTGTTAAAACATCTTTTATACTGAACGAATATCTGAGCCGCACTTTAATCTAAACCAGAGACACATTTCATAATCTCAATCCTTCTAACAACATCTCGGCCTTTGTGTATGTACCTGCTGGCGTGTGTGCCCGGGCGCATTTATTTACGAATAATCTGCGGCACAAAAGAAGACAAAAGCGGGATTAGACTTCCTCAAATCTTGAATTCCCGGAAAATAACAGTGATTTGAGCTCAAGCCCTGATTAAATTCATTGTGCGTGTGTGCATGGCATGTGTTGCCATCCAGAGTGCTTCTTACTTTTTGATCTCTTCATCTGACACGGAATCTTACTGCGATAAAACCGCGTGTCAATAAAGGTGCAGTCCCAAACAAAAGCAAACAACTAAGAAGACGCTGGAAGATTCAAAGAGCCAGTGTAACCCAAAACCCAAAACACTGTAGAGAATCAGGTTAGTATTTGACCCCGAGGGAAAGATATTCTGTAACGTTTCTTGCAGAAACTCTGCATAGCGACTTCAATAAGCTCCGGAAACAAATACGATGCAAACGAAATTGCGAACGAACCACTTTTGCTACTACACAGACGTACTCCAACACACTTCAGTGTGGTGAGGGCTAGAGAATTGTGGATATTGATTTCTTCTCCAGCAGAAATCCATAACCTCCTGTTTGTAACAGATGCCCATTAGATCCTGCAGTTCAGTAAGAAGCATCCTTATTGTGGCCCCAGAAAAACAGAGGGTTTGTCAGCAGTGGGTGTGTGAGGAAGTGAAGCACCTGTCCTCAGGTGTGACACCGATACGCGTGCACCGCGTGAAACGTGATTCCGCTGAGACTGCCGAGGTTTCAAATGCGCCCGTCCGCACGTACATCACGAAATGAGCAACGGAGATCGGCTTTCCTTACCGACTCTCCGCTGTGAGATACTTAATACTCCACCATTTTACAAGAGCACCGTGAGAGCCGGCGAGAGAAAGAGTATACCTGCAGTGAACTACGGCAAATTGAGTTTCACGCAGACAGGAAAGAGACAAAGTAATGGTCGCGCCGAGGTGTTGTTTGAGATACTGGGTCACGACTACATTACCCATAATGCATCAGGATGGCAGACTGGAGTGTAATGAGATTTGTACAGGCGCTGACCCAGATAACCAAGCCGCATTGGAGGGGTGTGTGTGCGCCTCGGCGATTTGTCTTTGCGAATACAGAACGGCAAATCTCGGGAATAACGTTACACGTGCGTTTGGTTTAGAGGACTTGTGGGCATCTTAACTGCTGTGAGCAAAGTACTGATTCCATTTTGTTCCTGTTGTAATTTATGTCTGTCAGCATAAGTATGTCAGTATGTGTGTGCGTTCGTGTGTGAACGGTGACAGCTGGGGAGACAGTGGGATACAGTATTGCGGACAAGGGCGGACTTAGTACTTTGATATGTGTGCGAGTGGGTATGCGTACGTTTCCCTGTGTGTGTGTGTGTCAGGATTATCGCCAACTGAGCAGAAGAAAAATAAGCAAAGAGATGTATTTCGAAATTCTCAAATTGCATAACTATGCGCAGATGTAACATGCTCGCCGAACTATCAAACGTCCGCATGCGCTTGTAGTAGAAGCTGAAGATGTCTCCGGCTGTGCGGTCAGGTTTGCGCCTCGCTCTTTACAAGCAAGTTTTCTGTTGACTCAGGAACAATACTCCCTGCACGACGGCGCTCAACCAAATGGGACGAATTAGGCCAGGTTGCCTAGCGCCATGCTGGTCGCCCCTGACAACCCCAAGGCCTCCAGCTCGGGAGCAAAAGGGAAGGGTTTTTGAAAAGCCAAGGAATAGAGTTTCATGCTCTCACAAAACACCTCCCCCCCCCGGGCTCGCGAAACAATGTCGGCCATGTCAAATCAATCGGCAACGCCCAAGGACATCAATATGGGGCCAATAAATCTCGCCAGAGGGAAGACCACTCTCTCACCTCTCCGGCCATATGGGAAATGCTGTAATAGCGGTCGTAATGGTCCTCTACCACAGACCTGCGTGCTCAGACATTTAAAGAGCGCTGCTGCACATGGGCGGTACCGTGTTAAAGCGCGGAATTGGCACAGGTGATAGAGTATCCTGGCAATAAAAGAGCGAAAGGTGATAGTGAAATAAAACCGGGGCTTTGGAAGAGGCGAGACAGAGAAGGTAACAAAAGACACAAAAGCGCTCTCCTTTGAGGAACGGCTGTGTGTAAAATACGGCGAGAGCGTATGCTAGTAAACGACGCTTCAAAGCCGTGTGTGAGACAATGCAACACAAAGACGGGAATATCAGAGAGGATGAGACATGAGGAGAGAGAGACACACACACACTGAGAATAGACAGACAGACTGAGATGATGTCAGCGCTGTAAGATCTTGAGATGGCCCCTTGGTGGAATGACGTATTAAAAGATTTGCTCCGCTGTTGGTTGTTTTCAAGGAATAATTTCACCCGAGAATGAAAATTATGTGATTATTTACTCTCGTGTTGTTCCAAATGTATTTGTTCTGAAAGACATTGGCCACCATTGACTACCATAGTAGAAAAAGGACAATGGTAGTCCATTCCCAAGAACTGTTTGCTTTCCTACATTCTTTAAAATATCTTCTTTTGTGTTCAACAGAACAAAGAAATGTATAAAGCTAATTTTCCTACTATGGTAGTCAATGGTGGCCCAGAACTTTGGTTACAAGCATTCTTTCAAATATCTTTTTTTTCTGTGTTCATCAGAACAAAGACATTTATAAAGATTTGAAACAACTCGAGAGTGAGTTAATAAGACAATATTTTTCTTTTTGGGTGAACTGTTCCTTTAAATGTATGCAAAATGTGGTTTTCAAATAAGGTTTTATTGTAGTAAAAGTGAATGATTCAATTTTGTATTAATACCACGGTTACTGTAGTGAGACAAGAGCAAATATGTGGTTACTATGGTTTTACTATGCTTACTATATTACACCATGGTTCATTCTTGTAAGACACAATAAATGGTAATGATTTATAATGCCAAAAAACAACGATGAAAGTATTCAACACGACTTTCAAAGTCAAACGACTGCTTTGTGTAATGAACAAACGTAACATTTAAGTCATTATTTACTGAATACTTGTCTATTGTAAAGTTCAAACTAAATATAGTACCAGGTTTAGTCTCAACCTTTGATGTGTCATTGCACTACTTTTATGCTGCTTTTGACATTCACCAAGTCTACTTCAACTGAATGGCTGCCTGGACATCCTGCCTCACACCTTTTGTGTTTCAGGAAAGAAATAAAACAATACGGGTTTAGAACAACACGGTGGCAAATAAATGATGACATTTTCATTTTTAGGTGAACTGTTCCTTTAAGCATGAGGAGAGAAATCACATGAGCCGGTCCAATTATCACCTCCCGCACCCACTAACTCCTGCACCAGCTAATGTCCTTTCTCATTAAACACCAGAGAAATCATTTTTAATAGCTGTCGTCTTCCTCTCCTGTTGTGTGTGTGTGCTGAAAAAGCGGACCCGTATCAGGCACAGCTGCGATCCATTGTCCTGTATTAAGGTCATGCTAGCTTTACCCCGATCCAAATATATCCCTCCATCTTACGGGAAAACGCAAGAATTCCACTTCACACTCTCTCCCCTCGCTTAGCTGCTGACACACCTAAATAGGCAAGCGAGCTGATAGCAGATGCAGAGGTGTGAAGGGAAGGAAAATGAGGGGAAGTGTGTAATAATAAACAACAAGAGGAGAGCATTCATTCAGATGCTGCAGTAACCTGAAACAAACCAGAGCTGGACGCAAGCAGCTACAGCTGTCCCTTCTCTAATGCAGACGATATCTCAACTCCTGTAAAAACACACACACATGTTTCCTTAGCTTATCTAAATGAGGACATACCACAGTTATCTATGGTTTTTATTTGGAACTCATGGTATGCCTCTTAAAAGTAACCCTCACACAAACCTTTTGGCATTTTCACATGTCCAAAGGGATAGTTCACCCGAAAATAAAAATTGTGTCGTTATTCATGCACCCTTGTGTCATTCAAAACCTATATATGAAGATTTCTCCAAAAGAAGATATTTTGAGAAATGTCACAGTGGTTTTGTGTCCATCCAATGTAATTCAATTTTCTTCAAAATATCTTCTTTTGTGTTCTGCAGAGGAAAGAAAGTCACTTTAAGACACTATTAAGTTTGTTCATGAACAATTTTTCATGTAGGTCAAGATCAACAAAACATGACCTGCACACATGCTGTTTTATATCAGGTGAATTAGAATCCAACCGCAACCTACCAACCTACATAACTTTTTGTTTGAGGAAAAAACGATTTATTATATTCATAAATCATTTCTAGTTGAAAATCCCCAGACAGATTTAGCCAAATTGTGGGCATGCTGTCGTGCCCAAACTATAGCTATGTAACCCCGCATACACGCTTACACAAAAAGGAAAAAATGACGTCGGAGACATGCCGATCTTGGCTTATCCTGATCGTCGAGGGGGATGGGGGAATGTACTTACAGCTGTCAACCAGTGGGTCTTGATGGCATAATAAATCCATACATACAGACACACATATGTGCTAACAGGAAATGCATTGTTTTGGTCAGACAGCATTAGGACCAGATTACCCTCGTTCCCCATTATCGAAAAAACGTCCTTCAGATCTGAATAACCCCCACATGATCATACCTCCAACTGTAACCCTTTATGGATAAAGATTAGAAAAACACAAATACCAGCCAGATTAGGGGTGAGGGGGAGGGGGTTTCGGATGGGTGGCGAGACGGAGACATGAAAGAGTGGTGCGGTGGGCGACGTCTGCCGGCTTCACCGGAATGTGCGTTGTGTGTACGTGAACTGTTGACATTCTTCATGTCTGCGGTAGCCGTACACGCCACAAGTCAAGGCAACATAAACACTAATAAAGCATTTAAAGAGCCACAGCCAGACATTCTAAACCATACACACTTCCATCCAACACACACAACGACGGTATGCTACGAGTGTGTCCCATATCTTCCCTCTGCAGGATGGAATAAGGAGAGATTTGGCAGAGCATGAAATAGACGGCGGCCACAGCAGCGCCTCTATACACGCGCGCTCGAAACGCGCTGCTCTATTCAGAGGGCTGTTTTAGCACGGTGGTGTTTTGTTTGTGTGTACGGTGAATCATTGTGGTGGTACTGATGACATCATAATTGCCTTTCTATGTAACTGCGCCGCGCTAACAAGATTTAAGAATGATTCACGAATTCACAACTGCCATCTAAAATGAAAAAAAACAAAAACAAATCTCCTTTCACTAATTTGTTTCCAACATTTCATTATCTCGGCCTATGGGCCTCATTTTGTCTTTTCTGACTTTAAATTTTGTACTGTCTGTTTCCTCAACCACCAGTTAGTTTTAGTAAATTCAGGATTGCTTTTACCCGACCAAACACATCCATCTGAACTAGGGCTGTCACAATAACAGATTGTCAGTTAGGGGCATCACAATATAGCGTTATTGACAACAAACGTAATATTAAAAACCATGATTATTGATATTGTGTTAATATTACACATATGATAATATTGTACATTTTCAGCACATGCCTAAATCAAGAGAGCTCATTTTTAACAAAAATACGACTGTAGAGAGGTGGGGAGAGAGTACAATGCCAACTATTTTAAACGGGTGTTGAATAATACACAATATTTAAACACAATATCAATAGTCTTGGTTTTTAATATAATAGTTATTGTCAATATACTGTGACACCCCTAATCTAAACATACATATAGACATACACACCTTTTTATTCTCTTGCTATTATGATTGATGTACAAATCCAACTCTTCAATTTCCCCTAGGGGAAACGTAAAGTACTATTCTCTATATACGGAAAAATCCATTACGATCCATCCATCCCTCCAACATATTCTAAACTATTTGGCACCGTCATGTTCTCAATCTCCATTCCACTCCAAACTTTCAAGCTAGCCTTCATATCACTCCATCACCCCCGCCCCTACAAAACCCCCTGACTGCTGATTGAAACCAGACTTCGGTGTAGTTCAGCCGCCCCCGCATTCTCATAGTGATCCAGCGAGCAGTCACCCAGGCATGCACCCAACCGCAAACTCCAGGCACGTAGAGGTCAACGGAGCAGACCAGTGTGTGTGTGGGTGAGATTGTAAGCAGTGGGCTTTTGAACCGCGGGCTTGTTTAGCCGCGGTCGCCCTGCCATAACACAGTAAGGGGGAAAAACACAAAAACTGCCTCTCGCAGCCAGTTCTAGTACATAAACGTGCACACAGCGAGAGTCGGCGATCCGATAAGGATCTCTTAGCCTCACCGTGTAACCGCGGCGCGATTAGCATACGCGCCACATAATCACCTGTTTCCTGTGGTTAAACGCTATTATTGCGTGAATTATGTCTTAAATGTCTCAAGCACCCTACTTAGTGATCAATAACATACAAAAACACAAACCACACCCAAATTTTCTTTTTCTTCCTCCATCGCTCTCTTCTCCCTTCCCACCCCTCCCGCTTGAGCCAATATGGTCAGAACAGTGGGAGGGAATCCATCATTACTACGGAAACTAGGGCATCCCAAATGAACTTGCGTAGTGTGTTTAAAAGCATGCGCATGAAGAAGAGAGCCGTGCAGAAAATCACAAAGACAACAGAGTTTTCAGGTCACCTGACCTCCAACAACGAAAAGCCTGTGAGAATAGAATCAGACAGTTGCCATGACACCAAAGCGCCCAATAATAATCCCCCAACAGTCAAAAGGGGCTTACACGTGCATGTGAGAGAGAGAAAAAAGCCAGAAAGTCTTTTGACTCCGGGTTGTGTTTGCACCGCGTTCCAACATCCTCGAGCTGTCTGGATTCAGCAAGCTTTGGCTGTCCGTAAACCTCTTTAGTAGTTTTTGGCAATAACCGACAAACACGGCCCAGGTCATTTCTGATGTCATTCTTTACTCTTCTAAAACACAGCTTGCGTTTTTGTGCAAAGCGCTTCTCTAAAAATATCCGTCTCAAGGGCTGATGTCACATTGGATGGCTTCCATGCCCCCCCCCCACTCACAAGAACGGAGCCCGAGACCAGCTGACTAAAGAAACGTTGTGGTGCTGAGGCTGAGATTATTTACACCGATTTAACGCAACATTAACAGGTGCATATACACGTAGACTTTGATGAGTAAGCGGCTGATCTTGTGGTCCGCTGTAATCCTGGAATGTCTGGTACGGACCACCCAAAAAGGCGTCAGCCCTTCAAACAATATTAAAACTATAACCTTCAAAAGGTTTATTTTCGGTCTCCCCCAGGTTCACCACCCAAGAATTAATCCTTTCTAGCTTTCTTGCTTTCTTTCTCATACGCATAAGCTCTCACACATACGCTCTGATCAATACTCTTAGGGTCTTTGTTTTGCTAGATCGATTTAGGGTAATGAAGTCCATCTGGTCAAATCCCACAGAGAAAGAGAGAGAGAGAGACTGTCAAGCACACAGAGCTTTGACCGTATGAGGATCAGAGGTTTACGCTTTAGAAAAGTCATGTTTTACTCTCATCGCTGCACTCTGCCTTTTTAAACAAACAATACCCAGGGTTGGGTAACTATGGCTGGCTAGTCATTCCAACACCTGACTAGTCACTTACCAAGGTCAATTAGTTCTATAGATTTTTTCTTAGCCTATTTTTAACAGTGGTCTTTATGTAAATGTATTTCTATAGCTCTCTTCAAGAATTTGCATTGTTGCAAAGCAGCTCAACAAAAAATACACTGTAGTTTAAAAGGGATAGAGACAAGAAAAAAGCAATGTAAAAATAAGAAATTATAGAAAATTATGAAATGTACTAGAATGGATTGTATTATAGAATACATTGTATTATTGCAAATTTTTCATAAGATTAGCAATGCTAACTGTAAAAATAGATTATCCACAGTAAAACCCACTAAGGTTGCGTCTTTAAAGCGATAGTTCACCCAAAAATGAAAATTATGTCATTATTTACTTCAAAACATCTTCTTAAAGAAAGAAAGTCATACAGGTTGGAAATGACAAGAGGGTGAGTAAATGATTTTTCATTTTTGGGTGAACAATCCCTTTAAATTCACCTCTTTCAAAGCACACCAGCTAAACCATAAAGATGCATATTATGTATTATGTTGTGTTGTATCCCCTGTATTCTATTTCATTCCTTTGCACTCAACCTAGATAATTTTTATACAAGAACATGCAAACGCCCTCTTAAAAACATGTCTGCTCAGAGTCAGCTGAAGTCAAAACCGGCCAAATTCTACAGAGGTTCCTTAGATTAGCCAGCAAGATACTCAGACGTCCCACCAACAAGTCAATTTATGACATAAATACTTAATAAGTAGTCATTAAGTAGGATTTCTAGAGTGCATATCTGTCTAGACTTTACAAAACCAATGGTTTATAAAAACTATGACAGCAAAAGCCAAACTGGCAACTCACACTGTCATGAAACAAATTTCAACTCAACGGGACAACTGCGGATTCTGATGGTAAACTAACTAGAGAACAATCGTACCACCCTGTTCTCACCCAGGTTTTGGGGGTATTTTTCTTTAATTAAGAATGTCACTTCATTATCACATGCATAGACACACAACAAAGAATTTTGGTTGCTGAACAAATAAGACAATAGCACGCTTGGTAATCTTTAGACAGCTCATTAGGTACTTCATATTAAATTTAAAAAACACTAAAGGGACAAAACACCAGGAGTTCCCCCCGAAACCCCCCCTCTCTCTGTTTTCACTCGCTCCCCCAGCAACTCTAATAAGGTCTGTATTCCCGTAACCGTTCTTTAATTCCACCTCAGTCAGCCCATTGAGGGGCACTGAACCGCATGCTGATGACCTCACTGCCGCCCTCTGATTGGTCAATCTCAGTGACCAGCAGCCCCCACGTAGGCCAGACAAAGCCACTCTCTCTGTTTCCGTCCCTCTCTCCCCC
Source organism: Oreonectes daqikongensis (assembly GCA_026939265.1). Lineage (NCBI taxonomy): Eukaryota > Metazoa > Chordata > Actinopteri > Cypriniformes > Nemacheilidae > Oreonectes > Oreonectes daqikongensis. The sequence goes on along the minus strand of JAOTQM010000351.1, from coordinate 2,509,115 downwards.
TCTCTGTGTTGACTCATTATTGTTTTTCTACTCTTTTCTTTGACTTGTTCTTGAAAACAGGCAGCGCTGAAAGTTCTGTTTCGTTTGCTCTGATCGGAAGTGATCAAAAACAAACACCGCCTCTGGGCGCGGCGTGATACAGTAATCACCTCTCAGCCACTGCGCGTTCCTCTGATCATCTGTTCTCTCTTGATTTAAAACAGATCAAAAGAGAAAAAAATGAGTTCCTGTGAAAACAAGGAGGACCGAGTGAGAGAGAGAAATTTGCACGTTTCAAGAAAGGAAAGGTACAAAATGACTTGACTAGTAAAACAAGTTTGTCTTAAATCTTTAAAGCAGTATCGCTTTACAGGACGGAATGACAAATATATGAGAAAAGAATTTGTTTTAAGAAAACCAAAAAATAATGGTGAAAATATTTATCTGCTGTATAATAAATTTGTGATGATTTTGCAACATTTAAGCAACATTATGCAAAGATTTTGATTTATTTATTTGGCCATTAAGTATTTTAAAGAGCGAGTGTTTACTGATTTTTTATTTCTCTCGAAAATCCAAGAGATGTTTTAATAGTGTTCTAAGTTTAATTCATGTTCCTGAATCAGTATAAATCATTTTCACTTTCAGTTCATTTACCAAAAAACTTGCCTTGAAAAACTTCATATTAAATATTCTTAATTAGACTTGTACGCTTTATTTATTCACTAAACATTTTTTAATCTAGTGGGAAACAAAAGCTGGCTGAGCAAAATAATGGTACCTCTCACTGATGAAAAATACTGCGATTTACTTAACTATCTCATCTAGCCCTACAGGAACAGAATTAAAATTCTTGAGGAACTGTAAAGACATAAGCATAAGCACATTCTTTCGGTAAGAATCACGGAGTCGGGTCAGCGAATCAGCGCTAACTGTACATTCCCGTGTCCCACTTGAAAAGAATGAGAGGGTTTGAGGGGTAGAGAGAGTGAAAGAGAGGCTGCAGGGGAGAAGGGAAAGTCTTCATCTCTAAGTCATTTGCCTAAAAAGGACATGATGAATGAGTGTCAGGGACACAAAACATCCTCCTCATGTTTAACAAGAGACTCCCCCAATCCCCAGTTGGGGGGGGAGATGGACAAAGAGTGAAGGGGAGGAGAGGAAAGGAAGCAGAGAAAGAGAGAAATTGTGTTTTGCGAATTCGTATGTCCATCGGCAAAGGCCAGTGTGTGTAGCAGAGTTCACATTGACTTACAACCCGGACAGGCATTCTGAACAGAGGCCTGAAATGGTAATGAAATGATAGCCGCTTTTGTGTTTGTGTGGGCAATGCGATACCGCTCACCTTTCTACTCAAAAGGACATAGGAAGTGAATGAGTGAGTCAACAGTGAGATCAAATGACTGGGATTTGTGAGGCCAGTAACTCGGCCATCAGCAGATTCTGACACATACACACACACAGTTGGGAAATTCCTATCGGGGTGTGAGATGTCGAGGCTCGATGTGAAATTTAGAGCTGGAGGTTATCACTTATATTGTAATTGTAACAGGTCTGTGTGTGTTTGTGTGTATCCATATTCAGTGTAACTTTACAAACCGACTTTTCAGTGTTAAATCGTATCTCTAGACTGTCTTCTCATGAATAAGCCAACAAAATGGAAATATAAAAATAATATTTTGGTTAAAAACACTTTCCAAATAGAAAAGAACCCTTTTCCTCATCTGTTTTATTCCAAAATATTATACAATATAAATTATGAGCCGTGGTTATAATTGGTGGTTTAGTTTCGTTTATCTACTGGAAATGTAAACGTGCTGTTAAGCCCTTTTTACACAGCAGCAATTAAACATGAAGCACAGATGTTATAATGCCTCCCAAGTTTACAACCGCAGCAGAAATGTAGACTGCCAGTGCTCGGATCTCTGAGCCGGGCCGAATGCGATTGGCTGACGTATGGCGATCGCCGAGTGTGATCTATGACATTGATTGACTGTATGGATACGGGCTGGTTTGATCAATGACATCGATCGCGGGGCGGGTTTCATCTGTGTGCGAGACCGCGGCGGGGGTTGGGGATTTAACCCCCCGTATATTTCACACCGAGACCCTTCAAAACACATTCCTGCCAAACACTGAGCTGCGTATCCCTCTATAAACACCCCCTGCTAAAGCAACCCTAACACTTAATTCCCTCCCCCTTCGTTCTTTGACATACACACATAAAGCCTCTCCCTTCCCCCACCCGCTCTCTGACGGGACACTGTCTTCCCTTGTGGAGGATTCAGGACAGAAACCACACCCTAGTAAAGCATCGCTGTGCACCAATTCAGCATTTATTAGTGAAGAAACGTAAAAAAGCATCTTTGTTTACCTTTAAGGAGAACTTGTCCCTCGGCGATGACATCACCCATCACAACGGTGTACTCTTCCTCGGCGAAACCAGGCTGACACAGCATCGCCCCTGTGCCCTGGATTGCCACCTGCCAAAATAAGGAGCACCAGACAAATTAATCCCCTGATTAATGGTGATTAATAAACATCACCCTTCAGCACGGGCCAACATACACCCCAGCGAGAGCCAAATATCCCCAATCCCATGAGGAATCGATGGACATAATGATCACGCTCTTTCACCATAAACAGAGGAAATGAGGCAGAACTCTGCTCAAAAAAGGCGGCGTGATGAGACGAGCCAGCGAGAGCACTGATCACATGCAAAATGAACTCGCTGAATAAGCGATACTATTGTATTTTTCGACGATTACCCACTAATTTACGACAGACCGGCTACATTGAATACGGTTTATTGCAGCCATATCCAACGCGCTTTCAGCGCTTCTGAATTATTCCATTTTACTTGATTCCGCGTTCCCCAACGGATAGCAAATGGTTTCCATCCCCTTCCCCCCCGCCGTGGCACCAGGGCATCTGTTATTTTGAGGTGGCTGTAATTAGACTGATGAGGTCAGGAGGGCGAGACGTTAGAAAAGCAGAGCTGACCGGGCTACACGCGGCCGAGCCTGAGCGGTGCGGTCTGGTGGAGCACTTATCATATAAAAACACAAACACGCACCCTCACAGCTGGTGTAGGCACTCTTCTGACACAAGTCACAAGTCCCCCTTTATGGCTTACGCTTAAAACATGCACGCACACCTAGCCTTTAACGGCTACGGATAAGGACAAAGCCACAGTCATTCTCCGCCTATCCTATCAGCAAAATAAATACCATACACTGAGTCATTCCATCTTAATGTGATCTAATGGCGTGCTTGAATCTGATAAAACACATGGTCTGGATCTCAACGTGAGCAAATAGGTATACGGCTTTTAGCGGGCGCTTTATAAGATCAAAGGTAGAGTTTCGGTCCCGGCGTCCACCGTGAAACAGCCTCTTTGTTTTGGAAAAAGATCAGAGGAAGGAAGAAGGCGACTGGCCTTGTTTGTTAATAGAAGCACAGTCAATTTATCAAACATGTTAATGACTTGTTAGCTCTATGGATTCTCAAAAATGATCAAACATTTGGAATCATCATCAACCTTTTAACAATGTTCGTGTTTCGCTGGTGATATATCTGCAAAAGCCCCATATAAAGCTGCCACTACAGGGGTATGTTTGAAAATGTGACTTTAAACTGTCCTGTCAGCGATTGCTTAGCAATATGCTGCCTCGGCACATCCATACAGAGGGAATGAATCTGGATGGAGCTGCACCAGCGGCCCTGCTGACACGAGAAATCAAACAAACGGGGAAAGAGGCCGTAAAGTCCGAGGAAATCGGATAAAGAGATGGTCAACGTGGTCTTACGGATAAATTGCAATGCGATTCGTGAGGTCACGACCTTTACTCGTTCAAAAATTCGAATTTGAATTTTAAATGAATCTCTCTCTGAAAGAATGCGCAGCGCAACGACCCCCACCCGCACAGAACAGCAGCGGGCTTTAAACATGTGGAACCGTTACAACACACGCACAAACAACACGAGCGGCAGTAAAATGCGACATTTATGTTACACTTTAAAAACCTGCCCTAAAATGACATTTACGAGGTCGGATTTGCTACCTTTGACCACGAATGAAAAAAATCAAACCCATGCCAAATGGCTGCTTGCCAAATGTGAACTTTATTAGTCTGCGGATTTCCAACGTTTGGTTCCATCATCACTTCATCATAATTTGCTCCGCATTTTGCCAGTAACAAAGTCGAGACTAAATACAGAACATCAAATTGACTAACGTGAATTCAGCTGGACTATGCATTTTCAGCAATTCCGAGGGCAGTAGACCCCAAACCTGACAACTCGCCTCATTTCTTCGCTCGCTGATTCAGGTCAGAGTGATTTTTCATATTTGGGTTACGCGCGGACCCGTTGTTCGCCGTGAGATCTCGAACTAAAAGCGATGCGGTCAGCATGAAGTCGGCGGAAGGCGACGCTACAATGAGCTGTTCATTAACTGGTTATTGTTACGTTTGTTTCATCAGTCAGAACGGAACCATTGTGACCTAATCACATCCCCGATGGCAACTTTTCCGTCTCTTGTCAGAAGAAGCGATAGCGCGTTTAAAACCCCGCATTCATCTGCGACTGGCTCCGTTTCAGCACGGGACGGTTTAACGGGGCTGCTAGTACAATCCGCGGACAGTTGCTGTGGGCTACACAATGCAAGAAAAAAAACGTAGCTTCGCGCATCGACTATAAACGCTGAATATTTCATATGCAAAACCATGAATTGCACACGAAGGAAACAAGATGCGACACTCCTTGCTGTCCTATCCATAGAGACACGAAACAGAGGATTGAATTCGATCGCTATAAGCCACCAGGCGCTATCGCCCTATTTGAATAGACTAAGCGCGGACGTCGTTTATTTATAATAAACACATACTAATTATTGCATCGAATAGACCAAACACACAGCAAACATTCTAGCATATTATGGACATGAAAAATAACGTTAAACATGCGACAGCATCGCTACAAGCGCAAACCTCGAGCCCGAGCGTACAGCCTCTCGGACCATGCATTTTACCTGCAGAGCCGCGAGAAGCGCCAGCATCACGCCTTCCGAACGGTACATCGTGTAAATTCCGTCCTGCGTGAAGAACCCGATATAGTTGGTCGTTTTCCGTAAGTACCGATGGGTTATAATATGGTCCGTAAGGTAGCAGCAGCAACGGCGGCGGCATGTAACGACAGACTCGTTCCTCCCTCTCCCTCTTTCCAGCACTGATCCGTGCTGCTCACAGTCTGGTACTGACGCTCCGCTCACTCTCCCAGATCAACGGCAGTGATGACGCCTCAGTGGCGCCCTCTAGCACCCGTCAGCGGTACCGCACCGAAGGGGCTCCTTTTCCTTATGTCACCCCACTTCAGCCTCCGGAAGTCACAGTGAAGAAGACAAGACCCCGCCTCTTTTAGTACAACAAAAGGAAAATCTTCTTTCTTTAACCCCACCCACCCCTTAATGCCCACTAATCGGCAGGAGGGACTGAGAATGCCCGATTCTGAAGCACATCTTTCATCTTGGTAGGATGCTTTAAAAATGTATTAGTTCTGTTATGTTGATTGGGGATGCACATAATGTAGGCTAATCTCATGAGCATCACATCGGGGAAATCATGCTCGTCTTATGATGTGAATTTTAAATGAGAGTGAATTGACAATGTAAATTGATTTTTATGACACTTGATTAGGGATTTTGCTCAGGTGATGTCTTATTCCGCCGTTGACTCGTGGGGACGGGCGTCGTGACAGGCAGCGACAGGGGCCGGAAAGCTGGCGCTCGGAGTGCGTGTGACAGCAGCGAATGTCTACGTAACAGATGTCCTGTGCACTCCGAGAGAGTCTCCGGTCATCAGCGCGCACCACCATCTGCTCATCATTACCGGCCGACCGAAACACACGAGCACACAAACACACACACACATGCACACGCACACAGGCCGCCGGTCTGTCTAGGTGACGTCAGAGAGGTTGGCCTTGACTAAGGGAGAGATAAGAGATAAAGACAGAGAAAGAGAGAGGAAAGAGACATGCTCTACCTGAACAAACCATCTTTATTCCTTAAATGTACTTTTTCAAAGAAAAGAAATAAATATCCACGTGGATCTTGTCTGAAAAGTGTTTGGAATCATATTCAGTGTGGCATCGTATTGTCTTTGGCATGATTCTTTTTCTCAGAATTTATTGTTGTCCAGTATGCTAATAGCACTGGACATGTGCAATCTCAGTGTGCCATTCAAGATAGCTGCCAAATCTTAAACGTGAACCACAACAGCCATTTCAAGCCTCTTTAAAGTTGCCAGCTGGACTGCAGACTAAAATGAACCTTAATATCATCTCGAATCTTATTAAGGTCCCGAAACCGCTTAACTGCAAGCTATTTCATTACATTCCTATAGCATTGTACCAGCTCATTACCAAATGCATTAAGAAGTGCGACCTTGTGCCTTGCTTTATCTTTACAATAAAGTCAATTCATTGAGGTTGGAATGGTGATTGGTCCATTATGTATTACTAATTATAGCAACTACTTAATAGTCACACATATTTAGCTACTTAATGAATAATTTGGAAGTAACCAGAGAGGTTCTCTCGCATATGTAGACACAGGACTCCTACGCTGCTAAATGCATTATATGGTCCGAACCATATACGTAATTGTCAGCTAACTAGCCCTCGGGAGGAAGTTGTCTTACTTTAGACTCCCTGTGGACTTGAAATAATTCGTTATTTTCCAAAATACATTTTCTATACCCTGAACCACATTTTAACAGGACCGTGTTTTTCATGCCCTGACTGCCCTTTGAGTCACGACTCAAGCTGAATCTCAGCATCTGCTATTTGAATAAAATACAATGTGCATATTGTCGACTGTCTCTCATAGAAATGTTGCGATTTATTAGTTGGTGTTTATATGAACCAGAAGAATATCAAATCCATGCATGAATGATATAGATCTAATGTGCAGGCAGGAAATTGTGGCTCATTATTAATTTATTTTATAGCGATTGGCTTTAAAAAGAGATGCAAACCTCTCATGAATCTGGTGAGAGATTTATTTTATATGAATGTATTGGAGCACTTTATTAGGGTCAAGGGTTTGCGTGTGCTTGTATACATTGTATGAAAGCTCTTGAAGCGTGTATCAGATATGTCTCACATATCTATCTATCTATCTATCTATCTATCTATCTATCTATCTATCTATCTATCTATCTATCTATCTATCTATCTATCTATCTATCTATCTATCTATCTATCTATCTAATCGTGATTGTTCCCCGAGGGAGGTAAGTTATGCGTAAGCTCAGATTCCGGCTCCTGCGTATCTCATTAGCATGCCACTGTGTGTCACTGAAGTAAGTTTTCAGATGCTCTGCATGTTATATATGCATGTGCGAGTGCGTGCGCGAGTGTGTGTTGAGCTAAGTGAGGTCACATTCCAACACACTTCACTTTAGTGTCTTACAGTCAACATTCTAAATCTGTTCCCTTCCCCTCAAAGCATCTAAGAATCTTCTTTCTCTTCATGCTTACCTCTGCTTTCTTCAGAGGTTCACCTAAAGCCTAGAAGAAAACAGGAAAAGACAATCCATTTCGAAAGGCTTTTTGAAAATCTCCTAAAAGTCGCAGTCAAAACAAAGTGTCAAACCATATTCACTGTAAAGACAAAAAAAGTCCACTGGGAAGAGTTCAGATCTAAATGTCAACTGTCTCTGCCACAGCAGGTTTATATGCATGAGATCAGCACAAATGTACTTACATTGCTCTTTCCCATTCAATATGCCACTCTTCATAACCTTTATTTGCGAACCATCATCTTAAAAGCCCGTATAACATGCACACCTGTACACGCCTTTAAGCATCTTTGTGTCGTGTATTAAATACAAAGTGGATTTTGTTTACTATTACTGTCTACTTACGTTAATGCAATATCGGTCTGCCACATCCAGTTTGTTAAAAGGAAAATTTAGCATAAACACTATTGTATTTTAAAAAGCATTGCTAAGAAGTAAAGGTCATTCCAAATTTTCATTTCAGCAGCATTTATACATGTATTGTGGCCATTCCAGTCCAGTGTCTATTGAATTTCAACAAAATTAAACCTCAGAAGTGACAAAGTCATCCAACAGCAAGGTTTTCACATAAAAAACATTATAATATTACTGCTGTATTGCTTAAAAGCAGTAGTCAATGATATGGGTTTTTAATGGCTGATGCCGATATAATCGATATTAAAAAGCATCTTGGTCGATTGGCCGATAAGAAGCCGATATAACACAAATGCGTAAATGGGAGACATACAGAAAATGGTAAAAAATGAACAATTATTGTGTATTACATGTCTAGTTAGTAACAGACTTGAACACATGAATAGGTCCACACATAACGTTATATTAATAGTGGCAGCTATGGCTTAATATGAATAAAATATAGAGCTTTAAACATATCGAGCATATATACTGTAGCATATAAAATTCTCATGATTTTCCTTGTTCAAAGATGTTTTGGTGATAACTAAACAAGATATTTAAGCAGTTTCACAGTAATATTAAAGTGACTGTCATGACACCTGATGACATCACTTGCGTTACCCTGCATTTGAAAACACAGCACCATTTATACAACAGAGGACCCGTTCACGTCATGAGGTGTCACGGTGACGGTACGATTTTACTGTTAAGTTCAACATCTGCTAAATGTGGTAAAACAGCACTCTGTATATTTAAATGAAGCTATTGTTATACTTTTCTATGTAAATGTCCCTTCTTCACAAAGTCAGTTCTTACTTCCTGGTGCAATTAACATTATGCACCTGTGGAAAACAGGCAGTACACATTTTTTTAAATGGTTACATATTCGTAGATTATGTAGAAGAACCATCAAACATTGAGGACAGGACTGGTGTCTGGTGGAGAGATGCTGTACATTCAATGATATACATTAGGTACTTTCAAGCCATACTACTAATGCACTCAGGTTCAGTTTCCAAATCCATTAACCCATTTTACGAATGCATTTTAAACGTCTCATGGATATTCAAATGGTCTCACGTTGCACACATCATGTTGTCCTTAAACACAGAATACTGGCCATAATGCACACTTGTTCCTCTCTGTTGCCCTCTCTAATATCTTTAGACATTCTATTCGTTGAGCCTTCCCTACATCTCTCTCTTTCTCTCCCTCGCTCGATGGGCCTAATTACCCTTGTGCAAAGGAGTTCAGCTCACTGTATTGAGGTGACTTGTTTTTGGAATGGGAGGTTGGTGAGCACCTATACACACAGGCACACACTCCTGCTCACACAAGGTTGAGGTGGCATGGGGTTTCGAGCAGATAATTACATTTGGAGGAGTGAAGGAATGAAAAAGCTCAGAAGAAAAGGAACAGATCTCTCTTTCTCTGTTCTTCTGCGATACACGCTCTTGTCTTCTGCCTAATTATCGACGTAACACTGAAGCTCGGCTAAGAATTCTCACCTCTCCCTCCTCTAAGCTTTTCATTCTGTCAGTCCTTTTTAGACACAGAGGAACACAACCAGTGAAAGACTTTAAACATGTATGTGCACTTAGTTAAGGCTGATATCTAAGTCTCATTGTTCGTGAAGGCTTCAGTGTGCTAAAACTATGAGACCGGACTGATATACCCAAGCCGATGGTTTTTATTGCTGGAGGCTATGAGGAGTTGCCTTGGGGATAAACATCTTTAACCAGCTCCCGATAGTGATAGGATGATATATACAGTGGGATTGTTACTTTTATACCCTGAGGACTTCTCAAAAATAAAATAAATAAATAAAACAAATGTTTTGCTTGAAGTGAATTGTTGGTAAGTGTTCACTTAATGTACCTAAACAACATGACCAAATGCAACATATTTTCTCAGGTATGTTCCTCCTGCTGAAAAAACAACAACAGAAATGCAATAGAAACAATCATGGAAATTCTAATGGTTTCTGTTAAAATTATGAGGTATTAGCTTTTTCCATTAAAACCATTACAAAATGTATTTTGTAGTGTGTTCTGGGCATTATTCCAATAAGATTTAACATCCTACCAATAAAATCCATCACAGACCAGTAGACACCAGTATAGTTTCCATTAAAACCAATACAATTGCCATTATAACCATTAAATTTGTGTTTTGGGCAGCGAAGTTGTGGAAATGGTTTTGATGGTTTAAAAGGGAATTGTATTGGTTTTAATGGAAACTATAATGGTGTACTGGTATGTGATGGGTTCTATTAGTCGGATGTTACATCCTATTGGAATAACGCCCAATGGGATTGGAATTCCGCCCAGAATCCATCACATACCAGTAGACACCATTATAGTGTCTACTATAGATTAAAACCATTATAATTCCCTTAAAACCATCAAAACCATTACAACTTATTTAAAGGTTTTTATTTTTTTTCAGCAGGGCTGTAACTTGTAAATTTGGAAAATAAAAGTTTATATAATTTGTTTTGCATTGGGTCTGCATCATTTCTTTTGGCATTAATGGACTGTTGAAACTGAGCAGGGGATTCCCAGTTCCCAGCATGCTTTGCATGCGACTGGAAAGTAAACAGTGAATTTAAGTGTTTTTTGTTTGTTTGTTTTTGAGCAATATGAGCAAAGGAAATGTTTTTAATGTTAGGTTCTAATAGAGTTTGAGTTTCTGTAGCGTTTCAAATGTTTAGAATGTGTCAATATGCTAAAATGGCTACCGAACCTCATGATATGCTTTAGCATGCAAGTGTGTGCAAATGCTAATTAACTAACTGTAACTAGTTGAGTTAATTTTTAACATTTTACTACGTTCCACTGAATTCTGTTTTGGATTCTACTTCATAAGATGTTTGCTTAGTTTATCAAATCCTTTCACGCTGTGTGAAAAACCAACAAAACAAAATCTAATCTCAGTTTGTAACTGTGAACTGGCTATTTGTACGAATTTGTACAATCCCATTCATAGGTTTTTAGTAGGCTACACACCCTTGTTATTTACACTAGTTTGTTTTCTGATAATATTCCACAGATCAGTTCCTTACGCTTGTAGACGCTCCCAGAGTAGCAACAAAACGCTTTTACTCTGATTAAAAATTGCACTGCTCTTATCGCTATCAGCATTATCAGGACTCCTTTAAGGTCACTGAAAAAGCGTCTGTGAGCCAAGAGTGACATCAAAACCCGCCGTATTACCGAAGTAATAAATAAATAATCCACTCCAGATTAAGTTTTAAAAGTTTTTGTGCTTTGCAAGATTTATTTGGCTCCAGCGTTTCAGAAAGAGGTTCTTTCGGATTTTCTGCGTTCTGTGGGGTTTTTAGAATATAAACCGTCTCTCCATCTCGCTCGCTCATGCCGCCTCGCCAACATGCTTATTAAATAATGTACTTTGATGTTTTTTAAACACATATCAGACGTGTGGGTTGCTAACCAACGGAGGCCCTTAGGGATCATAGGAAGAAGAGGTACAGGAATAAGGGATAGTTCACCAGGGTACCACTTTAGTTGAGTCTGTACTAGAGAGAAAAAAAGAAAACCATATATGCATTTCTATACCCTTTTCTGAAATTGTATAATAAGGCCAGTGCTGCCGTCGCTTTTAAACAGACACTTAAATTATTTTCTGATCCCTGTCTATATTCTGAAAGATTTCAAACACACTCTGAAAGTGCTTTGTGGTTTTTTACTGAATTTTAGTGCTGCCTTTAAAAGTCTATTTCTCCGATCCAGTTTAGTGATGCAGAATTGACACTTATGGGAAATGTGGGTCACACTAAGTATGTATATGTATTCTCTTTGATATTAATGTTTCACTGGCCCATAAAATATCAGCTGGGCAAAGCCCTATTTTGTGGTCCAAAATATTACCAGGCAAGATGTGAAATATAGCTATAATTTTTGATAGACTAAAAATGCTTTTTGACCGATAATATAACCAATGGCATTGTTGCAAATCTGTAGCTTTGTTCCAAAACCTGGCTGGCAGAAATGTAAAGGTGCACTGTATAATATTATTATCTATTTGGAATAATGCAATATAATATATATAACTATGTGTTCAGAGGTGTCGACCTGTGTTTTTTGGTGTGTTTTGCATCATCGGCTGCTGTAATTCCCTGTCGTTTATCTTTAGTCGATTCAGCATGAATCAGCGACAGAGCTTGCCGGAAGTGATGAAGCAAACAAAGGAAGTCAAGAGTGAGACGCTGCATGTCTCATTCATTTTTTAAACTTATCAGACATTATGAATATCACAAATCTGATTTGCATGAAAATGGTAAGCAAGCGTATTGTTTTGAGAAACGAATACAGACTACTGTCACCTGCTGGTTCGGAAAGTTATTTTCTCTCACGCAGGCGCACAACGGACATCCTACTTGGCCGTCAGGTGTCGAACGCTGGCTTGGTGTTTCAGGGCACCTTGACGCTGCCAACGTGAGGCGACCCCATAATTCGTCGCCATCAGCTTGGTGTGCGTCTACCCTTAGGTGCAACACATACAATGAAAGGCAAAACTGTTCCACCTTCTATAATAGGAAAGCACTGCATGTATTTTTCATAGAAAGACAATCCCATTATTGTGAAACGTGCTATAGAAATACATTTTAAATCGAATTGAATTTGAATTGAATGATGCATTGGGACAAGTGAGGAAAAATCAATTCAAATGCATTCTCATGGATTACAAATAGAATTATTTCAATACCCAAGAAGTATTAGTAAAATAATTTAATCTAATAAAATGAATTATTTTGTGCAGCCTTTATGTGTTCAATAAAATCTTAACAGCATGCTAACTGCAAACTTTATCGAAATTGTGAGTCTAGTCTCCACAAAAGGCTTTGAGTGTAGAACATCACCCAAATCAGTCACTTTCATTTTACTTTCTAGGAAGAAAGCTATCTGTAGCCACTAGACAGCAAGGCAGCTCAGTAGGTTTTGGAACAGAGCCAGTATTTGTCTTGATCATCGTATTCCTGTTTAAATCACACACATACACGCACACTTTCTCACATCATTCTCACTCCCATCTCTCCGCAGTACACCGTCTCATCATCGCCTCCTTGCCCGTTCCGCAGAGCACACTCCTTTCACCTCTGACCCCCGTTGCCATGGCGTCCAACTGAATAGCCCTTTGTGTCACCTGCACTGTCATGTCCCGTTTGCGCGGACTGGCTTTCCTCTGATGATTCTATCTTTGTGTGGGTGTTTGTGCGACTAATGCTCCTGACCCACACTGTCTTTGTGCCATGAAGGTTGTGCTAATATTTGACTGCCAGCTGAAATATTGTGACCTGCCTCACGAGTCACCAACACCCAAGCTGTCAATCATTATGCGCGTATAGCTCCCCGCTGTCCATAAATCTATAATTTCATGATTAGAATATCGGATTGCTAATATTTAATACTAAAACATTTTTAATTTTGCTTGAGTAAACCTTTAAAACAAATCTTAAAAATCATAACATTGGGGATGTAAATAGATTTTAATGATGAATCATCAATTCTTCAGTTTTGTAGGTAATGCAGGAGCACATCCATTTTTTAAGGAAGAAAAACTTAATATGATTTATTTATGTATTTGTGACCCCAAAACCAGTCTTAAGTAGCACAGGAACATTTGTAGTAATAGACAAAAATACATTGTATGGGTCAAAATGTTGAATGTTTCATTTATGCCAAAAATTTGGATTTAGGATATTAAATAAAAATCATGTTCCATGAAGATATTGTAAATTTCCAACCGTAAATATATCACAACTTTATTTTTGTCAGTAATATGCTATGCTAAGGACTTCATTTGGACACTTAAAAGGCGATTTTTCTAAATATTGGCATTTTTTTGCACCCTCAGATTCCAGTCATATCCGTTAGTCATATTCTAACAAACCATATATCAATAGAAAGCTTATTTTATTAAGTTTTCAGAAGACGTACAATCTCAACTGGTTTTGTTGTCTAGGGTCACATTTTTTATTGCATTTGGCAATTTGTTGAGGTAAAAATATGTGCCCATCTTACAAAGGTAAACTTTTTCATTTGTTGGTTTTATACCCAATACAACATATACTAAAGAAAAAATGTATGCACTGTAATTTGCTTTGAATATAAAATCTTCTGCCAAATGCAAGAATGGAACTTATAATGTTAAACGATTTCTAGTACACTTGACTATAATACAAGTTAAACAGACAAATGAAAATTCTGTCATCATTTCATTTACGCATTTGGCAGACGCTTTTATCCAAAGCTACTTACATTACATTGTACTTCACATTTGTACATTTTGTATAGTAAGCAAGTGGGGGTTAGGTGTCTTGCTCAAGGGCACCTCAGCAGTTACCCGCCAGCCCTGAGAATCAAACCAGCAACCTTCTGGTCATGAGTCCAACTCTCTAACCACTGGGCCACAACTGCCCTGTATTTCAAACCTGTATGACTTTTCTTCTGCAGAACACAAAAGAAGATATTTTGAAGAATGTTTGTAACTGCGGTACCCGTTGACTTGCATTGGTTTTGTGTCCATACAATAGAAGTGAATGGGTGCTGCTGCTGTTCGTTTACCAAAAGTTTTCTAAATATCTTCTTTTGTGTTCTGCAGAAGACAAAAAGTCATATATGTTTGTACGTAAATGATGAGAGAATTTTTGGGTGAACTATCGCATGTTAATGGTTTGCATCACTAAATCTTTACTTACTATGGTAGGATAAGTCAGGACACACTGCTGTAAAGCAGGTGACCAAACATGGAAATGTTCATGTTACTACCTCATTCGCATGCAGAGCTTTTCAAATGAGATGCAAATGAAAAGGTGAACTGGACTGAGCGCTTTACTCGCCCAAGACAACGTAAAGAACTGAAATGAATGTTAAGAATTTGACACAGCCAAGACGACAGGGTTACAACCTCTTCTAAATAACATCAGCAGCTTTTCTTCACCTTTTTCGCCGGTGTGTGCGTGCACAAAACTGTGCGACCTTGAGAAGCGTTGGATCAATACTCATCCTGATCCACTTTCAAACCACTTTCAATCCATTCACACCCCACACACATATACCACATATACAAACATCTGTTTATATCCAGTTACTCCAGCTCAGCCCTCAAAACCTCCACAGCCATACGGAATAATACAACAAAGCCACATATTGTGCATAAAAAAACCAACTCTGTTCTCCCCACCCACCACCTCACGTCCCACTTGAAGCCCCTTAAGGCGCTTAGCATTTTCTCTTCTTACAATATTTGAAATAAACAATACAGGAGGCTATTGCGAGCTGCTGTTTGCTGATATTTGCCAATGACAGCGCTGTGCTCATTTTGGCGACGTAATCAGATTTAGCATTGTTTGACTTTCATCTCAACAGTGCGTTATCAGAGTAGGCTGCTAACTAGTTGCTAGGAGATGGATGCATCCAACTGTCTGACAACACTACAAGGAGTCTTTGTTTTCTGCATCTGGAGGGATGATGATTTGGAGAAGAACTGAAGGTTTCGTGAACGCCAGCCCGAAGAGCAGTGGACGCTTAACTGATGCAATAGTGGTAAACACAAAAGCAATATTATATGAGTATAATATTATTGGCAGACTTAATCCCAGATAGCACAGGTACGTCTGGAAAATGTCTGCTAAAGATCTGGAAAACATCTGCTGTGTAAAAACATCCGAGGCAGTTTTACATACATTCTAAATCATAAACATCTTACAGACATCTTCTGGATGTCTATATGACGTCTGCAGGAGACGCATTGCAGATGAGCAAAAACTATGTAAATGCAGACATCAAAAAGACGTCTCCCAGATGTATTGATTTCAATAAAGCTCAATGTTCGCATGTTACTAGGCTAACAAATGATATTATGTCATTTAGATCATCTTGAATAAAGTAAAACAAAGTCCAAGAACCACCAAATACAACTTTCAGACTCTGTTGACCACTGAACTATGATGATGAACTTGTACATTCATTTGTGACTCACTGTTAGCATCCGCCTCTCTCCACTACAACCTTGAAGCACTAACAACCTCCACAGACTCCCATTAGTCTCTATATCGTACAACGCTAACCCTTAGCTCACCATTTGTTTCCTGCATGCCCTCTTCTCTGCTGTAGACCATTTGCTATCTTTCTCCAAAGTCCTCTTTCTCTCTTCCTCTCCATTTTATTGGCTGTAATCTGGCAGTGGTGATTTATCTCCTCTGTCTTCACTCTGTAGCAGATGCTGCTGACCTTGCAGACCTTCAGAGCTCGGCGTGTTTGTGTATGTATGTGTGTGGGGACGTTTTGGTTTTGGCGGACGCAAGTGCATCAGTGTTGGACTTTATGGATGTATATGTGAGGTTTGTGTCTACGTGTCTGTGACCTTTATTAATACAAATTTCAGCCCTCACATTTTGTTGATATTGACTTCAGCATTGTTTGGGGTCCAAGTGACTTCTGTGCACAAGATAAAATTCAAACATTTTAAAAATGTATTATTTTTAGCCCCTTCAATTCACTATTCAATGTTTGTAAAGTAAAATATAATTGAGTTTTTACATCCATTTGTCACTCTGAAACTGAGCCTGAATTATATGCCAAATATTTATGTAAAAAAAGCAATAGCACTTTATTCCAGGAGGTCATACTTTAGGTATTTACGTCATAAATATTACTATAAATACTTAAACTGTACTATGTGGCCAAAATGTTTCTACATAGGCCGCAGCAGTGACACTGCTACTTTCACTTTTATCTTGAAGGATTTACTTATGTTGTTTCCTTTGGAATTTTTCATTGTGACTCACAAAATTTCATTTACAAAAAGTATGTGTATAGGATTGTGTACTTAACCTTTTTAACCATGAAATCATCTACAATCCAATGAAGCATTGCAATGTAATTATTATACAATATAAAAATAAAAACTATGGACAAAATATATATACACTCTTTCAAATAATGTGTTAATTATTAACATATTGTTTATGTTATGCTATTTAACATATTATGTTATATTATGCTATTATGAAATATAGTTGTCTCTCAGAAATGTGAACACAAAATGTGTTGTCTTAACACAACCGTTTTTAGAGTGTATGTATTACATGATTATGAGAAAAGAACTGTTAAAGACATTTTTTTAAATAATTTAAAAGAATATTGGACAAAATTACATCACATTTGTAGAGTGATCAACAAAAAGTCACAAAGTCTTTGTCATTTCTCACTTTGATGGAAGCGTTAGTATAGATTTTTGGGCAATAAACTCCCAATACTCAATACCAACCGAACTCATCACAACACGTTCATTATCATCTGCACTTCCAAAATGAAGAGAAACACAACTGCACTTGAAAGTTCAGTTTCTGCTGTATATAGATGTCACTCAGCATTTGAAGGTCATATTCACAGTGGTATACAGTATGAGTATCATTATTTTTTTCTTTAAATATAAATGTGAGAAAGACGTGATTTCAACGGTGAAGTTCTAGAAAGGCTTTCTAACTGTGGCTGAATTCACACAGAGCTTTATTTGCACTGGCTGAATGGAAAAACTGAACCCTGAATACACACTTAATATGAAAGATTCAAAGAATTCGATCAGATATGATGTGTGCTTAGCAACAACTATCACACATTGGGATGTAGTTCATCTAAGCTTAGATCTAACCCTGCCAATAAAAGCTGGCTTTATCAATCTCATCTTCACCTGGCTCTCCTCGCGAAGATGGTATTCAGCTTATTTAGATGCTAGTCCAGTTGGTTTTCCGAACTAAGTGTCCTTTTTAATCCAACAAAGAAACCAGTATGACATCTCTGAAAAACAACCTGACTCACTTACAAACAACAACAATTATTTTTATTTTTATCATTGTTATTACTATTATTATTATATAGTGTGATCTCATCATGTGAACCATTGCTCTGATGCCTGCATCCTCAATGTTTTCACAATATTTTACATCTCTACACAAGTCTCCGAGACATGAGCATAGCACCTGTTGTCAAACTTTAACACATTATCACTGTGTTTGCAGTGAACGTAATCATTATTTATAAAGAAACACTGCTGCTCTTAATTGAAGTCTGCTTCACATTCACATGATGTCAGACGTGACAGGCGGCATGATTTACATCGAGCGTTTCCCCCAGCCCCATTTGTTTACATTAAAACCAAAGCATGTAGATCTGGTTTTATTAAGGACCTTGGGTGACCAATCAAATTTTAGGTGGTTTCTAAGCCTCACCACCTGACAAGTGCCCAAAATGTCTCTAAAACCATTAAACTAGACCAGCCTACCCAATGAATCCAAAATAAGTGTGCCATGAATGAGTCAACAATGTCCATTAAATTTGAAATATATGCAATAAGATGAATGGATTTTTAAACGGATTCTGCTATTGCCACAAAGGAACAGTGAAATTTAAACAACTTTTAGGCTTCCAGCTGCGTTATATTGAAATATTTGATGTTGTCAGCATTGTACCTTAAAGCGTTTTTCCGCCACTACACCTAAACTCCATCTGCCGGGGGATTATTCAGATCTTGTGAGTTCAGAATAGGTTTAGGAGGACAATGTGGGTGGTTAGGAGCACGGAATTTCACATCTGTGCTTCACCCGGCAAAGTGCTCTTTAGCCCGGCAGTAAGCAAGAGCTAATAATTCTCTCGCTGCCACTCGGAGGGCATTTCACCAGGACTGTTTATCACCGAACACATGAAACATCTCAACATAATATATGATTCAGACCTGTAGATTCAATTTGCAGTGCTGAGCTAATGTCTTTAATTTTCCACGGCTGTCAAATTCATTACAGTGTGAAGATGAGAATCACCACGACAGCGAAGAACCGCCAGCAAATATTTCCCCATCCTGCAGAGTTTGGTGGGTGTTTTTCTCTTCCTCTTAGATTTACTTTAGGAATAAATGGAAGTGACAGTTGTTTGTGTGTGTGTGTGTGTGTGTGTGTGTGTGCGTGCGTGCGTGCGTGTGTTCGTGTGTGATCACACTCAAGATGTAAGCCAATGATGCCATATGGAGCGGCTATGCATTTCCCAAAGAGTTTGACCCTCCACTACAAGGTTGCAAAGACACCACAACACAATGTGTGTGTGTGTGTGTGTGTGTGTGTGTGTGTGTGTGTGTGTGCGTGTGTGTTGTGGGTTTATGAAAGGACCTTGGATGTGTGAGGTTTGTGGTGTGAAGGTCAGAGTACATAAGACACTTCAAACCACCTCCAGGACATCATTCAACATGCATACATACTTTCAATTCATTATAATCATTTTAAAGACAAATAGCTCATGCCGACTTGAAAAGAATTCCCAGAAACACGCAGCACCGTGAAAAATATTCCCTTGAATTCCTACTTGACATCCTTTTACAGACAGTGTTTTTTATTTGTGCTCTTTCAAACCTCTTTCTCTGTGAAGGCCAGAAGAAGAAAAGTTTGAAACACAAGAAAAGACAATAGCAGAGAGAATTAAATGAGAAAGAGCTTGCCTGCGCTTCTTTTATAGGCAAATTATTCATTCTGTGATCCACAACAGAACAGCCTTGTTAGAGAATGTAACACATCACCCACCGAGGGCCAGAAAATGGGAAAAATATTTGTCAAGATCAAAGATCGGCACGTTATAATTCATGACACCAGGGGCGGTGACACGGTTTGGCTTAATGATCAAAGGCAGCAGAGCGGCGGCTTATCAGACAGGCGGCAAGCCAAACAATGAAGCACAACGCCTCATCATATTACATTCTGCTGACAGACCAGGTTAGCATGAGACCGCCGCAACCCGCCCTCAAACGCCCCCCATTACCAACATTGTTCCAAAATAGCCTCGGGCACACTTAGCATGAAGCTACATTGACAAAGCACCTTTATCACATGCTGCAAGCCCATTGGAGTAATGTCATTATGTTCTGAATTTGCAACACAACACAAGAATGTGGTGACATTACACAGAAATAATAATAGAAAGCTATTAAAAGCATGATCATCTAAAGTTGTTATTAGAATTATTAATGGTCAGAATATAAGCTTAATTGTTATTATTATTATTATTAGTAGTAGTAGTACTAGTAGTTGTATACCTGTATTTTGACTAGTCTCTTGAGATGACATGGCAGCAGGGCCAGGTCTTGGGAGGAGCTAGCAAAGATAATATATATAATATATTAAGATGAATAGCGAGAAATGCATTGCTTAATATGGCCGAAGAAAGGTATTGGTCAGCTACTGTATGAGCGCGGTAAGCTTATGTGCTAATGGGGACAATGTTTTTTATTAATGACTATTTTTAATTCTTACTAATAAATTAATATTGGTTTTAAATCCTATAGACGGTTTCATCGCACATGCTAGAGTGGAGTTAATTTCCAGTCTGTGTTCGGTTATAATAAAACAATTTATTCTGTATTTCATTTATATTCATATTTTATTGTATAATATTTGCATTAAATTAAATTAAAACTACTCGACAGTTATTGATTCTTGCGGAGGTCTGCCGGAAGTTAAGCCACATAACGTTTGTTTATGTTATTGCCGCTAAAATCGTCTGCAGGTCGGACTCATGCAGCTTTTAACAAAACAGAAATGTATTGTTTAGCTATTTGTTGCTATTAATTTGTCAGTTGATAATTGTTATACTTTTTAGGTTTTTTTGTTGTTGAGTTTATCTATATGGCTGTTATAGCTGTACTATATATTCTAGTTTGTTGTTATTCAATGATTCAATTCTGTTTCTGTGGGATCACTTAGAAATACACTCAGACGCTCAGAAAAGTAACGTTTTTTAGTATAGGCCTACCTGTGACAATTAATATTTTATTTTTAAAAAATTGAACAAAGCAACTTAACTATACATTCAGCAAGGTTTTTAACAATCTGAAAAACGGGAATTGCGCAGATGTCTCTATTACTGTTCCACGCACGTCTCTTTCGGACAAAGCCGGCAACTCCATCTACCGCCTTGTAAATCCATTCCCTTTCTGATACGCAGATGAAAGATGACAGCCCCCCGTTCTGAACGCATTCTTTTACCTACATCTCTCTGAATTCACTCTTTTCTGCTGCTTTTCGGAGGCACCAAAACTTGTGAGGAGGACATGTTTTATTCAGAACCCGAGCCGTTCCTTTTGTGCGAAATCTTGAATCTAATTTGGGGCGGCGTATTGCAACACCTTACTGACAGCGCGATCTCGGCTGAACTTTGACATACCTCATTTATTTCCTCCCACCAATTCTGTCGGGCTTCATTTTCATGTGTTTAAATGCTGCATCAACATAAGGTCGCTTCATTAGCATAAAGCTTTATATGAAGGGTACGAGGGGTCTAGGGATGGGCAGAAGGTCAGAGCAATTGATATTCAAGCAATGCAATCAATACGGTTGACAATTCGTGGCGCTTTAGATCTACAGGACATTTTGTGAACACGTCTGCTCTCTGTTAATGGAGTATTAGGACGTTTACATTGATAAATGTCTTTTTAATATGAGGATACTTTTGATTCTATAAGAAACCAAAGTCTTTGTGGATAGAAAGTTGCACTTTGAATGAATATGGTGGCAAGGTGGAAACAGAAGGAAATATTTGGATGTTGGATGTTTACCTACACCGAGTCCGTAATCACCTTGAAAGCGAAGATATATTGCTGAGAAATGCGACAGCTGTGGTCAAAATGAAATAAGTAATATACAATGTGGTTTATTCTGTGGAGTTTATTGCAGGATTTGGAAGGCGGTGCTGATGCTATAAGTCGTCTCATTAAATATGAGGCTACCAGCGCGAGCACTCTCGGCAACTCCGAGATATGATTGATTCAAAGGTCCGCTGATATCAGTCTAAATATTTCTGCAGTGCAAGAATATGATTCACTTTGAAAATGAAATTATAGTAGGATTTGGCTCTAAGTGCAATAATAAATGAATTGAAATAGAAATCACCTCTCAGCTTCTGCATTATGCATGAAGGTATTCAGAAAGTTGAGTAATGGTGCCTGCATTAAAGCCCAAGTCAGAGCTTCGTCCTCCATCTCGACACTGCGGGCGAGCGCACTCCCGTGTTTGGGGAAGAAAATGAAAGAAAGTCTTCCAGATCGAGCGTTTGAGTTCTGTGTAATCGGTCACTTCCATTATCAACCCTTTAAATCATCTCTGCAAGGGTCCTTTGTTACAGTACACATTCTTTGGACCGTGTCTCTCTCGCTCGCTCACATACTACACTTTCTTTTGGGTCTTAACTCTCTCCTTGTAGATTTGTTGAATCTAATGGTGTCCAGAAATCAACATTTATAAATCTGGGATTTAAAGTCGAATTTAAAGGGACCGTTCACCCCAAAATGAAACGCAGAAAACCGTTGGTCCCCATTTACTTGCATTGGTTTTGTGGACAATACAATAGAAGTGAATGGGGACTAATGGTCAAAATATCTTCTTTTGTGTTTTGCAGAAGAAAGAAAGTCATACAGGTTTAAAAGGACAGAAGGGTGAATAAATGATGACAGAATTTTTTTTTATTTTAGGGTGAGCTATCAAGTTTTCATTTTGAAAAGTGTAAAACTGAGATTTTACAGTGTAAAATAATTATAATATATAAATAATATACTATATAATATATTTATATGTACTTTTTATTCTGTACTATTTTTGGTGTCCTATTCAAATTGAATTAGTCAGACTCACTATGTTAACTCTTTTGCACCAAAGGTCAGATTTTCTTGCTTCAGTTGAAGCGAACAAGATGCTCTCTGGAACATTTTCAGGTCATGCTGGGATAACATGGACCATCAGGTTTGGCACAAACTTGATCCCATGCCAGCCTGAGCACATGCTGTCATCAAAGCAAAAGGAAGACATGCCTGACATTGTGAAATGCATGCTAATCTTCAATAAAGTTTTCACTGAGATCATTTGTAATGACGAAAGCTGTGTAAAATTAGATAAATACAATTACTTTACAACAGACAAAAAACATGCACTAATTTTTTTTTGCTCTGCATGAAGACGGTCATGGGGCATGTTGAATAATGTGGCGTCTCAACATGAAAATGAAATTCAAAACACACACATATGGTACATACACATACATTCCCAATAACTCACACATCGACAAGTGAGAAATTTAAGCTGTGCAATACGATCCAAGAGATGAAACTGCCCTTCCGCATCATGCATTATTTACTAAATACTCCAAATACTCGCATTCGGTGTTATCTTGTGTCCGCCATATATCAGTTTCATGTGATTCTTACTATACGGAGCGCTGCTTATTTATGCATATGTTATACAGCCTGCATAAATATTGCACGTAGGCCACAGATACAAACCTGCGGCACAAAAAAACTCAATATAATGTTTACAGTGTAAAAAAGTCAAGTAAAATCGTATTGCATCCGTTTTATCGCAGCATCACGTGCCACCAAATCCCATTCTGTGCATAACTAGATGAATAACAATTAAAACAATGATCTTTTATTTGCGTAATTATGAACCACCTGTTTCCAATTTAAAACCTAATGCACATTACAACAGATCTGGAAAAACATCTCTCTCTGCTAAAATGATCTTGCTCACACGTATATGATAGTTGTGGCATTTAAAGCGATTAGCTGAATTTGATCGAATTAATGAGTGTAATAAGTTAATAAGAGCTTCTCTTGTTGAGATGCAAATCACGCTTGATACAGTACATGTCTGTCCTGAGAATACTGTATCACCAGTGTAGGCCAGACAGTGTCTGTGGTTAATTGCTGTCTGGACTACGGTTGAATCCACTCCAAAACGTTGGCTTTTGGTACGATACCAGCTTCTGGGAGATTAATTGGGAGATTAAAGGTGTAATATTGCGTGAATAAAGCAGAAATATTTCAAGGAAACAAAATATCACAATGTTACCCGAAAAGACAAGATTATCTCAGTAATAACAGGCCGTGAAGGTATTGGCTTCATTAATGGGAAGAGGATTTAGTCAAATGATTCATTAGGATAAGATTTACCAACAATGAAATCTTTGGTGTTCTGCCATATTAGCAGTGTTTTACCATTAGTATCCGGACACTGCAGTGGTCATTTCCATCATATTGACTTTATTATGAAAAAAGAATGCTTTCATTTTGCAACATTACGACTTTATTATCCGATTAAAGGTCTATTGAAGTTATTCCCTTGCTTTTAATTTATTCCTATATCCTGTGGAATGTGGTTTGTGTGCATTTTGCATAATATGATAGATCCATTTTTATATAACTTGCTATCTTCTACTTAAAATTAACTTTGTACTCTTTCTATTTGCTACATGGACCAAAACATGTCATTATTAAAAAAGGCAACAACATAAAACGTTACTGCGCACGCTTTTGTGGCCCAAACTTAACTTCCGGTACACATCCGCAGATGTTTTCTGATAACAAGCAAAAGAAATAACAAGTAAATGACATTAGCTAGCAAGTTAAAAGTATGTCTAGCCAGTATTATTTGGGGTTACCAGTAGATGAACCGTTACGCTAAATGTGTCAAAGTTACACGACCCGTTTACTTATTAAAATCGAAATACAATCAAATTTAACAAATTGTTTATTAAATACAATTATTATTCAATACAATATTAATATCGTATCAAGCTAATTTCTGCAACAATGGCAATAAGCAATCTGTATTTCCTAACTCTCATCAAAGTGCATGAGAAATACAAATACCAAATTTAATGCAAATTGGCAATACTTAAACAACTTTCCCCACACTTCCTGTTTATATGTAACAAATATGTCTTTGTCACGGTTTTCTCATTAATGTTTATACAAGAAAAACTATATTTCACACTTCAGTGATGTTTACATTTAAACACAACGTTCACAAATGACTTTATTTTTGTGAACAATCCCATTTGGATTTGATTTATAGGGAAATTACAGAATAAAACAGTTATAATGTCAAATTGGTAAAAACACGTTTAATGAAGCTCACGCATCATCGCGTCACCTTTTACGCTTCGCGTCACACTGCCTGCGCTGTGCTGAACAGCATTTTGTCGCCCAGGTCACGTTACGACATTTGAAAAAAGCGATGATAAATGGTGCATTTTCGGTACCGTAGCACCTTTTAGCACCTATGCCACACAACCCTTTTCTGGAGGTGTGGTAGAACTACTTGATCTTCATCAGCTGTGAGGAAGAGGAGGATGAAGAAGTGCTGGAGGTGACAGATTCGCTCCACTAAACGCATCTTTGACAGATTAAAATGTATGTGGGAGACCATGTGCGCGTGTGTGTTTGGGAGGGGTGGTTAGGAAGTCCTGTCAGGGCACATCAGGGAATATGAGCCGTTTTCTCTGCGTGTGGAAATCAATCACCACCACCACCACCGATCCTTCCTGCATTTGGTGTCGCCGTGATGCAGAACATTATCTCTCAGCGCCTGAGATGCTCATGTGCTTTATTCTGAGAGGCAGCGTGGACCATGACCAAAGAAAGGAAGCTAGCAAAAACAACAGAAGAATGAAAGAGTAGATGCAGGGGGGAGCGATTTATAAAAGCTATTTATTACAGGTATGAGTTGTTTGTGGGCATTGACTGAAGGGCGGTGATGATTCAATGCTGACTCTAACCAGCTCATTCTGCACAGTGGACATTACATGATGAATTATGTGATATGTTGAAGATTCAGCGTGATTCATCTTTGGCTATTCCCATCTGTGTGTCTTATTACCACATGCTTACATACACTCTTAAAAATAAAGTCGCTGCCACAGCAATGCCCGTAGAAGAACCATTTCCCAAAGAACTAGAAATGCACCGATATATCTGCCAAAGCAATTTTTCACACCTGCCAGGTGTGATCAGAGCTGATATATCCTGTCAATTAAAAGATGCAATGAATTTGTATATAGAAAATGTTAAGAAAAATCACCAGTTTGATGTTTAATATTAATAGTCATTATATGAATAATAACATTCAAAGAATTAAGAAATATTAAAAATAAATAAAATAAAGTAATTTTTCTACTATGGTAGTCAATGGTGGCCAAAAACTGTTTGGTTACAAGCATTCTTCGAAATATCTTTCTCTGTGTTTATCAGAACAAAGAAATGTATACAGATTTAGAACAATTCAAAGGTGAGTATATGATGACAGAGTTTTTTAATCCCTTTTTAATATCCAGACTTTAGTTAATGTGAGTTAAAACCCCCACCAAACTATCAGTATCTGCAGATACCCCTCGGAAAAAAACGGATTCATTGGAGAAATGTAGCATCGGTGCAAGAATTGTTTTAGTCAATGTTCTTGAAAACATTTCTCCTTTTCATAGTCTTTTCTATAAACCTTTTAATAAAACAGAAACATTCGTCAAATATTAAAGGTTTTTTATGGAACCATACTCCCAAAAATGGCTCTGCTATGGCTATCATGTATCACATTTATTTTAAGCACAAGATCAGAGAAAATCAGACGTCCTCACAAAACCGTGGCATTCGGTTAAGCCTCTTCTTTCCGCCAAATGTTTGTCATCGTTTTCAGGGACTGAAACAACATGATATGAATTCACACCCAACTTATCCATTCATCTCTGTTGTCCTGCCTCAGGTATCTCAGCCAATTCTCTGTGTTTTCATCCCGTAAAAGAGAAAAGACAACACACGGACAAAGCTTTTACCGTCAACAATAAACAAGCCGTCGGAATTCAAATATTAAACATACAAACAAAGCATTCGGCAGTGATGGACAGATTCTGTATGTACCGGTGAGGTGTGTGTGTATGTTTAGGATGGGAGAAGAGAAAATACCATAAAGCCCGTTCTACAGTTTATTCCAGCCACCAGCTGATTGACAGGCCTCCTGTTTGAAGTATGTCCTTGAGAGGGACGTGCATGTAATATATAATGCACGCCTGATGGGCGCATGCGTGCACACGCCACTCCGTGACACCTGCTGATCAATAAGATCTCTCCATTGCAAGAAACAGACGGAAATTGCATGGTTGGAGTTTCCTGTCTCTTAGTGGATTAATACTGGAGCCGTCTGACAGTGGAGGAAATAAAAAAGAGGGCTTGTTAGTGGAGAACCTGTCTCATTTCTCCATGCCAGTCAAAGAGCCCACAGGATGGGCTATGAAAACCTGCCATTCCTCAACACACCGCTGGCACACTGCATGCATGCGTGTGTGTGTGTGTGTGTATGTGCGTGTGCAGTGGGCCATTAAGGGTCCAGATTTTATCTTCTGAGGGAGAATATCCTTCAGCCTAATAAATTGCGTGAGGATCCACGCGTGTGTGTTTATGTGAAGTTTTAATCAGGTTCTTTGTAGGACATGTCAGCCATGCATGGCTTTTGATATGGGGTGTAATTGGTACAAAAGTCTGAGGGTTGTAAATGAAGTGTGTGATCTGAATGGAGAGCCTCTATCTGAAGGAAGCAGCAGATTGAGGGGGTGTGGAATTTCAAACTATAAAGCTATCAAAAAATTACGGCTGACGTTATTTTTAAATTCCACCTTAACCCTATTAGTTCAATATTTCTGTCAAACGTGTTGAGTAGGAATTATTCATAGACGCGCGCACAGGCAGAGTGGGCAAATTCATTAAACTGTTTTAGTGCACAAACCTGCATCTTATTCATAAAGCACACGCAACCCAATTTAAAGAGATAAAATGCGAAACAATACAGTTTCTGTCATGGTTCTGCCCGATCTGTCTTGTAAATTCCTAGAGCCTTGTGGGCGGGGCCATGACAGTGCCATGTCTCCGTGTTTGTGTGGAAGCGCGTGGCCTGGGCGTGGATCGCCTACGTCACGCGATCTCCGGTCTCGCGTCATAACCACGCCCCCCGGATACTTCCGCAATCATGCTCTCCTTGTTTATGTCTTGTTTTCATGATTTAGCGGGCAGGATTGCGGAAGTATCCTGTCTTTGTGTAAACGTTCTTCGGGGAGACACGCGGCTTTGGCCGATCGCCTTCGCCGCGTGTTTTCATGTCGCGCTTCTTAGCCCCGCCCCCCCACTTCCCCCCGTTCTCCGGTAATTTTCCCTGTTAATGTTTCTGATGATTCACACCTGCACCCTGTGTCATTATCCCTTGTTTGTTCCCCTATTTAAAGCCCTTGTGTTCGCTGTCTCGTGTCGGTGCATTTTGTGAGTTTAGTGTTTCTCGTGCCTCGTGTGTTTTGCCCTTGCTGGTTTCCTGTTAAGATCGTTCTAGCTTTGGTTTTCTGTTTTGCCCCTCGTGGTTTTTTTTGTACTACAGTTTTTCTAGTGTGTTTTGTTCCTGTCATTTGAGTTTTGTTTTTTATCCCCATCGTGGGTTTTTGTTTCCTGTTTTTTGTGTCCTTATTTATTAAAATCCCTTTTTTGCCACCTGCTGCCTGCGCCTGGGTTCTGTCCTCCTTGCCCACCATGACAGTTTCGTCATTTGTTATTTTGTTTTGCGAAAGAAATGCCTCGGATCTACGCAAAGTTGGCATATTATAGCATGTGTTCCAGACACAAAATTCTTGTTTATAAACTCACTATTTGCCTGACACAGTTAACCATGGGCTATAGACAGTTACAGCAGAAACAACATGAACAAACTAATGTTATGTGGTCCAAACTTAACTTCCCGGTAGACCTCTGTAAAGAATCAATTGACTGTTGAGAAGTTTTAATGGTAACATTTTACAATAAGGTGCTATTCGTTAACAATTTGTTAATGCATTAACAAAATTATTTCAGCGCTAGTAAAATTCATCCAGTTAAGAATTTTTCTACCACTGAAATAATTTTAGAGACATTATTTTAAGGTTGAAAAACTACATTGTGCTGCTTTAAGAAACACTACTGTGGCTCTATATCACACTGAAACGGCTTATTCCTGCAATAACAACCGGCTGCCTGTACATTATCCCTTACATGAGAAAAAAATGGACATAAAATGTGAATTTGAAATATTTTATTAGCTCATTTTTGCAGACTTTCTGCGAGGAAAAGCTGTTTACTTTCGGTATGAAACAACATTCAAATGTCATGAACAGGCCAATATTTATTTTTGTGTAATATTAAACTGTTTCAATCAAAATGATTTGCAGCATCCGGGTTGCCGCATGTGTTATTTGTTATTGAGCGGTTGTTATCTGGGAATAACAATCCTGCAAATGTCGCATCTGACCAATCAGAATCAAGTATTCCAACGAGTCATGTAATAATTATATAGGAATTTATTTTTGTGTACACATTTCATGTCCCAAGAACGTCAGCATCTGCAGTTAGTAACTTTAAGACACATAAATAACGTAATATTTAGAGACCACAAACCTTATTTCGGGAATTTACCCCAAAACCCAATGACTTTAGGACGGTGGAACAGGAAAATACATCATCATGTAATTTAAGAGATCTGCTTGTTTACATTTTCAGCTGACCACAGAGGTAGTTATTTATCAAATAATAATAAAATCATTAAAAAGGCCAGTGCTGTATATTATATGGATGGTTTCATTGAACGCACGCACCTGGCCCGCTAAATAAAATTATATAAATATAATTATTTATATTTGATGTTATTTATATTAATATTTTATTGTATAATAATTCTATGAAATGAACAATTTGTTGAATGGAACGTGTAGCGTGTCGCAACGGTTCTTCTACTGGCAACCCAAAATAATACTGGCTAGACTGCCATACATTCCCAGCATAATATGCTAAATTGCATTTCTACATCTATGACATTCAGCATGTTCTTATAACCACCCGGAAGCGCGGCGAGCAAAATTCTCATTTTCATAATGACTTCAGCAAACTGAGCGCTAAAACAACACGGAGAGCACGTGCAAATAAACAACGCTGTCGACGAACGCAACTCATTCTCAGTGAACCCACCCCACTGTGTATAGCTGTCGTTGTGTAAGCCTCAGTATGTTTAGAGAAGTGTGTTTGTGTGAGTCAGGTGTGTGAGCGAGTGTGTTCGCGGTGCCAGTGACTTCACGTCTCACTTCTTGATAGCAGCTGTGGAATCTTAATTAGAGTCAGGGGAGCTTCTCTAGACCAGGTGCACAGGTCTTTGTACATGAAAGAATGAGAAAACAAAAGAGAAGATAGAGACGCATCGCGAGGCTGTGTGCGTGGTTGTCTGAAACGGCGTGACAGGTGTATTAGTTAAAGCCCTGCTGGGGGCTGATCTTCAGGTGAACAGAGGCTGAAGCTTGGTGCTTATGTTAAGTCACAGCCCTGAGCTTTTCTCGCTAAATAGCCTCATATTTCACACTCTGTTTGTCCACGGGTACGACTACTGTAACTGCCTAACTATGACAGACATTAATCTCAACCAGTCACGATGCCTGTGAGAAACAGTGCAGCCTATCAGGACTTTAATCCGTCACAACTATAACAGAAACAAAATGACACTCTTTGTAATTCTCCGACAATTACAGACAGCAATCATGTATTTAATCACAACACGAGGTTATATAAACAACCTCTTACTTCACTGTGTGACAATACCTACAGCAACTCAAAGCAGCACGTACCCACCTAAAAATGAGTAATGGATTCACCCATACACCACTGCATTAAATATTATATCATCTTTATTAATTAAGCAGTGCAGGTCTCAAGCTAGAGTACTCCATCATGGAAAGTAAAACCTCCACATGAAATAAGTTCTGGTTGATTTTATACACAAATCCATCATTTTCACTTTTAGACGGTTTCAAAGTTACAACATACACAAACGTTACTGCGCATGCATGCTTTTGTGGCCCAAACTTAACTTCCGGTAACAATAAAGTCCCTGCAGATTATTTCTGATAACAAGCTAAAGAAATAACAAGTAAATGACATTAACTAACAAGTTAAATGTATATTTAGCCAGTATTATTTTGGATTACAAGTAGAAGAACTTTACTTGGCTAAACTTAAATGCGCCAAAGTTACACGACCCATTTAACAAATTGTTTATTTAATACATTAATATACAATAATATTCAACAAATTGTTGATTTGATACAATTATTATACAATAAAATATTTGTATAAATTAATTACATTTACATTTTACATTTTATGCATTTGGCAGACGCTTTTATCCAAAAGCGACTTACACTGATAAATTAAATTAATATAAATAAGATATAAATAGTTATATTATTAGCCACTATAGCCAGAACGAACACAGACTGGAAGTTGCCAGGCACATACATCTGATGAAACCATGTTTATAGTGCGTAGAAAAATAAATCTATATTTTCTCATCTAAAAACAGACAAAAGCTTAAAACAAACAAGGTTCAATTTTCTCGCTCTAAACACCTTGATAATAATTCCATATATAGCTCAACTATGGTTTATCAGTTAATGTCAATCCTTTAACAAAAGTAAAGTCATTTGCAGTATTTGTGAAGCCTAGTTTCATTATCATAAAAGCTTAACAACATTAGAAATCATACAGGGCAAAACACACCATTAAAGCTACTAAAATAAATGTAAAAAGCACCAGTTGCTGTATCCTTTACATTTGACATTCACATTTATGCTTTTGACACATTTGACAGATTTTATCTCCAAAATGACTTTCAAACTATGCATTCAAGCTATTCTTTCTTTGTCAGCCTGTACGTTCTCTGCAAATCAAACCTACGATCTCGGCAATGCTTGCGCCATCTCAACTGTTCTGTACTCTACAGAAATCAACATTTCATTCGTAGTAGCCAAAGTAACTGAATGCACTACATTTCAGCATCTTTTAGTTTGCTGTCTTTTTGTTTCTCCGTCGCTATCAATTGTATTCCAGCTTTCCTAAGATATGAATAATAGCGTTTGAAGAACTACTGTGAATGTCATTAGGTCCTCAGAAAACATTTCAGGGATTATTTTACAGGTTGCAAATTTTTCAGATTGTAAATTATAGTTGGAGTCAGGTTAGGTTTAGAAGAAATAAAATGACTTTATTCTTTGTTTACTCATGTTCACAGATACATCCCTCAATAGACAGTTTCACCGGACACACACGTCTGGCCCAAAGTTAACTTCCGGTCTGTGTTTGTTGATCGGTCTGGCTAGTGGCAAAAAATACAGCTACTTATATATTGTTTATTTATATTAATGTATATTTATATTTTATTGTATAGTAATTGTATAAAATAAACAATTTGTTGAATATTATTGTATATTAATTTATTAAATAAACTATTTTTTGAATGGGTCGCGTAATTTGTCGCATTTAAGTTTAGCCAAGTAACGGTTCTTCTGGTAACCCAAAATACTGACTAGACACTTTTAACAACTAACGTAATTTTTTTGGCTTGTTGTCAGAAATAATCTGCAGGGATTTTGGATGTGTACTGGAAGTTAAGTTTGGGCTACAAAAGTACGCATGCAGTAACGTTTGTTTATGTTGTTGTTTATGTATTTGGATTTTTGTTCTTCAATGTATTAGAAAAACTATTATATGACAAATAGTATGTTGACTATTTTGTTGACGGTACAGGAAGAAAAATGATCAACATGGCTGCATCCATCAATATGGACAATTTTCAATATAGGAAGTAATGGAACACTCTAAAAACTGTTGTGTATAGTTAAGGACAACACACCTTTTGTTGTTGCTTTTAATTATATAACACAAAATAACACACAATATGTTCAAATCCCATAACACAAAAATGATTATTATCACATCCTTATTGAGAGCATAACATTTAGACCCCATTTTCAGACCTGTGACTAGGAACCCATGTTACACATTCTATTCATTTGAGAGATAAGTAAATGAAACAGTTTATTTAGCACATATAATAAAAACTTGTCCCTTTTATGACCCATAATGCGTTAAAAACAACCCTGTTACACATTCTGTACATGTTCTCTGGTCATGTTTTTATTAATGTTCACGACAAGAATAAAATCAAAAGGATTTTTAACCCTGTTTAACAGGTCTGCATAAATGATCAAACACAAATGTAAATAGTAAATAAAACAGCTATATTTAATCCTACATTTTTTAGGTTTGCTGACTATTTGTGTATATTAAAGTATATTCTGCGTATTTCGTCAAATGTGCTGCATATTTGTGTAACAGCAATATGACACAGTTGTGCAATAGAGGGACAGATGACCGACACAATTTTTTTCAGCAAAGTAAAGCCTCAGGATGGCAGCTGAACTGCAATGCAACAGCACTCTGTGGTCAACTAGTCTCACCTTCTGTCATACATCGACTCACTGATGTTAGGCACAAGTACAGAAGTAAAGCAGAAATCCTCCATGATAAAACCTATTTTCCTGTCATGCACAGTAAATATTACATGTTTCTTCAACCACTTATTTTCGTCTCATTGCTTTTCGCTCTTCACCTTCTTTTCGGTCTTTTCTTTCACTACACAGTGTGATTTTATGCTGTCATTGTGTGTAATATTCCAGCGTTTTTATTATGTAAATGAATCTCCATTTCACAAGTACAGCAACATCTCCTAACACCATGGATTAATCAATGTGTCTGTGTTTGTGTGTGCGTGCCAACACGTGTGCATAATTCTGTAGCAGTGTGTGGGTATTTTTCATGCCTTTGAACCTCCTTCAGCTTGTAATGCAACAGCGTCCGTAAGTGTTCTCAAAGGACACCGAGTATTTCATCCACTTCCACTCCTCCCTCATTCATTCACTGTAGAAACAGCACAAGCATGTGCCTCAACACATATTTATAGTAATGCGTCCAGCTTATAGTAAAGAGGCATGTGCAGGATTTCTATATGCAACTGTATCACTTGTTAATATGCTTTCTGACCTTAGAGGAGATTGCATGAATTCAGAAGGCGTAATGAAGGTATAGGTCACCAATAGGTCAGGTATAGGTCAGGAATAATAATGATGGGAAGCTATATTTCTGCGTCCTTGTGGAGGATCAGGGTAGCAAAATATGGAAATAGACAATAGTCTATAGACATGAAATGCTATTGCTTTCATTGTTAACTCGTACAGCCGCAGAAAAAATAAGAGACCATTTTAAAGCACCATTTTCAGTTTTCCTGAATGTACTATTTTTAGAAGGTATATGTTTAGGTAAAATTAGCATTTTTGTTACATTCTGTGAACTACTAACAATATTTCTTGAAATAATTTCTCCAATTTCAAATAAAAATATTGTTTCTATTTGCATATTAGCAGAAAATGAAAACGGCAGAAACTGCTCTGTATTTTTCAGACCTGTACATTGTACATTTAGGAAAAGTTAAAAAATATATATTTTTTATAATATCCTCGGTTTTCATGTGTCTTGTCATGCTGTCAGTCTGTTGGATGACTTTTTGTCACTCCTGAAGTTTGATTTTGTTGTAATTCAACAGACACTGGACTGGAATGACCACAATACATCTAGAAATGGAGATTTAATAACATTTTTGGATGGTCTCTTATTTGTCCTGTGGCTGTATTTAACAACAGCATAGAACACACACATTAGAAGTTTTGCTAAGAGAACAATACTCTACACTTCACACAAACCTATTGACATATATAGAATAATATATAGAACATGAATTGGCTGATATATGAGCTTTTCAAATAATGCAATCCACTTGAAATGTCCTCACAAGCTGGTTTTTGTCACGTTTCACTGTGTGTGAGCCAAACCTGTAGATCCCCACCGGCATATAAAAACCAAACCACGCATCACACACACACACACACACACACACACACACACACACTCTTTCTCTCTTATTAAAGTAATATTTTTTTCTTGAGCTCTGTAGGTGGGTCTGTTTACAGCCCACCCTGTCACAGAACATTCTCCAACTAAAGGCATTAACACACGCACGCACGCGCACACACACACACACACACACACACACACACACACACACACACACACACACACACACACACACACACACACACCAAAGGTGTCAGGACTTCAGAATCAGTGAGATTGTGAGATGCATTGTTTAATTTACCCAGATTACATTAAGGAAGTTTTCTGAAGTGTACATTAAATCAAGAAAATTCATTTAGGAGAAAAACGCCTTTTTCTCTCAAATAATCTTCTGTCATAAGCAGACATAAAGACTTCACAGCATTACAGGTAATCACCCTATCAAAGTTTGTGCACATCGTCTGTGTACAGTGTGTGTGTGAGAGGGAGATGATGTCTGTCTTGAGTGCGTTGCCCCCCCAGGGCTGCACTGATTCTCATTAAGGGTAAAAAAGACATGGAGATATTTTCACAGCAGGACTGAAGCAATCAGCCAGTTCTCTCTTGTTCTCCCTGCACATTTACCTGGACTAATGCCTGTGAATTATCCTCTAAAAATGCTCTAAAACGGTGCTTTATGGATATGCTGGGACCTCACACAAGTCTCCACCAGTGTATTTTTTTTGAGGCATGGAAAATAAATTCAGTTGGCAAATCACTGGAACACAATCTAATTGAATTTCACATTGAAGTGGGGAAACAATTTAGGCCTGAATTCCCATTACAGTCTTACTGTGTGCGTACAAAAAATATTCTGAAGTAAGAACATATGACATATTCTGGAATGTTTATTTAACAGCAATGTCTGTTAAAATGTAGAATAGAAAAAAATGTGAAAGTAAAAATATTCCGACATCATGATACATTATGTTATTGTTTGTGGCATTTTCCACAAAAAAAAGGGAATTTTGGTCTTCAATAAATGTTTTAGTTAGTTAGTTAGTTAGTTAGTTAATACGGGAAGGAGCTATTAAAATATTAATTAATATAAGATTTGCATATAATATTTGCATAGAATATTATAATATTACAATAAAAAGATGCACTGCAATAGAAGTTAATCTTGTTTATTTAACCCAAATAAACCATTTTAAAAGTCTGTGTGTTATCTAAAGACATGTTGAGCACTGTAAAATCATCACAACTTGATTCAGACACTTGATACAAAAAGCATCTTCTGTAATAACCTTGATAAAGAAGAAAACCTTGATAATAAATTGATCATTGTTATGAAGGTCATGATGAACATTAGTCACTTCTTTTAACTGTGAAGTAGAAGATTTTTGCATATATTTATTGACAGGTTACTATAAGGAGTGGGGTAGTAAATTTAATTTAAGTTTTAAAAATACAAAGAGCTGTTTTATAATTCATGGACCTTTCTTTGTGAAGAACTCCATCAAACTCTGCATTTTATTTTCCACTTCCTCAGCATGAAAACATGAAATATTGAACAAAGGATGCGTGTGTGTGTGTGTGTGTGTACATTACTATCCCTTCACTCCTTTTGACAGCAGATTAATGTAGAGGGCGTTTATATTCCTCAAATCCCAGAATAAACTCATAAACATAAACATAAACAAAAAGCAAATCCCTGGCAACAGTACTCACAGTATCAAAGCAAAAGAAAGAGAGTGGGTTAGCCAATATTTCTCTCCCTCTTTCTATACTATGGTATTTAACAAATTATCTTCTCAAATTATAACTACGCATTAAAATAAATATGTTATCTTTTTCGACAAAGAAGCGAAAACATCTTTGTCCTGGATCAGCCTCCGTAATGCCTCAAAAGGGAGGGGTAAGCGGTGGAGTGAGCCATTGGTTGCAATTCAGAACCTTAACGCTAGATGCCGTTAAAATCTCCACATTGCTCCTTTAAAAGTTATATAAACAAACTTTTAAAACTCATATAAACAATGATCGATTATACCTCTACCATCATTAACAAGTTATCAAACAAAAAATTGGAACACTATACACGTTAAGGTTGTATTTGTTAACATTAGCTAACATGAGTTTAAAGTCTTGGAGCATTTTTATTTGTAATTAAAGCCAATACATTTGTTTGTGTTAGTTCACTGAACACTAACTAATGGTCTGAACTTCTAATGTTACAAATGTATTAGTAAATTCTTAAATTAACATTAAGATGAATAACTGCTGTCAAAGTATTTATAATGTGTATCGCTGCCATAGTTCACCCAAAAATGAACATTCTGTCATGATTTACAAACCTGTATAAATGCCTTTGTTCTGCTAAACACAAAGGAAGATATTTGTAAGAATGTCAGTAACCAAACAGATCTCATCCCCCATTAACTGCCATTGGGAAAATATTTACTATGGGGGTCAATGGGGGATGAGATCTGTTCATTTTTGGGTGAACTATCCCTTTTTTTGGCAGTGTTACTGACACTTTTATCCAATACGTCTTATACCATATTCAAATGAGGAAGCATTCAACATTTTGCCCTAGGAGCCAGTATTTCAGTCTTGACATTATCAAAAACTTACATTCAAAGACTGAAACTCCCAGTAGTTCAACATAATCCTCTATTAGCAAAAATAACTATTTATTGACAATGATATGTCAGTGTGGTATGAGTATGACCAGCCTGCATGGTCACATTTTGTTGGCATGTGACAAGAAAACCATGAAATTAAAACAGAAAGCTATGATACAGAACCCATGTAGATCCTCACATTTGCGTGTCATAAGTAAGGCTCTTAACCACATTTGAATCATTTTTGATCTTATTAAATTAGTTATTTCTTTTTAAATAGTTTAACTTTTTTTATTTGACACAAATACAAAGATTGCAACATCTTTTTAAGTCACAGACCCATTAAATTACCCTGTTTTATCTTTATTCCTGTAAGCATATTTGAATTGCTTTGGGAAAGTTCTTGGAGTTCTCCTGACAAATATCTGCTGACACTTGAGTTTTGAGAGAGTGAGAGAGGGAATTTATTGGGCAACATTGGAGTGAGAAACTAATAATGATGACTGTTTGTTGAGAAACCCAGAGGAAATCATCTCCGGCACCGAACGCCAATCCAGCCGGTAATATGAGCACCTGAGTCTAACACAAAGGAACTCGACCAATCTATAGCAGCACTAATGCAGCCCTGGGTGCTCACGGTTTCCACCGATATCACGGATTGTGTCTGAAAATCTTTGTTATCTTTCTCATTCTACTCTCCTGCTCTTCCTTCCCCAGCGCTATAAACAGGATGTCATGTGACACATACTGGATACCGTGTGTCATGGGAGCAAAAGGTCGTCCAGCTGCCGTCATGTAGATGTGAGAACGGAAGAAAGCACCTCGATGAATATGTATCGGATTCTGCGTGCGCACAAGCAGCGCCTGCATGCAAGTACGCTTGTGTTCGCGGCAGAATGTGTGTTCGAGTCTCTCATAAGCTTCAGGGTCAGCGAGTGGGCAGCGCACCGACGCATGAATGCGTCTGGCGTGCTTCGGGTCCTCTCCCTCTCTCTCTTTTTCATCTCTGCTCTCCATTTTTCTCTTCTCTTTGAAGTAGCCCGGGGTTACTGTGCACTCATCTCTTGCGCTGGCCTTTCACTTATTTATGTATTGGTGGACTGAAGTGAGGTTCAGTTGATGTCTTGTGATCTCAAAGCCACGGTACACTTTGTACTGTGCCGAACTGGGCAAAATGTCCCAAATCACTGGCGTTTTGCTCCCATCACAGTGGGAGAGAAAAAACCCTCTTGATTTGTGACTTTCTTTAAGACCCTCTTCCTTTTCATCCAAAGGGACAGTCGAGGGGGATTGCAGGTATACGTTGTATCTCAGCTAGGATCTAAGTTGAGCTGCGATACATATTGTGTTAAATTCACAACCTTGGTGAGAAGATCATCTTATCTTTAAGTGGTTTGCTGGTCTTGGCTGATTTTAGCTGGTTTAAACGCTTCTTTTAGCAGGAAATAGATGAGCATGGCATATTTTAATAATGAAATACATTGTAATTTCTAGTACAATATATATTTTCAAGATATATCATTTAGTCGGCAGTGCTTTTTCTGTACTCTACATTCATGAAAATGGATGGTTGGCATTTAATAACTATGCAGACTGAATGAGAGGGTGGCAGATGGGCATGTCATATGATAATGCCCGCCTCTAATGCGTGCCACAGGACCGCAAATCGGCCTGAAACGGTCAAACTGGTGGAAATGAAAGTGGTAATTACAAAGTAAACATCTCACCCACTCGGACAGTCAGCAGTTTTGTGTCACAATTGAAATCTGTTGATCTGTGAGCGAGATTAAAGCTTCGTGCCAAAGCCTGTGATGACACCAGCAGCGTTGATAAAAGATCAGGGGCCTCATTTATAAAGCGTGCAAAAAATCCATGGCAACGTTAATATTTTTAAAAATCTTTGTACACAGACGTACAAAGAGAAAGAGAGGCATACACACGTTTTCTGCGCGTACGTTTGTTCTATGAATCACAGGTATGCACTTTGAGAAATGATCAAAAAATCAAATTTAGGACAGTTTTTACGCAACATTTTATAAATGAGGCCCTTGATGACTAATGGTTTGACATGAAAAAGAATATTAATAGCAATGATAGTAATAACCAGACAGCTGTTAGTAGTAAGGAAAGCAATATATAAAAATCTTGAATAAACATGAGATTTTGATGTAACTTCACATTTCAGAAGACTGCAAGCCAGTTTGCAATAAATATTTCTGTAGGATTGCAAGTGAATAAAATTAGCGTCAATGAGTTGCATCAGCTAAAGAACTAACTGTGATGTGTGAAGTTGGTCATAAATTGTCGAGTAAGCTTGTCTTTTTGTGCATGATTCCACTTATTGGAGAATACTTAAAATAAGAGATTTCAGTTACAGTATAAAGTTCATTCTAATGAAAGTAAATGAAGCCTGACTTAGCCTGATATAGTCATTCTAAAAACATTTATAATACTTTTATGGTGCTATTTTATGCGTACAGTTTAGTCCCTCTCATTGCATGAATGGAAGAGCAAGCACACTAGGTTTTTGGACACTTCTTTTCATTATGTTACAACCGTTTGATCTGAAGGTGTATGTTTAAATGTCTGAAATTAGTTTAGTAGACAAAAATATACTTTTGCAAACATACATGTTTTTATTTTTCATGACAAAACTAAAATGGTTATTTATATGCATAACATTTCAATTTATTTATTTAAAAAAAAATGTTTTTGAAATTGATGACTGAATAATGAAAAAGAACAGCCGATAAGATCTTAGAATAGATGGAAATTCCTTCAATATTGTTTAAAAAGCATCTCAGGGTGAGACCTCAGGAAGCTGCTTGATAAAATGACAAGAAAACATTTGTGCAAATTCTATTCTAAAGGTGACTAAATTAAAGATGATCAAATATAACATTATTTTAACCAAATTCCCATAGTTCCCTTTGTTTTATTTCATAATTCTGATAAGTTTTCATTATTCTAAACTGTGGAAAAATATGAACAGATAAGTAAGCAAAAACTTACATTCTTCAAAATTTCCCTTTTGTGTATATATGTGTAAGCATTTGGATAAACAAATTATTTAATTGACATACAGTATGTAAATAAATGTGTGGAAGAACAGAATTATCACCTTTCTATACTTTCTCAAGTTATTATAGCGTTTTAGGGAACTAACAGCACATGGTGTGTGTTTTGCAGGCTAACAGAGCTGACAATGAGGTAATGCTTGACACAATGCAAAGAAAACATATTTTGACCACCAACTGTTCCAGTTATAATATAATATAGGTATGAATTTTGTGCATTATATGCTGCAATAACAATTGTGAGTGAAATGCAATCCAAAGAAACATCAAATGTATATGTGTGTGTAAACATTTCTATACAGCTGGTTTGTTTGTGCAGTAGCGTCTGACT
Source organism: Oreonectes daqikongensis (assembly GCA_026939265.1). Taxonomy (NCBI): domain Eukaryota; kingdom Metazoa; phylum Chordata; class Actinopteri; order Cypriniformes; family Nemacheilidae; genus Oreonectes; species Oreonectes daqikongensis. The sequence goes on along the minus strand of JAOTQM010000351.1, from coordinate 2,468,521 downwards.
GTTCAAACTATTAATGACAAGTCAACTCCAGTGATGAAACTCAACATGCAAGATTTCTCATGCACGACCACTGGTTTGTGATGATTGATTTATTGAGTGGGTAATGTAGTAATGACTACAGTCCAATTTCATTTAATGTTCGTGAACTGGAAACTTCATTCTCTAAGGGACTGACGGTAAAACGAACGGTAAAATGAGCGGCAACAACAACAGTTAATCTTGTAATGTGTTATGGGCAAATACAAGCAATTGCTTTTATTATTGTTATTTACCTTCATATACTGTACAGCTGGCAAATTTTTTGACATTTTTTACAGTATGGTCTCTTGTGTGTTTGATGACACAGAATAATTCTAAATAATAGGTTACATGAGCAGTAAATGAAACACATAATTGGTATATTAAAGGTACATTATAAACCAATAGTACAATGGTGTAGACCTTCTCCATTTTAGTGTTTGTTTTATTTCTTTAAAATTATTACTGAAAAATTTGGGCCTACAAATGCTTTAGAAAGGGGGCAAGCGTTGTAATGTAAGTATATGCATTATTATAAAAATGTATTATATCATATATTTACATTACTTACATTGCCAAATCCCCTTTAAAGCTCTGATATACTGTAGAGATGCATTTATTTTCACTGAAATTCAATTATAAATTAATATTAATAGCCAGTGACATCCATTATTAAGCTCAAATAAATTCACAATTCTGCTATTAATTGTAAGGATGATGTCAAACTTCTCCTTGCCGCTGACTGTTAGAAACACTGATAAGAGCATGTTTCCTGGAACTGCTTCAAAAGCACCAAATTGGCCTTTTTCTAAACGTAGACATGAGATTTTTAATTATAGTTCTTGGAACAAGCGCTGCAATTCAAAAACCTGCATCTTCCAAACTAATGGTTAAAATGGTATAATTGGGTTCCCCATTGTTCTCTGAAGTGGAGGGTGAGATCATGTGATGACTCCATAAATGATGCAGACTAACTTTTCTGTATGAAGCTGTACTCATCTCTACCAGCGCAGACTTTTAAAAACAACCCAAACACAATTGCAGGCACACAGTAAATGGAGCAATTGGCAAACCAGACACAACTGCATGACCTAGAATGCAAACCTTAGTCTGTTCCGCATTTAAATGATTGCTACGGTCCATTTTTCTGTGATATAATTGAAAAAATGTACCTGGTTTTATAATTTACTATAAATTTTGATGTACTCTCAGTTGAACATGTTGTGATTTATCTAATCCGAGTCATCCAGGATTAAATGTAGTTCTCAATGCTTATAAAACCAGCTTTAAAGGTGAAGTGTGCAGTTTCTGTTGTAAAAGTACTTCGGGTCCAAGTAAAGGATGTGAATCCGAGTCGACTCCTTTGTGTCAAGCCGATAATTTTGTTATTCGTGCACTTTCGGCTTTACAATTTGGAAGACTGCTTACATACACATACACAAACAGCAACATTGCACACTGCATGAAATGTATTTTTAATGATATCAAACTACTATCTTTAAATTCTGTTAGCGGTTTCATTACACAGTTTAATTTAAATGTTAAACTGAAATAAACATTGTTTGCGTGTTTAACGTTAGCGCTAATGTTAATTCAGTAAAGTGTCCTTATTAAACATTTAATGGTTTAATACTAACTGGGAAAAATAAATGAAAGGACAAGATGGGGTAGGAAAATGTGCTAAACATGACGCCGAGCTGATGTTACTGTGATTGGTCCAAACCCAACCGATGGGTTATAATGCAGCATTGGGAACATTTAATATGTCCTACCTCCGACCTCAATGCGTTCCAGTCAGTCAAGGCCCAGGTATAGTTACCCCCCACATCCGTCTGCAAAGCTTCCAAAGCATACTCAACCGCGAATACGTGCGGATGGACGAGCTTGACACAATGCGAAGTATATCACCTAGTGGACTCTGCCGGCTTCACATTTTTTCTGCACATGCGCTGTTGTATGTGTACCATCCATGCGGTCTCAAAAATTGGGCTGCATGTGGACGGGGTGTGTGGACGACCCTCCTGATGACAAAAGTTCTTTTATGCGGGCGGCACGCGGACGGCTCGACTATACTTTGGGCTTCATGTGTTACGGCACATTAAAAAGTGCCAAAGCAAGATTTATTACTTGAATTTATTGAATAAACTTACATAAAAACGAGTTTCATATTTAGAGCGACGAGAATCCTTTAAAGTTTTTATGTTTTCACATTAAGGAGCTTTGCGCTAATCTTACTGAAAGCATCTTGGGTGAGATGCCAAATATCATGTCTCCTTGACGTCGGTGTTGATCAATCTGAGTTGAGAGATCACATGTCTGACTTCAAGTGCCATTCTAGATGTTTACTTCCAGGTTAAAGGAATATCCGATATCCTAGTTCCCAGTTTGGAATGCAGCATAAGTTACCCTATGCTGGGTTGTTTCAAATTTTGGTCTTTGGCCGCTTTTATTGGCGAAGGCCCGCTCAAGATTCCATATGACTGACAGGTAAAGCAACCAATCACGTTTCGTTTTGTGCTGCCTCATGATCTTTTTACTGACCATCCACTTGGACTTTCATCAGAAATTAATTCACCATTCAATTGTGCTACTGTAACATTCTTTATTTCAGTGGAAACATTCCCAAAAAAAAGGTGCAGAAATAACACTGTACAGTGAGTATTTTAATAAATTCTTATCTATGCCTCCTTTTATGAAAAAAATAGGTGAGGTGCCACCTTATTCACAAAATTCAGCATTACGTCTAGCTCAATTAGCATTATGTTACTACATTGACATGAAGTCTATCACACTTCAGGTATTTTAAACTTCAGATTCCGGTGTGTGAGTCGCAGTGGTGAGATCTCGCTCTATAAAGTATGCCAGAATGCTGTATTTTGGTACAAAACTGAATTTCAGAAGGCTTTTTGTTTGTACAAGGAGTTATGCAATCCATTACTTGATTTGTATAATTCATTAAGTGAATCATGCGTTAAAACAATTCACACAGTGAGTGCAAATAAACAACGCTATCAGTGGCCGCAATTCATTCATGATAAATTCCCTTCTGAATGTTAACACACAGATATAGTTTATTAAACACGATTTGGACTAGAATGTTTTCTTCTTAACCATAAACCTCCCACAACCAGCTGGAAATGGAGATCCAACTCTATAATGAGCTGCTACAGTGAAAATTCATTATACAGCCGCCCGTCTCCACACGAGTGGGCTGGGGGTCCTATGTTTTCTTTTTTCAGGTATGTCCATAAAGCTGACGCTTTGATCTGTTTAGCCTCGTTTCAGCTTTGCTTTCTGACTTTTCCCTGCCTAATGGTCCTAACAACAAAAAACAGTTCTTGTTTTCGGTCGCAGGGATTAACGAAGTGACCAATCAAAGCGAGAAGCAAATTCGGTAAATAAGCCTTTGATACAAATGAGCGGTGCGTACCCGGCAAAAGAGTGGCGCTGATGTGGCCCCCGTCTCCCGCAAGCTTTGATGCCGGAGGTTGGTCTAAGCCAGTATTTTGCTGGGTTGGGCTGTCGCGCTGACGTTCGGCAGATCAATGCTGCGTCTGAGCTGATGCGAGACTGTTGTATCGCTTCTCCAGGCAGCATTAAGATGACATCTCAACAGCTGCCTTTGAGTTTGTGTCACTCTTCCTCCGCTGATCAAAGCCCCAGGCTTGCCTTTTCTCTCTCTCTCTGTCTTTGGCATCTCCTAAACACTGTAATATTCTTATTCCCCCCGTGAGAATGGCTTTCAGGCAGGCGGAGTGTAATGTGTGTGTGCGCGCTCGAGAGGACTATCGCTTTTTCGCCGATAACCCGCAGGAGCGGGGGGCTGAGTCGTCGACGTGAAAATGAATTCATGTTGAATCGCCCAACAGGCCTCACTTTTAACTTCTAATAGGAAGATCAAACGTCCGCTGCTCTTTCTCTCACCCCTCTCCCGCTCTTCTTGCCTTCAGATAAGTCATAAATTAAGATTATGGGCTGACTTTTTAATTAACTCCAAAAATCCTCACTTCTGCCCTGTTCGCTCCAATTTTCACCACATGTACGGCATAGTTAAATAAGTCTCCCTCTCTCCCTCTTCCTGTACTGAGGGAGTGTCAAAAGATCTCATCACAGCGCTTTAATTTAAAGCCACGAGACAGGCAGTTACAGTGAATTTGAGCCGTAATATAGCCACAACACCGGTCATTAACTCATTGATTTCCACACCGTTGCTTTTTTAGACTCCCATTAAACAGATTCACTCCTTTTAAATCTGTCAGGAATCAGCACTAATAAGGGGGGAAGGCTTCAAATAAAAGCCCATTTTCAGCCCAGGCTGAGCTGTGATGCATCGGTAATGCCGAATCCCTAGTGAGGCTAATGGATGTCCGTATGACATATTTCAGTTTTATTCTAAGACTTTAACTTATGACCTATGGATTTAGAGGCAGATGTGCTAAAAAGTTGAAAGCTGGTCTTGCAGACGTTTTTGATGTGATCCACACTTTCGGCCAAGTTCACTTAGACAGGAAAAGGCTGTGTGACGGACTGACTGAATATTCATTAATGACACAACTTAATTGTTTCTCGTAGATGCCAGTGAGAGCGAAAGTGTCATGCTAAGATGATTTCACACATCTCCTCCTCTCTTCTCTTTGACATCTATGTCAAAAGGTCTCGCCAATGTGTCAAACTGAGAAAGATACAAACATCAGCAATCAAGTCTGAAACTTCTCTTAAAATAACAAAATTTAAGGAATTAACAAATGACAATTTTTATTATTACATAATAAAATACATACGTTTCTGGATCACATCAAACATTTAAGCATAAACCTCCAAATTTAAAGTTTTTACAATTATAAAATCACCATTCGATTCAAAACGATTCTTACACCCCGTTTACAACGCCAGCAACACCTAGCAACAAATCAACGTGATGTCATTCATTGCAATGTTAGCCTAGCGACATCCGGCGACATGTAGTGTCCGTGTCTAGCGACGCCACAAAGTTAAGAATTGATCAACTTTATGCAAATGATGAGAAGCGACTACCAATAGGAGTAAAGCAGCGGAGCTCACGTCATCCATCTCCCGTCAGTCTCCCGTCCTGCAGGGTTTGTTTAAAACTGTTACTAGAATAACCAAATCTAGGAACGCCTTCTAAAGACCTCGTAGCAAGAGACTAGCGACACCCAGCGACAGAATCGCTGGCAGTGTGTATTTGATTCAAAACTGATTCTTCACTTGCTAATTCGCATATTTATGTCATCATCATTTGCGTTCAGAGTAGTGTTGGCACCTTTACTTAATTTCTGTAAAATGTCACATACTGTATAACGAAGTCCTAATAAAGCCGCTCTTATTTACACATTTTCAGTTTATGTTGTCGGATATGAAACAGTATAAAACAGTGATTAAACGTGACTCATGTTAACCGTAATCATTGCGAAAATCCTTATTTATAACTGTAACATCATCTGACAAAATCACGATACACCTGCACGGACTGTTAACATCACATGTGAACATGATCTTTATGGTAAATCGGTGCAGAAAGAAGTTGGGAAATTCCATGTAAATGTCAACCTTAAGATTAAAAAAGCATGTTTTTATCAGAGATTTTTATTATACTGATATGAAATGTTCCTGTAGCTCAGTGGTTAGAGCAATGGCGCTTGCAACACCAAGGTCATGGGTTCAATCCCAGGAATTGCACATACTCAGAAACAAATGTGTAGTATAGTGCAATGTTAGTTCCTCTTAAAGTTTTTAAAGCTCTTTTATTAGTTTTATCATCATTTTCCATAGTCTGGTAAGTGAGTTGTCACATTTATAACGGTCCATAACGTTCCATAATGGTGTCCTATTTTTGTCACATCCATAACATATACACTTTTATCTCTTATATAATAGAAAATGTGTGCCTAAACTGATATTATTCTTATGTCTGAACTCTATCATCAGGGGTTTAGTAAAACATAAACAGATGATTCAATAAACTGGTAATAAATACATTCTCTGAGAATTTATATTTTTTTAGTTTTGACTTAAAATGTCACATCCATAACACTGGAATTACCCAGTTGTAACATTACAAGTAAATTACGAGTATTTCATTCTGATGCAGCAGATGATGTGCAAACTTCGCACTGTGTATCTCTTCACATCTCTGCATTGAAATTGTCCAAAACACTTTTCCAAAACACTAGTCCACGTATTTGCCAAATTGCGCCCACCTTTCACACAGCTGTATATGTAAACACTACTGTTTTTGAGCATCTCTGCATTTTCCTCCTACAATTTAGTAGTTCTGTTGGAAGTGGTCTAATACAGTGGTTCTCAAACTTGTGGTCGTGAACCCCCATTTCATAAAATGCTACAAAATCTGGGGGGGGCAGATTTTCCCAGGGAGACCACAGATTTTGTAGCATTTTATGAAATATAGAAATTTATAATAGATATTATGCAACCTAACATCAGAAAAATAAGACCACCAACCAAAAGAATTGATGTTCCAACATTGTATAACTGAATATGTTTTTGGTTTAAATAAAATTCTAAAATTAAGATTATAAGGCAATGCACTCTACACAAAGGGGGAATTACAATAAAAAAGTTTAAGAACCACTGGTCTAATAGAGTGTTGTTGGGTCTGAAGCCGTGTTCATTGGAATATAAAAATCACACCAGCTATGCTTTCAATCATAACTCTTAATAAGGAAATTTATTGACATTATCATATTGCTGCTATCTTGGGACAGACGTCCCAAAGCTATCTTCCAGGTGAAACAATGTAATGCCATTGCCTGTGTGAACGGCATATTTGTATGTGTATTTACTGGTTATTCTGGTAAAATGCAGGTAAATTACCGGGAGTAAAAAAGGCTACTGAGGGGTCCGTGTCCATGCCATCTGATGCTTAAATTACCTGAGAGCTTATTGTCCAGCCCGCTATGTGAAGTGCTTTCTTATCCTCGACAGAACTTTGTTTACCTCTTCTTACGCTGATGCACTGTAACTGTCAAGCGAGCTTCAATCCATTACAAGCACTTAGACCGCAAACGTAACAGCTGAGAAGCCAGAAGGAAGAGTGCTGATCAAGTGTGCTGAACTCAAATTGCCATCATTTGCTTTGAAAGCCAGTGAATGGTGAGATGATACAGATAATCCGTCCTTCGATATGAGCAAATGTTTAACAGCTGTGATGTGTTGATTATAGCCGTGCGCTATCTTGTCCATCTGATTGTAAATATCCCCGCGTCTTCAGAAGATGCTTCGGCCAGAATGCGCTTTAGCAGGAGATCCACTTTGGTTAATTAAAAATGGCCTTTTAATCAACCCGAATGTCGCACGTACAGAGCCGTAGTCTTCTCCAGTCGATTATAGCAAGCTACGAGTGCATGTTGACTCTGTGTATAGGTCTTTGTGTGTTTAGACAACCTTTTCTATTCAGCGCTAGTGTGATATATGCAATGAAATCAACTAGCAGATGAGGAGAACAATGACATCAACAAAGGGCTTGTTGAGGGCCCGGCACACCTCTCCAAATTCATTAAGCGAGAGCGTCTGTCAGGTACGGCGCTCTTCTTCTCGTTGTACCTCTGTACTCTAGAAATTTGTTTATATAGCCTGTTCGCCTCCGATGCGGAAAGTAAAATCAGTTGCTAGGAGATGACAGGATGTGCTTAAAAGCATTCGACATCAGTCCAATTTAAACGGTGACTATGAAACATGCGTCGCTGCAAATTTCTGAGCCGGCGGAAAACGCAGCACACACAAATAAATGCCAATTTCACATGGGAGAACATTTCCAATCGTACGCAGGATTTTTAGCTCTGTTTTGCTCCGATACTTTTAAACCCTGATAGCTAATGCTGCCTCGCGCCGCCACGAAAGCGGAAAGTGCTCTGCTATCTTTGATCGGTTGTTTGTGAACATGTCTATTAATTTGGCATTAATAAATCTCGGCTTTACGCTAGCGTGGAAAACAATTAAAATCTTATCATGCTAGTCTCAGAGGGGCACAAAGCATGACTATTTGACTGGGAGCCTGCTGTAAAAAAACAGAAGAAAAAACAGCTTCGTTCATAGACATGCAACTCTCCAAAGGGACAGAGTTCCTGAATGAAAACTAACATTTCTGTTTTAATAGAAAGATGCAGTTTGAAATGAGATGGTTTCCTTCACCTTCAGTCAAAAGCAAGTTCATGTTTTATTTGATGTTTTGAATGTTTTTTTGCATTAAATGCTTCTACAGTAAATTCCATGAGCATTTATTACTGCAATATATTTTTGTTTTATATTAACAAACTATTTATAAAAACCAAAAGCACATCAAAGTCTTTAGTTTATGCATTTTTAAACATTTTTCCCTAGTAGACCAATTGGCCTGTTTTGTATCTTTATGTTTTTTAGCTCTAATTCTGCCCCAATGCATAATTTCTGGTTCTGGTGTCCTGCAAGACCCCCCCCCCCCCCCTTCAGTGCTATAAAGGACAATTCTGACAGAATTGAAGGCATAGATTAGGCATAAATTCAAATTAGGCATAATTTCTTTCTCTTTTACACACTTTGTTGTTTGTCAAAATCAAATGTATGTTTTCCCACAGTCAGAAACTGGTCTCCGGATGCATTCGATTTGTTGTGTGGGTCTGCATTAAAGGCATTTGCAAATTTGGTTGGTGAATTTTCCATTGTGCAAACGGACATGGGAAATAGTTTAGGGGGAAAAGGACAGAGAAAGAGCAATTGTAAGAAAAAGAGACTTTGTCACAATATTCCCTTTCTCACGGATGTCTCCTACTTAAATGACTCTAACTTTACAACAGCAGATTCAGCACATATTTCTCTGCAATTGCTTTCAGAAAGCTGGGCTTTATTGTTCAGAATTACAGGGTACAGAACCAGCAATGTGCAGGAACTAATAAAAACAGAGAGTCACGGCTATACACATAAAACAGAAACAAGAGAGATATTGTGGATAAGCACACTCATATCAGCTAAATGACTGCAAAGCCATTCGATGGGAAAGTCTAAATGTTTTTACTGTGACTTTTTTGCATTAAAGAAATAGTTCACCCGAAAAATGAAAATGCTGTCATCATTTGCTCACCCAAACATGTATATATTTTGTTATAGATATTTGGAAGAATGTTTGTAACCAAACAGTTCTGGGCCACCATTGACTACCATAGGAAAAAAACTACTGTGGTAGTCAATGGTGCCCCAGAACGGTTTGGTCTCCCACATTCTTTCAAATATCTTATTATGTGTTCAACAGAACAACTTGAAGGTGAGCAAACGATGACAGAATTTTGAACTTTATGTGATGGTTTCCTAAAAACGATCTTGAGTTAGACAGACTACTTGAACCCAAGCTTATGTTTTATCTCGCCTAAAGGCATCAAGACCTCCCGCAAACAGTACATAAATGAATAAGCAGGGACATTACACCCCGAGCTATAAGCACATACATTTTACTGTAGCTACTTTTATACTGCAATTCAAAAAAAGAACGTTGATGAGTTTATTTTGCATAACTGCTCACTCGTAATTCACTACAGATTACCAGTCACCATGCATTTTGCAAGACACAGACGCACACTTCACACATAGCTACTTCAGTGCCGCTGAGGTGGCGCCGCTTTTTCTAACAAACTTCCTGCTCATTATTTATTTTTATAATCCTGTCAGAATGCATAACATCTTCCTCGGAGAGAGACAGAACGAGAGAGAGAGAGAGTTAGACAAACAATCCCATGGGCATGGAAGGCAAAAGTGTGACAAGGCGATTTTAAATCCCAGCTCTGCCCGTTGCTGTTGGTTACAACATTTCCCGTCGCTCTTCTTGCGTGCGCTCGCATGACGGAGAACGGAGACGGTACACGTATTTGTGTACGGGAGGGTATGTTGTGTACATGTTTGTGTGCGGGACACTGTCATGTATTACACATGCCGGTGTATTTTTTGCGCCGAGGGACTTTGCACAGATTGTCAGGCTTGTGTTTTCCCACCGCGCTAAATTCCAGCATTAATCCCGTCACTTCATCACGAGCTACAGGATCGGCTAACAGTTCTTTGCTGCAGTTTCATAACAAGGCGATTCGCGTTTAACTGATGAGCTATACTGGAAATAATTAATTTTCTTCTTTTACATTCACTCTTTACAACTACCCTTTATTGCTTGCTTGCACATGCACACACCTAAAATCTGGTCATAAAGGTTTTGGCTTTAGCTTATCACTTTCTTTGATTGATCTAAATTTCTTTCAAACGCGCACGCACGCACACACACACACATCACCACTGAGTGTATAATCCCAAAAGAATACAGCCCCATATCCCTTTGAGGTAACATTTTATGATCCATCTTTAGCGATCTCTTGAAAGCCACGCCTCATCATTAGGGTGACCACCTGGCTGTGGCTCTGTTGCAGGACAGCAGACATGATTTTGCGGACACTATAGGGCACTGTGGGACACAGACTATACTGTGCACTATAAATGAATATTGATTTTATATTAGATGCCTTTTTGCAGTCATGATAACATGCTTTAATAGGCTTTATACCATTTTAATTGTGACTAGTGTTGCTGTGTAAATGGCCCATAATTTGCCCAGGTTTTAGTGATACAATTTCAATGTGTAAATATAAGAAACGCAAAACGTCATTAAAAAGCACATATTCACAAAAGCACATACAATCCAATATGAAAGATGAAAAAGATTTGATTATTTATATTTTTGTATAGTCTTCTCATTTATTGTGTCTGTAGAACTAATGGAAAGTGTAGCTGTATTATTATCAGTATTCTCGCTCTGGCTAGAACCCAATAATGTCTGCACTGCGCATGTTCATTATTCTTTATTAACCTTTTTTGTGGAATTTTAATGCAAGTGAAGATGATAAAATGACAATCGAAAATTAATTATGAAAACTTGAAATGTTTATGACTGAATGTAGGACAAAGCTCTCAATTTTGGGACTGGTGGTCACCCTACTCCTCAAGTCAATGACCTCATATCATTCACCGGCAAGACAACATTACAATATAAAGCATATAACATTAGTACATTAGTATAGGAATAAATGTAAACAACCTATTTATGGTGAATAAAAATATAAACATAAGGGAGAATCCAGCATTATGGATGTGACATTTTGTGTTATGGATGTGACATATAAACACTTAGAAAATGTGTTTGTTACCAATAAACTAAACCATCTGATTATATTTTACTAAACCTTTGTTGATAGAGAAAAATATCAGTTTATGCACAAGTTTTCTATTTAAAAAAATTGACAAAAAAAGACACAGTTTTGAGAGACTACATAAAAACGGTTGCTTTATTTTAATTTCCATGTGTCAATTGATGAGGAATATGTAACTTTATAGATGTGACAATCCTGAAAATGGCACTTACCATACTATGTAAAATCATGCACTAAAGATAAAAAAAGACTTAAAATGGGTATTTGAACCACCAAATGTTGACATGTGCTGCCAGTATAAATTTGTTTTTATGTCAAGTTGACATTTGCATGGAAATGCCCAAAATACAAAATACAATTTTAAAATACATACAAAATTTATAAAAAATATGGTTTATTATGCAATACCTGGAGATTTATTATGTCAGGTTTTATTCTACAGTAATGACTACTTGAATTTACATATCACATAAGAAATGAATGGTATCACTATAAATATGTATTCTAATTTATTACATTAATAAAACAAGTGGTTTCAAGGTGCAGTTTAAGAATGCATTATAATGTATCAAGAATGCCTTTTATATGTACAGACTTTAAGTACACTGTTATCCTATTGAATTTCAACTTCCTCTATAATGCTTCAGATGATCAAACTCTAGCACACTTTTGCTTGGATGAGCACTTGGTTTTTCTCCGAGAGACCCAAATCCTTTAAGCCTGATCTTGAATCAGAGCCACCATCAGCTAGTTTAAGCACTGCGGAGGCTCATCTGATCAGCTCGTCTGATCCCAGATCAGCATCAATCTTTGATAACCGCTTTCAACCAGCTTCACTAAACGTCTGACCACATATATACCTTATAACATTTTCTTCTTACAGGTCAGCCTGAGTAACCCTAAATGGTTAGAATCAGGTATTCACGGCTCATGTTCTTGTTTGCGTGTGTCTGACAGCGAGATCTCCTCACGTTGAGAAGCGGATGCATTCCATTAATAGCGGATGCATTCCATTAATCAATGTTAATGAAAGCTCGCTCTAATTGTAAGCGTCTATGTGCGTGCATGTATGCATGAGGGAGAGAGCGGGCGAAAGAGAGCAAGAAAGTGTCTGCGTGAACATTTGACTGCTCGTGTACGCTTGAGCGTGTGTGTGCGCCCGTGTGCAGCTGTTGTCTCATTGCTATGCAGTTGGCATCGACCTCACTAAAATAGGAAGCAATTACACTGTGAACCTGCAGTTAAAGTTTGAGTGGCAGCTGATGTTTAATGCATTTGAGAGAGGGCTGCAGGGTTAGAGCCATGCACTCCAGTTCCCTGTGGTTCTCCTGCAGGACAATGCCCCAGCAGCCCCATACTGCCGCACGCTCCCATCTGGATCAAAACACTCCAGCTCACACTGAGCTCAGGCAATCCCCAGCAGCACATTTCTCGTATATTCACAGCAGAAGAGCTGCAACTTTTTTATAGACACTCTGGAATGTGGGCAGGACGTTTTAAACTTGCTTTTTTAATGCATCCAATAAGCTTAAGTTACATCACAACCATGTTGTGATACTTGCCAGTGCTTGTTGGGGGTTTGTAAAAGGAGGAGGGGCATTTTAGATAGCATTTGATGGTAAGAACATTGGTTGTGCATTTTATTTAAAATCTTTTTTACATGCATAACATGTGTATGGTGTATGTATTTCAGCATTATTTGGTTTTTAAATCAATAGCTACAAAAAAATTATGCAGAAATATTTGACAGATGTTTACTTACAAACAGCATATACACTCACCGGCCACTTTATTAGGTACACCTTCTAGTACCAGGTTGGACTCATTTTGCCTTCAGAACTGCCTTAATTCTTCATGGCATTGATTCAACAAGGTGTTGCAAACATTCCTCAGACATTGTGATCCACTTTGACATGAAAGCATCACGGAATTGCTACAGATTTGTCGGTTGCACGTTCATAGGCAGTCGTGGCCCAGTGGTTAGAGTCATGACCAGAAGGTTCTATTCTCAGGGCTGACGGGTAGCGGCTGAGATGCCCTTGAGCAAGGCACCTAACCCCCACTTGCTTACTATATAAAAATGTACAAATGTATAGTACAATATAATGTAAGTCGCTTTGGATAAAAGCATCTGCCAAATGCATAAATGTAAATGTAATGTCATGTCATGGAATCTTCCGTTCCACCACATCCCAAAGGTGCTCTGTTGGATTGAGACCTGGTGACTGTGGAGGATAATAAGAAATGCAGTTATCATTTATTAACCCTTATGTCAATCAAAACCTGTATGTGAAGATATTTTGAGAAATGTCTCAGTGATTTTGTGTCCATACAGTATATCTTCTTTTGTGTTCTGCAGAATAAAGAAAGTCATACAGGTTTGTAATGACATGAGGGTGCGTAAATGATGACATATACATTTTTGAGTATCCTTTAATCCATATACAAATATTTTTTATAAATGTATTAAAAAGTTTCCGTAACGTTTGAGGTTGAAAAAAATTGAAAAACTGCACATTGCAAACAGGCCCCACAAACCTAATAACTAAACAGGGGTTAAATGTGTATACGGCACCCAACAAAACGTAGGAGTACACAAGCAAATAGATGGCCTCAAAGCCGTAGACATAAACTAAAAGTCAGTCCCATTTTGATTTCATGGGGTCTTTAATGTCCACATGTGACCGTCTAAGGATGACTGCATATGCAGTGATAGAGTAGTTACAGTAGATGTTGCTGCCAAGAGAAATATTAAATAATGAACTGTTATGGAGAATAGAAAAGCCATGTAGTACATCGGGAAAAGCCATTTGCTTCCTTCCCTTACGCTTGGGTGAGCAGTTTTTTCCCATCTGCTCTTTAAGAGTGCGTTTCTATTCGCAAGAATTTTGTGAAGGTCTGTGTGTTTCGCTTTAACTGTTATAGAGAAAAGGGCAAAGAGAGAATAGGTTAAAAGCTTGTATTTAGATAAACAAGACCTTTTAAAAGGAGTTCAGGAGTTATACACAAAAGAGATACATGCACAAAGTTTGTGATGTTAAAAAAGCTTTCAAGTCGAATACATTATATGAGATAATATAAACCAGAGACCGATAAAAATGGAAGGTAGAGATAGTTAAGAATGTTAACCAAGGTAACCAAACAACATTAGACCCTACTGACTTCTATTGACTTGGACACAAAACCACTGTGTTCTACAGAAGAAAGAGTAATATACAGGGTTTGAACTACATGAGATAAAATAAATAATTGATGACAGAATTTACATTTTATTTTTTAAGGAACTATTTCTTCACGGTTATGCGTGGGTACACATTCTCTCTTACAAGAGTCCTTAAAAGGATAGTTCACCCAAAAATCTTTTGTCATCATTTACTCACCCTCTTGTCATTTCAAACCTGTATGATTTTTTCTGCAGAACACAAAAGAAAATATTTTAAAGAATGTTGGTAACTGCGGTACCATTGACTTGCATTGGTTTTGTATGCTTCAAAATATCTGTAAAGCCTTGACTCCTAGTCTTTTATCAATAAACAGTATTGACATTGTCAAATTGCTCTCTGTGTTGACTGGGTCATTAAAATTTGTAACTGTGTTGGGATCAAATAGGAAGTCAGCATGGAATTCCTGCGCTGTGGGATACTGAAACCCAGGAAGTGGCTCATCAGGGAGCCGATGATGATAGACAGGCATTATTATTATTTCAATTTGAGATATACACTTCCATATTCTTTGCATGACAGCCCATCATAACGCTGACGGACTATCTGTGGCCTCAAACAGAGGATGATCTGCTGAAACCATGGTAACCAGATGAGTGAGTGATCTGACGAGTGAAATAAATGGGCCTCTCCCGAAGCCGATGAAGCATAAAGCGGGCAAAGCTGGGTGTAAACTTCCTTTAAGAACACCTTGGCTATATTGTCACCTGAAGCAGAAGTTCATAGTCATGTTTTGGGGGATTTGGCGTTTCTTCTCCAGGACTAATCTGTGCTTATTAGGATTTATGGCACTTAACTCATTTTCCTCCGTCAGGAAAGCTCATCTTTGAGGGTTTGCGTGAGGGGGAGCACACGGGATATGCACTCTATAGTGTAGGTAATGGGCTAATAATTAATGTTTGATATAATAATCGAACGTGAGCCGCTCCCAGCTGTGCCGCTTCATACAGAACGGTGCAGTTATTACCCAGAGAGCCCCTGGGGCACTTTTGCTTATTTAGAGTGAAACTAGCTCTGTTTGCATGTAAGAGTGAAGATTAGGACGCGCTTATACGCAGGTCTCTCCCAGCACTTTTGGTGCAAACGCGTTTATTTTCTTAAGATTAGTCAAGAGTCGAGAGGATCCGTGTTTAAATGAAAGGACTGTAAAGCGAGCAAGCTTTCATCGGTGAACTAGATATTTTGAGGCCACATTCTTGATTGTATTCCAGACGTGGAGGATTTGTTCAGATCGCAGGAATGACATGACCAGGGGGTGATTCTAGAACGTTTCAAGCGCGCCGCTACAGATTTGAAAGACGAACGATGGAAAAACAGTGCTTCATAATTTATTCAGCACCTTTTTGGATTGGACGTACGTTCTTATGTGCCAAAAGCAATTACATGCTCCAAGTAAATTCCTATGAGAGGCACATTTAAGAAGAGCAGAGCGTTACCAATAGACCGGTCCAACTTAAAAGAAATTATTTTTCTCTTTATTCCTTTTATATTTTTATTCCGCCATCTTTTTGCCAAACATTTCGTATCACATCTTTCTAATCCAGATCAGTTTTAATAACTAATAGAATAAGGCCATATTAAAACCACAAGCACAGCCAACATTTGATGTGTTTAGTTTGCCTTCTGGTCAACCAGTTTTGCCAGAAATAAAACAAAAGTTTGGGTATTCTGGTCGACCAGCTCAAATAACCAACTAGAAAATTCATAATGTAAGCTGGTCTACTGAAGGGGTATTGACCAAAAATATCTTCATGCACATTCTTGATTTGGTTACTTGGCCCAAACGCTTCCATCTGGAAGTCTTAAGATGAGGTGAACAGAATCCATTTTGGTCTGCAGTGCGTTTTTTTGAGTGAGAGAGAGAGAGAGAGAAGAATGAATGAATGTGTTTAGAGATGGTCTGACTTTTAGCTCTCCACTCCGACACCATTTCAACTCTGAGAGAGGCAGGAATGTAAACATTAGCCAAACACCCCTAAATCACTGGCTCTTAATGGACTCTCAGAGCTCAGACGTTCTTGTGTGTGTGTGTGTGTGTGTGTGTATGTATGTGTGATGAACACAATCAAACAGTCCGCTGGAGGGAATGATATGTGACACACACAGAAATGCACAAAAGTGGGCAGTAGCCGGCTGGTCTAATTGCGGAGGTTTACGAGGAGAGCAAACATATGGCCATTACGCCGAGATGTGGATTTGGAATTATACATTTACTGACCTTTGACTAAACCAGACTAAAAGTCTGGTCAACATTGCAGCAAATTTGGGCCAAGAATCGCCTACTTGGAAGACTGATATGTAAAGTCACATTGACTTTATTATATCAATATAAGCATTCCTCAATTGCAAGTAAACGTCAAAATTATGATTCTGGCTCATTCTGAATTTGTTTAAGGAAACCCTACCTCCAAAGCCCCTAACCCCCTTAAATGTCACAGGCACAAAACATAGATCGTAAATAAGATGGACGACACATCTCCATTTACTTCCTCTACAGAAAAAAGTAGCCAAAACCTCCCAGATATGACTGCTGACATATTGCAGAGTCTACGAGGTAGGACGACATGGAGCTGAGGTAACAATGGCCAACTCAATGGCCCAATCACAAACAAACAAATTGTTTTGCCATGCCCCCCTTATAGAACAACTTCAACAAACTAAAACCCAACAAATTAGAAAAACAAACACTTGAACATAAATCAGCGTTATAAGAACGAACTAAAATGACCATATTTAGCAAAAACGTATTGGAAGTGTAATTGGATTTTTAGTTTGGTATATGTTCATTTGTGTACATGGAGAGGGCGGGGTTTATGACTTATACTGCACCCAAATTGCTTTGGCTTCGCTTTTCAGGACGTGTGCGCTTGGCACAAAAGGAGGTTGTATTGAAATGTACGAATGAGATCGTACAAATTAGTACTAGACACCTCGAAAAACAGATTATACGAAATGTCATGACATTAGTGCTGGACATTAAATCTTGATGATTTTTTTCTATATTGATCGATAACGATATTTATTACGATATGTCATTTCAAGGACAATTTCATCATTTTCGATGACCATTGAAGGTGTGTTTCACTTTCGTTACCTCTTCCAGTTGTGTTTTCCTCCTCGTGTCGAGTTTTCTTTGCCAAGTGCAGTATGAAATGATAAGCTGTTAATACATCGAGTAAAAATGTCTTCGTTATCAATATAAATGTTATCGCGATTTGATATATCGTTTATCAGTCCGGCCCTATATGACATTGTGTTGAAACTGGTTATTTCATCTAGTTTTTGCTATTATGCGCATCAGACAGTCAACATGCATTCATCGTACACTTTAGGACCAGCATCACTTGCCAGGTCACCATCAAAAACCAGCAATTAAAAGTCCTGAAAAAGTTTCCGTTTCACGATATCTCAACCAGTAGTGTAAAACAACATCACTCCTACCATCCTCTAAATCCCCATGAGATCAATTCAAACATGAGCTCACAAACTCCCGTGGACAACCGACCTGCTGTTAAATGGGAATCTATGCAACTCCCTGTGCTTTCGTGCACATTCAGGCATTAAAACTCTTTTTCTTCTCTTTTTTGTGAAACCACTTTGTTTCGCGTACGATTTCTCTTTTTATGTTGGCTGGAATAGATTCCCGCTGTGCGAGTGGAGCACGGCCCTGTGTTTCTCTCTCATTTGTTCGCACGCAGACAGAGACACGCGCACACACGGGGTCTACCTCATCTCGATAACAAGTGTTCCTCTTGCTCACTTTATAGTGCAAATGGGTGTAATGCTCAAAGGGGAGGCTGTGTCAGGGGAAATATGACTCTTCTTTCTCTGTATTATTCATAATCCACAAATTCTCAACCTCGGGCAGGCCGCTGCCGCTCAGGGGTGAAGATATTCACACACTGAAATTAAGCTCCACGGGGGCTACGGCTAAAAACAAGGGCACGGGCTGATGAGAAAATACATAGACGTGCTGCTTAGATTTGATGAATGAGTATTATTGAGTCAGGAGTTGTTTTATGAAGTCAGCTTCATAAATGATGCTCAATACGAAGTTAAAGGGAAAGGAAAGTGGCTCAATTCTGCATAGGGATGTAAAAAATAGGGTTTACAGCTAGATTTGCTGAATTTGACAAATAGGCTTTTTCTCACAGTGTCTGTCAGAGTTGTCAGGTAATATTATTTTTGAAATCTATTTTTGTTTTTCTCTGTCAGATCAGGGCTATTGTTTGGGGCGGTGTTGCCATGGAGATGATTGTGAAGGCAAACCAACTATTTTGAATTCAGCAGACCACCCAAAAATTGCCCCGGCGAATAACACAAACTAGTCGAGACCTCCATGTTCTTCCAATTCTTTCAGTAGCGGCTTAGTAGCTCCTTATGTAAATGTAAGCAGGGCTTTAGCTAGGAATTACGGACCCCCTAACTGTATTTCGCTGTGGGCCCCTTAGCTCTATAAAAATAATATTGGGAAATTGTTATGGGCCACCCTGGACCAGGTTTTTAGACTTCAAACTTCCACCCCAACAGGATTAATCTACTATAACTAATGTGTGAATTTTATTACTACAAAAAGCAACACGTTAATTTTTTGTCAATAATTATTGTGTTGAAAACACTTTCAGACCTTTGCACTGCCTTTTGTTGCATTCCATTTTACTGTCTCGCTGGAAAAAAGTAAAATACAGCCACTGAAATAATTAAGGGACTGTTTTAAAACATAATTTCTGCATTATCCTATTCTACATCCATTAATCCTCCCCAATACCTAAACCTAAAAACTACCTTATATGCAGTAATTAGGTGTATATTGAGGCAAAGGTTAATACTTAGTTAATAGTGAGAATTGGTCCCTCTTCTAAAGTGTGACCATATATATATATATATATATATATATATATACACATAGTTGTAGTCAAAAGTTTACATCCCCCTTGCAGAATCTGAAAAATGCTAAAAAGTTTGGAAAATATAAGAGGAATTTAGAAATTGAGGTTTATTTTTAATTTAGTCCTGCCCTGAGCAAGTTATTTCACAAAAGAAATGTTAACTTAAAGTTCACACCAAAGAATAATAAGATAACTTCTAAAAATAGCCCAGTGCATTTACACCAGTTATCATTTTCAGAGGTTTACACCCACCTGACTTTAAATGAATCATGTTGACTTCATGAGCATCACTGAATGTTTTTATTTATTGTAATAGTCGTGTATGAGTCTCTTGTTTGTCCTCAATGTAAAAAGATGAATCTCAACATGATACAGTAACTGCTGGACATGAGTCAAATATACATAAATAATGAAAAAGCAAAGATTCTGGAGGACCAGGATGATTTTTCTGAAGATCAGTGGACAGTTTAATGACTCAGGACAAAAAAGAAACCCTTAAACAACTATAACAAAACATCAAAACTGCCATTGATTTTTTAGGTAACATTATACAGTATTAGGAATCAGGGGGATGTAAACTTTTGCACTGGGATATTTTTAGAAATTCTCTTATTATTCTTTGGTGTAAACTTTATGTAAATTAAAAAATAAAAATAAACTTCTCTTATTTTTTCCAAACTTTTTGGCATTTTCCAGATTCTGCAAGGGAGATGTAAACCTTTGACTACAACTGTAAATATATATAGTGTTATGCAAACGTTTGAGTACCCCTTGCAGAATCTGTGAAAATGTGAGTTATTTTAACAAAATAAGAAAAATCATACAAAATGCATGTTTTTTTATATTTAGAACTGTCCTGAGTAAGATATTTTACATAGAAAATGTTTACATATAGTCCACAAGACACAAAAAAAAGCTGAAATGATTAAAATAACCCTGTGCAAAAGTTTGGGCACCCTTGGTTCTTAATAATTTGTGTGGTTACCTGGATGATTTTGTGCTGTGATGGTTGTTCACGAGTCCCTTGTTTGTTCTGAACAGTTAAACTGAGCACTGTTCCTCTGAAAAATCCTCCAGGTCCTGCAGATCCTTCAGCTTTCCAGCATCTTTTGAATATTTGAACTCTTCCAGCAGTGACTTTATGGTTTTGAGATCCATCTTTTCACACTTAGGACAACTGAGGGACTTAAACACAACTATTAAAAAAGGTTCAAACATTCACCGATGCTCCAGAAGGAAACATGATGCATTAAGAAGCCAGGGGGTGAAAACCTTTTGAACAGGATGAAAATGTAACAAATTTAATTATAAATTTAAATTTTAAAATATTTAGACAATGGAATGAGCCAACGTGTGCTTTCTGCCACAGCTTTTTCTTTAACAAAAAATCTTTTTAAGTCACGTTTTAGTCACATCTACTCGTCTAAAAAATAAGAGCCTTCATGGCACTTCTGCATCTCACTTATGTTTAAGTGACAGCACTTCAATATTAAAATGTCCTCTTTTCCATGCTTAAAGTACATATCAGGCGTACTGTCGGTTTTTATTGGTTTCATGCTGATTTTAAAAAGAGCTGTTCATTTTCCTCATATTCTCTGCTGTGTTTTCGTTTCTCATGCATAATGCAGTTCAGTATCAGTTTGGGCTCCTGTAGAATCACAGGTGCTTTATTGAGAGCAGAATGCAGCCTTGAACAGGTGCAACATAAACCTGATTTTAATGGACAGCCACACTGACCAGGCAAAGAGCTTCCTGGGATTTCTCTGTATAGCAGTGAATGTCAAGCTTTTTTCTGAGGGAACATGCTCAGGTTCGTTCATGCGGAATACAGATGTCCTCGTATCTCTTTCCCTCGTGTCCGTCCTCTTATTTTGGGCTGTCCCCTCTGTCATCGGTGAGACGACTCCCCTCAGTCCCTCCTTCCTCATTAATTAGCCTTATGGAGTTTCTGGAACAAGCACTGTGTAATTTACTAATTACCTTTTTTATTTGTTTATTTTGTGTTGTTGCCTTTCACTCACTTTTTGGAAACGTTTTGTCCTAATTAAAAGTTGGAAGCTGAGGGATGGTAATAGATTTTGTTGTTTACATCAGTTTTTTTTTTTTTTGGTTATCCTGTCTTGTTAAGCCTTGGTAAACTGAGGATAGGAAGATGTCGTCTAGTTAGATGAGAACAACTGACGCTTGATCTAAAGAAAAAATAACAGTTAGATGTTTCATTTTTAGGTGAATTTGTGTTTCACAGATGTACTTTGTGATTTTAATCCTGTTTAAATCAAACACGTCTGTGTTGTGTATCACAAAATATGGAGCAAATAATGTACTGCTTTTCGGCTACATGTCATCTGGACAGGAATGTCCGCAATTGTTTTACTGTATACCGTAACTAAAACTAACCTTGCAGTGCCTGGTTTACCCTTATTATAGATCTAGACATTTCTGCCAACTTTCTGTGTAACATTTGTTATTCGATAGCTTGTGCAACCACTGCTGCCAAACCATCTAATGTAAGAAGAGAAATAAATCAATGAGATGAATCGGATAAAGGATTGGTCAGTACTAGCAATGTCAGCTATGATCCGCATCAAAATATCTTGATAGCTTTATGTTTATTTGTTCATAATTATTTTATATGATGTTATATAAAAAGCACATACATGTATGTGACCCTGGACCACAAAACCAGTCACAAGTAGCACGAGTATATTTATAGCAATAGCCAGCAATTAAAGGTATGGGTCAAAATGATTGACTTTTCTTTTATGCCTAAAATCATTAGGATATTAAGTAGAGATCATGTTAGATGAAGATATTTTGTACATTTCCTACCGTTAATATATCAAACCTTTATTTTTGGAGTGGATGCAGCAAAATCACACACGTCTACAAACTTGCTGCTGCCGCTCTTTGGGAATTATCCACTCCAGTTTGGTATCTATGTAGAGCTTAGAATGTCAGCTTTTGGGTTCATCTATTCTCCACAACATCATTACAGTGGTAAGCCAAAAGAGAGCTTTAAAACCAAACTGTTTCTTCTTAGCAGCGGCATGCTACAGCACCTCTAATGGACAACTTTAAAGACATGCACCGTCAGATTCCAGATTTTCAAATTGTTATTAAACCTGATACATCAATGGAAAGCTTGATATATATTTCATATATGATATATATATATATATAAATCTCAATTCAAATATACCCTTATGACTTTGACTTATGGTTTTGTGGTCCAGTATCACATATGTAGGTTTTATTTTAATGGGTTTTAGTGTTTTTTTGCCATGCACACATCCAGACAAAAGACCCCATCTTTTAATATCTGAAGAGATCCATTCCTGACTAAATTAGTATAAAATCACAGATGTCCATCTTCTGGATCTCATCCAAACAGTTTCAAAGAGAGACGTCCTTTTGTACTGCGATGTTTCTCTGTGAAACCGACCTAGTTTTCTTGCCACACTGATGGGTTGGCATCACAAGAGTGGTTTAAATTTATATTGCTTAGTTCACTGGGTCCCTTGAATAGGCTTTTTGAAAAGGCACTTTTTTGCCGGTCGCCATACTGTTTGCTTCTACTGGGGAAGATTAGGTTGTCAGCCACTTGATGTGTGTTTGGCGAGAACATAACGTAACGGCACGGAATGGAGTGAGGAGAGACTGGAGACCGAACCTGACAGGTAATCTGAGGAAACAAACCCAATATTTTCTCCCTCACGCTGCATCCGAGTCCCTGGCCCTCCCTGCAGCTCACCGCCGGTCAATATTTCTCATTTAGGGAGGCGCTGACTCGGTTGGAATCAGAGCTCTGCTTCACCCGAGCCTCTGGGAAGATCTGAGGGCTAAAGGGGCTGCCGGTGGAAGGTCAGATATTATCACCCCAGGGACAGATCCACTCCATCACCTGCTAGCAGCAGAACAGGTTAACAGCTCAGCCTGCTGGCAGTGTGTTGAGTGAACAGATGAAGGGCTTATGTGGAAAAGAAATGGTATAAACAATGACAAAAAAATGATGTGCTACTGAAACGAGTCACATTGCTGGTTGGGACTTTGAATATTCATGAACGTATTAGATGCTCTTTACTAGGGATTTGCAAAACTGCGTGGGTTAAAAAAATGGAAGTCTGGCTTTGAATTTGCTTGAAACAAATTAGACCTATTTTAGGGATGCTTATATAAAATTTGTTTAAAAATAATAGAAATTAAACAAATGAAAGAGAATGAACAATGGCAAAAGACGTCTGTCTGGTGTGTGTGGCTCAGGGGTGATAGAATGAACTGAATATTGATACAAATAACCCCCCAAAAAGTTATTTGATACAAACAAAGTGTAGGCTAAATCCAACTTTTTAAATATCCCATTAAAAATGTAGTTATGAATTTTACCGGGGGGAAAAGTGTCAACTGACTATGTAGCACTTCGATGTCATTTGCAAATAGTATGATGTAGTGATCCAACGATATGTACATTTTGGCCAAAAACAATAACTGATAGTACATTAACAGTTAGGATATTAAGTAAAGATCATGTTCCATGAAGATATTTTGTAAATTTCCTACCGTACATATATCAAAACTTTATTTTTTGTGAGTGGATGCAGCATAACTACAAACTTCACTTGCTGCTGCCGCTCTTTGGGAATTAGCCACTCAAGTTTGGTATCTATGTAAAGTTTAGAATTTCAGCTTTCAGGTTCATCTATTCTCCACAACATCATTACAGCAGTAAGCCAATAGAGAGTGTTAAAACAAACCTGTTTCTTCTTAGCAACAGCCTGCTACAGCACCTCTGATTCACAACTTTAAAGGCCATTATCTCAATATTTTGATTTTTTTGCACCCTCAGATTCCAGATTTTTAAACCGTTATATCTCGGCCAAATATTGTCCTATGCTAATAAACCATACATCAATAGAACGTTTATTTATCCAGCTTTTAGATGATGTAAATATCTCAATTTAAAAAAAATTTACTATTAAGACTGGTTTTGTTGTCCAGGGTCACAAATACTATAGTGTACTACAGTATTTTTTTATGTTGGAGTGCACTTAATACACAGGAAACCCTTACAAACTGATAAAAAATAAAAATTTAAAGAAACTGTGGATACAGAGACTTTTCTTGCATCTTTGGTGTGCCTTACCCCTCTAAAATCTGAGACGCTCTGCTCTACAGTTTTAGCTTTTGATATTTCAAACAGGATCAAGAACATATCAGTTCTCCATTTAAAAAACACATAAAATAAACTAAAAAAGGTTCAAGCATCTATCCAAGCTCCTAGTCCCATTTTGCCAGACATACAAACTGAAGGTCTGGGAACCATGGCCACTTTGAATGGTCAAGGACGGCCCAGGAGACCATATGACTGACAGGTAAAGCAACAAATTACGTTTCGTTTTGTGCCACTTCATGTTTAGGAGTTTGGAAATGTCCCCACAATATTAGACCAGTGTGTCTAAAATTGAGACAAATAAAAACTAGTCTCACTAATCAATTAGCCATGACCCATCACCTCACTGTATGCCTTTATCTCCACTGTGTGTAAGACTCTGTGCTCCAGTCCTAAGAACAGATGCAGTTCAGATATTCGGTAGATGAAAGCAGAGTTACCACACCCTCTGAATTTGTCTGATTAAAGGAATCAGTAATTCGAGTTGACTGACCTTTTGAGAAGCAAAATATCTTGTATTACCCGCTTTGTAAATGGCAGACGAATAAATTGGATGGGAATAAAATAATACAGCTTTCCTATTTGCAAGACTAACAACCGCTCAGCCATTTGGCTTGCGCTGATATGATCAGAAACTCTCATTAAGGATTATATTGAATTGCAAATATACTATATGACTAATGGCATGGTAATGAACAAATGGATGTCCGCTTGCATAAAAAAGACATTAGCAGAATTACACAATTCATTTTTATGCAGATGTGGAAGTAAAATGAACTTTAACAACTCTGTATTAAGGAATGGTGTTGCATTATAAAATATCACCTGCTTTTACGGAGACTTCTTATATGTTACATTTGTTTATTTGGCAGATGCTTTTAACCAAAGAAACATGTAATACATTCAAGCTACACATTATATGCATGTATGTACATTTCCTACGACCATGGCGTTGATGGCTCTGTGATTCAGAAACAAATACTCAAGAGTGGAGGAGAATAGAAATGTCCATATTTCTCAGTCTAAGTTTAATTTTGAAAGTCAATTTCTGCTATAAAAACATATTGAACATTTTCACAGTTATTGCCCAAGAATAAAATTACTTCACAAGCTGACTTCCCCGTTTTACAGGTACTATAGCCTCAACCTCAGATGCAACATTTGGACTCTATGAAGGCTTCAAATCTAAAGTTTTATCTAGGTTATCCATCCTGATCTCATGGGTATTCGTAACCATTTTAAAGGGTGGCTAATTCGTATGAATTCGTACGATGTGAATCATACAAAAGTGTTCGATTATTCAACAGTCTTACAGGAATTCGTGACAGTCACAAAATGTAATCTATTGATTCATGTTCATGGACACAAATTCCCCCTTTTTGTGTCACTCGGCATGATTTTCAATCTAATGTATTTTATTCCAAAAAATGTTTTACATGTATAAATACATGAATTCGTACCTATTTTACCTATTTTATTTTCATTAGTGTGAATTCCTACAATCGCATTAGTACGTTTTAATAAGATTTGACTGTATTCCTGTGATGTTAGGTTTACGGGCGGGATTAGGGTTAGGCTTTATC
The DNA here is from genome assembly GCA_026939265.1 of Oreonectes daqikongensis. Lineage (NCBI taxonomy): Eukaryota > Metazoa > Chordata > Actinopteri > Cypriniformes > Nemacheilidae > Oreonectes > Oreonectes daqikongensis. The sequence continues at coordinate 2,442,448 of JAOTQM010000351.1, read as the reverse complement.
CTTGCTTTGCCAGGTCATAGAATGCGTTTGTTTTAGCAAAATGTGCGCCTGTGATTTGAGGGTTTTAGGGTTGTAAAATATGTACGATAAATGTATACACACACACTGTATAATATGTATATTGAAAGTCGTGACACGAATAAAAGTGGGAATTCGTGTCCAAGGACACGATCAATAGATTCTAAATTATAAGTCACGAACTGCTGCAAAACTGAGAACCTAACATCAGTGGCAAATCGTATTTAAACGTACAAATAAAAGCATACAAATTCACTTAAATTAGCCACAGAATAAAATAGTAAAGAATTCTAGTGAGATTGCAAGTCCGAAGCTTAAACATCTGTGTGATAGTTTGTAATGCAACACCGTCCCTCAACACGAAGGCTCCATATTTAAACATCCTGACAAACTGTGCATGCTCCGCCTACACCGGCTATTCCATCTGGGCTCATTTAAAAAAACATGCAACTTTTTGCATGTTAAGAGAACGGTGTGTGATTAATTGCAGTAATGATGGATGAATAGCAGGGGCCGTGTTCCCCGATGTTTACAGCGGGTTTAACCCCAGGGCCTCTGTGAATCTTGGACAATTCCCAGAGCACACAGCGCTCTATTCCTTCAACTACACCGTACACGTGAGGGGTGGACCAAAACCATCGCTCAAATACAATGATACATCACACCGCCTTTACCCCATAGACTCAACCTTCAAAACAGGACACAACAAAAACATACCAATGAGAAAGGGCCGTGATACGCCTTCCCCTAAACGCTGTGGATTATTTTGCTCTCGCTTTCTCTTTCACAAGAGGAAAACCGGTGAGGAAAGGGGGAAAACGTGGAATGTATGTGGTAAATTATTCCAGCACTTGATGGAAATGCATTTGCTTCAAGTGCTGAGGCGAGCATAGAGAGACGGCAATAAAACACATTTGGAGCATTTTTCATTTCCAGGATAGTGATAGTCTCCCTGAGGGCAGAAACACACACACACCGCATACAGGCAGGACTACAGAAGCAGACCTTTTTTAGTCAACTTTATTTTATTGTAGGGGTACAAGAACTGGAATTTCTGAACTGTTATTTGAAGTTGTCATATTGCCTTAAAGGGATAGTTCACCTTAAAATGAATACTCAAAACTCAACCTCGTGATGTTTTTTTAATATGAAATTTGTGACTGCATTGGTGCCCATTCTCTTACATTGTACTCAAAAAAGCAGCGTTAACATTTTCTAAAGACAAGAATGTGTTACGTGTTTGGAATAGTATGAGTGAGTAATATGAAGATAGCTATAACAATAACTATATTAACATACAACATTTTATTTTTTGTGCATGGGCAGTTTCACATTTTAAATGTTCAAACGCTTTGAATTCGAATTGATTTACATTTACTGTCAATGTATAATCATTTATCAGCTGGATCAAAATATTGTTATTGTTATAGTTGTGGCATTTACAAAAAAGTCCTCATGTGGTTTAAACCAAATGTTTTATGTTGCTTTTATGTTTATGTAGTGTTTTTAAATCATCTTTTTGACAAATCATGTGCAAATGTATTAGTCAATAACATCTGACTCATTTGCATATTTGTGATATTAGCATATTGTGTATCTCTACAAGGGTTGCACGGTGTACCAGTGCTACGGTAGCATCGCGATGCAAAAGCTTCAAAATACTGGATATGCCGCTCTATTTTTTTAATGGTAGTATCATAGTGCCGTATGTAATGTTGCATATGTGCCTTAACAATAATTTGAACACATCTGCCTTTTTGCAGTGTTTCTCTTCTAAATTAATTTGTTTATTTTGTAGAATTATGAACATGGCACAGCATCGTGAAACTACTTGGTATCGTCATACTTCAGCTGGTATAGTATCAGGAGATATGTGAGAACGATTGGATAGAGCCCTGCCCAAAATAATGCAATTTACATTTACATCTTATATTTATTTGACAGATGGTTTTGTCTAAAGCAACATACTATGCATGTGCGTACCTTTGAAATCAAACTCATGAACTTGGTGTTGTTAGCAGAATGACATAAAGCAGTTCCACCTGGCAAAGGCCGCTTCTAGATCCTCCAGGATTGGCAATTCTAACAATCATTTCATTAGCTCATAATGCAGTGAGGTGTGGAGCCATCCTCTATACCCCAAGGGCTGCAGGTGCATCCCATCAAAGGGGTCAAGGTATGGCTGGTTAGCACGGCCCAGTTAGCCCCTGCTGATACATGCTGTACCATCTGGTCATTCTACCCTAAAAAAGCTGTGAGGTCATTTAAAGCAACCGTAAAAAATAGTGTTTGAATGTTTCCTCTGGGCTATTGTAGACACAAAGTGGTTCTGCTTATATCTGTTTTCAGCTCTTTCTAGCTTTGGCTGCTTACATTGTCGTTTTAACAAACCTACCCTGGCAGATTTGCTGCAATTCACACTCACACAGCGACCGTGATTCACAGCTCAGGAAGGCAAATGTTTCAGCGAATGAGATTCACACCTTTAGTGAAGGAACTCCCACAGCAATTCGCAGGTTGCGTGACGTTGAGATGTGTGATAAGCCTCTAGGATATCTTCAACAATGAGAAATAGATCTGGTTATAACGAATTACCTCGATGTGACACTCAGTAGCAATAAATGTATTGCTATCATGCTATGTCATGCAAAATGGCTAGCTAGCGGGTCCCCTTACATGAAATTCTCCATGTTGTTTCTACAGTAGCCCTAAACAGACAAACTGCTCTACAGAGCACGTAAATATCTACTTTGGTAAAGAAGCGAAAACATTACAACATCTTTGTCTTGTGTCAGCCACCGTAGTGCTTCGAAAGAGAGAGGTGAGCGGTGGAGTGAGCCGTTGGTTGCAATTTGCAACCTCACTCCTAGATGCTGCTAAAATACCCATATTGCTCCTTTAACCATTTTAATTTTTAAACATTCCCCAGCTTCCAAATACATTTGGTCCCCCCTAACCTACAAATAGCTCAACTAAACATCTAAACAATGTTACACCTTCGTTTTAAAAATGCAGTAAAATCAACATAAAAAAACACTAAATTGGTTGGGCAAGAATAAATTGTGTGTATAGTATCCCTTTGTCTGTCTGTTTACACAAAACCATAGCATCTTAAGGGGTTAAAACGCATTAATATGAAAAATACGAATTGTTGTGTATTGTAAATACACAAAACATGTTGTCACACATAAGCCTATGTATTTACATAAAAATAGGGATTTGTATATGGATATAGCGCTGCCTTAGAGAACGTGTTGGAAAGGAGACATGAAGAAAGAGAGAGCGAGAAAGAAAGAGTGCAGTAGTATAGATGTCAGGTCTTTCCTCCAAGAACATGGCAGAGATACAGTGTAGCTTTGATCTGGTGTGTTTGTTAAACATGAGCTGAGAACACACAACTGTTCTCATGCCAGGTGAAGTGAGCACACATACAGTACCTGCATACAGACTCACATATTCATGAAATGTTCTCACATAACACAGAGAAACGCACAGCATTTGTTTTACAGGTTTGACAGGTTATCAGCTGGTAACAAAAATCAAGTGTCTTTCTTTCAAGGTACACTGATTTCACTTTTATTGATGTTTTTTGCGCAAGTTTTGTGAGACTAATATGCACACGGCTCGTTTGAATGCTTGATTCTGAGTTGTGACATTTGCAGGTTTGTTATTCCCAGATAACAACCGCTCAAAACTAATAACACACGGTAACCCAGATGCTGCAAATCATTTTGACAGGTACAGTTTAATATTACACAAAAAATACATATAAATATGCATTTTAATAACATGACATTATATTTACAAATGATTAATCCAAATTGCCTGTTCGTGACATTTGAACGTCGTTTCTTATCCTTAAAACAGAATGTTAACGGCTTTTCCTTGCGGAAGGTCTGCATTTGGTAAAAATTCGAAATTCAAAGTTTTGTCTCATGTGGCAAGTAGCCGTGTAATAAGCGAGATAATGTACAAGCAGCCGGCTGTTATCGCGAAATAAGCCCCTTCACTTATTTCTGCGATAACAACCAGCTGCATGTACATTATTATCCCTTACATAAGACATCACAACCGATGCTGCTGTTGCTTCATTTTTAATCTGACAGACGTGGGCTAGACATGAACGTCAGCTGAGATTAAAACAAATAACTTCATCTTCAGTCCGTTCCTCAAGCTATTGTATGTTTTTTTTTAGAAGACTTGGAATCTAGCGCATGAGTCATATGAACTGCTCTTAAAACCTTTTTGGAAGTTTAACAGCCTCTGGTCTCTATGAAGTGTCACAAGAGCAGCGTATCTATGATGTATCAAAGATGTCTATGTTGGTGTTCCATGAAAAATAACAGCATATGGGTTCAAAACAACATCAGGGTGTGTAAATAATGTCAGAATTCACATTTTTGGCCGAACTATTCCTGTAACGTGCCTGCAAAAGAAAAACCAGGCAAAGTTCAGACATTATTTTTGCAAGAGGCAAAAAACGCACACTTCCTCGTAAAGTATTAAATAGTAACTTTTCACCTTGCTTTTTTCCCCAAATACAGAAAGCTAAGAGCAGAAACCTTCAATTGCCTCCTGAATGTTCTGGTTCTTTCTACCACGCCGCATTCACCGTTCTTTGTTTATTCTTCCTCGGAAGCTTTACTGTGTTTTCTCATTCCATTACAGATTTGATGGATTTGCAGGGAAACGCTGCTTTGACGTCTTTACCCCTCTGCTCAACCGAGTCGAGCGCCAGTTTGTCTTTAGCTCTGCGTCTGGCTTTCCCTAAAATCACTTTGAGAATCATGATTTTCATGAAAAATGACCACGGTGGGATATTCTTTAAGTGGTAAATGTTCCTGCAGTGGAATGATGCCTTCCAGCGGGGTGTACTTTGATCCCGGTGAAATATATTCACTAGTTTTGGAGTTCTAAAACCAATGTAAATGCTCATAAGTCAAACCTAAAGCCTAGTGTCCAGTGTTTGTTTGTTTTGGCTGAATCCCTGAGCAAAATTCGAACGCTTGTCTGCTGTTGATACTGCCTGCACATTGTTTGCGAAATGCACGAAGCCGTTTAGATCTTTCGTGTTATTGCCAACGTGAGACCTTTATTTAAACATGGCTGGCTTTACAGATAAAATATTGTCTTTGGGGCCGGGACCTCTGCATGTGTTCACAAAATGTTTAATCAGGTGTTATTTCTCAGCCTATAATGAGGCTACAGAAATATGCTAATGAAACAGACCCCTGCATATTCAAGTTATGGATTAGCTGGGAGTTGAAATGAATACATTACGAATTCATTTACTATAAAGGCCGTACCCTGGACTTGTAGATGCTGATCGGAGGCCGAGTACAATCTGTTGTGCACAGAGAATGAGTATGTAAACACAGTTGACATTTACAGCTTGTTGTCATTATATTATTCATATGCAAGTGTTTTTTCTGCACACAAAAAAATCTAACATATATCAAATTAACTACAACCAATATAGTTCCCCCAAAAATCCTTTACTCACCCACATGTCAAACCTCTATGACTTGCTTTTTTCTGCAGAACACACAAAAAAAATATGTTTTAAAGAATACTGGTTACCAAACATTACTGGACACCATTGACAAAAAGCCACTGAGACATTTCTCAAAATATCTTCTTTTGTGTTTTACATAATAAAGAGTCATTTACAGGTTTGGAATGACATGAAGGTGAGTAAATGATGACAGAATTTTCATTCATGGGCAAACTATCCCTTTAAGAAGCGTAGCCAAATGTTTTATTATCCTGACACATTAAACTATACGTACAAGTAATATATGACAATATATATGAGTAAACGATAACAACATTTTAATTTAAACTATTCCTGTAATGGCAATGTAAGCATTTTTACGCAAAATAACACCAGAAAGTATATAAATGCATGCATATGGAAATACATTTTCAGATCAGACCTTCTTGGTCATAAAAAGCTTAAAGACTTTTTTCATGCTCTTCCATCCACATTAGAATCTTTAATTCAGCCTCATAATGCCAAATAACACTGTATCCAAACATGAAATCTGAATGTATCATGGGCTCCTCAGTATGAGTCATATCACAATCATTCTCTGTATACATGTACGCGTGTGTCTTAAATCGAGAGAACAGCGCCATATTTCCCAAAGAGGGTTTTGTTCAGTCTTAAAGTGTAGAAAAACAGCTCAAGGTGGTTAAATGGAGATTAATCTCTTGACCTATATTCACCAGCTGAATATCAAGCTTAAAGAATTGTAGCTGGAGGCCCACCGGCATCCCCTCCCTCGCCGGCATTACTGCAGCGTCCACTGCGCATTACTTTAATCATTTCCCTAGGCCTGCACTTATGATGTGACACCAAACATGGGCCGCACAACCCCCCGAGCCCCGCTGCGCCTCTCCCTCATTAAGCTTCGTAGGGATGTTATTACACTGTCATTACACTGTTATTAGGCACTAACACAGACACTTAGTCAAAAGACAAAAAGGAACTGATTGGCTCAGAAACAGACCGACAAAACCGCAGGATTCTGGCCACGATCAGGCCAGTAGTTTTTTAATATTTTGAATTAGCTTTTATTGTTATATATTTTTATTGTATTTAATCAAATTGAATATATGGTAAACTTCAACAAATTGCTTATTTAATACAATTATTATACAATAAAATATGAATATAAATAAAATAAAATATAAATATTTATATTATTAGCCATTAACCAGATTAGTTAACTTCGGGCGTGTGTCTGATGAAACCTCTCTGTAAGTTGTATTTAATGTATTTATTTATGATTTATATTATTTCAGTTATTTTATAGTGTTGTTATTTAATTTAATATAGTTTTATTTATTTTTATAATTTTAATAGCTTAACCTAAACTAAAAATATTTAGGCCAATATTTGATGATTTCAATTAACAGAAATGTTTTAATAGTTTAATAGTGTTGTTTTAGTACACTATAACCTTGCTTTTCTGTTATTTTGAAAAGCGACAAGAATGATGGTTTCACGCACTTGATGAGTTTTCTATTTTTTTTGGAAGCGCACAACAGATTTAAAAATACATTTGTGAAATAATTGCGAAATTGTGTTAACAAAATGGAATAAGTGAACAAAATGTGAAAGTCTCTTCAAATATCCACAGACCTTATTTTACTCATAAATTGAAACCCCCTATTCTAGACGCATTCATGAAGGAAAGCACAGCAAATTAACCTTCCGGAATGGCCGACAAATTGACATCAAATCTGAAGATCTCTATTACTTTTGCAGATAAAGAGGCAAAAACATCTCTGTTTTTCCTCTACTTTCTCTTTGATAGGCGTTTCTGGATGCGTTTCTGGATGTATCTCCCTCTCAGCACCAGTAGGAACAGAAAACATCTCCATATTGATTTTTGGCAAAAATTTATTACAGCGTGGCGAGCAGTGGCATGGTCCGGTGTTGCGTCTGCTGATACACATGTTCCAGTGCAAATCTTGCTGATTAGCACATAAATATCAGCTGTGAATCATTAATATCGAGTCGAATTATCCAGCTCATTTCTAGTTGTAGTGAAAGTGTCTGAACGGTGATGGATCGAGAGGGTGGAGGGATGGACAAAGGTAGATATATTTGTTTATGATAGAAATGTGCTGAATTTGATAGATGGGACAGCGTGAGCAGTGAGGGATTACTGAGCTGCTGTGGTGACAGATATTCTGTCCAACAACTGCCTGAGCGCTGGATTAAAAACTCTGTTTTTATCAGAAAACTCCTTAGGGATTACACACATGCTCTTGCTGATTTTCACACACACGCACGCACGCACGCACGCACGCACGCACACACACACACACACACACACACACACAAACAGAATGCACTAACATCCGCAACAAACACACACATAGACATTCACTTACAGTAAATACTGTGCTGTATCTAAACGAGGACATGTTTGAGTTTTTTACATATAAAAACTGATCGTGAAAACTGCAAAAACATTTTGTATTTGTAGTTGGATTTATTGGACACACGCGTCTGGCCCGAAGTTAACTTCCGGTCTGGCTAGTGGCTAATAATATAACTATTCATATCCTATTGTATAATAATTGTATTAAATAAACTTTGTTCAATTTTAATGTTTATTAATTAATTTGTTTATTAAATTATTAAATAAACAATTTGTTGTTCTTCTACTGGTAAACCAAAATAATACTGGCTAGACATACTTTAACTTGCTAGTTAATGTCATTTACTTGTTATTTCTTTCGCTTTTTATCAGAAATAATCTGCAGGGATAATCTGCATATTCTTTGTGACTGTGTACCGGAAGTTAAGTTTGAACCACAAAAGCATGCATGCGTAGTGACGTTTCTTTATGTTGTTGCTTTGAAACCATTTATAGATTTGATTGTAAATAACACTGGTCATACAGCTTGGCTATTTGCACCATAATGGTTATGTGGTGTACATGCTTCTTGTTCAAAAGACGATGTTATTGCTCAGAGGTTGCTCTTTCAAAGCTCAAAAGATGTGATGGAGTTCTTAGTTGTGTTTCATTTACCTACAATTTTTATGTGAATGTTTAGGAGAAATCAAACACAGAAAGAAATCAATCAATTGTTAAACTACATTAAGAGCACAGAACTGTACAAATAATGTATACTGTATATGTAAAATAATCTGGATTTGGGTCAAAATCATAGGAAATGTTTGGGTTTATATTGAAATAATTGCAGGCAGAGTTTGGTATTCAGATGTTTTCAGTGTTTTTTTTTTTTTTAGATCTCTTCTGAAACTCTAATGGGACATTTGTGAGATTTCTTTATACAGGAGAAATATCGGAGACACCGGAGACTTACCAATAGCTCTCCATTTAATCTCATTGATTTCTAGGAAAAATAATTGAGATATTAAAGAGATCTCATCTGTTATTTCCTTTCTCATACAGAAGGTTTGCTCCTAGAACAAATTGTTGAATGCTCCCTTATATGTAAGTTGCCATGAATAAAAGTGTATAACACATGTCAATGTAAATGTAAAATGTGTATTATTATATATCATCGCTGTCCTTCCAAACCCTTGGATGTCTAAATTCACTGTTTTTCAGGAAATGAAAAAAACCCCACTGTACTTTTAAGTGATTGACTACTGTGTTGTCAATGTTGACAAGTACCATAAAAACACTGAAACTTTCTGTTAGCTGGAGCGATAGAAATATACCATAAAATAAAATTTTCCTGTAAAATTACATTTTTCTAAAATAATCTGTAAAAAAAATCTTAGTTAAAAAAACTACATTTTCTGGCAGCTGGGGCGGCATAAATAAACAGTACAGTTTTCCCTTTAAAATTACATGTTTTCCCAGTTTTTCTACATTTTTTACTGTATTTCAAATCTGTAAAACAAAACAGTTAAAATCAGTTTTTCTTACATGTTACGTAGAAAATCTGTAAAAATAAATAATAGATTTTTTTTTACTGTGTAGCTATTTACAAAACCCAGGGACAAAAATAAAGGGTTACTAATAATAATGATTTATTTTTATTTATTTTATTCACAAAATATGGATATACAAGGTTTCAGAAGGAAAGCAGTCATACTCATATATTTTTACATAATATATAATTAAAAATGATTAATAATACAAATTTGTTCTCAAACTAAATAGAAATGCTAAATAACCTCCCCCAACAAACACAATGTTTCTGAGAATGACAGATTGTGACGAGACCACATGTGAACAGATTCTGAGCTGGTATAACTAATATGGTTTTGGCTCAGATGATTAATATGACTATTAGAGATGAGATGAAACTGATTGACTGCTTTAATCCCTTTACAATCTGTTATATGTGGGTTAATATGAAAAAACTGTCCATGGCTTACTGATATGCATAGAGAGAGAGAGAGAGAGAGAGAGAGAGAGAGAGAGAGAGAGAGAGAGAGAGAGAGAGAGAGAGAGAGAGAGAGAGAGAGAGAGAGAGAGAGAGAGAGAGAGAGAGAGAGAGAGAGAGAGAGAGAGAGAGAGAGAGAGAGAGAGAGAGAGAGAGAGAGAGAGAGAGAGAGAGAGAGAGAGAGAGAGAGCTCCAGACTTTGTCAGTTTGAAGCACATCAGCTTCACAGAGTACAAAAGGTTCACAGCTCCTCCAAGATCAGTCCAGTCAGTTCAGAATGCTTGTTGAGGGTTTGTGTACAAGAGCTGAACAGAGAAATAAAAAACAGTCTCTCTAAAACAGCGAAGCTGAAAAAAAAGATCTGGCAAAGGTAAAAAGGATCATGAGGATGGAGGCACAAGTGTGGAGATTTCTCAGGGTTCAGGGATGAGTTGCATCATCAGTTAAGATATAACCTGAAGCGCCCACTCGCTCCTCCTAAACAACATCACTTACACCAGCACAGGTGACAGCAAATGTTTCTTATCAGCACATACCTGCGGCATGTCACACAAGCAAGAAACACTGCATGTCGTACAGAATATCAGCACAGATGCGATTGACATTAATGTAGAGCTAACCTGTGTGATTTTTTTTTAACCAAAATCATGCTTCTACATCCCAATGTTTTCATTTCAGCTGATAGAAGACATTCTGCAATATAATAAAGTATATTCATTTTCATTGTAATTTTAATTTTGATAACTATGCCGGTTCGCAAGTCTTGTGGCGCTCCCTACGGCCACTTTATCCTGCCAGGATATTCTTATCATCTCAAGGCCTTGTCTAGTAGTCTCAGCAGATGTCCTAAGAGGATGGGACATTTAGATGAGAGAGATCTAGTGTTTCCTGAAGTGCACGAAGACACAAAAATGGAAAGCATTTTAAGGCTTGGTACGCCGTGGCTGTTCATGTGGAATATTAAACGATTAGATAGTCTGGTTTTGCATACAATTGTCAATTCTGTTGGAGTTTTCATTTTAAACAAGATAAACAAAGAATGATCATTTTATTTTCAGTGAAAATTTGAAACTTCCAAGTATAGAACTCTTTCCAAGGACAGAACAGTTTTTGGTTTAGAAAGTTTAAATGAGGACAGTGGTAAATACTAAAATAAAATAAGCAACATTAGATCGGGAAAACCACGCACACTTTTTAGATGTGACCCTGAACAACAAAGCCCCGTTCACACTGCCAGCGACACAACGCAATGTCATTCATTTCAATGGACAGCTGGCGACTTCCGGCGACAGTAAGTGAGCATTTCAACTTTATGCAAATGATGAGCGCCTTTTGGGAGCGACTACCAATAGGAGTAAAGCAGCAGAGCTGCTTTTGTAATTGAATTGATTTGTATTTGTAATTTGTAATTGAATTGATACCTTGACCAGTGGATTCATATCATGATTTACATGGACAGAACCCAGATGCAGACAGCTCTTTGACAAAAACGTTTATTTCACATATGACAAAACTCAACTTAAAATCCCTCGAGGGGGAAACAAGACAAAAATAAAACACCACTGATAAAACTTAACTTGGGGGGACAGCAACAGGAACAAGACAGGACATGGTAGACAAACGATCCGGCACAGGACAGCAAACACAAGGGCATTAAATAGGAGAGGAACAAAAGAGGTATAACGAGGGCAACAGGTGAAGGGCGTGAACTGATAACGGGATGATTAATATGGAAACAAGGGGGCGGGGCTAGGACGCACGACAGGAGAGCACATGGCACACAAACAATGGCCATGTGCTTCCAAACATAGACACAAGACATGGGTCTGCCATGATCCTGTCATTTCAAACTAAAACAACCATAAGAATGGCAGGATCATGACAGATTCAGATCAGGTGAAAATTACATATGGCATGTTTAAGACTGTTGACCTCGTGTGGGGTCTTCTCACATATCAAAAATGTAATTAGTAGCGCAAACATCTAAATGCGTTTGAAAAACACAAAAGATAAGGAAACAGGGCAAAATTATAAAAAAAAATTATAAGCCAATAATTACAAACCATATGATGATCAAATAAGAAAAAGGACTATATTTTTTTTTAAATAAGCAGATTTCTTCATTCATGAATAAAACATATACACAAGGGCAGAATAAAAGAAGCTAATAAGCATTAATTAAATTAGAAATAAAACTATTATCCTACTTTTGGTCGGTGCCAATTCGACCCAAGTTCTAATCCCAACTCAAGGTCCCGTGCCAATTCTGCACTTCTTTTTAACCTATACTTTCCTGTCTTAACTGTCCTGTAAAAAAAAGCAATTCAGCCCAAAATATTATAAGGTATTTGAGGTCTGGAAAAAAACAGAGCATCTTTTCTGTTATTTTGACCTGTTTCTCCAGTTTTCATTTTCTGCAAATAAATGCAAATAGAAACAACATTTTTGTTAGAAATTTGGGAGAATTATTGTTAGTAGTTCCCAGAATGAAACAAAAATAGTAATTTTACCTAAACACATTTTGTCATCGTCATTGAAATTGGTATCTTATTTTGTTCTGCGGCCGTATGCCTCCTTAAAAACACTGCATTGTAAAAACTTGAATATCTGCTATGATCAGAACACCTGAAAAATAATGACGGATTACAAAAGTTAACTTTAAATCTGCACTTGTGAAGGTGCTTCTCAGAAGTTGGTGTGCACCATCTGGCCGTACGGACCAGTAGGCATAAATTCAATAGCTGATACATGACAGAGAGTTATATGCACAGTATGAAGAGGACAAAACTGATACAGCTGCATTTTGTGACAGAATGGTAAAAAACCCAACAAATCTGCTTTGAACCGAATTTTTTTTATTATCCCAGTGAGACACCATATTCTTTAAACTGCCAAAATAAGTAAGCTGAGCCATTAATAAAAAATGATTTCAATTTAAAAACTTAAACAAATGATTTACATTATTCGCTTAAGTTAATGTAAATCTCAGGGAAAAACTATGGGGAAAACTGAATTATAGGCCTATATACACAAAGGTTGGTACCCCTGTGATTCTGAAGGCATTATATTGACTAAATATGCTTAATTTACAAAAAGGTTTGTTTCATGCAAAGTAGGCCGCATGTCAATAAAATGTAGATCTTGAAAGAACTTTAGATCACTTTGTAAACAAGTTTTTCCCAATAGCTTAATGTAAAACGAAACTATTCCAAGCATAAACACTGAAGGATGCAGTCATAGCTCATGTTGTTCCAATGCTAATGAACAATTCCCTCTTAACACCTTTTCCTCTTACTCTCTATCTGCTTCTTCAGCACAAAATTTCTGACAAATGATAATGACACAACTATAAAAACAAAACGTACAATTAGCAGGTGCCCCACGTGCATTTAGCAGCGTGCGCGTGTGTGAGAATGAATAAAAAACAACATTTTGTGCCAGATTGACACTTTTTTTGGGAGTACGTCCAATTAAACCCCTCAACTAAAGTTAAAAAACATTTTCTTTTTCCACTCTTTTACTCTACGGTACCTGAAACTTTTACCAGTAATGATTTATTTTGTAGTTAATTTTAAAAGTAACCCTGCATGCTCACTGGATATTTACTTTCTCTATTTACTCACTCACTCGTGTCATTTGACGCCTATTTATCCAACATAAAACAACATTAACCTTTAGAAGCAGTTTTCTTATCTGACACATTATGTCCTTGGCTATTTTGAAAGGTGTTTTGGCAAATCTGATCATAGTACGATTTACTGTAAATAAGTTTCTGAATGCCAAACAACCTCCAGAACTGACATCATTTAACCATCAAAGTAAATTATTAGCAGTTGTAGAATATCTCAAGTGGACTATTAAGAAAGTTTTTATATATTTTCTAAAAGTTGACATGAAACGCAAGTTGCAATGGTATTTTTACCCCTATTTTGACATACTATACTGTATTTTGGCTTCTGGAATGAGAAAATATTGTTGGGCAGGACTTTATTTCATCCCTTTGGAAATGACTGATCATTGGAAGTTGGAAGCCAGGCCATTTGACAGTCTATACACTGTAGACGTCACCGCTAATATAGAGTACCCAGAAGCGAGTTAGCATTTTAGTACTTCCAGTTCCATCGCCCCAAGTTCTATGGGCTTAACAAAGTCTATGGGTTTTTTTCAATGAGGTTTCAGTAAATCGCCTGAAATAAGATCTGTGGTTGACAACACCTCAAAATATTTTCACGTTTTAATCTATAAAAGACACCAGTTATAACCCGCTAGTGATTTTTTAAAGCCTTATTGTGTCTTAAAAATGGCGGCTGCTAACAAGTTGCTAACAGCGACGACATCCTTTGGCAGGGACGTTAGATGTCATCGCGCATATAAATCTCACAAATACTGCAACATGGGCACAAATCTCTAAAACGTAGATGAAGATTAATTTATGAAGTAATTACACTTACCAGGGAACAAGTTTTTAATAAAGTTTGAAAAAGTTGTTGATGGTGACATTGATATCGAGAGACCATAGTGTAGTCTGTTTATAGCCTCATGTTAGCTTACTTCTGGTGACTGTATTTAGGCTTCAAAAGTAACAAATGTTGTGTTAATTTGTAAAGATTATCTTGATAGACAAAACGTGTCAACCTCATTTGTTGACGATCACAGAGCTTATCTTTCAGAAGTGTCTATGGTAAACCATAGAGGGAACCAGTTTTGTAAAATTGCTGTTGTTTTACAGCAAAGAGTCCCACCCTCGTGTCGAGACATATGTCATAAAGACAAGAGATGCAGTTTGGAGGGGGGGTGGATTAAGGGCACATCAAATAAAAAAATGCTGTGCATTTATAATAAACCTTCTATAAGAAAATAATGTTCTATAAGAAAAACAGTGGTTGGTCAGTTTTGATTTCATTGTTTAACCAATTAGCAATAAAAACAAATATTACTGAGTCCTAAAGCACTTTGAATTTAAAGGTAAACATGAACTACACATGGATCATCTGGTTTGAGGTGAGAAAAGAAATGAGGGTGTACAGAAAAAGAAAAGAGAGGGTGATCTCCTGAGGCTTTCCAGCAGATCAATCAAGGGGAAAATGCTACACGGCCTGATGTATTTGGGCCTGGCAGCAGAGCCCAGACCCTCTCTTACTCCACTAACTCCCCCTTTCACTATCTTCACTGTCTTTTTTATTCGCTTTCTTCCCTCATCTACTTCTGTCTATCTGCAATAGATTGGTTTTGATTCCTTTTTGCTGCAGGCTGGGAAGCTGGTCGTACCTTACAAGCGCACACACGCACAATCACATTCGCACTCGTCTACATTCTCCATTATCACTTACATATACACAGCCTTAGAGAAAGCAGAGCTATAATATCTTTGCAGCTTGCCCTCCCTCCCTCCCTTACTTTCTCTCTCTCTCTCTCTCTCTCTCTCTCTCTGTTTCTCAGAACTCAGAACATGAGTTCAACCCATAAAAGTGAAGGCCTGGGGCTGCAGACGCTGGATTTAAACTGGACACATCTCTGAAATCCTCAATCAGCCAGAAATGAGAACAAAGGCCCTGCAACTAGATAGTTTTGTGCTTCGCCGTGCATGTGTGAGAAAGTCTCTGGGGAAAACCGAAAGGAGGGGCCGGCGGTCCTATAGATGGGGCGGTTGTAGAACAGAAACGTAAATGAAAATCTTTTCCAGTTACGTTGTGCGGAAAGGCCTTGAGCTCGGCGTGGGTGGATGTGCGTCAAAACTGTCTTTGCGAATTTCTGTCACCAAGATATCCGCTACCCATCTAGAAGACATTAGCGGCAACGCTGGCGCGCTCGCTTTTCAGCAGATGTTAATGTGCTTTTATGCTAGCTTTGAGCGCACGCGAAATTGGGTTAGGTGCTTGGCGAGTATTGCATGTCGAAGCATCACTTGGATCTGCACTTAACTGTTCACAACTTGTTCTGTGGGGCATTATCTTAGCACATTTACACGTGTCGCTCAGCTACATGGAAACGCTTTTGCACGCCTGTCAGATATGACTTCTTCACAAATTAGCCGCAAACATGACTCTTTAAATGTAAAATGGATATGCTTTTAATGTGCTCTGTGGGGAAATTCGCCGAAAGTCCTCAAGCGCTACTAATCTCCTGCATTAGGCGAGATTCTTCCACACTTCACCTTCAATAATGCATGTTATTAAATGGATGTGGCTGAGGAACCACACGTCCTTTCCTGTGACCCATGACAACACTGACAGGTTTCAACATTAATCTTTTGATCTTTCCTACTCCCCCTCTCTCTAAGAACTGTAAAAAAAACAAGATTTCCTTAAAGAGTTTCACATCTGGCAAAGTCTGGCTTTAATCCCAGTCTGCACACTGGATGAGAGCGCAATGGATTATGGGTGAATTAATCCGCACTTCGATTTTCGGCCTTCCAGATCTGAAGTGAATTAGTTTGATGTAACTAAAGCTCAGCGTCACAGCTGTTGAAGCAAAGGCAAAGAAACATTTCTGAACAAAATATCAAATGCAATTCAAGAATTTATATTATCCAAAAGAATGCAATTGAAAAGCAAGCTCAAAAGAAAATGTGCTCTTTGCAAGCTTGCACGAGAACAATACATTACATTCAACGTCTATGTTTCATAACTGCTATATGAAGACAGAAAGCTTTTCAGAATTAATTCAAATGCAATGTCAAAGAGTCATGGATACAGACATGAAAGCATCAGCTTTAGTGAAGGATGATTGAAATTGTTTCAGTGCTTTCAAATGGTGACCCAAAAATACACAAATTAAATGTAAATAATTATATATTCATAATCATACACGATTAGACAAATATGCCTTTAAAAGGAAGGTTTCTTGCTGACTCATCAAAAAACAACTCTGTATTATTTTGGTGCAAATTCAATGTCACTTCAAGCTGAATTTGACCAAATTTAATGATGCCAACACAGATACAGGGGGTTGTAGCATTGTCACGATACCATAAACATATCTTACTATACTATACCAGTTGAAGTATCACGATGCTGTGTCATGTTCATACTTCAAATCTACAATATAAACCAAAATTTCCTAAACACCCAGATCTTGATGAAACATTTTGTATTTACTATAGTATATACTGTAATATATTACAGTATTACCACACTTTAATGTACAGTACAACATTTGCAGTATTAACTATAGTAATTGGACATATTGTAGCAAATACTGTAGTATAATTTAATACTTGCTATGGTAAGACTCAAAACACTAGGGACTTTAGTAAAGTTTACTATAGTAAATAATAAAGTACACTCGAGAATTTCTCACGTGAAGAGAAACGCCGCGAAAATGCAGATGTAGTGTTCAAAAGAGCATTAATGCACATGTGCAACATTACTTGCGGGTACTACCATACTACCGTTTAACAGCATCACAAGTTTTTTGAAGCATAAGCAATGCTGCCATAGCACCGGTACACTGTGCAACCCTAGTAGGTTGTGTAACAATTCCTAATTCTCAAAACTGTGAAGTCAAGGTGAAAAAAGAAAAAAAACATAGCCTATAGAATAAATGCAGATCCCCTTTTCACTACCGTAAACATGCTATTTGCGACCCCAATGTGTTTTATGCAGTAAAATATTAAATCGTAGACATATTAATAATCTTCATATTTTTGAGCCCATGTGGTTAATTTGATCAGTCGTCACTGATTTCAAGAAGATTTTTGCGCACTTTAGAGTAGCATTTTCACTTCAATCTCGGCCCCAGAGCAAAAACAGAAGAAAACGCTTCTATATCTGTTCTCGACATATCAATTACTTCAGATTTCCACATGCCACTCACGCTACAGCATATTAGTTTTGTCTTCCCAGTAAAAGTGTTCAAAAGACACAGAATTTAAATATATACCCATATATTTTTAAACCCTGACATGAGATCTCTTCCGTCTAACGTCCAACCACTGTCTGAAGACGCAATCTCATGCATATTAATGAGCAGGAAGGAAAGCAGATTGGCTTATTTTTAGGTGAGCAATAATAGTGTTAGCATAACCAGAGGGCAGCGGCACTACAGGTGGAAACCATTTCACGCTTAGGCAGGGTGTCTAACTAGAAAGAGAGAGGAAAAAGATTGTAGCCGTGAATGAAAAGATGCAACCACATGAATGCATAACTCTGAAGAAATAAGGGTGAAATGAATGCTGTTTTCTGTTATGGGTGTGCGTGTTAGCACGTTGTATCTGCTCTTGAGAAAGATTGCAGATAAAGACACTAATGATGATCTCTTTCTATATGCCAGACAATGCTGTTAGCATTAAATCAATGCGTCCGATTCACTAATGTCATTATGTTCTTTCATTTTTGTGTGTGTGTGTGTGTGTGTGTGTGTGTGTGTGTGTGTGTGTGTGTATGCGTGTGTGTGTGTGTGTGTGTGTGTGTGTGTGTGTGTGTGTGTACTGCACATACTTAGAAATAGTCTGAGGATGAACTGAGGTAAAAATTGACCTCAGAATTGAGGTAAACATGAGAAAATGTATTATTTCCATCAAATAAAGCAGACACTGTTTTTACTTATTTTAAAAATGTTAGAAATTTATTATTGAGGACAGATTGTTGGTTAGAGGTTTTCTATAGACGGTTTCAAAGAAACAACATAAACAAACGTTATGGCTCATGCATGCTTTTGTGGCCCAAACTTAACTTCCTGAACATATCCGCAAAGAAAAAAGTGCCTGCAAATTATTTCTGATAACAAGCAAAAGAAATATTAAGTAAATGACATTAGCTAGCAAGTTAAAAGTATGTCTTGCCAGTATTATTCTGGGTCACAGGTAGAAGAACCGTAACTTGGCTGAACTGAAATGCGTCAAACACAGACCGGAAGTTAACTTTGGGCAAGACATGTGCATCACGTCAATTGAAATCTTAACTGTAATTAAAATTTACACAATGACATTTTATTCCTTTCCTCGCCTGTGCACATACTGTATGCATACACTCAGTTTTTAGCCAAAAGTCATTTTTAATACCTTTTGTTGGTATTATGTGTTGTATGTGTCTCTTCTGATCGTAAAGGTGCAGTAAATCTACACTTTGTTGGAGAAACTTTAATAAGTATGTCGGGCACAAACACACTTCTAGATGCCGTCATTGTTGTTTTGGTATACTTGCACATGCTTGAACATGTAATACATGTGCGTGTTGTCACAGAGTTGTGTTTTAGCAGTTTACACAGAGACGACAATGCCGTCAAAACTGCACTATGAAACCCGTTTTCAAAGGTTTCCGTTTCCAGTCCCCCAAAATGCCCTTTTTGAAGGAAAAGTGTTTACGTTTATAGTATGTCCTTTCTAGTGTTAAAGTATTACTTGGGTAAATGTGTGTGCGTGCACAGGTGAAAGAGTTTATTAATCTTTTCTAATCTCAAAAACGCAATGTGCGTGCAGCGGTGAGTGCACATCTAAGCGATAGCTGAAAACAGCATTAGACAGTCTTTGAAAATCTACACGCAGTATTTAGTGTGCTTCCAAGAAATGCCTGAAGAAAGCCTTCATTCGAGACAAAGTTGTGGTTTTTAATCGCACACAGGTTTTAATGGACAAGACAGAGTGAGACATCAGAAGACAAAATATCACCGTAAACAAGCTTGCTGCACAACATGATGTAAAACTACAATTTGCCGGCAGCTACGTGCTGTCCGTGTGAAGTCTCGATGGAGAGAAAAAGAAAGTGTGGCTGAGGAAAAGACAGAAGTGTTGAGAGAGCAATCACATTTTGAAGCCTTGATCAGAGGACTCTGCTGCCACATACTGTTGACGGCTCGTGTACATATGGTCAAAAAACATCCCGCCAGCTCACGGTTGCCATGGCGATGTGCTTCGGCTCCACATGAGACATACAGTGCAAATATATTCCGAAACAGGTACTTAGACTTGAACAAACATCACGCTTTGCATGTGCCTCCGTGGCTTTGCATGCACGGACGTGTGTAGACGCGCGCACACACACACAGATGTGTGACAGGACTTGATGTCCAATTATCACATTAAATCTTCCACATTGCACTTATCAAAAACGTACAGCTGGGCGAAGGGTGGAGGGGATGATAAATAAACGTGCTCCATCACATTTCTAATGCGGTAAATTTGTTTGAAGTGAACAGCTTGGCCTCAGAGTCCATCCCGCCAACACGAGTGGCATTTGGAAAGAAAGACTGAGGGTTCAAACCGGGCCAAAAGCCTCCTCTGAGCACTATCTGTGGATTCTAACCGTTTACTCTGAAGTCAAATGGCAAATCTGAGACCATTCAAACTAAAGACCTCATCTGTCTGACTGGGCTGGTCTGACACGCCAAATATATCCCAGTCAGGAACGGCTTCTCAGAGTGCCACGATTTGGAAGAGAAAATAATCGGCAGTGCGAAAATAAAACGGCAAATATACAATAAAAACTGAGAGGGAATAGTGTGTGAAGTACTTCTTTTTATAAAGTAGAAAAGCCATCCAAAAACGGTGCCGCAATGTCTCACGGTGCGGCTCTTTAGTGTTCCTTAAGCTTATAAACGGCTTCAAAGCAACCACAGAAACAAACGTTGCTTTTGTGGCCCAAACTTAACTTCCGGTACACATCCACAAAGACCCTGCAGATTATTTCTGATAACAAGCAAAAGAAATAACAAGTAAATGACATTAGGTAGCAAGATAAAAGTATGTCTAGTCAGAATTAAAATTTGGGTTACCAGTAAAAGAACCGTTACTTGGCTACACTTAAATGCAACAAAGTTGCACAACCTCTCCAAAAACACTTGGTCACACGGTACTGTTTGCGTAATAATAAAAGGTAAATGATGTTCCAATAAACATTTGATTAAAAAAACTCAATGGAGAAAGAGAACTTTGCTTTCTCATTTCTGAAATCTACAACAAGCTATTGCCCTCATCCAATGAAATCACATTACAAGAAGCTTCATATCTTTGCTTGAAACATTATAGGGCTCATAATGACATGACAATTTCAAGCAAATCAGCCTTATAGCCTTGCGCTGTGTGCACACACTCACTGCTTTTATCTTAAATTGAACACACATAGTTTTCTCAGCGTGAAACAACGAACATTTCTTTTCTTCGTGCGAAAGGGCAACGCTACACAGATATCATCACAGCCTAATGAATCAACCCAGTTTAGCTGAGGTTTCCTCCTGCATGCACGTCTGATACTGTTTGTGTGTGCCTGAGTGTTTCAGGGGGTGGTTATGATCGCAGCATGAAAACAGCCATGTTCTGCATTACCCTGCTGCTACTTAAACTCATCTTTGTGGGGCTGAGGCCCGACTTTAACAAGAGTATCAAGTAAGCACTGTTCTCGGGTCTCAGAGTCATTTCCTGTGGCTATACAAAAAGGGAAATCTGCAGAAAAGCGCTTGCAGATCTGAAATAGTCATTATTGTTCACCCTTTAAAGAGCTTTTAGCTTAATAACATGTCACATGTAATAATGTGAATTAGCTGCTTGGCTATGGATGGTGGGGGTCGGTCCACTTTCACATCTGGCATGTTTGACTGCATTAAAAGCCAGGTGTAAATAGACCCAAGAAGCATTTTGCGATCAGATCGCTAAAACCACATTGAGAAATAGAAGGTAAAATGATTCTGTTCACATTAAACAGGATGTAAATGCTAATGTCATTTTTCCACATGAAATTAAAAAAAATTATACTACATTATACTGTAATTTTTTGTCATATTAAATGATCTAAACTTATAAAGGAACAAATCTAATCTTCTGTAATGCAGTCATTTGAATTTCTTTAATTGATTTAAATTGAGCAAGATATGCTATAGGTTGCCTATAGGGAACAATAATTATCATAATGGTGACTTGAGCTAATGCCACTACTGATTTAAAAGTTGCAACTATTTGCATGCCCCCATTAGTCCCAATTCTCTATTATTTCCAGCAATTTAATCATTTAATGTGTGTTTTTTTCTTTCAACTCAGACAAGTTGGACCATTTAACCAATATGGACAATACTCTTCTACTCCAACTTTTTGAGTTTGCTTGACTATATACAATAAGCACTTATGTCATTCCAAACCAATAAGGACTACTCAATAAAATGAAGGAAAATATATTCAGGTTTAACAGTAAAACCTCATACACTGTATAAAACATGGACATAGTGTTCACGTGGTCACCGATAGGTTCGTGAAGAGCATTTTTGAAGCCTAAAGTGGGAGGAGTCGGACGTCGCCATCTTGGCAGCATGTCACTCCCGGATAACTAAAAAAAGGGGAAAAGAGGCGGGCCGTGGGTGGAGCTGAGGTCGACGTGATCAAGTTAGCTCAGGCTAAGAAGCTAAAGCTACTGGTAAGCGTAGAGGTTGCTAGTTGGGGGCATTGGCGGTTGGGATGGAAGATATGAAAAGATGCATCATAAGATACAGGTAGATACAGCAGCGGCATTCCACTTGTCACTCAAAATTAGCTATATAGACCAAAATCACTTTTTGTACCAGGCTGTAGACATGCTGTAAAGTTGGGCATTTTAACATGGGGGTTCTGTGGAATTGACTCCGTTTTGGAGCAAGTCTCTCGATGCCAGTCGATGAATTGCAGTTTAAGTCACTTCCTTATTGGTTTTATGTGAGAGACCAAAAGGTTGCCGCTCATAAGATACACATAAAAATGTCTGTGTCAAACCACATTTTTGATTTGATGAGAACAAAATAGGCCCTACTTCCTATTATAAGGTTTTCTCCTTTGGAGTGAGGAAAATAAAGGAACACTGTTTCTCTCAATCAACAGAGAAACAATAGAGAACTACCGTCAAAAATGGAGAGCAATAAATGTTCAGACAGAAGATGAGACATAAAGAGGTCAGGAGGGCAGTCTTTTTTATAGTTTGCAAGATATCTTTTATCTTTTCCACACTTTGACATTTGCTTCCAACGTGTTATTTAAATGCCAAAAGTAGACGCTTCATTAGCTCGTGAAAGAAAACGACCACATCTCATCGGACCATTTTAGATGGTTCAGTCTCACAACAATACAAGTCCCTTCTCAAGCATTAGAAAAACACAGCTGGAACACAGCAATCGCCATGGAAACACGCTAACAATTACGACTGCTAGTGCGGCTAATCCTGCTGAAAATCTCTTCCACTTCTTGTCAGAGAATGTGTGTTTGGGCTTGTATGTACGTTTAGACTGTTATAACAAGGCCAAAAGTTTCACCCAAGAATTTGGTCCAGTTTATTATTTTCTGTGTTGGAAATGCTTTTAAAAAGAGCAATAGAAAGATAACCAGCTTGTCCAAAGTGTGTGAGAGAGAAATGCTTACAGCAAATTTGGATTTCACAACAACATTCCCACATGGCAGGACACAATTGCTCTGCTGAGATGAGTTAAACAGAAGGTCATTTCTATTTCCATTGGATCTATGTTTTAATACTCTATTTACCTAAAGTATTTGTCAAAAAACCCTGGTAATTTGTATGCACTGCAAAGACACATGCACCTTGAATTCAGGTATGTACTCATGTTTGGCGCCTGTCGTGTGATACAACTGCTAATATATACTCAGGTGTTATTATATAGTAATTACATATGCATTACCAGAAATGGGACAAAACTACCTCACACATCACAAACAATATTTATAATTAAGTTCAGAATTGATCAGATAGGTATTTTGAAAACCTAAAATTACAGTGGTAAATTTCACTACAGTCTAACGGCAATAACGTAACTATTTTAAGATGTGGCTAATTGTGGCTAATTCGTATGAATTCGTACAGTCTCATTAGTACATTTTAGTATGATTTGCTTTCGCACCAGTGATGTCAGGGTTAGGGGTGGGGCTTCAGTGTTGCTATTTTGTATGATTCACAGCATACAAATTCATACGAATTAGCCACCTTGTACAATAGCTACAAATTCCCATGAGCTCAGGTTGAAAAATATACTACACAGTTGAGTTGTGGCACATAATTAGTGCAATATTTTAGAGCAAAAACACACCAGTTTTTAAGCCGTCTTCTTCCTAAGAATAACCCCATAGGTTTTACGACTTATAGGTACAATTTAAAAAGCGACCCAATATTGGTTCAAATAAGGGACGAACCCAAATGAACCAGTGCTGGGTTGTTTCAACTCCTTGTTAGGTCAAATATAAATAGTTTATTTAACTCAACAGTTGGTTTGTCCCTTTTTGACCCAACGCTGTGTTGACCATAAAACAGCTTTTTTTTAGATTGTAAGCACCTACCTAGCTATAATAAAAAAACAACACTATCGTAGATTTACGCATTTGGCAGATGCTTGTTTTTTGACAAACACGCTATACCAGGAATAGGCAATTTAGGTTCTAGAAAGCCGATTTCCTGACTCCAACCCTAATCAAACACACCTGAATGTCATTTTTAAGTAATCACGAAGCCCTGGTTAGATTTTGGAGGTGTGTTTGATTAAGAAAGTGGCTAGAAAATATTAGGGAATGTTGCCTTTGCCTGACCTATAGGGTCACATGGGTCAAAGTACATGCAAATGGGGCTTTTGTATGTTCCGAAACGCCCTGCAAGATAGGAAACCTGGTCGTGCCAGGCTATGATCAGGTATAATTGATTTTCAGTAAATTTCCTCCTCAGTGTTGTACTCATAATAACAGAAGAGAGACGGTTTGAGGAAACATCATGGGAGGATCCATGGAGTCAACTGCCGAGTGGTTGCCAGGGGCAGACATCAGGCTGCAGTTGTGATGTTTTTTTGAAAGTCAGCCCCTTACGGCTTCTCCCCAGGCATAGAGTCGATCCCTAGTGCTGACTTACTCATCTTTTGCTCGTCTTAACTGCCACGGTTGCTGACTTTGAGTATTATATATTACTGAAGACAAATCACTGCAGAGAAAAACTAATACATCTAACAGCTCCACCGTGTGTGCGAACACGCCAGCGAGCGCTTGGACGTTGTGTGCTTGTGCGACCCCCTTCAAACCACACCATTATGTCCGTTCTGTCTCCTTTACCATGTTACTCTCCTCTTTTAATCTTTCTTTCCTCCTTTATTTGTCATCTTGACTGCCTCAATATCTTCTTTGTACCCTCGCCCTCTATCCTCTCTCCTCCCATTCTCCTTGGCAGTCTCGTTCATCTTGTTGTTATCCTGATAGCAAGCTTTGAGATATGCTCCTGTAATCACAATGTAACCGAATTAGTCCACTACATCACACTTACTCAGTATATCACACACGCGTACATGCGCACACAGGGAAATGTAGACAGTCAAAGCATACAAAAGCACGTCTGCATAATAATGACTTTGTTAATTTAATAAATGACATTGTAAATTAAACAGCAAGGCCAAGTAGACACAGACTAACAACTGAGAATATCTATTCCTCTATGATGCCAGTACAGGAATTGAAATATGCCAGAATTATATATTTAAGACCTACAGTGTGTCATACATTGATTTACATATGCTGTCTATTCATCTATCTTGTAAACAGCGACTGTTTCATGTGAGTAGAAGTAGAGTTTTGGTGTAGCCCCACCCACTGTGAAATCTCTCAACCTATAAATGGCTTACTTACACAGTCAAGTTGAGTGGTGCAGGGATGACGCATTTTTGTCAACCAGGAAGTTAGCGCCACAGTGGTTTCCTCGACCGAAAGTCTATGCATTTTCCAAATTTAGCGGGTTATAGCGGGTTATAACTGGTGTCTTTTATAGATTAAAACATGAAAATATTTAAAGGTTTTGTTAACCACAGATCTTATTTCAGGCAACTTACCAAAACCTATTAAAAAAACCATAGACTTTGGGGCAATGGAACCGAAAGTCATAAAATGTTAATTCGCTTCCGGGGTTGCATACAAAAATACGTTAACTATTAAGCCAAGCATTTTATCACAGAAATAAACACCCACTTTGGCATTTAAGGCTGCAATCTGAAATATTTTAATTGTTAAAATAAACAGAAATCATTAAGTACACAAAGTTCACTTCTTTTTTGAAATTTTCTGTAAACACGCCGCTCACATTATACTACATAATAGCATAGGATAGTGCACACTAACAGTTTAAAATGATCTCCTTACGCATACTTTGCAATGGTAAGCTTATAATAATGGTTTATCATTTTAGCTGTCGTAAGAACGTATCTAGTACATTAAAAAAGGAATTTTGCTCCTTGTCCAATTTACTGACACAATTTTTATATTTTACATTTGGTCACAACATGATCTTTTCTATGTTCGACCATTATACTTAATCCACCCAGGTTGGGATTACATAAATGTAAAATAGAAAATGAAATTATTTTATGTTTTTCAGTAAAGAGAAAGACTTGTTAGTGTATCATGTTAATTTATTTTTGAGATTTAGATGAGTTTGTTATATTTTTTATTTTGTGGTTACCATTGTTTTAAAGAGTGGTGCCTGTGCGTTGGCTGCAGAAGTTTGTGTTTTTAAACTTGTTCACTTTATAATTAAAAAGATAAATAAAAATAAGTCATACTAACATAAAATATTTAATTTGAGAGCTTTTTTCAAAATTCTAAAGTTCCACATATAAAAATAATTTGTTCTTTTGTTTAACAGATATAAATTTGGTAACTTGAACATAGATAAATAATGCCGAGTAAACGTAACTTTAATATTTGCGACTGACGTACATAATTAGGTTAATAACAGATTAATTTCAGTGTTAATTTCAGTGTAAAATAAAGTTCAGTAACCATTTTAGAGATGGCAATAGTTACCGAATATAGCTTTAAGTTTAAAAGGAGAAAAAAATAAAATGAGAGAGAAAAATGCATTGTACCCGATAATGTTTTTTGTCTGGGCCTTAGGTGTGTGTGTGTGTGTGTGTGTGTGTGTGTGTGTGTGTGTGTGTGTGTGTGTGTGTGTGTGTGTGTACAGGGTCAATCTCTCTTGCTAAAGACACGGACTGCACACTTCACTCCCCCAGCAGCTCCTCAAGCAAGGCTAATGTGCTGACCTCAAAGTTCAAAGACAGACAAAGAGAGAAGTGAGATCGAGAGAAAGAGAGATAGAAAGACAGAGATTGAAAGGGCAAAGCTAAGAGGGCTGAAAACTCCAGGTGACATCCCAACCCCTTGTTCTCGAACAACATCCCTGAGGCTGTTTCTCATTACGCCTCGGATTATCACATTATTGTCACAAAATTGTAATAGATGCTCTCCGCTGACCCTACAGGCCGCAACACGGCCATTACATCACCAGTTCCAACCAGTCAGAAAGCGCAGCCTTTCTCTACTGTTCTGACTGTGTTTTTTTTCTCACTCCCACCCTCTCCGGTTTGCTTGAGAGACTCTTGTCAGCTTTCATGTAGGAATTTCTTCCAGCTTGTTTTAGTTCCAGAGAGTGTGTATGTGTGCGTGTGTGTGAGAGTGTTAGAGAGATGGGAACCCTTGATTTTCACAGCTCACTTCAGACCTCAGTGAACTTCTGAAGCTCTTAAGCCATCTGACCCGAGTGAGAACATAACTTGAGAACATGAGGAAGGAGAAGTTAGCGAGAAGCATAGATGGGATGAAAAGGCCTTTCAAAATCTTTCCTTTATGTCAGCCTTGAAGGAACTAGATTATTATAAAAAGAAAAAATATTAAACCATTCTTCGGTTTGAGATGAATCTGAAACTATAAATGTCATTGTGATGTCTTTGTAACACTGATATGTCCTTTATTGCAACAGAGACGGTAAGAGGAAGATGAGACGGACTACTTGTACTTGTATAGAAAAACGAATGACAGACATTCCAGTAAAAACTCAAGTTCTGCCTTTCAGTTTAAAGCACCAATAACATGTTGTATAAAAGCATCAAATATTTGTATGTACTTCGTATTTGCAATGTATTTACAGCTTACTTTTGTGTTTACAACTTATTGTCTAGATGGAAAACAAATCGCAGATTAAGCTTGCCTTAAAGGGAGTCTGACATGAGTTTTTTCTAATCCTCTTTCGCTCTTACAGTACACCACAGACACAGTAATGAGAGAGACAGACGGACGCACAGACAGCAGAAGTGGGACACAGTGATTGTCGCAAACAGAATATGTTTGATCTCAGCAGTGGAAATGGATCTGTGAGGTCACAGTTTTATCAGCACTGGAAACACATTGCTGTGTGTCCCCCTGAAAGAGAGAGAGAGAGAGAGAGAGAGAGAGAGAGAGAGAGAGAGAGAGAGAGAGAGAGAGAGAGAGAGAGAGAGAGAGAGAGAGAGAGAGAGAGAGAGAGAGAGAAAATAAAAACGAAGGCAAGGAAGCAAAGTGAGAAAATAAGTAAATGTCATTATTTAAGATTTTTTCCCCTACTGATGCAGTCAGGCACTCACTAACATAATCTCAGAGTTAATTGGACTGACTAACATAACCTACAGTGACATTGATGCTAACCATGCAGCTGTGAAGCAGTAAATTAACAGTTAGCAAAAGTGTTTGTGGTACATTTTCCAGTCGTATTTTGCATTTACATTTATATTTATGGGGACAAGCAACAGTGCATTCAAATATATACATTTATTTCATTGGATAAAACCAAATATGTAGTAACAAAATGCACCTCTGCCATTACAATGAATGGCGATGGATAGCAACGCTCAATGTGGCAGCTCTTGGCTAAGGAAGCCCCGCCTTCCAGTAAAAAACCCCATTAGGTTTAGGGAGGGGGTTAGGGGAGGGCCTTCCGTATTGATTTTTTCAATTAACCATATGTTTTTGTACTATTCACATCATGAATTCATATGAAATAGCCACCTTGTGAAATAGTTACAATTTCCTGTGAAATCAGGCTGGTAATATTAATCAACTACTCAGTAAGAATATTGTAAAGCAGTAAAATATTTGTTACTTTTTTTCACTGCAAATAAAAAAATATTTATATTCAACTCATACAATTCATATAAGTTCAACTCTGCACTGGCTTGACTGTAAAATTGTTTAAATGATTTCTAAAAAGTTTTTTTCCTAAAAAATTAAGGCAGCAACAATTTTTTGTACATTTTTTATCTGTATTAAGTGTGACATGGACACTAAATTGAAACTAAGTGTGAAAATTATTTTTGGTTCTTCAATTTAAACAGTGAGTTCTTTCAAAAAGGAGCAATGTATCACATCTGAACATAAGATCAAAATCATTAACTAACCGCGCAAGAATTCCCACGGATCACAATATCACGCACGTTCATTTGATGATTTTGTAATTAAATGTCATGGCAAATTTAATGTCTGTTGTGTTTTCATTTTAATATTTAATTTAGCTTTCTCCTTGTCGTCATTCATCTTTCCATTATCAGAGGTTGCCCTTGGCAACTAGTTTAAAGCTGTTCTTTCTTTGGAGTCGCTGTTGTTGTTTTGATGTGATTGTTGTGCTGTGTGCATGTTCCTCAGGGACTGCGCCTGCTCCTTAATGCACTAAGTCAAATCCATTAGAGACCCATCAGTATGTAATTACTGAGTTTTCAACTAAGAAAAGGACAAGCACGCACACACAGACAGCAAAATGGTGAAAAAAGCGCCTAATGGGAGATGAGTAGATGACCTCCCATGTCCACACTCTCAAGAGATGAGCATTGTAGAGGAGGACGGGGAGAAAGGTGGAGATGAGCGAGCGAGAGATATTTGACGGGGAGAAATCTCTGGCCCATTACATCAAGATCGATACTGTGAGTGTAAACATGGTGATATATGGTCCTACCTGGCTGCTGGGTAATTAGAGTGTCAAGCACAGCTCCATATGCCAACAGCTTTGCGCTAGAAAAGTAAGATATTGCTTTTTCTTTCTATTTGAAAACCAGATTTTATTACCTGGGACATTGCAGAGTATGCAGGCTTACAAGGAGAGTGCAAGGGGAGCGTTGTAACTTGGGGTAAGTTGTAACACAATGACCTTATTGCATATACATTTGTAAAAGTTTCCCTTTTAGATGCAACATTTATAGGAGGAGAGTATTTAAATGAATCACTCAATGCCACTTACTAACATTTGCACTTATCATTGTACTGGTATTTGTGGCATTAATTTACTCCCAAATAAAGCATTTTTTAAACCCTACGCTACTTTGCACTGCTCTGGACAGATGCTGCCTGATGTCTTACCACAGTGCTTAAACACTTGTGCTTCTGCCACCTGCTAAAGACTACAGCCATGACCTATAGTCAACCAGAACCAGAATAACATGGGACATACCTGAAGTTTTTTTTCTTCTATTCCCACAAATTATCTTCCACTTACATATTTCTGCAGAATCTCAACCCCTACAGTGTAGTTGCAGCAATGTTACATTAATATGCCAGAGGAGAACTGGCCCTCCCAGTAGACTCTGGTCTCCCCCAAGTTTTTTTCTTTATACATATATACATTTATAGTGGAGGTTTGGTTCCTTTTTACTGTGGCCACTGGCTTACTGACTGGGAGATTTATATACTCCATAAACAAATATCTTAAATATTTACATTTCAATTAAACTTATAAATTCTATTTGCATGTTACGGTGCTCTGGCATATTGTAATTTTCCAGTAGTAATATTTAAAATGTTATATGTCAGTTGAATAACTTACAGTTTCTAACAATCCAGCATAGTATTTATTTTAGTTAAATCTTGCTAAAAGATTGTTTAGTTAAAAAAAGAGAAAGTCTTGCAATAATACCAGGTATTTCAACACCATTTACTGTCTCTGTTATTTTATTTTATTTATTTATCTATTACTAATATTAATTTTCATCATTATAATGTATGTAAAGCTGCTTTGCAACAATGAAATTGTGAAAAGTACTATATAAATAAAATTGACAGTCTTGGTAGATTGCGTCTGAAAATGAGATTATGCACCTGTTATTTCAGTGCACCAGTCAGGCAATGTCACTTTGTAAAGAAAAACATAGGCCTACACATATCCAGGTTTAAGCCAAAAGTGTTTTGCTAATATCTTTTGTCGGCATATTTGTATTCATATTCATAGTTTTTGAAATTACTAAATAATGTGTCTCCACTAGTTACGATTGTGCAGTAAATCGACTTTTTGCTGGAAAAATGTTAGCAGGTACATTGAGCAGCACAAACAGTCCTGTAGGCCACCGTTGTTGTCGACTGAACAGGAAATACACATGCAGATGACATCAGCATTTTCACAGATTTGCATTTTTCACAGTTTACACAGAGGCGATGACGCCTTGGGCATGGAATGACTTGCAAAGTCTTCTTAAAATGGAATCCTTACCATCTTTATGTACTTTTATATGTTGCATTCTGTTTTAAAAGGGTCTTGTAAGTGTTTTTCTTGATTTACGTTGTTATTAATTTTAGTATCAAGTATACTGTGTTTTTTGTTTTGTGTGAAACTGTGTTCCGCTGTCTTGACCAGGTCTCCCTGGAAGATGAGACTGTGAAGTCTCAATGGGATTTTCCTGGTTAAATAAATAACATATCACATTATCATTTTCAGTAAAAGACAGAAAAAACAGCTTTGAAAATCAAGCTATAGTACAGAAACCTTATATTTCACAACACCTGTTGCCTGAAGACTTTTCTTCTGGATTTTCATCTGATCCAACCTCAGATACTTCAGCACAAAGTGGATAAAGTGCTGCTACAGGCGATTTAGATCTCAGCTTCAGATCAGATGGAAAAAAGCTATAGGTTGAAGTTCTAATCTGTAATGTCCCTCGTGATTCTCTTTCTCTACCTCTATACCCCGCCATCTCAATCTCATTTGTCTCTGAGGATTATGAGAGTGTTCCTGTGTCACACAGGAGAAGGGCGGACGGATGAGAAGTGGTGGGATGCTTCAGGTTTATGACCGTGACCGTGTTTCACAAAGGTCTCTAAATGAGAAAACATTGTGGGAGGCTAATCAATTATAAACACCGGCTAGCCTGAGTGGCCAAGCGCGACGACCAAATCAGCCAGGACGCTGATAATTTATATCCCAGGGACTTTTCATTTTACCCAGAAGGCCATGGGGCACCCAGCCGCCTTACTTAGGGCAGAGCGGGGCATAAATCTCATTGACTCATGGGAAATGGTGTGTGCTGGTGTGGGTGCGTGTCTGACTCGATACACAGTCTCGCTATGACTCAGGTGACCTATGACTGGCCATTTTGCCATCCTGCACTTTTATTGTTTGGTGAAGAGTAATTGAAAGATAAAACCGTGACCAAATAAAACACAGGAATTAACTTTGGGCTACTCAAACAGACCTCGAGTCATCAGTCAGTGCTGGATGACACCCATATTGGCCCCCCTGCACCCTGCTTAGCCAGCAGCAATCCTCCTGCTGCTGCTATTCACCACTGAAACACAGACACTAAATAAACATGAACATAAAACACATGACTAAATAAACAAGAATGAATAACCTTCTGACTAAAAAATGTCAGGTTCCGGAAGCAAAAAGTTCTTTATTTCCTTTATTGGGGAATTGCATTTCAATGCACTGAAAAAATGTGTCATTGCAACTTGTTACCTTTCAAACTGTGTGTTTCTATATTTCTGAATATTGTACATTTTCCCTTTGTTCTTTTTTAATGTAGTTATGCCATTGAAATGACTCTTAGGGTTGTTGTTTATTCCCTTAAAGAAAACAACTTTGCAACCTTTGCATTGTTACCCAATTTTCAAATAATGTTTTGCTCTACCTCTTTGCATTTTTTACCTGAATTTTGCCCTACAAAATACATAGTGTATATTTGATTACAAAACATATCTTTATCAAAATATATTTATGTTTTGTGAGTTTGTGTACTGCAAATATGATATTGAATATTATTTGTATGATTTGGAAAGGGGTGGGGGGGTTGGTTGTTAGAAGATGAGTTCAGAACTTATGTTCTTTCATGAAACATATGCAAAATTGATGGGTACATAAATATCCGAACAAAAATAAAAAATGTATTGTGTACATAAATATAAAAATGCCTACATGTTATAATGGATAGTCTTTGCATGTACCCGAATTAGCCTAGCTATTTGCTGTTCATTTATAATGATAAATAAAATTAGCAAATCAGTTTCTTCACTTGTAATGTATAGATTTGATGATGCAATATTGGACCCACCCGAGGTAATGTTGTGATCAGCTTAGTTTATGTCTCGATGAAAACGCAGTTTTTGTATATCGCACTGTTGCTCTTTGGACTGAAAGCAAGGTTCCTATTGTTAAACTATTATAATGACATAAGATAGAAACCAATTGTGAATTATGAAAGTTAAAATAAAAGTAGGTTCAAATGCATAATTTAATTATAATTTAATATAATTATATATTATTATAAAGAATAACTGCATGTAAAACAACTTTATATTTTCAGCCATTTCATGATCGGTTTAAAATAACCTGTCCATTAAGTTGCTAAAAACAAATGCCCGATAAGACAGTAGGATGGGGTCTAAATGGCATGCAAAATAAAATAACAATTTTTCTATGTGACGTTTATGGGCAGGTAAATCTTCGACTGGCGACATCACAATAATAAACCAGCATGCAGCAGCAAACTGTTTACAGCAAATAATGGCACAGCTGTTTCCATGAAACATTGCAAAGACAATAAAAATGCAATTAGACTCTTGTTTAGTTTACCTAAATGGCCTCAAACAAAACTCTTTAATATATTTCAAAGACTCTGTGTCACAAACATTCGGGAAATCCAGAGATTAGATGTTCTCTGTGTGAGCCATCTGACACAAGATGTGAGCAGATCTAGTCCATGCTGCTGAATCATTAATGCCCTGGAGATGCCACAGTAATGGTGGTTACAGTTTACTGGCACATTTATAGTGCATTTGATTATGAGCGAATAAATCAGCAGTGTTGTTTTGAATATGACAACATTTTGACAACATTATTTAGATTAGGCATTTTTTAGGCAAGTACAATCATATATTTTGCAGTGCAGAGGCCTGCAAAACACAAAGTAATAACATGTTTATCAAAATTGTGCATGAAAAGGAAATCAAAATGAAGTACAGTAATTTGGTTAATATGTTTGTTATGCACATAACCTAAACCTTGAACAACAAGCACGTCCCAGCCAGGTTCACTTTTTGGGGTCCAGTTGAAACATTTTGTCTGTGCTGCTTGCAGTGTGTTTCTGTAAACTGGGCCCATCAATCTCACTTCAATATTGAAGTCTGAGTACATCACACTGGTGAAAGGACCTCAACAATAAATCACTTCATGAAGCACTATAAAAGTACACTAGCGGTCAAATGTTTTAGGACACTTACTCACTTATGTGTTCATATTTTTTCCATATTTTAGAATAATAATAAACTTATCAAAATGATTAAATAAAACAAAGTATGGGAATTGTTGTAATTAAAAACAATAAATGAAAACATGTTATATTTTATCGCCTTCAGTATAGTCACCTTTCGACTAGAATTTGCAGAAATGTTTTTTTATCTTTTCATTTTATCTACATTTTATCTATTCTGTGCTCTTATTGGCTATTCTTTCTTCATTATTCAGTCAAAGTTCTTCATTAAAAAAAATTATTAAATAAAATGTTAGGTTTTTTTCATGAAAAAATTATATTTTTGTCTATTAAACAAAATTTTATTTTTAAGCAAACACCTCAGATTAAAAAGTAGTTTTTTTTAAAGTGTCCCAAAACTTTTGACCGCTAGTGTACAGTATCTTTCAGTTCCATGATTGCCTGGAAATTTCTATCTAAAAAACACTGTAAAATATATTTCTACTGTATATCTGCCAATCTTCATTTTAACCTTCCGTTTTCTTTAACCGTTAAAGCTATACCTTGAAAAAATCCTGTAAAAATGTTTTATTTTCCAGCAGTTGGAGCGCCAGTAAAATACTGTATAATAGCTGTTTAGGCCATGTAAAATTTTACATTTGTAGTCTCTTTCTGTAATTGTTTTCTTTTTTTACAATATTTTAATCCCGTAACCAAACGGTAATTTTCCAGCAGCTGGAGCGCCAGTAAACTTCTATAAAATAATAGAACACCCACAATCTCATGAAAATCAACAATTTTTCTGTGTCTATTACACCTCCGACTAAAATCATAACGCTCCAATCTGCCTCTGAAGCAGAGAAAACAATAGGTATGAAATGGCGACACACTACAGTATACACACACTATAGTTATTTCTCTGTCAAATGATCACAAAAGTATTGGAATTAAAGCAGAGTTGCCAACTTGCACGCATGAGACGCGTTTTCTAAGCACTCAGTCTGCCAAATAATCTCATACCAAATAACAAACTAACAAAGTAAATACAGCCTAGCAACAAAACTGCTCTTATGATTGTCTCTTAGGATTGTGTTAAAAACACATCATGAGAGTGTGTGGCGCTTATCAGTGTACTCAAGATGCCCAACATTTCATGTTTTCAAGGTTATTTTAAACTGTTTACAGGTGAGAATACCGTGTTGGTATGTTTATCAATTTTATCTTTCGTTAAAGACCTCTTCAAGCTGTAAGCAAATTCATAAATCTTTCTAAAGACTTTTAATTACAAGTGTCACCTTATGAATTTGTTTGCTGTAGAAAAATTTACAAGCTACTTGCATACTTTTTAGGAAATTTAACTTTTGTATTTGAAGTAAAACTTAAAAAAAAACATTATGTATTATACCATGGTATTCGTTGTAAACATTTTCTCACTATAGTAACTATAGGTTAACCATGAAATATGTATTAATTTTGTTAATTTTGTTAAAGTCCTAAATATTACCTTACCTAAATAAAATATTTTTGTCAGAACCTTTAGTAAATTATGTATTATTTTAGACGTCATTCAGGATCGTAAGAGAATCGGGATCTCTATTTGAAACCAAATAATTGTGATTCTCAATTTCTCCAAAATTGTGCAGCTCTATCAAATAGCATTTTTTGTCATGTAAAATGGCATGTTTTTATATTATTTTACACCCATTTTGTAAATGTGCTGTTTATTTCTGTACTTTTACATTTTTACAGTATTTCAATCCTGTAAAAAAACAGTAATTTCCCGACAGCCGTGGCACCAGTAAAACATCTTAGAGATAACACACTTTTTATGTTATTTTACATCCAATTTGAACATATGCAGTCTACTTCTGTTATTTTATATTTTTTACAGTATTTCAATCCAGCAAAAAAAGGCAATTTTTCGACACCTGGGCACCAGTAAAATACCGTTAAATAGCAGTTTTTGTCATTGTCAAATTTGCTGTCTATTTCTGTATTTTTTTACCTTATACCATATGTTTTAAACTTAATTTAAAAAACTGCAAAGGTAAAAAGCTGTTTTGAAGCTGTTTAAAAGCATGTTCATTCTTAATGTTACAGTAAAGACTTCTTTAAAAGGTGAAGAGAACGGCAGTTGTGTAAACGACATAATCTCCCAAACTACTAATGAGCAGCTATTGAACAACAGTGGTATATGTGATTTGGGTGTAGAAAAGTTTATTATGACACTAAATATAAAGAAACAAAAATCAGAGCAAAACCTAATCAGCCATATGGGAGTGTGCTGCATCAACACAATAACCTTTAGATTTGCGGCGCGAAACAGACGTGAGAAAAGGAAAACCTCGGATGCATCAGACTAAGCAAACAGTGAACTTTCAGAGTGGCAAAAAGTGCACGAAACAGCATAAAAATTAATGATGCGTCACACTAGAGGTTGACCGTTTTCAAACCATTATACTCACTGCGAGCATTGCATTTGTGAGCTGTCAAAACATACATTTATTCCTGTTTAACACAGTTATAAAAAATAGACAAATTGCAAGAAAACAGAAATTCAATAAAAACCCTGAAGCATCCTAGTGATTCATGAAATTAGGTGTATAACAAGATGACCAAAAACATTTTTAGCCACATTTTGACTTCCAATAATTAGCTGCAAAACTGTACTGAGCACGACAGGAAATCATTTAGAAAAATTTTAATAGAGTATTGTGGGAAAGGTTTGGGGGATGGTACAGCTCTTCTGAGTTCAGATTGGAAATTTTCCCAAATACTCTTCTTAGTCACAGTTTTAAGGTTGCTTAACATAACTTACATTCTTTCGTAATACCTGCTGGGATGCCTATCAACCAATCACTGTCCTCTGATTTGATGGTTATGATTGGCTCATGCTGGTCCAGTAACAATGAATGGTATGTTTTTGAAATCGCTAACCCCAATGCCCAATATGATATTGCTATTAAAAACATCAGTCTTTAACTTCGCTTATGCCCAACAAAAGTATGGGTACTTCCAAACAAACAAATGGTTATAATAGTACACTGTAAAAAATCTGCAATTTTTAAACATCTTTTTAAGTTTCTTTTTTGCATTGGATTTTTTGAGTTGTACTGACTTCCAAAAGTTGAGATAACTTACATAATTGAGTCAACTCAACAAGATTGGACAAAACCATTGGATTAACTTACTAAATAAAGTTCAGCTGACTACAATCCCAAAAAATATTTTACAGTGTAGGATCACTCTGATACAGTGATTAATGCAGCAAACTAACATCTGTTTCCAGTTTCTTCTACACGTACTTTGTGTTAACCAATGTGTTTATTACTTATAGTGGAAAACAAAAGTGGCAACATGCTCATGAAGCCAAGCTGTTCCCAAGAGATTGTCGACCTGCACGCTCTGTTCCCTCCTGGACCTTTCCCAACTAATCAACAATTAGGAGGACCCGATCCAGAAGCTTCTGACATTTAGCATCTGAATCAAATCATATGACCCTGAGAGAGAGAAAGAGAGAGAGAGAGAGAGAGAGACGGAGAGAGAGAGAGAGATGCACACCTTACAGATGAGCGGAGATGGTTAAACAAGGTTAAGGCACCATCATGCTCCATTTACATGACATTATGCAGACCTGAAGATGTCTATCAATGAGCCGTTCACTAAACAAGCCCTTCAATTAACCATCGACACATCCCTGTATACACCGCCTGTCACATTTCATTACAGTGCGCGTCTGAAACAAAAGCATTAGCTGACACACACATCATGTTGCGTGTGCGTGTTTGAGAGAGAACATGCAGTCATCTGTTGAATGAGTTAATGGCAGTGTAGCTTGGCCATATGGCGACATCATTGTTCACGTTACCTATAGTTTATGTGATTGAGTATTATTACCCATAGCAATTGATCTCTAGACTGACGTATTTTAGTACTATGTTATACATTACACAATGACAACTGTAATTTGTCTTTAGTTCTCTATACAGTATATTGAACCTTAAATGATACAAGGATCCAAATAGCTACAATGCAGTTTAAAATAGGTTCAAAATAGAGTTAATGTAGTTCATAGGCAGCAGTCTTCTAACATGGTATTATACTGCCATAGAACTAATGCCACACAAGTGACAGGAAGCACGTAGGAAATGTGACGCACAATACATTTCATTGAGTTTGATGTTAGCATATTCAGACAGTTCCACCAACTTCTCTGTATTTCTATAATAATTCGTATTTATATTATGATTTATTACATTTATTTCATTATGACTTAGTTGGGAGGTATTTAGGTCTCAAGGCCCTCTACATTAATGTACATATCATAAAAAATTAACTGAAAATGTATCAAACAAATACTTGTCTAAAATAAATTTCATCATAAAATTTTACATTTACATTTGACATAAAATACATTTTAAGTACACAGAATTGGTTTGATTCATTTTCACTTGCCTTGGGGTTCCATCTTGGATGGATTATTTAACTGAGCTTGTTGCAATGCATTCTGGGACATGAAACATTGTCTTTAAAACTGCAACCAGTAACTCAATCCCAACTCTTAATGAAACAAAATTGCATGACACATAAAATGAATTTCAAGTGCACTTTCCAAAACTACTTAAAAATATACGTAACATAATTAAAGAGGCTATACATTTAATATTCACAAACATAACACATTTGCAACTCAAGTACACGTGACAAAAGATACAATATGAAAACACTTGCTCAATAATTGAAATTTTGTTTAATTCACTGTTTATTTATAACTTAAAAAAAGTTACGGATTGCAGCTTTAAATTTAACCAAAGGAAAATTATATCTATGACTCCCTTTTAAAACAGCATTTGCATTGATATGGCACTTATGATGCCTTATTCACCCAAAAACGAAAATTCGGCCATCATTTACTCACCCTTTCTTTCTTCTGCAGAACACAAAAAAAGATATTCTGAAGAATGTTGGTAAACGAAAACTGTTGGTCCCTGTTGGCATTGGTTTTGTGTCTATACAATAGAAGTCAATGGGGACCAATGATTTTTGGTTACTAACATTCTTCAAAATATCTTCTTTTGTGTTCTGCAGAAGAATGAAAGTCATACGGGTTTGTTATGAAAAGAGGGTTAGTAAATGATGAAAACATATTCATTTTTAAGTAAGCTACCCCTTTTAAATGCTGCATATATGGCTAGCTTCCCAGTTTTTGAAACAGAACCTCCCTCTTTCTTTTTCTGATCAAAGAGTGAGTTTCTTGTCACTATGCAGCTATATGATGACATCCTAAAAAACAGCCAAGTTTGATTGTCCCTTTTAATCAACGTCTCCCATTATTATCCTCCAAAATCAAAGCAAAGCACTTCAATGGTCTCCGGCTAGCTTTAATGACCAGGTAAATATTGAATAAGGGGAGAAGTCCTGAACATCTATTTTAAGCCCTGACCTGTCTATCTTGCTTACGGATAACACCCAGCAAATGGAAGATAATTATCATTTCAAGGTGATTGGTAATCACGGCTGACAGCTTGCTCCTGGTACGCGGCATTGTGATGTCTCATTTACATGCGACGAGTTCCACGCAAGCTGTGATTCACCGGTGAGAGTGGAATCCTCATGCCGACAGATGTGAAACTGATATATCACACTATTTACTTTTCCATCTCTCAGGAAGCAGGCAGCGGTGATGAGATGGATCTCGGGTGTGTGAGATTACACGTTGAGTTTTAGACACAGGTTGTTTAGAGTGCATTCATATATCATGCACATTATGGAATAAAACAAGCTGAGGAGGAGTCGGATTCATGCATGCTTGCCTCAGATTTGTTGACCTGATATGGTGAAATAAACTGTAAAATGTCTTTTTTAATATCTTTCTTGCATGTTTTGAGACAGATTTATGATATTTGTAGTAATAGCCAACAATAAAAGTTATGGGTCCAAATGATCAATTTTTCATTTATGCCAAAAATCAGTAGGATATTAAGTAAAGATCATGTTTCATTAAGATATTTTGTAAATGTCCTACCGTAAATATATCCAAACTTTACCCACTCAAGTTTGGCATCTATGTAAAGCTTAGAATTTGAGCTTTTAGGTTTATCTATTCTTCACAACATCATTACAGCGGTAAGCCAATAGAGAGCATTAAAACAAAACTGTTTCTTCTTAGCAGCGGCCTGCTACAGCACCTCTGATGGACAACTTTAAAGGTGATTTTCTCAATATTTTATCCCTCAAATTCCAGATTTTCAAATATATTGTATATCGGCCAAATATTGCCCTATCCTAACACACCATACAGCAGTGGAACGCTTAAATATTCAGTTTTCAGATGATGTATATATCTCAATAAAAAAAAAATAGCTGTGAGTAAAACTTAAACTTCAGTCTATTTCTTAAACAATGCTATCATGTGGTTTCAAAAGAATTAAATAAATAGAATAAAACACTTGGACATTCTGCAAAACATCTCATTTTGTGTTCCGTTGAAATCCAGACATTTAAATGGGTTTGAAACTTCGTAAAATGATGACACAATTTTCACTTTAGGGTGACTTATTGCTTTAAGTGGTGTAACTTCATTCACTCTGGCAGTTGTTAAGCTGTTTTGTGGCGAGCCACAAAAGCCAGTCTCAATGAAGTATACCAGGAAAATGAGAATCTTTTTTCCTTTTTTGGTTAACTGGTGACTCCAAGGCAACCCAATCAAGTGCAAATCTGCTGATTTTGCACATATACCGAAAAATACAAAAGTTTCTTGAGCATCTAACCCTCTCTTATCATTTTAATGAAACAGAAGACAATAGAGCGACTACTTTTCAGCGTAGTCCTTTCAACGCGGTTCTATTTGATGTTGGCAGTAAATTTTCATCTAAGGAGGCAGAATAACCCCCCTCCCACAATGTCTCCATAATCAAAAGAATATCGCACTGTCAAACCTTAATCAAAGCACTCAAACCCACAACTGCACTTAGAAAGACGCCAAAACCATTTTCAACAACATCAGAAGTGAAAATAAAATTGAAGTGTATCCGTCCTAGTGTGGATGTGTGTGTTTCTATGTAAAGCAATTACCATTTTCTGTCTTTAAAGTTGTTCTTCACTGTCAATCTTTAAACAAAGCTTAAACTGTGTTAGTGCACAGCTATCAACTCCAATATCACAAAACATTTGACATGCACATGCATGTACGCAGGAGTGCAATTTTTTTGTTGGTAAACAAAAACCGTTGATCCCCATTGACTTCTATTGTATGGACACAAAACCAAAAGTCAGTGGCATTCTTCAAAATATCTTCTTTTGTGTTCTGCAGAAGAAAGAAAGTCCCACAGGTTGGAATGACATAAGGCAGAGTAAATGATAACAGAATTTTCAATTTGGGGATGTAAAATAAAATATTTTATTTTTACAAACAATATTTATTAATCTTAGTACATGTTAATTTCAGCATTTAGTAATACATTATTAAATTGTTGTTCAACTAAAATGGTAAATTTATTCAACTTAAAAATATTAGTAGCGATTAACTCAAAATATTAAGTAACTTATTTAAGTTGAAACAGCAAAAAACAACAAATGCATTTTTATAGATGATAATTAACATTAACTAAAGGCAATAAATGCTGAAAAAAAGGTTTGAAATTGTTTTTGAAAAATAAACTATTCTGCTTTTTGATTTAGTTTATGTTAGTTTACAAATAAAACCTTAAAGGTATAGTTCACCCATAAATAAATATTTGTGTCATTATTTACCCTCTTATGATTTTACAACTGTTTGACCTTCTTTCTTCTGCAAAACACAAACAAAGATATTTTGAAGAATGTTGGTAACCAAACAACAGTGGTACCCATTGACCATGGTTTTGTGCCCGTACGAAAAAAGAAAAATTGGTATTGCTCCATTGCTCGTTTACCAACATTCTTCAAAATCTCTGCGAAAGTCATACAGCTTTAAAAAACAAGAGGGTGAGTAAATGATGACAGAATTTTCCTTTTTGGATGAACTATACATTAACAAATACAATCTTATTATAAAGTGTTACCATTAAAATATATTTCATTACAGTTGACATGCTGAAAAATCGAAACGGTGCTTTACGGTTCTGCCACATTATATATATTATATATATTTTGAATTACACAGGGCCTTTTTCCCTCTTCTACAAGTCCAATGTTTATGCAACTCATTTTACCAAAGGCACTTGGCAAAGGGGTTTTTCAACTGAGCAATATTTTAATAGCACCACAGAGCCTCAATGTTTACAATTTTCAAGGAAATAAACCTAAACCCTAAATAAACCAAAACAACTAAACCCAGTTGTCTCTGCATATTAAACTGGAAAATAAAATAAAATAAAAACACTTGAGCATTAAGTCCTATAGTTTAGGTCTTTTAAGGACATTTTTCTTGTTTGCCCCAGTTAAAGGTTACATCTCTTCAGACACAATGCCTGTGATATCAAAATCTGCACAGTGATACACACACAATCGCACCTTCAGGCCTAGATGAGACTAAGTGAGAACACACACAGAAACACGCAGCGCGAATAAAAAAGGTGTTTGAAAGCGCAGAGAAAAAAGCGCGCAGAAAGATATGCATGAAAAATGCAGTGGGAACGCGTCTATTCTGAAGCTAAATAATGCATTCACACAGTCTCATGAAAAGTGCACTGAGACATTAGCTCATTGTTGGTTATGACTCTCCTCTGCTCTTTCTGTCTGTTGTCATAGATATTTATTAAAGACTGCGGCCGTGACCAACTGCGGTGCGTGGCACAGAATGCATTATGTATGAAAACGCTGGTGAATTGTCAGGAGAAACAAAAAACTATCGCTTCAACCATCTTACTAAAAGAAGGTCAAATACACCTTTGTGTGATGCCAGTGTGGAACAGTGTCAGGAAGAGAATCTCGAATCAGATTAATTCTGAGTTGAGTTTTCATTTTACTATATTTACTTA
The DNA here is from genome assembly GCA_026939265.1 of Oreonectes daqikongensis. Classification (NCBI taxonomy): domain Eukaryota; kingdom Metazoa; phylum Chordata; class Actinopteri; order Cypriniformes; family Nemacheilidae; genus Oreonectes; species Oreonectes daqikongensis. Next base: position 2,399,405 of record JAOTQM010000351.1, on the reverse strand, counting down.
ATCTCAGTTTTCCCACTGCTAAAGTAATTTGCATTTCTGGGAAATTCCGTGAAAATGTCAACCATACTATAAACAAATTAAGTTGTCACATCCATAATGCAAAATGTCACATAACGCTGGATCTGCCCACTTTTCTAATCACCTTTAAAAGAAAGAAAGCATACACTTGAATAGCTGCCATGACAGCTTCGAATATGAATATAAACCTGCTGAATGACTTTTAAAAGACGACGGCACATTGAAAGGTCAGTTACAGTGCCCTCAAACATTCACAGTCAAGCTACATTTAAAAATGTATGAATGCCTTTACATTAAATGGAGAATATCAAAATATTGAAAAAACTGCACCTAGAACTACACTTCTAATGGCCATTTTTGATGACTTTTAAGCAATAACGTTCAAACAACTTAACTCAATGTGATCTATGGCATATGTGGTGTCAGTTCACATCAGGTTTATACAGGACATACACAGATCTCAGAAAATACTGTAAGATGCTTTCATTACAATTTAGAGTCGTACAGATGGAATAAAAGCTTTTAGGAATACAAAGAGTACTTCAAAAGAAAAGACCTTTAGTGTAGAATAAGTACAGGGGGATAACAGCTATCGGTCCTGGTTATTCTGTAACCAAAGAACTTAGAGCATGTCTGCAGCTTCCTCCTAGCTGAAAACAGTAAAAACACTCAAATCAAAATAGTGTTTAAATATTCATTGAGCCCTCCAGCCCTCAAAAGACAGAATTTAGAATGTTAAATAGACCAAAGCCATCTCTTTTAAATGATTACTTTAAAGTATCAAATTTGTATCATAAGTTGTAACATAAACACTCTTTCTCTGTTTAATATTTTATACCTGATCAGTCGGATTAATAAAATATGCACATTTCAACAGTAAAAAGCGACATGAGCACTGTATGCATGCATGTTTTAAAATAATTCCATGCGCGTTATATGACTTTTTATGATGTGTGTGTGCATATGCGCATGTTTACTTATCTATCTAAATGAGGACATTATATAAACTGTTTCAGCGACAATAACATTGGCAAATGGTGTGTGGCCCAAGTTTTACTTCCTGTAGACCTCCGCAAAGAATCAATAACTGTTTTTTTAATTTAATTTCATCAAATACAATTATTATACAATAAAAAGGTTAATATAAAATAAATTATAGATACTAAAAACCTAACCTAACCTGCATTTTTACAATTCAAAAAATATAAAACAATTTACAAAATTTGTTAACAACATTTTTAAAATTGAGGACATTCCCAAAGGGAGGCTTTGCTCAGATTTGTCAGGTTTTACTCACTTTTGGGAACAAATCTGTCCCCCAATTATAGTTAAATGGATACACTCACATGTTCGCGCACACGATGAGTTTCCATGTCTTATGGGGACTTATACAAACTCTAGATTCTACAACCCTCACCCTACCTCTGAACCTAACCATCACACCAAACCTTTCTGCATTTTTACATTTTTAAATAAACATCACTTTGTTTGGTTTATAAGCTGTTTTCCTCATAGATACCAATAAAGCCCCATAAGGCCTAAAATGACTGGTATTGCTATCTTCGTGGGTACATTTGGTTTACCAGGTCACGCACACAAACACACATATATAGAACAAAGTCCAAAGTAAAGCACTGGCAGTTAAATGGTATATCTAGGCTGTAAATGTCACCCTACACCTTAAGCGATGAAAGAAAAGCACTTAAAAGTCCATCCTGCAACTTTACTCCAAGCACAAAGGAGACAGACACTATGAGGAGGAAATGTTGTTTATGTTCTCCATCTCTTCTCCATCTTTGTCTCAAAAAAGTATGTGCAACATTAATACCGCATTAATACAGCGTTCTCTCACATGGAGCACAAAAGATCGCTGCCACTGGCACTGGTGAAGTCATGCTTTACATCTCCTTTTGTTTTCCACATAAAAAATAACAAGCATACAGGACATGAGTGGGACTAAATAATGGCAGAACTTTCATTTTGGGGTGAACTATCCCACATGCCCACAGTTTTCATCCCACATGCTTATTTGTTCTATTATGTGATGTAGTCAGGGAAAATTTCATTGCTCCGTGTTCACACTGTTCAAATCCAGGAAATTATATTTTTCATCTTGTTCTCTGCAGAACAAAGGCAGGGCAGTATCTCGCCAGGATTTTCTCCCCTGGCAGAAAATGTTAAAACAAATAACTTCATCCTGACAAGGGTTCCCACAGAGATGAAAGGGATTGTGGGGACATCTGGAGGGCAGACAACCAGGTGAATGGAATAAGATACTCCGAAAGCCAGAAAGTGAGAAGGAGGGAGAGAAAGAGACCAGGATAGCTCCTCGGGATGGAATGAGGCCCTTATTAAAACCACTCTCGGCAGTTATTTTGGACCATGAACAAACATCGGTCTTAAAAAACAGCCCCTTTCATGGAATGGAAGATCTCGAAACCCACCTAGATAAACCCGGTCAAAAGTGCACGCAGTAAGAGCACATAAGAAACACATTGAGGGCTTTGTAAAACACATTCCTGCCTGTTTATTGGCTCCAGGTGTGTGTTTGTTCTGTTTGTTCGTCTGAATAACTTGGAGATAGTTCGCCTAAAAAGGAAAATTCTGTCATCGCTTACCCATCATCCACAGAACAAGTTGCTCCTTTCCATACAATAAAAGTGAATGGTGACCTCTGCTACCCCAGTCTCCATCCACTTTCACTTGAAAGAAAATGACTACATGGGCAAAATCTCACAAACAAAAGACTTTAATAAGTAAATAAATCTCTTTAACGCCACATCAAGAACTTTTTTACTCGCCAACATGCCTCCGGGGACATACAGGATTACCTTAAACACCCTGTTAACTTCTAGTTTATTAATAAGATGTTTTATCAATTCTCGCCCGTCATCGTCCTGCTTTTGGTTGCACGAACCAACCCATCCATCCACCGTTTTGATGTGATAAGTTTTCATTTTATTCATCCCTGTTGACTTGCAAAAGTCAGCCCTATTAGTGTAAATGCTTTCAAATACATTTCACCAGCAGAGAGAGAGAGAGAGAGAGAGAGAGAGAGAGAGAGAGAGAGAGAGAGATATTAAATGTAATCACTCAGATACATGCAGTTGTGTCACATTCACACCCTTACCACTCATAATCAAATTTGCTGAGGCTCCGTTGCTAAGAGCTCTTCGAGAAAACCATTTCCTAAAGCCTGTTCTTAAAACTCTCTCTAGACTTTCCCAGCTCCAGTTACCCCGGGCCAGAGAAAGCAGCGTGCTATAATAATTTGCCTTTAGCTGAGGCTTTTTTCTTTATTAAAACTAAAAAAGTCATGTAAGAATTCTAAGGCACAGCGTGCTGTCTCAAAGTGCTTCCATATGGAGATGAATGAGTCAGCCATTTTCATTTTTTCGAAAACACAAGGACTTTATAGAGTTGCATGTTAAATCACCAGAGAAATATAGTCCGCTGCCAAAGTCATGATGGCAATGACATGGCATTGAGTGAGCTGTCAGAGCGAAAACAGATGTAGCAAATTCTTCGAGCTCATCCCATAACTTTTCCAAGAGACTGTCCTGCGTGTTTTGTCAGTCCTGGATTTAAGCCATATCCCTGTACATGAGTATGGGGCGGTGGAAACACATGTTTAAGAGTTTAGGAAAACATGCAGACAAACACACAACAGCCAGTGGGAAAGAGAGTCAGACAGAGAGGGTGGGAATGAGAGAGAGAGAAAGAAAGACCCTTGAGGGAAAATAGCAAGAGTTGTAAAAAAAGACAAATGTGTATTTTGGGCTGGGAAAATAAGAAAGGAAAGATGAGACTGTGGTCTTGCTTTGAATACTACAGGCCCATTATTTTGATGTGGGCTCCTCTTTTTACTTTTGTTCTGCTTTTTAGTCTAAAGAATGAGCCCTAACAACTTTTGAAAGCTAAAACAAATCAGCCTAAATTTCACTCCACCCTTATGCATGCTCTCTCTCTCTCTCTCTCTCTCTCTCTCTCTCTCTCTCAAATTCAGATGTTCTTTATTGGCATCAAATAAGTTAAAGAACAAATGTACATAGACAAAAGTTTAAACTATGAATATTAAACCAATGTTGAAATGTGAACAAACCCATATGTGGAAGTTGCACTCGTGTATTCATAATAAAGATTTTATATTGTTTAGTGTTCAGAGAAACATCATATGTGCTGGAATAGTGAGTGTTTGTGTTTTTCACGAATGCATGATTGTTTGCTTCACTTCTCCCGTGGCATTTGCGTACCGACCCACGCATGAAACCATACAATCTCTTTTTTTCACATAACAAACACTACTATAGTGTATTATTCTTAGACTGTTTGAAGTCAGGGCAAATAGTTTCAAATCTGGGAATGGAATTTTCTCCAAATTTCTCCATAAAACAGCCAAGAAATACAGCTCAACCACCTCTTCTCACTTTCACTCTTTGTGTCTCGTCCCCTGTAGATTCTGGCAGAGTTTATGCCAAAAGCACAGTAGTGCTAAGTGCTACATGCTAACAAACAAAAAGTCTGTTTTGCTAAAACACAAAAGTCTGACAGAGTTACGGTTTCTGGAACAGTCATGCCTACGTAGTTCATTTTCCCAATGATGCATCATACTACGGTGGTTAAGCAGTGAGTTACGTCATTGTTTGGAAATAGTAAATTAATAACAAATTTTTTTGTGTTACAGAATTTCAACACATCAATTTCACACATTTTGTGTTGACTCTAATTCAAATAAGGACATTTCTGGACAACAATCAGCAATGAGGTTGCATATTGCAAGATTTCGCTTCTTTTCCAAAAGAGGTAACATATTACGAAACACGCTCTGTAGAGCAGTTTGTCTATTTAGGGCTACTTTAGAAACAACATGGGGAATTCTATGTAAGGTGGCCTGCGGTGTAGGTAGATAGAAATATCTCATTTTAAGGTAAGAAAAGCATAACACTTCATTATGTAAGGTCTTCATACACCTCTGAAGACAGTTATTTTACATTTACATTCATGCATTTGGCAGACGCTTTTATCCAAGGCGACTTACATTACATTGTACTATACATTTGTACATTTTGTATAGTAAGCAAGCGGGGGTTAGGTGCCTTCCTCAAGGGCACCTCAGCCGTTACCCGCCAGACCTGAGAATCGAACCAGCAACCTTCTGGTCATGAGTCTAACTCTCTAACCACTGGGCCACAACTGCCAGTTATATATATTAGATTGAATTTCTGTCAATAGAGCCTCCAAAAAATGACACGAAAAACTGTTTTTAGAGCAGCAATGCCATTCGAGATATTCCCAGTATGGAGCTACATGCTCATTTGATCAATTGTTCTCTCTCGCTTGCCAGCCTCCCGCTCCATTGATCTCATATGCTTCACAGCCTCATAACTTTTATGACTGTCATGTGATAACTGGTTAACTGCAGAAGTGGAATTGTAACATCACTCGGCGGGCCAATGTGCAGTAATAGCATGTGTCCCAGCTCTAGGGCTCTGGGCTGCCTCTGTTCATGTACCCATTTCAATCGCTCACTCAGTCAAGTGGAGAACATTTGAGAACCATCTTGCCATTTGTACTATATTTGACTAAATTCATTTTAAACGAATATGTGCAAAGGCAAGCACAATTGCCTTTGCGTCGCTTTATAAAGATGTTTTGAGCGAGCGCCTTTGTTAAACCAATGAACAGAACTCGAGTAATTATCCCAAATGAGCCAATCGGCACCTCAGTTCTGGTTTCCTTGGATACACCGGCTGCATTGAAGGTCTGATTCTGAGAGAAACCTGAAATTACGCTTAACTTCCTAATGGTAATGACATAATGACCGGATATGTAGTAATTAGCATGCGAGTAACGTGTGACGTGTAATTACGAGACGACTACAAAGGCGAATGGAGAACGGTGGGTGTGCGAGAGATTCGCACAGCGCGCGAAAGCCATCCAACAAGTCTTAAATTCAATCAATCAAATGGGGAAACAGACGTTAAACAAAATGTGTCCTACATCGTAAATTACAGCCGTGACAATGATTTCTGCTGGAGTCACAGTCTTCTCCATGAAGAGAAGATATATGTGAGATAAATATGTGACCCTGGACCACAAAACAAGGGTACATTTTTGTTCAGTTGAGATATATACGTTATCTGAAAAGTATTTAGGCTTTCCATAGATGTATGTTTTGTTAGGATAGGACCATATGTGTCCGAGATACAAACAAATCTAAATATTGAGAAAAAAGTTGTTAATCAGAAACTCTGTAGCAGGTCTTGCTAAGAAGAAACTCTTTATTGGCTTACCGCTGTAAAGATGTTGTGAACCCGAAAAGCTGAAATTCTAAGCTTTACATAGATACCAAACTTGAGTGGGTAATTCCCAAAGAGCTGCAACAGCGAGTGAAGGTTGTAGGCATGTTTCCTGAGTTTTAATATAAATACGGTAGGAAATTGACAAAATATCTTCATGGAAAATGATCTTTACCTAAGATAAGTGAACCATTGTCATTTTCCTGGTGTTCTGCTTGAATTGGGCATGAAATGTGATGTGATCTTCACCAAAAGACACAAATATCAATGGGCACAATATTTCTATGCTGATAAAACACAAACAGTCCTGATCTTTTATGTCTTTATTGAATATCCTTTAAACATACAAAGTGATGGTGGAAAAAGTAGTGAACCATTGCTTTAAACACTGGTTGAACCACCTTTGGCAGCAATATCCTAAAGCAAGCACTTCCTATAGACCTGCAGAAAGGACCTGGAGTAATTTTGGACCATTCATCTTTACAGAACTGCTTCAGCTCATCCATATTCTTAGGATGTCTGGTATGAATGGCTTTCTTGAGGTTATTCCACAGCATTTCTGTTGGATTGAGGTCTGGGCCCTTCAAAAAGTAGATTTTTATGTATCTGAAACCCTTCTGTAGTAGATTTTGTTTCAATATTTAGGGTCATTATCCTGCTGCATTACCCATCTTCTTTTGAGCTTCAGCTTGTGGACAGACACTTTAAGATTATCCTGTAGAATATTCTTATAAACATGGGAATTACTTTTCTTCTCTACAAGTGGTGTTATTCCCATTAGTGTTTTGGAGTGTCAAACTTTAAGCATGCTGCAATGTTTTGTTTGGAGAGCAATGACCCTTCCATGGATACCATGCCTGTTCAATATTTGACATATGATTAACTCATGAACAAAGATGAAAACCTGCCTTAATTTATCTTACAAGTCTTTAGCTGTTACTCTAGGGTTCTTTTTCACCTCATTGGTCATTCTGCATTGTGCTTTTGGAGCCATCTTGGCTAGGCGCCCACTTCTATGGAGAGTAGCCACAGTACCATCTCCATTTTGTCTAACTGTGGACTGATGAATATCTAAAGTCTTTGAAATAACTCTATAACCTTTTCCAGTTACATGCATATTAACAGCTTTTGATCGTAGGTCTTCTGCATTTTTTCTTTTTGCAAGGCAAGGCTCACATTAACTAATGCTGCTTGTGAATAACACACTGACACTGTTTGGATTTTTATATACAGTAGATCAATTTAACTCTAACCAACATCTTTATTATCCTTTCATTGATTGGACTCATGGTTTGCTAACACCTGACTGCAACTAGCATTTAGTGACACCAGAAGTCTAGTGGTTCACTTATACTTTTTCCACCATCACTTTGTATGTTTAATGGGTGTGTTCATTAAAAACATAAAAGATCAGGACTGTTTGTGTTTTATCAGCTTAGAAATATTGTGTTCATTGATATTTGTGACTTTGGTGAAGATCACATCACATTTCATGACCAATTCAAGCAGAAAACCAGGAAAACGACAATGGTTCACTTACTTTTTCTTGCCACTGACAAAAAAGTATAAGAAAAGACCCACAAATACATATACACCATACACACGTTCTAAAACATCAAGAATATAAACAAGCAATTAAATCCTTAAGCTGTCATTTCTAAAACTATTCGAAAGAGATCTGAGGAGAAAAAAGTATTTTATACTCCTTCCCAATACCATTAAAACATCTGAATCTCTCTCTCGCTCTCTCTCGATCTACCTTTATATATCAACACTCTTCCATGACAACTCGATGTTCTTTATTCTGATTCCCATTAGCTTTCACAAAGGGCTTGCCAGTCTTCCTGGGGTCTACATAAAAATACACAATATAAAAATAACAATGTACTGTACTGTATATTATGACTAAAATAAAGATGTTGCTGCTACTGAATCAAAAACTTTTATTCACTATTCTGTCATCGCACAGCGTTTTTCTGAGCTAGTTTGAATTTGGCACTTTCCAAGCAATTCTTGAAATCTGTATTGTAGCATTTTTTTTTTTATAATACTGGAGACCAATAATAGACGTTCTATGGTTTAATTGCTCATTTTAAGTCAGATTATCATAAAATAAATCAAGTTATATAAAGGTATAATAAGTTTATATCTATAATTTCATATATAGACGGTTTTAAAGCAACAACATAAACAATCGTCACTGCACATGTACGCTTTTGTGGCCCAAACTAAACTTCATGTACACGTCTACAAAGAATAGAGTCCCTGCAGATTATTTCTGATAACAAGTAAATGACATTAGCTAGCAAGTTAAAAGTATGTCAAGTGAGTATTATTTTGGTTATCAGTTGAAGAACCGTTACTTGGATAAACTTAAATGCAACAAAATTACACGACCCATTCAACACATAATTTATTTAATAAAATGAATATACAATACAATTCAACAAATTGTTTATTTAATACATTTAATACAGAATAAAAAATAGTTATATGAGTAGCCACTTGCCAGACTGATCAACAAACACAAACAAAAAGTTTACTTTCGGCAAGGTGAGTACATCCAATGAAACTGTCTATATAGTGATGAGTGGTCTCTGCATTTTATTGTATTTTAAATGTTGTATGCATGTTGTGTAGTTTTGCTCTTGCAAAACATTACAACACATACACAAAGCTTAAGTTAGGACCCATCAGAATGACTGATGTAGACACAAACAAGAGGATCAATAAAATATTATTAGCAGATAAAACTTTGTATACTTTATTTCATGTAAGCTTTTTTTGTATATAAGAATGCAATCTATATTCTTTGATAAACTAGCAGTTTGCCTTTTTTGTCATTTTTCAAATAAAATATCAAATGATATATTCTCTATTTTGTACCAAGCACATTATTTATTTAACCTAAGGGGAGCATTAAACGCCAATAATGTACACACATACATACAGTACATGTCCCTTTTGTCCACTACTGTACATCTATTCCTCAAGTCTCAAAAGTGAAGTCAAGGTCAGCTTATCTACACCCATTTGGTAATGAAATACGGCCGCTTGAAGTGAGCTGTTTGTTCTTGAGAGAGTATAGAGCTCTTTTCAAGCCAATGTTATGCAGCCGCATCAACACACAGAACACAGACTGGGGACTCGGGCTGTGTGGTATCGCACAGAAGCATAAAACAGATTTATTTACGTGTCGGTTAAAACAAATCTATTTAATCAGTTGAATCTTTCAGCATTGGAGGGAAATTTGTCAAACACAGCCGCTTAAATGCACATGTTGTGTTTGTTTAGGGCTTTGGGCCTGCTGCCTGTCTGGGTGAAGTGGGGAGTAAAATTGAATTCTTTAATGGCAAAAATAGTAATGCATTTAGATGCAACGCATTATTTGGGGCACGTAGGCGCAGAATAATCACATCCTCAAATTAATTAAATCCCACAGAAAGTTTGTATTACCACAGGAATAACGCAGGACCCATCTCCAATTTGATTCCTAAATTTAACTGCCGCGTCGTTTTGCCAAGAGATTCCATAGACGTTTAATTGCAAATCTTCGTTCTCACTCTAAATCTCTCCTTCTCATATTCATGATTTAAATCATTTAATCTCTTTTCGATTATTTATGTGCTTTGCCTGCTAAATGTTTCTGGTTTGTTGTGTAGAGAATGGGGCAAGTTGTCACATTAGCTTTTGAGTGCAATTACATACATGTTGTCCCACAATAAATTTGTATTATAAATGACCTTCATATCATATTTATCATTTTGATATTGTTGTTGTTTAGACACTTTCACATCATGCCTAAAAATAACTGTCCTCAAAATAAATTCATAAACATGGCAAATTGAAAAATAATGTAGGTTTATAAGAAAAAACATCTCATACAATGAAAAATTCATGAGGAAAAAATCAACCAACCCAATTTTTAATCAATACAGTAGAGGAATCTTTAGGAAACGCTTGCCTAGTCAGTCAACATATTTTATTAATGCATTTTATATTTGTACCAATTGCAAAGTCCTTCATGAAAATGTAAACCCTGTCATTACAGACTCGCCCCCTTGTCAAAAAGAGTTATTTATGAATTTCCTGGCTGCTCTTATTCATAAGGAAATGGGAACTGGGGCTGTCAAACTCCCCAAAAGGATTCAAACATTTCTGTAAAAGTCACCCATATGATTTGTGCAGTATATTCATCTCTAACTCCATACGACAGCTTTCAAAATCATTACAACTTACCACAAATTTACAATGAAAATTCGGTTGCACTTTATTTTACAGTACGTGCACTTTTAGTGTATATCCAACAAAATACTGGTAGCTATACTTAATAGGGGTTGGGGTTAGGTTTAGTGGTAGGTTCAGGGTTAGTAGTAATTACACAGTAAGTAATAGTATGTACATAGGTAACAGGACCGTAAAATAAAGTGCTACTGAAAAGTCATAATTTACTCATTTCAAACCTGTGTGACTTTCTTTCTTCCGCAGAACACAAAAGAAGATATTTTGAAGAAGGTTGGTAACCGAACAACGGCGATACCCATTGACTTCTATTGTATGGACACAAAACCAATGCAAGTCAATGGGGGCCCTTGTTGGTTACCAACATTCTTCAAAATATGTTTATTTTCTGTTTTGCAGTAGAAAGAAAGTCATACAGGTTTTAGGGTGAACAATCCCTTTAAACTAGTATTCCCCACTACTTTTATTCTGCTTTGACTGGTAACTGATAAAGATTTTAGTATAAATATTATAAAAATAGAACCTTTGAAGGAAGACTTTTGCAGGATGTTGAAATGAATAATGGCGCATGGTGTCATCCACATCAGTCATGTGGTTCTTGATCTGTTGTCAAAAAGGTAATTCTTCGTAAGGACTTGATAATAATAAATCACGTCTAATCAAAAATAGATCTAAAACATGTCACCAAACTCACACTTTCGATCTCAGACTGCTTAGATTCTCTTTTACTTGTCAGTGGTCTTTTAAGAGGAGGCGAAACCTGTGGAATTTCCCTACCCATGGTGTCAGCAACCTTACCAAGAAAGAGAAAATAAAACACAGTTCTTACATTATTCTATCCTGTGTTCATTTAAAATGTAAACACTGCCCCCTAAGGGTTGGGAGAAGCACTGCCACTCCTCCCCATTGACATCTGTTTCCTGCTCAGCTAAATCAACAGTAGCTGTACATTACGAAGAAGGCCGGGAGTGCTGCCAACACCATGTACTGTGCTCTGTATTTTTAGAGCTTTCTCCAGCTCCCCTCCATTCTGCACAGTAGACATAATCACAGTGACAGAGTGACACAAATGGAGTCATGATTTCTTCTCCGGTTAATTGTTAGTGAAACACTCGCTTACGAGTCCCCTCCGCACATCAGTCTATTTCGGTTAGGCGATCTTGGATGTGGAGATGGAGCAAATTAATCGCCGGTCTGCGAGCACAGATCAAGGGAAGACATTTCGCATCACGCAGCGACTTGACGTTACCGAAGTACGTACTGTTGTGATGAACGCTATCGTTTCATTATCTGGGACCCAGTTTCCTGTCTGATGGATGCTAAGAGAGTCATAACAGTGTGCGGAGGAGATGAGGTCTCTGTCTATCTGCGAGGAAGAATCTTGCAATAAGTCAAGCCAGCTCACCACATCCCGCCTTTGTCTATAAATCAGGGCCTCCATTTTGTCTGTCCAAGCGGAGACGCAGCAACACAAAAGCGTCTGTCAGGATAGCAGGGGTGAATATGGATGGAAGACAGGGTTTTTTTCAGGAGAGAGAGTTGGCAGGAATATTAAAACGATGGCCAGCAGAATTGATGGATAGCATCATTAGGATACTGCTGCAATCAAACATCTGAAGGCTTAAGAGCACAAGCAGAAGGTGAACCAACTGGAGCAAAGATATGAAATTTAAAATGTCACCCTACGCATACAGTTTATACAGTCAATGTATAATTTTACATTTACATTTACATTTATTCATTTGGCAGACGCTTTTATCCAAAGCGACTTACAATTGAGGAAAAGTAAGCAATATTCACGAGAGGTGCTAGTAATACAAGGTTTCAAATACAACGTCAAGATAGTATAAGCAAGTATATAGAGAACATTAGAAAAGGAAAAATAGAGGTAGAATTTTTTTTTTTTTTTAAAACAGTTAAGTGCTCATGGAAGAGGTGGGTCTTCAGCTGTTTTTTGAATTGTGAAATTGATCCAGCAGTCCTGATGGAAACAGGAAGATCATTCCACCAGCCGGGAACGGAGAAAGAAAATGTCTTTGAGATGGATCTCATGCCTCTCTGTGAAGGAACAATGAGGCGCCGCTCGTTTTCAGACCGCAGACTTCTGGAGGGGATGTAGGTCTGTAAGAGAGAGTTGAGGTAGATGGGTGCTGTGTTAGTGGCTGTTCTGTAGGCAAGCACCAGTGCCTTGAACTTAATGCGTGCCGCTATGGGGAGCCAGTGCAGAGAGATGAGCAGAGGTGTGACATGAGCTCTCTTGGGCTCATTGAAGACCAGGCGTGCAGCAGCATTCTGGATCATTTGCAGAGGTTTGAAGGCACAGGCTGGGAGACCGGCCAGAAGAGCATTACAATAATCCAGTCTAGAAATGACAAGTGCCTGGACGAGAAGCTGTGTTGCATGTTCTGTTAAGAACGGTCTGATCTTTCTAATGTTGTACATAATATAGTGTATATTTAATATTTTAAATACGATCTTCTTTTGCCGTGCTGCCTTACAAAATATTAAATTTGTCTCCTTTTAACATTTTAACAATCATACAAGGCAAAAGAAACGTCAAATTGATTGGATCTGGAAAAGTATGTTTCATTCAGAAATGGAGCTCGCAGCAGTCTGACAGTTGGATGGGTGGGGTTAACAGCAATTGAAATTCCCTACCGACAGCATCAGTAGTCAGACGGTATACACATATCATGTCCGTGGTCGATTGAAGGCAAAGCGCTTCCCGGCCTTACACACAGTCCTCCTGTGCTCTAGACTACAGGATGTGTGGAGGATATATGCATTTGTAGTGTAAAACTCTGATATGCATTATTGATCTGGCGGTTGCTCAGATTCTGCCCATGGTTATAATTAAAGTCTCCAGGAGTCAGGAGATCATATTTTTTCTCTGATTAGAAAAAGAGGAAGCAAGACAAGTAGAGGAGAACTTGATTCCACATGGATGACAAATGAGACAGTTTAAAGAAAATAAGGAAAACTCTGGAGGGGGTGAGTCAAGATTTGATGGATTGGAAAGACAGCACACAGCAGTGCCGTAGGTTTAATTTGATAGCTTTACACAACTTAATATTAAGGCAATTTTGTTTGATGCTTGATTTCTGTAATTTAATGGCTTTGCACAATAGACAACGACCCAATACAGAACCAAAACTGAATATGGGTGATTTGCCATAAACAGAAGCTGGGTGAATAGGCATCAAAGTCTCTTTAAAGAAGTCATACTGCTATTTCAGTCATATTGAAAAAGACGTAATGGGGAAGCGATCTCTAAAATCGCTGGCTAAGGTCAGAATAAAAAACATATATAAATATTAAACCTGACATCAACTGTATCATATGTTCAGTTCCTTAAGATCAATTTGCACTTAATTAGAATTAAGCTATGTTAATACTGAGAGTTCCTACTGTACATATATACAAACACATCTAATAAATAATCATGATGCTCATATATATATTTGACTAGATTTTAAAGCTCAGAAACAGAATTAAAGCTCCTGTAACTTTATATTTTCGTACAATATTCAAATAAATTTCTATTTGATTAACGTGAATCCAAGGTCACAGTGTTCTCATCTCATCCACGCTTTTTACCACGCGCAGCTGTAAACACTCCTGAGGTAAATAGAATACAAAAATATGACAGAACCTCAGCTGCTTTTTGCAACTTTTACATTACTTTATACAATAATGCAACATATGAATACTCACACACATACTTTAACTCCTCCACTATTTCTTCTAGCTTGTATAACACTTTCCTCTTCACTTTCTGTCAAGTGATGTATCAATGTTACCTTACTGCCCTTCAAACTAAACATTGGATTGGAATCTTTTTTAATATGGCGGAATAAATAAATACCCATACTAGAAACAACATGGTGAATTCCATGAGACCCACCCTGTATGTAGATAGAAATAGATCATTCTAAGATAATAAAAACATAACGCTTCATTATGTAAGGTCTTTATAGTTATCTATATTATATTGCATTTTTTTTGTTAATAGATCCTCTTAAATATTACACACAGCACGTTTGACAAATGTCTCTGTGGTTGTGTGTCTATACAATGGAATTCTTCAAAATATCTTCTTTTGCAAAAGAAAAGCCAAACTGGTTTGGAATGACATAAAAAATCATTTAAAACTATCCCTCTAAGCTGTTTTTATTATTATATTGTATTTTTTCACTTTTTACCTACACTGTATTTTGTATGTTACCTACAGGAATCCTTGAAATAAAGAAATATCTTGGCGTTAGCATAGTTATACAGCCTTACCTATTGTATGTCTAACCTAGATTTTAACCTTGTTTGACACAACCTCAGACAATTTCACCCAACAAATCCATGAAAAAACTTTCAAACAACAAACTGCTTTTGACAGAAAGCTCCCATAACATTGTCCTTTCCAGGTCAAAAAGTTTATATATATAATGTTTTAAATACCCAAGGTAAACAAGCAATCACCCTGGCACACACGTACTGTTACGTGGCCATTGCGCAAACAAGTTGACAGTGGCTTATTTTAGCCCTGGCAAAGGGACTCCTGCTGTGAATGAGCTCTAATGGCGTGTTGTGACTGCAAAAGCCCTCACATCTCGCTGGTTTTAGACGTGCGTGTCTGCATCACTCCTGAGAGCGGCCAGTTTGACCCTGACTTTGCACCCCACACGTGTGACGCTGAACCAGGCGGCCAGGTTTTGACCCACAGAGATACCACAAAACACGTCTGCCACTTTGTCCTCTAGCAGAGCAACCCGGCATTTACAACACCATTGTTTCATTATCACCCATTTGCCCTCCTGCTAGGCTTGCCAGGCGCACACACACACATCTCTTTTTTCTTCTCGCTTACTCTTCCGTTTTATTATCTTGTTTGCTTTCTCACAAATTTGGAAACACAATATAACATCCACATGCATACTCACCTCGATATACCCATATGTCACATTCCATTACTTTTGTTTCTAACTTATTTTCACTCATTGGTGTCAGTTTAACATATGAGTGTGATGAGCTGAATGCTGGTGTTCTTCTTGCTAGCTCTCAGTTACACGTTTCCTCATACACCACAAGGACAAGTCTGTGATTTTTGAAGTTCTAAAATGAGCCAACAGATGGATTCATGGAAACAGCTGAAAGACTTTCAGCAAAGTCTAAAATCTAATTAAAATGGCAATGAGCTTGTGCATAAAAGTTGTGTCAGCTCTTTATTCAATTAATGGCTCATTTGAGTAATGCAGGACATTTTCATGTCCACCATTTTTAAAATCGTGACAATAGAAAACCAGCTAATAAAAAAAATATTGCAAGATTTTATCTAATATAATAATGTAATCTATGGTTCGCAAAAATATGGATATTGAATTATGCTGAGTTGTTTCAACTTGAGCTGTCACAATATGTGATTTTCACTGCACGTGGCCAAACAAAATTTCGGTAAATATATTATTGAAATATTTATTGGATGTTTTTTAAAAAGACATAAATGATGTAATCAGTAAAATTCTTCTTAAACTTAATTTGTGTTTTAGAGAGTAAGAGTTTGTAACCACTTTAAATGCCTCATTCATTCATTCATTCATTCATTCATTCATTCACTTTACCTCTTAAGGCAAAATGGTTTACCATATTACGATATGTGTAGAATTAACACAATATCTATTAATCTTGTTTTTTATATATATGTGACACCCCTAGTTTCAACCCATGGTTGGGTCAAATATGAACAATTTCTAGGTTAATAGACAATTGGAAAACCTTTAATAGGGGTTTTCTTTTCAGTTTTCATACTTTTGGTCTTGTTTAATACCCCTCTAACATTCCATTTTTGTTAAATACAATTACAGAAAAGGGAATGATATCATCATCAGTTTTACAGATTGTTTAAATGTTGAAATTAACTTGACACCATTAAGTTAACTCTCAATCTGTAATGACGCTTCAACAGGCTGAGGATCTATTTCCATTTGCAGCAATGCGTAGTCAAACAGGCAAGGTCAAACACCAGCAAACAGTACAACAAGGTAAAGGCAGACTCAGAGTGGAAATACAGGTAGAAGGTCGAGGCAGGCAGCAAACATACCAAAAACAAAGACAGACTTGGGTCAAACACAAAAGTACTGTAAACAGGGTAAACGCTTAGTAACGATAGCCAGGGCAAATCAAGACTTTACGTCGAGTGTTCGGAGAGTTGAGTATAAATAGGATAGTCAATGAGGAACAGGTGGCAGCGTAATCAGTGCCAGGTATGTGGGCTCATGGGAAATGAAGTCCGGAACGAAGTCAAAATTCAGGGATGGCTTCCTCTGGTGGTGATTAGGGAGCGGAGTGGGAGCCTCATTAATTACATAGCCAACCAACACCCACCTCCCCCTGCGAGCGGCTCCTGACACGAGGAAGCAGGCGACGCCGATGTCTCACTGAGGTAGAGGGGGCTGGCTTCTCATGGTGAGCTGTGTGGAAATCCGTTGTGAGTGTGGGGTCAAGGATATCCCTTGCCTCAACCTACAATCGTTCCTCTGGGCCTTTCCCCTCTAATTGACCAGATATTGGTGGTGACCTCATCGGCGTCTGGAATCGATAAGGTCACGGACCCGACATGCCTCCTCGCCATCGATCAGCAGGGGTGGAGGTACATGAGTCCTGGCTGCCTCCTCTCGCTACCCTCTCGGACCCTCAGCGGGTTTGAGCAGTGAAACGTGAAAAGTAGGAGAAATAGGATAAGTGGGAGGTAAAGCAAACGATATGAAACAGGGGTAATTTGTCTTAGAATTTTGAATGAGCCCACATACCTGGGAGAGAGTTTTCTGCAGGGTTGCCTGAGACGGAGGTCTCCAGTTGACAGCCAGACCCACTGCCCTGGGTTATACTCGGGATTGGGTTGACAAAGGAGATCTGTCTGAGCCTTTTGTCTTCTGATGACACATTGGAGGTGGTGGTGAGCTTGATCCCAGGTGTCCTTGCTTCTTTGTAACCAGTCATTGACAGAGGAGAAGAAGGGTGGTTAAAATCCGAAGATACATTTGAATGGGGTCAGTCCAGTGGATGGTTTGATGAGAGAGTTTTGGGCATATTCGGCCCACATGAGGTACCTGCTCCAGTCAGCTGGGTTCTGATGGCAGTTTGAGCAGAAGAAGCAGGTGAGCTCTTGGATGAGCCTTTCAGTTTGTCCTTTGGATTGTGAGTGATAACCTGAGGTAAGACTAATGTTAATGTTGAGCTGTTTGAAAAAGGCGGCCTTGGAGGTGAATTTAGGGCCCCGGTCCAAAACTATATCCTCAGGCAAGCCATAGAGTCAGAACACATAACTGCATAGAGCCTCTGCTGTCTCAAAGGCCGTAGGAAGTTTGGGCATGGAAATAAAATGGCAAGCCTTCGAAAAACAATCCACAACTGTAAGAATGTTACCTATATTAGACTTAGAGAGATCGGTAACAAAGTCAAGTTTGGTGGTGTTGCATATGGTACAGTTCTTGACTTACGTGGTTGTGTCAGTTGTCATGGTTGGCCACCAGAATTTGTTCTGCAAAAGATGAAGGGTGCCTGTGATGCTGGGGTGACCCGTACTGGGAGATGTGTGAAGCTGTTTGAGTAGTTTATTGCGTAATGGATCCGCCACGAAGGTCTTTTCATGTGGGCATTCTGGAGGTGGGGGGAAGTGAGCGTTGGCCTGTTCCATCTCTGTCATGATGTCCCATTGGATCGGAGTGAGAATGAGTGTCTCTGGGATGATATTTTCCATGGACTTGGTAAAATTCACTTCTTCATATAAGCGGGAGAGTGCGTCTGCCTTTGTGTTTTTAGACCCTGGTCTGTACGATACCGTGAAATTGAATCTGGTTAAGAACATGGCCCATCTGGCTTGTCTAGGATTCATTCTCTTGGCTGTATTCGAGATTCCTGTGGTCAGTGAGTACTATGAACAGATGTTGAGCTCCCTCTAGCCAGTGGTGCCACTCCTCAAATGCTGCCTTCATTACTAACAATTCCCGGTCACCCACATCGTAGTTGCTTTCGACTGAGGATAGTTTGCGGGAGAAGAATGCACACGGTAATAATTACTCTGACAAACCATGGCGTTGTGAAATAATGGCCCCTACCCCAGTGTTAGATGCATCAACTTCCAGAGTGAATGGTAGTGTGGGGTCTGGATGGTACAGAAGAGGAGCTGGCGTGAATCGTTCCTGCGATAAGGTTGAAATTCCTAATGAAACGACGATAGAAATTGGCAAATCCCAGAAAACGCTGTAGCTCCTTTACTTTGTATGGTTGTGGCCATTCCAGTGCTGCTTGCATCTTGGGTTCGTCCATTGCTACCCCCTCAGAACTGATGATGTATCCTAGGTATGAGGTTGAGGTTCTGTGGAATTCGCATTTCTCCGCCTTTGCATATAGTTGTAACTGGATTAGACATTGTAGTACCGACCTCACGTGCAAGATGTAACGGCTTCGGCTCCGCCGCCGGTCACGCCCCCCACGTCGTCACTGCCATCTCGCCTCACCCATTTACTCTCCCCAGACTTTTGAACTCAGTTTCCCAGCATACACCGCACATCAGCCATCTTGATTGGACTCAACCCCTGCACCTCGTTTTGCCCACACCTGCACCCCATCATTCGAACACTACTTTAGTTTGCACTTTTGCCCTGGTTTTTGTTCAGTCTTGTTGTCTTCGCCGTCACATGCTGTACCTCCGCTGTCTTTGATTACTTACCCGTTTGTGGATATACCTGTTTTTGAATACTTACCTGCTTTTGTTACCTGTTCTTGGAATATCTGCTTTGTTTTTATAATTAAACCCTCTTAATTTACTGTCATCCACGTGGTGTGCTCATCCGTCTGCCCCGTTTTCTGACACAAGTTCGTCGAGAGTCTCGGAGCAGATCAGGATGTTGTCAATATAAACGATTACCCAGCGATTCAGCATGTCACGAAAGACATTATTGATGAAGGATTGGAAGACTGAAGGGCTGTTAGCTAGACTGAAGGGCATCACCAAATATACATAGTGGCCCGTGCATGTGGAGAAATCTTCCACTCATCTCCCTTCTTGATGCGGATAAGATTGTAGGCATTGGGTAAATCCAGCTTAGTGAAGTATTTGGACTTTCTGAGTTGTTCCAGAGCTGAGGGCACAAGGGGTAATGGGTACCTGAATTTCACTGTGATCTCATTGATACCCCAATAGTCAATGCATGGACAAAGGCTACCATCCTTCTTCTGGACAAAGAAAAACCCAGATGAGGCTGGAGAGACGGATTGACAAATAAATCCCTTAACCAGCTCCTCCTGAATGTATCTTTTCATGGTCATCAGATTCGGGTTGAGATAAGGGAAAGATGCGTCCTTTAGGTCGTGTGGTGCCCGGGAGTATTTAAATGGAACAGTCGCTGGCACGATGAGGGGGTAATTGAGAGGCTTTTCATTTGCAGAAGTCCTCCGTTATATTCGAGTAGGCAGAGTCTTTTCTTGAGTTATGGTGGTGGTGTAAACTTACATGGGATTGACAGGTGACAGACATCGGGAGTGGCAGAGGTTGTCCCATTGAACTATTTGGTTGTCTCTCCAGGAGATGAGCGGGTTGTGTTGCTGTAGCCAAGGCAGACTGAGAATGATAGAATGATGATGTGAGTGAATAAGGTAGAAGCAGATCTTCGCACTGTTAAGGGATCCGGTTTGTAGGTGAATCTCCTCTGTGGTGAATTTTACTCTTCCCTCTCCAAACAGTCTGCCGTCTATCACCTCCACTGCCAAGTAAGAAGTACAGAGGATTAGTGGTAGGTTATGTTGCTCAGAAAACTTTATTGACATGAAGTTTCCTGCAGCTCCTGAGTCAATTAGAGCAGATGTGGAGATTATTTTGTTCTTAATGGAGAGGGTGACGTGTACTTTAATGTTGGTGATAGACTGAGAGGTGTGAATATTGGAACTCACCAGGGTAGTTCTGTTCGATGGAGGTCTCGTAGGACAGTTGGCTCGGACATGACCTGGTTGACACTACGGAAAGTTCCATAGTGAAGTGCGTGATGGCTGCTGGATCGCTGTTTGGCGAAGTCTTCTGTAATGACGCTTCAACAGGCTGAGGATCCATTTGCAGTTCCTTAATAAGCAATGCGTACTCAGGCAGGCAAGGTCAAACCCCAGCAATCACTACAACAAGGGCAAGGCAGACTGTGGTAATACTGGCAGAAGGTCGAGGCAGGCAACAAACAATCCAAAAACAAAGACAGACTTGGGTCAAACACAAAAGTACTGTAAACAGGGTAAACGCTTGGTAATGATAGCCAGGGCAAATCAAGACTTTGCGTCGAGTGTTCGGAGAGGTGAGTATAAATAGGATAGTCAATGAGGAACAGGTGGCAGCGTAATCAGTGCCAGGTATGGGAAATGAAGTCCGGAACAAAGTCAGAATTCGGGGATGGCTCCCTCTGGTGGTGATTAGGGAGCGGAGCGGGAGCCTCATTAATGACACAATCCTTCACTGATCAAGGGCTAACTTTAGCTCTTCATTTCAATTTCCATTTTAGTCATTATGTAATTCAAATTTTAACGAATAAAGAATAACTGTTTATTCTTCACTTGGGCTATAGTTCTAAGTTCTATACTATATATAGTTATACACCAAGGCGTAGCTTGACATTTGAGCTTGGAGGAGCAGAGCATATACTGGAAGAGTTAAGGTTTATAATGAAAAATATATTTAATTAAAAACATTCTTTTAACTAAATTAAAATAACAGAACATATGAATGTTAGATATAAAAGACAAATCAAATTAAATGACTCTTGCCTTTAACTGAAACAAAAATAAAAGTACACCAACCCTGTGTCCGAAACTGACTACTTCCTATATAGAAGGCGAGAATAAGTATGAGTCATGAATAGTATGTCCGAAACCTCAGTATGCAGAAAACAGTAGTCAACAAATACTTGGATGGTTTACTACGTCCGTCGAGAAGTGTGCATTGAATGGACAATCCCATACTCTATCCCCTGATGCCACGGGAGTGAAGCAACGATAACATTTCAAATGTAAATCTATTAAAAATTGCGGAAAACTAAGAAGGATGTCTGTTTTCAAATGTAAGTGCCGATAAAAAAATATCTTTAAATTATGTTTTTATTAACAATGATGTACAGGTTGTTGGTAATACGTCATAGGTCAAAGAGCATACGGGTCACATGACAATAAAACATGGCGGATGCAATATGTCCAAAATGTATTCACACTATTCCCAAACATACTATATAGAACACACTGTTTAACTGTCAATAGGTAGGTAGTTCATTCAAATTCAGTGCGTACTGTCACAGTATGCGATTTAGAATATACTGTTTTTATCCTGAGTGCCATCTTTTTGCCAATGGTGGGACCAGGCGCTACACCCATGGTTATACGCCATAACAACAGTTCCTTAAACTAAACTTCATTTTCTAAGTTATAGAAGTGAAAAAGCACTGCATAAAAGAAATGACCCAAATAATGGAAACATTTCACGCTCCCTTGATGTCACCATGGCTTTCAGATCCTACAGATTAAAGAAAATCATTCCAGTTAAATCCTCCAACAGCAGAAATACAATGCTGCATGGAATCTAAACAATCCAATACAATTACACGAACACCAGAACCTCGGCAGACAGGGTGAAGAGAGAAACTGTTGGGTGTATAGCCTCTAAAGAGAGCCAAAGTGCTGTCAATGGGACTGTGGATATTGCCTCAATGATTACATGCTTTACAAGCACAGAGGAAAGACATGTAATGGCCCGTGAATGACCTTGTCCTCATAGGCCTCGGAGTGGAGAGACTTGAAATCTACTATTGTGTATTAAATCCTACAAAACTACTTCACCGCTAACCTTGATCTTTAGACGTTTCAAAACAGCATTATGGAAGCTTCGAGTAAGAGGCGGGGTGATTTCACACCATTTAGAAGTCCTGTGTTTTAACACGCAATTATATATAATGTGGCTGCCAAAGCTTGTCCCAACACTGTTTTGAAAACAAGTCCTAAATGTTGGATTTAAAACTACCATCACTTGGTGAGATCTGACTTTTTTATTTTCTTTGAACATCTGCTGTGTCATGTTCATAATTCAAATCTACAAAATAAACCAACACACAGATCTAGATGAAACCTTTTGTATTTACTATAGTAAACTGTATTATACTGTAATATGTAACAAATATTTACTATGTACGATTCAAAAACACTATTTTAGTAAAGTTTACTATAGTAATACTAAAGTACACTAGAACATTTTTTACATAGGAACTAATTCAAATGTGCAACAAATTTGTCCCAACACAAATTTGTCCCAACACTTGCTTACTTAGACGAATCGCTTGATGTTTTCCTCAATTGTAAGTCGCTTTGGATAAAAGCATCTGCCAAATGAATAAATGTAAATGTAAATTTCATTTACACAGCACTGTTTCTAAACTGAAATGTTAGGGTTGCTCAAACAGCCAGTAGGTGGCGAAATTCAGTGAATCCAGTCAGTGAATCATTCAATGATTTGTTCAAAATGGCTAATTTATTCAAGAACAAAGCAAGTGTCTTTTGGAATCACTCACTGAATAATTATATGGGCTGAATTGTTCGAAACACAGATTTATTTAAAAGAGAAACAGAGCAAGCGCATATGCAACATTACTTGCGGTACTATGATACTACCGTTTAAAAGAGCATTTTATTATTTTAAAGCTTTATTTTGAAGCTTTAGCATAGCGATGCTAACAGAGCACTGGTACGTCATGAAAGCCTAGTGGAATGCACTCAGCCGCTCACAAATTTGCATATGTTGTGTTTTGTAAGCAGGTCCCATAAGAAGTCCCGGAAGTCCCATAATCACTGCATGAATGCGTGTTAACTATGAATTTTAACAGATGTCAATAAATAATGAAAAACTAAGGAGCATCCAACCTCTTAGGGGCAGAAAAAATATGGGAGTAAATTCACTAAACATTCGTTCTGTGTGTGTATGGAACAGGTAGTCACTCCTGCATTTGTGATGATTGACACACTGGTAACCAAAGCAACGTTCTGGCATCTCACAGATGTAAATAAGAAAGAAAAGTGTGAAGTGACCTATTTTTTGTCAGATATGGTGACCCATACCTGAAATGTGACCTCTGCATTTAACCCAACCAGTGAATAGTGAACACACACACACCGGGAGCAGTGGGCAGCTATCACTGCAGTGCCCGGGGAGCAAACGGGGGTAAGGTGCCTTGCTCACCGGCACGTCAGTTGTTACCTGCCGGTACTGAGAATCGAACCGGCAACCTTCTGGTTACGAGTCGGACTCTCTAACCATTAGGCCACAACTGAATATAACCAAGTTAAAGACTTGTTTTGTCTGTAACTTTAAACTAAACTACCGCTGACAGAGGCGCTATGTTTAGTTTATGCTCAGAATGGCTGCTTCACAAAGCTGTCTTCTGCAGTGTTGCCATGTTTATTGATTTTTAAGCACTTTTATGCTTGTTGTTTAGTGTTAGCAAATAAATGTCAGCACTATAGGGGTAAATAAAATTGTCAATATTTGAGACATTTTGGGTTATCAATAATAAACTATTTAGATTTTTAAGGTTTATTTTCAGCTTGCCATTGTTTTTTACAATGAAGATCTGGCAACATTGTCACTTTAGTGACCTATTTTTTGTCAGATATGGTGACCCATACCCAAAATGTGACCTCTGCATTTAACCCAACCAGTGAATAGTGAACACACATACACCGGGGCAGTGGGCAGCTAATACTGCAGCACCCGGGGAGCAAACGGGGGTAAGGTGCCTTGCTCAAGGGCACATCAGTTGTTACCTACCGGTACTGAGAATCGAACCGACAACCTTCTGGTTACGAGTCCGACTCTCTAACCATTAGGCCATAAAGACTTTTCTTGTACCTCATATACAGATGAAGACACATCTCTGATGTGTATTTAAATACGTTATTAACAGCATTTGTTGTAGGGAAATGATACACAATAAAGTCACAGTGCTGTTCTGTTATTATCCACACCTCTCCTCCACCTACCTACCTTGAAAAAACAACTTCAACAGAAACTGCATGCTGAAAGTTCAGCTTACCATCTGAGTTTTGCTGGTGAATGACATCTGTACTGTAATTCCACTGTTTAGTCTAGTACCAAACCATAAAACAGCAGTGACAAACATGGAAAGTCATGCTGAACTTTTGGTGCAACTATGCAGTTCAGTTTTTTGAGAATTTTGATGGTGTATTCAAGCATGCAGTGTTTCTGGGGACCGAATCCTTCACGGGAGAGGATTTAAAGGTCAAATCACAGTTGCTCGGGTAAACAGTAAACTGCCTAGCTGGGAGTTTGGACCTTCTGTGGAAATGACTCATTTTGTAAGATGCAATAACTCACTTTGTCATCGAAAGATCTGTCGGCCTTTATCTGGTCTCAGCCTGTGGGGAGAAACGGAGCTCTTGGATTCCGGAGATAAAATAAAGTTCAGATTAACATGTGGCATTCTGCCACGGTATGCCAAGCTGCAAGAAACTGGAGAAACAACAAAAAAGAAATGAGAAAAATTCTTCACAAACACAAAATAAGCAGATACATTAAAGTGACAAAGTTGTACCAAGGCCAGACCATAATGCACATCAGGATGATTCAGGTACAGTGATCTCTGTAAATATTGGAACAGGAGAGTTTTCAAGCTGTATTTTTGAGCACTGTGAAAATACAATGGAAGAATAGGAAATAAAGAACATCATCCCGGTTTTGATATTCAACACATACTGTATATTTTAGCTTTGTTAAACACTCCAAAAATGCATTTTTGCTGCTTGTTCAAATTCAGTTCATTAAAATGATTCAGAACAAGTATGCAATGAATTTAAAATGTAAAACTAAATCTATTTGTGTTGGAACAACATGAATAATTTTCATCGCCCATAACCAAATATACAGAATATACATTTATTTTTGTAATTGAACATTATATTCATGTAGTTGATTTACTTACACTGAAAACTGCTATTAAAATATATATTTTTTATATTTCTTGCTGTTTGAAAAAACTTTTTATTGGCCAATGTTTAGTAAATGCTATTGCATACAAATTAGGGTTGTTGAATATAATCCTTGTAAAATGCATTGCAATGCAGATGTGATCGATTCTGCATCAATGCATTAAAACAAATAACCGGTAATTAAAACATGCATCTAAACATCATACATGCTAATGGTTACTATTTTAATGTAAATAAGGCATTCTTATTATGTCTTATGTTATTTGATAACGCTGCTTTTGACACAAAAATATAAATACATCTTTCAGATTGTAGTTTAAGCGCGTCCCTCTCCTCCCTCTCTCTCAGCCCTGTTCAGATGAATGTGTGCGCACAGGAAGCTGCGTGTACTGTAAATAAAGCACTCTTTCTGAATTGGACTGCTGTTTTAAGTTTAAAATGTAAAGTATTCAATCGTCATGTAAAAGATGCCACATTGCGTCTCTAATAGTGGGTTCACACCAAACGCAAAACATTGCGTTCCTCGTTCTACACTACTCTTGGAATTACTTGTTTTTTTGAGCGAGTGATAAGAAAACATAGCACAACGGGAAATGTCTTTGCGTGTCCGGACATGTCAACCACACGTCTCAACGAGCTCTTCGCACAAATTTGACGCTTGAGTGTACATTTTTCAACTTGGTCAAAAGACAAACCTTTGTGCCAAATGCTCCACGCAATTTGCATAATTTGCACCGCCTGTGGCAATTGTGACAAAGACTATAGAACCTATATAAAAAAATATTACGCCCAGACTGGATGCGGCAGGACAAACGCGTTACTCTTAATTTCTATTGTCCTTTGTTGCGTTGTTGCGTTTTGTTGCGAATTGTTTTGTTGACATGATAATCGCAATCAAATCGTGAGACTAGTGATGATTCACTATTCCAAATCAGGTCACAAATGTACAGTTTAAAATAACTGGTGGATGGGAACCAACAGAACCCCATTATATTTACATTGCAAACTAAACTAATCTAAATACCCAGCATTACATTTACCAAGAGTTAAAAGTCCTTGGTTAACAATTTCCCACAGATAATACATCTGACAAACCATCTGGAAAATTGCAACATCAGTCTGGTACATTACATGTTAAGTCACTTACAACATCCAGAATGCTGTGATGAAAGTGCTGCTGTTCCCCAAAGAAATTGGCAGCAGAATTTTAGAATGCACTGAAGATGCAAACCTCAGTTCGAATTACAATTTGGCATAAAAGTGTAAAGATGGGCCAGTACAGCTTTGGAACAGAATTGTAAGGACAGATGTACACAAGATTAGCCTGTACCAGTGTGATGATAGGGCAAGAGTGTAGAGGAAAAAATAGTTTGAGGAGCATCCAACATCCTCCCGCAACATCTGTGAAGCAGTGGCACAGTGTGACTTATCCACTTCAGGGTTTTGTATTTCCAGTCTGTACTTGTCTACACAGGCAGGTGGGATGTTTTAGTGCCCCACTAAAATACTCCTCCACTTGAAAACATAGACTTGTACTCTAACTGCAAGTAGTGTTATTTGTTAACTTGAACATATGTTCAAAATGCTGACTCGTGTACAGTGTATACAAAATATTAATGGTTGGCCAAGCCAAAGGTAAAATATTGCATCAGTCTTGTCTTCTTCCAATTTATGGTGTTTCACAACCCTTAACACCACGAAACAAGCATTACATACACTAGATGCTGTACGAATGTTGCATTGCAATGTGTCACAAGTTATTGCTCCCCTTAAAATCAATGAATCTGTCTACACTGGAAGCTGCAACGTCACATTTTCGGTGGACGGACGTTCTATCCGAGACACAGCTATGTCACATAAAATGAAAACACCACTTCATGTAGAAATTGTGTGGCTTGTATCTTAGCAAACAACAGCTATAAAATCTAACTTGGCCTGGGATGCCTCATTCTCAACCCTGTGAATATAATTTTGGTGTAGTCGACTGGCTAGGTTAGTCACGTAGCAAAATCCAAGAGAAATGCTTTCAATGAGCCCTTCCTGGGCATCTGCCCAAACACCCTGGATCGAACAGAAGATCGAATAGATACAAACCTGACATTTTCCCTTTAAAACCGTTGATAAGGTGTTGCCCTAACATCCATAATGGCCAGCGCACCCTTGATGTGATGCATTGCTGGAGATAGTGTCATGACATGGGCCAGTGTGGCTGTGAAACACAATCACTTGCAGCATTTTAGCTACTCAAACCTAAAAGTTTTACCACTTGTTGACAGAAACTAGGGCTGTAACCAAGGCCGGACTCACCACAAGTTTGACTTTGCTCCAGCCCATAGACGGCACTGCTTATTTTGATCAAAAATATGCTCATTTAATTTTTCATTAAAAGTTTGTTGATTAGCAAGGTCAATTGTTATACTAGTATTAATGTATTATAAAAGTTAATTATACCCCTACACTGTTAACTAGGCTAGACATGGTATATATTTATTTTAGATTGCTAGAGTAAACCAACAGCTGTAAGTGCATTGGTGCAAACATCTAATGATCTTTAAAATGCCGTGCTAATGAGAAAGGAAATGCTCATTGACTTTTTGGTTATAAATTATACTCTAGAATGTAAAACACCTTCACAATGTCAGCACTTACCAAGAACAAAAACTACCGTCTATCACCTTGGAAAAAATTAAGAGACCATTTCAAATTTTTATTTTAACAGCATTTCTAGATGTATTGTGGCCATTCCAGTCCAGTGTCTTTTAAGTTTTAGCAAAATCAAGCCATGATAAAAAAATCCAGGGCTTGATGTAGAGCAGTGTATGATGACAGAAATCAGGCGCAAACCTGTATTCTCTACCACAGCATCACAGAGCTGAGTGAACTCGTAATCCATCAACTTGTTTCAACTTTTGTTTCTGAGTATGTGCAATCCCTGGGATTGAACCCATGAAATTGGTGTTGTTAAACCTTGCTCTAACCAGTGAGCTACAGGAAAGCCTTAATCCCACTAAACTTTGCTATTGGCTAGGAACATATAATCTTTACTAATGCAAGCATTTTTGATCTTTTTTTATTTGATGAAATGGTTAAACTTAAACTTTTTGAGTTTGCTTTTTTTAGGCAAAAACAGACCCAGGGAGTATAGCTCCTGGAGGTCCACTCCAACCCTAATCAAACACACC
This sequence comes from Oreonectes daqikongensis, assembly GCA_026939265.1. Lineage (NCBI taxonomy): Eukaryota > Metazoa > Chordata > Actinopteri > Cypriniformes > Nemacheilidae > Oreonectes > Oreonectes daqikongensis. The sequence goes on along the minus strand of JAOTQM010000351.1, from coordinate 2,370,649 downwards.
TAAACCAGCTAATCAAGGTCTTCAGGGTTACTTGAAAAATTACAGACACATGTGTTTGATTAGAGCTGGAGTTAAACTCTGCAGGACAGCACCCCTCCAGGAGCAGGACTGGGTACCCTTAACATACTGTATACTGTTATTTATAAAGAACTCTTTTAACAACACACATACACATAGGTCTTTTATTTTTTTATGTTTTTGAGGACGCAGCTCTGGTTTAAAATTTGATTTATTATTGTAGCACCTTATACAACTATTTTATCCTTGCCACAGCTGCTTTGCTCAATGGGTGACCTGAGCTCTATTTCTTTGCTATTTCGGAACAAAGATCCTTGTTTTTATTAAACGTGCATTACTGCTTTCAATGCTAAAATGTTGCCATTAGTGGCAAGTGGAGTGTTTAAATTATCATATTACTGTATGTGTCTGGAAAAGAATATGTGAGATGGTGACATTTTAAACATAAACCTTGAAAATCTAAGCCGTTGTTCTGAAAGTATACTATGTAGCAGGAACTCTCACTTAAGTCTCAACTCTTCAGCATGCTCTGGTTAAAAAGCCACTTGTAAACTTTAACCTCAACGAGCCACAATCAAGTCAATTCCCCCCTCCCTTCCCGTTAACAAGACTTTACTCGCCGTCCAACAATAATATTTCCCTTGCATTGGCGCTTCTGCAATCTGTGGTTAATTATGTGGAATGATAAACATGTGTTCTGTGTAGGAAGGGGCAGATTTCTCTACAAGTGTCTGTGGTTTGATAGATTTCCTGGTAATTACCATATGTTTAGTTTAAAGAGTGTGTGTTTGGCCAGTTGACTGGATTTGGTGATTAGCTTGCGTTCGTGACTTAACACGTTACAGAGCAAACAGACCTTGAGTTCATTTGTTAGTCCTGCGTTAAAGAGGAACTCATTACGGGTCAAATCCAGCCAAGTATATTGTTACATGTGTGGAGATCAAGAGAATTGAGTTGTCTCGCAAAATATAATGTAGAGTAATACTGTTACATAGAATAATATAACATACCTAAATAATAAAGAACGTACGTCGAATTTATCGACAAATATAACTTCAAAGTGTTTTGGTGAATATTTCTGTTTCCACAGACTAAACTGTTTTAACAGATGGCCTAAATTAAACCTGTTTGGTTGTCGGCCTGATGAAACCATCGGTCTCACAACCTACACCCTCTGAATCTTTTTCTATGTAATCCGTGCAAGACTAATGAAAAACTATAAAGTATTCATTGCATTTTAATTCAAGTTCTCAGACTGGTGAGCTCAAATTTCCTTCTATCCTTTTTTTCTTATTCCAAATGAAAGAAAGCACTTCTCTTCTTTAAATGACAAATGTGATGAGTGCTAAGCTCAATGTTTTGACACTTGACCGTGACAGTGCCTGTGCTGAACCTTTGTGCCCCTGTTTGCTGATAATGACATTAGTTGTATATATAAGGACAGTTTGGACGTATTGGTTTCTGGGTGTAACATCAGAGTTAACAGGCTTAACCCAAAGGATTCAAGTTTGCTGACAAACTGTATTCTCTCGCTGCCCTTAATCGTTTTACACACTTTCACAGAGTTACTCGGGTTAAGCTCAAAGCTTTGACCGGGGACAAATAATTTTTTTTAATATTATCCATTTCAAAATGTCAGAATACTTTTTTCAACCATCATCTACTGTGTGAGAAAGAAAAGTACTTAACAGAAAGAGATTTTAACTTGTGTCAAATGGTAATAATTGTTGTTGTTTTAAGATTTTTGTGATAATTAATTTAAGATATAATCACTGAAAACATTACAACACAATCTCACAGGAATTTGTAACTATTTTACGATGTGGCCAATTCGTACGTATTCGTACATTTTAGTACGATTTGTTTTCACACCATTAGGTTTAGGGTGGGGTTAGGGGAGTGACTTCAGTATTGTTGTTTTCTAATAATCTTACTGTTTTATACAATTAACATCATAAAAACGTATGCAAATTAGCCACCTCAGAAAAATGTCAAAAGCCCCCTTTCCTGTCCCAAAATGACGACTCCTGTGCACAAGTCATTGGTGTTTGGTGATGAGTTCTTTGCTCAAAGTCTGCATTTAAAATGACACCAAAAGGTGTTCAGCTGGGTTCAGGACTTTATGACTTCATGCAGACCAGTCAAGTTCTTCCACATTGACTGAATACATTTTTCCTTTTGAACCTTGTCTCAACCTTGTCTCATGCACAGGGACATTGTCAAAAGGGCTCTTCCCAAACTGTTGCTATTAAATTAGAATCACACAATTCTATAGAATATCATGATATGCTGCAGCATTAAGATTTGTACTCATGGAAATTACCAAAGTCATCAAACCTGTTTATTAGATAGGGATACTTTTGGCAATATAGTGTATATGTGAATACCACAGAGTGAACTTACAGTATTGTGTTGAGTATTTTAGTTTTGAGGCAGTGTTGAATGAAGCTCTGTTATTCTGTCTCCTCCAGATTACAAAGCTGCAATAAAAGCATTTTAAATAGTTCCTTGATAAAGAGTGCCATTTTATTGTTTAATCTAATCCTGCTATTTGAATTAATTAAAAAACTAATTCTGTCATGTTTGCGACAATATTTTATGATATTTGTTTTAGTGTAATGCAAGATTAAGCCGAACTGGTAACTAGTAATATTTTAAAGGCCCACTATCCCATTAAATGCACTTTTAAATGTTGTTTAAACATAACTTGTGTTAGCTGGGATGTGTGCACAGGATTGTTGTTGGATACAAGACTGAACATACTCCAGATACTTCATTTACTCCAGAGCTGCTGAAGACGCTGTGGATTAGTTTAGTTTTCAACCGTTTTTATAGATATGATGCGTTTATCCTGTGAACTTCACTGATAAAAGCAATGTACTCGTTGTAAAGACAGATAACGCATGCACCTAGCACTAGGAATACAAGTATCGGATCGGGATTCGAATCGGCAGATACTTGAAATAAAATGATTCGGATCGGAGGCACAAAAAAGTTGATCGGGACATCCCTAATACAGAGCAAATAGTGAATTTTTCATTGTTTTTCAACATGTCATAGTAATTCCACACCGGCGATGACATGACTGCAGTGGCAAATCCCATCATGTACGTCTTCACTCGTTGATGACATCAAATTGCGATGGGTTCACGAGATCAGCCAAGTTCGATCGAGTCATAAATTGTGATTATCGGCAGATACCGATCTGCGGTTGATCAATCAGAGCTTCCCTAGTGATAAAGCTATATATTCTAAGAGCACACAATGCATTTTCACATTTAAATGCATGACAGCATTCAATCTGAATGGATTTTGGTTGGATTTTATCATGCATCATGGCATTTAAAAAAACATCACTTTGAAAGTGACGCCAATAATGTCATTTCTCTGAAACGTTATCATTACAGTTAAAATGCTTTTTAAAACGTAATCCTCCTTGGTGTGAACAAGCTTTAATGTTTATTTGCAGGATGTATTCTTAACAAACTTTTTGTCTTCTGATCCCCAAACACACATTATTGTTTGAGCAACGGTACTCCAGCAGCTCTGATCGTTGGCCTAAAATGAAGAACTCATCATTGGTTAAGTAGAAGTAAAATCTGCGTGGTGAGATCAATCCCCTTGTGCTTGTTGATCCCAGATCTGTTGGTAAGCTGTGAGCTCAGGCTGAAAAGAGTCTCACTATGCTGTTTATGAGCCAAGAGTAGATGGGAAAATCAATAGCAACAGCACTCGCTGGATTCATAATCATTTGTGATGGTTTCTCTGTCTCCCATGTTTTATTTCTCTCCTTTTTCTCGTGTTGTTTTCCATTCCGCTATGCCGGTGTTGAGAGGTCGCCGTGTCTGTTTTGTCTCAGCGCTGGGCTGATTAAATCAACTCATTATTAGTTATCTTACCTGCAAAACAAAAACAGATGGACAGATATTTTTGATGATGTCACAAATATATTAATTAACGTGTGACGTCATCCAGCGCCAAAGTTCCACAAAATCCTAGAGGAAACACCACAATATGACTCCAGCAACATGAGTTCCTTTTTCTATTAAAAGTTATGGTTCAGTTATGGTAATTGTTGATCGGAAATATGCCATTTAATTGCAATTTTAGAAATATCCATCTTTCCCATTTAAGTAGATAGGACTGTAATCTTGCTATGACCGAAATAGCCGCCAGGAGACTGTAATAAAGTTCGTTGTTGTACGAGGAAAGAGGCAGGGTCGGCGTAGTAAAATCCAAAATAATGTTTATTAACTTTAAAGTAACAGGTTTAAAACACAACAAAAAGAAACAACAAATAACTGCACCACGTGGTAGCTTTGGCTAAACCTAGCGCTTCTTCGGGATGGTGCACGCTCCTCTTGTGCATCTGGTCACAACAACCCTCTTGCGCCCTCGGCGGCGCCGTTCATATCTCCTCCCTCCAATCACTGGAACAGAGACAGCAGGTTAGAAGCCACACCTGACCTACTTACCGCCCTCCGTGCTCCGGACTGAAGCTCCTCCCTCCCAGACGGAGCGCCGAGTGCCACAACTTTGGTAAGGTTAAGCTTTTGGCAAGGTAAAGTGCTTCTAGATGTGTATCAGAATGAAGAAGAGCCTGCGTTTTTCTCTTAAAACTTCGACTATGACAACAAATTGATTTGTTCTCTGGAGTGTTTGTTTGTGTCTGCTTTTATGACTAGACTGTGCTCTCTTTGCTTGTATTTGTTAAGAATCTCTGGCTAATTTCTAATAATGAAAGATCTTTTGCCAGACCTTGTGTTCCCCTTACAGAAACCATTGTAACATACAAATTTCTGTGTGCAATTTCTACGTTCACAATGGTTCAATACATATTTTTCAATCCCTGTTTTGGTTTTTGTTATTTAGCAGCAATGATTTGTTATTTAGAAGACTTTTTTCATTTTTATTTTTGCCTTTTTGTGTCTCTTTCATTAACTTTCTTCAATCCTGTCAACATAAAAGCCTAGGTGAGAGGCAAACTGCGCACTTACAGGATGATTGGAGCACTTCTTGAGCTATTGCAATCGCTTGCACAATAGCCACTCGTATGTTATCACACAATGTTGAAAATAGACTTTGGTAAAGAGAAGAAAAAAGTACATAAAAATGTTCATAGACGTAATGTGTATTTCTAAGGCTCCTTACACATAAATTATACATCACAGAGCAAAAGCATGAATCTAGAGTTTAGTCTTTCAAACCCTGAAAAACGGGCAGCCGGGAAATGATCCTAACTTGGCTTTTATCCGCCGAGATTCTGAGCAAGAGTTTCATACTTGTGCTTAGAAACTTACAAGTTTCAAAGTTCACGGCACATACAACTTTCTATGCGCAAAGAAAAAACATGCTGAAGAAGTGTGTGGGTTTTGCTAAGACTCCCTTGTTTCTATGACTGTTGAAATGAACGACACAATTATTGTCTATGTTAATAAGCTGTCCTCGTGTCAACAACTCCTGCTGGAAATTAATTACTTAGTGGTGAGACGTTTGTGGCTAATCATTCTAATTAACAGGCTCTGCACGATTTAAGCAGGTATCTGTGTTTGTCAGCATGCTATTTTATTTATTTGCGTCTCTAAACACAGTGAATTTATTTATTTTAATGCTTCCTTCACATTAAACGAATTCAGCCAGATTGATGACGTCATTTGGGGCCAGAGTCTGCGCAGTAGTGAGCCCGAGGTGGAGCCACGGTGTCAAGGTCCCACTCATATTTCCCATCGATCCAATCGTAAATGAACACTGTAAAAAACCCAACTTGCAAAATGTTCTCCCCACAAAGATAATAAAGTAACTTGAACATAGATTTTGTTTATTTAAAGTCAAATTATTGTTTTGCATATACTTCACAAAATTTGTCTAAACATGTTTCTATCAAACATTATTTTGTTGAATGGACGTGTCAAAAAGTTTGCTCAACTTGCAAAACAGTGTAATCTGAACAAACAACACTGCAAGAGTTTGAAAGTTCCCAGGATGCATTGCATCATGTTTGTTTTGGTCTTTTTCTTTTATTTTCTTTGATAGATTAGTGTTTTAGTTGGTTGAATTTATACTTCAATGTTGTTGTTACTGTTAGTTAACTGGTTTCAGATTTTTTAAATGAATGATATTTGTTAATTGTTTCCATGATTGAGGTTTGTGTGTTCAGTGTTAAGGTGTACAGTAAGTGTATGACACAGTGACACTATTATAAATGCATTCAACACAAAACTGTTTAAACCGTTATTTAATAGATATTTTGGTCTGTCTAAAATAGAAAATATATGCATTGTAGTACATTTACATTTACATATTTGGCAGATGCTTTTATCCAAAGCAACTTACATTGCATCATACTATACATTTGTTTCAGAGTATGTGCAATCTCTGGGACCGAACCCATGACCTTGGCGTTGCTAGCATCATGCTCTAACCACTAGGAATGCTATTAATAAACAACAGAATTGGTTTATGTTTAAATAATCAATATATATTCGATATTTATGTTCTGTCAACAAAAATGTTTTGCTCTGTTATTTATTAGGTAAACCTGGCTATGTTGTGACTACTGATAACTTAACCATAATTTTTTGACTTGGGTGGACTTCAGTCCCTCTTTGTTGAGTTAACTCAAAAAGGTGCTTGTGATAGGTTATCATATTATTTTAAGTTGACTCAACATGTTACCCCATGCCTTTTTATAACATCATAACTAACTGAAACCAAATTTATTAAAAAACAAGCACTTGAAAATACATCAGCGTGATAAGAACTAACTGAAATGACAGAAACCTTTTAGTTTGCTGTGATTCCTGTTTGTTTACATGGAGAGGGAGGGGTTTATGACCCGTACTCAAATTGCTTTGGCTTCACTTTTCAGGACGTGTGTGGCACACCTGGTCCTGTATAGTTTGTCATATTATCCAACAAGAGAAACCGCACATATTCAACAAATGCCTCTATGTGGAATTATGCAATGAAGAAAAGGTTCATGGGATTATGGAACAACAATACTTGCTGTTTTTCAAGAAAAAAAAGTGCACTTTGCAACCCGGTGACTATGACGATGCGACAGCAGTACAGGAAAAACTCAAAAATCTTACGCTGTTGTTTGTGGAAGTCACTCGCTATAGTTCCGCCTTCCTCAATGACATCAAGCACATTGTAAAAGACAAAAAGCTCAAAAAAGTTTCTTCTCAAAGCTGAGGTTCTATGCAACATAGATGCTTGGTTTAAATCTTTAATATTAAATGTCAATAAAAAGCTAAGATGTCAATTGACCAACGTTGGAAATGCTTTTTGGATAGAACTGTATAGTTAATGGTCTTGAATGTCCTCCTTTGCCTATAGCGCCACTGGAGAGGATTTGTATCTGTGATTGAAAGCATTTATTTAACTCGCTCAAATCTCATTTGTAAAGAGCGTTTATGTAAATCCTATTGCAGGGTCACATCTTTGTGCAATCAATATCATTGATGTCATTACTGAGACTAGATCATACCTTAACTCTTATTGCTAAAGTAGAGAGCTTATACCTCTCACCTGTCATGTTTTAAAAGGGGCAAGACACAATGCATTAATAGCGTTTATTTTGTGTCACTTAACTCTCCTATGAACTAGGGAAGGAGAAAATCGCATGTAATGGACTTAAGATTGGTTCCAGCCACTTCTTGATTTACAGTACAAGCACTTTAACAGGCTATTTACAACAACGCCTTTGGGAAATGTACTTTGGAAATTAAGCACAATTTATATGCTACTAATCCACTTAAAACATTTGGAAATGTAACCTTTTCACAGTAACTTAAATGGTGTAAATTGTTAACATTACTAAAAAAAGGCAATGTTTGCGATTAATAGTTATAGATGTAACAGACAGATCTAAGCTAGTTACTTCCTTAAAGGAACACTCACACCAAAAATTTAAATTCTGTCATCATTTAACCACCACCATTAAGTTGTTCCAAACCTGTATACATTTCATTGTTTTGCAGAACACAAAGAAAGATGTTTGGAAGAATGTCAGTAACCAAACAGATGTCACTGCTCACTTACTGTCCATAGTAGGAGAAATAAATACTATGAGAGTCAATGAGGGATGAGATCTGTTCGAGTGTACATGATTTTAAACATTTTGTAAAAGTACTATTCATTTCTTGAGGGGTACAATGTTTTTTAATGGGGAAAGAAATTACTGACTGCACCTTTAAAGTTTCAATTCCATGTTTGCAAAGTTAAAATTAAACTACAGGCCCTAAGGGAAGCTTTGTAAGTAGAATGAAACCGTACTGGTGCTACTGTATTATAAGCATGTTTCCCAAAAGCATCTTTATAAAGACAACCAGAAAGTGGAGGACTGCTAAAAAATATTATTTGTTTCAGAAATTACACTTTGAAATTGAATTCTGACGTAACAGGATAGCAAGTATTCATGTTCATCTTATTTACAGTGCCACACAAAGCTGGACAAAATCTAGAAATGCAGTCTCGACTACACACAAAAAAAACCAAGATATAAAATAAAAGTAACTACTAACCAGGAATTCAATTAGCGTACAGCAAATTGGCAAGAGAAGTACTTGCCATAGGCTGTTACTCTCAATCCCATTCAAACACTGTACAGTACACTGTACAATCCCATTCAAACACTGTACAGACAATATGACATCTATGTATATTGCACACATTCACATAATCACAGTTGTATTAAACACTCATGATAGTAAACGCCATTTATTGCACTGACAAAAGATAACTGTAAGCCTTTAACATCAAAAAAGCATTTAACAACAAAATCTGTTTCTTTATGCTTATACTGAATATTACTTAGCATTATAACGTATAATCACTGATAGAAATAATAATCATATTAATGGCACATAAAAAATCACCTGAAACATTTGTATAAACATTTTTTTTTCATTATATTGCAGATTTCCATTGTGTACACATTTTCAGCCAATTAGATTTAACAGCATTTATTTTGATAGGTTTTCTGCTTTGACTGATATGATGAAAGATGAATAAGACAGCATGAATTATTTTACAGGTAGGTAACACTCTAACTTATTATTTTGTTTTTACTTATTTAAAATGGAACTGACTAGAAAAACATGGTTTTATATATCTAAAGTAGCACATTTTTTAGCCTTTGATTAGGCAGTTTCAAATGGGTGATTATCCTGTTGTTCTACGCACACGTCATGCTAATACCCCCAAAATCAAATCAGTAGGTGTGTTCGACTTAAGAAGCTATGCGCAGACGGAACGGAGTATGACATCAAAGTACCGCGAGAGCACCTCATAAGCTTACGGAGCAGTCTGCGCTCGCGGTACTTTTATGTCAGTTTTGCGCAGAGCCACATGATGACATGCACATCTGGCATTAGGCTCGTTCGAGATGGCCAAATTCTGCGCAGAATCGATCACCGGTGATCAGCGCAAGATGCATGCCGGTTAGAATTGTGTCCGACTGCGGTCCGCCTTGCTCTGATGTCATGCTGACGTGTGTCAAAAAACTCTCGGTTTACAATAGCCATAGCTTAAAATTATCTATATCATAACAACAAGTCAAAATAAAACAAAATTAGATAAAGAAGACATAATTGCAATGCAGGATTTTGAAGTGTCACTCAGGTTATTTCTGGGGTCTCATATAACTATACATTAATTTACATACATTTTCTTTACTTTAAATTAGGATAAAAATACACCTTACACCTTTACCATTTCATATGTCTATTCAATGTTGAAGTAAACACCTTTAATTAGAATTTTTTAAAATATTTTTTCAATTTAATTAGAACTTTTAATTTAATCTCAGATATGGTTTAACTCAAAATGTAAAAATAAACCTACAACAATTAGTGTCTCCTTCTAACACATAATAGATTTACATTTGAAAACCCACAATGCAGCAATATAGTGGAAAGTGCAAGTACTTGTGAAGTTTATTATCAGGACTGGTTCTAAACATTTGGAGGCCCTAGGCAGTTTTTTTTTATTTTAAACCCTGAGAAACATATATGTATTTTTATAGCTTCTGAATGACATTACTAAACGAAAAAATAAGATGCATAAACAAAACAATAACAATTTACACCAGTTGTCATTCCACCTGACTTTAAATAAATCATGTTGACTTCATGGGTATCACTAAATGTTTCTTGTAATAGTTGTGTATGAGTCTCTTATTCATCCTCAATGTAAAAAGATGAATCTCAACATCATACAGTTACTGCTGAAAATGAAAACGCAAAGATTCTGGAGGACCAGGGTGATTTTTCAGAAGATCAGTGGACAGTTTGACTCGGGACAAACAACAATGACAAAACATAAAAAACTGTCATTTATTGTAGGTATATCATACAGTATTAAGAATCAAGGGGATGTAAACTTTAGCATTTAATTTTTTAGAAATTCTGTTATTATTCTTTGGTGTGAACTTAATGTAAAAAAACTGATTTAGTGAAATAACTTGTTCAGGGCAGGACTAAATTAAAAATAAACCCTAATTTTCAAAATTCCTCTCATTATTAACAAATGATCAGCATTTTCCAGATTCTGCAAGAGGAATGTAAAGTTTTGACCTCAACTGTATCTCTTAACCCCTGGTAAATTATAAGCAGCGTGAAACATAAAACAGATAATCCAGGCTTCTCTTTACCCCGGGTTTAGAATAACCCGGGGTTAACTATTTCAAGTGTGAAAAGCCCTAATATTAAGAATAAGCTCAATGTACAAAACAGTCCAATGATCAAGGCAGATGAGTTACCTGAGGCATCAAAAACATTCACTTTTATTTCCATTAAAAATGAGATGAATTTGAAAACTTTGCCAAAATCAAGTCAGTCCAGTTTCAACAGAATCTGCAGTAACTATGGAATAAGAGATGGACTTTATAATGGCCACTGAAAGTAATGTTGGCCAATCAATGTCATTTCATCAGCAATGATGTTTAACTTCCCGGAAAACAGTAACACACAGAGGTGTGGATTATGAATGATTCTGATTAAAAGCATCTGTGGCGCGTGTGCGCGAGCGTCGAGTGACTTGATTTGAATGGTTTGCAAAGTGATACTGTTGGATGCAGCATTCAAAGGGTTCCAGCTGTGAGAAATACAGAGCCATTTCCTCTTATCAGCGCGAATGCAGCGACAGCGCACGCACATGCACACACATATATATGCAGTGCTAAACACTACATCATTTTTTGCATTCTAAAATGTCGATTAACATTTATATTTGTTCACAGCGCCCTCTGAAAATAGAAAACATATCACATCATTTGTGGCAGAGTGTTATGAATAATCACATGCAGTCATAATCTTGTGTCAAAACCTACGTTTCCACTTTTATGACATTATTATGTATTTGAAAATCTCATGAATATTAAAACAGATCGATGATGGCATTCAGGAGAAATAAATAAATAAACAAAGTGTAATAATTAATGAAAACCAAAAAGAACTGCAGTAAAATCAAAAGCATACAGTTATTGAGATGTGGATGTGGTGTTATGTGCACTGAAACATGAACTATCGTTGTTGTTACTTTTACTAAACCCATCCTTGTTCACAGTACATAAAGGATGCAAGGAACTACATTAACATTGTTATTTATACTAAAAATGTAGTATTGTCGGTTTAACAATAAAGTTTGAGTAAAATCAATATTGAGTTTAGTTAATTTAAAATTACTGGTACAATCTGAATGGTTTGGATTTACTCATACAACTAAATTGGTAATAGAAACTACTCAATATATTTGCGTGAAACCACTTGACACTTTTTATCCAACAAATCATTTTTTTGAGTGTGTGTTATGTCTCTCGCAATGACTGACAAACACAGAAACCCACTTACCCACCCCACTGAGGTGTTTACAAATTTATATATAGTGAGACATGAGTTACCTCAGTTTTAGAGAGAAGATTTCATAAGAGCTTCCCAGAGGTTTCTGGACATTTGAAAAGATTCACCTGATCCTAATTTATAAAATGTACATGAATCATGAAATCTTTCATTATTTTCTACCACCCTTATCCCATCCTTCATGTGTCTGTAATACTTGTATTTTTATGCTGCAATACTTCAGTGTGGAAACTGAAATCTTGTAAATGAATTTAGTATTAAACAGCTGTGTGTCAAACATACACGAGTCTCTTCAGTACATCTTACCATACTGCTCTTTCATTTTAAATGGGTGACTTTGTTTCCTAAAGGCTTTCTATTAGTTATCACGCAAGCACTTTGTTCAGTCACGGAAAGTTTCTTTGTTCCTTGTGGTTAACTGGGGATCAAATTTGAAAAAGAATACTACAATGCCAGTTACTGAATAATCTACAACAATTTGATTGAAAGAATTCAATCTCAATATATTATATATTATAATAGAACATACAGAATAAAATAGAATATGTATGTATAGACAGTTTCAAAGCAACAACATAAACAAACGTTACTGCACATGTACGCTTTTGTGGCCCAAACTTAACTTCTGGTACACATCCGCAAACAATCGAGTCCCTGCAGATTAATTATGATAATAAGAAAAAGAAATAACAAGTAAATGACATTAATTAGCAAGTTAAAAGTATGTTTATTTTAGATTACCAGTTGAAGAACCGTTACTTAAATGTGACCCATTCAACAAACTGTATTTAATAAAAGTAGTAAATATAAAATTCAACAAATTATTTATTTAATAAAATTAATATACATTAAAATGTTTTTGGCACAACAACACAAAGTATAGCACAAACATATCTATATTTGTAAGTATTTGTACTTTAATCTGAACTTTAAATCAGACTAATCTTAGTCATGTCATATAAGCAATTAAAGCTGTTAAAGCCAGAAATCCCAAATGAGTACAATAACAATGTCATTTCCATGATGAAAAGGCTACTTTAGGTTTTTATAAGCACATAGTTCTCACAACTGCCACAAGGGTTCTGACACTAAAGATAGTTTGACAATGTGATATTTGATTTAATTATGTGGTGTTAATTTGAACTGTTTACAAAAAGAAAGTAATTTTTAGAAAGTAATGCTGGTCATGTAAAGAGCCTACAAAGTTTAAACATGTTTTAAATCATATAGTTATTAAACACTTTTTACGATAATAAACACACAATGTCTCACTCGATCGATAAAGTTTAATTGCATCAATGCTCAGGAGACTTTTCTGAGTTCACTTTTTCAACTTGCAACTTTCAAACACATGTTGTAAGATATAGAGCCAAACTAAAGGATATAGCAAATAATATGGGTTTCAATGATTTTTGAGACACGAAAAAGATACGAGAAGCATTAGCTAATATATATATATATATATATATATAGATTTAACTGCTAAGAGATGTCAGAAAGCTCTTCCATGTGCCTTTTCCCTTATTTGGACAAAACCATTATACGTTGCAAGGACAAATGATTTTGGAATAAACCCAGATTCAGATATTTATTCATTCTGCTCATGGTTTTGGTAAGTGTCACTTATACCCTGCCCTGTCCGTAGGCCCATGATCAATCAGTATTCAGCTCATAGGTACTCAACACAATGACAACTGCTAAATGTCACCAAATATCACAATTCAATACATAGGGCTTGAGCAAAATATCACTGTTCTCTTTCAGACGCTGATGCACTTTAGATTCTCTCGGCAAAGCGTGTTTTGGTGGACGATTGGTCATTAATGCTTTGTATTTGTATGAATGTGTGGCCTTCATTTGTTCTAAAGCTCATAGTGTTGCTCGCTGCTATTAAAAAACATCTTCTGCTGTTACGAACAACAGACAGAAAGTATAAGATGAATAAAAGCCTTTAAAAATCAGCCATTATCAAATATTTATTAAACTTTATGAATAATATTAAGTTTACTCATTCATTAATTCAGTTCACATTTACAGAAGTTCATGTTCTTTTTTTCACGGAACACAAGAAGAATGTTACGCTACTTTATAGTTATCACATCTTTAAAGAATAAAAATTAGGGGGGAAATTGACGTTTATAATGGTTTTTATTATGTTTTACACCACCTGTCCCCTTGGAATTCGCAATGTTGTTTCTACAGTACCAGTGGTTCTCAACAGGGGGGGCGTGGCCCACAAGGGGGCCTCAGGATGACTAATAACTTAATGCATTTTAATGTACATTTTAAATACATTTGAAAACATTTGAAAACCAAGATATTTCTTATTATTTGTCCAATTCTATAAACACTTTTTCAGTTAATGTAAAATATTTTATTGGGTGGAAATTGTGAGCGGGAGGGGGGCCTTTGAATATTGTTGAATACAGTGGGGGGCCATGGAGTCAAACAGGTTGAAAACCCCTGCCTTAAACGGACAAACTGCTAGAACACGTAAATATGTCATCTTCGTCGACAAAGAAGCTGTATCAGCCACCATAGTGCTTCGAAAAAGAAAGGAAAAGGAATATTATCAGCTTAAATTATATCAATTTCAGTTATAATATATAACCCAGAAACTTTCTTTTTAGAGGCTGACAGATGTACATTCTATAAACCGTCACTGAAATTTTTTTTTCAAAACCTTTATTGTTCTCCACAGAAATGCATACCAGTTTAAAATAACATGAATAATAATAATAATAATAATAATTTCTGCATTAATTCATATTCCTTTAACACAGTGTAGAACATGTGCAATTATTATTTCATTTTTTCTCTTAGTGGAGCGACAGACTCAGTTCATATCAGCATGAAGTTCAAAGCCAAGGCCGGTGGACTGCTTTTCCATGGCAGGCTTTGATCTCCCTCTCTGTTCTTTTTCTCTCTAAAGTAAAATATCGCCTTTGACACGTCTGACCAGAGGCATCATTGATTAAACCGTGCACTTGACTCAAATGAGCAATGCAGTTCAACAGATCTACAAACAGACTCCACGGTCAGCAGATCTGAGGTCTCCTCTGTCCGTCTTCCGCGCGGCACATCATCGACACAGCAAAAAATCTCTTATATTTAATGACATATACATACAAACTAGCATTACAATAAAAATGGCCACCAGGGTCGTTCCGAAATTAAGCACCATAATGTGTGGGAGGTGACGCAAAACGAACAGATGTTCACACGAGTGGAAAAATGAACAAAGAGAAAACTCTTCGACAGCTCCGTTATTGAAAAAAGAGCAAAAAGATACCTTAACTCAACAAATCCAAGTCGTGGGCTTGCACAGCCCTGTTGTTGAAAGTCTATTGTGCGTTTCGATCCGTCTCACGCAATCAGCCTTGCTCAAGGAGATTTGGGCGAGCCATTGATTTCTACCAGAGGTAGCCCACAATGGCCTTTGGTAGAAAATTATTATTTTCAGATTTCTAAAGCTGTACAGGTTCGCTGAAGATGGCTTTATGGGCATGTACCATCCCCTCTGTGAAGAAATAAAAAAGAGATGAATTAGTATATAAACAAATAAAACAAAACCGGCTGAAAGGCTGCTTTTATTCCTTGCGTATAATGGATTTAAAACACAAAACTTAGCCAGCGTTGACCTCGCTTCTACCGCCGCTCTTTGCTTTTCAAGCATCATCTTTCCTTGGGAGTGAATCTGGATTACTGTATAAATTAAAGGTGCACTGTGTAATATTTAGGAGGATCTATTGACAGAAATGCAACATAAAATACATAACTATGTCTCACACAATGAAGCGTTATGTTTTTATTAGCTTAGAATGAGCTATTTCTATCTACATACACCGCGGGTCCCCTTACAAGGAATTCGCCATGTTGTTTCTACAGTAGCTCTAAATGGAAAAACAGAGCACGTTTCGTAAATACGTCATCTCCTTCGTCAAAGAAGCGAAAACGCGACGTCGTCTTTGTCCTGTGTCAGCACCGTATTTCTCAGAAAAGGGAGGGATGAAGTGAGCCGTTGGTTGCAATTCACAACCTCACCACTAAAACGTCCACATTGCTCTTTCAAAAGAAGCTGCTTCTAGTCCTTGTTTCAACTAGATTATCTTGTTACATACAGTTTAAAACATTATGTGTTCATTCTAAATGATAATGAACTTCACATTCCTGGGACTATTTCCTCCGGATATGGTGTCACAGGGCATCATTTTCTGCACGGGGCACTTCACCAAGTGTAATTTAAAGTTAACAGAAACATTTAGTGTTTTTCCCCCCATCTGCTTGGAAATCTTGTGATTACACAGTCAGTTGCGAGGATCTAATTGCATTGAAAGATGCCTGCGAGCGGCGAGAGAAAAGCGATTAGCATTTTTGAAAAGTCTGCACATAACCATGCAAATTCGCTTTGAATTTTAGAGGCGACAGACAAGCCAACGTACTGTGCAATTATATCTTATTACCATACAGACCAGCATGCTATGCTCTCCATCCACCTGCCACCCACTATCCCACTCCCACACGCATATATACACAACCATTCGCATGCACGCACACACGTACAGTAAAAGATAGTTTCATCCAAGGTTCCATTAGTTCACAATGCATAATATCATGAAATGAAATAGATTAGGAATGAAATGAACTAAATATAGTTTTCAAGAGACTGAATATGGCCTGCTTTGCATAAAAAAATCCTTACATGAAAGGTTACTGAAGAACACCAACCTTGTAATCCCCACCGTAGGGCGCACTGTCGTCTTTCCTCCTCTCTCTAGCATTCAAACACACACACACACACACTTACACTAACTCACATCCTCTCGTAGTCGACATCTCAACTCCCAGCAGTCCTCGCTGCATTGACTCACTGTAATCTATTTCTCAGCGGGTCTCTGACACAGTCTGATCAGCTCCACTACTCCACACATCCAGGCTCAGTCCACGGCTCTCAGGAGAACATATGTCTTCTTAAATGACAATAGCGCTGCATTGAAATGAAGTTGTTAGACCAAGTTACTATGGTCACGGGTTCCACCGCCGCCTCAGTCGTTAATCTTAACTTGTAGTTTGGTGAGAGTGAGTCACTTCGTTTTGGAAAGCTGTACGTTTTGTACAACTTTTACCAAACTTTCCAAATTCATTTAAATGTGATAGCATGTTACGCAATACAGTTTAACGTTTAATGCTACTCTTGTATTCACACCTGTATTTCAAACACACAAAAAATATATTTTGAACAAAGTTGGTGACCGAATCGCAGCGGCTAATGCAAGTAGAGATGCAATGGAACGTGGAGAAGACGAAGGAAATCGTTGGCGACTTCAGGAGAGCGCACACTCAACATGCTCCTCTGACTGTCAATGGTGCGACTGTGGAGAGAGTGAGCAGCACCAAGTTCCTGGGTGTGCACATCACTGAGGACCTCTCCTGGACCAACAACACAGCAGCACTTGCCAAGAAAGCACAACAGCGTTTCTACTTTCTCCGCAAACTGAGAAGAGCCAGAGCCCCAACCTCCATCATGTGCACCTTCTACAGAGGCACCATCGAGAGTATTCTGACCAGCTGCATCACTGTGTGGTATGGCGCCTGCAACGCGTCCTGCCGCAAGACCCTCCAACGCATAGTGCGAGCAGCTGAGAAGATCATTGGTGTCTCTCTCCCCTCCCTCCAGGACATTCATGGAACCCGTCCCACCCGCAAAGCCCTCTGCATTGCAGGTGATCCCACCCACCCGTCACACAGCTTCTTCAGTCTGCTGCCATCAGGGAGGAGACTGCTGAGTCTCCAGGCCAGGACCAGCAGACTGAATGAGAGCTCCATCCACCAGGCAGTCAAGAAGCTAAACTCCCTTCCGACCCTGCCTCCCCGACGCTCTCTTGAGCACACGCACCTCTGAACACTGACCCCATGTTTATTTCAATCTGCACTGTTGTTTATTTCATCTGCACTGTTGTTTATTTCATCCGCACTGTTGTTTATTTCATCTGCACTGTTGTTTATTTCAATCTGCACTGTTGTTTATTTTATCTGCACTGTTGTTTATTTTATCTGCACTGTTGTTTATTTCATCCGCACTGTTGTTTATTTCATCTGCACTGTTGTTTATTTCATCCGCACAGTTGTTTATTTCATCTGCCCTGCTGCCCTGTGACAGTGCCATGTCTCCGTGTTTATGTTTTGTGTTGAGACGCGTGGCTAGGGCGGTGTTCGCCTACGTCCCGCGCTCTCCAGTCTTACGTCTTGACCATGCCCCCCGGATACTGCCGCGATCCTGTCCTTCTTGTTATGGCTTTATGTCATGGTCTAGTGGGCAGGATTGTGACAGTATTGTGTCTTTGTGTTTACGTTCGATGTGGAAACACACGGGTCGGACTAGTTCACCGTTTGCCGTGTGTTTACGAGTCGTACGTCCAAGCCCCGCCCCCTTGTTGTCTCGTAACCATTCCCGCTAATGTTCTCATTCCTCACACCTGTCCTCCTGTAGTTATCCCTTGTTTGTTTCCCTATTTAAAGCCCTCATGTTCATTGTCTTGTGCTGGTTCGTTTTTGAAACTGTGTTAGTATCCCGTGTGTCGTGCCTCTTGTCTATGAGTTTTTGAAAACCTTGTCGTGCCTTGTTTTGTTTCCTGTTTTGCACCCTCGTGGGTAGTTTTAGTTTAGCCGTTTCTGCCTTGTGTTTTTGTGTTTTTTTTTTTTTTTTTTTTCCATCATCGTGGGCTTTTATTTTGATCCATTTTAAAATATAAGTTATTTTTGTCAAAATACCGCTGTCCTGCGTTTGGGTCCTCAGCTCCTGCGCAAGCATGACAGGTTTGCACATTTATCTCGGTTACATACTGTATCCCTTGCTTGAAAAGTTGTTGTGTGTGTGTGTGTGTGTGTGTGTGTATAGATAGATAGATAGATAGATAGATAGATAGATAGATAGATAGATAGATAGATAGATAGATAGATAGATAGATAGATAGATATAGATTCTGTATTTTGATATATGTTTATTCTGTGTTATCTGTACTGTATGCACCTAGAGTCTGAGAGTAACACAATTTCAATCATCAATTTGTATGTACTGTACATGTGGCAGAATTGACAATAAAGCTGACTTTGACTTTGAAGTGAATAGGTGCCAGTTAACAACATTCTACAAAATATCTTTTTTTGTGTTCTGCAGAAGAAAGAAAGCCATGCAGGTTTAAATTGTTGTCATTTTGATTTTGAGGGTGAGTAAATCATGATAGAATTTCCTTTTGTCCTGCAACAGTGACATTCAATGACTTCAAACATTTCTACCTTGGAACAATATAAAAGTAAAATTATGACAATTTTAATTACCGCTTTTTCAAGGTTAACATTTCCAGAAGTTCACTCCAGTTTTCTAAATGCATCATTGTAAAAAAACAACTTAATACTATAAATCGAGACAAGTGACATTGTACGGGAATTGAAAAGGAACATCACGTAAGACCTCTTATGTTAAAAGCCTTTCTCAGTCTCTCATGGTAACTTTTGTCCTCTTGAGCTTCGAATCATTTCATTTTCACAGCTCCGTAAAATTTAATGCTGCTCATTTTCCTTTTGCTGTTGAGAACAACAACAAAAAAAGACTAAGAATAAAGAGGGTCTATTTTTATGACATGTTTTTTTCCTGGCAAACCTAAACATGGCTCATTAAAAAATTGTATTTCCCTAGAAACCTCCTTAGAAAAATGTGCAAAAGAAGCTTCAAATAAATCTCTCATTACCATAAATGCTTTCTTGTGTATCTTATTTCTTCCCTAATGTTTGTGTCCTCAACATGATGCTTTTAAGCACATGCACGTACAGTCTCATGCACATTGACACGTAACCTGCACATAATTACTTCTTCTGTAACAGAAGCTTGTTGTTTACCATGTCATTACTGTATGAGAGCAGCCATTAAAACTCTTAAATGTACAAATAAATAAATATCATTTTGGACCAAATCAACCCACTCAATTACAAATAACTCAAATTGTATTTGCGTGATAGTCGTAGGTGAAAAAAATAATACCTACATAAAATGCCTACATTTCTGCAAACACGTTGCTCCATCGCTGCCGCTTTCGGTTGGAATGTCATGCTCGGTTGTCCTCATTTTGATACAAGGAAGACAAACACAAATAAAAAACTGCTCATTTTTATTCTCTTGACTTAAAACATTTTTTGCTGCCTTATGTTTTCAAGTACAATCAAATAGGTTTTACAACTCACTATTTAAAATATTGTCAAGTGGTGGATGTTACTTTTAATAAATTAGATGAAATTGTTAACTTATTCTGATGAGTTGAATTAATGCAAAAACATTGAAAACATGTAAACTACTAAGTTTAATGTTTTGTAAAATCAATTTAATTATATTGGGTTAATACCTTAACCCTTGTGTGGTGTTAATGTGTTTTCCATGCAGTGTTCATGGGTTAGTATGTATTTGGTTTAAATTAATTTTTATGTAAACATATTTTACAAATTTTGAATTAATCCCAATTACAAACACCGTAAACAACATATAGTATATGGGTAATATTTCAATTATTTTTTATTATTACCCAATGCTGGGTTATTTCAACCCAACTGCTGGGTTGTCTTTACCCAACCATGAAATAACCCGGCAGTGTGTTCTGTCCAATATTTACCCAGCATGGTCAAAAAACAACCCAGCACTTTTTATAGAGTGTTGCTACTCTTATAAATCACATTTATGAAAAGGGTGATGCTGTATTTGTTTGTACTTGTAAGAAAGTTATTATCTTTGATATAGTTGAAAAAAGAATTGAAAATTACAATAAATATAATAAAACAATAAAATATAAATATAATTAAATATATTTGTGTCCATGGTGTGACAGCAAAAAATTCTGAAAACAAACTGTTAATAATAAATTATTTTATAATAAAGAGTTTTATCTTCATTGCTTAGTTTAGAAAATTTTTGAAAATGGATTTATAGCGTTTTGGAACCAAACTCTTCAAATATATATATATATATCCATTGCTTGTTAGTCCACCTGTCATAAATCTGTCAAAAAAATGTTATTATCATACATTAGTCAAATAACAAACTGACATTCAACTTCTCTCAGAAGTCAGAAATGAATCATGTGTAACGCTCAACCATTAAAACATATTTTTCTATTAAGTACTGCAAGTAAATAACTGAAATTAAGCATCTAAATAAAAAAAATAAGTGCTTTACTTTTTTCTACCTTTCTTGTAAATCAGTTCATGGATAGCAACAACAATTATATTTATGAATGAAACCATATTTTGTATGACAACTCAAGGTGTTAATCCGGCATAAACTAACAGGAGAGTCTTTCGATATCTGTCTCTCACCGCTGTAACCGAAATGAGGCCGGTGACAAATCTATACAGAGGCAAAACACTGAAAGGCTCAGCTGGGCAGCACATCAGTCAGTCGTAAAAGAGCACGCTGTCTTTTCTCTCACGCCTTTGTCTCTTATTCCCTTTTGTGGCATAACTTTATACTTGCTGTTTGTTCTCCCCGCTTGCAGTCGGAATAAAACTTTTATAACTCGCGTCTGTCTTTTGGTGGATCCGATGGATGCCTGAGAGAAGCTGGAGAGAAAGAACTAGGTCATGATTCGCATCTGTTTCGCATAAAGCGGGAGAGACGGGACTGAGGGGTCTTGCCAGTATTGATGGAGAGAAAAGGTGAAGATTGGGATCGCCTGTTTGCAAAACAACCAGCAGTCTCCCACAATCCCCTTTGATTTAAATGAGCTCCTGAACAGCCCAGTCATTAGTCAAAGAAGAAAATGGACTCCGGACGTCACAGTCTTTTAAGACATGAAACGTCACGTTGAAAAGAGTTTCCAAGGAATGAAGATTCCGATATTAAAATGGCCTTTTATTAGGATGACAAACACACTTATCCCAGGAGACATCAGCTGTGTTGGCATTTGCTTGCAGTCTACTCTATTAGCACCAGCGTGTCTCTGCTGGTCTTTCACAGTTTAAAGGGATCGAGCAGTGTCAGAGTAAATTAGCGGCTTGCGGTCTTAATCTGTTCTAGCATGCTGGTGTGGTCGGTCTGTATGACCGGCTTGAGAAGAAGTGGATGGCGGTGGCCCATGTTGGCCAGCGTGCATGCTGGGATTGGTTTGGTGTTGGAATTGTCTGTCTCTTTCTGTGTCGGATACGGATGTCGCCTCCAGACTGCTACACGGACGACACGGTGGAAATTGATCTGTGAAGATTGTTGAGAACGACTGGCGACTCCTACCCGATCGCAAACACACAGACAGACACAAACGCAAAATTGACTGCAAGCTGTATTTGTGTCGGTGTGTGTGACCGAGGGGCTTTTGGGAGGAAGGCATTGATGCATTGGCCTAAGGCCCTTTTGCTAATCAGGTTGTGGGTAATATCATTCTGTGACCTTTTCTCTTAATAACACATTTTTTGCACAGCTTAATCCCCAAACCCCTCCCATCCTGTTGTCGCGTATCTCATTCCCTGCCGCTCTTTTCTCCCCATCCCTCTCCTGCGTTACTTCAAACACAGCATAATCTTTTGTCTCTGATTGCATTAGTTATGAGCGGAAAGCAGCTCTCTAATTCAAGTCGGTACGGGAGGAGGTGCTCTGATTTCATTTTCTTTGCCTTGTCACGGGGTATTTAAAGAAGGAAAACTATAACTGCACAAAACATTCCAATGTATGCATTGCATCTATGTGGTTCCATCATTATTATTATAAAGTGTAAATTATGAACCCTTAAATGCATAGAGGTCACTACATTGAACCGATATTCAAAAAATGTTGTTTTGTTATGATGGCATAGTTACACATCAACCCACTACAGGGAACAATAGAGCATCATCCTATACACTGTCACATTTTGACCAGCTGTTGTGTGTGTAAATATGTAAAACAAATATTTGTAAAAAATCTTATTTTTCATGCTCTAACAGCAATAAAAACACAGAGAGAAACAAAATGTTGACCAAGGTTGACAACTTTGCGATTTTTCCACAGAATTGTGCAACATTTGAACTCATTCTGCGGGTTGTATTTTTATTCCACTGGTTTGACATACACTAAACTAAAAACTGAAAATTTCTGGCAGAAATAAACGGTAAAATAACTTTTTTTACAATTTTTCTTTGTAGAATTAAATGTTTTCCAGTTTTTCATTAAAATTTCCGCATTATCTCATGAAATGCGTATAAATAACACGCTAGGTGCAAACCCGTGAAATAAGTTCGCCAAATTGTAATTTTACGTGTATATATATTATACGCCAATGTTTGCATGCATATAAAACGCCAATTTTAGCGTGCACAAATATTTGTCTTATTAACCTGTCCCCTAACCCAAAACCTAAACCTAATGTTTTACCTGAATTATTTCAGTGTTTCCTCTTTATGTATGTTTCAAAATGGCGGCTCTCCGCCGAGGGCGTATCATTTCCATGCAAAGATTGGCGTATATATACACGTAAAATTGCAAAAATACGGTTTTGCCCCTAGCGTGTTAATTATACGCATTTCATGTGAACGGGTTGAAATTTCCAGTGTTTTCTGTAATTCAACAGTTTTTGGTGGTATTTTCTGAAATAAACTGAAATCCTGTAAAAAAAATTACATTTTCCGGCAGCTAAGATGCTAGAAATAAACCCACACATTACACACATAAAATAAAAATGTAAAGTTACAGGGTTGTTTTATTTACATTATACATGGAAAATTCTGTAAAAATACATTTGTTTTAGTTGACCTTAATGCTTGTAATAAACTAATTTACTCTTCCAAATATATATTTTAACAATAATAAAACTTTGAAACTAAGTGATTTGACAAAGTGAGCGCATTTTTGTGAGGGGGACAGTGATTTTTGTTTTCATGGTAACAGATTGGCAGTACTCGTCATGATTGTTTCTAGTAAATAACCATTTTGTTCATAACCTGTAAATCTCAAAGTAAGATGATTTTATTTATGTTAATGTACTTTGATTTGTCAATGATTTAGAGATGCACCGATATATCGGGCAATAATCGGTATCAGTCAATAAAAGCACATTTTCACACTTTCGGCTGATGTTAAAAAACATTCAGAAAGTTAAGAAATATGAATTTAATCTGCAGAGTTTAGTTAATGCGAGTTATTATAACTGCAACTGGTATCGGCAGATTTCACACACAAAAAAAAATTGGCTATCGGTATTGGTGGAGAAATCGGTGCATTTGTCATGATCTCGGTCACATTGGTCCTCTTGTCCTGCCCGTGTGTGCGTTTTGCTAACTGTCGAGCACATGGCACTATTGTTATGACAGCGCGCTATGCGCTCGGTGTCTTCGTCACCCCGTGTTTCCATGTCTGGTCTTTCCCCACTCACCTCTTCTCACTCCCGCACCTGTAGCTCTTTCCCTTTTGATTAGCGCCCGTGTTAACTATTACTCTCCCCGCCTGGTTTCACTTATGTGTGGTTAGGTTTTCTATTTATGCCCTTTTGTTCTCTCATCTTGTGTCAGACCGTTGCTTGTTTCATAGCCTGCTCTGACTGCCCCAGTGTTGGTGCGTCTAGCGCTGTTAAAGTCTTGTTTTGTCTACCTAAGTCGTAGCTCTTGTTGGCTCCTCATAGCCGTGTTTTGAGTCCTCTTGCCGGGTCGAGTCTGCTCCCCGTGTGCTTTTCTCCAGGGACTGGTTTTGCTCTCCCTCGCTGGGTCATTATCACTCCGTTGTGAGTTTCCGGGTCGAGTCATTCCCTGAGGATTTTAAGCTGCCTGTGGTGTCTTGGACTGTTCTGTTTTGTTTTTTCTGTAAAGAGCGTTGTTACCCCCGCACCTGAGTCTCTCTCCAGCGTGTCATGACAGCATTTCTACAATGATTACTACTATACAATCATGTTCATTGCTTGAAGTGTGTAATGCATAACAGTGACTGTAAAATCTGTATTTTAGGCAATATTTTGAGTTGTCATGTTTGGGCTAGTTTGATTGGCCATTGGGCTGATTTTGTTATAAAATCTGACAGCCTTGATGCTGACTGCATGTGGTTGTCATAATTCACACATTAAAGTCTTAAGTTGGCCTTCGTGTTAGTTCATGACAGATATTTCCTTGTTTCTTATTTAAAGCACTTGTTATCAATTATTGATGTTTTCACCCACATACGAGTTATTCCACACCTTCAGTTGATTCGAGGGTCTTCTGCCCGCCCAAACAACAACAACGGTCCAATTAAAACAACAAATGCCATATTCATGAGCCTATCGCGCATAACCGTAATGGATTATTCAATAATTCATTAGCGATTAAAGTGAGTAATTAGTATTGAGAGAAGTATGATAAAGCGGCATGTTGAAGGTCAGAGAGGACCTGATGGAAAGCAGCCTCACTCATTGGGAGGCAGCTTGCCATCCACTGAGTCAGTGCACCCTGCTAATGAGAACATAATGTAATCACAATGTGCCTGAAGGTCAACGTGAGGCTTAGAAAAATATTCCTCTTTCTCACTTTGAGAAACTAAACTCGGCCAAATTCAATTAAACGGCGTAATCTGGGGGCAGATACACTTCTGTGGTAAAAAAAAAAGGGGAAACGAGCTGAGACAGTCAAACAAATTTAAGGGCAAACATAAAATGTGAAGATTACATTTTGAGATACTGTGTTTCCTACGCTCAGAATAAAAATTTGAATTGTGTGTTTACATTTGTGACCCTAAATGTGAAAACCAGGTTAAAGTTTCATAATCTAATAGTCTAATAATGAGCATCAAAGTTTGATTTCAACAATTCATTTCACAATGATTTCAATCTTTGACATGACCCGACTTTCACAGGCAGGAGTGCATTTATGACGTACTTTTTTATTTAAATTACTTTTATTGAAGTTGATTTAAATATTTAAAGGGAGAGTTCACCCTAAAATAATAATAATAATAACAATAATATAATGTTGCATTATTATAATAATAATAAAAATAATAACTATAATAATAATATGTCCAATAATGTCCAAGCTGCTGTTTTTCATACAATAAAAGTGCTTGGTTGCATTACAAATCATCGAAATAAAAAGAAAAAAATATTGTGTAATGGGCAACCTGTATTTGTTAAGAAAAAACATGGATAATGACTGTAATAGTCTACGATAGCAAAAGCTGGCTGTGCATTTAAAAAAAAATATTTTACTGCAATTTCATTTTACAATGAAAGTATAAAATGTAGTTTTACTCAGGAGACATACCTCATTTTCTTCGAGTGTATTAAAATAGGGAAAATCTATAGTTAAATGTCTAGGCACCTATTTCTGAAGACATTATGGAGTGATAAATGGTATTTCATGAACAAATACGCTCAACCAATAACACTCCCTCCGCTACTATAGCAACCCTGCAGATATGTATCCATTTCCGAAGCTAATCATTGAACTCAAAACGCAATCGAAATGGAATTGTACCTCGAAAGGATAACTATAGGCTAAATATAGATGAAAGATTGTGAGTCTATGGTGCATAGAGATGCATTAGAAGATGAGGATGGCAATTATGAGATGATTCTGGCTGCCGTTTCTTTCTCTCACAGATACACACACGCGCACACACACACACACACACACACACACACACACACACACACACACACACACACACACACACACGCACACACACACACACAGGTTCACAAAACACATCCCAACACTCCCAGACTAATTACAAGGCCATGCAATAGCTCTCCTCAGGGAAGATTATATAGCTTTATTTCTGACAGGTAAAAATTAGACACCTAATGGAATGGAAGCTTTCTACGAAGAAAAGGACAGTGGAAAAAATTGTACTTTTTAATTTAAAAGCCCCTTAAATTAGATTTTAATTTGGAGAGTAGCATGAAGGAGCTAATAAGACTAAATCAGCTGGTTTTCGCCTCAGTTTATTTCTCTCTCTCTCTCTCTCTCTCTCTCTCTCTCTCTCTCTCTCTCTCTCTCTCTCTCTCTCTCTCTCTCTCTCTCTCTCTCTCTCTCTCTCTGTGTGTGTGTGTGTGTGTGTGTGTGTGTACAGGCATGTGTGGGTGGATGGATGGATGTTTGTACGATTGGTTCACTTTTCCTCTGTGCTTAAAATTTAATGAAGACTGTTCATTAACAGGCCTAATTACAAAACTTTGAGATCTCCCTCATCAGCCCTGTCACAGTCAAGAACTTCTGATGGAAGATTTCAGAGGTCTCCTGGAGCAGTGATTCTCAGCTGGTGGGTCGTGACTCAGAAATGGACGACGGGTCTGGTCTGATAGGGTCACATTTAGGACTCAACAATGCTAAAATCTATCATTAAAATGCAACCAGCCAAAAAGAGGGTATGAACTGCATAAAAAGATCATTACGCCTTGTGTAGCCTACGTCAATAGAGCTGCCTGCATATCGATCAGACAACACATTTGAGTCTACAATACAACATCTCTTTAGTCTTTTATATTTATTTATTTTGTATC
Source organism: Oreonectes daqikongensis (assembly GCA_026939265.1). NCBI lineage: Eukaryota > Metazoa > Chordata > Actinopteri > Cypriniformes > Nemacheilidae > Oreonectes > Oreonectes daqikongensis. The sequence goes on along the minus strand of JAOTQM010000351.1, from coordinate 2,343,294 downwards.
ATTATTATATTGCTCACTTGCATGCGATGGACCAAAATGCATCTTAATACCAGGTGTAAGCAGGCCCATACAGCCTAAATTCTGTCCAGGAGAAATTAATCTGCCTCACAATACATACATTTTGTAAGTTTAGTGCAGCCTAGCCCTACTTTCCATGTCATTTTATTTCATTGTCAGGGATGGATTACTGACTGGGCCAATGGGGCCAGTGCTCAGGGGCCCTTGACTACCATGAGCCCGAGGGGGCCCTGGGCTTCAAGGTTGTGCCATCCAGTTTGGTACAGAAAACCCAACAACAAAGAAACAAATGTTTCCGATGCTTAATATATGGGTCCCATAGCCTATACAAGGCCTCTTAGACAAAGCTCTTGGTCTGTGAGGGCTCCTTGGAACTCCTGTTCCCACTGGGCCCTGTAATAAAATCGAATGATCAACAAATCATGGCAATGTTTTTATGTTACTTTAACTTATTAAATTAAATTTAACTTTAAAAAATACTTAAATAAATTACAGCACATTTAAATAGCATTTTCTGAATCTTTTGCTTGATGATTTGATGTGACATGTGTCACTGGGGCATTTTATGGTGACAAATCATTTTGTATTTATGTGATGCATTAAATTTGACAGTTCATTAAAGACAACTTAAAATGGTCTATTGTTGATTTTTTACTGTGTAGCTAATATTAGACTTCTATAAACCCTGTACAGATCATTTTAGCGTAGCGCAGGCATTTGACGCAGAGCGAGAACGGTTTATCCATGATCATATTAACCATAGATATATATAACTAGGTGGCGTCTAAGCATCTGTTTCTATGGGCCGCTATACATAGGTCGTCTGCCATATTGGAACGGTCCAGGCAGTTGGAGATGCCAGTATTGCATTTAAATATTTATATATTTTTCTTCTGCGGTTTAAAGGTTAAAGGATTTTGTTTGCCAACTGTCTTAACCGTGATTCAAATTTTGAAATTATAAATGTAAGGTTATAGTGTTGAGGCTAGGGTCGTTATACTATGTTATATTATGGAGATCTGGCAACCCCGCCAAGCAGGTCCACGCACAGAGCGAGCTGAATGAGTCTGCAGGGGTAGCTACTGTATATGCGTGTATAATCGTTTAAGTCTGCCCTTATATATATATATATATATATATATATATATACTGAAAATATTCATTCTGTAAAAAGATGTAGCAATAATTAACTGACATAATTACGTGCTGTTGTGTACCAGCTTGAGCAAAACTGCTAAACAAGAACATTAGCTAACATGACATAAAATAATAAGTCGTTTTAAAAACTTGTAATAATCACTTAATAGATATATACACATTTAAAATACATAATACATACTTACCCGTGAAAGGTTATACAATTTTTTACATTGCAGTGTTGTGGCATATTTACCAAACAGTAAGTGACGTCAGCAGCAGCTGACCTGTGGACCGTTCCAAGATGGCGGACACGTCTACGTGCCTGGAGCGCTTGAAGGCGGCATCTATTATATCTATGATCTTAACTTTCACTTTCTTCAACTGTGAATGGACAGCCAAGGGAAAGAACAGAAAACATGTGGGAGGGGGACTCTTGGAGGTAACTGGCCCCGGGGCCCTTTGAAGTCATAATCCTTCCCTGTTCATAGTTGTCAGTATTTTGGTGCAAATTTTGTCACTTTGTGAAAGCTTTGCCAAATTATGTAGACATCAACATGGCCAGGTTGTTTGGAAAACTATGTAGAAAGTTACAGAAAGTAAAAAAATACCCAAACTACATTAAATATGAGTTCAACTTGCAGCGAGGATAAACATAGCTTGTGTCGACCACAAATGTGTTTTGTTCCGTAAATTGCTGGCAACTAAAAGCATGAAATTATTGACATTCAAGGTAAAGCTAGAAAGCAAAATTGCAGTTTATGGTTATATTAACGAAATGCTATGCTTGATTTTAGAGACATTTTCGGCTTGTTTTAGTAAAAAAATGCATTCCTTCCTTTCTGTAGGATCATCTTGTAATGGAGGTTGCATATTGTGATTTTTTATAGGTTGTTAAATGATGATCCCCAGCAGATGATGCAGGTTTCTCCGGGTCCGGGTATACAGCCTGTGATCTCCAGCTGGAACAACCCCAAACCAACAAACTCAAACCAAGAAAATCTAAAAATCAATGCTGCCCTAAGCTGATATTTTCAGCAGGGTTACTGGGTAACGTAACGTGACTTGTTGGGCTCAGTACAATGTAGATATTACATGAATCTGCATAGCGTGTAACAATAAACATTGGCTCTGACAGCTGCCGTATTACATGAACTTTCTATCTTAAGTTGAGATCTGACAACTTCAATATTCAAATGGGATCTTAATAGAAGTCGCTATGGTTACTAAATGAATAAAATAGGATTCAGAGTTCAGAGGCTATTTCTGTAATACAGCCCCATAAGCCCAGCAATGTAATGACCACTGATGGACAGCATATGTATTCACATTAATGTATGTTTTACTGAATTGTCAAATTAGCCGGGGCAAAGAGAAATCTCATGCTTTCCATCATAATGCACTCCTAAAGCTTCAGATATAATTTCCCTTAAGAGCAGTATGTAATAGAAGATAATGGTAGCAGTTTGGGTCGCCGTGCAGGTTGGCAGTACTGGCTCACTGGTGCACTAGGCAAGATGAGACTTTGGTCAACATGTCAAAAACGAGTTGGATTATGACGTAGTATTTCTGCACCAGGGTTCGTACAGGTTTCGGAACGTTTTTTTTCCAACACGAGTTCTGAAAGATAAAAGATGGAAAGTGAAACTGAGTCATATGTCTGTGTTTTCTGTTGGCAATCGGTGTGTACATGCATTATGTAAACAACACAAACTTATAGTGAATCAACACTTATGCAGGGATAATGCGATGATGTAATGTGTGCTCTAGTTTCACCTGCTGCACGCCTCTAAGAGCTTGACTGTTTTCGGAAATAATCGTACAGCTGTCTTTTGTAAATGTGATCAAACGAAATATTCTTTGAAGATATGAAGTGTGTAATACTACTCTACAGGTACTCAAGATTAATATGAGATAATATTGCATTATCAAATCTATAAATTGTGGAGCACATGGTATCTTTGAAAAACTTAGAACCAGTCCCAATCCTCCCCCTTGTAAAAATCATATTAATAATATTAAATTTCTTATTTATATCTAACTTATAGAAAAACATAGATGTGTCATATAACAAATGAAAGTTCCTACTTTTAAGAATATTACTGTATAATTTAGCAATGTAACACTTTAAAGTAACTTAAATGTCAAGTTGTTAAAATCTAGCAGGGTTTCTGTTAAGTTATTAATTTACTCCAATATATGTAAGTAGGGCACTCTTTTAAATTTAGGTAAAAATGCTAAAAATTCAAATCTACAATATGTGCTGTACATACACTATATACATAATATTATGCATATACATCATAGACTCTTTAAACATGGACATAGTGTCCGAGACGTCACCTATAGGTTTGTGAAGAGCATTTTTGAAACTTAAAGTGAGCAAAGCCAGACGTCGCCATCCAGATAACCAAAAATGGGCAGAGGCAGGATGTGGGTGGAGCAGCAGCATTCTGTCACTCAAGTGGCCACACCCTTAATTGTGGCTTAATATAATTTAAATGAATTCACCCCCTCACAATTTTTCATGAAGGGCAACATAATATATTTTTTTAGAAAATGTTTTGGGCATTTTTGCATTGTGCAACAGAGAGGAAGTGACAGAAAGCGAAGTGGGAAAGAAAAGGGGGTGAGAATCGGGACGGGAATCGAACCTGGGTTTGACTTGCTCGCAAGGCTATCGGCTCCAACCATGAAGGGCAAAATTAGCTATATAGACCAAAACCACTTTTTGTACCAGGCTGTAAACATATTTTTTCTGCTGTAAAGTTGGGCGTTTTAGCATATGGTGGTCGATGAAATTGACTCTCTTCTGGAGCCAGTCGATGAATTGCAGTTTAAGTCATTTCCGTATTGGTTTCATGTGAAATACTCGTTGGTTGCCGCTCGATATACACAGTTTTTTTAAATAAACTTCATGCAAAAATCACAAAAGAGTATTATTGACTCTCATTTTCTCATTACTTCTCCCTCCGTTGTCATTGAAGCGTATCTGCACTTGAATAACATTCAGTCTCGTCCAGCATCTTTCTTTGAATATTTATTAATGAAACTCAACCGAAAAAGAACAAAATATTACAGGTCAAAAAACTGTGTCGCTCCAATCTTTCCTTCCTGTACCGCCCCCTTTAGACGTGACATAACTACTTCTTTTACGACTATGTTAATGGAGCTTAAACAATACAATTTTCCAAAGAAATTTAAATTGTACAACTTATTAATCATAATATTTATTAACAGGTTAAGCTGTGACAAATTATGGCTCTTACAAGTATTAATATTCTTTAATAGATATATTTAAGTAAAACTAGAATCAAGAATGGCTGATTTATAATGTCTTCTATTCATGTTAATTATTAAACACAATTCTGAAGGGGCATCAGTTTAAAGGAGCACAAAACCTCTGAGGTAGATTCTTCAGAAGCACAATAAATAAATAAAAGTTCAAAGACAATAATAACAAAATAGATTAACTTTCTCGGTGCCTGCTGTGCAAACCAGATGATCATTTCATGTAAACAGAAAGCAGGCAAATCACAGTTAGCAGGTCAATATGTATGACGACATGTCTGAATGAGAGAAGCGCTTGTGCATACTCTGTTAGATTTTTTTTGTGATGTATGCGTCTGTCAGCTCTAAGCTCTCAAACTCCTGCAATACGCCAAACATTTGCATGGAAACAGAAACAGTCAATTATTGCACAAATGAAATATGAGAATGAGAAATGTAGGCAATTTCTCCCCAAATTAAATAAACACAAACATGTATCCATTCCGCGAAATATACGGACCGGCTTCCTGAGGCGCTCAAGAATAGAGCTGGAGCGATACAAAGGGAGAGATGGCAAAACACAAGAGCACACAAAGCCAGAAAAACATGGAGAGCTCTCAGAAGAGGCTTGTTCACACAACGCCAAAAGCTGCGGGCCAGCGCAACAGTGAGATGGAGGATCTCAGAAACGATGGCAGCTAAAGCCGTAGAAGCGCATAGGTTAGACTGTGCCAGCAGGGTGTATGTTCACTTTCACAACTGAAAACGATTTCTGACTGTGAAAATGGTCGCGTGCAGAAACATGCATGTCGTACAATCCGCGTGGGGGTTTTACGTGTAAACAGAGTTAAAAAAAGAGAACTAAAGCATACTAACAAATACAATATAAGTCCATTTCCACAGTAGAATCGGCAGAGAGAGCGAGAGAAACAAAGAGGTCATACTCTTTCCTCTTGTTTCATTAATGCAGTCAGTCAGCTGCCGGTGCCGTACCCAACCACATCTGAAGTTGTCTGCATTCATCAGACCGATGTGAATCGTGCAAAAAAAGACTTTTTGGCAAGGCGGGCTTCACTGCAGGTCAAATTTTGCTCAGCACACAACTCATTGGATCTGACTGCAATCAAGGGAATAATGTATATGAGCTCTCGCTCCAATCACAACATCGCATCGCATTTGTGAAACAACCCAATACATCCATCAGACGAAACGCATAAACAGTTGCACACAGGACACCTAATGAGAAGTGAAATTAACACGAAGTGAACCGCCATATTAACCCCCATAAATGCTTTTATTGCACTGCCGGAGAATATGATTTGTTGATTAGAGGGAAACTACAAATGCACGCCGCATTCATGCTTTCCGTCTGGCGTTATAATTAGACGCCGATTCTGGGAGCAGGAAGGTCTTCCAACCTGAAGTGGAGGTTTGATTAAAGATGCATTATGCAAAGCCAGCACCGATGCATACTTACGGGGGACTCTGATGTTTAGTGACTGATTCTCGAGTTGATTCTTGCACCCCAATTATCTCCAAATGTGTTTTACTGACTGAGGAGGAAGGGAACTAAAAGACCATCAGGAGTTGACAAACAACACGAGGAGCCTTTTACAGAGAATGCAAGCAAATAACTTTTACTTTGCTTTGGCCTTTCGAAGAAACTAAGAATAGTATGGTGGGTGTTTCCACAGTCTCACACGGTTTACATTAAAAGTGTGAAAATTACTAAAAATATTCACTGCTCACGGTAAAACAGGAAAGTTAGCTGTTATGTACAAACCACCCACCCCCCCATGTGCACACACACTCAGTGTGCAAGTTCTATTGAGGGCTACATTTTCAGTCAGCTAGTTTAAAACTAGTTAAAGGGACAGTTCACCCAAAAATGAAAATTCTGTCTTTATTTACTCACCCTCGAGTTCAAATCTGTAAACGTTTCTTTGTTCTGACAAAAGAACATTTTGTGAAGAATGTAGGAAAACAGTCAGTTCTGTGGCACTTTTGACTATAAGTATACCATTGTCATTTTTCCTAATACATTTACATTTACACATTGAAACCAAAGTGACTTTGCTATACTATACATTTATTTCTAAATACGTGTAATCCCTGGGATCGAACCCATGATCTTGGCGTTGCTAGCGCTATGCTCTAACCACTGAGCTACATGAAAGCTTACTATGGAAAGCCTACTATGGTAGTCAATGGTGGCCAACTGTTTGTTACAAACATTCTTCCAAATATCTTTCTCTGTGTTCATCAGAACAAAGACATTTATACAGATTTGGAACAACTCGTTGGTATGTTGTAAATTATTCTGGGTTGTTCCCTTTTTGACCCATTGCTAGGTCGAGTGTATGAAAAAAACGTTTTTTTGTACTGCCATAAACCGTAAATCATTGGAATTAGAATTAGAAATGAACAAGTATTAAAGCTGCAATCTGTAACTGTTGCTTATCTATTAAAATCTCAGCTCACTCCATCCCTCCCTTTTGAAGCACTACGGTGGCTGACACAGGACAAAGATGTCGTCATGTTTTCACTTCTTTGCCGAAGGAGATGTCGTATTTATGAAACACTCTTTAGAGCGTTTTGTCTGTAGAAACAACATGGTGAATTCCATCTAAGGGGACCCGCGGTGTGTGTAGATAGAAATAGCTCATAAAAACATAACAGTTCATTGTAAAAGGTCTTTTTACACCAAATCTCTTCAAACATCATTAAAATCATATTAGCTTTCATTTGTTTATTAGGTTGAAAAACAAACAGGATTAGATTTGAGTCATTGTCTGGATGCTCTTGCGTGCTCTTTAAGCGCTGACAGACAGAAATAGCTTGAGCATGCAGTCGGGTTAATTAAACTGATAACGCTGTCTGCCTCATTACTGAAGAATGCTGTGTCATGCTCCCAATGTCCGCTATTGATCACCGCTACGCCGCAACAGATGCGCTCACGTACATGCACATACACGTAGAGACATTGATCCTTAAAGTCTTTGTGTCCATTCTTTTTGTTACATACTTGCGCTCTTTCTCTCTCAACAATAAAATGGTTACAATATTGCATTGTCTTCTTGGTTGGGTGTGCTTTCACATGCAACTTTTCAGATTTATTAATTCATTCATACAAGTTGTGTGAGACTTAACTGTCCTTTCATCGAGTGCAACCCGTTTCTAGACCGGACGCGTGTGCGCCTGACCCCCAGTTAACTTCCGGTTTGTGTTTGGCTAGAGTCTATATAACTTATTTAATTTATGTTAATATTAATTCGTATTATTATTTTATAATAATTTTATTAAATAAACAATTTGTTGAATGGGTCCTGTAGTTCGCATTTAAAGAAACCGTAAGGGACATTGACATCTAGTATCGCAGTCTAAATTCTAAATACTGGAGAGACAAGTTTGGCCAAGTAAATTTATTTTGCTTATTAGAAATAATCTGCAGAGACTCTATTCTTTGCGGATGTTTAAACCGAAAGTTAAGTTGAGGGTCACAAAAATGTTTGTTTATGTTGTCACTTTGAAACCCACCGTAGTGCTTGGTGTGAAAACACAGATTCTCACATTTCACCTCTTTCACAATTTATTTACTCTTCTTTATGTGCTCTTCCCCCTTTCTCTCTCTCTCTTTCTTTCTCTTTCGTTTTGACAGCACATTCATCACCTTCTCTATTTAAGGTGCTTTAATTAGCTCTGCACTTAAAGCTGCTGTCATTGTGCCGCCGTGGCACACAGCGCTCGTGTCAAGAGGCGCTCATGCATAGGGCTATCCAGAACGTGTGCGCGCGTGTGGAGGTGGCGGGGGGGCTTCACCTTTGCCGGCGGGGAGGAGATGAAGTGAAACGTACTTATCAACTCGTTCAATGGGCCTCAGTGAATTTGTTAACTTTTCTGCTTGAGAAGAATGAAAAGCAGCAGTTGCCTCGGTTCTTGAGATTTCACGTTTATCCGTTTTCTTTCCGTAACTGCGGCATCATCAATATCATATTTGACGTGTTTTCTCGCATGTATCAAGGGAGATCATTTGTTTATTCCATGTGGACACATGATCGAAGCTTTAGGATACCTGCTGAGCCTTTGAGCAGATGAAAGCTTGAAATGTGTAAAATGGAGACAGAAAGAGAGAGAGGAGCTGTTTGGAGTGGAATGTTTTTGTAAATGGCACGCATCCATTCCTGGATTTGTAGATTTGGTAAGGACTCCGTTTGCATCTGAATTAAATACAATCCTTGGTGATTCGATTAAGGTAATCTATAATACCTGGAGAATCTGTTAACATTCCTATTCATCACATTGGCAGTTGCTTGGCTGGCAAACAACGCCCACCCACAGCCACTGGAAGCGTGTCGAAATTTGCAATGTTTTCGATGGAACCACAGAACTTTCCGAGCCAAGAAAATAACCACATGAAGTTACAGCATCTCCACCATGAACGGAGCCATGCTAACCAGTCAAACTTTGACCACCGATCACATGTCTGAATATAGATATGAGATCCCAAACTTTTTTGATCAGTTCACGGATGTGGAGGCGGTGGGACAACATGTAACAACATCCCATTTCTTATGAGCCCCATTTAATTGCTAAGCAAAATGAATCACCTACTTAACTGTCAATCAACATAGAAAACGTTGCTGGTTAAATGCGTCTTTGCAAGGAAACAACCATCTGTTCTTCATAGCGATATCAATATACAGTGACACAGGTCATATGAACCACATCTGTTTCATTAATATAATTGCAAGAAAGAGCTAACTTTTTGTGCTTTATTAACATGAAGTATAGCATTAACAGTGGGTGTGATGTACTGTATACACTATCAGAGACCATTCGATCACAAAATATCAGTCACAGCAGTCTCGAATTGCATGATCCAAAACCAGACATGATTACATGCACTAAAAAAGAAAAACCCTTATAGAGATGTATGCATAGGCAAACACATTGTCAAACAGTTGAACTAATATGTTACCCAGGACAACAAACCCAGTCTTAAAGGGATAGTTCACCCAAGAATAAAAATTCTGTCATCATAATCTCACCTTTAAGTTGCTCCAAATCTGTAAATATTTCTTTGTTCTGATCAACACAGAGAAATATATTTGGAAGAATGCTTATAACCAAACAGTTCTTGGACCCCATTGACTACCATAGTAGGATCTACCATCTAGTGGTGAGGTGACGTATTGCAACTAATGGCTCACTCCACCGCTAACCCCTCCCTTTCGAAGCACTACGGTGGCTGAAACAGGACAAATATGTTATCACATTTTTGCTTCTTTGCGAACATATTCGAGCATAAAATCATAAACATGTTGTTGTTGTTATCTTTTGACACATTCGTGAATGTACACCGGTATGTTTATGCTGGGACATTTTCATGCCTCTAAACATGACGCGGCACAAAACGAAATGCGATTGGTTGCTTTACCTGTCAGTCATATGGTCTCTTGGGCGGGCCTTGGCCAATGAAAGCAACCAAAGTTCCCAGACCTTCAGTACCTCTGTAACACACACTGCAAAATATATTGTATTTCAGGTTATAAATCTATACATGGAATAAGTCACGGTTGAAATTCTATAGCCGTAGCTGTATTATCTCATAACAAGCTCCTGTGCCTCTGTTGTGGCATCTTAGCAAGCTAATGATTCTTGACACAAGAAAATATATTTTCTGTACAAAGCAACAAGTAACACATTAACAGTGTGAATCTGTGTCTTTACACAGAAAAACGTCCAATTTTAAAGCTCCCTCAGGCATTCATTAAAATATTAGGATTACCACGACCGTAGACTTTCTATTTTGTTTGACTAAATTGCAACATTGCTCTGAATAACATTCATTTAGTGGCACTGTTGGAGAAAGCTTTACACACATGTCAGTCACGGTCTCTGGTGACCAGTGTAATTGGGTCACTGTTGATCATATGTTAATCTAAACGCTGTTGTGAATGTTTATGAGAAAGAAGACATAATATCAATGCAAATGTGAGAGAGGAACTTAAAGAAATTCTTTCTTCATTTACTCGAGTTGTTCTAAATCTGTAAACATTTCTTTGTTCCGACAGAGAAAGATATTTGGAAGAATGCTTATAACCAAACAGTTCTTGGCCACCATTGACTACCATAGTAGGAAAAATGACAATGGTAGTCCAAAGTGCCCGAAAAGTTTGCTTTCCTACATTCTTTAAAATATCTTCTTTTGTGTTTAACAGAACAAAGACATTTATAAAGCAATTTTTCCTACTATAGTGGCCAAGAACTGTTTGCTTACAAGCATTCTTCCAAATATCTTTCTCTGTGTTCCTCAGAACAAATACATTTATCCAGATTTAACAACCTGGGGGTGAGTAAATCAAGACAGAATTTTTATTTTTGGTTGATTTGTTCCTTTAAAGAGATGTTGTTCCAAACTTTTTATCCCCTTGCAACTCAAATGGTGACGATGCTGGACAGCCTCTGTCCCATTGACTTACACTGTATGGTAAACAGATCCAAGTTACATGAGACCTCGGAGGAGACCTGGCCATCCCAACTGAGACTGGTCTCTCCAGAGGTTTATTTCTCCATTTATTCCTCATTGGAGTTTTCCTCGCCACAGGGCCGTGCTGGCTTGCTCACCGGGAGACTGCTTATATTATAATAGATTAGATTAAGGTTCTGTAAATTCCGTTAACATCGCTTAATTAGAATGATCTTGCTTGTTCTACTGTATTTGACCCTTTTCTGTTTTTTCTTTTGTAAAGCGGTATATAAATCAAATTCAATTGAAATTGAATGACAGTTTTGGAAAAACATCAGGGTGAGTAAAGGATGAAACAAATGTTTATTTGGACAAACTATCAAGTGTCTTATTCTTGCGCGAAATTGCAAAACCTCCTAAATCCCATCTGCCCATCATGTTTTAAGATAAGATGTCAACACAGGATAACAAAGATGCTCATCAAACCATTTCAAGGTGCATTTAACATTGCAAATATTATTGATAACATCTAAAATGCTTATTAAGCTGTGTCCTATTAGATTGATTGATTCATATCACAAACTGCAAAATGAATACCAATACTAACCATAAAACTTAGACAGACATTCTTGAACTGTTGATGACAAATCGATTTAAACAGGGTTAATGACTATTAACAACTGCCAGACATTCACAGACCCCTAGTTAATGGACAGAAGCCTCTCAATGGACAGATATTTAAACATGATTGACAGATATGTGCAGACTACAATATCCATAATTTCATCATTGTCATTAGATGGGAGACAGTGGGGGTTATTCATTTCTCTGAAAATGTGGGTGAGTCCATTACATTTTCTTCTCTCAAACCTCTTTGGGACGCGTCGCGTATTAGCGGCATTCAGTATCACATTCAACATCATACTAGAGATCAATCGGAGATGATTGAGATATCACACAGACAGATGCAAACACTCACATGTACACAAACAGAGAGACTTTAGGGCAGAATGCATGAATTAGGCTGTTGGTGTAATTAATCTCACTGCCATGCTAATTTGGCTGCTGTACTCATTAGCTCGAATAAAGAGCTTGGCTTTTATCAGACAACACTGTGACATGCAAAAAATACATCTTTAGAGCTTCTCGAATTGTTGCGAAAAAAATATTAATCCGTTAAGGCCTGCTCACCAATAACGATAAATATAGCGATAACCGACGCAATCTCATGGCGAAATCGTAAGTATTTTACGAGGTGGCTAATTTTGGCTAATTCGTACGATCTCAGTCGCTTTGCTTTCGTGCCAGTGACGTTTGCTTTTGCGCCAGTTACGTTAGGTGTAGGGGTGGACCTTCAGTATTGCTTAATCGTACGTTTTTACATACGAATTAGTCACCTAGTAAAATACTTACGACTTCCTGTGAGATCTGTTTGAGATAACTATGACAATAACCATATTAGCATCCACACCAACAAAAAAAAAATGTTTATTCTATGTTTTTTGTGAATTGAATTCAAATAAATTTTAATTATCACTCATTAGCTTGGAAAAAGTGATCCCAAATATATCATTATAGTTGCGGTTTGCCTCTGCTATTCCTTTAAATTAAGAATTACTTCAAAAACATCTTTAGTTATTATTATTGTTTGTGACAATATTTTTGTTTCGACCTTTATGTTTGGATCATCTATGCTTTTGTTTAGATCTTTTATGTAACGAAATATGTACAATCGGATAGCTGTATATTATCCTATACTTATAGCACTAGAGTTCCTTTGAATTCCATTCATACACATGCAAATGCGGAAGACCAGAAACACAAGTTCCTGCATCCCAAAGTTCACGTTTATTCAACTCTGACCATGCAGCAATAACATATTAAGTGACAAGGGCTGCATCCGAAATCTCATATTATGACAGTATGTAGGCTACTGATTTAAATTAAGTACCTACCTATTGATGTTAAAACAGCACATTTTATATACAGATGATATGTATGTACATTACATGCACAGCAAAAAATAATTATTTTTATAGCAACATAAAAATAATAATAATAAAATGACAAAAGCATATACAAATTGCTAAAGATTTTACAAAAATGTACAAAAAAATTCATAATTAAAATATGAATTAAAAACTAAATGAAACTTAAATCAAAACTATAATAACTCTGATGTACAGTATATGTAGTATGATTGGGAGTAGTATGAATACATTTCGTACATACTGCATTTATAATAATTCATTGTCATGTGACCTGTATGCTCTTTGACGTATCAAACAACTTGTACATACAGTCATGTGAAAAAGTTGCGACACCCTTGGTAAATATGAGCAATGAAGGCTGTAAAAATAAATCTGCATTGTTTCTCGTTTTGATCTTTTATTTAAAAAATCTACAAAATTCCAATATTTCATTATTTTTTATATGAACTTTTAGAATTTGTTTGTTGCTCAGCTCCTGTGGCATCATGGGAAATCTCAGCGGAAGCAGTATACTGTCTGGGTATTTATCGTTTTTTGCATACTGAGGTTCCGGTGTTGTGAAATATACGGTGCCTGAGATTTTCGGTGACCTTGGGCGGAGCATCTATGAATATTCACGAGTTTCCTGTTTAATTTTAATATGCCACCAATGTGCTTTAAAACGAAACAGGAAACTCATTAATATTCATAGATGCTCCGCCCAAGGTCACCGAAAATCTCAGGCACCGAATATTTCACAACACCGGACATACTATTCATGACCTAACAGTTACATATTATGGAAGTTGCCGATTCCGGACACAGGGAAGGTGTATCTAACAGAATGTCAACACGCCACTCTGTGACATTTTCAGTTGGAGAAAATGCTAATAATTATAATATTGCACAATGCAATTATATCTTTATCTTTAAAATAACGAAAACAACGTTTTTCTATCACTGTTGGTTGCTATGGTTTTATTTGGTTACTATGATTGCCACCCAAGGCGCCCATACACTCACAGCACTTACAGGGCTACTTACCTCATGAGTCATTTTTTGGACATTACATATTGATTCAAAATATTTCGTTTGCGACAAATACAGAGCTACCGCAATGAAAACACGCTTCAATCATTTTTTTAGGCAAGACAAATGTTCAAACAAGATGAATATGCTAAATAACTTCTAAATATAATCTCAATTGTAAATGTAAATGTAAATATAATCTCCTATGTGTTATTAACTAGGCGTATGGATGTTTAATTTATGTATAATATTAAACTGCACCAGTCAAGAGCTCAGTCAAGTATTCCAGAGCGCCGTGTAATAAGATTCAATAAATGTCACCCAAATTTATAATAAACATAAAATAAACATTAAAATACACATAATTACATGTGTAATTGTTTTGTTTATATTGCTCTGACATGTATATTAGTCACTTTGGGTTTATACTGACATCTACAGATGTGTGCATGCAACAACATACCAAGAGCAAATAAAAGTGCACATTAAATATATACATAAAATCCTCATTTCATAATATTTTTCACAAGTTATTGTATTTCCAATTAGCTCGATGTAAAACACTATGAATCAGTGACTTGTCTCTTTGAAGCAACAGCACTCAATCATTTGGCAGATTCTGCATGTTTTTGCTGCACATTAATAGTCAGTGCAGTCTGGAAGGAGCCATCAGTGATCTCGGGGCAGAAACGAGTCGTTTGATGGAACGCTGGGGACACACACATGCTGACTACTGCATCAAGGGACTGGAGTGTCTTTGAGGGCAGATGTGCCTGGAGGCCACACAGACCGGGAAAGACGGACTGATTGGATGGAAACACAGACGAGGAAAAGGACAGCTCTTTCTCCATCACGGAGCTGCTATGGACAGATGCCAAATCCAGAAACAAAGAGGATCTTGGCTTGTAGTCGGTGGAAAGTGAAGTCATCCTACAGTACAATCCTGCTCGTCTTACCAGGAACAGCATGTATAATGTTTGCAGACAATAGCACAGGAAGTGATGGGGTTCTGGTCACAGCGCAGAGGTTACAGGGTTGACAGCTCTGTGACAACGTGTTACTGTGTTGTTTTTCTTTGCATTGTAATTTAACTGACTGACTCCTCGGAGATTGAAAAGTGATTGACAGACGACAGAAAGTATAGAAATTTGGTCAACATAACTGTCTTCCTGCTCTAAATTAAAGTAATAAGATGTCTGTCAGAAAAGACGGGTTGGAGAGCGCGATGACATGCGTCTGGACGGAATCAGACATGGAAAAAAGACACGGGAAGTGTGTGGGGACCATTTCTTTTTTTGTGCAAACATCCAGCAGACATTTTGTATATGGGTACAGCAAATATAAATCATAAAAAATAATACATTTTTAACAGTTTGTTTTTAGATTTTTCACTATTTCACACCATTGACATAACAGTATTTTTGTCAACTACCCATATATACAAAGTTTATATCCTGTATAAACGTAGAAATAACAGAATCATAAATTTAATTAAATTAAAATATTATTATTATTATTACTACTACTACTAATAATAATAATAATAATAATAATAATAATAAGCTATACTGCTTACTGTTATATTATTAATAATATTTTTAATTAGTATTAATAATTGTAAATTATTAATGATAATAACAAAAATACTAGGCCTATTACTAATAATCACACTAATAAAATAACAATAATACTAATAATTATATTAACAATTACAAGTATATTAATATTAATATTTTTAAAGTTAGTTTGAAGTATAATACAATAAGCTCCACTTTGATTATTTGAAATCTTTGTAAAATCAAATGTCCTTCCTGCTCTCAGTGACCCCCTCCTCTCTCTCTCTCTCTCTCTCTCTCTCTCTCTCTCTCTCTTCTCTCTCTTCTCTTTCTCTCTCTCTCTCTCTCTCTCTCTCGAGATCTCTCTAGAGAGTCTCTCTCTCTCTCTCTCTCTCTCTCTCTCTCTCGATCTCTCTCTCTCTCTCTCTCTCTCTCTCTCTCTCTCTCTCTCTCTCTCTCTCTCTCTCTCTCTCTCTCTCTCTCTCTCTCTCTCTCTCTCTCTCTCTCTCTCTCTCTCTCTCTCTCTCTCTGCATTTAGGCATTGAAAAGCACTGTGTCAGATCACCTAATCACAGCAGATGATAAAAGCTGTGAAGCACCTTCATAAGGATTAATAAGTAAACAAACATTTCATATAAAGCTCATCAGAGAGACCGCTAAATATAAAATAAACTCAAAAGATTTTCTTTGAAAAAAACAGAATTACAAGAGAGAGAGTTGGAGAACACGATAAAGATGATTGAAATCCGTATTGAGAGAGACAAAATAGCAAAGAATGTTTTTTTTAAAAATGAAAGAAAAAGCTCAAAAGCATTTATGGGTCTTTTTTATCTTGATAGATTTCACTTAGCTTTCATTCAGCCATCCTGAAGAGAGCTCTCTATCACAAACACACAACATTCACATACTGGATGTACATGTTTACAACAGAATTCTATTAATCTTTTCATCTAAATTAACGGATTCTGATAAAAAAAATCAAGATTAATGAATCTGGCCTCAGCTGGGCTTCACATGCCAAAGTATTTTCAAGGCCAATTTATCATAATTCTGCATGTTTAGCTGTTAAGCATGATTCATAGACAGGTTGGAAAAAACATTCATTTTTATAGTCTGTTAAATAAAAAACAGGCAAATTTATATGAAACTTAATATCAACAAAAATAAGGGAGAAAATAGTTAAAATGCATCTTGTGTATTTATTTGATTTGATCATGTGTATTTTTTAATCCTGAGTAAATCTGGAGAAAGAAAGAGATCAAGAGAATGACATGGGACAATACCAAAAGAGATTTGTATAGTGTTCAAAAACCTTTCATTTATCTGACTGAATCTAATTCACTGGGGTTGTGTATTTCTCCTTGTATTGTACAGACATGAACCTGTTTTATCGATCATCTCCACTTATTGTGCCTACATTTTTTCAGATATACTTGTTTGAGTAAACAGACCATTCGGCTGCACTTCAGTTAGCTTTATAGTTTTGTGTGAAAAGTTCTTTACAGACCTTGTATTAAAGGTGTTAGTGCTAATAAATTATAAGTGCTATTGAAAAACATCTGACCTCATTGTAGCCTGGAAATGGTCCCAATTAAAACCTGTTTATTTCAAGTGTGTATTTTATGTGCCTGTGTGAAAGTATTAATGTGTGTTTTCTGTGTATATACATGTCTGTGCGTGTATCTGTGTGTGTTTGCCTGGTGTTAAGAGGATAAGTGCTCTCTTTGTGGGAATGAATGCATTTTGTTTTTGCTCAAGGCTCTTGTTTGAAAAGGTTCCACATTCAGATCATCACATTTAACATTTAATGGACAGTCTGTACAAGGACAGCACTGTTGCTGAAAGTAAAAACAGTCAGAAACACACGTGAACAGAAAAGAGATGGAAGGAAAAACAAAGCGAATAAGCCGTAGAGAGCAAGGGAGACTCTTAGGTGTTCAGAAGTACTTGAACCACAGATACAAAACACTTTTGTAAAATTAGCCTAACACCTGTGAGCACTGACTGTATTTTTATTCAGATGTATGAGTTTTAAAGCTAGATGAAATTTCTCACGTCTTGGCTGAATACGTTGCCTTCATTTCACTGGTTGACATGATCACGTAATTCTTTTCCGCCAACACCTCACTCACTACTACAGTTTTATATCATTTTCTACTTTTTCTATCTTTTCTATCTTTCAGTTATATTGCACTTATGTATTGCTGTCCTTCTGTTGTTTACCTCATTTAAAAGTCGCTTTGGATAAAAACTAAATGACTAAATGTAAATGCAATTCTTTGGTACTTTGGTACAATAGTCAAAGATACTGGCTGTAATCTGAAATGGTTTTAGTCATCACAGGATCAATGTCCTTGAGAGGTATTGTCACTGTAATAACATCTATGTTTGTTTAAATAAAAGCTCCTAAATAGCTTCTAACTTTACCTTGGGTGCATTGAATGCTTGAGCACAATCTGTTTTGATGGACTGTCCACAATGGATGGGCTTTTAGCGGCTACGGCATCAGCTTTTGAACCGTTATCATGTGTAATGGTGTGTTTTTACCACATAATAGATTTTTACATAATCTGAAAGCTAAATAAGTAAGCTTTCCATTGATATATGGTTTATTAGGATAGGACATTGTTGCAGAGATACAACTATTTAAAAATCTGAAATTTAAATATCGCCTGTCCAAATGAAGTCCTTAGCATAGCATAGCACAAAAAACGTTTTTATATACTGTATGCACGGCAGGAAATTTACAAAATATCTTTATGGAACATGATCTTACATTAATATTCTAATGATTTTTGGCATATAAGAAAATAAAGTTAATTTAAAGGCACAGTTTTGGATTTTTAGCGGCCACTAGCGTTGCAGTATAGATTTGCAACAAATCTCTCAGTCATTTGCTCGCCCATCCCTTTCGAAGTACGACATGTTGTCGACTGAGACAGCGGATAGCAGTGATTCAAGCAACAATGTTTCTTTACATAGGTAAGAAAATATATACATATATACATTTAACATGTATTCTATTGCGAAATTTTCTATAATGATATATTTCTTGCGTGTTATTTTGTACACGGTGAGAGTAGTGAAGCAAATACTGTAGCTAATGATAAATAGCAAAGCTGTTCAAGGCGTTTGATCTAACAGCGAGATAGACAGTTAGTAGACGTTTTTCTCCCCCTTTGTAAAGTCAGGAACAACCGGAGTATGTACCACAGGGGATATATACAAAATGTGCTCTGTGAGCTGTTTGTCCATTTAGGGCTGCTGTACCAAACAGGTCGGAACATAAAAAATTCCACATACTGTATATAGGCACGCTCTGTATTTTGATAGAACTGGGTTATTCGAAGGTAATAAAAACATAACTGTTCATTACGTACGGCCTTTATACACCTCTGTTTTATTACATTTCTGTCAATAGATCATACAAAAAAACAAATATTGTTCCTTTAATATTAGCAGTCAACAGTGGCCAACATGGCAACAGTGGCAAGGAACCAAACATCCATGAATAAATGGAAAAAACACCTCAGGAGAAACCATGCAGTCTCAGCCGGGAGGGCCAGTTCTCCTCTGACGTATTACAGCAGGAGTCAGTGACTTTTGAATTGAATTGAATATTACCTTCTCATAATAAAAATTCATTTGGATAAGTATTTATATAAAAATAGTTCATCCTTGTGTCATTCAAACTGTGTATGACTTTCATCTGTAGAACTCAGAAGAAGATATTTTGCAAAATGGCTCTGAGGTATTATGTCCAACAATAGAAGTCAGTGGTGACCAATGTTGTTTGTTTAATATTCTTCAAAAAAGTCTTCTTTTGTGTTCTACATTAGAAGGAAGGTAATACAGGTTTGGAATAATTTTTAGGTGAACTGTCCCTTAAATGTTTGATTTCAAAAAGCTGTGTTAATGGATATTTTAGAAACTTGAATACCATTACCTGTTAATAATGCATTTCTGACTAAATAAATATACGCCACTTACATGTTCAGCGTGAATCCGTCTGTCTCAGTCTGGTTCCGTCCATGCTAAAAACACCAGCTCACAGAGTCTCCTAACCAGCCCAGGCTGGTTATCGCTGGTGTGTTTCTATTGTCTAATGAAGCCTTGAGATTTTCATTGTACCTTTGTCAGAACAAAAATATAATTGAAATGCCAGGGGAGCTTAAAGTACTTCTAATCACTGAAGGATAAAGAGACAGCATGCATACAAAGCTGCAATACGTTTAATCAACTACATGCTCAGTTGGATAGTTCTGCTGTTCTACATTATTCAGGTTTTGCCCATCATTTACTGCGTGTAAAGGGTGAAAATCTAAAGCAATGCTTCTTTCCTCTTTATTCATCTGACACGCTCTTTTATTATCTGTGGCAGTGTGTATTTATGCAGCCGGGTTCTGCAGAACTTCATGACCCCGCATGCAAATTAGATCGCAGGTGACCTCATCACTGAGATAAGTGACCAATGAATTTTATTACAGCTACAGTTATCTTGTTTGTGTAGACAGTACAGTGTGGTTGAGTTACCTGTTTTTTGCTGTTCACAAAAAAATCATATTATCTCCCAAATATAAGCTGTTTTATTTTACATAGAGCAGGGCTGTGTCTCGATCAGCTCCCTTGCTCCCGAGGTCGTGAATCACTATATCGTGTGAATGGGTTCGGGCACTGGTAAGAAGCCTGGCTCGCTACACATTGGGACATTGTTCCCTTATCTTCCTGTGACGTGACTGCGTGAGCGTGTTGTGAACAAACGGCAAAACGACATTTCTCTGACATTATTTTTTAAATACTGTTTGAAGTACATATGAGAAACACTTTAATAATTCTGTCACATATTAGTGCACAAATTTGGTCATTTATTAAATTTAGTTGTTAAGTAGATTGTGTTGCCTGCCTACAACGTGTGTTTATACATACAATAAAATAAGCGTTTGTCTTTTCAAAAGTTCTATCGCGTTTCATTACGTTTATTCAGCTGGCTTGTGCGATTTCGGATAAACAAGGTTTAAAATTGTGACGTGAGTTCCGGTAAGGGAACATAGGAAGCATCGATGCTCACAGGTTTTTGTGTTGCATTGTGGGAATTTCTAGGAATGAACGATTTATGTCACATTAGCTGTTTCCGTACTTTTTAAAGTAAAGTCATTTTCTTTGAAAAAGAACTTTGTACCCCTGTAACTGAAAAAATAAAATATCAGTAGCCTATGTGTGTTTCCTGGGATCAAACTTTTGCATTGTTAGCACAATGCTCTACCAAATGAGCTACAGGAACATATTCTAACAGTGCTGTTATTTTTAGGCTGCCCTTGTCCTTTAAACAATGTTAAATCTGTCTAACGTATGCTATGATTTTCTGTTTATACTTTTCTCTAAACCAGTGTACTATACTGTACCACTGTAGTGTCTCAACCTGTATAGTACAAACTTTCACATTCTGCCATCTATGTTTTATTTTTAGGTGCATTTTTGCCTTTTTATTGGGCAGAAAAGTATACTAGGAGAGGACAGGAAACTAGAGGGTGAAGAGAAGATCAGCAAGGACCAAAAACCAGGATTTGTACTCAAGTCACCATATGTCGGAGCACTGACCACTAGGCTATCAGCTCCAACATTCACACTGTAAAAAGTATTTGTTGTTTTAACTTAAAAAAATTAATTCCCTGACTGCCTTAAAACTAATATTTTTACATTAAACTAACTAAAACTTTTGAAGGCAGCCGGGTAACAGCATTAAGTTAGCAAAAGCATCACTCCCAGGAAACTTCTGAATAATGTTATAGCCACACTACTATGAGTCATTATGAAGTCTAACGTTCCTGTCATATCAACCGGCCCAGTGTATAAAATACTTGCCATAGCTCTGAGGAAGGCTCTATGTAAAGATCTAATGGTGCATAAAAATCTGCCACTCCTCTGCTAATATCAGAAGCGACTCACTACTCTCCATTAGTGCAGCGGCTTAGGGGGTCCCAGAACATTTCTGAGAAAATAAAATTGCAAGTCTACTAAACATTATTACTGTTTAAATGTTCATATTTAAGTGTTAATCTCTCCTTTCTTGCTACATGCATATTTCCAGAATTGTTCAGTATATGACATCACAATATCATGAGAACACACTTATTTGTGCTTTCATGTAGCTCAGTGGTTAGAGCATGGTGCTAGCAACGCCAAGGTCATAAGTTCGATTCCAGGGATTGCACTTACTTAAAAACAAATGTTAAATGCAATGTGAGTCGCTTTTGGATAAAAGCGTCTGCCAAATGCGTGAACGCAATGCTTTTGAATTACACACTTTTGTGGCCCAAACTTAACTTCCAGTACACATTCACAAAGAATAGAGTCCCTGCAGATTATTTCAGATAACAAGCTAAAGAAATAACAAGGAAATGCCATTAGCTAGCAAGTTAAAAGTATGTCTAGCCAGTATTATTTTGGGTTAGCAGTAAAAGAACTTTACTAAGTTACTTGGCTAAAGTTACATGACCCATTCAACAAATTGTTTATTTAATATAATTATTATACGATCAAATATTAATATTAATATAATAAAATAGATAAACAAACACAGAGCAGAAACCGTGTGCGTCTGACGAAACCGTCTATAATTATATATGACATTTTTAGAGATATATCACAGATAGCATACACTGTTTACAGTTGTTATAATGGTTCTTAGTTGGATAAATGTCTACTTTTGAATGTTTGCTGCAGTTAAAAATCTCTCATTGTGACCGTTCAGAACTGAATTTATTTGACTAATTAATCTCACATTGTGGTAATTTGTGTGGGTTGTCGCAGACTTTGCCTCAGTGAGGTAGAGAAGTGGCCACAGCATTTGCACCGCTGTTATCAAACACATAATGGGTGTAGCGCTTAGCTAATGGGAGAAAATATTGCCTGGCATAATTCATTTGCAAATATTTAATTGTTGTATTAAGGATGCGTGGTCCCCACCGGCTAGGGCATTGGCCCTGATAAGAGATTTTTCATTAAATTTACTTGTTTACAGTGCAATCAATTTGGCCAAGCTATTGTCATGTGGATGCTGGAGGTGAGGAGCAGATGCTGTCAGTGGTGTGGAGGTCACTTATTGAAATAATAAACTGTGGGGAGATAAACTAAAGTGGGTTTTTTTAATGTTGCTTGATAAAATGTTAAAGGGATAGTTCACCCAAAAATGAAAATACTGTCATCATTTATTATATCCTCAAGTTGTTTCAAACCTGTATGACTTTCTTTGTTCTGTTGAACACAAAAGAAGATATTTTGAAGAATGTGGCAACAGTTCTGTTTGGTTATAAACATACTTTAAAACATCTTTCTTTGTGTTCTGCACAACAACACATTTTTTTACAGCATTGGAACAGATTGAAGATGAGTAAATGATGACAGATTTTTCATTTTTGGGTGAACTGTCTCTTTAAAGTGTGCGTTTGTCGTTTCATGTTTAGTACTGTATGCATTATGGTTGCACGGTGTACCGATGCTACGGTAGCATTGCGATGCAAAAGTTTCTAAATACCCGCGATGCCGCTCTATTCTTTTAAACGGTAGTATGGTAGTACCGTAAGTAATGTTGCATATGCGCATTAACGTTCATTTGAACACTTACATCTGCCTTTTTGCGCTGTTTCTCTCCTAAATCCGTGTTTTGCATGACTGGGATGAGATAATGATTCAGTGAGTCATTCATCAAGACACTTGCTTCCTTCTTGAATAAATCAGCCGTTTGAACAAATCGTTTGAATGATTCACTGACTAAGTAAAAAATTGCCGCCATCTTCTGGCCATTTTAGTTTTACATTTAAAGTAAGCCTAACGTTTCCCTTTCGAAAAATTGCTGTATAAGTGAATTTTGTTGCACATTTGAATTAGTTATTCAACTGTACTTAGTATTTTTTTACAGTAAACTTTACTAAATTACTATACTAATATAGTTTACTACAAAATGTTTCATTTAGATTTATGTATTAAGAAAATGTAGTTTATTTTGTAAAATTCAATCATGAACATGGCACAGCATCGTGATACTACTTGGTACCGTGATAGTTCAACCGATATAGTATCGTAAGATATGTTTATGGTACCGTGACAACCCTAGTATGCATGCACTTTGACAGGGCTAGTTTACTCGCTTCATTCGCACATGAAAAATTCACTTCACAGCAGACGCGAAGTTCGCGAATTCGCGTCATAGGAGGGGCTTCTGCCAGGCTGCTCGTTGCGAAATGTCCGACCTCCTCACTCATTTTCTTCCAAGCAAGATCCTTTTCATTCCTGTTCCGAAAAATAATAAAAATATTAAGCTGTATCGTACAGCTCTAGGTATCCGCTCACAGCCACGATCAGTTTGTCTTCTATTGTTTCTGCCTCCGCTTGCTACATCGTAATCACGTCACTACAAGAGCAAGCTCCTGATTGGTTAACGCGGCATGAATATTTGCCAAAGTTCAGATTCTTTTAATTTGCGCAAATATGTGTGTCAAACACCTTAATTTGTGCCGCCTCATTCATGTGAATCGCAACGCGGGATGTCTATGCGCGTCTTTGCATTGACTTAACATGTAAATCACTCACGCTTACCGCTTCATTCAGCGTCTGGTGTGTACGCACCATTAGACCACTAGTGAAATCATGCAATTTCATATTTTTGTATCAATTACAAAGAAGATACAAAGTTGCATTTAAAATAAATATGAGATTTTCTAAGTACATGTTGTTTGTGTTGGCATGCACTCCTCAAGCAAACCTTCATGATCTATGTTATCCCAGCATGGTGCCAAACAGCAACTTGTGTGCTTTTATGAAAGCAATAAACTCAGACCTTAAAAAGGCGTTAAAGGGATAGACCATCCAAATATACCTTAAAATCAGTTACTCACCCTCATGTCATTTCAAACATAACTTTCTAACATTGACTTTCAATGAATGAACACAAAACCATGTAGACTTCTCTTCAAATTAGGGACGCACTGATACCAGGGTCAGTATCGGGCCCGATGTACTCGTAAAAATTCACCGTTACCAAAGATCGATACCTCATGTGATGTAACTGGCTGAAATGTGTGCTTTTAAAGTTTGTGAAAAGCACATAAAATCATTTATTTTTTCATAATGTGTTTGAGGTGAAGTTGTAATTATGAAGTTACTCTATTCTTATTAGTTTCACTGTGTTGTGCTTGGAAAATTGCCACCTCACCAAAAAATAAAGCAAAAATACAGGTAAAGAGATCGGTATCGGCGAATACCAGAAATAAAATATCGGTACTCATACTCGGTCTTTAAAAAATATGGTATCGGTGCATCCCTACTTAAAATATCTTAATTTGTGTTCCACAGACAAAAGAGTCATATACATGAGGGTGAATAAATAATGACAAAATGTTCATTTTTGGGCAACCATACCGTTAACATGTTACAAATTTGCTTAAATTTGATCTTACATAATTTGTCTTCTATATATTACATTTCTCAATATCCTCGTGTTTATTTCAAATTGTTAAGACAGAATCTTATATACGATTTTCAACGTGTCTTGGATATTTGGACTGTATGCGTGAGTGTGACTGCGTGTGGTCTTTTTAAAGACCAACTGTTCCGTGTCGATGTAAACGTTTGACATTTTTCACCCGCTGATTTTCTGAGCGATGAAATTCGTTCATCTGCTGATTTGCTCTGTCATTTGTCGCTCGAACGAATCTATCAGACGCTTGCTGCAAAATAGAGACAGATTGTGATGGTTTCACATTTACATGCACACGTGCGTTGAGAAACACACACATATTTCCAAAGTAGCCCGAGATTTCCAAACGAAGTTCAAGTGTTCATCGGTTTGTAAGAATTTGTGTTTTGAGTCCCCGGTAAGAACGGTTGAAGGCCTGTCTGGTGTTGTCCTGGTGCCAGTTTTTGCAGGAATGTGTGTTTGTGTGTTGTTGCCAGTGTTCACGGCCTGAAGTTGGTCCCTCCATCTCTATTTCTCTTTCTGTGAGTGTCTATGGAACGCTGCCATTGACTATCATTGTGAAAACACACATTCAAGTAAACAGATTCTGTGCTGTGACTTCAAGCTCTTGCGCGCTCTCGCTCTGTCACACACACAAACAAAAGAACAGCCAGGGAGAGTCATAAACTCCATGAGATTCTCGAGCAGTGGGGAAGCATCTGATGTAAAACGGTGTGTGAACAGACGCAGCGGTCCGGCTTCTGCCAACAGTCTGTCCTGATGCCGCGCGGAGAGATCCTGCTGCGGTCCTGATGGGACATCAGAGGAAAGCCTCAGCCGTACCTGTGCTTCAGACTGATGTCACATTGATTGATGTCGCTAAATAACACATTCAGTCCGCTTGATTTTAATAAATGGCTGTGTTTAAACAGACATCTTAAGTACAGAGTCATTCCAGCCTTTTTAATGCGAGCACTCGATCAAACCACGACGAGAGAGAGAGATGTCAACCGGAGGGGGAGGGGTGGGACATGGGACTAGAGAATAAACTCAAGTGCGAAAGGAAGACAGACAGATACAATGTGACTAGTGATTGCAAAAAGTAGGCCTATTCATTGCATATGTTTTATAACTTCAACTAAAAAAACACATTTTTTGTATAATAACACGACCAAAACATTTATGATAGCTTTAGGTTGCATTCAGTGCATTTCAGTTGCATCACTGGCGGTATGTCAACCTCACTCCCAATCAAGTGAATGAAGGCAACATAAAACACAAAACCTCATGTTTGTGAAGATAATCCTTACCATTACACCATCGATCTCTCCTTTTCCACAGTAGCTCCTCCAACGTCAATGTGTTGACAAAGGGTTCAGGATTAATAAGGAACAACAGTGCCACCTCCTGACTACATGATAGAAAATACACGTGTTCAAATACACAACAGGCTTAATAAAAAATAAACAAGACAAAAAAATTAACATGATCATTTCTAATTAATAAGCAAATCATTAACTCAATAAATAGTTGCATTTACGGTTTCAAAGCAACATAAACAAATGTTATTGCGCATGCGCACTTTTGTGTACCAAACTTAACTTCAGCACTCAGCAGGTATAGCACAGATCGTCAGAACACCGGTACACATCCACAAAGAATAGAGTCCCTGCAGATTATTACTGATAACAAGCAAAAGAAATAGCAAGTAAATGTCATTAACTAGCAAAGTAAAAGTATGTCTAGTCAGTATTATTTTGGGTTACTACCAGTAGAAGAATCGTTACTTGACTAAACTTAATGTGACAAAGTTACACGTACGACCCATTCAACAAATTGTTTATTTAACATAAACTTTATAGGCCTATGCAATAAAATTCCACAAATGGTTTATTTAATATAATTATCATACAATACAATTTTATTATAAATTAATATTGAAATAAAATAAAACATAAATAGTTAGGCCTATATTATTAGCCACTAGACTTGCCAGACCGATTAACAAACACAGACCAGAAATTAACGTCATGCAAGCATTTCTGAGAACCAAAAATGGTTGAAATGTTTTGCATTATGCTGTTATTTTATAGTTTTTTTCTGTTGACTTTCAGTTATTGTTTAATGTTCATTTATCTTTGAACAAACTGCCAATAAATTAGATAAATATAAATGTACAGTAAGTTACTGGCAAACTGCTGCATAACTACAGCAAAAATATGTACATTGTATGCTATTCTAGATATTTTTTAGGGCTGTCAAAAGATTAATTGCGATTAATCGCATTCAGAATAAAAGTTTGTGAGTACATAATAGATGTCTGTTTACTGTGCATATTCATTTTGTATTTATGAACACAAACACATACATGTAGGCCTATATATATTAAGGAAATATTTAGATGCATTTATATATATTTACCAATAATTGAAAATATATTTAAATGTTTATTAGAATTTATATTTTTCTTAAGTATATATATGTATGGGTTTGTTTTTATAAATACAACATTAATATGCACAGTACACAGACATATATTATGTAAACACAAACTTTTATTCTGGTTTGACAGCCCTAATATTTTTACACAGATGTGACCCTGGATCACAAAAGTCTTATGGGTCAATTTTTTGAAATTGAGATTTTTACATCATCTAAAAAATAAGCTTTCTGATGTATGGTTTGTTGGGATAGAGATACAACTATTTAAAACTCAGGAATCTGAGGGTGCAAAAAAATCTAAATATCGAGAGAATCGCCTTTAAAGTTATCCAAATAAAGTCCTTAGCATAGCATGTTACTCACAAAAATAAAGTTTTGATACATTTGCGGTAGGAAATTTACAAAATATCTTCATGGATCATGACCTTAACTTAAGTAGCACGAGAACATTTGTAGTAATAGCCAAAAATACATTGTATGGGTCAAAATCTGCCGTTTTTCTTTTATGCCAAAAATCATTAGGATATTAAGTCACATATATGAAATTATTTAGTTAATAATATAATTTCTTTATATTTCAAATATAATTTCTGTGCACAATGCTAGCAACACTGCATCATGCACATTGTGACAATCGACAAACATTATTTCTTAACAAATAACTCTAAATACAACGGATAGCGAACAGTTACAATAACAACAACAGCATGAAGCCAACAAACACTAAAACACAATCTGTTAAAAGTATATTTACCACCAAAACAAGTGTGATGCAATGCATGCTGGGAACCTACGTATCCACATACACCGTGGGTTTGTTGAGACAACATTTTGCAAGTTACATTTTCCAGTTTGGTAAAAGCATGGTAATAGTGTCTTCTATGAGATATTAGAGTCCCATGTGCAAGTTAAGCATTTGCACAATATTGTGAAATATATAGAACGTAGCCTATATATAAGCATATAAATATTGTCCTTACACCTGCTCCTTGAAATTGTGTTAAACATTAGGATGTATTTAAAGCTTGGAACGTATAGCAGTGCTGTGGCCTGCAGGCTGATACAGTACACACGGTACAAAGATATAATCTCATCTTGAGCACAACTGATGATGTGTCTTACTTCTGTAACCCACAAAGGCCTCTCTCGCTGTCTTTAACACACAGCAACATCTCTCACAGTCTCAAAGCAATAAAGATTTCTAGTAGCATTTCTGGTTTAATAAGGCACATCGCTGCTGTGAAGATGCTTCAGACATTAGGGGCGGAAAGCGCACATTAAATAAGGCCTTTCATCGATTGCGTTATTTTTTTATTATACCCCCAAAAAGATCTTCTATTGAGGATAAAATGCTAGTTAGCGCCAACTCGCAAAGCTTTATTCCCGTGCCTTCGTAAATCATCTGAATAAAGCCGATATTTCTTTGGTGTGAACAGAAGCCATTGGAGACATTTTGAATGTTTGCATATGGCAGTAAAAAGAAACTGTTTCTAAATGATGTGTCTCACTGTGCTAAGGGTAGATAGAGAGGAACATGATTAAATCAGATTTATAGACAAGTCAACAAATCCTACTGTGAGATATTAAAGGATCCCGCTGGGAGACTATTTCAAATATGGACCGAGGTCTTATTCTACAATGCAAAATCTTCACGAAATTCAACATATATGATATATAAACAGACTCAAAATTGTTTCTTTTATTAAACGTGACCGAATTCTGCACAAACAGACCTTTTAGAAATCGTTCTCTCGTTCCCACCGGATGCTTTCGTGAATGTTAAAACTATCTTCAAGCTCCTAATGAGATCCTTTGGGAGTCCAAAATAGCGGAAAACTTTTCCTCACTAAAGATCTATTTTGTTAAATTGATCATGTTTAATTCTTTATTCCTAAAGCACTCTTTAAAGGAACCACCTTAATCGATGGTGGCTAATTGAATCGTGTGGGGAAATTCAGTTGAAATAATAGCAGTGATGTTAGATACAAAGAGGTGGTCTATGGTGGGTTTTATTCAATTACATGTATTCCTTACTTGACAAGGAAAGTAAGATAAGATATTTTATTTTTGTATTTTATAAAAGAAAATATAAGAATTGATTAAGTTTGTTAAAAACAAGCAAAAAAACGGCACATCTTAGGTACTTACGGCGAAGTAATCGATTTCTGAAAACTGTTGTTATTTGAAATAAACAACAAAATGCACTACTGCGCAAAAGGAACACGCCCCTTCTTGCATTGCTCCGCCCTCAAACGTGCTGTGCAATGCAGGTATGAAATGCTTAGCTTGAGCCTTAGACCATGCAAATAATAATGCAAATGAATAAAATTAGCGAATGCGACACGATACAAGCAGCACACTGGTTCCAGATAAACAATGACGCTCAAAACTGCTCCATTACACAGCTAATAGGCTACAATAACAACAACATATCTTGGTGCTGACAAACAGCAAACATGTTACTCACATACTGATCCGAATCAAAGCAACCTCATCTGAGGTGATTTTTAGATGATCTTTCTCTCCAACTTCTCTCTGCTGGAAAGCCTTCACCATAGTATCACGGGTGCTAGCTTATCTCAACTAAATGCCTTCGACATAGTACCACAGGTCCTAAGTGTCTCCGCTGGAAAGTTTTAACGTGGGTTCTCCTGCCTGACTTCTTTTTATACTTAAAATCCACAGACCCTTTACTTTTATGTAATAAATAAGACATCGTTCTTTCTACAGTCTATGCCCGCTTGTTCTCTTACCCTCCGCCAACATGAGCGGACACGCCCCTTACTGTTGATTGGCTACAAGTTTGTTATGGTACTCGGCCCGACTCAGTTTTAAAGCGTTTTTGAAAAAAATCCTAACCCTGCCTTTAAGAAAAAGATATAACTAAACTCAAGATTTTACCCCATTTGCAGATTTTTTTCTTGTCGTTTTAAACATAAACATATTAATTCTTATATTTGCTTTCCTTAAACAAGGCTAAATATCTAAAGTAGCCTAATTTTTTCTTAAGAATCTTAAGAATTTTGTATGCTTGGTACGAAATGCATTTCTTTGCAGGGATAAACATCTCTCAACAGATCGAAACACAATATGCAATGCTTTATACAATATACTGTTTTGCTATCTTTAGAACCGTAAATAAGGCAAAATAACAGGAAGTATGTTTGAAAGGAAATGACTTTTTACGCCAATCAATGCATTGCCATTCAATCTAGTATGAAAAGCCAGATGTGCTGAATCAAACTTTTCTAAAAATATTCTACTCACCCTTTTCTCTGTAAATTAAAATGCTTTAATGTTACAACTTTAACACAGACAGTTAAACGGTTCAATTGTGCACAGGATTAACACTTAGTAATAATAATTGTCGTCATTGTCATCCCCATCACTGTTCCTGACAATCCCATCCCCAAGTGGTGGCCATTGGAAACAAACACTGAACTAATACTTAAAACACTTTAAAAAGGATGCAATCAATAAGTCACAGCAACATGCACTTTATAGATAAAAATATTGGGACATCCCCTTCTTTTAAACAATTCAATTCAATTTTATTTATATAGCGCTTTTCACAATGAGCATTGTTGCAAAGCAGCTTTACAGGAGAAAGAAACAGAGAAACATAAAAAAAAGCCTTTGAATTAATTGAATAAAATAAAATAACTATAAAAATAGAAAAATAAAAGCAGTCTCCCGGTGAGCAAGCCGACACGGCCCTGTGGCGAGGAACCCAAACTCCAAATGATAAATATATGCAGAAAAAACCTCAGGAGAAACCAGTCTCAGTCGGGAGGGCCAGTTCTCCTATGACGTGTCACAGCTGCACTCAGTGACTTTGATTAATGTTATAGAGAAAATAAACAGGTTTATCTATTCCAGCAATTCCAATCTAAACTAATAATAATGCTTTACAAAACTGTTAGATATTTTGTGCACATAAACAGTCTTCCACAACCAAGTTGACCTGCAGCAATCCCTTTCTTTTTACGGCGTCGGGAGAACCAAATAAGTGACACACACTCAAGGGTATATCTCAGTTGATTCTCATTTAATATTACATAAACAGAGGCTTTTATTCAACAATGCATCCTTGAAAAATGGTGCGAGGAGTTTAAGCAAAACACAGACAGTTTGTCTCATCCGTTATCAGAATGGAAAGTACAGGCCCTCAGATAGCAGAGACAAAAACATGTACAAAGTTCATTATAGGCAAATAACAATTCAGAACTTAAATCATAAGAGCCATTTATATTTAACAATGGCCACTTTGAATCATTTATGATTTAGCACTCTTATGATTATAACTTCATGATTATGGTTAACATTACAAAAGAGTGCAAGATAATAATCAGTCCCCCTGACATCATCTATCCCGAACTCGAGGTACACTTTACCAAACAGACAAAATCATTCTCTTACACTCTTAATGGCACACCTAGACCAAACCTCCACCTCCAGCCCATTTTCTCGTTTTCATTTCTTTAATATCTTTCTTTGCCTCTGACTGACAGGGGGTGGTAAAAGATCTAGCTTAGCCTATTCTAACATTACATAAGTAATCAGTATATTATCATCATACATATCTGTAATGAGATCGCTTAAGCTGGAGGAAAGAGGCGGGGTCGGCAGAATAATCCAAATAATATTTATTGTAAAATAAATCAAAAGGTGGCTTCCAAAACGCCAAACAAACAGAAAGTAACAAACAAACAAACTAGCTCTCAGCTAATTTGCACACTGCTTTCAGCACGCCGTCCGCGTGCATGTGTGCGTCTGTCTCCGTGCTTCTCTCTGGGTCTCTCTCTCATGCGGCCCCGGCGGCGCTTCTTAAGCCTCCTCTCCCCAATCACTGTAACGAGAGACAGCAGGTTAGAAGCCACTCGTGGCTGACTCGCTACCCTCCGTGCTCCGGATCGTAGCTCCGCCCTCCCAGACGGAGCGTGGCCACGCCCCCCTTGCCACATACCCCCACCGCCCGACTCAGGCCGGGGCCTCATCCGGCCTGCAGCTTCCCCCCCCCCTTCCTGGAGAGGAAGTCGGCCACAGCCATCTGCGTCCCCGGTCTGTGGACCACCTGGAACTTGAAGGGCTGAAGAGCTAAATACCAACGAGTGATCCGCGCGTTGGTATCCTTCATGCGGTGGAGCCATTGGAGGGGTGCGTGGTCCGAACAGAGTGTGAACGCCCGGCCCAGGAGATAATAGCGGAGGGTGAGGACGGCCCACCGTATCGCCAAACACTCCTTTTCGATGGTGCTGTACACCGTCTCTCTCCGCGAGAGCTTGCGACTGATGTACAGCACCGGCCGCTCGTCACCCTCTACCTCCTGGGACAGGACCGCCCCCAGACCTCTGTCCGATGCGTCCGTCTGTAAAATAAAAGGCAGATTAAAATCAGGAGCGTGCAATAGAGGGCCGCCGCATAAGGCAGCCTTTACTTGGGTAAAAGCCCGCTGGCACGGCTCCGTCCACTGGACGGTGTCTGGTGCGTCCTTTTTAGTAAGGTCGGTTAATGGGCTGGTAAGCGCCGAATAGTTGGGGATAAACCTCCTGTAATAGCCAGCCAGCCCTAAAAACTGCCTTACCTCCTTTTTGGTCTTGGGTCTCGGAGAGGCTGCAATCGCTGCTGTCTTGTCAATTTGGGGACGCACCTGTCCGTGACCCAAGTGGAAGCCCAGATACCTTACCTCCACACGCCCAACCGCACACTTCTTCGGGTTAGCCGTGAGACCCGCCGCTCTCAGCGAATTCAGGACCGCTCTCAGGTGCTGCATATGCCGCTGCCAGTCGTTACTATAGACTATGATATCGTCTAAGTACGCAGCGGCATATGCTGCGTGAGGCCGGAGAATACGGTCCATCAGACGCTGAAAAGTGGCCGGGGCCCCGAATAAGCCGAACGGAAGTGTGACGAATTGGTGTAATCCGAACGGCGTGGTGAAAGCGGTTTTTTCTTTGGATAGCGGAGATAAGGGGATCTGCCAATATCCTTTCGTTAAATCCAGTGTCGAATAAAAGCGAGCCGAACCTAGACGGTCCAGCAACTCGTCAATGCGCGGCATGGGATAGGCGTCAAACTTCGACACAGCGTTCACCTTGCGATAGTCCACACAGAAGCGTACTGAGCCGTCGGTTTTAGGAACTAAAACTATCGGGCTCGCCCAATCGCTGTAGGACTCCTCGATTACTCCCATATCGAGCATAGCGTTTACTTCTTCTTGAACCACCTTTTTTTTGTGTTCTGGTAAACGATATGGCCGGCTGCGAACCACCACGCCCGGCGTGGTCTCAATATGGTGTTCGATAAGGGTAGTCCGGCCGGGTAGGGGCGAGAACACATCGGCAAATTGTGCTTGTAAACGAGTTACGTCTGTGATTTGGGAGGGTGAGAGGTGATCTCCCCCAGAGCCGAGGGCGATGTATTGGCCAGGTTTGCACACCTCCGGCCCGAGATCATCCTCTCTACTCACCACCGTCGCCAGCATCACAGCGTCAGCCTCGTTCCATTTTTTGAGGAGATTGAGGTGATATATCTGATGTGCCCCGCTCCTATCCGGTCGTATTACTTCATAATTGAGGTCTCCTAGACGCCGTGTGACCACAAAGGGTCCTTGCCACTTGGCGAGTAATTTTGAGCTCGATGTAGGGAGTAAGACGAGTACTTTCTCTCCCGGTGTAAATTTACGTAATCTAGCGCCTCGGTCATATTGCTGTCTCTGTCTGTCCTGAGCCTGTAACAAATTCTCCATCGATAGCCGCCCCAGCGTGTGGAGTTTTGTTCTCAGGTCGAGGACAAACTGAATTTCGTTTTTACTAGCAGACGGTCCGTCCTCCCAAGTTTCCCTTAGGACGTCCAAAACCCCGCGGGGCTGGCGGCCGTAGAGCAACTCGAAGGGAGAAAATCCCGTGGAGGCTTGCGGGACCTCGCGGACAGCAAATAACAGAGGCTCTAGCCATTTATCCCAATTTTTGGCGTCCTCGTGGACGAACTTCCGGATCATGGCTTTCAACGTACGGTTAAAACGTTCGACCAAGCCGTCCGTTTGTGGGTGATAGACGCTCGTTCGGACCGTTTTAATGCCTAATAATCCATACAGTTCGCGCAATGTGCGTGACATAAACGCCGTGCCTTGATCCGTGAGAACCTCTTTGGGGATTCCCACGCGGGAGATTAATGAGAAGAGGGCTTCCGCAACACTCTTTGCTGAAATGCTGTGGAGCGCCACCGCCTCTGGGTATCGGGTTGCATAATCTACAATGACTAATGCAAAACGATGCCCTCGTGCAGATCGCTCTAACGGCCCGATCAGGTCCATACCAATTCGTTCGAAGGGGGCCTGAACTAAAGGAAGAGGGCACAATGGTGCTTTTGGGGTGGCCGGTGGGTTAACCAACTGGCATTCACGACATGCGGCACACCATCTGCGCACATTCTCGTGGATGCCCGGCCAAAAGAAACGAGCCATTAGACGATTTAGTGTTGCGTTTTGACCTAAATGTCCTGCCATAGGATTAGAATGGGCCGCCTGGAAAAGCATTTCCCGACGGCCCTTTGGTACGACCAACTGGGTTGTATCTACTTTTGATTGAGCGTCCTGGGTCACTCGATACAACCGGTCCTTAATAATAGCAAAATATGGGTAAGAGGGAGGTTGCCCGGGTTGAAGAGGCTGTCCGTCGATAGAGCGGACCTGGTTAAGCGCGTTTTTCAGCGAATCGTCACGTGACTGTTCCAGGGGAAAATCATCGCACGATGAGAGATCTTGTCTCAGAATCGCGCTCGGTTCCCCTGAATCAGCCACGGATGGTCCCGGTTCAGCCTCCCCAAGTTGTGCCACCGCCCCCTTCCCCCGCTTGTGTCTCCCCCCGGAAGCATCCGCGCATAAACACCCCATTAATATTTTAAAATCTGGCCAATCCGTCCCTAATATTAGCGGATGCCGAAGGTGCTGGTTAACGGCCACCTTCACACTATGCTTTTCACCCCTGAATTTGATTTCTATGGGCATTAACGGATAGTCCACCACATCCCCGTGTACACACCTCACCTTAACCATGCGGCTGGTATCCCATGCCGAGCATTGAATCAGGGCTGGGTGGATGGAGGTTTGGTTACACCCCGAATCCACCAAGGCCTGATATGTACCCCCCTCTGTACTCACTGGTACTTGGTACTGGCCGGCTGAACCGCGGGCGGCCGGAGGTGCGTCGGGAACCCGGATCACCATCCCCACCTCCATCAGAGGACAATGGGCGATAAGGTGACCCGGATTCCCGCAACGCCAACAGGCCGGCCCAGGCTTTCCCCCTGCCTTCGCGGTGGGGAGTCGGCCACGGGATTGGAGAGAGGAGGGTGAGGGGGTGAAGTGCTGGGGTTGGCCTTCGCCACGCGGGGGCCCCCGCTCCCAGCGGGGAACTGCGGTGGCCGGCGGGCCGGTATTTGCCCGTCCGCGGGACGCCGCCCGCAGCAACGCCCCTCCCTCGGACCTGGGAATGGGAGATGGGGAAAATAAAAGGGAAGGGGAATGGGAAGGGATAAAAGAAGAAAAATTAGTGGGGGTTTCGCCGACCCCGGCGCACGCTGCCAGATGGTCCTCCGCCAACTGGGTGGCCTGCGTCAGCGACGTCGGTCGGTGGCACTGGACCCACTGGGCGGTCCCCTTCGGAAGCCGCACCACGAACTGCTCCAGGGCCACCGTCTCCACTACAGAGTCGACGTCGCTTCCCTCGGCCACCAGCCACTTGCGGCAGGCATCCCGGAGCCGCTGGGCCAAGACGAACGGTGGGTCGCCCTCCCCCAGCTCCAAGGAGCGGAAGCGAAGCCGCTGTTGCTCCGGGGTTAAGCCGACCCGCTGCTCGATGGCCTTCCTGAGGTCCTCGTAAACACGGAGGTTCGGGACTGGCAGCTGTTGAGCCGCGAGCTGGGCCTCCCCCGTCAACAGTGGCACCAGACGGGCGGCCCAGTCTGCACGGGGCCAGCCCGCCCCCTCCGCGGACCTCTCAAAGAGGTCTAGGAAGGCCTGCGGGTCGTCCAATGGCCCCATCTTCTGGAGCAACAGCGGTGGGGATAGGTGTTGGGGCGACGAGACGTCCGTCTGGTGATGTTCGGTCATCAGCCAGCTCCGGAAAAGCTCACGGTCCTCGGATTGGGCGCGCAGGAGAGTCTCGAAGCGTTTCTCCTGCGCTAGGGTGGCCCGATGTTGATCCGCGTGGAGGACCGCAAGCGCCTGAACCACCTCCGCAAATGGCGAAGCTGATGGAGTCTGCATGGTAGCAGCGGCGTTCCTCTTCCCTCCCGGGTTTTCGGCACCAGTGTAATGAGATCGCTTAAGCTGGAGGAAAGAGGCGGGGTCGGCAGAATAATCCAAATAATATTTATTGTAAAATAAATCAAAAGGTGGCTTCCAAAACGCCAAACAAACAGAAAGTAACAAACAAACAAACTAGCTCTCAGCTAATTTGCACACTGCTTTCAGCACGCCGTCCGCGTGCATGTGTGCGTCTGTCTCCGTGCTTCTCTCTGGGTCTCTCTCTCATGCGGCCCCGGCGGCGCTTCTTAAGCCTCCTCTCCCCAATCACTGTAACGAGAGACAGCAGGTTAGAAGCCACTCGTGGCTGACTCGCTACCCTCCGTGCTCCGGATCGTAGCTCCGCCCTCCCAGACGGAGCGTGGCCACGCCCCCCTTGCCACAATATCAATTCCAGCATATGCATCTTTTTCTGGAGTAAGATTCCCAACATATAAGCAAGCAAGGTAATAGTCAAATTATTCATAGAACCAATATACTGAAAATCGTTATAAATTACTTATTTTCACGATCAAAGTGAATGATTAATAATCAATGAGTTACCAAAAGCATATATTGATGTTTCAGTATGACAAATACAATATTTAACATTACTAATGTTCTCTGTGTACTTGCTTATACTTTCTTGACGTTGTATCTGAAACTTTGTATTACTAGCACTTCTCGTGAATATTGCTTATTTGGACAAATAGCTTGCTGTTTTCCTCAATTGTAAGTCGCTTTGGATAAAAGCATCTGCCAAATGAATAAATGTAAATGTAAACATTATTTTAACTCACTTTTTACAGCAGTTCTAATTATTTTTTTGCTTTAACTCAACTTAAGAAATATTAGTTAACTAATGAATTTCATGCAAACTTGTTATGTAATGTTGAATTTATTCAACATTTTAAGGCAGCCAGGTTACTTAAATTTTTCAAGTGAACCAACATTTATTTTTACAGTGTGTGACACTTTTAGATCATCTCTGCTTAAACCGATGGGGTTTAAAACCCTTAAGACAAAATAAACCAGCAATAATCAAATAATGTCAAGACCCAAATGTTTAATAATGTTATAAAATGTAAAAAGATAATTCTAGTTTGTTCAGAATTTTTTTCAGGAAACTGTATTAGCTCATTGTAGTCATAGAAACCCTATGATAAGAAATGAAGCAAGTGAGACATCTGGTGGTTATATCGACTCTGATGTCCCCTTATTAAAAAGTCTGAGATCATATTTATATATATATATATATACAGTACATAATCCAGTGCAACTATATTGATGTGAGTCGATGTGATTATTAGATGTGAGGGTGTGTTGGTTTATGTGTGTGAACACGTCCACATAGATCTTGACATTCCCGCACTGTGACATTTGAAGACATTTTATTTTCAGTGACATTTTATGAAAAACGTGGCGAGGGTGCATATTATGAATCCGTTTGAAGGCATAGCATTTGCATCCCTGACAAAGTTATGACTAGATCAGCCAGGGGCTCGTGAAACTTCTCTAGCTCTAAACGCCTATAAAAGAACATTTTTACTTTTACGATATGCTTTAAAAGTTGTGCGTGGATAACTGTAGGTGGGAAAATGTCATTTTTTTGGCAAATCCTTTAAGAACAAAGAACTGCAAATGTTAAGAGAGGTCAATGGGCTTCTAACAGCATTGTTGTGTAACCGTTCTTAGAATTTAAGGGAAGTTGCAGAATAATATATTAGTTTTTGCTGATGACAGTGAAAGTTGTGTCAGGTGACAATTTCTCAAATTCATCATGTGACTGACAAACTCCAACTACAAACTAGAATCTGTGCCCCATAGAAACCTTCTTCCATGAGTGCCGTCACCTCTGTTTCACTTCACCATGGCTGAACATTGGTTAGTAGCTTTCTTAGCAGTCTTGTGTTTGACTAAACCAGGTCTCTGTGGGCCAAGTGGTGAAAACCAACTAGGATCCTGCAGGATTGTGTGTGATCCTTCCACAGACCGCTCAACTGACCGTAGCAATGGCTTGGTGATCCCTCTTGCCTCTTCTGGAGTTGGACTTCCTGGTCCTGCCGGGCCTCCAGGTAAAGCAGGCCCTCCCGGTTTACCTGGACCTATGGGTAAGAGCGCCATAACAAAAGGAGGTGTGGCGTTCTACGCTTCCCTGAAGGACGAATTCGCAAACAATGAAGTGGTGAAATTTACTGATGTGATAACTAATCTGGGAGGTGGATATGATTCCTCGACCGGGACATTCACCTGTAAAACACCAGGAGCGTACTACTTCATCTTTCACATTGTGAAGTGTGCGCAAAATCTCCAAGTGAACTTGGTTCTTAATGATCAAACGGTAAGTTTACCGCATTTACTACATTGGGATTGATAGAACATAAATAACAATTATTATTTATTTTAAATTCATAATTACCTTGACTCATTGAGGATGCTAATGATCCTCTCATGTGACAACAAAATGGCTGCCAACATGTTGGTTTCACCATACTGACTTTGATTTGGCCGACAACGACTTCAATAAATGGTAAAACTGTAAACTTAAATTCCTAACAGTAAAAAAACTTTTTACTTTTTTAAACAATCTAAAAGAAAAAAATACTTTTCATTTTGAAATCAAATGCATCTTACTGTAAACACAACTCACAGCTGATAAAAACTGATAAACGTATCACATAAAACAGCAGCGACTGAACTAAATTAAACTAAAATGGTTTAAACAGTGAAAAAACGAACATGTTCATTGTTGTTGTTGTTGTTGTTGTGTTAGGTTGTGGCCACTGCAGTAGCTTTGGACATCCTTCACACTGACACAGCAAGCAACAGTGCAGTCGTGCAGCTGAAAGCCGGAGATCGGGTCTATGTTCGTCTGAACAACAGTGACCTAAGCAAGAAACATTCAACAGACCGTTTAAGTACCTTCACTGGTTACCTGCTATACGAGCTGTGAGACACAGGATTTATCCTTCAAAATCTTTGAATGAGATTTCTTTGCATTCAGACTGTAGGTCTGTTATTGAATAAAGAATGAGTATTCTGGCAGTCTGCCTGACTGAATCTTTTCACTGAACGTAGAATCAATTCTTCTGTTTTGTAGAAGGCCAAGACCTTGATCAGATACTTCACAGGGCACTGGCATGTATTTGAAACTATAGGGAAATAATGGGATACAAAGAAACAACAGACATGTCTATCCGCAACACCTCCTCGGTCACTACCGTGTTAAAAGCTCAGTCTTATTAAAGCAAAAAAACAAAACAAAGTCATATTCTTTATAAGAGATTACAAGGACAAAATCAAATCTTGAATTATTGACTTAACCTACAGCAAACTATACAACCTTCACTGCTGCTGGTTAAACTGTAAATAAGGTCATTTATTCCTACAGCTTTCAAATCACTCTCTAGAGATCATTCTCCAAACTTTCTACCATTTATCCACGTGGTAGTTTAACAGTTAAAGGCACTGTTTAGATGTTATGCTGAGATATTCATAAAGTAGATCCCCGTAGGCTGTGAAACCAATACGGCCTGTATTTACGTGTTTTGTTTTTGTTTACTCACATCATTAATGTTGAGCAAACATCAAATACAGTCAGAAGCATGTCATCTCATCCGGGGTTGTGGTTAAGCGTGGGGGGGAAAC
Organism: Oreonectes daqikongensis; assembly: GCA_026939265.1. Taxonomy (NCBI): domain Eukaryota; kingdom Metazoa; phylum Chordata; class Actinopteri; order Cypriniformes; family Nemacheilidae; genus Oreonectes; species Oreonectes daqikongensis. The sequence goes on along the minus strand of JAOTQM010000351.1, from coordinate 2,303,015 downwards.
AAATATCGGTTACCAACGTTACTCTGGAGAGACATTTTCAATTTCGATTGAAAATTGTTAGGATGAAAACATGCCTTAAAGTTGTGTGGCTCCTTCACGATGCAAATAGAGGAAAAAATCCCAAACTACATTCTTTTTCTCAGCAGGCAATTGAATGAATTTTCTCAATGGAGATGATACTTGTTACTTTTTCTGAGTAAAAACAAACATGATACTTTATATTTAAGGGGGTTCGCACCAAATTCAACACCATATTTTATCATAAATGTTCACAGCACTTGGGCAATAAATTAAGATCTGTAAACTATTTTATTAAAATATTTACAAAGCACATCCATTACTTTCAACCCACTACATTACAACAAATACAAAAAGCTCAAACAAAATGAAAAAGTGTTGTTTTCCCGATTTTACCTATTCTTTACCCTTTCTCTTCATTTAAAGCATGTATGTATTCATGTACAGTGGTTTACATTTTACATACAAACGTTTTGGTTTTGAGAACTAAAAATAAACCCATTGCAACTATACTGAATTAAAAGAAACAAGTAAAAAAGCTACAGTAATACCGCACAGGATAGGGATGAATTCTGAGTCTTTATGTCAGTGCTTTCCGAGCTGTAAAATGTTCTGAATTCCACACGTTGCCCACGTGTATGCATTCATCCTCATCTTGTAAATACAGACTCAGGTAATACTTCACACAGCTGAGAATTTCAAGGGCTAATGTCATTTCTGTACATTAAAATTTAGCTCTGCGAGGAAGAGATGTGCATAGCAGATCCACATATAGCAAATTATTACAAGACTTGTTTGTGACATTTTGGTTGTAACACAGTTACACACTCACACAAAAGGCAATACACGTGAACACACACACAAACACGTCAACACAAACAGACAACTGTCTTCACTATTAGTTTTGACTATCTATGTAAAGATAGAATCAAAATATCTAAACAGTACAGATGAACTTGAAAAGCAAAAATGTTAAGATAATATATCTTATTATTATAGTAGAATTATCATTATACAAAGAATTTTCTTGTTTAAAGCATTGATTTAATACTGTTTATTGAAGTGTATACTTACAACAATAACAAAATATATTATCTTGCTATATAATCTTATTTTTGCTTCACAAGTGACTTTCTCTTATTCAACAATGTTTAGATATGTTTTCTAGAAAATAATATTTTTTTCTAAATAACAATAATATTGATCAACATATTTTACATTTGTGCCCAGGACGTCCAGCATAAAGTGCTTCCCTGTCCCAATCATATCTTGGTATTAGTTGTCGTGTAGCAGACGTCAGCCAGCGGCCTAAATTTGGGTCCGAGGGTGTTCAAAAACTCCATGTTTTCATGTTCACCCAAGTTGCTACAACATCCTACAGAACCTGCAGGAGAGCCCATCCCTTCATTCCCATAAATCTTCAGCAGATCATCTGCATACCGCCCTTCCTCCTCCTTTCCAAAGTAAGCCAGTTTCTGTCACAAAGCAAAGGGTCAAAGGTCAGGTGAAACAGAACAAAAATAACTGAACCTATTCACATCTGGACAGATCTCAATTCACGTCTAATGGTTTGCCTCCAAACATGTTATTTTTTAAAAGTATTTATGTGTCAGTTTTTCTCACCATGTCCAGGTAGTTTTTATTCGATCTCCACGTGTCGACAGTGTTCATGTTTCCATATTTCTGGGTCATGGTGTTGGCACCATAAAGACTGCTATTATGACGTCCAGATGAGTAGTACTTCTCTGTCCCAAACTCTTTAGTTGTGTTGTAAATGCCTCCGCCTCCGCCTCCACCCTGGACAAACTGCTGACTGAAACGACCCCCAGATGAACCCACATTCTTGATGTCCGCAGCCAAGCCGTTAACCGACCCATCTATTCCATCAGCCCCGGACAGCAGCATGAAAGCTCCATCTTTCTAAAGAGACAAACACATTCCAGCAAAAGTTGGTAAATCTCAAAGATCTTTACTGTACTATAAAAACCCATTCGGCAGTTTGCTTAAATATACTTTATAACTGATAGTAGGTTTGTCTTACCACTTCCTCACCAGGAGCCTCAGTGTTCGATTTAAGCAGCATTCCACCAGTTCCTGTATCATCATTTAGGGCAACCTTATCTCTCTTAGTGTTGCACATGAAGATTAGCAACAAACCTGATGGAGTGAGAAATACAGAAGGCAACTTTACTCAAGGAGCCGTTTTAATATGTCAGTTGTGCTATTCATTTTAATGTCCTTTACGTTTTTTTCTATCTTGACATTTTCAAAAGTGGCCACTAAGGTGCTCCGAAATCCCTTATTACCCAACACGTAGTTTTTTACGTGTCTCTATATTTTGCTTTATGTAAATATCTGCAAAACGTTTGTGAAATGAAAAAATATTTATTGCTAGGTTTTTGTGGGTGCACGCTCATATGTCAGAACGGCAACACATAACCAACACATATTTCTTATCGGCAAACATATCAGCATAATTTAGAAATGAGGCCAACCTCATCTCTCTTAGTGCTTCACATGAAGATTAGCAACAAACATGATGAGTGAGAAAGACAGAAGTCAACTTGTCCCCAAAAGCCATTTTATGTCAGTTGTGCAATTCATTTTAATGTCAATTTTGTATCTACACTTCTGTTTAAAAGTTTACGGTCACTTCAGTGACATGTTACTCTTGACCTAAGAAACACATTTTAAGATGTATGTTTAAATTACTCAATTCATTTTTGCAGACAAAGACATTAATGTGGCCACTAAGATGCTCCAAAATAATTTTTATTTTTGGGTAAACTATCCCTTCAAACATTTTTACTCAATCTGATTATATCATAGTATATCAAAAAAGTGCTAAATAAAGCATTACAACTCACATGTACACATATGAGATATATTAAAAGGAAACTCACACAACAGCAGCAGCAGCAGACCAGAGAGCACTAAGGCGAGGATGCCCCAGCTGCCCAGACCGGATGAGGCACTTCGAACTCCACACACTCCCAACCCGTCTACCTCCCTCTCACAGGAACAAATTCGCACATTCACAGTCTGCTCCTTCCCAAATCCCTGCAGATCTTTTACTAACAGTGGTACAGTGTACACCCCATTGGGCATTTGCACAGCCTGTTCCAGCATCACAGAGGAACCTGCCAACACGGAAGAGAAAAGAATGTCAGGCCGCTTTGAGTTTATCACAGCTCTTAAAGAAACAGTACCCCAACCTTATATTGTTACAGCTCAGAATAAGAAGAAATATTAAAAACATACATAAATATAATTGGTGTTACTGCTTAGCCTTAAAAGTGGAACTTAAAGGGATAGTTCAATCGAAAGATCATCATTTACTCATCCTCTTGTCAATTCAAACCTGTATGACTTTTTCTATTCCATAGAACACAGAAGCTATTTTGAAGAATGTTCATAATCAAACAACAGCGGTACTCATTCACTTCTACTGTATGGACACAAAACCAATGCAAGTCAGTGGGTACTGCCCTTGTTCGGTTACCAACATTTTTCGAAATATCTTCTTTTGTGTTCCGCAGAAGAAAGAAAGTCATACAGGTTTGAAATGACACGAGAGTGAGTAAATGATGACAGAATTTTCATTTCTATCACTTTAAATGCTCCAGTCCCCATTCACTGTAATTGCATGAAAAACATCACATTGCTTTAAAATGACATAAGCATAAGTCAATTTTAAAAGCTCTAAGAGGCATCACCATCCTCCAGTCTTACTTGTAGCATCCTTCAGGTTCCATTTCCCATCATGCTCTGCTCCGAGTTCAAAAATGAATGGAGTCGAGTAAGGTGACTGATCTTTGTCCACAGCCTTGACCAGAACCGAGCTCAGCGTATCGGCCCGACTACACATGGTCAGCTCAGAACCCGGAATAACAGGCACGTTATCATTCAAGTCTTCAATCTGGAGTATAACCATTCCCTTTCCGGTCTTCTTACCTGAGAAATAAAACATGACAGTGAGTCCCATGCGGGTAAATAAAGCATGTTGTTTAACTGCATTTAACAATTGTTGTGTCGGTAGTTAACCCCAACCCTAGACATTACAAAATATCTACACTTCCGAGAAATGTCTGTGACTCATAAAAACTCACAAGAGACAACTGTTTTCCATGTCTTCCTGGAATGTCATTTAGTAACATTCTGTACTGAACATGTAGAATCAAGTAAGACACGTTGATTATCATTTGATGGATCATCGACGTTACATCACACTGACACAAAACCCATATCAACTCCTCTGAGCAAGTTCTTACCAACCACACCCTGTTTACAGGGTCAAATGGTTCTTACATTTAGAAAAACACACACCCATTCATAGAATGAATGCAGGTGTGTACTCACACATACGCAAGCTATTTTGTGCTGCGTAATATTTCACATATGTGCTATATAGTGCATTAGGTTAACTGTAAATACACAGGACTCACTTTCATCCACTGCTTTGACGGTTATGTTGTAAAGATCGTTGGAGACCAAAGGGGATTCACGGTCTATAGTATTGGCAACTTTCAGTTCTCCAGTGGTCTCCACCACAGTGATCCAGTTTCCAGGGTCGGTCAACTTAAAGTACCTGAAACATACAGTGGACAGAATAGAGTTAGGATGTTGAAAAGGGTGTGAAAATACTGTTTATAGATTTTTGATGTACTATGCAAAATTCACAAATAAAGAATCAATAGTTTTTTAGGTCTACAAATAACGTGTTTTAATTGTATATTACCCATGTAGCTAACCCAATACAGTGATATTACTGATGGTGTGAAGATGTATCAAATATTAATGTATTCTTAATTCTAAAAACCAGTTGAAATTATACCGTCATATATGCTGCCAAGTTAGCAATGTTACCTATGACATATGCAGGTGTTACACTACCTTAAGTCACTTTTTCGGTTTGTTCTGGCCCCTAAAATAACTTCTGTTGGTACTGTATAATGTAACCCTCCTTAATTTGGGTAAGTTAATTCAGTCATATAATTTTGTTGACCGAAAACCAGGGTTTTTTTTCCTTCAAATTTTGATGTCTATCTGAAAAAAATGGCTTCTAGAATGTAAAAACTAGGGAAAGGCTTGATTTTGGGAATTGATTGGATCATAGGTCAGTCAATATAGCCCCACCCTTGTGCCAAGACATATGTCAATCATAAAAAAGATGCTGATGGTTAGAGATTATTAGTACTATAAAATAAAAAATAAACAATGGCTTGCACAAATAAATCATTTACAATAAACACTGCAATATTAAAAATAATAAAGTAAAAATAAAATAAACAACAGGTTGAAAGCCACAATAACACAAAACATACTTTATTCCATTGCTGCTTTTGGTCTCTGGGTCCAAAGCTGTATACGTCCCAATGACTGTTCCATTCGGAAGGTTCTCCTTGACCTTGAGACGTAGAATGGGGGCGCTGAACTCCGGACCCTCATCTTCATCTCCCACAGCCAGCTCCACCGGCACAGACAGCCAGCTGGATGAAGTCCCGACCAATGGAGCTTCATTACGGGCGGTAATCTCAAGATTCACCAAACGAGTTTTTTCATAATCCAATGGCTTAGAGAAGAGAGGAGGACAATATAAGCCAGGACAATGTGAAAATGAATGGAACACATTTACATTTCATTTCATTTCAACTTTTTTTAGATAAAAAGCCCAAAAGGTTCTACACTGTAAAAAGCCAGTACTTTTTTCCTCGAAGATGAGATCCAATGTTTGCGCAAGTTTTATAACAGGGTGTGTCTGGTATCGAACTAACAAGCCTTTTCACACACAGCTCTAAAATGTGAGCTAACCCTGCAATGCTGCTATAAATAATATCAACACAAATGTGTCAAAAAGTTAAAAGTAGCTCTCCAAGACTACACACCTCGCTACATGAACACAGCCTAGTAGTAAAAAGCAAAATGTGAGTCTAAAAATCACTGGAGGTCTATTTTCAGATAAAGTTGTTATTTAGCAAACACTAAATTATTGCATCAATAATGAATTAGGACTGTTTCTTTCTTTTCATACCTTTATGACATACAGAAGCCCCTCGTTGGTTTTGGGGTCTGTCTCCATCCTGAAGTTTCCGCTCTCATTTCCCTTGGTGACCTCAAACAGGGCTCTCCAGTTGGGGGTGTTCACCATGTCCTTATCCTCCACGGGGATCCTGAGAACTAGCACATTTTGCTGGTTCTCCATCACCTGGCCCTTATACTGTTACAAAGAAAGCAAATATGTGCTTTAAAAAGCAGACGACACATGTGATTTCTGCATCTGCAATAATGCTTGTTGTAAAGATAAGTACTGTACATATACACTTTATAGTCCCATAAGACAAAGCAAAACATTGTTTGATAGTACTTACATCCTTACATAAAAATGAAATATTACATAAAAAATTGATTTAGAAAAAAACACACATTTCCTTTAAATTAAGTCTATTTTTCTTTGCCCCATTGGGTGAAAGTTTCTCATTTGTTATCGTTATTTTTTTTCTAATTAGTCTTTTTGTTATATTTTAGCTTTTTTAAAGCATTCTGTGATGCTTTATATCAATATTAATGGAGTTCCTATCTATACTGAACTCTTACATGGCTTTTTCTTCTTTATTCAGTCAAAGTCATGCATTATTAATAAAAATACAATTTTAGAAGTAATATGTTGGTTATATCTGTAAAATATTTTTTAAGATCAGTCTCTGTTTGGTGACCCTAAAACTTTTACTGCTAGTGTGACTGCTTGTGTATTGTTTAATTTGTTTTTATCTATGAAAATCTATGCTTGTTTAAGTAAAGTAAACAAATATTATTTCCATGAATTGTTATATTGCTGTAGAGAAAATAAACATAACCTACCAACTTCTCTTTAAAACTGGGAGGGTTATCATTTATGTCTGTGAGAGTAACCACAGCAGTTCCTCTGTTGAAGAGTCCATTTGGTGCTCCGCCCATATCTCTTATCTCAATGCCGACATAGACTTTCTCCTGAGCCTGGAAAAGAGGAACAAAAATAAACATATCAGAACACAACTCCTACCTTATGAACATCTGATCATACGGTTCAGTAATATAAAAGACATTATAGCCACAACACCAAATAATTGATAGACAAGAGTCTTCTGTACCTCTCTGTCTAGGTTGTTGGATTTAGCAGATAATACTCCACCAAAACCATCAATGGAGAACATGTCAGTAGTGTTGAAAAGAGTGTACTTTATTAAGGTATGAGAGGTTTTGGCCAGATCTCTGTCTGTGGCGTTTACTTTCCCTATGACAGTACCTGAAAAACAGAATCAACATTATTAAAAATTACTAGAACTAAAACTATTTAAACATTTCTGTATATTGACTTAAAATAAAACATCAGCCTAAATATTACTTGAAAAACTTTAGTAAAAAAAAAAACAATTTATACAATTTATGGTTTATACAAACTAAACTAAAGCTAATATTGAAATAAAAAGAATTTTAAATAGACTAGGCTTCAAAAATAAAAAAATGTAATTGCAATTTAAAAAATAAACAAATAAATAAAAAAATGACAAAAGCACAACAAAATTGCTAAAAACTAAAAATATTACATTAAAAGCAACTATTACAAATATTAATATAAGTACAATAAAACAGAAAACAACATTTAAAACAAAATACAAATGAACTTTTAAATATGCAAAAATAGATTAATTTTAGGAATGATTTCATGACCCCACCACGGGCAATTGGTCTATCTGTGAACAAGTAAATTGGTTAAACCAGTTGAACCAACTGAATGAAGTGAATAAACCAACAAACAGCTTACTATTAACTGGATCTGCATTTTGTTTTTCAGATAGGGCTAAAAAAGTCACAGGTTAGATAAAGCATAAAAAAACAGTTGTTTCTTTACCTGCACTGCAACTTTCTTGCACGGTGAAAAACAGATTTCCGACAAACTCAGGGGCGTTGTCATTCTTATCTTCTACATTCACAGTGATGGGCAAATATGCATCTGTTTCCTGGTGGGTCTGTCTGTTAAACACTTGAGCCTTAAACTGCAAAAAAGGGACAAGAGAAACATTAAGTCGTGTGACGCCTTAATGGTATTTCAAACCATTAGCTGTTCTATTTCCATCTTTCCATTGTTCTCTACATAAGGCCTGGAATGTAGACACTCACAACAAACTGTGGGTACTGTTCACGGTCAACGGCTCTGGTCACTCGGATCATGCCAGTGTCCTTGTCCAAAATAAACAGACCAACAGGGTCTAAGGTAACCCCTGGTCCACTGATCTCATAATACACAGTGTAATTTACTGAAGAGTCAGATGCAATCTGGGCAAAAACAAACAAAACAACATACAGTAAGTAAAAGAGCAAGATAAAAGAGGAGAAACAGTATTTCCGAAGGATGTTGTAATCTCACCGTCTCCACATCCTTTGGGAACGGAGGACTGTCATTTTCAACAACAGAGAAAGGCAAAGGCCTCCATCGTCTTTTGTAACGCTTGTGAACCACGTCCCCAGATGTCTGTGAGGCCTGCAAGCAGAACATATAGAGGGAGATTCCTTAAGCTGCTGCTGCAAATCCAACTGGACGAATCGAAGAATCACAGAATACAGTTTTACCTTGTCTTTACAAGTCAGGATGACATCCACCATCCAATCAAATCCGCTCTCATCCTTCACATGTACAACAAACCGCTTTGTGGTGATCATCATAACACGAAGTGTGATGATAGTGCCATCTGTGTTTACAGCAAAGTCAGGGTCGCTTGAAGTGAAGGCCACAGGTCTGAGCCCACAACCTTGAAGGTTTACTGTGAAGAAAATACAGTGACTTTAAACCCAATGCATATTTTACAGCGAAGAAAATGAGTCGTGAAATCTGAGATTATGGAGTTCAGAAGATAAAGTACATTTTTTACCTTTTCTTCTCTACTTTATTCATTTATTTATTTTTACTTTGTTAACCAGTGTTTTGATTTCGTGGCAACAGGCTGAATGATTTAAAACAAAGATGTTCATGTTGAACTGGAAAAGGTTAAAACAAAATACTATCTAGGCTTGAAAACAGCCAAAGCAGACAAGAGCTGACAAGATCACCTCTAACTGTGGGGATCTATAATTTTTATTCCAGCGTGCCACTGCGTCTTAAAGGGACAGTTCACCCAAAAATGTAAATTAGTTGTTCCAAATCTGTATAGATTTCTTTGTTTGGTTTAACACAGAGAAAGATAGTTGGATGACCAAACAGTTCTTGGCCACCATTGACTACCATAGTAGGAAAAACAACAATGGTAGTGAAAAGTGCCCCAAAACCATTGTTTTAAAATATCTTCTTTTGTGTTGAACAAAGAAATTTACCAAGAAATGTTTCCTACTATGGTAGTCAATGGTGGGCAAGAACTGTTTGGTCATCCAACTATCTTTCTCTGTGTTCAGCAGAACAAAGAAATGTATAGAGATTTGGAACAACTCAAAGGTAAGTAAATAATGACAGAATATTTATTTTTGGGTGAATTATCCCTTTAAAATCGTGTCGCTCTGTGTGTAATGGACTGTGTGATAGCCTATGTATGATATGTGTGAGCAGTAGTGGAACAATGTAAGATAATCATCAGAGATCAGACTGTGAATAAACACTTGGGATTTCATACGCAACCTTGGCATTGCCATCAATTTTCCGCATACTAAGACCTGCACTCTTAAAAATAAAGGTGCTTAAAGAGTGGTTCTTTATGGAACCAAAAGGTTCTTCAATGGCATCGTGAAGCACCTTTATTTTTAAGAGTGTATACTTTCTTCAAAATAATGTCTGTTATTAACCAAAGTTGTCAACATGATTAACTTTACCAGTTTAAGGAAAAAGCTTACCCTGCATATAGAAAGAAAGGGTCAATCTGTGTTACTTAGATAAAAAGATTTTGTGAAAGTATAAATCATACATTCTTCTGTTCCTTTAGTGATAACATAACCGGCAGGCATTCTCTTAGGCACCCTAGCATGAACAGGCCTCAGCTCACACGTCTCACCGCATGGAAACAGCACCTGAGGGAGTGACAAGCACACACACAGAGAGAGAGAGTTTGCAAATGAAAGTGAATTTATATGAATAGTGCTGATAAGTATCACATTCCCCAGCTTTATTAAGCAAATCTTTGAATAATATAGTTTCTGTCATGGTACTTGAAACTTAGTGTTAAACTACTGAAACTAATGTTGATGTCAAACAATCTGAGAAACTCAGTGAGAGTTTTATTCTGATCAAAAGTATTTTAGTTGTAAATGAAGTAAGTGTTAAGTTTTCTTATAGGATACAGCACTGAATGGTTTAGGTTTGTTTATTACAAAATATCATCTGATTAGTATTTTACAGTAAAAATTCCAAAATGTCTTTAAAATAAGATCAGTTAATTTCAGACGTAAATATTGTGTAAGACAATAAGACTTGATATTTGAACAAATTCTATTTCTTCCATAAGCCCTATATAATTTAGTGGAACAAATACATTGTGATTAATTGTGTTCGGATACTTGATACTGAAAAAGAAGTACAACAAATGTTTATTTGCGATGTTTGTGTGTATTATCTCAGTCAGAAATTATGAATGAACAAACTTTTGTATCTGTATCTACCAACGTTATATGGACTACAAGCACTGCATCAGTTTACTTGCGGCAAACAACTAGACTAGACCTAAAAAAATTACATAAATCATAACTCATAAATCAGAAACTTGATAAAGGCACAATATATGATGACTAACACAAGCTATGTGTTGCAAAAGCATGGTATTGTTTAAAATGATGGGTTTCGGTCAACATCATTCTGTGGTTAATCTTCTCTCCAAGGTGTTTTATTCTGACCAGAGGAGCCCAAACTATGAATGCAATATCAATAACTAAATCGTGAAGTAAACAATTTAATATTAGTGAACAATTGTACTTTACAATGCTTTCATCACAGTTGTCAGATTGTCTGTCACTGTGTCCTCAGACGCTCTTTACTGAAGATGCATGGCCAAGGAGTCTATTATAAATTTGTAAAACATTCACGAAATAAAATGTTTTTATTACAGTTATCACAGTATTATTAAGTTTAAAACTTTCATTCAGGTTTCAATGGATTCAAAACAAAAAAAATGAATCCAAATAACTGACTGCTATGTTATGTGACCATGTGAGCATTGTGGTTAGTATTTATCATTGTGTAGTGTTTACAGAATGAATCAGTATACAATACATCATCATCTACAATTTTCAGTTACTGATACCTGAAGTGTCAATCTGTCTTTAAATTAAATAAACAAAAAATATTAATTTAAACAATTGATTTACTTTACATATGCCTAGAATTATCCTGGATTGTTAAAAGCAGCAGTGGTAAAAAATAGTTACTAAATGGAAAACAAAGCAGACCATTTAAAAGGCCTTGTATCAGCAAAAACTCCTAATCTCCAACTAAGTCAGTCAACAACGTTTCTTGTTTTTTTCTGATAAACACGTTCACAAATAACAACCAAATGTTTCATAAAGTTTATTAAAACCGAAAATAATCAATAGTCATATAAGTATAAAAAATAGTCATATAAGTTCCCATTCATTGCTGCAGTTTCGACCAAATATAGTACCACTAAAGGTTATCAAAGGCTATAAATGTTACTAAAATGTGAACATCCACTGCTATGAAAATGAATAAATAATAAATACACATAAACGGTCTACTTCATTTCTATTATTAAAACCATACCATAACTACATCATTCATAACTAACTTACTACAGTGAACATTGTACAAATAATCGACTAGAAATTATTACGCCTAACGTTACAACCATTTTTGACATAAAAACAAAAGAACTAGCTTAGCGGCTCCATTATAATAGCCTAATAAAAGCATAATAATGTAACGCAGAAAACTTACCAAAACAGTCAGGCAGAGTAAAGCGTGTCGATACATCCTAACGTGAGTCTGTGTGATCTGCTAAAACAGTTGATTTAGAGTCTGTGGATTCCAGCACACTGTTTAATCTGGCAGACGTGCTCGGATAAAGTCCTCTGGGTGGTGGCTGGGTGGTGGCTTTACTCAAGCCATTGAAAGTTGTTAGTAAGGTGGGGCAGATAATAGCGGTTCAGCCTGTGAGTTTTTATATATCAATAGATCTAAGCGCGATGCGTCGATATAGCAAACAGGTTCAACTTTGCGTTGACGTCCTGTAGCTTTCGAAGCTTTAGACTCCACCCCTAACTGCCCCTTGGACTTGTGTGTGTGTGTGTGTGTGTGTGTGTGTGTGTGTGTGTGTGTGTGTGTGTGTGTGTGTGTGTGTGTGTGTGTGTGTGTGTGTGAGAGAGAGAGAGAGAGAGAGAGAGAGAGAGAGAAGGTATGTACTGAATGTGCGTGAGTGAGAAAGTGATCGTCAGAGAAAAAAGAGAGAGAGAGATTATATTTTAACAGAGCAGACTTTCACCTGAGTTACTAGACATGATTAATGCATGACACTTTTATTCTCCATCTGTTTGGGTGGAGCACAGGAGGTATTCATCCCTCTTACACAGACACTCATCATCAAATTCACACATTCAGCAAATAAAAGAGATTTTTTTTTCATGCATTTAATTACATGTTCAGCCCATTCACATGAGGCAATACTAAAGATAATAAAGAGCTTCCCAGCTAAGCAGAGTTCTACCTACATGAGGACATCTAGAACTGGCTTTATTCATGTAGGATTTTAAGAGACAGTTATATTGTCAACACAGACAAGTGTTTGTGTAGTATGTTAGGGTTCTTGCACTGCATGTTACCTGTGGTGCATAGGACTTTAGTGAAAATATGTGACCTTTTGTCCTAAAGATTCACAGAAGGCAGTTTGGACAGAAGGAATTGGGAGGAAGGAGTTAAACAAAGAAAACCAGGAAGACAGGACAGGATATGTTTGGCTGTAATTCAACCAGACTCTTAAAACAACAAACCAAATAATGTTAAAAGAGTGACTCTCAAATGAGAAAATGAGAAAACAAACACATAAGAGATAAATAATGTTTATAGAAAGTGTTAAAAAAATATACATATACAAGACTATATCAAATACTTTATTAGCGGAACAAAATGCACTTAACTAATATACATTTATTGTATATGTATTTCTCTATTTATTTATTATGTTGTAATGCATTAGTGTCCTTAAATTCAATTAAGCCCATTCCGCCTCCCGGGTAAGCTCACTATTTTGTTCAAAAATAAATTATAAATATATATGTTTTTTTATTTCATATTTATTTTATTATACAATTATAAATATTTTTCATATAAATTATTTGTATAATTTAGTTTATGGCCCTATTTTGTATCCTTTTTTAGTCAAGTCCATTATTTAAACATTTTTGCCTTGAGGTGATTCATTGTGCCTTTGTAGTAGTTTTTTATTTTTAAAACTTTAAAAAAAGAAATGTTGGTTCAACTTAAAAAAAGAAGTAACCTGCTGCCTTAAAATATTAAATTAATCCAACTTAAAAAATAGTTAACATAATGAGTTTGCATGAAATTCATTAGTTAACTTAACTTAATATAAAGTTGAATGAACTTTAGGTTACTTATTTTTTTTAAGTTAACCCCAAAAATATTTTTTTACAGTGTTCAGACTGAAAAACTGATAAGAAATGAGTTAAGGTGAGAAAGAGAGAGAAAAGAGTGTGAAAGAGATATGGTCAATAAAACAATGGACAAAAACAGGTAGTGTTTGATCGCTGAAAAGTTGCATTTCTTGTCGCATTTTTCAGTTTTAAAGATCATTTACTGACATGTGTTGAAATTTTCCCCCACACCAGTCTGTAGATGAGCATGTTGAAATATGTTGGTGTTTATGTGTGTGAAGGGGAGTTGGAGGATGGGTTTGGAAGAATGGAATTTGGCAGAGGTCTGTGAGTGGGGCTTGAATATGATTTTGCAGGCAGCAACAGCAGCTGATCTGTTTAATAAACCTATAGGAACATATAGTTTTGAGCCACCAACATACATTCATGTAATGTCATTTAAGGGGAAAATGTTTAATCTAACAACAGATTGCTGTTAATTAATGGGCTGTTTTGGTTATCAAATTAGTTGTTATAAACAATTATCTATTTATAACAAGTCAATTGCTATAATATTTATATTTTAATCACTTTTTTAATGACAAACTATTCTCACCAAAGAACACCGTAATCTCAGAGAACAAAGGCTAATCGTACACATCCTCTAAAATACCAGTAAGACGGTTTCAAGACAAAATGCATTGAAACAGCATTAAAGGAATGCTAGCACATGGAGTCCTGTACTGTACTGTACTTTCTTAGCAGATTGAGCACATAGCCCAAGGGTGTCCTATCACCAAGGGAACACCAACTTAAACAGTTCTTGACACATGTCCTGAACTGAGAAGCACCCAATCCTCAGGTGAACTACGGTGTAGGATGTTTTGTCATCTCCACCCCCAACCAAATTTTTCCTCTTTTTTGAGTGTTGTTTTGGCCAGAATGCCTCATCTGTGTCTGTGTTTGTGTAAAGGCATAGCACACATGTCCTCTGACACAGCATTGCATTATTATGTTGTGTGTCAACCACCTTAAGCACATGCTGTTAAAATCTAATAAGCATAAATATAGTCGGCCAAAACACCTTATGTTATAGTCATCCTCACTGACTACCACATAATCACATAGTTTAATGTCTGTCACTGAAACTACTGGGTTGTTCAGAGCAAATAACCCCGATTGATCATGACAATTGCTTTGTGATGTTAGAAACCCATACAGCTTCTGCTCATTATGGGTGTGTACCTGCCACACCTGGTCTTGCCTGCGTGATAAATAAAAATCACATAAAGGCCTGGTATTATATTAAGACTGGATCATGAGAAATATCTGAGTGTGAAACAGGGTTGGGTAAGATTTTGAATTTAGGATTTGGCACACCTTCAGTTCGTGGGTTAGGAATAGCTATACATTTCCTCGCATTTTTATTTCTAATGCACAATCCACAATTCTAATACTTGCTCAGTTTACATTCAATACAGTCACTGAACCGAAATTTAAAGGCACTCTCAATTTACTTCTAATCGGCACATGAACAAGAGCAAGTGAAAGGAATACCAGACACTAACCCAAGTGTGAGATGAGATGTGATACATGTTCTACTACTTGTACATCTGTTATTAATATATGCCGACCACACCTTTTAACCCCAAGAATGAACCACAAACCACCAATCACATCACTCCCAAATAGATTTATATCTCCAAAGTTATAGCATTATGTGTGTCTCTTTTATTTGTGTTAATGTGGTCTGTCTGCACAAGCACTGATGCGTGCATGTAATCCTACACTTGTGAGGTATAGAGCTCCCTCTGTTCCACCTTTGTTCAGTTTCTAAACCCAGGTATGGGACTCTCTCTCTCTCTCTCTCTCTCTCTCTCTCTCTCTCTCTCTCTCTCTCTCTCTCTCTCGCTCTCTCTTTGGATTGAAACAAAAGAGTGGGCTGCATACTGGCAAAGCTAATTTATTTATATATAGCACACTGCATATAAAGCATAATTCAACGTGCTTTGGGAAAAAAAATTGCAAAAAATTCTATTTTAGATTATAGACGGTTTCGTCGCACGCAGGCACCTGGGCCGAAGTTAACTTCTGGTCTGTATTTGTTGATCGGTCTGGCTAGTGGCTAATAATTTATTTACTTATTGTCACAGAAGCTGTGTCCGAAATCGCATACTATGACAGTACATACTGATTTAAATTAAGTACCGACCATTAAAACAGTGTGTTCTATATATTATGTGGGGGTAGTATGAAAAGAATGCGGACATACTGCATCCGCCATGTTTTATTGTCATGTGACTTATATGCTCTTTGACCTATGACGTATTAACAACAACCTGTACATTAGCATCAGTACAAACATTTATTCACGAGAAATTCATCAATGTATTTATATTTGAATTTATATTCGTCCATTTTTACTTGCTCAGCTCCCGTGGCATCATGCAATAGAGAAGTGTCCATCCAATGCACACTCACAAATACTAGTAAGCCATCCAGGTAGACCATCCAGGTATTTCTCGCCTACTGTACATACTGAGGTTTCAGACATACTACTCATGACTCATACTTATTTTCGCCTACTATATAGTATGGTAAAAGGCGATTTCGGACGCAGCTAGAGACTCCAGGCCCGTCAGACTCTGTCACCTACCCTGCATGATCTGCGACACCTGAGTACTGATGCACCTGCACCCTGCAATTAAGCACCCCATGAAGCCCTCTTCACTTCTTTATGCCAGTGTCTGGTCTTAGGTTTGTAACCACAGACCTCACCTACCTGTTGCTCCGGTCGTCTTCTCAAAGATGCGTCTTCTCCCTGTGTTTCCCTGGCAAACCTGCAAAGAGAAATAAGGACAGTTATTTCCCAGTTAAGTGCTCTGGACACCTTCATACCTAAAAACTTACCTGTTGATTACCTGCTGTTGTTTGATGCTGATATTCCTGTCATTAATTTCTCTGGCACTTACCTGTTGTTCTCCTGTGGTCTTCTGTGTGCTTACAGAAGACGAGACCGAAGAATAGCACAGCATGGAACACAACACAACTCTACCTCATTCACGGATTTCGTCAGAGAACTGCAAGCTGGACTGTGCACCACTACACCCGCTTGCATCTGCCTCCGCCAGTCCCATGGCCTGTCCAGCTGTATTTTCCTGTGAGGATTGTGGTGGTTTTCTGTTGCAATGTGATCTGTAGTTTGATATGCAAGACCATGCCTTCCGAGATGATTGTGCCAAGATCACCTCATTGGGATTATAAAAATGTGGGGTTATACAATTTTTTTCAGAAATGCCTCACCGCCTGTCAAGAGAATAAACCACTCTCTCCACTGACCTCACCTGCCTCACCATCTCCAGCACCAGAGCCCATGCAGGTGGTTCCAGAGAGCCTCCTTCCCTTCACTCTTGCACCTATTTCTTCTGCAAATTGTCCCCGACAAAGCAGAATTGCAACATCAGCAATAGGGAACTACTGGTCATTAAACTCGCCTTAGAAGAGTGGAGCCGCTGGCTGGAGGGAGCTTTACATCTTTTTTAAGTCATCCCCAAGATCATTGCAACTTAAAAATACCTTAGAGATGCTAAATGCCTCAACCCCTGAAAATCACGATGGGCCCTCTTCTTCACCCGCTTCCACTTTGTGGTAACCCACCGCCCAGGATCCAAGAACAGTCGTGGCGACGCTCTCTCCTGCTTACACCAACCAGACAATAAACCATCTCCACCAGAGAGTATTATCTCTCTAGCCATAGTCGTAAGTCCCATTTAATGGTCCCTGGAAGACGAAATTCGACAAGTCACTCTCATGGAACCTGCTCTGCCGGGAGGTCCAGAAGGTAAAACCTACATACCATAATCTCTCCGCCTCAGCCTTCTGGACTCAGTGCATTCATCTCCAGGTTCCTGACACCCAGGCAGCCATCGAACCCTGTCGCTCCTCCAAGAGCGCTACTGGTGGCCGAACATGGTCTGAGATGTCGTCCAATTCGTCCGTGGATGCTCAGTCTGTGACATATCCAAAACCCCACATCACTTAACTCACGGCAAACTGGTTCCACTGCCCATTCCTCGCCGGCCCTGGTATCATATTGAAGTAGATTTTGTTACATACTTGCCACCTTCTGACTCTTATAACTGTCTTCTTGTAGTCGTCAACTGATTTTCAAAAGCCTGCCAAATGCCAAAGTCTCCTACAAGCTCACCTTACCACCACAATACCATATTGCACCCACCTTCCACGTCTGCTTATTAAAACCCTACACTGACCACTTGTCTCCTTCTCCAACAGAGTCTGACGGTCGAGATGTACGTCCTCCTCCGGAAGTCATTAAAGACGAGTCCATCTATAAAGTAAGCTCCATCCTGGATTCCAGGTGTCGAGGCGGCCCTTATCTTATTGGGAGGGGTGTGGACCTGAAGAACGGTGTTGGGTGAGCCGAGATGATGTCCTAGATTCATCTCTTCTAGAGAACTTCCACAGTCGCCACCCTAAACATCCACCCCCCAGCGGTCGTGGCCATCCTCGGCGCCACCAGCGGGCATCGGGAGCTACCCGTGGAAAGCACCCCATAAAGCCCTTGTCTCTCCTCCATGCAAGCATCTGGTCTCAAGTTTGTAACCACAGACCTTACCGGACTCACCTACCTGTTGTTCCCTTCGTCTTCTTGAAGACCTGTCTTCCACCTTTGTTTCCCTGGAAAACCTGCAAATATCTGTTATTCTCCTGTGGTCTTCTGTGTGCTTACACTTATATTTTAACCATGTATTCATATTAATTTGTATTAACATTTTATTGTATAATAGTTGCATTAAAAACTATTGTATTGATATTTTATTATATAAATATAAATGTATTAAATAAACCAAATCCAGATTTGTTGAATGGGCCGTGTAACTTTGTTGCATTTAAGTTTAGCCAAGTAATGGTTCTTCTACTAGTAAACCCAAAATAATACTGGCTAGACATACTTTTACTTGCTAGCTAATGTCATTTACAGAAATAATCTGCAGGGACTCTATTCTTTGCGGATGGGTACCAGAAGTTAAATTTGGGCCATGCACAGTAATGTGTTTGTTTATGTTGTTACTTTGAAACCATCTATACAAAAGTCTGATCTAAACATTGTGCATGTGTATTTTCTGGCATTGTTTTAAAAGTTACATTAGGAGACATCATTCTGGTTGTCACATGCCCTCTAGGTGTAACAGTTCAGATGACAGGTATGTGACTGATGACGAATGGGTACACACTTGCGCTTAGTCAATGTCACAATACAGACGTTCATTGTCTTACTGTCTGCACATCAATAGACAGTAAGGGGATAGTTCACCAAAAAAATTGTATTCTGTCTTCATTTACTCACTTTTGAGTTGTTCCAAATCTGTATACATTTCTTTGTTCTGATGAACACAGAGAAAGATATTTGGAAGAATGCTTATAACTAAACAGTTCTTGGACCCCATTGACTACCATATTAGGAAAAATTACTTTAAAATTTTTTTGTTAGATATTTTAAAGAATGTAGTACAGCAAGAAGTTCTGGGTCACTTTTGACTACCATTGTAATTTTCCTACTATAGTGGTCAATTGGGTTTGGTTACAAGCATTCTTCAAAATATCTTTCTCTGTGTTCAACCAAACATAGACATTTATACAGACTATGTTTAGTGAGAGTGAGTAATTCATGACAGAATTTTCTTTTTTGGGTGAACTGTCCCTTTAATATTTTTAAGATGGAAGTGGTGAGCCAAGAGTGTTGATATATTTTTACAAATCTTCCTTTGTTCAGGGCATTCCATGCAGTCAGTGTGTTCGTCACTTAGCGACACACTTTGTTTGAGCCTTTCTTGGATTTTTTGCTCAAAGAACAAAAATGAAGAAAATAACTGGTCATGTGTGTCTACGCTGTAAAAAATGTTGCTGTAGTTATGCAGCAGTTTGCCAGTTACTTACTGTAGATTTATATTTATCTAATTTATTCGCAACAGTTTTTCAAAGTTAAATGAACATTAAACATTAATAAGTCTTTATCTTTACAGAAAAAAATATAACATACCAGCCTCATGCAAAGCATTCTGGGAACCGAAAATCCTCATCAACCTCCCCATCAATTTTTTTCTGTATTTGGTTCTCAGAAATGCTTGTTATTTTTTTCTGTAGCGATAAAGACTTTTTAATGTTTAATATTTGTGTATCTTTGAACAAACTGTTGCCAATAAATTAGATCAATATAAATCTACAGTAAGTTACTGGCAAACTGCCAATAATATTGTAATTGAAAATACTGAAAGAAATAGTAATACAAATTACAATGGTAGTCAAACGTGACCCAGAACTGTTTGCTTTATACATTCTTCAAAATATCTTCTTTTGTGGTCATCAGAACAAACATATTTATAAAGCACTACATGGGAGTCAATGATGGCCAAGAACTTTGGTTACAAGCATTCTTCTAAATATCTTTCTCTGTGTTCATCAGAACAAAGACATTTTCACAGATTTGGAACAACTTGAGGGTAATGAAATGAAGACAGAATTTTCATTTTTGGGTAAACTGTCCCTTTAAATGGCCTGGACACAAAAACATGGCTGAAGCGATGCAATGAGTTTGGTAAAACACCTTCAACGTGCCGTGCAATCTGTAAGCATGACAGATTGTATTTACAGTATGCATTGTGTTAATATGTAATACAACCTAGAAACCAGATGAGAGGGCATACTGTAAATAAGAACAAAAGTCATTTGTCTGTCTCTAGTCTGGTTATTTTTACACTCGGAATAATAGACCTGGGGTATTATAAATATGAATATTAGCGTATTTGCGAATAATACATCAATTTTTACGAGTAATAGTCAAACCGTATTGAGAATGTGTCATCACAGCCATTGACGTCTATGTGCTGGGAAACATTGTTTACTTGAGACTATGTAGCCACGCCTCCCGAGTCTTATCTTACAGCTCGGGTTTCAGTTTGTTGCCATGGAGCTGTTTTCCTTTCGACTGAGCTCTTAAAGAGACACAAAGAGACAGTAAAATAAAGTTAAATAGTGCTGTCCTGAAAGAGGGAAGAGAAGAGGGAGTCATGTGGGGAAGGAGCCAGACTGAGATTGTGTGAAAGTGAGAAAGTGAAAGTTTTAGGAATGAGAACAGAATGAGACTAAAGGAGAAAGAACAAGTGAGAACAGTGAAAGATAGTAATTACAGAAATGAAAAAAGAGAGTCAACTCGGTGAGCATGGGTGTGTCAAAGTCCAAATGGTCACACACAGACAAACTTTCACACCCAGCACAGTATCGGGTCTTGCTTTGATTGTCAAAGCACATCAGGATCTTTATTGTTTGTTTGCTTTAGTGCTTTTGTTCTTGACACATACGTATATTTAAATATATGCCATATAGATGTGTTTTAGCACCAGCAGGTGGCACTGATGTGTATGCAATTCATACTGCTGCTTATGCATAAATGCACAACAAAGCACTGACTCTGCATTCACTTCCTGCTGTGACCATAAACCAACAAATCACATTCTTATCCTTTAACTCTAATTCAAACCCTATCCCAATGCAAACATCAATAGTAACCAAATAAAAAAACATATTTATGATGTCTAACGTTCCAGCCTGTTCTCTGGATAATTATCCTGGCACATATTCCCCCACCCCTAAACTTTTCCCACACCTTCACAGCCGCGACCATTCCAAATTTTCTTTGAATCAGCATTTCTAGATGTATTGTGGTCATTCCAGTCAAGTGTCTGTTGAATTTCACCAAAATCCAACCACAGGAGCGACAAAGTCATCCAACAGCAATGAGAGCGACTAACAAGACACATTAAAACTGTGATAAAAATCGAGGTTATCACATAGAAACATGTTTTTGTTTTTTTACTTTTTCTAAATACATGTACAAATATTATTGTGCTTAAAGGTGAATATGAACTTGTTTTCTTTGCAGTAATTAAGGTCTAAAAAAATTCATATTATCTTTTCTGTTTTATGTACGTTATAATGCATTGTAATGTGTCATGAATAAGTGTAACCACAGTTAATACATTATAACACTTATCAATTAATTGTTAC
Organism: Oreonectes daqikongensis; assembly: GCA_026939265.1. Lineage (NCBI taxonomy): Eukaryota > Metazoa > Chordata > Actinopteri > Cypriniformes > Nemacheilidae > Oreonectes > Oreonectes daqikongensis. Next base: position 2,281,358 of record JAOTQM010000351.1, on the reverse strand, counting down.
ACTATGCATTTTAAATTTGGTTATAATTCTTTAAAACAGCATATAATGTATCACAACGCACATTGTGAACAATTATAATGCATTATACCCTTAAATAACCCTTTATAATGCGTTATACAGTACATAAAGTGTTACCAAAAGAATATATTATAATATTTTGGTTTTGGGAGAAATATTGCTAGAAGTGCACAGAATAAAACAAAAATAATCATTTTACCTAAACATATACCTTTATATAGTACATTTTGAAAAACTCGAAATGGGCTTTAAAATGGTCTCTTTTTTTGGCGGCTGTATAGCACCAGATAATCTCAGATTTCAGAACTAGAGCCAAACCTAACTGAGCTTAAAGCCTCCTGCCATGTCTAACCCAAAACCAACCCTAGTCTACATCCAAACTTGAAGACCTGGGCATTAACACCTCCCTATGCAATTGGATTATGGACTTTCTGACCAACAGACCACAGCAGGTGAGATCAGGCTCCATCTGCTCCACCACTACCACACTCAACACTGGTGTACCACAGGGCTGTGTGCTAAGCCCCTTCCTCTACTCCCTCTCCGACTGCAAGCCTGTGAACGGATCTAACTCCATCATCAAGTTTGCGGACGACACTACGGTGATTGGTCTCATCAGCAACAACGATGAGACTGCCTACAGGGAGGAGATCCAGCACCTAGCCACATGGTGCAACAGCAATAACCTGCTCCTTAACACCTCCAAGACAAAGGAGCTCATTGTGGACTTCAGGAAAGAGTCAAGAGGCACACATGACACCATCCACATCAATGGGATGGCTGTTGAGCGTGTCTCCAGTTTCAAGTTCCTGGGGATCCACATCTCGGAAGACCTGTCCTGGACTACCAACACCTCCAGCCTGGTCAAGAAGGCTCACCAGCGCCTCTTCTTCCTGAGGACACTAAAGAAGAATCGGCTGTCCTCGGCTATCCTGGTGAACTTCTATCGCTGTGCAATAGAAAGCATCCTGACCAACTGTGTCACAGTCTGGCATGGGAGCTGCTCTGTTGCAGAGCGCAAGGCACTGCAGCGGGTGGTGAAAACCGCCCAGCGCATCACAGGGACTCCACTTCCATCCATGGAGGACATCCAGAGGAAACGCTGTCTGCGTCGAGCTCGCAGCATTCTTAAGGACTCCTCTCATCCCGCTCACAGACTGTTTTCTCTCTTGCCCTCCGGCAGGCGTTTCAGGTGCCTCCGGACCAGGACTAGCAGATTAAAGAACAGCTTTTTTCCCAGAGCTGTCTCTTTATTGAACTCTGCCCCTCACTGATCCCACTGCCCCTCATATACTACACCTGACTTCACTTGTTATTTGCACTAATGGACTGTCTATACATAACATTTATGTTCATTTGCACTACCAGACTGCTCATTTGCACTGCCAACTGTTCATTTACAATACCGACTGTTTACTGTTTACTATGCATCTTGCACTCCTACACTTTAACTGAAATATGCAATAACTTCTTCCACTGCACTGTTACTTAGATAGCTTCTGTCCATAATTTATTTGCACTACTCTATATTCATCGCACTGCTGCTCACCATAGCCTAACCTAACTATTGTATACATCCACCTGTAAATTTCTGTTTATAGTAATAGCCATCTGTACATTATGTTCATAATACATATCCATCTGTAAATCTCTGTTTATAGTAATAGACATCTCTATATTATGTTCATAGTATATATCCATCTGTTAATTTCTGTCTATAGTTAGAGACATCTGTAAATCATGGTCATAGTACATTTCCATCTGTAAATTACTTCTGTAATATTTATTTATGCAATTTATGCAACCACTGTATATCCTGCTGCTATTGCACTTCTGGTTAGACCTAAACTGCATTTCGTTGCCTTGTACTTGTACATGTGTAATGACAATAAAGTTGAATCTAATCTAATCTAATTACAAAACCATGATAAAAATGGTTCCATACTCTCTTCCAGAGAATATTACATCAGTCCGGCACAGTCACACCTATAAGAGTAAAGCGTTTTTGTCTCCGGAGCTCCGAGATTTGAAATGTGCACTTGCGTAACCTCTCTTCGTTGTGGGTTGGACAAAAAAATAAAGGGATTCTATAGGACAGGCAGATTGCCATGTGAGGGTTGATGGCTAGGGTGTTGGCTGGATGTGACACACCCTATGAGGCAGCCGACACTCCTAAATGTCGGCGTGAGTCATACGCCTATTGTGCATAGGTGACAAGCATGTGCATGCACCAGCTACAGATACAGACCTGTGAGTGTTTGTGTTCCAAACGCAGGGAGTTTCCTGCACAACTGGTTTTTAGTTCATTTTAATTTCGCTCTTAATTCGTAAACACTCTGTGCTCAAACAAACAATATCAACAGGATTCCTAGCAAGACTATTAACCTGATGAATAGATGCTTGCACAGAGTTTGCTGTTAACTGGTTTAGGGTGTTTAATAATGACCTGAAATGAATGTGGAAGCTCTGCACATTCTCTCTTTCACTGAACCCTCCCTCTCTTGTTGTTTAGCAGTTGTGTCAGTGAGAAACAGAATTTATGGTGGCTCATATAGTGGAGGGCTCATCTGAATGGAGGTCACATTCAGGATATTCTCTTAATATATGCAAATGGCTTGCTATTCAGATCGTCTCTATAGGGCCCCTGTAACCATTCTTGAAAACTTTAAATGTCTGTATGTTGTTTCTCTCTATATGCACATGCTTTTACATAAAAAAAACCCACTGGCCTTTAAAACATCACTTTAATAAATCCGAGTATTTTGGGAGATTGAGTATTTACACTAACAAAAGGTATTTTTTTAAGTGTTTTTTTGCAGTTGTTTTTCTTTATCAATTTTTATTCATCTTTTTGAAAACAAAATAAAGTTAATTTACTTATATCCACATTGCAAAAATATATTTTATTGCATTTCCAAATAGTCAAAGTAAAAAAATAGACAAATTATCTATTTATTTATTTATGTTGATATAAAATCCCAAATGTATTATTTTATATAAAATTTTGTTTTTTAAATAAAGATTAGACATTATTGTTTTTAATCACATTTGTTTTTAACAGAGTTGCCACTGCCACGACACCTGCCCAATAATCTCCAGATGTGACAGCAGACGTTTGAGATGTAAATGTTTGTTAATTTTAGAATTTGGAGGTATAAAAGCAAAACTTCATATCTGGTAATCATCTGGTTACAGGTAGTTTGATTTGGGAACATTTTATTGGATGTCAGTATCGACAGATTTTCCTGTTTAATTTATTTATCTTACCACAGCCAATAGTAATAGTTCAGCTATAAAATCATTTAGGGGATCTGTTAGCATTACTTAAGTTAATGGGTTGTTGCAAGTTAAAAAATACTACTTTTAACTTAAATACATTCATTTTTTAAAACAATATTTAAGTTGTTGTAACTCAATGTAATTAGCTTGTAAACATATTTCGTCCACACTAATTGAGTTCAAGATTTCTAGATTTCTCCTTTCAACATTTAACGTGAATGGACAAGTTCAAAGATAAAGATTTTTTTAAATCTTAAACTTAATCTATTAGAGTTGGTTCTACATGAATGATGCTCGCTATATCTGAGTACATGACAAATAATCTACTAATAATATATTATTTGACATTATTAATATTTATAATATAATTTTTATATATTTTTTCTAAATGTCAATGTCACACCACACATGTGTGGTTTATTTGTCAAGCAGCATTGCTAAAACTGGACTAAGGATCACAAAATGAGAACAGCTGGAGACTTATTAATTTAGTAATTATGAATTTAGTATTCTGTTCTTTTGTTATTTAAAAGTTTTGGTAATGTTGGTGGGTTTAAAATGTTTGGAGGAGTTAGCAGCACTGTGCTGAAGAGTAGAGCAATTGCGTAGTCTGAGGACAGGCTCATTGAGAGTTATTTTGGGTGTTGTTTAAGTCAGAATTTCATTGGAACTGCTAGAGGCAAGATCAGTTCTTGCTTATAATCTGAGTATAATGACTGCTGGGAAGTGGAATATTTTAGGTGGTTTTGTTTAACTGGTGCCCATCATTGAAATTTTAAAAATTATGACAAACAAAATGAAACAGCTTCATTTTTATTAAACTCAACTTTATCATTTGTAGCATTAACATAATTTTCTATGTAAGTGTTAAATAAAAATACATTTGACAGAAGTGGAAAGTGTTTATGCACAAAGAAAACATGATCAAATCTCATATTTGTATAATCACACATCTATCGGATAAAATGTATAATAGGTAGCCTAACTATTTGATGTTCCATAATTCATTTAGTTGGGCAAACCAGACACTTTCAGTTAAGCTGTCTTAAGTATGACCATCTTTGAATAATCACATGCTAAGGTGTGTGATACTAAGAAATCCATTCATACTAGTATCATCGATAATAAAAACAAAGAGCATTTACCTCTGATCTCTAATACACTTTAATGCAGCAAATCCAAGGCCAACTCAATAGTGTTTCATCACAATTATATCTTTACGTCTTTAAGTTAAAACTCTAACCAAGTCTTGTTATTTCTATGGATTAAAAATATCAACATGTTTCAATCTCAATCAATAAGTGTGCTTTTACCGGCAGTGCCATATGATCAATATGATGTAGCCTATTATAATAAGATACATTATAGCCTTTTCTTGGTAACACTTTACAATAAGGTGCTAGTTACCATTAGTAAGTGCATTAGCTAACATTAAATAACAATAAACAATTTAGTTTTTCAGCATTTATTAATCCTTGTTAATGTTAGTTCATGTCAATAAAGATATGCATGTTAGTTCATGGTGCATTAACTAGCGTTTGATTTTAATAGGCTTCTGTATTAGTTAGTATGCAGAAATTAACATGAACTTACATTAATAAATACTGTATTAGTATTGTTCATTCTTAGTTCATTTTAGCTAATGCATTAACTAATTGTTAATAAATAGCACCTTATTGTAGCCTAAGTGTTACCATATTATAATGTATATTTATATAACTTGATTTAGAATTATTTTCATCAAACAGTTGAAAAGTTGATTTTGAAGTTCACTGGGATAATAAATATATACATATGTAGGCCTATATAAATGTAAATATAAGTATGTGCATAAGTAATGCTGTTTACAGACAGAAATGGTCTGCTTAGTGAATGTATTAATAAATCCATTGCCACCCATTATGATAGGCTACATATTGTACATTTAGACAAATTACATATCTCTCTCGCTCTCTCTCTCTCACACACACACACACACACACACGCACACACACACACACACACACACACCCATCTGGGTTTAGATCCTCCTTTTAACCCGCAAGGTAAGGGCGTGGGAGAAATTATGATAAAGGAGTTTCTCTAAAGCTTTCCGCATCGATCTCATTCTCACTATCGGTCATCAAAAATCATCGCAAACACATCTTGGCTGCTTCTGGATATTATAACGTTTGTATAAGCAGGTGGCGACAGCAGCGGATCTCAGGTGAACAGGAAATAACACAAAGTCCTCCGGTCATGGCCCGGCGTATGTCGCCCGCTTTCACTTTTCTGTTTTGCTTCGCATTATCGGTAAGTATTTGACGTTTTATCTATAAAGTATCCATTTGCTTTTTCTGATGTTAACATTTCACGTTTTTGATTCGGTGTTTGTTGCGTCTTTTATAACATCACTTTTCGAAACAGATTTTTTGTTATGGATTTCTTATCATATAGTGAAAGTGTTGTTTGACATTACACCTGTTTGTTTTACGCTCGTTTTGTAAAGTGTTTTAGGCTATTTATTTGATTTGTTCGTGCGTTTAAAAGTATACGTGTCGAGCTCCATTGAAATGTCGGAGGGGAGTCGCCTCAACTGTCCAGCCCTTTTCAAAAATGTACCGTGTTTACCTCACGGTATGCTAACTTTAGCCATGTTATAACAATTCCTAAAACTTATAACTGCAGTATGTTATACTGTCAATACTTTCATTAGCCTAAAATACCCCTCTTGTGTTCTCGACATTTTAGTGGAAACTTACCATGGTAACATTTCAGAACACACAGACTCTGAAAGACAACAGCCGTCAAGCTGGATCGGCAGGTAGTCTGTCTGTATGTATAGTATAGTCTATTCTTTACAGGAGTGTTAAACCCCCACTCCTGGCACCGCAAGGTCGTGTTATTTCAGTCGGCAACTGTCATTAAAAGGGATAGTTTACCCCCTCCTAAAAAAACCTTTCTATTATTTATAAGTTTTGTTGCTCCCACCCTATGGCTTTTCAATCTGTGGAAAAGGAAATAAATGTTTGTTAATATTTTGCTCCATTCACATTAAATGTTCTGACTGACTGTGACTGACAGCCTCAGTCTCCATTCACTGTCATTGTATTAAAAAAGGCAGTTTTAGCATTGCTTATAATTTAAGTGTTGATTTTCTGAAAAGTTAGGACATTTATGTTCTAAAAAAGATGTTAAAATAATGACATATCAGTGAAGAATTTAATACTTTACTGGGATGTTGACTAAAACTTTCTTCTACCTTGTGTATTATTTGTTGTGGAGGGATTCTTGTTTGCATTATGTCGTATTTTCACTTTTGTGCTTTATTTGTGTCGGTTTCATTGTTTTTGTTTTTGGATATACGTGTTGTGTCTGCACATTACTTTATGACCTCTCCATTTGGCATTGCTTGTATGTGAGAATGGTGTAAATGTGAAGGTAATATTAGACTTTACATTTTTTTGCAAAGTATCTCTAAACTAAAAACATACGGTTTGCTGGTGTTTACTTTGTATTTTGACAGAAATTCAAAGGTTGAATTGGTATTGCTTATAAATAATTTAAATATGATGCTTCCGTGTGTCAGCAGCAGGTCTGACACTATTTGTAAATGCTTAGAATCATACTTAGTTTAAAATGTAGAAATTATTTATACAAAAATAAAAAGAAACATTGTTTAAAATGAAAAATATTAGCAAGTTTTTTCCTTTGTTTGAGTCTCTCGTGGGAAGTTTAAGGTTTAGGGTTGGGATAGAAATAGTTTTTACATAAACTCACTGTAAAACAAAAAGTCTTCGAGTGAGTTAAACACTAAACTAAAAAGGTTTAAACAGTAATGTAAAGATTTTTTATTATAAACCAACATATATAAGAAAAATAAGAAAAGAATTCCTTCCTTCCCTGTCCTGTTTCTCTGTCTTTACAACCTGTTGATCAGTTGAATTTCTGTTTCTCTTCAGCTTGTGTTTCAAGCTAAGGCCAATTCGCAACACAACGTGGCCCTCCACAGGCAAAAGAGAGAATGGATCGTTCCTCCCCAAATCCTAGAAGAGAATGTGGATTACACCAAGAAAGATTTTATTGCAAAAGTAAGAAAACTGTGTTGTTTAATACTCATCTGTAATGAGCATTTACATTTTGTAGTTGACCTCATATGTTAAAATGATGTTTGAAAGAGAATTGCAAGTATAGCGTTGTATGTAATTGCTACAGTACTTAATATTTATTTGTAATAAAGTTGTTGGGTACAATATATATCATATTCATGTAGGCCTACAATCTTTTAATATCTGCCACGAAACATAATGCAGATTTAGAAAGTAATGTAGCTCACAAGTTACGAGTAAAAGAATAAACGCATGTTTCGTACAAAGCAGTGATGTGACATCAACATTGAAAACAAACCAGGGCCATAACAAAATGGTTTCAAAATGTTAACATATGCTTTTCTCTTATTAATCTAGATTCGCTCAGATAAGGAAGACTACCAAAAGGCTGTGAAATATCAACTGAAGGGTATCGGAGCAAATCAGGAGCCGTTCAACTTGTTTGTGGTGAATCCTGAAACCGGATTTGTGAAAATAACAGGAATCCTTGACAGAGAGCAGATCGCCCAATATAATGTAAGTGAAATGGCCGTGACAATAATATCATAATAAAGCTCTGTAGCTTTAACAAATGCCAATAGAAGTCGACCGCATTTAACAATTTTCAATGAATCCCTCCCTCACCTCCGAAGCTGTCAGGAGTGGCTACGTTCACAGATGGCACGATTGCAGAGAATGACATTGGGCTGAGGATAAAAGTGAAGGACCAGAATGATAACGCTCCTGTGTTTGGCGCAATGTCACTTGCATCTGTAGATGAGCTCAGTGAAGTTGGTAAGTGACCTGACAGCATCTCCAGAGAAGAGTTTTTTAAGATAATAGAAAGGTTTGCACAATACATTTTGTGGTTACAGCTACAAAAAATGTCTGTAATTGTCAATTTGGACAGGTAGTCCAGTGATGAAGATTAATTGCCAGGATGCTGATGAGCCTGGAAATGTGAACTCTCAAATCAAGTATGAGATTGTTGGTCAGCAACCCGATGGGGAACAGATGTTTACAGTTGGCAGTGATGGTGTAGTCCGTGTTATCAATCCCAACCTGGATAGAGAGGTGAGAGTTCACGTTCATTGCATCTGTCGATACTCTCCCCTTTTGAAACACAAATATAAGGAGAATGTACTGGAAAATATAATGCAAAATATTAAATAAAACATTTTCAAGTGCTTACATTACATTTCAATATATACAAAATTCCTTATGCGTTCAATATATTGTAAAACTGTAATATATTAACAATGTGTTATTCAATTGTGCATTTTTAAATCACATTAATAAATATATTAGCAGTTCATATATGGGAAAATATCTTTTCTAGGGCTGTCAAAAAAATATTCGCCAGAGTAAAAGTTTGCGCTTACATAATATAAGTGACCCTGGATCACAAAACCAGTCTTAAGTAGCACGAGAACATTTGTAGTAATAGCCAAAAATACATTGTATGGGTCAAAATTAGCCTTTTTTTTTTTATGCCAAAGATCATTTGGCTATGAAGTAAAGATCATGTTAAATTGTGTTAAAACATGTTAAAACTTTATTTTTGTAAGTAATATGCAAAATTAAATGCTAAGGTCTTCATTTGGACAACTTTAAAGGCAATTTTCTCAATATTTCGATTTTTTTGCACCCTCAGATTCCTGAGATTTATATAGTTGTATCTCTATCCCAACAAACCATACATCAATAGAAAGCTTATTTATTCAGCTTCAATTTAAAAAAATTGACCCATATGACTGGTTTTGTGATCAAGGGTCACATATGTCTGTATACTGTGCATATTAATTTTGTTTTAATTTATAATTACTTACACATACATCCACATATTTAAGAAAAAGTTGAAATGAATAAACATTTATATGATTGGTAAATAAAAATAAATATTTCCTAAATAATGTATGTGTATGTGTTTATAAATACAAAATTAACATGCACAGTACACAGACATATATTATGCAAATGCAAACTTTTATTCTGGGTGCAATTAATTGTTTGACAGTACTAATATTTTCTTAAAATACCCTTCGATAAACACTGCACTTTTCTCCACAGACCATTGACCAGTATGTGCTGTTCGTCAAAGCCTCTGACCTGAATGGAGCTCCAGGTGGCCTTTCATCCACAGGAACAATGACCATCAAAATCAACGATGTCAATGATAATGTGCCTGTTTTGCAGGGCCCGGTAAGTTCATCTACACTGTTTAGGTCTACACGGTTGTTTGAAATAAATGATACTTTTATTTTGATGAAATGATTATCCTCTCTCTGTAGTCTGAAGGCAGTATAGAAGAGAACACTTATGGGGTGGAGGTCATGAGATTTAAAGCAACTGACGTGGATCTCGAGGGGACGGACAACTGGGTGACAATGTGTAACATTGTATCAGGCAATGAGGCGGGATACTTCAGCATTAAAACGGACCCAAAGACCAATGAGGCCGTACTGATGCTTGACAAGGTTTGCAATGTTTTCTTCCCACTAACAGAGGGATTTTTGTCATCATCTATAATGTCATTTTATTATTCAGACTTCGCTTCGACTGAAGAAAGTTTTGTTTGTCTACTTTTCTCGCAGCCTGTTGATTATGAGGATGTCAAAGACCTTAAGCTTGGCATCAATGCAGCCAACAAGGCTCCATTCCACCACTCTATTTCTGGTGCACAAAGTGAAATCAATGTAAACATTGGGGGCGGAGGAGGTGGGGCTGGAGGAGGAGGTGGGGCTGGAGGAGGAGGCGGAGGAGGAGGAGGAGGAGGAGGAGGAAGTGGCGCTTCATTTTTGTCGTCATCTGGTACGAACACTGGTGGAGCAGGTGGCGTTTCATTTTTGTCCTCACCTAGCACAAACCCTGGTATGAAAACTGAAAAAAATAAAAATACGTCGGACAACTCAGCTAATTTTACTAATTTTACTAACTTTATTTGATTTATTTTTCTCAAATTATATTTATCCTTTAGTGTAAACTTTAATTTAATATTAATCAAAACTTGACACAAAGCAAAATGTTTTTTGTATTCTGGAATAATGTAATTGATCCATCCCAGTATAATTTTTGAATAAATTACGTATGTTCAGTTCAGTTGGATTAATGCAATGTGTTAAGTTTAGGTTAAATTAATTTACTATAGTATGATTTACTTCATTTCATTTGTTGTACTTCTCCTAAGCAAATGCTGTACTCCTGTGCACCATTTATTTAATAAATGCTTTTTATTTTATGTAATAAAAGCAGGGGACCTGTTATAGGGGAAGTTTTGGGGACCCATGTGAACGGACCTCCCCTCAGAAACCACAGTGGTGCCCCTGATAAAAAGCATTTATTTTGACATTTATTAGGCTCTTGCAAAGCATGCTGGGAAATGGAAATGATCAGTAATAATACTAAAACTCAACACGAATCATTCACGCAGTCCTAACGCGAATGGATTAAGTTAATTGAACATGTTTTATTCTCATTAATATTTTCATGTCTCATGCTATTATTACACTTTTTTAACTTTTTACTAAATTTAAGTCAAATTCAATTCCTTCTTTGCACTTACAAGTGCGAATAGTTTAGGTTAAGTGTGGAGGTACTAATTTAGACATCGTAAATAATATGTACATTTTTAAGTTTAATTAAATTGGCTGTTCAAGTGATTTTAACTGACTATTTCTAATGAAGAGTACCTATTACTCACAATAGCAACCAAATCTGATAATAATGTGGTCATGGGACATGAAAAATCTCTGTGGACAATGAAAAATCTCAATTGTTTCTTTCACTTTTTTCTAAGGGGTAAATTGTAAATTGCTGTTACTCAAACCGAAGAACACAATTTAAAAACTGTAACATTGTTTTTCAGTGTACAATGTTAACATAAAAGTGAAAAACCAACCAGAGGGACCCAAGTTCATCCCTGGAACAAAGGCCATTCCACTCTCAGAGGATGGCAGTGCATTTGACAGCACTAAAATTATTGCAAGATATCCTGCCATTGATTCAGACACGGGAAAAGAAGCTACAAACGTACGGTAAGTTGACATGGAAACATTCGGTTCGAAAGTGGAGTTGTTTTCACTGTTTTATTTTTTCAAAGAAACATAGCTTGAACTAAGTATGTCAATTTTTTATAGGTATGCTAAAGGATATGATCCAGATAACTGGCTGACAATCGATGAGAATACTGGCGCCATCAAAATGAATAAGGCTCCTGATCGGGAGTCCAAGTATTTAGTTAACGGAACATATTACGCCAAGATTTTCAGTATGACTCAAGGTAGGTTTCATTCCTAAGATCATTTGTATTTTTGTATTTTGTATTTGTATTGGGTTCTGTCAATTTGAATACAGTAAGTGTAAAATATTGACAACAGGTTTCTGCAGGTACACAACCTGTCCTGCAGGTGGCGACACCTTCACATTAATAGTTACTGAAACACTTTTCTTCACATTTGTTTTAAATGTCATCTCTTCTCTCACAGACATGCCTTCTAAGACAGCAACAGGCACAATTGCCATCCAGGTTGAGGATTTTAATGATCACTGCCCCACTTTGACAAGCAAAGTCCAGACGCTGTGCACTGAGCAGAAAGCAGTTCTGGTTACTGCAGTGGACCAGGATGCAGATCCCAATGCAGCTCCTTTCACTTTCAATGTTGACCAAGAAAAATCTAAGGGAAAGTGGGTGGTTGAGCATTTTAACGGTATGTGTCCAAATAGTTTGTTGGCCCACACCATGGACTTTATGAATAAAAATATGAAAACGTGATACATCTGTTGAACCGCTGACACGGCTGTTAAATGTGTTTATGTTCTCATCAGACACCACTGCCATCTTGAGGTCCCAAGACGATCTGTGGCCAGGAGAGTATGAGGTGACAGTGGAGGTCAAGGACCAGCAGGGACTTGGATGTCCAGCACCAGAGAAGCTGAAGGTGGATGTGTGTACCTGTACAGATCAGGGCATTTGTTCCAGGGCAAGTGGAACATCTAAGAAGGGCTCCAGGTTGGGACCTGCTGGAATCGGGCTGCTCTTTCTGGGTCTCCTTGCTTTATTATGTAAGTTACCAAAGTCATTCAGTTTTCACCACCAAGGCTCATATTTCTATAGAGTTGCACCGATATATTGACCAATACTGATTATTGGCCAATATATCAGTGCAGTTTTAATATAGGAAAATATATAAATATAATAATTTGAGCTCCGTGTAAAGAAAATGTTGAGAAGCAGTTCATTTTAATAGTCATTAAAATGTTAAGATATATTAATTTAATCTTTAACATTTTGTTAATGTGAGTTAATATAACCATCAAACTATCAGCAGCAGCAGATATCGCTCGGAATAATCGGAACTGGTATCGGTAGAAAATTTTTGTATCTGTGCATCTCTGTTATGTTAGTAATATATTATATAATTTTGAGGTTTCATTTTTCCACTCTTACTATGAACATTAAAATTAAATGGCAGTTTTTTTGCTACTGTACTGCAAGTCTTTCCCCACCCTTTTAAAAAAATGTGTCCGTCACAAAACATTCGATTTTCCAGTTAATAGTTTTGGTTCCTCTAGCCCTCTACATAAACATATTTCACTTTATTACTAAGGCAACATTTCTAATTTTCTAAAATAATATTAAGGTTGTTATTTTATTTTATTTCAATAAACAGAAATGTTTAATAGTTTTAGTAAAAACAAAAAAAAGTCTTAAAAGGATATTTCACCAAAAAAATAATTCTATCATCATTTACTCACCCTCTTTACATTTCAAATCTGTGTGACTTTCTTTTTTTGTAGAACACAAAAGAAGATATTTTGAAGAATGTTGGTAACCAAAAATTGTTGGTCCCTATTGACTTCTATTGTATGGACACAAAATCTGTGCAAGTAAATGGATACCGCCGTTGTTCGGTTACCAACATTCTTTAAAATGTCTTTTGTGTTCTGCAGAGAAAAGAAAGCCATACAGGTTTGGATGTAAATAATGACAGAATTTTCATTTTTATGTTTATATTATGGCTAATAATTGGGTGTTGGGTGTTGAAATATTTGATATTTCTCTTCTACAGTCTTACTTCTGGCGCTGTTCTGTCTGTGTGGATCAGCCGCTGCCGCAGGAGGGTTCGCAGACATGCCCTATGACACTAAAGAGCATCTCATCTCTTACCATACAGAGGGCCAAGGAGAGGATAGAGTAAGAGCTGATTTCTATCAGAATATCTACTAAAATCTTACTATTAAACTGGATTAAATAAACGCTCTTTCCTCTGATAGGATGTTCCTTTACTGAATGACGATGTACGTGATAGTGGCTACTCAAAAGGAGCCCCCGGTGCTGTAGGTGCTGTTAATGGGTCATGGAAGGGTGGAATGGGTGCAATGGGTGGATTTGGCGGATTTGGCGGAGGCTTCATAGAGTCCACTTCTACAGTGGGTGTGCATGATCAGAATGGAATAAGAATGGACAACATCAACAGGGTGGAAGAAAGCCAGGCTTGGAGGGGGAGAGAAATGGGCGGAGATTTTGATGGGATGGCCGCATCTGAAATGTTCTTAGATGAGTACTACTCACAGGTTTGTGTGTTTTTCTTTACAAGTACACAGCCAACCAATGTATTTATGCAAATATACAGCTTCTCAAACTACATGTTTTACTCTCTTACAGAAAAGCCGGGCTGTAGATGATGGATTTGCTAGGAGCGACATTCAGATATACAATAATGAGGGGATGGGTTCACCTGCTGGCTCCGTAGGCTGCTGTAGTCTACTCGAAGACGACAACGATTTGGCGTTTCTCAATGACCTCGGGCCAAAGTTTAACACTCTCGCTGAGATATGCGGTGGTAAAAAGACCACAGTTGAGCAGCATGTGCCTCTTCCTCCACCACCTAAACCCGTGGAACGTAGTACCGATAACCTAACCATCAACAGAGATGTATCCTCAAATACAGTAAACGTGTCTTCCAACATCGCCTCGAACACACGCATAGAGAACATGGTCGTGACGGAGAATCGGCCCACGATGATCGCCAGCATGCAGCCCGCACACACACTCCTGGTGCAACAGCAGCCCATGTACTACATGGTTGAGCCTCAACCGAGCACCATGCTGGTGGCCGAAAGACCGACTATGCAGAATATGTACGTGCTGAATAGCGCCCCCATGGCCGAGGAAGTCGTCGTCCAGGGCGCCAACGTAATGGCGGGTCACGGCGAAAGAATGATGTTCCTGGAGAGGGGCGGATCTACCCAGGCTCTCAACGCTGGGATGATACATACAGGAGCTCTGTCTGGATCGCAGGTGCTGCTAGTGGACGGGGGTGCCCAGAGCGGTCACATCCTTCAAGGGACCCTACCGAGGGGGGCTACGAGATCTCAGAGCGTGATGATCGTGGAAGGAGGACAAGGGGGCATAGTTCAGGGGTCCCTCAAACAAGGCGCCTCCGCTCACGGAGTAGCTCAAGGTGTAGTTTACGGAGGATCGGGGGTCGTCCAGGGGTCCCATCAGAAGGCAGTTTTCACTACAGGGTCAATTAATGGCAACGTTGGATTGAGCGGGTCGATTCTTCGTAATCCAGCGTCACAAAAGGTCGTACTCCAAGAGAAGAAGGTTGTGACATCACAAACGATCAAGTAACAACGCAACACCATTGTTCAACAACATCTTGTCATCACATGAATATGCAAATTATTGCTTGTTTTTAATGCCCTTAAACTTTCCTCTCTGTTTGTGTATACATGTACTATATATATCAAAATGGAGATTTCTACTTTTTGCATATAGATCATATGTGATTTTGTGTGTTTGTTCTGTAAAGGTTATTTGCAGAAAAAAATGATGAATGCGACAGTTCCGGTAGTCCTGAGGCCATTCCAGTGAAGTTTATGCAAATCAGCCTGAGCCCAAAGCTATTTTAATACTTTATTAAGCACATAAACATAGGCAGACATCAGTAAAGCGGCACTGGAACAGAAGATCAGATGGTATTTAGGATCCAGAAAATAGTAAATGAAGATTTATTAATCACTTTTGCTTTCAAAACAATTACAATATATGGTTTGGGAATCTGTTATGGTTTGCCAGAAGATCGGTGTACTTCATTGACAATAGTACTGGTAAAATTTTTTATGGTATTACACGATGTCATTTGTTTTCCTGGTCACACTTGGTGCTTACTGTTTGTAAACACAATGTAGATATAGATGCTTGGGGTGTTCTTTTGCACTACGCTAGTCTTTAATTCAATACAGAGACCAAACTTCCATTCCAAGCAATAAAGCTAATATGTATTAAATGAGTGTTTTCTAAAAGAATGATCTTTTTTTTAGTAAATTATATTTTTTTCATACTGCTTGTAATTAATAGCACAATAGCTGCATTGCGTTCTATTTCTTCTAGTAAGTAAATGTTAACATAAGAGTTGTGGTGCTGGACTTTTTTTGTGGTTTTGTTTGGGATTGGCAGTGGGTTTCAACTTTTCCACTGTGCATCAGAGTAAGAAATGTTTTTTGTTAGTGAAATTTAAGAAACGCAATGTAACCTCCTCTTTTGATTTGTTACACATGATGTTTTCTACTAAATAGAAGTTAAATACATTGTACTATGTGGCTATTAAGGAGATTTTTTTTTAAATGTTCATTTTATAAATGTTTCATATATTTTACTGATTATGGAAAAGGATTTTAATGGACAATAAATACCAAGTCTATGTAAATGTTGCATGTTTATTTGTGGGCAAGTAACCAAACCTGGAATCTGAGAGATTGTCAGCAATTCCTAAACAATTTATTTTGAGGCTGAATCTGACGTTGTCCATTTCTTGAAATAGGTTAAATATTGTGTAGTTGTCAGCAATTCGGTCAGCAATAATATTATTAATACTTAAGCATTTCGATGCAAATATTTTTTACCCAAAAAATTTACTATACTGACAGCACAGATGCCAACATGTGGTGGTTCAAATACCCATGTGAAGTCTCTCTTAAAGTTTTTATAGCATGTTTTTAATTTTAGTTCATGATTTTTCATATTCTGGTAAGTGACATTTTCAGGATTGTCACATCTGGTACACGTTCCTCATGAATGGACACATGAAAATGAAGATAAAGTAACTATTTTATGTTCTATAAAGAGCCATCCCTTTTCAATTTGTTGGGTGTTATTGCACATTTAAACTTGTATGTTGTCCCTCAAAACGGTGTCCTTTTTTTTGTCACATCCATAACGCATGTTTAGTTCCTTTTTTAAAACAGAAATCATATGCATAGACTGGCATTTTTTAGATGTTTAGACTCTATATATAACAAATACATCATATGTCACATTCATAATACAAAATGTCACATCTGTAATGCTGGAAATTGCCCACTTGCTTAATAATAGCCCTACGAATAAAACACGTTTGGGATGTTTCTGAACAAACTGATGATTTGACTCATCATGATATGTGTGTTAAATATGTGAGGCATAAAAATGTGCACTGTAGTGGGCATACTTTAGCTAAAAGCCACTAGTAACCAATGTAACCAAAAAGTTGCCAAAAATGAAGATAAGCCAGGTTCACTAAACAGTAAAAAAAAACGGCAAGAATTTCCTTGCCATTGATAATGTCTCGTATATGACAAGAAAAGAAAAGTCAATCTGGTTTAAAAATGTAAATTCTAATGGCTTTGGTTTATACTAGTGGTTTTACTGTCTTTCTTTAATAATTTTTCTTAATTTGTGGCACTTTTTTACACCTACAAAAAAATGGGGGGCTACTTTCAACCCAGCTCTGGGTAAAATGAACCCAGAGAATGTTTATATTTGACTCAACAATGGGTTAAATAACCCAGCTTTTGGGTTGAAACAACAAAGCATATAGGTTACAAACCAACAATCAGGTTGTGTATGTGTATAAACTTCCTTTTCAAATAAAACTTCGGTTTTGTTATGAAGGTGAAAGGTTATTGAATCCATAAGCACCTGCACCTATGATGAGTCAATTGATGACCTGAAATTCCTGAATGACTTGGGTTCAACACCTTGGCAGAGGTGTGTGGATGTACAGACTCCCTCTAGGTATCGGCTTACTTTAATGTCATTGTTTGTACTGTCATGACAACACCAGTCACCTCTTATTACTGCGGGATCTTCCAGACATGTGATTAATACTGTCATTTAAAGTCATTTATTCACAATTCTAAGCCGCACCTAATGATCATAGTCATGCAGAAGCCTATGTTGCCAATATTGAATCCGTCAGTCAGGCATGGACAAGGCATGGACAATAATTGATCATTTTTCAGAAGCTGAGAAGCTGAACCCAGGTAACAGGCACATACGTTATTAGTAAGCTATTATTAGTAAATGAACCCCATCTCCGGAGCCTGTAAAGCAGCCTGTGTAAACATTTCATTTTAATAAATAATTCACAAGTCCCTTAATAAAAAAATAAAAATCTTATAGAGTTATATCATTATCATTATTAAAAGATGTAAAACTGCATTTTGGGAATTCATAATTTTATGGAGCCATATTAACTCACATCTGTCTTGATGTCTGTCCATACTGTATTTTTATATAAATGATTGAATAAAATAATAGCTTTAATGCGCATTGCTCAATGAAGTGTTTCGCATGGCATTACTGTAGGCTATGTATTTGGAAGAATGTAACAATGTTATTTTTTTGCAAAGTTTTGACCTGAAAAGGATGTGCACCATCTAGTGGTGAAATGGTTTAAAGATATTGAGTAAATTACAATATCAATATCGAGATATTGAGGATTTGAGCCTAACACAGGTGAGTTTCTCAAAGGTGAAGTTCTTCAAAATGGCATTGGCAAGCTGTTAAAACCATGGGGTTTGATGCGACACCCAGAACAGGATGGATGTCTTTGCAATGCAATATAAATAGCCTAATAACTTATATTTTAAAGTGAAAAAAGTGACCTATTTTTTGTCAGATATGGTGACCCATACCCGAAATGTGACCTCTGCATTTAACTCAACCAGTGAACACACACACTTCAAGTCGTGAACACACATACACCGGGGCAGTGGGCAGCTAACACTGCAGCGCCCGGGGAGCAAACGGGGGTAAGGTGCCTTGCTCAAGGGCATGTCAGTTGTTACCTGCCGGTACTGAGAATCGAACCGGCAACCTTCTGGTTACGAGTCAGACTCTCTAACCATTAGGACACAACTGCCCCCTATGAAATTATAGCACGTATTTTTCAACTCACGCACGCTACATTTATTTTCCCCTCATTATTATTATCAGAATTAGTATTAGTATTTTACAATTGGTAAAAGTTGCCAAAATATGACACTTGTTTACACTCAAAATTACACAATACCCTAAACCAATTCACTATGCAGTGAGTTATTTTGCTTTAAATCTATTGGTGTAGGTGTGGTAGGGGGCTCCTACCTCTCACACCTGGGTGTGCACTACAGAAAGTGTTGTTTTACATGCTCCACCCAAACTGTGATCAGTGAACACTGGCCCCCATTCCCAAACCTTCACAAGAACAGATCTGATCATCTGATCGACAGGTCACAGAGAGAGAGAGAGAGAGAGAGAGAGAGAGAGAGAGAGAGAGAGAGAGAGAGAGAGAAAGAGAAAAGGAGGACAGAAGTGGAGACCTAATTCAGCCGTTGAGCTCTCATGTCTCCGGTTTGGATTGCAAGAATATGTCTGATCCTGCTGCTTTGCAGGATTGTGGTAAGTCACAGCATCAGGTGTTTTTACAGAAACACTAACGGTTCAGCAACATTTTGTCTTTCATGCATATTATGGGCTAGAACAAGAAAGTCAAAAGAATTGATAATTAATGATGTCTTGTACAATATACTTAACATGTTTTATATATACTACTTTTTTAAATATGTTTTATGCAAACTGTTTATCAAATAACCCTTTGACCTTTGCAGGGCTTTTATGTGCTTTAAATTGATACAATTGTTTTGATTATTTTAAAAGATATCTTATTACATTTGAACTGTTCTATTCTTGTATGTTCAAACCAAATCAACACTTTGTCAACAAAAATGATAATCAAAGATAAATTGATGCGGCCTATTGGAATTTTAACCATCATAAGGCCGAAGTACTATTAATATTGAGAAATGCCTGTGGGCAGCATCATCTCAAGTTCAAACCTGTGTCTGTGCTATAGTAGCAGCTTCTTACACTCCAAAGACAAAAATTCAGTTTACAGGAACTTACAGTATGGGAAATGTATAATACAATTGGGAGCAGGTCAGTGGAAAAAATGAATCTAAGTTAACCATTATTAATAAATGTATTTTTTATTTACTACTTGCAATCTAATAGACTGATTTTAAAATAAATGTATTAATAAAATAAGTAAAGTAATAACTTAAAAGTTTTATTAAAAATGCATTGAACTTTTTTAGACCTTCTAAAATGAATTGTGTATTAATTTCGCTTCATAAAGATGATCATACGGTCAACTTTTAGATATAAAATCTTGTTTGAGTTATGCAGAACATTTTACTCTGCGTGACAAGTCTGCTGTGCTGTCACGACAGATCATAAATAGCTTACAAAAACATTTACATGCATAGAAAACTAGTATGTCCACCCGGTTGAAATGGTCATATGGAACCTTCTACCGTAAACAGTTGCTAAACCATAAACAGTTGACATATACATAACATTGACATAACCATAAACTGTAATAGAAATGTTAATAAATACAAAAAAAAATTGTTTCACAGGTGCTTACATCTATTATAGATTTAAAAAGGTTGTTTTTAGATTCATAATTATTTTCGATGTAAAATAATTGCTTATATTTTGTTCACTATAGACATACTTATGTAAACTCAGCAGTGTTATGTGCATTTGATGACAAAAGAAACCATTTGAATTCTTTAGGCATCAGGAACAAGATCTAATCGAAGAAAACGTGAGTGGATTCTTCCACCAACAAGACTGTTTGAGAATGTTGACTACAGAAAAGAGGAGTTTGTGGCAAAAGTAAGTTCTTGTTCATTTCATTTGTTTCTCTTGCAAATGCAAAATAGGCAAAATAAACCTGTACATAACCCAAAGACATATTTTGCACATTCTTGCACAGGGTGGTACTAACATAAATCTTCTGTTTGTTTGATCTTTAAAACTTGATGACAACTGGATCTACTGGTTGTAAAAGCTTCACATTTCCATAGTTTCATAAGTTGACCTACATAGCGTGCAGTGGTGTTCAAAAGTCTGAGAAAAACTAGAACATCTCATTTACACCAGTAGAAAAACAAAAATTGTATGACCTAGGGATTTTTTTTATTTATATATTCAATAATATATTATTTAGATTTGTGATTTTTCCATGTTTTTGTTTGTTTGATGTATGGATGTAAAATAATAATAAGATATAAAATGTTCACAGGTATTCTTAACATTGTCTTGCTCTTATCTAGATCCGATCTGACAAAGATCTTCATGGTCAGCAGGTGGAATACAAACTAACAGGACATGGTGCTGACAAGCCTCCCTATAATTTATTTGTTATTAATCCTGAGACCGGCTTTGTTACGCTCACTGGCTTGCTAGACAGAGAGAAAACATCTTTATATAATGTAAGTTGTATCCTTGTATTACGTGCTCAAGAAAAACATTCATGTTGGTCATAATGTTCATAGATTACTAAATGTATATGAAAAACATTTACTTTAAAAAAGTGTTTTTTTTAGTATTTAGTATTTTCTTTGTTTTTGCATCTGCTTGTTGTAACACATTAAATGTCATTTAATTAAGTTTTTTAAGTTTTTTTGCATGCACATACAGTAATATGGAGAAACATCCCTTTTTACTTTTACTTCTAAGTGACCTTGGACCCCAAAACTAGTCACAAGGGTCAATTAAAAAAAATGTAATTGAGTAATGATGTTGTGGAGAATAGATGAAACCGAAAGCAGAAATTCTACGCTTTACATAGATATCAAACTTGTGTGGGTAATTTCCAAAACAGCGGCAGCAGCGAGTGAAGTTTGCAGGCATGTTTCTGGACATTTTTGTTCACGATTTTTTTGCTTCCACTCACAAAAATAATTTTTTTATATATTTACGGTAGGAAATTTACAAAATAACTTCATGGAACATGATCTTTACTTGATATCCGTATGATTTTTGGCATCATTTTGACCCATACCATGTTGGCTTTTGCTACAAATATACCCGTGCTACTTAAGACTAGATTTTTGGTCCAGGGTCTCATTGCTAAAAGTATTCGCTCACCCATCCAAATAATTGAATTCAGTTGTTCCAATCACTTCCATGGCCACAGGTGTATAAAATGAAGCACGTAGGCATGCAGACTGCTTCTACAAGCATTTGTGAAAGTAGGGCCGCTGTCAGGAGCTCGGTGAATTCCAGCGTGGTACTGTGATAGGATGCATTCGTGAAATTTCCTCGTTACTAAATATTCCACAGTCAACTGTCAGTGGTATTATAACAAAGTGGAAGCGATTGGGAATGATAGCCACGAAGTGGTAGGCCACGTAAAATGACAGAGCGGGGTCAGCGGATGCTGAGGCTCATAGTGCGCAGAGGTCGCCAACTTTCTGCAGAGATAATCGCTACAGACCTCCAAAGTTCATGTGGCCTTCAGATTAGCTCAAACACAGTGCGTAGAGAGCTTCATAGAATGGGTTTCCATGGCTGAGCAGCTGCATTCAAGCCATACATCACCAAGTGCAATGCAAGCATCGGATGCAGTGGTGTAAAGCATGCCGCCACTGGACTCTAGAGCAGTGGAGACGCATTCTCTGGAGTGACGAATAACGCTTCTCCATCTGGCAATCCGAGTCTGGGTTTGCCGGTTGTTTGAACAGTACTTGTCTGACTGCATTATGCCAACTGTGAAGTTTGGTGGAGGTGTTTTTCAGGAGCTGGGCTTGGCCTCTTAGTTCCAGTGAAAGGAACTCTGAATGCTTCAGCATACCAAGAGATACCAAGAGATTTTTTTTTTTCAATTCCATTCTCCCAATTTTGTGGGAACAGTTTGTGGGTTGCCTCTTCCTGTTCCAACATGACTGCGCACCAGTGCACAAAGCAAGGTCCATAAAGACATGGATGAGCGAGCTTGGTCTGGAAAAACCGGCCTGGCCTACACAGAGTCCTGACATCAACCCGATAGAACACCTTTGGGATGAATTAGAGCGAAGACTGCGAGCCAGATTCTCGTCCTACATCAGTGTCTGACCTCACAAATGCGCTTCTGGAAGAATGGTCAAAAATTCCCAAACACACTCCTAAACGTTGTGAAAAGCCTATCTAGAAGAGTTGAAGCTGTTATAGCTGCAAAGGGTGGGCCGACGTCATATTAAACCGAATACTTTTGGCAATATGTGTATGTTGATAAAAGGTTATATAATGAAAACTTGATACCAACATATTTGTCTTCTGTAGCTGACTGGCTCAGCAACATTTCGCAATGGATCAATAGCGGAGGAAAAAATTGAGCTGAAGATTAAAGTTGAGGATCAGAATGATAATCCACCAACATTCAAAGTACAAACTGGATCTGTGAAGGAAAGCAGCAAGATTGGTGAGTTCCATTCAATAGGCCTATTTGTATGCATGTGTTTTCTAAGAAAATGACACCTATTCTTTTTTGCTGCTAATGTTTTCTCAAATGCGGACAAAGCACAGATTTAACATTTTCAATCTTTCTCTTCTGAACATTACTAATGTACACAAATCTGTGTCCAATCAAATGCTCTCTAAAATAAGAATACTCCCCAATACCACAGACCGGCATATAAATCATGGCTTAAGGCTGTGACAAAAATAAAGCGGTATGTTTCACCCAACATAGATACATCAACACAGAAAAATGTGCTTTTATCAAATGCACATTTTAGTCTCTCGGGCTCCGGGACAAAATCCACATTATTTTCTCTTAGCAAGCTGCTGAATTCACATACTGTTAAAGGAGGCGTTGAAGGAAAGCTATCTCTGCAATGATAAACACTTCAAAGCTGGCAAAAAAAAGTTTCTAAAGACGTGAATGGGTTGGAAACTACATTAAAAAATGTATAGCTTGAATGCAATGTAAGGTACTTTGAATAGAAGCAACTGTTAAATGCATATGTAAATACAAATGCAGAGTTGTGCATGAATGTGAAACATACAGGATAGTGAAAAGTGAAAGAATGTCACTGGCTACGACATGTGTAGACACATACAGTACAGAAATCATAAAGCTGAAGAAAATATAAATCATATTGGTTTTTGGTATTTGACAATGTCTAAACCCAAAGTATAAAGTCTACATTTTTCATATGAAACAACAGGAACACCCGTCATGCAAATAAGAGCTTTTGACGCAGATGAGCCAGACACTATCAATTCCAAAATAGCATACAGTATCGTAAAACAGATCCCAATGGAATCTGGTCCCATGTTCTCCATTGGCAAAGACACTGGAAAAGTTTATGTGAAGGAAAGAACCCTGGATCGAGAGGTAACAGTGCTCAACATTTATATCAGAAATCACTTAATGTAAAATGTAAAACTAAGCATTGAAATTCTCTCTCACAGAGATACGACACTTATACTTTAATAGTTCAGGGAGTGGATATGAATGGCCTACCATCTGGCAACACAGGAACCGGCACAGTTCAAATTCAGATTTTGGACATAAATGACAACGTTCCTTCTCTTGAGAAAGACGAGGTAAGGTGAAATTGCATGTCTGAACCAAAAATATCTCTCAGTAATAATGTTAGTAGGTTTGTGTGTATTGTAACTAAATGAAAACAGCATGACACTAGCAACACAAGGTCACAGGGCACACACATTCAGATTCAAATGTATACGATGAATACACTGTGAGACGGGGAGGACGCATGAATGTAATTGGTATATTTTTCCTATCAGTATTCAGGCAGCGTTGATGAGGGTGCGGTTGAGGTGGTGGTCATGAGAATAAAAGCCCTCGATAAGGATTTGGTACAAACTGATAACTGGCTGGCAGTTTTTGATATTATTAAAGGAAATGAAGACAATATTTTCTCAATAGAAACTGACCCTAAAACGAATGAGGGAATTCTCAAACTCATCAAGGTAAAGGATTTTAGAACATGTAATCTTACTATAATAAATTATATTGTGTATTGTGAAATACAATTGTATAATAAGATATATCTGACCTGGACCAAAAAAACAGTCACAAGGATAAATGTTTTGAAATTTATACATCATCTGAAAGCTGGTTTGTTAGGATAGGACAATATGTGGCCAAGATATTACTATTTAAACTCTGGAATCTGAGGGTACAAAAAAAATCTAAATGTATAGAAAATCGCCAGATTTATCAGAGGCGTTGTAGCAGGTCGTTGCTAAGAAGAAACGGGTTTGTTTTAACTCTCTCTTTTGGCTTACTGCTGTAATGTTGTTGTGGAGAATAGATGAACCTGAAAGCTGAAATTCTAAGCTTTACATAGAACCAAACTTGAGTGTGTAATTCCCAAAGAGCGGCAACGGCAAGTGGGTTTCGCTTCATCCACTCACGGTAGGATATGTACAAAATATCTTCATGGAACATGATTTTTACTTCGTATCCTAATGATTTTTGCCATAGAAGAAAACCCAATAATTTTGACCTGTATTTTTGGTTATTGCTACAAACCCCTGTGACTGGTTTTGTGGTCCAGGGTCAAAAATACAAATATCATATAGTATGATATATTATGTGATTATGATTGCATCTCTTACTTCTTTTTCCCAATCATGCAAATACATATACCACATGAAGCCTGTTGATTTTGAAAAGGTAAAAGAATTGGACCTCAATTTGGTTATATCTAATGTAGCACCTTTTATAAATGGAAGTGCTTTAGAGTTAGATGTTAATCTGGATAAAGATGGAGTAGGGGCTGGAGCAGGTATTGGTGCAGGAGCTGGGGTGGGAGCGGGGATAGGAGCAGGGATAGGAGCAGGGGTAGGAGCAGGGGTGGGGTTAGGTCTGGGATTAGGTTTAGGGGTTGGAGTGGATGCTGGGGCAGATCTGGGTGCTGGACTGGATCTGGATGCTGGGCTAGATTTAGATGCTGGTGTAGATTTAGATGCTGGAGTAGATTTGGATGCTGGATTGGAAGCAGGTGGTGGCATTGGGCTCAAACCTGATACTGGACTTAAACCTGGAGCTAAACCTGGAACCAAGCCTGGATCCTCACCCGGTGTCCAGCCAGGCATTAATCCTGGGTCAAAACCTGCCTCCAAACCTTCTGGTAAACCCGGACCAAAGCCAGGTGGAAAAGGTTATCCAGTTAAGATCGCCGTTAACAACGTACCCGATGGCCCTGTTTTCTCACCTGCTGTAAAAGACTTCCCTGTATCAGAAGATCCAGAAAATGAAGATATTCCAAAAGTTCTGGGAAAGTATGCTGCTTTGGACGGGGACACAGGAGAACCTGCTGAAAATGTAAGGTGAGTGCTGATATGGATAAGTTTTATAGTTTTAATGGGTTTGAAATGTGCATATAGCATTTAGAGGTTATTTTACAAATAAAAGATGGAAATGTTAAAGTGGAACTCCACCTCCCCCCTTTAAATTCACTCCCTGGACTCCGCCCCCCTGCATTCCCTCCACATTTCCAGTCCTGCTTGTATGAGGTTCATTGCTTTCAAGCAACATCAAATGTGATTACTATGCGTCATTTACCTCTGTTAAATCACATTTATATTATATTATATATATTTATTTTATTTTATTTTAGTATATTTTTTTATTCATATCATTTTATTTTATTTCATTCTTTAGTAAACATTCCAAATGGGTCTTACAGGCCTGAACAAGTTTGTCCATATTTTAACCAACTATGGACTGAAACAACCTAGTGAATAGTTTCTATAGAAACCTAATTTTGTCAATTTTGAAACCTCTTCTGTCAATCATTTTATGTCATTTTTTTAAAATCATGAATGTAACTTTCAGGTATGCTAAAGGTCATGACCCTGATAACTGGTTAAGCATTGATGAGGAAACAGCTGAGATTAAACTGACTAAAGTTCCTGATCGAGAGTCCAAGTTTCTGGTTAACGGAACGTACATTGCAAAGATTATCTGCATGACTCAAGGCAAGAACATCTCAATCATTAAACAATTCCCTAGTTACTGCTTCATGATGTTATACTAAAGTTTATAGACAAAACGCACACCACAAAATTAAATAGAAAATTCATAGGTTTTTTGGGGGGTGGTTATATTTACAAACTTTTCCTTTGCATCTGTAGATGTACCATCTAAGACAGCTACTGGGACAATAGCTTTAAAGGTGGAGGACACAAATGATCACTGTCCCACACTGATCAGCACCTATCAACAAGTTTGTGATAATAACAAGGTGGTGGATGTGACGGCTTTCGATGAGGATGTTGATCCCAACGGAGCACCCTATGAGTTTGTGCTGATAGAGGACAAGAGCGTTGGGAAATGGGAGATGGTGCCTATAAATGGTAAAGTTAATTCTGGACTTAAAACACGAGGTTGAACAATAATTTATGTCATAAATGCCACTGCTGTCGTTTATTGCATCCAGTGTTATTATTATTATTATTATTATTATTGGTAAACCAACACTGTTTTTCCTCTCCTACTTAGAGACATCAGTAAAGTTTCGAACTGTTGAGTCTCTATGGCCAGGCATCTATCAACTGACAATGAAAATATCTGATGTTAAGGGACTTGCCTGTGAAGACAACCAAATGTTTGAGGTAGAAGTGTGCAGCTGTGTAAAAGGAAGCTCCTGTGAGTCCAAATCAGCATCAAAGCACGGCTCTTCATTCAGAATAGGAGCACCAGCAATTGGGTTGTTCATGATCTGTGCATGCTTACTCCTGCGTGAGTTATACAGAAAGCAACACATACATACATGCACATTCATAAGGCTTGTAATCTAGATTTACACAAAAACATGAATTCAACAACATTAGACTTCCATTGATGATATTATTTTAGCTTTGAAGCTAATGCTAGCGTACAATATGCTATATGCTAATGTACTCCAAATTATCTGCAAATTTGTTTAAGCTGAAATGTGTAAAATCACCTACAACCATGGCTCTGATGTCATACAATGTCTATTGGACGAGCTCTATAACATGTTAACCTCTGTGACCATGATTTTATGGTATTTCTTCTGAATGTATATAATGCTAAACACAAGCTCGTGTGTCTCTTGTATATTCAGTGGTTCCCTTGCTCCTGATCTTCTGTCAGTGTGGGACACTGAGCGAATTCACAGAATTGCCCTTTGAAGCTAAAGAATATCTCATCCCATATCACACCGAAGGCATAGGGGAGGACAAGGTAACAACAAGTGTCACATATATTAAAATGTGCATAAAAACAACTCTATGTTGTGCTAAATACATTCGCAATTTGGATGGAAGCATAGTTGCATTAAAAATGCTAAAAAAGTACATTTTATGTAGTAAGTATACTAATACTAGTATGCTAGTAGTATAATAAGTGTGGTATTTCTTTTTAAGTAGTATACTATCATATTTTAATACCACTTGGGAATAAACTTCATTCTGAGGCGCTAACGGAAGTGAAAACACGGTGCTTTCGGACGAAAATTGCGTGACTTCGTGTGAAAGTGGCCTATACAGATATTTTAGTTTATGGAAGTACACTTTGGACTCTTAATACTAACTGTACTAGTAAGTTTATATACTTGTAGATTTCCCTTAAGTGGATGTAACATCATCCTTGAATCGTATGGTACTGCATAGTTACTATATACAGTAAACCTGAACATGTATATTTTCAAAAAATGTAAAACTGGAAAATAGATGGGATCTGGAAAATCAATCTACAACTACAAGCTATCCAGAATACGTCATTACACTTATCTCCATCGAAACACTAAATACAAGTAATGGGCAAATATTATCTGTAAAGTCTAAGTGTAATTTTAAAAATATTTCTTATAGGTACATAAAAAGTAGGCTGTCAAATAGTAGTCATACGTAAGATCATACTTTTAAAAGAAGTATACTAATAGCTAATAGCTTAAACCTTTTGTAAGGGAAACTATATACATCTATAGGCAGAAAATTGAAAGCAATTTGCTCAGATGCAAAAATGACAAATAGAACTAGAGATTTTACAAATCAAGCAGCTTGTCTTTACGATTGATTTTGCTTGTGATGTCAATGCAGGAGGTTCCACTTCTCAGCAGCCCTGTTGCCACGATAGATCGAAACCACCTATTTCAAGATACCAAGATCTCCACCAACGTATCCTCAATGCCTCTTCATACAAGTTTTGCTAATGGAAACACAACACTCCCCCATGAAATAAACGGAGGGTTTATAGAAACTGATAGCAGATTTTTGTACCACCAAAACATGCTTACAACCAGCCAGCAAAACAGTGCAATCTACTCTATTTCAAAGAGATATGAACAACGTGACATTTATGAGGATATGGCACTGGGAGATGAATTCCTGGGTGAATACTACTCTCAGGTATTAAAAGTATATGCTTCTCAAAATCTTATACACTGCAGAATTCATACTATGTTCATACTATACATGTTGGTCAAGTATAGTTGTAGTTTGCAATTTATTCAAAGATATCAAGTAGGGCTCAGGTCTGGACTTTTGTCAAGTTTAGCATTTGCGAACCATTATGACATTAAGCAACAAACTATTTCTTATTGTTCGTCACAGAAAGCAAGCTGTACTGCTGAGAATGCTCCTCTGAAGGAGGGTCTCCTGATTTATGACTATGAGGGTGAAGGCTCCCCTGCCGGCTCTATTGGTGCATGCAGCCTTCCCGATTCCGACGATGATCTGGAGTTCCTCAACAACCTGGGTTCAAAGTTCCTTACACTAGCAGAGATATGCATTCCCCCAATGCCTTGTTTACCACCTCCCAAAACTGATCAAGTGGTCAAACCTGCCGAAACCGGCTTTAAAAGCGAGAGCTCTGTTACCACTAGCACTCTTCAGGTTACCAAAGCCACCCCAACTCCAGAACAGATACAACAAACCTCCATTACCAAAGTTGTGGAGACGATCAACAAGTCAGCCACCCTCCCAATGGCCAATACAAGTCAGACTGTTTATGTGCACCAGCAGCCTCTGTACTATCTAGTGGAGCAGCAGATACCAAACACGGTTCTTGTCGCTGATAATGCCACGCAGGGCATGTATGTGATCAATGGACACCCTGGGACAGAAAGTTTGATACTCCAGGGTACAAATATTGCACAGGCCACTCTGAGTAGGGGACAACAGGCGATGTATTTGATCAATGGAGCTCCTGTAGCTCCAAATCA
This sequence comes from Oreonectes daqikongensis, assembly GCA_026939265.1. NCBI lineage: Eukaryota > Metazoa > Chordata > Actinopteri > Cypriniformes > Nemacheilidae > Oreonectes > Oreonectes daqikongensis. Next base: position 2,251,689 of record JAOTQM010000351.1, on the reverse strand, counting down.
GCCAATACAAATTCAAACAGATTTGCAAGGACAAGAAACAATGTTCGGGTTTAGTCCAGTCTCGTGTCCTGTAGCTGCACCAGGCAGTATAACGCTAATACCGACCCAGATCAACACAGAGACACCCATACAAGGGCAGGCGAATGGGGCACCGGCATTGCTTTCTGATCTTAAAGCATCACGCAAAAAGAAGTAGATGATATCTGAGGCACTGTTACTCATGTAGAGAACAGGCTGTTGTAAAAAAAAAAAAAAAAACATCAGTGAATCCAATTAGTCTAGATCCTATGTCCCACATGCCAATTTATAGAAATTTACATTTCTGACTTTATTTTCTCAGATTTTTATTATTATTATCTAGTGTGTGCTTACAACAAAAGTTCTAAACAATCTTTTTATTTCATGCTAAATAAAAAAAATTATGAGGTGCTTACAAGGGGAACATTTATGGGTATCAAAGAATTTGGTTAGGCCAGGGTTGCCAAATCTGCATAACATAACCAGTCTAATGGCCAGTCAAAACTAAATCAGTGACCCCAGCCTTAATACTAAATATATTTTTTGTACTTAATACAATCCTATAATCCTATACCTATAATATATACTTTACTGTCAATGTTACACTTTACAATTTCTTTATGAAATTACTGTACAGTAATAATCATAAACACATTGTGTTTTCATAAATAATTTCTACATACTTTTAGAATGACGTCTAATGAACAAAACCCTTCCAACTTCAACCTGCAGTCTAAAAAACAACCCGTGGAAACAGTTTAAAACCTGGCAACCCTTAGCTACACTCCCATTGCTTGTTATGAAAAGGCAAAATTAAAAAATACGAAATTATTATAGAAACACAATTATAGAACTAATTCCAAATAATAAAAAATTTATTCTTTCATCTAATATTTTGTGTTGTACTGTATGTTTTTCATGCCTATTGTTTTGTACACATTGTACACATAAGATAGCATTTGTTAAGTCTCTTAAGCAGTTTACATGATGAGCGCAATTTACTTCTAGCACAAGTGTAGTAAACAGCATTATTGATGCCCGTGTAGGCAGATGCATGCACGCAAATCGGTTTTAACCAACCAGCTTTGACACCGCCTGTCAGTCAAAAAAGGCCAATGTAACACAAAGAGAGTAACTCAAAAGTGATGGATTTTTTTAAAAATGTATAAGCAAAAAAAGATCATAGATAGCTCAATGACAGTTGACCCTGAGGCGAAATGGCTGACACACAGCGTCAGGAGGAGACACAGAACTGCTGACATGTGTACGGACAAAATAAGAGCAAGTTCTTAGTCAAACTGAACTTCTATCATATCAAGGTCATTTTGTTTGTCTTTTGCTTCTGCAGCTTGTTTTTTTTATATTTAATTCCATTCCAATAAAGATTTAGAAGAAAATAACAGTTTATTTGAGTTTTTTCCCTGTAAAATTAAATGTTTTTTTTGTAAATTTACAGTCATTTTCTGTAACTTTACGTTTTTTCACTGTATTATCAGAAATAAACTGTTAAAAAAACGGGCATTTTCCGGCAGCTGGGGCGTCATAAACCGTAAAACAACAGTTTTCCTTGTAAAATAATGTTTTCCCCGTTTTTCTTGAAAATCGTAATTATTTTGACCCATTTTAAAAATTACATTAAAAAATGGTTAAAAACTGTATAATTGAGTAACATTATATGTGGAAAATCTGTAAAAATTACTTTTTTTTAACATTGTATCTTTAGATTAGATAAGAATAGATTAGATTAAACTTTATTGTCATTACACATGTACAAGTACAAGGCAACAAAATGTAGTTTAGGTCTAACCAGAAGTGCAATAAGCAAGTGCAGGATATACAGTTGTGCATAAATACAGAATAAAGCAAAAATTATGAAGAATTTACAAGTGGGAATGTACTATGAACATTATATACAGATGGTTATTTACTAAAAACAGAAATTTACCGATGGATATGTACAATATAAATTATATAAATCTTTAACACAATTTATGACATTATCTGGATGTGAGTTTCACCAATTTTTACAGTGTGGCCTGATGTTCCTGACAGCATAATGGGGGAATCTTTATGGGACAATAAAAGCACATTTGTTGCTATGACATTCCAACCTGATCTCACGGAAGGTCGTAAGTATTTTATGAGGTAGCTAATTCGTATGAATTCATACGTTGTGAGTCGTACAAAAAGGTACGATTAAGCAATACTGAAGGCCCGCCCCTACACCTAACGTAACTGGGGCGAAAGCAAACCGTACTAAAACGTACAACTGAGATCGTACGAATTCATACAAATTAGCCAAAATTAGCCACCTCGTAAAATACGCAAATTCCACCGTGAGATTGCGTTGGACAATCGTGGGTTTCAGAGAAGATCTTCGCATTTGTATGACCATTCAGAAAGTAGAAACCAAAATTGATGCTGCCGTTATAACTACTTGCAGTCTTAAATAACTGAAGTCAGATCTGTGGCCTTTTGGTGAGCACACATGACTCGGACACATTCAACTTTAGAACTCACCCTTAATTCAAATTCTGTTAGTTCTCGATCAAGTCCTCCTCTTCCGCCCAATGTTTCTTGCTATCAATCTACTCTTAATGCCAATAGAAGACAGAAACACTGTGAAACAAAAATCGTATATTATTAAAGATATGCTGTGTGAAATTGTTCTTTAAAAATTCAAGGTGTATATCATCTTTCCACACTTGCTTATTTGCAAACATCACGCTTGTCATGTGGTGATTTTTCTCTACCTCTATTAATGAACTGTGAAGAATTCTTGTGGGGATATCTGACAAAAGCTTTTAATAAAGGAAATCAAAAGTGCAGTTTTGCGAAACCAACGTTTATTTGTTGCCGCTGTGAGTTTGATTTTGTCAGCTTTCCCGTTTTCCCCGAGGAACTGTTTCAGAAAATCTCATTTGCTTTTTTCACGCTACCTGCTAAAACCTGCTGTACCAGCAGTTCAGAGCAGTCATAAAATTGCAGCTAAAGCGTTTAACTTCAGTCAGTCACTGCCACAGGGGACGAGCCAAAGAATAAGAACTCACCTGTACATTTCACCTTCATTTAAAAACGAATCCAGTTTCCACACACTGACTGTTGCTCTTTCTGAAATGACTGTACGTTAACACATATGATGACAAGTGATCTAAACGTGGGTATGAGTTATGATACCAGTTCAGAATTAAATTGAGTTTGAATTGTGAGTCATATACTGATTCGAAATGCTTCCTAACTTTTAATAAATATGTGCATAAGAAACAACTAGCCTATCTCAGTTCTTTGCCAGTTTTGTTCACTTTTTACTACTGTGTTCTTGATCATTGTCATATTAGTTCTTATTTTTGGTAATGAGTCCCTGTTCGGTTGCCTTGGTTACAGATTTGTATCACTTGTGTTAAGTTCACTCACGTTTCCTCTTGTGTACATACAGCTAAGTGTATTTGCTGTTTGTCTGTTCTTGTTTTATGTTAGTAGCTATGTTTCCATCCAAAGATGCACATATCGCATAACTAATTTGAGGTTAAGGTCAGTAGTGACTTCCTGATAATTTGGTACCATATAACACAGAGAAAGATGGAAGTTGCAGCAGTGGAAGCCATTTTGTTGTTGAGTTGAGAGCATACATTTTAATGCACATGTTCATATTTTTTATGCGATATTCCAAAATGCGCATTAAAATAGGATGGCAACATAGCGAGTGTGTGTTGTGTTTAAATATTCTCATTGTTTTTTACAGTCTCATTGTTTTTTCTTTTTTTATATTGAGTGGTTCTGAACTGTTTGTCACCCAGTTTGTGAAAACCCAGATCAAGTCATTTTTAACATGAAATCATAATGTAAAGAACCTTAATATCATAAAGTCAAAAATTTTAAATCATAGTAAAATTAATGGTTCAAATCAAACTTTGATGCTCATCTCAGAACTAGATTTTGAGATTCGCAGACTGTATTTCTCTGAAAATTAAACATTTATATAGGCTTAAAAAATGAAGGGGGAATTTCCCACTCACTATATAAAGCATCATTGGTTGCCAGTTCAGTTAAAATTTTGCTCGATTTATTAAATAATGGCTTGAAAAAGCTGTGCTAGGCACTTTCCACAAATACGTACGGTTCATGTTAAGCTATTTTAATATTTAAATAGTGACACATTTGTTTCTGTAGTTTTTGTAATAATATACAAACTTAATGGTTATATTCATAAAAATATCTGAATTTGATATTGTATTGTAGAACTTTATGACCCAACAGTGGGCCAGTTTTGATTTGTTAAAGGGACAGTTCACCCCCCAAAAACGTTATTCCAAATCTGGATAAATGTATTTGTTCTGATGACCACAGAGAAAGATATTTGGAAGAATGCTTGTAACCATAACAGTTCCTGGCCACCATTGAATACCATAGGAAACATTGCTTTATACATTTTTTTGTTCTGTTGACCACAAAAGAAGATATTTTGAAGAATGTAGGAAGCACATTACATTTACATTTACGCATTTGGCAGACGCTTTTATCCAAAGCGACTTACATTACATTGTACTATACATTTGTACATTTTGTATAGTAAGCTAGTGGGGGTTAGGTGCCTTGCTCAAGGGCACCTCAGCCGTTACCCGCCAGCCCTGAGAATCGAACCAGCAACCTTCTGGTTATGAGTCCAACTCTCTAACCACTGGACCACGACTGCCCTCTATGTATAGACAGTTCTGGGGTTCTTTTGACTACCATTGTCATTTTTCCTACTATAGTAGTCAATGGTGGACAAGAACTGTTTGGTTCCAAGCATTCTTCCAAATATCTTTCTCTGTGTTCATTAGAAAAAAGACATTTATACAAATTGAGGGTGAGTAAATGAAGACAGAATTTTTATTTTTGGGTGAACCGTCCCTTTATCTAGAACATTGTCTTTGCTCACAAAGTAATACTAATGTAATACTTCTGGTTTCGTTTCAATGCCTTTGGCAACAAAACTTGCGATTGAAAATATGTGAAACAACAGGTGTGTGCCTGCCTCTCACAGGGGGAACTGTACACTTTGAACTGTCAATAACAGCAGACCCTAAAATATGTGTTGGCCAGAAAATATATCACCAATGAGTTTGAACTAGCTTCCCCAGAAAGCAAATCTGTGTATCAGATCTCACATCAAGTAAACATTCACGATATAAATCAATTCTAAGGATTGGAAGTGTTGTACTGAAGAAATTGCCTGTTTCCACTGGATCAGCCCAATTTTATAAGGGGTTACTTATTTCTCCCTTTATTTACTGTGTCAACAGGGTGCTGCTGATGCCCTCCGAGTCACCTGAGTACAGGGTCGACAGCTGTATAAAGGCCATTTTGGGTGTTAACTCTTGCAGTCTTGCTCTATTATGGCTAAAGTGGTCATTTGTGTGATTTTTGCATCTCTGTTAGTCTTTTGTAGATCGGCTCCAGTGGTAAGTTCAGTTATATATTCATATGCTGTATATCTACATTGACAATGTAAAAAGGTAAATATAAACTCTGTGCCCCCTGTGGATTTACAGTTAGGGATTGTACAATTATAATAATAATATTTTCTACAAAAATGTCTAAAAAACGAATAGATGTAAAAAATGGATTTATGTGACTTCTTGTCAGACCAGCCCATGGTTTATGAATTGAGAAAATCCTTTTTTAAAACTATTTTTCTTTGCATTTTGGTAACAGCTGAAGGTTTCCAACATGACACTAATATGCAAAAAATAAAATTCTAGTGTCTGACTGATGGCGTAATGCAATGAACATGCAATATATCACAAATATTTTTTTTTTTAAAGTTGATAAAAGTCCTTGTTTCTTTACGAAAACGTTTTTCTTGAATGTTTGATAGGAACCCTGTATTGGTACATTTTCCTAAGTTACCACACAAATTTGAACTCTTTCATTTACTTACCATAGTACATTTTTATTACAATTTCATACAAAATATAATGATGTCTGATGAACAGAATCATAAAATATAATGATATCTGATGAACAGAATCATAAAATATAATGATGTCTGATGAAAAGAATCATAAAATATAATGATGTCTGATGAAAAGAATCATAAAATATAATGACGTCACTGATATTAGTGGCCCGATAATAACACTTATGTCTTGGTTAGATTTGTAAACAGAGATGCTAGTCTAACCTATAAGAAAACGAACCAATAACCAATCATTTCTGCTTATATGAAAAACAGATCAACTATCCCCTTAGGTGACCTCGTCCTGGGTGAGATGAGGTGCTTTCTGTTGTTGAACAAACTAACATAGAGGTTGTAAGGTTATCTACACTCGACCATACTACAAAGTGCTGCTGTTAACTTTATCTATACCTGGAAAACAAACTTATACGCAGTCCAGTCGGTTACTGACCCCAAACACTTCCCAGCAGAGCTGATACAGCTACTGCCATCCATTAAAGGCAAGCTCATTGAAAGCACTGATAGTGAACTGCTCTGACCTGTGTCCCAGGGTTTTCATGGGGGTTCAGATGCTCACTGTCCTCTGACGGTCAAGATCCTGGATGCTCTGAAAGGTATTCCCGCTGGAAATGTAGCTCTGGAGGTGTATCGTCGGGGTCAAGGTGGGACATGGGAAAAGATTGCCAGAGGGTAAGATTGAATAAACTGATGTTTTATCTGAGGTTCTAGAGTGCATTGGTAAAAAAAACTGCTCTACAGAGCATGTTTCATAAATAAGTCATTTCCTTCGGCAAAGTGAAAACGCGACGACATGTTTGTCCTGTGTCAGCCACCGTAGTGCTTCAAAAGGGAGCGGTGGTGTGAGTCATTGGTTACAATTCACAACCTCGCCGCTAGATGCCGCTAAAATCTCAACATTGCTCATTTAAACAAGAATAAAATAAATAAATATTCTAGCATATGGATTTTTTATATTCTTATTTAAGGGAAGTAATTTTTTTTTATTAATAACGTATATTCACAGCTTCACATCACACTTTTCTTTTCCCTCTCATTACCATTCATTACTTTACCTCTCACACAGGAAGGTGGATGCGTCAGGTGAGGTGCATGACTTGATAACAGAACAGGAATTCACTCCTGGTGTGTATCGGGTGGAGTTTGATACTAAAGCTTACTGGAAGGCTGAAGGTCGCACGCCTTTCCACGAAATCGCTGATGTAAGTGACATGATGACTGTAATTTACACTCCTGCAATGATTGATGATGGGCTTTTATTATATATAGGTACCAATATAATCATTTATTTCCTTTTGATAGAACAGGGATCTTCATTTTATTAAATCACATAGAATAAAATTTATCCATTTTTATATTATTATTTAACAGTTGCTTGCAATTCTATTAATACTATTGCAAAGCAACAACATAAACAAATGTTACTGCACGCTTTTGTGCCCCAAACTTAACTTCTGTACACATCCACAAAGAATAGAGACAGATTATTTCTGATAACAAGCAAAAGAAATAACAAGTAAATGACATTAGTTAGTCAGTAATTGTAGTCAGTATTATTTGGGGTTACCAGTAGAAGAACCGTTACTTGACTAAACTTAAAACGCTACAAAGTTACACGACCCATTCAACAAATTTATTTAATAAAATTAATATTCAATATTATTCAACAAATTGTTTATTTATTACACTTATTATACAATAAAACATAAATTTAATAGAAAGTGTCATATTATTAGCCACTAGCCAGACTGATCAACAAAAACAGACCGGATGTTAACTTCGATGAAACGGTCTTTAGTCACTGTTTGAAAGATCTTATTGTAGTCATTGCCTAACATTCCCATAACATTATGAAAACATTTCTATTTCATGTTTTTTTTTTATTTGGCAATGACTGATAAAATGCTATTTTAACGCTACTGCACATGAACTTTTAGAGAACGTTTTCTTAATGTTTTAGCTGACTAAATACTCTTTCAGGAAAAAATTTAAATTTATACCTGAATGATTGTTTTGGATGTGAACCAAGATCTATATAAACTGTGGGGAGGCAAATATTTAAGAACCTATACAGTATCCTATAATCTTGTTTTCTATAGATACAAAGTAAACAAAGCAGTTTTAGATAAGCACTCACACATACAGCCGCAGAAATAATTTCAAAGCATCATTTCAGTTTTTCTAAATTTATAGTAAAGGTGTTTAGGTAAAATTATCATTCGTGTTTCATTCTGTGAACTATTTTTACCATATGTCAAATAAAAATATTATTTCTATTTGCATTTATTTGCAGAAAATGAGACCTGGAGAAACATTCACTTTTAAGCAATACAACAGTAATATTTCTACATGCATATTTAGGAAAAATTCAAATTATAATTTTTTTTAGTGATAACCTCGATTTTTATCAGTTTTCATGTGTCTTGTCATGCTGTCAGTCTTTCACATTGCTGTTGGATGATTTTGTCGCTCCTGAGGTTTGAATTGTTAAAATTCAACAGACACTGCATCTAGAAATGCAGATGGTCTTTTTATTTTTTCCGCAGCTGTATGAACAGACAAGTCGCACAATGACTGATATGTTTTAGATACAGTTTTGTGGTCTCATTCTCTTGGACCACATTGAATGCAAGATATACATTTGTCTACCAGATGCGCTTCTCAGTGGCTATTGTGCTTGCAGGTGGTATTCGAGGCTCATGCGGAGGGTCATCGGCATTACACTCTGGCTCTTCTTCTGAGCCCCTTCTCATACACTACAACAGCCGTGGTGGTCAAAGCGCACGAGTGAAAACACACAACAACAAACAGAACAGAGAAACAACACAACACTCACTCCAACCACACAGATGAAAGACATCCGACTCGGAATAAGTTGTCAACTATAAAGTCTTTTAATTATCATTACAGAGCGTAATGCAGTGAACAGACCGGTACAACAAGAAAAAATAAAACTAAATCAAATCTGGAACCAGGAATTGTACATGTCACACATTCTGCTTCTCAAACTGGTGTTAAAGTGGACCCTCGACAACAGAGAAACAAACAAAAAGGTTCCTCGAGTATTTTAATTATTGACTAGCAGATTTTTTTCAGATGTTCAGACATTGTTCCAGATTCAAATAAAAAAATAAAACAAAATGTGCACCCAATTTTATTTTCCAAACATCCACACGCACCCCACTGCACATCTCAATGTGGAAGTGAAACTTAAATAAAAATCAAAAAACTCAAGGCACAAATATGAATACTGCAAAACTTTAACACTCTACATTACAGATTTGTAATGGTGAATAAATCATCTTTTAAAATTCTCTATCTATCGTTTCTGGATATATTTAAAAGACACAGCTGAGGATGATGAGGGGCAGCTATGAGAGGCGGGTTTGGGGTGAAGCTGGAGATGAGACGAATCTAAACCAGCAGACAGACGACAGCACTAAACACAGCTTCCTCCAAACGTACGACTAACCACCGAATCGAACGAACAATCACGCGGCGCAGTCTCACCGATGCGCTTATGATGCGGAAATTATTCCGATCGGGAATGTGACCTCCTGAAGAATCAAAGTGACATTTAAGCTTCATATATTGCAATCCACCTCAGTTTTAGGATCATTTAAGAACGACGTGAGTAACCTGCATCTCAAAAAAAAATCGCATACCACCACAGGCCTGAAAGGTCCGGTGCCTGTTAGACAAAAAAAAAAAAACAGTGCACTGTGCTGGTGGAATGATATTGTTTATTTCAGCAAACTGGAAACTAGTGCTCGTGTACTCTATTTCCTTTCTTTGAGGCAAGTCCACATTGAACACATGGAAGTGTATACATCCCAGCCATCGCTTCAACACGGGGCGTAAACTGACAGTACAGTACGTCAACATCCCATCTTTGTTGCCAAACTCTCTCACGTACGTACTTTATGTAAAATGCTTCAATAACCTAGAGCTAGTTTCACACACAGACAGCATATATGACAAGAACTCTCAACATACACAACAAACTCGCAGTTTGCACACCTCGAATGTTGTTAAATAAACAGTTTGATGTCTTAAAGAGCTACATTTTACTGTACAAAGGGAAAGAAAAGCAGACTTTGGCACTAATAAACTCCATCGAAGTCTAACCTTTTGTTCCCATCTGTTCTATCATAAAATCGACTGAATATTTCACTTCCTTCGGTTGGTCAAACGGATTTTTGTAATCAACTGAAGAAACGACTCGAGAAATAAAACAAGTTTGCTTGCTAGAATTTTACGGAGAGCGTATTTCACTGTCAAGACACTCTTTGTGTCGCAAACCATGCTGCTGTCGTAATCTCGCTGCAGTTGTGTAAATTGACGCACACATACACACACACACACACAATTCGAGAGGGTATAAAACAGCAGTATCAGGACATATTTGATAACTTAAAATACACACAAATGAATTAACGCAACAGTACACGTACAACTCCAAACCTCAAAATTATCTACAAAGGCAAACGTATTAACAAAAAGAACCGTTGTCCAACAGCTTGTGATGCTCAAAACTTTAACAGCATAAAGTTGTCATGGCCCAAGTGTACTTCAAATGCCATTCAAGAGCGACGGCAACGTCGCTCTCTCATTTTGGCCTTACTCGCGGTCCAGACCATAGCGCGACCAGTAGTTCAGGAGCTACGCACGTGCCGGACGCAAACACACGTGTAAACACAGGTTGAGACACGCGCCAAACCCTGTCGATGGCGTTTTGGCTTTAGCAACTGCGAAACCCAACCGGACGCCGAGCTTTTCAGCGACTGACCTCCGTCTCGTAAACACCGCTCTGACTTTTCGCTTCAACCTCTACTTCCTGCGCAACCATGTAGTTAAAAAGTGAGACGGGAGAATGTCTTTAACAAAATCAACAACAGACATTCAATGTGACAAATAAACGAAAATTAAGACACAAAATGTAACAAAAATAAATTAAGGCATGCAGCAGGTAATATCATCTGTATGTCATTTTCCATTACTTCTGCATTCTGCGGTCATCGCTGATATATATATATATATTGTCTGTCAGTCAAAATGTGTCCCACACCTTTCCATATAAAATTATAATAAAATAATAAAATTACCAAAAATCAAAACAACAAATAGCTGCCAAAAAAAAAAAATGTTTCCACTGGAATCACAGGCGTTTTTTTTAAGTGACAGAGCGAAAGCATTGCTTCAAAGGCCAGATATTTACACGGGGATTCTGGGACATGCATGCACTTTACAGCCTTCTGTATAGCAATGGGATTGTGGGGCGACAAACACCACTAAAGTGAATTGATATGCCAACAAAACGCAACTAGAGATATTGAAGGACAGATTTAAAATACATCCATTTAAACTGCACGGACTCCCTCTAAATAAATGTTCTCTTAAAAAAGGATATGTATAAAAACGTTACACATAAAATGACAACATTTCTATTGGCGTCAAGAGTGCTGTTGTAATGTAAAACCAAGCCGTCTAATGTTAGCACAAAGGACTGGATTTGACAGAGTTTGAGAGCCTATACAATTCAATTAAGGCTTTGCAGTAAACATCGGATTTGTTGATGCTGGCACTCCCCTCTGTTTTTGAAATGGGATCTGCTTCGCTAAAGCCAGCATGGACACAGGAACATGCAATTAAACAATCGCAGTCACGCCACACACATCCGCAGATTTGATCCGGTATTCCCACACACACACACACACACACAAACCCCAATTAACTGTGCATTAGATAGGCCTTTGCCCTTTCCCTATCCTGTTATTAAGGGCATTTGGCATTGATACATCACTTTTAACTCCACCCTAATGCAAGGTCACAATGGGGTGGGCGGAGCCTGTCAGTACTCTGATATGGGGGCGAGTTCAGGATTCAGATTCACGGTGATGTTCTTATATAAGCTACTCAGAGAGATCTCTGGCGAGTACTGCAGATTGTTCAAGCCGTCCAGATGTTGTCTTTCTTTGGAGTACCTCAGCAACTTGTACCTGAGGGGAGAGAAAGGTGAACTCGGGTTAGAACGGTTCAAGCAGGACCTCGAGATAACCTGCAATATTCAAAGATCAATATGGTTATTGCTATAAATATGTTTTTGTCACATGGAGGTCAATCCATTCTGGGTTACACTGATGGATACAACGTTGGGTCAGGTTACGTTGAAATAGATCAGAGGTAAAGATCGAACAGTTGTGAAAAGAAAGATGTTTTTCCCCTCGCAAATCTTAAAGAAAAAGTTCGCCCCAAAATCGGAGTTTTGTCATTTACTCTTAAATTATTCCAAACCTGTGTACCTATTATTTTAATTCTTACTATACATATTGTTTTTATTTACATTTAGTCTTACAGTAGCTTTCTGCAATGAACAAACCAATCAAATGATTTATTAATAATCTTCATAAAGTTGTTTTGCAGGTGAAAACAGATTATTTAGTCATTGAGAAAAAGTGCACATTTCTTTGTAAAATAAAAATGCTTTTATATTAAATAACAAAACAAAATAGCAATTTTAAATTACAAAATTTAATAAAAAATGAATACTACAAGTCTCCTCCTGTCTTTTATTATAAACAAAGATAAATAAAAGATGTCTCTTTAATATAAAAAAAATACTTTGTGCTTTTCCTTGCTTTCTGCCTTTCTGAGTGTCTCAACCACCTTAGATATTGTTTCTCTGTAAAGCGTTGTAATGTAGGGGTGTGATGGAAATGTGTATCTGGGTTCCAGTGTCCACTTCACCAGTAACGTTAGCTGAAATCCTGTATGCTTTTTGCGTACAGGTGGCTGTGACTGGAGCCTTTCATTGTGGTGATGGTTATACGTACTGCATCCAGTGGCGTAACTTTGTTTTGAAAAGTGGTGGGGACATGCACGCATCTCAAACTGGAGTCGCGGCTCTCTCTGTCTTCCGCAAATATACGAAATGTGCCAACTAGTCACAGACTATAAACATGTATGCACATGCACGAGGAATTAGTAACACTGCTTCCGTCTGGCGTGGCAGAACAAACATTTGTAGAAAATCTTGGCAATCACATTGAGGGAATTACTTCCAGCCATATTAAATAACTGCATTAACAGATCATTTATATTTCGTAATCATATCTAGTCACCAAAATGGTCTCCAGTTTGCCATAGATGAGTACAGCCTTAACTTGAAATGTCTGTTGGAAAACTAAAAATGTGTAAGTTTATTTAAAAACACTGCTGAGCAATTATTTTTTATTAGGGCTCACAATCAATTACAAGAATTTCCAATTAATCTTATTTTTCATCATTTACTCATCATTTCAAACCTGTACGACTTTCTTTCTTCTGCAGAACACAAAAGAAGACATTTTGAAGAATGTTGGTAACAGAACATTAGCGGTACTCATTCACTTCTACTGTAGAGACAAAAAAAACTAGAAGTCGATCGATATTGAATTTTGCAGATAACTAAGGTGGTCAGTACCTGAAGATTAATTACAGATAGTTTTTCATTGATTTATTCCAAATAAAACACAACACTTAAAGTAAAATAGCAATGAAGTGTATTACACAATAAACATTATTGTTAACCACTAAATTGTATTGTACTTTAAAATAAAACAAAGCACACTCTCAGTCAAAAATACTAGTGTTCTCCACTAATGCAGCATACAGTCAACAAAATGAATTACTTTTTAACATGTCATGTGTACTGCAATGGGCTCTACCTTGTCACTGTCAAACTTTTAAATAATTTTTATTGCCAATTAACAATAGTTGAAATTATCTTTATTGGTGCCGATTAATCTGCAAAAACTATGAATCGGTCGAAAAAACCAATGCAAGTGAATGGGTACCACTGTTGTAATGTTACCAACATTCTTCAAAATATCTTCTTTTGTGTTCTGCAGAAGTAAGTAAGTCGTACAGGTTTGAAATGACAAGAGGGTGAGTAAATGATGACAGAATTTCATTTTTAAATGAACTATCACTAAAACAAAATAGATGTGGACAGTATTAAATATTTTTACTTTTACTCAAGTACATTTTTGTATCTGTACTTTATGAGTGTTTACAACATTATAAAGCATATAATACTTTTTTTTTCCTTTTTGCTTTTATTGGACAGGATAGTAGAGAAGAGACAGGAAGTGAGCTTGGTTTAAGAGGCGGGGGAGCGGGACCAGCAAATGACGCTCGGGTCGGGCTGCAAGTGCGATTTCGGCACTACATGTCGGCGCGCTAACCACAGGGCCACTGGCGCACACCATATAATACATTTTACGTGGGTTTTTTTAACCTTTAATACAGGTATACAGGTACAAGTTTAAGTACTTAAAAAAAAATCTGGTACTTAAATACTTAAGTAAAAGTACTAGATTTGAGCTTGAACTTTAGTACTAAAAGTAAAAAAAATCACATTTATTTCTAGTGTAGCGGAGTAAAAGGTTTATGCTTTGTAATGTAGTGAAGAAAAAAGATTTCCAAAGTAAAAACACTCATAAAACATAGATATTTAAACATGTACTTGAGTAAAATTACTTAAGTAACGTCCACCTCGGTAACACACTAATAACTTTGGTTACTTTTTTAACAAAGAAAAAAATCTTTGTGCAATTATTACATTAAGGAATTTGGATAAATGCCCTTATAGCCTTATAGAAGCTTCTTTGTTTTTCCAACATCGTCATCTATTTCCATAAAAAATAATGGTTGCTTTTTAAACATTGAAGAAATGCATTTGCAAATGTGTCAGGCCTATGTTTTGTCTGGAATGTTCTAGGTTTCCTATAAAAATACACATTGTCAAACATACCATTAAAAACAAAAGGGTGTATATGCTGGAGTGTTGACTAACCTTCCAAGGAACTGGACTTCTCCTCTGTGGTGATGAGGGATAGATTTGTACTTGCCGATATCTCCCTCTGGCCTGGTCACATTGAAACCAGCATAATGAACCCTGAGGACAACAGACATAAGCGTTTCTGTTAGATATCCATGTTTATGACAACACAATAAATACTGTGACCACACACAGGATGTTATAAACCGTTTGCTCTATGTACTCAGTTAATGAGACTGAAAAATCTAGTAGTTCTGCAGACAAACTAAACAGCTGTAAATTGTTCGTAAGTTTACACACATAACTAGTTAAACTAACCTGTTCCAGAGGTCATCGTCCTCTCCTCCCCAGCCCCAGAATGCATTGGGAAAGCCATTAATCTTACGGAATTGTTCGACAGTAAGTCCACTCACTCCACCGAAGAACTCATTGTAGGGAAGGCTAAAACAAACACACACACTTAGTATACTAGTCAACTGTAAACCAATTAAGAACATAAAAACACAATGAGAAGAGGGAAAAAAGAAAAAAACAGAACCTGGCAATAAGAACAAGCCTTTATTAGTATAGACTATAACATCACTTCACATGGTGATGTGGAAATAAAGTCGTTTTATTCCTCGCAATTTCCCATCAACCAAACCAAACATTTTTGGTTCACCAAGAATATGTGCAGAAGATACATCACCCTTTCAAAAGGGCCAACACATCCCATCAAAGCTCCATAATGGGCTCAAAGAATTTAGCATCGTATATTGGCAAACACTTCGAACACTTAAGGCAAAGTTTATCCCCAAATATTTAAGTGCATATATCCCGGACAAGTGTACACATGCTCAGTCGACACTCTCGCACGTACACGCATCTGGTTTTTCCAGTAACTTCTCAGAAACAGCTCAAGTCGTCATTGTTAGTTGACATGACTGATTAATATTACTGTGGGTGTAACCATACAATCCACGATTCCATAAAATGGGCTCACAAAACTAGTCTACAAAAAAATCGAGGTTCACTTTATGTAAATTAATAATAATTTAATAGGCCTGTCACTAATAAAATTGAATTATTAAATAAAACATTCATAAACATTATAATGTGTTGGCAGTTCAATCAATAGGATCAAAAAAACGTCATTGTAAAAAGAAACAGTGTACATTTTTTTGTTTTACGATAGTTTGTATATCAACAACAGATCTTGAGTCTCTGTGGCGCAGGACACACAGTTACGCATCTATTGGTTGAGTGAATTTTTAAGGCATTTTCAAGATCTTACACATTTCACACATAACTAGCTAAAAACACTGGATATATCACTTCAGATCTGCAGATTCTACAGGAGATCAATGAAATCACAAGTCACATCTAAACACATCACACAACATCTTATAACCTACAACAGTTTAACATATACACTTAGCTGCATTTGTGACTTATGACATCACGAGCCAGGCTATGAGAAGAATGTGATTATGCCAAAAAACAAAGGAACAAAAAATAAAGTGAAAGCACTGAAGAAATATCGAAGGAACAGACTTGAATGCTTTTTGCTCACTTACATGTACATGTATTTATCGAGCTTTGCAGCGAAGTGTCGAGGCATCTGACCACAGCCGTAATAGTTACGGTCATTTTCCGGGATGTGATCGACGTCGTGAAACACCACACAGTCCCAGTCCAGGTCTTTCATAGCCTCTTTGAAGCCCACGTTAAACAGCATGGCACGGTTAAACGGCTGAGTGCCCGTCTGAAAGCACAAAGTTACATCATAACTCAAATATTTTATCATCAAACTTTCTCTGCTGATGTAATCAAGGCCAAGGAGGAGAGGAAAATAACGTTACCCAATAAAATGAACTTCCTCATTTCACAATCCAAACAATACATAGTGCCTAGCCTACATAATTACCATTCCAGTTTTGCGGTCTTAAAACTGTTCAATACGTTTGTTGACTGTTTGTTTGACATTATATTAAAGACAAAAACAAGCAAGCAATGCTCATGTACACCAGTGGATGGCGGTACAGCATCACCACACAACTGCACGTGCGCACCTGTTCAATGACATAGAAGGCGAACTGCAAGCGTTGGCTTTGAAGCATGGGAGCGAGGTGCTGAAAAAGAATTGGAAGATGCTCATGGCGATTCCTAAAGGGGATTAATATGGCCACCTAAAAGGGGAACGAGAAACAGATGACATCAAAAAATGTTATATTGATATCTTGAAAGAACATATTGACTTCCATTGTATGAACATAAAACAACATTATTTTGAGACATTTCTCAAAATATAATCTTTTGTGTTCCACAGAAGAAAGAGTCATATACAGGTCTTGAATGACTTGAGGGTAAATTAATGACAAAACGTACATTTTAGGGTAAACTATCCCTTTAAGCACTTTATTGTCTTGATTTGGAACAACTCGAGGGTAAATAAATGACAGAATTTTCATGTTTGGGTGTCCCTTTAAATGCCTGTGAATGATGTATTTTCTGCTCAATCCGTCATTCATCATCAATAACACATTATTGTACTGTATAATTTAACATGTAAGTTGTTCATCTTTTTTCGTTCATCAAATTTGGCCCTCCAAACAAACAAAACCAAACAACCCTGCCACAACTAAAAAAGGAACGTGTGGTTTTGCACTGCAAACCAAGTACGAGAAAATAAGTCTTGTTTCCATCAGTGACAACGTCAGATATGTGAAGACCCACAGTGACGTACCTTCCAGCGTGGTTTGCAGTCTTTGGGCTTCCAGTGGCCTCCAAACTTTATGTCTAGATGTCGAAGCCTCTGTTCGCTCTCCTCAATAGGAACCTCCGTCATGTTGACTTCCATCTGACCCTCTGTAAGAAAATACAACAGCATCACAAAAATCAATGAGCAAAACCAAGACAAAGATCTTATTTACATTTATTCATTTGGCAGACAACTTACAAGTAGGAGTGCATAAAACATTTTGTCAATACGCTAAATCGTACCGATAGTACTAGTAGTACCGATAGTACAGTACCGATTAGTTAGTCAGATAAACGTGGCACAAGTATGTTCTTGAGGTTATGTAGGATGCTGCAGTGGCTACGAGATCATTCCACCACAGGGGAACCGAATGTGTAAAGGTTTTTTCAAGTAATTTGGTGCCTCGTTGTGATAAAACAACAAGGCGTTGCTCATTTTCAGCCCGAATGTGACAGGAAGAGATGTAGACCTGGAGCAGGGCCTGAAAAGCCGTTTTGAAAGCCAGTGTCAGAGATTTGAACTTGATGCGGGCGACGACTGACAGCCAATGAAGTGAGATCAGGAGGGGTGTTACATGGGTTCTTTTATTCTTTAACTGCACATCTGCAGCACATAATCCACTTGAGTAATTCACAGCACGAGAAGCTTGAGAAGTTTAGCCAAGATTAAATCTTTTAACACCAACAGTGATGGGTGTTCCTCATAAGAAGCTGTGTGAGAATTTGAGCACTTATTGAATCTCGAGTTAGTGAAAGAATAAGTATTTTATTATTACTATATATTAACTATTTTTATTTAGGTATTGTATGTTTGCCATTATTTAATATTTTTTCTTAAGAATACGGCACCATTATCTTAGCAACATGCCGATGCCAAACTCAACAAACAAAGATTATATAGACAGTCGTGGGACGCACGCACTATGCCCGAAGTTAACTTCCAGTGTTTGTTGATCAATCTGGCTAGTTGCTAATAATAAAACTATTTATATTTTATTTATATTAATACTTTACTGTATAATAATTTTAATAAATAGTTCTTCTACTGATAACCCAAAATAATACTGACAAGACATACTTTTAACTTGCTAGCTAATGTCATTTTCTTGTTATTTCTTTCGCTTGTTATCAGAAATAATCTGCAGGGACTCTATTCTTTGTGGATGTGTACCGGAAGTAAAGTTTGGTCCACAAACATTGTTTATATTGTTGTTTTGAAACCGTCTATATTGACATGAAGCTGCCGTTCTATTTCAATAACATAAAAATAATTAAAGATTTTGTTAATGACAAAAAATTGCCTTTTGGGATGATACAACTGGAAATGCTAAAATGCAGTATTGTATAAATAAATACATCATCCTGTAGAACTCTATGATTCTCTGGGAGATGAGGATTTGTACAGAGTGTTGTAACCAACCGGGAAAAAAAAAATATATATATATGGTGCAGTTGATATCAGATTTAATATTTGGTCTGAAATGTTGTTTTATTGTGTATTTATAAGTTTTTAAATATATCCTTCCCCATTCAAATAGACGGGACTTGATCTCATGTGACTGCACTGGCTGCCCGAAGGCGTTGCCAACATGACTGCCGAGTAGAATGACTTCCCTTAAAAGGATTTTGACTGAAATCAACTGTCGGGTCTCCTACGTACATTTTGCATACTGTACGCATAGGCAGCAAGTATAGACTTGCTGCCTATGAATAGCCTTTCAAATGGGTACTTACGAAGTTCCTTTTCAGATAAAATGCTGCTTATCTTGGCAGTAAAAGGCAAGGCTTTTGGAACACAGCCATTAACTCTTGAGTTTCAAAGGGCACAATCTGGGAGCGTTATTTATCACACATCTATAGCTGTGCGTTCAAATATGCCAGAGACGAGAAAAATCCAGCTTGCACAACATGAGGGCATACTTACTCATAGAAGGTAACCGTTCGGGGCAGGGTAGGTTTTGAGCATAGGTGAAGTTCTCAGGGAGGTATGTGGTTGGTTGAGCGATATATTCACTAGAGTTACTTCCATCTGGATAATCTGTTAGGACAAATTCAGACAGTCAAACATTAGAGGGGGTGAAAACATATATGGCAGTATGAGTTCAGATGTCAAACCACATTGTGGTTGTCACGAAGGGTTTGACATTTATAAATGTATGCTTACCTGTACCATTGAGAGTACTGTTCTTATTGGTGTATAGCCTTATCATGTGACCAATGGTTCGAACATTGTCTCGTAACATGATACCCTGAGCCTGTACCATGAAGAAATATGTGTTGACTGAGAGGGAGGGAGAGAGAGAGAGGGGGGGAGAGAGAGAGTTTTAATGAATTACGCTTAAGGAAGCAAAGTTCTTTATCCAAATAAGGAAACGCTGACAAAGTTGCTGTGAATTACGGAAAACACAGAAAAAACAAGGAAATAAAAACAAAAAGTGAAAAATGCTGACATGTAAAACAGACATTTGAATAGTAAAACTAAAAGACCTACTTTGGTTTATTTAAATAAATGAGGTTAAAGGCAAAATGCTGAACCTATTCTTCAAACCTTTCAAAAGCAGCATTATGGCTAAAGAATTTCAAGGAGAACATCAGGACATCAACATTACGTCTATTTTCAATAAGCTGCTTCACACATTGTCTTATGTAAGGATGCTTTGACAAAACATTTCATGCAAATATGAGTTTTGTCCCAACAAGCCACAAACGCGTCAAGCGACAGGACGTTTTGCCAGTTTCTATTCCTGGTTTTTCATCCTGACTTTATCTTCGCACTCACGTGGCCCTTAAGGTCTGAACCTACGAGACGGATACATTTAGGAAGAATGAATGATTGACTCCCTAGGCTACATCAATCGCGGTACAAAGATATAAGATGACAACCTAGATCTGTAGAACGGTATCTTTATGTAGCGTGCCTGCTGTAGTTCTGAAGGGCTGAAAGGAAGTGGTTGAACTAGCTTCACTTCTACGCATAAGACGAGGAACATAAGTAGGCAAATGAGAACAAACCACGGACATCACAGAACAGGCCACATGAGGAAATGGCAACCCAGACGATGTATTCCTAATAACTTTAACATCACACTGCTTGCTTTGTTACTGCGTCGTGTCGATAACAAGCTTGCGTGCATTCATCATAAAGGAATAATATTGGCGCAATTTAAATAAAATGATGTCGTTGACCAACTACACAGCCCTATGTATGTAGACACCTGAACACCACACCCATGTGTGCACATGGTTGAATTTCAAAACTATGTAAATTCTTAAGACACGGGTCATCCACCCTTTGTCGCTGTAACAGCATCAAGTATTCTGGGATGGACTTAAAGATCCACTGAAATCAAAATGAAAGTTTTTTTTCCTTTTATTGAAAATATGTTAGCCTTAAGGACTTCAATAAACTGATATGCTCCTAAGTGCTGACAAAATGCGCTTTTAGAGGAAATACGCATTCAAAACGGACACTCTTGCACGTGCACTGAAAAAATATCTAGAAATTCCATGACATCACGCTACACTAGTTCTTGTCCAATCAAATGCACCTTTTCTGGAGCAGTGCAGCATATCAGCCATTTATTTCGCATCAGTGTCCAAGGCGATTTAGTGGGTCTTTAAAGTTGGAACATGGCAACAGGCATAAGAGCATCACTGAGGGTGACACTGCCTGGCATTTCAATTTCCATCTGGATGTCGCGCAGGGCAGTCAGGTTTAACCAGGCTCAGTAAACAAGTTCTTTATGGACTTCACTCTGTGCATGGGGGCATTATCATGTTAGAGCCTCATTCTTCTGTAAATGTTTGTCTAGAGAGATTATATGGCTGTATGGTTGATTTTATGCACCTGTTAGTATCAAATCTAAATCTAGAAGATATTGTCTGCACATACAAACAACCACGCATAACGCGCGTTTTATATAAATTATGTTTTTTATATGTTGCATGGTCTGGTAAAGAAAACAAAAACCATCATCTGGTTTGTTTGCTTGGCAGTCAGACCTTACATGTGGCTTCGCAATGCTGAATCTGCATAACCCCATCACCACAGCAATTACATTCCCACCGCTGATACGAATCTTCAAGCCAGATGCAGGCGGCGAGCATTACATTAGAAAATATATTATCTTCAGGCCTTGAAACGAAACGCATCGCCTCTTCCTCAAAGCTATTCCTACATTAGATACAGTCCAGTGAACACCAGTCAAAAACGCTGAGGAAACACAGGACCTTTCTTAGGAACTTGCAACACGAACACAGTTGAAACTCTTAAACAGGATTTGCGTTTTGTGTGTCTGTGTTGGAGGTTTGCCTGGACTTCCAGAGAAAGGTTTCAGCGCAGACACCAAAAGCAGCGACAGGAACCTGATCTGTTTAATGTCACTCAGATTTTAAACAGAAGCTCTGTTGACATACAGTAACTGCAGGGCTCAACAATAAGGACTGCCCAATGGTCAGAATGGGAGACCTTCGAGCAAGTTGACAGAACTGTTACTTGCCCAATCGGGCCAGTGCTGTATCGTCACAAAATATATATATATATATATATTGGCTATTTAAATATTCTCAAAACGACACAAAAGAGCAACTTGAGTCAGTTCTCAAGATCTGTTTGAGATATGTGTGCGGCCGCAAAGTCACATCTCAGACAATACGCAAAATACTGCATTTTTTTGTTTGGCAGGGCCAGTAAAAATTGAATTACTTGCCCGAACTGGCCAGTAGAAAAAAATCATTCGGGTTTAGCACTGAACTGTGATCTCTCAATTCCCAAGAAGCCAGCGAAGTCCTATTTTCTAAGAGCTACGAGAAAACTACAATCAGGAATACCTTAAACACTTTACATTTAACAGCAACAGAGAAACCATTATGTAGTAGACATGCAGTGAAGAGCAGATCCCCATTTGTCCCCTGGGAATCCTCAAAGGTATAAAAATTATAATGGGAATTGTACTGGTTTTCATGGAAACTAGTGGTCTCTACTGATAATGTGTTGAGGTCTATTGGTGGGATGTTATCTGGTGGATGGAACCGACATAACACCATTAAATCCTAGTGGAAGGCCAAAACACACTAGATAAAGAGATTTCGTGAGGGTTTTAAAAGCTGTTGGTTCATTATGCTGTTTGTAATGGATACCATTAGAATTTCTATTGATTTCCAGTGGGATTCAATGGGGTTCTCACCAGTAAAAACCCAACATTAACTACCACACCGAAAGACCCCCAGAGACCATTATAGTTCCCATTAAAACCAATACAATGTCCATTATAACCATTAAATCCATTAGAATGTCTTGTGTGTGTCTTTTTTTTGCAGGCCAACAACATTTATGCATGTGCTTACTATGGTGTTACTGGAAACATATTATTAAATTATTCAACAAATTATTAAATTTAGCAACCTACTGTAAAAACGATGGCAAGTAATGCTCGCAAAACTCCTTTTGTGAAGTTTATACTTACAGTAGCTCAAACAAGAGCCAGAGCTATACATGAACAGCCCATAATTCAAAATGACTCACACATAAAGAGCATAGAAGTAAAAAAAATCCCAAAAGGTAAATGTATGGTCACCGATTAACTGATATTAAATATATTCATGTGCTCAATTAAAAACCAGGGTTAATAAAAAAGGTTTTATAATAAAGTGTAAACAGTAAATAAATGCCAAGACCTACTCTCACAAAACAAAACTGTAGTATACTAGAGTATTTACTACGATTTATAATAATGATACAGACTGCTATAGCGCACTGTAGTAAATATGCTACACTATTAAATAATATAAACAGTACACTACAATTAACCATAATAAATACTAGAGTATACTACAGGTTTGATGTGGGTATTATTACCATAGTTTTACTACAAACATCATGGTTAAACGATGACTATTAGTAAATGAGTGGTTACTATGTTTTTACTACAGTAACCATGGTAGTAAAACACCGGTTGATGGGGTTCGATCACGTATACTGCCCTCGTTTCAAAACTAAGCTGCCTATTCTATTTAAACATCACTTTGTAGACATTATGGGCGTGCGGGGCTTTTCGAGGCATCATCCTGAGATAATAATGCGCCTACTGTTCCCAAAAATGCTGCCCGTGTAAGTTATGTGAGCAGGAAAGGTTTTGAAACCCAGCCCGCGTCACTAGCGCTCGTTCGGATGGTGGGAGTCAGTGATGAATGAAACGCGATTACCAGTAACTAAACCTTTTGATCACATTACTGCTAATCATCCACATGACACGCGCTGTTGTATTTACCTATTCCAGGAGCCGCATAGATGAAGTAGAGGCAAGTCGTGGACATGGAGAAGAAAAAGATGAAGGCCATTAAGGAGCGGTTGGATAACCGCATCAGCCGCCTCGCCTTCCACATTTTATCTGTGCTACCAGCTGTCCGTCAATCCCATAAAAACACGCAGATCGAAGAGAAGAGACGCTGTTTGACGCGGTGAAACGGTCATCCGTTGAAACGCGGAGGTAAATCAGGGAGCTGCTAAAGTCCGCATCGTTCATTCAGCCGTACGCAGCGGATGCTAGGCCGCACTGCTCGCTCGCTCGCTCTCCCGACAAAGTCAAGAAATTTCCAGATCCAAAAATAAATAAATAATAAAACGCAAACGGGCCTGCATCAAACGGAGTCCGTGCTCGGCGTGTAGTCAACGCGGTTCATTTCTGTCCGCTTGTAGATGCTGCTGTAGCGCTCCGGTGTTTCAATCGCGGACACGCCTCGTCGCGTTGATGATGATGATTATGTTTGGAAATGATGAAGGGAGTGAAAGTGATGATGATGATGATGAGGGACCTGCCCTTCCTCCCTCTTTCCCCCTCTCTCTCGCTGAAAGCCCCTCGCTCTAGCGGGCAGCTCTCCGGCACAACTAAACCCGAAACAGCAGTTAACACGCGGTAGAACCACCGCAAACCGGGATGAGAGGGAAAGAGTCGAGAGAACGGTCTCGACAGTCTCGAGTCTGGGACTTCTGCGTGTGGTTTTGCTGTCGGTGCAGGTGCAGATACCGTTTCCGGTAGGCGTGACCCACAAAATGGCTGTTTGCAAGGGGCGTCATGGCTCGCGCTTGAGAAATGGTTTTCAAAATAAAAGTACCTACGAACGTTTTAAACGAGACTTGTTAAGTTAGTTTCAAAAGGTGATAGATACGATGTAAAGAGAGATATTGAAGATAAAAAATACATTTAACATTTACAACACAAGCAATGTTCTATACTGAATGATAAATGCTATTATGACGTGAAATTTCTTGGGCGAAAAAAATATTATTTTGAATGTCACACCATTATGACCAAATAGACAATAAAGTTGGAACTTTTAAATAGAATATAATCTACCAAATGGTTTGATGTGTTATCTCTTTACCCGTCAGGTTTGTGATTTAGAATATTTTTTGTTGCCCTAAGTTGCCAAATAATTTGTTTAAAACCCACAGTAGAGAGTAAAGGGATGACTGGAATGATGACTTTAATCAGCCAAACAAATCGAAAATGCTGCGTTCGTCACCGGAACTTACGTCTGCATCATTTGCTGGAACAACATGCGCAACCAATGTATAACGGTAATGTATAATGTATACATTACCATTAATAACGCTGTCAATATGGATATTTCTCTTAAACAGACGCATGGATTCGCTTTATAAGAACTTTGTTAAGACTTTTTGGCAGTCGTGGCCCAGTGGTTAGAGAGTTGGACTCATGATCAGAAGGTTGCTGGTTCGATTCTCAGGGCTGGTCGGGTAACGGCTGAGGTGCCCTTGAGCAAGGCACCTAACCCCCACTTGCTTACTATACAAAATGTACAAATGTATAGTACAATGTAATGTAAGTCGCTTTGGATAAAAGCGTCTGCCAAATGCGTAAATGTAAATGACCACTTAGCGAGCAGTTATTTGAGCTTCAAAAAATAATTTACCATTCACTCCCATTTTACCTCTTGGACGAAAAAGGATCAATGTATTATAACTCGACTGTATTCGTCCGAAAGAAAAAAGTCATACACCTAGGATGAGTAAAATATGGTGTAATTTTAGTTTTGCGTTTGAAATAGCCTATCCCTGAATTTACAACTCTGTGGAAAAAAATCCACTGTTTTTAAACATTTAAACATAATTCAGAGAAAGATGTTTAAGACTGTAAATTAACCTCTATGCGTGAAAGGGTTCAAATTCAGAAAGGGTTACTTTTTTACAAATCATTTGGTGCTCAACCAATATTTGTTTAACAGTACACACAAAGTTTAGACAATTTCTTTTATCTCTGTAGCCTACTTCCTGCACACATTTAGACTGAACAAATAAAGTGACTAAGCATCTCAAAGTAAAGCCATATCAAATAAAATGGTGGGGTGTTAACTTTGTGATGAAAAAAAATTTCTATGAGAAAGACTAACTAATAAGAAAGAAACATTTTTATTCAAGGTCATTCTAAGGTCATGTGAACAAAATGCTCTATTGCATATTTTCAGAACAGGGGCTTGTTGGATGTTGGAAAAATTCCAGCCAGCAAAATGCCTTCGCAGCTAATATATCCATGAAAACCAAGGGGACATTGGAAAAATTATACGATTTTCTTCAACTTTTTTAATTAGGATATAACTAATACAGTAATAATTACATCACATTAGATAGATATGAAAGAAAACAAGCATCTAAATTGTGGTTCTTTGGCAGAAGCGTAAAACAGAAAAGTCGCTTTAGAGTCGCTTTGTGTTCTTTACTGGAAAACAGATAATACGGCACGACTGCTATCACTGCTATGGTTAAGTTCACAGCATGACATGGGCATGATAATAAAAGTCAGTGAAATATGATTCTGGTGATATACAATACCATTAAATAGGTGTGCTAATCTTTTGATCAAAGAGACAGAGCATTCAGCATTTGATAATATATTCCTGTCTGTTTACACTCAGAGAGCTGGATAAACTGCACCTGATACCAGCTTTATTCACACCTCAGCTTACACTACCATTATTTATTCATGATCATGGAACAGCTACACCAACAGCTTTATGTTCGTATGTAAGATAAGGGTGCAGGGTTTGGCAGTGAGACAGGTTTTTGTCACATATTCCTATATATATTATATATTTCCACACAATATACAGCCACAGACAAAATTAAGAGACCATTTCACAGACCATTTTCAGTATTTTCTAAATGTACTATTAGGTGAAACGATTATTTTTGTTTTATTCTGTGAACTACTAATAACATTTCTCCCAAATTTCAAACAAAAATGTTTTTTCTCTTTGCATTTATTTTCAGAAAACGAAAACTGGAGAAACACTTCTAAATGACAGTGTATTTTTTCAGACCTCAAATACGGCAAAGAAACAAAAATTATATTCGCAACACAACAGTAATATGTGTTCATTTAGGAAAAGTAAAAAAAAAATGTTATGTGATAACCTCGATTTATGACAGTTTTCATGCGTCTTGTCATGCTGTCAGTCTTTCACTTTGCTGTTGGATGCCTTTGTCACTCCTGACCTGGATTCCACTGGACTGGAATGACCACAATACATCTAGAAATGTTGATTCAATGAACATTTGTAATGATCTCTTAATTTTTTCTGTGGCTGTATACAATGCATATCTCATATAAATCCGGTCTCTTTAGATTCAAATAAAACCTGAAGCTTAAAATAAGCTCTTGTTTTCTATCCCCAGTTTGTAAATCCAATGGATAAAACTGTCTGCAACATGAATACATGTAAAAATCTTGTTGCACTATTTGTTAAACTAGTGTTTGTCTCACAAGGGGCCTCAACAAACTTACAAGAAGGCCTCAAGAAAGATAACTGAATTATTTAAAATAAGATAAAAACATGCATTAGAGTAAGTTAAAACAACTAAAAATCAAGATATTTCTGAATGGTTGACTAATAAATATATATTGTAGTTAAGCCAAGCTCTAGAATATTTTATAGGATAAGATGACATTGAAGTCAAAAAGCTTAAAGTGGTATTTCACCAAAAAATGACAATTCTGTCATAATAATTTCCACACCCTCTTGTCATTTTAAAGCTGTATGACTTTCTTTCTTTTACAAAACATAAAAGAAGCTATTTTGAAAAAAGTTGGTAACCGAACAGCAGAACCCATTCACTTCTATGGTACGGACACAAAGTCAATTAAAAACATTCTTCAAAATATATATTTGTTTTTGTGTTTTGCTGAAGAAAGAAAGTCATACAGGTTTTAAAATGACAAGATGATTAGAAAATGATGACAGAATTTTCATTTTTGGGTGAACTATCATAAGTGAAAAATCTGATAAACTGAATGCTGTAGTTCATGTTTCTGACCTGTAGATGGACCCACTGCACTCTATGAATGCCATACATTACTGTGTACATGACATACATATTGTCATCTCCCTTTAAAACCTCCCAGGAAAAGTATGAATGTGTAAAAATGATGCACTTGAGAAACACTGTGAGGACTGATTTGCATTTCTGATACAGAATAAACAGAATCAAGACCTTACGATTTCTCAAGCACTCCGACCTCGAAGACACATCAAAACATGGGTTTGTGATTAAAGATGACTGCTACAAAATCTGTGTAGTCTAAAGCAGTGCTTTTACTTTGACCCTTGAGTTCTGTTGACATTTTCTTCTCTTCCTCATTAAAGTGTGAAAATAATCATAAAATCGAAGGAAACGTTTTCCTGCTTAAATGTACTTTTTCAATTTATCCTGTGCTTACAGAACTGATAAAACTAAGAACAAAGTTTAACTCTGTAACATTTTCTAAAGTAGGAATGTGCAGTTCAGAAAAGCAACCAAATACAGAAATCATGAACCTTAATTAAATTAAAGTCACCATGAAATCAAAATTGACAATATTTTTATTCATGTAATATTGCTGTGTTTACTATAAATTATTTATTTGTTTTATAATAATTTTTTTATTCATGTCCTATTTTTTATTCAAGAAGCTGTTACACTCAGATATACATCACTATCACAACTTCCGTTTCATGCCGACTTTAAAACACATTTGTTAAAAGATCCTATGCAATGAAAGTCATGAAATATAAGAATAAAAAAATTCTTATATAAAAAACATTTTCAATATCTAAGCTCGTGTGTAGACCCTAAAAAGATCATGGGGGTAAACTAACAACAACATAATGCAATTTTGTATTTAAAGGAGCAATGTGGAGATTTTAGTGGCATCTAGTGGTGAGGTTGGGAATTGCAACATACAGATGTATGTAGATAAAAACAGCTTGTTCTATGGTAGTAAAAACATAACGCTTCATTATGTAAGATCTGTATACACCTCTGAAGACATAGTCATGTATATTATATTGTATTTCAATAGATCCTTGTTAATATTACACACAGCACCTTAAATATGGATAGTATAAATGGGGGGGGGGGGACCCTGAGCCAGAGAACTGAGGCCACACATTATTATTACCCCACCTAGAATCACATTGCTATGCCATGCCCATCCACATAATGTTTATATGAAAACCGTGAGCAAACGCTGTTAATGTTAGAAAAAAATGTACTTGAAATTCAGAATAAACATGCGTTGTGCTTATCATAACATGTTAAATTACACAATATTACACTATGTGTCTATAAAAAAGCATACATAAGCACAATTTTTAAATTATTATATGTGTTGGGTTGCCACTTGATCACCAAAGTCAACTGGGCCATTAAGCTAAACTAGTGCCATTGCATTAGTGTATTTGTCCTTGATCTTCATGACCTCTAAAGGATGTAAACAACTGACTCACAAATAAATTGAGCTAAATCAGCAAATTCTGCACCTAACTTAGTCAGAAAGCCCCGTCTAAGCTGTGCTTCTGCCAAGGTTAATGGAAGCATCTGATCCCAGCTGTGACCCAAGTGGAATGTAAACCTGCATGAGATCAGCAACAGCTGCATTCACAGAGCGATAGTGAATATAATGCTTTGTTTCACCTTCAGGTACTGTACTTCCATAGTTAATGCATGTTAACAAACACAACCTCATTGTAATGTGTAACCGAATTCATATACACACCTTTGCTGTTACTCAGTTTGTCCTCCAGAAAAACAAGGAGGGGTTGCACTGTTTCCTATATTTGCTGTTATTACTGAGAAGTTTAAGTGTTTTTTTCTCTATAAGAAAAATGTCAGTACACATTTCGCAGTATCTCAGACGTGTCTTAGGGTTTTGATCCACTGTGTACTGATGACTGATCAAGTACCATTTAAAAGGCATGACAAGGAGAACAAACACACTCACACATAAACTTGTTGTAATAAGCTAGTTCATGACTTTCCTGGAAGAAAAATGATGGCGTCCAAACAAAACCTCATACAGCACTTATCCCTCTCGGCACGACAAAAGAATACCTCTGATTCAAGAATACAAATAAATTTTTTTTAAAAACAACTTTCCCATCTGAATTTGAAATGTGAGGCATGTGTGAGCATATCAGGGAAACATGAAGAATAATAATAGTCACCCTGTATCAAAATGAAAATTTTAATTTTAAGTAAATATTTCTTCACTTAGTAGGCCCTCTGTGAGTCACACAGGCCACTTCGCAAGACGTGGTCCAGCAGCACTTCTAGTTTAATTTTTTAAATTAAATCTAAAAAACATAGTTCTGTTGTTTGTATGTTGTTCCAACGTTTGCGCAGTGTTAAAAACTGAAACAAGATGTTCACCACCACCGACTAACGCCCCGTTCACGCCGCCAGCGACACCTAGCAACAAAGCAACACGATCTTATTCATTCGATGGAGAGCGACTTCTGACAACACGAGCGACAGTGACCGTTGGCAAGTAGGCGTGTCTAGCGACGTGACAAAGTTAAGAGCTGCCAAAGATATTAATATAACTAAACAGACTTTGGAGTTGCTCAACTTTATGCAAATGACTGAGTAAAGCAGCGGAGCTCACGTCATCCGTCTCCCGTCAGTTTCTGCAGGGTTTGTTTATTCCCGTTACTAGAGCAACCAAATCATGGAACGCATTCTAGCGATCTCGTAGCAAGAGACTAGCGACAACCAGCGACAACCAGCGACAAAAGTCGCTTGCGGTGTGAACGCACAGTAACGGGACAAAAGCAGTAATTGTGCGTTCACACCGCAAGCGACTCTGCAGTAACTGACGGGAGACGGATGACGTGAGCTCCACTGCTTTACTCCTATTGGTAGTCGCTCCTGAAAGTCGCTTATCATTTGTATAAAGTTGAGCAACTCTCAACTTTGTCACGTCGCTAGACACGCCCACTTCCAGATGCCGGAAGTTGCCTGCTCTCCATTGAAATGAGATTGTGAGATCGAAATGAGATCGTGTCGCTTTGTTGCTAGGTGTCGCTTGCAGTGTGAACGCCCCTTTAGTCGCTCCCAAAAGTCGCTTATCACTTACAAACAGTTTTTAATCCCACTTCCTGTTGTCTTTCTGTCACTGTTGCTCGTGTCACCAGAAGTCACTAAGCTACAATTAAAATGAATGAGATCATGTCACTCTGTTGTTGCTATACTGTGCGTTCACACCACAAGCGACTTTTGTCACTGGGTGTCGCTATCTCTTGCTACAAGGTTGCTAGAAAACGTTCCTTTATTTGGTTGCTTGCATGATGCTGTTATTTTATAGTTTTTGTCTGTAGCGATAAAGACTTGTTAATGTTTAATGTAGGGCTGTCAAACGATTAATCGCGATTAATCGCATTCAGAATAAAAGTTTGTGTTTACATAATATATGTCTGTGTACTGTGCATATACATTTTTCATATTGAATTTATAACCACAAACACATACATATAGGCTTACATATATTTAGGAAATGTTTAGATGTATTTATTTATATTTACCAATAATTGAAATTATATTTAAATGGTTATTCATTTTTATATTTTTCTTAAATATATGCATGTATGTGTATGTTTTTATAAATACAAAATTAATATGCACAGTACACAGACATATATTATGTAAACACAACTTTTATTCTGGCCGATTAATCTTTTGACAGCCCTAGTTTAATGTTCATTTATCTTTGAACAAACTGTTGCCAATAAATGAGATAAATATAAATCTACAGTAAGTTACTGGCTGCCAGTAATACTGTAATTTCTACAGATTTTTTTAACAGTGTACCTTTTAATAGTCTGAAGAACCTTTTCCCACTAAAAGAACATTTTATGTGACAAAAAGGTTCTGTGGATGTAAAAGTTCTTACACTCGAGCAATAATGTTTTAATCTTTATTTTTAAAAGTGACCAGTGAATGAATGTACAGTGTTCGTCTGTACATAAAGTAATTTAACTTAATTCAGCTTTTCTATTGCTACCATCAGTAAGCCCACTGTACACCTGCAAACCCTAAGAATTTGCATTTTTATTGTCCTGTGCAAGACACCTGTAATAAGAAATAATTAATAAAAAGCACCACAGTTAATCTCTCACAAACACATACATGATACATCCGCTTTTTCTGCTCACTTGTTTTAATGAATGAGAGTATGCTTCAGTATGTGTTCAACAGTGATTTGTATTCAGTGCTGATCTCTGTCGCCTGCAGCCGGTCTAAATTTAACCTCACGTGAGGCAGCAGGAGGCATGAGAGTAAAGCAGCTCTAAAAATATCCCTCTGTTCTTTCTTTCCAATCACTCTTTGCTGCATCATGCATCTCTGGATCTTTTTGACGTTTCAGATCGTCACGCTTCGATCCTTGACGCACTTTTCCCTGAAATCTATAAGGATTTTTTCGGGCTCATGAAATACCATGAGCATATTTTAGATGTATTTTTCTAGCTCGGTTTTGTCTGTCTCTGACACTCACATGGCTGATTTAAATCAATGAGTGTTTCTAATGAACAAGCAAGATGTGCCTCTTTATCCCTACAGATTCCTACAAATTGACTTGTCAAATCAGAAAATATATATAAATCAGAAATCTGGAACTGAATTGGGATATCCACGGTACATGTGTTTCCTTGGCATTTCATCTCTAAAATGCCATACAAACAGGTTGCTATGACGATGATACCTTAAATTTCACTGATGTGCACATTTTTTGATGTCTGCACACATATGGAAAAAGCTCAATTATATGTCTTTGCCTACAATTACTGAATGTTATCAAAACCAAGACCAAAACCGATAAAATGTCTTTATAGTTTATGAATTGTTGACTCATTCTAGCAGTCAAAAGTTGACCCAGATCTCACTGTAAGCCAAATAAAACAGTGGCAGGAACACATTATTTACGTAAGGGATAATCCACGACTAGCCGTGCATTAAAGGATTTTAACGCACGGCGTGGAGACTTGCCTCCGCGAAAAAATCCTTTAATGCTCGGCTAGCCGTGGATTATCTCGCTTATACCATGGTCATTTGCCAAGTTAAAACTGTTATTGATGTTTACAGAGTAATTTTTGATCAGACAGGTGAAAATAACAGTTAGTTTTGTCAGTTCATTAGATGGTATTAATATATAATAATTAATAATATAATTAAAAAATTAAAAAATAATAAAGTAGACTTTTTTTTAGACTTTTTATTCAGTCTAAAATTCAGGGGGGTATGAAATTAAAATGAACTTAATTAAAATGATTAAAGAAGCAAACGTATGTTCAATTTTGACAGCCTTTGATCATAAAACATTATATAGTAGATATATTTAGTGCTCATGGCCACATTTACATTATGAAGCATTCAAATAAAATTCACCTGCAAAGCACTTCTATCACCTCTCACTTGCTGTATGTCAATGTAGTTTATAAAAAAAGGTTTGGATCAACCCCAAAATATACACATAATTAAAGTCCACATTAAAACACCAACAAACATGACCAACGTTTTATCACTTTTACATTGATGATCTTCACAGATGGGGTCCTATGTGTGTCTCTGTATTTAACACTTAATGTTTGAAAAAAATATAAAGAAGAGAGCCAAACACCTTATTTTATTTAATCCATATTTATTTACTTTTTTGTTTTGTAAAAATACAAGTATTCATTTGGCAACTATAAAATGCATTAAGTTTAAATGTCTATATTTGATCTTACATAAGCAGCACCACACAAATCAAGTCGGTGGAAATTCATACCCGGCTTTGACAAACATCTTTTTTCCATCATGCAACAAACTTCACGCTGAGCCGTTTGTCATGGTTAAAGGGTTAAACTAAATGAAATAAATAATTAAATGAAATCTTTAAGACTATGGTAACATCCCCAGTTGTTTTTTCCATTAGAAATAAATGGATACATACAGTAATGGAGGAAATAATTTACAAAAAGCATGTGTAGAAACTTTTGTTAATAAATAGCTACATATAAATACCTACCTACTTTGAATATAGGCTACTTATTCATTATAATGATTGGAATCAGAGTTATGTCTAATAAATAAATATGAGCTGTTCTTTGGTCACTGAATGAAACTGACAATGCAATGACAGTGCAATATAATATAAATAAGGCAATATAACAAAAATAAAATAAAAAATGTTATGGAGAGAATAATATAAAAAACGATTTAGGTTCTCTATGAAAATATGATTCCACCAGCATATAAAATTCACATTTTGAAACTATGTTTGGATGCAGACTCACTGTTACCCTGAATTCCTGTTTAGACAAGCAGATTCTTGTAGATATTCTATACAAAACTATTGAGCATCTTTTTAGATTGTCGCAGGGCTAAGAACAAAATTAATATAGCTGCGTTAATGTATAATGACACAACGTTTATATTGGTTTTCCAGGTCTGTTCAAATGTCAAGGTCATGGGTTTTATATATCTATGGAATTAAAAAATTTAAATCCAGAATGCACTGTTAGTTGTTTTGGATAAAAGCGTCAGCTCAGTGCATAAATGCATGAATTCCACAGAACATCCACCCATCTGTATATGGGAACTGAAGAAACTTTCCGACCGGATAAGATTAGGAACAAAGTTCCAGAACAAGTAAAGCGGGCTGTCGTTCGTCAGCTAAATTTTCCCTCAGGCCATTTCCCCGACTGCATTCGCATTGGCAAAATAAACTATTTAGTACCGACGTAAGCCGGTCAACAGCAATGTCATTTAAGCGCGTCTGTCGAACAACGACAAACAACCAACAACAGAAGTTCGGCCTATCAGTGTTTGCTTACATCACAGATCGTTCCTGTCCTGCTGGTTTAGACCCTGCCTCGGAGAAGGAGCTAAAGTGGTCCTCTAAAAAGGTTCTCCGGAACTAAAATCCTGTCCGGTTCCTGCAGTGCGAACACAACAAAAAGCAGACAATTCCAGCAAATCGGCCCAGAACTATGAAATCGTTCCTGCGGTGCGAAAGCCCCTTAACACTGACTGGGAGTTGTAATGGGTTGAATAAAATAGAGACCTATCCAACAGACAAACATCTTAACATTTACTAAAGCAACTTTTAAGAAAATGCATATACGGTTTTAAGTAGTACTCTCAGCATGTAGCTAAGACATGTTCATTCACAGTTAAAAATGTTTCTTTTAGAAATTTTCTGAGCTAAAAAACTAAAATGAAACAATCATATCCATAATCCATAAAAAATCTTTGTTTTACAAAAATCATAATCTTAAAAAAGTCATCATTAAAATCCATTTACACACATTAGATGAATATTATACACATACACATTTTACATGTTGTTGAGGCGAATGTATTTATACCCTTCTGAGTTTATTTATGTGCATATATGTAAACAACACCCACATACAGTAAACTAGGATTGTCTAAGTTAATACATTAACACATGCAAATCATTTCATTTGTTAAAAGCCCGATTGAATTTTTTAAATGGCCTTGGGCTTCTATTTTTTTGTAGGGTAAGCGTTTTTATTAATGACATCTTGCAAATTTGAATTCCAAGTGAGTTTTGATAAATTTAGCATCGTCCACACAAACTATTGAACCTCAAAAGTGACAGCATCAACATGTTCACTATAAAATGACATTACTGTGATTTTATATTAGAATTTTTTGACAGCCCTATATAAACACACCCAAGCACAGGCCCGGATCTTATGGTTTGCCATTTTTGGCCGATTTTCCGCGAGCAGGCACCGTTTCCAAGGTGATCTCCAGACTGTCAATCTCAGAGCATTTCCGCCCCCTTACGATCACCCGAACCGACTTCTTGCCCTCCACCGACTGGCTGGTTGGTCTCCGTTCCTTCATCGCTCTGGATTTAGGTTCGGGTTCAGGCTCTGTGCTGTCCTGCAGAGATAGCTGCACAGTGTTGACGTTGACGGGACAGCGTCGTGGGAAGTGCTTAAACTGCTCAAACGGGTCGTTGCACCTTTCGCAAAGACAGTAACTCGTCCCTACGGTTCCCTTAGGTTCCGAAATGGATCGGCCCCGACGCCGCAGACTGAGGGCCGATGATGGCCGGTAGCTGCAGCGTGAAAAACACAGGCAGTGGTGAACGCAAATGGCGCGCAGGGAGCGCATGTCTTTCCAGAGCAGGTGGCGGAAATTGGGTTTGAGGAGGAGGTAGATGAGGGGGTTGTAAAGGGTGGAGGATTTCGCAAACATGGCGGGTACGGCGAAGGCCAGGGGTGGGATGTCCTCGAAATGTCCGAACGCCGCCCACATTGACACCAGTGCATATGGACTCCATGCACTGAAGAACCCGATACATACTGCCACACTCAGCTGCAGCAAGAGTGAGAGAAGAGTGAGAACAAAATATATTTTATTTTTAATATGCTGAACCTGTTGTGAAACACACAAATGTCTCCGACCTTTTGACTGATACTGTACATCTACACCTCTCTCCTGTACGTACCTTCACTATGATGGTCTGGATGTTGCCCATGCGTGTCTGTGTCGAAATGTGCTGCTCCACGGCTCTACGGGAATCTCGGACCGTGAGCAGTATGCGTGTGTAGGAGACGATGATGATGGTACAGGGCAGCAGGTAGCAGGCGACGAAGAGTACAGTGATGTATGAGCGGGCGATGGAGTCGTGATTGGACAGCGCCCAGTCGATACAGCAGGCCGTCCCGTAAGGTTCAGGCCCGTACTGTCCCCAGTAAGCCAGAGGGGAGCAGGCAAACACGAGAGCGTAGGCC
Organism: Oreonectes daqikongensis; assembly: GCA_026939265.1. Lineage (NCBI taxonomy): Eukaryota > Metazoa > Chordata > Actinopteri > Cypriniformes > Nemacheilidae > Oreonectes > Oreonectes daqikongensis. The sequence goes on along the minus strand of JAOTQM010000351.1, from coordinate 2,215,066 downwards.
CACGCACATGCTATTAGCACACGGCCATGCTCGTAGCTGAACCTGTTACCTATAGATACACACATATACATTTTAAAAGACAATGAGTGCAAATATAACAGGTCCAAAATTACAATGTGCCAATTCCGACCAAAACTTGGCTTGGGCAGGTAATAAAGACATTTGCCAGATCAAACCATTAACTAAAATACACCTGTTTTGACTCACAGATCTTTAAAAACTTTTACTTATGTGGAAAAATGTAGATGCTGATTTAAAAGTTTTGAGCATATTATTAAAAAATATTTTTACATTTCTATAGAAATGACAAGATTGTCAATTTTTAAGTATTTATGGCTGTCTACTGAAACCCCCCCAGCTAAAACCAGCCTAAACTGGTGAAGCAGGCTGGTTTTAGAGAGGTTATGGCCACTTTACATATACATTTATTCATTTGGCAGACGCTTTTATCCAAAGCGACTTACAATTGAAAAAAACAGCAAGCGATTCGTTTCGAAGTAAAGCAATTTTCACGAGAAGTGCCAGTAATACAAAGTTTTAAATAACGTTAAGATGATATAAGCAAGCATACAGAGAATATTAGAAAGGAATAGAGATGTAGAGAATTTGTTTTTTTATGAGACTTAAGCTGGTCAGCTTTTAACTGGATAGTCTGAAACCCACCAGCTAAACACCAGCTTGACCAGCTTTGCCAGGCTGTGCAGACCAGCTTAAACCAGCTACTTCCATTTTAAGCCAGCAAAGACCAGCAAGTTCCCAGCCTGGCCAGACTGGTGCTCAGCTGGTTTTCAGCTGTAAGAGCGGACAAACCTCTCTAAAACCAGCCTCTAAGACCAGCTTTAACCAGATGTTTTTGTCAGGGTGGTAAACCAGCTTATTCTGGACCGTGCGCGCGTGTGTGTGTGTGTGTGTGTGTGTGTGTTCTTACCATGCAGTGGATAACAGACTTTGAGGCAGCAAACAATGCTGAGAATAGTAAGAGTGGTCAGAGAGCAGATCCCGAACAAAACCCCACAGAAGGCATAGATGGCACACACTGTCTTTCCATACAGCCACCTGTAACCAGGTTGTAACCACAAACAACACGCTTAGATTCTTCCTTCTGCTTGAGGCCGTCTAGAAATGTTTAATCATACAGTGTGATATAGGAAAGAGATATTAGCAAGGGTGCTTGAGGCTTTCTTGATTGTAATAGGAGTGATTTGGTTTGGACATGTTCATATCCAGTCTGGAGATTGACAGCAATGATAAGTGCTTCAGATCTGCATATTGCTATTTAAGTTTTCTAAGCACTTATACATAGATGTTTTTCTAAAGAACAAGAGAATGAAAAGCTTAAAGGGACAGCTCACCCAAAGATAACAATTTTGTCATCATTTCCTCACCCTCAGGTTGTTCTAAACCTGTATACATTTCTTTGTTCTGTGAAACACAAAGAAAGATATTGTTAGAATGTTAGCAATTTAGGAACGCAAAAAGTTCCCTTTAAATTTTTCCTATTGTAGTCAATGATGTCCTAGAGCCGAAAATTGCTAACATTTTTGGATTGAACTATCCCTTTAATGTGGAATGCTAAATGTGTTTGTAAACCTTAACCCCAAACTTGGTCCTGTTCAGTTGAACACAAACAAATAATTTGCTAATAAAACAATTGTTATTTTATCTTCTTAAAGGGGGGGTGCAACAGTGTTTCATGCATTCTGACTTATTTACAATGTTAAGCAAGTTGTCTTCTCTTGCTTAACATATGTTCAATTTGACAAAAAACGAGTTGGACGTAGTATTTCTGTGCTCGATACACTCCCCCAGTGTTCGTACAGGTTTCTGAAAGTTTTTTCGCAGTTGATAAACATATAAGTAACAACTTTTCTCAGTCCCATATTGGACAATTCTCCCGGAAAAGCATGCCCACGCGTCCAGGGAGAGCGGGAGAAGGAGCATGTGCACACGTCAACCAGCTGGAGCAAGAGAGAGAGAACGAAGTTCGTGAAGTCCAGCCGTGTTTGTTTGTTCACTGCATTTCGTTGAGGAGTGTTATACAGTATAAACGGTGGATATAACACTGGATTTGGAACTGAAAGATGGAGCAGTTCCAGCTCTAAAAGATGGCGGCTGACATGAACCGCACGCGGTAGGTCAGTCATATGCCTGTGTTTTGTTGGCAATTGGCGCCAACAAATTATGTGTATATTATGTGTATAATGCTAACAACACAAAAATATAGTGATTCAACAGTTATGCAGGGATAATGCGATGATGTATTGTGTGCTCGCGTGCTTCATTTCCACCCACTGCACGCCTCCAAAAAAAAAAAATCGTACAGCTGTATCTGTCTTTTATAAATGTCATGAAACTAAAGACTCTACAGATATTTGAAGGGTGCGATACTATTCTGTAAGTACACAAAATTAATATGAGACATGCAGAAACTATGAGTTATGGCCACTTTAAGGCTAATTCACACCGATCCAATAAACTTTAAAGGAATAGTTCACTTTAGAATTAAAATTGTATTATTATTTACTCACCTTTTAGTTGTTCCAAATATGTATAAATGTCTTTGTTTGGTTGAGCACAGAGAAAGAAATTTGGACGAATGCTTGTAACCAAACAGTTTTTGGACTCCATTGACTACCATAGATTTTGAAGAAAAACATCTCTGACGTTTTGTGAAGTGGTTACAGTTGTTATCGTGGTGAAGAACAGTTTGACCCTTAAGGATGTGGCCTGGATTCAGTTCTTTGTGAAAGAGAAGCTGTTGAATTCAGCCTGTCTTTACTCTTTTATTCATTCACACTACCACTGCTTTGTGCTCAGTACCAAAATGAATTTTCTAGTATTTACTAGTTGGTCCGTTATTTCATTATTTGTCTTCGAAGATCATATTTACACTCTTTCTTATCTTTCATATAGTTTTATTTTATTTTTAGTCATACCTGTGGGCGAGACTGGATGTGACAGCGAGGGGATACAGGCTGATGGTCATTCCCAGGTCACTGATGGCCAGGTTTATAATGAAGAACTCTGCCGGTTTTAAGAGGTGCTTCTTTTTGTAGGACACATAGAGCAGCATGCTGTTTCCACAGAGTGAACATACTCCTACAACACACGAAAATGGACCATGAATGAACTTCACAAGACATTTTTTTTCCCAGAGCCCTTTCTCATTTCAACCAACATATTCATTTACATAATTCTAATAAACTTGCTGAAATTATATTTGGTATCATATGTTCCAGAAATGAGGTTGCGTGTATATTTGACACTCGACTTTGACTTGATCGCAATTACTTGACTTCTTTAGGAATAAGCTAATGGCTTGAAACAAGCAATTTTCTCACAGAATTAGAAACAAGCTACTCTGTATTTTTTGTGCCGGGCGTTCCATGCAGTGAATTAAAAACGGCTCGCCCTGCAAAGTGTGGCCAGAAACAAGACTTTACAAAATATTCTAATATTAATGTTATGCACGTTAAACGTTTATGTAACATTTATACACTGCTTTATAGATATTGCATTAGTGTCTTGCTCATGATTATTTTAGACTTTATGCTGAAAATTCAAATGATATTTTTACATTTATAACAAAGACTTGTCAGACTTTGGGATTAATAAATAAGATTGAGACTTGCCTCAGCTGGTGAGATTACATCAGGAAATAAGAGTATTATAAATGCTTTTCAAGTCTATTAAGCAGATCTGAAAGAACTTTCACTTGACTCTGGCTTTTGAAACTACTGTCAAGAAATCTCATTCAATTTACAACTACGATGTCTAAACCTTAAAATGCTCTCTGATCCCTTCCATAAAGCACACAAATGAAATGAAAGACTAAAATGTTGGTTTACCCAAAGCGGTAAGGTTATCGCTTCTGTCCTTCTGAAATCTCAGACCATATTTTAAGATCTTTATTTTTTTGCAATAAATCATTATTATTAGTCACCCTTTATGTTCGTCACTGGGTTTTGCCAACATCTAACCAATAAAAAGAGCACTGAAAACATTTTTGCTGTAGTTATGCAGCAGTTTGCCAGTAACTTACTGTAGATTTATACAGTAAGTATTTACTTACTGTATTAACAAGTTTTTATCTTTTTATGATTTTGGTTCCCAGAAATGCTTTGCATGTGGCTGTTATTTTATCATTTTGTTCTGTAAAGATAAAGGCTTGTTAATGTTTAATGTTCATTTATCTTTGAACAAACTGTTGCCAATAAATTACAGAAATATAGATCTACAGTAAGTTACTGGCAAACTGCTGCCAGTAATACTGTAAACAAAACACATTTAGTGACACGAAAAAGGGGAAATTTGTGTGCATGAACGCAAATCAATATTATGTCACGAATTTCTGTGAGACTGTGTTAGCACCGCAGTACTGTGTTGTTAAAGTTGACAAGCTTTTATTGGTTAAATATTTGCAAAACCCACAGACAAACATGGACAGTGACCAAAACTAATGATTTTTGAACATTTTATTATGAAAAATACAAGATACAAGGTTTCATCCAAAAGCGGTAATGTGAAAATCTTTATTAACAATGATTTCTTTAACAATGTGCAAATATTCATGGAATGTGCCAAAAACGAGACCTTGATCCCCGTTCTCAAGCTCGATGCATGCGGTGAGTGTGACTGAAAAAGTAAATTGTGCTGGAACTTAATTGTTTCTGCACTGAACGCCATCAGTAATTATTAGTTATAATAAGTGAACACTTTCATTAACCGAATGTTTTGTTTTAATAAAGCATCGATAAGTTACGAATGGAACGCCAAACAAGTAAATAAATAAAAAATCTATTAGACCAAGGAGGATTGTAAGATGTTCTTTAGTGCCCCACTGACAGTTTGCTTCACATAAATAATCAATGATCCCTGCAGACATCCACGGTGCAGTCAAGATGAAAACACTTGTACAGCGCTCTTTCTATAAAACCAACCTGAGGGCAGCACATCAAAACTACAGAAGTCTGAGCGTGAAAAATGCCTACACAAGTATTCATCAAAGAAAAAGACGTTTGAGATGCTTGTATAAAGTGGACGCTAGGGAAGCACACTTGCACAAGTACACAAGATACACGTCAGTAAGAAGTGCAATGTACACTAGAATGATGCTTTTTAGATTTAATAACTGTTATTCACTTCTTTTCATATAAATGTGTGCATTAGACAATGTAATGGATTCACAACCATGAGCACGATTTGGCACAACAATAAACAGGATATAAGTCAAATGTTTATTGCGGTGTGTACATCGTGTAGCCAGTTGTGTTTGCTGTGGGACTGAAAGCAACAAAGTAATTTGTTTGTTGCAAAGTACACTGTGGATGAGTGTCTTTGAAAGCTATTTCGAAGAACTTTGGTATCAAACAACACTGGTCCCCATTGACCTCCCTTGTATGGACTCAAAACCACTGAGACATTTCTATCCTACTGTGTTCATCAGAAAAAATACAGGTGAATAGGGTGAATAAATGATAACAGTTTTTCATTTTTGAGAGAACTTTCCCTTAAATGTCTGCTATCCAAGGCCTTTGTCAATGGAGACATTTATTTTGGCACTGTCCCTGTTGACCCTGTTATCATGATTTGCCCATAAAGCACTTATTCCCATTCATGAGAATACATATCTGCACACTAGATTATAAATATATGAATTTTCTATCTCACCAAATAAGGAATAAACCACGCCCACTGTAATGTCAGCAGCCACTGGTATGTTGGACTGGAAGGTGCTGTTGTCCAGTCCTCTCATCTGCAACACACACAGATGTCAAAGTTTCAACAATGTTATCCACAGTTGAGCACATTTTATTATAATTCTACACAGTCTATAAATTGTATAAATATACTTTTAACTGTAACATTTTTAAATAAGCATAATACAAAAAAAACTGATTTTTAACATCTGAAGAAACTTTCTGTTTCACAAAAGGTTCTTTGTGGCAAAAAAGTTCTTTAGATTATATAAAAGTTAGGAAAAAGATGGTTCTTTAAAGAACCTTTGACTGAATGGTTCTTTGTGGAAGCAAAAATTTTATTTTTAAGAGTGTATTGAAATACAGATACAGCAAGGATTTCATACCATACCATCTTACTTTGTAAATCATATTGTGATTATGTACGCACACTTATGACTAAGAATAGGAATACACACTCTGGGACTAAGAATGTATCTTTATCGAAACTCACTTTCTTTTACCTGAAATGACTTTTTACTCCTTTTTAAAGGAGTCAGCAGGCCAAAAACATTCAATTTAAATTATAGTGCCTTTTACAATATAACATTGTACCAAAGCAGCTTTACCAGGAAGTAAATACAGGACTGTAAAGTATTGGCAAAAATGTAGATAAATAAACCGACCACAACAAAATAAAAAAATACATCAGAACAAAAGGTGTAATATAAAAATACCAAAAGAAAGAAAAAAATGATCGCAACCACTGTCTAGGCCAGTGGTTCTCAACAGGGGGGCTGTGGCCCACAAGGGGGCCTCAGAAAGCTTTCAGGGAGGCCTCAGGATGACTAATAACTTAAAATTAGACAAAATGAGCATTGAAATACATTTTAAAACAACCAAAAACCATTCTTATTATTTTTCTAATTTTATATTGAATCAACAATTTTCCAGTTAATGTCAAGCTATACGATATTTTATTGGGTAGAAACATTTTTGTGAGCGGGAGGGGGGCCTTTGCATATTGTTGAATACAGTGGGGGGCCATGGAGTCAAAACAGTTGAGAACCCACGTCAGGATGTTGTACAAAGGTGCTTGTTGTGTTTCAACTGGTTTTTAAAAAAGACACACTTGGTTTTACTCAATGATTTAACTACACTTGCCCTCAAGCTAAAGAAAGCAAAAGATCTTTAGAAAGCACCTTTGGAGATCATAAATATGCAGTCACTGTCGATTTCATCAAAAACTCAACATGGAGATGCGTCAGGTTTGTATTATTTTATATTGTGGGTACTCCCTCATTTAAAATAATTCAGGTGTATCATTAATATTAGAACCAAGATAAAACCCAACTGTGAGTGCACAAACATGTTGTGAATACCGTAGAACGTTTTCTGTGGACTGACTCAACCTCATGGCAATATTAGCAAATTTGTATGATTTGTATTTGTATCTCATTTATACATTTTCATACGATCTGCTTGCAGCCAGTGGTTCTTATAGGATGGACCTGCATCCTTTTCTGAAAATAGTATGCTTTTCATATTTTCATATCGTATGAATTTAAAATTAAAATCCAAAATCCCCACCTTATAAAATATTTATAGATAAATAAATTATAGATATTTATAGAGATAAGGTTGAATAAGAACACTTTTATGCAACTATAAGTGAATAAAACCTAATTCATCTCTTCACCAGGTAAATTACACCAGGAATTCACATAACCTAAACCCCCAGAGCCAAATGTATTAAGTGCCAAGTGAATAAATGAACAAAACTAGATTTCCCTCTGAAATGACTTTATTTCACACCTCTATAGTACAAGCCTGGGGTCGTGTGTTGCACTATATATAAACTCCCTTTTCAATTACAGTAAAAAACAACTTAAGAAAAGTCACACCACTCACACAGGGGGTCACGTGCTTATGGAATTAAACTGCTAGGATGATGTATAGGCAGAGATCCATATTAATGACAGGACACAGATACAGAGGCAGTCAAGCAGAACTGTAAATGCATGTGGTATCAATACACGAGAGATCAGCTCTTGGTCTGCCGAGCGCTCAACTGATAAGACTTACGGCTCAAGAAAAAAATATAAATGTAAAAGTTTGAATACTTATCAAAGACGTTGGTCTTTTGGTTGGGTTTTAAAAACCAAGGCACATCCTGCCATAAACTATTGCATGTACAATTTCGTCAATGTTCAATTGCATGTTCAAGCTTTACCATTGACCCAGCAAAACGAAATGGATGTTTCTTATGATCTTAAAAAATGTTTGATTTGAGGACATATGCTTACAATTTTACATATATTTTTAAAATTAAACAAAAAGACAATTGTGTTAAACTGTTTGTGCCTAAACGTTTTACGTTTAGGTCGTTTCGACTATTTACTTCTAAATTTGATTGTAGTAAAAATTGTAGTAAAATTAACAGTGTAAGATGTTAATTTCTTACATTACAAAAACTAGTTTTATTTGTAAAAAACATGTTTTGAAATGAACTGAACATGGACTGAAAATGAATAAAAAGCAGCCATTTAGAGTCCAGAACAGATGGGAACTCTAAAAAGCATCTCAAGGTGATACCTCAAGAGACCTGGAAATAAAAAGCCAAGAGAACATTTAGTCAAATTCTAGACAAATAAAATAAAACAATTTTGATTTTTGGAGGGATTTATTTTAGTTTCAACTAGTGGCATAGAATAAGATTCATGACACACTTTGATTTCGCCCTGAAAAAACAAACAAATCCAAACCATAAACCATTTGATCTAAATATGAATATATTATGTGCGATGATTACAGCGCTGACTATATTTACAGCAGCATTTCGGAATGATAAAAGATACCATGAATTAGTCTTTCTGTGTTTCTTTTTAAAAGGTAAGTGTATGTAACATGGAACATATTTACAGTAATATGTTGCTTCTTTTGTCAAAATGTGTTAAATGTTAAACGTACAATAATTAAATATCAGTAACTAAAGCAACTGCACAATTTAACCCAACCAAGACCAAAATAAACAAGACCGTCAACAAAACATGTCATTACAACAGTATTAGAAGAAAATTAGAAATAACTTTTTACTTGAATAGGCAGAAACTCATGAGTGAAAGATGTCAGAATGCAGTTCATGAATGGCATAGAAACAAAACATTCATGCCACAAGTAATGTTACAGTTACTGTAGTAGTGAAAATAATACATACAGTATATTGGTACATTGGTGCTTCACGATGCCATAAAAGAACCCTTTAACATCCGAAGAATCTTTCTGTTTCACAAAAGGAAAAAAAGGTTCTTCAGATTATAAAAAGGCAAAGAACCTTTGACTGAATGGTTCTTTGTGGATCCAAAACTGGTTCTTCTATGGCATCACTGTGAAAACGCAATTTTTACATTTTTAAGAGTGTACGGCAGGGTCTGTTTTGCTTGTTTTTCTGGTCTTTGTACATATGTTGTTCATATCATAATAGCACATAATCATCTTCAGAAAATATTTTTTTTGAAAAGCCCCACTTCTATATGACTTCACCACATGGCCAATACACAAAACACACAAAAGCTCATATTAAGCAAAAGCAATATAAGGAAAGTAATAACACCTTGTGTGTTTATATTGTATTATTTGTATGTATTAAATAAATAAATGAAAGAAAGGAAATTCCCATTGATCAACAGCTCAGGACATCATATCATGTCTCTTGCTTCAGACTTTATCATGTCTAAACATAGAGAGAAAAGTGTCACATGGAGCCAGTTTTAGGTTAAATGAATCACTATATTCTGAATCACTATATTTTTAACAAGATTAATATATGACAGGTTATGTTCGGTAGTGAAGTGTTACTCACGTTAACTACTGCAAATAAAAGCTTTATGAAGCTGAATTCATAAAATATGGAGAAGATTCATAAAAAGTCAGATAATGTGTTTAAATCTAGATTTCAAATCTATATTGAAAGAAAACTTAAGAGAAATTTAAACAGACACTCCTTCACATTAGCAAGTGTTAGCATGGTAGCTACTGTAACTTCCTTGGAGTCCTGAAGCCACAACTATAAGCAAATATGAGGTTCAAAAAAGTAAATAAATAAACAGTGCTGGAAATAGCCAAGATTCACGGGGGGACTCTAGTTGGGGACATTGTATTTTAAAACCATAGATGCAGAAATTTTATTTTTGCATGGAATGTACATAGCATTTAGAGCAGTTCTCAACAGGGGGGCCGGGGCAAAAAAAATGAGCATTGAAATACAACTAAAAAACTATATATTTCTTAATATTTGGCCATTTTTGTGTTTTTCTACTCACTAAAATATTTTATTGGGTAGAGTTTTTGTGAGCTAGAGGGGGGCCTTCAAATATTGTTGAATTCAAAAGGGTCAAAATGTAGAATACCTTTACATTTTGAGGTGGAATTTCACTCCCACATTCCCCCCATTTCCAGCCCGGTGAATAAATAAAAACAAGGAGGGGTTGAATGTGAATATGATCAGATAACTCACAGCCGCAAAAGTTTTCACCTCATCTGGCATGACTATCAGCCTTCACATATCAAATGATTTCAATCTTAAGCCTGTTTCTCCAGCCAGTACGCAGTAATCTCAACAGGATTCATCAGTGAAATGTTACATTGGCACTGCTGATGCAAACTGATGAATAATCAACACAGTTACGGCACCGCTGACAGATTTCCCTGACAGTTCTCTTGAGCTGATGAATGCCATTCAAATTGACATATGCAACAGAGGAGTCTTTGCCAAAATCGATAGCATACATACTCTTACAAGCACGGTGCTAAATCACCAAATTCACCTGCCGTTCCATCACCAGCTTCAGCTATAAAATCCTCGACAGGGAAATGAAAAGAATCAGTGAACCAAACAGTCAAACATTGATTATAAACTCAGAAATATACATATGGATGTTGTTCTCACAAACAAACAAACACACACACACACACACACACACACACACACACACACACACACACACACACACACACACACACACACACACCACATCCTCCCTATACACTAACATACACATGTGTATCAGGAATGGTCTAGTTACCTCTGATTTAATAGAGGAACCACAACTTGATCTCTTGACCATATGAATTATACATTCACACATACATCTTCTCTTTATATCTTTTTATAGGTGAAAATTCTCAGCAAAATAAAGAGGCAAATATAGGTAAGAATCTCATGGAATGCATACAACCTCAGAAAAGAGACATATCCAACATAGACACATTAACATTTTCATTTTTAATACTTAATTCTAAACATTTAACACTAAACTGACGTTCCAAACTCACAATATAAAAAATGTAATGTAATAATAGGGCACACCATATGATATTGTGTTAATGAAGGAATTAGTTTTTGTTTCACCTATATTTTTCTATCTTTAAAGTTACAGGTTTGGGGTGAGTAAGTGATAAACAAAACTGCATTATTGAGTGAATTATCCTTTCAATCTCTTCAATAATAATTAAATCATAAACTCTGATAAAGTATATGTATATGTGGCCAGGCAGCATGTCTTGTGTTATAATATGTGTATTATATTCTAAAGCCATAAAACAGCTTTGTCTTGATCAGTGGGTTAAAACTGGAGAAAAGCTAGGAAAGATGTTTATATTTTCAGAAATACAATTCATCAGAAAAATTCTTTTGAACCTGTTTCTCACAAATCTTTTATGACTTTAGAAAACGTATGAATAAAATATTAGAATAAGGCATTTTATACTGTATGTTACTTTCCTCTTTTTGAAAGTTTGACAGTTCTAGTCCACATTCATTGTTATGGCATGGAAAAAGCCAAGTAGGATCTTACTTATTATATATAATATATATATATTACTGCCCCCTCCCATCCTGAAACTGTGCTTACCTCATTTGTATGATCACATCTATTAGTGACCTGCAGAAACCCCAATTATAATAAAAAGTGTCAATCATTCTCTCTGTTCTCTAGCTTAAAGTAAATACTGCAGTATTATGGTATTAAAACGTTTTTAAGAGAAAAAAAGGTATTATGTTATAAACATAGCAGGATATAATAATCTAACCTTTGAAATGCATGATCTGTTTAGTAGTTCATTTTGATATGTTCAAACACATCAATGTAATATGTTTGTAATAATTTGGTTAGCTACTTATTAGTCCTAAATAGGAGGGTGTACAGTCAGGGTCGAATGAAGGGGAAAAGAAATTTACCAGGATGCTGAACAGAGATTCCATTCACAACACTTTAAATATAAAAATATGAAAAGTACTAGTAACAAAAATGCACGAGAGACCACTGCAGGTGTTACAAGTACAATATTTAAGTTACTAACTAATGACGACTGTATATGACGTACAGTCTTCATAGCCTACTAAAAAAATCTATTTTATTTCAGAAATAAACTTACAGGCTAGTTTTACAAAACCCCAAATTGTTTTTGGATTATGAACTACAATGTAAAAGAGGCGCAGCACTCCAATTAGATAATAAACGAACGAGTCACCAAACCCCAAATTTGTATCACATGAGTTTGCGGGACTGAATCACAGCCAATCAACAAGTGTATTATATGAAGCACGACAAAAATCCATTATGGGGAACAAAAACTGAAGAGAAAGTGCAACAACCATTACATTTACACTCTGCTTTCTGGCGTACAGCGAAGCGCAAAGCGCGCATCTTCTCCACTGCATTCCAAACTCTCGACTTCACACCTGCCGCTTCCCACCTTATTTTTCCACATGCACCTGCTCGCTGTCTCATTAATGGAAACATTTAATCAATGCAAAGTGGATTCAAATAACCTTTCCTCAGCATCCCCAAAAACCACCCCACTCTCCTACCGTTAAAGCTGCCAGCCTCGCCTGTCCTTCGGAAGCCAAAGGGATTCCTCTGCTTGATCCGTAATGTGTCCGTGGTTCATTTGTCAACGCTTCGCAGTTCGGAACCACATCGCGGTGGTACGCGCAGTCGAGTGGATGCGCGTGGGAGACCAAAAGCCAGACGAGACCCTCCGTTGATCCGTCAACGCGCAATGAGTTTCTCCGCCAATACGTGCAGGTGATCCCGAGTGTGAAGAGTGGTGCACAGCGAATTGTGAATGACTCCCCTTTCTGTGAAGGAGCAGTTGTACAAAATTATGTTAACCAACAGATCATTGACGACAGCGCGCGAGCTCACTTTGACTAACGCAACTCGCTCGTGCCTTTACACACACACCAACTCTAGGGAAAGTTCAGCTTTATTTATAAGCAATAACAATTATTAACAGTAAAGGTATTTGGAAATAAAATGACCTTTTAACTTATTTTAAGTGATTTTACTGTTAAAAAAAATCTGTATAGGCTAAATTACAGTATTATTCTGGTAGCAGTTTGCCAATAACTTAGATTTGTTTTCATCTAATTTATTGCCAACAGTTTGTTCAAAGATAAATGAACATTAAATATTAACACGTCTTTATATTTACAAAAAAATAACTATAAAATAACAGCATAATGTAAAGCATTTCTGAGATTAAAAAATCAGAAAAAACCCTGAAAAAGGTCCCAGAACATGAGGCTGTTATTTTATAGTTTTATTCTGTAAAGATTAAGACTTGTTAATTTTGTTCAATCTTTAATGTTCAATTAGATAGGCTAAATGTAAATTTACAGTAAGTTATTGGCAAACTGCTGCATATCTACAGCAATGCCTTGCGCTCTGCAACAGAGCAGCTCCCATGCCAGACACAGTTGGTTAGGATGCTTTCTATTGCGCAGCGATAGAAGTTCACCAGGATATCCGGGGACAGCTGATTCTTCTTTAGTGTCCTCAGAAAGAAGAGGCGCTGGTGAGCCTTCTTGACCAAGCTGGAGGTGTTGGTAGTCCAGGACAGGTCTTCTGAGATGTCGATCCCCAGGAACCAGAAATTGGAGACACGCTCAACAGCCATCCCATTGATGTGGATGGTGTCATGTGTGCCTCTTGATTCTTTCCTGAAGTCCACAATGAGCTCCTTTGTCTTAGATGTGTTAAGGAGCAGGTAACTGTCATTGCACCATGTGGCTAGGTGCTGGATCTCCTCCCTGTAGGCAGTCTCATCGTTGTTGCTGATGAGACCAATCACCATAGTGTCGTCTGCAAACTTGATGATGGAGTTAGATCCGTTCACAGGCCTGCAGTTGGAGGTGAAGAGAGAGTAGAGGAAGGGGCTTAGCACACAGCCCTGCGGTACACCAGTGTTGAGTGTGATGGTGGTGGAGCAGATGGTGCCTGATCGAACATGCTGGGGTCTGTTGGTCAGGAAGTCCATAATCCAGTTGCACATGGAGGTTGGCTATTAACTTGGTTGAGATGACAGTGTTGAATGCTGAGCTGAAGTCAACAAACAGCATACATGCATACGTGTTCTTATTGTCCAAATGTTTGAGCACAGAGTGCAGTGCCATGGAAACGGCATCTTCTGTGCTCTTATTGCTGCAGTAGGCAAACTGGTGTGAGTCCAATGTGGATGGCAGAGAGGCCTTCAGGTGTGCCAGAACCAGCCGCTCAAAGCACTTCATGACATGGGTGTCAGTGCTACAGGGCGGTAGTCGTTCAAGCGCGTTGGGCTGGAGTGTTTTGGCACTGGCACAATGGAGATGCATTTAAAGCATGTTGGCACAGCTGCTTGGGCAAGAGACAGGTTGAAGATGTCAGTAAAAACCCCAGCGAGCTGCTCAGCACATGCCCTGAGTACGCATCAAGGGATGTTGTCTGGTCCAGCGGCTCAGTGCGTTGCAAACATCAGTGGAGGAGAGTCTGATTGGTGAGTGGTCAGCTAAGGGTTTGAGCTTGGTGGCAGTTTCTCTATTGTCTCTCTCAAAGCGAGCATAAAAGTCATCAAGCTCGTTCAGGAAGAGGACATCAGTGGCTGCGAGGGTGGAGTGGTTGGGTTTGTAGTCACTGATGGCCTGGATGCCCTGCCACATGCGTCAAGGGTCTGAGTTGGAAAAGTGCCCCTCTATCTTTAGCTTGTAGCAGTGCTTGGCCTCTTTGATGCCCCTCTTCAGGTTAGCTCTGGATGTGCTGTAGGCTTGTGCATCACCTGATCTGGAGGCGCTCCTCCTTGTTCATCCATGGCTTCTGATTTGGGTATGTGGTGATCTGCTTCTGAGTTGTGACACTGTCTATGGTGGTATTGATGTAATCCAATACAGAGGAGGTGTAGCAGTCAATGTTTCTGCGAAGCAAATGTACTCCAGTCTGTGTGTAGAAACCTTTTCTGGAGTGTGAAATCTGCCCCCACAGGCCACACTTTGATGGTCCTTACTGATGGCTTCACACGATTGATGAGGGGTGCATATTTGGGGGTGAGGAACAAAGAAAGGTGTTCTGACTGTCCCATGTGGGGGAGGGGGGTCGCGACGTAAGCTCCAGCCATGTTTGTGTAAACATGGTCTAAGGTTTTGTTTCCTCTGGTGTGACAGGAAACATGCTGGTGAAATTTGGTGAGCACTGACTTTAGGTTTGAGTGATTAAAATCACCCGCAACAACAAACGCAGCTTCCGGGTGAGCAGTCTGTTGTTTACTGATGGCCGCATGAAGTTCTTTCATAGCAATTAAAAAATACTGTTTAGTTTTTAGAATAGAGAGACTTAGCCCTTCATACACAAATGCTTTGCTTTTACCCATAGATACCTATGAAAACAAATAAATTAATTATGTATTTGACAAAATGATATCAAATTAAAGTAACGTTAAGACAGATATAGAGTAAGACAATGCCCATAATGTTAAAAGACTTAAAGACAATTCGCATTTATTATGGTTCTTTCTATTGTGTACTTGCTATTGGCTCTTTGCAGGGTGTGTAAGTGTTGAAAAAGCGTTATCCTACATCTAAAATATATTTTAAAAAATCTACAATCTGAAATTCTAAAATTTTTCCAAGAAAAACTTACCATAGAAAACAATTACAAGTACTGCGTTTAGCTGAGCGAGCGCAAGTACATAAAACTGCCAGTTAGGCTGAGGCGCGCGTGGACTCATCCAGTAGAGAGTTGCGTGTGCTGAAGTGAACCTGACAACGGTTACAAAATAGTGTAAAGTTGAGTGTAACCTTAACATTGATGATAAAAAGTAAAACAACCCACCAATAGTTCACTTACAGCATTTAGAGGTTTATAGCCTACTGGGTAAGATATACAGGATAAAAAGAAAAAATGATTTGAATGCACGGAAAATATATCTCAATCCAGTTTCTGCGCATTGTACTCTAACTCATCTAACAGCAGAGCCAAGGTCATGGGTTTCAGTCCAAGACAACATACAAACCGATAAAATGTATATCTTGCACTGTAAACTGCTGTTGATAAAGTGCCATCCAATGCATAAATGTTGGTTTAATATACTGTGCCAAAAATATATATTTAAAGTACTTTTCTTAGAATAAAACAAACACCGATTCATAAAACATCAACAGGCAGTCAGATTCTTGGTTATTGGTTACATTTTATTCTATGTACAGTAATTTGTTATAAATATAATACATCATTTTCTCAGAAAAGCAGTCATGTAGATACATTTAAATAACAGTTGGATCATTGGAGTGGAGGCATGACGGTGGTGGGACAAGTATGGTTGAAGAAAATTAAAATTTGTCTAGTGAAAACATCACAGCTCACTCACAGATGTACCCTCGCACAGGCAGTGACTTTCTCCCTGTTGGTGTTACAGTTCTGTAGTCTCTGCTGTTAGGGCAACACGGAATCTGCCATTTTCTTATTGGGTTACAAACATTAAGATGGCCCCTCAACTACACCGATACCACTGACGACTCATAAGGTCACAGAAATTCCACTTAAGTCCACATTAGCACATAATATGAAGTCCTTTCAGGACCTGAGATGATATCAACTGCAGCTCATCAGGTTGCTGCGTTTAATTGTGCCGGATTTAAGAACTGGAGAGATGTTTTCGTTACTGTGGCAACAGAGCAAAGTGGAGAACCATGAGACAGACAGCAGGGCGTGAGGCAGATGCATAGCCAATTCAATGTACATTACAACATGTGGCCAAATCATCATTTCCAAAATTCTAAAAACAAAAATATTACATAAAAGAGAAAACCTCTGATGATACATGTTTGAAAAGAGAGAAATTAAGATGAAAAAAAAAAAGATCCTGTCACACTTAAGATGCACGATTCGTTGCATTTAAGACAAAACAACTAGAAGAATCCGTTTGTGTTTACCTGACCTTCGCAGGCCTTACAAGCACATCAGATGCAGTGTTACATTGAAATATTTGTGTTCAAGTCTTTTTGTATTATCTGTCGATTAGATTAGTTTTAGCAAGAAGTACAAAAAATCTTGGAGTCCGCTTCCGTTATTTAGCTGTGCCAAGTCTTTAAAGAATGTTGAAGAAATGTTGGATCAAAGTTAGAGAACCGCCGAGTTACTCAGATGCTGTTGATGATAATGAGGGCAGGCATGGCGCTCTGCTGGCTGGTCTCACACATGGCGCTGGTCTGTGCCAACTTGGCGAAGACACGAGGCGTGCCCAAGTTATAAACTCCAGCCTGGAAGAAG
Source organism: Oreonectes daqikongensis (assembly GCA_026939265.1). Classification (NCBI taxonomy): domain Eukaryota; kingdom Metazoa; phylum Chordata; class Actinopteri; order Cypriniformes; family Nemacheilidae; genus Oreonectes; species Oreonectes daqikongensis. The sequence goes on along the minus strand of JAOTQM010000351.1, from coordinate 2,197,806 downwards.
CAGGCCTTCAGGGAAAGCCGGTAGACCTCTTGTGCCTGCAGTTGTAACTTATATTGGGTTTGGCCCAGCCAGGTGAAAGAACCATGCATTTCCAATAACTCTGGGCTGAGAAAGAGGAGAACAGATCAAATGTGAATATATATATATATATATACACACCACGGAACAAATTAAGAGACCACTCCCAATTTGCATTTAAGCAGCATTTCTAGATATATTGTGGCCATTCCAGTCCAGTGTTTGTTGAATTTCCTCAGGAGTGACAAAGTCATCCAACAGCAATGTGAAAGACTGACAGCATGACAAGACATATGAAAACTGTCATTAAAATCACATAAATATATTTTCAATTGTACAAATAATATTGCTGTATTGCTTAAAAGTGAATATGAATCATGCAGTAACTTCACTTTGCAGTTTCTCCAGTTTTCTTTTTTGCAAACAAATGTAAATAGAAACAATATTTTGGTTTAAAATTTGGAGAATTATTGTTAGTAGAGCACCTAAACCTAAACACATACCTACCTATAAATAGTAAATTCAGAAAAACTGAAAATGGTCTTTCCATGGCTACTGTATATATACATAGATAAGTGCAAGTTAGATTTTGGTCAAAACCGAGATGTACCTGGTGGTTTTGTGTCGCAGATCAATGATGACGTCTACCTGAGCCAAGGAACAGTTGGACAGCGTCAGGGTAACTGGCACCATACATGAACTGTGGAAAAGACATTATATTAGGCACAGAAAGTCTTTGCAGCTGAAGTTGGGGATGTAAGCCTAAGCCTTGACATTTTGAGACATTTCTCTACATGATACTTTGTACCATATAAAATCAAACACTATTCTTCTGGTGGATAATGCAGACCTCAGAACTAACATTTCCTTATAACCCTGCATTCAAACTCAAAAGATAAGCACGCTTCTGAAGTCTTTAAACAGACCTTTGCATTGTCGAATAAAGCAATTTTGACTTTCATCTAAATATTATATGGATCAATGGAGGTCATGGCTTTTGTTAAATTCCATAATGGTATGCAGCAACTTTTAGGGTTTGTGTAATCACCCTCTTGTCATTTCAAACGTGTATGACTTTCTTTCTTCTGCAGAATACAAAAGAAGATATTTTTAAAAATATGTCGATAACCAAACCACAGCGGTACCCATTGACTTCTATTGTATGGACACAAAACCAATGCAAGTCAAAGGGGACCGCCGTTGTTTTGCATCTTCTTTTGTGTTCTGCTGAAGAATGTCATACAGGTTTGAAATGAGAAGAGGGTGAGTAACCAACAGCAGATTTTTCATTTTTGAGTAAACTATCCCTTTAAGCTCTTTACATCTAAGCTGTTATCTAGTGAGTCGTTTGCAGGAACTCACGTTTGAGGTCAAAAAGGTTTAAAGTTTGTTCGTGTTAGCTTCTTGAACAGCATTTAATCTCTGTGTTTGTTTCGCATCTCGTTCCAACCACACAAACGAAATAAGCAAGTTTATTTGTGTTCACACACCAACACAAGACAATGAGTGATGGTGCACTTAAGAGTCCACATCTCCTCCACCTAATCCAGTTTATCTCCATCATTCACGCTTTCCAACAGACACACCTACTCTCCCCGCATCATTGCAGAACTAGGCCAGACAAGCGGTCCTGTGTCGCAAGAGAACATCGCTATATGTCTGTGAGTCGTATCGCCTCAGAAACACAGCTGGTGGATTTTGGCTAACCAATTTATGTCTCTTTGAGGTTTGAGAAGTGTTTGTTTGCCGTGTGCTTTACCTCTTTTGTGGAAAGGGATGATCATAAGACTCGGGGTAGTGGAGACAGGTCTTTATGAGGTGAGAAAGCTGCTCCAGCGAGGGCTTGCTTATAGGGGGCGGGACATCTGGCTTGAACTTCAAAAGCACCATCTCTTGAGTCTCCTAATTGACAGAAAACATCAGTCGCAATCAATCAGAAAGCATCAGGGGAACATTTCAGCAAAAAGTTTTGTAACAAAATCTGGTATTGAGAGGAGTGTGCAGTGTTACTAAGTGTGTGCGGGTGAAGGACAGAACGGAGCCGGTGAGACCGAACAAACGCAATAGGGAGAAAAGCACGTGCTCATGTGAGCTTTCTATAAAAAGACTTTGAGATCAACGTGTGACGCGATGCCCTCACGTGAGGGACTTCCTCTGCCGTGAATGAGTGTTGCTATGCGACAGCGTGCAGACAGAGATGTCAAACCGGATTCAAGTCCAATACAAAAGAGAGTCAGAAATAGAATGAATGATCACAGAGCAAAAGAACAACTGAGAAATGGTAAGAAGCTTTAATGTTAAATTCCAGAAAAGTTTGCAGCTACAGATCTTGGAATGAAATTTCTACCAAAAATATATATACTCAACATCACATTGTTACAAATCTGTATGACTATCTTGCATGGAACACAAAAGAAATTTGGAAAATGTCCATGTGCCTTTCATACATTTTCATTTGCATCTGTGTATTTAAACTTTTTAACAAAATTAAGTTTAACTTAAGGGATAACTTAGAAATAACAATTCTGTTATCATTTTTTAAAGTATGTATATGACTCTTTATTCTGTCGAACACAAAAGAAGATATTTTGAGAAATGTCTCAGTGGTTTTGTGTCCGTACAATGTAAATCAATAAGGTCTAATGTTGCCTGGTTACCAGTTTGCTTACCAGCAAAGTTATGTTTTTCCAGTGGTTAGACAATGGCGCTAGCAATGCCAAAGTCATGGGTTCAATCCCATGGATTGCACATATTTAGAAACAAATGTATAGTATAATGCAATTTAAGTCACTTAGGATAAAAGCGTCTGCCAAATGCATAATGTAAATGTTACCAACATTCTTCAAAATATCTGTATATTGTGTTCTACAGAAGAAAGTCATACACGTTTCTAATAACATCATGCTGAGTAAATGATGAAAGAATTTTTATAATTGGGTGATCTATTCCTTTTAGCGTTACACACATATCCATGTGCATACAGAAACACATTTCAATGTACAGTTGCCAAACCACCAGGGAACAGTCACTTTGTACAAACACCCACACAGAACTCTCAGATTCCTTCACCTTGCTAACAGCCCATATTAAATCCTTGTGACGCGCACACACACGCTAGTTTTATCTCCGTAGGGACAGTCCACAGGCTTAATGATTTTAAATAGAAACCGTACACACTGTATATTCTATTCCCTACCCCTAACCCTAAAGATCATAGAACACTTTTAGAATTTTTCGATTTTCAAAATTATCATTCTGTACGATTTATAAGCTTTTGTGCCAGTGGGGACCTCAATTTTGGTCCCCACAGTGACACGAGTCTCCATGAGTTGGTGTGCATTCTGGTTTACGTCCCCACCGGCATACAAAAACCAAGTTCACACACACACTCCCACACTGTCCTGCTTATTTAGCTTATGTTCGTCATCGCAGAGCTATATCAGTAACATAATAATAATAATAATGCTCCACAGTAAACAAATAACAGGTAAATACATCAAGTAAACATATCAATCTACAGATAAATGTTGGCAGATGGATACCCTGAAGATCAAAGCCTGCCTCTGTGATATCTGGTTCTCTGACCGGTTAAAGCGCTTTTGAATGTATCAATCTTCATAAAGATCTGGACTCATTTATAACGCTCTCAAAGTCACTTTGTTCTTTTGCTCCGTCTCATATGGAGAACAAATTCAGAAAAGACTTGGGGGCCAGTGTGGAGATAATAGTGTGTTGAGTATTTTTAGTTTGTATTTAAGGGCTGTAAGAACTGGACTTAAATGTGTTAAGGTTTAGTGGATATAAATGTAAAACGTTCAGATGTAATATATCAGCCGAATATATTGCTAACGTGCAACCCACACACACTGAAATAAACAAAGTGAGGAAGAAACAACACAAGAATTAAATCACTTTTATAGACTTCCTTTTCTAAAGGTTGTAATTTTATATGTATAGAGCTTTTGACAATACACACTTTTACTTGTATTTATTTATTTGTCTTTAGGCTCCAGTGAGCAAGCCAAGAGTGACTGAGTCAAAGAACAAAAAACAGCTGGAAATGGACCAGTTTCAAAATGAGTATTAAAGGTGCAGTAAGCGATTTCTGAGAAACACTGTTTATATTTGTTAGTGACACACAAATAAATACACCCCTACCCAAAAAGAAACGCACTCCTGACTTTATTACTCCACCCTCAAAACAACCAACATTTGCTCAATCTCTCTTTTCATCTCCCATCATGAGAATACACGCCCCCTGTTGCTGATTGGCTACAACTGAACTGGGCGAATTGAACTATTTGTGTAAATTACATACAAAATCAAGGCAAAGACATGAATAGACGCAAACTTGCGCTGGGCGATAAAAATGATGCGAATTGGGTGTATTCGCCTCAATCACATTTTCCAAACTTCAAAGTGAAATCTGCGCAAGAGCTCATTGGCAAGTCTGGTTTGACACGTCCAGACGTGTAATGACACACTCCGTCGAGCAATGGTTTTCGAGTTGCTCACGTGAATAAAATTAAGTGATCCCATGAGTAATATAGAGTGAGGAACGCAATGTTTGGTGTGAACACCGCATTAAGTCAACTGGTCTGAGCTACTTATTTCTCTTATTTACACAGACAAGACTAGGTGGCATGCCAACTGCAACAACTGGAACGATTTGCCGAAAGTATTATTATAACTATTAAGCCACACAGTGTATACCAGACATTTCCAGATATCCACTTAATGCACCCAACAATCATCCTCAAGGTTTATCTCCTCCTCTTCATCCTTCCTTGCCCTCCATACACTAAAGAATATTGATTTAAAGCTTCATGAAAAGATAAGAGTCAAGCACTGTCACCCACACAGCAATGTCAGAAGACCGAAATTATTTTTCTGCCCATTATTCAACGAGTCTTTATTCAACGTGCTACAAAAGAATCAAGGTTCAGACAACACAAAGAACGTAGAACAACAACAAGGCCAAAAATTCTCAATTAAGTTGTCCATTACTTGTGCTACTCTGCGAGAGGAACATAGACTTCCATTAGAAGACTGTTTGGTTTTAACACTGTGCTCTGACAGACAAATCAGAAAGGCCTGCTCATAAAAACATACCTTTAGTGGGCAGAGAATTGATTTTAAACATGTATAGACAAGAAAACTACACATGAATCGTCGATGCGATACATGAAGCGCATATGGCTTTATTCATCTATACATGTTTAATGTCTATCGTGACCAATCTTGGAGAAATATATTAAAAATATTAAATGTTTTTAGGCAACAACGTATCGTTTCGCTTTAAAAGATATTTATTCGTTTTATAATGGATATATGAACTTTTTGGAGCTTCCACTCTCTAATCCCATAACCAAGCTAGGAAAAGCCAGGACATCTTTCAAAATTACTCAAACTATGTCCGACTGAAAAAAGTAATTTACAACTGGGATGTCAATGAGTTCATTTGCAAAAACAGATTCCAAGTGCATTCCATGTAATAGCCATCAAACTGCAGTTTGGTTGTTTGATTAGGTAATAATAATAAAAAAAAAGTAAAAATAGCAAAACACCGTAAATAGTAAACACAATAAAAACATGTTTTTTGAACATTTTTAAAAAACAAAGTTATCTGTTTTTGCAAATAAACCCTTTTAAATTATGGATGAAAATTCACTTTTAGGTCAAAAATTCCTTTAACCTCTGTATACAAAGGAAAAGACATCTGAGTCGATCTACGAAAGACGCACAAAGAAACAAAACAAAAAAAACGTACATTAATTATCAATATTATATAACATTAAACTAATGTATTATATACTTCTCGGTAGTGCATATATGTTAATATATCATTTACATTTGCCTTGCATGTGCATTGTGTTGGGATTGCTTGGGTATGTTTGGACACAGCATAATTTGTAAAGTGCCAGGTTTTTTTGGCAGGTTTGGTGCAGAGCTACTGTGTATGTGTAGTACCTCTTGCTGTGAGAGCGAGCAGGCCTCTTTGCCAATGGTTTGCAGTGCAACGTGAAGCTGTCCCTCTAAAATAAGCTGCCTGTTATCCTCCACAACATATGCCTAACAACAAACACATGATGTGATTTAAACAAGGTAACACTTAACTAAAATAACAAAATAAGCATCACAACTTTTAACAAACTAAAACACTTTGATGGCATGAATTACCTCAAAAAACTGAACGAAATACAAAAAGAAAACCTAAACAGATATAATACATGATTCAAACGCATAATCATCACTGCCATCATTTTTATATTACTAGAATATTATCAGAAAAAGTTGAACGGTTTTTTATTGGCATAACTTTAGAAATGCATGTAACTACGCAAGAACAACATGATGGCCCTCTGACTGAAAGATTTCACATTTGGAAATATTGTTTTTTACTTTATCTGAATAGTATGAAACAAAGTAGACACAAAAATCAATAATGGATTTGATTTGAAAAGGCTAAATGGTCCTAAAAGTCAAATTTTTACTCCTGACCACCAAAGGAAATGAATGGAAGAATATATTATAATTATAGTATATTGAATAATTCTCACATAAATATGACATAAAATCTGAAATATAAAAAATACAACACATTGATTTCACTGAAAAAAATGAAAATTCCAAAACTGTATGACTTTCTTTTTTCTGCAAAACACAAACAAGATATTTTGAAGAATGTTGGTAACTGATGCCCATTGACTTGCACTGGTTTTATTCATACAATGCAAGTGAATGGGTCTACAATGCTTTCTTTAAAATACCTCCTTTTGTGTTCTGCAGAAAAAATAAAGGTTTGAAATGACATTAGGGTAAGTTAATGATGACAGAATTTTCATTTTTGGGTGAACAATCACATTAAAGAAATTGCTCAAGCACACAACCCTTTCATCAGTCTACCTTCCAGAGGACGATGATGTCAAGTTCTACTTCGCTGCATTTTTTGACGATATTCGTCACACCGTCCTCATTCATGCTCTGTGGCATGAGGCTATGCCTCCGCATTTGATTAGCACCGCCCGCTGACACGCCCCCTTTCCTGGCTTCAGAGGGCAAACCCCTCCGGAAAAAGAAGTCAGCGCATGGAGTGGTAGAGCTGACGATCTGAAGAAAATGGGAATGAGAGAAAAAATGACAGAAGATCATAGTCAGTTATGTTTGTTTCTTAGTATCAAAGACTTGGTGCTTAATAGTAGTGACATCACAACGGCTTTCTTACTTGCTCATTGCCAAGGTTGAGGTCGGCAAAAGTGTATTTTCCTCCTGCACCTGAGGTAGCTTAAGGATTAAGAGGAAAAATATCAGTATGTGAGTATTTGAGTATTACAGTTAGTATTATAATAATTAATACAAAAATATTAAAATGCTGTTTTAAATAGACAAAAAGGTATTTAAACGATTTGTTTTTTTCGAGATTTAACCACAACACAAAACAGCAGTAATAAAGACATCTAATCGTGATGCAGGGTGTTAAATTGAAATTCCCCACCTTCCTCTGTTTGGCATCTGGTGGCTCTGAAGCACAGCTTCCCTCTCTCTCTGCTGGCCAGCTTAGAGTCTGCAAACACAAGATGAAACAAACGTAAAGAAAGAAGAAGAGGGTTCTTTCACACATTTTCAGAAAAGCTTTTATTGTGGTGCTAGTGCAGGCCAGTGTTCACCTTGACTTGTTAAAATAGATGAAACACTTTCTAAAGGAGTCTGAGAAAAAACACAGACCTCTACACACACAGTTTGTATAGAAAATAACTACTTTAAACAAAGCAGAAAGTCTGCTTATAAATGCTGGGTATTTCACAAGTTGACCCTGTAAGGGTTACATTTTGATATTCTTGTTCCATATTTTAGAATCAGATGTTTTTTAAGCATTTATAAGTCACAATTCAGAAAAAAAACCACCGCAACTTCCATTTTATCCCGACTTTAAGAATATCACCCTATATAAATGTTCACATATAATGTGAAATATAACAACACATATTTTTTACCATGGCTGTTCAATTTTATTTGTAAAGGTAAGTGTTCCCAATTACCACATCAATTTGATGACATTTTTGGATGAACATTTCCTTTTACCCTAAAATGAAAATTCTCTGATAATGCACTTGTCCTAATCCCAATCTGCAAAGTATGACCTCCTTTTTTCAGTTGAAGACAAACAAGTAACTTTATATTAAACACATACATCATTAATGTATCAGAGTTACTGACATTCACCCATATTTCAGATCTGCTTATTTAAATTTCAATGTCCCAAAAAAAGATATAACTATTTATCCTTTTCCCTCACAAATCTATTGTTTTCCTTCAGAAGACATATAGCCACGAAAAAAATGAAGAGACCACTCCAACTTTTCATTTCAATCCATGTATTGTGATCATTTTGGTTCAGTGTCTGTTGAATTTTAACAAAATCAAACCTCAGGAGACATAAAGTCATACAACAGCAATGTGAAGACTGCCAGAATCACAAAACACTTGAAAACTATGATAAAAAGTTAGGTTATCAAATAAAAACTTCGTTTTTGAACTTTTCCTAAATCCATGTAGAAATATTACTGTTGTAACTTTTTATTTGTTATTGTTATTTCCACCGGTTTTATTTTCTAGAAATAGAAATAATATTTTTATTTGAAATTTGGTAAATATATTGTTAATAGTTCACAGAATGAAACAAGAACAATAATTTTACCTAAACACCACCTATAAATAGTAAATTCAGAAAAAACTGAAATGATGTTTTGAAAGGGTCTTTTAAGTATTTCCGTGGCTGTATATTAAACCACTGAAATCATATGGATTACCTCAATCATGGATGTATGTGCTTTTTGGACTTTAAGCATTTACCAAGACTTTATAAAAATGAATTTATTCTGACACAGTTTAACTCATATTTAAGTCATATTTTATTACCGTTTTCTAAATTAAAGCAAAAAACTGTGATAATGTGAGAAATGTTGAAGGTGTCTGAATAAATGTTTGTTTGACTGTATAGACAGCATTTTAACATTTAACTTAACAAAGAAACGCATTTACATCTGCGATGGGGAATAAATAAACAGTAAATAAAATATGAGAATTTTCAAATCAAGGATAAGATACCACTGTGATAAACATGACCTTCGGACCACTAAAACCCATGATGCATTTGTGCTCTTTCAAGCCTGAGATGCTAATGTATCAGTTAAGACCGAGGTTAACGGGAGCAAAGAAAATGAACAGAAACATTTGTAATTTTTTTCCTAAACAACATTAAAAGCATCCAAAGACTAATGCTGCAACCTTCTTCAAAAGACCTCATTTGCTTGTAGCTTCAGGTCCGTTCTTCCGCTATCTCTTCTCTCCTCTCCTCCTTAAAATCAATCAGTCCAATAAATTAAAGTCACTGTCAAACCATAAAACAAAACTTGCCAGCGGCCTTCTGCAAGTTTTAACAAGCAAACACTGATGTACCCTAGGAATTAGGTACAGACGCTATAATACAGATACAGATTGTTTTCATTCGTTCCTGTACATAAATTTTCACATCATTGCATTTGCTCACTCCGTCTAAAACCTGACTTAAAGCTATTAAATAAAAGCAAGCATGTGATTGAACTGACACTTTAGCAAGCCGCTAAATTTATGTGCGTGCCTGTGCGTCTCACACACACAGCACAATCTCAAAGTGACCTAATTTCACCTCGGAGCAACTTCATCATTAAGCACATAAGCACACGTTTCTCTTTCACAGCATCAGTGTAACCGTGCATGACTCAACACAAATGCAATGTGACCCAATTTCAATAAAGCACCTAAGTGCTGCTGGCAACAGAGTCGTGTCATGTCTGGGTGGATATCCTCCTGTGCCCGCTCGCAGCTGCAGGTGCATTTCATCCTCACAAGCTGCCAAGATTCACAGGGCTGACAGGGAGGCCACCAGTTAGCTGGAGCGACTCGAATTCATGGATTGATGGAAGCAGGCCTTTCTTTTATACAATACAAACAGAGCGCGTTTCCTAAATATGTTATCTCCTTCGTCAAACGTGACAACATCTTTGTCCTGTGTCAGCCACCGTAGTCCTTCGAAAGGGAGATGTGGAGCGAGCCTATGGTTGCAATTCGCAACCTCACCGCCTCCACATTTTAAATATATTATTAAAGATGTTTTAAAACTTTTATTTTACTTTGTTTAATTCATAGTTGTACTATTATATCAATGAAACCTCAGCTTTGATAAGAATTGGCAAAACATGACAAAGCTAAGTAAGTTAAGAGAGGAACAAGAATTATGAATTGATAAATAAGATTGTTTAAATATCTACTTCTAAAACAGCATGTTTTATTTACTAGAGTCTTTTTGTTTTTTGTGCATTTTTTGTATAATAGAATAAAACACATATTCACTGATATGGTGTAGTTTGCCTGATAAATAAATGTCCAATGAATACCTATAAATAAGTTTTGTGTTTTGTCTATTTTGTACCATACATCACATATTTTGATGGTTTAATCGAATGTGACTCATCAAACGACATGTCAAACAACAGACTGTCATCTATGTTTTTCATTCTACTGTTCATCCACATCACTGCTGGCATTTCAAAAACAAAGTAATCATTGCACACAAGAATTTTTTTGATAGTAATCTTCATATAGTGGCAAATGCATAGAGATCCATAATTTTTAGCTGTGTAGGATAACTTAAAAGAACAGACTGATACAAATGACAAAAGTCCCACCAATCACAAGGATGCATTATTTGGTTTATATTATGGGTACAACCGTAGAAAAAACTAGCAGTAGAAATTGTACATAAACATAATAATATAATTGGTCTACACATGTAGACATGCCATCGCTCCATTAAAAAGCATTGGAACATGTGTTTTATCAGATGACTTGAGCTAGTTTTCAGGGTCTCTTCGGTTTTTTGTTCAAATTTTCATCAAACATAACAGCGAAACGATTCTTGTTCGCTTCTTTGAATCAATGGAACAGACTAAATTTGGCTTTATACTGCATGCCGTTTTGTCTTCACTTGCCGTCACTAGGTGCGTTTCTTTACCCTTTAAAATGCGCAAATTGAAATTGCGAATTGAAAATATGCTAAATGGAAACACGTCCATTTCGCACAAACTCCCATTTATCCCAAATAATTTTTGCGCTCGCATGAGGTGGTTTTTCAGGCAATTCGAAAAAAGAATATTTAAAAAAAAAAAAAATTCCCCCGCATTTACAGGTAGCGATTACGTAAAAAGTCACCTGATCATTATTTAAAGATGGTGCGGTATGTCTGGACCAAAGATGAGACAGAGATTTTTTGAATGGATTGTCGGATGAGTTTTAGTAGCATAACATTGGTTAATGGAAACGCCGTCATTTTACAAAAGTTTTGCGCAAATCTGTAATGGAAACGCGGCTAATGACATTGCATACTCACTCACATCGCGAACCATCTTCGAAACCGGTCATCTTCGAGCCACTGAGAGGTAAATTTGCAATTCCCTATTTGACTTAATTTGCTTGAATTTGCCTGCTCTCTTCTCCCAAGTCAACCTCACTCATCTTTACTACACATACACACGTCATGCATGCAAAAGAGTAACACAGTCAAGCTGCTACCTGGTATACTAACAAAAAAATATATAATACCTACTATAGCAAAGAAAATACTATTTTGTATTTATGACGCATGTCTCTATAGGACATAACTACATCTGACACCCGGGCCACACATACTCTGTATTGTAGTACGTATGTGTTGTTCGAGCGACACACGCTGGATGTGCTTTCACATATACTGCTTTTGCGCACGGTGCCGATCCGTGACTTCTGTGACCCACAAGTTCAACAATTGTCACATAGTTTCACTTTCAGTAGAGAAGCCCCACCCCTTAAAAGGACACATACCTTTATCTTCTGCAGGGTTGATGCACTTGTGCAGCTTCCACTGCCGGCTGCTACTGGACACCTGAACTATATGGAACTCACGAACACCTGCTTCACTCTGAGAGAGAGAGAGAGAGAGAGAGAGAGAGAGAGAGAGAGAGAGAGAGAGAGAGAGAGAGAGAGAGAGAGAGAGAGAGAGAGAGAGAGAGAGAGAGAGAGAGAGAGAGAGAGAGAGAGAGAGAGAGAGAGAGAGAGAGAGAGAGAGAGAGAGAGAGAGAGAGAGAGAGAGAGAGAGAGAGAGAGAGAGAGAGAGAGAGAGAGAGAGAGTTTATGACTTTCAGCTCAGATACACAAATGATAATCTGTAGGGACTCTATTCTTTGCGGATGTGTACCGGAGGTTAAGTTTGGGCCACAAAAATGCGTATGCACAGTAATGTTTGTTCATGTTGTTGCTAATGATTTATATATCAAACTACACAAATTTTTCTTTTTAAAGAAAATAAGTTTGCACTGTTCAAAGATCAAGTGTGTAAATGCGTTATTGGCAGCATTAAAAAAAGCAAAAACTATTTTCAGACATAGGTCAGGGACGGATGGGGTGGTTCACTCAAAGTTTTTTGGGGGCCGTCCGGGTGTCAAAACACATCTTTGTCAAAAGCTTTTCGCACACATTTCCTGTTCGAATTCAAATGTTTTAACTTGCACAGAAGAAACGATTGAGGTGAATACTGCACATTCATGGCATTTGCTTGGCGCAAATTCACGTCTTTTGCATATTTGCATTGACTTTGTATGTAATTCTCGCACTGAACCCACCATTAAGTACAACTTTGAGGAATTCAGAAAAGATGATAATAGATGTTTTCTATACTGAACATTTGAACAAAAAAGCAGATGTCTGCTCGAGTTGTCCGTGCATCTGAAAGCTCTCACCGTGTTGATGTTCTCCACGTCTACAAAGACCAACATGCTGCTGTTTGTCTCCTCCGTACCCCTTGGCTCTCTCTCCCCGCCCTGCAGCATGTTGCTCCGGCTGGCCGTGGCTCTGACGCTGAGAGAGCGGCTTGCACAGATGAAAGCCGTATGACGTAGCACCCGGTGACTAAAAGTTTAACAGAGAGAACGGGGATGAGTCATGCGAAGTCTCGTAGTCATTTTAACACTTGTGGTGTAACTAGCCAATTAGCTTTCATTTAAATGGCCGACGGCACGTTTCTGAATGAAACCGCATGCACTTATCTATGATCAATCACTTAAGACCGTGAAACTAGTAAAACAAATTTTTCTTTTTTACATTTTTCAAAATGTTGTGCTTATTTTAACGTATTTAAGAAGTATGTTATGACCCTGTGGTACTGCTTCTTTCATGTACTTAAGCTGAATACTTGTAAACGGAATTAAATCTTGTAAAAGGTGAAAGAGATGAAATATACATAGCAAGTGTTTCTGAAATGCTTTAAGTGGATTTTTAAATAATCTAAGCTTTTGAGGTTTCTAATGCTTTAAGCATTTAACCTTATTGCTGCCATTCAAGTGATTTTAATAAAATAAAATGTTATTGCAAATTAGCATCAAAGGAAGCTGAAATGTGAGCACAGTTTATTAGAGTTGTGAAGTGTTTTCTAAAGGCTCATTTCACACTGATCTGACAAATGCCGACATCTCTCATTTTCGCTTACTATAACAAACAAAACCTGTTACAAAACCTGTTACATGTCAACAAATGTACACATTTAAAAAAGCACAGCACAAATGGCATCGTACCTGACTTTGGCAGTCTTCCCTGTGCTCTCATAATAAAACAGGAAGTTGATCTCATGAACGCCCTCTCGGTCAGGCCCCCTGAGCCAAAGTGGAATCTGTAACGCCTCCCCGGGTCCCAATACACCTCTTGATAAGGGTATCTCTGTCACCGCCAGCCTGTCACCGCTGGTGACTCCGAACGCCGCTGGCGACACGAGGGTCACTGCTGCCACCGAGGGGGGCGTGGCCACAGTTTTGTAGGCAGAACAGTGCTCTGCTGCCGTGGGGGTCACTGGGGTGAGGTCAGAGGTGGCGCTCCCGAATGTAAAGAACTCTGGGTGAGTGGACGCCACCCGCAGGCCAGTGAGCGGGACTGCGCTCACGTTCACAAACTCTACCCATGCCTTTCGAATCTCACCACACAGTAAACCAGTAGGGAAGTTAATGAAAAACACCTGTGTGAAAAAGAAACAAAAAATAGAAATAAATTGATCAAATATTTCGACTCATAGAGTGAGTGTATAGGCATCTGGAGTACCGCTTGCTTATTTTAGCTAAGAATAACTGCATGTGGAAAGTGCTCAGTCAACCTCATTCCTAAATGACTAAATGTAAATGTCTTTCATTGGTGCAAATGAAAGCTTAAAATCAAGGTTTGATTTATTGAAACACACCTCTAGTAAAGGCATTGGGGGTGTGATAATGGGATCCAGGCGGCGGTCTGGTCCGTATCTCACAGAGGTCTTTTCTTCTTTGGTTATGTTGAGCCTAGGCCCCTGAATCTCCAGATTCTGCTGTCCACGCACACACATCAGTTCACTAGCCGGTGAGCCTGCATGACAAAGCGATCACCTCAGCATCTTCTACCATAGTAACAAATCATATTCAGTTAAGTTCGGAGTCGCACCTTCGCTGTTGTCCACGTCTCTAGTGTCTAGGTTGTAAACCACCCCGAGAACATACAGCTCTCCCGTCTTACGAGGAAGCAACTTCAAACGGCCCTGAAAAATTGAGAAAGGCATGACGAAAAATAAAAGCAAAGTCAAAATATTTGAAATACTTAACATTTTTTAATATTGTGTTTGTCATGTTTTACAAATGCAATCTGTTAACATTCTACTTGACAACCACAAATTCTTGTATTATGTGATCTTCTGTTTCAAAGACGAGAGATCAGAGCCTGAGCTAGAAAAACTCACCACTTTGGTCTCCTCCGGGCTCACTGTAAACTCTGGAATGACTTGCGTGTCAATGATGTCATTGAGGGCCGCGCTCTAGAACAGATTCAAATGAGGAGAAGTTAACCAACACAGATGAAAAACTCAAACCCCAAAGGCCAAGCGAAGCACGGGATGATAAACGGTCTTACTTCTTTTGAAGACGCAGCCTCCTTTTCATTGGTGATGGTTTCGCCGATCGTGCCTCCCTGAGGGCCTGAGAAGTCTTTCAGAGTAAACTTCCACAGCAGAGAAAGCGCCGACAGCACCAGAGGAACCTTCAAGGGGTTACGGAACACCACCTCCACAATGATGGGTTCTGTCACGCACAACGAAAGGTGCAAACAAGGTTTTTAGCAAATATAGTAAATATATTTAGTAAATATTGTTTGTATTGTTTTAAATAAACAAATATTGTTTGGTGAGACAAGAACGTTATGATTTATTTAAACTAGCCTTGCATGTGTAAATTTAATCAGATTTGAACCGAACATCACGTCCCCATTAAACGAGGTAACATATATTACATTTACATTTACGCATTTGGCAGACGCTTTTATCCAAAACGACTTACATTATATTGTACTATACATTTGTACATTTTCTATAGTAAGCAAGTGGGGGTTAGGTGCCTTGCTCAAGGGCACCTCAGCCGTTACCCACCAGCCCTGAGAATCGAACCAGCAACCTTCTGGTCATGAGTCCAACTCTCTAACCACTGGGCCACGACTGCCCAGTTTAATTAAATATTAAACTAATCTCCTACAAAAGCAGTCAAGAATGACTGTGACACTTCGAATTAGGTTAAGCGTTTTATCAGATGTGGAGTAATAATTAAATATTTATTAATGAGGAAAAGCACAGCAACATAGCCGAAGGGGGTCTTGCATGCTTTTCCCGCTCCTTCCGTCTAATCCCATATTGCTGTGGGCTGTTCAGAGGTGAATGTTAAAGCCATTAAAATGACTAATTCGTTTTTCTGATCAATAAAAGTCTCACGTGCACCAATGACTATTCCACCGAGGAGGAAGCAGTCGAGCAAGTAGACAACAAATTAACTAAATCGCACATGCGCGCGCACGCGGTAAAAATCAGATAAGGGTTGCTGTTTCATTAGATCTCTCTTTGGGACTCCTATTTGAACCTTTTTCACTAAATAAAGAGGAAAGCAAATGGTGAATAATTCATTCAGGTCCAATTAAAAAATACACTAATAAACCCAAACGCACAGCTCAGCAAGACATCCAACGCAATAATGAGGCCCTTTAAACCTCAACAGAAAGCATGAGGTTATGTCAACTGGGCTGTCGAGGGAATAGATGCCTCAAAACCAAAATCTTCAAGACAGGAAAATATAGGAATTTTAATAAAAAGTAGGTGTGGGCGGCTGAAGGAGGAAAAAGCAGTACCTTCAACAACAGCCAGGGGATATCTGAGGTTGTCCGTCTGGCTGTTCAGGCAGCACTGGGATGGCTGGAAAGTAGCAGGCACCGTTCCTCTGTTCGCCGCGGCGACAGCCTGCTCCTCCAACTCCCTCCACAGATGAGAGAGGTCACGGTCATACTCCTGGTCCAAAGAGACGTGTGTGGCGGCCTGCTTCTCACCTGAAATACATAAGAACCCAATGACAATATTTCATATGATTGTATGAATAAATATGTATATTAAAGCCTGCTTACTCTCCGCCTTCAAAAATAATGCTTTAACATTATGGGGTGGTTTCCCAGACAGGGATTAGCTTAAGCCTGGACTATGTCTTAGTTTAATTGGGAAATTTAAGTAGTTTTAACAAACATACCTTACTAAAAACATTACTTGTGCGCATTTTGAGACAACACAAAGGCACTGATGTATTTTGAGATATGTCAGTGCAAGTAATAATAATTAAACCTGACATCAACTGTAACACAACTTTTGTTTCCTTATCTTAAATTGTGCCAAAACACATCTTTTTCAAGAGCACTCATGCTCACCGTTTGGCAAATACCTCACAAGCTTCTGTGTCGAAGCTTCCTTCACTGAAACGGTCATATTGAGCATTGAGAACATTAAAATGTAAATGCATATATACTGAATATATTCAGTTTAATGATTACTTTTAATATGTACAGGTGTGCTGAACGCTAGGCTGTGTCTGAATTTGATGATTAGCAAATGACACACATCAAAGCAGAGCACATCTCCTTTCAGCCACAGTTGTATCTGTTTCCCTCCTAAAAAGCTGCAATGAAAACGAATAAATTCATCCCAGTGACGACTTCCCTCAGGGATACATGCTGATTACAAAGATGAAAGACTGCAGGAAAAGCTCAAATGATTGAAAAATAACGAAAACGGAAAAGATAACATTCAGGGAATCAAGGATGTATGTGCTCATTACAACTCAACAAATCCCCAACAAAAGCTTCCTTACGTCCAATCAGCCCATTTTCTCAGAGGACATTAGGAATTCAGACCCTAAAGCAAGCAGAGCTCTGCAATGGACATGACGTACGCTTCTTTATCATTCAACGCCATTCTGGTGTAAGAACGAGATCGGGGCAAAGACTTTAATTAAAAAGGTTTTTACACCTCTGCGGGCTTCTTTCCATTCGCATGTTTTTTCTTTTAACCCCGAATTCAGTGATATTCGTGAAATTGGAGGGTTTTTTGTTTGCTTGTCTTTAATTGAAGCAGTGCTTGTTGCAAATATGAAAATGCGGTTGTCCATTTTCTTCCTCTTATTTTAAATGTAATTTATTCTGCAATTTAAAGAGCAGCTTCTCGACATTGCTCATCTCTTGTCATTGAAGTTCTCACTGGAAATTACTTTTTTGTGTACCGACTGTAAATGGTCCTGTGTTCATCTTCATTTCAGTCCAGGCATGATGGGAAAAAGGTCATTATATCTGGCCTCAAAATGCCAGTGCGTGTGCTACAGTTAAAGTATTCTGAAGCAATACAATAACTTTTTTTGAAAAATTACTTGATGTTAATATTTCATACAAATCTTGTTTTATAAATGGTTTCACCGGACACACGCGACTGGCGCGAAGTTATCTTCCGGTCTGTGTTTTTTTGTTTGCAGGGACTCTATTATTTGTGAATGAGTAACGGAAGTTACGTTTGGGCCACAGAAGTTACTTTTGGGCCACAGAAGCGTGCATGCGCAGTAATGTTTGTTTGTTGTCGTCTATAGTTGTGTATTCATTGTGGGTCGACAAGATGACAGGACATCCTGCAGTTTTCCACAGAAGTCATACAAGTTTGGCAAATGTGAGTGTGTAAATTTGTATTTTTGGGTGAAAAATGTATTTCATACATTGTGAAAGACAAAGAGGTACTAACCTTCAGCAAGTCTGCGTTCATGGCCGAAGAACACACGTGTCTGCGAGCTGTGCAGGCAGGGCAGAGGCAGCTGAGGAAGAGAGGTCTCGTCCGATAACTGACTCATGCTCTGAGGATATAAGGTCAAAAGGTCATAAATATCAATGTCACTTTAACTACAACGTATTTTCAATTTTGATTCAGAATAATGCAAAATTGATGTGAATTTCTGTTGCCATAGAAACATTTATTTCTGAGTCTGAAGATGTGAACATCAGGTTATCATCTTATAATCGCGGTAACTATGACATGGTGTAAATGCAGTGAGTACCAGTCCTTTCTAGTGACACCTTCTGATTGGACAGCACAGGTCACATGATCACCTAGTGCCCAAGCTCTTGAAAAATGAATAAGTAGGGTTTATTGAAAAGGCATCGAGTACAATCTCTGTTGGCTCAGAGTGGTATGAGTGGTTAAGGATCTAGCCTGCAAACAGAACCGTTTCATTGCCAAAAAGATTTATTCCAAGTACGTACTGGTGAGCCAACAATAGCTCTTATTCACTGTGAACAAAATAATTCACTAATTAATAAAAACTAAAGCCAATTTACACAAAAACCAAGAAGTAAGAAAAGTGTATTCATTTAGAGGCTATGTTGACAGTTTTAATTGTTTTAAAAAGTATTTATTATACTTTATTTTATAATATTTTATACTAATTGGTGACCCTGGACATTTTTTTTTCTAAATTGAGATTTTTACATAATCTGAAAGCTCAATAAATAAGCTTTTTATTGATATAAGATTTTATATATATATATATATATATATATATATATATATATATATATATACACACACATTACCCCATTACCACAAGGATAGGACAATATTTGGCTGAGATATAACTGTTTAAAACTCTGGAATCTGCGGGTGCAAAAAATCTAAATATTGAGGAAAATCGCCTTTAAAGTTGTTAATCAGAGGCGTTGTAGCAGGCCGGTGCTAAGAAGAAACAGGTTTGTTTTAACTCTCTCTTTTGGCTTACTGCTGTAATGATGTTGTGGAGAATAGATGAACCCGAAAGCAGAATTCTTAAGCTTTACATAGATACCAAACTTGAGGGGGCAATTCCCAAAGAGCAGGAAATAGCACACAAATAAAGTTTTGATATATTTTTACAGTAGAAAATTCACAAAATATCTTCATGGAACATGATCTTTACTTAATATATGATTTTGGCATAAAAGAAAAATCTATAATTTTGACTCATACATGTATTTTTTGTGTGTGAAAAGTTTTGTGATCCAGGGTCACATTTAGTCTTTATCTAAACCGGTCTTAAGGGACCAAAAGTTATTCTGCTTAATTTTCTAACGGAATGTTCATCCAAAAAAATAACAATTCTGTCATTGTTATAATTCTTTTTGACATTTATTATAATAAAGGTGAATAAGAAATTGATATCTTGGACTATGACTTGCACTTCACATATGGACCCCTTATGATATACAGTGGCAAGAAAAGGTATGTGAACCTTTGGGAATTTCATGGTTTTCTGA
Organism: Oreonectes daqikongensis; assembly: GCA_026939265.1. Classification (NCBI taxonomy): domain Eukaryota; kingdom Metazoa; phylum Chordata; class Actinopteri; order Cypriniformes; family Nemacheilidae; genus Oreonectes; species Oreonectes daqikongensis. Next base: position 2,178,081 of record JAOTQM010000351.1, on the reverse strand, counting down.
ATGCAATGGATTGACTTGAAGAGAGCCATACACATGAGATGTCCAAAGAATATGAGCTAAAGCAGTTCTGCCATGAAGAATGGGCTAAAATTCCTCCTCAACGATGTGCAAGTCTGATCCAAAGCTACAGGAAGCGGCTGGTTGAGGTTCTTGCTGCCAAGGGGGGTCAACCAGTTATTAATTCTAAGGGTTCACTTACTTTTTCCACTGCCATTTTGAATGTTGAATGAGTGTGTTCAATAAAGACATGAACGATCATAATTTTTTGTGTTATTATTTTTAGACACATTATGTTTGTCAATACCCTTGACTTAGATGAAGATCAGATCACATTTTATGACAAATTTATTTAGAAAACCATGCAATTCCAAAAGGTTTACATACTTTTTCTTGCCACTGTATCATAGTGCTATATGAAAAAGTGCAAATTCTTTCTTTTAATTTTGTCACAAGTCAGTCTGTCATACAGATTTGTAACTACATGAGACTGTATACTCCATTTTAGTAAACAAAAAGCAGAATGATGTCACTTCCACTTTTTATGTATTCAGCACCATTGATGGAGTTTTATAGACCAGAAACACCTGAGGCTGATGAAGCAGACTCAAGCAAACGATGATGAAAGCAGTTTTGCCATAACACGCAGACACTTAAACTCAGGGCTATAGTCTTCTGGTGGAGGGCAAAAACTGGGTCACTGTACTGAATGTGATATATTAACAACAAAGGTGTGTGGCTGCTTCTGCCACACACACACACACACAGCCACACACACACACAGCCACACACACACACACACACACACACACACACACACACAGCCACACACACACACACACAGCCACACACACACACACAGCCACACACACACACACAGCCACACACACACACACAGCCACACACACACACACAGCCACACACACACACACACACACACACACACACACACACACACACAATGAAGGAATAAATAAAATGTGGATCTATCTGAAAATTCTGTCTCATGATAACTAGTAAAATTGAATTAGTAAATAGTAATATATTTATATTTAACAAATTTAGTAAAGGTGTGCAATAGATTGTGGAATCTATAGTGTTATTATTTACACTATAAGGAAATTGTGTTTTTGTGTATTTTTCAGCTGTCAAAGCAAATTAGAACTGGACATCTAAACCGGACTTATAATCAATTACCCCGACAAATGTGATGTAGACATTGCAACAATAAAAAAGGTATCTTTGTGTCGGAGCTGTAGCCCACTTGTTAGCGCTCTAGGCACATATATATATACATACTTTGAGTCTGACACGGGTCATGTCCTGATCCCACACCCTTTCTCTTACCCTAATGTCTGTCTCCACTAAAAAAAAAAGTTTTTCTATAAAAGATAAACATAAAAATATTTTTTACTCTTATCATAATATTTACTGATGAATGGCCACCATAAGACCAGGAGCGACACCTGTGGATGTGTTGCTGACCTTGTACACGTAGAGGTATTCCCTGAGGAAAGCCGCCTGCTGTACAGCTGACTGTTTGCTGTCATTGATGAGAATGTGCCGGAAAGCGGCCACCGCGTTCTCCGGCTGCCGGAGAGTGAAGGACTGTCGACCGATGGTGAAGTTAATGTGATCCTCAGCTAGTGTCCAGCCTTTCCCTTTATACACCTGCAGCGCTTGGCAATAACATCTCAGTGCATGCCTCTTCTATTAGAGAGATTGACACATAATAGTAGTTTTTATATCACTGTTTCAAAAACTGCTGCACTTTAACAGAAGGTTACTGACAGACACAACAGAACGACGATTTATCCAATCACTGAGTCTTAAAGGCACAGCAACATAAATGGCCTACTTAACATTGAGGGTCAAGTGCTTATGGCACTTAAAGTAACATTATAAATGGACCTTGGATGAAAAAAATGTAAATTGCATAACACAGTCCCTTCATAAAAAAAGTGCTTCCGTGCCTGAGGGCACTTGTCCATGTTGTGACGCTTCATGGCAAACACAGCTGTTAAAATATCATCAGCTTCCAGCTGAACAAATGACAGAGTGACCTCACTGACCCCCCACTAAACATACTTTCTGTCAGATCCTGTCAGCTTTTATTTTATAAAATAAACAAACAACAAACAAAGAAGAGCCAATTACTCTCTCATTTCCTGCGGGATGTTACGATTCAAAAATACTTTAAAGCAGGTTTAGGCGGCACAATAAAAATAATTCGCTAGACATAGGTTCACAGATACAGTATGTTTATGCTTCCATTATTTCTTTAAGGTAACCATAAAGACGAGGAGGAATGTTACATTTCAGGAAAGTGTGTTTTCTTGTGTGTGCTTGTACCTGTCCAGCTTTGCTGAAACGATGACCAGCCAGTATCATGTGGAAGGCGAATTTCCTCACCATGGGGATGCGCATGTTAATGAAGCAGTGAGCTGCCTGCTCCAATAGAAGCGCACTCCGCAGGTCAGAGTCCTGTCAGAGAGGACAACATGTACATATGCACATTTAACCTAACTAGAAGTAGCATCACAAAACAGAAAAAATAAATAATACATGTCTGAAATACTAAAAAAAAGCATGCAAAAAGAGAAGTATGTCAAAATGATTACAGGATGATCAACGGCTTTCTATTTTCAAATAACAGTAAGTTAAGTACTGAAAAAGTATTTCTTGTTGTGGTAATACTGTACTTGTTACATCCGAGTTAGGGCTGCACTATTAATATAAAATAAATCCCGATCTCGATTCAGTTCCGTGTATTTCTCTGTATTCAGTCACACGTTATTGGTCACACTCACACAATGTAAAACAAAAGAGTTAATTTACCAATTGTGCCAGAGATAGTAAATGATTCATTCCCTCATTTACGGAATTCTGCTCATCTTATATTTGAGTATATTACGTATTTGAGGTTTTTACATATCAATTATATATCCGCAACAATAGGTGGTGCCAAAACAAGTTTGATCAGGACTGAAGCCACCATTAAAATACAAAGAGTCATAGAACCAAATTTATCACTGTGATGCGTAAATGGACATTAAGGATTGTAATGTATGTTTCTAGATTTTAATCTGTTTAATGTTACTTTTACTTACAAATTAGATACAAATACAAAATAACCTTTTTTTAAAGTGTGATAACACACAAGATTGTTAAATAAAGTCCAGCACGTTATTTTAACTGAATGTCCTGTTTTTTATTTTTGTTTAAAAAATGAGAATCGTGTGATAGAGTCTTGATCTTAATTCCCATAAGGAAAAACCGTGATTCCCATTTTAGCAAGAATCATGCAGTCCTAATCTGTGTAAATATTTTTGCTGTTGTTAATATATCATGGGTCAACAAACATACATGTCATATGGCGGATGTAGTGTCAGAATAGGTAATTTATCTAGTATGTATTTACAAAGAAGGGAATTACTTTTTTAAACATATTTCCCAAAACACTCTTACTGTCAACCATTGGTGCCTCAAACTGATAATCCACCTAAACTCCTCAATATTGGTTCAGACAATGAGGCAGTGTCGAGTTTTGGGAAACCGGTTTGGGAACTGTCATTAGGGATCAAGCCCCTTCGTCGTCTTCTGCCATTTTGTCTATTGCAGCCCATAGAACCGTATGGTAAAAAGTTATGACATTTTTCACACAGATGGAGGACAGTCTGAAATGTCACCCTGGCAAATTTAGAGTTTCTAATTTAATGCCTTATCATCAGAAAGGTCCACATATATTTCCCTTTGTGCCGTTGAAGAGCTTGACCCCATAAATGCTGCTTGCAGCTATATTTATTTTTGCAATTCTGTTTGGTGATGCCAGTGCTACAGAATGACACACATCAACTTTAGAAATTTATGTACACTGTTTAGATGTGAGGGATTTGTGCTCACCTCACTGGTCATCTTAATAAGAAGTGTGGCAGCCTCAGAATATTTGGCTTGACTCTTTAATATCTCTGCACTTAAAAGACAACACCGCTCAGCCAGGAGCATGTTTCTATAACACAAACACAAAAATCAAGTCATGTCAAATACTAACTTAAGAGTCAAACGTTTGGACGCACCAGTTTTTATTATTATTTATTATTAGTTTAACCCTTCAGAAAAGCACTTAAGTCACAAACATGTACAATAATAGGCTACAAAATCAAATGAATGCTCTTACTTGCACACGTCTTTATAGGTCTGAATGGCCGTATCCATGTAGTGTGCTGGGTACGGCCTGGGCGCCCCGCTCTGGAGAAAGGCAGAAACCGCGGCCATCTCCTGTAGAAACAGATACAAAGCAGGCAGTTAGTAGTGAGTTCAGAAAGAATTATTCAAATAACCCACAGAGGGAGTACTATGCTAGTGGATCTATCTGTGACGCTTCATTCAAACAGAAGCCAAGCCACATGGGTGCACGGATCTCACCAACGATCCAGCGGCATACAGCATCGCTTGGTCGGAGAGAAAGTCCTTCTTGGCAGTGTGGTAGCAGTTGTAGGCCAGCTCATAGTGTTGAACCAGGAAACAGAGGTCGGCCATCTTTCTGATCTGAAGTTCAGGAGCCTCTGAAGGATAGCTGAATATCACAGAGGTCAGAAATCCAATGAGTCACATAAAACAGAAATAGATACACTTTAATCTGTACTCTGGTCACTTACAGTAGCCCTGCAGTGTTCTTTAAATCAGTAATACTCTTTTCTGGAACCTTCCCTCCACCAAACAGCTTTTTAGTCGCGGAGAAAAGAGATCGACTCAGACCTTTTCTCGACACGAGCTGGAATGAGATGAAGAAGAATTAAATGAAGTAACACGGAGATGTTATTCCGATATTGCAGAAATAACGAATTGATTTGTACATCAACAATTAGAAAGATTATGGAACAATATATTTGTATTACTGTCAGCAGTTTATGGAAATAATACATGTTGCACTATTGTGTAATTGAAGTATTTATAAGGTCAGGCTGATTTCTGAAAGATGAAAATGGCTTTATTATTTACCACCGCAGCCAAGCAGTGCATATTAAAACATATGAAAACATCAGAAAACAGCGAACCAAAATTAATCACAACAAAGGTGCATTGAATTATTATTGTACAGCCAGAATTAAATATGCATAAAGAAAGAGGCCATCTAAATCGCTAGTTTAACTTTTATCAAATATATATATAAACAAACTTCTGTAAAAAAATATTAGGTCCTTAACTTCACAGATATTCATCCAATCTTCTCTTAAAACTACATCCAACCGACTGACAAGTAGGTTCAAGACTGTGATATAAGCACTGTAAATCTATAAAAATGGTTTTAATAAGAAAACTACATGGGGTCAAGAAAAAGGCAGTTAGGAGTGACTTTAAAATATCACTTATTAGTGATATATGTCAGTTACAATAGTTTTGTTTTCAGTTTTATTGTAGTTTTTAAATATTTTGCATTAGTGTTTATTTTTATATTTTTTGCTTTTATGTTAATTTGTTAAATGTTTTGCAATTTTGATCCTTTTTAACGATTACATGCTGTCTTTTGATTATTTTTTATTTTGCTGTTTTGCTGTATTTATTTTATTTTTAGTTTTACCTTTAGTTTAGTTTTAATATCATATTTCAGTTCATAACAGAAATGGTTTAATAGTTGTAGTAAACCATAATAGCTTTGCGTACAGTTAACTGCTGACTAAACTACCTCAATAGAGAATAAAGTCAATGCATGCATAAGAGATGAACTAGATCTAATACACGGTTTATGTGTGTGTGTGTGCGTGTGTGTGTGTGTGTGTACCTGGTCATTTAGCTGCCGTATATTTTTCTCGATGTGTGGCAGTAACCCTCTAAAAGTGAACTCCTGGAGAAACTGCCGGATGCGGTCATGGTCATTTAGGGTCAGGCAGGTTCCGCGAGGGGTCGCGGGGGTGTGAGAGGTCACGCTGCTCTGCTTTTGAGGTCTAGTCAAATCCACGCTGTTGTCGGACTGACTGCGGTTGTTGCCAGGGTAACAGGCATCAGTGGGCTGGTCCAGCTGCAGAGGATGTGACTTTGAGATGTCATCTATAAACACGAGCAGATCATTTAATTAACATTGGATGAACCTTCATGGAATAGTCATTAATACGAGCTTTACAGCTAAAATCCATGATGATGGAGTTCAGACAAAACTGCACAAACCTCTCGCAGCCGAATCGAGACCATCTTCCACAGCGCCGATGTTATTTTCAATGATATTGTTAACTGCTGACTCTTCATAGAGCTCCTGTAATACATCAGACACAATTATTTGTTGTCAAGAAAAGAGCTTTCTCAAAAAGAGCTCTTGAAACACCAAGCTCCAATCTGATTGGTCAGCCAGAGTTGTACGTTAAAACCTACAGTAAAGGTTTGGCACTCACAGGGTTGTGTATGCTGGTCTTGTGCAAGTATTGACTCCAGGGGTCCGGCATCTGTTCATCCGCACCAGCGGCACCACTCCGTGAGTTTATCTTCAGCAGATAGCAGCCCTGAGGACCATATCGCTGTTTCATATCTTCGTACACAGTTTCCACCCTGACAAAGAGACACTGGCATCAGTAGTTGTTCTATACACACATATCATAAATATATATGACAGTGTAATCTTTCTCCCTACAGTCATGTTATCTTGTGTCATCAGACCTCAGAGCTGCATGCGGCAAAATATTAGAGTGATTGGCAACTTATCTACAAGCTAAAACCTCAGGAGGAGAAAGAGGAAAGTAAATAACCTGACAGGAATATTTCCAGATGGGAATGTAGTCTCTTAGCTGACTGGTCTAAGTCGTAAATTCATTTTCAGAGTGTGAAGATAAAAACCCTGGGTTTAAAGTAAATTTGGAAAATATAGCAACCATGTTTTTTGGTGGACTGATAACATCTGTAACACCATAGTATTACAACTAATACCAAGGTTAAAGGAATAGTTCACCCAAAAATGAAAATTCATTTATAATTTAGTCACCCTAAAGTTGTTCCAAACTTATATACATTTTCTTGCAGTGGTTAACACAAAGAAAGATATTTGGAAGAATGTTTGTAACCAAACAGTTCTGGGGTACTATTGACTACCATAGTAAGAAGAGAAACTACAATGTTAGTCAATGATGCCCCAGAACTGGTTGCTTTCCCACATTCTTTAAAATATCTTCTCTTGTGTTCAACAGAACAAAGACATTTATACGGGTGTGGAACAACTTGAGGGTGAGTAAATGAAGACAGAATTTTCATTTTTTGACTGAACTATCCCTTCAAACTATGGTTACTGTAGTGCGAACGAAGTCAATTTGCGGTTACCATGGTTTAACATTCACATCACATCCATTATAACTTCCAGCATATAGAACAAATTCTGTTCCACATTGTGTCAATTTTATAGTGTTAGTTCACAATAAGTGAAAATTCTGTCCATTTATCGACACTTATGCCTCTAAAATATGGGGAAAAAATGCAAATTGTAACTTTTTTGGTTTAAAGCCGCTGTTTGGGGTTTTTAGCGACCACTAGCGGTGAGTTTGAGAATTGCAACCAATCTCTACGTCCTCCACTCCCCCTCCGTTTCGAAACACAACTGTGGCGCCACAGTACAAACATTTGTCTTTAATGCACTTTGTAGAGCTGTTTGTCCGATTAGGGCTACTGTACAAAACATGGCTGCGCAACATGATGAGTTCCATGCATGTAGGCCCCCTCTATATGTAAATAGAAATAGCTTATTCTAACGTAATACCAACATAAAGGTTCATTACAAGGTCTTTATACACCTCTTAGGACATAGTTTTGTATATTATATTGCATTTCTGTCAATACATCCTCCGTAATATTACAAACACTGTTCCTTTAAAGAAAAAACTCAAATCTAATGAGCAAGTACAAAAAAAAGTGTCTCCTTACCCCGATTCACACAGGAAAGCTCATAATAATGATTTATAATTTAAGCTGTCAGGTATTATTTAGCAAGAAATGTCATTCTGACATTATTTGACTTCAAAAGATAAGTACATCAAGTAACCGGTAGTTTTATGTTTTAAACAGAGATGGTGATATGGAGGCAAACGCTATGAACTGCAGTTTTAGTTTAAACATACAATGAAAGTGAATGGGGACTGTCAGTCACTAACATTCTGCATAACATCTTTTGTTTTCCAGGAAAGAAAAAAAAAAGGGTTTTGAAAAACATGAGGGGGAGCAAATTATGAGTTCTCTTCTTTGGATGAAGTATTTCTATAAAAATATATTTTATTTGGCATGATTCATCAGTTATTCTAAAGAAAAAAGTTTTCAATTATTAGATGAAAATGAAATAACTTCATGAAATAAAGGAATAACTGCAGCTATATTATGTTGATAAGGGGTACTCGTCCATGCCAAATTTGCCAGACTTTAAGGTGATCTGTGTGGTTTGCATTTGATAAAAGTCCACGAAGCCTCAATGATATTCACTATATGGTTTAAAGGAAAAGTTTACCCAAAAATGAAAATTCTGTCATCATTTATTCACCCTCTTGTCATTTCAAACCTGTAATTGTGTCATTTCCGCATTGTGAAATCCAATCATATTGTATTTAAGCTTCAGTACATTGCTATGCTACTCGTAATGCGTTAACTAAATGCAAACAAACACAAGGAAAACCAAAGTGACATCAATTTAGTTTCAACACCCGAGGCTGGTTTAGAAATCTGTTTGTGCAGGTCAAATGAGCATGTTGAAGTGTTTAATCAAAATGTTTCAATAACACGGCCTGTACATTTTGATGACTCAACCATAAACACTCACATGATCTATGACACAAACCGGCTTTATAAAAACGCTTATGCTAAGCTGAAATAACAACGCTCCTAAAAATGAGAAAACCTGCGTGTGGTTAGAAAACAGACACTATTTGTGAAAGAAAATTAACAGAATTTGATTCTTATTTGATTCACTTATTTTGTACTAAGATTATGAAAAAGGCCTGTTGAGCCCACACACCTCTGCTCATCTCCATCACTGATGTCATGGAGCAGGACGTAATATTTGAGCGTGTTGGGAATGAACCATTTGGGGAAGGTGTATTCTCCACTGTGCTGGATTCTGTGCTGCTCCTGCGAGAGCTTGAGGAACTGTTCTGTGGGCACCGCCTCACGCGACGACACCACCAGCATACCTGCAGCTCAGTTCAGGAAAATTCACTCAAAATGTGGAACTGTGAGAATGAGAGAGAAATGGTGATGGAGCAAGGAAGAGACGGAGACCTACAGACACGGAAAACATTAAAGGAATAGTTCACATTAGAATTAAAATTTTATGATTATTTACTCATCCTCGAGTTGTTCCAAATCTGTATAAATGTATTTGTTTGGTTGAACACAGAGAAAGATATTTGGACAAATGCTTGTAACCAAACAGTTTTTGGGTCCCATTGACTACAATAGTATGAAAAATATATTTTTTTCGTTCTGTTGAACACAAAATGAGATATTTTGAAGAATGTAGGGCAGTAAAAAGTTCTGGGGCACAAATCCCCGGCCGAATTACCTACTGTATTTTGACAATCACTAAGGTTGTGTGGTCATTTAATTGCCATCCGAATCCACATCTCTGAGTTTATAACAGGTGTTAAATCCAAAATACGTTAAAAAAGTGCATTTTCCGGGTTCGCAGGATTACAAACTCAGACCTCCACTGTGAATTTATCACCATCCGAACACATGAGATTTATCACAGAAGAGCCATGCAGATTTATTTTTACAGACATCCTCATGAGAAACAATTACCGTCTGAATAGAGCTAATGGGACCCAAAAACTGTTTGGTTACAAGCATTCGTACAAATATACTTCTCTGTGTTCAACCAAACAAAGATAGTTATACAGATTTGGAACAACTCGAGGGTGAGTAAATAATCATAAAATTTTAATTCTAAAGTGAACTATTTCTTTAAGACCACTCTAGTTTTTGTGCATGTATTGTGGCCGTTCCAGTCGAGTGTTTGGAGAATTTCAACAAAAACAAACCTCAGGAATGAAAAAGTTATCCAACAGCAACGTGAATGCAAAAACGCATGAAAGTTGTTTAAAAAAATCAGGCTTATTCCATCACATATTTATTGTTGAACGGATTCTAAAATACATGTAAAACATTAGCATTGTGTTGTTTAAACGAAGATTTAAGATCTGCAAACATTGAATTTTTTTGCTATTTTGAAGTTCGATTTTAATTTTCTGCAAATAAAAAACTATATTCTCATTTGGAAACTAGTTCACATAAGGAAACGTGTAAATAAAATCATATATCTACTATAAATAAATAACTAAATTCAGAAAAAATATTTAAATTTATTCGGTGGCTTTATCTGGAAACACTGTGTAAAACTAATCATTAAATGTTTTTGTGTTTTCATTTATAAAATTGTATTTATATTAAATTGTCAAATACTGACACATAGCCCAATAGGACAACCCGGGTTCTTTTGTGATCCTACAACCCTCTCTCACGTCCAAGGTCTCTTCCTAAATATCCTATGCAAAAGACAACAAATATATACCTTAAAAAATTGTCTATTGTCCATCACCATAACAAACATTAATTATTAACTTTTCAGTATTACACATACTGTCTGTCTTCATACTGATTTTATAACATTTTCTGCTTAAACTCATGAATGTTCAATATTTTGGTGCATCCCTAGTGGTAAAGAAGTAAAATAATGAAAGAGGAGCGAGCAACAGAGCAATTATGAGAGAGACAGAAAAGACACAAGAGAGTTGTTTCTTTGTGTTTTGAAGGATACAGGCCAGGTAGTGGCTGAGGAACTCGTGCTCGGAGGCAGGCATGGACTGCAAGAAGTTTTCCCTGTAGGTCTCAAACCATGGCGTTGTTGCTAAAAGATAAACACACACACAAAGAAATATTGTCTTGTTTCAGAGACATAATTATTAAAGGCGGCACGACCAACCCCTGTGGGCGGAAGAGGAGAGGACCATAATGTGAATGCCAAGACGAAAAACATTCAAGCTAGAACAAATTCAATTAACACTGGAAACGTTTCACTGTAGGACGATACAAAACAGATTTGGTGGTTTGTGAAATTGTAAGGATAAGGAAATAATAAAAAACCAGTGTGCAAAGACATACAGATTTGACAACAAAATAACAAACCATTCATTTTTTTATTAACCTGCATCACATTGCTCTTCAAAAGCCTCACAATCTTTTTCAAATTCAACCTGTTTTTTTAATGAAAGCGTTATAGCAGAATGTGCCGGAGCTTTCGACACAAATCATCATTCACATCAAAATTCACCCTTTCAATCGATGCAGAAATGAATTATGGGTAAATTTGTACCCTGAAGATTCATTAGCTCCTTGACATTTCATATCAATCAATAGCGGTTACAGATTCATTCATAAAAACAAGGTCAAGGCATGAATAACTTCACTCTGGCAGTTTATCATTAAATTTAATGTGAATCTTCATAGAGAATATGAAAGGACGCAAAGTGAAGTTTTAAGACCTGGATTTTCTAAAAGTAAGTCTATTATTATTACTATTATAATTATTAATAACAGGGTCATCGCAAGTTGTTGTTTGGCTACCAACATCTTTAGTGTTTGACAGAAGAATATACGTTTATAAAGTCGTTTGGAATGATTTGAGGGTGAGTAAATTATGAATTTTCTTTTTTGAGTAAACTGTCATTTTAAATAAGTTGTAAGTTTAAAAAAAAAGTATCCATCTTTAATAGAAAACTGCAGAGATTACGTTTTCTTGTAGGCCAACCCCGAAACAAAGGTTTATGATGTTTACACGTTTCTGTTTAAAAAGCATCTCAGGTACCTCAAGAAGACCTCAAGAAGCTGCTTGATAAAATGACATGAAAACATTTCTGCAAATTCTAGTCGAATGGTGACTACACTGAAGACGATAAAATATAACATGGTTTTATTTATTTTTTATTTTTTAAATTACAGCATAATTCTCATAGTTCCCTTTGTTGTATTTCATAATTTTAACGAGTTCATTATTATTCTAAAATGTTGTAAAAAATATGAACACATCAGTAAGTAATTGTCCCAAATCTTTTGACCGCTAGTGTATTTCAGGCGATTTACCAAAAAACGTTGACTTTGGGGAAATAGGCCGGAAGTGCTAAAATGCGAACTCGCTTCCTCAGTTTACATACAAAAATCTGTCATCTTTGCGATATTCTATATGCATGCAACTGTAAGTGAGACATTTTAAGCAGATTTCTCTGAAAATGTGTAAAGACATTGTGGTTTGAGCAAAAAGTTTGTTTTCGGTTTTCTAAATCTATTAGCCTGACCAATGGCAGACGAGGGCAATATTTATGAATGTTCTTTAAAACAATCATTTTTCCATTCTGTTTGTTGATGCTTAAGGTGCAGGAATTATGAGAAAAAAGCTTTAAGACTTCTGCTTGGATGTCAGATGATTCATATACTAGAGAATGCAAGTAAATTGATGTGTACAGAATCAAGAGCAGGTAATCTACTGAGAGGAAAGAAAACACTGAAGCCTATAAGGAAAGAACATATCTGAGGTCAAATGACTCACTGAAGTAAAAAGCTCACACACACAAACCAATCCAAACAACTTTAAGGCAAGTTTCATTTTAGTTAAAACAATAATAATAGAAATAATCGTTTAATAATTTATTATAAACATCTTCAAATGCCAATATAAACATGTGAGCTTCAGTCCGATGAGTCATTAATCTCTCTCACACACACACACACACACATCAAGCTAAAGGACCACCACCAACATCTTGAGAAAGTGGAGAAAGCTGGATTGGAAAGGAAAGGAGGTTTAGCGATGGTTCTGCTACTGATCGAGCCGAGTCGGAGAGTGACACGCTCCCAGCACGGATTAGGAAGAGAATACCTGTGTAGTACTTGGATGAGCTCAGCTGGGTGATAGTTTCTTTCCAGTCAGAGTACCAGGGAAGGCTCGCTTTGACCGTGCGGTCTGAGAGAAGAGAGGCAAAGGAGAGCCGGTCTGGTTAAAATTCAAGAGGTTTTAAAAAAAGAGATTGCAGTAAACCTCTACACACATACACACACTATAAGATCAGACTAACCTGGCAAAACTAGTGCTAAATCAGAGCTATCAATGCTAATTCACAAAGCAAATGTACGGTTTTCTAAAATGCCAGTTTTCAGATGACTTTTGCTCCTTTGCCATCTCATGAAATGTCTATAATTACTATTTTAACACATAAGTATTTCTGTAAGTATTTAACATAAGTATAACAATGCACATTGTGTGAAAATTGGGGTCCGTATTGAAATAGAGAATAAAGTAGTCCCTACAATGGAAGAATACTTTTTAAATATTATTTTACAAACATGAAATCTTAATTTGCACACACATGCCTTGCAAACTTTTACATTCATGACATATTTCTGAGTTAAATGAAGTACAAAGCCTGAATTTTGTTGCTTTTGCAGGAAAAACACAAAGACAGGAAGCACGGCATCATACAAATCTAGTGTTTGTGTCACATCCTGTCTACGTAGATGGCTTCATCTGGTCAGTTTTCAAAGGGATAGTTCACCCAAAAATGAAAATTCTGTCATCATTTACTCACCTTCGAGATGTTCCAAATCTGTATAAATGTCTTTGTTCTGTTGAACACAGAGAAAGATATTTGGAAGAATGCTTGTAAACAAATAGTTCTGAGACACCATTGACTATCATAGTAGGAAAAATTACTTTATTTATTTTGTTCTGTTGAACACAAAAGAAGATATTCTGAACAAAGACACCAAACAGTTCTGGGGCACTTTTGACTACCATTGTCATTTTTCCTACTATGGTAGTCAATGGGGTCCAAGAACTGTTTGTACCCTGTGTGTAACCAAACAAAAAAATTTATACAGATTTGGAACAACTAGAAAGTAATTCATGACAGAATGTTTGGGTGAACTATCCCTTTAAGGTCACGCAGATGTTTCCTACAATGACATTGACATCCCACAAATCTGTGTATACTGCTGGTGGAATGAATAAAAACTTCTAAGGAGTTGAAAGACTGTCACATTTATTTATAAATGGGTTATTTTCAACATTCACATTTTAAGCATTGCAGTTACTTATTATTTGCAAGGTTATCATTGAAGTTCACTTTAGATTCTTAGATGTGACCACAAAGCATTTACCTTAGCTTTTAGATGTTCCCAGAATTTTTAAGCGAGAATTGTCTGTTATTTATTTGAATCTATCTAAATATGAGTTTTCGGTAAGTTGTGAAAAGGATGAAGATTGTATGTCAGGTTTTATTTATTTGAGGCTCTACCTGCTAAAAACAAGATGTGATGGGACGTGAAGGGTGAAGGTCAAGTTCCCCCTCAAAAGCATGTTATATATGTATAAAAGTAATAATACACTTGCAGTTGGATGCAGGGCTAATGTCCAATAGATATGATATTTTTTAAAGTCAATGAGATTACTTTAATAGCCGTGCAATGTTGCACCTTGATTTTGTCATTAAGGTGAACTATTGGTCCTGTTTTATGATACACAAGGTTGTGTCTGGTGTGTTAGTGTCCGTGTTGTTTGTTTAGCCCGACCCAAGTAAGGTATGTAGCAATGGGGTTACTTAAGGTTTTTGAGCTCTGTGAACAGACTCTGTTCCAAATCTATGATCTGAAATGTGACCAAACACTCTTCAAAGGGTTAACAACACAGCAAAGCACACGTGTTTGTGACCCGACATACACACCAGAGAAAAGGGTGTGCATGAGGGTCAGCGCTCTTACCAAGAATTCATCCACAGGTGAAGTTTGGGGAAAAAAGAAAATTAGAAAAATGAAAAATAAGATCAGAAACGATAAACATAAATGTGTAATGCAAACCATTTCATGAACAATTATAGCATGTAATTGTATTGCTGCTTCTTAAGAGCACTACTGCCCTCATCAGGTGGAGAGATGAAAGAAAAAGTCAAACTTACCTCATTTAAGTAATACATTTACATGTACGCATTTGGCAGACGCTTATATTCAAAGCAACTTACATTGCATTATACATTATACATTCGTTTCGGAGTATGTGCAATCCCTGGGATCGAACCCATGACCTTGGCGTTGCTAGCGACATGTTCTAACCCACTGATCCAATTATTTTGCAAAGCATGCTGGCATAATATGAATCACTGGGGTTTGTGTCAGCTTGAGTGCATTAAAGCCAAAGTCAGACAAACTAAACAACAAAAAATAGCACATTTATGACCATTTTTAATTCAACATTTCACTTAAACCCCTTTACAGAGTTTAAATATAAAACACAACAACAATGAAAAACTTTTAAATGTTGAATATAAAAATGGATTTGGATCGTTTTTAACTGTGATTTTGTCATTTAAAATGTAAAATTGCATTTAATGTAAACATATGTATCTTAATGTTTTTTAAACGTTTTAATCTCTCCTGTTTGTGTTCACTTCGTGTTATTTCCAGTATTATTAACATAATCAGACCCTATCGACTTCCCCAAAATAAGATGAACAGAGAAGTCCTATTCAGCAGGCACTTACCACTTATGTTGAGGTCATAATCTCCAGCCGTGATGACATTTGCGGGCGATCCCTCTGGAGGCTGGCAAACAGAGACCGCCTGACTCAGGAGCCTCTGCAGTTCTGGGGTCTGGGGTGGCCTCGTGTTGATCCCAGTCACGCTGATCCGGAGCCCCTTCACCACAACCACCTGGTTATTGGGATCACGCAGATGACCTGCAGAATGGCAACACAACGTGAGCAAAATAGGAGAGAGAGGAGGTGTGGAAATTGAATTGGTTAATTGGTTATATTAACCTTATAATATCATAAATTAATAAAAGTGTTCTTTTCTGTGGCTCTAGATAAACCACATACGTTGGTTGCATATGTATAAATAAACTATTTAATGCGCAGGAATCACACTCATAGTCTGAACCACATGATCTCGACCACAGCATGAGAGTATTTGCAACTCAGTCACACCAGCTTGACTAAAATGAGAGTGAGGAAATGAGAGAAATGCAATCAAATAAATCGAGTGATGCGAGTCTCCTCCTCTGTCTACCAAGGAATTTCTAAATAAATACTCATGACCAAACACATACACACAAACAGAGAGCTCTGTGTTCGGTCGGGTCAGACCCATTACTAAGAACCGTGTCACCATTATTTCTAAGAATCTGTAACACATGCTGTTTTCCCATTATCTGAAAATACGTCTCAGTGCATCACTTCATTTAAAAACACGGCTGACTATAAGCAGTGAAACTAAAATGACCCGTAGGAACTTAAGATTCACACAACAGCATGATTTCTGAATGGCTCATGTCATTGATAATGACTACAACCAGAGGTCATATAGATGCTCAGCCTCAAAATATAAGATGTTGTGGCTCAAATGAATTTCTTGCAAGGTTCAAATCTTGCTTGAATGAACACTTACATTTATGCAATCGCCAGACACTTATCAAAAGCGACTTAAAATGCATTAAAGGTAAACATTTGTTATCAGAATACGTGTTGTTCCCACAACTTTTATGCTATATTGAAGTGTATCAGTACTGCTGGTATATTGGTTTGCATTGTAACTTAAGATCTCAAAGTTATGGAAGCTGTTGGCTCTTACATAAACATATCTACTCTTGTTGCTCAATCTAGTGCACGCCTGTAAACAACGTCTTGATGAGATGAGCGAGTACATTTGATTGCTTAAGATTATCTAGAATACTTAACTAGTGGTTAACTAAGCTGGTTATTAACACAGGCCCAATACAGGCATCTGGTACAGTCAGTTAACCCTAATGGACCTTTTCAATGGTAACCTAAATCTCGTCAACAGGAGTAACCCAACCTGCCTGTCTGACTGTGACAATGATCACTACACGGGAGAAATCAGATCACATTTCACGGAGAGGGTGAGGGAGATCAGATTCAGATGAAGCTGGGTTGCTACTCTTCCTGTCATTTGACAAAGGATGTGTCTCAGAACCTAGTGCGCACTACCTAGACAACATCTTCTGCAAAGGCGCGTTCGAGTGTTCGAACTGTATCCTGGAAGCAGCCTCGCAATGCCCAGGAATGCTGTCAAGGCAGGGAGCTTAGTAGTGTTGGACACCGTCTCTCTGTGTATGTAAAGGAGCTGTCTTGATAGCAAACATCGGTCCTCCTCCCAAGTGATCAATCGTGTGCTGTTGAGGTTTAATGTCAAATCATTAGAGGTCTTACCTTCGGACGTCAGGCGGCAGAAAGGCCTCAGCAGCTCGGGGAAACTCAGGTTGTTTTTGCGGGTCACTAGCTCCGCATCTTCGCTGCACAGGACGGCCACCATCGGCACGAACGAGTCCTGGATGAACTCCTGCACAGACTGCACGCACTGAGCCATGAGCGCCTGCTGTCTTCTGTTTCTTCACCGAGCTCACGGGTCTACTGCTGAGCCGAAACAAACAACTCCTTTACTGACAGCCGACGGCAGACATGTTGAAATCTATTGCTGCCTGCTGATCGATTTTTTTCCCAAGATGCTTTGCGGCGATCAGGTGATTTTTCTTCCGCAATGAAATAAAAGCCCGGCGTCGGTTCCATAATAAAAGCCCAATTGAGTTCCTCCGAAAAACTGATACCTGCTATTTCTCAAAATCTGATTGGCGAATAAAAACAAAAATATATTTATAAGAGAGTTTTTCATCAAATAATAGCGGGTTCCATCCATCCGTTCTCTAAAACTGTGCACAGATATAAAGACATATTCACACATAATAAAAAAATCACAAATATACAAATTTTAAAGATATTCGATTACAATTTTGATTCAGTTATAAATGTTTTGTTGGTTGTATTTTTTTAAACATTTGTGCAGTGTTAAAAAACTAAAACAGGAAGTTCTTTTGGACCAGCGTTGTTTAGCCTACATCAACAACATTAACAAACGTTAGCCTACTACGCATGCTCGCTTTGGTGGCCCAAACTTAACTTCCGGTACATATCCGCGAAGAAGAGAGTGCCTGCAGATTATATAAAAGAAATAAGTAGCAAACTAGCAAGTTAAAAGTACATAAGTTAGCATTAGCTAGCAAGTTAAAAGTATAGGTTACCAGTAGAAGATCCTACTTGGCTAAACTTACATGCAACAAAGTTACACGACCTATTTAACAAACTGTTCTATTTTACAATAAAATATTAATATACAATAATTAATATTATTATCAATGAAATAAAGTTAGCCTATATTATCAGCCACAAGCCAGACCGATCAACAAACACAGACCAGAAGTTAACTTAACAATGAAACCATAGGGCTGTAGATTTTTTTTGTGATACAATGACATTCTGAAACAATGGAACTGTTAAAAACACTTTTTCCTGTAAAGTTTTTATTTTTATACTGAAACATTGCATGTCAACCACCCACCCCCCCCACCCAGTAGGGCGGTGATAATGTATAGTGATGATTTCACAACTGATTCAACTAAACATGTAGTAACTTGTGTCAACAAACTTGTTGTCTCCCCTACAATCCAGATGTTAAACATGTCAACTACTCTAATTTCCTTTTAGTGATACACTAAAAACACAAAAATACAGTCCACAATAAACAGAAGCTGCACTGAAAACTCCCAAGAATTTAGCAGGTGACACTTTTGCTTTCACTGTTATAAATATCCATATTCAAGATACATCGTTTTATTGTATTGATGTATAAACAACAACTTTATAGTAAAGGTCTAATGTAGCTACACAACAAAACAGACATAATGATTCATAATGTCACAGTAAGTGTACATGACGTTTGTCATTGAAATGAAAATAATCATAAAAATTGCAAGCATGCAAATTCAATTTACCATCAACATGACTTGTTTCTAAAATTATTGGCATGTAGCTTTCAGGTTAAGCCAGTTCTGGGTTGATTATCATTGGAGGAAAGTCCCCTTGTCACAGAGCACAAGGAAGTTAGATGTTTCTTTTAACATGTGCAATGTGAAAGTGAGGATATGCAGAGTCGACACGAGCAGTGGTAGACGTGTTAGACAGCAGAGGATTTAGTCATGGATGATTCACAAGAAGAGTGTCCTGTTTGTAAGGACAAAATAAGGAATCCGTCTCAGCCTTCTCCATGCTGTAACAAAATGTAAGTGTGTGAATTACATTTTATGGATCTTGTTTTATGTAAACACTTTAAACCAACAAACTGCAATGGTGGAAGATATGAAATCTCTCTCATATCTCATATCTAAATATATATTTTGTAACTGAATTTATGTAGGCTATTACTGTTCTTAATTAAAATATAACCTATTTCTGTGAAAATAAGTCATACAGAATTTTCAAAAGAGCTTTTGCATTTGCAAATATGTTTTTTTATAGAAATAGATATAGATATGATAAGCTGGAATATGTACATACAGTAATTTTATTCAGTGAAATCTGCTTGTTTCATTTACTTGTGCTTTACTTTATTTATCGCTGTTTACAAGTTAACCTCCCCTAAATATGACTTCTGATAAAGACCAGCAGTTCCCAGCAGTCAAAAGTGAAAGTTGTTTCTGTAGGGAAATTCCATCACGTGACTCACCACAATTTCTCATAATAAATTCTGTGAACATTAGGGGTGTGACAATATATTGTGACTGAATATATACAAAAAATGAAATGTGACATCTATGTTAGTGGTATAGCAATTTGTTTACATTTATGCATTTGGTGGTGGGGTTGTGAATTGCAACCAACGGCTCACTGCTCACCCCCCCCTTTTGAAGCACTACGGTGGCTGACACAGGACAAAGATGTCCATATTTGATGTAACATATTTACGAAATGCGCTCTGTAGAGCAGTTTGTCTGTTTAGAGATACTGTAGAAACAACATGGGGAATTCCATGTAAGGGGGACCTGCGGTGTGTATAGATAGAAATAACTCATTCTAAAATAATAAAACATAACGCTTCATTATGTAAGGACCTTATACACCTCTGAAGACATAGTTATGCATTATATTGCATTTCTGTCAACAGATCCTCCTAAATATTACACATTGCACCTTTAAGAAGTTCCTACTTAGGGTGTAGCTTTCTTTTTGTGTTATTTTATGTTAAAATTTTTATAAAAAAAAGTTTTATTTTTCAGCGATCGATTTAAATATTTTGAACATGTACATTTCTTATTTTTTAAATCTTCATTAAATTTTTATTAATGTAGCTACATAAGGTTTAATTAAACCATGTTGTAAATTGTACAACAAGTTACTAAAAGGTTAAAAAGGTTCAGATTATCTGCTTCTCGGGGCTTATTGCTTAATTCTTATTATACTCAACTCTCAATTCAACATAACACACTACGTTCACAGTATAGAGCTAATCTGAACCATGTGTATATATGGTTTGAATCTCTGTCTTTTTCTGTATTTTTAGAATTTGCCAGAGTTGCCTAGGTCAGTCTTTGCGCTTTAGAGCGCATTGTCCACACTGCAGAACTCCAGTAACTAATCCACTGGTAAGGAAACACTCTGCCATGTATCACCTGCTGGTTGATCAAATACGTGAGATGATGAACACTGTCCTGTACTTATTTCAGCGTCCTGCTACTGATAGAAGGAGACTTCGGCGGTCCATCCTGCAGGGGCATACTGAAACATTCATTCCAGGGAGAACTGTTAGCTCAAACATACAAAAGTAAGTCTTAGTCCTTGAATTAGTCATACCATTAATGTTTACCACTAACTGCATTTTCAGTCTAATTATAACTAATTCTGACGTTTTAACAAACCAACAGTCTCCTTATCCAACTTCAAGCACAGGCAAACGCTGCCAATCAAGCCAGTCTGCCCAATCAGAATGCCCCGGCACCTGTCCCGCAAAGTCAAGCCCCTCCCCTTTCAATTATCACTGGTGTCATTATTCCACCTGTTCCTTTTGCACGGGCCAGACGTCGACCTGCAACTGTTAATGCTGTCCCTGCACCTCCACCGGCACCACTATACCACAACCCAGCACAAGAAAATCTAGAGGATGAGCTTGATGACTTGTGAGTCCTATATATTAAAAAACAACTATGGTTTTAAGGTCTCCTGTCTGGATTAACAGGGTACTGTTTTATTCACAGGGTGTTACAAACTGAAGTCAATGAAATGGTAATGAGGCAAGAGGAGCAAACTCAGGGGTAACTATCCTGTCAACAGGACTTGATCTTGAATGTTTACTGGATGTTCACCCAAAAATGAAAATTCTGTCATCATTTACTCACCCTCTTGTCATTTCAAACCTGCATGACTTTCTTCCTTCTGTGAAACACGCAACAAGATGTTTTTAAGAATGGCGGTACACGTTCACTTCTATTGCATGGACACAAAACCAATGCACGGGTGCCAGTTACCAACATTCCTCAAAATATCTTCTGCGTAAGAAAGAAAATGATGTTTAAAATAACCAGGTTGAGTAAATAATGACAGCATCTTCATTTTTTGGTGATCTGTCACTTTGGTTAAACTGTTATTTCTTTGATATTTTTTTAGCTCCACTCTGACAACATTGGTGTGCCCTTACTGTCAAATGGGTGGGTTGGATGCCTTGAATCTGCGGGATCACTGCAATGCCCAACATGCCAATGACGGCAGACATGTGGTCAGTCAAGATTCAAATATAAAGATCATTTCGATATCTAATGTGTCAACTCACACTTTCAGTTGATATATCTTTAACTTAAATAAATATATTTTTTCTTCAATATTTCTCAAATTGGACTGATCAAATATCATTTCACATTTTTGCTCTCTGGCGCCCTCTAGGTTTGTCCTGTGTGTGTTGTTTTGCCTCATGGTGACCCACAATACTACAGCCGCAACTTCATTGGCCATCTCAACCTGCGTCACTGCTATTACATTGAGCATATAACTGTAAGTTAGTAAATGTACAAATTAGTGTTTCATAAATAACTGTTTGTTCACACTTTTCCAGTGTTTTAACATTAATACTTTGTTTTCTGATTGACAGAATATTCACCAGAATGATGATGTCAACTTTCAGTGTGCCCTATTGGCATCCTGTAACGAAAACATCCGCATATAACCATGATTTTGTTATGGTTAAAGTGTAGTAACCATGACTTTCGGAGTATTGATTGCTATTTGTAATCAAAACATTAATTTGTAATGTAGCAAATAGCTGATTTGTATTTGCCATGGTTTACCTAGTAACAGTTGTTTTGGTTTTATTTGTAGTTAAACAATGGTTAATTTTTACGAGGCCTTCTTTGTCTGATGACACAATTTACCAAAGACAATTAATCCAAAGGATTTCTTGAAAGCAGTCAGAAAGATACAATATTGAAAACCCACTGAAGTGCCTTGAAATCTGCATTTTTGTTTGATGCATTGAATAATTTCCACTAAAGCAAGACATATTTTACAAATGCCAAAAATGAAGGTGGGTGTTAGATTCTCTAGATTCTACAAAGCTTTTGATTGGTCAGGATGATTTTTTTTAGTTTTAGTTTAGCTTTATTGTCATTCCGCTACATATGTGGACATACAGTGAAACGAAATGTCGTGTCTGGCAGGACCACATCAGCGCTACATAAATAAACATAATATAAACATACAACATAGTCATAGGAACAATTTTTTAAACCTATACATAGCTAACTTACTGAAAGCGGTAATCTAACTATACAAATACTATAAGTAATTGACTGTACTATAAGACAGACTATTCAAGTACTTTACATAATAATTGTGCATGGTATTGTGCAAAAGAGGTATTTAAGGTTGAGAAGTAAAATTTACAATTGATTTGTGGTGCATTGACAAGTAAACATTTGTTCAGTCCTTATTAGGTCCTTGTAACATGGAAAAAAAGTTCTGGTGCATATAGAGAGAAAATTAATAAAAAATAAAAATGAAGAAAGACTGTTGTTACTACAGGTGGTTTGTCCAGCCCACTCACCTGTGCGTAGCACACTCAAAATTGCACAGTGTTTTGAGTTTTTTAAACAGTTTTACATTGTCTCTATAAGGCGGGGGTGAAGTGGTTGGAATTGAGGACTCTCACAGCCTGTGGGAAAAAGAGATGTCATAAATATGATGAATTTTGAGAGACTGTACGTTTCGAATGCTTATATCTTCTAAATGTGCGATTTGTCAATGTTTTGGAACACACTGGTTTATATATCCTCATGGCTAACTTTCTCCTACTGAAAGACCAAAGAACTTTCAAAAACGTTCATTATGATGAACGCTTTGTAATAAATATGCATATTAATCAACAGCGTTTACCGGTTGGTTTTACTGGGTCTTGGTGGTCTTCTGAAATATCGGATGTATCTGATTTGATTCATTTTAACTAGGTACTAGTATTATAATTTGTAGATGATTCATTTACTGGAAACATTATGCACTTTTTAGCGCACGCACTTTGTATTTATAGATTCTGTTGATTTATGTGATCTACAGAAATGGAAGATTTCTTTTCAAACCATGTACTGCCATTTTGTCCTATACTCAAAAGCATGAAAGTATACATTCAGAAAGATTCTTTTTTAATCTTTTTTAATATAGGCTCTGCTCATTTGTGCCACCTACATGCACAAATTAAAACTGTATTTAACTTTTTCACCAACATTTATGCAAAACATATTCCGTGCATTAAAGCTATTTAAACTACAAAAGCCATTTTGCAAAAACAGAAGCTGTGATTGAAAAGATCTTTGAAATAACTTCCACTTGAGCTTTTTTCTTTTTTCATATGAATATGGTAATGCTACTATATGTTTCAATATGTTTTCAATAAAATTTTATGAGCCAATTTTGTGCTTTGTTGATTATATCATTTACATAATTATGTATTTATATGTCTTAAGTCTTATAAGAACATTTTGTCAGCCAAATATCGTCCTATCCTAACAAACCATATGTAAATAGAAAGCTTATTTATTCAGCTTTTGGATTATGTAAATATCTAAATTTCTAAACATTGACCCTTAAGACTAGCTATGTTGTCCAGGGTCACATATAACACTTTCTAACATAGTTTGAGTCTTTAAAATGTGCAGGGTTACAAATAAAAAGAAAATATTGAAAACAATTTAAAGATTTTAAGTGAACTGTCCATTTAATCAAGTTATTATGAACAAGCACCTTTGACATAACTCTTATTATCATAATGACAACCAGTGTAATAAATCTTGTCGTATCAGGTGCTGGTTGTTCTTATCAGTACAAACAAAGCTATTCTGTTCTATATAAATGGGTTTATACACAAAGGTCCACATCGGTGTGGAGATGAGCAGTGACTAAATGTTGACATGGCCTCTCTTCAGACGGTTCTCATTCTGTGTTTATGCGCCACAAGCCTGTGTTTGGTAAGTTCTGAATAAAGTATACTTTCTGTGTATGCCGATTAAATGAATTAGTATTCATTTACTTAAAAAAGTATTTAAATTAGTATTTGTGTTTTGTTTCTCATAAAAAAACATCTATGTGAGTTTAAAATGGTTATGAATAATTGTGTGAGACTTAGTTTTAGCAAATGGTGTATAAGGTTTATTTATCTTTGGTATCTTTTTTATTTAACAGTATTAAATTAAAGGGGTAGTTCATGCAAGAAAGAAAATTGATTTCATCATTGACTCACCCTCTTAACATTTGAACCCTGTACCACTTTCTTACTTCTGCAGAACACAAAAGAAGATATTTTGAAGAATGTTGGTAACCAAAAGCATTGGTGCCCATTGACTTCTATTGTATGAACACAAAACCAATGCAAATCAATGGTTTTTGTTTACCAACATTCTTCAAAATATCTTCTTTTTTGTTCTGCAGAAGAAAAAAATCATACAGGTTTGAAATGACAGCGGGATTAAATGTTAACAGAATTTTAGATTTGAGACATTTGGTTCATATTTACAGTTTTATTTATACATTGCATTTGAAACATATTTGCATAATAGTAATATTTTTTGAAGTTCATCTTCTTTGACACTCATTATTTACATGGTTTTTTTTCAAGCCAACATCCTTCCTCTCAGGTGAACCTCCATTACATTTTATTTGTCTACACCATTTTGACAATGACCAGAAATTATTTTAAAGGATTTTATATATATCTGCAGGCAACACAGAAATTGATGTGGATAATGGAAAAGACAATGATATATTCAATATAAATGAAGGTTTGTGCAGATGTCAGTGTGTTTATATTATTTTATAAACCGGGGTTGATACATTACTGATAACTGGTGTCTTGTTCAACAGAGGCAGGCCTTCAGATGGTGGAGGGAGATATGGTAATTGATGAGGTCAGTGCCTTACATTCTGCTTTACATGTTATAATGTACATCTATAATCCTAAAGGAGTTGTTCTATTGGTTATTCATGTTTGGTTTGTGGTTTACAGGCAGAAGGCAAAAACATTATTTTGGGTGAAAAGTATCGCTGGCCTACCACCGTGCCATACTATTTGGATAAGACCCTTGGTAGGCAAATCTCAACCAAAAAAAAAACAGAATAAACCAAAATGAATTAAAATGTACATTAATATTTGACATTACCCGCTACCTATGTTTCCTCACCATGCATCTTTCTTATGTACACTCAAACAGAAATTAATGCCAAAGGTGTGATCCTGAAAGCATTTGAGCAATACAGACTCAAGACATGCATTGACTTCAAGGAATGGAGTGGAGAACCAAATTACATCTTTGTATTTAAAGGCAGTGGGTGAGAGAACACCCGAAACTCATTTAAAAAACATAAGACTTAGTATTTCAACACACATATTGGACACTTTACAGCCGCTGAAAAAATAAGAGACCATTCCAAATTTTTTATTGAATCAGCATTTCTAGATGTATTGTGGTCATTCCAGTCCAGTGTCTGGTGAAGCTCAACAAAATCAAACTTCAGGAGTGACAAAGTCCTCCAACATGTGAAAGACTGACAGCATGACAAGACACATGAAAACTGTGATTAAAATCAGGGTTTTTTGTTAACTTTTCCTAAAGCCATATTATTACTGTTGTATATACTGTTGCTTTCTTTTTTTTAAGGTCTGAAAAAGTACAAAGCATCTTTTCTGTTATTTTGATCTGTTTTTATTTTCTGCAAATAAATGCAAATAGAAATTTGTGAGGAATATTTTTAGTACTTTACAGAATAAAACAAAAATTTACCTAAACCCATAAATAACAAATTCAGAAAAACTGAAAATGGTAACGCTCTCTTAATTCGCTGTATAATGCCAAAAATGTCACTTTTGACAACTTTACTATTTACTCCGACCCTCCGATTTCACATTTAAACTAATGCATGTAGCCCTGTGCTGTGTAACAGTGTTATTCAGAAATGTGACATCAAGGTTGTAATTCTGTTCCATCAGATGTTATTCTTCAGTGGGGAATCGGCACGTTGGGAAACAAGAGCTGTCAATTGGCGCAAACTGTGATCGATTGGGAACCGTGGAGCATGAGTTTCTCCATGCTTTGGGTTTCTGGCATGAGCAATCCAGATACGACAGAGATGATTATGTTATCATAGTGTGGGATCAGATTGAAGCAGGTTTTTTATTTATTTCTTCTGCAATTTTATGCATTCTATTCCATCTAGCTAAACTCTTCCATAATAATAATCCCAATATAACTTTTTGTCATTACGTAGGCAAAGAGCACAACTTTGATTTACGCACTGACAAAGTGTCAACCTCTCTCGGTGTGCCGTATGACTACAATTCTGTCATGCACTACAGTAAGACATCCTTCAACAAAGACAAAGAGCCAACTATCGTCACCAAGATACCAGAGTTCATAGATGTGATCGGCCAACGGATGGAGTTCAGTGACAGCGACCTGCTCAAGCTCAACAGGCTTTATAACTGCAGTAAGTTTGTGATTCCAACTCATACTGTACTTTGTTTCGGGTTTGAGTTCTGCAGACGATTTAATGATCCTCCATTAATATTTATACAATTATATTGACATTAATCTGGCTGATAAGATAAAGTAGTTGTGTAATTATTTACTATAATTCTGGTCAACATCTCCACCCCTGAAAAACCCTTTCCCTTTAATAATTCTTTCAGGTGCAGGTTTAACTTTCCTGGACTCGTGTCAGTTTGAACAGCCGAACATCTGTGGTATGATCCAGGGTGAGGGTGGGAATGCCAAGTGGACTCGAGTGCAAACTACAGAGGGGGGTCCAAAGACAGATTTTACCGTTATGGGTCAATGTCAAGGTATGGACAGACTCCAGTTTTTGTCATTTCTACATGTATTGTGGTCATTCTAGTCCAGTGTCTGTTGCATTTCAACAGAAACAAATCTCTGCGATGGCATAAAGTCACCCGACAGCAATGTCAAAAGTTTGAGAAAATGCCAAGATGCATAAAAAAAATTGCTTATTGCATCATATATTCATTCAGTGATCCTACGTGCAAAACATTAGCATTGTGTTGTTTAACATAAAAATAAACTAGTTTTCTTTGCAGTATCCAACGTCTGCATATATTGCATCTTTTATGCTATTTTGATCAGTCCCGTTGACATTTTCTGCAAATATTGCCATAGAAATTTGGGAGAAATCGATCACAGAACTAAATAAAATGATCATTTTACTTATCTCTTCGATTTTATTTGTCTCTTCGAGTTTTATTTTGTATACAGTACCATTGACATTGTATTCATGATCCATGCACTGATATCTCCTATCATTACTGTTGGCATTATAAACTGCTTAGCTTGTAAGTTGCTGTATTTACATCAGAATTATTTGTTTTATAATGTTGTTATGGTGGAACTTTGGTCTTTATGATAAAAAGTTTATTGATACCACAGTGCTATAAAGTATTATTCTTCTTTGCCCTTTTGTTGCCTCTTGTCAAAGCAACATGCAGTAAGTCTCCATATGAACTTTAATCTTTTAATAAGAGATCTGGCGAAACTGAAGTCTGGCTTGGTCTAATAAACATGTATACTTCCCAGGTTTCGGGTACTTCATGCATTTTAGCACACTGACAGGACAACACGGAGACAAGGCTTACCTGGAGAGTCGTCTCTTTTACCCCACCAGAGGCTTTCAGTGCCTGCAGTTCTATCATTACAACAGCGGGGGCGATGACGATGAGCTAAACATCTGGGTGCGCGTGTACACCGACGACGAATCCAAAGGCGACCTGAGATTTGTTCAGACGATTAGTGGTATAAATCTTCATTTCAAATAAAATGGATACGTTTTAGTATTTATAAATATCACTTTGCATTATGTGTAATGCCCTATATTTTACTATGTAGGTGGACTTAAAAACTCCTGGGAGGTGTACCATGTGACCCTACAGGTCTCGCAAAAATTCAGAGTGGTTTTTGAGGGGGTTAAAGGACGTCATGCATCAAAAGGGGGTCTATCTCTGG
This sequence comes from Oreonectes daqikongensis, assembly GCA_026939265.1. Lineage (NCBI taxonomy): Eukaryota > Metazoa > Chordata > Actinopteri > Cypriniformes > Nemacheilidae > Oreonectes > Oreonectes daqikongensis. Next base: position 2,149,691 of record JAOTQM010000351.1, on the reverse strand, counting down.
ATGACATCAACCTCTCGGAGACGCAGTGTCCTCACCACACTTGGCGTATTCGTGACTTTTCCAACCTTCTCGCCACAACGCCAATAGGTTCCAAAATCTTCAGTCCACCCTTCGTATCCAGGGAAGGTTACTCATTCCAGGTCAGCTTGTACATTAACGGCAAGGCGGATAGCCCAGATAAAATGGCAATCTACTTCCACTTGACTTCCGGACCTTATGATGAGCATCTCAAATGGCCGTGTCCATGGCGACAAGCTTCCATGGAGATGATGGACCAGAATCCAGACATCCAAAAACGCATGAACAACCTGAGGATGGTTACTACAGATCCAACCAAGACCTCCACTGGCTGTAAGATTAGCAATAGCGATCTATAGTGCAAACTGTTTTTGTCATCTTTGTGGTTTTATAAACAGAATCTTGTCTTTATGCAGCCGCAGGTAATGTGGAATATTTCTGGGATGACCCACGGAAGGTTGGAAGTCTGGTCACTGACGCAGATGGCAATTCATACTATCGGGGGCCGGGTTATGGCACTACCGCTTTCATCACGCATGAACACTTCAAGAGCCGAAGCTTTATTAAAGGAGATGATGTGATCTTTCTACTGTCTCTTGAAGGTTTGCTTTTAAGATGTTTTATTAAAAAAACAACAAATTTTTAACCCACACCTGCAAAGTACCTAAACCGTTATGCGAATCGCCGTTAACATTTAATCGTTTTCAACAGATGCAACCAGACTCCTGAAGCAGCAGCTTGCAGACTTTAGAAAACTAGATATCGTGGATCTGAAATCCGAGATTGACTCAGTGACAGCATCCACCGGCAAGTCCACAGCAACGTTGGCATTAAGCGTCTTTGTGGCCGCTGCCATGTCCTTGGCTGTCGCCGTGGGTGCACTGTACTATATGCGGAGGGTTCGGAAAAGACGGGTGGAAAGAGACGGAGATGTTGAACCAGAGAGGACAGATGGCTGTGAGTATCCACATGTATATCAATAGATCCTGTTTGATTCTCTCCCAATACTAAGACAGTAGTATATACAGAAGTGGAAAAATTAAGAGACATTTCAAGTTTTGAGTCAAGCAGCATTTCTAGATGTATTGTAGTCATTCCAGTCCAGTGTCTGTTGAATTTCAACAAAATGAAACCTCAGGAGTGACAAAGTCATCCAACAACAATGTGAAAGATTGACAGCATGACAAGACGCATGAAAACTTATCACATAAAAAAATAATTTGATGCCTTTTCCTAAACATTTATTGCTTCAAAGTAAATATGAACTTGTTTCTTTGCAGTATTTGAGGTCTGTTATTTTGAGCCGTTTCTCCTTTTTATTTTCTGCAAATAAATGCAAACAGAAAATATTTTTATTTGAAATTTGGGAGAAATGTTGTTAGGAATTTCTAGAATAAAACCAAAATGATAATTTAACCTAAACACATTATAAATAGTAAATTCAGAAAATGGTTAAATGGCCTCTTAATGTAAATGTTTTATGGGATATTATTTATTACTGTATTTTTCTCCACAGAAATCTAAACCGAGCCCTAAATATTGATTTTCAAGGACATGGAACTACATAATCTCACTGCAGAAGACATCTCAAATATACCCAATGATTAAAAAATTGTTAAGTGCAATAAATAAAATAAATGTGAATACATTTTCCTGAAACCTACCATAGTAAATCATCTCTGAGATGATCAGAATCAAAGAAAATGTACAAACTTCAACCCCATTTTAAAACACATTTTGCATTAAAAAAATGAATTCAATCATTGATGCTCACACAGTTTATTTGTGTGGGTTTTTTTTTCTGAGTGTGTAACAGAGGTATTTGATTTTCAATTAAAATAAAAGATGCCATTGATCACTGCTCCCCCCTCAGATGAGGAAAACCACATTCTCCGATACCATGACCTGGTTGTCATCCTGCATGCGTTCCAGCAGTAGATTAACCTCATTCTGGTCAAAGTCCTCATCCTGGCCTTTATTAATGTGAGTCAGAAGCTCAGGAATTGCCACAGACTGAGACCTGGTCACTTTAAAGGCTTTGAGCAGGGCAGTCTTGAACACTTTCATTCTACAAGAGTTTATAAAAGAACATCTATTACTAATATCCACTAAAAATGTACAGTACAAGGGGCAATACAAACCAAAATAAGCATTTCATTGCTGTAGATTAACCAACATCACTGACCCAGGTCACAGTACATGACAGAGTTCTGATATACCTGTCCGAGCTGATGTCACCTTTCTTCCTCTGACTGCTCCTCTGAGATGCTGGCTTGCTCTTCTGACTGGGTTGAGCTGTCAAAGACACATGTTACATTTAAACCAAAACAGCTGAACAGAATTGATACTGAATGACTGGCTATATACCTACTGTTTTCATCATCTGTGAAATCATAAGGGTCAGAGTCCTCTCCATCCTGGGTCATTTCCACGTCATCATCTTTCGAGATTCGAGAGCGCTTCCTGTAAACCAAGCCAGGACAAATACTTTAATAGGTATAAATTGTGTGCATAGACTGTATAAAACATGGACGTAGTGTCTGTGACATCACCCGTAGGTTTATGAAGCCTAAAGTGGGCGGAGCTATCTTGGCAGCACATCACTCCAAGATATCAAAAAAGGGCAAGGAGGTGGAATGTGGATGGGGCTGAGATCACACCCATCTAGGTCAACGTGATTACATTAGCTCAGGCTAAGAAGCTAATGCTATATGCTACTGGTAACAGTGGTTGCTAGTCAAGGGCATTGGTAGTTGGGATGGAAGATATGATAAGATGCATCATAAAATACAGTTAGATACAGCAGCACCATTCCACATGTCAATCAAGTGGCCAAACCCATTATGCAGAACTTCAGAGTTAATATAATTTAAACAAATTAGCATTCTTCCAAATATCTTTCTCCGTGTTCATCAGAACAAAGAAATGTATACGGATTTGGAAGAACTCAAAAGGTGAGTAAATGTTGACAGAATTTTTATTTTTGGGTACACTATTCCTTTAAAATGTATTAAATGTCCCACATAAAACTCATGATATCTCTATGCTTAACTGACCGAAGACTTCTTTGACTTTCTGTCTCCTGGCTTTGGGAAACATCATACTCAGAATCTTCAGGAACTTTCCTCTTTTTATCCTTCTCCAAAATCTACAAAGCAAATCGGACTGAATTCAAACACCGAACAGAACTGAGTGTGTATTATAGGATCGGTTATACAGGATGAGTTCCGGAAGTTTGTCACGGTTTACCTTTTTAAAATAGGCGAACTGCATGAGTTCCAGCGCGGCCTCTGCATCTCCCAGGTCAGTGGTTTTGCTCATGCGGGCTTTGGCATGGGCTGTAGCCAATCGGATCATGGTCTCCAGAGCTCGAGCGGTCACAGGCATCGTCTGTGGATAGACACACAGTCTATCTAAACCAAACCAATTCATTCTTTACAAGCAATTGCATGTGCTTATTTTACACACAGAGTGTGAGCAGTCAAGTCACAGCTCAATGCAGAAATCATGAGCTTTGGCTTTGTATCACATGCAATTTACTCGGATAGTTAAACTCGATAGACTTGATAAACTCGGTAGAATCAAATAATTTATGCTATTGGCTAAGGGCATACACTTATCTTAGCAATGGCAGATGAGGAGATCAGAAAACCTGCTTAAAATGTATAGATCCATTGGATGACACTTATAATATATAATTGCTGGGACAGTCATATGTATGACACACATAGTAATAAAAGTGATCTGGGTTATACAGACCCTGGCTGAGTCGCTGTTGACTTGGTCATGACTCCTGAGTCTGGAATACTCCTCTGCTATGTAGTCCGACGCTTCTTGGGTCAGAACCGGCTTCACCAGCTTAGCAACATGAATGTACTTCCTGATGAACTCCATGGTGACAATCTTCTCCCTTTAAGATGAGTGTCACACAAAATAAGGTTTTACTTCTAAAAAAATTTAACCTGTCATTAAATGTCAAATGTTTTATCAACAATTTAAAAGTGCTGCGTTTACTATTAAGGAGTTTCTATTGAGAGAAATGTAATATAATATACATAACTATGTCTTCAGAGTTGTATAAAGACCTTACATAATGAAGCGTTAGGTTTTTATTATCTTAGAATGAGCTATTTCTATCTACATACACCACAGTTTACCTTTAATTGGAATTCGCCATGTTTCTACAGTAGCCCTAAACGGACAAACTGCTCGTCATTGTATTTTGTAATTGCAAACTGCATTTCGTAAATGTGTTCTCTCACGTTAAAGAAAGTGACTACATTTTTCTCCTGTGTCAGCCACCATAGTGCTCCGAAAGGGAGGGACAAACGGTGGAACGAGCCATTGGTTGCAATTCCCAACCTCACCACTATATGCCGCTAAAATGTCCACATTGCTCCTTTAAGAAAAAAACAAAAAGAAGAAACATACTTTTTCCTCCTGTGGCCATGCAGAACATTGTCTTTTTTCTCATAGATCTGTAGCTCCTGTTCAGCTGCCTCTGTGATGTTTGGATCCTCAGTGGCAAACACATCCACCGTGCTCCCCAGTGACATTGCTGTTGGTATAGGCGTGACAGAATGTGAGCAGCAGTCGACTAAAGCTTATAAAAGCATATATAAAACCTCCAAATGTGAGTTGGCAAGTTAGGTGGTCTGCAGTTTCAACAATGTTTAAGAACCACTCATCTACATTGTGTCCTTCACGCTGATGAACAATAGATAGCGCTCTAACCTGCTCCTTCTGGCTCCCCAGGAGCCCGGTAACGGTGCATACGCAGTACGTGCTCAGAGATTTCCCTATCGCTATCCGGATCCATCTGATCCAGAACAATGAAGAGCAGGTCAAATCGGGAGAGCAGGGAATCCTGAAGCCCGATATTCTCCATTGGGGTTTTATACTGGTCATACTGGGTGACAAATACAATGAAATTAATATACAATATAAAAATATTGTTTTCAGATCCTGCATTGTCACAACCATGCCAAATCAATATTTACCCTTCCATACACTGGGTTAGCAGCAGCTAACACACTGCAGCGGGCATTAAGCCTTGCCTGAATCCCAGCCTTGGAAATGGTGACCCTGCCCTGCTCCATAACCTCATGGATGGCTGTTCGGTCCATGTCAGACATCTTATCAAATTCATCAATGCACACCACTCCTCTGTCAGCAAGCACCATGGCTCCTGCCTCCAAGCGACGCTCACCTGGATGAGCCAAACAATGTTAAACTAACATTTAACTAAACCCCCACCGTCCACCGTTGTGTTATGCCGGCAGACTTTCTGTACATATTTTAAAATATATGTACACATTTATACTCGTATCAAAAGGGGAAGATGTGTTACCCGTCTCCTGATCAGTGGTGACGGCAGCCGTCAGACCCACGCCAGATGAGCCTCGACCTGTGGTGGGAATCGCCCTCGGTGCCGTGAACAAAACATACCGCAGCAACTGAGATTTCGCCACTGAAGGATCACCTAAAAGACAATTTGAATCAAAGTGAGATGGCACACCAAGTCAGGATTTTTGAATGCAAGAAAAACACACTATAATACAAACCTATAAGCAGAATATTAATGTCCCCTCTGATGCGTGTGCCGTTCTCCAGATTGGTTTCATTACCGCCCAACAGTAAACACAGAATGGCTTTCTTTATGTACTCATGACCGTGGATGCTGGGAGCCAAAGAATGGCTCAGTTGCTCAAAGACATCCTGAAACAATCCCACATTCTTAATGACCTTGATGACCTTGATCAGCTTAGTATAAACCAAATTAAACCCATTTGCCATTCAACTAAATCCAGCACTCTTACTTTAGAATGAGTTTTGCAAAACTTCTTTATCTTGGCAACATCGTCTGCAGAGAACGTCGGCACGATCTCCTTACTCATAAGTTTTACATTATTAGCCAGTAGGATTGTTCTGCAGGATATTAAAAGTCAGTCAGATGGCAAAAAAAGAGAATTCAACATGATGATCCAAACACACACCTGAAGGTTCCTGAAGTAAAGCCACCCTGTTTAGCAGGTAAGCATCGGTAGACACCTACAATCTGCACACGGTCACCCGGTTTCACCTTGTCGACAAGGTCATCGTTTGCGATGATGTCGACAGAACGTGGCAGCTGTCCAGCAGGGGCTTTCTCTGGCATCTCCTGGATGGTGAGTGTCTGGTGGTCCTTATAGCAACACAGCCCAAACTCCGTCTCCAGAGGATTGTTTTCTTCATCCTACAAATACACAGAATCTAGATTTTATGTCATTATCAAATGAAACCAGTGACAGTTATCATGATACTGTTATATCATCAGCCAATCAGATTAGAGTAGACGACATATGCCTTTAAACCCATCATATCCTTGTCATTTTGTTCCTGTTTTAAAAAAGATTCTAGGACCAATGAATGATTCTGATCCACAAACTCAGTCACCTCACAAAATGTTTTTTTTTTCTATTTAAATACTGTTCTTAAAATGTATTTTCTGTCAAGCTGCTTTGCAGCAATGCAAAAACTATAGAAATAAAGTAAATTTGAAGACAATAGTACTTTATATAAACCATATATATTAGCACATTCCCACCAAACATATAAACAAACTCACTTTAGTTGGATAGATGGCACTGGAAGGAAAAGCATCCAATGATGTAAGATCTGTGTATTTTCGCTCCAGCGTTTTCTTGGTGGCCGGACAGTAGTGGACACTACGCATGATCTTGGGCCTGACCAAAGAACCTACATTCCCAATAAATAATAATAATAAAAAAATAATAAAAATTCTGTCTTTATTTTTCACACCTTCAAGTTATTCCAAATCTGTAAGAATTTATTTGTTCTGAATGAACACGGAGAAAGATATTTTGAAAAATGCTTGTAACCAAACATGTCTTGGCAACCAAGTACTAAAGTAGGACAAAATGCAACAGAAAATCTATTGAGGAATGTAGGAAACCAAACAGTTCTAGGACACTTTTGACTACCATTGTAAATGTTCCCACTATAGTCCATGGTGACTGGTTACATTGCACTCTTCCAAATATCTTGCTTTGTGTTCATCAGAAAAAAGTAATTGATACAGATTTGAAACAACTTGAGTGTGTAAATGATGACAATGCCTTTATGTTCAGGACAACCTGTAGGCTTTATATTTTCCATATGACAAAGGGGGATATGCATGCAAACACATTATGCATTCTGTAACTAAAACTATCTAAAATATTAGACCCAAACATAATTGCTTTTGAAGTAGACTATATAAAAAGAAAGTAAAATATTTTACAACTGTCTAATCTCAAATCACAATATTTGACTAGTTAAAATAAAAAAGGTAATATGTAGAATCAACCAAAATCGCACTTACATTTGGTCACAATGCCCTCCACGCACACAAGGTTTCCTAGAAAACGTGCACTTAGAGTACGCGGTGAGACATGTTTGCTTCCAAAACTGCCCTCAAAGCCAACATGAAACTCCTCAAATTGTTTTGCGTAAGTGGCATCTACTGAAGCCACAAGATCCTTTAGGGCTCTCTGGAATGCAACCAGCTCACCAAAGGCATTCTTTAGTAATCTATTGAGAGCATTAATCATATCATTGGTCCATTAGACAGATTCAAGGATGTAAGAAAACTGACAAACAAGCAAAGTGTGTGAAGAATTTGTTAAAAAAAGAGAAAGAATAATCACTCTTTAGCTCTTTTTTCACTTTTCCGACGCAGGTCATTGATGTTTACAATAAGCCGACACTGGCCCTCAGATACCATACTTCTCACCTTCTCATGATATATACCCTGGTCTTGCTGTAAATGACAAAAATGACACACGACATTTAAATGTGATCAAAAAAATACAAAGCATTGCATGTCAAAAAACAAAGATAATTGGAGGATTCACATCATCATCCAGAAAGTCCAGATACTCTCTCTGAGATTCTCTCAGTTCAAGATCCTCAAAACCAGAATCCATTTCAAGTGCACCTGCACCAAAACCAACAATATTACAAAAAGTAGAATCATTCAAGAAACAATGACAAACAAATGCAGTAGCAATTATCTTTCTTTTTGGGGTGCCACGAACAACCATTCAAAAATATGGTATTCACTGCTGTCTATGCAAACATGTGATACATTTTCTAACCTTTGGCAAATGTACAGAGCTGGGGGAAAGCTCTCAGGAGCTACAGTACAGAGCTGTGTTGGCAGTCACTTCATTTGGCTGTATTTCTCAGTACATTGGGTAAAAAGATACCAAACGTCTGTCTCAAACGGCAGGTAAGGGCACAGGTCTGCAAATTAATTATGCTAATTAGGCTCATTAATCTATTAAAAACCAATGTGACACCATAGCACTGCTTAAAGCCTACAAAGCTGTTAAATAAAAACTGAGATTTAAGAAAGCTGTTTATAAACTCAAGCACACTGTCATTTGACTTTGTGTGCTGAAAATCTAGTATCACAATAGAAACCCACAAATAAAGACACCACATGTCAACATCTGACAGATTTATTCTGTGAACTATGCTTTAGTCTTTGATGTTGTGAGGTCTTAACTTTTTGGTCAAGAGAGACATTCCACCCAAAGCCTTGAGCAACAGCCAGCCACCCTTTCCTATAACAGAGCCGCTTTTAGGCTATTTCAGACAAAACTCGGGGTTTAGCAGTGACCGTTGCTTTTATTAAGTAGCCGATTTTAGAAATAAGCAGTTACAAAAGGTGTTACTTTCTTATCATATGACGACTTCTGCAGCGCCGTAAACAGATAACGGATTTGAACGCGTTTGGTTGAGGCGACTGTCACCTGCTCATCATCTGAGCCCCGCCCACTCCAAAGGTGCGGAAAGCAGAGCATCTGGTATCATCGCGAGATCACGTGAATGACGAGGTTGGGTCGAAATCTGATGTTTGCGGAAAAAAAGTAGAATTTTGATTTCCTATGCACAAATAAATGTGATCGACGTGCCTCAAGCAAGTAAGTTGATTTCGTACGGTGTGTTTATAAACATTGTTTCGTATATTTAGGAAAGTTTGATGTTGTTTCAACCCGGGTCAAGTCAAATGAAAGAAGACACAACAGAAACTTGTTTACCGATACTTTCTATGACGCGCAGGTGCGCGCGCTGTCACAGAAGAGTGAGACAAAATCTTTTATTAAACATCTTTAGCAGAAAACGTTCATGTTTTGGTTGTGATATATGACCGAGAACCTTTTGTTTTTATACTGTTATTGTCTCAGGGCAGAGTGCTCTATATTTGTAGGTCGATTTGAATTAAAGGCGTTTGCTAACTAAATAAATGTGTGCTGTGATGTTCATTTTGTGATTATCTTTCCTTACTATAGGTTATACTCGGATTTGAAAACTTATTTCGCCCTCCAAACGGCTGTGGCTTCAACATAACACCCCAACAATCACTCCATTTTCTGAAGCCATGAGCCAGCCGCCCAGAAACCACAGAGACAGAAACGGAGGAGACAATGGAGAAAATAGAGAGAGAGACCCTCAAAGCCGAAGGGACGGTCGAAATGACCGACGACCAGCCAGTGACAGGTGTGTAAGAAATATTTGCAGTATAACAAAGAAATCAATACTTTGTACATCATTACCAGTTCATATAATATTAGCGTAAGAGCTCATAAATAAGATGTTATTGGCAGAGAAAATACTGGACCCAGTTTTTACTGTACGCATGTATATACATACAGCTTTTGTAGGTGACATTTGTGTTTATATTTTTCATTAAGCATTGTTTTTTATTTTAAAAATAAAAGATGTAAAACATGTTGGTTTAGAAATTTGAATATAACTAATTATAATGTTTAAGTCCCTATAGCCATATAATAGGCTTGTCCAATCCAAGAGATGAGCTACTGTAGCTCAAACTGCTGAAGTTAATGCTGGTTCTGATAGAAAGGTGGCAGAAAGGATACACAGTGCATCACAGTCTGTTGCATATGGGGCTGCAAAAGCGGAACCAACAGAATATTAGGAAAGTGGTCATAATGTAATGCCTGATCGGTATATGTCTCATATGTGTGAAACATTACTGGAGCAATAGGGCAGATCACAGTCAACTGGCTTAAAAACTCTCACTGGCACTGGGCATGTAAGCTACGACTTTTGTTGAGCTCTGGTATATATTTTTGACTTTGCGGAATATCAACATCAGTGGTTTTGTGTCTGTCCCAGGACATCCAACCAGTCATCGAACTACCCACGGAGATCTCAGAGACATGAAAGGAGTGCTCCTCGAGAAGAACATCAGGAGTCAAAATGCTCTAACGTCTGTTCCAGAAGAGGTAAGCATTCACATGAAACATAGAAACAAGAAGCATAATGTTAAAAGGCTACAGGTTGTAGTATGTTTGTGTTAGGCATGTTTATATTTGTGTATTAAAACAACTATGTCAAAGGATTCAACAACCTGTCTCAGAGGTTTCTCTAAATACGGGTGTTGGATCACGTCTCTTGCAAACATGCGCTTACTAGGTCTAGTTTCACTCTCATGACACGCCTTCAAACATCACGCAGTGTTTTTTCCCCCTTCCTCCTGTGCTGGTCTAACCGGTTTAGCTTTTTAGTCCTGTTGATACAAATCTTTCATGCAGAACGCTATTCCCACCCTCATTTCTTATTTAAATTAAAACCTACACCAGGGGAAAATAATTGTAAATGTGACCCTGGACCACAAAACCATTTTTTTGAGATTTATACATCATCTGAAAGCTGAATATATGAGCTTTCTATGGATGTATGGTTAGGATAGGACAATAGTTGGCTGATATACAACTATTTGAAAATCTGCAATCTGAGGGTTAAAGAAAAACGAAATATTGAAAAAGTCGCCATTACTAAAAAGAAACTGTTTTAAAGCTCAAATTCTAAGCTCTACATAGATACCAAACTTGAGTGGGTAAATTCTTGTTTCCGGCCATTTTTGTTTACATCCACTTGCATCCATTCACTGAAATAAAGTTTTAATATTTTTACGGTAGGAAATTTAAAAAATATCTTCATGGAACATAATCTTAATTGCTACAAATATACCTGTGCTACTTGTGACTGGTTTTGTTATCTAGGGTCACAAATGTTAGTAAGATATCAGGAAGGTATAATTTAAAGGTATAAAAACAAAACACATATGTGACCCTGGATTATAAAACTTCTTAAGTAGCACGAAAACATTTGTAGTAATAGCCAAAAATACATTGTATGGGTCAAAAATACACTCTAAATAAAGCTGAGAGTGTGCCCTTTAAGCCAATTTTTATTATATAACTGAATACATTTTGGTTAACAGCTAAAATAAAAAATAATGTGCCTCTGTTTCAATACTTATGGAGCTGACTGTGCATGCTTATTCTTCAAGGCCACTTGGAGATGTAATGTTTGTCTTGCAGCTTGTAAAATTGTTGATTGATTGATGTTTGTTTCAGGTATAATTTTGATATGCGCTATCCTGACCAATGCGCTGGTGCTGATCTGCGTAGTGGCCGCTCAAATGTCTCAGATGGGCATGTCTGCGATGGGCATGGGGGGAGGGAGCTTCGTCGACGCCATGATTCCTTTTGAAGGGACGGAGCTTCAGCAAGTACGTGATCTTGACATGCAGTATGGACAACTGAGAGCGCCTGGAGTCTATGGGGGCGTGGCCTTCAGCCTCACGTTTGGTGCGCTTTCACTCCTGTTCATTGTGTCCAGCACCAAACCAGCCCATCGACTTCCCCGGAAGCTGCTGATTGGACAGTTTGCTTTCCAAATAATCGGTGCGGTGGCGTACGTGGTTGCGGTGGGCTTGTACCTGCATTTTGTGATCTCTGTGAACTCAACCGACGTGTGCCTTCGGCGCGAGCGGATTTACGCCCGTAATGGATATACATGGATGAACTGTAGCGTGAGCGGGGGGGACGCCGCTGTCGCACTTTTTGGACTCATAACAGCAATTTTGTATGCCATTGGGGCTGTTTTTACTGGTCAAACACTCAGAGATGTCAGTCACTATTTTAAGGAGCGTAACCGTTATGAAGCCGAACAAAGACACCAACCTAAAAACTCCCAGAATGCACGTCTTCATCCTGATACTTATGTCTAGCTTTTGTATTCAGAACATGGACTATATCTCCTAACCCTCTGGACTGGATGTATATAAATGAAATATAAAAATATGTTCTTTTATAACAGTTTTTAAAAACGTTTTAACTGTGAGCAACATTTTGAGAGTGTGTATGTACATAATAGAATGTGGGTAATTTAGTTTCAGCTTTAAAATATATTTTTTCAATCCAAAATATTTTAGATATGTTCGACATCATAACTTTGCCTTTTAGCTTTAGAAATAAAAGTACATTTTGTAAAACGTACTGTAATAAAAAAAATTAAACCTTGTTAAAGGAAAGTGTAATGAATATACTTTAGGATGTTGTTATTTTGAACATACATTGAACAATGACATATGCTAGAGATTTTAGGTTTGTTATTTCTCTATGACTTGTTCCAGTAGGGGACAGCATCTTTGCTGCTTCGCTTTAACAGCTCCTTAGTAATGACCTCACAAGAACTTTTACGTTTGACCTTAAGTAGCCTTAATGCTGAAAGAATGACCTCAGGATTCATGGTGCACTTTTTAAAGTTTGTTTTTATAGAATTTAATAAAAATTGTTTTGAAAGCATTTAATATGGATACAGTTGTTTGAAATCAAAGTTCACAACATTTGGAATTAAATAAACAGTATCTATATTTACAAGCATCAGTTTTGTGAACCTCACTTTTTTCGATGTTGCCACATTTCAGGTTATAAAAACAGGAAAAAGGTTTACACATTCTGCACGTCTTCCAGCGTTGTTTTTCAGTTCGTGATTGGCAGTCATCTTACAGCAGCGATGTGGAACGCACACTCTGGTAATATTTAACCGTTATGACTCAGTTACAGTCACCTGGAAAAAAACGCCTGTGAGTTTCGTGAATTTATTAGCACATACTAAAATGCTATAATTTCTGGGTTTATTTAGTAAATCTCTAAAGCTCTGGCCTTTAAAACAGGAAATCAAGTATTTGGCATAACCACATCATATGTCTTTTTGCATGACTCAAGGGTTTTGCATTGTATCAGGGAGGCGTGTTCCCCTGGTAATGTAACTTTACTCATGCTTACCACACAACCAGTGCTGACAACAGCCGAACATGCGCGCGCACACCACAGCGGCCAAAGTACATGTGACCTTAGTTGCAGTCCAGACAAAACTCTGTCTGTCTTTTTTCTTTTGCCATATTCTGCCTTTCTTTCATCGTCAGGAGTGGACTATTGTGTGGAGGTATCAGCCAGACTTTGGGTTTCGTCATTTTCGAGGTAAGTTCTTTAACTTTTATGTACGGCATTTACAGTAAAATGTGTATTTGCCATGTCCACTACATCTCAGTTGAGCAGTCATTTGCATTTTGTCTTATTGTCTGTTATACAGCGGTTTAACTGCAGGGGTTAAGCACAGGTTAAACAGATAAGTGACCAAATACACGTACACTGTTATCAGACACAGCAACTGTCATGGTCCACATGGAGGCGGCGTGCATTGCGTAAAGGGATGTTAGGAGCTGTATGAACTTTGAGAAATCTGATCAGGTGTTTTAAAGAAACACAGGGAGCAGATAACATGCGCACAACCGCACCTTTATATGCTGCTGTATTGTATTATTTTCCATTATACAGTGATACAGTACAAAAATCTTTCCTTTAAGTGGAAAAGCTGTGTATTCAGAACTGCGTGGCTGGGCAAGACGAGTCATACTTAGAAGAGTGACATACTTAGACGTGGATAAATAGTAAAGAGAATTGAAAACAGCCCTCTCTCTTTTTTCTCTTTCTCTTTTTGTGTTGTCAATAGGTGTGTCTGCTTCGTATCAGGTCAACTAACAAAAGAGACCATCTGATTGGATTGAGTCTCCCTTAAGTTCAATAGATCTGTTTTTGCCACTTCGCAGTCACATGATAAGGGTCAGATAAATGCCAGCTAAAGCTTATGGGATGTCTTGTGTTTATATATTTGAAGATGTGTGCAATGTTTTGTGGTGCTGTATGATCACACATTAGAGTTAAGAATTGTACTCTTTATATAGTGGTACTGAATCAAAAGAATAGAGGAAGTGTCATGTTCGTGTAAGAATGAAAGAAATGACAAGTCACTTGTCCAAAGGAGTGTGATCAGACTGGTTTCAGTTTGATAAATGCATGTAAACACCAACAATTAGTCACATCTAATAAGGATGTGTTAACAGGACTGAGTGTAAACCTGGGGACACGACTACAAATGTGTCAAATATCTAAAATATTATAGATTATTTAATGAAAAAAAGTTAAGTATACGATATATGGAATTAGACAAAATGCTAATAAATACTGTATATATGTTATTTTTGAAATATTTAACCTTTATATTTTATGGTAAAGTGTAATGATAGATAGTGATTTGATTAATAATAAAACGTATTTGAAAGTAAATGCATTTACAGAAATGGCACCCATTTTGTTATGTTATAAATAGCAAGCGGAAGTGATAAATTATTTTCAGAATGTTTCAATATTTGTAATTTTCTTTTTTTCCCTTGTTCTCAAGCTGACAATTAATTTTTTGTGCAAGTTTGTGCAAAATCATGTAATAATTCCAGTGTTGAGAATGTTCTAAAGGACATCTTGTGATTCAAGTAAACATGGTAAAATCACAAGTTTGTTTACAAAAATTTGTTTCTTAATTATGTCATAAAGTTTCCTAAAAATTTTTATGATCATGATGTAAAATTTCCAGATTTGAATTAAAAAAACGTATTGTACTGTATTGTACTATGTTATATAACTGTAACTAAGACTTGTGTACGCATGGTTGCCAGATACATTTTTACCAGTCACTGGTATGCTTTACACACAATATCTAACTTTTATAAATAACTTTAAAATCAGTTTAACTTGCGAAACAAAAAAAGAACCTACGGCAACAGTTTAAAAGTCACCCCAATTTCGCAGGAAAACCGCAGACTTGGCAACCCTGTGTGTTAGACTTGCATTACAATAAAAAGCAGTTACTGTTTTTTTAGCAAGTCAGTAAGAACCTGCAGAACATTGCATATCAGAGCCATTGATAGAGTCGCAACACAGGAAGTTCAAAATGTTCGCGTGTCATGTGATTCATGGAGCTTTCAAATAGTCCCAGGAAGTTATGTTTTCTCTTTAAATGCTTTATATCTTTCATTTTATTTATTCATTAAATGACTTGCGTCTTTAAAAGGTCATCACAATCGGTCTGTTTTGCTGCAGCTCCAAGAGTTACTAGTAACTTCCGGAAAATATTGAGAGGTTCCATGAACCGCCATCTGTTCCATTGGGGTCAATAGAGTTGACGCAACTCTCTCTCTCTCTCTCTCAATGGCTCTGTTGCATATATAAAAAACTGAGAGATTGTGTGCATATGTTTTTTGCACTCTTTTCATGTTTACGTGGTCTTACTATAGGCCTAAGAGGGGCCTTACAAGCATTTTGCTATGCTTATATCGCTCCAAGGGTTTGAAGAAAAGATCCAGCTGCCTCTTGACGTTCAATTTCTGCAAATTTTTAATGGATTTTTACAGATATGCTCATTTTTACATCATTGCCTCTTGATCTAATGCTTGTGGTACTGCACACGTTTTGATCTAAAGCCAACCTCTCCCTCTCTGTAGATCTCCTCACATGAGTGAACAGCATTGTGATGGCGGAGGAATCTGAGTTCGACCTCAACTATGTTACAGAGCGAATCATCGCTGTAACCTTCCACCAGTCCTGTTTAGAGCAAACTTATGAACACAGTCTGCGCAGTATCACGCAGATGCTGCAGTCCAAACATTCTGATCAATACATGGTGAGTAGCCGAGTAAAACAACAACAGTAGAGCAATGACAGAAATGTCTTTTGATTGATTTTTGTGCATATATGGACATTACAATACAGTATTGGGGCATGTTGTCACAAAAGGTCAATAAACTAGGAGAATGTTCAATAGCTTTTTTGTAGCCAAGACCTGACAATATATAAGACTTGCCTATACATACATTTATTTAAAAAAAGAGAGAAATGTATTTACTGGTATTAAAAGTGTGACAACTACCCCTGCTCTCCACTATCAGTGGTTTTATATTGGGGCATGTTGTCACAGAAAGTGTTTGATAAATGTGTGAGAATCTTCAGTATCTTTTTGTAGCCAAGATTTTACGGTATACATACATTTACTTAAAGAGAGTTACCGGTATAAGAAAATGATAACTAGTCCCCCTGTATGGCTACATTTCAAATGTTACTGGTTTTTAAGGTCTTTCTGTGTCAAACAAACAAAACAAAATCTTTATTTTTCTGCATGCAGATCATCAACTTATCTGAAAGCACTGATGTTCTCAACAGGATGAAACCCAGGGTAACTAAACTGTCTCATGTCATTTTAACAGATTTGATGGCATGTATACTGTATAACAGTTGTCTCATATCATGTTAGGTAAAGGACATGGGCTGGCCGGAGCAGCATGCTCCATCACTTCACCTGTTGTGTTCCGTGTGTAAAAACATGAACGTCTGGCTCGGCACACACCCTGAACATGTACTGCTGCTACACTGCAAAGTGAGACATCCACTTTTCCATTTGTTGATTGTTTCAGATGTAATATTGTTGTCTTTTGATATGACTCTTTTAATTTAGTGTAAGAAGGACAGTGTACAAAGATCCTGCAAGGTCTTTATTTAGGCAACACAGTATCATAAAACATGGCGGTGAGCTCTTTAAACTTGGTGCAGTGTACAGAGGCCTTTTGTGTGACTCATGAGACCCCTTGGGGCCCTAAGTCATATCTAGAGAGATATCAGAGAGAGATGGGAAATCATGGAAAATACATCATAGTTGTACACTTTTGATTCTTTAGAAAATGTGAAACTTGTCTTTGGAAAATCTTTGAAACTGTGATTCCATTCTTCATAAATAATATGGTTGCTTTATTTCTTCCTGTCTGTCACAGGGCAGCAAAGACAGAGTGGGTGTGGTAATATCCTCTTACATACAACTTTCTAATGTTTCCACCAGGTAAATCACAGCAATTCATACCTATTGTGAACATGTCAAAATATCATCACAAATACAACCGCTTTTTCATGTGAGCTTTTAGAATCTTAAGACATTTATCATTTTTATTTGCTATCTTGATTTAGAAGCTTTAAAAGCTCGGCCGTTCTTAAGACATCTGGAGGATATTTCAGTCTCAATTACAGTTCAGACTGTATAAGGGTTTTGTTGACTGATTTTAGATTCATAGATTTTGATATATAGACATGAGATTATTATCATGAGTTTTCAAATATTTTTGATTCTTTTTTAGTACATATTAGGGTGCTTTCACATACAGGGTTTAGATTAAGCCCTTAGTAAACCTTAAATTAGGACATTTAAGCAGCTTTTATAAACATACCGAGAAAAATAAAACATTACAGATGTGTGTCTTGAAACAAAAAGTCAATAATGTATTTTAAGATATGTTAGTTATGTCAGTTAGACTGGGACATCACTTAAGCATTCTTTGTGACACAGAGCTTTTATGTGTATATGGTATTAGTGGCCATATTCTGTATATATACAGGTTATGAAGTTATAAAAATATGGTCAATACTATATGTGACCCTGGATCACAAAGCCAATCTTATGGGTCAACTTTTTGAAATTGAGACTTTTACATCATCTAAAAGCTGAATAAATGAGCTTTCTATTGATGTATGGTTTATTAGGATAGGACAATATTTGGCCGAGATACAACTATTTAAAACCCAGGAATCGCCTTTAAAGTTGTCCTAATGAAGTCCTTAGCATAGCATATTACTCACAAAAAAAGTTTTAATATATTTACGGTAGGAAATTTACAAAATATCTTCATGGAACATGATCTTTACTTCATATCCTAATGATTTTTGGCATAAAAGAAAAATGGCATACAATGTATTTTTGGCTATTTCTACAAATGTTCTCGTGCTACTTAAGATCCAGGGTCACATATAAATTATTTGAAAGCATAAGTGAACTATATTTCATGTTTTCTCCCTCGTTCGAGTGAGGAACAGGCATTGGATATCTACACAATGAAAAAGTTCTGCAGTGATAAAATGGAAAATCTCATGACACCATCTCAAAAAAGGTAAGACTCACTCATTTACGCACCCTTAATATGGTTCATGTACTCATTTTTGGACATATCTGTTGTCAAATGTTAAACATGAAAGAAATAGGAAACCAGGGCTTGTTGTCACAATTTATTTACGGTTACAAAAAGACTTTAAACCTTATTGCACAGGAGAAAAGACAGGATACGCAGACATTTTGCCCATATAATGGAGCAGGTTGTCATATTATACAAACATTTTGAAATATTTTTGAAATCCAATCCATTGTTTGAAATCCTTATTAATAAATAATACTTAAGATTATATACTTTTAAACACACATGACAACACAATGTATTATATATTTATTTTTATTACACGGCTCGTTGGAATGCTTGATTCTGATTGGCCAGTCGCTGATTGGCCAATTTGCAGGTTCGTTATTCACAGATAACAACCACTCAACACACGGTAACCCGGATGCTGCAAATCATTTTGACATGTACAGATTTATATTACACAAAAATGTTATATAAATATGTGGCAAGTCTCCGTGTAATAAGTGGCTTTGCGTCGGGATTTTTGCGATAACAACCGGCTGCCTGTAAATGATCCCTTATATATTATATAGCTGAACCTTGCTTTAATGTGTTACATTTGTTACCCCAACAACTAAAATTGTGATAGTTGAATATTAATTTAGAGTCCAAAATTCATAAAAATTACTTGAATTCATGAGATCTCCAAAACAAATATTCAAAACTTCTAGAAAAAATCTAGAAAAACAAATTTTGACTCAAAAGTTTTGTTTAGAGAGATACAGTATAGCCCTTGTGACAACTTCCCATGTGACAACTAGCCCCGGTATCCTCTATTGGTTTTGTAAAACATGAGGTGCTTGTGCTGTTGGTCAGTCAACAGTTGGAAACGAGTGAAGGTTTCTTTTAGGATGGTGGTTTAAAGACACACATGAGAGGAAATGCCCCTTTGCATTCTGGACATCCTAACATTATTCTCACTTCCTCTTTCCTTGAAACATCTTCACTTTTACACTATCCTCCATACTCATTTCTTCTTCTCTTTGCTGTATTTTGTCATTTTCTTACTTTTTTGTCCTATGACTAAAGAACCGCATGTATGCAAGCATTTTCTTTTCTAAAATTCATCATATTCAGTCATCATAAAGTGTTATCGACTGCAATGCATTTGGGTTTAAAGTGCGACATTTCAGTTGGCATGAAAGTAGCTGAAAGTAGCTGTTGTTGGCAACACTATATAAAGAGACTATTTGCTTTTCTGATAGTAAGGCACATTCCAAATTTCAATAAATCGAGTTGGGTTGTTAAAAGTTTGATTTCTTTTTGTCAGGTTTTATAATCAATGACACCTCGTGGCAAAAAAATCATCAAACCTTTCTTTGTAAATGCTTAAATCCATTTAAGACCTGGCTGAAGCTGTTAACTACTATCGTGAACTATAGTTTTCCAAGTAATTTCCACTTATCTGTTGACTTTATTTGAAGTTTTGCTGTAGTTATGAGGCTTGATTTATTGTTGACTGGTATACTGTGGGCTCAGACAGAGGTGTTTGTGGATGGTTCAGGTATGTGCAGGTGTTTGGCAAACTGCTCACGCATCAGATCCACATGAACCCTTCTCCTGTCTTCATCCATCGCATTGATATCCATCCCATTCCAGACTTCTACCCTTCCACAGGTGAGGAAAACACGCACACATCATATTTGCAGTCGCTTGAGTTTTAAGTTGGACATTCTGAGTTACGTTAGTTAGTTATGTCTGTTTTTTTATTTCTAGACTGTAAAAGAGTGCAAACGGAGACTTCTGCACTCCTGCTCTTTAGATTTCCTTTCCAGTTTTTTTTTTTTTTTAGATCTATTAATCTCTAATGTGTCTCATCTGTAAACAAATCTCAATTGAAATTCTTCGAAGTCCAGATAATCTAGCTATGGCATCCATATTTATTGTAAACTATAGCTTTAAATGTATGCCAACTGTGAACATATTGCTTTATTTGTTTCTATTGTTCTATTAATTTTTGAAGAAATATATAAGAAAATTTAATACATTTAATTGTGCACTGTGTTAAATGTTCCCTTTAGAAATGAAAAGTAGTTTGTAAAAATGTAAGATGAAATATGGTAGGATGACTATTCATTAAAAGCCGTTTTATTTTACATGGAGCGGGGTTGAGATCCCATGACCAACTACTACTCACTTTATCTCGGAAAACAACTGTTATTGGGCACTTTTATTTACGAAATAAAATGAATCATGCCAGACTTTAAACAAAAATATAGCTGCAAAGCAGCGATGATGGGCCGATCCCGTTGGCATCAGAAAAGCGGTGACACATGCATTTCACTAATATAACATCAAGAGTGTAAAACAAACACACACTGACAGAGACCAATAGCCTATATAACTTTGGTAACACTTTACAATATGGTTTCTTAACATAATTTCTTAACATTAGTTATCATGAACAATATTTATACAGCACTTATGAGTCTTAATATTATGTTCAAAATGTATAGTAAATTATGATTTAAAATATAGTTAATAGACTATACTGTACCATAAACTAACATAAATTGTATTAACTAACATTAACAAAGATGAATAAATACTGTAAAAATATATTGTTCATTGTTAGTTCATGTTAGTTAAGTCATGTTAACTAATGGCAGACTATGAACAGTGCACTTTTGTGTAATGCTGCATTCACACAGCTAGGTGTCAGTATCCAAAACAACTGCCATATTGATCAGCGCAACATAAACAAAATTTGTGTGCAAAATAGTCTCCTGTATTGTGCGATATAATTTTTCTTCTGGGTTTGTTTGTATTTAGAGCTGTTTATCATAGTGTATGAAGGTATGCAGACAGTGTACACAACAGGAGTACAGTAAGTAAGACATTATATATAATATATTTAAGAGATAATATACAGGCAACTGGCTGCTTGTACATTATCCCGCTTATTACACGGCTACTTGCCACATGAGAAAAAAAACTGGACATGAAATGTACATTTGAAATATTTTTTTAGACCTTCCGGGAGGAAAAGCCGTTTACTTTTAGTTTTAAAGTAAGAAATGACATCCAAATGTCACGAACGGGCAACTTGGTTTAATCATTAATGTAAATATAATGTCATATATATTATTAAAAGACATATTTATATTTATTTTTGTGTAATATTAATCTGTACATGTCAAAATAATTTGCAGCATCCGGGTTACCGTGTGTTATTAGTTTTGAGTCGTTGTTATCTGGGAATAACAAATCTGCAAATGTCGCGACTGGCCAATCAGAATCAAGCATTTCAACAAGCCGTGTAATAAAATATAATAATACAATGTATTATATTAACACTTGATATGTATAATATAATACAAATATTGATACAATGAAATTGTGCTTTGTAGTATTTTTGAACGCTGTGTATGTTTTGTGTATGACTTCAGTCAGGTTGGCGTAGGTCAAAAAAACAGAGCGTGTTTTATTGTTGAACCTCCACAGATGGTCAAGGGTGATATTACGGTAAGATGTCTCTCCCTCACGTACACAAACACATATTCCTACATACTTATTTGTATTTATTTCAATCTCTTCTTTATTTGCAGATTGCATGTTATCAGAGTGTTGTTTCCGTGAGGACTTGTGAGATAGTGTTTCGTGTGCAGCTTCAAATGGGCGCTGTGTCTGAACACCGACTCTCGTTTCTGAAGGAAGATCTTGATCATGCAAACAAAGGTACACATGCTACCCACACATTTTGGTATGGTATAATCAATGGCATGTACAATGACCTTAAAAAGTATATGGAGACCCCAGCAACACTTAAAAATGTACCAATACTAAAAAAGTGCCATTTAAAAATAGTACAAGCACACTTTTTAACCACAAGTACAACAGATAAAAATCACAAAAAGAGGTATTTTTGTTAAATCTATATACTGATCAAATTGATGAACGAAAACTATTCGAAAACTATTTTTTAAGGTGAACTACACCTGTGGTAACTCTAAAACAGGTCTACTGAGTTACAAATTATGTTTGTACTGTAAACTTCTGAATGAAGGTGTGTGTATGTGTATTTGGGTTTTGTAATGACAGGCAATGACATTTGGGAGTGTATGTAAGTCACAGATAGATCAGCTGTCAACTTGTGTGTTGATGTTCCTGCATTGCTGTGCAATGTAGCTTTTTCTGTTGCTGTCATTTATTTTTTTCTCCATTTAAGATCCGAGATTTCCGGAGGACTGTGTGGTGGAGGTGCTGTTTTCAGACACTGTGGACAGAGATTCCCTTACTTCAGGTATACTCACATTAAAGCAACTGTATGAGTAATTATGGATCTTTTTATTGTTTATGATATGGATATGGACAGTTATATATTAACACGTTTTGCATTTTAAGTGTGTGGCCACCAGAGAAGTCCAGCAACTGTACTTGAAAACAACCCTTTGGATTCTCTGGCTCAATGGTACTCCAATGAATATGTTACAACAGGAGGTAATACATCTTCTGACAATTAAATTACTGATCAGTATTATCTTTACATTGTCTACACTGTAAAATGGTTATGGGTTTGCTTTACGGAAGTTTTACATATTTTTTAAATGTAAAATGTCAAAAAGAAAAATAGACTACAAATTGACAAGTTGGGTGGAAAATTGAAAACATATTTTTTGACGCTTTTTTACAGGTATTTTTTTAAATGTAGCCGAGCATTTTAAAACTGTTGTTAACTGTAAATCAACCTTTACAATACCTAGTCATTTTTGTAAAAATGTATGTTTTAAATTCACTGAATCCCATATTCAGTCTTCTATTTGCTCTGTTTCATCACGTGACCTTGAATCTCACCCCGCGTATTCTCATTCGTGAAAATATTTGTAATAGGCCTACATCATCACCAATTTTTGGGTTTCTGTAGTGCTGTTCATGTGGAGGCATGTTTCAGACAGATGGGTCTGCATACAGCACCTCTTTACGTACTGCAAACACAATCCTGGCTTTGTTTTAAAAAAGAAAACAAACGCATGAATGTACATGGAAAGCTTTTGGAAAGCATAGATTTCTGAGACATTAGGTCTTTTTAACAATCTAGTAATTATCAAATTATGGTCTGAAACAGGAAGCACATTTTCTGTAATACATCTATTAAGTCGGGTCACAGTTAGCTGAGGTTAATTGGAACACATGAGAACATTCTGGATTGGTCATGGTGTGTGGAAAATTTAACGTCCTACAACAATAGTAAAATTCTTGTATCAACCCTTATGTAATCCCATATGACTTGAATGATAAAGAATCTGCTCAAAATACTTTTAGAGAGAGTTGCCAGGTACCATAGTACAGGGCTGTATTGCTGTGTTTTTTGTCCTTGAGGATTTATAATTCATGTTATAAAGTCATAGTTCACCCAAAAATCTACATTTTGTCAATTTTTTACTCACCCACATGACATTCTACATGTTTTAAGACCACCCAGCGTATTTTCGGAACACAAAGATATTTTTGATAACATCCGAGACCTTGACAGAAACAATTTTTGGGTGAACTATCCCTTATACACCCCTACAAGTTCAAAGTGATAGTTAACCCAAAAATTGTGGGTGAGTAAAAAAATGACATCTGAAAAACATTCTGTCATCTTTTACGCACTCTCTTGTCATTTCAAACCTGTATGACTATAGAAAATATTTTGGTTTTTTTTGTATGCAGCCGTGAGATAATAAAGGAAAGAGTGCCATGATCTCCTAGATTTGTTTTGCAGATGGACTTTACGCTAGACCATATGTATTTGTCACCTACTGTATGAAGTGCATGCTGTCATTTATTGGATATTGTTTAGTAAATGTATTTGGGAATATGAACAGATTTCCCCCATTAGCTCCTCTGATTGGCTCAACTTACCTAATGGCCCATCTTACCCCAGCGTTCCTGTTGAATCATGTTAAATCTGCAGTAGATCTGCTTCAGGGAAAGGAATTCAGTGAATGTTTAACTCCATCAAAATTAACTTTGTTCTCCTCAGTCCATTGATCAGATAGAAGCTGATAAGTTCACTTTTTAGTCTGCTCTTTGAATGTCTTCTAGCTGCACAGATTTAAATGTTTTAAAGTTACAAGCTACATGCAAGCATCGGAAATTCCAGGTCCGGATATTTAAAGGCATGGAGTTTCTGTTTTTGACTATGTAAAAAAAATTCAATCCAAACAGCTTAATGTGTGTCTGTGAGTATGTGTCACATGGGGCCGATGGTTGCTGCACATCTGGTTGTGTGATTCCGTTTTGAGCAGCCGTGTAATTTAAAGATACCTCATGGTTGGAGCGCAAACGGCCTTTACAATACATAAACTAAAATCTAGAATTACACACTCACAAACACACACTTGTGTGTCTGTAATTATTGCCAGTCGTAGCGACAAACAGTCTCTCAGGAATGCTCCTGAAAACCAAGAAACATTCTTTTTCTTTTTTTCTCTGGTAAACTAAAACGTATCTTTATTTTCTCTCTCTCTCTCTCTCTCTCTCTCTCTCTCTCTCTCTCTCTCTCTCTCTCTCTCTCTCTCTCTCTCTCTCTCTCTCTCTCTCTCTCTCTCTCTCTCACCATCATTTCTTTTTCCTGGCACTCCTTTTCTTTACTATATCAATACCCCCCCATCTCTCCCTCTTTTTCTGCACTCTTTTTTTTCTCTCCACCCACACATAACTCCGCCCCCATGTTTACATTCCCCGCTCCATATTTGGAGGGCTCAAGGTCCTCAGAGTGTCCGTGCGTGCTCACACCGAGCATATGTATGTGTGTAGGTGTGTAAGGAATACAGCTGTACACTCGCATTCGCTGACTTTAAACGGAATAATGCTTTTCAAGCCAGGATTTTCCCGTACACCCAGGAGGGGCACCTAAGAGGGGTTACCTGTGTGTGGAGGTAGAGGGAGAGCAAGAGAGAGAGAGAGAGAGAGAGAGAGAGAGCCGTGTACACGGAAAAGAAGGAGGGAAAACAGTGTAAGGGAAGGAAGGGATTGAGTAAAGAAAGAAGGATCTCAGGAGCTTTTATCACCTTGTGGGAAAGAATGCAAGCTGCCTGTCTGTTTAAAATTGCATGAAGAAAGAGAGAAAGAGAGAGAGAGAGAGAGAGAGAGAGAGAGAGAGAGAGAGAGAGAGAGAGAGAGAGAGAGAGAGAGAGAGAGAGAGAGAGAGAGAGAGAGAGAGAGAGAGAGAGAGAGAGAGAGAGAGAGAGAAAATGGACCCAATCTGTAGAGTCGCCTGCAGGATGACACGGTCAGAATGGCTTTCCTTCCTTTCCTCTTTATTCATTCAAAATATGTTGTTGTTTGTTTGTTGCGGTTTCTTTTTAGGATTTTGTACAAAGTTAATTTCCTGTCTGTCATCACTGTAACAAATGTGTTATTTTCTCTTGCTTTCTGCTATTGTTTGCACAGTCAAAGTCTTAGGTTGTCTTCTCAGATTCTTTTAAGGTCTGACTCAAGAGGATGTTTCTGGAAAGCATTAAGTTTCGTGTATTTATGAAGCGGCGTGGGGTGTGCTTTCAACAGGAACATGCACTGCAAATAGCTGAGTTGTTTTGTTTGTTGTTGAAAGCATTTGTGATCAGTTATTGCAGTTGGTGTTGTTTATGTTCAGCAACAGATTTTGCTTTGGATGTTTAATGCAAATATAAAAGCGCATGATGCTAAAACGATGAACGTTGTTGAAGCGATAACACAATTTGGGAAGGATAGTTGTTGCTGTTCAACTTGTTTATAAGATGGATTGTTTGGATTAAAGTCAGGTTTATTGTTGTTCTCATGAGGGAATGAGTTTTAATAAGAATGTAAAAGGATATTTGAAGAGGAGGGATCAATTGTTAAGTTTATAACTGATAACAGTGGATTTACGGTTGTTTCGTGTGTGTGTGTGTGTGTGTGTTGTGTGTGTGTGTGTGTGTGTGTGTGTGTGTGTGTGTGTGTGTGTGTGTGTGTGTGTGTGTGTGTGAGAGAGTGGCCAGCTGTGGCGTTTTATCATGCATGCCTGGTATTTGGATTTCAGCCTCTTGAGATTTTACTAAAGTTTAACTGGTTAAGACAAAATTTGCGTTTTCACCAATTATGACATTTACATTTGATTGTTTCTCCATTTTTTTCTTTTTTGGGGGGCATTTTTTCCACATATACTGATACACCCCTTATTCAGACACCTTTAACATTTCTCACATTATCACAGTTTATTCGTAGAGTTAAACAGATAATGTCAGATAACTTGGATAGAAAAGTAAGTAATGGATTAGGGTGAATAGGTGTCAGCTGTTAAATTTATGTACACATTTAGGTAATACCAATTTAGGGCAACCAGTTACCAAGCTATGCTTCATTTTGTTCAGTCTGTGGTGTAAAAAGTTTGCATTAGCAATTACAGAAAAAAAACACTTTATCAATTTTACTGGTAGTCCATTGTATGAGGAATGTTTGGGTATATCACAGTTGACATTATTTTGCTATCCTCACATAAATGAGCAACTAGTAAAAAAATATGAAAAATTCTATCTGGTGTCGGAATAATTTTTCGTTTGACTGTACATTAGATTTATTAGATTTATTGTCAGAATTTACCCTTTGCAACTGTGGCAAGACGTATGTCTGCCTGTTTATCTGTGTGACTAGATGTGTTTATACAGGCTGCATGTGTGATGCCCCCTTCTCCCCCCTGTTTTTTCTGAACAGTAGATATGTGTTATCAAATAATCAATGCTGTGAGGCTCTGAATGTGTGTGTGAGTGTGTGATGACACATGATGTTATCTGCTCTGATCTGTGTTCAGCTGCTGCTGCCTGACTGATGTGTCTTTGCAGGAACACACACTACATCCACACATATCTGGGTGGCTGTCTGGTGTACCTGTGTAAGAGTGTGTGAGCGTGCAATGACTAAGGTGTCTACGACTCATTTCGGGGGTGTAAATGTAAGCACTGTAGCCAAGACACTGACACATACAGTAAAGCTACTGTACTGTACTGTACTGTACTGTATGTAGGGGAGTGGATGTTAGTGTAGATAGTGGTCACAGATGTTGCTTTGTTTTGACGTGTGTGTGTCACCATGGTTACCTTTTCCATGTTTTTTCAAGTTGTAACTAATTGTTAAAGTATGTTTTCATGTTTATATTTTTTGTCCAGTCCTGTGTATCTTAACATATTACATATATGTCAATGTTAATGTCAATCTTAAAATGAAAAAAAAAAAGGTTTTCACCATACTAATAGGTCAGATGTCAATATTTGTTACCCATGTGAGGTGTCAAAGTTTAAAAAGCACTTTTTTGTTTTTAAAACATAGTTCTCAATAGTCTGGTGTATAGTGTAGTTAGTGTATTGTCACATCCATAAGGGTACATATTCCTCATAAATGGGTACATGAAAATTCAAATAAAAGAAAAATTTTTGTGGTCTATGAAGAGCATTCCTTCTCCACTTGTTGTGCATTAATGCTTCTGGTTTGTACATTTTAATTCACAGAAATCCTACAAAGTATGTAGTCTCTCAAAAACGTGTGTCTTTTTTTGTCACATTCGTAACACATGAATCTTTTGAAATGGAAAACTTGTGCTGATATTATTCTGATGTCTGAACTCTATCATCAGGGGTTTAGTTAACTATAAACAGATGATTTAATATATTAGTAATAAATACATTCTGTAAATAATGATTCTGTTGTTCATATTCTGCAATGACAGAAAAGGCTTTCCGGTAGCTCAGTGGTTAGAGCAAGGCACTAGCAATGCCAAGGTCATGGGTTCGATCCCAGGGATTGCACATACTAGGAAACCAATGTATAGTAAAAAAAAAGTCGCTTTGGATAAAAGCATCTGCCAAATGCGTAAATGTAAATGTAATAGTCTCTGCTAGTTATTGTATTTCTGTGAGTCTAAGGAGTTAAAATCTTCAAGAGTTTGAACACATTTGACCAGAAAATCTGATTTAATGTGTTTTACACTCATGTCACGTCATCGACCTTAAAAAAAATCATGGTGGCCATCATGTTTGGATTACACGACCAGACAAATATTACATACTTATGCCGTGTACACACCAAAAGCAAAGCATTGCGTTTCTCGCTCTAGATTACTCACCGGATTATTTGTGTCAATCCATACAAAAAGCTCTTTGTGGGAATATCCCTCTCGCATTGAAAATTTTCGACTTGCGTGGAAGATGCGACTGAGGCAAATATCGCGCATTCATGGAAATCGCACCACCCGGCGTGTACACAGCAATAGTCTTGTTATTCCCCTGTGTATGTTGAGTTTATTATAATAATGTAATTAAATAATCATGGAATACACCTGAAAATTGCTTTCTACAATGGCATTTGTGTCCACCTTAAACTTATGGACTTGTTTTTATCTTTGTCCCGCAGCACAGCCAAATGAAGGCACCCGCTCTGTAAGCAGTGACTCTGGGCTCTCTAGCGCTTCTCAGTGGACTGGAGGACAAGTTTCTGGCCTCCATATCAGCTCTGAGGACCAGACCCAGCTCCACAAACCTATTCCTGGAATCAGAATGGAGGAGGAACAACCTTTTCCAGGCATAACACGGCATGACCGTATACCTGCCAATCCACCAGAGCCTGCATTTTACAACTCTAGTCACCTAAACGGTGAAACCATGTTCATAGAGCGGGAAACGGACATTATAGATGATGACGACATCCCCACCGCTAAGGATGCCATTGTTGATATTTCGCAGTCTAAAGACACAAAGACACAAATGTTCGGTTTGTCTTCACTGAGAGGTGAACTAAACTCTGTCCCATCAGATGTTTGTCGAGGTGGCGATGGTATAAATACCTCAAACACACACACATCAGTATCTACTGGATATCAGACACACGTATGGGTGAAACAGCAGCAGTCGGTGTCTGGCAGTTCTTACTCGCATGCTCCATCAGATAGACTGGAACAAAGAGACGAGACGGAGCGCCACAGAGATGCAAACAAACGCTCATTACCAGACAATGGCTTTCCAGAGGGAGATAAGGATGATGAGTTTGCAACGCTTGCTTTGGATATAGATCAATCAATCGAACAGTTAAATCAACTCATTCTGGACCTTGACCCTGAGTTTGAGCCGATCCCCACGAAGGCAAGGAGTCACATGACCCGCTCAGCCTCCCTTCATTCCAATGGAAAGATGCACTCGGGCGGACAGGCGAAAGCCCAACAGTCAGGTAAGAACAAATGTGGGTACAAGAGCAAATGTGTCGTAAATTGACGTTTTTTGTGACAACTGGCGAACAATCCACAAACTTCACCATGACACTTGGCAGTAGTTTTTTTATTACTATGGTAATACTATGAATCTTTAAAACACACTGGTTTACTATATTTAATCTATCCATGGTACTGCTACAGTCTTTTTAAGGGTTATACTGTACACAGGAAACAGGAAATTTTCTATCGGCTGGGACGTCATTTATATTAATAAATACATGCAATATACAATGGTCCTCTATGTACAGCTCCCGACCGGTTAGCTAAAGAAAATAAATTCCTGCCCGCATTTCAGAATTTCATTTCAGTAAACGGATACACGTGTGTGCACGTGCAAACGTGTGCCTTTGCTTGGATATGTAAACATCCAGATCTAGCATGGAGTGCTTGCTTAGTGACCTCTGATAGCCATAATTGTATTTCGGGCGCTGTTAGAAAAGACTGCCCTTGACAGGTATGTTGACTATTTAGTGACACAATGATAATGTTTTATGGACTGCTGCTTTGATCTCTATATTTATACAGTCTCCATAAGTTTGTACTTTGGTTTCTTGGCACGTTAAGCGGTTCTTATCGCCTTTCAAGTGTGTCCCACAATGTTATTCTGTCCTTACACATTGTATGTCCCCGGTCCTTTCAGTGTTTTGATTTTAACATCATTTCTGATGGAATACAAGCTTTGCAAGCCTCAGGTAAAAGCAGCTTTTGACTAAGACACCTGGTATTGAGGTCTTTGAGGAGAGGGGTTGAACTGATCATGTTGAACAGAGATCTATGAACAGTGTTGTTTTTACTGTAGTGCGTCACCAGATATGTGCCCTCTGGTGCTTGTGTGTGTGTGTGCTTGAATACGTGTGTGTAAGGGCTAAGGAATGTCTTTGAAGCAAATGTCTACTGACAGTGTTTCCCTTTTGCTGAGCCCGTATGAGGAGTTTTGTTTGTCCATAGAGCGTGAGTTGTGTTTGCCATTTAATGCTTTTGGTTGGATTTGTACAATGTTTTTATTATTACTATGAAAATATGTACAGAATCCACTTCTGCATGTTTACATTCCCGTATAGAATACAGAAGATCTGTAAGATTCAAAAATGAAATCTTTAAAATTATATTTTGTTTTTATTTAGTACTGCCCACTGCATTAGTCAAAACTGAACAGTTCATGACACCTTACACAGTAAAGTTCTCTTAAGTATGCATGCGCTTTGCATGTTTACAATTTTTAAGGTGTATAAAGATCTTACATAATGAACAATTATGTTTTTATGATCTTAAAATGATTTCTATGTTGTTTTTACAGTAGCCCTAAACGGACAAACTTCTCTACAGAGTAAGTTTTGTAAATATGTTATCTCCTTCAGCAAAGAAGTGAAAACATGATGACATCTTTGTCCTGTGTCAGCCACCATTGTGCTTTGAAAGGGACGGGTGAAATAAATTTCACAAACCGTTACTTTAATGCTTGAGGCGGCATCACGTGAATGTGTAAACTTTAAAACCAGATAAGTTTCATAAATTCTGTTATTATTTTGTCTTGGAATATACTTACTGTAGGTAGCGATATGTCATGGCAGTACTAAATAAAACACAAGAATGCTAAACAACATAAATGATAAATATATTTTTATTACATACACTGCAAGAGGTATGTAAATCTATGAACACAGCTGTAAATTCATTTTTAATGCATTCTCATTTTTTATTATTATTTTAAAATCTCTTGCTATTATTTAAATGAAGAATGTTTTGTGGAATGTGTTATTTAAAATCCCTGGAGTGAATGACTCTTGTTTATGTTCGGTTCTAAACTTCTCCTCAGAGATCTTATTCAAACAAGCTTTGTTTGAGCACATGTTATTTTTGTTCTCTGTGTTTCACCTTGCACGATGTTGTTTTAGTCTGACAAAATCATGAACAGGAGTCAGATCTTCCTTTTTAAGTGGCTTTAACTGTATCTGTTATGTATTTGTAATGTAAGTTCGCATTAACAGTATCACTTGCTAAACTGATTTTCTGAATGACTGGTCACAGTGGAATGCGAGTCAGTGTCAGTGACTATCTACTGTAAATGATCTTGCTCTCTCTCTCTCTCTCTCTCTCTGTCAGGCTGGAGGCACAAACAGCTCAGTGATGTGTCTGAATATTCTGTACTACATTCAGCTGGTGATCGGTCACAGGACATTCAAAGCTTTGCCATCGGAACACCATCTAAGGTACAGATACACAAACTGAGATCTGTACAGTTGGTTTGTTTTGCGAAGAATTCTTCACAATTATTTTATAAAAGCAATATTCCAGATTCAGTGCAAGTTAAAATCATTGTCCTTGGTGACAGTTACTTTGATTCATCCTCAAGATTGTAAAACACTTATAAAAAGGGCTGTAGAGCAGGTCATTGCACTGTAACAAAAGGTAAAGTGTGTAAACATTAGCAAAAGTAAATTATATACATTATAAAACCATATTTTGTTTTATTGAACATTGTTTATTGTACATAAGTATTTTGCAGGTCTACAGCCCACAGGTGTTTTTGGTTGCCATCACATTACTCATTTTTTGTGTTGTGTAAAATTAGACAGCGACTGTGTCACATAACAATAAAATAATCTTTGAAAAACAAGTCTAAAAATATCTGTTATCTGCTCACCAACCTTGTCTGTGCAAATTTGTATTCAACATTAACCATCTAAAACTAAACTTGAACCCGGAACATTCTTATTGCAAAACCTGTCATTTGCTTTTTTGTATCTTTCAGCAAAGTCTATATCACACGGACAGTGTTGACTTTGGTGACCTCACCCCAGATGGTAGCAGCCTGATGTGGGTGGGACATAACCAAGTACCGCCTACACCAGCATTTCCTGTGTCACCCCCTACTCCATATGGTAAGAGTGACAGTGTGTTTGATGTTTGTTATGTGAGTCCGTGAGACAGACTTCTAAAGGCCAGTTTATACTTCTGCATCGGACCTACGCAGAGACGTGTACCCTACGCCGTAGCCGACGCACACCTCTCCAAAAATGTAACAGCGCTTCAATGCGACGCGGTGATTGGTCTGCTTTAACCCCTCCCTAAAACTTTTGTTCTGAGGTTATTATTATTCTAAAATGTAGAAAAAAGTGAGTAAGTGTCCCAAAACATTTGACCGCTAGTGTATGGTAGGGTATGTACAATACCACGGTATATATAATAACATATGGTATTGCCATCACAGTGGGGCAATGGAGCTATCATAAATGTTTTGTAGTTGTAATTTTTCAGGTCTGCAATCTAATAAATTATGAATTTGTTTGTTATCTTACAGTGAAAACTATGCATGAGTTTCCTTCTAGACCTGCTTCACAAACCAGCAGACACTACATGGGCTCTCCAATATGGCAAGGTATTCAGTGCTATTCAAATTGCCTTACTAATGACTACTTCCTTGTATTATATCTACTATATCAATATTATGTCTACATCATCGACATCAAGAGGAAGCTCTTGATAAAATGGCCTACTTAAGGATTTGTGCGGAAATCGCTTTGTGTGGGTCTTCCGCTTACAGATGGATAGTCTTTGGTTGATCTAGGCAAGGAAAGCATCCTACTTTATCTAACATGATAAAAAAACGTTGGTAGCAAATGCTCTCTTCTGTAACAAAAGTTATGTTGCTCAAAATAACTGCGACAGGATGTGACCCACAGGTCCTGATACATACTTCCTGTAAACTGTCCATTCAGTGCTTTGTGAACCAGAGCTGTGCATTTAAAATGTGCCTTTAGCTTTACCTAATATCACGCTTAAAGGGACAGTTCACTCCAAAATGCATCATTTACCCTCGGGTTGTTCCAAATCTGTATAAATTTAAATTTAAAACTGCTCTTTTGGTTAGACACAATAAAAAATAGGTTATTCAGCAAATGTATATAAAAAATTTCATTATGCAAGCTTGCAACAGTACGCTTATTTGATGATTTATAATTTGATAGGTCAGGTTTAAAGTGTCCTGCAAAAACTCAGAGATGTTTTAAACAGAAATTGAGTCTCAGTAAAGTCAGACAGATTCTGGTCACCTGCTGTATCTAACCAGCACTCCGAAGTGAACTTCAAAACATGGAATTGCGACATGCAAATATTTGTGGGCATGTTTGCACCATTTGCATATACTCTAACAAAAATATTGTGTAGACAGAAGACCCTTTACTCTTCATTTTAAGTTACACCAACCTAATAAAACGTGTTCATTATTGAAATTATTTTTTTATTGACTTTTTTACTGATTTAATCATAGACACTGGTTGAACAAAACCAAAATCATTCCACTTTTTTACACAATTCTCAA
Source organism: Oreonectes daqikongensis (assembly GCA_026939265.1). NCBI lineage: Eukaryota > Metazoa > Chordata > Actinopteri > Cypriniformes > Nemacheilidae > Oreonectes > Oreonectes daqikongensis. The sequence continues at coordinate 2,115,902 of JAOTQM010000351.1, read as the reverse complement.
TGCAAATTAAAAGCAAGATGATCTTGCCTCTAGCACAGAGGTGCCCAAACTTTTTCCTATGAAGGGCCAAAAATAAAATTTGACTGAGAGCTGTGGGCCGAAGAATCTGTGAAGTTATACCAAACTGTATAATATTAAAATTAAAGTTTTTTTTATGACTTCTCAGCATTTGATAAAGTAAATACATTACTCTGTGATTTGCATAATGAATGCAGTTTATAGTTCAATGAAACTAGAAATATACAATTCAATGAAATTCAAATTACAATTCAATATTCAGTAACTTACAATGTACACTAAAGTACATTTAAAACAAAGAAACAGTGCCATGTACAAAGAACAATTACAATTTTAAACAGTGCCATTTAGTGCACAAGAAATCAATGCCTAATACAGCTATTCAAGCTATAAAAAGAGTACAGTGTCCTCTAATGAGATACATGAAGCTGGTCCTTATTAAAATGTCTCTTGTCAGTGTGCCACTGCCGCCTCCTCTCCATTATTAACGTTAATATTCCTTGTCGCAAAGCGCGCCGTTTCTGCGAGTCACAGTACGCATGCACAGTAAATAAGAGTCGAATTTGCTTAATCATAAATAATTGATCCTTTAATTTTAACGTACATTATTGTCACTTAAAAACATGTCATGTTAAAAGGTTAAAATATTATGTTAAATTAAAAATGAAAATGTGCATGATTGCCATTTTTTCTCCTCTTGTCATATAATGGCATGGTGGGCCAAAATAAAGGTGGCAGCGGGCCAACTTTGGCCCGCGGGCCCTAGTTTGGGCACCTCTGCTCTAGCATCTCCAATGAAATGCCTTATGAGTAAAACCGCATTTATGCTGATTCTCTTTGAGCCTAACCTAAGCAAATGCTCTATCCTTCAGGACAATGGCAACCTCTTAAAACCGCTAACTTAACCAAAACCTCTTTAAATGGTATGAGAACAGAATATTAAACATTATTAAGTCGCATGCTGTTCTTATGTTGATGGAAATCCATAAAATAACACTTTCTTTTTACATTTACGCTCATCATCTACTTTCATGCAAAGCATTATGGGAACTGGGGAACCTCAGCAATGCTACTTTAATACAACATCATTCATGTAGCCTCAACATTACTAGATCACATTAGATTATTGAACATGTTGAACAAATTTATTTTCAGCTTTTGAAACATCTGACACAATGACTCTAAAACAGCAGGTGGTATGTGCAGATAAATGCTGCAGTCAGTAGGGTCAGTTCATTCCCTCGCAAATGTGCAAGTGGCATTTTTTCAAGGTTATTTTTTCTCGATCTGTTAGTTATGTCATTTGTAATGGAGGAAATACAATCCCATGATTACATCTCAATGTGAAAACACAGGAAGACAGAGAAAGATATAGATAGACTGCATTAGCAAACAAAGGATTTTTCAAATCCATAAAAAGTGTGAAATCTAAACAAAAGGGCTTTTGCCTCTTATTGTTAATAAAGACATATTAATAAGATGAGAACGTATTTGGGAATTGAATGAGGATAAATAATGGGCAATTCAAAAGTGTGTCCTCATCTTACTGAAGCATTATTTTATTTTTTACACTTCATGTGTAAAACACTTACACTTCATAAATAAGCATTGTGACAATAAAATACACTTGTTTTAAAATATAAAATGAGGCATTCTCCCTCCTGCATAGTCTTCTAGATTGCTGAAGATGTGTTCAGAGGATGTGTTGTTTATTTTAATTTCCTGATATGGGAAGATTTGTGGGTTATGTAATGTCATTTAGTTTTTTTCTAAATAAACATGAGAAAATAGAAACTTCTACATTTAATCTCTTGCTCTAATACAAAGGCAAATATTTACATGGAAGTTTGTAGGGGGAGGAAGAGAAAGCATGTCCTCTGAAAGTGTATTTATGTGCTACAGTGTCAAGGTTCACATTAGGGACATCATGATCATAAGGAAGAGGAAAATTCTTTTATTTATTATTTTTTACCAAGTATCTTTTTAAATTCAGCTGTGACAGTTTGACCATCAACCAACAGTTGTGTGCAGAGGTTTTGCTTGAATTCAGAAATGTTATAAAAACAGCACTTTGAAAAAGAAAACAGCACTTTTTAATCAGTAGCATTCTACTTTTGATGCAAGCTTATAGTGGTAATAAGTAAAAACTGTTAAATTATTGTTTAGAAATTAAAATAATACATGATTAAAAAAGGTATAATAAGCAAATTATACAAACACAAACATAAATTAAAAACACAAATTATACAGCTTTATAGATGTTACAACAATTTAGGTTGGAAATATAATTGTTAGAATTTCTTTGTATTTAGCATTTATGCCTGCACTTGTGCAGCATGTCACAAATTTTTGCTTATTGACTTGTTTATTTGCATACTTTTAAATCCCCAAATTTAAAATGAATTTCTCCACAGATTTCCAATGTGGTCTCACACTACCAGTCAAACGTTTTTGAACACTTCAGTGAAATGTTTTTATCATTTTATCTGAAGATGTATTTGTTTTGTAGACAAAGCGTAATTTTGAAAACAAATGTTTTTTGTTACAAAACTAACATTTTATTTAATAAGAAATGTTTTTGAAATGGATGACATTGACTGTATAATGCAGAAAGAACAGCCAATATTATCTCTTAATATTACCTTTAATATTGTTTAAAAAGCATTTCAGGATGAAACTTTTAATAGACTGTAATATGACAACATTTCTGCAAATTCTAGGCAAAATGTGACTACACTAAAGGTGCTAAAATATCAAAAGTTGCATTTTTTTAGTTGCAACATAATTCCGATATAGTTGCAATATACTTCCCTTTGTTTTATTTCATAATTTTGATAAGTTTAGTGTAATTCTAAATTGTGGAAAAATATGAAAATGAGTAAGTGTTCAAACACTATTGACCGGTAGTGTACTATATTTGCTTTTTCACTTATTTTTAGCATAGCGTATTAGTATGAGTTCATTTATGAAAGTTCCTTTATTTTTACTTAAAAACAAGACCAAGCTGGCGTTTTGTAGTATGGAGCAGATGTTGTGAGCCGCACCATTCAGCGAGCGCAGGTCGCCCATCGGGGCTCTCGAGTTTTATCAAAAGTCTGGAGTGAGATCACATCTGTTAGAAGAGGAGCCACTCAAAGTTTCAGCCCCACCCAATTCTCTCAAGGTTTTCTAGCAGGTCATGCGCTGTCTGGTTGTGATGCTCAGCGTTGTGAGTAAAACATGGACAAATTCTTTGATGCACCGTGATCGCAGACGAACCTAATGCTATAGCGGACACGTTTGGATCATCTTCACATTTCATTTCAAGCGGGACGAGTTATCCCTTATTTCTCAGTGTGAGAAATACAAGATGTGGCATGTGAGCGTGTTGAAAGGCTGAAATGCGTGAGACTCGAGAGCCCTGACGCCCATAAAAGGACATGCTCACCTCTGACCCCTGCTGCTAGCCTATAGGTGAACCAGACTGTGTGCAAGTCTGCGGAGAACAATGCTTGAATAGTTTATGAAAGACGCGCTAGAGCACTCATGAACTCATATGTTAATTAGCCACGGGGGTCTTTCACTGTCTTTCTGTTTCGTGCCAGTTGGGGGCAGTTGTCCAAACTTTTCTTGTCCTTTTCTTTAGCACCTCCCGCCCCCACCCCCACTACCCTCCTCAAAGCTGAAGTCAGTTCGTGGCACACAGTCCTGCTGGAAGAATAGAGTGAAGTAGTTTTCCATCTGGGGTTTAAATGAATTCTAAAAACTCAATGACTTCATTCAGACTGGGCATAAATGAGTAGAAAGAGAGAGAGCGAGAGAGCGAGAGACATTGAAGAGGGGAAGGGGGAGAGCTGGACAGAAGTGCAACTGTGTGACGTGCAGCCCGTGGTCAGTGTTTGTGTCGGGAGAGAGAATGTGAGATGGAATGAGAGACAACGTTGCTGTAAGGAAGTGAGGTAGAGAAAGAGTGCTGAACCAGGAGTATTTTTGTATATTCAGTTTAGAAACTTCAGAAAGTTATTGTGCTGGATTGTTTGGACACACCAGTGCAGGAATTTCAGCTTATCTCTGGATTTTCATGAGGAATTCTTCAACATGACTGCTTCTCTAGGTATGAAAGAATTTGATTATTTTTATTTTGAGTTCTACGTGTTTGTGTGTGTGAGTGTCTGTGTGAGCATTTGTCTGTGTGGTTGTATGCTAATACATCAGCCATTTGCTGCAGCCATCTCAAACAGACTTGAATTGTCTTCTTGTCAGCATGAAGTCTATGTTCTATGTGAACACCCCCACACTATAAAGAATCTTGTTTTTAATGTAAAGATCTGCATCTTTAGTACGCTGGAAACATTTGAATTATCATATTGATCTTGCAGCATATTGATCTATCTAGCAACATTTGTAAGATATGAGAGCTTCTGTATTCAGAGAAGGTATTTTGATTTGTTTTATTGATTTAAACCACATACTACTCTGAATAGATTCAGGTTACATTCTATGGAAACAATATTAAGCTTTTTTGGTCAATTCATTTTCTTTGATTTTAAAGCACCTGGTTTGTTTTTTATGGTTTTGCTTCCTGTTTCATTCGCCCTTAGTATTGTGGCCTTTTTTTTGTGAAGATCTGAAGTAGATATTGGCTTTGCCACCTTTTTACTAACCAATTCATTTAAAGATCCAATTGCATCTCCACATTTTCACCTAACCTATACGTCTAATGCTCGTGTTTGTTCCTCACAAATGTCTGACATTCCTCACAAACAAACTCAACACGCCGCTACTTCACCAAATGGATATTCTGTGGAAAACATTCGACTCCCTTCTTCTTTATTTTATTCTTTTGTCTGACTTACACTTGACTTGTCCCATGAATCACCACACATCTGTGATTTAGGACGACAAGCTTTGGCACTTTCCCATCTGGCCAGGCAGATTTATCATGCACCACAGTAGGTCCTAAAGCAGACGGAGGTTGACGTGACACTCTTGTTGTGGGTAGATGCGTGTTAATGTGACTTCACTTGTGTTTATGTGTGTAGTGGTGAGGGCTTTGATGGATGCGTGTTGGAGTGGGAGCTGATGGTGGAGTACAGCAGACAGTGGAGACATTCTCCTCTCGATTTCCAGACAAGGGATAGTTTTGTGTGAATCTTTGTTCTTATGAATGCAGGGAGGGATGGAATGTCTTATGTAATGGTAGTGCAGATCTTGGGTCAGTTTGAACTAAAATTCCATTTGTTTTGTGTTTGAAAGGCAACAGTGTGCAACCAAACAGGAAAAAGAAGCAGTTTGATTTGTTTGCCTGAAACTTTAGGGTTAGCTTTGACAAAGGTATCTTTTCAGAGCACATGTGAGGAGAACATTTAAAAGAACAACAAAAGCATAAACAAACGTTACTGCACATGCACACTTTTGTGACCCAAACCTAACTTTCAGTACACATCCACAAAGAATAGAGTCCCTGCAGATTATTTCTGAAGAAATAACAAGTTGGTTACATTATCTAGCAAGTTAAAAGTATGTCTAGCCAGTATTATTTGGGGTTAACAGTAGAAGAACCGTTACTTGACTAAACTTAAACGCGACAAAGTTACACGACCCATTCAACAAATTGTTTAATAATCATTTAATATGCAACAAAATTAATAATAATACAATTCCTATACAATAAAATATTAATATAAATCAAACCAAATACAAATAGTTATGTTATTTGCCACTTGCCAGACCGATCAACAAACACGGACAGGACGCTAACCTTGGGCCAGGCGTGTGCATCCAATGAAACCCCCTATAGTTATATATGTTTATACAGTAACTGTATATGTATAATATACACTGTAATGTGAGGCATATTCCATATAAGAGGTTCTGGCATCCTCCATAAACCTCTGATGAAAAATGTTCCACTGAGGTAAATGTTAAAAGATGCTTGAGTCATGACAGATGTTTTCTTTAGTAGAATAGCTAAGATTATTTAAGAATTTAAACCATGAAATGTTAGTTTCTATTGAGTTACTAATATGATTACTGTTACTATTAAACAACCAACGCTGTTTTTGTTCTCATATTGTGCTTGGTTAGTGTTTTGAGGCTTGGTTCATCTCCGTGTCTGAAAGATTATGTTATCTCAGTGTGCTGTTGGTTGTACTCTGTATAATTCATATTTCCATGTAAAGACTGCAAAGAGATGTTTTAGTGCCCAGAGGAAAATGTTATTGCTTAAAGGTTGCTCTTTAGATCAGGAGTTCTCCATTGTGTTTTATTTGAGTATGCATCTAGGCTACGTTTGGATTAGAAATGTTTTTCCTTTGCATTTTTCAAAAGTTGCACGTACCATGGTCTTGCAGACTGGAATGATAAGGGTATCCAAGTGATAGCAGATATTATTCAAAATTATTAAATTCTCACATTCCAACATGTCAAGAATAAGTTTGGGGTAACCAATTTGGATTTCTTTAAGTATTTGCAAGTTCAACATTTTATATTGACTAAATTAAGGGAATACCCTGGAGGATTTGGTGTTTCACCTACTGGCAGTTGATAAGCAGGTTAAAGTTATCACAAGACGGGTTTATAATATACTATCTGGCCGTAAGGCAGATAAACTTGATTCTCTTAAGGACAAATGGGAAGCCGATCTGAGCAGTGTAATGAAACAGATATTTGGAGTGAGATATTTGGCAATCCCATTTCTGTTCTATCCACCAATTCTGCTTGGGAAAGACAATAAAAAATTTTGCACAGACTGTTAATCACGCCTGAAGTTAGACATAAAAAAAACCCAAGTCAAGTGTAAGTCTCCCACTGGCACACGTTACCCTACGCCTTCAGAACAGAGACCGTCTGCATATTTTGACTCCGGTGGATCAACGAGGATCCCCCCACTTTATGGCTGCATACAGTTTTAAGTATCATTCCACTTGAGGCTTTTTCTACAGCCATGAAGGACAAACCCTTTTTATTTTACGAGGGTTGGAATCTCTTCTTTAATTACCTTGGGACCTCTGAATCCGATTTTTCGATAAATGAAGTGTCCTTGTACAACACTCTGTATTAGTGGTGTACGTTTCTGTAATTTTCCAAATAATATTTGTATATTACAATGTATTTTTTCTTTAATCTATGTTAATTAGTTGTTTATTTTGTATTAATTTATTTTGGGGGAGAGGATGATAATTTTTTGGTACTAATTGTGAGTAACAGTCCCCCCAAAACGCTGTTGTCATGTAATGAACAGCCAAAACGCATAGAAAGTTTTCAATTTTAAGTTGAACACTGTTTCGTGTAAACGCCCTCGAGTCTCAGATGTTTCTCTTAAAATTTCTTAGGAGAAATAGAAACAAATTAGATAATTGTTAAAATACATGAAGACTTTGGATGTGTAAAATAAAGTACACTGTAAATGTAAAATAGTCTGGTAGATTTGGGTAAATTTGATGGGAAATTTTGGGAGTTGAAATCTTAAATAATATTGACTTTTGATCTAAGCTCAGTTTATGGCATTTTTGACATCTTATTTGAAACTCTAACAGAGACATTTGTGACATTTCAGTTTTTTTCTTAGGATAAATATCTGAGACTTAAACAAAAGTCCATTTGCTTTGCTCTGGGTGTATGTGTGTTCACGACTTGAAGTGTGTGTGTGTTCACTATTCACTGGTCGGGTTAAATGCAGAGGTCACATTTCGGGTATGGGTCACCATATCTGACAAATAGGTCACTATCATTCATTCTATGGGTGCGCTTAATACTTATAAAATGAAAAAAGTGTTATTTTTGATCTGTTTGTTTTGTGGATGAACAGTTATGCAGAACTTCTAGCGGACAGATTTACGCTTGGTCAATAAATATCTTACATATGTGATCACTATATCATCTAAGAGAAAGCCCAGGTGTTAGGTATAAAACAAAGATGATGGAACTAAAGCTGAAGTCTTGAGCTATTGCAGGCATATTTTTTTCATTGGCATAATGCTTTCGACTGGAAAGTATTGAATTCTCTTGTGTTAAATTCTCTTTGTTTCCCCCCCCCTGCACACATTCTCTTTTCAGCTAAGCTTTAGAGCTTTGATCACAACAGCTGGACTTTTTTGAACTTGGCTCACTGCATACATGTGTGCGCGCGCGCGCGTGTGTGTGTGTGTGTGTGTGTGTGTGTGTGTGTGTGTGTGTGCATTCCCCTTTGAATGGAGAGTTTGTTAAATCTGTAAAACTGAAGTCGTCCTTTGTCTCTGTGGCATGCAGGAGATTTCTTTCTGAAAGCTATGGTTTGAACAGAAGCACACAAACAAACACACTTACATAAACTTTAATCATTATTCATATTCATTTGCTATCTCAACTATGTGAGATATTGATATGGCGAGCCAATATTTAAACAAGCACACTTTAAACAAGAATGCATTAAATGCTTGCACACAAACAAACACAAATAGGCTTTGTTGCTAAAAAGAAAGGGTGTTAAAGTGGTTAGGCTGGTCTATTTTAGCTTTTGGCCTGTTTTCCCTGGAAAGAAACCAGCTGGCTCACCAGCTAAACACAAGCTTGGAAAGGCTGGCACACCAGCTAGACCAGATTAGCACTAGCTGGGCCAGACAGGGAGACTATCTAAACCAGCATGAGGTGGTTTGCTGGTGGTGTTTTTTTCATTAGGGTGGACCCTCTGACCTTTCTCTTATCCCTGAAGAACATGTCTTCTCCAGGGATCATCCAATTCTTCCCTTTTCTTTGAAGGGCTGCTGTAGTTCAACAGATCATTGACCTTTTGGACCGGATGGTCCAGTCCTCATGTGACACTAACATCTGTTGATCCTGTTGGCTTTAGGTTGATCTTGTTGGAGTGAATAGATCACTAGCATTCTGGTCCATTCTGATCTGTAAAAGCAGTTTCTTCTTCAACATCAAAGCAACACCATTTATTGGTGTATATGGCCCTGTTTTGGTGGAATTCAAAAAGGCAAACCAGATGAATCTCTGGGAAGAATCATTTAGGATTCCTGTGTTTTGGGAATGAACTTTAGGGTTTTCTGGGTGGATCAAGTCAAAATGTATTTTTAGCAACATTTATGATCGGAGAGTTCAGTCTGAGCCTCCAGATGTTGTTTGTGGATATGTTTATGTTTACATGCATTCTGGGTAACGTTTTCAAAGACAGCATCGCCTTGACAACCTATCTTATGATGTGGTTAGGTTAGGGATGTGGTCATGGCTGAAGAACGTCCTTCAATGATACTACAGCACACGAAAGCTTAGCAACTAGCGGTTACATAAGAAATATTCAAACTTTTAGCCATTGAAAAGTTTGGGAAAACTTGGGAAAAACAAATATAATCATGGAATTCTTTTGAACGTGAGATTTCTTTAGAGCTATCTTTGGAGTTTTATCAGTTTGCAGAATTTATACAGAATTTTTTTTTACTAAAGAATGCCATTGTTGTTCTGTAGACTCTAATGTTACATGTGAGCTTTTCTTGTACAAACAGCTGATGCTTAAGAAAACTTATTTTGCAAAGCAAAATGGTTGCATTGTCCAATCAGCGTTCTTTTCAATATGAGGTCACCCTACGCTGTTTCACGCAGTAGTCAGAGTTTTGAGTCATTGCCATGATAAAAGTGTTGTGGGTTTCTCATTCGTGCCTTGTGCACATACATGCTAAATATAGTTTCTCTGGGAGCAATGGGAAAGGAATATGAAGCAACAGATGTCATGAGACGCAATATTATAGACAAACCACACTAAATACTCAAGTCCTATTGGTGTTCAGTTCTTCAGTTATGGCATGATAAAAAATAGCTTAACCTAACTTAAGTTTGCTTTACTTAGCTGGTTTACCCATCCTAATAGGGTAGTCTGTTAGTAGGTTTTGAGCATCAGGTCAGGTTGGAAGACCAGAAAGACCACCTGGACAGGCTAAAACCAGTTTTAAGCCATTTATAGCCGTTATATATAGTTTCCAAAAAATAAAATGTTATGTTATTCAAAATCTGAATATGATTCTTTATTCTGTGGAACACAAAATAATATAGTGTGGTTTTGTGTTCATGCAATGGGAGTCAAAGGAGTCCAGTGTTGTTTGGTACTTTGAATACACCATCAAATGAATTAGATTAGCTTCCTAGTTTCCAAACAGTGAGAGAGAGAAAGAGAGAGAGAGGGAGTATGAGACAAATAGAGTCAAATTCCTCGAGGGTCCCTCCCCTGTGGTTTTGTTATGTGCACAATCTAAAGAATGTGTATGGGCTTCTGCCAAACCCACAGCCACAACTCCCCTACAGTGGTCTAGCCGCTAATACTGTTTGATTTATGACCTGCATTTGGCAACTAGTAGCAGGTTACACAGTGCAGGTTTTCAAACATGCGTGCAATAATAAATTGCTCATACAGAATGGAATCTCACAGAAAAAAATGTGGTTAAAGGTGTGTGTCCAGGTTATAAAGCTCCTGTTATTTGTCTCCTCGCAGAGTCTCGAGGATATGTGGACAGCATGACGCACACATCCATGTCGTCAGACGGAGAGCTCTTTCACTCGGATGTCACAGGAAGTCCCGCCTCCTGCCAGAGGATGTTTGGATCTATGCACTCCATCTCAACACCAAGCCCGTTGGTGCACACGGACAGGTACTGCTGTCAATCTAAATCTTGCTTTCTATTTCATCTCAACCAAGATACTACAAGAGATAACATTTGCGTTTTGTTCTTCGCTCTGGAATAATAATGCTGGTGTTTCAATAACAATAGGCTACATGTGTGGTCTATTGTGTAAATGCGGGCTATATTTATCAGTGTGTAAACACACCGTGGGGAGTGTTTGTCTATGTGCAGGATATGTAAGATAACCTTATGCCGTTTCCTCCGTACAGCCCCACCACAGCTCATTCCTGGTTAGAGGGCGGCTCCAGCACTCCCCTAAGCCACTACACCCCCCAGCCCTCCCCACCACTCACCCTGTCTGCCCCCAACTCCCACAGTTCCCCACGGGGAGCACCCCGGAGCCTGTCCTCCTCTCTGGATGTTGATGGACTGGAGAACAGCCTGCTGGAGGCTGTAGAGGGTCTGGAAGCCCTGGGTCTGGATGTGGCTCAGCCTCCACTTCTGCCCCTGAAGAGAAGAGGCACAGAGGGCTCAGAGACTATGTTCAGTTTTCCGTTCAACAGAAGTGGCATCAGCGCATCCTTTGCCAGTCATAATACATCACCTACTAGATCCACACCGAGTCCAGGTTAGAACTGTTTATGCTTGCTTGTGTACACACGACATGAGTTCACATCTACAGCCTCACGTAAACTTTTCTGATTTCCAGATTTCCTGGCCAGTAAACCTGAAAACGTGAAGTTTGTCCAGGATACGACAAAGTTCTGGTACAAGCCAGACATTTCTCGAGAGCAAGGTAAGGATATCTGATCATTAGTCAGAGTAGACATTATATTTAATTTGACACAAATGAAGATAGTAAAAAAAGTACAGTCCTTTATATACAGTAGTAGCCAAAAGTGATGTCCGGAGGGCCTGTTTGCACAATATTTGCTTAAAACGATGCTTGTGTGGTACAAAATGGAAAAAGATAATTTGGTAAAAAATATGCACAAATATGGAAATATGGGTTTTATTGTAATATACAAAACGTATCGAAAATCGAAAAGCTTGCAGTATTAAAACAAATATTATAAAATGGTCAGTTCTGGTCCTTGATACTTATTGGCTTTGCCCTGATTTATAACTGCCTACATTGCCTAAGTATCACTTATTTGCTGTGTTTTATTCTATGAAACCATGCAACGCATATGAAATAAACGTTTTTATAAAACGTTTTAAATAGTTTTATCTCGGCCAAAGAGGGTCTATCTTAACAAACCATGCATCAAAGGGAAAGCAATGGGAAAAAAATCTTATCAAAAAATCTACCCTTAAGATATTTTGTTGATCCTGTCATGTTTATGTAAAGCAGTTCTTCTCCGGGTGGTCCTTCTCTTGACTCAATAAGATTTGCACATATGTTGTGTGTCATTTTTTTGCCAAGACTCCCTGAATTTTACACTCCAAACCCAACTACACAACATGCATTTGCAATACATCTTTTATAATACGTTGTAAAGAGCAAAAACATACATTTTCCAAAGTTAGACATCACTTTTGGCCCCTACTGTTTGCTGCACTTGTCTTAAAAGTTTAAATTGAACAAACCAGCATTTTTCTTTTCTATTAAAAGAAGATTAATAGAAGTAAGGAACACTATTGTCAAAATATTTGTGGGGCAGTTGTGGCCTAATGGTTAGAGAGTCGGACTCGTAACCAGAAGGTTGCCGGTTCGATTCTCAGTACCGGCAGGTAACAACTGACGTGCCCTTGAGCAAGGCACCTAACCCCCGTTTGCTCCCCAGGCGCTGCAGTTATAGCTGCCCACTGCTCCCGGTGTGTGTGTGTTCACGACTTGAAGTGTGTGTGTTCACTATTCAGTGGTTGGGTTAAATGCAGAGGTCACATTTCGGGTATGGGTCACCATATCTGACAAATAGGTCACTTTCACTTTCATATTTAAACAAAGCGGAATGAAACGCCTGCCTCCACCTATCTATGCAGCCTTGCATGAAAAGAGAAGGAGCGCAAGAACTGTATAAAAGGGAAATGTATACATTCACATTGATTTGTGATGCACAAAAAAGAGGATTAATACCTGTGAAGAAATAAATTTAAAATTTCATGCATAATGTGCTGAAATTAAAATGACCTGATGCAGTCAGATGAGGAGGAGGAGTTGGGGATGGAGGTGGGTTTTGGACATGGCATGATTGAGCAGCTGAGCTCGTATGTCTAGTGTGTGTTGTATGACTGTTGGTTAACATTGATTAGCCGGATCTGATGTGATCAACTGATGCAAGCTTAACTATCGTGACCTGCCAGAACTAAAGCTACACTTGATTTGTTGAAGGCATATTAAAAGGCTTAAATTATCCAGTGACCTTTAGTTACAGTATGTCACAGCCATGAATCATGATGCTGCTTGCTCTTGCCTGTCAGAAGTACAGTAGGTGGTATTAGTGGCAGGGATATTTTGTTCTAGAGGTATTTTTGTTCTACATTTTATTGTACATGCCTACAAGTGCAAGATGTGGGTAGCACTGTTGCCACACAGGAAGAACGTTAGAGCCCTGGTTTTACTCAGCTTGGCTTTGTGAAATTTGCATATTCTCCCTATGTTGCAATGGATTTATTCCAGGTACTCCTGGTAACCCAACAGTCCAAAACCGTGTAGATCAGATTGAATTGGAGACGCATAATCGGCCATATGTGAGCATCTGATTATCTGTGTGTGTGTGTGTGTGTGTGTGCGTGTGTGTGTGCGTGCGTGCGTGTGTGTGTGTGTTTTGGGATGGAATGGCCACCTGGCTTCTGACTTTGGCCTGAGATATTCTGGTATGGGCTCTGGCACCTGCAACCCTACAAATGGTATAGAGAAAGAATGGCTGGATTTTAGTGCAAGATGATTCATCCATATTTGGTCCATTTTCCAAGAAGGGAAAGACTCTTTGAATGCATTTCAAATATCTGCTGAAGTATATTTTGTTAACTTTGTGGAGTACACTAGCATATAGATCACCTCAAAGGTTTTATTGGTTCATTCATAGGTCACTCTGTCTTATGTTTGCAGCCACAACTGTATGACATATTGGACTGTACTTCTATTTTTTCAATGTCACCAAATTAAATGTCGTCTACTCTGACCAAAGTCTATAAGCAAGCAATAATGCCTCTTTTTTTCACTGATGCTTTAAATAACCTGACAGCAGAATCTGATTCTTTTTCTCGCTGGTTTTCTGCAGCAATTGCCATTCTCAAAGACAAAGAGCCGGGCTTCTTCATCATCAGAGACAGTCACTCATTCAGAGGAGCATATGGATTGGCCATGAAGGTGGCCACGCCCCCACCCACTGTTCTTCAGCAAAACAGAAAAAGTAAGAGAATACTAAATATTACTTATTGTTATGGCAGATCTCTGTCTCTGTTTAGCATCCTGGCACTGAATATGAGTGAACAGGAAAACTCCTTGAATGAATTGCTGTGGGATGTTTGGTGAAGTTTAAGACCCTGGAGAGCCGGACTTACCAACACTATTGTGTGAGGAAGAGCTGAATGAGTGTGAACACAGCTGGAGCGTTCATATCCAGAGCCTCTCTGTAAACAGTGTGTCTTGCAAATAGAGGAAGGAAGGGTGGCACACACACACACATTCCTTCTCGATTTGATTCACAGGTTTAAAGGCTTATGAAGTAACATAAACAACAAATAAAAGTTGTGTATAACAACTAAAGAGGAGAATTTTTTAAAGCACACTATGCACACAATATTATACGATTCATATTGTAAGGAGTCATTTTTTCCTTGATCTTTTGAGATAAGAGTCCGAACAAAGTCTATCGATTAAAACTGGGTGCCCCCTATAATACTATAGATAGATAAGCAAATACCATAGATACACTCGGATACTAATATCCTATCATAACTTAACATTTAAGAGTCAAATAAGGGAAGATCTGTATAATATTATTTCTGGATGTGTGTATATGCATATATCTTTCTGAAGAATGCCAGCGATGAAAAGGAACGACTGATGTTTATTTTTAACAAGGTCCGTGTGACAGTTGTCGTCACAGTTTGTGTTGCACATTTCCATTCGGATTGTTTTGTGAACCTGTCACGATGCAATTCAAGAGGCTGTCATTGAATGGTGCGACACTTCAAACTATATTAAAGGGATAGTTCACCCAAAAATGAAAATTCTGTCATTATTTACTTTTGTCATTTCAAACCTGTACGACTTTCTTTCTTCTGCAGAACACAGAAGAAGATATTTTGAAGAATGTTGGAAACCAAACAACAGCTGTACCCATTCACTTCTATTGTATGGGCACAAAACCAATGCAAGTCAATTGGTACCGCCGTTGTTTGGGATACCAACATTCTTCAAAATATCTTGTTATTCTTCAAGTTTTTGTTTGTTTCTTAAAAGTTTGTGTTAAATTTTATTGGCTGGAAATAGAGAGACATGAGACTTGAAGAAAAGACTCTAGCTAGTTAGCTTTTTATTCACTGCTTATAAGATCATCATCTCATTTGTGTTTTTCTTTTCTTTTGGAGTAAAAAATGATGTTATTTGCCTGATGATTAAAGGTCATTGTAAATGTGATGTCATTTCCTGTCTCTGTACACAGTGGGGGATTTGTCCAATGAGCTTGTCCGGCACTTCCTGATTGAATGCACACAGAAAGGCGTACGGTTAAAAGGCTGCCCCAATGAACCTTACTTTGGTAAATATCTGTTCATGTCTGCATGCATGTTGAAAACCTGTTAGGTTTAACCATCACAGTTACTTTAGATGGTCATTTCACAGACCCCGGCGCCCTCTAGAGGCTATTTTCTAAAGACATCCCTTTCACACTCGGCTTTGTATCCTATAGGGCGACTCCTATATACATATGTGTATACTATATACTATTTGTGTAAGATGTGTTAACCTAATGATACAGTTTTTTCAAGAAATGATTATTATTTCTTGTGCCATATAATGCATGATTTATTTATTTATTTAGATACAGCAGAATTTGAATGCACCAGTTGGATAAAAAATTCAAAATGTATTTAAAAAAATCCTGGTTGTGTGTATGTACAGGAAGTCTCACGGCATTGGTGTGTCAACACTCCACCACACCCCTGGCTTTACCTTGCAGACTCATCATCCCCAGCAGAGGTACTTACTCATATATGTGTGCATGTGTGTGGTTTTTGTGTCTAGTGTATTAATGCTAACCAAATGCTTCATTCTAGATCCACTCGAAGAACTGAATGAATCCCAAACACAAACCGCAACAAACTCCGCAGCAGAGCTACTGAAACAGGGAGCAGGTAAACTAATAAACGGTGTCTAGTGTTTAATGTGTGTTTCTATACATTTGCACTTGTATGTCAGTGAATTAGTATATCCTGAAAATTGTATTAAAACTAATCTGTGTGTTAACATGTTTGTGTCACCCAGCGTGTAACGTGTGGTTCCTGGGCAGTGTGGATCTGGAGTCTTTGACAGGAGTTCAGGGTGTGCAGAAAGCCACCACGGTAGTATTCAACATGGATCCTCCATCCACATCCACCGTTGTTCACTTTAAAGTGTCCGCACAGGGAATTACACTCACAGACAACCAGAGGAAGTGAGTCTCTCTCTCTCTTTCAGACACACATTTAGAGCTTCATCAAAGGCAGCAATGTTAGTTAACAATGTTGTAAATAGTGTGCAGTGTTATGAATTACAAATATAATATATTTATTACCATCTTACTTTTACCAAAATATAGTTAGCACACTTTGTGGTAGACCACATGAATTTATTTACTATAGTATAACTACAGCAGTATACTATAGTATTCCGTAGTATTATCTACAGAAAAACGGGTGCCATTCTTTAATATTTCCTGTACTTTAGTAATGTTTTTAGACATTGTAGTGTTTTTTTTAAATGAATTTAACTACTGTTTGCTATTGTTTAATACAGTGTTTATTTAATGTGGGTGTGAACATACTTAATTTAAAGAAACGTGTTATTTATTTAAAGACTTTTCTTTGTGTATTTTTTTTCTGCCAAGAATAAAAAGAATATGGGGACTTTAAGCTTTTGGCTCTGATTTATGTTATAAGCCTTCCAATATAGAAGTGCTGAGAGCTCCGAGGTTATTTACGTGCCTGTAACATATAATGAGTCATTTTGTTTTATTTTTAACAGAAGTTGTGTTAAAAGTAATACAAAGTGTGTTGTCCCAGAAATAACACAAATATGTGTTCAGTGACAACACATATTTGTGTTGTTTCAACACAGCCATTTGTAGAGTGAATACGTGCATAAGATCCCCGTGTCTCGGCACACTCAAACTACCCACATTTGTATTTGAATATTTGGCAATAAATGTAGTATTGTACTTGTATCAGTAATGATATGTAACTATTTTTAAATAATACTATTGTTTTAGATTTGATTCTTAAGTTTGCTTTGTATAGCATAGTTCATTGCCTCATTGAAGCCATAAAACACACTGTTAAGTTTACTGTGTACTGTTAAGGTAATGACAGGTTTCACTCTCAAATCTAGTCCTGTTGACACACGCTCTCAGCCAGCGCTTGTCACATTCTTTAATAAGAGTAAACAGCTACATTTACAATCAAGACCTGCAAATGTTGTTTCGTTTTATGACAAACTTTATAAATGTATATGTGAAGATTGTTATGTAATATTTTTGCATTACTGTGTGTGTACAGATTGTTCTTTAGGAGGCACTATGCTGTTAACATGGTGATTTTCTGCGCCCTGGATCCCCAGGACAGGAAGTATGTAGCATTTTTAATATAGACAGTTTCAAAGCAACAACATAAATTACTGGGCATGCACGCTTTTGTGTCCCAAACTTCCGGTACACATCCGCAAAGAATAGAGTCCCTACAGATTATTTCTGATAACAAGCAAACGAAATAACAATTAAATGACATTAGCTAGCAAGTTAAAAATATGTCTGTCCAGTATTATTTGGGGTTACCAGTAAAAGAACCGTTACTTGGCTAAACCTATGCGACAAATGAATATATAATAAAATTCGAGCCAAACCGATCAACAAACAAGTTAACTATGATGTTGTGCATATTGTCTTAATATTAATTTCTATCCATATTGTATTGTATATTAATTGGAATTGATTCTCTGTGGAAGTCTATATTCAGTCAGGCTGTAAATGGTGATGCATGAGTATTCAGGTGACGTTCTGACTTTTCCACTTCTTTGGTTCCAGGTGGACACGAGACGGGTGCACAACTGCAAAGTGAGTGTTCCTCCATCATTTCCTTCCAATCTGTTTATTTCAGTCGCACGTGCCAGCTTTTGCATGTGACATAATGGTTACCCATGTATTCATCATCGTGGACGTTTGTTTGTTTGTGTGTAACAGGATCTTTGGCTTCATTGCGAGGAAAACCGGAAGCAGCACAGAGAACGTCTGTCACCTGTTTGCCGAACACGACCCTGAACAGCCCGCCAGCGCTATCGTCAATTTTGTCTCCAAGGTGATGATAGGATCTCAGAAGACCAAATAGAAAGAAATTCTCCATGTTTTTGGACAAGGTACACAAAACCATTACGGAATTTTGTGGGGTCCAGGACAGCAATTTTATTGATCCGGTGGAACCACTGCTTCAAGGGCTAATGTGTCAGAGTGAGATATGACAGAGCTCAGGAAAACATTTGTTTCCCGAAGATGCATTCCTGAAAGGAGGTTATGAAAGCTGGGGCGCACTGTTGCACCACACAGAAAATCCAGTAGGAGGAGACAGATTTCTTTGGTTCACGAACCATAAACTGAACCTGCTTAAAGGGTAAATAGAAAAAAATCTCAGATTTTATTTTAGCAGTTTCATTTGCAGTATTTCAAAGGGCTGTGGTCATTTTAATGTTTCAATATGAACAGACTGAATTATTAAAAATGATGGAGATATAACTGTACATGAATTTCTTTGTCGTTTCTAGGCACATACATAAAGTAGGTTTGACCAAAGAGCTCATTTTCATACCAGTTAACTTTAATTTCTCAAGTTCTATATATATATGTGTGTGTGTACATTATCAGATATTACTTTTGTAGTTCAAAATAATCAGTACAGTTTTGTTTATCTGTGTATTTGTCTCTTTATAAAGGGAAGCCTAACGGTTTTATCCAGTAGTGGTTGTCTTATAATCCATATTGACTTGGACCATGTTTATATATTTTGAAATATTTATCATAAAACTCATATTCAGTGTATACTTAACTTTTACTCATCAGTATTTTGCTCATGAGTTGTCGCTAATAACACTCTTTAGTCTTGTTCATGTGTGCAACATGACACAAATTCATCATTATACATAATAAATGCAATGTGTATGATGACAGATTTGGGTTCAAAGTTTTACATGGAAATCATCTGAAGCAGACTGACACGCTTATTTATATTTGCTTCTCATAATTGTAATTGTTAAGGCTGTTCTGTGGACACATGCTTATTGTGCTGCCTAACTATATTTTGTAAGTGATTTTTCATCGACTGCAAATACATGCAAAGAAAAGAAATAAAGACAGGTACCAGATGGAGGCTGTGTTTGTAGTGGATTTTTGGACTATTTTCATCTCAAGACAATTAAACATCATGTGGTGATGGCATGTGCTCACTATGTTATCGGGAGAGAAGGCAGGAGAGAAAAATGGTTTCAAGGTTTGGATGGAAAGGGTGGAGTAAACAAATGAGAAAGGATGTGACAAAAAGACAGGAGAAACAGTTTTCTGCAGGCTGAATTCCTCAAGGGGTCAAAGTTTGGCCGGTTGACTCAGTTAGCCCCTGCTTGTAGATATAACTGGTTCGAAAAAGCATCTTTCTCCATTGAAATTAAAAGTATATGATGCTGATGCTAACATCTGTCCATTTATATTTGCATCCCTCTGCTGTTGCCTTGGCAGCTTAAGCATTGGTGTTATGGTACAGAGTTGACACAGCACTCTCTGAAAAAAACAGTTTGAAGAAACTCATTGGAGAATAAGAGTCAGCAGACCTCAGTTGTGGTCCAGGTTCCCTGCAGGCAGGAATCTCAGAGTCCGTGGAACCGTGTCATCATCAGTCTGATTTTTCCATGACATGATGGACTGTCTGTGTCCTGCATGCTTGTTTGCCTTTGCCCTCTTTGGAACAGGTACCTGATCGTTGTTACTGTCACATCTGTTTATTAAAACAAAAAAAATACATGAACATGTTGATAACACAATAAAAGACCATCATCAATCACTAATAGGGCCATGCGTAAAGACAACATGTGAAATGAATATGTATGGACGCACATTGTAGCCTATAGCCTAAATTTGCTGATGGGCAATAGCCCAGACAAATATCTGTTGATGGGCCATAGATCGCATCGTAAACATTTACACACGATACATTAGAACACCATCAACATTTACAACTGTAAATATAGACTGTAGATAAGCAGTGTCATCTATAGGCTAACCAAAACTGAATTGAAACTAAAATATATAATGTTAACAATTTTACAAACACTTGAGCAGATATTCGCAAATATTTGCTGTGACATTAAATGTTTCACTTATGCTGACGAATGTAGTCTGAAAAAAATATTAGATTTATATGATCTGAATAATAATTATATGAGACTTAATAACTTACTCATCGTAGCAACTTGCTGGAATGTCCTCAGCTGGATCAATTCGCTCTTTAAAATGCAAATGTTCGTCGTCAGAATCTTCTTCTGATGAAAAGCTTGGACGTTTTCATCAGAGGCATGTGCCTTGCCCGAAGTTAACTTCCGGTCTGTGTTTGTTGATCGGTCTGGCTAGTGGCTAATAATATAATATAACTATTCATATTTTATTTAATTTATATTAATATTCATTTATAGTAATATTATATTCAATAATAATTGTATTACATTTTATTGCATATTAATTTATAGTATATAGCTTGTGATTTTTAAGAGCCTACTTAGGTTTATGGAGTGTCCGACAACAGCTGCACATACAAGCTGTAAAAACACTATTATTTCGTAATAATAAGCAGTTTATTACCTTACTTCTTGACTGACTCTCAAATGATTCGTTCCGCGATTCATCGGTCTTATCCCCGCCTTTCCGCTAGCGTAGTCTGATGTGATTGGTCAGATGGTCTAGTCTGCTGTGATTGGTTTAGCGTGTGAGTTAAAGTTTTTTGGAATCATATATGTGATGGTAGTTACAGTGTATTCTATAAAAAACCCTGGAGTACCATAAACAAACTCTGGTGAGGTCAACCCTGTTACTGTATGTCAGTGGGCACTGGCATTAGAAATAACGGTAATCTAAGAGCATCGCTGAACTTTGTCTCTTGCCTAATATGACATCAAATGTGTATATCAGGATTATGTTTGAAATACTGCAACAAATCATCATATTTCAAAACAAAATCACGTAATATTTATAAAAATAGTATTGTGGTGGGACTTCCGTTCATACAATTTCTCCCATTCATTTATCACACGTGTGGTCTGTCTCTTGCTTATCCAGTCTCTGTTCTCGTCCATTCATCTGCTCTGTTACGAGGCTGTAACAATCCTGTTTGTCCATGTTTGTTTATTCCCCATACCGGACCTTTAACGGACTACACTTCCCATCATGCACCTCACCCCGGCAGCCATCTTGATTTCAGCACCACCTGCACCTTATTTACTGGACATTATTTAAGTTTGCTTGTTTTGCCGCCTCATGGTCTGATATTAATGTAATCTGGCCTATGTTTTAAAGTTTGTTTGTCTGTTCTGGTTTATTTTGTTTGTCATTTGGATTTACTTACTTATCTTAAGTACTTACCTCAGAGAGATGAGCAGAGGTGTGACATGTGCTCTCTTGGGCTCATTGAAGACCAGGCGTGCAGCAGCATTCTGGATCATTTGCAGAGGTTTGAAAGCACAGGCTGGGAGACCGGCCAGAAGAGCATTACAATAATCCAGTCTAGAAATGACAAGAGCCTGGACGAGACCTCACCTCACCCCCACTCTGACCTGTGCCTCACACAAACATTCACACCTCCTGCAACCCCCCTGCCTCCCCCCTCAGCCATTCAACCTGCGCTTACGATCTGTGAGAAGGATATGTGCCAGGTCTTCAAAAAACAGAAGACAAGGAAAGCTCCAGGCCCAGATGGTGTTTCACCTGCCTGCTTAAAAGCCTGCGCTGACCAACTGGCCCCAGTCTTCACACAGATCTTCAACAGATTTCTGGAGCTGTGTGAAGTCCCAGACTTCCTCAAACGCTCCACTATCATTCCAGTCCCCAAGAAACCCCAAATCTCTGGACTAAACGACTACAGACCGATTGCTCTCACGTCTGTGGTTATTAAGTCATTTGAAAGACTGGTGTTAGCTGCAGCATACCCTAATGACATCACTGGGCCCTTACTAGATCCTCTTCAGTTTGCATACAGGGCAAACAGGTCAACATGGGACTGCATTTAATTTTCCGTTTATTTAATAGCAGGGTATGTAGCCCATTAGACCAATATAAAATAAACACATGAATATTTTCTTTATAACTAGCCATCATAATCATTAGGGTGATAATTCGGGCTCTTCATCAGTCCCATGAAGACACTTTCTCAGTTGATTTTCCAGCAACGTCTCTGAAGTTCAAGTTATTACATACATTCCTGAGGTACGAGCCCATATTGAACAGCCTGTGAATTATTTGTCTGGTCTAACAGGCGAGGGAGCGTGCAGGGAGATAGATGCGAGCAGCAGACTTGCCAGTAACGTGCATCTGTGACTTATAGTATCTATTTACCGCTCTGTGATGGCGTTGTTAATGTCTTTGCTGGATAAATGGCCAAGAAAGGGTGCAATTTACAGTCAATGGGCTGTTTTCTGAACAGTGATGGAATGCCTTGTATTGATCCCATTGTAATTCTATTCAGAAGCCATGGATGAACAAGGAGGTGCGCCTCCTGTTGAAGGCACGCAATACTGCCTTCAGATCAGGTGATGCACAAGCCTACAGCACATCCAGAGCTAACCTGAAGAGGGGCATCAAAGAGGCCAAGCACTGCTACAAGCTAAAGGTAGAGGAGCACTTTTCCAACTCCGACCCTCGACGCATGTGGCAAGGCATCCAGGCCATCAGTGATTACAAACCCACCCACTCCACCCCCGCAGCCACTGATGTCCTCTTCCTGAACGAGCTCAATGACTTTTATGCTCGCTTTGAGAGAGACAATAGAGAAACTGCCACCAAGCTCAAACCCTCAGTTGATCACCCTCCAATCACACTCTCCTCCATAGACGTCTGTAATGCACTGAGCCGGATCAGTGCGCACAAAGCCGCTGGACCAGACAACATCCCTGGACGTGTACTCAGGGCATGTGCTGAGCAGCTTGCTGGGGTTTTCACTGACATCTTCAACCTGTCTCTTGCCCAAGCAGCTGTGCCAACATGCTTTAAATGCACCTCCATTGTGCCAGTGCCAAAACACTCCAGCCCAAAGTGCCTGAACGACTACCGTCCTGTAGCACTGACACCCATTGTCATGAAGTGCTTTGAGCGGCTGGTCCTGGCACACCTGAAGGACTTTCTGCCATCCACATTGGACCCACACCAGTTTGCCTACCGCAGCAATAGGAGCACAGAAGATGCAGTTTCCATGGCACTGCACTCTGTGCTCACACATCTGGACAATAAGAACACCTATGCACGTATGTTGTTTGTTGACTTCAGCTCAGCATTCAACACTATCATTCCATCCAAGTTAATAGCCAAACTTGAAGACCTGGGCATTAACACCTCCCTATGCAATTGGATTATGGACTTTCTGACCAACAGACCACAGCAGGTGAGATCAGGCTCCATCTGCTCCACCACTATCACACTCAACACTGGTGTACCACAGGGCTGTGTGCTAAGCCCCTTCCTCTACTCCCTCTTCACCTCCGACTGCAAGCCTGTGAACGGATCTAACTCCATCATCAAGTTTGCGGACGACACTACGGTGATTGGTCTCATCAGCAACAACGATGAGACGGCCTACAGGAAGGAGATCCAGCACCTAGCCACATGGTGCAACAACAATAACCTGCTCCTTAACACCTCCAAGACAAAGGAGCTCATTGTGGACTTCAGGAAAGAGTCAAGAGGCACACATGACACCATCCACATCAATGGGATGGCTGTTGAACGTGTCTCCAGTTTCAAGTTCCTGGGGATCCACATCTCGGAGGACCTGTCCTGGACTACCAACACCTCCAGCCTGGTCAAGAAGGCTCACCAGCGCCTCTTCTTCCTGAGGACACTAAAGAAGAATCGGCTGTCCTCGGCTATCCTGGTGAACTTCTATCGCTGTGCAATAGAAAGCGTCCTGACCAACTGTGTCACAGTCTGGCATGGGAGCTGCTCTGTTGCAGAGCGCAAGGCACTGCAGCGGGTGGTGAAAACCGCCCAGCGCATCACAGGGACTCCACTTCCATCCATGGAGGACATCCAGAGGAAACGCTGTCTGCGTCGAGCTCGCAGCATTCTTAAGGACTCCTCTCATCCCGCTCACAGACTGTTTTCTCTCCTGCCCTCCGGCAGGCGTTTCAGGTGCCTCCGGACCAGGACCAGCAGACTAAAGAACAGCTTTTTTCCCAGAGCTGTCTCTTTATTGAACTCTGCCCCTCACTGATCCCACTGCCCCTCATTTACTACTACACTCTTCTCTCCCCCCTCATTGCACACCTGTCTTCACTTGTTATTTGCACTAATGGACTGTCTATACATAACATTTATGTTCATTTGCACTACCAGACTGCTCATTTGCACTGCCAACTGTTCATTTACAGTACCGACTGTTTACTGTTTACTATGCATCTTGCACTCCTACACTTTAACTGAAATATGCAATAACTTCTTCCATTGCACTGTTACTTCGATAGCTTCTGTCCATAATTTATTTGCACTACTCTATATTTATCGCACTGCTGCTCACCATAGCCTAACTTATTGTATACAGCCACCTGTAAATTTCTGTTTATAGTAAAGGCCATCTGTACATTATGTTCATAATACATATCCATCTGTAAATTTCTGTTTATAGTAAAAGCCATCTGTATATCATGTTCATAGTATATATCCATCTGTAAATCTCTGTCTATAGCAATAGACATCTGTATATTATGTGCATAGTATATATCCATCTGTTAATTTCTGTTTATAGTAATAGCCATCTGTATATCATGATCATAGTATATATCCATCTGTAAATTTCTGTTTATAGTAAGAGACATCTGTAAATCATGGTCATAGTACATTTCCATCTGTAAATTACTTCTGTATATTTATTTATGTAACTTATGCAACCAATGTATATCCTGCACTTGCTGCTATTGCACTTCTGGTTAGACCCAAACTGCATTTCGTTGCCTTGTACTTGTACATGTGTAATGACAATAAAGTTGAATCTAATCTAATCTAATCTAATCTATTCAACATGCTGCTTTAAGGACAAGGCAAAGTGACGAGAAGATTTTGAATTAAAGTTTTATGGACCCCGCTTGATTTACAGCTCTCATACTTTGAATGGGACAGTTAAGCCAAACATTTTCTTTCCACTGCAGAACACAAAACTCTTTTAAAATAATGATGTCTCTTATGGAGGTTGGAGACTCTTATCAAAGATGTCATCACAGAAGACATGCTATGTCATGCTATATAGATAAGGAAATGCTGATGTTAAATTCTGTTGGACTGTCTCTCATGTCAAGACTTTGGCCCAGCGGACGATCACACAGTCAGAAGGTCAGTCCTCTGACACACACGGTTATGTCTTCCAATCAGAGCTTTGATCTGACAGCACCACTGTCTCAGTGAGGTCAGCAGAGGTCAGACGCTGCTTTGCATGCAGATGACAGAAGAATGGGTTAAACTGTTTTTTTTTTTTTTTACATTTTATATGTTCAATTGTGTGTGTGTGTGTGTGTGTGTGTGTGTGTGTGTGTGTGTGTGTGTGTGTGTGTGTGTGTGTGTGTGTGTTAGCCCATCTGGTGGTCAGGACGTGAGGAGGAGGGACCCTCCGGAGTGCTTGACTTTTTCACTTCCTGTTCTGCCTAAAAAAGCACAGAAGTAAAAGGTTTGACATCTCATTTGACTTTAATGCAAGTACCACCCAAACATGTCTATGTTTTGAAACACCCACTCACCTTTACACGGTTGCTATTTGTAATAATGCTGATGATGGATGATCGTACTTCTGACATGCAGACATAATAAAATCAGTAAAACCAATAGCTTCTCATTTATTTTGTGTGTCGGTCACTGTGTCTAATAACAGACACGCTGATATTCAGTACCACAGGACGAGTGTGAGCGAAGTGATTTTAAAACAACAGTTATACAAACAGATTATGTGGAGCATTTTACCATTCTGACAAATTTTGACCATTGCCACTGTAAAGAGTCCCAAAAGAAGCCAATACATTAAGGCGTTAATTCACCCAGAAATGAAAAAGTCGACCAAACTTGAGCCGTGTAGTTGGCTATGGGATCTGATCACATTAATGTGGCTTATGTGTGTCCCAGTCATAGCAGTAAGTTTGTCACACAACAGACTTTAAAACAGCCCAAGTCATTTCATACTGAAACATGAGGCATGTTCAACTTAATATGAAATGTCTGATGGAGTCACGATGACCTTAATAATTTGACTATAAAACAAACAAACACATTGATGAATTGATTTATTTTATTAGTCTTGTTTCATGGCCGAATAAGCCATTTTAAAATGATCATTTCAGAAGACTTTACAGAAAACCAGACCAGACGCCTGAGAGAACATAATATATGTAGGGCCCTATGAAAGCCATTAATACAATATACAATAGTAATATATTTGCCCACATATTCACTTATAAACTGTATTTAAAAAAACTACAGCAGATATACTTTGTACCAAACAGGGAAAAAATATGTAAAACAAAAAGGGTCAATAAACCAGTATCTTACTTGTGCATTAATTTTTTTATTTTCTAGTTTTTTATTTATTATTTTACTAACACATATATTCAATTTACAAAAGTAAACAATATACTCAGTGGTCAAATAAAAACAATCAAGGGGGTTGGTGTGGTACAACGTGCTTGTTTGATAACTTTTATTTTGACAGGTCGCAGCAAAGGGTGAAAATCCTCATAGCTTCGCTTGGCTTTATTTCGCCTAAAACTCATAACAATGAAATAAAAGCTGCATCAAGCGTTTCTATGACACTCTTGCACATAACTGGCTTTGTTACGTAATCGAGTTCTAAACGCGTAGCTGAAGTGACGCGCATTAACGGCTCACTCGACGCTTACTGCTTTGCTTCAGTACGACTGAGAATCAGTGTCTGCTTTACGATCTTAAGATCTCAAAATAGTTCGCAGTTTCTGATCTGTGTAAGAGTTCAGGAGCATCGAGCGATTTCACACCTATTCTGAAAAAATCTCGCGAAAGCATCGGCGTGTGGTGAGTGATAAACATGTGTTGTATCAAAGTTTGCCTAAACTCCGCTCAAACAAAGATAAAAATCTCTTAAAATGTATTCAATGTTTTTAATTTAAGTATTGTCACAATATCTGACTTCAACTACTCGATTATCGTGGCGCAAAGTACAATTTAGTACAATGTTTATATGTAACTTAACGATATGCAGTCAGACGTTCAAAAAACAACCGCCGTTGACCACAGTTTTGCACAAAGTATATAAACACAACAAACGTTAGTAAAACATCAAACAAACAGTAAAATGAGTAAGAAATCAGCAATCATTAAAGCCAAATGAAAGTTAATATGTTTAACTGTAGATTTGTAGATTTGTCTTGTCATTGGAACATGAAGTAGATCAGAATTGCCAGCATTCACAATAGTGAATCGTTGAATTATCTATTAGTTAAATTCATGTAGTTTTTGTTATTTTATTTTTATAATAACTCAAAATATGAGCATAGGAAGGCAGAGAGTTTATAACCATTGTGTTAACCTGGTTAAATGTTAAACATTACAAAACAACCAAGCTGCCATACAGATAATACACCAAATTATTTACGATATTATGTGTAGTGTTAACATGATATTGATAGTCATGCTTATTCATATCATGATAATTGTTTATTCCTGTGTATTGTGTCATCCCTAATGTCAGTGATGTAGAAGTAGTCTGAAAAGGGAAGTCGACGTAAATCTGTCAGTGAATTGTGTTTTTCATTTTGCAGAGAAATGATCCAGAACAAGTTTCGGCGTTTTAGTCCCGCTACCTTCATCGATCAGCAACTGAATTCTGGTAAAATTTGGCATTTCAATTTTAAAACGTATTGCTTGAGTGTAATGGTACACAAAGTTTGTTCTTGAAAACCATATTTAAGCTGAAAATGTAATTTTGTAGGTGTTGCAACATTGCACCCACAACCACCACCTCCGAGGAGCTCAGTCCCAAACACATCTGACCCTCTTCAGTCCGGCCGCTTACCTGTAATGAACCACACAGGTGAGTTTTTAAGCATCATTAAACCAGCGTGACAAAGTGGGATTTAACATTGTATATTTTAAAAGGGCTTGAGGGTGAAGTAAAATACACAAGGTGTATAGTAACTGTTTTAACATGTAATAAATCTGTTGAAGGACTGCGGCCAAAGCCACCACCAAAAAGAATCCCATTTAGATCGGATGCCACAGATGACAGGTGGAACCGAGCGTGGTCTCAGAGCGTTGTGCAGAATACTGGTGAGCTCATAAAACATTAGTGCTAATCACCCAATCATTTGTAGTGTAAAGTAATACATGACATCACCATTAACATGGAATAAATAGGTTGCTTTGTAGGTGTTCTGCCCCAACAAGAGAAGCGCAGGATGGCACAACCAAAAGATGCCTGGAAGAAGCACCACTACGTATATCATGTATTTCATTCATTTTCTATGTTTATTCTTTAAATACATTTGTATCCAACAAATCATCCTTTTACAAAATGTATGAAACATCTGCTTTGTTTGTACAGAATCAGGTGCATCAGAGTGTTCAGCAGTACATGGCTGATATAAGAGACCGTGCTCGGAAGGATGTAAGTGACGGTTGTATATTTTGATTATGTTAAATGAACATTTGTAATGCGCCCTTGTCTTCTAACTGACCTCTTTTTTTCATTTTCAGTTTACAGATTTTCACCAAAAGACTAAAAATAAGAGCCAAGAAAAAGAAATTGAGGAAAGGAAGATAAGAGATGAAGAATATCGAAAAGAAGTGAGGAAACGGATGGAAACTCATGTCTCCTTGATATCCTCAATGCAGTCTGTGAGGACTTCCATTCAAACAGCTGAAGCAGAGTAAGACATTATTTATTATTATAGTTTTATGAAGCCTTGTGGATATTGCGTTATTGCAGTTCCATATATATGTGCGTGTAAAAATATATTGTATACGTAAACAAAAATGCTTTTAATTGATGCAGATTTTTCCAGATATGCTATATTATGCATAGCCAAATCTCTGGATGTGTCCCACTTATCGAGTGTACCTTGTTTATTCAAAAACTTTACATAAATATTGCTGTCAAAGAATGAGAGGTGCCTCTGAACATAATGTGTTATGACACAGGGCTCGAAGTGTGGCCATTGCCATACGTGATAAAGACAAAGAAATCCAAATAGTGAAGGGCGAAAAAGAAGACCTTGAAATGTACGTAGACACATCACACATTTCAAAATTCTTCTTTTGTTTCTTTACATTTCGTTTGTACAGAAATGGTGCAGCTAAAATGTGTTTTACCTTTATTAATATCATCTCTGTTATGTAACCTGATTGCAGTGAAATCGAGACGCTTCAATGCAGATATAAAAAAATCGAGGAATACACAGGCATTTTAGAATATGTCCCACCTGAGCTGTGGGAAACAGTCATGAGGAACCTAGAGGTATGTTTGCTTTTTTTTTTCTTCAAATGAACAATGTGCTTGCATGTCTAGTTTCCCACTTTGGGAATGCTTCAAGTTTTAATAAGTCTGTGTTTGTGTATTAAAAGGACACCGTGACTGAACTTAAAGGCCTTGACAGACTGCAGGAGGTTGATCTGGAGTACATAGAGCTCTGTCTTCATGAAGACAGAGGACACATGTTGCTTCTTAAAAGCATGTAAGTTGTTTACACTGACACTTTATTAATCTTATGACTCTCTCATAGATTTAGTAATCTAATAGTCTTTTAGTTCTGTGGAAACCGTAATAGCGCTAAAGATTGTGTTTCTCATTGGTGTATTGTGTGTTTTTGTCTAGAAAAGAAAAGTTGTACGCACTAGCTGAGCTTCTGAAGAACCTGTCTAGAATCATCATGAGCAGGACAGAGAGAATGGAGCAGCTAAAGCTAGAGATGCACATCCTATCCCAAAAGAGGAAGGAGGACAACGTAAGAGGCCAAACTATAGTGCATATGTGCTTCCACACATCTAAATGCTGCAGACTTTACAACTCTTTGTTTTTCCATTGTTTAACAGAAATTGCTAAAAGATAGGAATGGTCAAGTAAAGAGCCTAAAAGATTCTTTCATGGCTCTCAAGAAGAGGGACATGGAGCTTGTGCAGATCATCACAGGGTCAGGTTAGGTCTGTCATGAATCCTGTCAATTCCTTGGTATTGTTTTTGATTTGTTCTTGGATCTTTTGGTTTTCTTTTGTTTTGTCCAGTTCCTTTGTATTGTTAATGTTTTAATCTGTTTACTATGTTGCTAAGGTGTACTAGCTTGTTACTAAGGTTTTTCGGTTGGTCATTGGGTTTTACTAGGATGTTGTAGCTGGTTTCTATAATGTTGTTAAGAGTTGTTTTTTGTGATTTGCTAAGGTACGCTAGCTTGTTACTAGGATTTCTTTGGCTGGTTATTAGGTGTAGGCTAGTTGGTTACTATTAGGGATGGGCATTGAAAGCAAAAATAATATTCGAAGATCGATGAGAACTATTCGAAAATTATTAGAAATCCGCACCCTTCCCCCACATGCACGCATTTACAGTATTACATACACATATGCACATATACGGAGGGAGAGCGAAAGAGACCATTTACGCTTTAAATCCGTATGACGACAAACTGCTTTATTTATTTTGGAATAGGCAATCTTACATCAAGCCATACATTAAGATAACGTGAAACATTAATATACTTAATGCACTTATTAACAGTACGTTGATCAGCTTCAACCGCTCATAATGCTAGGACATTTCCTTGTAAAATACAAAAAAAAACAGTGTGATTGATCCAGGAAAATATATTAATGCCAAAAAGATTTTAGACCAGACTTAAAACGCGTTAAAACATATTTACAGAATGACGGCATTTATTAACAGTCCGGAACAATTTCATAAATGAACAGCTCAAAAGGCTTCCATTTCTATGTAAAGAATTGCATGAACATTAATATCAATAAAAAACAGTTTGATTTATCCAAAAATATAGATTATATATAAAGATTTTAGGCTAGACATAACATTTACATTTACATTTTACATTTATTCATTTGGCAGACGCTTTTATCCAAAGCGACTTACAATTGAGGAAAACAGCAAGCGATTCGTCTAAGTAAGCAATATTCACGAGAGGTGCTAGTAATACAAGGTTTCAAATACAACGTCAAGATAGTATAAGCAAGTATATAGAGAACATTAGAAAAGGAAAAATCGGGGTAAAAATGTTTTTTTTTTTTTTTTTTTTTTTTTATGAGACAGTTAAGTGCTCATGGAAGAGGTGGGTCTTCAGCTGTTTTTTGAATTGTGAAATTGATCCAGCAGTCCTGATGGAAACAGGAAGATCATTCCACCAGCCGGGAACGGAGAAAGAAAATGTCCTTGAGATGGATCTCATGCCTCTCTGTGAAGGAACAATGAGGCGCCGCTCGTTTTCAGACCGCAGACTTCTGGAGGGGATGTAGGTCTGTAAGAGAGAGTTGAGGTAGATGGGTGCTGTGTTAGTGGCTGTTCTGTAAGCAAGCACCAGTGCCTTGAACTTAATGCGTGCCGCTACTGGGAGCCAGTGTAGAGAGATGAGCAGAGGTGTGACATGTGCTCTCTTGGGCTCATTGAAGACCAGGCGTGCAGCAGCATTCTGGATCATTTGCAGAGGTTTGAAGGCACAGGCTGGGAGACCGGCCAGAAGAGCATTACAATAATCCAGTCTAGAAATGACAAGTGCCTGGACGAGAAGCTGTGTTGCATGTTCTGTTAAGAACGGTCTGATCTTTCTAATGTTGTACAATGCAAACCTGCATGACATAAACGCCTTAAAACATATTTCGAACAGCTTGAATGACGGCAATTACACTTTGTTACAATTACAGTATGTTAACATCATTTAACACACACTGTTAAAACATTCTGTAGAAATTACAGTATTACTAACTACAACAAAACTTTTTTTACTGTGCACTCCACCTAACAATAACTTATTTCATATTTTTATTTCAAAATATGAGCATGTCCTCATGTTCAGGATGAAGACGGGAACGCAATTTGTTTACAATTAGCCCGGCCGCAGAGAACACCCTCTCTGATGGCACGGAAGTCGCGGGCACACACAAGTAAGCCTTGGTCAAATTTGCCAGTTGGGGGTATTTGTGGTTGTTGGTTTTCCACCAGCTCATGGGGTCGCTGTGGATGGGTGGGCAGTACATGTCCTGGCAGTACAGATTTAGTTCGGTTGTGTCAGAGATTTCTACGTTATAGTCGTCACCAAACAGTACTGCGATTGCAGATGCAGATAGAGAATCATTTCGTGGCTTTTTGGCCAATGGTTGTGTTTCATCAGATTTTTCTGTTAGGGCTATATCTTCCTCGCTCTCTGTGCTGTTCGAGATTAGATAACACACCTTGGCCTGCACATCACGTTTAACTTCATCAGTTGCGAACCTCAGGTGTTCGTGTCTAGGGTCCAGGTAGGATGTATGCAACCTTGCAAGCACTGCTGACATCTGCGGGTGCAAGTCGCAGCTCCAGTGAAGTAGACACTGCTTGCTTGAACTGAGAGACTTGGTGAGACTCTGCTGGGATTTCTGACAAAAGAGTTGCTGTCACCAGGTAAACCATGGAGATTGATTACAGATTACTCTCCAGATTACAGTTGAAGGTTTCTTTTCCATTGTTTTTATATTGTAAGTAATGGATAATGTACAGCCGCTTGATATCGCAGAGTAAAACCTGTCAGGAGCCTGACGCGAAGCGGGGGGAATACATCCAGCTGGATGTAGGCTACATATCCTGCATATTAAACGACTAACGTTAGTTACCACATGAGCAAATTATTGGACGCGAAATATTGATTTCAAATATATTATTTGTTACAAATAAAAACCTTATCCAAGGAAAATGCTTTTTTCCTGACGACTTTAATCCAGCGCAACCTTCAAACAAGACAAACATGCAATTTGGTTAAATCATTTGTAAATATAATCTCTGTTTTTAACTAGGCATATATTTGTTTTTATTGGTGAATATTAAACTAAACTCATCAAGATGGATTGCAGCACCCGGATGACCCTGGGTTAGTTTATATAGAGAACTTACACATATGTGTGTATTGCCACGAAAAAAGTAAAGAGATCAGAATCAGAATCAGAAAGAACTTTATTGCCAGGTATGTCTGCACTTATGAGGAATTTGTTGTGGTGAAAGAAGCATCCAGTGCACAAAGACCATGATATAATACAAATAAACAATATAATACACAGATGTATCTATATATAAAGAAGAATAAAAATAAAAATATATTAAAAAATAGGAAGTAAAAATAAGATAAGATATAGAGTGTAATACCAATGCAGGTGTATATGTATATATGCAGATAAAAAATAGACTATTGTATGTACAGGAAAATGCACTATATACAGCATGATGGAATATCATTTAAGCAAAAATGGAATAAAAAGGTAGGGTACTATCAGTTGGATATAATTAGTATTGCATCCAGATCACTCCAGTTTTGCCTTTAATTAGCATTTCTATATGTATTGCAAGCATTCTAGTCCAGTGTATATTGAATTTCAACAAAAACAAACCTCAGGAGTGACATACTGTAAAGTCACCGAACAGTAATGTGAATGATTAAAAATCAGGCTTATTCCATCATATGTGACTCAGTCTGTGACAACCAATTTATTTTGTGAATTGCTGTTTTCTACATAAAATCAACTTATGTAATGTAAAAGAACATTCTGTAAAAATATAATCTTGACTGAGTTAGGCCATGTCAAATATTGAAATCAAAATGAAATGAATGCTTGAAATTTTAAGTTGATGCTAGTTATCTCATAATTAGATTCAGAGACTTTAGCCTGGTTTTCTCAGACTGGGTCACATATATTTATTTTTACAAACATCTAAATACATCTAGGCCTAACAATATTTAAGTATTCTGAAAACATTGCATCTTATTATTTATTTTTTTTACCAGTTTTCCCTTTTAATTTTGTGCAAATTACTGCAAATATAAAACAATATTTTTATTTTGAATTATGGAAGAAATTCTGTCAGTAGTTAACAGAATAAAACAAAAATTATCATTTTATTTTAACATGTACCTAGTAGGGTTGCGTGGTAAACCGGTTCTGGAAAATTACCGGTAAAATTTAGATTTCAAATGGTTCAATACCAGGATTTTGCTAGTTTCGGTACTTGATACGCTGCTGTTCCGAAGTTCACCGCTATGCGGCAGTATGGCACAGAACTGACGCGAAACTGGCAACAGAGAAGAACAAGATGGATTGCGCTACACACGGTTCTCACTAGTGATAGCCGCTACAGTGCGAGTGATGTTTTACAACTAGTATCATGTGAGCGACCCGCAAATCTGACTCTTTCTCTCTACTTTTACAGAGAAATCGTTAAATTGTGCTACATTGTACATTCTACATGTATGTACATGCTACATGATGCGCAATGCGTTTTCCCAAAACCATTAAACGGTGTATATATCCCAGTTAGCCTACTAATAATCATGAATGTTTATTATTTGCATGCGTTTTGCTAGTTGCTAAACTTTCAAGCTATGTTACTTCTGCTTAAATCCTGTTGTTCTGCTCTGAGCGCGCACATACAGTGTCCCGCAGCGCGCGTAAAGAACAGAAGTTCTCTTTCACGTCCTGTGTTTATTCTGTAAAATACAAACAATGTTATGTCAAAAGCACAAGGTTCATGTAAGCACAGTCGGTTATGTCTTAAACAAAATATGCATCAGCATTATGTCTTGAAGTGACAGTAACCTAATAAATCTGAAGAGAAAATCACTCACTGACTGAAGAACTTTTGTAGCTTTAATTAGAGTCAACGCATATTTATTTTATACAGTAAAGACTGTGCAGTTTTGTATTTTTATTGATCATTCAGATTTCATCTTGAATCCCAGCTAACGAAAGTTTGTTAAATGAACGTTCCCTAAAGGTTTATCATGTTTTTGAAAACGTTTTAAAAACAGTCAGTGTGTCCAGTTTTTTAGACGTTCTAAGAACGTTCCCAGCTAACAAAAGATACCATCATGGTGATCTGTTTCCTTGAGTTGGGCTCTTCACCCTTGACCTTCATAAGTTACATTTTGTGGCATGTTTTGGCTTTGTGCTTTTAAAGTACATTTGTGAAGCCAATGCAAATGAGAATCTTATCTTATAGGGTTGTTTGGTGGTCATTAAAATCACCATCATGTTGATTCACAGATGTCTGTGTTGTTAATCCTGAAATAACATTTAAAGATCAGGCAGTGGCATTTTAATGTCTAGACAATTGTATGAACAATTAGTGCAAATAAAACATAATCTATGACATTATATAGAAAAACACAGACATCAAGAATCTGTGTTGATTCTCACCATTACTGAGGTTCATACAAAGGACAACTTAATACTGCAATGCATTCTGGGTAACATCATAGTACAAAACTCATTCATTGTTCCCAGCATGCATTGCGGTTGATCTGTTGATCTGAATTAGTCTGTTGATTGTCACCATTGTTGAGATTCATATACTGATTCTTCATGTCTGTGTGTGTCTTAAATTCTGCTGTAGATTACGTTTTATTCGCATCCAGATTTCTGAAATCTTTCTAGACAAATTGCAATCAAACACCCTGATTCTGATTTTGAACTGTTATTTCAGGATTAACAACACAACACTCAAACTGAATGAGCTCAGAGAATCCAACTACAACATGATGATGATTTAAAAGACCACTGAACAACACCATAAGATTAGATTCTCATTTGCATTGTTGTAACAAATGTACTTTAAAAGCACACAGTCATCGCACACAAGAAACTTGTGAAGGTAGAGAGTGAAGAGCCCAACTCAAGAAAACACTGATCACCATGATGGTGACTTTTGTTAGCTGGGAACGTTCTTAGAACGTCTAAAAAACTGGACACTTGACTGTTTTTAAAACATTTTCAAAAACATGAAAAACCTTTAGGGAACGTTCTTATAACAAACTTTTGTTAGCTGGGATGCTAGCCTAATAGACCTACTTAAAAAATGTAATTGTTGTTCAAAATGTCATGTATGATAAGTCTATATAACCAAAGCATTTTTAGTAATACAGTTAAAAGTGTAAAAAAATGT
The DNA here is from genome assembly GCA_026939265.1 of Oreonectes daqikongensis. Taxonomy (NCBI): domain Eukaryota; kingdom Metazoa; phylum Chordata; class Actinopteri; order Cypriniformes; family Nemacheilidae; genus Oreonectes; species Oreonectes daqikongensis. Next base: position 2,079,732 of record JAOTQM010000351.1, on the reverse strand, counting down.
TATAAGTGTGCTATAATAATATAGCTATAAAACAATATATGCATTAAAGCAACACGATTGTTTCTGCAGTTTCATGCAGTCTTTTTAATATCTATCTCTCTATCTCTCTATCTCTCTCTCTCTCTCTCTCTCTCTCTCTCTATAGAACATATACATATATATATATATATATACATGTATATGTTCAATTAATTAGTTGTTTATTGGCTGTTTATTGATCACCTATAGTACCGTGTTGGTACCGATATTACCAGTATTAGATTCTGATACCGTACCGAGGCCAACCCTAGTACCTAGAAATGGTTAATGTAGAAAAACTGAAAGTAATTTCAGTGGCTGTGTATATGAAATATATAAGTATTAGAATGTGTATGTCCATCCCAGGTTTGGTCTTAAATTTCATATAAAGTGGCATTAAAATGGTCTTAAAAAGTCTTAAATTTAACTAGCTTATATCTGTAGACACCCTGACTTAACTTTCCAGGGATTACTGCAGCTTCCATACCCTGCACCAATCGTAGCTCTTTGAAAGAATTGCTGTGTTTTCCTGCTGTGGCCCTTTGTGAACGTCGAACTGTAAACTCTGATGTAGCTGGTATTCTCAGTTGCTCTTTTCTGGGACCCTGCTCTGCTGCACTCTTCACACTTGTGTCCCCACATGACAAATTCTCTGGTCTCACTATTCGGAGCTCCTCCCAGCTGTCATCGGATTCTAACTCCGACTGTCTCTCACTCGTGCTCAACTCTATCCCTTGCTGCTCTTTTGACCATCTGTCCTCATTCTGCAAAGGTCCACAATGGCGTAACTTGATGCACATTCTTTGGTGCACATGATCGATCCACCGGGACTACTTTGTAGACAGCTTTATCCGAATAAATTCTTTCCAATACGCAGTGGGGCAAATCTTCCCACACATCCTGGATTTTGTTTCATACTCTTATCTTTCGGTTCCGTACGTACACCAAATCACCTGGATTTAGGCTAACATCTTTCGCTGCCCCTTGTTGTCTTTGTTTTTGCTTGGCCATACCCTGCAGCCTCTTTTGTGTCAGTCTATAAGCCTGTTGGAGTCTGCGCTGATGTTCCCTCACCCAAGTCACCATAGTCTTTTCTTCCTCCTCCTTGCCAGTACCTAACAAATAGTCAATTGGGAGATCTGGGCTCCTGCCGAACATAAAAAAAATGGAGAAAATCCAGTAGTGGCATTTTCAGTTGTAACTTGAATTATATGCAAACAACACGTCATGCAAATGCTCATCCCATCCCATCTTCTTTTCAGGAGAAAGATCCCTAAAGGTGCGTACACACCAGACGCAAATGAAGCGGTAAGCGCGAGTGATTTACATGTTAAGTCAATGCAAAGACGTGCATAGCCATCCTACGGCAAGATTCGTGCGGCGCGAATTGAGCGTTTCCGGCGAATTCATGCAAGTTGAAAAAATCTGAACTTTGGCGAAAATTTGCACCACGTTAACCAATCAGGAGCTTGCTCAAAGTGGCACCCTCAAATGCTAAATCAAAATAGAAAGATTTGCCCAGTAACAAATAACAGATTTATGAGACCAAAAGACTGCCTGTTAAATACAAACAAAATGAATTGTATGCCATGTTTAAACACTACAGAGACATCAGAGCCAGCGGTGAGTTTCAGAAGCACTTGCCGAGGTGAGGCTGCGTTGGGCGGGTACATGAGCGCTGAGCTCCGGTGATCATCTGGAACTCACATCGCCGAACTAATTTCTACAAAGACGCTCTCTTTATTAACCGACCGCAGATTTGAACTTTAAACACATACATTATTGCCTAAAAACTCTTAAAACTACATTTTGTGACAATAAGCCGATATTATAAACTTTAGGCAGAAGCCCATCCAATGAAATTTGCAAAATCGCGTCTGCTGTGAAGCAAATTTCACACGAAAATGAAGCGAATTTCACGCACGAATGAAGCGAGTAAACTCAAAATGTTCAAATAGCGCGATTTATTCACGCAAGTCGCGCTTGGTGTGAACGCCCTGTAAGCCGGTCATGTAACGTCCTATTGAAACGCTCACACTGCCCATTACCTTGGGGATGAAATGTGTTGGTTCTGCTCTTCTGTATCCCATAGGCTGTACACAACTGCTGTACCAGTTCAGCTTCAAAACATCATCCTTGATCCAAATGAATTTGGGCTGGAATGCCATAACGATGAATCCATTCTTTAACTAGCACCTTGGCTACTGTTATGGCCCTCTGGTCAGCTGTAGGTACCGCCACTGTAAATTTTGAAAAAGCGTCCGTTATAACAAGTACATTTTCCTTTCAACTCAAAGAGCGTTCCAACACTGTAAAGTCCAATGCCACAACTTCCAAGGGTTTGGCTGCTTGAATACTATTCATCACTGTTCTTACTTTAGGCTGAACATCCTTGGCCACAATACAGCAAAGGCAATCCTTACAGAACTGCTGCACATCCTGATACATTCCTGGCCAATAAAAGCATTGGCGTACTAATTAAAATGTTCAATCAATCCCTTGATGGCCTTGATGGTCATGCATCGCACTCCCTTAACAACTCGAGCGTGTCTTTTGACTCCTCTTTTCTCTCCTTCTTACTTCGTCGTTCTCCTTTACCCCAGTAAAACTTAAAGAGAGAAATAGTCGGATCCTGTTCTTGAAGGTTTTTCAGGTCTTTTTTTTCAGGGGTTACTTCCTCTGACACTACAAGCTGCTCTTCTCCCACCGAACCTTGTCGAGACAGGGCATCTGCATTTCCATTCTTTTTGCCAGAATGATAGACAATTTCAAAATCAAACATGGCTAGTTGTGAGGCCCATCGCTGCTCCACGACTCCCAGCTTAGCAGTCTTTAAATGGCTCAGCGGGTTATTATCAGTGAAGATAGTGAACGTATTCCCAATTAAGTAATCTCTAAATTTCTCTGTTATCGCCAGACAATTTTATGGTGCTGTAATTATCCATATTACGCTCCGATTCCCTCAGTCCTCTACTGGCATAAGCCACAGGCCCGCGCTTACCCCCACATCCCGAGAAAGTCCTGTATGACTAGCATCTATCTCAAGAAAGAAAGGCTTATTAAAGTCAGCATAAACTAATACCGGAGCTAGGGCTGGACAATATTTAGCTCAAGTGTGACTGCTAATCTGCTGTCTCTTGTTTCAGTGATTGCCGAGAGGACGCATAAGAGGCGCCGCAGAGGGCGCAGGAAAGAAAGAACCCGAGTGAGACGCACGCAGGGAGCGTGCCGCCAGACTGAGTGCTAGACATTAGCGGGAGCGAGCACGTGCCGTTTGTTTGTCCTAAATGCCCGGCCATTGGCTTAGAATGGGCTGACGGGAAATGATTTTCCAGGCGGCCCATTCTAATCCAATGGCTGGGCATAGGTACGACCAACTGGGTTGTATCTTCCTTTGATTGAGCGTCCTGGGTCACTCGATACAACCGGTCTTTAATAATGGCGAAATACGGATATGAGAGCGGCCGCGCAGGTTGGAGAGGTTGTCCATTGATGGTGCGGACTTGTTCAAACGCGTTTTTTAAGCGGGTCGTCTCGAGACTGTTCCAGGGGAAAATCATCGCACGCTGAGAGATCTCGTCTCAAAATCGCGCTCGCTTCCCCTGAAACAGACTCCAATGGTCAGCCTCACCAAGTTGCGCTACCGCCCCCTTCCGGCGCTTTTGTTTCCACCCAGGGACATCCGCACACAAATACCCCAATAAAACGCTAAAATCTGGCCAATCTGTCCCCAAAATTAGCGGATGTCGAAGGTGCTGGTTAACGGCCACTTTCACATTATGCTTTTTTTCCCCGAAATTGAATATCCACAGACATCAAGGGGTAACTCACCACATCCCCGTGCACACACTTCACCTTAACCTCGCGGCTCGAATCCCATGGCGCGGCTTGAATCAGACCTGGGTGGATGAAGGTTTGGTTACAGCCTGAATCCACCAAGGCCTGATATGTACCCTCCTCAGTACTCACGGGTACACTGTACTGGCCGGCTGGATCGAGGGCAGCGTGAGGCGCGTCGGGAACCCGGATCACCAAACCGAACTCCATCAGCGGACAGTGGCCGATGAGGTGCCCCGGTTCCCTGCAACGCCAACAGGCTGGCCCGGACTTTCCCCCTGCCCCAGCAAAAATTATATAACCAGTCCACACTAGATAATGTTTGACAATATGCAACTGCAGTTTTACTGTGGTAAATATTAACAAATTGGAGAAAGTACTTCTCTGTATTAAAATACTTAAATCTGTATTTTGGCTGATACATTTAATAGGAATAATAAAAAAAAATCAGATATCAAACTAATTTAATTTGTTATGCAAATATATGTATGTAAGTATTGATATTTTTGTAAAATTAAGCTAATAAAATAAAGATATTATTATTCTTATAATTGTCATAAAATTCATTTTTTTAAGCCTCAGCATCACGTTCAGTTAACATATATGACTTAAATAAAAGTAATCTGAGGACCTGAGATTTTAACTTAGTACTGTTTGAATTCATACATATAGAATACTGTTTGTACAACTTTATTTATTTATTAAACTTGTTTGTAATTCTCAAAAATTGGTGCAAAATTAAAAAACATTATGGATTATTCTTAACCCATGGTTTAATCACAAAAAAGTACAACTCAAGCATTTGGGTTAAATGAACCAAAACATTTTCATATTTGGCTCAACAATGTGTTGAAACAACCCAACATTGTATCCTCAAATAACACATATAGGTTTATTTATAATCCGAGAGTTGTGTTGGTCCCTTTTGCCCTAATGGGTTGTGTATTTTTAAGAGTATTCATTTAGTTGGGCTGTTGACTCTCATTTTTTATTTAAAATTTTCTTAATATGTTCTCTAAACAAGTTTGTTTTGGAAAAAGATGCTAAGTTCAAATGTGACCATACGGTGGGTAAATTGACACAAATCATTGATGTGTTCTGTCACAATATGTCCAGAAAAGATTGAACTACAGCATCAGTCAGACACACAGAGACAGAATGAAAGCAAGTTTTTGTGCAGCAGAGAGTTGTTTCCTGTTACTGTGGGTGCCACGGCACAATAATAGTGTAATAATAGTTACTTTAGCAGGAGAGATTTCCAGTTTCACAACTTTAGTCTCTTTGGAAACTTTAGCAGATAACCAGTGTGCCAGCGGATCAGTTTTAACTGGATCTCCAGATTCAGTGATGGTCAAGAGGAGATCAGGTTTAGATCTCTGAAACTGACGGTACCACAGTAGATTGTACACAACACCACTGTAGTTACAGGAGAGACTAACATTGTTTCTCTCTTGAACATGTTTATCTGATTCATGAGATGTTATTACATTCCCAAGAGTGTATCCTGACAAACAGAAAAAAATGAATTAAATGATGTTACATGTTTACATTACATTTACATTCAAATTAGAGATTACCATAAAACATTCCGGCAGGTTATGAAACCAATAACAGAAGTAAATAGATCCACATGTTTTGCTTGACACAACAGAATGAGAATTGAAAGGTCAGCTGTCAGGTTTATATTCTTAGAGCGCCTCCTTCTGGATGTGATCACAACACAGCTGCATTTCTCAAACACTCTTCATCCTTATCAGCAAAATAATTAAATGAATAAAAACACAAGGACAATGTTATTCATATTTTTTATGAATTTTAAATCATATTTTAATATGTAATTATCGTTTGTCTTCAGCCACCTGTGTTGAGGTGAGTAATGGGAAAAGCATGTAAGATTTTCTATAATGGACTTTGATTCTGGTTCTGAGTAAAATAGTGTTGAAGGTTAAAAGATCAATTTCTGAATGTCAAGAGCTTTGCAAAATGTTTTAAAAACCTTTTTTAAAAGCTGTAAAAAGTTGTTGTATACCTGCAGTATTACAAAATTAAAAGGAGTGAAATTGTATCTGCGGCAAATAGTCAAAATGACCATAAGATGAGATTAGGTGAAAAAATCACTATAGTGATAAAGAGTAAATGTGATTCTGGAGGTTTTTGTATGATGTTCAGTGTGTTTCCTGTTACTGTGGGCACCAGGGCGCAGTAATACATGTCAGAATCTGTCTCTACAGCAGATGAGATCTTCAGATCAAGAAGATGTTTCATGTCTTGTATTTCATGTCTTGATATACTTCAGCAGTAAATCTGTCTGGTCCGTTTTTACTCATAACTCTATTTGTTTAGATGTAAAGTAGAAACTCTGGTTTAGATCCGGGATATTGTCTGTACCATTAATAATGATTTACATTTTAAAGTTACGTCTTTATATCTACAGGACAGGATAACATTTTCACCAACAACTCTGCTTACATCCCCTGACAGACGTTGTATTGCTTCTGCATCTGTGTCCTGAAAATAGAGAATATAAACTCAGATAAACCAAACAATAACTTAAGCAATAAAATAATATTAACAGTCACAGTAAATATTAAAAGAGCAGCTTTGCTTTAAACTGTAGAGATAAAAGCAGTTTATCTTACCAACACATGTCAACAAAAAACTGATAAGAGGAAAAATAATCATGATGGTTTATCTCTGAAGAAGAATCAAGAATCTGCTTTTCCCTTCTGACATCCTTTCTAACTTTAAAATGTTTCTGTATCTTTACATTAAGCTCCGCCCTCTTCTGTAGTTTTTACATTCACTGATTCAAGCTCATCTTTACCAGATTCATTTTTTTATGTGTGTGAGCTTTAGGTTGTGCCTGCATTGTGAAAACATTGGTTTTTAGGGGATGAGGACAATCGAATTGAAGTCAAAAGTCTCTGAGCATTAGATTGTGAAGAACCAGTTCCATGAGTTTTGTGACTCGATTAGAAATGTTTAGCTCTAACATATAAAAACGTAACAATTATCACTTGGTTTTCTTTGACCATAACAATTGTGCTTTATGAATACAGATCACAGAATAACAACAGCCAGAGCTGTTTTAGCCCCATGCTAAAAAAGAAAGTCAAGCATTGACTGTTAAGCAGTAATGGTGGGTTTGTATAACAAAATGATTGTAAATACACATCATTTGTGCAGATAATACATTAATCTTACCTAAAAGTGCACAGAGCTTCATAAAGGAATGAAATCACACAGACTTTTGTGTCTCCTTCATTGAGTGAAACACAGATTTACAAGGAGCGCCACCCAGTGGCATTTGAGCTGGACTTTTTTGAACAACCACTATAGGCCTACTGTTTAAAAATATAATCCTGGTCTGGGAGAATTTTTCATGCTGGATCCTGTTGAAGTTTCTCTAAGGGCTGCATTTGTATTTTAAGTGTAAAACTAGTATCAGTTTTCAACTTGTTAAAATATAACAATTATCTCACTTCCTGCTTTTACGTTTACATGTGTAGGTTGTGAGTTTTCAAAAAAATCTTCCCAAAATTTAAACCTTTGTATTTTAATTGCATGTCAATTTTATTTTTAATTGAATCACATTAATCCAACATAAAAGCATTAATTAACATTTATTGAAGCTTTAACATCACGTTTAGTTGATATGAATGAAAATAAAAGTTATGTGAGTTAACTGTGATTTACTGTATTTGGGTTCATACTATGGCACTCTGTTTGCTCTAGAAATTGTATTCAAATTTTTATTATTTATGAAAATCGTACACTTGCATATACATGCAGGCTGATTTTCAACCCGTGAATGGGGCAAAATATGAACAAAAACATCTACAACCGATTAACAGGCACACAACCTTAGCTAAACATCAACTGTAAATAACAGATGAACATATTAAATCTGTCAAGAGGAGAATTCAACACATGAGCAAAAAACATTGATAGATACACACATACATATATATATATATATATATATATATATATATTTTATAGCCTATACACTTATGAAATAAAGTGGTGTTTGTGTTTGTGGAGTTGTTTAATTCAATGAGATTTTGATAGCAAAAAGATGATTCATTTCAGATGATTCTGTTGACTCGGAGTCGACTGATTGAATCTTTCTCAGTTCATCAGCCAGTACTGATCCAGAAACTGACATGTTGTGGCCCACAAGTGAACCAGAAAAACTTTGCTAGATGGATGGTGTCTGATTCATCTTTAAAAGGTTCTTTTGATTCAATCCACTCTAAATTTAAGTAACATAATGTGGGTGGGCAGTGACAGATTCTGCGGTGTATTATTGTGCTGTGAGGTCCACAGTAACAGAAGAAACATTTACAATGTAAAAGAAAACTTTCATGTAATTCATTTACACACAGAATTTCAAATAAACTGCTCTTTATTCTTTTACAGTGTGCTGCCCACCCACATTATGTTAAATTTAAAGTTTTTACAGTTGCACCACATTGTCACTATCATTTTTGCAATCATCCCCTAAATATTTTCTCAACATTAATTAAAACCATAAATTTTAGACTTTTAATTAATTTATGTAAACCATATGGATAGCATAACGTCATTGACCCAACTACATCCAACAAGTCGAAAAGTGGTGACAATCAACAGAGCCAGTTTATATCCGTATACCCTACACCTAATAACCAGCCCACAAATCCTAGTAACAAGCTAGCGTACCTTAGCGAAACAACAGCATAGAAACCAGCTACAACATCCTAGTAAAACCCAATGACCAACCGAAAAACCTTAGTAACAAGCTAGTACACCTTAGCAACATAGTAAACAGATTAAAACATTAACAATACAAAGGAACTGGACAAAACAGAAGAAAACCAAAAGATCCAAGAACAAATCAAAAACAACACCAAGGAATTGACAGGATTCATGACAGACCTAACCTGACCCTGTGATGATCTGCACAAGCTCCATGTCCCTCTTCTTGAGAGCCGTGAAAGAATCTTTTAGGCTCTTTACTTGACCATTCCTATCTTTTAGCAATTTCTGTTAGACAATGGAAAAACAAAGAGTTGTAAAGTCTGCAGCATTTAGATGTGTGGAAGCACATATGCACTATAGTTCGGCCTCTTACGTTGTCCTCCTTCCTCTTTTGGGATAGGATGTGCATCTCTAGCTTTAGCTGCTCCATTCTCTCTGTCCTGCTCATGATGATTCTAGACAGGTTCTTCAGAAGCTCAGCTAGTGCGTACAACTTTTCTTTTCTAGACAAAAACACACAATACACCAATGAGAAACACAATCTTTAGCGCTATTACGGCTTCCACAGAACTAAGAGAGTATTAGATTACTAAATCTATGAGAGAGTCATAAGATTAATAAAGTGTCAGTGTAAACAACTTACATGCTTTTAAGAAGCAACATGTGTCCTCTGTCTTCATGAAGACAGAGCTCTATGTACTCCAGATCAACCTCCTGCAGTCTGTCAAGGCCTTTAAGTTCAGTCACGGTGTCCTTTTAATACACAAACACAGACTTATTAAAACTTGAAGCATTCCCAAAGTGGGAAACTAGACATGCAAGCACATTGTTCATTTGAAGAAGAAAAGAGCAAACATACCTCTAGGTTCCTCATGACTGTTTCCCACAGCTCAGGTGGGACATATTCTAAAATGCCTGTGTATTCCTCGATTTTTTTTATATCTGCATTGAAGCGTCTCGATTTCACTGCAATCAGGTTACATAACAGAGATGATATTAATAAAGGTAAAACACATTTTAGCTGCACCATTTCTGTACAAACGAAATGTAAAGAAACAAAAGAATTGTGAAATGTGTGATGTCTCTACGTACATTGCAAGGTCTTCTTTTTCGCCCTTCTCTTTATCCCGGATGGCAATGGCCACACTTCGAGCCCTGTGTTGTCAGAATTATGAGCTGGGCCAGGGAGCCTCTAATTCTTTGACAGTTTTTGTATGAACAAGGTAAACTCGATAAGCGGCACACATCCGGAGATTTGGCTAGATGTGAACATATTATATGTGATATAGCATATTTTAAAAAATCTGCATCAATCAGAAGCATTTATGTTTACATGTGTATGCAGTATATTTTTACATACACACACATATGAAACTGCAATAACGCAATATCCATGTCAGCCATGTACTGCTGAACACTCTGATGCACCTGATCCTGTACAAACAAAGCAGATGTTTCATACATTTTGTAAAAGGATGATTTGTTGGATACAAATGTATTTAAAGAATAAACATAGAAAATGAATGAAATACATGATATACGTAGTGGTGCTTCTTCCAGGCATCTTTTGGTTGTGCCATCCTGCTCTTCTCTTGTTGGGGCAGAACACCTACAAAGCAACCTATTTATTCCATGTTAATGGTGATGTCATGTATTACTTTACACTACAAATGATTGGGTGATTAGCACTAATGTTTTATGAGCTCACCAGTATTCTGCACAACACTCTGAGACCACGCTCGGTTCCACCTGTCATCTGTGGCATCCGATCTAAATGGGATTCTTTTTGGTGGTGGCTTTGGCCGCAGTCCTTCAACAGATTTATTACATGTTAAAACAGTTACGATACACCTTGTGTATTTTACTTCACCCTCAAGCCCTTTTAAAATATACAATATTAACTTTTTGACTTCACCCTGGAGAAATGTAAAAAAAAATGTTGATGTAAATTGTATTGAATCAATATCACTTTAGCACCTGCTATTCATGTTGAAAAAATGTTGAAATTTCAACAAATCACCATTGTTTTGATCAGTGTTTACTTTAGTTTGGCTCTTGATGGTTGTATTGTCATTAAGTAATTTTTATTTCAATGCTTGTAGTAGTATATCAATAAAAACACTTTTGGATTGTTGGAGTGGATTACTTTCTATGATTGGTATCAGGCATTTCTGTTTCCTATTTCCTAAGTGCAGCATTAATAGTTCTTGTCAATGTCAAAAGATTGACAACTCAAATGAAATGAACACAATGTTCACAGGGTTAATAAATTACAGGGGTCAAGCAGAATTTCAGGGAAACAAACTGAAGAAGACCAAACTTTCAGACAGAATTTTGCTGTAGATGGGAACTGAACAGAAATGCATGAAGTCTGTGTGGTGCTTTTGCTGTTTTAAATGAAAACTTTGAAAAATGTTTGTGTGATCGAGTTAACATGCGTAAAACATACCGAAACTTTACCCTTAAGACTGGTTTTATTGTCCAGGGTCACATAAAAATGTATTATATTTATTATATTATAAACAACAGCAACACCGATTTTTATAAGTGACCAAATAAAAAATAGACACAAGGCCTATATAGCAAAAAACAGTAGAGGACTATATGTAGTAATACACAATATGCACACAAATGATAAAGTTTTATGTTTCACACATTGTAGTTTTAACACCGAATAAGTTGTCAACTTCTTTTGTCAGAGAGTTGAGCTTTAAATATTAAAGCAGCTATCAATTCAACAATCATGTTTACTGTAGTTGTGATTGTATTTTTACTGCTTAAAGGTGAGTGTAACACTTTTAATTCCTTATGTTTCTTCAGTTTTAATGTCAATTTGTAATATGTTAAGTACAATCTGCACTGATTATATTTGACAGTTCTGATAAAGAGTTTAATAAGTTTGTTCTTCATTCATGCACAATAACATCAATCTCAACACAGAAGTCTGTTTTAGTTGAAGAAAGTGCTGTTATCTCCTGCAGTTACATCGGTCTTGGTCCCAACTTCCAATGGTATCGCCAATATCCCAGATCCAGACCACAATATCTTATCTTTCATACAGAGAACAAGAATCAATCTGAAGCCACTTTACGTCTCAGAGCGATCCCAAACAAACAATCTTCTCGTGTGAATCCGGAGATCTCTTCTGTTACTCTATCAGATTCTGCTCTGTATTACGCGCTCTGCAGCGCACAGTGACAGAAAACACACTGCACATCATACAAAAACCTTCTCAGTTGTATTTTTTGCAGATTATGATAAACACATCTCATGTAATGGTCATGATTATTTGCCACAGATGAAGTCTCTCTCTTTATCCATCATTTTTAAATACTTGAGGTGAAACAACTAAATACAGTGTTTTCATAACACTTTGCAAAGCTATTGACATTTAGGAATAAAATAGCATAATTTAACCATTAACACTGTGTAACTTAAATTCAGAAAATGCCCATCTGGGAAAATGTAAGAGAAAGTCACTGTCCTCATAACTCACTACACAAGATGCTCACAAATAATGTCATGATCCTGTCCTCCTCGTAGATTTTTCAGTCTTGGTTGGCAGGGTCATGACAGTCTCATGTCTTCTTTGTGTCATGTGTTCTCCTGTCATGTGTCTTAGCCTCGCTCCCCTTGTTTCCATATTCATTATCCCGTTATCAGTTTACGCCCTTCACCTGTTGCCCTCTTATGTCTCTTTTGTTCCTCTCCTTAATGCCCTTGTGTTTGCTGTCCTTGTGTTTGTCTTGTTGTTCCCCGGTCTGAGTTAAGTTAAGGTCAAGTTTTTAAATTTTGTTAAAGTATTTTTTTCTTGTTTTCCCCTCGAGGGATTTTCTGTTCAGTCATGTTTTTCTTTGTTTAATAAGGTATCTATCTTTTGTTAAAGAGCTGTTTGTATTTGGGCTCTGCCCTTGTGAAACATGACAAATAATGTCAGTAGGTGGTGCTCTAAGATTCAAAATCTGACAAAAGAAAAATGAACCTGCAGTCCTTACACCACCCACCTCCTGTTGTTTTACAGTCAATTTGATCTACTTTTTTTAGTTTTTCAGTTTAGGATATTGCCAGATTTATTTGTTCCATGTACAGTTTAGTATACATTAACAGTAGCCTAAATCACAGGTTAAATAAGAATACTGATAATCTGTCTATCTTAATGTACTGATAGCAAGCAGCCATTGAATCAATGTTAAAAACCGTTGATTTGTCAATGTTAATGCCATTGAGTCAATATCACTTGCACCAACATAATGTTATATTTATATCAAACCACCATTATTGTGGTCAGTGTTTGCTTTAGTTGGGCTCTTGATCCTTATATATTTAATATTAGCATTTTGTGTTAAAATCTGTTTCTTGTGGCATGGAAGAATGAGATCCAGTGGAATCAGATGATGTGCATGAACTTTAACTCTATAGAATGAGACTGTATGTTCTCTGAGAAGAGTTGATCGTGATGTGTGATGATGTGTATGTGTGATGTGTGTATGTGTGATGTGTGGAGTTAAATTGACTCCAGCTCAAGAAAATCAAAGACACAACAGTACTGTAACATATACTTGAACTTTCATGAACTACTGGTCCTCTAGTCCAAATCTAAAAAACTACTCATTTTAATATTTTTCCTATGGTAAGTGTTATTCATATTTGGTTTCTACATTTTAATTTCAAATGTAATCAATTACATTCTCGAAGCCTTTTTGTTATTATTTATAGACCAGACAAAACATCTGTGTGTATAACTGAAGAGCACAACATCACACTGTCCTGTACATATGATGGATCAACGTACAGTCTTCACTGGTACTGGCAGATGTCTGGATCAACACCAGAGTTTCTGCTGCTTATTATTACAGTCTTCTAAATATATAATACCTGCTACTTCACGTCAAGCACATATGAACATCAGTCTTCATGATCAACATGTGGATCTGGAGATCTCTTCAGTTAAACAAAGCAGTTATAAACTTATTACAGTGAAAGCTGTCATTCTCTCTTATTAGAGAAGATGTTGCTCCTGGTAGTGATTTTATTTTCTCTTCTAAAAGGTGAGTGATTTTTTACATTTGATCAATTTCGGCATGGTTTAATTCAGTCCACACACATTAATTCAATTGTTTGTTTGTTTAAACAGAGAATGTTGATGCAGATGTGTTGACAGCATTCTACACAGAGAAACATGTTTTAGCAGGAGACAATGTGACACTGTCCTGCAACTACACTGAATATGTAGAGAATTTACAGTGGTCAAAGTCAAAGTTTTGTCTGTATGCCGCAGCTGATGAAGAAGTTAAACGTATGGATCTGAGTATCTCCTCTACACAAGTGACAGATTCAGCTGTGTATTACTGTACCCTGAAGCCCACAGTCACATGAAACACAAACACACTGCACAAAAACTCATAACCAGAGAATCATGATGTACGATTAAATAACAACTTCACAAAAATCTACAGAAAATAGAGAACTAGCCTTTTTATGAAAAAAAAACTACTTTTCTTCTTGATGTAAAACTATAGTTACAACAAAGATGTAATACCGTATGGAGTTCTTTGCGTTCTCTTTACATTCATAAAGTCTTTTCAAACTTGGCAGTATTTTTAACACATGCATACCTCACCAAAAAGCTGTTGTGCTTTATCCCAGATGACATTTCGACAACTTGATTAGCAAGTCAAGTAAGTGATGTTGATAAAGTTGAACATTAAATAAAGTGGGCGGTGCTATAGCTGAATGAAAGGCAGTGCAGAAGACGAGTGACTGGCTTTTACATTTTGACAGAACAACTGTATCACTGCTATAGAGAAATCTAAATAAAACAATTCTGCTGCTCTCTCTGCTCATCTTTTTTGACTATTTTGGTAAGAAATGTATTTGATTTTGTTATTTTAACTAGATGACAAATTCAGACAATGTTGTTAATTATTTTAGTTCTTACATTTTTTTAGAATTAAATACAATTGAACAATGTTACAGGTGAAACTACAGAGAATTGAACCAGATAATGTTTTTAATGGAGGATGATAATATTACTTTATCATGCACATATTCTGGATCAGTATACGGTTTGCTCTGGTATCACCAAAAACCTGGATCCAGTCTTTCTAGAGTTTCTACTAATGATTGATGATGTGAGAAAATATGTGAGAAAAGCCAAACCACCTCATCCACGTCTGTCAATCAAACTTCATAAAGCACAGAAACGTGTTACTCTTGAAATATCTTCCACAGTGTGTTACTGTATAGAACCCTCTCCATGGTTAATATAGCCTATCAAACATAGATAAACCCAACACAGTGTTGATCTTTTTGTTTACTTTTTTTTGGATAATTGAAATTATAACAGACATTTATTTATTTATTTTACTTCGTTTTCGGTGCGGTTCCAGACCAATTAATCACATGACTTTTACACTTTAGGTGACTCCCAGCAAACACAGAGCATTCCCCTTATACATTCTAAGAACGTTTTTTTCACGTTTTATATTTTTCAATCAGAGAATGACGTTCCCAGAACGTTGCAGGATGTTTTTTTTTTAAAAATAACCATAAAATGACCTATACAGAACATTCCCAGATAGTTATTCTTGCAACCAGAAATTATTTTCCCAGAACATTCTGTGGTGTTTTTTGTAAATAACCTAAAAATGATTTTTTTTTTACATTATCTTTATCAAGCATGAAAATAATAATCTAGAGTGAAGTAAAGTGAGGAGTTTTTATGTAAAATAATCAGGAATTTATACATTCTGTAATGGTAAAATGTATCAAAAATCAATAAACGTAAATAATTCTCACTGTACCAGCCAGTCAACTACTATTGAGATGAATGACAACGCTAATGAATAGCTTTCTTTATGTACCACAGGTATTCATGGTATTTCAGTGGAGCGCCCTCCTCTGGCAAACCCTTTTAAACGCATCCTCGGCAAAGACTAATCATTTTTGCAAGTGTTTTCTTACTTTTCTTTAACTTTCTCACTTCAGGCTTCAGTCTGATTGAGAGGAATGCCAGTCATTCAAATAACACGCACGCACGCACACACTTCATCTAAACACCCTGCAGGTCTCCACATGTGTTGGTTAAACACATTGGAAAGTCTCATAGTCGGACAAGATTAAGAATAACACATCTAAATTCTTCTAAAACAAAGAGCCGTGTGTGTGTCTGGAGAACCGTGGCTCAGGCATTCTTCTTCATTAGAGTCATGGTTACAACGAATGTCTGTGTTTTTGTGTCCATTTAGATTTGCATGTTTTCGCTTGCTGTTCACTTTCAGCATCACTCTGACAGCATAAGCGTCTGTCAGAAGGATACTGCGAGGTGTGGTTCTGTCATATAAGTGTGACCCGAGGGGATCATTTCTGTATGTTATAAAGACTTTGACCTTGAGTTTAATTATTTGTGGGTTGGGGGAGGATAAGGGTCGCAGAAAATTTGTATTTGAATGAAAAGTGATGGACAGGCTGTTATGGCGTACGTGGGGTACGTGGAAAACAGAGTTCTTTTGCAGTGTCGACTCCTAATCTTGCAAACTGTGCATACAATGTGTCACATGACCGTATATTTAGTAAGGGTTAGTCACACATGGATACTTGTTATTGAGAGATGCACATGAAGAGAGCGATAAGCTTGTTTTATATGCTAAACTAGAAATAGCTGTGGGCCTCTAAATGTAGAAAATATTGTTACAAATGTTGTCATTTTATTTAATTGCGATCAAGGATTTCAGATCTTAAAAGAAAAAAACCCCATGAGATCTCTTTAATAACTCAACGAATTCTTATACTAAAGCAAAAGTTTATTTGCACTCTATATTTAATCGAATTGATGTCTATCTTGCAGTCTCGGATATTTCTCCTGAGAAAAACCTCGCTGCTGTCTTAATGAAACATTGTATCTCCATATTTTTGCCCATAAATCATTATTATTGTGTTTGTCACAGGGTTTTGAATAACCAATAAAAAAGTATTTCAAAGTGCTTGTCAACTTTGACAACACAGTATGTGATCATTTATAAAAGTTTTTTTCCATTTCCTGAAAAACAGCAATTTTGGACATACAAGGTTTCAGAAGGTCAGCAATGACAAAGCAAAATTTTACAAAAGCATTTTTGTAAAAATTGTATGTTTTTGTACGATTCACTTCAAACTAATTTATACAAAATACTTCGTAGTCACAAATGTCTTGGACTAGATTAGACTGCGCTAGCAAATCTACACAATACAAATGTCAGTATGTCAGTACAACCGTACGTGATTTTATCATCAGATATTTGCAGTATTGCAGTTTTTTCTATGTCTGGTTGTGTGAGGTTAATTTAATGACAATCAATAACAGGATTAATCAATAAAATTATATGAATTGATTAGTTAATTTGTAACATCTCTATAAAACAAATCTACATTCATTTTACAGCTCTATAGCCTATACTCTTCATGTATTCTAATGATTGTGTCATTTGTTCCTATTTTATTTCTTCTAAGCGATTTTAGGAGAAACATCCGAAACTTAAGAAAATTAGAAATGCAATATAATATACATAACTATGTCTTCAGAGGTATATGAAGTGTATAAATTATTATTTTTAAATGAGTTATTTCTATCTACTGTACATACACTGCGGGAGCGCGTTTGGTAAATATGTTATCTCCTCCGACAATGAAGCAAAAACGTGACGTCTTTGTTCTGTGTCAGCCACCGTAGTGCTTCAAAAAAAGGAACGGTGGAGTGAGCCGTTGGTTACAATTCACAACCTCACCGCTAGATGCCGCTCACATACTCAGCATTGCTTTTTGCAATGAAACCCCACTGATCAAACCATTTGAGCTTTGCAACCTGTAAGCAATAAAACGTTTTCTGGGATATCAGATTGAGGTTACTAAACATCACAGTGCATACAAACAGATAGACAAGTTGTTGTTGTATTTCTCCTTTTCTGTATGTTTGTGCGTGTGTGTGCGCGATTGAAACAGATCTGGTATAGCGCTGGTGGTGTGTGTTGGGGGGGTTTAAAGCGATGACCTCATCAGGAAAGGAAACTTTCCCACAGTCTGTACACAAAGCCCGCTGTCAAAAGGTGAACTAAGAGAGAAAGAGAAGAAATTTAACACACTGGATAAAAAAGGCCTAATCTAAATATACAACCTCTTTTAATATTTAGCAGCGAATAAACAGTGGCTCTCGCTCACATTGAAATTGTTGCATCAGGGACACATTCTTGGAAAGATGCGAAGGTGATAAATATTATCATAACAGCTGTCAACTTATAATACACGACACGTCATCCTGCCAAGTTTTATTCCGCTCTGGAATGGAGAATTGCGACTGGTGTTCAAATAAATGGTGATGCTGCATATTAGCTCATTAGTTTAGGCCGAGGTGAGACAGGCGACACAGAGTCCAAATGCATTAGACGTGCCTCTGCTGTGGAACAGTGGACCGGTGATGTTTCAAGTGTTGAGTGTTTTCGTCTGGCTTGCAGATCGCAGCGGTTTCTAAATGAATCGTCTTTCCTGGAAATTGTGTTTTATGCTTTTGTACCACACGACTGTGACATGCAATATGACAGACCCACATTCTCGACCGCAGAAACAACATTTAACTCTGTGAACGTTACCATATGTAATGTGAAAACATTCTGGCACTAAGGATTCCGACACAGTCTAAGTACAGTCACACAGGTAAAAGTCCACTTGGAAATCCCATCATTAACCATTTAATCCCATTTAATAGTGCTTTTCAGCCAACATGGTTAAAGGAACAGTTGACCCAAAAATAAAAAATGTCATTTATTCACCCTCGTGTCATTCAAATGACTCTTTTTTTCTGTGGAATACAAAAGAGGATATTTTGAGAAATGTCTCTGTGGTTTTGTGTCCATACAATGGAAGTCGATGGGGGTCAATGTTGTTTGGTTAGCAACATTCTTCAAAATATCTTCTTTTGTGTTTTACAGTTTTGGAATGACATGAGAGTAAGTAAATGATGAAAGAATTTTCATTTTAAGCTAGCAATGCTGCCTGGATGCAAAGCAGCACACTATAGCATCCTTTGTGGACCAACATCCAAACACATGCAACATCTGCTGGTTACCAGACAAAACTGGTGTGATCGTGAGTCACCTCTAAGCCCAGATACAGCTTAACGTAATAATCTACAGCAGGCGCCGGTTAACTTACCCCAATTATAATGCCACCTTTTCACCGTCTACGACCTCCGGACATGAGGTCGCTGTCATGCACTTTCAACATGTTGAAATGAACAGGTGAGACAGCTTGGAGCACCCTTACCCTTAAAATTGTTAGTTGGAAGCAGAAACATATATATGACACATATGAGCACCTTAGATGAGGTAAAATGAATATACATCACACAAACAAACTGCTGCATTTCAATGTTATTGAGTCTAAAGCATTCTGACCCTCGTGTTGACCCGGGTGCCAAGAAACCCCTGAGGTCACAGCTTTGACAAGAATAGTCCGCACGCGCCTAATTTTCCGAACGTTCCCTTTGTGACGCCCTGTCTCTCTCAAGACAATGAACTCAGCCATTTCTCCTCACTCAGAAACAAGACTGCTACACTCATTCTCACGTTCCCTTTTCACCGATGCCTACGTGCTGTAAAGCACATGCTCGAAGCACTTTGTGATCTGTTCCTTCTCTGTATTGTCTGTGTGTTGAAATCCACTCACACTGGGAGTTAATGAACCTGTATGTGGGGTGAAGGGTAATCACACTCACTTCTTAGCCAAAAAAGAACAGCAGATTAACTTTCATTACATCAGCGTTTCTACACGTGTGTGTTTGGAGGACAGGACAAATGATTTGGACGCTATCTTTTTTGGCCTTTGTTTCCTTCTTTGATCAAAATTTGGACTCGCTAAGGTTTCTTCTAAGGTCTTTTCTGGTAGCCTATTTTGAGGCCAGTAGAATAAAATGAGACAGAAAGTGTAAGGGGTTTGGACAGAAATCTGCACTTTTTGTTACTCCAAGGCTTGCTGAGGCCCCTAGCTTGAGAACCAGATACTGCTTTAAAGCTCAAATAAAGATTTGGAAGTAATTGATTTGATAACTTCACAAGAAATTCGGGCTGAAGTCACGTAATCGAATTATGAGATTAAGAGCATCAACAGAGTTTATCAGTTATAATATGAAATAAATGATGTCATTGACACTATGTATAATAATTTTGCACAAAATAAGTTGGATTGAAATGATCTTTTCACAGAATGTTCTTTACATTTTGTAGGATGATTTTCAAGACGATTTCAGCAGCAACTAATGAAATTTAATGAAAATAAATACAATTAATCTAAAATACATTATTATAAAGAAATACCTTATGAATTAAATATAATATAATATATGAAGAGTTTGGTTCCAAAACGCAATAAATCCATTTAATAAATCATGTTTTTTTTATGTTATCATGTTTTTATTGTGTTTTACTCTGTTAGTTAGCTGTATTTTTTTTTTTAGTTATTATGGCTTATTATGGCAAACAACTGCAGTTTGATATTAATTGAAATGCACAATCAAAAAACATAATTTTTGAAAATGGATTTATAGCGTTTTGGAACTGAACTCTTCAGATATTGGTATATTACTATCCACTAGCCAGACCAATAAACAAACACAGACTGGAAGTTAACTTTGGGCCAGGCACATAAGTCCAATAAAACTGTCTATACAAAAAAAATGATATTAGTTAGGTTTTCACAGAAAGCTTACCTCTTGTGCTTGTGTGATTTGATTTTGATCAATTCAATATTTTATTCAAGCTGTATATATTTTATCATTTTAACCAGTTGCTATCGAATACATTTGCAACGTTACGATGGAATGCACAATGGAAAGTAATACATTTTTTATGAATATTAGTATTCATAATTTCAATATAATTATTACTTGTATTACATTCAGTAAAAGATGTTTTACTGAGCTGTGGAATTGACTCTTCAGTAAAGGATTTAGAGATTTGGCCAAAAATATTCTAGAAGGAAGTATCATTTTGTTGCCTGTTTGGAACAGCCTTCACGCTGCGAGCGCTGCCATAAAAATGCTATCTATCCAGGCAGCTCATTACTTTTATAAACAGGGCTTATATCTTTATGATACATTTATGGAACCTTTAAATTATGTGTGGAATTTGTATGGTTTTGGGGCACAGAAGAGCTACAGTATAACTATAAATGGTAATACACTGCAATAAGTCGGTGGTTTAGGCACATTGTGTTAGTGTGGTGTGCATTTGGAATCATGTTTTACTGCTGAGGCTGAAGATCAAATGAAAAGTTACAATTAAAAACAATAAAAAAAAGTTTCAATTCAATTCTAAATCCTTTTCACAGCATACGGTTCCAAAACACATTTACACATATTTTCACAGACCGGCATAGTCACAGCATGCACATATTTTGACCAGTTATTGCTGTTTTGTAGCTATAAAGCAACAACATGATTTACATTAAATTGTATTATGGTTAATTTCTTTATAATTATTGGATTGGTCTGTAGTTTACTTTCCAATGGATTAATGGTGTGTAATCCTAATTTTGTCACTACTGAGTTGATGAAGATCTAATATCGTTGTAACGCTGGTCCAGTTCTGGCCTCTGATCCAGAGCAGCTGTGAGTTCTGACCCAGATTCCAACAGCTTATTGAAAGGAAGGAGCATTGAAACCAGCTAATCTGGCAGAGATGTGTGGTGAGAGAGAGATTTAGAGAATGAAGACAAGAAAAAAAAAAACAAGAGATCAAGAAAAAGGAAGAGCATACGTGACACATAGAGAGAAAGAAGGTTGGTTTATAAATAGCCGTAAAGCCGATTGGGGTGACAGCATTGTCACGGGCCTAAAAGACCATCACCAAGGGCAACCAGGGATTCCAATACACTTGTGACCCTACACTTAAGGGTCACAAGACCCTTAAAAAGTAAAGACCCTTAAGGGACAATTCTATCTTCACTGTAACCCCCCCCCCCCTGTAATTTAACAGAATGTTTTTAATACAGATTTTTCACGCAAAATGTCCAAAAATCTTACGTTTGCTGTTTTTAACAGTTTTTCTATGTATTTATAAAAACATTATAAGAAAAACTGAACAAATATGTAATTTTACAGGGAAAACTGTTATTTTACAGTTTTTTAACAAGATGTAAAAATACAGAAAAAGACAGCAATATTACTAGAAAAATGGTGAAAACTATTTATTATATATCCTTATATCCTGTCATTTTACAGGGAAAAATTTTATTTTACGGTATATTTCTCTCTGCTGACCGAAAATGTCCGGGGTTTTTTACTGAATTTTTTAGAGTGTTTATTTGTTACCCTCATAAAGTTTCAAACGTATATGTTGTCATTTTGTGGTGGGAATCAAAAGCAAACTCATAACTTTTGAAGAACCACTGGGAACCTTTTTACATGGATTGACTTATAATCATAATAGTAAAAAAGGACTGGCAGGTTTCAAAGACAGCATAATACCACCATAACAACAGTTCATATTTCAATTCTTTTGAAGCCATATGATAACAGATAAAACGCCTCCTGTGTGGGAGGACGAGTGAAGAATGACTTGGAATAACATAAAAGTAGACTTTCATTTTTGAGTGAAAATTTATAGAAATCGACTTCATATGACGTAGAATATAGTGCACCTCATATGGACCACTTTATAAAACTCTTTGGAGCTTCACATATGCTTGTGCTGCACAAAAAAACATTGAATTCCAAGCTTGACTACTTTCAGCAAACACAGCACTTATAGGATACATCAAGGACAGTGAAACTAGACAGTCATGTAAAATAAAACAATGCATTTTAAATAAGAATAAGGTGTAAATGCGCAGGCAAGTGGTCATCAAAATTAATTTCCCCCAATAGTGGGTGAACCCATGACCTCTAGGTTAGAGGTCAGGACCCCCAGACAGGCCCACGAGAGTTGCTTTTTAAAAGCGAGCTCATCTCACTCGAAACCCCTCAGCCGGGGGCATTACCTCATCCTTTTCCCATGATTATCCCAAGTAGTGAGAGAGACTCTATGCGATTGTGTGCGACGGGGTCATCGGGTGGGAGATGGAGATGTCCAAGAACCGAAACGGATGAAGAGACCTGATAAAAAACTAGAACACAGAGATTCTATTTAAGTGACAAGAATCTTGTCTGTGTGACCCAGCACACACTGTCTCTCGCCAACAGACACGACCAAAATGGCAGTCTTGGTTTAGCCGAACAATGTCAGCGACACTCTAGTACCGGCTTACGGGTTTTATTGTTCACGTACAATCCTTTTGGCATTGTGCTTAACAATGTCCTCAGTTAATGGGCAGTCTAACCTACTTGCATTGTCTCTAATTGGTCTCTCCGGTGCAGGAAGAGAGAAAGAGAAGGGCCAGGTTGGAGAGGGGAAGGACCCGAGCTGAATCACCACTTTAGTGCAGAGTCAGGGAACGGGACGGACAAAGAAGCTTTTGTATCACTAGGGCTCAGGGCCCAACAGGAAATGCACCTGGTCCCCACTCTCCAGCTGATAAGAGCTCTCACTAACCATTACCTCATCACGAATACAGAGCTACACACAGTGACTACACATACAGGTGAAAGCATTTGTGCAGACAGGTTTGACATTAAATGTGGTTTTAAATGAACTAGTACAATCTTGTTTTTACTCTGCTGTGGTCTGGGGGGGAAAATTTGCTATTTAATGTGAATTACAGGTGTTAAATATGCAATTGAATTAAACTAAGGATTAATTTACATGTACGCATTTGGAAGACACTTTTTTGCTTCAAGTTTGCTTCAAGTTTTATTCTGTGTGTGTATTCACATGATGCCTGGACTACAGAAACAAGTGGTCACGTCATAAAAGTGGTCCATAAAAATTTTGCAGTCTTCTAAAGATATTCAGTATTTATACAAAGAAGAAACCACATATGATGTCTATATGTTATCTCAAATATTTCATGAATTAGATTAAACGGTGAGCAAATGAAGATATTTTAAATTGACACAAAAGTCTCACAAATGTTTTAACTTGCAGTCAAAAATAAATATTATTGACGATTTCAATATAAGCGTACATAATTGCATCAGATTTACCAAAGCCAGATTGTTTTGTGAATACAATCTAGTTATTTTACACCTGCATACTTTATATTTTAGTTGCAATTTAAATTTTAGGGGATTATCAAATGAAATACAACTAAGAACATAATTGTCAATATTTTTAACAATATATCATTTTTATTTTATACTACCGTTATATGAAACTTCTGACATTTTTATGTCTATTATTACATATGTATTACATCATTATAACATATTTGTTACATTATTATTACATGTGTGTTACAGTTATTACTAAGGATGGGTATCGAGAACCGGTAATTCGTGTATTCGGGTGTTTTAAGGGCGAATTAGAGACTGCTGCCTGTCATTTTACATACCTAATGTCTAAAGTTTGCTCGACGTATGTGTGATATCTAGGGCCATATGATTTCCACAATGTATTTGTATAGCGCGGAATGGCACGGAATCTGGCAAATGTATTATTTCTATTAATATTAACCAGAAAACAGTGCTGAAAAAATTCTAATTGTGCATTGAATAATGTTATTCAGATGTGATTTAAATATGTAATCTGCTTGTTTTGCGTGTTTATGTGTGAAAGAGTGGCATGGTTGCGCTTGTGGAGCTTTCAGCATCCGCATTTCATAAAGAGGAAGCTGAAGCTTCCGTCAAACCCTTTAGCGGCAACCCGTCAAAATAAAGGTCCTCTATCTGAGAACAAGTTATTAGATTGTTTTTAATAATTCGGGAGAAAATAGTACTTAAATTTATAATAGTACTTTTATTTACGGTCTACCAGCCAAATCACCATAGTGATGTAAATATGTTATTACACATCATATTACATTATGATGTGCTCCTATGCACATTCTAAGTGCCGTGCATATGCTGAGGTACACACACGTTTTGTTATGTGGCATTTTCTGTTTGCTTAGAAGCATTTTTAAACTGCAATTCTAAAGTTTAACTGTAATAAAGAAACTTAAAATGTTAAACATCTTATAACATCATGTCTTTTTGCATCCAATTATAGAGCGTAGTATCGATAACAGTATCGATAAGTACCGGTACCGGCAAGCGGTATCGATATCGATAAAATCTTAACAATACCCATCCCTAGTTATTACATATTTTTTACATAATACTCTTTTTTTCGGTTGTATTTTTATGACTTTATCTATCATCTATCTAATTGTTAAGTCTGACATCACACCACTGCTTCCAGGTCCAAACGCTCTATCACAGGCCAAAAGCATACGACAAAAAATGATAGTATACACTCATGGCGTGCTGTGAAACGATTGAAAAGCCACAATCCTACCTTTATCTTCATATTAAAACCTGAGATGACCAGACAGCGAATTATTAAAATATCGATGTTGGACATTCCGTGAGCCTATAGATGGCAATGCACACTGTGAGTTTATAAAAGTTTAGCTTAAATAAGAGATATGAATAAACTGTGGTTATAAACGGCTGTTTAATGTGTAGACCCGGAAACTGTATTTTTTACGTCACAACTTAACAAGTGTATTAATATGTCTCCACTTTCCATCTTTACATGGCCATGCCAGATATTCTCTATTACACTGTCCTACTTTTTAGTCTCTTCAATCTCCTATGGATGGAGCCAGCCCCCTAAATGAAGAAACCGTCCAATCAAAAAGTGACCTAAATATCTATAGGGGCTTGAATGCCTTGCAGATGAATGTGTCGGAGCTTCACGTTTTCAAATACACATACTTCCTTTTTAACATTAAGGCTACAGGAATGAGGAGAGAGAAGGTACACTGTAGCATTTGGACTGTTTGTAATCATCAGTCACACAATGTTTGGCAAAATAAAAGCCAAATTAAACCACAGGGTAAAACTATGCTAATGTTTAGGAACCCAGAAACACATTCCAAAACACACTGGAAAACATGGCAAAGAAGCAACACCAAATGCAGTTTGCATTAAAGACATTACATCACAGATTATTAGTCTTGCTTAATGCATCAATGTTTTCAAAGTTGTATGACATTCATAGTTATGGCTGGTATGTGGGATCCAAAAGTCTGAGTCCACGTTGTGGACTTTTTGGGCATATTTTCATTTAAACCTGAAAAGAAAAACATACAAAATGGAAAATCAAATGAATATGCATGCAATATTTTCAAGTCACCTTATTTTAATTAAATGGAAGCACATGTGACCATGTCAACCTCTTTTGTACAAAAGATCAGATGTCTTGGCTTTCATTGAAGTGTACAAGATGTTCTTTGGAACATTTTCTAATCATGCCGGGATAACATGTCAGCTTGAATGCATGCTGCGAGACATTAAGAAATGTTCATTTTTTATGTTACTTTTAACACAATTATTTAAACATAAACTTTCTAATGGAACAATCATTTATTACATCTTTGGCACTGCTGTATGTCTTGCTAGAATCTCACTAGCCCTTTATTTCCTTTTAGCAAATATCCAGAGGAATGTATGGTCTGTATGGTTTGCTTGTATGCATGTGTGCATTCAGACATGTAAATAAATATGTGCATAGGACAAGGGGTGGGTGTCCCAAATCTGCTAAATGCGGAACTGGTCTATAAATACACACAAGGGTTACTCTTCTGACTGTTAATAGCTCAAATTATGACTTAAATAGCATGCGAGTTTGAAATATTTTTTGTATGTAGCAATGCAGATATATGAATACAGATAAAAGAGGGAGTGAAAACAGAACGTCAATAAATAATATCATGAATATAGCTGAAAAGGGATGATAGAGCAGAAAGTAAAAAACCGACAGATAGACACATACAGAGAAAGAGAGAGAGAGAAAAAGAGAGGGGGGGAGAGAAATGCATTGGCACTTTAAAATAGACTTCATGGAACATCAAATCCTTCTACTGCACTAATCAGCTGATGCCCCATCATATGCCAAGGGGAGAGAGAGAGAGAGAGAGAGAGAGAGAGAGAGAGAGAGAGAGAGAGAGAGAGAGAGAGAGAGAGAGAGAGAGAGAGAGAGAGAGGTGAAGAAAAGAGATAAGTGGGCAGCAGTGATAGGGATGAAGCGCAAGCCAAAAGATGTGCATCTGATGTCACATGCGTCACTTTTTTTCATTACATGTATAATATTTTTGTTATTATTTTTAATGATTATTAATTTATACATTTAAAGTTGTAAAATGACTAAAAATACACCAGTGACCTGATATTCTACTTCACCACATCCAGTTCAACTGGTTAAACAGATGTGTTACTCTTCTAATAATTGCACTTTCAATTTTTTTGGATTATCTTCAACCCAGCGTTGAGACAGAAAGGGACAAACCCAACTGTTGGGTTAAATTTAAATAGTTTTATGTTTTAAAACAACCCAGAATTTATAGTGTCTAATAATAAAGAGTTGTTTATAACATCATTTTTTTAATTGCTGTTGCCATTGCCAACTAGAAAAAGGCTTAGAAATAAACTTTCTGTTTTAAAAACAAAAACACATCACAGATCCCCAGCAGACGTCATGAACTTTAATCTGCTTTGGGTGTCACACTTTCTCAGATTTCATTATGTTTATGAGGGAAGCATGCCTTCACATCTAAAGCCACAATATCTTAGAACACCTAACTCAAATCAGTGTGTGTGTGTGTGTGTGTGCGCGCGCGCGCGTGTGGGGATGTCCTAGTGTTCCGCTGTGTGTATGTATAACTGGCAGTGTTTAGATTCCTGAAATGCTCATTGCCTTACTTCCTCCTGACCGATTCTGACATCTCTGAAATATGTTTCAGTTGCCTGATGGTATTTGGTTATCTATATATAATTATATATATAATTTGTAAGGACAGTATTTAAATGGCACTGCAAATGACATACCACATGTTAACTGATATTTCACTCCACAGGACATTTTCCCATAAGCCATTGCACACACCTCCTAAGTTCACCCAAACAAATTACAATTATGTCACCCTGCAGAACACAAAAGAAGATATTTTGAAGAATGTTGGTAACCGAACAACGACAGTACCCACTGACAAAACCAATGCAAATCAATGGGTGCCACCATTGTTCGGTTACCAGCATTCTTCAAAATCTTCAAAAAAGGAAAGTCATACAGGTTTGAAATGCCATGTGGATGAGTAAATGATGACAGATTTTACATTTTGGGGTGAACTAGCCATTTAAGATTTGATAACAACTTGATTTAAAGAAGAAGTGCAGCGTGTATTTTTGTTTGGTTCTTGTTTCCAGCTTAAGGGTGTTAGGGTGTGCTTCTGGACAGTATAAAGTGCACAAGAGGGTTTTTTTGGACAGTCCCTGTTAAGTTCCCTTCATTTCTCTGAATGTCATAAGACTTCCACACAACAGTACAACTAAATCTCTGCTCACAGGTCTCAGCTTACCATCAGTGTGGGCTTCTGCTTCATGTTTCTCTTCACATCTTCTTCACTCCATCATTACACATCCTCCAGATAACCCCCACCCCACCGTTTCCACGCAGTGCGCCACGTATCAAAAAATCTAATTAGCAAATGAAACGATGCCTCTCGGGGGCCTAATGCTGATCATTATCATCACATCATCATAGTGTATCAAGGAGCCCTGCTATCATAAATCACCCTGACAAGGTTTTGGATGCGGCGACAGTAATGTGAGATGCTATAAAGGTTTGTCCCATGACACGATCGGTCTGCGTGACATTTCGCTGTTTTAAACAGCCATCTGCAGTATGTGGCGGCTCTCCTGTCTGGTAGCTAGATATCCGTCGTATATTGGTGTCAGCACTTGCAAAAGTCAAGGTTAGTGTCTGTCTGTGTGCATGTGTGTAAGAGAGAGAGAGTGAGAGAGGTCAGAATGTGTCCAGAGTTCAAAGGTCAAGGGTGAGTAGTAAACCTTTCATCACCCATTCTGGGAAATGATGGAGGGAGTGAAAAAGCTCAAACTTTAATGACCTCACGCACAGATATACACACGCCATATAGACTGAGGTACGAGGCTCTCACATTTCATTAGATGTCTGTTCCTCTGGTTATATAGACGTGTGTTTGTACGTAAGCAAATCCACGTTTGGCCGTCTAATCTCCGGTTTGACGTTTGTGCGATTCATTGGTCGTGCGCTGACGCGATTTCAAAACGCCGGCTTTAAATGGTTCGCAAGAAACGAATGCCTTCCGCAAATGGCCCGTGAAAGCGCATCGAGCATTCTTGTTTGTTTTGGTGTTTATTTAAGAATAGGCATAACAGGCATATTTTTCATCCACTCTTTATGTCTCGGTGGTACGACGTGCAGGTTTGCAACCAGTGGACGGAAATTGCATCAACATTGCTGACACAGAGCACAAGGCTCCTCGCAGTCATGAGAGACATGACACGTTCAAAAATAGCACACGCTCACCCGACACACTTTCTTTGTGACACCTTTTAACTGCTATTGTAATGTAATACACATTGTTATGAAGGCTTTATTACACAATGTTACTACATGCGGATGTCGTAGGACAACATTTTGTGACACTGTCTGTATTTCTAGTGCATTATAAGAGCATTCTTAATCATCTCATAAATATTCATAACAACAGTTGCAATACATTATGATACTTACCTATGTATTGTTATATAACTTAAGTGTATGATGATTTTTAACACATAGTTAGAATTTCATTAGACATTAAATTGATAAGCCCTATTGAATTATTTCACTGAATATCAGAATAAATAACTTTTAGCTTAAATCACTGTCCTGTAAAAAATCCTTTCGATTAGATTGCTAAAGGAAACTCCAATTTTGGCGGCATCTAGCAGTGAGTTTGCGAATTGCAACCAATGGCTCACTCCACTACTCACCCCTCCCTTTCGAAGCACTACGCGTTTTTGCTTCTTTGCCGAAGGAAATAACATATCTACGAAAAACTCTGTAGAGCAGTTTGTCCATATAGGGATACTGTAGTTTGACATTCTGTTTGTTACCTATTTATTTTAAGCTAAAATGGCCAGTTACCCCATACAGTGTGACACTTTGCCCTGGTATTTAAACATTGGGCAACTTTATTTTTAATAGTTTATATGTGTATGACCCTTCCAGGTCAGCTCTGACAATAAGGCTCAGAAGGTTTAAAAAAATTATGCAAATAACAACGAATTTATCATTGCAACAAATGCCAGTGTTATATTATATGACATTTAGGTCAATGCGGAAAAGAAAAACAGGGTAAAAGGTGATCTTTGTGCGGCATGGTTGTGCGGTTGTTTGCGGGTGAGTGAGCCTTGCCGTTGCTTTCGCCACAGTGGCCTGATTGACAGGTTGCATCGATTTCGTTCAGTCCTTCTGATTGGTCAGTCTGATCTCCTGATACCCGTGCGCTGCAGAACGTATGTCACACCATGTGACGTGTGAAAATCACACGCACATACAAACACATCAACATCAATATCAATATAATCATTATGAATAATACCTGGAATAGGCAAACGCAGTGACACCATAACATCACTTCCAGAACGTTGCATTAATAATATATACAAATGTTGTTATTCTGTCTATATTTAAACTGTTTATAAGACATTTTGACCATTTGAAATTCACTATATTCTTTCTTTTCTGTTAGTATGCAGCTTCTTTCAAGTAACCTTAATATGATGGTGGAAATGTTATTTGTCCAAAATCGCTGCTTTTTATGGCACTGGCCAATGTGTGTCTGCACAGGCAATCCCATTTGAGTGTGTGTGTGTGTGTCTAAATGCTGGCCAGTGCACGGGCATTTGTGTGTGTGTGTTTGCCCTAAAGTCGTTGTGGTTGGACGCCGTCTTTTTAACTTAATGAGAGTATGTTCTGTATGTCTCACTGGGGCACAAATACACGTTGTACAGACAGAGCAGCATATCATTACAAATCACTTCAGAAAAGCCCAAACCAGACCCAGACGTGCACACCCACGCTTGCTTAACTCTACACACACCACAGACTCTCTACCGCTCATACGCAGATACTTCGCCCTCAGATACACACCCTGCCATTTTTAATAGACGCGCAAACGTACATACATGCTATTACCTCAATAGCTTTCATATGCACTTTTTAAGTATTGGCTTTTTGCAAGGTCGCAAAAGATTGCAGGTCCCCGAATTTAAAAACGTTTATGAACCTGGCATTAAAAGCCTATTGATTGACACAGTCTATCTAGCCAAACCAAGCATCATTAGGTCATTAGGTCTGGTCCACAGTGTTCTGGTCAAGAGCCGGCCCAGTTATAGAGGAAACCATCTGACTAACATGTGAAGCAACCAACTAAAGTTAATTTAGCTTTCATTTGCCATTAAAGCCGGATTTACTTAAAACAGATTATTCCACAATAAGAATCAACATAGAAAAACTCATTTAAAAATAATGATTGAACGGTTCTGAAAAAAACCAGGAATAAGAAAATGTGTAGTTTGTGCCATCAAAAGTAAGTATGGACTATTACACAAAAAAATACAGTTTGCGACTATCTACTTAACTTGCTACTAAGTGCCTCAAATAAAATTTTCTATCTTTGGTAAATTCACCCCAAAGGTGCTTGTTGCAAAACTCTTAGGACATTTGTTTTTATAATGATCATCCATATTTATTTTTCAGTCTCTTGATAACAGAAAATACAGGAATGTTTTGTGCAAATAACAAAATGGTGTCTTTAGGCAAAAGACAGTATTTAGTTTGACCTCCTTTGGCAAAAATCACATCTTGAACTCTTTTGGGAGGACTGTCCTGAAGTCATTAGATTAGAATTGAGGGTTTCATTCCATTTGGTTTAACAGAGCAAGATTCCTGCTATTGCTCAAGTGTAAGAGGTCACACTAAATACTGGCCACTTTAGCCTGTTTTTCTCATAAAAAATGCTGAATACACATTTCTTGTATTTATATGCAGTATATAAAATGTGCTACAAACACTTCTTCACAGCAATGCCATAGAAGAACCATTTTTAGTTCCCCAAAGAACCATTCAATCAATAGTTATTTTTTAGTCTAAATAACCTTTTTTCCAAAACAGAAAGATTGTTTGGTTGTTAATGGTTCTTTATGGAAACATTCAGCCAATGTACTATTTTAATGAAATTTCCCACATTGATTTCTTACATCAGCTTTATCTTGAATTTACTTGAACATGTACAGAAAAATGTTGTAAAATTACAGTTTTACATTATATTTGAAAAATCTATAACAAAAATGTTTGTTTTACAGTGTATGTGTTGTGTCTTACTTCATCGTGCATCGTAAAAATGATTGAAAAATTATGATGAAAACAACCTTTGTTTTAACGTAAAAAAATTTACCCGGCTGCCTAAAATATTAGTTAACATAACAATTTTGCATCAAATTCATGCAATAACTAATATTTTTACATTTAACTCAAAACTAATGGATAATTAATGGATAATGTCCTGTTTCTTTTTATTTTTGTTGGCTTTCTCATTACACCATTACTTAAACACCATTGCTGAAATCTAATGGTGGCCTAAGACTTGCACAGTACCTTGCCTGTGTACCCAAGTCAGCCATTAAACTTACTAGATCAAGTTTGTCAATGAACAGACTGTGCAGTCCATGGGTCGTCTCAGGCTGAATGTATGGGACAGCTGCCATTTTTATGTTACCCTTCATGTAGCTTTAGAATCTTCTGTTGTTTACAGACAAAGTACTTTATGAAGCCCTACACTTGATTTAAAATCAAATAAATCTTGCCTCTCTCTTCATTTCCCCTAAAAACGTCCTTACATGCCATGTTGTTATTCTTCTCTATGCCTTGCTAAATTTCGATTCGCATATGAAGCAAGTGTATATGTGTTTATGTCTGTGTGAGAGAGAAAGAGCACCTTTAACTGTGAGTTTAGTATTTGCTTTGGGTTCATGAATGAAGGTTTGCACGGTTGTGTGACATATGCACATGTTGCAAGACTTACAGGAAAAAAGGTCATTGAGGTTACATGATGCAGACTGTTAAACTGTGTGAACCCTGACCATCTGCTGCGAGCGACTGCATCCCCTCACACCTGTGAATTGATCTATCTTAATCTTCCTTAAACATATTCTGCCAAAGCTGATAACAATTGGGTTTGTGAAGACTGTTGAACAATTTGGCTTTGTTTCATGATGGCTCATCCTCTGCCTTTTCATTCCTCTGATGAAAAGTCTATGATTATAAATCACTGCGAAAATGTTTTCCTTGTGCAATGCTTTTGAATATAAAAAAACATCTAATGAAAAGCAATCAAGTTTTTATTGTCCCCAGATGAGAGCCCTTTTCTGTTCCATCATTAGATACAGCTTGCGGTTGAACCGAGAGCGATTTATTCCCGTGTTTGCATTTTATCAAAATACAACCAAATTGTTATAATTTCAGAAATAGCACTTGACAGTAAGACATAATTATGAAGAATTCTGCAAATGCCAATCCAATGCTGATAAAATAAAGATGTCTGAACCACATTTGTCATGCATGCACGCAATACTATTGACTTTTCTCTACAAGTTATGTGATGCTTTGTGCCAAGATTTGGAGATGACGCTGGGATTTGTGTTGAAAATCCAAATGATTCTGTTAAACTCCAAAAATCTATATTCTCAAATGTGATTGATTGTTGTTTTGGAGCATAGTGTAGAACAATAAACATCTCCAATGCACAATAAATACAATGTTTAGATTGAAAATATATATTTATAGTATCTGCATGTTTAGATCTTTTAGATCTTTTTTTTTCCCTCTTAGAATGGAAGTTAGGTTTACTAAACAGCCAAGAATACAAGGATCTTTCAATTACTTTAGTATGAGAACAGTAAATCCTGGATATTGGTTCAATGAGATTTGGATCCCCTTTTCCAAGAAGCGGACCCCAATCACCCTACAGCCAGGACTTGCTGAAAAACAACTCTTTTTGTATTCATATGGTGTAAATTGAAATGGATTTGGTTGAACTTTCCTATACAATCTGTCACATACATACTCCATATGCTTTCCTGGCACTCTCATACAGGTGCAGACACACTTACACGCCACATTCATATACACATTTTCATATAAACCAGACAGACGTTTGTTCAATAGTCTGCTTTAAAACTCTTTTGTTTAAACATTGGTTACATGGAGGTGGTGAGCATGTATGTGGGGTTTACATGATAGGATGTCATCGTGGGGACAAGTTGTCCTCTTATCTCCTCTCTAGGCACCTGTTGTATGTCTTGCTGAGTGTGTGTCTTGCTCTTAAGACATGTTTCAGAATAAATGCAGTTATTGTGAACGTATTCTGACAGTGGGTATATATGTACGCGTCTATGAATTATGCTGTGTAATACGTTATGCGCTATTAGCCATTGCATTTTTTCATTGTGTTGCATACATGTGTGAGGAATTATTGTGAACAACCCATTGAACTATTGAAAATTAATGCACACCGTGAGGTGGTAATGAGACCACGGCGCTAAACTGAGCTCGTGTTTAGATTGACTTTCTTACATCAACGATTGATCTTGTTGAATGGCCCAAGCTGCCTTTGCTGAAGTTGAAAGCCACTGTTCCTTTTTTAAAAGCGTTGCTTTAGACTGAGTAATGATGAAATTCCGGGATTATTTTCTATTTAATTTATTTACAGTATTGTAACATTTTTAGCATAAATGTTTCCACTTGATGCATTGTATTGGATTTATTTTTGTCAAATATTTATTTGAATGACTTTTGGAGATAAATGTTTGTTCCTTTATGTGACCCATGATCAGTCTTAAAGTGATAATTCTGTCATCATTTACTCACCCTCTTGTCATTTCAAACCTGTATGACTTTCTTTCTTCCACAGAACACAAAATAAGATATTTGTGTCCATACAATAAAAGTCAATGGCTGCCACCACTGTTCGGTTATCAACATTCTTCAAAATATCTTCTTTTGTGTTCTGCAGAAGAACAAAAGTCATACAAGTTCTAAATGACAAAAGGGTGAGTAAATGATGACAGAATTTTCATTTTTGGGTGAACTATCCCTTTAAGTAGCACATTAAAGGGATAGTTTTGTAGTAATAGCCAAAAATATATTGTAGGCTATGGGTAAAAAATTATAGATTTTTCTTTTATGCCAAAAATCATTAGGATATTAAGTAAATATCATGTTCCATGAAGATATATTGTAATTTTTCTATTGTAAATATATAAAAAAAAACTTGCAAGATGCAGAAAAATCGCTAACAAAAACGTCTACAAACTTAATCGCTGCTGCCGCTCTTTAGAAATTACCCACTCAAGTTTGTGATCTATGTAAAGCTTAGAATTTCAACTTTCAGGTTCATCTATTCTCCACAACGTCATTACAGCGGTAAGCCAAAAGAGAGCATTAATTCAAACCTGTTTCTTCTTACCAGCGGCCTGCTACAGCACCTCTTTAAATATGATTTTTTCAATATTTCGATTTTTGCACCCTCAGATTCCAGATTTCTATCCTAATAAATCATATATCAATAGAAAGCTTATTTATTCAGCTTTCAGGTGATGTTAAAATCTCAATTCCGAGAAATTGACCCTTAAGACATGTCACATATATTACTGAGTATTGCTACTGTGTTGTGATATCATTACTAATGTGCAGTAGATGAAGCTTCAACCATGTCCTACTCATCCATGACAAATCAAAGTTAAAGCGACAAGCAATTTGTCCACACTGAAGGGCAAAATGCTGTGCGTCATCATAACACTATCAGTCAAACAATCTCTTTCTACTATCAGTGCACCTCCACCTATCAGTC
Organism: Oreonectes daqikongensis; assembly: GCA_026939265.1. Taxonomy (NCBI): domain Eukaryota; kingdom Metazoa; phylum Chordata; class Actinopteri; order Cypriniformes; family Nemacheilidae; genus Oreonectes; species Oreonectes daqikongensis. Next base: position 2,044,311 of record JAOTQM010000351.1, on the reverse strand, counting down.
AACACATGCTGCTTTTAATCAAATAATAGATTGGATTTAACTGTTTTATGTCATAATGTTTGCCGTTATAAAAAATGACACTCTAAAAACTGTTTAAACAACACAATCTGTCAGTAACTTAGCACATCTCTGTGTTTAGTTAAGGAAAGGTTTTTATTGTACACTATGTTACAACACAACAATGAATCACATTGAAAAATATAGATTTCTGGAGTTTAACAGATTTACTTATACTAAGATATTTGGATTTTCACCACAAATCCCAGCATCACCCTAATACAAATCATTTTTAAGTCATTTTCTTCTACTCTGCTAAAATTGTAACATTAAATAACCCAGTCTGTAAAAACCCAGCAAATTTTTGTGATTTTTTAAACATTCTTCGTAATGTAAGGAACATTCATCTTTAAGTGATATACAGCTGTGGGAAAAAAATAAGAGACCATTCCAAAATCAGCATTTCTAGTTGTATTGTGGCCATTCCAGTCCAGTGTCTGTTGAATTTCAACAAAATTAAACCTCAGAAGTGACAAAGTCATCCAACAGCAATGTGAAAGACTGACAGCATGACAAGACAAATGAAAACCATGATAAAAATTACACAAGGTTATCACACAAAAACATAATTTTTTTCTAAATACATGTACAAATATTATTGTTGTATTGCTTAAAAGTAAATATAAACTTTGTTTGCAGTATTTGAGGTCAGAAAAAATACAGAGCATCTTTTCTGTTATTTGACCTGTTTCTTAGTTTTAATTTTCTACAAATAAATGCAAAAAGAAACAATATGACTGTATTTACTAAGTAAGGCCATTATTGATATTGTAGTGAAATTAAAGGGATAGTTCACCTTTAATAAAAAACTAATTTCATTATTTACCCTTAAGTTGATCCAAACCTGTATAAATGTCTTTGTTCTGCTAAACACAAAGACAGATATCTGGAAGAATGTTTTAAACAGTCTGGGGTGCATAATGTGGTAACAAAATGTGTGTACATATGTTATGTACTTATATTTAAGCTTCCAACCTCAACTAAAACTGATGTCTGCTGTTAACCAAATGTGTATGTAGCAGATGACTCTTGTTATGTATGTTATGTTGGCATGCATGAGTTTATGTGTGTTTGCTCATGTATGCCAGTGCAATTCCAGTGGGGGTCGTTCTGTGTCTGGGCCGAGCGTGACTCTTTGCACGCTCAGGTTATGTTTTATGAAAACTCTGACCACAGTCTGTTAGCTGGGCACAGACACAGGCTAAACATCCCAATAGGTGATGACCAATCATAACTGCAGTCTTGTCTGCAGTCACAAAACAGACAGTGACTCACATGCGAGTTCAAGTGCACTCTATGTATAGACGGTTTCATTGGATGCACATCCTGGCCCGAAGTTCTGGGCTGTTTTTGGTTCTAATATAACAATTAATTTTAGATTTAACTTATATTAATGTTAATTTATGTTTTATTGAATATTAATGTATAAAATTAAATTAAAACTACTCAACAGTTTAAGATTTTTTGTGGAGGTCTATCAGAAGTTTTTGGCCAAGCATTTCTGCATCACTTCAGTTAAACTTGTAACAAACCTAAGCAGTGATTTCTTTCTTTAAAAGTCTGTGTTATTTAGGTAGCTAGTTTAAGCATGTTGACAGTTTAACTTTAATTACTTAAATTCTCTATAAAGTGCTGCACTGCCATGACCTGAATAAAGAAACAAACATAGAAGACAGTTTACGTTAATGCACATTAAAGCAGCACCTGTGGCAAGGGAATTTGGCGAATATGTGAGAATGCATACCAGCACTGCATTATGAAGTGCATTCTGACACGTTTCCGAATACAGTGTCATTGCGTCTCGAAATTTCACAGAAATCGCTTGCATTCCCATACTTTCACGCTCACATTCAGTGCTCTCAAGTGCCATTACAGTACATACACCCACATCGTATCCTCCATCCTGTTTCCCTCATTTTGTCCATTAAACATTCTTTCTTTTTACCCCATCTGTATCGTTCTGCACCCCATCTCCTTCCCTCTTTTTTGCTCTCTAAGATAAAAGGTTGTGAAGATGTGCCTCCTGCTGATTCTGAAATGGCTGAAACCTCATTTAAGCGGTTCGTGGAATTTCGTTCCAGATGTTTACCAAGAAACACTCTCATACACTAACCCACAGCATCCCTCATGGATCAAAATGGCATAGATTTATTGGCAGGCATTGTTCCAGTTTGTTCCTGAAAAGCGGCAGCTTTCTAAAAATACAATACAGTCAATACAATACAGCTGGTATAGCTTGTACGTGTTACACAAATCCTTCAAACAGATGTTATAAACTTATATTATTATTTCCAGAGGTTGATTGCAATATGGAAAAAGCATGTGAGGTTTAGCTCCAGCCTAATAACAACATCACACCTCTCCTCAACAAGCAGCATCATTTGCGATGCCTTTCAGTATAAACAATGACTAGTATCATTGCAGAGTTTATAAACCAATTATTATACTCAAGCACACAAATGACCAAACTCAGATTTTTGGTTTTACAGTACAGAGGTGATACACGCACGCGCGCGCGCGCGCGCACACGCACACGCACAGTGTGACTTTAACCATAAATGGGAAACCCTGGTAAGGGCTGAAAACTCATCTAAATAATTCTGCGTCCAAGAAAACAGCAACTAAAATACCAGGCTCAGATGGTGACTTGGAAAAAATATGTTTTATGGAGTGGTAAGGAGGAAAAATAAAATAAAAGCAAACAAAAGCTGGAGAGTTAGAGAGCAGAACGACTGGTTCTCATTTATAGAGCTGAAGGAAAGGCCATCAGGACTTTAGGGTAAAACATTAAGATCCCAGGTTGCCTTCTGAATGACAACATGTGGGGCATTTTGTAGATTTATTTTATTTTATTTCATATTTTATAGCCCAACACAATCAACTATGCGGGTGAACTCTTTAATTTATAAATGTACTTAAATAAACATTAAACAAATCAAAATAAAACAATGGTATATAACTTTCAAGTATGTCTCAGTTACATAAACATTGCTTTGGGTTTTCTAATAATTGTATAATAAACAGCAATAGTAAAATACATAAATAAATAAATAAATAATCAATTCAAATCAAAGTCAATACTTGGGCAATGTCAGTTTTATGGATTTGACATTTTCAGTCAAAATTTAAAGGAATTGTTTGCAATGTCGTTTTCTCTTGTCGTTGCCCATGCATGCAGGCGTATCTTTAGTTATCACAGCTGTGGTGTTGCTTGCAGCCATGCAAATGCATAAGACAGAATAAAAACATAGCCTACCTCTGTAAAGCGTCCTTCTGGTCGATCCGTTGGTTTCATTCTCCTTACTAGGTTTGAAGGCAAAACCGATGCCGATTTTACTCTTTATCCACTTATGTACTTGTATATTATAACTGGTCCGACGCGAATCCACTCCGTGTGGGTGGCGAGGCGAACTGACAATCGTTCCAGCATGAGAGTTGCGCGCTGTGAGCTTTCACACACTGTCATATGTGGTTTTAAACCGCTTGTTTAATCTGACACTGCTGTTATTTGCGTACTGTGTTTCCAACTGTTATGACACGAAACGTCTCTGAGTGAGAGGAGCGATAAACTGACACTCGGCCTCGTCCGGGAAGTTCCGCCTCACACTGGAGGTAGGGCCTATTTAGCCAATCAATCACAACGTACAGCTCAACTGTCCAATCAGAGCACACGGCTCTTAAGCGATCTCATAGAGGAGATACAATAATGTACGGTATGTGAAAAATAATGCGTTTTTCCTCCTTACAACGTATAAACAAATTGCATTACATCAAATACAAACGATAATATTGGTTTTAGCTTGGCAATATTTCTCCTTTAAAATATGAATTCTCAGAGAATGTATTTATTACCAATATAGTGAACCATCTATTTATATTTTACTAAACCCCTGATGATAGAGAGAACATCAGAATAATATCAGTTTAAGAACAAAGTTTCTAATTTAAAAGAGAGAAAAATGCATTATGGATGTGACAACATACTTTGTAGGATTTCTGTGAATTAAAATGCACAAACCAGAAGGGGGAATACCCAACAAATGGAGAAGGAATTGGCTCTTCATAAAACATAAAATATTTATAATATGAAGTATGTAGAATGTACCATTATTGATGTGACAATGCACAACTTTAAGAAAGACTTCACATACACTCTAAAAAACAGTAATTATTTTAACATTTTTCATTTAATTTTTCAAATAGATGAAAAACATAAAATGTACAAAAAAACCAAGGAAAACAGTTTATTTTACAGTTTATTTCTGGCGCCCCAGTTTCCGCTTTTTTATTTTTTTTATTTGGTCAAACAACATTACAGAAAACCTGTTATTTTACGATTCATTTTTACAGTGTAGGTATTTATACCACCAAGTATTGACATCTGACCTATCAGTATGGTGAAAACTCTTGGTAAAAACTTGAGTTTTTCATCTTGACATTGGCATGGAATTGGCCACTTGTCAATATTTTTGTTTGAAAAATATTAAAGCAAATCAGGATGCATTTACTGTAGGTTAAATTTACACACTGCAGTGTTTTTTTTATTATTATTTTACTTTCAACGCAGTACTAAAGTACAGTATTTATGACATCAATAAGGCTTACAGTAATTCCTTTAATACCAAGCTAGTAAACCTGTGGCACACCTCCATACAAACTAGAGGTTGTTGAACTTGAATTCTTTCCCTAATAGAGCTGCTTGAGGCTCACAGACTAATCTCACCCCCTGAAAGATCTGGCACACCAAATGAATCATGGACATTACCGCCGCTTAGACGTACTGTACATCATTCCTCTTGCGCATTTCATAAATTTGCTGAGCTGGCTTTTTATACTCATCAGCTCAGCTTGAACTCAAGAACATGCTGGAGATCGATGTGCTTATTCTCAAGTTCATTTGCAGACTCCGCTGGCCCGTAGCTAATCTACGACCCCAAACCCGTCCCTTCCCTTCCCTGCCTCCTTTCACATTCCTGACGTGATTGGCTGGCTGTCAGCCCGTAAGTGATAGAGTCTGTCGGTTCTGTCATCACAAGAGTGAGTTAGGGAGCTCAAGGCTTCGGTTCCTCCAAACGATCCTGGCGGGGAATAAAAGTGACTGGCGCAGAAGAGTTCTTTAAGCCGTTCCAGAATGACAACTCAGCCAAACAATACTTAAACCAGGGGTGAAAATTTTAATAATTATAGATCCTAATTCAGTAACTGACAGTTAACCGAAAAGCCTTAAGCCAGTGACATGATGTTCCTGTAGGCCACATGTTAATTGGTGTTTGAAACATGGACACAAAGCTAGGATGTATACAATCATAGCTTTGAGGGTTGTGGATGTTAGGTATTTGGAAGAATGCTTGTAACAGTTCCTGGCCTTTGTTCTGTTAAACACAAAAGAAGATATTTTGAAGAATGTAGGAAAGCATTCAGTTCTGAGGCACCATTATTGTCATTTTTCCTACTATGGAGTCAATGGTGCATTCTTTCAAATATCTGTCTCTGTGTTCATCAGAACAAAGACATTTATACAGATTTGGAACAACTTGATAGTGAGTAAATGAAGACTGAAATTTCATTTTTGGATGAACTGTCCCTTTAAGTTGTATTTTCAGAGTGTAATTGATGAATATTGCTTATAAATGAATGACTATTCTATTAACCAATTCCACAGCTTACACACATTTCCATACAGTATATCCACCACTGCAGACGCCTCAGCGGGGAAAACCAGAAGAGGTTTTGAAAAGTGAGACATACTAAACTTCATGGTGAAGGTGTATGTGTGCATGCGGTGAATGGGGACAGTGTTGAGCTAAACCTTTATTGGGTCTGTTCCATCTGTTTTGGCTCACGCTCAAACCATGCAGTGCGAAGTCATGCTTGGATCTCACACATTCCTTCAGCTTTATACGCTCAACCGTGCGCTCACTATTTCCATCTTCAGAATTGCTCTCACGGAAAAGCTTTTCCAAAAATAGAGCGGGGCTCAGAGAGCTTATCGGCAAAACACAAAATTATTATGTTCAGTCCGCTTTGCCTCTTGGATATTTCTTGCAGTGACAAACCACCTGTTTGTCATGCCTGCTTTCTCTAAATCGACCTGAGCTCCCTTGATTTCCATTCTGATCTCGCTCTGTAACCTAGCAAAGGCAAATCTTTTCTGCTACCACCCACCCATTTGATTCCCTCTCTTTTTGCTGCTGTAATAGCCGAACAGCGAGTGATTATAACACCGTGGAATTTGATCTCTGTGCTGTTAAGTCACATGCTGTGACTGTAATTATTCACCCCTGCGGAAAGAGAGAGAGAGAGTTCCACACAACAGAGGAACAGAGCACAGAAACATTCGGGACATATTCAGCTTTGCGCATTTGGTTTCCTTCCTGGTTGAGCTACAGTTGCTATCGCAATCTGGAGCGAGTTTGGGAAATTTGCCATGAAAAGATGATGTTGTCTTCACAGGCAATTGCTTGGTTTAAGTTTGATCCGAAAATGTATGCCTTCGAGGGTTTATTCAATGAGGCCATATATCTGATAACGTTGTTTACATTTTTTGCCTCCGAGTGGGCACAGAGGCCTCGTATTGAATGGTTACTTTGCTCAGCGTGTGAGAGGTGTGCTTACAAGACACAGCCTGAGACAATTTAAAATGATTCATTCACCTTCACATCATTTAAAATTGACTTTCTTTCTACTGTGGAACACAAATGTCTCAAAAACGGTTTGTGTCCCTATGGAAGTCAATGGGGGCCAGTGGTGTACCTACATTCTTCAAAATATCTTCTTTTGTGTTTTGCAGAGGATAAAAACTCATAAAGGTTTCGAATGATGTGAGTGTAAGTAAATGATGAAAGAATTTTCAGATTAGGTTGAAATATCCTTTTAGTCCAGTCTAATGTATGATAGTGATTGTGAAGGGTGACTACGGCTGTCAATGAAACTTTTCAATTAAAAAAGACCATTATTTTAATTCTTTATACACTACTATCATAGGTCTTATAAAACTTGGACTAAATATGTGAGTCATGCTAATATATACAGTGAACGTGAATGCTGATTTCACCTGTCAATAAAAAAAGGTTATGTGAAAAAATTACCAGTATTTTAATTCTTTGCACAATACTATCATAGGGCTTATGAAAATTTGGGCTTAAGACTGCAGTGTGTGAGTCATACTTATACTTATACTTTTGTAGCACTTTAAGGGTGTATTTTAGCAACTTGACAGCCTCTAGTCCCCATCCACTTTCATTATATGGAGTGTAAGCGTTCTTCCCTATGTGTTCCACTAAGGAAGAAATGTGGGTTTGAAATGACATGAAGGTGAATAAATGATGACAGAATTTTCCCTTAAATGTGACAGAAAGACTTCATGCCATAAATCATAGAGTGTGTGTTTAGTGTATTAATGCATATTTGTGTGACAGTAGCAGATTCATAAACGCACAAATGTGGAGTGGCATTGCCATCAGGGGCATGCTGTTTTCTATAAAACTCCCTTGGAGGAATGAAACAAATAAATCAATTCCTTCACCCGTCCCTCTTCAAAAACCGCTGATGACACTCCATAATAAACATGTGTCACAGTGAGGGCCGTCATATCTGACACAGAGCAGAACAGGAAGAACAATTAATGATTTACCATCCAACGCAGAGAACAGCCAGAGAAAACAGAGAGAAGAATTTAAATGAGAGACAGGGCGCTGAGGATGTGTTGAGTGTGATATTCAGATGAAATAAGGAGTTAAAGAACCCTTAAAAAATGTAGGCCTGTTCTCCTTTGGAGCACTGCATTTTCAATAAACTTTTAGCCAGCTGCAAACATATTCACACAAATAAACATTGCACTCGCACAAAACCGAATAGACCAGCAAACACTGTCTTCCAAACACAATCAAATGATCTTGAAAGAGTTTATTAGATAAGACCTGCATTTTTTTGAGGAACTGCTGATAAGATCAAGGTGCAGCTGTCAACATCTAGGTGAATAACTAATCCCTGTGATTGTTGTCATAGGTGGAGCCAGAACGCTATCGGGATCTTATCAGATTTTACGATCAGGGTGCAGTTTGATTTCCAAGTCCAGGTCTTTCCGTCCCACATGCTGAGCGAGAGCTCTCTGTCTCCCTGCGCAGACAAACTCGGCACAGCTCCGTGCATTCCATTCCCAGAATGCTCCCGGAGACCAGAGCAGAGCGCTCACGTGCAGAACGGCTAAATGCTAGGAATTCTCTGAGTCTAAAAAAAGACAGAAACAGAAAGAGACGGACAATAAGAACCTGAGCAGGAGACTAAAGTAAAAATATGCAGAGTCATAGGAAAACTAATCTTAGTAGCAGAGGTGGCTGTTAGTGGGGGAGTGCTGGGGGTATTTCCTTACCCCCTCTGCTTGTTTTCAGTGGGCCAGTCTCAACACTGGGGTCTGCAGGCAGGCCTGTAGGCCTTTATTTTCCCAACGCTGGAGCCACTGAGCTGTACAGCCTGTACAGATTTTGTGTTATTACAGAGCAGAGGCAGGAGGGGTGTTCTGCGCTGAAGCAGCACAATCCAACATCCAACCCACACTCTAATCATCTCTTACCACCCAGAGAGAAGAAGAGATAGACAGACAGAAAGAAAAAGAGAGAGGGGTGGATGGAGGATAGGATAGATGAGAAGATGAACAGACCCACCGGTGGGTGGGTGGATGGATGAGTGAACTGTTGAGAATAAATGATGAAGATTCAGTATGGATGAATGGATTGATCTTGGTACTGCAGGTGTCATGAGACTGTGAAAGCCTGACCACCCATAGAGCACTTTCCACCTTATTCTGCAGTGTTCAGAGAGATTACCTCTAATATTCAGTGGTGGAAGGTGGTTTAGACCATTTTTAAAACTGTCTTGAAATGGAACAGACCATTTCCGTTTTATAGACATTAGAACTTTGAATTATGTTGTAGACTTTGCACAGGTAACTAAGATATATTTTCTATAGACCAATGCTTTACTGCATTCCAGCATTATGGATGTGACATTTGCAGTCAAAACTAAAAATATAGAAATATAGACTCTTGGAGAATGTATTTATCACCAATATATTGAACCATCTGTTTTTTATTTTTTCTATACCCCTGTTAACAGAGTCCAGACATAAAAAAATCTTTAAAAAATTAGATTTAGGATGAGGGAAATAAACATGCGTTATGGATGTGATAAAATAACGTTTTGAGAGGTGACATATTTTTTATGACTTTGTGAAATAAAATGTGCAAACCAGAAGTAATATTACCAAACAAATGGAGAAGATGTGTCTTTACAGAACATAAAATAGTTATTATATTTTAAATTGCATGTGCCCATTTAAATAAGGACAGTTATTGATGTGACAATTCTGAAAACAGCACAAGAATATGGGAAATTATGGTTTAAAAATATTTTTAAGAGAGAACTCATATGGGTATTTAAACCACTAAATATTGACATCTGCTTGTGAAAACCTTTGGTAAAAAATCTTGTCAAGATTGACATTTGCATGGAATTGCCCATGTCTGTTTCAAGGAAATTATTGGAAATATTGAATTATATTTGGAGGCGAGAAAAAACATATAAAAATAATTTTCTTCCAAGAATAACTCACATACAGACGCCATGTTCCCACATTCCATAAATGTTTAGCCCACTTCTTTTTTCATCATGTTACAAATGCAGCTTTTGCGCATATGTTGTCTCGAGACACATTCCTTTAAATGGATGTTGTTTAGTTTGGTTCTGCTGGTATGCATCACTAAAGTTCCAAAAGTGAAGTTCAGCCTACAAAAAGTGTTTGTATGTCATCCTTTCATAAGTAAAACCACTGTACTGTACATCCTCACATCTCGTGCGTAAAACCGCTGGGCGCCAAATATCTCCATCATCATCATTTCATTCTTTCAAGAAGCAGCATTACTTGTCCAGTTTTTATACCGCATAACTTTAACTTGCATTACCTGTGCAGCGTCAACAGGTGATGCTTACCACGACACGCTTGCAGCATGACATGTCTGACAATACCAGATTCCCCTCCAAACTTTTGCACCCGAGCTTTCCATGTGCTCCTATAATAACCCACAGACGCTTTGGGTAAGATCGTGTGTATTTCACTTATTGTTTCTCACGTTGAGAGAGCTGCGATCGGTCCCTTAAGACCGAGAACCGGTGACTACATAATTCATACCGGGGGGAGTGACTTACTGGCCGTGCTTTTCCTGCCTGTATAAAACCTGAAGTTCCCTTTAAACTCACTTACAGATGGAGAGACCCAACCGCTCGGTTTACAGTCTAGTCAAACCGACGTGACAGCACAACTCAGTCTCCACACTAAAAAGTCAAAGGCATATGTTAAAGAACTCAGTGTTCAGACGTGTAACCATACATCTAGTTGAGGTGATTTGACGCCGTGCACCGTTTTCCAGACATCTTCCCCCTCGTGCGTGTGTGCGTTCAGCCCTTCGGCTCCATGACGGGACTGTGTGCGCTCTGCCTGACCGCCCTGCTCGCAGCATTCGCCCGGCTGGCTGAAAGCGTCAGCCCCGTGGTCCGCTGCGAGCCGTGCGACGACGTAGCGCTGGTGCTGTGCAAACCGCTGCCCCGGGACTGCACCGAGAGCGTAAAGGAGCCGGGTTGCGGATGCTGCATGACGTGCGCGCTTAGCGAGGGCCAGGCGTGCGGAGTGTACACTGGGCGCTGCGGTACCGGGCTGAGCTGTCAACAGCGCCCAGGGGAAAGCAAACCGCTGCAGGCTCTGCTGGAGGGTCGGGGCGTGTGCGCCAAAGCACCGGACAAAGGGCCACCTCAGGGACACGGTAAGCGGACGCATTTTTACCTTGCTTTGCGACCACATTCACCATGTGAATGTGTGGTGTCTTTACAGTCTTGCCAGCACAATTTCCGCGCTCTTGGGCATATTGCCATTGCGCGCAGTTGCGCGTGTCGGTGCGGGTTTACTCTGGTGTGCATAACGCGGTTAATATGTTCGCAGGTTGGGAATGCTGCTGCTGCGCTCGTCCCCGGCTTTTCTCACTGGGGGGCGGGGAGGTTTCTTCACTGACAGTCTGTTTAACAGAGATGCAGCATATACTCACAGCTTCGCAGGGATGTGCACTATATGCTGCTTTTAATAATGCATCCAAGACATAGCGTGCGCGTAACATTTCCATACGGTGATCACCGGTTGACCGGCATGACACAGCGACCTCTGGTAACAGGCAGCCGTCATGAAGTCCAGCCACCGTGAGACAGTCCCACACTACCACCGTTGTTCTCTCCCACTCGAGATTCAGCGCTACAGCGGCCTCTCTATGCCGTTTTATGTGTGTGGTGAGACCGTGAGAGAGAGAGAGAGAGAGAGAGAGAGAGAGAGACAGAGATGGAGATGGAGAGAGACGGCTCTGTGTGTATCTCTGTGTGTGCGCGCACTAAAATTTGGCCTCACCAACCCAATCGTTTAGAATGCCACATTCGTTTATATTTAGTCCATCCAGAGAAGCGGAGATCACTGTTTTCAGAATGATGCTCCGCTGCTTCCCAAGTCCATAGAGAGTGTCAAAACAGAACTGGTGGAAACGATTGGCATTAGAAGTCATACCGGTGGGATTAGAGCATTTATAGTAAAGTAATATCTTGAGCTATGAAGAGAGTAGCCTATAGACGTAGCCGCATCAATTGTGCTTATGAGGAAAATAATATAAGCTTGCACCTATAGGCCAGTATAATCATCTAAGAGAATTCCTTAAGAGAGAGAGGACTGTGGACACACATACACACACATACATACAGATCCACAATAAGTGGCATTCTCAGTCATAACTGACGTCAAGGCTGCCCAAGTGAATTTGTTTTTACCATCTCTTGTTATTTGGAAGAGCCACAGTGGTGTGTTGAAGCTATCAACCATGACATTGTCACACACACAAAGGCTATTGTTAGGACCCAGAGTCACTTTTAAAAAGCAGTTTGCGGGCGCCAACTGTTTTACAGTAGTGCTTTACCTCATGTTTCTCTCTCCGCTGCCCTTTCATTTCAGCCCATGCTGCTGTTCAATGCTGCTTTCCCATCATACCACACTTTATGGTAATTACACACTCTGGCCAACCAGAGAGCAGCGATTCATTGCCATGGTGTGCGTGGCTCCACCCCATGGCTCTGCTACACATGAATTATGATATTTTTGCAGGGTTTGATTGGCCTGGTAGCAGTGTGGCCCAGCGTGGTTCTGGGTGGGAACAGTGGCGAACAGAAACGAAGATGAAAGATTATGAGGTTATGAGTTATGCTGTTGTTTGTGCGTGTGCAGTTATAAACTTAATAGCGCGGATTTCTCGGAAGAGGCCGATCCGTTCCCATGAGGAAATTCACCTGCTGCATGTCTCTACCGGCGGAAACGCGTAATTGCGACGTCGGCTTGAAAACGGTCACATTCGGCGATGGCACACACATCTGTATCTGCAAGCTTTCAGCCTCTCATTCACACTCGGCCAGAACCTTAAATTGTTTGCTCATTTGGGATTGAACAAATACGTGAGGTTGAGTGATTTAAAAACAGGCCACTAGGTGCTGGGAAAAGCCATAAAAAGTCCTAAAAGTTTACATTGGGGTTAAATATTGATGTTTTCCAAGTTCCTGATTTAGATGGTCCTCGATTCCGCTCCTCTATCTTGGATTTGTTTACACGAGCAGGATCGTGGGTCATGCAGGCAGGGAAAGCAGGAATCAACATGTTCCAAGTGCCGTGGGTCGTCATTATGTGCCGTCGTTGCAATTACTTACCTCGTTTGAGTTGTTATGTTGCCGAAGTCCCTGTTATTGTTGATGTTGTTGTTGATTTTGTTATGTCATCACCAACGAAGGCATGGTTTCGTTCTGGTTTGGAGTGCAGCTGCCATGGTTACAGAAGAGTGTTTGGTGCACCGCAAGCGTGCACGCACACACAGAAAATCTGTTTTCGCTTAACTTTTCCTCTCTGCTGCATTCTGTCCACAATCTCTACAAATCTTCACATTCAAGACTTGACTTCAACCCTCCCTGCATCTTTGTTATGCTGGATGCTCTCTTGATCTCAGCCCTGTCCACCTTCTGGTCTCTTTTACAGTTTTTGTTTCTACTTATAGTTGCATCTTCAAACAAATCGAATGTCTTTAAGTTGACCATTAAGTTCTGCTTTTTTTGTTAGAGGCACTATGGTAGTTGCATTTAAGCTAGTGTTAGTTCTAAACATATCATTTAAAAAAATGGAATTTATTTGGGCATCAAGTTGTTTTGTCTCCAAGAATGCATCCTATTTACATTGCACCTTGACTATAGTGTACCACTAGTTACCAAAAATGATTATTTCTTAACAAGTTTCATACTCTCCCTTTATCTGCCATTGGTTGAACAAACAAAATCATCCTGCCCCTAAACATTATGTCCGTCTTAGTTTAAAGGCTTAAACAAATATTTTGCGTTTCTGTTTGGTTCCACATGAAACACCAATAAGTTGACAACCCAGCCCAACTCCCCACACTATTGCCTTCCCATTTTTGTCACTCGCTTTCCATCTTTAATGGCCCGCTTTGTTTCTGTTTCTCTCTAAATACCTTCTCTTCTGCTCCAGCTGTTTATTAGTCTCTCATTCCTGCGAGAGCTCTGCTTTGTTTTGTACCGCCGGAGAGTGAATATTTATTCAACAGACAAGAGCTGTAAAACCCCAAAAGGACAGCATGTTTAAACAATGCCATAATTCATCTTCTCCCAGCCTTCTCGCCAGGCATTTCTTGAAGCTGACAAATGCAGTTCGCATTGGACTCTTGGCGGTTTGGCTACTTTGGCTTGGATTTGAAAAATGATGGTGCAGTTAGTGAAAACAGAGATTAGAGTGCAATTTGGGACATCATGTCTCAAGCATTATATCATTATAACTTTATAAAGAAGTTTTCTTGGTATTTTTATCAAGTGCAATGAAATATTGTAAACATATTACATATTGTCAACATAGATTTCCAAACATTCTTTGCGTTTACTTGTAGTCAGATTTTTGTATGCAATAGAATAGACTGTATCTCCAAGATGTTTTGATACGTATCTGTATTGAAAATGAAACACATATAAATTCCATCTTTACAAGTCATCTACAAACCATGTCTTATTTACAATGTACTAACTCCAAAGCTTTAAAACTAAACCAAGCACCAGTCCATCTACAATAAACACACACTTTGTATAACAATAAGCTTAAGTGTAAACTAGCAGAATCAAAAAGAAACGGGTTGTTTTGAATTGGGGTGGAATGAGAAGAAAAGCAAAACCGCATTTGCATTGAATAGATTTTATGAGCACCCACTGCAAAGTCTTAACTGGGCACAGAGAGGAAAGCATGTGATGTTTGTTGGTCAGACCATCCTCCCGGACCATGTTAGTGAAAGCAGGCAAACGCTTCGTCCTGTAGCCGTATTTGGTTTCTGGGTTTCGGGTCAGGTGGTCTGGCCTTCGACTGCAATGATTCTAACTTAGGCACTATAAATACTCTTAACACTCTTTTACTCCCCCCCACCATATCTCTTTCTCCCCTGCTGGCTTTTTCAAATGCGTTTTTACACTTGTAGTTGATGTGTATTCATCAAATGTCAGTTTGCTTTCAAAATTTCTAGCAGCACTACGAGTTGAAAAGGCCTATTCTGAGTGCTGGTTAGAATATGCCAATTGGTTTATAGTTTCATGCAATGCCTTTTTACATTGCTGTACCTTCCAAAGTGCATTTGTATGAATGTCATTTATCATACACTAACTGTCAGATCCCATAATGATATTAATTGAAAATTTATCACAATAAACCAACAATTGATTAGTCAATAAGGGACATTGACTAGTTTATCTTTATTTTGTCTTGTATATGCTTTATCTGTTAGAATAAGTTAAAAAGAGTAAAATTTCCTCTTAAGAAATGCATCCGAAATGGGTCCTGAAACCTGCTGAATTGTACACGCTTTCCATTTGATTTTAAAGGACCAGTCAGGGAATTTTAGCGGCATCTAGCGGTGAGGTTGGGAATTGCAACCAACGGCTCACTCCACCGCTCCTTCTCCCTTTCGAGGCTGACACAGGACAAAGATGTTGTCACGTTTTTGCTTTTTTGCTGAAGGAGATAATGCATTCTGTAAAGCAGTTTGTTTGTTTATAGATACTGTTGAAAGGAGAATTCTGTGTAAGGGGACCTGCGGTGTATGTAGATAGAAATAGCTCATTTTAATGATCCATTATGTAAATATTCACCTCTGTTATGTTTATTATATTGCATTTCTGTCAATAGATTCACCCATACACACTGGTCCTTCAACCCACACATCTTTCATTCTCTTGTATCATTTAGATAACCCTGATGAGGAAGGAGAGGAAAATATCTCCAATGGAACCAAGGCGACTGAGGCAGTACAGCACACCACAGCTGTTTCCGGAGACACGCACGGAGGCCTGAGAACCATACTGGAGCCCAAAAGTTCTCCACTGCACCCCAGTAAAATGGTGATCATCCAAAAAGATCAAAGCAAGAAAACTCAGAGCTATAAAGTGGAACCTGTTTCCAGCGGGGTGCATACAGATATTCACAACTTCAGCCTGGAGTCTAAGAGAGAAACTGAATATGTACGTTTTCACTGCACCGCCTCTCGTATCTTTCGATGTCGAATATTTCTGTAATTCTGCCTTTGTCTGATGCATTTGCTCAGGGCCCGTGTCGTCGGGAGATGGAAAGTGTTCTGAAGAGTTTTAAGATCTCAAATGTGCTGAACCCAAGAGGCTTCCGCATTCCAAACTGTGACCAAAAGGGATTCTACAAGAAAAAACAGGTAATTAGCTTTTCCCCAGAATACTCTTTTCTTCTGCACATGCTTTTTATTTGAACTACCGTACATTACACCAATTACACGGCCTAGACCCCATACGGCTAAGTGTTTTGCCGAAGGGGAAATACGGGGGTACTATTTTTAGGCCGTCCTTACCTGAGACAAAACACGCAAGCTGTGTGTTATCAGGCCAGATCTTCGAACCCTTCTACAAGATGATAGTAGCTGCCGTGGCAACCCTGACAACAGTATTGGACAAGTGTGTGTTTGTGGTTGGGTTATCCGGGTGGGGGCCTATTTGTATGTGCATGCTGGTACACGAAAATATGCGCCGTTTCCTCAATTAACAATTGAGCATCAGTGAATCTAAACAAGAGAAGCTGGCAAATGGAATTCTTGGAAATTTGTGAGTCACCCACAAACTGTCTATTTAAAGCATGAGTCAAAGGGCCCACATGGCCCTAATGAGTTCCGGTGAAATTGAGGTGGACAGACGTTTTGTTGGTTTTATACAATAGCAAACCATTCTGTCTCTAGATACTGGACAGTACTGAGGCCACTTTGAAAGGGAGGAATCAAGAGGATGCTTTCGAAAAAATTTGGGGCGAGAAAGAGATTTACAATTGATGCAAAACACATGCTAAAGCTGCAGGGTTTAGCGGATCGACCTATCTGCTCTAGCCTGTGGAAGAACGAACCAATACAAACAATGGCATGTGGTTCTGCTGAAAATGTGGGTGCATTGAAGGCACTGGGGGTGTTTGGGGTGGGAGACCGGCTGTGCCCGAGCGAGAGTGATGATAGGTTGAGGTTGGATATCCGAAGAAGCACATTCAGCAAAGCCTCAAGGTGAGAGACGAAGGTCCTGCAGATGGTTTGCATAAAAAGCAAAGGGATGCGAGAGCTTTTTAGTGGCACCTGTAACAAATAAAGAAGCGTTGAAGAGTACGAACTGGCGCGCGGCGCACATGCTTCGACACTTTGAGCTCCGGTCGTTTGACGTGCGTGTAAATCCGGCTTGTGACATTCCTCGATCCTTTTTCCATGACCCCCTCCATTATTTCCTGTCCTCTGCATACTCTTCTGTATGTGATTAACTATCATGTGGTCATCTTAAAATCCATGGAATCGCACCTCAAAGACTTATTTTGGCATTTTGAAACATCTTGCTGGCCACATGGTTTACATACAGATTATGAAATGTATTTCGCATTATTTTGTTTTCGTTAAATACTTTTGCCAAACCTGTATGACTTTTTTTCTTCTGCAAAACTCAAAAGAAGATATTTTGAAGAACGTTGGTAACCAAACAACATTGGCCCCCATTGACTTCCACTATATTGACATGAAACCACCAGATTTCTTAAAATATCTTCTTTTGTCTTCCACAGTAGAAATCAAGTCTTATAGGTTTTGAACGACATGAGGGTGAACAAATGATGACACAATTATTATTTTTGGTAACTTATCCCTTTAATTGTGGACCCCGCAGACAAGTGTGTGTGCAAATCTAGATAGAAAATGCAAAAAACAGGCGACAGGTAATGCTAAATTAACAAATCAATATGCATTATGTGTTTTTACAACACCAGTAAAAGACGAAACAAACTGTATTCATAAGTGCATACTGTATTCAATAAATTCAAATCGTGGTGCACACAAAACCAGCTACATCCTCTCCCGTGTCCGGCTGGCACAAATATAGCCTAGTTTGTTTGGTAAGATCAAACCCCTTTGCTTGGATCTCTGCTTGTAATAAAGGAACATCTGTGAGACATTCAGGATCCACACATGAGACTGTCTCTAATGAAGATTAAGCCAATCAGATTCCTCTCCATTCCAACCGAAATCGCTCCGCTTCCATCGCGGCGGTTTGAACTGGAGCCCGAGCCGACCCTGAGATCGCAATCATTCCTATTTATTTCAGCATCACAAACAAACATGCACAAACCTTATGCACACATGCGTACACAAGTGAACTGTAGATGTCCTGGGTGCCTGGGGGTCCCTACGCTCCCCGGAATAAGATCTGTAATGGGAGCGTTTGTGTGTGTATGTGGGGGAGTTTGTGTCTGAAGGCCATTCCCGTGGAGAGCAGAGTCCGATCCTTGCTAATTTTAGCCTTGATTATATGAATTGGCTCAGTGTGTTGGTGAAGGCCAGGCATGCCGGCCCCAGAGCCGCCACCCCTCATCCCTTCACACCCCCTGACTTCCCAGGCCAGACTCATCGCTCACCCAGGTTACTGTACTCCTGTGCTGGAGCGAAGGTTTGGTGTGGTCCCTCATCTGATGGATCTCACAGAGCTAAACATTTTAATTAAGAGCTCACATTGATTGATATATTAGTAATGCAGTTAGAAATGAAAAAATCGCTGTGCATTCTGGGATTGATCAAGAGCCATATAGCATTTATTAACCCTTCAATCAGGGTCACATTCTCGTAAACTGTAGTACAGTGTATACTGTAATGTTGTGTAGTATATTATAATAATTACAATATGCTTTAAAAACTCTATGGCCTGGTTTCACAGACAGGGCTTAGCTTAAGCCAGGACTAGACCTTAGTTAAATTAGATTATTTAAGTCACTTTTATAAAAATGCTTTAGTAAATAACATTACTGGTAAAGATCTTGAGACAAATCAATGGCATTGACATATTTTAAGATTTGTCACTGCAAGTTATTATAAGTAAGGCAACTGAGATTAGCATTTTAGTCTGGGACTAGTCTTAAACCTTGTCTAAGAAACCGGGCCTATAGCTTCTAAGAATTTTACTACACTTTACTATAGTAAGTAATAGAGCAGCCTATACTACAGAATTATTTTTATGTGTGCTGACACTTTATTATTGTAATAAATCCACATTTAAAATTTCACATTAAAATTCACTTATTAATGCTACCATTATATGCTTTGGTGGATAAATGTTTTAGTTTTGGCTATATCGCAATAACATATCGTCCCGCATTACTGATGGTGTTGTGTTAGGTTGTTGTGCCTGCTGCCCTCCCAAAAAAATGTCGCACCAGCCGCCTCTGCATTTAACATTTTATTCTGTCCTGTGTTTTTTTATTTGATGTTTACGGGATGAGTAAAATGTGATGCTGCACATACATTTACGCATTTAATCAAATCCACTAAATTGTCCCAACCAATGAATATTTTTTTTATATTTATTTTGTTTTCTTTCCTAAAAAGAACTTAATGCATTGAAGGTTTAACTATAAAAAACATATAACAATCACAAATAAATATTCTCTGCATGTTCTAGTTCCACATGCAACAAAATGTACAAAATGATCATGTACTCGAGGACCGAAGTCTACATGCGCCCCAAGAGAGACAAACAAACATGCGCACACCGTTCACAGTCTGGCAAAAAGTCTTATTCACATGCAGCCGTTGCATTCACATATTGTGTGAGTGTGTGTGTTTGTGTTTTTTATGAGTCTGTGTTTACCCTGTGGCTGCTTTTAATGCCCTTCCGCCTTCCTGCTGCCCATGAGGGCATCATTATGGGCCAGCGCTGACTGAGGCTTGCTTTGTGACACACGCACACACATATACGCAGACACGGTCGCACACACACATGCTCTCTTTCTCCCACAAACACACACACACACACACAGGTCTGCTGTGTGCCTCCAGAAGCCGCCACGCTGACAGGGGTGTGCCCCACGCCCTAAATATACCTCTCTGTCTCTCACTGATACAAACACACACACGTAGCGATCAATCATCAATCAAGTCACTGTGTGTTGTTAGTGCCCATAATGTCATGTGTAACATATTTGGGTCCTGCTGGACGCTGGTTATTACACCATGGAGTATTGCGCAACGTCTTAACTAGACTGTAATTTGACTGAAAGTCAACATGCTGTTCAACACAACACAACACAATCACAGCCAATCAGATTATATCTGTTTATTAATTATATGGCCATGTGACGCAGGATTTGGACCATTGAAACAATTGCATCGCCACAAAAATAGTAACCTCACCACTGTCAAAATGTTATAGGCTATCGCTCATTGTTTGTCATGGTCGGGGTTGGTTTAAACAAAGGAGATTAAAAGCTACAATCTGTAAATCTTTCCTCTATATTGCCGTCTCTGATAAAAAAATTAAACAATAGAAATCCAATAAAAATTGGTTTCGATTAAAATAGCATTGTGAAGCATTAACTACAACATTCTTTTTTCCAGTAGACACAATTATTGTTTCCATTTAAACCAATAGAATTTGCATTATAACCATTAGAAGTGCAATGTGTGGTATTAAGGAGTATCTATTGACAGAAATGCAATATATAAATTACAATGCCTTCAGAGGTGTTTAAAGACCATACATATGAAGCATTATGTTTTTATTACCTTAGAATGAGATATTTCTATCTACATACACTGCGGGTCCCCTTACATGGAATTCCCCATGTTGTTTGTACAGTATCCCTAAATGGACAAACTGCTTTACAGAGCACATTTTGTAAATATTTATTTTCCTTCGGCAAAGAAGTGAAAATGTGACGTTTTTGTCCTGTGTCAGCCACCATAGTGCTTCGAAAGAGGGGTGAGTGGTGGAGTGAGCCGTTGGTTGCAATTCGTAACCTCACCTCTAAATGCAGCTAAATTTCACAAACTTGACGTTGTCATGTGGTGAAAATCATATGTTTATATGTTTATGTGGTGTTTTTAATGTGCTTTCAGACACATTGAGACACAGACCCATGTGCAAATGTATAATTCTACACCCATAACCAATCGCATCAACTGTGACCCCTGAGGATCAGCAGTTTGAGGAATAAATATGCAAAGATGGCGCATAGATTCGTGCGAAAACTGCTGTGTCACCTCTCAGTTTCACTTTCAGCAGCGACTGAGTGGAGGCGGGGCTAATTTGCATATAGTTACATTTAAGCTATTTTAAGGCCAAAAATTGTATTTTCACTGGGTTTTTGTTTTTAATATGTTATTTTGATGGTAAAATTTGTTTTAAGGGATACAATTATTGACCACAGGGGGACTTTAAATCCATTACATTTTCTATTGTGTTTTGAGCAGGTACGTGAACACCTTCTGTGGAAGGCACTTGACCATAAAATATTCGTCCAATCGTTGCATTAGGTCCGAATGTATGTTTTAGAGGAGGTGTGGCTTTGGGACGATGTAAAAGGAGGGTATGATCTTACGCTTAAAGCTATGCTATTGCTGCTAGATTCTCCCAAATTATCTTTGAATGAAAGCGAAAGCTTTTACAGCTTTGCAGGGAGACAGTATTTCAGTGAAATCCACGGCTTTGATCATAATCAGTTGCACCATAAAGAATGCATCCTGTGTGCCTGAATGGAACATTCCCATAATACAAAGCAGCTTGGCACCTCCTAGATACCTGGAGGGCTTAATTTAAGCAGAATCCGGATACAGCTTCTCCTAAATAGGATCCAGCACCTATTTATCTGAAAGAAATGCACATGTGCTTTTATTATGTATTACTCGCTGTGTATGAAGTTTGTCTTATTTCATAATGTCATGATATTGTATGTTTCACCCCGCTCTCTCCTGCCGACCTGCTGCATCCATCACCTAAGTTTTTGTTCTGGAATTTATAAATGAATCTCTGGTTTCCTGTACCCTCAATATTTCTTTCAGACAGACAAAAGCAATTAAAATGGCTCTTGAAGAGATGTGTTACTTATTTCAGAGCAGAAGACAGTTGAAGCAAATGGATGAGTGTAACATGTGTAGCAGCCCCTGTAGAAGGCCAGGTTTCATTTCCAGACTGCTCTTGTTCTGCTTGAGCTATTTTAATTTGGTATTCTTTCAATAAAACTGCTTTTGATCTGTCTCTCTCTCCATCTCCCTGACTCATCCACTTTTAACTCTAACAAAGTTTTTTTAATGGATGTAGCACCTGAGGATTTGTGTGTGTGTGTGTGTGTGCGTGCATGTTTGTTTGCGTGTACATGTGTGTGTTTGTTTTGCCTGTGTATAGTATAATAAGCTCCAGATGACTTTAAGTGGACGCCAGTTTCCTAAAATAGGTCTAGCAGCTCTTTAACTGTCTATGGCAAATATTTGAGTTCGGCCAAATTTACCTTCAACTGTTTTTATGAACCCAAAATCACAATTCCATCAGCAACAGAGACATTTAAGCCACTTATAAATGCGAAACTGAGTATGCGTGTGTATTTCAGTAGGCAACGATATTCACAAGTTGTCAAAACTTGCATGTAAATAATCCCAGAATGTAAACAATGGAAGGAACGGCAGACAGTATGTGTGTGTGTGTGTGTGTGTGTGTGTGTGTGTGTGTGTTTGTGCGTGTTAAAGTTCTCCTAACCACAGAAGACAGTTGTTTTATGCATTCGCACACATAAACACACACTCGCCGTGAATGGCCGTCGCACATTCTTCCAACTTAGATGCAATGTTTGACTTGCACATGTCTACAGCTCAGTGCCAAGATAAAGAGACGGGAAAGAAGAAATAGCAACCTGATCTCACGGGAATTCGTAACTATTTTATGAGGTGCCTAATTCATATGAATTCGTACGTTGTGAATAGTTCAAAAATGTACGATTACTAGAAAAAAGCAATGCTGAAGCCTAACCCTGCCCCTAAACCTAACATAACTGGTGCGAAAGCAAATCGTGCTAAATGTACAATTGATATCGTACAAATTCATACTGTATGAATTAGCCAAGATTAGACGCCTCATAAAATAGGATACATTTTTGCCGTGAGATTGTGTTGGAAATAGAGTAGGTTTTAACATCGGATAAACATTGATATATGAAAGGTTAAAGTCAGTACTGGTCTGAAAATGCTTTCATATGAATAATAGACAATAAACTATTCTGGTCGAGGTTCGATAATGCAAAAAGTTACGTTCCACTTAAACCTCTTTTTAATCCCCTTAATCTGTATTTATATGTTGTTTTTCTGTAAAAAATTCTTAAGTATACGTAAAACATGATTAAGTTGTTTCCACTGAATTTTTTTTATATCTTGTTTAAATTAAGTGAGGTTTCTGCATTAAGCATAAAGAAACAACTTGCCAAAGGGGTAAGAAAAATAAACCTAATTCAAGATTTATTCTCTGAAAACAGGCCTTAAAATCTTTCTCAAGTTTGCATCTCGAGTAAATTCATCTTGTTTTGAGGATATTTAGACATTGCAAAACCAGATAAAAACTGCAAAAATATTTTTGCAGTGTTTCTTCTATACTTCCCCTTGAATCCCCTCTTGACATTCTTTTACCCCAATCTCTCTCTCTCTCGCTGGCTGTAGTATTAGTGCTACTCTCTCTCACCTAAGTGTGATGCAATGAGAAATGTGTGTTTATGCCACCATCTTTTCCATTTGCAGGATGTTTTCTGTTTTGCATATACGTGTTCCAAATATCATATGGTTATGCATTTCTCTTCCTGTCTCACCCGTTCTACCACAGTGTCAACCCTCCAAAGGCCGCAGAAGAGGTTACTGCTGGTGCGTCGACAAGTACGGACAGCCTCTACCCGGCTTCGACCGAAAGGAGAAAGGCCAAGTCCACTGCTATAACCTGGAGAAGAAATGAGCAAGAGACAGCATCGTGGTACAGGGGGAGAAAGAGGAATGCCTCCCCAAAAGAACTGCATGAATACAACGTAAATGGTTGGGGGGGAGATTTTTTGAGATGTCCCAAAGCTGATCGTCCACTCGTATGCTGAGGCACGTGAACATCAATCACTTTACACTTCAGGGGGAGTGATGAAAATAAGAGAAGTCGAGAAGAAAGAGAGAGAGATTGTGTGTTTTAGATATTCCACGAGCAAATTTGAAGTTAATAACAGCATGTGTGAGAGACGATTGTGTACTGCTGTGTGTTTTTGAGCGTGTATAGCCAGTCGTCTCTCTCTCTCTCTCCTCTGCCATAGCGTGTATTAATCCTTCCGTTTCTTCCATAACTATCAGCAGATCTCTCTCTTCGTCCCACTTCCTGTTTCTGTCCTCCTGGTGTAGGGTCGTTTAAACTGGGCATGCTCAGTGGCACTTGGCGGCTCTTGCCTACGGCTCCATCTTAAGCACAAGCACTTCATGCACTTTGGCCCCTCGTCGAACACAAACTCCAGCCTGTTATTACGGCCTCGCCACACAACCCAACATCCAGCCCTTCAATTAAACGAATAGGATGAAACCTCAATCAAATCTATAGTGAAATTCAACCATTGAGAACTGAATAGTAAACGATTCTATACCAGGACATATTTTAAATATGAATGCCCCTATTTTGGTCAATGCTAAAATATCTTTGTTTTGTTATCTTGGACACACATTGATACGGCCCATAAAATGTATCATATGGGCATTAACCAGACTTACAAAACATCGTGAAGCACTTTGAATATAAGATTGACGCTCCAAATGCTCAATGCGGCCATCATTGTCCTTGACAGTTCTAGGCCTTTGCTAAAAGCGTATCTCTTCTTGGTTTTGGGTTTGAATGTAACGCTACAGGGCCTTGAATTACCAGTGCAGTCCTAAGCTAGAAATAATCATTTCCAAGCAGTTTTTGAAATCATCGCCTTAACGGAACCCATGCAGTAATGTGTCGGGTTGTTTCAGCCATTGTCTACTTGCATATTGTTGAATATTTCACCCTGAAGCTATAATCCAACATGGCCGCCCTGACAAACAACCCATTTGAGATACAAGGCTTGGGTTCTTGACCCAATCGGACCTCCTGAGAAAAGACTTGAAACCTGAAGGCTGCCTGTGAGGTAGCTCACACATTAGCCTGCTAGCATAGCATGTGCTAAAAGCTTAGCCCAACGATCCCTTCCTAAATAACTAAACAAAACGGACAAAAAGAGACTAAACAAAAATGGTTTGGTGCTAAACATTATCTGACTTGATTCTGGGGAAGTATGCTTAGCTATTTGCCCCTTCCAGAACTTGTAATTGTGTCTTGAATTTTTTATATGAATAAATATTTTGTTTCAGGCCAGCGTAATGTCTAAAGAGGCATGTGAACTTTATGCTAAAAAGAGGTTATTTATCCAAGAAAGAAATATAAGCTGATCCAAACTTTGTCAATGTCATTGAGAACATTTCAGTGACCCGTTGACTGCACAGTAGTGAATACATGAAACTCAGCATATTTTTGGGAATATAATCACTAAAGTCGTTTTTTGTTTCAGATTTGTTGTAGTTTATCTACAGTGTGGTGTGCGAGGTGTCGTTTGTTAGTTTAGCAAAGATGCTATCCACATTCAAATCGTTTTGTGTAAACTCTCTAGTTGAATCTTCAGGTTTTGTAGACGTTTCTATGGTATGAATTAAGCTAAATCTAAGCTTAACTTTAGCTAACTCTAAGCTAAACGAAGCTAAAGTAAAGTGAACGCTAAGACTGAATAAAGCTGAGGCCAAGCTTATGTTGAAGAGAACAACGAGGTCAATGTTCAAAGCTAGTTGATCGTGCGAAAAGCTTGCCACCCTCATTCTGTGCAATGTTAGGGTCACTACTTGCCCGCAAGTCACTTGTAAAGATCCCTCCGTTCACGGGTAATTGCTTTTTTGTTTGTTTGTTTGTTTTTCATTTGAAATCATTTTGATTCTTTTAAAAGCTTGTTATGTTACTAAACTAGAAGCTATGACTTTCTTTAAGAAAGGATATGTTTTGGTTCAGATATCATTTGTATTTAATGCCTTTTTTAAATAAAAAATGTAAACACTATTTTTATTTACACAATGCCAGACTGTCATTTCGAGTGAATGTCTCTGCTGTGGGAATCATTCTGTTATGTTTATAGATATAATTGGGAGCAAAACATGAGCGTAGTACTGATAGTAGATTTTATATAATCAGAGACAAAAAAAAGAAAAAGTTGAAATCTGACAGTATATAGTTGGCAGTCACAGGAAATATGTAAGAAAATCCTTAGTCGTATATAATATAATAATATATAATCCTTATATATATATATGTGTGTAAAATACAACTCTATTGTATGCCCCGATTTGTCCCATAGACTTACATTGTAAATGAACATCTGTCAGCACAAGTTGATATTATTACTGGGGTGTCAAATGTTGACAAGCACAAGACTTTTTATTTGTTATATATTTGCAAAACCCAGTGACAAACATAAAGGTTGACTAATAATAATAATTTATGGAAAAATTTAAATTATATAGGGAAAAATATTAGGGATCTTATTCATTTTGATCATTCTAAACTCTAAACAAGGAGGGTTTTTTTTCTTCAAATCAATGGTCCTTTTACAGAAAGCTTATACGTTAGCTAAAGTAATTTTGCCATTAGTATAACAGAAAACCAGAGGCATTGGAGATTTAGAATCTCATTTGTGTTACAAGGTCAACATCTTTGAAGCGCTTCATTTCACACTCCACCTCGAGCCCCACACAGGTCATTACTCCTCAAATCTACACACAGAGACCCCATTCACATTAGCATAGTTATTCACTTGTCCGAGCCACGTTAACATAGCCAATTCTCAAAAAAGAAGCTGCATTCATGACATGAAATCTTTCATATGGATTAGTCAACACGACTTCTTTTTGATCATCAATTAGAGCTGTCATAGAAAATGTTATTCGAGTGTTTTTAATGTCACTTATGAAGCTGTAATGCAGCATTACTTGCACATTGTTTGTATGACGTCTAGGTCATGGCTATTTGGATAGATTTTTTCAACGAAGCCTGAAACTAAATGACATCTTGAGGTTTAAAATGTGAAAAATAGGATAAAGGTGTAAAAGGTGGTGCCACGGAGGCTGGTCATTTGGGGGAGAGGGAGGGCATACCGCCGCCCGTCCAGCACAAACAGAGCATAGGTCAAAGGCACCGAGGAGAGTGGAGCCCGGCTCCCCAAAATACCGAGCTAAAGTTAGTCTGCCCATTTGCGATTACCACGATAAGGACACGCGCGCACACACACACACACAGTTCTGCCGGTAGGCAGTTTTAAATATAGACAAGACAGAACATAATCAAGCTTTGGCAAGATGTTGGAAGACAGAGAGGGGGGGAGAGAAATTTGGTGTTTGTGGTTTATGTTAACAGCGTTTACATTATGTTTGGGTGTTTTGATTTGTTCTGACATTACTAATTTCACAGACCGAGTGTGATTCAGTCTTGCTTTATAGTTACCACAACACCTCATGTGTGTAGGCTATATATCTCTGACTTGAGAGCGAATTAAATCACTGACACTGTTGTGCTGGTAAAGATTTATTAAATTCTACTCTTTTTTACCCACAATGAATTGCAATTACAAATATGCACATGAGCAATTGCTTTGGAGTGAAGCAATCGAATTGGAAATTGCATTGCCTACAAAATAACAAACGGACCACAGTATGTAGACAGCATAAAAGAAATTGACAAACACAAAAATAACCCACTTGATTTAAAAGAAGTCAACACATAATCAACTTAAAAGGCCGAGGTAGGAAATGACCCGTTTCAAAGCTGAACACCAATACTTTGCATGTAAAAAAATAAGTAGAACTCCCCATTTCACGCCTGTCTAATCTCAATCATTTCAACAAACAAAGTACAAGTAGTAACAAAATTGGTACAATACAATATTAACATATACAGTATAAAAATATGGCAATGTATGGACAGCGATAAAAGGTTTGGTCATGCAGTGCTTTCTGTATTTCATTCCCTTCCTACACAGCAAGCCTGAATGGAAATTAAGACACAGTCATCTATATACAGTAAATAAACACACATTTCCACCATACAAAAATATGTATAAGGCATAAAGAATAAATATTCTTATCCAGATATTGAAATGAATACATTCAGTTGAAATAAATAAGTATGGGTACTTCATGTAAAATACATATTTCCTTTACAGAAAAATAGATTTTTCTTTTTTTGGACAGTTCAGGGAGTTTACCAATTCTATAACAATGTACCTGAATTAAATAACACCACATACAATAAATAAATACTACGATATTTGTAAAAAATATAATGACACAATTCAGTGGCATAATAGTGTGAGTGTATGTGAGAGAGAGAGAGAGAGAGAGAGAGAGAGAGAGAGAGAGAATCAGTGGTTTAGTTCTTTAGATCCCCCAGTGTGTGTGCATATGTGAGAGATCAGTGGTTGAGTTCCTCGGGACACTCTGCATCTGCTGGCAGGTCACTTGATCCAGGAATCTTCTTCCCATTCCAGGATGACACGCACCAACATTTCCCCCTCTGACCATCCAGAGATGATTCACACTGCAGAGTGAACAAGACACAGCACAGACAGACAGAGAAAGAGATGGGGGGGGGGAGAGTTAGTTCATTCTTCGGAAACACACAAGCATACACATCTTTAAGTTCTGCATACAGTAAATACAGAGTTCTCATGCGAGTGTGGTTCTAACACTCCAGCAACACACATATAGCATCATGTTGATAGATGTCACACATGAAGCTGTGCGTATCAACGCAAAGAAATCAAGTTAAACATGCGTAATGTGGACAAATTTGTTGCTTGGTTTCGGTACTGTTCTTACCTGTTTGGCTTTGTATAGTCCATGTTTGTCACAATTTGGAAGGTAGAATCTTGTCATTTTGTCTCCGAGTTTCTGGTGTGATTTAGTAATCTTCTCAAGAGCTGTTTGTAGTTCAATATGACAAGGACCCTGGAATCACAAATTGGGGTTATTTAGATTTTGCTCAGTTGTTACTTCCAGAAATCTCCAGAAATGCATTTCTGATTCTAGCTTTCAATCAATCTATATATAGTTTTGATTATGACTTGCTCAGAAATTACTGGCCAATGTAAAAAGAAAATGATCTTAGGAAACCTTCTGCTGACCTCTTGCGTTCACAAGTGGTACTGCGGTGCAATTGTATGTCTAAATAAACTTTTACGCATTTCTTTCTAATTATGTTTGTAAGCAATTCTAGTGCTAAATCTCACCTGCTCGACGAGTTTCTTGCGTATGGCGTTCACTTTGGCTTTCATGCTCTCTTTAGCAGTGATGACCCGCGGGTCGAATGGTTTGCCGTGTCCGGGCACGAAGAGCGCTGAGCTGCCTTCGTTTGTTGCCGCTGCCCCATTGTGAGACTCGGGATGGTCTAAAATGAGAAAAAATATACATTAAGCACTAAATAACCAGATTCACACTTCTTTTAAATCGGAGAATTCATATTTAATATTTTACCATCTATAATTAACCATCTATACCCGGCATATTAATGATGAAATCTAATCAAAGATTGAATCAGCGCAATGAAACGATCTGCTTAACACCTGCAATTGTAGATGCAGGTAAAGTACGATCTTACAATTGGTGGACTACGGTACCTTGTGCTTGTTCGCTTTGGTTCTGATCCGGCTCGGGGGTCTCCGTGCACACCGCCTGTCCGCGGGTGAGCGCGTGTAGGGGTCTGGGCTCTCCAGGTTTCGGCAGACAGCGCAACCCAGAGCCGCAAGGTGCAGTGTAGATGCCGCACGAGTCACCTTTCTTCAACGCGCAGGCGAAGCAACAACCGCAGCCCGTCTCTTTAAGAACCTCCTCGCAGCCGGCATCCACCGCGGGACACTCAGCCAGCCGCTCCGGGGAGCACGGGGCGCAGCGGATGGGTTCCTGCCCCACCACTGGAGAAGCCCGGAGCCCCGGCGCAGAAAGGAGTGCGCTGAATGCTGCCACCCAGACAAACTTCAGAAGCGGTACGCTCATCCCAAAGCAAAGGTCAGAATAAATAGATAAATAAATAAATATCGGTTGAAGTCAAAATTGAAGTGTTCCTCGGGTTGAAATTTCTCTTTGCGCGCGCGCTCTCTCTCTCTCGACTACCTCGCTTTGGCTCGCCTCGCGGTATTTATACGCGCACTGGATCCCCCGACACGGTCATGTTTGACGCATTGGCAATATCAATGATTTCTTAAATGACCCCCCTGAAGCTCCGATTGGCTGATGTAGATGTAGTCCGAAGTGTTTGCCTTGAATGAGGCGCGTAAAGTGCGTCAATATTTGTTTTGGAACATAATGTGCATAATAGTAATGATTTTTGCCATATTGTAGCCTATAGGCTAATTAATCTGCATCCCCTTTATAGAAGATTTACTGGACAGTCTCGAGTGTCACCCAGGAGATTAAAAAGAAAGTAAATCTATTTGTAGTTCTCTGCGCATTTTCATGCATCGAAGACCATCCGATTTAAGTTCATTTCGTACGTTTATTGAAGCTGAACTAAACAGCTAAATGATGCTATTTATAATCTAATTTAGGGAAACAAGGCCCCTCATTCATAAAGTTTTCCCCTTTATAAACTATTATACAATCACCGGTGACCAATTTATGACGCCGAATGATAGCGCCTTAGCGATTTGGTCTGGCATTCATTTGACACTTTTAGTTGCGCGCCATCGCCCTGTGGTACGTGACCTTACGCAGGTCAGGGCAGAAGCCCGTTTGGGACAGCTCGAGAGCACTGCTATTGTTAATGCCCGTTTCCAGGGATAATAATAGCCGCGCTCTGTGACCGAGCGGGAGAAACGCACATGCTTACCTACACGTCCCCCCTCTGCTCGACCGACGCGCGCTGCCAGGCCTTTTGTCGCGGTTTCGTCGTAGAGTTTATGAATGGGGTACAGGATGTGACACTCAGCTGGGGAAGGGCGCTTTTAATAACGTGTCAACCGCTGGGCACTTTAATGACCCAGAGGGGAGCATTTTGAGATCACATGCTCGACGCAATTGTTTTAAGGTGTTGCATCATTTTTTTTCGTTTGCGCATGGAAGGTCTGCTGACAGAATTCACGCTACACCCAGTAACAGTACAGGAATCCCCAACATCAGTGCCAAAGCTTAACTGCGCGGAATGTACAACTGAGTCATTTGAAATGATACATGTCGCCAAACTGCGAATGAGATGTTGACAGTAACATAAACTTGCTGTTGTTTTGATTTTTGTTGTTACTTTTTAAGTAGCCTAAACCAGTTATCAATGACTTACTATTAATAGTGTTGCTCGATACATTCGCGTTAAGCAAAGTGTGTAATTTATACTTATATTTAATGTGTTGAAACATTTAAGTGTTAATAATTAACATTATTTGTGATTTATTTTCAATGGGCTATAACTATACATATTTCTCAGCACAATGGTGTTTTCCCAAGTAAGCCACAATATACAAATTATTATAAAGTACCCATGGTTACTTTTTCAATAATATAACTATTTATATTTTATTTAATTTATATTAATAATCATTTAAATTAATGTTGTATTGAATAATAATATATATTCATATATAGAATATTGTATTATATAAACAACTTTATTTTATATTTTATTGTATTTACATTTTATTAAACAAACAATGTGTTAAATGGGTCGTGTAACTTTGTCATATTTAAGTTTAGCCAAGTTTCGGTTCTTCTACTGGTAACCCAACATAATACTGGCTAGACTTTTTACTTCCTAACTAATGTAATTTACTTTTTATTTCTTTCGTTTGTTTTCAGAAATAATCTGCAGGATGTGTATCAGAAGTTAAGTTTGGGCCACAAAAGCGTGCATACAGTGATATTTGTTTGTTGTTGCTTTAAAAACCGCCTATACTTTATTATGCTTCAAAATCCATTTACATCTTCTGTGTTTGTGCTTTTTTAGGACATTTAATCTGCAATATATAAATAGACTGAAACTTGTCAAACATTTAGCTTCATGAAACATGTAGAAGTAAATAAAATCATACCGCTGTCCTCAAATAACCATCAACATGGACTACTCCTGTTTAAACCAAATGACCTTGCACTTTCAGAAAGTAGCCTTGTGGGAGTCTGAATATCCTGGAAATAGCTTTCTCACAATCTATTAAATCTTAACAAGGTAAATCTCTTGTTAAGTGAAGACATTTAGCCATTTTGTCTCTGGAATCTGGAGAGGCTGGTGTAAGAGTACAGACAATTATGACATCAAAAGAGACAAAAAAGAAAACCAAGCACGAAAACAGTGTCATTTATGGTCAGGGTCAGGCTAACTTTAAAAGAGACGATAACAACTGACACATAAATAGCACTGACATCAACAGAATCAATACAAATAATGGAATGATCATCTCAAATGTTTCTCTTGTATTTAATTTGAAAATACACACAAAGAGGGCCACTTACATGAACATGAATATAATAGAATTATATTTCATTTACTGTCAGGAACTACACACTGTAAAAAAAAAACGAATTTTACAGAAATGTTTTGTTATTTCTTTTACAGATTTTACACATAAAACATTTAATTTTAACAGTTTATTTCTGACACCCCAGAAAATTTTTGAAATATGGTCAAAAACTGTAACATTACAGAAAAAAAACGATTTATTATATATCTTTATATTCTGACACTTTTACAGGAAATTTTTTTCATGGTATATTTCTGTCGCTCCAGCTGACAGAAAATATCTTTTTTTTACAGATTCTTTTACATGTTGGTAAAAATGTGTATGTTGGTTACCAAACAACGGCAGTCCCCATTGACGTGCATTGGTTGCATTGTCAATATAATAGAAGTGAATAGGTACGGACGTTTTTCAGTGACCAAAATTCTTCAAAATATCTTCTTTTGTGTTCTGCAGAAGACAGAAATGACAAAAAGGTGAGTAAATGATAACAGAACTTTCATTTTTGGGTGAACAATCACTTTAGTTCCACTTTAATTGCTTTAAGTTTACATTGTAAAAAAAAATCTGTTAAAAATGAAATTTTCTGTCAGCTGGAGTGATAAAATATTTTTTTCCCTGTAAAATTACAGGATATAAGGATATATAGTAAATTGTTTTCCAAATTTTTCTTGTAAATTTGCATTTTTTTTACTGTAATGCTAAAATCTTTGACCATATAAAAAGATAAACTAAAAAAAATTTGCAAATATTTTTTCTGGCAGCTGGGGTGCAGCTGGGGCACCAGAAATAAACTGTAAAATAACAGTTTTTCCCCCATTTTTCTTGTAATTTAAAATGTTTTTGACCGTATTTCAAAAATACATGACA
Source organism: Oreonectes daqikongensis (assembly GCA_026939265.1). Lineage (NCBI taxonomy): Eukaryota > Metazoa > Chordata > Actinopteri > Cypriniformes > Nemacheilidae > Oreonectes > Oreonectes daqikongensis. The sequence goes on along the minus strand of JAOTQM010000351.1, from coordinate 2,011,409 downwards.
AATCTGTAAAACAATTTTTTTTTACATTTTACGTGGAAAATCTGTTAAAAAAAGAACAGAAAAATTCTGTAAATTTACGGTGTGTTTTTTACAGTGTTTTGTGGCAGAATATGTACTGCAGTGATGTGTGTATCACAATAAAAGGACAAAAGTGAAACAAACAAACAAATATCTAACAGAAAGACAACTGGAGTACTGGTTAAGTTTCATCTGCACCTCCATCTGTTTTATATGGAAAATGCATTGTTTACTCTGCTGGAGAGGTTAAATAAGGTAAAGCGAATAAACACCCTCTACATTTTTCCCATTCCTGCTGTGAAAGGCATGATTTTAGAGTCGGAATGTTCTTTAGGGTCAGGCATGGTTAAGATTGAGATTTGAATGTGATTAGGGCATAAATCCCTTCCGTTGTCTGTGACCTTACTTTCCAATTACTTCGTTCACTTTTTATTGTTTAAATAGTTTAAAGTTCCTTAAGCCTTACATAAACCATTTTTACATTTGTATTTAGATACAGTGTAATGTTAGTTAACCTGTTTGAATTGCAGGGACGTTTTTCCACATTTTGAGAACAATTTTATTCCTATAAAGTATCTGTTTCAGAAACACAGACAAATGAACTTACATTCACCAAACTCACAGTATCATTATTACAAGAGTTTTTGAAAAAACGACGCATACACAAACGTATAGTAGCATATACCAGCGCCCACACACAGTACATTTACATTTACATTTGGCAGACGCTTTAATCCAAAGCGACTTACATTATATTGTACTATACATTTGTACATTTTGTATAGTAAGCAAGTGGGGGTTAGGTGCCTTGCTCAAGGGCATCTCAGCCGTTACCCGCCAGACCTGAGAAATCGAACCAGCAACCTTCTGGTCACGAGTCCAACTCTCTAACCACTGGGCCACGACTGCCACAGTAAAGGCATAGTTCACCCAAAAATGAAGATTCTGTCACCATACTTACCCTTACAGAACACAAAAGATATTTTAAAAAAAATGTTGGTAACCAAACAGCGATGGTACCCATTGACTTGCATTAGTTTTGTGTCCATGCAATAGAAGTCTATGGGTACCACCATTGTTCTGTTACCAACATTCTTCAAAATATCATCTTTTGTGTTCTGCAAAAGAAAGAAAGTCACATAGGTTTGAAATGACAAGAGGGTAAGTAAATTATGACAGAATTTTTATTTTTGGGTGAACTTTATTAGGAGCAAATACTGTATACCCTTTACGATACAACCTTTCACCCACATTGTCCGCAAACAGTTGAATGAAATGGTTGCTGGCAATGAATACACGACTTTGTATCAGAAATATCATAGATTATTGTGGGTGTGACCACGCGTGTTTGTTGTTAAAAGAAGCCACTGCCCCCGTAGCGACAACTCTTGTCACAGCGTGCGTTTCCATCAATTCTCATGCAAGCCTTTATTCCTGAGATGTACACACACATATATGATGAATCTTACTTCGCCGGAGCCCAAGACCGTTTTGTAACCTCAGTGCTTATTGTTACCACACCATACGGCTGAAACATATGGTTAGTGTTTAACAGGATTTTGAACTCATCAATGGTTTGGATGTTGTATGTTTGTGGCTTGTTGTGTACAAAGCATAAAGTCAAAGTGTCAAAATTATTTTACGTATGTATGTGTGTGGGAAAACCTCATTGCATGCGCTCCCATGCGCAGGCTTCCATTGTGTATGGCTTCCTCTGGCTCCAGCCAGCATGGAAATGGCCAAACGAGAGGTGTTTATTTGGCCAACATTAGGCATATCTGACACTTATTTATATACATACACTTTAGACACACATTTGTGCACAGAGACACTCTCACATCTTCATATTTCTTGGATTCAACAAATGTGACTGATATCTCCATTCTCAGCAGCACAGAATTTTGCTGTTTAGGTTTACAGATGATTCAGTAATCCTGATTTAAGGCTCCAGCTCTCTACGACTCTGCAGAGGACATGGATGGAAGATTTTTAAAGTAACCATACATCTGAGCTGTGGCTTACGTTGTTTCCTCCAGCCTCCCAACCCACCACCCCCGGGTTGTTTCTGCACTGATTTTTGCTATGTCAAATTTGCTAAAACATTCAATATTGATCATTCAATAAATGAACTGTCCAACAATTCATAACAAGTTACGTTTTTCATAGCTTTCAAGGGATTTCGCAAACGCATCATTCAGGTGTGTCCACTTAATCCACTTTCCTCCCTCTGAGACCAAAAATACTAGAACATACACTATAACTATAAAAATGCTCTGACTACAGTACAAAGAATGCAATTTTACAGATTTACAATTAAGGATCAGCATTCAACATTCCATAGAGATGACCAGCCTATAATTGTACCCTACGCATATCACCTACATCGAAGTCAAATCTCGTAGATAATACTTATATTGAATTACTATACTTTTTGAGTCATTCTTTTTTTGGTGTCAGTGAAATGGATTGATGATCTGCCAAAAGCCCATTACACTGCAACCTGCTGTGCAGAACTCTTCATATTCTTTTGCTGCTATTTTGGTACCTTTCATGTTGCCAAGTTGAGCTTGTTAATCCGTGCAACTGAGTTTCATTGTCTGAGTGTGATTGATGATGCAGATTGTGAATACTAACAAGGGAGCACCACGGAAAGCCTTCATTATGCGTCTGAGGACAGACTGGAATGTGGAATGAATAGGGTACAAAACAGGACCAGGACCAGGACCTTTAAAATGTAAATAAATGAAAAGATTGTTTTTCTCGGGTGATTAAACTTAAATTCTTTCATTATCATTCTCTGTTTTTGTTTTTGTTTGTTTAAACTGATCTGTGACATGAATGTTTGTCTCGAATAAATATACATTTTTGACATTGAAAAAACTTAGTAAACATTAAAAATGGGTCACACCAACATAATCTCACAGGAAAATCAAAAATATTTCTGTCTAATTCGTATGAATTTGTACAATCTCGTTCATACATTCGATGCCTAGTCCACATGTACACAGGTATTTTTATCAACCGAGTTTTTACTTCTTCGTTTAAAAAAAACTCACGTCTACACGAAGACACAAAAGCGCTGTCAAGACTATGCCAAACCAACAGGTGGCGATATAACCCTAACCTTAAAGCAATGTTGGCCAATCAGAATCCTGGAAAAAAGGTGCCATTACTGTTTACGGTAACAACATGGACATAGCGGCGCACAATTTGACGTCAAACAAGGCAGACAACAGCACGCATTCCAACGTAACATGCCAACATCTCCGGTTTCAAAGTCCACACGACAACAATGCAACCGGAGTTTCTAAGGCCTAGTCCACACGTACACACGTATTTTTAGAACCGCAGCTTTTCCTTCTTCATGTAAAAAACGAAAACGCAAAAACACGCGATCAGACTCATATGGCGTGTTATGCATGGAAAATGTGTTTACATCAGTGTAACACTCTTGCAAAAGCAACATTCTGAACACTTATACAATATTTATGATTTGTTTGTTCAAACCGACAAAATTCCAGTCTTGGGCAACATCAGTCCACTGTTATCACTGTTATATGCCGTCCACACTAAAATGTTGTGTACTGTAATGTACTCTGTAATCTGTGTGTGTTTATCACGATTGCTCAGTTGAGTAAGTGGAAATTGCTCATTAGCTCTGTACTGATCTGAGACCTGTCCGCCCAATCAAAAGCTGCGCATCTGTGATCTCAACAGCAGCACCCGTGCATGCTGATGACCTGTTAGCGCTGGTGTTTATCTTGGTATGTTAGCCATAAAAAGTCATGAGTCATTTCCTCCCTACAGGTAATAAAACACTCCCACGTCTTACTCATCAGCATGTGCACGGTGCACACACATATACACACACAATCTTCCTTTTGCTGGAATCGTTTACGGTTTCCAGTAAAATGGGACACGCGGTTAAAAAAGGGGGTAGAGACAAGTTCTGGCAGGGCGTTTGATGGGAGTTTGAAAAGGGAGAAGGGGAGAGAGAGAGAGAGCATCCTTATTCTGTAAGTCATTGTGAAGGCTGATGCGCTGGAGGGCAGAGATTAACATAAGCGGTTGGAAAGATGAGGAAAGGAATGGGTTTGGTTAAGCACTGGGAACACAAGCCCGGGCCTGCACTTGATTTCACTGAACTGACGCTGCTATTGTGAGGTACAGGACCAGTAAAGAATAAAGATTTTCCATAAGCATCGCTCTTTGTTCCCAATTGGTTCAGTGTCCTAGGCATGGCTGAGTGTGTAATACTGATACAGGTATTTCAGGAAATTCAGGAAGAGCTGAGGAAACGAAAATTCCCCCAACTTTTTCCCCGTTATTTATACACGCCCTCGTGTCATTCCAGAGTTTCTTTACTGACTTTCTTTATTCTGATAAAAAGGCCTAGAATGCTTTTTTTGACATACAATAAAAGTAAATTGGTACAGGTGCTGTAAATGGCTAAAAAGCACTTATTACATGACTTGTTGGAATGCTTGATTCTGATTGGCCAGTCGTGACATTTGCAGGTTCGTTATTCCCATATAACAGCCGCTCTAAACTAATAACACAAGGTAACCTTGCTGCAAATCAGTTTAATATTACATTCAATTTTATTAATATTAAAGGCAGGCGTGCACGTTTTCTGTGCATACGTTTGTTCTGTGAATCACGCGTACGAACTTATACGAAGAAATGATCGTAAAATCTAATTTAGGATGGTTTCTATGCAGCATTTTATAAATTAGGCCTCTTGAGCTCTGAAATCTTTCCAAGCCTTCATGTTAATGAAGCTGAAATTAGATACGATTCTAATTGGCTATGCCACGATTTGTTTTTTGCCATGAGAAGATTTTAAATAAAGCACACAACTTGTATAAACTGGTTCTTTTGGCAAACGTTAGAAATTGTGTTTTTGTGGCCGAAAACGCCAGAAGCTCGGCTGAAAACCCCTGCTGCAGGCTCATATGAGCTGAGCGTTCTGCCTCAAGTTGAGTCGAACGGTCGAATGCCAGCGCTGAGCGTGGAAAAAGTGTAGAGCGGCGGCGCTGAGTGCGGAAAAAACCTGTCAGCTTGGTCCCCAAATCCCGTTGGAAACAATTAAAAAAACACGCCGAACACCGGCATATGATTTTACGATCATTTCTCAGTTCGTACTTGTGATTCATAGAACAAACGTATGCACAGAAAACGTGCACACCTGGCTTTAATATTAATTACATTTAATGTAATATTAAACTGTACCTGTCAAAATGATTTGCACCATCTGGGTTATCGTGTGTTATTAGTTTTGAGCGGTTGTTAACTAGGAATAACGAACCTGCAAATGTCACGACTGGCCAATCAGAATCAAGCATTCTAATGAGTCATGTACTAAGTGCTTTTTAGCTATTCACAGCACCTCCACCAATTAACTTATTGTATGACAAAAAAAGCTTTCTATGTCTTTTGGCCCGTAGGAGTAATGCTGAGGTCACACTAGACGTATTGACTTTAATTCATATGAATGGAAATATAGCAAATGCAAGCTCCTATGAAAAAATCGGCATTTTGCTGTGTTCCAAAGGTCAAGTTTGGTGAACTCTGACCTGCGAATTTGTATCACTTGACGAAGTGTGACCAATAGAAGATCGATACACCACGGCATGACTTCCTTGGCTGAAGGAAATACTAATAATGCTAATAATATTGCACAATTAAATGTTGTACAACCCAGCTTTAAAACAATAAAAACAACAATAACACTGCAAATACATCAATATCCATGATGTGTAAAAATAAAAATTAAATAACATTTTTGTTTTTTCTGGTTGCAATAGTTGCTCCCCATATAGAGACAAGGCTCCGTTTTTAAATTTTTCATTTGGAAAGCTTAGTGTAACCATGGAAATCCCATCTAAAATGAACTTTTTACATTAAAAAATACTGTAGAAAAGCTTTTGGGAGCAACATGTGTGTGGAAAAACAATAACAATAGCTTGGGTCATTCAACCTGACACCGTGCCCTGATGTGACACGCGTTGTGTTTTTCAGACACATAACTATCGGCAGTGTTTTGTAAGTTGTTTCCGGTGATACGACGTGTCACATCCTGTCCGTTTGCCGCTCGCACATGCCAGCTCAATAAGACTCCTTTGTTTTCCCCTGCTCCCCATAATGCTTCAGAACGGGCACATCCTGGATGTGGGAAAATGTCGGAAAACCGAGGAAAAGAGAATAGGCCGGATTTACGGTAGTTCCTAAATCCTCAGTGTTTGGAAACAACTGCTGTTTATTTGACCCAAACATACATACACACACACACACACACACACACACACACACACACACACACACACACACACACACACACACACAGACAAATACCCATGCAGGAAGGCACTGGCTCTTGAGGATTAGGAAACTGGTTTTCCAGTCTTGTCCGATTCCACTTAACTCTCTGTCTCACACATTCAGCGTTTCCATCACAAACACATTAACACGCCGAGGCGCGCATGTGTTTGTGGACGGTGCGGTCGGGGTGCTACTAAAACATTAAAACACAGTTCATTACCCATCCAAATGAACAGGGGCTTTTAATAGGCAACGCTTGATCACATCAAAAGCTTCCTTGTTTGCTACGGTTGTTTTTCCCCCGAGTTATGCAACCTCATAACTCGCAGGTCGTTCACTCAATCACAGTCCATAGATTGACGTACAAGGTCATGGACGTCAAGAGTCTACGACCACAACAACACAGGCGCACACAAACACCACCAAACCCCCGAGCTCATCTCTCATTGTTATTTTATTCCCGAACAGTGCAAACACAAGTATAAAAGATCTCAATATGAAATTTACATTCACATAGAACCATCGCAATAAATACATTGCAACCCCAAAAATAGCACAAATATTACAAATCATCAATAAAATACTCTTTTTGTTTACTCTACAATATATTTAATACGTACAATAATTTTGACCCGTATCAAATATGAAAATATCTAATCAACATGAAAATCTATTCTATGGTTTTACTGTGCACACTTTATGCATTATTAAAGTTATTAATACATCATTAATGTTCATAACAGCAGTAAGTTAGGCCACTGTAGTCAAAATAGATCATATTAAGCCATATCAAATAGAACCATTTAGCTGTTTGGCTACATTTGTTGGATCATAGAATCTGAAATAGTCAGTGATACGATAAGCATTTTGGCATTTGGCATTCATATTCTTGAAATTAAAAAAAATCCACAGATGTGAATTGACATAAATATGCGAAACCTATCATTTTGTTCATGTGGTAAATGAAGCTAAATGCGGCTAAAGTATATTTACTGTAGAAACAAAGCATTCCTGAATATGCAGTTTTGCGTGAATTAAAAAGAAGGAATAGCCCATTTGGTAGAGCAGTTCGATCAGACCTTATGAGAGGAAAGTTTGAAAGAAAACCAAGTGCACACAATGTCACAAAGTTGTGCTAAAAAGAAGACGGTTTGATATGTCGGTCACCGTGTGTTGGCACATATTCAAATACACGTTCTCTATCAGACCCTGGATTATAAAAGGCAGTCGCTTTAAGATCTTGACAAAGGCGCCAATGCTACAAAACTCCCGGAAAGCTTTTCCCTAACGTCTCACAGCACCACGCATGGAACAGGTAAGCGGATAAGCCATCAAGAAAAACAATGATTCAAAAATGTCGCTTCGTATCATCAAGGCCATTATGTTCTGGGCTCATGCGGCGCTACTGAAGCGTGTTTTGCAACATTTCTTCACCCTTGGTTTTGTTTTTGCGGTAGGCATGCATTAGAAACACAAATCGGTTATTAAACGAAGCGACAGAATTACGGCATGCTGAGAGGGACATGCAGAACAGCATGCTTGAAGCCAAACTTCACTCCCTAGGCATCATGGGAAATCTATCTACAATCTAGCTACAGTAATAGCGCACAAAGTAAATGAAAAAGAACTCATAATCTTTTCTTCAGAATGAGGCTCCTGAGGGTTCGAGCTTGAGAACGAGACGTCTGCATGCTCTTAAACCGAGATGTTCAGATAGCCGAACCTACGACCTATAGCGCACGTGACACATCCAGCACTAAACTATCATGCATGTTCAATTGCGTGTTAAAGATTGTTGCAAGCACAGTGAGAGATGTTTCCATTAATAGGAGATTCTGAAAGCTGAAAGCGCCACCTAGAAACCAGGAACTCAGAGAAAGCGCTGGCAAAATATTTGGAGTCGAGTACAAATGCCCAGCTATTGACTTGGTTTTCTATTCAGGAATTCTATCACATAGTACTGAAAGCCGATATTCTTTTTTTTGCTAAATGATAATAAAAACCTTCACTCAGCTTTGATTGTGCTGGCTTGTGTTACAGTTCTTGAGCGATTATAACAATAGTTTTCATTCCTGACAGTTTATTAAACATTGTACTAATGTGGGATTAGTTCATGTTGTCATGTTATTACTGGATAGTATAGTCCGGACGTCAAAGAGCAGTGGCAAGCGATCACAGATGTTTTCTCCAAGCACCGGTGCGTACACACATCACCTACAGGAAAACTTTGCTGATTCGACCCACGCATAGATAAACATTTACCCACGTCACAGACTCTACTGACTTTCTGTAAATGATTACTAAACAGGATAGTGTTTTTCTGTAATAATAAATCATTTTGGTCTCTGATTCAGCGTCAGTGTAAATGTTTAGTATTTTTGTCAGTCTCTCTCTCTCTCTTTCTCTCTATCGCCCATGATGAACGGCAAAAAAATTGAAAAGCTGGAAATTCCATTTGTATCTTTTTCTGTGTCTTTGTAAACAATTTATGCAAGACAAATCTCAATATGAGGAACCTTTTTTTCAAAAAACGTTTTTCTGCTAACATATCTTGATCTCAAACATCTGCTCTGACTCGCAAACTCACGTACAAAATACAGCGCTGTTTAAAATCTAAATGTTTGGTCCTCACTGCTCACGTGTTCGAAATATTCATTGCCGTGGCATCTCTTGACATTTTCAGACAACACACGCACGTCAAGTATGTGTCTCCTCGGCTGGTGTGAAGCTGCCTCGCAGTAGATCGCGTGCTCCGGTGTAGGAGACCCTGATATCCTATTGGTCTGGGGAAGACTCATTGAAACGCACACGCATACATGCGCACACAGAAATACATACATACGTACATGCTTATTATGTACTTGCGTTGGGGGTCTTTTTATGGCACATTTGAGTTTTCTCTCCTTGCTCCACCAGTGCAAAAACAGAGACCTCACCGTCTCTTCTCCTCTTTTTTAAATCCCAGACTCTGTGCTCATCTCTTATTAATCTTCCTTCATTCTCTCTCCATGCCCCTGATTTACTAATGGATCGGTCACTGCAGAACCGATCTCCATGCTGATCACACCTCCATCTCCACATCGATGGACACGGAGGGCAGGTAAAGAATGCTGTTGTTTGATGTTGTGCTAACGTGCCCCAGTGCGTTACTTTTAACTCCGTAAGTGCTGACGGTGGGCGCGGACCCCAGATTCGTCCGGATGCAGGGGCTCGAGTCGCGCTCCAGGCTCTTGGATTGCGTATGGTGTGTGCTTTGTGGGGCTCGGCCCTCCAGAAAGTAGGTGAGCATCTGACCTTTGCCCTTGACGCTGACCTGGCCGCGACATAGGAAGCGATAATGACCGCAGAGTAGACGGAAGACATCCTCTGTCACCTAGAATCAGAGATAAATGGATAAAACAACAATTCTAAAACTCAACATGAATAAAGAAAACAATAAACACAAATAATAAAATAGGCGACTACCAGAAATGTTATCTTTTTTTATTTAAATAATTTTGACAGTATTTAAACTTACAGTACTGGTCAAAGGTTTGGAAACATTTGAGTGAAATGTTTTTAATAATATTGAAATTCTTTTAATCTCAAGGTGTATGCTTAAATGTTTGAGATGACTTTTGGAGACAAAAATATATTTGTGCCAACATACACATTTCTTTCAAAACAATATTTATTTTATGGACGACTTAAGGAAAAAGCAGCCAATAGGAGCCTTGAATAGTTGGGGACTTCTTCATTACTCTTTAAAGCTTTCCAGGGTGAGACCTCAAGAAGCTGAATGATAAAATGCCAAAAGTACACATATATAAAGAAAGAAAGAGTAAGTGTTTCCAAACTTTTGACTGGTAGTGTATGTTAATTTCAATATCTGAAACAAAAATTTAGGTGAAAGTATTGTAAATAGTTATAATAAACCAAGCCCTGATACATAAAATCCTCACAGTTGTAAAAACACGTGTGTTTGTTGTACCTGTATCTTGCCCTGAACTCCAGTGCTGTCCATTCTGCTTGCGACATTAACTGTGTTTCCCCAGATGTCGTACTGAGGTCTGCGAGCTCCAATAACCCCGGCAACAACTGGACCCACATTAATACCTGATCAAAGAATCAATAAATCACAGAAAATCAACATAAAAAAGCATTTAGTACACATATATAACTGTATTGTGTAACATATTTCATATTTGTGAAACTAAATAAAAACATTTTGGACTGAACTGTGAAAAATAAAATATGAAATATGCTCAAACCTACAAAAATATCTTAAGTCCATCAAAGCAACCACCTAGAAGGTCCATAAACCACCATAGCAACACCCTAGCAACCACCAAGGACACCTTAACATTTCTCAAATTGGCTTATAAAACATAGCTGGTACATATTTTTTAAGAATTGTTGAATTAAAATGTTTTGGTTAAAGTACTGAATTAATAATAATAATAATAATATACTTTATATATAATGTACTTAATATAGGGTTCGGTTTAGGATTAGGGTGTGGTTTTGGGTTAGTCACATGAAATTATGCACACTTTAGTACATACATGTAACATGTGTAACAAGAACACCATCAAATATAGTGTTAATAAAGTTAATACAATATAAAAACGATTACATTAAAAATAATTACGAAAGAAACAATAACATTCACTATATAAAAGGTAAAACCGGGTCAGGTCCACTTGTTCTGCACATGCTCAGTGTGTTTGCACACGTCGCTTGTTTGTGTAACTGTATGTGTCTAATACGCAATCTGACCCTGCACAAGACGTCACACTCAGGACATCCTATAGAACTTGCGAACACGGGATGTCCGGCACAATGTGCACACTTACACTCTGACGCCTTTCCTCCGCTCGAACATGCGCATGCTCGCCCACGCAAACCCGCCGATGACAGCTTCCTATTACAAGATCACTCACCGACTCGAAGCACAAAGTCATTGTAGGACTGGTAGTTGATCGCGTCCAGGACGTCAAACATTTCGATGGCGAAATCGGCCACTGTGCACAGGTGTGCGGAAATGGACTTCTTTACCTATCCAGGTGTAACAGAGATCAAACGGAGTGACAGATTATTAAATCATCAGCACTTCATCACTCGACAAGATGATAATGAACATTGTACAACTGTATCATATTTAACTGAAGCTGACATAAGGAAGTGAACCACAGTAGGCGTCCATGCATCCATGGGAGCATCCTCAAAAGTCAGCTGAGTTTCTGTGTACCTTGGATCCAGTAGTTGGCACGAGTCCGACTGCAGCCATGTACGTGCTGCCGATCGTTTTGATCTTCTCTATGTCTCTGTAACATTCCTTATCCATCAGCTGCGGTGAAAGAAAGAAAGAAAGAAAGAAAGAAAGAAAGAAAGAGAGAAATGGAGAAATAATTGAGGCCTAGATAGGATTATGGTAACTTGCACGCTGAGCCAAAACATACATTTGTCAGGTTGGAAAACAAGACATTCTCACCGCATCAAAGTCGGCGATGATCTCGTTGAGCAGCCTGAGGCATTCCACACCCATGTTGTTTCCATCCAGTTCAATGTAGAAGTCATTAAAGTTCGGGATGGAGGCGAACAGGACGCCCACCTGAGAGTAAGACTGATAATACAGGTCCTGAAAAAGAGGAACGAGTCGTGAGACCCTTGGGGGATGATACCGCTGATCAAGGTTGAGATGAATGGGTAAAGGTTGTCAGCTCGTGGACTACGTTTCTAGGCAAGTCTAACTTAATTGGTTAGACACACGAAATGTATGAATTTAACAATATTACTTTATTACAATACTACTTCAAGGCACAGATGTCAGAACTATCAGCATGAAAAATATGAAAAAACATAATATGACATTCACTGTTCAGTATATGCAAATAAGTTTGCTAATCCTAACAGAGGTTATTTAAAATAAGTGCAAAAATCCCTATCTAACATCATAATACAGTGTGAACAATTATAAGCATGTGTGGTATACAAATGCATACTACACATGTTTTCACCGTACTTAATTAGGATTTGATGAAAAATTAGGAATATAGGGGGATATAAACATAAAAATTCCAATTCTTTTCTCCAGATTTTCACTTCCCTGCCACTGTTCACAAAATAATTCCACGTTCAGAAGAAGAGGAGTTGCATCGGAATTCAGGATGTCTGATTACATCAATTCCTGTGACGGATCTTGGGCAGGAAAAGAGGCGAGCAGCATGTGTTAAACATGGAGCAAAAATAAAACATATAAACGGTGGAGCGGCGAGTGTGATCGCATTTATCCTATTTAAATTGTCACAATGCAGCTTGGCAGTGAGATCACAAGCGAGTGAGACGGCGAGGCTGAGCGTTTACACTACACACAATGCTATCTCATTCACATGATCAAAACATCCAGTATCATCAAAGCATCTGTATTGACCTCTCACCTCATTAACAGCTGGATCACAACAACATTGCCATGAAGTGGTGACTTTGGGTATTACAGCAACCTTTCTTTTAATTCTTAGCTTATGAAACAACGTTTCTGTGTATTATTATAATATTAACAAATAATCCAGGAAAATTCACAGTGCTCAATTGTGTCATAATGTTTTACTTTCTGGCTCTGAGAGTGTCACGTCATGTGAACACTAAGCACAAGTTAAATGAAATCTGACCATGTTTCTTGGGTTAGACAGCAGGAAGTGTTGAGCTACATGTGCAGGCAGCAGGTTGAACAGAATCCTCTTATTGTCCAACTTCACTTTCTCCATGTCATCTCTCTCCTCTTCAGCCTAAAACACACACACACACAAACACACACTTTAACATTGTTACTCAAATATGGCTGCAGGATAATATACATTTACCAACAACTTTTGAGTTTTTCAATTATGAATTATTCAAAACTGAACATGTCCACTAGAGGGCGATGTTATTACTGAAACGACCGCTGCTGCTAATGTTTATGCCTGGTCCAGATTCCTTTGACTTGGAGACAGGGACGGATTATGACTTCAAAGGGCCCCGGGTCCAGTTACCTCCAAAGGCCCCCCTCCCACAAATTTTCTGTTATTTTCTTTTATAACACTTACTTACTTTACACAAGTCTCTTTCTTGTCTTTTATTTAAAAATAATTAAATAAGACAAAAGAAAAAAGTGATTTCCAACTGTCTTTCTTTCTTTCTTTCTTTTTATTAGCACATTACTTTATGGTTGCCAGGGTGCTGCCATGTGGTTACTAGGTTTACTAGTTTTAATATAATTTCTATGGTGTTTATGATGGTATCTGTTGTTGTTTGTTGCCAGGACATTGTAATGGGTTTGTTAAAGTGTGGGGATTGGTTGTAAGGCCATTGCATGTGGTTGCTAGGGTGTTTAAAATTGTTGCCAGTGCTTTGTTTTGCATATGCTTGGGTTTCAGGTAGTTGCTATGGTTTTAATTTCAACCTATAGAGAAGCTGGTCGGTATATATGCATGTGCAAATTTGTATGTACATATATCTTCTTAAAACAAATACCCTGTGTGCAAATATACTTGGAGGCATTCATACACTGTAAAAAAAAATGAGTTGCTGAATAAGCTGATTCAAATTAACATGTCGTGTTCAAACTTACATTACATTAAACTGACTTAAAACATCAAGTTGAATCTTGTGTAACCTGTATGACTTGTTGATCATATCATTTTTACAGTGTATTCACAGGGCCAAGTGGTAACAGGAGTGCCAGGGAGCCCTCACAGACGAAGAGCCTTGTCTAAGAGGCCTTGTATAGGCTATGAGACCCATTCAGTATATTAAACATAAATAAACATTTGTTTTCATTGTTGTTTTCTGTACCAAACTGGATGGTGCAGCCTTGAAGCCTATAGGGCCCCCTCAGGCCCATGGTAGTCAAGGGCCCCTGGGCACTGGCCCCATTGGCCCGGTCAGTAATCCATCCCTGCTTGGAGAAATTCTGAAAACAAAATTCTGTGAAATGGAATTGTGTCTATTATTTTTAAATGTTTACAGTCTATATCTTCCATGAACACAGACAAAAAGAGTCATGACCATGCACTACATAAAGTTTTGTCCACTCAAATGCTTCTCTGATGCAACTTACTAGCAAGTTCCAAGCTTCTTGACTGAAATTACACTACCGGTCAAAAGATTTTAAACACTTCAGTGAAATGTTTCTCATTATCTTAAAAACGTTTGATTTGAATGTGTGTGCTTAAATGTATGAAATTGATTTCGTAGACAAAAACACAATTTTGCAAACATGAATGTTTTTTCCATACAAAACTAATTTTTTTTAAATAACAAATGTTTTTTGCATCTTAGGGTGAGACCACAAGGAGTTGCTCGATAAAATGACAAGAATTTCTGCAAATTCTAGGCAAAACACTAAAAGTGCTCAAATATGAAAAACTTTCATTTTTTTAGTTGCAACAAAATTACAAAATTAGTTACAATATACTTCCCTTTGTTTTATTTCATAATTTTGATGAGTTTAGCATTATTTTAAATTGTGGAAAAATAAACGAGTGTTCAACAACTTTTGACCAGTAGTGTTTATAGTTATTGGCTACTAAAAATAAAATGCACTGCAAAAAAATATTTCTTAGTATTTTTGTTTGTTTTCAAGTACAAATATCTAAATATTTTTTAATTAAATTACCTGAGAAGCAAAGTGACCTAAAATAGTAACATTTGCTTTCTAAATAAAAATAAAAGTAAATTTAAGTGAGTTCATGCCTAAAATGAGAAAAATATATTTGAATTGGGAAAGAAAAATTAACTTGAATTAAGTACTACAGAAAACTGCTTGGCAAGTGATTTAAATAGAGTTAGGAGTGCTGCTGTCCTATTTGTAACTAAGAGGGTTATACAATGAGTGCATGAAACTTTGTGAATGACAAGTGTTGCAACTGTACAGAAAAAGGTTTCTGCATATCTGCGTGGGCTTAAAATCTCATACGCAAAGATCCTCATGCATTTATCTGATCGCTCATCCATTCATGTACACACGAGCACTCACTTGAGTGGCCCAGAGGTAGTCCAGTCTAAGTTTCAGATCCAGTTGTCTGCACTGAAGCACCAGAGCTCCAGAAAACAACAGCATTGCCAGAACAGGGTCGTAGCCACGTGCATGAAAAAATCCACCGCTACACAAACACACATATTGAAAAAACACCTCAGATTATAAGCAGATGCAATTAATAAATATGAAATTACTATAACCTTTGTGTTTAGCTCCACTCACCCCATGGCCTCTCGATAGCCACTGGTCTCCATGACGACAGTGTGGAGGATGTTGAGAAGGAGAAGCAGGAGGATCTTGGGTAGCGATGACACACGCAGGTACAGGGCCACAGACAGCGACGCCATCACACATGATAAAAATACGTATGGAGTGTATTTACACACGCCGGTGCCCGTGGTGGTCCCGTTGACTTTGACGACTGTCACCATGGAGACATTGGAATTCCTCTCCAATGACCACGGTACGCACCCTGCCTGTGTAGAGACAGTAACACAGTTACATGCACGGTTTTACAAATATACATATACAACTTAATATCTTGGATCATTTTGCTTCTCAAGTACTTAATTTTTCAATATTTGTACTGGAAAACAAGGCAAAAATACTCAACTGAACTACAAACTCAACTGAACTCGATATACTAGCAAATAGGATGAAGTATTTTCATTCTAATCTCATTTCAAGGAAGAAGAATTACAATGGAGGTAAGCAGACACAATATGGTGATTAAAAATGACAATTTTCTTTTCCACATTACACACACACTCACCACACACCCCTGGGTCACGGAGTACATGAGCAGCACCAGAAAGCCACACAGAACCGTTCTGATCTGCAGGGTCAGACAGTCAGGAGAGCACTAAACAGACAGAGATAAAGATCACGGAAAGAGCAGAAAGATATCAGTGTAAGGGCTGAGAGAAAATATACAAAAGAACTCCTTTTTGATTGACACGTCTCTCTACACAACGCATGATGCTAGGGTGTTGTGCATGGTTGCCAGGATGTTGTGCAGTTTCTAGGCAGTGATGAGTGGTTGTTAGCGCTTTACTTTCTGGGTGGTTGCAAAAGTGTTGCTTGGATGCCAGTATGCAGGTCCTTGGGTGTTTACTAGGTTCTTGTTTCTAGGGTGTTGCAAGGTGGCTGCTAGAGTATTTCTCGATGGTATCTAGGGTGTTATGGTTGGTTGCCAGGATAGTAGTGGTAGGGTTTGCTGGTTGATTATTAGCACATTATTTTATGGTTGCCAGGGTGCTGCCGTGTGGTTACTAGGGTTTTTATATAATTGCTATGGTGTTCATGATGGTATCTAGGGTGTTGTTGTTGGTTACCAAGAAATTGTAATGGGGTTTGTACGGTGTGGGGGTTGGTTGTTAGGCCATTGCATGTGGTTGCTAGGGTGTTTAAAATTGTTGCCAGTGCTTTGTTTTGAATATGCTTGGGTTTCAGGTGAACTGCTGGGGTATTCTCTAATGTCGATGTTATGTAGAGTGTTGTGGATGGTTGCCAGGACCTGGTGAAGTGGTTGCTAGGGTGTGCTGGGTGCGTTACTTTATGTGTGTTGTTATGTGGTTGCTTAGGTTTTTAAGTAGTTGCTAGGTGACTGCTAGGGTGTTTTCAACGATATCTGGGGGTTGTGGTTGGTTGTTAAAACATTGTAATGGGGTTGCTAAGGTCTGCTGGGTTTTTTACCATGTTACTATATTTTTATATATGGTTTTTTACCATGTTACGGGTTGCTAGGGTGTTGCAATTTGGTGGCTAGGTTTCTCTGAGTGTTTAAAATGTGTTCTGGTTGGTATAAATGGTGATGTGGGTGGTAACCAGGACATTTCACTGTGGTTGCTAGGGTGAGGAATAACATTATTATTACATGCTTTCCTAGGCAAGCGCCAGTAAACGAATGATCTGAAATCAACTATAACAAGAATTTTATATTAATCAGCCAAAATGAAAGGTTTTGCTGCCAGGACACCTATGAGAGCGCTACTAAATAAAGCTAAGAACAGAAAAGAATGGCTTTAATATCACCTTCAGTGTGAGTGTGTGTGTTTAATTGTGTGTTACCTGCACATGAGTGATGTGAAGGTACATCACACTTGCCATGTGAAAGCACAGGCACAAGACCAGCAGAATTATAACCAGAAGACCTCTACAATGTGACAGAGAGAGAGAGAGAGAGAGAGAGAGAGAGAGAGAGAGAGAGAGAGAGAGAGAGAGAGAGAGAGAGAGAGAGAGAGAGAGAGAGAGAGACATGTTATATACTAATAATTATGCAGAGTGTGTTTCATGCGCTGCAGTGACCTGAGCATGTGTCTGGCAAATAAAGAAAAGGTGTGTGTGGTCTGTGAGTGCACTGTAACATGTTGTTGAAGCAGGTATTGTGTGTCTTTTGTGATTCACGTACTGTGGAATGATGAGAAAATAGACGACTGCGAAAAATGAAGTGAGGATGAGGGAGATAACCACAGCGCTGATGAAGGCGTCATCATACACTTGCTGATACTGTGTGAGAGAAAGAGGCAGACAGAGACAATTTGATAGATCATAGCAATTATTCAATCAGTTGTTAAACACGTGGATGAGTGTCTGCTAACAATGTTTAACATCGATGGACAATTCTGTCGTCCCCAATCATTAACTAGTGTCATTTCCGCTTGTCATTAAATCTGTGTTGGGGCCATGATGGACGTGCAGAAGTTTCCTATTTTTACATTTAACTCTGTTTGACACACCAACCCCTAAGACAAAAAAGTGCCATAGGTAAAGAAAGACCTGTATGAGTGTGTGTAAACATGGGTCGCTTCTCTCTTAGGTGTCGCAAAGAACGTGTGTTTGTGTCATTTCAACGCAGCCTGTGGAAGATTTGTGCGTCAGCTTCATTAGAGTATAAAAACCAGCATCCCCCTGTTCATAAGAGCCAGATGCAATGTCATTATACTCCCACAGAGAGCAGGGAAAACCGCCGCGCTCCTGCACGCATGAGCCTGTGCGTGTGTGAGAGACAGAGGCAGAGAGATGCTGTGCGCGTATGACAGATATTCCCAAATCATTACTGTTGCCCCCATTCTGTTAGGGTGGGCGGACATCTCACATGAATCGGCGATTGGAGGGATCGGAGAGCGGTGAGTGTGGGGAGAGAAACAGAGCTAGTGAGAAAAGAAAGAGAGAGATGAGGGGAGAGAGGAGGTTGAAAGTGAGGAGACAGGAGTCACGAAGCACAGCGGAACAATGCGGGGGACGAGGAATTCTTCATTCCATTTCTCTCGCATTTCGCCAAGTCACTACTGCTACAGGGAGGAGGCCGGGGCTAGTTGTCACACTCTCTAATCCAGTCAATATTTCTCAGCGCAAGTTTTAGGTGTTTTTTTTTTTGCAGTGTTGACTTTGTGAATGTTGTCACATTATATGGGGTAGGTTTCTCAACGCAACAGCCTATTGTGGGCTTCTCAGCTAAAGTAATATAAACTGTCAAAAGGAATTTATTGTTACGTATTGTTGTATTGTTACGTTTCTTGTGTTTGCCCGTGTGTTCGTCTTCTGCCCCTGGATTGCTATTAAAGTGCTTGTTACCTGTATTTATTCGCCTGTGAGCTTGATTCTACGCGAGAGCGTTACATAAAGAATATAATTCATAAAAAAAAATCACTGCAACACCACATGAATGTACAAGTTACATTCAATCTTTGACTCTACGAAGCTTCAAAGATAAAGCCCTTATGGCAGCTTCTGTGTGACAACTAGCCCCAGTCTTCCTCGTTTACCAACAATCCATTGCATCTGCACCTGTGTGTGTGTGTGTGTGTGTGTGTGTGTGTACTCACTCTCTGCTCTCTCTCTATGTTCCTGTATGTGAGAGTAATGAAGTTCAGGTCTGCTGTCTCGGACTCTGTCTGACGGGCTTCTATAAGACGGCCGATGTAACGGTTCACTCTGGTTCCGGGTGAGTTCTGCACCATGCCCGCCGAAAACGAGGTGCGATTGCGAAGCTTCTCGGAAGCTGTCCGCAGCGCTCGTCTCTGGAAATCGGTTGAAAAATGTAGTTAGCACTACTAGCATACTACATATGCTAAAATACTGCACCTCTTGCTTTGGCCATAGTGAATGACTTGATATTCAACAAGGTCTTCTTAAGTGTTAACATTTCAAGATATCTGGTCTCAAATATTCAAACTAGCGTGACAATTAAATATAGACGGCTTTAGAGCAACAGCATAAACAAACGTAACTGCGGTGGCCCAAACTTCACTTCCGGTACACATCCGGAAAGAATAGAGACAGATTATTTCTGATAACAAGCAAAAGAAATAAGAAGTAAATGACATTAGCTAGCAAGTTTAAAGTATGTCTGGCCAGTATTATTTGGGGTTACCAGTAGAAGAACCGTTACTATATGACAAAGTTACATGACCCATTCAACAAATTGTTTATTTAATACAATTATTGTACAATAAAATATGAATATAAATGAAATAAAATATAAATAGTTATATTATTAGCCACTAGCCAGACTTATCAACAAACACAGACCAGAAGTTAACTTTAGGCCAGGCGGGTACATCCGATGAAACCGTCTATAGTGCACAAGTCATATGGACATTTTATAGAGTTTTGTGTGTGTGTGTGTGTGTGTGTGTGTGCGCGCTATTAATTTTTATACAGCAGAAGAAAAAAGTCTTAAAGGTTTGGGTAAGTAAATGCTGACAACATGAACATTTAAATCTACTCCGACACACACATACATCTACATGGCGACAGATGGGTGTTTAACACATCTCAGCATATTTCTTCACACATGCGATGGTGATAAGATGTTTAATTATGCACTGATACAAGTCATAACACACTTGCACAGTCACACACAATAAGAACAGTAAATATGCAGTTGTGATTGCATCTCTGCACAATCATCTCAACAAGGTAGATTTTATCGTTTGTCATGTTAATATTAGCGCTTTCAAAAACCCAGTGCTGGAAGCAATGCAGCAGTGACATGTTATCATCAGCAGCAACAGGCGGGTTGTGATGTCATTCCAGTGATATTCGTGACATAATTCATGAATATTGATGAGGTCATGCTAGGTAATGTTTGATTTATTTCTTTTCTTTTTTTACAGTTGGACACATGCAAATGTTCACACACCTTATCGTCATCTTCACAGGTCATGACGTTGGAGAAAGGGATCTCAGCCTTGAACATCTTTCTGCAGTGCATGAGCTGCACCAGCAGGTAACAGACGGTCTTAAACTTCATCCTCTTCGCTGGCTTTATGTCTGATAGGATAAGCCCTGGAAAAATCTGCGGAGAGAGAAAGAGAAAGATGCTGTGAGGAAAGTTACTGAATGTGTGGAGATGGCTGCAGTAGCAATTGTTCGATAAAAGAGGAAGTGACTGAAAAACACACATGAAGTGCAGAAGAAGCTTCTAATCTATTTGTAAAGACCTCCAGATGGACTCGGAGGTGTGTAAAGCCTCCTGGATTGTGTGTGAATCTTTTCATCGCATTATGTTGGTCTCTAGATCTGTGCGATTCAATTAGATGAAATGCAAAACTCTATAAAAGACATCTCTCGTGGGTCTCAAGTATGTCAAAACTAAGATGCACATGCACATCTTCTGAAAACAGTTAAAGCTTTGAGGTCATCTTTATGTTAATATACTCCTTAAAACTTAAACTTAAAATGTACAGATTTTCTATTTCAGTAATTGAAAAAAATTCACTCGTCTTATTTATCTGTCCAATAAAATGTTGTAGCAAAAGAAAATGTCCATTCCACAATTTAGGGTTGTGTAAGTAAAGTTGGCCATTTCTAATCCACAAGATCTTTTTAAGCTATGTTTCACATTGTGTATATATGATGTATATGAAGCATCAACAATACAATCTATTTACAGCCGTCTTTACTTTTTGCTCTACTGATGAAATCCTGATGAATAAAGTCAAATTCAACCCTTTATGATCAGAAGAAAACGTCACATTACAGAAACTGTTTCACGTTGTCTTTCACGATGACCGGTGTGATGATGATGTGTTTGTACCTTGCGTCGGTGTGAGGGCACGATGAAGTACGTTTCAATGGCATGTTTGCTGAGGAAAGCATGTCTCTCGTGGCCGAAGCCCGGCTCCACCTCGTAATCTCCATTCAGACATTCCAGTGTTGCCCTGGTGATATGAACCTTCCTGTTGGAGGAGGGGCAAAAATCACACTCTCACCTATCCGCTTTATATGTGACTTGCGGCTGCAAAGAAATGGCAAAAAGTGTTTTATAGGTGGTTGTAAAATGAGCTGAATGACTGACCCGGGCAGACCTCCCGCCTCCATCATGTTGGCCAGTGTCACGTCATTCGACCAAACGTCATATTGCCACTTGCGCAGTCCCAGAACGCCGCACAGCACGCGGCCCGTGTGCAGACCCACGCGCATGTTTAGGTTCACTTCGGTTGCTTCTGCAACTGACCTGATATGACACACACATTTAAAACAAGTTAGTTTGTGAAGTAATGTTTTGCTTTATTTTATACATACTTGTATACTTGTATACCCTCTTGTCATTTCAAATGACTTTGACTTTCTTTCTTCCGCAAAACACGCGGAAGAGTGTTTTAACTGCCACCCATTCACTTGCATTGGTTTTGTGTCCATACAATAGAAATGAATGGGTGCCACTGCTGTCCGCTTACCAACATTCTTCAAAATATCTTCTTTTGTGTTTCGCGTACCAACCTTTTGATTTGCTCAAACAAACCTGTACTCAGAACTAAGTCAAAGTCAAAAGTCAAAAGTCAGCTTTATTGTCAATTCTGCCACATGTACAGTACATACAAATGGCCTAAGAACAGGATTTTAAAAATATTTATGTCTATTTATTTAATAGTAAATAAATTGATAAAGACATATAAACCGATTTACAGGTTTAAAACAAAACCAGTAGACATTTCCTCCTAAAAAACTGTAGTCAGGTTGTTGTTGTTTTTGCATTCAAAAGCTTCTTACGCTCTTCTCATCTCCCTCTGTAATGCTACTGGATCTGATGATTGAAGAGAGAGGGAGGGAGAGATTTGGCAGGAGGAATTTCTTCTCTGTGTGCTACCAACACAAAGCAGTTGATCTACACTAATGTGAGATAGAAAGTGAGTGTGAGAGAGAGAGAGAGAGAGAGAGAAAGAAAGAGAGTGATAGAAACAGAGTG
Source organism: Oreonectes daqikongensis (assembly GCA_026939265.1). NCBI lineage: Eukaryota > Metazoa > Chordata > Actinopteri > Cypriniformes > Nemacheilidae > Oreonectes > Oreonectes daqikongensis. The sequence continues at coordinate 1,988,874 of JAOTQM010000351.1, read as the reverse complement.
TGTAAAACCAGTGCTTTTGTGTCAGTGTGTGTGCGTGCGTGCGTGTGTGAATATTCCAACACCTGTGTGAGGTGATAAGAGACTGCAGCAGTGAAAGAGCAGAGAAATGAATATTGTGGGGCAGGTTACACACACACACACACACACTCAGACAGAAATAAAACCACTATAGCTTTCAAATACAGTCTGGAAGATGACCGTAGCTGACTGCTGGCCAGCTCTGTGACTGCTGTTAAAACAAAATGAGATTTAGGTGCAGACACTCTCGAACGGTGAGCCCGTCCGCACTCACGTGATGGTGTCGATCATGTCCAGGCCCATCTCCACACAGCAGTGAGCGTGGTCTGCTTTAGGCTGGGTCAGGCCTGACACACAGTAATAACAGTCTCCCAAGATCTTAATCCTCCTGCAGTGGTTTTCCTGTCAATCAGACAAACAGAGCGTGATGGGAGGTTTTAAAAAGACATACAAAGAGGATAATAGGTGCACTCTAAAAAAATATTGATACGTTGATATATTTCAACAATGATTTTCAGAAAGACTAGTATGTTTAGTTTATATTAAGTACTGTTACAATATTAGATTATTATAAGGTTATTATAGTTTACAAAAATTAAATAAAATATCAACCTAAATATTATTTAAACTTATAAAAAATATGTTAGACTGAAATAAGCTTAAGTTGAGACAATAAAAATACACTGTTAAAATATTCTGTAGAAATTACAGTATTACTGGCAGCAGTTTGCCAGTAATTTACTTTATATTTATATTTATCTCATTTGTTGGCAACAGTTTGTTCAAAGATAAATGAACATTAAACATAAACAAGTCTTTATATTTACAGAAAAAAACTATAAAATAACAGCCTCATGCAAAGCATTCTGGGAACCAAAAATCTGAAAAAAAACAGAAAAAGGTTGATGAGGATTTTTGGATCCCAAAATGCTTTGCATGAGGCTGTTATTTTATAGTTTTTCTGTAAATATAAAAACTTATGCATGTTTAATTTATCTATGCATGTTTATTTAAGATGTTCATTTATCTTTAAACAAACTGTTGCCAATAAATTAGATAAATATAAAGTTACTAGCAAACTGCTGCATAACTACAGCAAAAAAATTCAGTGTTAACTAAAAATAAAGAAAAATAAACTGATGCTGAAAAAAAAATATAAAAAAAATAAATAATAATAAACAAATAAATAATGAAATGAAAAAAAATGATTTAAGAAGTTATTTCAATATATTAATAAAACTACAATCAAAACCGTAATAACCATAATGCTACACATTTTGCCAAAATAATTCACAGTCACATATTATCAAAATATCTATTAAAATGTGTTTTAAAATAAATAAATAGTTGTATCAATCATAGTCTGTGATTCAACCATAGTCAAATGAATCACGTTCAAAATACAAGTGTAGGGAGGTAGAGAGACCGTGTTCTAAATCGTGTTTTTTATATATTTTTTTATTGTCGATACTGGTATATTGTACAATTTGTACTGGACACTATTAATTAAATGAATTGTTCTGTAATGGGGAAAATGGGAGCTTACAATGTGTAGACAACACACACGTTTACAACAAATAACAGAACATGTTTTGCATATTTAGAATTTAACATCAAACATTATTTATTTCATTTATGAATCACTTTTCCATTTGAATGTCCCTGGATGTCCCCAAAGGGAGACTTTGTCCTCACTTCTGTGTACAAATTTTCCCCCAAGCTACAGCTAAACACACACTCTCCCACCCACAGAGAATACTGATGCACATAACCTTTTGCTAATATATTAGCAGGATTAGACCACCACATTGATTCAGCAAATACAATGAGACACTGTAGGCAAAAGAGAGCGATAAAAAAGGGAAGTGTAAAGAAGAAAGAGAAAAACTCTACTGATCGATCACACCGTTTTATTAGAGATGCTCCATCTGGCAGCACAGGACGAGAAGAGACTGTGGGAAACCCCTGTCACAACACACACACACACGCGCGCGCGCGCATACACCATCTGTGCCAGTCAATTCCAACTGTTGCCTGAATTTTACACTGATGTCAAACCTGGGAGAAGTTTTGCTGCGACGTTGTATAGAAAGTTATTATGCTCCCGTTATTTCATTTCTGTCAACCGTCAAACTTTAACTTCACTGGTGGAACAACAAATTACAATCAGTGATGAAAATCCAACTCATTTGCAGTCATTTAACATCAAAGATGCCAGGATGCTTCTGTAGATCTGAGGTAATTGCAACAATTACTGTCAGGATTATAATTTGCATTGTGAGTGGCTGCTAAAATATTTATTGATGCATTTTAGTGCCGCTATAACTATGACTTCTGCTTAAGGATTTAAGCAAACCCATAAGACTGAGTATTACATTTTGTTTCATGTTTTCACTTGCCCATTCATGATTAACAAAAATAATAATAAACAAATTAGAAAAAAGGTTCAACTTGATTCAAGTATTTTTATTCTTACCCCATTGGCAGATTTTTCTGCTTGTTTTAAAAGTCCAGGGTGTAGTTTTTCGGAGGCTCTATTGACAAAAACGCAATATAATATACATAACTATGTGTTCAGATGTGTATAAAGACCTTACATAATGAAGCGTTATGTTTTTCTTACCTTAGAATGTGCTATTTTTATCTACATACACTGCGGTTCACCTTACATAGAATTCACCATGTTGTTTCTACAGTAACCCTAAACGGACAAACTGCTCTACAGAGCGCGTTTCGTAAATATGTTATCTCCTTTGGAAAAGAAATGAAAACGGCCTCCGTGGCGCTTTGAATGGGAGGGGTGGAGTGAGCAATTCGCAACCTCACCACTAGATGCTGCTAAAAAATTCCACACGGTACCTTTAAGCACAAATTTACTTAAATTTAATATGTTTTGTCTAAAAACAAGACTTATTTTTTTAGGTCCTTTTGCTCATTAAGAAAATGCATCTTGATTCAATAATTTTAGAAATTTGCGCTAGAAAACAAGACAAAAATACTAAGTAAGAAAGTCATTTTTTGCAGTGTAGTATTTTTGTTCCCTGGGATCAAACCAGTTATTCTTGAACAAAAATGCAAGGTCAAATGAGCTACTTTGGAGTTTTGACTCGGGCACGTAAGCAACCACCAAGCCACCACCCAGAATGCAATAACAGGTACATATTGACGCTCATATTGAACACCCTAGCAACCACAAATCAATGTGCTAAAAATATGCAAAACACCCTAGCAACCACATATCAATGTGCTAAAATATGCAGAACAACTTAGCAACCACATAGATGTGCTAAAACATGCAAAACACCCTAGCAACCACTAATCAATGTGCCAAAATATCCAGAACACCTTAGCAACCACACAATAATGTAGGAAACACACTCAGAACACCATAGCAATTACATAGAAATGTGTTAAAACATGCAGAACACTCTAGCAACCACATATCAATGTGCAAAAATATCCAGAACACTTTAGCAACCACATAGAAATGTGCTTAAAACATGCAGAACACCCTAGCAACCACTAATCAACGTGCAAAAATATCCAGAACATCTTAGCAATCACACAATAATGTAGTAAACACACTCAGAACACCATAGCAATTACATATGTGTTAAAACATGCAGAACACTCTAGCAACTACATATCAATGTGCAAAAATATCCAGAGCACCTTAGCAACCACATAGAAATGTGCTTAAAACATGCAGAACACCCTAGCAAACACTAATCAACGTGCAAAAATATCCAGAACACCATAGCAACCACACAATAATGTAGCAAAAACATGCAGAACACCTTAGCAACCACATAGAAATGTGCTTAAAACATGCAGAACACCCTAGCAACCACTAATCAATGTGCAAAAATATCCAGAACACCTTAGCAACCACACAATAATGTAGCAAAAACATGCAGAACACCTTAGCAACCACATAGAAATGTGCTTAAAACATGCAGAACACCCTAGCAACCACTAATCAATGTGCAAAAATATTCAGAACACCTTAGCAACTACACAATAATGTGACAAAAACATGCAGAACACCCTAGCAACCACAGAAAAGTGCTAAAACATGCAGAACACTATAGAAACCACACAATAATGTTCTAAACACAATGTTATGACAATACTGACAAAACCCTTCATGCGCCATTATAAAAAATGTTTGTCTAATCTCAGCTTTAGTTTTGTATTCTGGCACCAAAAATATTTCTTGTAGTTTCCAAGACAAACATGCTATTGCTATAGGCCAGTATTGTTTCAAACTCAAGTGCCTCCTGTAGAGCACAGAGGTGTTCTTTGATCATCATCCCACTAATGAAGATTATTATGATGATAATACTAACAATCATCCATCATATTTGTTACTGCATATGCCCTCTGACACAGGCTTTCTAATGCACTCGACTTCACTCTCTCTCTTTCTTACAAACACAAAGAGATTACTTACTGTAGCAAGCTCATCGAATTTTCCGAAGAGCTCGTTCAGCAGTTTGACCAGCTCCTGAGCTGTGCATTGTGAGGCCAGGCTGGTAAATCCAACAATGTCTGCAAACAAGATGCTGGGGAGAAAAAAGAGCATCAAGTGATTTCCACCAGACCTTTTGCACAGTAACCCTGCTTTTAAAGACACTTTCTAAAGACACGGTGATGATCCAAAGTACTGTAAGAAACATGTTTTTAAGTGAACCCATGTGGTGAAAGCTGAATTAAGAGCATGTAAACTTAAAATAAAGAATAATAAAAGGACTAAAGAGGTAGTATGAATTAAGTAATGTCTACTGAGTCAATTGTTCTGTTTTCATTCTAATGAAAAGGAGAAAACCATATAGGGTCACGGAGAAACCGAGACACTCACGGTAAGATGAACGTGAATGCTAATTCTTGCTACCTCTCATTTTAGCGCTGGCGCCATGTTTTAGACAGTTGGTCATGGTAGATATCAGCATGCATCATCTTTCACAAATGCAACAGATCTTTGGAATGGCATGTGTGTATGTGCGTACGTGCTATTGTACAACCCCCTTCCGGCGATCTAACTCTCGCTCCGTGTCTCTCTGCATGTGTGGGCAGTGCGGGTTAATTGAGCAGCTCTTGAGCTGATCGCTCTTGCGCTGCGAGCGCTTGCGCACGTTTTGGTCGGGAGCCAGATTCAGGAGCTCGCATAGCTGCGTATGAGTGGAGAGTTGTTGACTCTTATTGACTCATTGATTCAGTATTCAGAGTCAGATTTGAGTGCAATTGAATTGGCACTGCCTGCTTGGTTTAGGATAACTATTGCTGTAACGTAGCGCTGCTGTATTATTCATGCAGTACGTGTGGGGTCTGAACATGAATGAGTCTGAAAATTGGTTGAACTCTCCCTATACCTGACATTGTCGTGCCGTTGGATGTATATCTTGTGGAAGATTCTTTCTGGTGGCTTCAGGAAGTCCTCCTTCATCTCCATGGCAACATTCCTGGGCAGCAGGCTCATTAGGAGGCGCTCCTGTTGAATATGTCCATTACATATTTGGATATGTAACATAGCAACTTTCTCAATGCTGCTCTGACAGTCAAGTGTAATGTTTACAAAATATCCAGAGTTTCTGGCTGCATGTACAGTACCAATTAAAAGTTTGGACATGCATATTCATTTCAATGTTTTATTTCCACCTTTTAGAATAATACAGCAGTGAACTTTAGCTCCTAGAATGAAACTTGGGACACTGGCTATGTGAACAAGAAGCGATTTGAAAAGGCTAAATGGTCCCTAAAAGTCACTTTTTAACTCATGATCATCATGGGAAATGAATGGGAATAAGACAAATGTGACAAGTAGCACAGGTATATTTGTAGCAATAGCCAACAATACATTGTATGGGTCAAAAATATTGATTTTCCTTTTATGTCAAAAATCATTAGGATATTAAGTAAAGATTATGTTCCATGAAGATATTTTGTAAATATACTACCGTAAATATATTAAAACTGGATGCATCAAATTCGCCTACAAGCTTCACTCGCTGGCTGCTGCCGCTCTTTGGGAATTACCCACTCAAGTTTGGTATCTATGTAAAGTTTAGAATTTAAGCTTTCAGGTTCATCTATTCTCCACAACATCATTACAGCGGTAAGCCAAAAAAGAGCGTTAAAAACACAAACCTGTTTCTTCTATAGTAACAGCCTGATACAGCACCTCCGATGGACAACTTTAAAGACGATTTTCTCAATATTTAGATTTTTTGCACCCTCAGATTCTAGATTTTCAAATAGTTGTATCTCGGCCAAATATTGTTCTATCCTAACAAACCATACAATGGAAAGCTTATATATTTAGTTTTCAGATGATGTATAAACCTCAATTTAAAAACAAAAATTGACCCTTATGACTGGTTTGTGGTCCAGGGTCACAAATATGATATAGTAATAATATTATATTGAATAAAAAAAAAAAATCATAATTCTTATTAAATCATAATAAAAGATAACAAAAACCTAAAATATTAAAGAATAATATTATTTTATTTTAGGGTCCAGGTATTATAATTTACAAATGTCCCTTAATAAATGTCAATATAATGGTCTGACTTACAGTAACTGTACTTTTACTCTTTTACTTATTATTATAATTACTGAAACTACTCATTATTATAATTAATATAATTACTTAAATTAATTTCTTTCGTGCGCTAAACATACACTATCAGTGAAAAGTGTAGGATCACTTGACAAAAAATGTTTCTCATGATCTTAAAAATCTTTTAATCTGAAGGTGCATGTTTCAATGTTTATAATTACTTTTGTAGACAAAAATATAATTATAATTTCTTTCATTTGAAAAACTAAATTTTTATTTAAAAAAATCTTTTTGAAATAGATTACTTAGACCAAATAATAAATAAAAAGCATGCAGCCAGAGTTCAGCATAGATGGAAATTCCTTCAATACTGTTTAAAAAACTTCCCAGGTTGAAATCTTAAGTAGCTGGATGATAAAATGTCAAGTGTATGATTTTGCAAATTCTAGGCTTGGGTGACTACTTATATAACATATAACATAATATTCATTTATTTTGGATGCTTTTAGTCACATCATAATTCCCAAAGTCACAATTATTCCATGGTATTATTCATAAATGAATGGCATTATTGCAAAGGTTGTCTTGTGCATGACAGGTAATATTATCTTGTTTTATGTTCTTTATTTATTTATTATATGTTATTTGCTCAGTAATAACCTTTTACCATGATAATTTATCAGTACTGCTAATATATACATATACAATCTTATAAGCTCAACACCTAATCAAACCCACCCGACCCAACAATTAATGATTTGGATAAGCTGTTTGTGAGAGGTTGGATCTTTTCTCTGCTGGACAGCGGGTCTCCAGGAGCAGGATTAAAAAGGCCCGGCCTGGATTACAGCTCTGTGCCCTCTGAGCTTTTTCTTAATTAACTTCATAAGGTGCATCTTGGGATGCTTTAACAACATCACCCTAAAGAGGTTTTAATATAAACTCGGCACTTGCTGGCTGCCTTACCTTCACTATCTGATCCAGTTTATCCATTTGAAATATGTTTTTAATTACAATTTAACTTTTTTAAGAAAAGCATTGAATAGACCGTTTGGATTTTGAAAGTTTTTCTCATTTTTCTAGCAAATTCTTTAAAGGTCTTTCTCTGGAGAGAGCGAGAATCTCCAAGCATCCTTCAGAGGATCCGTAAGGTTCATACTGGGGCTTTTGCGAGGCCACTGAAGTACACTTTGCGACTTCCTAAAGCCTGAAGTGCCTTGGATCATGCTAAAAGGCAAATCTTAGCTCTCCTCGTAGACTGTGAGCACCGTTGAGCAGGTTTACCGGCTCTGTTTCTTTCAGTTCTAGTTCCTGCCAGAAGCATCTCCACAGCATGCGGCTACCAATAAAGTTTAGCGCCAGTTTGTTGAACTGCACAGTTTAAAACATTGATATTCAGTTAAAACAGCTTTTGATCACAGTGATTTATCCACCCAATAAAAACAAAGTTTCCATTGTATTGGTTACAATTAGTTGAAAACTGGCCACTTCTGATGTCTGTAAGCTTTAATTCTAATGAACTCGCTGATAACTGCTAAGTGTGTAATCTCTGTGCGAGATTACACTTCCAAGCGATGGAGTTGGTTGGCATGGCAAAGGTAAGTTTCCGTGGAAACGCATACAGTTCATTGCCAAGCCATGCGTTGCTAAAAGCAGGTGATACATGTTTTCTTGATGAGCAAATCTCAGCACGCCAAGCCACCTGCGTAAAAAACCAACTGGTCAGTTTGTCACTAGACTTTGAGAGTTGAGAGTTTGTAGCATTAGCAAAGCTACAGTAAATTGGTAAATGGTAAATAGCCTATACTTTATTAAAACCTATGAACATGTGTTATGTTAGCTCTATATTTGGAAGCATGTGCAAGTGGACACAAGTATTGTAATAACTTTCTTTCAGAGTTTGTTCAATTGTTAGCAATTAGCATTTGTCAGGCTAATCTTGACAAAGTGTTCATTTGAGCCCCTGCTGATTTTGTAAGTTTGCCTGCTTACAAAAAAATGAAGGATCTATTATTTTTATGGTAGGTTATTTTAAACGATAGAGAAAGAATATCGACCAAAATAATGTATATAAAGATTCTAAATTGATTTGCATTTCAGTCAGTGAAATAAGTACTTGATCTCCGAGCAAAACAAAACTTTGTACTTGGTGGAGAAACCCTTATTGGCTTTGCACACATGTCAGGATACATTTTCGTCGACTCCTCTCTAAATCTTTAAGGTTTCTTGGCTGTCGCTCGACAACTTGGAGTTTTAGCCTCCTTTGCAGATTTTCTACAAAACTAGGGTCTGAAAACTGGCTAGTACACTTAATGTGCTTCTCCTTGATCCACTCTTTGATTGTCTTGGCAATATGTTTTGGGTCTTTGTCATATTGAAGGCCCATCCACGGCCCATCTTCAGTGATCTGTTGAGGGGAGGAGGTTCGCATTCAAGATTCTACCGTACATGGCCCCGGCTCAAAGTCATCCTCTACCCATAGCACAGACAAAGCTTGACTGTAGAGATTGTGTTCTTGGAGTCATAGTCAGCATTTCTCTCCCTCTAAAAACAGATCTGACCACAGCACTTTCTCCAAAGCCTTTTCTGAATCATTTTGATGCTCATTGTTAAACTTCAGATGAACCAGATGGGTCTTCTTGAGCAGAAGGACCTTGCAGGTGCTTCAGGATTTCAATCTATTGTGGCACAGTGTGTTACCAATGGTTTGCTTAGTAGTTGTGGTCCCATCTGCCTTGAAATCATTAACACGTTTTTTCCGTGTAGTTCTGGGCTGGCCTTTAATCTGTCTCATCATCATCTTTACCCCATTGGGGAAATCTTGCAGGGGGCTCCATACCAAGGGCGATTTTGTATTTCTTCTATTTCCAAATAATCGCAGGCATATTTTATATAAATAACAAGCTGACTTAGGAGTACTTTCTTAAAGTGACAGGACAAATCTGTGTTCCATATAGGTGCACAACCAATCTGTTGAGCCAGAATTCTTGCTGGTTGGTTGGGGATCAAATACTTATTTCACTGACTGAAATGCAAATCAATATTTTTAATATTTATAATATTCTGTTCAAACAAACCTACCATAAAAATTGTAGACCCTTAATGTCTTAGTACGCAGGAAAACTTACAAAACCAGCAGGGGCTCAAATAATTATTTCCCCCACTTTGCCAACTTCTTCAGCTATTAGTTAGTGAGCAACACAGAACAACACCCTTAAAACAGCAAATATATTCACATTTAATTAATTCTGTGTATTCAGAAACTAGCGGTGTGATGTAGCATCATACAAAAGCAGCAGTTTCGGTTACCAATGCTATTGTATAAATGCACTATTCCGAGGAAAAGTGTCTGAAAACAAGGGGATTATCGATTAGCGAGAATTGTCTGGTCATGTGATCTCATCATGACGGCCCCCTGTGAGGTGACCCACTTCATGTAAAATAAACAGCTTTTATTGGGTTACTTATATGAATGTATTCTTCATTTCATGTGTGTTTCTTTAAGGGTTAAACTTTTTAATGAGGAAAAGTTATTGAATCTGTTCTCTAAAGTACATGCTGTACACTAAACTATGTTCATACTTATGAAGTCAATACATCAGCCCTTCTTGCTGAATGTGCATTAGCGTTTACATTAGCGTACTCGAGTTCCAAATCAAAGATCTTCTGTATACGCAGATTTTGAAGTTTACCAACTGGTTCATATCTCTTCACCCGCTGTGCACGCATGCGTATGAGTGTGTATGTATATATGTCAGGGAGAGAGTTGGGCGCTACAGATTGGTGTGATGTATAGAGTGGGTGGTGTTACCTTCTATTCAGGGAGTTTGTTGGGTGGGAGGTAGATGAGTCATGTGCAAACAATTATAACCAATTTCAGTCGCTAAGGAACAAGGGTAAAGTGTCCTCTCTGCTTTAGTTTGTATGCGTGCATTTTGCATCTTATGCCCCTCCACTTCAGTACTTCAGTAATTATCCATTGCAATCTACCCGGAGCTCGGCGAGGGAGATAAGTTATGCTAATGTTGCTATTCGATTCACCTTCTTTATCATTGATATAATCAACAACGACAGCTAAAGATGAAGCAGAAATAAAGTGGAATGGTGCAGCTGGTTTGTTCTGCCACTAGAAGAAAAAGTTTAAGTTTAATGTGCAAGAAAAGTTCGTCCAGACAACAGATATAGCAACCAGTTTTGTCTGATTTAAGTAAAGAAGGCCTATCTCTTGGAAGCTGATGGAAACGTTGTTTTTGAGACATATTTGGGTTAAATATTTGTAATGCTGCCACAATTTGATGCTGTTAAATTAATGCAATAAATCAAGGCCCAGTACGTAATTCCAAAATAGGATATTTTTGCACGCAGAATACAAAAAAATAACCAAATCTCACAGAACCGACATCACAGACTGAGTGAGAAGCCCTTTGTGTATTTTAGAGCAATGTAAAAGAACAGAATCAAAGGGTCCTGAGACATGCAAAATGTCCTGTGAAAATGGCTTTTAAGTCTTCCTCAAAAATATTGACAAAATTGATTGAATGGATTGCTGTGGACTGTAGGGCAGATATAGGCTTATAAATCAATAAAACAACAATATATTGACTTCTAAAGGCACTTTTTGCAATGTCTATTCAGTGCTTTCTTTGGCCACGAAAAATCGTATTTTTGGTCTTTTCTCAGTAATAATCGGTTGCTAATTAATTGACAAAATATGTCATTCATTTGATTCAAAAATGGAAATCGATTAGATTAAATTGATTTGTCTTTTCTACATTCTGGATAAATTTAATGTTTCTTAAATCAACTACATAATAACACTGTATTCAATTCTTTTAAATGAAACAAAATATTTGTGATAAAGACAGGACTTGATCCCTCAAGTCTTCACTAGATGATATAACACAATTTCAAATCTTTGTGAAAGTTGGCAGCATATTTTTAAACGTTTGTCTTTTGTGTTCCACTGAAGTATGTCATACATGTTTAGAACGACATGGTGGCGAATAAACAATTAAAGCAGAAACAGGCAGGCTTATAATTTTAAGATGATAAACTGAATTAATTAAAAAGTTGATGGGCTACAATGCGTCACCTTAAAATGATCTGTTTAGTTCTATCTGACATTTTTGTCAAAATTGAGTTATTCACATATTTATATTCTGTAATAATTTATTTACATTATGTGGTGCTTTTTCTTTACGTTGTCTACATTTTGGTACTTTTTTAGAAAACAAAAACTTATCTTTAAAAAAAAGTTCTTAAAATGTCTTAAATTTTACAATATTAAGCCAATTTTGATATTAAGATTAAATAGTCAACAATTTAATTGACGGGGTCTTAATTACAAAAATAAATGTTTGCGTGTTATTTCAGCCAGAGAGAAACTAGAGAGAGAGTCATTTTACCCATCCCATAATAAAGCTCATGTTTCTACCTAAAATTAACATCTGAACTAGACATAACTTTTAGCACTACATTTTATGCTTAAATTGAATAGGAAAAAAATGGTCCTAAAATATGAAATAAATGCCATAAAAAGCAGTCAATTTAACACATTATTATAACACCAATTTTAAAACAAATTAAAGGTATACTGTTTGTGATTCTTGAAAATTATTGCTTCAGGTAATGTTTTTCAAGATAGAACCTTATAATTATAATCAGAAAGTGATTTTTCAGCGTTAGAAGGTCCTATCTGCATTTTACCTGTTCCAAAAATTCTATATTAACATTATATTTATGGGCTTTGTTAGGTTATTTTATTATAAAAGGACAGTGAAAAGCTGACAGGAAAGTGTTGGGTGGAGATAGGAAAGTGAGATCGGCAAAAGACTCTACGAGGCGGGAATCGAAGTCAGGTCGCCTTGAGCACACTGGCGCCATACGTCGGCGTGCTAACCACGGGGCTATTGGCACCGACCCCATTTACAAATTTTAATATTTTACCTTTAGAATTTGAGGTCTCTGTCTTTTTTGTATATTAAAAAAGAGATATGTTTCGCATATCATTATTTGCAAAATGGAATGCAAAAACTTTGAAGCTCAATCTCTCAAAACTGCTCAGAATGCAGATAGAACCTTATCATTCCAAGGTGACGAATGATGTAAGCATATATGTAAACAGCCTGCGTACCACATCAGATCACTCATTTTTAACCGCAGCTCTGTTGTTGTGTGTCATAGTGTATACGTTGTGCAGTGTGTGTGTGTGTGTGTGTGTGTGTGTGTGTGTGTGTGTGTATGTATGCATATCTGCATATGATAGTGTGTGTTTGCAGAGAAAGCTTGACCTTTAAGCTAGTCAGAGGGGAATGAAAGCAATCTTGCGAGGTAATTACCTGTCAAACTGCAACTTTAACTTGAGGGAGAAATGAAATACCTGATTATTTCATCTAAAGCAAGCTGCTTTGTGTTTGAGTTTGTCCGTGTGTTCGCGTTTGCATTTGTTGTGTGATTCTGACCTGTTTTTCATTTTCGTCCTCTAGTTGCAGGCGCTGTTGGATGCAGTTCCTGGCCTGTAGAAAGGCCTTCCTCTGGGCACGCTCAGTAAGGACTCGCACAAACACGCCCGACAGATTCACACCGAACAGCAACACCGCATTTGCTACCAGCTACAAGAGAGAGAGAGAGATAACTAGGTCTGTGTGCGTGCGTGCGTGCGTGCATGCGTGTGTGAGAGCAGAGGCCTTGACCATCTCTGTTTACTGGATCATGGAGAAAGATTCTGACATTTAAACAGCATTTGTTGACTGAATACAAACTTTCAGTGATTGGAAGTGACATATTGTATAGCAGAGATTGTCAACTTTGAGGTCATGACCCCCACGAGATCAGTAGCAATGCGGATGGTATTGTGGTTTTAGCATCATTTGTATAACATAGGTTACAGTAGATGTACTGTAAGTATTAAATATAAAACGTCTTTTAAAATTATATGAAATAGAATTACTATTGAGTTTACTATAACACTAAAGGAATATGCATCCAAAAATTCTGTCACCATATGCCTTATTAACATTATTTTAAACCTGTCTGCATTTCTGTGGAACAAAAAATCATGGCAATATTTTAGGTTTATAATGTAATATTGTCGTTCTCCTTCCGAAACCTAGAATGTCCAAATTTGCTGCTTTTCAGGAATTGGAAAAAACACTGTACTGTTTTTATAATATAATAATAATGATTTATGGCAAAAAATAAAAAACACTAAATATGGAGATACAAGGTTGCAGAAGGGCAGGAGTTATATGCTGCTGTCATATAAAAACAGTATACTGCTTATTTCTAATAAATGGAAAGTTAGATGGGGGTTGTTGGAATTTTTAAAATGGGTCACCCTAATGTATTGTGGGTAGTAAAAGTAAACCATACTTTGTGAGAATGTGCCCTTACAACGATAGGTAGACCTGTAATTTATAACTTTAAGGGGACATTTTTAGGCCCCATGAGGAAACCAGCTCATAAATCATACAAAATATTCAGTATACATATTTTTACAGTAGAATGTCTATGGGATGTCCTCATGAAACATGTTCGTATGTGTTCTGGTAAAACCTATGGAAAGATCATTTTTGACCTTAAAATAAAAATAAAAATAAAAATTAAGAGACCATTTTCAGACATCATTTTTAGATATTCAGAATTTTCTAGGTTTGTGTTTAGGTTAAATGTGACCCTGGATCACAAAACCAGTCTTATGGGTCAATATTTTGAAATTGAGATTTTTCATCTAAAAAAATCATCTAAAAAAATAAGCATAGCATAGCATATTACTCACAAAAATAAAGTTTTGATATATTTACGGTAGGAAATTTACAAAATATCTTCATGCATAAAAGAAAAATGTCTCATTTTGATCCATAGGCTACAATGTATTTTTGGCTATTACTACAAATTTTCTCATGCTACTTAAGACTAATCCAGGGTCACAAATGATTATTTTTGTTTTATTATGTAAACTACTAACAATAGTTCAAACAAAAATATTGTTTATTTGCAGAAAATGAAAACTGTATGATCAGATCAAAATAGCAGAGAAAATGCTCTGTATTTCTTCAGACCTCAAATACTGCAAAACAATACAATATTATGTATTATGTATTTAGGAAAAGGGTTTTTTATCAAATAAAAATTTGATCACAGTTTTCATGTGTCTTTTCATGCTGTCAATCTTTCACATTGCTGTTGGATGACTTTGTCACTCCTGAGGTTTGATTTTGTTCAAATTCAACAGACACTGGACTGGAATGACCACAATACACCTATAAACGCTGATTAAATAAAAGTGTGGAATGGTCTCTTAATTTTTCCGTGGCTGTACGGTTTGTACAGTATATAAATCATTATGTCTATATAAAGTCTCCATAAAATATGGAAACCCAACATGTGTGTGTATGGAGCAACTGGGTGAGGTGCACTGGGTTCATTATTTCAATCCGTCCTGAAATGATAAACTCCAGTGCAAGTACGGACATAAACCCCTACGCTACATAGCTTGAGAATCTCACTGGCTCAACCCCTGTGACTGAGAGAATCAACAATTGCCTGGCTTTTAAGAGATGCCACTTCAAACAGCAGCTTATTAAAGACTTTGTATTGCTCATAGAGGCACAGAAAATTAGAACTCAGAATTCGTTCTACTGGTCTACGTATTCTTTTAACGGGACCTTTGTAAATGAAAGTGAAGGCCTTTTACTGAATAGCTTAAGGGGATGCAGACAAAGCCTTGGCATTATAACAAATCCCCCGCAAGGTTACGACGCTTGTAAAGTAGGTTACAAGGCTAATAAACCAAGTGGCCAGCTAGGTTAATGGGTATTGGCTACTGATTGGTAATTATTGATTGTACAATGCTATAAAGCCTTTCAGAGTCATGTGAGATATGACTGAGCATCATCTTGTGTTTTAAATATGTGGTGTTGTATCAAGGCTGGACTATGACAGTGTGTGAGATGTCGTGGAAAAAAACTCATTAACTCAACGTATGAACGATGGCACTTGTGTCTGCGTGTGAAGTGTTCTTGAGATTTAGAGCACAATAATGAAATACTGTATATTCAATGTACTCCTGTGATGCCCCTGCTTTAATGTGAAGTGACGTTTTGATATTTTTCGATGAGATGATTTTAATGAGTTTATGTCTAGCCTCTCTGCTTAGATTTTAGGCACTCCATCAATCTTTTCAATCAAATCAAGGCTCAGCAGGTCACCATATCTAGTTCTGGTCTCACAGGTTTGGTTTCTGACTGAAGCTTAAATTACTGTGTGAGCGTATGTCACAAACACAATTTAACACCCCGTGAGGATGTAGTGAACGATGTGAAAGTGTCACAGGAAACCAGTGGCATAGAGGTTACAAGCGGAAATATGTAGGGGTGCTCATAAACTTTTCAAGTTTTAATTTGATGTTAAATGAACATTTTGAACATAGATTTATTTGCAATAGTTATTGGCAATTATTTGTATTTATGTATTGTGATTTTTGAGTGGCTACATTTAATGTGGGTTTTGGAGCTGTCCATTCAGGGCGGTGCTGAAATCAAATTGTCCCTCGCGCTGCTTTCCACACTCTCTGTGTGCACGTGCAGTGCGTGCGCGGTGCGCCTATAATCTTCATGCGCCATGAAACAAATTGAAAGTTTTAGAGAGTTACAAAACAGTCTTCGTCTTTACAATATATGACACCCAACATGTTCTAAATAGAGTTGTGAAAAGTTACATGATAAGACTTACTGGTGTCCACACGCGAGGTTTACGGGCCGTTAACGACGTTGCCGTCACGATGAAATGAGACGCGGCCACCAGGATGCCAAACAAAACAGCTAAGAGCGTCCTTACCGGAAGCAGAGAGTATGCAACGAACGTAACGAGCATCAGCTGCCAAACACCTTGCTCAGGTGTTGTGCTCGGCGCATCGGGCCCCTGCGTCCCCTGAGGCGCGCCGTGACCCAGCGCGAGTGGAAACGGGCAACAGAGAAGCGCGAAGGTGAAGCTGAAAAGCAGCGCGAGCCGCGCGATTTGTTGCAGCTGCGTGACCTGTAGATACTTGACGTTGGTGACGATGAAGAGTGAGGTGAAGATGACGCAGTGGACCGGGTGCGAGCCCTTGGACACGGTGAAGCGCGAACCGGCGGACAGGAGCTCGACCAGCGCCAGCGCCGACGCGGCGAGGATGAGGATGGCCAGCGCTTTGAGCGTGGAGGTCTGCTCGAGCTTCAGGTTGTACTTCTGGAAGAGAGTTTCGAGCTCCTTGCAGTCAAACTCGTCCTCGCACGTGACGGCCAGGCAGCGAGTTTTCCTCCGCCGTGCGCGGACTCTGGGAAGCGGAACTTCCTCCATAGCGGGGCCATTCATACAGCCAGAGACGTGCGCGCACTCTTCACAACCACCGCATGTCCAGCACTTGTTTTGTCAACAGACAGCTTGCGGTCCTCGAGATGGGCTCGTGGAGACCGACTCCAGCGCGAGACTGTATATAATCCGCAGCGCGCGCCACCATCCACAGGTTGGTGACTGTCGTGTGCTGCGCGGCGATGGAAAAAAGCGCAGACGGCACCCGCCTCCTCTTTTCCCTTTCTCTCTCCTCCCTCCTCAAGGCGGTCTCCAGGGAACAGACCACCCGTAGCGGCGGCGTTTGTTCGGCCCCAGAAAGAGGTTAACATCGACAACGCAGAGTCGGGACTCCCCTCTCCGCATCCCACAGCTGCATCTCAGCACCGCGTCCGGATCACGCCTGCGCAATATCAGCCCGAGATTAAGAAACCAGGCACGTCTCGCTGTCCTCAAAAGAGATAAGACAGCTCTGACGGGGGCGCATCTTCAATGGAAAAAAACGCCAAGCATATAGGACAGTCTCCGCGCGCGATGATCTTGTTTATTAAACGAGCAAACGATGCTTTACTTTTGACGTGCGTGTGACACTAGATGTGAAATGAATAAAACAGAAATAACCCGGGAGATTCTCCCCGCCGAGCTGAAGCGCGGTTATAAATAGCATACTGATGAGAGGCGCGCATCAGTGGCCTTTTAATTAAGCGCTTTAATTCCTGCTCGAGCCTTTGTTTGGAGTGCCGTTTGAGCTCGCGCCGAGTGCCGTTACCGATCCGGCGGCGGAGCAGGTGTTGCGGATTACAGATCGCATTCATCTTTTATTCCCGCGCATCTGCAGCTAAATTGATTACCGCCGGGTGCCTAAGTGGATTTTTACGTTGGAACAATGGGGTTGAGGAGGTGTGCGTGCGTCTCCATTGACGAGGACTTTCTTGTATTCGTTTGGTTGGGGTTAATTGATCCGTCAAGAGAGCGATTTAGGCTCGCTCGTACCCTAAATCTAAAATAGAACAAGACAGATAACCCAGAAAGAGTCTGAGTACCCTGGGATGAGTAGACATCAAAATCACCCAGTTCGTTTAAATCAATGGCATAGATGTCAACCTTTTTGGCTTTGAGGGCTCCCTATATTGTCCACAACGGAAGGCCTGCTCATTAACAGCTACCTAATAAAATATTATATTAGAGATATTAGTAGGCTAAAAAATCTCTAAAAAGTTATCATGAGACCACCTTCGAATATTGTTGAGGCACCCCAGTGAGACCTGGCCCATTAAAGGGATAGTTCACCCAAAATGAAAATTCTGTCATGCCCTTTTGTCATTTCAAACCTGTGTGACTGATTTGTGTGTTTTTCTGCCAAACACAAAGGAAGATATTTTGAAGAATGTTGCAGGGAACCGAAAAACGGTGGATCATTTAACTTGTTTTGTGAATTTCATTTTGGTGAACTATCCCTTTAAGAGAAACAGATTTACTGTAAATAAATCAACTTTGCTTTAAAGATGGCATAGGCTACCTTTATGCATGAATTTGATTTGTTTAAACGCAACAACTCTGTCAGGATTGTAGTACGTTCCTTCATCCAGTAACATCTGTCTCGTATAGCTTTGTTTATTGATGCCTGTTTAGTATTTCTTCGATATGCTCAGTAAATAGCTCACATAAGCTGAGCTGAGCTGACATCCACCATAATGGAAGCTGTCAAAACTATCAGCATATGTAATTGTTAGCACCTCTGAGGATCCTCATAAACGTGATAATTAAAGGATCAAATCGAATCAAGGTTTACAGCGATACACTCCTGTTTTCTTTCTTTGCAGGCTGGAGTGTACAACATTGTGCTTCCTTCACTCGCAGTCACACAAAGCTCAACCAAACACTTTCTGTCATGCTGATTAGACCTGCAGGGTGGTTGGATGTTATTTTAGTCCATCTCTCAAAATCTGTTTCAATTCATTTATATTTTTGGGACGTCCTGCTCGAATGGCCTGCTTTTGAATGTCCTCATAACCATCTAAAATTACCACAGGCTGTCAGCACTGTGGATTTAACCTAAAACTCAACTGCGCCTTTATTTAATCTGTTTTCAACTGCTGTTACAAATTTGCATTCAAAATCGGTCACTGTATTCTCGCTTGACTGTTAATTTCACTTAATCTATATATTGATCTATTGATTTTGTTTTATTTACTGAATAACACTATTTTACTCGAGTGTGGCTCATTGTTTGCTAGAGTGACACTTGATGTTTAAGTGATCGATTTCTGAAAGTGTTATTGATCCTCTATTGTCACACAGATTATTCTGTTACTATCATGCTTTTTTGGGTATGGCTTTATCCAAATAATGCCAGGAAGAAACTTGATTGAATTTTTTAATACGTATCTCTCATGAGTTTTAACATTAAACATGCTTGCAAAAAATTGCTATCAACAGGTGAGGTGGATTTGGTTGTTTTTCTCCATTGATTTACTCATGTGACCGTCGTTGACATCCATTGTATAAACACAATACCACTGAGCCATTTCTCAAAATGTAAAAAATCTCAAATGTGTTTTTTGAACAGATATTGACCTACATAAGAGTGAATACATGATGGTTTTAGAATTTAGTTTTTGGGTGAACTGTCCCTTTAAGGATCAGAATAACGTGGTCTCTTAAACTAACTTGATTGACAGGATGCATTACAACCATAACTCACAATTTACTTTCACCAACAGCTGCACAAATTAAAAGGAAAAATGATGGATGGCATTGTAGGTGAATTGACAACTAAGCAGATGTTTCTGCTGCTGTATGATTCGGAGTTTGTCTGAAACACAACAAACATTATTTTGCTACTACACCCGACTAGACAAATGACACACAGTGTTTGTGAGTTAGGCTTTGTCGGTGATGTTAAAACACTTTCATACAGGTGAGTGAGACTCAGCTAATGCTTATGTCACTGTGCCAGTCTTAGACACAGCAGGAGCTAAAAATGGACAGATAAGCAAAGGGGTGGGGAAAGATGCAAAAAGAAAATGAAGGAAGAGAGAGAGCGAGAGAGAGAGAGAGAGAGAGAGGGAGAGAGAGAGAGAGAGAGAGAGAGAGAGAGGTCCCCTGCTTCTACACCATCCTGTTTTCACAGATTAGCTTTTTATTGATCTACCTCTCACCTGCTCCCTCTCTCTCTCTCAATTTCTCCAATGCACACAGACACACTCGCTTTGAGCGCAGCTACCTACTGGTGGCAGGAGCTCTGCATTTTTAACACCTACACGCAGCCGCACACGCGTATGCTAACACATTTTTCCTTTTCATCTATATGTATTCCTCTCTGCCAGGGCCTTTGTGAGTGGAGAGACTAAGAATAGCAGTCAATCAGATGAACACCTCAGAACGTCTGCATCCAAAGGAGTTCCGCTGTGTGTTTGTGTGTGTGTCTCAGGAGTAAGAGAGACAGCAGAGAAATGAGAACAGACAGCTTACACGCACCAGTCTCTTTGTATTATATTTGGAACGTAACAACACACATGCATGCACACACACACACACACACACACACACACACACACACACACACACACACACACACACACACACACACACACGTATATACAGCAACAAAACAAACACACACACACACACACACACACAATGACAGCTTGCATTTTGGATCTTCCATTCCGTCTTGTGGTTGGTGGGCAGGGGTTGCGTTTCCATAGTAACTGAATGAGGGAGCTTCCTAGTCCCCTCCTATGTGAAGAAATGGTTTAAGTTCATCACATGCGCACACATACAAATATTGCGTAAGAAGATAGTCAAAGTGGGTAGAGTTGCAAAGTTCTGCTGTAAAAACCTGAGGCGACCATTTCGATTTAGTATTACTTTAGTATTCTGGCGGGGTTTTTTTTGAGTGAAATGGAATATGGAATGAGAAAAATAATGGGTGTGGCTTGTGTTTTTTACTGTGAATTGAATGGATGTATAAAAATAACAGGCAGGAAGACCAGATGTCATCGAGGAAAGATCACCACTAGAGGGAGGAAGTGCATTTTATGATCTTGATTAAAGAAGCAATATGGCGATTTTAGCAGCATCTAGCGGGGAGGTTGTGAATTGCAACCCACGGCTCACTGAACCGCTCGCCCCCCCCTTTGAAGCACTACGGTGGCTGACACAGGACAAAGATGTTGTCACGTTTCCGCTTCTTTTCCGAAGGAGATAACATATTTACGAAATGCGCTCTGTAGAGCAGTTTGTCCGTTTAGGGCGACTGTAGAAACAACATGGAGAATTCCATGTAAGGGGACCTGCGGTGTGTGTAGAAATAGAAATAGCTCATTCTAAGATAATAAAAACATAACGCTTCAAATGTCACCTCTGAAGATTATGTATAAATATTATATTGCATTTGTGTCCATATAGATCCTCCTAAATATTACACACAGGACCTTTAAAGATGACAGTTACAAAATGACATTTATGGAGTTATTGGTTTTTCTTCAAGTTGCATACACACACACCAAACTAAATGAGTCACAATTTTAAAGAATGTCACAACAATTTTTGAGACGCTTTAATAAAAGGATCAGTTGAACCAGAAACTCCCCACTGATTTCCTATGACCAGACACGGGTCACTTCCTGTTCTGAAGCTGGGTTTCTGGAATGAGTCACACAGCGCCTTCCCTTTACCCAACACACAAACTCAGAAACTCAAAGCTATGTTACACAACAAAGACACGCAATCTTTTACGAAAACATTTCAACTCAGGTGAACTTGATCATGGATGGATTAGATGGATTAGCTTCCTCGTCTCTTATGTGACGGGTTTGTGTGAATTTGTGCTAGCGCTTAGAAGTCGGGCCTGTACTCCAGGGACCCATTTCACTGTGAGTGTTGATTTGTGTTATAACGTTTTTGCAGTCTCAAGAGAGAAACTAGCTAATCCTAGCTGCGAACATCACAAATATGACCTATAATCTTGCACTTTAGCCACCTACAAGCCACGGCTAACTCAAACACTCTGCCCACACAACAATGTCTTTGAACACCTTAACTTTTAACTTCTCCAAGGGGACTTGAAGATGAAAATATTTAATCTTTGTATATCCCCTGGTGCACAGTTTGCTAACACCATTGTACACTTACTGATAATGATTTCTTTATGAGCAGCCGTGATTGCACTTCACTTTCCCTTCGAGTGGATCTCAAAAGAGTACTGTAGGACATATTGCCACACATCAAACAATACTTCATTAAAGTTTTTATTGGGTTCATCATTTAATTTTTTTGTTGATGAAAAATGCACATTTAGTATGCATTCCAGTCAGTTCAGTTGTGGGAGATTCCTACCTGCAGCCGTGTAATTCCAGCTTCTGTCTGATGCATGTTTGTTAAGTTTACACTTACCAACAGAAAAGAGAGTTTACCTTGTTTTACGTTTCTGTCTCTGCACATCTCTGGGTGCTGCTGACATCATACACCCACCCACGTCTCCAAGAAATCGGAGGAAAGCTCTCACACACGAGTTTCCAAGTTGGATGTTCGACATCACGTGGCGTTTTAATGCCCATTTCCAAATAGTTTTAATGCCCATTCTCTTAAATGCTTGGTGTAAACCCATGGTTGGGTTCATCCTAGAGTCCTTCCCCTAAAAGGAGCTTGCATAGTTAACTTTAAAATGGCAAACAGGGAGACCAGGGGCTGTTCTGTTTAGATGAACAGCCCCTGGTCCCAATAGATGTCATAAGAAACTGCTTTTGAGTGGAAACAGCTCATCGCCTAATAAACTGAACGCCTGTCTGCTAATCTTCAACCTGTTTGTTATTAAATATTTTATTTAATGACATTTTGGAGTGAGCTATATTTGGAGTTGAAAATGGATGATTTAAGAGGAGGCATGGGAATGTGTTGAAGCCTCATTAATTTCCAGCACAACTCGCTCATTTCTATGATCTCACTATCTGCCAAGAGTGAGTGTGTCCCAATTTACGTACTTATGTATTATTCTATGACATTTTAAGTGTTTTTAGTTGTGTTCGCAATGAAAAATGCAAAGAGACATTGAAATAGTACTCAGATGATTCACTATGTCTCTAAATGTATTAAAGGTCCAGTTTGTGAAATATAGCGGCATTCAGTGGTGAGGTTGTGAATTGCGGCCAATGGTTCACTGCACCGCTCACCCCTCCCTTTCGAAACACTACGGTGGCTGACACAGGACAAAGATGTCGTCACGTTTTCATTTTATTGCCGAAGGAGATAACATATTTATGAAATGCGTTTTGTAGAGCAGTTTGTCCGTTTAGGGCTACTGTAGAAACAACATGATGAAAGGGGACCTGTGGTGTATGTAGGTAGAAATAACTCATTCTAAGGTAATAAAAACATAACGCTTCATTATGTAAGGTCTTTATACACCTCTGAACACATAGTTATGTATATGATAATACATCCTCCTTAATATTACACATGACACCTTTAAAGCTTGCAGTAATATCGTGTACAGTTGTATTTCTTGTCAGTATAGGTTTATAGCGCATGCCAGGAGAAAGATACGATTTGTAAAATATCTCAATTATTTCTTCTTGTCATCAATAGGATTAAATGGTGAGCAAATGGAAACAGCTCTTGCATCTCAGATATTTCTCCTGAGAAAAAAAGCCAGAAATGTATCAAATGTCAGCACTATTCAAATTTCAGTCACAAACTGAACTCAGATTTGTCAAATCTGCAGTCCAATGTCAATATTATTAAAGATTTTGAGAAGCACCATAGACCATAAAAAAGATGGATGACGCATCCCCATTCACTTCCACTGTAGAAAAATAAGCAAAAAGATGTGGTCGGCATATACATTTATTTTTGTTTTCCCTATCAATGCACACCAGAGAGAAAATTAATTCTGACAAAGAACAAAGAAGCTTTCTTTCTTGGACGAAAAATGCAAAAAGAAAACCGAGAAAGGAAAATGTGATGTAATCCCTAAAGAAATGTAAATGAATTTAATTCCCAGATTCTTTAGGTTTACAAAAAACGGACAAGCAAAAACCTGTCTGCCGTGGGACTTGGGATTAGAGGCGTCCTAATGGAGTGGCTGCTTCAAGCGGGAAGAAATCGTTGACTCCATGTTTATCTTCAATAAGTGATAACAGATGCACGTCACTGAGATGATAATGAAAAGGGCGGCTGGGGTAAACATCTGGCAAAGGCCACTTTGTCTTGAACAATTTTTCTTATGGATTTAACCATACGTATAGCTTTACTGCACTGACGTTTGAAGAGAGAGCAGGTGCTCTCTAAAGTTACTCACTGCGTTCAAATATATCAGCTTTGCGACAAGGCAAATGAATAAAGGCAACAATTTATTTGCTTTGTTTTGCTCAGTGCTTAAAGCGGCATTTACAATGGCGTTGTGACATTACCCACGGTGCTTTGCTCTCTGCAGGGCCCTCTGAACTGATGAAGGGCTATTAGCATAATTAGCTAAATGTTAGCTACAAGCTAGACTAATGGTCCATTAGTTTAGCCAACCAACAGCGCCAGCCTCATCCAAGCAAGGGAGGGGAGTCGTAAAGAATTGAAGGATTCTGCATCCGCATCTGATTTCTTGACAGTCTAAACAAGTCAGGAATAACATTGATTTTAGTCTTACAAACCTTATATACACAGTAATAGTTCTCAGTTCTTTTTACATTTCAGTGAAACATCTGTAGATCAACTGGTAGAAAATTATATTAGTACTAGATCTTCCAAATGCATACTGTAAATTTAAATGCATTGTAAAAATTCAAACAGCTATATTTTTCACTGTTAATTCATTATAAAAATCCTGAAAGTCATCTGTTGGAAACCGATCGCTCTGTGTCATAACATTCAATTCATACTGCAAACACAACTCAGCAAAAACATTTTTTCGGTGAAACTGCAGATTCAACGTTCAGACAGAATAATTTAGCATACTGTCTACCTCAGCTGCAGAACGCATGCAAGAACTAGAATGAAATGTCATGCTTACCAATGAAAATAGAAGTGAATAAAGAACGGTTCTCAGATTTTAACCCTAATCTAGGCTAAAAAGGATAGGATGATGACATATTGAAACAGACGGGGGTGGTGAAAGAAAGACAGTCCATGGAAGAATTGTTGGAAAATGCTAAAGATGCTAAACAGAGAGAGAAGTCAAGGAGGACAGTGGTAGGGAGAGCGTGATTAGAATGATCAGAGCGAGTGAGATTAAGACTGTAGGAGAGAGAGAGAGAGAAAGGCCATCTGCACTCTGGATATGTGAAATTGGTTTTTGGTCTGTAATGTCAGAATAAACTGCGAATATAGAACATTCGTGTTTATACAGAGCTTGAGGGTTTGAACGTGTGTGTGTGTGTGTGTGTGAGTGTGTGTGTGTGAGTGTGTGCGTGTGCGCGTGTGTGTGAGCTTTGGTTTTGGTTCAAAATCCCACAGGGATGCAGTAATCCGTGCACAGCTCCGAGATTTGAGTCTCTAAGCAAAGCTTTTTTCTCTATTTAT
Source organism: Oreonectes daqikongensis (assembly GCA_026939265.1). Classification (NCBI taxonomy): domain Eukaryota; kingdom Metazoa; phylum Chordata; class Actinopteri; order Cypriniformes; family Nemacheilidae; genus Oreonectes; species Oreonectes daqikongensis. Next base: position 1,963,448 of record JAOTQM010000351.1, on the reverse strand, counting down.
AAATCTCTTAATCTGCACAAAGGGCCCTGTGAGACACACACAAACCCGTGCAGACATACAGAGTGTGTGTATAATACAACAGTTGATGAATAAGAAGTGTGTTCGCTGTTATAAACACACACACACATTATTTGTATTAAACTCCACCTGAATTCAATAAGAAATTGGGGTTATTTGGGTCACAGGTCTTTATTAAGTGACATCAATTATTTTGTGTGTGTGCTTTTGCTTGACGCTCAGTGACAGAAGATGTTATGTCAAAGTGGGATCAAGGTGACCTTCGGAGGGGCCTTGACCCTATGACCTGTGTCTTCTCGGCTAAAACATTAAAGGGAGAAGAATGGGAAAGATCGGCAGCAACGAGTAAAGTTTGCCATTTTTGTTAGCAATTTTGCTGCATCCACTCACAAAAATAACATTTTGATATATTTAGAGTAGGAACTTTACAAAATATCTTCATGGAACATGATCTTTATTTAATATCCCAATGATTATGGGCATAAAAGAAAAATGTTCAATTTTAATATGACTGGTTTTGTGGTCCAGAATTAACACTTAATATTTCCTTTCCTTTCCTGTAGCTTAGTGGTTAGAGCATGGCGCTAGCAACGCAAGGGTATGGGTTCGATCCAAGGGATTGCACAAACTTAGAAACAAATGTATAGGACAATGCAATGTAAATTGCTTTGGATAAAAGCGTCAGCCAAATGCACAAATGTGAATGTTAATATCACGATTATTGTCAATTGCGGTATATTTTAGTTGGAATGCAGAATTGGAGACAGCAGAAATTACAGAGCTTAAAGTTTCAAGATGCAGGTGAAAAAAGAACTTAGCTTGAAAACAATACAATGAAAAATAAATTGTGTGGGGTTTTTTGTAAATAATGCAAAAATAATAGAAGTGTTTTGAGTTTTTGTAAATATTATAACAAAACAAAGCTATCATGTTTTTATTTGGGTATTTATTTTGACAGCATTTGTGCTGTGTTTACAATAATATTTTGGATTCTTGTTTTTGTTTTTTTAGGGGCCTTGTTATTGTAATCCTACATGTTGTATTTCTTGTAAGAATATGTCTGCTGGGAACATAAATGTAAATTTAAGTGTAATATAGGGTGATGCTACATTCATAGCTCATTGGAAGTGTTGCCAGTGGGTTGGTTTTCTCTGTCAGTTTGTTAAGCTTGAACGAGCTGTTACGCTTTTCCCCCAGACTGAGATCAGGACACATTTTGATCATTCCAAGCTAAAAATAACATTTTTTCAAACCCTTTGCACATATTAGCTTATGCTATCAGCTCAATATGCGATTTGACTGTCTGACTGAACAGATTATTCATTTTATATAACCGTGTCAGAAGTGGTGAGATCAGACTCATTGTCCAAGAGGGAGAAATATTCAGGCTCTTTTTTACACACGCACAGTATTATGGATGCTCACTTTCCATTGTCTTCTGTTGTTTTTATACTGAGCTAATGATATTTGCTATTCCCTTACCTGAACCCCTCACTGACACATTTGTGTTTCTTAAACCATTTGAGATTGATTTTATCCTCATATTATAGCTGAAACGGCAACACGCACACGCTGTGATCATGTTTATCAAAATAGCGCTCTTGCTCTTTTTTACAGCGTAATCTCAAAGATGAGCTCTCTTACAGATTTTCAGTGAGATCTCAGTAACTGCTGGAAACAATTTCTTTCATTTCATGCTGTGACCATCACGCGCCCCATGCATCATCGCGGGCGCATTCTCGGAGAAATTACACAAACTGCTCAATCCTCCTGTGTGCTTCAGCATCATGTTGTGTTTCTTCCTGTCAGCCGATTCCCCTCCACACATGAAGCTGGAAAACAGCTTGACCTTGTGTTGACTAGAAGCAACCCATCCCCTGCATGTCTCTCTGACCCTTCTTGATGTCTGCAACATTTTATCTGAATCCCACACACTCTCCCACTCACCAGCTGCCCTGCCCCTCACCCATACAGAGAATTTCACAAGCAACATTCCCCTCATCACTTGAGGAATATAGATATCTGGAGCAGTAGCTTTTACAATAACATGTCACTTTTTTGTAGCGATGCGCCTTGACAAAACCCCACAACACTATTTTCGCCTGCACAGCTTTGTACAGTACACCCTAGTGAACTAAGGTAATATTAAAGTGCGCTCACATGAAATGTCCAAACTCTGACTCTCATTGGAAGCATTGCTTTAACTTAATATATAAAAATCATGTTTGTTTAACAAACATAAATTGAGAAAATTGAACATAGATAAATGATGCTGAGTAAACATAACATGCAATCGATGTACATATTTTTTTATGTTAATCCAACAGATTTTTTTTCAGTTCAGTGAAGTTTCATCGGATGCACACACATTAACTTCCGGTCTGTGTTTGTTGATCTGGCTAGTGGCTAATAATATAACTATTTATATTTTATTTAAGTTATATTCATATTCATTTATATTAATGTTTTATTGTAAAAAAGTAAATAAACAACTTCTTGACTTTTATTGTATATACATTTTATTAAATATTAATTTGTTGAATAGGTCATGTAAAGGTTCTTCTACTGGAAACCCAAAATAATGTCGGCTAGACATACTTTTAACTTGTTAGCTAATGTCACTTGTTATTTCTTTCGCTTGTTATCAGAAATAATCTGCAGAGACTATTCTTTGCAGATGTGTATCAGAAGTTTGGGCCACATAAGCGAGCATAACATCTTTTATGTTTACATTCACATTTGGCACATGCTTCTATCCAAAGCAACTTACATTGCATTATACATCATACATTTATTTCTAAGTACGTGCAATCCCTGGGATCGAACCCCTGGCCTTGGTGTTGCTAGCGCCATGTTCTAACCACTGAGTTACACGAAAGCTGTTATTGCTTTGAAACCATCTATACAGCTCTAAAAAAAACAAGAAGGCAAAATTATTTTCATGTTTTTGTGAATTTTCTATTTATATATGTGTTTAGGTAAAACTGTCATTTTTGTTTCATTCTGTGAACTTTTCTCCCAAATTCCAAAATGTGCTTTTTTTGCAGAAAAAACATGCAGTCAAAATCGCATAAACTGCAATGTTTTCAAATCTCTAATACTGCAAAGAAAACAATCATCTTCATTTTTAAACAACACAATACTAATGTTTTTATGTTAAAATATGTTAATATGAAAATAATGCCAGCTTTCTCTCAGTCTTTCACATTGCTGCTGTCACTCGTGAGGTTTGATTTTGTTGACACTGGTCTTGGGATACAAAACATGCAGATATTCTGATTAAAGGCAAATTTGAAGTGGTCTAATTTTTTCTGACTTTACTGAAAACATGTAACTGAGAAGTTTCTTCTTCTTTTTGGAAGCTGACAAAAAAGCTGCAAAGCGGCATGCAAAGCTGGGAGCTGCACAGTGAAGTGTTGAGATGCCCTCCTGCTGTTATACAGAAGCCGCATGCGGCACACAGCTCTTACTGAAATCTGATGTAAGCAACACTCCATTTCAGCACAGCAGTCAGTGCCCAGAATCCCAACTATTCTCAATCTATTCCATTTATACCCCCACAATACTGTAAATACTTTATGAATATTGGAAACGTTGAATGAGCAGCAACATCGTAGTCTTTTCAGGCTGTTATGACGGCAGAATATTTATACTTTTAAGAAACCAAATCTTTTAAATTTAGCAGGGTTCAGGCACGGTGAGAGCTGTAGGCGGTTCCCCACATAAAGATTGATGGAGTTGACACACTTCCACCCCCTCACAGGACTCCTCACTAAAAGCTTAGACGTTGGCAACAGCCCTGTTCCTGACAACTCATCATTTTAATGCCATCAAGATTATCGGGATGGGTTCAACTTTTCAGGTTCCCCCTCTTTCCAGAACCCCAAATAATACCAAGGTTCATGTACCTCCACATGTTGGGAAGTGGTTTGAGCAGACCCTGGAGAAGATAACTGTGTGTGGAACCTCATGACCCTCAGTGTATTTGGCATTGAAGAGATGCGACATCCGGCTCTTATTGACGCTTACACCATTGGGGTGTCGCAGACACATTCATTCAGACCAGGGTGCGTATGTGGAGGATGTTTTAGTCTAATGAACACTGACATGTCATTCTTTTGCTGACATTCAGGTCAAGTAGAATGAATGGAGGCATTAAATGAGGTCTGAAGAAAAAGGTAATATTCTGCCACACACATTAAAATAAAGATGCTTAAAGGGTTCTTTGCAGCATAGAAGAACCATTTCTTGGTGCCCAAACGAAAGTTCAAAAATTAAAAGTTGGTTGCTAACTGATGACTTTTTTTAAAGGCAACATCATAAATTGCATTATATTGAGGATGCCTCATAGGTATATTAGATCTTCTTGGTTACAGTAGGAGTACATTTACTTATGTGTTTTGCACATGCTTTTATCCAAAGCATTTAATCGATATTTTTTTATGAGCAGGTGTGTTCCCTTGGGATTGAACCCATGATTTCGCGTTGTTAACACAATGCTCTTCCAGTTGAGCTACATGATAATGGTGACAGTGACTTACAGCAGGGAGATCTATAAATCATTTTCATGAGCACATTGATTTTTTTGGGTTCTCACAGTTCAGGGCAACCAACCAATGATGAGGAGCAGTCGGCTCTCAATGCTCAAAGTATAGCAATATCATACACTCATGTACTTGTCTTTAAACACATTTTTTATTAAATTACTGCCATGGAAAAAATGAGAGACAATTTCAAAGATCAAAATGATTTTTCCCTCTGTGAACTACTAACAATATTTCTCCCAAATTTTGAAAAAAAATATAATTTTTATTTGCATTGATTTGCAGAAAATGAAAACTGGAGAAACAAATCGAAATAACAGAGAAGTTGCTTTGTATTTTTTCAGACCTCAAATACTGCAAGAAGTTCATATTCACTTTTAAGTAATTTTTCCGTGGCTTTAATAGCTATTATGACATTATAGTATATTATATTATAAATATTCTTTTTATTATTGTACCTGCTTAGGTTTTCATGATGATGCTAATATTATTTTGTTACAACACATTTTTCCTTTTTACATTTCTTTAAAAATGTTTGCTGCTTTTAACTATTCAGCTAACCAAAACCCACCCAGATCTAAGCAGAACTATTTTCTTTTTCTGCCGAGCCAAACCCAAGCCAGAATTCATCCAAACGAATACCTTGGCTTTTTGTTTCCTTTGGTTGACCAGACTTGTGCCAAAACTCTAATGCGGAGTTTGACAGTCTAATGCTGTTTGACATTGTCAGTATTATACCAGAAGTGCCAAATAGAAGTCAGATTCAATCAGGAATTTGTTTCTATCTGTGCTGGGTCATCAGCCTTGCGTACAGGTTAACCCTCACCAGGCTTCTCCTCATCCATCAAATCTAAGTCTCTATTAAGTAGGGACCTCTGCGATTAGCCAAGTCCTCAATTTGGATGAAACCATTACTGTATGAGAGGACACACTACAACATTGTGCGATTATGTAATGGTTATGACTCAGGCCTGCTAACCAGAAGGTTGTTGATTCAATTCCTGCTATACGAATGCTTTGAGACACAATAACGGTAGTAAGGAATTTCAATTGAGGATGCTAACCATCCTTGGTGCTGTTCTATAGTAACACATTGGCAAGGCATTTGAAGAAAATAAATAAAAGTATAGATGATTAAAAATCATAAATCTTATCAGATCACACCACCATTTCCACCCCTACCACCTCTATCCCTGTCCTCCGACAAGCCCTGACCAGGAAGATGCTCGGATTGGTGTTAAATCGATATTTAATGGGACCGCGCGTGTCTGTGTTTAGGACTGATGTTGTGCGTCTCAAAGGATTTTCGAGGCTAAGCGTATGTCAGGGGAGATATTTATTGTGCATGCGCGCGCGTACGTCGTTAAGCTCAGATTGGTGTGAAATTGTGGTTTAATGGACAGGAAATGGTGTGTGTTATTTTTGGAGCAGACCTCTCTCATTGCCTCAGAAACTAATGAGGCACAGCCTCTCCAGGAGACCGAATGCACACAGACGAACAGCTATCAGTTACATGCGCCTCAAAACTACACACTCATTTATCATTTACAAACACAGACGTAACCCCCCCCCCCCCATCTCGCACATATAAACACTTTTACCAAAACATTTTCTCCAAATTCCGAATTTCGTACCCACAAATGGGGATTGTCTCACAACTGTGAATTTATATACTGCTTAAAGTGAAAAATACAAATGTTGTTATCATTTATTAAACCTCTTGTCATTTTGAACATGTATGACTTTCTTTCTTCCGCAAAACACAAAAGAAGATGTTTTGAAGAACGTTGGTAACCGATCAAATTGCAGTTGGACCTTCTGATGAGGTCATCAAGGGCCCGTCCAAACCACACAACTCATCTTTTGACTAACAAAAACACAAATTCTGCTACATAAACCAGTAGACATTATGTAACATTTATTTTTGGGAATTCAATTCTAGTCAAATTTTGCAAATCTTTAAATCAATCAGAAGAGCCAAACTGTAAGATTTAAAGAAAGATGATGAACGCATGAACCATTCAAAGTCTGTTCATGTGCCTTCAGTTAAAGTGCTCTATGCAGTGGGTGTGAATGGTTGGATCATGTCTTCTTCTTTCCTAAATGACCTCAGTTTCATGGGCTGTCAGCGCAGGAGGGAGCGTGATGCCACATGGACCTTCAAAATGATACCTGTTGAAAAAAATGACATATCGCTTTATTGCTTCCTAATCTCTCTGTAAGTCGCTTTGGATAAAAGCGTCTGCTAAATGACTAAATGTAAATGTAAATATTTATATGGAAAAAGAGATTTGTCTTATTTGTGTCAAAATTAAACAACAAACATTTGTGAAATAGACGAAAACTAGATATTATTGTAAACTAAGTGTGTTAGGTGTGTTTGACTTTGTCGCACCTCAAGAACCAACAGGCGGATGATATCAAAGTACCTCTAAAGATTTTTCGAATCGCTCTTGCGGTACTACAACGTCATCCGGTTCTTACGTTGCCGCATGAAGTCAAACAAGCCTACTAAATCTGATACATGTTTTTTGCTGTTTATTTGTTAAAAGCGCTAAATGAGAGGCATCTATGTGACTAATATAAAGGTGTGTCTATTGTGTGTATTTGTATATCTTACATAAAGTTTTTTGTAGCAGGTGTGCACTCCATGTTAAATTCAGCTACAGGCACTCCTCTAGCTGCCACCTGAGGAGCAAACATGGCCGCTGGGTAAACTATGGAGGAGGTGCCCACCTAGAAACAACAAAACAACATCACACACACAAAATACACTTCAAGGTGAAAAGTTCTTTACATAAATGCGCCAACAGACACACAACTGTGTGACAAGATTGCGTTGCGTCATAAATATTTTAAGCACATGCTCGGTTTCCAAACCCAGTTGGCTACCTTGTTGCCTAATGCCCTACTTTTTTTTTTTTTTTTGCGGATCTGCAAGTTAAGTTTGGACCACAAAAACGTGCATGTGCAGTAACGTTTGTTTATGTTGTTGCAACAGTCTATAAGTTGATGTATTATTACTCACTACTAAACAGAGATCACACTTTTCCAGCTCCTGCTCCACGCTGGTGAGAATATCAGCGTCCAGAGTTTCTCCAAACCAAACCACATGAGGCCTGAGTAAGCCATTACAGCTCCTCCTGTCACATCTATAAACACAGATTACAAAAGTAACACCTCTGAACATTACACTCATGAACATCTGCTGTCCCCTGTTGGAAAAAAGTGTTACTATTCTCAATCACATCTCTGTATGTCTTTTAGTACTGTAGTATTAGTGACAGTTAGGGACATTTACGTTCCATTTTCTTTTACAATAAAATATTTCCTTAAGACAACCTGTGTTTCCTGCACCATAATAGTGGTGATTTAGTAATACGTGACCATTTCCCACCCACTCTCTAAACTAAACAGGCTTACAGTATGTTTACATAATAAAACAAACTAAAGGTCTGCATTCCAGCTGGATGTAATTTGATTTGTTGCAGCACTGGACACAATGATTTGTAGTCGGGGGCGGGCAGCGGCAAGAGTTGTCGCTGGGAGCGAGCGATCTGGGATTAAAGCATATTATTAAACATAGTTCTCTGCTCTCTGTGTTGCTGGGACGACCTGTACCATTTCTTTTGAACTGTCAAAAATTGGTACTAAAATCGGATTTAGAGTCTACACTGAATTCAGCAGCAACCTCCAAATAATAGAACTGAAATGGCCATCATGCAGAAAGATATATATAACCCACCTCATGTGTGTTTGCTGTTAGCTAATGTGGTAATGCTTTCAGCTACTAATAATGTAGTGATCTCATGTATTTCAGATTTTTTATTGTGTTTGAATCAATCCTTAAAATTTCACAGATCAAAAATGAGCACAAAAAATGCTTTAAAAATTTTGGAGAGAGCAAGATACTGTTTACAAATTGTTGTTTAAACTGTTTCATCTTCCAGCAAAACAGGTAACATGTGAAGTACCAATTTTTACGTTTCCCATTAAGAAACAAGGATTATTTTGCATTGAATGTAAACATTAAATGTATGTAATATGACAATTTGTGACAAAAAATAAATCTACAAAGGCATTATTTAAGAGCGATTATTAGCTCATAATTATATCATAATTTATTCACCCTCATGTAATTCCAAACTTGTATGACTTTCATTCTTTCAAAGAACACAAAAAAATATATTTTTAGGAATGTGGGTAACCAAACAACACCGGACCCCATTGACTTCCATTGTATGAACCACTGAAACATTTCTCAAAATATTATCTTTTGTGTTCTACAGATACAGGTTTTAAACAACATAATAACAAAAGTGGGAAAAATGATGACAGAACTTTTTGGGTAAACACACACTCACAAACCTGGGCAGATGCTCCACTGGTATTCTGGCATCCTTGGCACTGGAGTCGGGCTCTCTAAAGATTAAAAAAGAATCAGAGAACAAGGTGAGAGCAGTCTCTTTTGTTTAAATATTTTAAGTGGTTATAAAATAATGGAGACGTTTTTGTGTTACCCTTTCCCTTCCAGAGCGGGGCAGATTGGACTCTTATGGTTGGCCTTGACCTCTCCACAGCTCATGCAACGAGTTTTAAATAAACTACCTATACAGAAAGAAAAACATGGGATAAAATAAAGGCAATAAATCTAGAGAAAATTATTATATAAGAGATAAAAGAACTACAATTAATATGGAATTGCGATTAAAATCCCAATGTGAAGTCTTATTAGTTCTCTGACCAAGTTCTCTGTTTAAATTCAAATGTGACCCGTGACCTTGGCTTAAAAAGAGTAAGCCATGGATGAACTGTTCCTTTAATACCAGTTGTAAAGAGAGTTTATAATGTTGTCATGATGTTTTCTCACCATGGATCTCATAGACATGTTTGGAACCAGCACGATGGTGCAGTTCATCAATATTCTGAGTGATGACCACAACCGAGCGCCCCTGCTTGCTAAGACGAGACTCACACTCCGCTATAGCCAGGTGTGCTGGGTTAGGCAACTTGCTGCGCATTACCTGCATGTTGATATTAGTTATTAGTTACAAATGTATTAAAATCATAAAAACAATCAAATTATTTTTGTGAAACACAAACAGGAACTTGGAATGTCACTTTCACATCTGTTTGCTGTACAATAAAAGTGAATGGTGACATTTTTTGTGTTCAGAAGTTTAACTTCTTGAAGGTCCTGTGTGTAAAATGACAAGTATATTTAGTAGTAAATAAATAACAATTTTTGTTATTTCAGAACAGCTACTCCCCCTTGTGGTGATATTTCTGAATGTTTTAGATTCCTTTACTAGAATTCTGGCCTGCTTAACAGTTACTATGCAAAACATTCCTAAAACGTAAACAAACTTTCTCTTTAAAAATGTTTTTTAATGAATATTGGACTAGTTGCTGAAAGAAACAAACGCCTTAATGATTTTGTGAAGCTCCAGTGTCAGTAATGTGCGATCTACCTCACGTCTGTAATGGTAGAACTCCCACACTAAAGACGGGTCTCGAGAGAAGGCACTAGGAGTGGCCAAATCCTGCCAGAGAAAAAAGACACATGCCAAGGTTCACTCAGTCAGGGTTTGACAAATATTATTTCATAACAGGCAAATGTTACTGGCAAATCCATACTGTACACTGCCTTACACAGCCAAATGTTCTTCATATTTCTAATTAGGAAATGAAGGAATATCTTAAATATCTTAAAGGGATAGTACAACCAATAATGAAAATTCCTGTCCAAACCTGTATGGCTTTCTTTCTTCTGCAGAACACAAAAGAAGATATTTTGAAGAATGTTGGTAAGCAAACAACGGCGGTACCATTGACGTGCGTTGCAGAATTTTCATTTCTGGGTGAACTATCTCTTTAAATATGAATACCAACAGGCTCAAAAAAGTACAAAAATGTATAGAACAACCCAGATGTTACAAATGCCATTTTAATTAAATGTTTTACCTGCTTTTGTGTTGTGTTTGCAATCTACAGCTATATTGAAAATGTGTGTGTATATGTGTGCTCCTGGTAAACCTTACAGTGCGGGGTGACAAAATGACAAAATGTTGCTTAATTTTTAAAATGCCCACAAAACAAGGAAACCCAACACGTGTTTGTATGTGTGTGTTACCTGTGCCTGCCATTTCCTCCAGTAGCCCCCCGGTCCTCTGAAAGTTGGCACTCCACTCTCTGCACTAACTCCAGCCCCGGTAATGATAGCAATGTGCTTTGCTTTAGCAAACTCCTTCCGAAACTCTGCTAGATCTACAACACACACTTTTTGTCAATACAAATTGTAAACCCAATAACAAACTGTATATATCACAACTGTTAATATCACAAGCCATACAAATAACATAACAGTAGATCAACTCCAGAATATTTTCATCAATGTATTGCAAGTACTTGAGCTTGGTCTGGCCATCTCAGGAGCTCTCCAGGTCAGTCTTACTGGCCGGCAAAGATGAGAGGTCAGCCCCCTACACAGCAACCGCCGCAAAATCATTAGGGATCAAGCTGCTAACCGATGAAATCTAAAATTCAACAAATAATATAGACAACCTTTAACTCACCAGGTGACATGCACAGCACAAAATGGTATAACTACAGTATATATCTTCCTTGTTCCGCAGTTGCTTTTTTACAGGAAAAAGGGGTGTGTCCCAAAAAAGGTTGGGAAATTCTTTTGCAATATCCTCTTTCATTCATTAAGGAAACTAAAGAGCCTTCCATATGGAGGACCAAATACTTCAAATATAATAAATAACATAAAATAATCCTCAATATATTTATAGCACAAAACAATGATTACATTTGTTTATTTATTTTGTAAGATAATAATGCTTTTGTCCTCCATATTCTAAAGATTATATTAGTTTACTATGTTTATTATTATTTTTTTTAGCTACCATATACTTTTCTCAGGGTTTTTCAAACTAGGGTCCAGGGACCCACAGGGGGGTCTTCTAAGGGGCCCCGGAAATCTTTGATTTTTTTAAACAAAAGCCTGCAAAAGTTGTAAAATTATATGAATTTCTACAAACAATTTGTTGTCTTGATAATATCACACTTACTGTTTGTCTAACAGTTTAAATGCTTCTTTATACAAAAAAAAGTATATGTATTTTAGAAGGAGGGTCCCATGCACCCATGTCCCGTAATATTTGGGGGTCCTTATTGGCATGATAAAGTTTGAAAACCCCTGTCCTAGAGCATTCCAACTTGTCATCTCAAATTGAGAGAGACACATGGAAAAAGCTGTCATAAACAATAACATCTGACTATCATGACTAAGTTACTGCACGGAAATAACTGGACTGGACTTTGAATAACCTTTGTAAAAGTTTGCACAGCTCTGCAATGGGTTTAACTTAACATGCTCTCTATTGAATGGGTATGCAATATTTTTTACTGGTATTACTGTAACAGATTAGTAAACAAGGAAGGACTCACCTGCGTGTGTCGCTTGGTCGTACGAGTTTGGATTTAGTTCAAAGGCAGAAAATGAATTCTGTATTTACTTCATCCACTCAGATGCTGTTATGAGTCATTTAAAGACGAGTGCGCTGTCAACAGCTTTGGGCAAAAATGCACGTACAACTCGCACAGCTAAAGGAGAAAGAAACATAAGGCGTCAAATGTTATAAGCTAAAAACGTCTTATTACACAGCCATATTTTACCTCAAGAGGGCGATGGGCGGCCCATAAACGCTGAATGTGAGTCGTGTTTAAAGTTTTAACTTTTTGCAAAAAAAGGTGCAAAACATATTATTGTGTAAATATATTTAATACAAGCAAACACAAAAACCATATGTGGATCGGTGTAAATATTAAAACAATCAAACATCGCAATCTCTACTCAACAAAGTAAAAGCGTATTAAACGGAGATTGGCTCGAGATTAACAGCGCGGAGAAAAGTAACAGGCACAACGTGACCACGACGTTTTGTACTTGTTCTGCTGTAGCTCTGGAAATCATTGCTTTTTTATATAAAACGACATTGAGAAATTTGAAATTGAAAATAATGAAAATATAAAATGATTATTGTTTAAAAATTAAATTTAGATGTATAGCATCCGGGTCGAGGACCCCGCCCCTTTTATGGATTCATGTTATTTGCCGTTCTATTCAATTGTTCTATTAGAGAAGTACTCGCTGGTTCTACGTTCATGAAATGTTTCATAGTGAGAGCGCCCTTTAGTGGGTCAGAGACCACATCACATATATTTTTTTTATAAATATTTATACATGTACTGATATATTTCAGGGTCTATTACTGTAGCTTACGTTTTCATATGTTTAACATAGCTTTCAAAAAAGCATGATTGATTTATTAACGTTTGAATAGTATTGTAATTATACAACCCAAATGTTTTGTATAGCCTAGGTGTATTTATATTTATATAACCATATGTCTTATATGACTATATTTGTGAAAACATTTTGAAACATATGGCCATTACAAGTACACTTTTAAAAATAAAGGTGCTACAAAAGTTTCTTAACAGCAATGTCATAAGAACCGTTTTTTGTATCCTAAAGAGCAGTCAATGGTTCTTATAAGAACAATTTCTTTCGTAAATGTTCATAGTCCAAAGAACCCCTTTTCCGAAACAAAGAGCCTTTTCTGAAACGGAGAGGTTTGAATGTTAAAGGTTCTGTCTGACACAGCCAGAGACAGTCAAAAATGTCAAAAAATACAGTCAAAAATGGCTCTTCTTTGGCATTGTCTTATTTTTTTGGAGTGTATAGACAAACCCCTATACACAAAAACACACATTTGTAAATATCTTCCTTCTGGGGAAAATGGTCCCCATCTCTGTTTATACATTCAAGACATTCCCAACAATCTACAATCTTGATCTACAGTAATCGTGTCCTGCTTGGTTACTTATACCCATATATCACAGACCTCGCTCTTTTTTATGAACCCTGCATTTCTCAAACTCTACTCTACTGTGTTACTCTTACTTTAGATATAGTAATAATATTGAAACTTATATTTTATAAATAGGCTAGGCCTACATTTTATATTAGGCTATATATAAGTATAAAAAGAAATCTCAAGGACATTCACACTGTACATATATATACTCGCTCTCTATATTCCAATTAAAATAAGGGAGAGAAAAATCCAGAAATTACAGCTTGTACAAACATCAGCGTTGACGTGTCATTATGCCCGCACATGTGGGCTTGAACAGACATGCACTCTAACAAACCAACATTATCTATGCAAGTCTGGAGCTGATTTTTCCAGAAACCTTGCTTGTATTTTCAACTCTGCAAACCACTGATCTTTAAGGCAGATATCGTTTTAAAAAAGAAAATCTTTAAAAAAGGAAAAGAACAACAACTAAAGCCTGTGATTTTTCTGAAACACACCCACACGGTGACACATAAAAAATGAACTGGCTCCACCCATTACAACCTCATATGAGAACTCCACAAACACAGACAAACACAACTCTCTCTCCCCACATAGCTGCTGTACTGTTTGTTTTGTGTTTATTTTTTAACTCAGCATATAAAACATGGCAGAAGAAGAGTCTGGTATTTATGTCAACCAGGAACAGTTCAGCTGTCCCATCTGCATGGACCTTCTGCGAAACCCCGTAACCATTCCCTGTGGACACAACTACTGCATGGACTGCATCAAAAGCTTCTGGGAGCAGAAGAACCAGAGGAACGTGTGCAGCTGTCCAGAGTGTAGACAGACCTTCTCCCCGAGACCCGCTCTCAACAAAAACACACTCTTCGCTGAAGTTGTTGAGAAGATGAGACACACTGGAATCCGTTCCCCCGCCATACCTGGAGATAAGATCAATGAAGGCATTTCAAAAGAAAAACAGGAACTCATCATGTATTGTGAGGTACGTCTGTCTCCTTAGCTTAAGAAGGACTCTTCATAATAACGTGTTCATAATGTGTTCAGCAAACAGTTCACTGTAACAGTTCAGTACTTTATGAACAATGGCCTCAAATAACATTTGGCCACACCTAAAATGTATAAATGTCATTGCAATAAATGACGATATAAAATCAAATAGCAAATATTTGATAATAATAATAATAGCAATAGCAGAAGCACACAGTTTCAAACACATTTTTGAAAATATCATACTATTTACTCCACTACATTTCATAAATACATATTAAGGGTTTTTGTCTGACAGTTTACATTTAATTACAATAAATTATACAGTGTAAAAAACTACTGTTTTATTGTCAAATGTTTTCATGTATTTTTAAAGTGAGGTTAAAATGTTAGATTTACAAGTTTGGTGTAAAATAAAACAGAAAACGTAATATTTTACTGATGCCCCAGCTGCTGGAATATTACCATTTTTATTTAGTATTTTTCTTACTTTTAAAGTAAAGTTATTGAGTAACATTTTTCCTAGTCAAAGTACTAGATCTTTAGAGATAACTATTAAAGGTAAAAAGCAACATGTTTTGTAGTTTAGCAAAAAAATATGTGAATATGATATATAATTTATTGTAGTAAAGTATTTTATTTTTTTCAAAAGTAAAAACACAAATGACAGATATTTAAAAAAGTACTTGCAGTAAAAATACCTAAGTACCTTTTACCTCTGCATGAAGACTTTTCAAACATTGAACTTCATTCACAGACTAAAAACCTCAGAACCATGAAGCTGGCATAAAGTGAAGCTATATTTTAGTTGTTTGTCATATGTATGTTTTGTCATTGTATATCATCTCATGTCTCAAAGCAAGAGCTGAAGCAATCCCAGAGAAGATGCCACCAAATAATAAAGGAGCGTGAGGAAGAGCTGCTGCAGCTGAGTCGAGCCGTTGTCTTTCTCAGGGTGAGTGGACAATCCTAACATAGAAAAGATTCGACGTGTAGACTTTTTACAGTCCAGGCTTCATCATTTCTCTGATGCTTAGTGCTTGTATGTTCTCAAACAGAGTTCGGCCCAGTCAGCAGTGGAGGAGACAAAGAGGATCTTCGGTGAGCTGATTCAGACGATTGAGTATTTGGGTTCTGAGCTGACAGAGATGATAAATGTTAAGGAGCAGATGGAATTAGATGAGGCGCATGGATTTATGGAGAAACTGGAGCAGGAGATCGCAGAGATGAAGAGAAGAGACGCTGAATATGATCTTCTTTCACAACTTGATGATAAGACTCAGTTCCTAAAGGTAACACGAGTCCTTCTGGTCACATACATGAAGAATTTTTGTAATTTCTTGCTGAAAGAGTTTGTTTTGTCTCTTCAGAGTTACGGGTCTCTGTGCGGTATGCCAGGGTTGGAGATGCCTCCTGCAGTTCTGGTCAATCCAGACTTTTCCTTTGAGATGGTGTCGAGAAAACTCACAGATCTGAGTGATGATATTAAAAATCTGTGCCAGAGGAAATTGGAGAAATTAGCTAAGAAAGGTGAGGCGATGTTTGAAATATTTACATGTTGCACCAAAATATCCCAAAGGCTGTGTTTCCAGAATAAAATACTATACAATTCTTACTCTTTGATTCTGCTCTATGAACTACACACAGTCCTGGATAAAAGTGATGTTAAACATTTTTATTCAAATGTATTATTGAATATGTTTTGTTTTAGTTTTGTTTAACAACACTTATTTATATTTCATCTTTTTAGTAAAAATCCTCAAATTTATTCCAACCCCTGAGCCCAAAGTCAGAGAGCAGTTTTTGGAATGTGAGTAAAACAGATACGCATGCAGTAAAATATGCAAAAGATATAAACTGACATGAAAATTACTGCAAAGTACGTTCATGTCTGCCTAACTATGACTCAAAATGTGTCTCTATGTATCAGATTCAGGTCTCCTGACTCTGGATGTCAACACAGCTCACCGAAACCTCAGCGTTTGCACGGAGAGCGGAGAGGTGACATTCAGCAGAACGGCTCTGTCTGTTCCTGACCACCCAGAGAGATTTGATATCTATCCGCAAGTCCTGTGCAGGGAGAGCGTATCCGGCCGCTGTTACTTTGAGGCCGAGTGGAGCGGTAAAGGTCCTGTGCAAATAGCTTTGTGCTATGAGGAGATCAGTAGAAAAGGAATAAGTGGCTTATGTGCGTTTGGACACAACTCTCAGTCCTGGAGTTTGGTGTGCTCTGATGATTCTTATGCATTGGGGCACAGTGGAAAAGAGACAAGGATACCCAAAATGCATTTGTCTCGTAGGATTGGCGTTTATGTTGATTTCCCCGCTGGGATATTGGCATTTTACAGCATTACGGACACAATGAGTTTAATCCACACAATTCGGGTTACATTTACCCAACCGCTGTATCCTGGCTTCAGGATTACCACTGGGTCAAGTTTGAGACTTTGCTATCCACTGTAATTGCCAAGCAATGGAGTTTACATGCTCAGGTGGTGAGCATGGCGCTAGCGACACCAAGGTCAAGGGTTTGTTTTCTGGGGAAAACACATTATTATAAAATGTATAGATTAAATGCTCTTCCACGTCACTTTAAACAAAAGCATCTGCCAAGTGTATATGTAAAATATAAATGTACGTGCTTAAGCAGTTACTATATATTTTGAAAGTACAGTACGAGAGACTTTTGACATTAGCCTTGACAAAATACCGAACAGTTAACACTTCAGCCATGACAATATATGTGACACTATAGCATCGCAGGCCTTTTGCTTTAAAGGAGCAATGTGGAGATTTTAGCGGCATCTAGTGGTAAGGTTGTGAATTGCAACCAACGGCTCACTCCACCGCTCCCCTATCCTACGCACTACAGTGGCTCACACAGAACGAACATGTTGTAAAATGTTTGTTTCTTTGCCAAAGGAGATAACATTTATGAAACACACTCTACAGCAGTTTGTCCGTTTATGGCTACTGTAGAAACAACATGATGAATTCCAAGTGTATAGAGGCAGAGAGAAAGTTTGTAACCACTCTTAAACTCTTAAGGCAACATTTTGAATGGACACTGAATAGTTGATATTACAATATGTGTACAATTAACACAATATCGATAATCTTGGTTTTTAATATCAGTTATTATCAATAACGGTGTACTATGACACCCTTAATATATAGTATTACGTTTAATAGTTGGCCACTATGGATGCTTTGTGGAAATACAGTAGCTTGGTAAACTGGTGTAGAAAATCTATAAACGTTTCACTCATTGCTATTGCAGTTTTGGAAAACCTTGAAATGTTATTGACATATCTTGTGTTTACATTCAGATAAAAGGTCTTAATCTGCAAAACTGGCCTCATATTAATGAAAACAAACATCACAAATGTTCATGTTCATTTTATTTAGGGAAACAAAAGCAAGCAACTTCCATAAATTGTAACCATTCGACATTCTAACCATTAGGAACAGTAAATTGTATATGCAAGTTTTATAAATTCTTAACCGTAACAGTTAACATATACTAACAATAAAAATATGAATCTTCTTGGTAAATATTAATTTCTACATATACTCACATCTTTTGAAATATGCATTTTACCAAATTAGAAACTAAAACTGAACATTACATGAACCAAGACTAATAAATGCAATGATTCTTCATTGTAAGATCATGCTACCTAATGCATACAACCATATTGTAAAGTGTTACCATAAATAGCTTCACATCTTTTACAGAAAAAAAATCTCAATGACCTATGACAGAACGTTTCTGCTTCTGCTTAAATCATACCCAGGAGAGATACCCATTTTCAGATACTTAATCTTGGTCAGCAACACATCATTAGGGCCAAAGATGCTCATGAGACATGTGATCTTCATTCAATCCACATACATTCAGTTAAACATGCTTTATTCAATTCAATGCTGACATTACATAAACAGTAAATATAAATATGAACATGGAGTCACTGCTTGTTCATTTGCATTTATAAAACACAGTAAATTACAGGGACAAACCCGAAGCTTCACCAGCAACTAAACAGTTCTTGTAAGCCCTTTAGAGGATATCTCTATACAAGGCACTGTTATGATAATGAACATTTACATACACAAACACAGAGAACATCAGAATATGTGTAAAGCGACAACAGATGCTATTTTCTACAGCAAAATGTAGCTACAACATCACATAATGTTTCTTGTCTAAATATATTATTTGATATGACTAACATATCACCACGTGACGTGACCCACAACACATAACCACGTGCCCTTCAACACGCCCAGACAGTCCTGTTTACTGTAGCTTGGCAACTGTTTACCTGCAAGGGCACAGCATGCAAAAGTGGTTAAACAGGAGATAAACAGATTGATGTTGAATCCCTCGTTCCAAAATCAATGTGATGCATACAGAATCAGATAACGTATATAAAAAAATTAAGTACAATTCACGTGTATAAATGTGCAAGAGGATGAAACATTAAAAGTTTCTTTTTAAATGCATATCTGTGACCGACAGCAGGACACAAAACAGTTTTTGAGAAGGTATTCATGGTTGTAGCTTGTGCACGGATTCAAGTGTCAGTATAAAATAATTTGTTTGTGAGGCAGCTGGTGGTGAATCTTATAACATGCGTGACAATGTTCTGTGAAACTAGAAGTGCAAAGCAAATTTAATTTGAGCTATATTTGAACAAAACATACAGGAAAATGGGAGTCAATATAAAAATGTCATCAATTCTGAAGTCACTACAACATGGACACATAATGAAAGATGCATGAACATTCTCATGTGCATTCACACCCATCTAGAAAGGGTGAGGCTCAGTAAAGGCACTGTTAAAAAAAAACTTGTGAAACTTGAAAGATAACTAGGAAATGCTATCTATCTATGAATCTACATTAGTACAAGAGTATAATGTTTAACCGGCACTGGACCATTATGACAGAACAATTAACACAGTAAAAATATATTTAACATGCAATGCATGTCTGTGGACTATTTGTGAACTGACCTTTAACAAAAAAACAATGCATAAATATACACTGAACATACCATATAACATGATTGTTTTGTGATAAAATAAGGTTTTGTTTAGAAAGTCAAAAAATATTCCTTTACGATTCATGTTTTTGTTTTGATTTCTCATTCATAAACTAGGCAAGCCGTAATCTCCCAATGTAAAATAATTACAATAATTGTAACATAACATACATTAACCAAATACTTAAAAGACACAATCCATAACGAAAATAACCAGATTTGTCAGTTAGGTAATCCAGTACCTGAGAGCAGTTTTCAATGATAGTGTTTTGCATTGCATTGTGGGTTTGTACCCCATTCCCAGGGAGGAGCTGGAAGGCGATCAAAGTGTGGTGAGGTTCTCCGCCAAGTAATATAGACTGCATCCATTACATATGATACAGCATAGGTTACAAAGGGAGGAAAGCAGGTGGTATAACCATAGGCGGCCACTCAAACGTTTATACTTCAGGTCTGTCTCACAAAGCTTGGCATAAGCCTCCCGATTGGATGAGAGTCCAATGTCCTGACCCAGCCCACAGGCCTGCTCAATCAAGTGCATGTCTGCCATAATTTCTGATGTCATCTGACCAAACCACTGGGCATTCACTGCAGCTACTGTCACGCAGACGAAATAAATGAAGATCTGTGAAAAAATTTACGTACATCAGTACAGTAAATAAAGTACAGTAACATCTTTTTTTGCACCAGACTCACTTAGTGTCCTAAGATTAGAGTAGTAAAGTATGTAGTTCTTCAAATAAGCAAATAAATGGGCATGACACTTCACAACATAATGTTCCCTACCTGGAAGGCCTCTTTGTCATCCAACAGATCGCTGGGATGGTACATGGCAAAAATAGTGAGGTTAAGGAAAGCACAGGCTGAGCCGATATGCAGGTAAAACGGGAAGAGCCGGCTCTGGATGAAGCCAAACGTGTGTCGGTTTAGATGGTTGTCCATCACAAAGCCTGATAGAAACATAACATCAAAAACTTGGTGAACTTGAAATCTAAGATTAAAAATGAGTCCTCTGTTTTTTATAACCACAAGCTAACCTGATATAAAGGTGACCCATATCTGCATTCCCCAGAAGGTGGAGAGAAACATAAGATGGAGGAGTTTAGCAGTGACAGGAGGCTCTCGGTCTGTAGTCATTTTCACCGACCGGCCACACTCACTTCCACAAAGCTGTTTAAAGGAATAACAAAATGTCAGGTTATTTTGCTTCGTACCTTTAACTTTATTATTCATGCACCACATAAGTTTTATGCAAAGTTACAGAAGTCTGACGTCAGGTACTTGATGTGACCGACCTTGTGTTATAAACAAAATAGGTGGAGATGCTCACCTTTCACCTAATAAGTAAGAAGACATAGCATAACGGAACAAACCTTACTAAATTAAACCTAATAAAAACATTGTCTGTGAAATTGGCTGTATTATATCAGTATTATGTGCTGGGAGTTTATTGTGAAGGATGTTTTTTTTCTAACGCCATGGGCGTCTCATAGTATGCTTCCAACATTAGCAATTGGTCACTATAGTATAGGCTATGGTATTCGTAGTAATACTATGGTAACCACAAATAGCATTGCAACATTAAAGGAACCAAACGTGACATTTTAGTATAACTATGGCAAAGCAAATAGCTAATCTGTCAAAAATAAGCATGGTTACTGTTAGTGCACGGTTCATTTTCATAAGAGAAATCCATGTGCACGCATCAAGCCTAAATATACAATCTTAGCAGGGACTTTTAAACACAGCCACGCGCACGTAAAACGTCCATGAAGTTAGCATTTTCGTTGCGTCAGGTAAAGTTACACACTGGCTATGTAATGAAATGTGTGATATCATTAGAGCTAATGCTACATGCTGTCACTACATGCTGTCACCGATCTACTTACCGGAAGGTCACCCGTGATTGTCATTCGTCAGCGGCCGGTGTTAACTTGTGTCGAAACCTCAAGAGTATCCGTCTGCGTCCCGTAGAACCACGTAAGACCCGCCCACTTCTGCACGGTGCGCCCACAACAAATACGTCACCAGAACTTTAGTCTACATCTTAACATTTTAATTCTTCTTTTTAAGTTGATTATACTATTTTATGTAAACCCTCTGTTTATTTATTTTTTTCTCTTCTGTCTTGTTTTATTATTGTTTAAGATTAACAAATTTGTTAGCATGTCATATTGTAAGCATTGTATGTTTGGTAGGCTATACTTTGAATAAATAAATACATTAATTCGTCTACTGGCCAAATATTTTATACATAAATGTAACTTCTCTCTGTAAGTCGCTTTGGATAAAAGTGCCTGCTAATGACTAAATGTAAATGTAAATTTTGTAAGTGTAAGCCTTTTTTTTATTTTCTTGAAGATTTAGAACCAGCTATGATTTCGGACTTCTATAATAAGAAAGCTAATCTGTTCAAAAGGTACAATATTGTATTTCCCTGGCATGTTGTCTTTTTTAATACATGTTTATAATAATAATAAAAAACATTGATTCGTCGTTTTTGGAGTCATTATCGCCACCTATGGATAAGAAGTTCAGTTTAGGGTAAAGCAGTCCTTAAAATCTATTCTGAAGGGCTCCCTATGCCACAATCTATTTTAAAGGGTTTACCCTCCAGAATAAGATAAAAGGGTGCAAGGTAGAGCCTACATAAATGTTTCTTGAAGTGCCATTCTGCGTTGTCTTGTTATGCCCATAAGGAGGCACCGTTGTTACACAAAGAATATGTGAAAGGATTCATGCGGTGGCGGGTGAAGTGCACTTTAGTTATACCCTTTGAAATACTATAAAGTGTGCCAGTTTCAATGTTGGTTATGTGTGTTTTGAACCATGGTAACTAGTTTGAGCTGGTTTAAGCTGCATGTGCTGGTCCTAAGAAACAAACTCCTGCTCAGGACCAGCTCAAACCCCCACCCCCCAGGCTATTCTACTTGTTTCGGCGCAAGGCCGCACCTTCCGGAAGGGGCGAGTGCTGTTACAGTTTTTGCTGTCTTATTGTTTTTGTTTATTTTTTTTTCTGTTTTGGCTTTTTGGCTTTCAGTTTGTTGGTTCTGTTCTCCCTCTTCCCATACGTAAATGTAATATAAATATGTCCCTATATCAGTTGTGATATTGCCATATGTGTTACATATAAAACAATATATAATTATAACTTATATACATCTTTTTGATATAGGCTATGTTTTTAAACATACAAAATGCCCATAGTAAAATTTTTATATAAACATATATGGAATCCAGGTCCCCATTAGCCAACAGCTCATATATGTGTGTCTGGAGCTCTGACAACTAAGCCACAGCTCTGACACTCTTATACTCTTCTTACACAAAAAGGAATAATGTAACTATTCCTACTTGTAGGCTAAATGTAGGAATGTAGCTTTGTAGACTATGCTTATTGTTGGCTCCCTCCCTTTTGACAATAATGAGTAAACATATGAATGTAAAAAAGGGATAAATGTAAAATGAAAAAAACAATAAGCAACCTGATAAAGATGTTAATTAAGTTTCTAACTGTAAATCATCACATGACATAATGACACCTTTCGCTCTGACAGTCTCTATACTGGGCATGTTTAAACTAGTGATTTAATTAATGCTCCTCGTGTCATTGGTCTATAGTTAATGGGTGTAAATGAGCACAAGACATGGTATTTCTCTGAAGGGATTTCTCTATTGTTGTCCCATTGCTTTGATTAACATGTCCAGGGCATAAGATTACCAGGTGCAATTGAAGGAGAACAAAATCAATGGTTTTTATACAAGGGGCTTGATGAAACGACAAAAAGGGTTTTTGTAAGTTTGCTCTATGACCAGGCCTGATAGTTTATAAAAACACATGGGACCAGAAAAGCACAAGTCAGCTAGATATTTCAGTCACTAGAGGGACTTGCCAACCAAATTCACTCATTTAACCCCCTGCTTGCATTGAAATGTACATCACATGTTTTTTTTAACTGCTTGTTATAATATTAATAATGTCTGGTCACTGATTGGTTTCTAATCAACAAATTAATACAAAGATAAAACCCCTAATCTGAGATAGCATCACAAATTATACAGGCATGCCCCACCAGCTCAGAGGTAAATATTTTATGTAGGTTTACCTCAGAGGTAAATATTGGTACCATAGAGTGCATATTTGTACGTTAAAGGTACATACTGGTACCAAATGTACACATGAACTATATTGCCAAAAGTATTGGGTCACCCTAAACAGGTTTGATGACCATGAGTACAAATCTTAATGCTGCAGCATATCATGATATTCTATAGAACTGTGTGCTTCTATAGCAACAGTTTGGAAAGAGCCCTTTTCTATTTCATCATGACAATGTCCATGAGACAAGATTCAGAAAGAAATAATTGATTCGGTCAGTGTGGAAGAACTTGACTGGTCTGCATAAAGCCAAGTCCTGAACCCAGCTGAACACCTTTTGGTGTCATTTTAAATGCAGACTTTGAGCAAAGAACTCATCATCAAACACCAATGACTTGTGCACAGGAGTCGTGTTTGGAAAAGGGGTTTTAAGCAGCATTAGGATTTGTACTCATGGAAATTACTAAAGTCATCAAACTTGTTTATTAGATAGGGTGAACCAATACTTTTGGCAATATAGTGTATCTGTTCCTAAATGGTACACATAGGACTTTTTTGGACTGTCCCAGTGACAGCTTTGGTACATTTCTTTACTTTTTTCTGACAGTGCATAAATCCTAAGACACTAACGATTTTCTGACACCTGAACAAGCAACAGCATGCCAGCACCCTTCAGACTCAAGTGGATTTAAATAATGGAGAGCATGTGAGTATAACACAGCTACTTTAGCTTTTATTTTAAAAACACTGTAAACCCTTTTAAGAGATTCAAGAACAGTTTTCATGAGAAATTAAAACAATTAATACAACAATAATACCACGGTCACAGGCAATAAATGTCATCAGATTTATTTAATTGTATCTTTTGTCGATAAATTGTTTATTTTTATTTTATGTTATTTTATCTTATAATATAAGTAGTAATATAATATATTAAGTATATAACATTTTTTATATATTATTTTTTAAATTCGTCATCATTTGTTCCTGTGCTATGATCATTAAATATTAATAACGTAATGTTGCCATTATCACAAGGTGTTCTCTTGATGCAAAGATATAAAAAAATATGGCATAATATTGACTGCTGATTATAGTCTTATTAATGTGCTTCAGATGTCATGTTACAGGGAGAGAGACTGGGAGCTGTTAATGTTCCTTTGGACCACAGAGCCTTCCTATAGCCTCCAGACAGACCTTTTACAGGAGAGTGGTTGTGTTCTACAGCCAGTGTTTCTCACCCATAAATCGATTCACACACACATGCATAGTGAGCAGTGCAAAATAAACAGGAGAAAAAATATATGGGCTTTTTATAAGTTTTGCATAAGTCAAAAACCATACAAGGAAAACATTTTTATTTATTTATTCAGTCACACATAATCAGTGTTTACAAAAAATAAATGCTCATTTGTAGAAATACCATTAAAAATTGATTCTTTATGTTATTTGAACATAAATGTTGATGAGTCATCATGCACTACACGTATTATTGTCCAATCAAATGCTCTCTAAAATGAGAACAGCAGGCAACAAAATCAAGGATATTAAATCTGTTAAACTGAAGTCACAATAAAACAAAATGTTGTGTAATGTCCATGTAAGGCATCTCTAACCTCTTCATCTGAATTATGTGCCCTTTATTAAGTTATTATGCTTATTATACCTTGCAGTAAATTGATAAAAAATGTAAAATGTCTGAGGTGCTGGGAGTACAAATTGACACCTTATTATGTTTTTATGTAACATTAATGCAAAATTAATGGGATTGGTAAGAAATCTGCGGTTCTAAGCTTGTAGATTTGATGATTTGGACCCACCTCACTGTCTCATAGGCACTTTTATACAAAGTTTTTATTTTTGCTCTTGGACCTAAATAATCTGACAGTGACAATAAGAAATTCCATGTCCTTCCATTACAACAAATATATAACTATGAATCAAAGCAAATTCATAGTAAATACATTCATAAACATATCAATTGTGCCAGGCTCATATTGAGTAGAAGTGCTTTCATTTTAGTGTTTTAGACAAAATAATCCATGGTTTTTTCTTCAAAAAGTAATTCCTATTAAGAATTGTGAGGTAGGCAACATTTATATGTAGGAAAATAGAGCTTTTTTCCCAAAAGAATAATGATGACAATTATTATGACAATTTATATAAAGATCTATTAATGAAATATATAACGTGTTAGCTGAGATATTAACAGTAATATGGGCCTTTATTCTTTTATGCCACCAAAAATATGAATATGTGACAGTGGGGCTGGACTTCTTTTTTGTATTTGAGGGAGGGACCGATTCAATGTCGTGCAGACTTGCAGATTTTGTTAAAGACTTCGGGAAATGCATCTTTACAGTTAAGTTGGTCTCTGAGTTTATGATACAATGTGCCATCGAACATCTCCCAGAATTCTTGCCGATCCATGTAAACATCAGCATACAACATCTGGAATCTAGAGACACATGCATGTGTTAGACAGAGGTTTGGTTACAGAATAATGTGTGGATACTAAGATAATAACTGACCCATGAACGTCTCTGACAAACTTCTCCAGCTGGCGCGTGGACGCTTTGGCCTCAAAGTGCTTCACGTTGGGCTCACCGTATGCTCCGATATCAACATACAATTCATCTTCATCTCCTTTAGGATGCACCATTCCCGGCTGGCTGGGCAGCACGAATGGACAAAGCCACAGAGGATACACCTATAAAATATAAATCAATCACTGTATTACAAATAAAATGCTTAGAATCAGTGCATAAAGGTCCCCCAGATATCTTTCAGTAAAGATAACTGTGACAAATCTGATGTTTACAAAATTAAGCTACTCTAGAACCTAAATGTATCTAAATATTATCAAATATAAATTTACATTAAAAATATACTGTAAATTTTGACCCAAAAATGTTTTTTTATGCTTTTAAAACATCTGTTGCTACAAAATCTCTGCATATAGACTACAGCTAACAGAAAGACATTACTTGATCAATTAGAAAACCTTGTAGTTCCTATGTAGTGGGAAAGCCTCTTCAAGTAACATCAACCACAGAACTTATTAAACTCATAAATCGAAATCCTCTATTGTAAAAACCCATTAGACATTCCAGAGGGAACTCATTAGTCTTCTGGGTTGGTTTCCAAGCAGACATCATGAGTGAACAGCTGTACTGGAGGCCGATATCACAGCTTAAACCTGTAATTAAAAACACAACGTCGACTCAACACGTGTGTTTGTGTCTTACATGTATGTCCTCATGGAAGCGCAGAATCGAGCTCTTGATGTGCTTCATGGGAACCAGCATGTCCTGAACCACATGGTGCTGCTCGTAGAGTTTGCGGATGGTCTCTCCCTGAGTGAGCTTCAACAGGGAGATCTTAGGAGGGACCATCCAGCCGAACACATAGCGGAACAACGGATTGTTCCCGAATGGAATGATGTCCTGAAAGTCACAGAGAACATAGAAGATCAGCTTAGAAATATAATGGGAAAAAGCTCTAGAAGAAGTGCGAGAGCTGGTAAATGTGCAGACGGAATCGATATTTTCACAATCATTACGGAAGTGCTGACAGACAAAGTGAGAGTGTATACACATTATTTGTCAAGATCAAAAAAGTATT
This sequence comes from Oreonectes daqikongensis, assembly GCA_026939265.1. NCBI lineage: Eukaryota > Metazoa > Chordata > Actinopteri > Cypriniformes > Nemacheilidae > Oreonectes > Oreonectes daqikongensis. Next base: position 1,936,235 of record JAOTQM010000351.1, on the reverse strand, counting down.
GTTTGCGAGAAATAGCTTGTCTCTCCTCCTCTCCTTGTCCATCTAAGCTTTAGCTGCATAATTTATTGAGTAATGTCCTGAACTAGTCAATCCACATAGCAAGGTTTTCCTGCAGCTAATGGCATGATGTAAGGCTTTAGTGTATATAATGCCTCAAAACTCTCTCTGTGTGTGTGTGTGTGTGTGTTTGTGTTTGAGTGAAAAAGAGAAGGGTTGAAAGAGAGACGCTGTCTGATTCGAATGGACAAGAAAGATATTTGTCTCTTTAGCTATGCATTATCGCACAAGTGAACAATGCCAAAGCTAATGGATGGAGGAGCTATCTGTTCGACTAAATGTCTCAAACTCGGAGCCTGATAAACTTTAAATCTACACCACAGACCAGAAGCCAATATTAAAGTTATAACCTGCACAGAGAAGCAGTCTAAAAATAAGGCTGTCGATATTTCAAACACAAAGCAAAACTAACTTTGCAACATTAAAGGGGTCACACGATGACACGGTTTTGTGTTTTTCTGTATCTTTGGAGTGTTACAAGTTGTTCATGCATATATAGTAGACTCGTAAAACTGCAAAATTCTATAATATTAAATATATATGTTGTTGTATGCTTTAGAAGCAGATCTACCAAATATGGTAAGCGTTGTAACATTTCCGCCACATGCTCGAGGTATTCGGCCAATCACAACGCAGCTGTTCAATCGGAGCAGTTTCAGAAAGTCGGGTCAAAGAGGAGCAACAGTAATCTGTGGAATGTTTTTCAACCGTAAACACACTGTATTACACCAAATACAACAGTTAGGGGACATTTGCTTAATTTTAGACCTTAAAATTGAGTTTTAGGGAAGTGCCTAAAGAAATAAGTTAAATAAATAAATATTAATTCTCACAATTAATCCAAATGACCCACAGGATAAATGCAATAGATGAGATGCATGGAATTTATAATGCTTATTTTAAAAACATTTCTGTACCTCCACACTGTCTATACACTCATGTTAATTAGAAATATTTACAATTATTTATTAATACAAATTATTTCTAAGTACCACGTTAACAGCAGATACATGTATGTACAAACTGTAAGATGCTTCACATAAAATCCAGCTGCATAAATATTTTAAATACAATGAAACACAAATATGACAAACAAGACGTCAGTTGGCGTTTGTGAGTGCAGGTGTCCAGATTCATTTACTTGTAATTCCCAGAAGATGCTGCGGGTGTGTCTGTGGTAGTAGTGTCTAAGTGGAATGTACTCCACTACAACACGGTTCTCCCTGAGGAAACCCTCCACATGCTTAAAGAACCACGGCTTGTAATAGTTACCTATACAGTTAGTCTAAAAGACAAAGAGAAATAAAAGCAGAAGATTATATTTATCAAATGTCATTTCATTATTAACTTTTTTGTGGAATTTAATAGACGTGTGCAGGTACAACATTTAACTGGTCTCACCATGCCAGGCTCTACGTCATCTGTCATGATACCAGTCATAATCACAGCCTCATCCCGAGAGTACTGCAGTCCCTCTACAAACTGGTTCTCCTTATTGGCTGATTGCTCTGCAAACTTTTTACAGATATCATCCAAGCCACGGACCGGTTCATAGCGTAGCTTCACCCATTTCCGAGATGGAATTATCCGGATCTCCGCCGCCACCAGGAATCCAAGGGTACCGCAGGACCAAGGAACTGCATAGAACAGGTCAGAGTTCTCCTTCTGTGAGCAGAACAAACATGAAAAGGTTACAAACATAACTCTTATAGACTTATAATTTGCTAAAGCTCCATGGATGCCAAACCATTGTGATTCCAAGAATAACAACTTAAATCCATTTGTCACACAAAGATATTGTATTGCATAAGATTGATTTTGTACAATATAGAGAACATGAGTCTTTATAGTGCTTTAAAAGATTTTTTTCTTTTTATGTTCTACAAAAGAGAGCATACAGGTTTATGCTTGATATTACAAACATTATTTGTTAACCGTTTTCCGCATCTAAACTATTCACATTAAATCCGACAACAAAACTGCATTTGAAAAAGCCTCTGAATGAAAATATAAAATTCTTATTTATTATCTACTGTTTAACAACTGACCTACCTCTGTGCAACGAACCAGACTACCATCAGCCAAAACCAACTCATAGGCCACACATATGTGCTGGAACAGGCCATAGATGTGAGATGAAGACTCGATTCCTGTACCCATAACCAACCCACCTGAGAGAAAAAGAGACGTTTAGCCATTACCAAAAATCTATTGAAAATATAAAATTCTTATATTCTTAAAGTTAGAACTGTGGATCAGAATTCAATATTAAAAGTTGTTAATTTGTTTTTATCATTTTTTGGACTTGACACATCCAGTTTTCATTCACTGTACTTTGATTATATGAAAAAGAGGGGTCAGGATTAGAGATGCACCGACCAATAATCTGTATCAGTCGATAAAAGCAATTTTTTACACTATCAGATGATGATCAGGGTGGATATACTTGTGCTCTGTATAAAGAACATGTTAAGAAACATCACCGGTTTAATGTTCAACATTTACAGTCAATATATGAATTAATAACATTCAGAAAGTTAACAAATATTAATTTAATCTTTAGAATCAGTATCGGTAGATATGACTCTGAATAATCGGCTATTGGTATCTGTGGAAACATTTAGTGTCGGTGCAGTTCTAGTCAGGATACTTCACAAAAATCCACACATTCAGTACAGTATGTATTCTGCAGAAGGAAAGTCAGGATGATACAATAAGATGAATACATAATGATAACATTTTTGATTGAACTAAGGAAGTATTTGTTAATTTAGTAATTTCCTGTATCTTGAATATCTGAACAAGTTGTTCATGCATATATTAGACACGTAAAATTGCAAAATTTAAAGTCTCAAACCAAAAAATATGTTCTGTTTAAAAGCGGAGACTCATCCAGACCTGACTAAAACGACTCATGTAAACATGACCCCACAAATCTACATCAGTGTGTGGGAAGCTTTGTATAACTCCGCCCAAATGTATACGCAAAGGGAAAAGGCTTAACTATTCTCGCTGTAGTGTTGTTGTATGCTTTAGAAGCTGATGTTACAAATATGGTAAGAAGCGTAACATTTCCGCCACATGCTTGAGGTATTTGGCAAATCACAATGCACTGGGTAGCTGTCCAAACAGAGCACCCCGCAATTTTCAGAACGATGAGCTTTGTTCAAATCAATGTGTTTCAGAAAGACAAGGCAGAGAGGAGCAACGGTAATGTACGGTATGTGAAAAATAATGTGTTTTTTAACCATAAACTGCATAAACACACTGTATTACACCAAACAATATTTGTTTAAACCATGACCCCTTTAAAGGAAAGATCAAATATCTGGGGATGTTTTTCACTGCAGTTTTTAAAGTAAATATTGGTAAGTATGTGATGATTAAACAAAATAAGAAAAAAGAATGATCCCAAATATAACTGCAGGGTAGGGATGAGTCAAAAGTCCAACAGATGACCTTTGAATACAGAGGCACGCTACAAACAGAACATACCTTTCTCTTGTATTAACACTAAACATTGTGTCTCTGTAGACACAAAATGAATTTGAAGGAGTGCCAGGGTAAAACATATCTCAGCCGGTAAGCACGCTTTTCTGAGATCTATAAACACTTTCAGCAATGGGACCCATATCCTTCCTAATCCAATCTGCCTCATTGAAACAGGGACTATGCTCATTCATAACTCAATTAGAAGCAGCCTCTGATGCACCACACATGACATACAATATCGATCAGGAGAAAATGTTATGCACGATTTAAAGAAAGGGAATATCTGCAAGTGCTTAGAGACATTAAACAAATCTGCACTGAGGCGTGCATTGGGGATACAGAATCAAGATGACAGCTGTATGTATTCTCCATTAGAAATGATTGCCACATAAAACTAGCTGTGATCTGGTTGCAAACAGAAATAACTTGGCCCGAGTTGTGCGTTAGGAATTGAACTAAGAATGCCAAATGCATTGTTCAATGTGTGCCATAGTACAACTGGCATGTGCTTATTTGTTTCTCTCTGAAAACCCACCAACTGTGAGGTCATCGAGCTCAGGCAGCACAGGCAATGTCCAGCCAATAGAGTTCAACAGAGCAGTCACCTGACCCATGTTAGCTAATGGTTCCACACGTACCACCTGAAAAATTCATTTAAAAAGGTCATTTAAAAGCCCTTTTTGAATCATCAATATTTAACTTTTAGAAATACACTAGCATAAACAATAAAGCCTAACAGAATGACGTTCGCCACCTGTCGTTTTGTGTCGACCTCCAGGATGTCCATCATGTTTATCATGATGTTTTTGTGCGTCTTCTTGTATTTTCCCACTCTGAGTGACACAGTCAGCCACCCAGGACGACCGGTACACATGTGTTTCTTCCCTCCCTCTTTTTTCCATTCTCGCACCTGGAAAACATACATTTTAGATAGTAAGTGACCATTTCATTGTTTTCTCAAGCATTTGAGTGCATCTGTGTTTGCATGCACTCATTGCACTGTGCAGAATGCATTATTTTGTGAATATTCTTTAATAAACTGTGCATTCTTCTACAGAAGATGCATTAACATGATACTTTACGGTACATTATGCTGAGTAGAACTATTCTGGAACTACACTGTGTACCAAGACTCTATAAGCGAGAAATATGTAAACGTATAAAATGTATATCTTACAATAGACTACACTATGAAAGGCCCCAAAGGCTAAAGCAATGAATGCACGAAAAAGCTTTGAGGTTAACTTACCTGTCTCTGGATGTCTCTGACCCGCTGGTCGTGCTGCTTGGGCGCTGAGCACATCTTAAAGATGACCCACGCGCGCAGGTAATAGTAGACATCAAAGATGACGGATAAGGGGAGGAGAAAGAGGCAAACGAAGATCCATCTTTGGTGTACTATCACGTACTCCAAGCCCTTCACTTTGATCCATAATAAAAACAGAACCCCTAACCCACCCAAATAAAACAGCGGATCCATCACGAGATGTCTATTTAAAATCCAAGATGTAGTTTGTGTTTTATCTGCGTTTACAACGGCCGAAAATTAAAATATGCATGCATGAATGCGGTCCAGTAAGCTGTCGTTTTGTGCGGTTTTTGTTATCCTTGTGCGCAGAATATCCCGCTCCCACTATTTTTGCCGTCTATATTTTCCACGCTTTTTAGAAACTTGCCCAGGTGGTACTAGAAGGACTTCCCCTGACAAGCGATTGGCTAAGAGCCCGTCAATTCAGATGACGCCAGTATTTGCGTAACGTCTCTTCATCCAATCACAGGGAAGAAACACCGTCACACCATTGACACGGTACCATGCGCTCATTATCATACAACAGTTGAGCAATGAGGCGAGTGGCTACATAACAGTACAGTTATTATTGACACCTTATGCTGTACCTTGCATTTGATTATATGTGCAGCTATTAAATTGGAATCATAATTTCTATGAACTATAACGAATGCGTTCATTCGCTTAATAATTTAAACCTGCCAATGCATAATTCAGATCTGTTTTAAAAGGGGTTTGTGATGTAAAACAATGTAAAAAGATTATAGTCCGTACGTCATTTGGCTGTGAGTCATATTTTTAAAATGATGCTAATAACTATTTGGCCTACTGACGGCTCTTGGGTGGGGCGTAAACTCTGATGCTCATTATGATAGAGTTTGACTGTCAGCAAGGCAGCGGCTCTCATTTGACAGCTATCAGAGATGGACCAAACCTGATGCACATGAGCACATCGTGAAGTTCACCGCTGCGATCGAGCAGCAGGACTTTCCAGCTTCATTTGTGAAGGATCTTGCACGTAGTTTTTTTTTCTTGTCACCATTATTGCCTAAATCAATGGTCAATATGAAACTATTCCCAGTTGTATTACGCGAATGTAGTGGCATCAACAGGAAATGCAGATTCCCTTAGAAGCGAACCAAAACATTTCCGTTTGAGGAACTTTTTGCACTACAGCTCGATGTCATCCAGAAGCCGGACGATGCGCGCTAAACCCTTGAGATAGATAGCGGCTTTAAACGGCCAGTGAGACTTGCACTATGCCTTCCCTACATCATGGAGCTGTTTTTATTGGGGTGTTTTTAATAGTCACCGGTGGCTCCACCGCTTTTCTAACTTCTGATAAAAATCATCTTCAGGCGTTCAGTATGTGCTGCGTGGTTCTCGGGGCGGTGATGCTCATACTGGGACTCTTCTGGGCTATGAATGGAAAAAGAAACCCTGTGCCGTACAATGAAGAGTACAGCCACGACTACAGCCAAGTCCTTTTCACCCCACCGCCTGGAAGCCACTTTCCCGAATCTCAGTCTGTTTTTCTGCACGGGTAAGTGGACTTGGACTACTGTAGTTGTGCTATAAATGTCTTTGCTAATGTTTCTCATAAAACGAAATCGGCATACAACATAAAATTATAGTCTCAGATTGTCAGCATGAAGTATTGCCTACTTAGGATTGAGCCATAAAGGATTTTCCATCTTAACATTTTTGAGGGCAGTCAACAATATGTTATGGGGAAGCTGCCAGCATGCTAAAAGCTGTTCTGTAATAGATAACATCCATTAGATGAATAAAACATGATGCATACACTTTTTCAAGTCTGCACAAAATTTATCATAGGACATGAAATCATTAATGGAACTGATAGGAACATCCGTAGTGATAATTTTACTTTTCCATCCATATCCCTCCGGATTTGCACCATCTCTTTTCTGCGTGCCTTTTTCCCCAACCTCAGATGTCATTAAAAATCACTTAGTGGATAAGTCTTACAACTGCGGCCACTCAGTTGCGCTCTTTTCCAGTTATTTGATACTAAAAGGCCCTTTTGCGCCATCTAGTGGTTAACCGCTGTTCATTAATATCCCATTGATCTATCCTCGGCATACTTGTCATATTCCACATCCTAATGTAAAACAAAGAGATTCACCTCAAAATAGGAAATATTTGATTAACTAAATATTGTTTGTATTTTGAAGGACTTTACAAAGGCGAGGTGTGTACGGTGAGGATTTGGACTATCCCCCAATGGAGCCAGCATGCTTCAGTCCTACTAGTCGAGGTCGGCCGCCTCACTGGGACTTGGAACCTCCTCCACCTTATGAGGTGGCCATCAAAACCACTACAAGCTCCACACACCTTAGACGCAGCTATTCGGACACATACCTGCTGACTGAACCGCTCTTTGGACGCTCACGGGAGATTAGTTTTGAGGTTTAACATAGGAGCTGAGGAGCTTATCTTTTGATAAACCTACAAGACAACAACAAAAACATCCTAGCTTCAAGGCACATACATAGCTTATCACTTTAATTCTAGAAAATGTTTGGTGTGTGTGCGTGCGTGCCACGTGCGTGTGTATGAATGTGACACAGACCACTGGAAAAGGAGTGTTAACTCCTATAAAATATTAACCAGACACATTTAATTTTCTTCAGATTTGTGCATGGTATTAAAACACTTCTGTTGCTGTATATTAAACCAAAGGTTTCAGATATTAGCTAGATCAGTTACATTGAAAAGTGTTTATTTATTTTGGAGACTCTCAGGGTGAAACAGTGTGTTAACTGTATTTGTTATTTTTATTGAATATAAGCACACGATTGTTGCAGACTCAAAACAAAAATCACAAGCTGTGGTCACGTCTGAGATCTGGCCAGAGATATAATTTATGAATAAGGCAAATATTGTGGTGCATGATAATGGGAAGGCATCTCTGCTGAGAAAACCACACAGCCTTAGTGCGTTAATACTTTGTTTAATGGGGAACTAATGCTCTCCTGATATTGTCTGAAACACTATAAAACATGATCTTCGCTGTCGCCACTTCCTCTGACTCAACCATTACAATGATATTCATCTTTTAACAAGGGCACTTTTGGGTATTCTATCATCACATGCTTTGCCCATATATGGTGTGTTTCCTTCAAACTGCATAGACAATCAATGTACTGATGGCTGTTTTGTTGGCATGCTAGAATGTTTATTTGAGATGTTGTACTTTGTTTTTTATATAAAAAATTAAAGAGTGAACACTAAAGGATAAATTCACTTTTTTGGAAGTTCTTTGAAAATATTATATAAACTGTTGGACTATAGGCATGAAGTGAAAAATGTCAAAAGAAAAATAATGCAATTCTTTGTTATTCTCTTATATATTCCGTCAATAGACAAAAACTTTAATGTCAACAAGTTTTGAATTTTATTAAATCAGTATTTATAAAATCTACAGTTTGGTTTTACAGTATATATAAGATGTGGCTGTAAAAGAAATCTGAAAAGATTCATATATGTACTCCTATGACAGTATGTGTTTGCAGGACACAGAAACGTTTGCCGACCCCCTTAGCTTGTCATCTTTTGGTATTTTATTCATAACGTACATTACGTAGGAAATTTATTATTGGTTGCCTGATATGTTCTTGCACTTACTACTTAGGGTTGAAAGTTCTGCTAAATCCCTTTCACAATAATAAGTGTAAAGTAGAAACATATTAAACACTAACAAGTTGTCGATATTTACAGTAGGGTATACTTGAGTATTTTACTCAAGTACATTTATCGAGTACCTTTATCATAGTGTTTTTACCTAGGAAAATTTTACTTCACCACATTATGAAGCATATATATATATAATATATATATATTGGCTTACCAGCATTGGGTAATTTTTAACCCATCAGTGTGTTCTGTTCAACATGTACCCAGCATGGGTCAAAAACAACCCAACACTATAGGCTAGTTTATGCCACTATATTTCATAAAATACATTTTTTATGTTTTTTTTACCTTTAATACTTAAGTAGCCTACATCAACAATCTACTATCTTTTACTCAAGTAAAACGATTTTTGAGTAAATTACTTGAGTAAAAGTAAGAAAGTACTTTTACTTTTAATGTATTTTTTAATGTAGTAGTAAAAAGTATAATATATGCCATGCGTTATAATGTATGGAATTGAAACATTTCCTAAATAAAAACACTAGTACTTGATCCCTGAGAGTAAAATACTTAAGTATCTAAAGAGACCTCTGGATATATTTATGAACTGAGGTGGTGCCCTGGGAGCTGGTTGCCAGCTTATGCTTTTTAAACTGTTGCCGCTGGTTGTTTTATCCCGCGATTTAGGGGTGAATATATTTTGTTTTAAGGCGCTCATTTTAAAGGTAAGATGAAAAATATTTACTACAACGGAGTGCTTTAAAATAAGAACTTGTAATGCATTACGGTGACAGTATAATGTGTATTTTAAGTATGGGGTGGTGGTGGCACATTTTGTTTTGATTGGCCACTGCGCTGGCAGATCTGGCAACCCTGACGCAGACTGGATGTCGAGAGAGGCGGTACTAGATGCAAGCCATTGTACAAATCGCATATATCAACACATAATCATGTTTTATCCGACTTCGCGTTGAAAATCTCATATTGGGAGTTCCACAAGAGTCCAGTTCGGCTCCAACACGCCCAGGCAACGTGATTTCCTTATCGGTAAAGTGGCATCAGCCTCCGCCTATACACTCCAACACTTCCTCTTCGCGTTAACATGCACTGATTGCACTCAGAGACCGCAACAGATGGCATATGTTCCCACAATGGGAAGAGACGGGAAAGGAAGGCGGGATGCTTCTTTGCAAATAATCATGATGTAGTTCATGAGGAAAGCAACGCTTTTACGGTCGTCCACAGATGTTCAACTTCATGTTCGAAACAAACGCGCCTCGTATTATAACCTTGACGGACAGTGTGGATACTTGTCATGGCATAACAAGAAGAGACAATATGTCTGTTAAGAACAAATGGCAGGTTTCATTCGGGCTCATATTGGTGGTAGTTGGTGTGGTGCTCATTGCAGTACCATTTACTCTTTACGTTGGCGTGGCCATAACGTGCCTGGGTGTCTTCACGTTTATTTTTGCATTGTGCGTGGCTGGTAAATCCAGTCATGTTACTGTGCCGGGTCACTTTCTTCTACACCCACGAACAGGGACCTGTTACACCCCTCATCAAGCCCTTGAAGTGCAGAGGTAAGGCTAAAATATTCAGCCAATTTTGAACACAGTTCTTGTAGAGTTTTATGAGACTAAAATTTGGTATTTGGGCTACACCCAAAACAAGAAAAGTGTCATGAAGTGTGCAACTGTAAAATCAAGTTTTTATTCACTGACACTTAAGAAACAATAGAGTCAAAGTGCAAGACAATTATTGGTAAATTTGGAAGTCAAGACCCCCCCAAATCAAAACCTCTTACAAATAAAAATGCTAGTAGTATAGTAACAATAACCACATTTTTATATGAGTGGTTCCTGCAGGTCACTGGGATGTACATGGTTGCCAGGTCATTGCAACCTGTACAGTAAAGCCTATAAAACATTTTTTCGTGTTTTATCACAAGTTGAGTTCAACACCTAAAGTAAACTTGTATAATTGGTGAGAAGATGCATATCAAATGAAATGCTAGCAAATAATACATTGACTGGTGGTTTTGTATACTATGTTTGGCTTTCAGTTGGTACTGTAAAACAAGCAGGCTCAGATGGAGCTCTGTCTCTTCTAGGTCTACTCTCAGTTCGAAAACCAAAGTTGAGCAGCAGAAACAAATGTTTTGATTATAGAAGTAGGTCACAAGCATTTTTAGATGGCAGACATGGAGTGTCTGTGCCTTGTCAGTAAACTGTCGCTGTTACATTGAATTCCAGTATTCCAATGAGGATGAAAAGTTTACATTTTTCTTTTCATTAAAAACGTATATCGGCTGTCTTTTCTAATAGTGTGGCCTGTGAAAAGTATGTCAACACAGTTAGCAAGTGTAATATGTTTATCACGGTGTCTTGTCTTATCACAGTTTGCTTGAACTGCATTTGGATTCACTGAGTTTGGAGTGTTTTTTGGATCGAAATGTATTGTTTGAAATATGCTTCTCAGAATTTCCTGAAAAGACCCCAGTAATCTCACTCTAGAACACTGTAAGGGATCTCAAAAATGTGTCAAACTTCTCTCAGATTTGCCAAACTACCAAAGAGATTTCAGTGTTTTCAGTGAATTCAGCTATTTCAATATAAACTCAAACAATAACATTTACAAGTTCTCCCAAGACTAGATTATCTGTGTTGTATTGTTCATGTTAATCACCAAGAAATCAAAACAGGCAATTTTTCTTATTTTATGTTTGTAAAACATTTTATCTGTTTTATCTGTACAGGTTATTAGTATTATTATTTATTTATGTCCCCTCACAATCTTTCATCAAAACATTAACTTCTGTTTTGTGCTGGCTTGAATTCTAAAGCTCTGTTCTTTAACCTTAGAATTTACAGTCTTAGAAATGGATCCAAGTTTATCCCATGACAAATTTGAGTAACTCTTGTTCTCCCCTGAGCTTTGAAAAAGCAACTTCTGTGTTATTATTGTATTATTAATGTGGTAATGACTAGCATTGTTATTACTTGTGTATGTGTTTGACATATTACTTTAACATTGTACATTTGACAGTTTTTCTTTGTGCCAAAACTGAAAACTGTCATCGTGTTTTTAAATAGAAAAATGACAAAATCTTTTTTTGCAACATGCTGAATCCATCAAATCAGTGAATCCAATAACCCCCCCTGAAAAATGCTGTATTGGAGGGGTAAAGTAACATTAGAGGTACCAAAGTTCACACAAACACAAAGCTCTAGTATTGTGAGACATTTTGAGAAAGCATTGTGACAGAAACTGGAGATGTCCCAGTAATGTGGTGCATGCCCACTGCTTTCCTGTAGCTCAGTGGTTAGAGCATGGCACTAGCAATGCCAAGGTCATGGGTTCGATTCCAGAGATTGCATATACTCAGAAACAAAAAATGTATAATGCTTTGGATAAAAGCATCTGCCAAATACATAAATGTAAATGTATATTGCAATGAGAAGGGGGCCAAGCACCATACCCTGAGGTACTCCTATGCATGGTGGATTCCCCTTTGACACCTCACTTTCTACATTGGCCTGAAGTGTCTACCTGTGAGGCAGGACTCAAACTAGTGGACAGCAGTTTTTGTGAGTGGAGAGGGTATAGACAGTACAATTGGGTGGTGAGCAGTGCCAAAGGCTGCAGACTAATTAGGCAAAATGAGGGCGAAGTTGCTTTGGCCAGCTTTAGCATGCAGTCTCTGCTGAATGTCTACTTTTTAAACCTGACTGATTGCAGGTTGTTTGATAACACACAATTATTCGCTTTTGGGTAGTTGCTTTGGGTAAAAGTGTCTGCAAAATGTTTAAGTGCAATTTTATTAATGTAAAGCATTCATCAACATTCAATGTGACTTTTAAGCAAGTATTCATGAGTCATTGCTATTTCCTATTTTCCCAGGAGGCTGGATAGGATCCGCAGGGCTGCTGAAGAGAATCAAAATGCAGTCCAGACGCCCCCAATATCAGACACTAATCAACTGAGCGTGCCTGGAACCCCCCCTCCCTGGCACATGGAACCCCCACCTTCCTACGAGACTGTTATGAAGACTACAACAGCTATTAACCAAATATAACCACTACACCAGCTAAGGATACCAACATAGGAAGAAGCCAATGTTAACAGAGAAATGAATCTCAATATGTTGTTTGAGGATGAAGGAATTTTTTTATTGAAGGTCATGGTCTTCAGGGACCCTTATTGAAGTATGTCTTGAAGATTATGCTGTGCCTTGATTGACAATTCATTGTTTTGTATTTTCTCTAAGTAATCATTCCACCGACATTTACCTGGGAAGACATTACAAAATGCTGCAGAATTGACATACAGGCAATGTTTTGGAATGCATCATGTTTTGCCTTTTCTGCTATTGTGAGCAACCTGACTGAATTTGCTGTTTGAACACACACCGGCCGCCTTGAAAACCCCAGGGAAAACATACTGTGTAGGACCATTGAATGTTTTGGTTTTGGCAGTGCCAACCTTTTACCTGCATGCACGTTTTGGATGTCTTGTCCATGTCTGTTCTATTGGATTACTATTACAATTTAACCAGCTCACATTTGTCAAGATGTCATGTTACTGTAAACAACAGCTTTACAGTACCATCTAACATTCTTATTAGACACCTGATAAGAATGTTTTTTCATGATTTGTGGTATTAGTGCTTTTTCTTGTATGTTCCAGTCACTTTAAGAAGCCTCTGTTTTGTTTGCGTGGGAATGTATCTGTATCAATTGTATGCCAATGATTTATTATTACTAAAGAAGTGTATTTCAGTTATGTTTGTTAAATATTATTTTGTTCAAGTGTATCTATTTTATATCCTCAGCATATAAAGATGGCACAAAACTCTTTTGATTCTTTTTATTAACTACAAATATTATCATCACACCAACTGTTTTTCTATATACAGTATTTGTAAACTGTAAAATATTTTTGCTGCCTAGAGTTTTAAGTGCAATTGGCTTTAAATAAAAAAAAACACATTTTGCCATCAACACATGTGGTTAAGTTGATGTAACTTACAAAAATATTATATTATTGCTTATTTTGATGAGCTGAAGTAATGTAAAAACATTTAAAATATAAAATATTAAGTTTAAATAAAATAAAATATTCTCGTCTACTAAATCATTATGGAGTGTTTTTTTGTATAGGTCTTAAAGAGACAGTTTACCCAACAATAAAAAATTCTGTCATGATTTACTCACCCTTATGTTGTTCCAAATCTGTATACATTTCTTTGTTCTGATGAACACAGAGAAAGGTATTTAGATATTTATTAGTAGGAAAAGTGACAATGGTAGCCAAAATGCCCCAGAACTGTTTGCTTTCCTACATTCTTCCAAATATCTTCTTTTGTGTTCAACAGAGCAAAGAAATTTACAAAGAAATGTCAATGATGGCCAAGATGTGTTTAGTAACAAGCATTCTTCCAAATATCTTTCTGTGTTCATCAGAACGAAGAAATGTATACAGATTTGGAACAACTTGAGGGTGAGTAAATGAAGCCAGGATTTATATTTTTCGGTGAACTGTCCCTTTAAGACTAGTCCTAGTAGTTAGAGCTGTCTAAACTGAAAACAACTTGCACTAACATAGCTGATATATCATCACTATTGTTTAGTCTCAAAATGCATGTTTTTTGTTAGACATGTTTGTAAAAACATCCTTATTTAACTAGTGCCTATATAGTCCTGGCTTAACTCTGTCTGTGAAACAGCCCCTAAGATTCTAGTATTCTTGGAAGGACCGGAGTACGATTGCTCAAGCTCGTGCAACTTTTGCCTGGGGGAAGGTCACCTGACCAAGGCCCATTACGGGTTTAATGATCCAGATCTTGGTTCCCAACTGGTCCTGTGCCCTGTCAGTCATTCCTGCCCTAGAAGGAGACCTTCACCTCCGAAGTGACACAATCTTTAAGCTCCACGCTTGCACAGGTACTTTTCTCTATTGAAGTCTACGCCCATGGCCGAAAACAAGCCGTACCGCTATGGGCTCATTGTTTTGGGGATGGCGCTGGTGGCGTTGGGTCTGTTCATGATTTCCGTAGAGGAGCCACATGTTTTTGCCACATTCTGTGCTATGGGAGTGCTGCTGATGGGAATAGGAACAATTTGGTCTGTGTGTCAATGTTACCCGAGGGTAAGGAGGGTCAGCTGTCCCTACAATAACTGATGGATTACTTTTGCTTTTATTGTATTTGTGCCATTGTGTTTATACAGTCTTACAACTGACTCTTGGGTAGCAATGTTAAACTTGTTCTTTGACCACTTGCATTTCAAGTCTAGACATTTTATTAAATTAACAGTTCTTTAAAGATTTTCATGTTCAGTAAACAACCTTTTGCCTGTATAATATTTCATGATTCATTCCTGGTTTTCTCATGTTTTTCTTTTTTTTCTTGGTTCTCTGGTCCTTACTTGTTGTAATTCAACCCTTTAATGGTCAAAAATGGTGGTGGTGGAATAGGTTAAGGGTTTTAAGTGTTGCATTCTGGGCTGTCCTCTAGGTGACTCTTATACTACCAGAGAAGGAAAAGCTCTGTGCAGCGGAAAGACAAGATCCATGTGCTGCCGAAAGCTTGGATGGAAAAAGGTTTGAATAACATATGTTTAAAAAGCCTTCACAATGCTAAATATAAATGTGCTCATTAATCAAATATGCTGCAGTTTTGTTAAGAGTATATACTTTAGTTTGAATGGGTTTACGTTTATCCATCCGTTCTAACTGAATTTCTCCTTGTTCTGTCATGATGTTACAGAAGGTGGGGGTCTGTCTCTTTATGGGCATTCTGAGGGTCCATCAAGACTCATTACTTTCTCAGTCTAAAATCACTCTCGCTGTAACTAGGTTACGCAGTGGCTTAATTGAATCTTAGAAGCCAGAAAATGTGATTATGTTCTGTACAATAAGAATATGTTTGTAGAATTATTGATGAGAAGGAGCTGCAACTTGAAAACTAAACAGCCA
This sequence comes from Oreonectes daqikongensis, assembly GCA_026939265.1. NCBI lineage: Eukaryota > Metazoa > Chordata > Actinopteri > Cypriniformes > Nemacheilidae > Oreonectes > Oreonectes daqikongensis. The sequence continues at coordinate 1,920,763 of JAOTQM010000351.1, read as the reverse complement.
TCATCTAATATAAATCTGAATATCATTGAACATACACAAAGATTTCAGTATATTTCAAGCACATAACTCTTTCAATTGGCATGAGCAAGACACAATTGTATATCTCTAAAGACAGATGTCTTTTAATAATGCAGGAATGTGTTTGGAGTCTATTATGTCTTCCATATACAAAAATAAGTTTATTCAAGTGTGCTACTAGTATACTTCTTTTAAACTAAAACTAAAAATTTGAGAAATATACTTATACTTCTCAGAAAAACGTTGTAAACTTCTGTATACTTATATTTGTATACCAATTTTCTAAATTAACTTTCGGTAATAAATTTGATGTTGCTATTACTTGTTATTTCTTTGCTTGTTATCAGAAATCAGACTTTTCTTTGTGGATCTGTACCGGATATTACGTCACAAAAGCACTCATGCGCAGTAACATTTTACTGTATGTTGTTGCTTTGAAACCGTATACGTATTCTTCAATAGCACCATGATGAGTCAATAAATGTTTATTTTCAGTAACTTTCTTTTTTAACTATTTAAAAGCCTGAATTATTTCTTTTGTTATAGTCCAACAGAGCCAGTAAAAGCTCCCTTGGCTGGCTTCTGTGATGATGAAAAAGTAGAAATATCAGCAGATCCACAACTGCACGCAGAAGACAAACACCAGGAGCATGTTATTGTTCTTCACACATCTCAAAGATCTTCAGACAGAAACCTGGCCTCCTCCACCCCACTGCCAGAGAGCAGAACCTCAGGACCAGGCTCTGATAGAGAGATGTATTATGGGAAAGTGGAGGACTCGTGTTATACATCTGATTTGGACAGTGAATAGTTGACACTTTCCACAAATATGGAGGAAAATATAGGACTTTTTTCAAGTATATGGTCAGTGAAGGAACTGAATAAAATGTTGTTTGTCATCCTTAAGAGGTCAAAATAAATGAAGCAGTTTTACTTTGTATTCATTCTAATATATATTTTAAGACTTGCAATGAGCATTAAAGGATTTTAAAAAAATAAGTGCTGAATAGTTTACAGTATTTATAATATGTGTGAATTAACACAATATTGATTATAATGGGTTTTAATATCACGGTTTTTGCCAATACTCGATGAAGAAGTCATGTTGAGATGTTTCTTGGTGGCAATTTTTATTTGATGATCTAACATACAGTTCTTAATAGAATTTGGGATTCTACTTTAATGCTATATAAAAAACTAAACTTTTTCATAAGGATTGTTATACTGGAAGGTAAATAATGGTGGTAAAATACATGCAATGGTGACTTGTCACCATGGATGTGAGGATATTGTTTAAAATGTGGAGCTCAGGGCTCTCTGTTTTGAAAGATTCTTCACATAAGCTCTCAACCAAGCGAGAAGAAATATCAGATCAAATACAACCGTAGGGCTTCATGTCTGTTTGAAAACAATTTTATTTGAAGAATTGTTTTAGTTTAGCCACTGTTTTAGTGAGATTAAACTGCATCTTGGAATAAAGTTGGATAATAATCCATCTCACCCTCAAACTCCTGGGGCCCGTTTCAATAAGGAGGTTTAACCAACTCGAAGTTGAAACTTGAACTTTGAGTTGATTTACTTTGAGATGAGAAACTTTGAGTTTTTGAGAAAGAATTGCTTCTACTATGCAGAACATTTAGTGAAACAGAAAAGTTTTTCGGATGTTAAAGGTTCTTTATGCCAAAAATCTTTTGATCTAATACCTAAAGTTTCACCCCAAAATGTCATCATTCTGTCATCATTTACACACCCTCCTGTCATTTCAAAGCTGTATATCCTCTTTCTTCTGCAGAGCACAAAAGAAGATATTTTGAAGAATGTTGGTAAGCGAAAAAACTTTGGTCCCCATTGACTTGCATTGGTTTTGTGTCCATACAATAAAATGGGAACCAATGATTTTTGGTTACCAACAATCTGCAAAATATCTTCTTTTGTGTTTCGCAGAAGAAAGAAAGTCATACAGATTTGAAATGTCAAGAGGGTGAATAAATGATGACAGAATTTTTGACAGGATTCATTTCTGTCATTAACTCATTTTAAATGATTTTACATTTTGTTCAAATATGGATTGATTTATGACTTATACTGAATAATGAAAAAATAAGCCACTAAGAACTTCTTCAAAGTTGTTCAAAAAGCATCCCATGGTGGTAGCTTAAAAGCTAATAAAAAGGAATAGCTGTATTTAACAGTTATCTTATTGAGTGCTCGGTAGTCAATTCAAGGCCTTAAGCTTCCGTTCTTCTTCGCCACAAAAAAAAAAACTTGAAACTTAAAGCAGCAGGGGAAGTGGATGGAGGGATGTAGACTTGTTGCATGGCCTCTTCAATACATCCCTCCATAGTCTTCTGTTCAGGAATAGAGAGAGAGTAAACTTTACTTCTGGGCACTGGTTCATCTGGAAGGAGATTGATGGCACATTGCCATATAGTCTATAAGGCGAAAGTTTAAAAGATGTTTTGAACGTGATTTAACTCTGAGGCTGTTTCATTCTGAATCTGGAGATCTGGAAAACATCTGCTGTGTAAAACATTTGCTAAACATCTTAGAAAGAGCAGTTTAAAATTTTTACAGAAATGTACAGTTTTTACAGTTTTACAGAAATCATGGACAGCAATACATAAGTGCAATAAAACTGGTCTGAGCAAGCCTACCACAATATACGAAGCTAAGTTTTTTTTCAAAGGATAGAAAAGATAGGTAAAAGTAGAAAAATAAATAGAACTCTGTATTAGTGAGTCAGGTGTTGGTGGAAGAGATATGCTTTTAGACAATTCTTAAAGATGGCTACAGAATCTGCAGTTCTTGTTGCAACAGGCAGATCATTCCACCGAAGGAGGAAGATCATTCCAGATCCAGAGAAGGGGTACGTGAGAGTGATTTTTCCCTTTTTGGGATGGCACCACAAGACGTTGCTTGTTGGCAGAGCGCAGGGATCTAAAGGGTACACAAGTCTGTATAAGCGAGTGAAGGTAAGGGGGTGCCGAATCAGTGGCTTTGAATTTGATGTAAGCGACTAGGGAGCCAATGTAAACTGACAAAGGGAGGAGTGACTTGTGCTCTCTTTGGCTTATTGAAGACTACTCTTGCTGCTGCATTCTGGATCATCTCAGGAGGTTTGGTTGTGCAGGCTGGGAGTCCAGCCAGTAGCGCATTGCAATAGTCCAGTCTAGACAAGACAAGAGCCTGGACTGGGACTTGCGTAGCATGCTCAGACAGGAAACGTCTAATTTTTCTAATGTTGTAAAGGATAAATCTACAGGCAGAGATCATAAGCGGTTCTGTCTTTGCAAGGATCAGCTGCAAGGTGATGATCCATCATCCAGAGTGAAATGTCACTCAGGCATGCTGAGATGCGCGCAGAAATCGTTGGATCATCAGGCTGAAATCCGCATAGCAGTGGTAGGAAAAGCCATGTTTCCGAATGACAGAACCTAGGGATGTCATGTATATGGAAAAGAGAAGTGGTCCAAGCCAGAGCCCTGTATTGAGTACCCCGGTATTGAGATGTTGGGACTCAGAGACCTCACCTCTTCAGGATACTCTAAATCAGTGGTTCTCAACCTTGTTTCTGGGGACCCACTCCTCTGCACATTTTGTATGTCTCCTTAACTGGCACGTTTGCTTCAGTTCATGGATTTCTACCTTAATGAGATGATAATTTAAATCAGGTGTGTTAGATAAGGGAAACATGCAAAACGTGCAGAGCTGTGGGCCCCCAGGAACAAGGTTGAGAACCACTGCTCTAAATGACCTACCTGAGAGGTAAGACTTGAACCATAGTAGCACCGTACCAGAGACACCCATAGCCTCGAGAGTCAACAGGAGGATTCTCTAAATGACCTACCTGAGAGGTAAGACTTGAACCGTAGTAGCACCGTTCCAGAGACACACATAGCCTCGAGGGTCGACAGGAGGATGTGGTGATTAACAGAGTCAAAAGCGGCAGATAGATGCAGTAAAAAGGTATCTATCTCTAGAAATTTTTTAGATCTCAAATTGCCACTCAAACTAATCTGTCGCCTTTCCGTCTTGTCGAAAATGACGTGTAGAATGAGTGTCCTATTAGCACAACTGCATAAGTGTTTGATTTTTACAGTTCTAAACACGAAGTCATTATTAAGTAGCATTGCCATAAATCACTGTTTTCGCGCTACTTCATCAATTTCAATTGTTCCAAACAGAAGGGTTGCGTTTCTCTGAACAACATACAGGTTTTTTTTGTACAATACTAGTAAAAGTAGTCATAATATTCATAATCATCCTGATAGCACTCAAGCATCTGACACACATCTTCGGATATTTGCATTTGCAGGACACAGTTTGCTTATCTGCAGTGCAGTGCAGTTTGCTTATATGCTAGTGGGCAGCATTGCGATATTACTTGACATTGTGATACTCCAGCTAGTATAAAGACATGTTTATAATTCGTGTCATCCCTAATCCACTCTCTGAGCTGTGTTTCCATCACATGTTCTGCCTAGCAGACACCAACAACCTGAAGCCAGCATCGCCGCAGCGACCACCAAAGGCAGCGCTTTCACCTCACGCTACGATTTCAAGAACAACTCACCTCGAAGCCAGTATTGGCGCAGGGGCCCGTGCTTCCATCAAGTGCACTGCCACAGCAGACACAACTTTCCCCAGAAGCCAGTATTGCCACAGCGACCGCCCCCGCAAGGGCCTGTGCTTCCATCTCTCTGCCACAGCAGACTCAACTCTAGAAGCCAGTATCGTTGCAGCGACCGCCCCCACAGGGGCCCGTGCTTCCTTCTCCTTCTGCCGCAGCAGCCCAGTCCTCTTCAACAAGGCGGCTGCAACCTCTACTTCACTCCCTCAGGAGCTTTAATCTTTACTCAGCACTGCCGCAGCAGTGTCGCTCCCGCAGGAGCCTTTTCTTTACTCTGCACAGCCGCAGTAGTGCGGCTCTCTCAGGAGCCTTCTATCTTCATTCCCTACTCGCTCCCGCAGGAGCTCAGCCCTCTCCTCCGAGGCCGCTATAGCTCTTCTTACCTTCGCTTCCTTAGGAGCCCTAATCTTTACTCAACACTGCCGCAGCAGTGTCGCTCCCGCAGGAGCCTTTTTTCTACTCCGCACTGCCGCTCCATCACGAGCCCTCTAATTTCCTTCCTCACTGTCGCAGCAGCACTCGCTTTGGTGGAGCCCATCTTTCTCCTCCGAAGCCATTGCAGCTACCCCTGCTCCCGCAGGTCGCTAACTTTACTCAGCACTGCGCTGCTGACGCTTAATTAAAGCGACTCTTTATAGTCAAAATGCACATGGATGAACAGGGAAAAGTAACATCTTTACCTTTAAAGCATGTAAGTGGTGTCTTAGTTTTCTTAACGGTGGCCATGACGTCCAAAAACTTTGCTGTCAGGAGTTTTGTTGGCCAAACCACAACAGCACATTTAAAGGATTTATAATACAAGTCTATCTTAAATGTTGCGTTTATTGCATATGAGGGGGAAACAATTAAAATAAGCTGTCATGTAGGCCTACTGACTGAACCCTATTCTCATCATAACCTTCGGAAAAGGTTATCATGTGAAAATCATGTGAAAGTCGTTAATCCTATTGGCAAAAACAGATATATTTGTTTTTATAAATCATGTTTTTACTGTGTCTGATTGATTAAAATTTTATCAAACAACCCAACCGCAGTTTGATTGATATTAGAATGCACAATAAAAAACAAGATTTTTTGCACATATTCATATTATAGGCTACAACTAGTTGTGCAATTATAAATACGCTGCAGAAGAGAAAAAATAGTTTTATTTTGTTTTTTATATTTTGTCCAGACTGTTTTCAAACAGTTGTCTGCTTTGCAACAATTCAAGATATAACACAGACAATAGATGTTGCTTTGTTTTTATTTGATTAGGGTTTTTTTTCAGTTTCCCTACAATACTGCTCTCTAACCGACAGAGGACGACGTGAGGCCATATGATAAGAGCATCCTGAACGCGCATTTACAGTACAGTGCGCGCATGTATGATCTCGTTTCTGTTATATCATAGTATTCAGGTATTCAGGTATTCAACATGCATATGTAAACGCCATACCAGACCAGAAAATATGCTATAAGCCGTTGCAAAAAAATTCTGACATGCATTAGACTACTATATAGTAATATTTAGGCTACATAGGCCATCTTGGGCAGGTATATATTTTGCATCTGTATCTGTGTTTCCTGGGTTTTGAAAGCATTTGATATTTAACGAGTTCGACTGATCTTTAAAAAAAAAACTAAATAAACCCGTGTACCTCCTATTGGCACTTTAAGTTTCATTCAGTATTTCAACATCACTGTACAGGTCCGTGCGTGGTTGTTCTAAGATATTTTGTGTGGGTGGGATGAGCTGTAATCTGAGCCTCTTCGGCGGTATTTATTGACAAGACATCGTTCGATATAGTGAAACGTCACCAGGCCCCACCTTCACATTAGATAAGGTTAAGTGACATAAGGCTTAATTTCCACTGAAAATCCTTCTGCAATAGACGCCTGCGTCATCACATGTTGTCCAAGAGGAAATTCATTTATTTTTCGTTTCAAAGTCAAAAAGTGAGCACAGAATGAGGGGAGTCGTGACTGTTTGCTGTTTAAGTTTTCTTCTGTGTCTAGTGGCTGTGGTTGAAGGTAATGCAGGTAATGAAGACTACACTGAGGATGAAGAGATGATCATGTCTCTAATTCTGCATGATGACAGTCTGCCTGAAGCAGTCAGCGGACCCCCAGCCCAGTTTTACAGATGCACTAAGGTAAGATAACTTATGGGCCATTAAAGTAAATCAATTCTGAAATCTTTAAATACGTTTCTAAAAATGTCTAAATTAAAAGTAGGCTTATTTTTTTCAAGATTATAGAATAAAGCGCAATTTTCAGCTTTATTTACTTAAACATATGATATTAAGAAAAACTAGATATTTATTGTACATATCAAATTGTAAATCAAGTACCCTGAATCTCAAACGCAGGACGCATGGCGCATGCCAGGTCAGTATATTGTGGTGATGCGGAACGGAACGCACGTGAACCAGGTGGAGCGCACCGCCCGCAGACTCCGCGCAAAAGCAGCAAAACGCGGATACCTGATCGACATCATGCACAGCTATTCTGGAGTATTCAACGGATTTCTAGTTAAGATGAGCAGCGATGTTCTTCACATGGTAATTTGGACACCTGCTCTCATTTAAAAAATATATATATTTAACAATGTTTAGATATGGTTACAACTAATTCACGACTAAAATAAAAAGTCTGCAATAAAATCTATAAATAATAATACACAGCGTCTGCCTCTTTCACTTCATTGCCCGTTTTTTTGGCAGGCAGTAAAGCTGCCTCATGTGGAATACATTGAAGAGGATTCCTCTATCTTTGCTCAGAGCATCCCCTGGAACCTGGAGCGCATCACTCAAAGCAAGCACGAGACTGGGAAATACTCACCACCCAGTGAGTTTTCTTTCTTCTTAATCTGACATAACTGCGAAAAACAAGTTTATTAAAAAAAGTGCTTTACCCATTCTCATGTCCTTCAAAAACACAGACTTTTCAGTTATTTGTAACAGAGCTTTTCTCTTTCAAAGAATAAAAGAGAATTGTGAATTGTTTTTGAGAAAAATGCTCTTGTAAGGATTAGTTTTATGCCAATTTTTATGATAATATATTTTTCTGTAAATGTTTTTAAATGGAATAAATATATTTTTAGTCTTTTTGTCTTCACAAGCGTGCTTGTGTGTGTAGATGATGGTGCTCAGGTGGGGGTATTTCTCATGGACACAAGTGTTCACATGAGTCATCGTGAGATTAAGGGCAGAGTGATGGCGACCGACTTCAACAGCGTGCCAGAGGAAGACGGGGTCAGAGTTCACAGACAGGTTGGTAAATGTAAAGAATTTTAGAGAATAATATGTCATCATCATATACCCATTACTTCCTATAGTCTTTTATCCACAGGCTAGTCAGTGTGACAGTCATGGCACACACATAGCGGGCGTGGTAAGTGGGCGGGACTCAGGCGTGGCTCGGGGTGCCAGTTTAAACAGCGTTCGAGTCCTGAACTGCCAAGGGAAGGGTACTGTGTCAGGAGCTTTGGCAGGTAAACATATCTCACAAGTAGTATCACGATGCTGTGCCATGTTCATAACTGAATTCTATAAAAAATAAACGAAAGTTTCTTAATACACAGATCTAAATCAAACATTTTGTATTTACTATAGTAAACTACATTATACTGTAAAAGAGTAAGGAATACATAAACAACCAAACACATACAAACTTTGATAAATATGTTTGACCTTGTGGACCACAATGTCGTTTCCAGCAAATCTAAAAAAAGAAGTGCTTCACCCAAAAATAAAATATTTTAAATACGTTGGTAACCAAACAACATTGGCCTCCATTGACTTCAGTTGAATGGACACAAAACATTTCTTAAAATATCTTCTTTAGTGTTTCACAGAAGTAAGAGTCATATACAGATTTTGAACAGCATGAGAGTGAAGAAATTATGAAGAACTATCCCTTTAAATAAACTGTGTTTTAGGTCTGGAGTACATTCAGGCATCACTGTTGGCCCAGCCCATCAGCCCTGTGATCCTGCTGATGCCGTTTGTAGGAGGATACAGTCGAACTCTCAACACTGCATGCAGAAAAATGGTAGAATCTGGTGCTATAGTTATTGCCGCAGCTGGTAACTACAAAGATGACGCTTGCCTATATTCACCAGCTTCTGAGCCTGAGGTACAAGTCTAAAGTTCTCAGTAGGTTAAGAAAGGCCCTTGACTGTCGATATCACTCCATGCTGACATATGTTGGTACCCTGCTGCAGGTGATAACAGTTGGGGCTGTTAATTTTGCCGACCAGCCGGTGAGCACAGGGACGACAGGCACTAACGTGGGCCGCTGTGTGGATGTGTTTGCACCTGGTGATGACATCATCAGTGCATCCAGTGACTGCCCCACCTGTTTTACCACCAAAAGTGGAACGTCACAGGCAGCGGCACATGTCACTGGTTAGCTCACACATTATATGACATTTAATGCAACTATTTTTAGGATGAAACAATATTTTTGTAATCATCCCCAAAAATATTTTTTTCATTTATGAAGTGTTACACAAACATTTGTGTTACAAATTCTTATGAAAAATATACTAAGAATCATGTTCACCCACTAGTTATCGACTAGTTAAGGGAGTAAAAGTTGTTTTTATTTTACATGGGGCAGATCATCTCTTGAGTGAACATGTCACATGACCAGCTGAATAATGTAGACATTTTCATGGACGCTTGCATAATAAATGATTAATTTTTGACTGCAAATAGCACATTTATACAATGGCAACTTTCACACAACATCCATGGATACCAAGATGACCAAAATGGCCAATGCAACTTTTCATCTAACCTGTCCAGTGTCTGTTCTTAGGTATAGCAGCGGTGCTCCTCAACCTTAATCCAAACTCCAGCTCAGCTGAGGTTCTGCAACAGCTTCTCTATCATTCAGTGAAAAAGGTCATGAGCCCGGAATCTCTGCCGCAGATCCACCGCCTCACTACACCCAACATGGTGGTTGCCCTGCCCAATCCCAAGTCCACAGGTCAGAGTTCAGGGATCACACATTAAAGGTTCATTAAAGATTTCCAGTAAATCTGAGTAACTCAAATATAGAATTCACCAAAAATATGAAGTGTGTTTTAAATATATAATTTGTTAATTAAATATTTATTTATTTTCATAAAAATAACTATGCGCATTTTAGAGAAATTAACTGTTGGATTTTTTATTGTTATTATGTCCCACTTAAAAAATTATTAAATGATTTTTTTAAAGATTTTAGATTACTTTATTAATCCCGAAGGAAATTCAGGCATTCCGGAAGCAGCATAAAACACAAAAAGATTATCCCCAAAAAACCCTCCTATGCAGTACCCGGCAATTTAACTATACACAAAGAAAATTTTACTGTATAAATAAAATAAAAATTATAAAAATGTAGAAATATAAGCAATTACCATTATGGAAAAATGTGCAAAAAAGTGCAAGTACAAAAATAAGTTGTGTTCAGGCATTGGAAAAGAGAGATGTGCAAAGAATGTGCAAGTGAGGTATTTAGAGATTTTATTAAGTTAATATAGCTTTTTATTTTTGTGATATTTACTATGCCATTGGATTATTTTTAGAGTGAAATAGCTGTGATAATATAGATGAATGAAGTAATACTACAGTCTATAATAATAGTGTAATTAGCTTTTTGCTGTTTTATTTACATACAAATTTTAATTAATGTGAAAGATGCCACGATGCATGAAAACTGTGATTAAATCAAATATTCATTTTTTTCAATTCTTCATAAATACATGTAAAACATTAGTATTGTGTTGTTTAAACATAAATATGAAGTTGTTTTCTCTGCAGTATTTAAGTATATTGCTTTTTTGTTATTTTGACAAGTTAAAATGTGGAAATGTGAATAAAACAATATTTAAATATATTTATATTTACTTGTTTTTTCAAGTGAACACAAACAAATAATTTAAAATTAAAAAGCTATCATGTTATAGGGTCAACATGGCGAAAAGAAAGTAAATCACATGCTGTATGTCTTTTCATGCTATAGTCTTTTCTGCAGGGTTGGTAAATATGTTTTTATTTTGTTGATCTGAATGTAAAGGAAACATCTGCATATTTATTATACAGGGGACGGCTTGCTCTGTCGCTCCGTGTGGTCCGAGAGGTCAGGGGTTGCGGGTTTTGCGGCAGCTGTGGCCCGCTGTCGCCGTGGCGAAGAGATGATGAGCTGTTCCAGTTTCTCACTTAAGGGAGTACGAGCTGGAGAAAGGATGGAAGTGAGTATTAGAACGAGATCTAAAATCCAGTATGTGCTCACCATCAGGAAACCACTAATTTTAGTCTGACAGGAGAGAGATGGAAAGAAAGAGTGTGTTGCCGTCAATGGAAACGGAGGGCAAGGTGTGTATGCAGTCGCTCGCTGCTGTACAGGCCATAATGCTCAATGCCAGACGCTGGAGAGTCCACAGAAAGGAGTGCATGCAGAATGTCTCAACACAGATCATCATCTCACAGGTGACAGATACCTTTACATTTCATGAAGTGCCTTACAGCGGTTTATGTGTCAACAGTGAGAAAATCTATTATAGGAACCTTCTTTTGTTCATAATTATTTTACAAGGTGGAAAATCTAAATACATTTGTACAATCGCATTTGTAAATGTTAGTACGATCTGCCAGTGATGTATGGTTTAGAGGTGGGGCTTATCATTTATACATTTTACCTCTACAGGCTGCAGTTTTTTCTCTTCATCTGGAGACGTATTGGACTCTCTGCATGGCAGCCGGAGGTCATGTCCAGCTAGGAGGGGTGTGATGTCATATGCCTCCTGCTGCCACGCCCCCTCTCTGGAGTGTCACATGAAAGAACATGACTCGACGGGTTCGAGTGAACAGGTGACTTACCTTCACCAAACTTTTCATTCATACAAAATAAAAAGCATTGCGTCTTTGCAACATTTCTAAGCCCAGAGTACCTAAACAAAGCATTTGGAGTTTGTTAGGCCAAGGGGTTGAAAATCCTGCATCTGATGGTTGATTTCTTATCAGACCTCTCTCTTCTCTTTAAATCTCCCAGGTAGAGGTTTCATGTGATGATTCATGGACATTAACAGGCTGTCAGGTTGTCTCACGTGGTTCTTTCATTCACGGTGCATACGGTATGGGAAACACTTGTGTAGTTGTAACATCTGGAAGCGACAGAGGTGCTGTGGCCATCGCCACCTGCTGCAGGCACCGCCACCTCCAGTTGCATGATGACATCACAACCACCGAAGATATCCCTGACATCTGAGGGGGGGATATTTATCCCAATGTACCAGCTTCCTTCCTGCTGTCTGGACATAATCAAAGACATAACAGAATGTAATATGATGGTGTGTGGTACAGTATGACACAAATGGGGATAGTTTAGCCAGAAGGGAATATTAAATGATTAAAAGTCATAATTTGCATTTTTAAACCGTGTTACAAACATTATTGTACAAATATATTTACTTGTGTAAAATATGGAGAAGTAAAAATATACCGTATCAATAACTACAGACTAACATTTAGTTCTAGTGACATTAAGCACACAATTTTACAATACATTCAAAGCATACAAAGCAAAACAAAACGCTCACCTTGTTATCTATTCTAGTGTAGTTTGAGTTTAATTCTATGTAATTTGTTTATTGCTAGAAAAAAAAGGGGGTTTAAAACCCTGCATTTCGACCGCTTCAAACTGTTATAACAGGGTTGACGTTACCTGCAGATTTGTTTAGTTAGAGCATTTTCCTTTTTGCATGCACCTGTAGAATTATTTTTGTAAATATTTTTTACATTCTCTTTTATACGAACACTTCGGTAATGGTCTAAAATCTACTCAGACACAGTAACTCGACACACAAAATCACACGTCATGTGAAAAGTCGTGCATTCCAGTTTTATCCGTTTTATATCAAATGTTTTCATTGTCAAACTCTGATGTACAAATTAAAATGTGGTTATTACATGCATGAACAGATTTCTTTACACATCATACATGAATCAAAGAGTTACCAGTTCTAAAAAAACCTTTCTTTAACCCTGTGCTGACACCAAGCTTAAAAACACAAGATCTACTGTGAGGTTGGTACAGCATCTCCAGGTGAAGGATTGGTAACAGAGTTGGCGTAGAAATGGGAAAGTAAGGGTAAATGTAGAGTTAAACACCCTGTCCCTCGAGTAACCCTACGAATTTCATATGACTGAAAACCAATGCAGGCAGTTGAGCTGAAATAAGTGATATTTGTGTGCATGTGCATAATACGGCAAATAAAATAGTCAAATAAAATAGAGGTGCCTTATAGGAAGGCACTGATCTAATGAATTATTCCCTCAATCTTTATTAAACCCAGTCTTCAGGCATGTAAAAAAAAAAAGATCCTAAAACCCACAATGCAAAGCCACCAATTAACCAACCAAACTCATTTCATTTAAAGGCAGTTGTGAATACTGCAGTGTTATGCTGACGTTTAAAAGGCGACACCATTAGAAAAATCAAATCGAGTGATCCCGCTGTCTGATCTTCGGGTGGTCTCTCATTTTGGCCAAGCTGACCTTCTACTGTAGGACTCTGGTGTGTTTTTCCGACTCAAAGTCTCTCACACAACTCGTGGACAGACATGCAAAGCAGCAGAGCAAGAAAAGCAATAACATGAAAGTTTGTGATGATCGAGTGAGCAGATAAACGTGAGGTAAAGATCAGCGCGTGCTTAACACTTTCAGCAATCGTTTGTGAGGTGGTGTTGAGGTCTTTCTGCTGTAAACATCGAATGTCGCTAAGTCTAAACTACTGTACATACAAAATAAGCAGCAAACGTTAGCTGAATGGCCCCGAACGTTGCGGGCGCAGCTCAAACCGAGACGCGCGAGGCGCTGCGCGTGTCCGTTTCCTCTTACGGCATCGCTGCATTCCAACGTGCGAGTGTGTGCGTTGTTTAAGTAACGGTGAGCGAGTCCAGGCGATGCACATCATGTCCAAATGTTTGACTCGAGGTCAGAACACAAGCAAGTGTGGGGGAAGAGTCGAATAAAGGCACTTTACTGCTCTCCGAGATCTCCCCATCACGCTGTGATTTCTCTCTTTCCCTCCACCTCTTCAAACCAGTCTGAGCTGGTTTACTAGTTTACTCACAGTGTTCCGCCGCTCCAAACCCCATTCAGAACCAGCTTGAGGACCAGCTTAGTTTGGTTTGGTTCAAGATATTTTAATCGGCAGGTCATTTTTCTGCGCTATCCTCACCCCGTCCTTCAACTCACCTTAATCTTGTATTGTGCACAAAGATGCAAGCATACAAACAAAACAAAAAATGATTTGGCAAAATAAACCCCTGAAAAGCATCATGGTTCGAATTGTACTACTAAGACAAGCACCTGCACCCCGCAGGAGCAGAGCGAATGACATCCACATCAGAACACCACGTGACAGAGCGAGAGACGCATTCTGAATGATACAAGCAATGAATTGCAATGATTTTTCAGCACCGTACTTCCACACAGTAGTGTTTCTCTGCATTTCTCATATTTCTGTATTGAGATCGTGCTTGCTTATCTCAAGACTGCATCTTTGTTGATCTGCCACCATAAGATCAGTTCAGACGTTCGCTGTAATATTTCATTTCCTAACACTCCTGAATACAGATTGTGTCTTGGGCCTGGTTTCCCTGCATGCTGTTAGATCTCCAGCAGCGATATATCAAGATGAACAGAGCGGCGAGGTACACGCCTGTCCGACCCGCTTTGTCACCATTGTTGTCACAAACTGAATTCAAATATAAAGTGCATTTAAAAAATACCAGCGAGAAAAGAAAAAAGATGTGATTTGACTCGCAAAGGTTGGCAAGTTCCTCTTTGAACAAATTCGAGGCACCTCTCAAACAGGTCCAGAACAGAACAGTAAAGGATTCTTAAAAATATTATTTTACATTTGAAATTACACGTATGGAACACATCTTTACATTTTTCATGGATAGTATCTACTTAATTACATTGGCAAATACACGATGATTTGATTTCCTTTAAAACGTCCCCTCTGGCACCATTACATCTAGTTGTTCTGGGTAAAAATGTTAAAGGTAACCCTCCGTTTTTATTATGCCCCGTTTGTCTGACAGAAACATTAACTTCCGAGACCTTTACTTTAACTATCCTGTTAGGCTTTAACCGATGACCTTCAGGAGACAAAAAACTCGTGTCCGTTTGCAACTCCAACGAGGTGACCTGAAGAGCGAGAGCTCGCACGGGCTCCTCCGTTGCTTCTGGTTGCAGGCGCACTATTTCCAGTTCCTAGAAGATCAAATGCAAGTATCTGATTGTCTCTTTAGAGCCTCAACATCTTTCTGTCAGAGGGAAACGTATGCGTTTCGCTGTGTAAAAACAATCGGGAGGGTTAAGGGTCTACGTCTTCCAAATCACTTCGAGAATCCCCCAACATCATTGGCGATTCGGATCCCTGAGAGAATAAAAGAAACAATCAACCAGTAAAATCTATATCGTATCAATCAATGTTTAATAATAATAATAAATAATATATTATAATAAATATTATGTAACTGGTATATAGCTTTAAACTAGATATGGATCACAATGGGTTAGTAACATAATGTATAATACTGATATATGTGCCACACTTTTGTATTTTGTACAGTTTTGTATTTTTATTTGTAAAAGCAGAATAATTAAAATAGTTTACTCATATCTGATATTTTTGACCACAGTGTTATTATTTTATAATATTGCTAAGCAAAATGGTTTAAGATGTAATACAAAAGAATACAGCATACAATAAAAGTAGTGTGATAGCATAATATAGATGATACACAAACCTAACATACATTGACTAAAAGAGACTAATTTCATGAGTCTTTAATGAAAAAACAGTAAGAGGGATACCTGTCGGAGACTTCTGTCTGAGTTCTCATTGGCTGGACTGCCATCTGAACCATTACTGCTGCCAGACTGTTCCTTCTCATTGAGTAAAGCTGTAGCATAAGCCAGTGTGTCCTAAACAAACACATACACAAACATCATTAATTGAACTCAGTATGTGTAGTGACACATTCAAATGTGACTGTATTGGGGTGTCCCCTAAAAATGTCCAATTTCTATACATCACAAATAATATTTTTGCCGGCGCAGTGCGTGCCGGTTTGCTACGCCAATGCCCATATAACCAAAATGGCATGATCCCTATTGCATAACACCTCTGTGAAGATTTAGCTGTAAGAATGGTTGTTGAATCAGGCTCCAGCTATCGAATCTTCGACTATTCGAGGTCGCCCCTAGACTGTATGTGTTGTATCTGTACCTGTGCTGAGATGGTGCGCTGGAAGGTTTTAGCTGTGGATGTCTCATTTGACACGTTACTTTGAGGCGTCCAGTAGTGTTCAGACATCTGAAAGAGAGGGGAAATATAACAAAAGTGTGTTTGTGTGGTCCACCAGTGCATTGTACTTAACAAAATATATTGACTAGAAATAGTTCTTCAGTGAACCAACGAGAGCGCACGTCACTCCTCTCTTCATTAGGTTACATTGGCTCCCTGTAGCCGCCCGCATCAAATTTAAAGCTCTGCTCTTGGCCTACAAGACCACCACTGGTTCGGCACCCCCATATCTTCACTTGGTAATACAGACTAATGTTCCTGCCCGATCCCTGCGCTCTGTAAACTAACAACGTCTTGTGGTGCCAAGGGAAAAGATCCCTCTCGCGTACTTTCTCTGGATCTGTTCCACATTGGTGGAATGATCTGCCTGCTACTACAAGATCACCATCTTTAAAAATCGCCTATTCTATTCTTTTCTACTCTTTCTCACAAAAAAAGCTTACCTTTTATACTGTGCTAGGCTTTTTTAGACCAGTTTTTACTGCACTTATGCATTTTGTTATCTTATGTTGTTTCTTCATTCGTAAGCTGCTTTGGATAAAAGCGTCTGCTAAATGTAAATGTAGAAATATGCACATAAATTGCCGAAAAAGTTTTACTTTTACATTTTGTTCAATTTTAATGTGTCCACAGACCAACAGAGTTCATTAATGGCATTGATTTATGAGTATTATGAGTTTTGAGAAGACCTTTTTTGTCACTTAGCTATGACAAGCTGCTTTGGGTGTGTGTAAGTTTTTATGAATAAAAATTCTATAAACAATTATTACAATTCCTATATATATTATATATATTTCCTATGAATCAATTAGCTGACAATAATAATCTTGGAAATAAAAAAATCCTTTATACTAAATGAATGATATTGACAAGAAATATGTACAGAAATATACATTGTTGGATGTACAACATTATAAAAATGTTGCAGACCAAAAATAACGAATCCATTTTTAAAATATATTTGTAAATGATCAACCAACAAATGCAACAGTTGTTACAGTGTTGTGAATGTTTTTATAGACTGCTTTCATTAATTTTGCATGTCCTAGAGATGGTTTAGGTTATTAACACATATAAGATCAAACAGTCTGGTACCTTCTTCTGTAGCCACTGCACAGCCCAACTCCAATGTCCCGAGAGCTCTTTAAAATAGTCTTTAGCTGGGGAACATCTAAAACAAGCACAGAAATAACACTTAACAACACACCACATAAAGGCAGAACCCATTCATCACATTATATATCTAGAGTCACTTCACATCAGTCACCATATTCATGTAAAATCATAACTAGAGTTTTTATCAAGTATAATTCTGATGTTGGAGATATTTTCTACTGTATGTTACATATTTTAATGCCCGGATTTCTATTTAAATCCTTGTTTGTCTCTTGTTTGGTCTCCTAAACCAATTCAGCATGCAAAGACAAAAGATCTAAATATCTGTTTGTTTCAATCTTCTACACTCACTTCTGAGCCAGCGTGACCAAGAACTTCACACACTGGTAGCAGCGACTGCTGTCCACATTGTTGCTCTGATGCATCAAAGCTGTAAATGAGAAAAAGGTTCTACCAAGTGTTCACAAAATTAACTTCACAATGCTTTTTTTATGATGAGCACGGCTCTTACCCAAAAGCCCCTTTTCAGATTCAAATGCATATTTGAGTCGCTGGGATTGCAGAGGATCCTCTAACATCTGGAAGGTGACAGGAAAAACATTGTTACACCATGAATCCCCCCAAAACAACAGCAACATTCAAATGCGACATGATATGACATCATACAATAGCAAACACGAATGTCTCACCAGGATCTCCAGAAGCAGCTGAAAGACGTTCTTCAGTTCATGAGGAGGAGCTGTCTCCAGATGGTTCTACAAAATTCACAAGAGTTGTTGCATGTTTGCAGTTTTCTGGCTGTATTTAAAAGGAAGTTGTAGTTTTTGTCAAGGTACAAACCTTGAGTAACTGCAGAACTTCTAGTGAGAAAGGCTCATTACAGAAGGAGCAATATGTTATCATCTCTATGAGGAACGACAGGGGGCCAGACAGCTCACGCATGGCAAACATCACCTGAAACACATGTCAGAAGGGTGAAGACATTGAGCAAAGAGAGAAGGAGAAAAAAACAAATGGACAAAGTATTACCTCCATGAGATATGACTGGCCCTCAGATTTGAAGAGCTGTGTGTTGATGTCCGAATGTAGAGGCAGGAGAAGAGAAGACGAAGCCACCAGCCCTGAAGAACTTTGTTTAAATGCTCCTTGAGCTGAGAACACAACCAACACACTTCATTATTATCTTGATGACAAATTTTGAGAAGATATTTTAAGTTTCGTCTTCACATTCTTTTAAGTTTTAGTTTCACATTATTAGATTTCAGGTTCACAAGCTGTAAAGAAGTTATAAATAACATTTCAGCATATAAACGCAAATACCAGACTGTCTGTAAACCATCTGTTCACTATAGGAACATGGTGAACTCTGCTCTCTGTGCGTGTGTTAGCACAAACATCTTTACGTTCTTACCCTCCGTCCTCTGACACGTGAGGTCCGTGTGGAGCACGATCAGGGCCAGTGTGTTGTGAAGATGCAGGAACTCGCGAGCCTGTGCTGAACTCCAGCGGCGGTGCTGAAACACAGAATGTGTCAGACCGTACCAAGCAATGAACGCTTAAAATAAAGAGAACATACAGAAAACACAGAACTTTTTGTCATGTGCGAACAGCAGGTGTCTGTCAGTACCTGGTTGCTTTGTCGGTTGGCTCCAAGCAGGAATACAAGCATCCGGCAGTAGGCTGAATGTTTTAGCAGCAGCTGACATGGCCCTGTACCCTGAAAGTATTTCGAAATGTCAGTACCTGTATGGTTTTCTGTGCTCAAAGAGACAGTTCACCAAAAATGCTTGATTTAAACACTATTATCTAACAGAACCCCGTGCTGACCATTTTTACAACTTAAACCTCAATATATGCAGCAATTTATTGAAATACTCAAAAAACGTGCAATGACTAATATAAACATTGTGCTTGCGCTTCACATAAATACATTTTAAATCACATTTAGATCATTTTGCGCCACACTAAGGATGAGGTAATAAAATTATACCCAAATTTAAGATTCTGGCAGTAAGTGAATGACTGAAGGGCATATGAGAGGCTTGATGTTCTCACCCTCTGGGCAAAGTTACTGAAGAGGCAGAAGTACTGAGAGCAGTTCTTGCAGTTGTCTGGCACGTCCTTATCCAACAGAGAGAGCAGCATGTCTAACAGACAGTCCAGTCCTGCATCCTGGAAGTACAGAGCGCTCTCAAGCGTCTTCTCCAAAATGGTGGCCACCACGACGCGAACCTCCCGCACACTGCATTCCAAAAGACAGATCCTGCGGAGAGAGAATTATAATATACAATTAAATCTATAGGTTTAAAAACAAAATGTCTCCATTGAAAAATCACCATTTTGTCATCATAACTTCAAGTTTCTGTAAAACCTTATATATTACCCATGAAACTATAATATTTATGTTGAAAGTGAAACTTGTTTTCTTTGCAGTATTCAAAGTCTGAAAAAATACACAGCATCTTATCTGTTATTTTCAGCTGTTTCTCCACATAAATGCAAATAGAAACAAGATTTCTGTTTGAAAATTGGTAGAAATATTGTTAGTAGTTCCCAGAATGAAACAAAAATTATAATTTGACCTAAACACACCTATAAATAGTACATTTTAAAATCAGGAAAAGTGATTTTGCAATGGTCTCTTCATTTTTTTCTGTGGCTGTATTTGTTGGATATTGGCACACCTGATCTATTTGGGAGGTTTGTGGAAACTCTTTCTGTCGAGCCAGATGTATTAATTCCATCAGTGGAAAAGTGTTAGTCACCATACAACTCCAAGTCTTGATAAGGGAAACAACTGCTGTGTTTATTGGACGTTTGTCAGGCCTCGATCATAAAAACAATCCGGAACATTCTTGGCTTCGTTTGAGGTGTGGTGTGATAACCAGCCCTACCGTCCGATACGAACCGTCCAATCCTGAAGCAGGGCAGTAGACCTCCCTACCACCCCACATTACCTCACCATTCCCCCAATCTCCAGCTTAAACTCTTACAATAAACAGGCCAGGCATCCATAGATCAAACTTCCAAGCATCAACACACATTACCCTTCCCAGCAGCCCACCTTTCATGTTGAAACAAAGCAGTTGTGCACATCTCACACATGTGCTATAGATTTTCAGCTAAGTGCTGGTGGTAATATGATTTTCTTTGACCACACACATACACCCACACACAACTGCTGGTGTTGAAGGGCTGGGCACAAGCTAATACAAAAGTGAGCTAACATCTTGAATAACGGCCAATATACAGCTTTGCATGCTACTCACTCAAAAGGACTTGGTGCTTTTGTTAGGAACTGTATTGGAACTGTATTTGTGGAATACACCTGAGGAACATCCATGTTTACTGATTCAGGCAAGTTATGTTATGTTGATCTTGTCATCTTTCTTACTCACTTGATGATCTCACGGCCTTCAGGTGACACCAGGTACTGTACCATCCACTGGCACGCTTCACTGCTCTTGGATAACAGGACCTCCACAGTAGCGATCCACTCCTCTGTGTCCACCCTGAAAAAGATGAAAAATGTTACAGAAATGACAGAATTATTACAGAAATTCTGGCTAAAACCAATAAGAGGATAGTTATTTTTTATCGTCAGCAATAACTGATAAAATGGATGACAATATGGATTTACACTATTACAAAAATAAGAAAAAACAACAACAAAAAAACGCTTGAATGAAGACATGCCAACACTATAATGAACCAAAAGTATTAGAAGATAAATAAAAAAAATCTATTATGAAAAATAAATAAAATAAAATAAAAACATATTTATAAAAGTCCTCCAAGTATCCTCTAAGTGAATTTCTTTCAGATTTTATTGATTATTTGAATAGTACAAGGTCTGGTTATCCAAAGTCACTTTGGTCAAAACTGCCAAATCCCAAAATGTAAATGTATGTGACCTGTGGATTAATACTGAATTATATTAATATTGTAAAAAACATGTTAAAACTAGAAGATTACAAATGTTAAGACTAAAGAGATAAACAAACAGAGATTACAACAAATTGAAAATGTATTAAAAAACAAACAATGTATAAAAACAAAGCAGCAGCATCATCATGACACCTGAGTTTCTTTTTGGTGCGCAGGTACGTGTGGAAGAGGAACTGGACGGCGAGCTGCAGGCTGGTTTTTGCCATGGCTTGATATGATGGATGCTTTAACTTTGTCTGTGAGAAAGAAAAAACATTAAAGCACACAGTGTTTATAAGGACATGCAGACTGCTTATAAAAGAGAAATAAAAGACAAGGAAGCTAAATAACTCACGGCATTGACTGAGGCCAGAGACAATGTGAAGCTGAAATAATCACTGTTGTACACATCTCTGTTCTTCATGAACTTCAGATTTTCATCTCTCACCATCTACAAAGCAAAGAATTGTCAGAGTTGTATGTCAAACATGTCTAAACACTTCAGAAACACCTTAAAATCACAATGAGAGAGATATCGGGTACATGGTATGTTATGATACAAATGACACAATGATACAAATTTAGCTTAAGAAAATGCTTTGGGCAAAAAGCAAATATGTTATACTTTCATGTAACTACCTGATAGATCCTAGCAGGCATCTTCTCCACAAACAGCCCCTTCTTCTCTCCTTTCTTGACCAAGCGTGTGAGCAGGGTGAGGCGGTCATTGTTGGCTCTGGGTGGCCGTGGAGAGGATTGGGGTGAGATCTCTGGAGAGGAAGGTGCTGACCTGAGGAGAAGCATTCAGAACATTTATAAATGTGTGTATGTGAAGGTTCAATGAGGCGGGAGATAAGGTGAGTAACTCACAGGGACAGATCTTCTGCTTCCTGCCTCATGATGCTCACACGGCTTTTCTTGGGCAGCACCGGAGAGTTCTGATCACTGATCCGCTGGTAGAACAGCATGTAAGCGTTCCAGTAGCGCCGCCGGACGTCTGGGTAGGGGTTAGCTGTAGTATGCAAAGGCATTAGAGCATTGAAGTACAATATTTTAACAGGAACTACAGTTGGATTAAATGCAAAAGTGGTCTAGGATAGGAGTAGGATCGCTGGATAAGCTTTGTGTGTATTTGTATTGAAATCTGTGTTATTCTAAGGGGGATAGAGAGATTGACTTACACTGGTCGTACACTTTTGGTCTGTACTCTCCCCCGAAACACTCGTACTCCAGGGTCTCATCGTTCATATCGAACTCCTCCACGACGTTGTCATTAAACTTGTACCATCGTCCTCTTGCACTAAAAGAAGAGAGGATGTTATTGCTCAGCTCATAGTGGTCACCCAAAATTCCTTCAATCCCTGCAAGAATGCACTGGTTTTAGGAGTCGTGCTGCCAAGCATCTGGGACAGTTTAAAGTTCTTATAAAAACACACTGGCCAAACAGAAGCAAAGCCCCCCGAGACCTATAAATACACATGCATTCAAACACAAAGAGGCAAAACGACCTCACACTTATATAAAGCCAATGTTAAAGATATTGTGGTTGCTAAAGACTATGCTCTGTATAAAGACTCTGTATTAAGAAAACAGACCGTGTGGAACTCTATAACCTGCATCTGGGATTAAGCACATGACTTATGAAACATTACAATGTATGCAGAAATAAATGGTGCATGGTAAGAGGTTTGTTTAAACAGCTAACCCTTAAGGCCCATTCACACTGCCCGCAAACATTCGGTGCGAATGTTCGTCTCGATAATGTTCAAGAACAAAAACAATATATTCTTATGAAGCCCTTCACATAGAACGCGAACATTTGCGTGCCAAAAATGCAAAGGTTTCTTTCGTCTAGTGCAACGAATATTTCCCCATTTGCAAAACGAAGAAACGGACCGTCCAATAAGAATCGAGCATTACGTCACACGCCTAGTGCCACTACTGTTACACAAAAGGGCAACACGGTGGCGCCAAAAGCTCAGAAAGCTGTAGAGGCACGAGCATATACATCAACGTAGAGGACGTTCAACATAGAGAGAATGGATGTCGAGTTGTTTTACTGTCGTTGGTCTTAGAACAGAGAGAACTTTTTTCAAAAAACAGGACAAAAAAGAAGCTCTGTGGCAAAAAAAATTAAATAAAATCGCAGATAAGATAAACAATTATATCATAAAAACGTAACGTTGTAATTTTCCACTACATATTTTCGGCTTCATCTCCATAGCAATTTAGATTTTGGCACGCTCTGCAGCAGCTGTCCATTTGGGTCACACGCGCTGCACAGCGTCCAAAGCACAAGTTCAAATGGACGAGCTCGACACGTGCGCAGTATGTCATACTGAGAACTGACTCGGCTGTCTCAACATTTGTCTCGGGCTTGTGCTCTTGTACGCATACAGTCTGTGCGGACGGTAAAATTGCATCATGCGGGCGGTGTGTTGACGCAGACAGCTGGAATATACTTTAGGCAGGGGGAATCACGATGACAGCACAATACTCCGGAAAAGAAAACAAAGCTACACCCTAGCAACTACTCAAACGCCTAGTAAAGAAAAAAAAGCATAGCAACATCCCAGCAATTACTAAAAATCCTAGCAAAGAAAAACATAGTAACACTCTAGCAACCATCCACAACACCCCAGAAAAGAAAACATAGCAGCACCCTAGCAACTACCAAAAAAACATAGCAACACCCCAGCAAACTACCCAACACTGTAGCAAAGGAAAAACAGAAACACCATAGCAACCATCAACAACACCCCAAAATAGAAAACAAAGCAGCACCCTAGCAACTACCCAACACTGTAGGGACAAAAAAAACATAGAAACACCCTAGCAACTACCCAGCAATGCCCCAGCAAGCACCAGTGACATTTTCCTTAGTAAGCATAATGATCTAACACATGTAAAGAATCCCACACAGACACATAGTTTCTTACCGGCGGTCTTTAATGAATGAGTAATAGTGTCCCGCGTGGGCTTGTCCGCTGTGCACCACCACTCCCACCAGCTCATAGTTCTCAGAGATGGTGACCTTCTTCCGAGGTGATCCGCCGGACCCAGCCTCACCTCCTCTGCCATTCTCTCCATGATCAACGCTCGAGTCCTGGCGGGCCATTCCTGACACAGTATAGGGCTCCATGTTCAGCACCCAGGGGAACTTCAAACACACAGAATAAACAAAAATGAGTGAATAAAAAACAATAAAAGGTTATTTATTTTATTTATTTATTTATTGCGTTCTTAACGCCATTCCAGCATCTAAGGCTATATTCATGGCGAGAACTAGTCACCCTATACACACAAGTCGACACTATACACAAGTCTTATTCCACACATGAGTCGGGGGGACAATTTGGATTCCTCAATTAACCTATCCTGCATGTCTTTGGGCCGTGGGAGGAAACCGGAGTACCCGGAGTAAACCCATGCTGACTATATAAGGTTATAGATCCAAACTTTAACCTGCATGTTGCCATAAGCTACTGTGGTTAGTTGCCTACAAAAATCAAGCCCATTTCAAGTCAAGGCTGCTGCTAATGCTAAAGAGTAAATTCTTACTCTGATCTGCTCATCGTATTTGATGGATCGACCACTTTCCCAGTCAAAGCCGAAGCGCATGAGGTGGATGACCAGCACACTTGGCAGAGACTTTATACAGGTCCGCTTCACAGTGGTTCGCTACAAACAAAAAAGTGTCAACACATAAACATTCAACATCTCGAACAAATATCTCAAATATCAAAGAGAACAAACTACCATACCTTCTCTTTACACTTCTCACAGTAATAGGCATTGCTGCCGTCCAGAACCTCTCCTCTGACAAACTGATCCAGAGAGATCTCCAGACTCTGACAAGATGTCACTCCCAGATTTAAAGCCATGAAGGTCTCCTCACGTTCATACCTGCAAACCAAACGCAAATGTCACAGAAGAACTGCAAACGATCAAAGGCTCCAGGATCAGGATCTTCATGCTTACCTGTGCGGGCAGTCTTTGCATATCTTCTGATCAGAGAAAATGCCCTGGAATGTGTTTTTGAAGATCTGCTCTCGGCCAATTTTCTAAAGGGATCCAGAATAAACGTTAGAAACTTCGGTGTTTTCAAACATGGCTGTTGAGGAGCACGTAGGAGTGATGTGAGATGTACCTTCAGATGTTCATCAAGCTGGTCAACAAGACTGGTAAAGAACTCGTAGGCGTCCTGCTGTTCTCGCACGTATAGTTCTTTATTCCACATTTTAAAGATCTGTGTCAAAAAACAACAACCATGTGATGACCTTAATGTAATGAGTACAGTAGAGACCATGTAAAAATGTAAAATAATAGTTAAATGTTAATAGTTGTCAATATCAGTATCAGTATCACATATAAAATCCATATAACATATCATTTAAGTATAACAATATAATTTCAATATAACACAGTTTTGAAGCTTTGTTAGTTTTTGCACATTACTAAACAATATAACTTAAAACTGCAACCACAATTTTAGACGCATCAGAATGAGGCATCTCACCTTCCAGAAGTTCTCAGGTATATAGTACTGCAGTTTGCTCTCCATCAAGTGGCCAAACAGAGATTGAACCTGGCAGAACACACTCTCCTCTGGATTTTCTGTGTCATCTTCAATCGACAAGACAGCCTAAAACACACACAAAATCAGCTCAAAAACCTTCAATTAATCTCCACCACATGGAGTAACACACCATAAAACACTTTCTATCCAGCATACTTCCTTTTCCTTCAAGCTTATGGTGTCACCTAGTGGAGAGATAGTATTGTGCACTAAGAGTGAACAGTGTGTACCTCAGGCAGTCCGGGCTGCATGTAGAGCTGCTGAAAGACTGCATTCATGTAACAGGTGGCACCTCCGTTTTTCAGCCCCACAAAACCAGACACAGACCGACTGTCTACAGGAGGAAGATACTGACAACACACACACAATTACAAACATTATACAATAATAGACAATTATAAACT
The DNA here is from genome assembly GCA_026939265.1 of Oreonectes daqikongensis. NCBI lineage: Eukaryota > Metazoa > Chordata > Actinopteri > Cypriniformes > Nemacheilidae > Oreonectes > Oreonectes daqikongensis. The sequence continues at coordinate 1,894,731 of JAOTQM010000351.1, read as the reverse complement.
TATACAAAGTTATGAGGGAACATACGTCAAACTCTTTGGTGAGGGAGGGGTCTGACTGATGGTGCATAGACAGCAGTTCTTTAGTGATGAGCTGCAGGTTGGTGAGAGAACTGTCAGACAACATGACCAGCACCTCGTATGCCGCCAGACGACTGCTGACAGTACTGCACCTGACACACACACACACACACACACACATGAATGTACAAATATTTTTACAAACACTTTCATGACAGTGCAACTTAAAACACAGAGGAATGACTAGAGAGACAAATACAGATAAAAACAGACAGAAAACGAGGTGGACAGAGACACACATAGAGAGACAGGCAAAGATATGGACAGAAAGATGGAAAAAAAGATGATGGAGACAGGCAGAGAGATGGCTAGAAAAACAGACAGAAGAGACAGATAGAGAGAGAGAGAAAGGGAGATAGATGATCTGGATATAGAGACAGGAGCTGAATAGAGACAAAGAGACAGACAGAGGACGTACATAGATGGATAGAAATGAACAGAGAGACAGAGCTAGAGAGAGAAAAAGAAAGTCAGACTGATAAGGAGAGAGACAGAAATAGAGATGAATAGAGAAAGACAAACAGACAGACAGAAATAGGGATGGATAGAGGCAGACAAAAAGATGGATAGAGAACTGAATTGAAAGACAGACAGAGAGAGAGATAATTAAGACTATTAAACAGAGATGAATTGAGAGATACACAGATATTTAAACACAGATAAACACTCTGAAAGACAGGGAGACAGAGAAGAAACAGACAGCTGACAGCTAGAAAAAAAACACAGAAAAGGAGACAGACAGCAAAAGAGAGAGAGAGAGAAACACAGGTATACAGTCAGTGTGCACAAATGTGTTTTTGTTTATTCTCACTTTGGGTGAAAGTCGTGTATGGATACGGTTTGTCTAGATGAGCTGTCACTGTTCAGAATGATTCGAGATGCTCTGAACAGGAAGTCGTCCAGCAGCTGCTGGATCAGAGACGGGCCTGAAGAACATCAGCATTAAGAACAATTTTCCTCATGCACATCAGCATATTTAAGAGCAAATACATCAATGAATCTAACCGAACTGCTCTTTCTCACTGCCGCACAGCGACAGCAGTGTTTTGATGAGGTGTAGGTGTCCAGCCAGCAGGATGTTATCTGCCTCACTGGTCTCTAGTTCGGTGGTCCAAGTGGGCTCGAAATTATCCAGCCAGCTGATCTCATCCTCCAGCATGAGCGCTGGACTGATCTGAAGTTGCTCCATCTCTGACGCTGAGGAAACAAAACATGCAATAAAATTAAGATTAAACACAAATGACACTGCCTTAAAGTGCTTTTTTGGGTAATAAAGCAGACACTCACTGGTTAGGTCATCCAGGAGTTGGCACCTCAGGTCAAAATACTCTGTGCACTGTGAAAGCAACCTGAAAACATGATAATCACTGTATGTCATTAGATATTCAACAGTTTACTTAGAATTCAGATATTTTTTATTTACGGTTTTCTACATAAAATGTTCTTACATACTGAAAAAAAATTCTAAAATATATCCTTTGTATAGTAAGGTCATGTCAAAGATTGGAATCATTAAATCAATGAAACCAAACATTAATGCTCATTATCAGGCAGGGTCACATTTGCGTTTGGCGTGTTTTACCTTTGGTTAATGCCCCTCATGATGCTGGTGGGGGACCAGAGAGGAAGTTGGGCCGTCAGAACCACCTTCAGCAGGAAGAGGTTGGGCTTCTGGAGATCGGGGTACGGCGAAGTGTCCGACTGACTCAGGGTGTACAGCTGATCACACGCTACACGACGGATCTGTGAGTGTATAACACAAAAGGTGAAGAGGGGTATCTGGTCAAGGGCAGTTCAATATCACAGGTTGTAACATTGTGAGAACACTGTAAGAGTTACTGACCTCACCACTGGGCGACCCCAGCAAAATATCAATGATGAAATCGTTTACAGAAGGCAGGGAGTAAAACGAACCTTAAAAGAAAAGACACAAAAATGGTTTTGTGAATACAAATATATATGACCGCTTATCTCTCAAAAATCTAATTTGTGTGACTGAATACAGTATTCTTAAGTGAATGGTATTTTAATTGTTTTTATCAGTTGTATGTGATCTACAGGAAAAATAAGCACATTTAAGAAGACAACTCTGAAATAAAAATAGAAGATCATTACTGACCAAAAAAAAAAAATGCAAATATTTGGCTTCTAAACACTTTAAATACTAAGACTAAAGAAAATGTTAAGCATGTCAAGAAAATTAATTTAAAGATAAATCACGGTCTCACCACATTACAATTTTTAAGGCTATGGCCAAGTCATAGATGTAAAATACTAAAACTACTTTTAAAATTGTAGCCTGCATTTATGTGTACACCACATTCTTAATGTTTGAATAACTGCAATAAATCTTATTTATTTGTAGTCTAAAATTGCATATATATATCCTTATACATCGATGATGCATCTACACAGTATATGTGGCATTTGTATAGATAAATAGACATTTCTTAAAAATAAGACTGCAGTATATTTGTGAAATATTGCAAATGTGTGATCCGCAACCTGCATATTAAAATGGTTTGGAACAATTTAATTTTAGTACTTCACTAAGTCAAAATTCTAGCAGAGCAACTGACACATGAATGTTAGTTGGGATATGTTTTCCTAATCCTAAATTCAGATGTGTGATGCTTTCTTTTCCCAGAAAGAACATGAAACATGCATGTTGGTCATATTATTTTTTAGTTTTTACCTGCTTTTCCTCATAATTTTAATGGATTTTACAAACGTAAAACATTATTGTAACGCATACTGAATATCGCAGTATGTAACAAGCTATCGCATATCACAATGTTCCTCGATATCGTACAACCCTACAGAAAACTAATATGACATTTTTTTGTAAAAAAACAATGAACCAAAAAAGTGTCCACATGGGAACACCTTTACAAAGTACCCCAGAATGCACTTCATGAAGTTGGTTAAGACAATTCCCTTTAAAGAATATAAAATTTAAGACCATTTGTGCCATTTAATAGAATTCATTCCAAAATGACTTGTTTCCAAAATGTACATATTCATAAAGCAGCAGCTAGTGCATTCAAACTTTTGACTAGTATTATGTGTTTCTTACAGAGCTGTTGGGAACGCAGTTGAAGGCAGGTGACGAGTAAAGAAAGCGCCTCTCGTGCGATGATGGTGTCTTTGATGGACACAGACAGCTGTTTGACGCATATCCCCGCCTGTAGAGTAGTGACCTCACCCTCACTTCCAGAACTGCAGTTACTACCTGCAACACAGATGCGTGAGGACATTGTAAAGGATGCAGTGGGTAAAAAGCAGTACTTTGGTTTTGATCAGCATCTCACCTGTGCTGCTAACTCTGCTACGTATGCCCAGCGGCAGAAGAGAATTGGTGGTTTCTCTTATTGGCTGGCTGCTGCCGACTAGGTCCAATCGGCCAGCGGCTGCCGCCCAGGTGAGCCGCATGAAACAGGCTACCGTGGATGTGAAGTCTCCAACCTCCATTGTCTAAAATTACAAGCCACTGACATCAATAGGGTTCAAAAAAGTTATTTTATGAAAACCGTATTTGGGATTCTAACGTACCTGTATGGCGACACGGGCGGCCGGTATAATTTCCTCTACTCGTATGGATGATCTGTCGGACATGGACACTTGTCGGTAGGAGGACTTTTCTGGAGTTCCACAGACAGAGAGTTGCCGGCCGCCCTGCCGCCCGGCATTGCGGAACGGCCGAGAGGACAGAGTATCCAGACCGTCCTTGCTCAACTCCTCATCTAGGATACTGGGCATGGCCTGTCCTACCAGCAGAAACCTAAAGGTGGCGACAAAGAGCCAGTCAGAAAATGATTTTTGTATCCACAAAGACTTCTTATAAGGCAGTAAAGTGTTGGACTAAACAGACAGCTAGACTATTAAATGAGACCTGGCCAACTGCAGGCAGATGGAATAGACTCCCTGTCTGGTCTCATAGTCCACCTCAGAGGGGATTGAGTCTCTCTGCATGACGTTCACCACTAGACTGTGTGTGAGAAAGAGTAAAATAATTCAATCATACACCACCACGAAGAGGTACTGAAAAGAATTGAGGGTATAAAGCAGGCCGCTACCTGAGACCTCCAGCTTTGAGAAAGTTCTCACAAAAAGATTTGACGCTGGTCTTTGCCATTTCATCATCAGACGTGGGCATCAGTTTGGAGCTCAGCACCTGTGGGACGGGACGGTGGGTGAATGTGTGTACAGAATGTGAAACCACACTTGGTTTGTGGTGAAATGTGTGATTTGTGTATTACTAGCTGCACTAAATGTACCTCTAAATTATAAAGTACTCTGAATGTAGACATGCCCGGGGCGGATGAACGAAACAGAGACTCCAGGATGGACGCTGCACTCTGCTGGTGCTGCTGTTTACTGGACAGAGATGGAGACTTGGAGGCCTGAGAACCTGAGCCGAGTGTAAACAGAGTTTTCTGGAGAAAGAGAGAGTGTCAGATTAGCTATCTGGCAGAGCACATTGTCCTCTGTGCACCGTACTAAAAACAAACACACAGTCACATGATTTTCTGTTATTGCTTTCAAAACGCTGAGTCATGCAGATGCTCCGATTAAAATCTATTAAAAGGTTTACACATAGCTGCTCATTTTATATATATTTTTTAATGTACCACATTATATAATAATACTTTTTTTTACATTTAAATTAAGATAATAAGAGCTCTAAGATCACAGTATGACTATGTTTGACTCTTTATTGACTCGTATAGATGCTTTCAAAGCAACAACATAAACACATGTTACTCTACATGCACACTTTTGTGGCCCAAACGTAACTTCCGTTACACAACTGCAAAGAATAGAGTCCCTGGAGATTATTTCTGATAACAAGCAAAAGAAATAACAAGTAAATGACATTAGCTAGCAAGTAAAAGTATGTCTAGCCAGTATTATGTTGGGCTACCAGTAGAAGAATCGTTACTTGGCTAAACTTAACTAAAATAGTTATATTATTAGCCTCTAGCCAGACTGATCAACAAACACAGACCGGAAGTTAACTTTGGGCCAGGTGTGTGTGTCTGATAAAACAGTCTATAGGAACTAATAAATGTATACCTATAACCTTTCAATTACCAGCCCAGATTTTTAAACACTAGGCCACATCCATCAAGGCTGTTTGTACAGGCCTAAGTATGAGAGAGATGTTCATGTGTTACCTGATGACTCCAGACGCTGGACTCTTTTGGCACAAAGTTATCAAGGGCGTCCTGCACTTCCGGGTCAGTCGGAATGAGCAGCAACAGCTTTCTAACACGTAAAGTTATTCTAGAAAAACACGCCCACATGATTATTATTCAACTGAAATCATATAAAAACACAACAACAACATACTGTACACCTATGAAGCAAAAACATGCCCCTTCACCTGGGTTCCTCCAGGTTGGCAAGCTGATAAAGCATCTCAAAGACATTACACACCAATGCCATCACAACACCAGGAAGAGATTTCTCCTGCAATCACAGAGAACAACGCTTTTAGATACATATACTTTTTGTGTGTTTAAGATATTGATACAATCAGCGTGTGTGTACCTGTTCGAGAGCGTACGCCGAGTTGAAAACCCCGCTGCTGCTGGAGCTCGCCGAGGCCGAGCTGTCCGCTGAGCTGCCCGATGGAGTTCCTGTTCCTGAGCTCTTCACTGTCAGACTCTGCTCATCTGAGAAACCCAGCTGGTTCAACAGCTTCTGGTCACGATTCATCGTCAGCTGAAGGCACATTTAACACAAGCATAAAGTTTACACAAACATTTTGGTAAGTGGTGCATGTGTTTTTCAATGGCTTATGTTGATATTTATACAGCATGTTCATAAAATGCTAATATGTGACCCTGGACAACAAAACCTTAATTTTTACATAATCTGAAACCCGAATAAATGAGATTTCTATTGATATATGTTTTGTTAGGATATAACAATATTTGATCGAGATATAACTCTGGAATCTGAGTATGCAAAAAAATCAAAACATTGAGAAAATCGCATTTAAAGCGCTGTAGCAGGGTGCAGCTAAGAAGAAACAGGTTTGTTTTAACACTCTCTTTTGGCTTACTGCTGTAATGACGTTGTGAAGAGACAATGAACCCGAAATTCTAAGCTTTACATAGATACCAAACTTGAATGAGTAAATCCTAAAGAGCGACAGCAGCGAGTGAAGTTTGTTATCGTGTTTCCGGCCATTTTTGTTTGCGATTTTGCTGCATCCACTCACAAGAATAAAGTTTTCATATATTTACGGTAGGAAATTTACAAAATATCTTCATTGAACATGATCTTTGGCATTTTTGGCATAAAAGAATAATCAATCATTTTGATCCATACAATGTATTATTGGCAATTACTACAAATAGTAATAATACAAATCGTGCTACATTTTATTGACAGGGACAGTGAAAAAAGAGAATAAGTTGCTAAAGGGTTGCAGGCTGGACTCGTGACATCTGCACCAGCACCAAGCTGAATAGTATTGGAGCAATGCCTCACATAGCGCTGGTCTGTGTTGTAGAAGAGTTTGGCATGTGGGTGATGCTCAGTTATGATTGAGTTGGATCACAGTTTGTGTTGGACTCACCATGCTGTCATTGGCAAATATCTGCACATTGTCCACCGGACAGCTGAGTTGCTCTGCTATCTTCCATCTGATGCTGCCTATAGTCTCATTGCTGTGGGCCTGCACACACACAGATGCATTCATGTAAGGCAAAGCAAATCCCTGTTAACAAATACCCAACAGATGCCTGTGTTTGTAAATATTACGCTTGCTTCACACATACAGGCCACATGTCATCCATCAATGTTTCTCCTTGCTCCAAATAGGGAAAATGTTCATCAAGGCCGTGCCTACAATTTGTCATAAGTGTCTGTATGTGGATGTCGTAACAACTAGCAAGTGTGTGTGCTGTTACCTCCAAGGTGAATGTGTCTTTGGTAGATTCGTATGTGACATGAAGTGTAACAGGATGGCCGTGGAAAGACGCTCCATGAGGTAGAATGGTCCGAGGAACAGAATACAAGTCCTGAAAAGGAAAACATATGTCATATCTTTGTGTGTCAACCAGTATTGGAAAGCTATTGTGAAACTAGCTACAGCTGAATCCTTTCTGAAACAGTCAGTGTTGGGAAAGCTACTTTGAAACTCTACTTTTATCTACACATAATTTGAAGTAGTTCAATCTACAGTTAAGATGCCACAAAACAACTGGTTAGCTACACTGCAAGTGGACAACCAAATTGATTTTAATAGCCATTCATTTTAACATATAACTAAAAGATGACAGTATATATGTGTGTATAGGCTCTCACCTCTATTGTGATAACATAACGCTCTGCCAACAGCAGAAGTCTCTCAATGATCACCAGCTTACTGGACCTGAGGACAGAGATGGTTATGCATTTCGTGACATGCCAGCCCAAAAGCCAAAAGATGAACATCATCTACCGAGTGTACTTGTCATATATCAACAACTAACAATGTAAAACCAAAGTGTAACTTTGCTGATTTTCAACCCTCTTTGTATGATGAATGTGTAAATGAACCATGTTTACTCTTTGTTTGTGATATGTGGTCTGAAAAATGCTTGATGCAAATGCAAATTGAGTGTTTTGCTGTGAAATTAGCATGCGTTTCTCAGTCTAGGTAACATGGAAATGAATGAAATAGTTCATATATTTATTTATATAACTATCACAATTGAAAATCGGCAGAGTTACTTTTCAAGCCCCCTTAACCTCAAAACCAGTCCTCATACCTGGATGGAGATTGCACTGATGTAGCGACTGTTGGCATAGCAGTGGCAGTCAGCATCTTGGTTGCCCGGGTAACAGCATGTGTGAGGGTCGGGCCGCCCAGCGCAGAGCTAGCAGCCTGTGTGTCGTAAATCTTTTTTAATTCAACATCACAAGAAAAAAATAAAATGACATTTCTTATTCTAACACATACCTCCAATCTCTTATAGCAGTCAGCAATAAACTTCTTGTGTAATGAAACAGAATCCTGCGAGAAAAAGAGACAGATTTATGACTGTAAGAAAACAATGAAAAAATGTTTATATTTGTGAGATGATGAGATAGTTTGACAACTGACTTTTTTCATTTTGGGGTTGAGGTTTATGTAACTGTAGGTGATGATGAGCTGTATGGCTTCATTGGCGATGTCCTCATCCGGAGACTCCATCGCGATTCTCCATATGAAGTCCATCCCAGCCAGATCTAACCGTTCCACACACTGACAACACAGAATTTATGCCATAATTTAAGCTTGTGTAAATAAACACAAACACAACATGGTCAAACTGATTCAGACGCATACTTCTCAGAAATGTGTTCATAAAATCAAGCCTACAGCTTTGCAATCTCTTTGACAAACATTTACAGTAGAATGGAGCTTTGTTCTGTTCATGCATGAGAATTCCCGAGTGCACAAGGAAACAAATCGAAAGAACTTTGTCTGGCCTGCACAAGCCCAGACCTGAACTCCACAAAACATTTGGGATAAACTGGAAGGCAAAGTGTCACTGACACTTGTGTCTATCCGTGTGGAAATCACCACAGAGCTTTCCGGAAGGACAAACTTTTTACAGTTAGATGTTTTTAAAAAAATACTCAAGCACATATTGATGTCAGTTTTGGTGTCCAAATTCTTTTGGCCATGTATAATAAACATGATAACATGTAGTATCTATGTGATAAACAATTTCCCAACATTGGTGCTATGAAGCAGCAGAGAAGATCATACCAGTTGGGTTCCCTGCCGTTTGAGACGGTGGTCACTGAGGTTCACGTTCTCAAAGAAGGTCTTGAAAAGGTTAAACCCTAAAAAAACAAACAATAAAGCCTCCGAAAAAACTCACACACTATGATGCTAATGGGTAATTTCTCTTTGATGGTAAATTTAGCAAAATAAACATAGCGCTGCTATATGTATATTATATGATGATTCTGTCACCGTTCATAGTGATCTCATAAGGCTCCAGCTTGAGGATCTTCTCTTTAAAGAGCTGCTGTTGAACGTCACTCTCCAGATCGTGCTGTCCTTTAGTGAACCATTCGAAACACATCTACAGGATGGGAGGGATGAAAACCATCATGAGCTCATGCAAATAACCAAGCATTCATTAAAGATCAGGTCTCAAAACTCAAATGGGTGTGATATGAAAAAAATCTCCACACCTCTCGATCCATCTCGCACACATCCATGCCGGACACCAAACATTCCCAGATCTCTTTGGCTCGGTTCCAGACCAGGTACAGACTGGCCTCTTGAAGGAAGAAAGCGAGGAACTTCAAGTGAGCCTCCAAATACTGAAAAAATAACAAATACTGTATTTCATTGCTTCGGCAAAACAAGACTGCTTTGCAAAACAAAAATGGTCAAAATTACTTTTGTAGACAAATAATAAAGATATTCTTTATTTAGATTCTTAAATATGTTAAAAAGGTAATAATAAGGATTTAGCATATGTTTTATTAGGCAGTATATATAAACACTGGGTAAGCTTTAATTACTATAGCAGGGAGATGGTGGAAGTGTTGTAACTCACCTCCTGATAGGTGTATCGCCCGTCCACCAACGTAGACCCCGACAGACCATTGGATCCAGCGGCGGACACAGCCAAACGATGACAGGACACCAGTGACCCAGTGATCAACTTCACAATCTCAAAGTTCTTTTTCAGGTCCTGGATTATACTCTTATAGAGGGGATGTAAGCAAGAATCAAACAAGTTATTAAAACTTTAAAGACCATTTATTGTGATAACTATGAAGTGTAAACAAAACCTATGATGAAAAGAATTTATGTAACTTTTTAAGCATGTGATATATTTTTCCTAATGCAATCACTAAATGGCAGCAGTTGCATATAGGTGGTTTCATCGGACGCACGTGTCTGGCATGAAGTTAACTTCCGGTCGGTGTTTGTTGATCTGGCTAGTGGCTAATAATATAACTATTTATATTTTATTTATATTAATTATATGAATATTTGATTGTATAATAATTGTAAATAAACAATTTGTTACATTTTATTGTAATTTCATTTGATTAAATAAACAATTTGTTGAATGGGTCGTGTAACTTTGTAACATTTAAGTTTAGACAAGTAACGGTTCCTCTACTGGTAACCCAAAATAATACTGACTAGACATCCTTTTAACTTGCTAGCTAATGTCATTTACTTGTTATTTCTTTTGCTTGTTATCAGAAATGATCTGCAGGGACTCTATTCTTTGTGGATGTGTACCGGAAGTTAAGTTTGGGCCAAAAAAGCGCACGTACGCAGTAACATTTGTTTATATTGTTGCTTTGAAAGCGCCTATAAGTGTTAATACCTATAATACCATATATCATGATAAAAGCCCCAACAGTTATTGTGATGTGAAATACTGATATGACACATGCCCTTCAGGTAGAGAAATTTTATGGACACAGTCGGCACTTACCTTGTCCTGTTTCTGATAGGTCTGTTTGATAAAGGATCGTGTAATCTCATGAAGTTGTCGTAGGGCTGGAACCACCCACACTGTTTGAGGGTTACTCTGCTGAGACGACTGTAAAACACAGTGAATTTCAACTATAACACACTGTGCATTCATGTCTTGAATATCCATCTATCAAACCCAGGCTTTGGTTGGAATCTAGAATTTCCAAAAGTTTCAAATTGTCCACCAGATTGGATGTAAATGGATGCTACATTTGTAAATACCAGAGCAAACCTTTTGTAAATCATAGCCACGTTTTTGGATTTTAACAATCCTTCTCATTGATTCATGTTGCAATCATCAGTTTGCAAATCACATTCTGTGAGATTGAGACGGAGTTATGATTGGTCAATGACAAACTAAAGGGGTGGGTCTTCTCTTACTTTAGCCAACGAGCTCGGTTTCTTCCTGCCCCAGGTACCAGTAAGAAAAGAGACCTGTGTCTCGCTGGGAGACTTTGAATCCTCCTGTATTTGTATCTAAAGACATAAACTTCAGTTGTATTCAGTGAGCGCCATTAAATGTTTATGCCAACGTAGAGACGGTACGCTGCACCCAAACCACACCAGGGGCTGAATCACAAAGGACTGAGCAAAGTGAATGTGTGTGTGCTGAGACTAGAGTGCCAAAAATATATTGCAGCTAAAGACAGAATATCACCTTTGTAGTCCCAGATCAGATCTCAAAATAGCCCACTGCACAGACTTTAGCCTGCAAAGAAGCCGGCAAGCTTGAAAGGGTGTGTGATTTCATTTCTGTACAAGTTTGTGTGTGTGCGCGTGTGTGAATTTTGTGTTTGCTCTCTATAACCTTTTGAATATAGATTTTCAAGAAAGAGCGCAAGGCAGATGGTGGAACAGAGAGATGTGTGTGAGAATGAGAGACCCTCATTCCAATTCAGACCACGAGAAGCAAGCCAGACAGACTTTCAATGAATGAAAGAAAAAATTATACACTGACACAAAACAAAACTATGACAGTAGGTCAAAGAATACTTAATCATACTAATATTAGTTCACCTAATAATTCAGTCCTAATATGAATTCACAACATATATGTATTACATACCAGAAACAAAAGCCAGTGTCTTAAATGATTAGGTTAGTATTATTTTTAAAATGTTTATTGTAACTAGAGGCTCACAGTGTAGAATACTGCGATCTCAAGAGTATGATAGGAAATATGGCATCAACTCACCTTCTTGATGTCCTCGATGCATTTGATGATGTAGTTCCTCTTGACAGTTTCTTTTACGGCGTATGCGTCACTGAAGATGGTGAGATGTTCCTCCAGGGCCTGCTGTACCAGCGTAGTGGGAAGGGTAGGGAGATGGGCCAATTCCCACAATACCTCCAACACCTGACGCAATAGCAGGCAAATACATTATCACACCCAAAGTTTTAAAACAAAGACATTTTCTAGTAAATGCACCATGAACTAACATTGAGAAAGATTAATAAATGCTAATATGTTATTTAATGCATTTACTGATGTTATCAATACAACTTTACTGTAAAGTGGTACAAAAACACACAAAACAGAAATGTCACACAAATACAAAATCATTTGACTATTTGATCGAATTGCAAATGAGACAACCATAATAAATGTGAAAATAAGTTTTACTGTTCTAATAAGGTAATTTTTAGATGAATACAGAAACACATTAAAGCACATTAAAAGAAAATTAGAAATATATTACTATTTTGTACGATTTTTTTATGGTGCTCGCACACTTTTTTGTCCCAAACTTAACTTCTGGTACACATCCGCAAAGAACAGACTGCCTGCACATTATTTCTGATAACAAGCCAAAGAAATACCAAGTAAATGACATTAGCTAGCAAGTTAAAAATATGTCTAGCCAGTATTATTTTAGGTTACCAGTAAAAGAACCTTTATTTGGCTAAACTTAAATGCGACCAAGTTACACGACCCATTCAACAAATTGTTTATTTACTAAATTAATATACAATAAAAGTCAACAAATGTTTTATTTAATACAATTATTATACAATACAATGTTATTATAAATTAATATTAATATCAATTAAACTTAATAAATAGTTATATTATTAGGCCACTAGCCAGACCGATCAACAAACACAGGAAGTTAACTTGGGCCAAACCATCTATAATATTTTATATTATGTAGATTTTATAACTAGATTAAATAATATAATAATTGTCAATAATTGCCATAATTCGACAAAATATTATAAAATATATATTATGCTACCCTCTGTAACATTTGCTTACAAACTCTTGCAAATCAAGCATTTATATGAAGTTATTTATGAATAAATGAATAAACTCATACACAAATTCAACCATTAACAGCAATAAGTTTTACAAAAAACTTCATGGTCACATTTAAGTCATGCATATTTTTAGCAACCAAGCAGATTAAACCTAGTAAAACTTTTAGATGTTAAACATAAAAGATGTTGTAAAACACACCTTTCCTGTGGTGGCCTCGGATCGAGCCTCTCTGCCAATCCGTCCAATCAGACTCAGAAGCTTTTGTCTGACACGATCGCTCTCCACCTCCCAGCTCTGAATACACACAACACAGTCACAAAACATTCTGACTTATAAAGACAGAAGATTTGATTTAAATATATAACCTTAAGTGTGTCATTTCTCCAATGTTATAATACCTTCTCCTATCCTAACTATCTTACTTTCTGTATGAGGACGAAGAGGTGGCTGAGCTGATCGAAGTTGAATTTGACAGCGGCAGCAGCGATGATCGTGTGGATGTTCTCGATCACAGTGGATGACTGACCAGCCTGAATTCAGGAAAACACACAGACACACGTTTTTACAAGTCACATTGCAAAGAATTTTAGGAAGGATTATTTGTGAAGGACTGAAAAGATTAATTTAAGGGCAGATCCTTTGTCTTATAAATAAATCGAACACAGTTGTTCATTTATCATTTTGTCCCACGCTGAGGAGCCCTTTACCCCTCACCGTGCCTTAATATTTCATTTTTCGAGTAAAATATTTATTTTTTTCATGACAAATGTGTACCAACTATATTTGCTTTGTTCCCTCATGTTCTTTGGTATCAGAAAAAGAACTATACATGCATCTTATGTATTATACATACTCTACATATTGAGGATTGAGTTATAAAGTATTTGTGGCATTGCATTACCGTTACTCTTGACTTATGTCACAAAATCATTAGAAAAATTCAAGATGACTTGAGACCACAAGAGAATAACACTATAATAACAATACACAGCCTACATTTCATTGCTTCTGTAGGTTGGAAAACGTTAACATTATTTTTGCAAATATGCTGCTATTAACATGACATCTCTGTACTCTTCTAGAATGAGATTTTTGTCTTGTGTGCAGATAAAAACACTCACAGCCTGCTGACATCATCACACACACAGAGGTCAGATAATAACAGCTGATGAATATCTAGAAAACAGCTCACCTGTATTTTCCATATTTTGGAGAGTTCATCCAATGAGAGCTTACTGCCCAAAAGCTCAATGATTCCTTTAATTCTGTCACAGTACTGGGCCTGGTCAATGTTTCCTAAAGACAGAGAGAGAGAGAGAAATAAAAGAGCAAGTTAGCATAGCAGATAAAAATAAAAGTATAATAAGCAAAATAAGTCAAGGAGAGAAAAGAAAAGCAAAGGCATAAAAGTGAAAGGTGCAAAAATGAAAAGAACGTGTCAAAACAAAAAAGAAAGTGCAATAAGGCAGTGACATAAAACATAATAAAGAGATGACACAAATGTGTGGGTGAGTCGCTTCAGGCACAAAGCAACAGTTGTCTGGCTTTAAAACACTAAACACATTGATGCTTCACTCAGTTTGAACACATGCAACATCTTTAAGAACTATTAAGCTTTTAAATAAAGCAATTTTTCCTATTGGTCATCTCACAGGTAACACAATTACCCCCCAAATAAATGTACCTTACCTTCCAAAGCTATCGAGAGAACTGAGTTTTCCACCAGCCAGTCCAGCAGTCGGTCAGTGTCAATGGCGTTCTTCACAGTCTTAGAAACCGTGCTTTCCTCGATGAGTTTAGTAACCTAACAGAGAATAGAGCTGTTAACATGAGACAAGCACTCGAGTGCCACTGCTCTAATGCATATGGACAGGAATGTGAACCTCTTTAAGGGAGTTCATCTTTGCACTGAAGTGGGGGGTCTTGAGCATTCGCAGGAGGATGTCCAGCCGTAGATCATCCACCACATTCACCAGCTCCCGCTGGAAACGCATGCAGAGGAGCTTAATGGCTGACAAGAGCTCGGGAATACTCACCAAGCGCTGTGAGAGAGAAAGAACTTGCATTTTAAATAGGCATGTACTTTGGTAATTCATGTTTAAAAACCAAACAAACACTGCTAAATCATGACATAGGACTCGGAGAAAGTATCTTTCCACTGAAAAATGAACAAACCACCATAAAAGCTAATAAAGAAATGTGTGCTGTTGCGCGGATGTCTTACCTTGTCTTTTAGGTCTTTTTCCTCTAGATTCTGCACGTATGTTATCATCTTATGGATAACTGGGTCCAGCATGGGCTACAAAATACAACAAATCCCATCACACTTGAAGTTTATTACAGGTCACATGCAGTGGCTGTGACATTTTGCCACTGTTCAAACTGTTCCACAACTTAAAAGTTAGACTTCATTTTTCAAACTAAAATGATCATCAACAGGTTAATCTGACTGTAGAAATGTATTAAATGTGAAATAACTCGGCACAGTCTTTCAGCTTTATGAAACAGAGCCAATAAGGGTTTTCATTAGACAATGCTGAAATGTAGAGAGCGGGGTATATCTGTCTATAAAGTGAGAGTAGATCA
The DNA here is from genome assembly GCA_026939265.1 of Oreonectes daqikongensis. Lineage (NCBI taxonomy): Eukaryota > Metazoa > Chordata > Actinopteri > Cypriniformes > Nemacheilidae > Oreonectes > Oreonectes daqikongensis. Next base: position 1,879,309 of record JAOTQM010000351.1, on the reverse strand, counting down.
ATCATGAAAACACTCACCTGCACCAAACTGGAGTTGAGGTATTCTGCGCACACACCGAGCGGCTGAACCAGAGCTGATACACACTGAGGAAACACATACACAAACATTTACTTTGACCTCTTATGTAAACGAATCAAAGGCTGACAAAATAAAAAGCTACATTTGTTTGGTTAGCATAAGAATTATTATTATTACCGGGCAGTCGTGGCCCAGTGGTTAGAGAGTTGGACTCATGATCAGAAGGTTGCTGGTTCAATTCTCAGTGCTGGCGGGTAACGGCTGAGGTGCCCTTGAGCAAGACACCTAACCCCCACTTGCTTACTATACAAAATGTTCAAATGTATAGTACAATGTAATGTAAGTCGCTTTGGATAAAAGCGTCTGCCAAATGCGTAAATGTAAATGTAAATGTAAATTATATTTAGTTTTATTATTATTTTTAGATTTTAGAATTTTTATTTTGTAGTTAATTTTGTTACATTTAGCAATTTTGTTATATGCTTTTGTCATATGTTTATGTTGCTGTATGAGACTCATTTATTTTTATTTGAGTTTTTGTTTATTATTATTGCCTTCAACTTATTTCAGTTTATAATATATTATTTGATTTCAATCAACAGAAGCGTTTTTCTTCCACTGAACATACAAGTAAAGACTTTTTGAAGAATGTCATTCTTACTTTATACAATGAAAGTGAGGATCTCCAAATGGGATCAAAACAGCACATAAATGTAAATGGTGACAATTTTGTAAGTGAACTATCCCTTTAAAAGTACCATGTCAAATGTTATTTTAACACAAGAAACAAAAACATCCAGCAATGTGAAGGGCGGCTACACTTGTTTCCACCTTGCAAGACAAATCTCTTAATCGCTATTCTTATACTAACACAGAACCAAAAAAACCCCCCAGAGATTTAAACAACTTATACACAACATCCTATGGGGTCTCTCTCTCTCTCTCTCTCTCTCTCTCCCTTGCTCTCTCTCTTTAGAGCTGTCTGCCAGCACAGAGACTGCACTTGTGAATCAGTCCACTGTTCAAAATCAAAGACTTCTCCATTAGAGAGAGTGAATGAAGTCTAGTCAGTGGACTCACTCTCTCTCTCTCTCTCTCTCTCTCTCTCTCTCTCGACACCTATTCCTCAATACATATTAAATGGCTACTGTAGCTGAGAATGCTAAACAAATAGCTGACTGCCTTTTCATGAACACAACGGAAGGAATTTCTTTAGCCTCCAACTTCCTGTTCCTGTGTTAAAGCTATTAAAATGCAAATCCTGAATCAAAGCATCTTTTCCCTGTCGCCAGCTCCATCTCTCAGCCCTGGCACCCAGAACATGCTAATGCTCACCTTCAAAAGACAAGCGGGCGGAACCGAGCACAAGGCGGCTTCACAGCTCCAAGACAAGGAAGAGTTTTGTATTTACATGTTTGCTTTAAAGGGATAGCTCACCCAAAAATAAAACTTCTAAAATTCAGTCATCATTTACTCACTTTCTTGTCATTTTAAACCTGTATGACTTTCTTTCTTCCACAGAACATAAAAGAAGATATTTTGAAGAATGTTGGTAACCAAACAGCAGTGGAATTTTTTTGCATGGACACAAAACCAATGGGTAGCACCGTTGTTCAGTTACCAACATTCTTCAAAATATGAATTTTTTGTGTTCTGCACAAGGAAAGAAATTCGGGTTTAAAAAACATGAATAAATGATGACAACATTTTCATTTTTGGGTGAACTTTTACTTGAAGGGAGGAGTGAACAAGTAATGAACCTGTCAAACGTTCTGAGCATTTATTGACCTGTTCGTCCATCCATCCACCTGTCTGTTTCACTATTTATCAAAGCGTCTGCAAACTGCAATATTTTTCATCCTTTAGATAATATTCAAAATGTATCTTAATTTTAATGCACTTGCTGCAAAATTGCTTAAAAGGTGTTTGATTACACTTTGTTTTAAAGTGTCCATGTTACAGTGTACTTATACATGTCAAGTACGGAGTAATAATATTTAACTACATGTACTTACTATAGGGTTAGGATGAGGGTGTGGTTTTAGGTTAGTTGCATGTAATTATGCCTAATTTATAATAAATACTATAGTAAGTACATGTAACATGTGTAACAAGGGCACTGTAAAATAAAGTGTTAACAGGCTTTTTTTAAATCATTACTGCCAATTTAAGTCAAAATGTTTAATGCAAGAAGTAAAGAATAACAAATCTAGTTAAAAATACTAAAACAATGATTCATCTCCGTTTTACTAAATAAACCACAACATCTAGGAACATTTTTGAGATTAAATCCATCCGTTCATCTGTCCATCAAGTCAAACATTATTAAACTAAATATGTTTTCTAGTTTTTTAAACCCCAACAACACAAAGGCTTCATAAGCAAGTATTGGTTAATGATGTCTGTGTTAATAATTAGCCTTGATGCTCTTGGGGTTTTCGCCTATAGGAATGAGGCGTCTCATCTCTCTCTCTTCATCTCTCTTTCTCACTCTCTGCTGTGTAGGTTGGCTGGTGAAGATGAAAAACACTTCCTGAGCTCTTTAGCACTCTACTATAATAAAATCTCTGAACTCGTTCAACTCAACTCTCTCTCTGTCTCTCTCTCTCTCTCTCTCTCTAAGCCTCAGCATCTTCCTCATGCCTCTTGTCTTCTAAACAGTCTCTTGATCTGATGGGACACGAATTTGTCATTCATTTTTCTGTCATTCAATAGGTCTCTGCTGTCTTTTGGACTCCGCAAGCAGCGAGCTATCAGCCCATGACCATTGTGCCCTTCGAGGTTTTCTCTGTAATAAGACCATGCCTCCATTCTATGGGGACTTCATGTGAAAGTTCACAGAAATAAAGAGTTTGCAGTCTTACACCAATCTCGATCTCTTCCTGGCTGAGCTTGCACTGAATGGCTGTGAAACCTCCCATCTCTCCAAACTGCAGATAACAGCAAAAGTAAAACAAACATATCAAACAAAACAGATTTGTTAGATGTGGGGTATGCAACACAGTATAAGAAGCATGAATTTCATTGCATTCGATTTGAATTTGGCAGATGCTTCAAGTGGTATCTGCGAAGAAATCGTGCTTCAGTTTTTAAACTACCTATACTCATTTTTACAATTCCTTTTAAAGATGTACATCACGTTTTAGTGGCATAACAGGACTTTCGTTCATATTCATAAAGGTTGTGGAACATTGCAGAGCTAAAGTTCTTCACATTACCTACATCTCACAAAGTTTCGACAACCAAAAAGCTTCAACTAGAAATGCACCGATATATCGGCCAATAATCGTCATCGGTTGATAAAAGCATTTTTTTACACTATTGGCTATATGCCAATAAAACATTGGTATTGGTGGAGAAATGTATTATCGGTGCATCTCGAATTCAAAATTGTTTGGAAATGTTTTATGTAAAAACTGTGCTTGTGGTATTTCTTCAGAATAAATGTGACTTGGTTTGACATTTTGTCATGTAGCAGCTTTCCTGTGGCTCAGTGGTTAGAGCATGGCGCTAGCAACGCCAAGGTCACATATCCAGAAGCAAATGTATAATGTATAATGCAATGTAAGTCACTTTGGATAAAAGTGTCTGCCAAATGTATAAATGTAAATGTAACCATAACCATATACTTTTAAGTGTGGCTTTAGCTTCCTAGAGTTTTTAGGTCATTTTAACTCACAGTCTAATTCAACATGTGTGAATGAGGAAATTCTTACCCGATTTACTAAGTCCACAAGCCAGCCGTGAGGCTCCTGTCCAATCAGAAAACAAAGACAAATGACCACTAGTTAATCCTGTCATATTCATAATACTGTCATCTTCTTGTACACAAACTCTGATTCATCCTGACAAATAATATCACAAATCATAAAGAATTTGCTCAGAATACCTTGACACACTGTGTGAAACTCATTATTTGGTTAACAGCTTATAGCTTTTTTTACAAGATTAATTGTCAAGGTCAATTCTGGGATTTTGTTTTGCAAGAGAAAATAGTGTCACACATGCTGGAATCTTCAAAACCTGTTTTTCTGTCCTTTAGCCTACATCATTGAAACAGCACACATGCAGCACATGTAACTTCAGAATACCTTTTGGTAGCTAGAGCTTGGAGATACAGCGAACATGTTTTCCTCTCCAAACACCTCTGCCCAGTTCCTCTGACACGCTTTCATTCGATTCTTAAAGTGATACTCATTGTCAGGGTTAAAAGCCTGTCAAACACACGATAAAGGGAAAAATAGTTCAAGCGATATTTCACTTAAAAGTTTTAGAGACAGTTCTTAACACAAAGTGACTGAATGACTCTTAATAGTCTTAGAAAAAGGCAAGTTGCATGGACTACTCATATGTTTTTTTTCTGGTTTTTGGACAGCCAGTTCCTGCATCTGAAATCATGTACCATAAAAGATAAAGCACCAAACTACTGGACCGATAAATCATATGTTTTGTATAGTATGAATGGGTGCAGTATGCATACATTCTGGGAGTACTACATCCGCCATGTTTTCATTGTCATGTCATCTGTAAAGTATGTTTGTGGACCTATGACATACTAACAACACTCGTGAAATGTCACACACACTTGAAAAGAGACATTATTTTTTACTTTTTTGTAAAAAAAAAAAAAAGTAGTCTCTCCCCAGCTCCTGAGGCCTCAAGGGACAGAAATGTGTCTTTAAAAATCTTGCCAGTAGTAGTAAACCATTTGGATATTTTTTGCATAGTTTTTTTTTAAACATTTAATATACTACAAAGTATGAAAGCTGCCATATTTCTGCTTTTGTGCTCCACTCCCATACCAACAAGCAAATTGGAATGACAAACTATTCCTTTAACCCCAAGCGAAGGGTCAGATATTGCCAAGACATCCAGTATTTTACAAGCACAAGGTAGTGTGTACCATAGTAAGAACTCCCATGAGGCCGATGGGTATGGGGTCCTGTTTGACTCTCTCGGCAACCAGTTCCACAAGCAACATCAGCATGTTGTAGATGCCCTCGTGAATCTCTGTTCCCCACTTGTGCACAGCACTTGATGTCAGCAACTACAAAAAGACAAAATAACACCTTCGTTATTAATGTTATCACACATCTTAATGCTTTTAACTCCTGCAATTCTGCATCATTTTATCATTTACATGCCTGAATATCACAACACACAAACCTTCTTGAAGGCCTCAGGCATACATCTGTCCATAAACCTCTTACAATTTTCATCTGCATCAGCCAAACCTGGAAAGAGAAAGGATTTTAGATATTTTTCTAAAGTACGCAAACATCCACATACAATGATATCATCCACCAACCATATCAATGTTGCTATGTAGTTGATTTTAGGATGAAATTCTACTGGTATTAGTAAACATGAAAATGTCCTTAAGTGAGAATCCCACCAAGACACACACATCACACCCTTAAGTACTCACCCATTCTGGCCAGACAGGTGGAGGCGATGAGACACTTCCCAAGCGATTCCTCTCTTTTGTACGGGATGGACCAATGGTCAGTGAACACTCTGCTCTCCAGCTCATACAGATTAGTGGTAGGAAACTCCATACTGTTCCCAGAACAGTTCCCATTTTCATCATTACTTCTCTGTCAGAGAGAGAGAGAGAGAAAGAGAAAAATGTTTCAGAATAAGATCACCTACACTTACTCTAACTTCATTTGTTCTTGTTAATTAAATGTATAAATGCTTTTAACAGACAGAACAAAAGAGACAGGAAACTACTGGTGTTATTTGAACCTCCATCCTCTGTATGTTCACTAACCACTGCACCACAGCCCCAACCTTACAGGGGTCTTTATTTGAGTATTAAATTATTTCTATATTATTATATATTTTATTTTGAGTTAAAATAGAAGGTATTTATATTCACTGTATTTTAAAGGCTATTCATGGCAAACTCAGTCATGGTATCACAGCTTTACACCAATAATGCTTTACAACACAAAGATCATTATACACAATAAGTGAGACAATGCTTATAAAAAGAAGAAATATTTCTACCATGTTCATACTTAATAAAATCATAATAAGATCTTGCAAGAATAAGTGTTTTTAAAAATTTCTAAATAAAAACAATGCCTAAGATATTAAAGTATTATAATTATGTTATCAAAGGATTGTGGGAGATGTAATTTAACATTAAGGAGGAGAAAAAAAGAGTCTACTGCCATTTTACTGCTTACATGTCAGACATATTCAATATCACAATAGTAAAACAGTCATTTGTGCTTGAAAGGCCTAAACATTAAACCAACGCACCTCAATTTAACCTTCATACAAACCCCAAAACACTGATTTGAATTAAAATACAACCTGCAACACAATCACTTATTTATTCATCCTACTAACAACAAAATGGCTGTAATGTTATCAATTATTAAATTGGACTGACTGCCTATTAAAGCAAAAGGGGAAAAATCAATATGTTATGATAAATAATAAGTTAATAAGTGGTGGACCGATGGGTTTTTAAAAAGATAATATCCAAAAAGCATGATGGACGATGGCCAATATATAGGCCTAATACAACTTTAAAAAAAACCAGGAAGTTAGCACAGCACTGGTTCCCTCGACTGAAAGCCTATGCATTTTTCCCACAGACTTTCGGATGATCACAAAACATAATGTCTGTGGTTAGCAAAGGTTTATGATGTTTACACATTTTGTCTATAAAGATAATCATTACAAATTAACACAACATTTATTACTTTTGAAGCCTAAATACAATCAACAAAAGTAAAAAGCTGATATGAGGCTATAAACAGACTACACCATAGTTGCTCGATATCGACGTCCCCACCAACAACTTTATTCAAACGTGCATCATGATACTTAAATCCCCATCCACGTTTTTATGGATTATCCCATGTTGCATTATTTGTGAGATTTATATGTGCGATGATGTCTAACGTCCCAGTGAAAATAGACTTTTAGCATCTTATTAGCAACTGCCATTTTTAAGACACAATAAGGCTTCATGAGCGAGTTATAAATGGTGTGTTTTATGTCATAGATCAAAACATGAAAATATTTTAAACGTAAAAGTATTTTAGTTATATTTTAAAGGGGGCATAACTCACGCAGTTTCTGCCAATCTCATGTTAATCTCGAGTATATATACAGTAGTTTTGCATACGTCGTATCTTCGAAGAGTGTTTAGTTTGATCACATTTATAAAAGAGAGATGCAGCTGTACGATTATTTCCGGAACAAAGCGATCTGCCAGAGGCAGGCCAGGGGGGAGGGAACTACAGCAGAGCACACAATAACATTACATCATTGCATTGATCCCTTCGTGTTGTTAACATTATGCACGTACGCGCCGATTTCCAACTAAACACACATATAACTTTGTTTCACTTACCGCGTGCGGTTCATGTCCGGCATCTTTTAGCACTGGGACCGAGCCATCTATCAGTTTTAAACGATCTACAAATTCAGCATTATATTCACCATTAATATAACATCCATCACTGAAATGCTGTGAACAACAAACTACTGACTTCCCTCACTATCGCAGTAACGAGCTTCAGTGCAATCGAGCTTGACACAGCACAGACAATCTTGATGGTAGGCGGGACTGTATGCTCGACGGTTGGCGTGAGGGTGGGCTCTTTCTTTCGCTTTGCCGAGCTTTTCCGGGAGAAATGCCCAATAAAAGGAAAGGACCTCTGTTTCGAAACAAGGATCCAGATTTATAAAAAACTTTCCGAAACAGGTTGTAGTGCTGGGGGAGCGTATCAAGCACAGAAATACTACTTCCAACTCGTCTTTTAACAAGCTGACCATGTGAAGTATGAGAAGCCAGCAGTTTAACGTGTAAATAAGTCAGAATGCATGACATAGCATGTTACCTCCACTCTAAGTATTTTAGTTTTGTTAACCACAGATCTTATTTTAGGCGATTTACCAAAAACCCATTCAAAAAACCCATAGACTTTAGGGCAATGGAACCGGAAGTGCGAAAATGCGTAATCTTTGATGTACTCTATAGAAGCAACAACAAAACTGGTCAAAAATGTCAACAATATTTGCCCAAAAGTCACTGCCGATCATTTTAAAATAGCCAAAATGAAATCAAATTCATTGGGATGGTCAGTGAAATTGAACATACAAGACAAAATAAAGCTGAATTTTCCTCATTTCAATTTTATGCACAAGATTAGACAAGTACAATGTCTAAACTACTCGTATAAACTACCAAAAAATGTAATCTTTTATACCTCATCTGTATCACATTCACAGCTAAATAATTGCTAAAGAAACATGCTTGGCTGTGGGCTTGTGCCGGTGTTCGGTAATACGGTACATCACTGATGTAAACAGCCTCGCGTGGAGAAAATTGGCGAAAAGCGGAGCGCTGGAGAACTAAGATAAAATATGATTTATGTCAAGCCACTTCTCATATTTACGTGTTTCTGAATTCCCATAAAAACAAATAGCCGAACTAAAATGCCCAAACTGCATTTGCATTCCTGACAGTTGAAGAGTTAGCTTGGTCCGCTAGCTACGCTAACGTTTGCATCTCGCATCTTTAGTATAAATTCTAGTATAATAATAACTTACACTGCATTATACTATACATTTGTATGTGAGAATGTGCAATCCCTGGGATCAAACCCATGCTGACCTTGGTGTTGCTAGCGTCATGCTCTAACCACCGAGCTACAGGAAAGCATGTAAGGAATAAAAGATGTTTTATCATATTTAGTTAAACACCTGGCAACTTATCAATAAGCTGTACTTTCAATTTATATTTTATTATTGGTTATCATTTGAAAAAGTTATTAAACTTGTTATTTACACTATAACACTGAACTTTGCTCATGTTTTCGACCTGTTTTTGTAATGCATTTCATCACTGTGAGAATACCGTCTACCGTAACAAAAGCTTCATCAAATACCGCAACATAAAAATGTATCAGATTAAAATGCACAGAGCTGCACGCTGTGCAAACAGAAAACAGTTCTGACAGAAGAATATATTAGTATACAAGACATATGTTTGCCCTTGAATTAGTAGAATAAGTGAATGTACAAAGAGAGAGAGAGAGAGACACAGAGGTCACCTTCTCTCTTTCTCTTCCTCAGGGAACGTTGCATGTGGTGTTCACAAGAACCACGAGCCATTTTCTAACTTTTTCTAAAGGGATTGGTTGTTGTTAAGGGGTGATTGGCTCCCTGTAGGCAGGAGCTTAGTTCAGGGGTTAAATGAAGGTTCTTCTGACCTCTGTGAACTTCATGTGTTACTGATTAAATATTAAAGAGACATTATGAGAGCACGTTGAGCTTAAATTGAGATCAGCGCTCGTGATACGGATGTTCCGATGGCTTGACCTAGTAATTCTGAGAAGCTTCAGGCTTGGGCTATATTGTGTATGACAACAGCTCATTTACTCAGAAACTATTAGTAAACCACAACAGCAAGAACTTCAAATTATACTGTTCAAATATAGCTCAATTGGTAAAGCATTGCGCTTTCAGCGCAAAGTCATGGGTTTAATCTTCATGGAACTGAGAAAAGAGGAGAACAAATACTCTCTACGTTACATCCGTAGCAACACCAGCAATGGTTTCCATCAGCAGTCGTGTGCCTATAAAGATTCTAGTCTAATCAAATTGAATGTAATCTAATAGTTTGCATTCACAACCGTCTCTCCCGGTCAAACCCCCACTGATTTAAAAGCATGTAACGCCATTTTATACTAACATATGAATACAGACGACTTCAAAAACTCCACAAGTCTATACTGTATAAATGTCACAATTAAATTCTCCTAATACAATAAAACAATAATTAAATTGATCTCTTAATCAAGCCAATCTTTGGTTCTATTCTTCCACATACCCAAGACTGAAAGGTAACGTAAAGGTAAAAAAAGAATTTGATTAAAGCTAAAGATGAACAAACACTAAGAAATCCTCTTATTCCATTCATCTTTTTATAATATAATTTTAAAAGATGTACTTTTTTACCGTTAGCCGATTATTTAGAGTAATATCTGCACATACTGATATTGATAATCTGGTAGTATATTAATTCACAGGGAAGTTTTTTTCTTTAAATCATTTTCAAATATAAGGCTTATGTTAAATGACACTTTTTAATGAAATACATTGTTGTAGGCGAACAGAGTACATTACATTCTTTCAGCAGTGAGTTAGTCCATTGAATAATTGAGAGGGATCAATAGTTTTATTTAGTTGTTTTGCTACATTTGATATTTTAAGTTAAATTGTATTATGTTGAAAAGCAAGACAAAATATAATATTTTTTTGACCATTCAGTTTATGCAATAATGAATAAATTGGCTAAAAAATAGAATGAAAAAAACATGTTCGGTTTTCGGCGTGTTTATTTTATTTCCGCTTTGGCCAAGAAGTTGGTGCATCCCTAATACAATTAATAAGCAACAAAATATTAATATAAATTAATAACTTTGGGCCAGGTGCGTACGTCTGATGAAATATCGGTGCATCTCTAATACAAATTCTGTATCTATAAAAAGGCAAAATAGAAGTCTAGAGGTATAAAGTCTCAATGGTCTTAGGCGTTTGGACTCCACATGCTGAGTGGCTGTCCATCATATAATGTGTAATGGAATGTAATTGCATCTTTGCAATATTAAGCAGCTATAGAGGTGATTCAAATATCTCTGTGTGCTTCTGTTGACAGAGTCTGACAGCTTCTGCGTTGAGGAGAAATAAGACAGGCTGCTCAAGTGTGAGAGGGAGAAGCAACAGGAACAAATCACTTATTCTCTTCTCTGGTAGTTGCAAGCACCTGCACTGTGTGGGTCTTAGAGAAGAGAAAGTGTCCATGTGTGAAAAGAGAGAGAGATGCACAGAAATAGAGACAGTGGAAGTGAAGCTGCATTCTATTTTAACATTTTGGTCACAGAGTTGCAGAATATAATGGTAAGTCAAGAAAATGTACAATGCAAATTACAATCCACACAACTTTCATTTAAATCCATCCACAGAACATAAACTTCATAAATATAAACCTTATGACCTATTTATCAATGTTAATTAGATGTTGACAGGAAAAGCTAGCCAGATTTCACTTGTCACATCAATGGCATCATTTACATTTGTGTCTGCCCAATTCAACTGAAACAGCCTCAGGCTGTTGGCTCAGGAAATGAGGCGACAGATCTTTTGCCCTGTGTCTGAAGGTTTGCAGTACCACAGTTGGCAAAAATGGCTGGGAAGTAAAAATAGGCTACATGCGCTAGTTATACAGCAAAAAACTGTCATTTAAATCAATATTGTCTGTATCCGATGTGCTCTGGACTGTATTCACATAAACATTTGGTTCTACAAAGTATTCTGCTGGTATTAGATCACTACGAGATTGAGTCGTTTATAATGTGCATTTGAAAAAGCAACACTCGTCAAACATCATCATTATAAATATACTTTATCATCATGAAAATACCTGAAAAGATTTGAAGAACAGCGATAAAGTATGCCCATTGGCATTTCCTGGAACTACAGCCACGTCCCAATACTCTATCACATTTTGTAGTATAAATAGTGTGTGTAGTACGTTCACATTGACAATTCTCAAAAAAGAAGTGCACTTCAAGTACCTAGATGATGCACTTTTCCCCCCCGAAAATATGAAGTGTGGAACTCTCGACACTTCACGCACTCAACGGACACGTTGCACCCACGTTTCTCTTATGTAGTGGAAAGGAGGCGAGGCTATTAGACGCTGCATGAGCAAAGTTCACCTGTGGAGTGATGACGTTAGTATAAAACCATTTACCCTTCTAAAATGTATACACTAGATGGATGAGTGCATAGTGTATATTATGTCATTTGGGACACCGCTTATGTGTGTAAATGATACTTCTTCTGCGGCCCATATTTAGAGTTTCTGCGCAAGAGCGCCCTCTGGATTTCGAATGTGGTGGCATTTAACCAGAATTCATTGAGAAACTGAGCATAAGAATCGCACGATAAATCGTCACAGCCCTACTTATTTCTACGATAAAATTATTCTTTGTGCAAGCCAGGTGAAAAACACAGTTAATCTTTATTATGACTGGTTTGTGTTTCTGAATTGTTTTATATTTAAAATCATTACTGCAAGAACACGGTATTTAAATATATTTAAAGCAAAAGAGAGCGCGAGAGAGAGAGAGAGAGAGAGAGAGAGAGAGAGAGAGAGAGAGAGAGAGAGAGAGAGAGAGAGAGAGAGAGAGAGAGAGAGAGAGAGAGAGAGAGAGAGAGAGATAGTGCTTAGGGGCCTCTGGTCTTTGGGGCATGCTAAGGTCACATGGCACATTCCAAACCTGTTGCCATGGTACAAATGGGGAGAGGTGTGTATGCATGGACTATGTTGCCTGCAAAACATGCAACCTCAGAGGTTTTAAACCTCCCTGATGATGTGTTGACTAACATTAACCCTGATGCTCTCTGTGGTATGTGTCAATGATCTGCGTTTAGGTGGACTGAAGTGTGTGTTTTCCATTTCGGGTGATATGAAATGCTGTATTTTTTAAGTCTATTCCTCTGTGCATGTGATTTGTGATTCGAGTATGTTGTTTCCAGCTATATTGCGCAGTGCTGGCCGAAATATCAGTAACTGGAGACCCTGCCTGTTACCCCAGAACAGGCCTGCATGCTTTATTTATAGTACTGACGCATGGTGCTTGCAATCCATGACACATAAAAACACGCGAATACAAGGCGTCAAGGAACACACAATGACTAGATATGTTTTCATCTTTCCAGCAAAGTTTGGGCAATTTATGGTTGCATCCATAACTGATCAAACGAACAGTTGTACATTATGAGAAATTGTATTTTGAGTATCAAGCAATAAAAACCACATATTGGTCATCAGTCTAAATATTTATGTCGGGGTGTGACCAACTGTCACCTTCAATTTGCTAAAAATGGTAATTTGAAATAAGCTATTAATATAAAATTACAATAAAATGTGTAGAATTGTATGCATAACACACATTTGGAGTTCAGAGATTCCACACAGGCCTGAATAGCACTAGTCAATATATGGCTGGCTATCAGGAACACCACCCTTCCAAAACACTTATGCCCGAGACATTACACAAACACTGAGCTTTGTCAAACCAGCATGTCATCCATCAAGATATCTCGGTTGGAAGTCAGCTCTTTTTCGGTCGGAAGAGACAAACTCATAAAGGGTAGATGAGAAGGGGGTTCTAATTTAAATGTCATTGGATTTTCTTTGTCATAACAGCCACAATGACATTTCTAAATGAAGCAATTACAAACAAGGACAGAATGACATGCTGCGCCCGCCGCACAACATATTCATCCAATCTTTGCTGCAAGATTCCATATCACATCTGAATGAGCACTCCAAGTTATGCTTTGTAATTCAGATTCAAGGAAAAGCCATGTAAATATTAGGTAGCGTGACACCAGCTTCGCTGTTCTCAAAATAGTGTCACTTTACCGACAACAAGATATTTCCAATGTGCGCTGGTACTGCTTGTCAATATGCAAAACCTGTGTTTTTATCAGATTGTTGCAACTTTGCCATTGAACTGAAGTCAACTAAAATATTCTCTTTTTCAAATAAGGCACTGAAAAGTCATTTTGTTGTAAAGTGATGGTTCTGACACAAAAATATTAGAATTATTATAGTACAATAATATAACCTCAAGAATGTACCTGAACTACTTTAAATTATTGCATCTTGACAAGATTGTGTTTCTAAAGTTCATCCAAAAATGAAAATTCTGTCTTCATTTACAGTACTTGCCCTCAAGTTGTTCCAAATCTGTTAGGGTTAGAACAAATGTCTTTGTTCTGATGCTTGTAACCAAACAGTTCTTGGCCACCACTGACTACCATAGTAGGATTTTTTTCTTTATAAATGTCTTTGTTCTGTTGAACAGAAAAGAAGATATTTTGAAGAATGTATGAAATCAAACAGTTGGGGTACTTTTGACTACCATTGTCATTTTTAAATACTATGGTAGTCAATGGTGGCCAATAACTGTTTGGTTACAAGGTATCTTCCAAATATCTTTCTCTGTGTTCATCAGAACAAAAATATACAGATTTGGAACACCTCGAGGGTGAGTACATGATGACAGAATTGTAATTTTTGGGTGAACTGTTCCTTTAAGGTTAATCAACACCAAATGAAAGAAGTGGCTAAAATAATGTTAATAATATAGGTCTGTATAATAAAACGATTTACGCATGCAAAATAACATCAGCAGGTCTGAAAGTACAGGCCAACGTGGGCATTTGAAATCACAGAGCTGTACTCAAAAACCACAAGACTATGACTGCTGTTGACCAAGAGGTCAAAGAAGACATGAGGGAAATGGCAAAAGAAACACTGCAACAGTTGGGCAATAATCACAAAGCGCCATGGCCTGTGTCCACAAACTCCAGCTTGCAAAATAAAACAGGTTTTATTGGCATTACAGAACTGCATGTAACAAATGACTTTATACGAAATTTGTCTAATGCACAATAGACAAAGAACCAGCCCTGTGCATGGAAGAATACAAGGCAACATTTTGTATTTACATTCTGATAAGACGCAACAGCATTTGTGGCGCTTTCGTTGAACTCTGGTCAATATTGCTCAGTCCAGAGCATCATCTTATTGTCTCCCTGTCCACTGACTTTACAACAGTAATAATTACAGATTTGTGACATGCTGTAGTGTAAAGATTCATTTCACTACATGTAAATCATCAGCCACACGTTTAGCAGCCCTCATTTACTCAACACCGACAAGAACGCAACCGGCTTCATAACTGATCTCGAGTATAATACTCTTCACTTTATTCATACATATAATAAAAACACTAAAATGAGTCTACAACACCCATCCTCCCCCCACCCAAGAACCTGCAACTTAACCAGAAGCATGGCAGCTCATTTCTTTATTTAACTATCAACTAGTGTATGTAACAAACATGAATGGTTTCGAAGAAAATGTCTTGTTACGTCAGGCCTAAACCTCATCAGGTGTTATGCACAACAGGCATTGCATAGCCATGATAAAGGCGTGTGCGCGCCTTTCCCTCCGGTTTTTGACAGCCCCGGCGGTTCCGCCTTTAACTTACAAGCCGTGCAAATGACCACGTATGCGTGGGTTTTACAATCATACCTCGCTTTCCACGACATCGTGATACGCAGGCGGAGGATCAAACCCTCCTGTTCCCGTGCGCCCGCTGTTCTCGCCGTCACCGCTGAGACCGGAGCCCGGGGCAGGGCCGCTCTCCATCGGCTCGTAGCCGTATCCGAGTCCCGGGCTTTCGTTGGTGAGCAGCGCGACAGCCTCGTTAATGTCGTTTTTGGCCAGGCGCAGGGCTTTCCGGATGGCTACCGGGTCTGGAAAGCCCATGCATAACAGCGTGGTCATATGCTGCTCCTCCTCTGTCTCCATCATGCAAGTGTGTCTATGATCGGGGCTTCAGTAAAGGGGCACATAGCACAGGCATCCGACTGTGCACGCCGCCATGTTTACAGTCGCTGGTGCTGCTAGTATCCTGTCACGATGGATTCCCGTCACAGGCAGAGAGCAGCAGAGCGGGCCACACCAGGCCTGTGTGAAGCCGGAGACTTGCACTGTTCTCTCTGTGGATGTTGAGCGGACGGTTTTTCAAAATAAAGGCCTCATAAAAAAATTGAACGTACAAATTAAAATGTATATTCATTAGAAAAAGAAACATCGCTATAAATAATAAACATTGATTAATAACTTAATAATATCATAAAAGTGGTATAAACAATGATCACGCACAAGTGTTACTACATTAAACTTTGCTGATTATAAACATGCTTGGTTTCGTTATGTTCTGTTTACAGAGTAAATTAAATATATCTCTTCTAACATTAATATATAATCTAAATATACGCACGGCATGTAAAATATATAAAATAATGAATATTAAATAAATAAATGTGATAAAATGTGCTCACTGTTTTAATTCACTGTTTAACTATTTAATTGAACGCAGTCCTACCTAAAGTTTTAATTAAAACTTATATTAAGTTCAGTTGATTTTTAAACTAAATTCAATGTCCAAAATATTTGTTATGCACATAGTATAACTGTGTTATTCAGAATTTTGAAAAGCAAGTAGACCGGAAACACATTAAGCAGTAACTCAATGTTTTTTGCTTCACTCATCTTACTGGATTTTAAAGTGACAGAGTGCTCACGTCACGCAACCCCACCCATATCCCTAGATATTAAATACATATATGTATTTCTGACTTTTGACCTTATTAATTGGAACCTTAATGACCAACATATTCAATTCATGATCTAAAATGATATGCTATTTTTTAATAAATATAATATATATTATATATAATTAATTACAATTAAATTAAGCTCTTAAAATAATTGTGAAAAAAACATATTCCTTTTTCTTCAACGCCTTAAAAAACTGTTTGAATGACACGAAACAGCTTGAATAAAGAGGCGCAAAAAGAGGAAATAGTGTATCACGTGAAACTAGTTGTGGTCATGTGATCATGTGAGAGGAAAATGGCTGCTACGGGGGAGGAGGCCGCTGCGATGGAGAGCATCAGTAGAGTACCTGCACCCCCGACCGAACTGAACCTCTCAACTGAACCCGATCAGAGAAGAGATGCGGGTGGGACAGAGAGCCAGGCGCCTGCACAAAAGAAATCTAGCAATAACAGTGAGTTACACTTGTGAATAAGTTACTGTAAACTGCAGGTTCGTCGACTCTGTAGCGTTTCATATAGTCAATGTTTATAGTGCGATAATTACGTATTAATTACGCGTTAAAATCATTGCAAAATTGTTACTTTTGGGCCTCCCAGTGGATTTAATAGTGTTCTATTTGTTCCCATCTGCCAAAATAGCATCCCACCAGTACAACACATCATCATTTCCTTTAAAACCAACACAGTTTCTATTCATAATTCATATTAAATTGCCACTGTTTTTGTTTCAGCAGGGGTATGGTATAGTTGTACTGTCATGTTATGTCATTATTAAGCTGCTAGATGGGACGTTTGGGCTTCATAGGTTTAAAAATCCTGTCTAGGTAAGCAAATGGTTTAAGAATCTGCTGTCTGTAACAGATGATGGAGGCGTGGAAACAGCAGAAGAGGCTACTGAGCCTGCTGAACCAGACATCAATGAGCTTTGCAGAGACATGTTTGAGAAGATGTCAGTATTTTTACAAGGAGAGCTCACTGGTAATATTAACACACAACACAGTATTCATCACAGTATTCATGGAGCTGAATTATAAAACTTTAATCTGAATTCCTGCAAGCTATAAATTCATAAATACACATCCTTATGGTACAGTATGTTCCACTCATTCTAAATGATGCCCTAGAACTTTATAAATAATTCTGTGTTGTAACCAATATAATGTGTAACTGCTTCTGGGCTCCGAGAACTCGTGTTGTGCATCATTATATTTTCCTGTTTGCTCAGCCACCTGTGAGGACTATAAACTTCTGGAGAACATGAACAAGCTCACCAGTCTAAAGTACATGGAGATGAAGGACATATCAATCAACATCAGCCGCAACCTGCAGGACCTTAATCAGAAATGTGAGACAGTGGCACCAATACATAAAAAACTGCTAATAGTGCATGTACATGAAATATTTCAATTTCTCATTCAGAAAGGTGAAATTCCAATCCAAATGTGTATCACTTTAAGGTGTGTTACTTATTGCACTTGTTCTGATTTATGTTATAGATGCCAGTTTGCAGCCCTATTTGGATCAGATCAACCAGATAGAGGAGCAGGTTACAGCCTTGGAACAGGCTGCTTATAAGCTAGACACATACTCAAAGAAACTTGGTATGTACACAATTTTGTTAATACAGTACATAAGTCATAATCAATTTCTGTATTTATTAATCTTATACTATTTTAAATAGCTTTTATGTGAAATGTCATAAACATGTAAGGACATAATGAAGCGTTAGTATTTTATTTAATTATTTTTCATACCACATGACCATTTAAAACAAATAGATGAGGCAAAAAGTGTTGTAAAGATTTATTATTTTTAATGCACATTAGAATTGCACATTAGAATTGAAAAATGAAGACATTGTAAAATATCTTAAAATGATAACCCAAAAACTTTAGATGGCGCTAGGGAACCATGTATGTAGCGAGCACTATGAAATATTTGTGCAGCTTTATTATTCTTTCAATATTATTTTTGATTGCTGTAACAGTCTGTATATATCTGTTTAAAGCATTTTTTCATGCTGTAATGTTTTTTTGTATTTGTCTTTATTCACAGAGGCCAAGTTTAAGAAACTGGAGAAGCGGTGAAAAGTGTGTGTGTGTGCATGTGTATGTATGGCCTGGGTGAGACCCTATTAAAGTATTTGAGAATGAGATTGTCATAACCTATAGGTAATGGACTGTACAGAAAGTACTGTTACTGGTACTAAATTCACATATACAATTTGGGTTTGGAAAATCCAAAAATGGTGGCTAACGGCAGGAAAAAAGCTGGGCATGCTTGCAGGAATCATTAAAATATGTTTTTACTAAACTGTATACTCCAAACCACCTCCTGTTAGCAATAGATTTTAAGAGGCATGAATTACATGTAAATACAGTATATTTAAAAATGCTTGTTATATGTTGCTAACACGAATTGAAATGTTTGACTCTAATTATTTTGATTTCTTTGCTGTTTGAAAAGTAAACGTTTCATATGCGCCTTTGTATTACTGTCAATTTTTGAATAAATCGCAATCACACAAAAACAATGTGTGAGTATTCTTATATATTAGCAGTCGGTGACTGCTGATATGTCTGTGATACAGATGGCTTGCAAATTTAGCATACAAATGAAAATGTTTTTAAGCGAATGTTATTGAAACCATCTCTCTTTGCATCCAACAGAGGGCAGTCTAAGCCCATGCATCTCATAGTCTGATTCAACCTTTAACCTGATTTTGTCAATAAGGCACACAAAGATTCAGACCCATTTATGGTGAGGGGCTCATCCGCAGACATGGTGGCAGATACAATGTGTGTTCAGTCTCCAATGTCAAAATACCAAAATAAACAACACAGGTCATGTCATGCACTTCGTGTAACAGTTTTTATCCAAAGGAGAGAAATGTTTAGATTTTTCATCATCCAGTAACTTTAAAACCTCTGTCTGAAGTAGAGCGATATCCAAGATATGACATACATTTGACTATGCCATATGACATCAGTTTGACACAAAATGTGAATAAATTGTTAGGATTTGACCACACACATACGCTTGCCTGTTTATAATGTCAATGTTATTCTACTTACTCGAAAAGATATTCTCGCTCCCTTCATATATTTACTTTATAACCTCAAACGTACTTGACACATAAACACAAAGACAGTCAAGCTGACAACTGTCTCTTCTCACTGGTGGCAGGTCTATGTTTTAAAGAACGTTTAGGAGATGTTGGGAGAGTTACAGTACCAAATAAGGTATTACTTTGCTGATTTTCTGAATATCAACAAATATTATTTGTCTGAGTATTTGTTTTTCATCAGTCTATTATATATTTAAATGCCTATGATTCTGTAATCATCACATTAAAATAAAAAGAAACATTGAACTTGGCCATAAAAAAAAATCTATTATTAATTAAATAGAACCACGAATGTCACGTTTATCACAATGTGAATGTCCAGAACTGGACTGACAGACGTGTGCTTGAGAACTGTTGCAACTCTGTTGCATCCTGACCTTTAGCGATTTCAAATTACACATCGTCCATGGAGATCAATTTACTGGAACAAATGTTTGTGGCGGGTGGGCTTAGCTTGCTTCTGGGAACAATTTGCTTCTAGATAAATCTGACCAAGTCACTCTTTGGGGTCACATATATTTTAGAATATAATATATAAAATATATAATATAAAAGTTTTAACCATACTGATAGCTCAGATGTCAATATTTGGTGGTTTAAATACCCATCTGAAGTCTCAAAGTTTTTTAAGCGTAAGTAAGTGTGGCAGGTAAGTGTGTCACAAGTCGATATTCCTTCTCCATTTGTTGGTATTATTGCGTTGTGTTTGTACATTTTAATTCACAGAAATCTTTTTTCTGATGGATTCTGGACTCTATCAACAGGTGTTATAAATGGTAATAAATACATTCTCTGACAATTTACAGCATATCTCAAATTTTCAAAAAATGTCACATGTGATCATTCAGACTTCATTCAGTCAGTGTGTGTACTGTAGGTGGTTACTGTGTCTGGGTATAACATAAAACTACATAAAAACTACATAAAACATAAAAACTGGGTATAACTTAAATGCAAAGAAATATTAGACTACTTAAAGGACCAGTCGGATTGCAACCAAGGGCTCAATCCACTCCTCCCACCTCCCTTTCGAAGCAGTACGGTGGCTGATACAGGACAAAGATGATGTCACGTTTTCGCTTCTTTGACGAATGAAATAATATATTTATGAAACGCACTCTGTAGAGCAGTTTGTCTGTTTAAGGCTACTGTAGAAACAACATAATGAATTCCATGTAAGGGGCCCCGCGGTATGTACGTACATAGAAATAACTCATTCTAAGATAATAAAAACCTTTGGTTCCTTATGTAAGGTCTTTATGAAGACATTGCTATGTATATTTAATGCATTTATGTCAATAGATACTCTTTAATCTTACACACTGGTCCTTGAAGCACCTTCAGACACATTATTCAGCATCTATAAGGGCTTGTACATCCGATTCAGTGATGTGAGATGTTCATTGGTCAGATACCCAACCTCCCCCTGCCCCATTCTTCAGTGCTTACTTTGTCTCAAATTAAGTTTTAAAAACAAAACATACAGATACACTCTACAGAGTCTTTTACAAACATCTGGCATATATCAACAATTACAGTAATATACAACTTTTTAGTCATGAGCTGATTTGCTTTCTTCCGAGCCTTTGTTTTAGTTCCTTTACATACACCTTTCTAAACAGACCTGAAGTTGGGGGTAAACCGAGGCCAGAGCAGCACAGGTCATAGCTATAGTCATTTGTATATATGTGGATATAGTTCTCCCCTAATCACTTTTTTTGACAAGGCTAATTATGAGTCCCAGTTAGAGCGGGCACTTAGTGTTGAGTGGTGCTAATGTTCTACCTGCCTCCGGGGCTTTTATTTAAGCCTGCTAACCTGCTTTTCTTAACCACATACTGCTTTGAATTACTGCCAAAACTGGACTTCTGGTATTGCCCAGGACCTGCAGTTAGAGTAACACATTAAAACGCCTCTTTACTTTACACTAATGGGTTGACACATATGCTGTATAATAGCGGCTAGAACCTTTCAGCACAAAAATGACCCATTACAGTCTTAAAAGCAAATTTAAAAGCTTAATTCCGATGTGCTTTCTGATCTCCATCTAAAGATACACTTTAACTCCAACTGTATCTTAAAGGATCAATGTGGGGATTTTAGCGGCATCTAGTTGTGAGGTTGGGAAATGCAACCAATGTCTCACACCACCGCTAACCCTTTCCTTTCAAAGCACTACGGTGGCTGACACAGGACAAAGATGTCTTCACGTTTTCGCTTCATTGCGAAGGAGATAACATATTTAGGAAACGCGCTCTAGAGCAGTTAGTCCGTTTAGGTATACTGTAGAAACAACATGGTAAATTCCATGTAAGGGGACCCGTGGTGTATGTAGATAGATATATCTTATGTAAGGTCTTTAAACACCTCTGAAGACATAGTTATGTATATTATATTGCATTTCTATCAATAGATCCCACTCAATATTACACACAGCACCTTTAATACTGACACGTTTAATGTCATATCACTGACAAAATGGTGGAAAAATGATTATTTCATTCAACACTAAGGCAAGGCTATTTTTGTGCCTATACTATCCAAACTGCATTGCAGTGAAAAAAGAGGTGATTTATCTCCGTGAAGAGCCACTCCGTGTTGTTAATGGCTTATTGCCCAATTCGGCCACAGAAAACACATTAGTGTACCACAAATGAGACATGCATGAACTCCCCCAACCTCAATAGATTTTTCACCAATGGGCTCAGAACAAACAGAAAGCTCGTAAAGTCGTGTGGCGTTCACGAATCATTCCCAATCTTTATTCCTAAGAGGGAGAGAAAGCACGTATTTTATGTAAGGCATTTTTATCACTTTACAACTGCTTTGTTTCACTTTAGCTCTAAATAGAATACTCATGCTCTCGCAGAATAATGCACTTGTCTCATATTTCCGCAGTTTTGAAAACAGACAATGTTTATTAATTACAGTATGTATGTACAGGACAGCCACCCATGAATGCTGGTGTTCATCATGTTCACCAAATATTTGGGTTGTTTTGCACCAACACACGTTTGGCTCCCTGTGCCGGTCTCAGATGTATGACTCACCATCCGACAGTTGTGTTTAATTTGGGACATGTGTGTGTTCCTAACAATATGCCTTCCATTCTTTCATCAGATTCAGTTCAACTAGAGATTGTTGAGCAATCTGCTTTTTCCCTGTAACTCAAAAGAGCCAGTAAACAGAACCAGTGCACAAATGCGAAGATAAGCCCCTGAAATACCTTCAAACAGAAATAAAGTTCTGAGTAAAAGTCAAAAGAAATTTACATGAGCGTGTAGACTTTATGAAAACATTGAAATTAAGATGCAAGATACGCTTTATTTTGATGAGAAGGAAGGCGCGATTAGAAACTCTCTGGAATTGTGCGGCTGAGTGTTTGAATCTGCGGTGAAAGAAATTCCTGGTTTTCCTTTGGGAACGCTGAACCCTGAGAGACCGCAGGAGACTGCCGGTGCTGAAGTAAATAAACATACATAAATCTAAGTCCTTCTCTAGGGAGGCGTGAGGAATTGTATGTGTGTGTGTGAAAGAGAAAAGTGAAGACTGTTTACAAGCAAATGTGTGGGATTTGGGTGAATGGACAGATGTCTTTGAAAACTTTTTCTGAATCCAATGAGATAGTATTAGAGAGATTAACTGGAATGTTTGGATTGATACCTTAATCCAACATTAAACATCCTCATGAGTCAGAAATATGCTATTTAATTGTGATTTTTTGACTGCGATTTCACTCTCTTCCCCCATTGAAGTAGCTGTCCAAAGGCGTTGCAAACATGGCCGCCGAGTGCCACTACTTTCGTAAATGAACTTTGCTACTGTATCATTACCTCAAACGAATAATTGATAATACAATTTAAACCTATAAGACTATTTGTAAAATGATGCATTGCCATTATGTAGCCAATTGCAATAAGTGGCGTTTGTGAAAGTTGCTCTCCCCTAGTACTGACCCGCAGTTGGAGAGCCCTTCGGCAGGAGAGAACGGATTATCGG
The DNA here is from genome assembly GCA_026939265.1 of Oreonectes daqikongensis. NCBI lineage: Eukaryota > Metazoa > Chordata > Actinopteri > Cypriniformes > Nemacheilidae > Oreonectes > Oreonectes daqikongensis. The sequence continues at coordinate 1,855,926 of JAOTQM010000351.1, read as the reverse complement.
AAAGGATATTGAGATACTTTAGACCAGAACTCAAATGCTCTTCACACTAATAAGAAGCAGACCATCCTGGAGTCCTTCACCGGACCAGTCGCTCCCCCCACACGAACACACAAGGCACCCTGTACGCATCAGATCGAATGTACAGTGTTGGGGATACGGGCTCCGTGATGTTCTGCAGTAAAACACCAAAGCTGCAGGGGGTTTATAACGCAACCCTCCCACCAGGCTAGAGTAACCAAAACCAGCTGCCGAGATTAGCCGGGATGCCCCTAGCAGCGCATGAACATTATTTATGCTTTTAGTTTATTACCTCTTTTTTTTATCTCTGTCTCCCTTCCATCACTACGTCCATTTGTCTCTTGAGAGCGATATGGAATACTCAGGATTTCTCTGCCACACGTATTACTGAGAAATGAATGAGCATGTTTCTTGAGTCTCGGGAGAACACGCAGAGGGGCACATTCATGAATGATAGCAGTTGGAAGAGACTCGTGGAACACACACGCATACAGTACACGCAAACGTGAAATGATTACATTGGTTTCGGTTGGCCTAGATTGTGTGTGTTAGCATGAAAACTTTGGCCCGAACAAAATCTGCTGCATATTTTCTGTGTATATTTTAAAGAATGGATCACACCAATTCATCAAAGGGCATTGTGGAATTGCCCATCAATGCCCATCACCTCCACTGAGCATCTGCTCGGCCTTCTTCCATTGTCCATTCCATTGATCTTCAGAGTTTCAGAGCTCATTGTGTTTTAGGAGGTTTTGTTGTGCTAACAAACATAGCCGCTAGTAAATCTCCTTCACACAATGGCTGCCACGACAAACGTATCTCAGAGGGAAGATGCAAGCTGCCCTCTCAGGGCACAGAATAGCCTTACATGGGGTGTAAATCAAGTCTATAGCCAGACACCCAATGGTTGCTCAATGAGCCATAATGACATCTGTTCTGTTCCCACATAAACAGACTGGCCAGGTTGTTTACTTATGCAGATGAGCCTGTATGAGAGGAGAAGGACTGGTGACGCCCTGAGCATCTAACTTCTTTCTACAATATGCTTTGAAAATAGGATACTTTAATGCAGCTACTTTATCTTACAAATAAAGGCATCTGGTAGCCATTTTTCACACCAGGCAATGGAGGATTTAAGCCCAATGTAATGTTGACAGTACAAAGAGCACGAAGTGCAACATGATGTGAATTTGGTCAATGGCACATTTTAAGACATTTTCAGGGAATTTTATACATTGAAATGTCCCAAAATACTCACCAGTATATACAATTCTGTCCACATTTACCACAGCAAACACTCATGTAACTGCATTTCATCTTCATGGATGCTTGAAACCTCATTAAAGGCACAATATGTAATTTTAGCCCCTAGAGTTTCAAACAACAACAAAGACGTAGCTTGATGATGCTGTAAAAAGCGTAGAATTACATGTTGTTTTCATCTCCACTGTTAAAGGAAATCAATCCAATGAAACTCACAAATCATATTCATGACATTGGTTTTATAACCATTCTGTTATAATGTAAGCCAACAGCTGGCTTTATAGAAACAGCAGCAGATAGCAACTACTACTTGGCATTTTTTCATGAGACTTACTGTTTTGTCATGAGTTATGTTTGACTGCATGTGGCACTGCGCAGATCAATCTGCATATGACAAAGTAATGAATAAACAACTCAACATACTGCTTTCATTATTGCTGTCGTGATACTTCAGTGTCAGACATTGAACGATCTGCACAGAGCCACATGAAGTTGAACACACCTTTGGTTTCTAGCATGTAGCTGAGAGCGAGAGCTGCTTGGGAGGTTTGCTGAGTGTCAGGTTTCTGCCTCAGTGCCAGCAGTGCACGGCTCAGTTCCATTGTGTCTGGCTGAATGAAGGTCTCCCAGGAGAACTGAGTCTCAGAAGAGGCGGCACACCATCTCATGACTTTATCACATATGCTGATTTGTGTGCCTCGAGGAAGGCCAGGTTTTATTTGCTGACATGGGTAATATGAAATGGTAAGGAAACGCACACAAGCTATAGAGTATCGATCATATGCCCTAAACAGTTCATTAGGAATTTGCACGTTTTGCATGATAGCATTGCCTCTGTGATCAGGCACGTGCAGGGGGGGGGGGCGAAGGGTGCTTTGGCACCTGCCCCTTTACCCAAAGTGCCCTTTTTGATGACCACAGTGCCATTTCAAAAACCCTAAAACCCTGACATTTTTGAGCACCTGCCCCCCCAGAGGTCTCTGCAAGGCCCTGTCTGTGATAAAATGCTGGAATAAGTTTTATTGAGGTTGAATAACTACACATCTCAGACCTCATGCTGGAAACAGACCTCAATGCTTATAAAGCAATATTACACTGCAAAAAAATTATCAAGTATATAGTTAGTATTGTCATACAAAATATTTTTGTTATATGAATGTTAAACTAAAGTAGCGCCACAATAAGCAACCAAAAAAAAAAAACACAAGGAGAAAAGACTTGAACAGTGAACCATTTTTGTGTTGTTATACTAAATATCAGCACACAATTTGCCCAATCAAATTAGAGAACATGAATGAACTGTTGTATTGTTGTATATATATTGGTCACATCCATCACAAAGCACTCTGAAAGATAAAAGATTGGAGATTTGATGAAAATCGTGATGAGTCAGACCACTGATTGATGTTTCATTATTTCACGGCAGATACCCGCTGACCTAACCATCCCAACAAACCGAGCTCTGTTTGTAAGCATTTGTTTATCTGCCGTCATAGCGACATCCTGCTTTCTACAAACGGAGAGAAATTATTCTGCAAAAAACACACATCAATACAGGCAACAAATGTGGAAAATTCATATGAAACATTAAAAGCTAAATTTGAATGAAATCTTATGTTAGATAAACAATTAAGGGTTAGTCAGAAACATCAATTGTTCCTAGTCATGATGTCACTTTAAAGTAGAGTCTACATATGGAGGTGATCTAACCTGATGTTCAGCCAAATATAAATGGAGACTTTTCTTTTACATTCGACTGGATGATGTGATGAGGACACTGTGATAAAAAATAAGCAAGATTTGACTTCTCATTGCCAATTCTGCAGGTGTCTTATGTGTATATGTTACATTTAAAGACTGGGTGAAGTAATGTAAGGAAATTTAGAAGAATAAAAATGTAGGGTAATAAAAAATTCAGTCCCAAATATATACTGGTTTTTGAAGACAATGTAAAAGTTACAGAGAATTAGTCTTATAGACCCTAAGAAGCTCAGTTTTTTACTGAGGCATGAGAAGAAATGCCAGGAATTTTAGGAATACTTAACAGGAATTCGTAGTTACGAAATGTAGTCTATTGATTCGTGTTCATGGACACAAATTTCACCCTTTTTTCGTGTCACTCGGCACAATTTCAATCGAATGTATTTTAATACAAAGTATCTGGGATACTTTTTAATGAGGTGGCATGTGCATTTATACGTTTTGTTATGATTTGCCTTTGCGCCTGTGATATTAGGGTTTGGGGTGGGGTAAGGGATGGCTTATATATATAGCTTATAAGATCACGCTTAGTGACACTGATTCGTGTCCGTGAAGCAGACACAACACGGCTTCATAAAACTCACAAGAGCATAAATAATATGGTTTCTGTTATGGTTATTTTTTGGGTCCTTTTGATTATGGTATAAACTGGAACTGTGTAAAATTTCCAACCTAATCTCTATTAACACTTCCGTTCCTTCCCCTGCCTGTTCCCCATGACTTTTCCGGACTACACTTCCCAGCATTCCCTCACGCTTCCACACCTGTCTCTCGTTATCATTCACCCCGCCATCTTTGAATACATCCGCACCTTCACCCAATCAAGAGACTTTATTTAAGCACACCTTCGTTCACTGTGTCTTTGTCTAGTCTTTGTCTAGTCTTGGTGTTACTCTGTTTGATGTTGTAAATGTCACAGTTACACCTGTTTGAAGATTACCTGTTGGATTTACTTACCTGTTTGAAGATTACCTGTTGGATTTACTTACCTGTTTGAAGATTACCTGTTGGATTTACTTACCTGTTGGATTTACTTACCTGTTGGATTTACTTACCTGTTGGATTTACTTACCTGTTGAAGATTACCTGTTGGAATTGCTTACCTGTTGAATATTACCTGTAAGATTTACTTACCTGTTTGAAGTCTACCTGTTGAATTTCCTTACCTGTTTAAAGAGCCTGTTAGGTATATGTACACTACCAGTCAAAACTGGTTTTGACTTTTTTTTTTTTTCTACACATTTTAGAATAACAGAAACCATTGAATAACACAATTGTAACTCTGGGAATTACGTTGTGACAAAAGCATTCAAAATACATGAACTCTAAGTTCTATTTTAGCATCATCAAAGTAGTCAAGTCCTTTGGCTAGAATTTGCAGAATCATACTTTTAGCATTTTCTCATTCAGCTTCTTGAGATCTCAACCTGGGAAGCTTTTTAAATGTTATGGAAGGAATTTCCATCTATGCTGCACTCTTATTGGCCACTTAATTCATAATTTGTTTCACGTAATCCATATCAAAATATTTTAAATAAAAATGTAGTTTCCTGATGAAATATTGTTGGCACGATTATATTTTTGTCTACACTAGTAATTTCAAACATTGAAACCTACACCTTCATATTAAAAGATTTTTAAAATCATGAGAAACATTTTTGTCAAGTGTTTCCAAACTTTTGACTGGTAGTGTACCTGTTTTTGAAGTTAACTTGTGAACTGCCTGTTTTCACCCACTTGTTTTATCGCCTGTTTTTGTTACCTCAATAAACTCTGTTTTCCTGGAACTCTATGGTGTGCTCTCCTGATCTGACTCATTATTAAAATCTCATGGGAATTTGTAACTATTTTACGAATTGGCTTATGCATTGTGATTTGTACAAAAATGTATCGAAAGAAAATCATACTAAAATGTACGAATATGATCGTATGAATTCATATTAATTAGCCACATAGTCAAATAGTTGCATTTCTTCCATGAGATTGTGCTTAAATTTCTCAGAAATTCTTGTTTCATGACAAAATTAAGTCTGAAACAAATTGGAAAAGAATAAATAATGACAGTATTGTGTTTTATTGTACTTTACAGAATTGAACTGCAGATGTATCACACAAACTGTACACACAAGCTTTTCAAAGTCTCAAAAAATTCTTCATATCTAAGAGAGCCAACTGTGGTCATCTGCAATATGAGAGATTTCTGTGGAAGTTGATATTTCACATGCACCCCATTGGGGATTCAAACCAAGTTTTTAAGCAGAAATTCCTTGGATGAGACCACCCATCACAAGATTCCCATGCTTGTCTTCCCACAATCCCAACAATGATATTCTTCTGCACTGAGCTCGTACATATTCAACTGTAGATGTGTACCATTCAAAGAAAAGTGGCACCTGATCATGGCCTTTTCAATGCAAATTATAGTTCCATGTGTAACAGTCAAACGGGATTTGTGTTGCAACATATCTTCTGTTTATTTCACAGTGTTTCTCCAAACCAAAGTATTACATGACCATTAAACTGCAATCTGTTTCAGTTTGTACATTGCTGCATGAGAACAAGATTTTCTGATTAATTGTAATTGAGAACTCAGCTCAGATTAAACAGTGCAAACCTTAAACCTGTTTGACACACACAGAGCTTACTAGCACTACAAATAGAATGTACAGCTGCTTTGCAACAAAGAACTATAGGAATAAAACTGAATTGTTCTTGTCAATATTAGAAATCGGGTAATGCAAATTTTTTGAGAACTGTTCAGCTAAACCAGATGATGGTCTTGTAAGGCTACTAAAAACCTTTCGGCCTGAGTGTTGGACAGATGGTTTGCATTGTGCTTTATATCAATGGCACATATCATTTTGGCAGCAAGGGCAAGAGAAAAATAATGCTCAGATTTGTTCACACCAAAGAGCATCTGCCCACAGAAAAAAAAGCTATATGAAATTAATAAAACAATTGAGTGGGTATTCTGGAAATTATAGAGAAAGACCTATGTAAAATAAATAAAATAATTCAATGGGTATTCCGAGAATTATGACATTATTATTAAATTATCGTTGTGTAATAGACTATGGTGCCACTTTATTGGCTTCCACACTTTCTGTGAACTAAAAGGGAGCTTCCAGGACTCAACTGGTCACAGTGCAGTGTATTAAAAAGTGATACAAAATCTGGATTAGCTTGCTTTTATGATCAAACATTTAGCTCACATGACCAGAAGCCACACGCAAACAGTGAAATGTGCTCGAATAAGTCCCTGACGACAAGTTTTATAAGGTAGAGTTGAGTTATGAGGTAAAGTCTTACACAAATTCAATAAATTGGTGTTTCCACAATCATTTTGTGCAACTGCATGCAATAAAATGCGTATGCATGTGTTATTACATTGTTATAACCTGTTTGTTATGTATAAGTTGTGAATCTGTGAGGAAAATTCTCAAAGACACACTGTCATGTGTTTTTGGGCACTGTTGTTAACATAATCATCTAACTTTTACTGTAGCTTCAGAACAGTAATGGAAGAACTTTCATTTTATGCCATTTGCAGATATTCTTGGCTCCCCTAACATAAACATCAGGCTTTTAAAAGCGCTTGAAATTTAGTTTGAAAGTTAAATGAAGAAAGTAGCAATGAGGGCCGGCCAGTTTTACTGAACCAACTGGAAGAGTTTTACATAACAGGGATAATTTAAGCATTGTGTGTGTTTAACATGTAAATAGGTAATTGTAGCAGTACATAAGTGAAATTATATTTTAACCATGTTAAATTAAACAATTAACCTCTCGAACAAATAGAGGTTCTTCAACCTTCTTTTAATGAAAAACATCCATGGAACATTCACATTGCACAAACAGTTTTTTATAGCTCAAATAAATGGAAATAAGCTTAAGAACAAAGTTCAAAATGGATCAGAGCCATAAATCATAAAGGTTCATACTATTGACGATATCCTGCATATATAATCTTTATTTGTATCCTGATTTTTTCAATTTCACTATAAGACACCAGGAAACCGACCTCATAACATCCAGGCCTCCTGCCTGAAGAGTATCTGTGAATAGGTAAAGTTGCAGAGAGCCCACAGAAAAGGTAAAACTTTAGTTTTCTCATTACCACATCAAAATTTCATACATGTGGTTCCAATTACTCACAAATTGTTGGCTTTGCTCTTGTTTAGGAAATTCAGTTTTTTGTCTCTTTAACCTTCTTTAACAGTTGACTGTGCACATAGTCATATAAGAGACTTTTTTTTGGGAGAGAAACTGCAATTGTCATTAAACACTGGATTTTGTGGTTTGACAATCTTGTTCAAAAGAATGAGACTAAATTACTTCAGCCCTCCATCAAAGCAGGAAAACACCTGGAGAAATGCCTACACAGCTGCGCTCACACACACAAACACAAAGGTCCAGCATGGTTTAATCTCCATTGTGCATGATTTAGCAGTGCTGTTTCTTTTTGGTCAAAAAACACAAATGTTCAATAAACTTATTAAATTAAAATTAGGAAAACGTTTCCATGCTATTAAATAAAGTCTTTTTGAATAGATTTGTTCTAGTCTAGTTGAGCATTTGTACAGATGGTAATTTTTTATGCCTACTACATTCTATGAAAATTGAAAATTGAAAGACTGGGGAGGGACTTAACCTCATGCCACCTACACTCATGCAAAATACTGTAATACAGAATACCACATAATGTCATTTCACAGAACATTCACTATTGATTTAACTTTTACTTGCATACAAAAAGTGTATATAGCATGAAAAAATCGACAATATCTATGTCTATTGTTAGATGAATTAAATAACAATTAGAAAGGTCAATTTCTAATGTGTCTGTCGGTCTGGATTTCCACAAACTTCAATTTATAGTATCCTCCAAACCAAACCGTAGAGGTCGTGTGTAACTTTCCCCAAATACGACCCATGGGGCTTTCTTCTTAATATTTTTGGGGATGTATTGTACATGCTAATTGAAAGTCCCTGTGGCCTCACGTTAGTAGCACAACGATCATGGACTTGATCCCAAGAAAGGAAAGTTCATGAAAGTCTGTTTCCTTTGATTTACAGGTGATTTAATGCCCTAAACCTGGTTCTTCTGTTGTCTTCAGACTTGCTGGCATTTTATTTTAAACCCCATTTACAAAGAGCAGAGTATCCAGCTCTGGTATCTTATACAATACACAACAACAAGTTCACTAAGATTTCTTAGCTGGAGATGATTCAGATGGGCTAAGATACAACTTTGTACAGCTTTTACATCCAGCTGTTATGGAGGCAGATGGTAGGGGTGATGTATTGGCTTATTTGGGACCAACGCTTCTTCCTGTGGGTTTTTAATATTGTACTAACAACAATACCTCTCTTATACACCCACTGTGAATGACAAATCCATTTTATGAGCATACACATATACTATGAGATTGTCCTTCCTTGTGAAGAATCCAACAAAGACTAACAAAGACTCCACTTTTCACCTTTAAGCTCTGGGAGTAACTGTTCACTTTTTCAGCAGAATTGGTTTTGGAAAAACAATTTTTATTTCTATTTACTTTATCCATTCTTATACAAAAGATTTTTAAATAAAGACATGCTTCGCATTAAAGTAGTAGTTCACTTTAGAATTAAAATTGTATGATTATTTACTCACCCTCAAGTTGTTCCAAATCTGTATAAATTTATTTGTTTGGTTGGACACAGAGAAGGATATTTGGACAAATGCTTGTGAAGGCAAAATTAAATATATTTTGAATAATGTAGGACAATAAAAAGTTCTGGGGCACTTTTGACTACCATTGTCATTTTTCCTACTATGGTAGTCAATGGGACCCAAAAACTGTTTGGTTACAAGCATTCGTACAAATATCACATTTATGATATCAAACAAAGAAATGTATACAGATTTGGAACAACTTGAGGGTAAGTAAATAATTATAAAATTTTAATTCTAAAGTGAACTATTCCATTAACCAAACCAGCCAACTAAATCAAGTAAAAAAACTATAAAACTTATTGGAAAGGTATAAAAGAATATTTTATGGGAATCATTACATAGAATGATCACATATTTGAAAATATTTAAGGTTAATACAAACCATGTCATGCCATGAGTTCAGTTTCTTGGATGCAGCTCTCCTTGTTAAGCTGCTTGTTAGGGAAGGTTGGTTTAAGACAATATTATTTTACGGCTGGAAGAAACAGTGATTGTAGATGAAAGACTTTGGATCCCATCTATGTAAATAGAGGAACAACACAGCACACTGTCTTGGATACGGGTTGTGTTTTTGTTTGTGTCTGTGCTCTGTGCCAATCTGATAATGATGGAGTTTTCTTTGAATAAATCCCTGAGGTACGGTTATAGGAAGTGAAACTGAATGATGGATTTATGTGCTCTCAAATAACCAAACAAAATATAGTTTACATGCAGCACCTAAAGCATCTTTAAGAAGTTAAGAGAAAAATAACATGTGTGTTTACATGCTTATTCTAACTAGGAACACAGTCAAAAGGCATTATTATACCATGCAAGAATATTATGATAAATTAAATGCATAAAACTTGGAAATAGTAAGTAAATATATAATGCAATTAATAACAAAAGGAATAATATAAATGAGATTAATGAAATAAAAAAAGAAACAAATGTATGTTTCTACTTTGATTTATCAGACTCAACAAATGAGAGAAACATTGGGGAAAGAAGACAGAACAAAAAAGGGATAAGAGTGACTTTTTTATTTTTTGTGTGTGCTATAAAACAGTCAATTCATTATACTGCTTCCAGTTTATTTTTTTTAAAATTATATTAATATGATTCTATGTTATCAAAATGATCCTTCTTCAATATATGTGACATCAAATAATATCAAGTCATTATATTTTATTATTTTATTTTGTGTGTGCTATAAAAACAGTCAATTACACTGCTTCCTGATTCAACCCTAACTCATGGTTGTCCCCCTGGACCTGTGGGCCCCTAAAATTGTTTTCACCTTTCACCCCATTATCAGTGATCCTGGAGGTAAAAAAGATACATTGGAAACGGAAAATAGAGAAATAAAGCGGAAATACAATGCAAGCCTGAGAGCCTGGTTCCTCTGTGGTCCCCTGTGCCAAAGTTCTCCTCAGTCAGCTTACAGAGACAATGGACCACCATAAATGACTGTCCACTTACACGCCTCAGGGATGTTGGGACACAGCGCAACATCTTATACAATTGCATGTTGTGTAACTATTACAAAATACCACAGAGGAGTTCATGTTGATACACTGAAGTAGCTGAGGGCCAAAGAGACTTCTGTATTGTCAAACTTGTGTTCAGACAATTGCCATCTATTTTAGATGTTAGTCAAATAATGATAACAATTTTGAGCTCTCGTTTGGTTGACGTGATCATACATAAACACAAAGGCATAGATTTTAGGGAGCCTTCTGTTTCTTCCCAAATCAAAATGAAGGATTTTCTGCCTCATCAATCATGTCTCTATTGTATTTGCAGAGGCACAGCGCCATACCGCATTTGTACTTCAGCAAAATTCGCATGCTGTTTGACATGGAAATAAAAACCTTTTTTCAGGTTTTTGTTCTGTTCAAACATTGCACAATCGTTCTTCTCCATATACATTTTGCTGCATCCCGTACCAAAATAACTTTACTTCATCACCTGTCATGTCTGAAAAATTCAATTTTCTACAAGATTTGCATGGTTTATGTTCATACAACACTGAAACTTAAAAATCAGCATGGACATTTTAGGATAAACACTAAATTTACCTTTAGGATAAACACTAAATGTACCTTATATGGTAGAATCCAGGAGAGTAAAAACAAGTTAAGGCTGTTTAATTTAAACCAGGGTTTAGCGCCTTAATATGTTCCTGATAATGATATTTGATATGCTTTGCATAAACATTGTTTGCTTGTTTATGAGAAGTAATTACATTGTTTTGCAATGTTCTGTGATTGAAGCTGTGCTGGAGTTGTGGGTCACTAGTGGTGAAGTCATCTGATTTACCAGCTTTATGCAATTACGTCCTGACATGCATTCATGTAGAAGAATTTACACATTCTCATATTTGACTACCTTAATTATCCACTTGAATCTGAGCATTACCATGATATTACTATGGGTAAGATAAACTTCCTTAAATCCCTATAATGTATGGATCCAAGTATAGCATAAACTTGATTGAATTAATGCAGCAATCACAAGAGTTGTACATAAAATATTGCTATCCAGACAACATACAGTAAATGGAGACATATCAGAGGTCAAAAGAGGACAAATTGTACATCTCGCTGGCACATCTGTGACCAACCGGCACATCATGTCTTTGTGGTCACTGTATACAGGGTGCTGAATGAAGGACAAACTACATGCAACAGGTGTGACTGTCAATGGAAAAGGAAGCTGTCTTAAAGGGATACTTCACTCAAAAAATGAATATTCTGTCATCTTTTACTCACCCTCTTGTCATTTCAAACCTGTATGAATTTCCTTGTTCTGCAAAACACAAAAGAAGATATTTGGAAGAACGTGAGTAACCAAACAGATCTCACCCCCCCATTGACTCTCATAGTATTTACTACGGCAGTAAGTGGGGGTTTGGTTACTCACATTCTTCCAAATATCTTATTTTGTGTTCAGCAGAATACAGGTTTGAAATAATGACAGTGTGAGTAAATTATGACAGAATAAATTCCTTTAAAGGGACGTTTGGGTACTAACCTGGATTACATCTAAAAAAAACATTAAACACAGCTGCTAAACTTACTGCAGAATAAAATGGGCAATCCTGTTTTTACCAGAACCATTCATTAGTAGCTCCACATGGTCAATATTCATTGCAGGGCTGTCATAGTCAAACCTCTGATGACTTGTGCTAATACCAATGGTGCCAGCAGTGCAGATCTTGGGCTGTGTATATTGTGAAACATGGATCGTTCTCTGATGATTTTTATGATTCAGTTTGGGCTTGTCTTTGTTTGTTGGTTTTTTTGAAGATCTGGCAACACTGTCACTTTAGCTAGCCCTGTATCAAAATGTGCGAAGGTTTAGACTTCTTTCACTGTAATCTTCTTCCTCCAAAAACAGATGAAGACACCTCTGATGGCTGTTTAAATACGCTACTAACAACTATTGAGTTTGGTTCCGTACCATACACACTGCATAGAGTTTGGGTAAATGCGGTTGTCACTACCTGCATTTCTCTGGAGTTAATTCGGTGGTGGAATGCGGTTGTCATTTCCATTAAAATAGTGAACTGAACAGGATTAAGCACTAAAAGGTGACGTGACAACCAAATTGATCTGCCATAGCGACTAATCCACTTTTCTGCAAATTTGATTTATCACATACATAACCATGCATTGAAATGCTTTTTTTTACGGCCACTCTATAACAAAATAATACAAAGATAATGTATAAATAGAGTGGACTATATACAATAACGTGCAACTGTAAATGTGCAAACTGGATGAGTGAATGTTAAGAGTTATGTTACCGTAAATATGTTAGTGTATGAAATGATGCAAAAAAAGACCCTACACAATACTAATATGTCATCTACAACCAATAAATTATGGCCTAAATCCAAATGTGTTTCAATATTATTGTCCAACCCCTGTGCACAAATATATAGATATTAACCAAACCTTAGGTTTGAACAAAATGCTTCAGTTAACCCTGCTACAGTACAGCACATTTTATTTCACATTTTATTATGTCTCCATTTTATTTCTCAGACAAGAAGCTGTTGGGATGCTGTTAGCTGAGGATGTTTGGTATAACATCTACTTCAGACACACACTTGGAAGGCGGCTTTGATGTAGGCATCTCTTTTGTCTTCACAGCATGTTTAAAAAAGACTCCAACCACTGGGTGAATCCCACACAAATATACGCCATGGGCTCCAAAATATGGAAAAATATTACATTAGGGAAACCTCAGAAAGACAAATATTATTTCTTACCTGCAGTGAATAATTAATGAAAGAACTTAAAGCTGTCTGGAATGTAAAGTTGAGGTCAGTTTTCTGTTCATTAGCTTTTGGTCATTAGCAGAAATTACATTTGAGAATTCATATTTTTCAGAGCGGAGCTAGCCATTCATTCTTTAAAATGCACTAAAGCTTTTCACTAAGTTTAAATAAACAAACATTGCTATCTCATAACCTTCAAAAGCCAATAACAAGTCTAAAAGCCAATAATTCACAACATCAGACCCATTGTTTCACAACATTTTACGCAATACAATGCACTTTGCCAAACACTCAATACAGTCCCAGCTTTAGAGTTACAGTCCCCTGGGGATCTATAAAGTAAAGCTTGTCTGATTTTGTATCGGTGTGGATTATGTTGAAGTTGTCAGGCGGAAACAGATTGATTTAACCCTTTCAAAGCAAATCGCTATTAAAAAGGCCATTTCTTGCATATGCATTGGTTTTAACAGTTGCACATCAACCACTACAGGGAACACTATTGCATCATACTAGTCGTTATATGAGGAATTGTTGTTTTCACCCCCTCACACAATGTGTTAAATATCTTTGGACAATAACATGACTTCAAATGACCATATAGCAGAATGTTTCAGTTGCAATAAAATCCAACTGTACACAAATACAGTATATAAATGCATTTTTTGTACAACCTATGAGATTAAAAACAGATCACTTCAGAATGCTATTGGATATGACTATGCAGCTGTCGGGGGGGGGGGGGGCTACCCCCCACAACCAAATCCAAAAGCCAGCATACTGGCATGGCAGACCCAAAATACAGAGCCTCTGTGCTGTAACACCATTACTCATACTGTTAGACAAGCCCAGAATATTTCAACACCTCATGAGTTTTAAAGAGCCAGAGAAACATGTACTATGGCATGTAGTTTAGAGTCCATCTCAATTTAGGCAACACCAGATATAGATATGTAAACCACATAATAATATGTTTGACTTTTCAAGAACGTGTCACTTTAAACCCATTTTTTAGTACTGGACTAATAAAATGCCTTAACAAGAATATGGCCAAGCATATTGCATATATACAGCCACGAAACAATTTAAATGTAACTTTTCATTTCAAACCAGCATTTCTAGATGTATTGTGGTCATTCCAGTCCAGTGTCTGTTGAATTTCAAATCTCATGAATGACATAAAGTCATCCAACAACAATGTGAAAGACTCCTGCAATGTGAATCACTAGACACCTGAAAACTAACATAAAATCAAGGTTATCACATAAAAAGATCCTTTTGTAACTTTTCCTGTGCATTACTTTTGTATTGCTTGAAAGTAAATGTGAACTTGTTTTCTTTTTAGTATTTGAGGTCTGAAAAAATACAGAGCATCCTTTCTTTTATTTTTACCTGTTTCTCCAAGTTCTCATTTTCTGAAAATAAATGCAAATACAAAATAAAAACAGAAAATAGGGTTTACAGAATGAGAGAAGAACAATGATTTTACCTAAACACATACCTATAAATAGTAAATGCAGAAAAACTCTTAATTATTTCTGTGGCTGTAATTTTTATTTTCTGTTATCTTCTGTTTTATTGTATATCATAATTATAACCATATATACATAAATTAATCATATTTGTATTAATATCATACAAACACTTAAACAGCGCTTTTTTTTATAACCACTTACCATGCAAATACATGCTATCACATTAACCCCTCACAGCCCATTCTGAAAAAACACAAGGCTGATACATTATGTTGGTGCACACGCAACACACACCGCACGCACACGCACGCACGCACGCACACACACAGAATTTTACTCTTTCTATTCCAGAAGGGATGTAGAAGACAGACTGGAATAATATTTGACATAATTAGCAGGGTAGGATAAACAAAACTGCACCTGGTCCCTCTGCACAGCAGCTATTGGTTCCATGCTGGCAGTGGAACTCTGGGATACACTCATGCTTGGCTCTGAACGGCCACTGGGGTTAAAGGAACAGTGCCATTATACACATGTAAGAGTTTGCAGGGATCAGAACCGACTGGTGAAAGGTTAGTGGTGAGATTTTGAAAAGAGTAAGAAATCTCTGACACAAGTGGACAATGAGGTGACAATTTTGGTGACCAAACTCTGGCGGACCAGGAAATGCAGAGATATGTCATGTATTGTTGAGCAATTTTCAGAGTTAAAGTTCTCAAACAATAAGGGAAGCAAATGAAAATAAAAGAAAAAATGAAATTACATGCAAATTATTTAAAACAAAAAATATCGTGTGATGCCTTGGATACAGATCAGGGGCCCATTTCAGAAAGGAGGTTTAGTTAAAACGCAGAATATGTTAACCCTGAAATGAGGGAAACTCTGGGTTTTCTGTTTCAGAATGGGAGGCAGTATAGCGAACTGTGGCTCTTAAACCTTGGCCCTCTTACCCCCTTTCCCTCGCAAGGGTAAAAAACAAACAACCTCTGAAACAATTCTAGCCCATTCTTAAAAATGCAACAAGAAAATAGCACAACGAGTGTTATAATTAAAAATGACCGCAACATTTAACCAAAATCTTTACAAATAATTGCACCATCATCACAACTGCTTCAGCGGAACAAGGACAACTGGCCAGTAAAAAACCATGTAACTTAAGCGACACATCATCATGACAGCATTCATAGCAAAGCAAACTAGCGACCGACACTTCAGAACCAGACAGTGAACAGCGATCGTGGCATTTTGCCCCAATCCAGCAATGTAACAAAATAATATTATAAGATTGGTATAGGAGGACCGTAATAAATTTATGTTTTAATTATGAAAAATGTCATTATTATGCAGAATTGCAGTAAGTATGCATATTTGTAGAGATCGAACAATAAATCGGCAAAATGTATTTTCTAAAATAATAACAGTGTCAGAATTGGCATGGCGGCCTATTAGATTTGAACTCAACTTAAGGCTGAAATACACTACAAGACTTTTGCTCCGGTTTTCGCCCAGATTTTCAGTCTGCAGTTGTTCTAGAAAGTCTGTGCCAGTCTGCCGATTTTATCACGTATTGTTTTCTATGCAAACATTCAAAAAGTCTGCGAGTGTATGATGTCTATTTATTAAAAAATCTGTTCAGATTTTAAAAGTCGTGTAGTGTATTTCAGCCTTTACCCTTTGCTCATCGAATAGACTAACTTTACATTACTTGAAAACAAAGTCCTTCTGTACTTTTGGATAAAGTGGTTGATGGCGGGGTCATGCAACTGAAGATCCTTTGCTTTCATATTGATCAGCAGTTCTTTCTTGATCGCAATTAAGGCCAAGTCTGACAGTCGGGTCTGCCCAGTCTGTTTCTTGAGGAGGTTTTTATGCGCTTTCCCTGTTATCCAGAGATATCGCGTGTAATTGCTGGGGTTGAAATGCCTCACAAAAGTTTTGCCTTTCTGAACTAAATTAAGCTCCGGTGTCGGTCTTCCATTGCTGATTAACTCCATCTTTTCATTGAAAGTTAAACCTGAGAATGGCGTGGATAATAAATAAACAACAACATCCTCACTCACGGTAGTCGCGGCCTCCATTTTCCATTTTATGTTTTCAATCAACAGTGGTCATCATAGCGGGCGGAATTTGTCATAAACGTGAGTATATCAAGACCCACCTACTTACAGGAATGATATGATTGGTCAATTTCCCTGTCAACTGAAATTGCTCCTTAACTGACTTTCTATGGCTTGGCCCGCTGTATTTTCACAGCTGGACCACCAATCACAAAGCAGAAAGCGTTCGGCGGAAAATCCTAATATGGAGAAAATGTGGTCGTTCACATTTCGAACGACTGAATAGGCAGTTTATTTCAATAGAAATTTAATTTATTTTATTTAGATGTTGATTACCAAATTATGAATCTCTAAAGTAAACAGAAAAAATTATGACTTTAAAAAAATATTATATATAAAAAAATTACATTCAAACATTTTAAATTAAAAATTTTAAATAAAAAAGTTTAGGTCATCAGAGAGGGCCTAGAGGGCCCTGACAGTTCCCCTCTGATGGGAGGTATGTCAAAACCGATACAACGTGGTAAGTCAAGCCTGTTTCTAAAAGAGAGGTAACTTATACTCAGAGTCAGTAACCATAGTAACTTACTCTGTGAACCTAACCTGGTCAGGAGCAGGTTTTCTTTGGTAAACCCAGAGTTTCTTTCGATCTCCTCCCCCTTTTAAAGCGCAAGTTCTGTTTCTTATTTATTAATTAAATGCATTCATTTGTTGCGCACATTTGTAATCACAAAGAGATCATCTGATCGAGTGACTGTGTACGTGAGGCTGCATTAATTCATAAGGAGCTACACAAGTGGATTTGCAAATTGTTTTCTATGAAGGACGAGAAATGACATATAATTAATAAGTGTATAAATAAAGAAATTAATAAATACACACATGAATGCAGAAATTATAAGATAAAAAAGTAATAAACTTTTTAGTGCAGCCAGTCTTAGCCAACCCTGCCTTGAGTGGGACTCGAACCAGCAATCACCCCGACTACAGCACAAGAGTCTGAAACTCTAACAACTGGCCTACACTGTGACACTTAAAGTTTCTCACTAGAGCACATTTGGGAATTGAAGAAATAGATGTAAAATAAATGGAAATAAATATAGAAATATATTTATTACTATATGTTCAATGTATCTGTCTTTTCAGTATTTTTGCATTCTTGTATTGATTAATTTGTTCTTGGCACAAGTATCTATTCATTAATTTATACTTAAGTCATTTTTCATCCTGAAAAATGGTATTCTATATAACACCGGGGATGTGGACCACATTAGTAAATCCACTGTAGGTAAGTATACCTTGCTCTAAAGCGCAGCCATCTTGCTTTTTTTTGGTGCCGTTGCCATGGTGAATCATATTACACAGTATGTGTAAGTCTTTTGAATACTATGATTGGTTGGCCAAGATGGAAAAAAGAGCGCTAGTTTGATATTACACATGTAACTCGTGCACACACACATACATACACAGTGACGGGTCCCCGCTTGCAGTGGCACATAAACTGCCTAGAGTTGCTGGCTGTCCTCTTGGCCTTGAGGAGGTTTCAACCCCTCATTCAGTATAAGCACGTGTTGGTCCGCTCGGACAGCACCACTGCCGTGGCGTATATCAACCATCAGGGTGGCATTCGCTCAGGGCAGATGATGTCGCAACTAGCCCGACACCTCCTCCTCTAGAGTCAGCAGGTGACCAGGTCCCTGCGGGCCACCTTCATTCCGGGCGACCTGAACCAGACAGCAGACGCTACCTGTTTACCTCCCCGGACACCACACATTGCCCGCTTTTGTACTCCCTGTCCGGGGGCCCCTCGACACGAATGCCCTAGCGCATAGCTGGCCACAGGACAAGCAGAAGTACGCCTTCCCGCCAGTGAGCCTCATTGCACAGGTTCTGTGCAAGGTCAGGGCAGAGGGGCATCAAGTGCTGCTAGTTGCACCCTATTAGCCCAACCAGACTTGCTTCTCGGAGCTAATCCCTCTGACGACAACCCCCCCTGGCCGATTCCCCTGAGGAGTGACCTTCTGTCTCAAGGGAAGGGCACGGTTTAGCACCGGACTTGTGGAACCTCCACATCTGGCCCCTGGACAGGACAAGGACTTCCTGAGTGCCCTGCCTCCCGCGGTGGCTAGCACCATCGCTCAGGCCAGGGACCCTGCCACAAGGCGCCTGTACGCCTTTAAGTGGCGCCTGTTCTCATTTTGGTGTGCTTCCCACGGGCAATGAATCCCTCCCGAACGCCCTCCGAACCCTTTTGGGATCTCAAAGTGGTCCTGGTGGGCCTGCGTAAGGCCCCCTTCGAGCCCCTAGGAGAAGCCTCTCTTTCTCATCTTATGATAAATATGGCTCTCTTGGTGGCGCTCACCTCCATTAAGAGGGTAGGGGACCTCCAGGCGTTCTCCGTGTCCAGCGAGTGCCTCGAGTTCGGGCCTGGCTACGTGCCCAAAGTTCCCACCATTCCCTTTTGGGATCAGGTGGTGAACTTGCAGGCGCTCCCCTCTGGGGAGGAAGACCCAAC
This sequence comes from Oreonectes daqikongensis, assembly GCA_026939265.1. NCBI lineage: Eukaryota > Metazoa > Chordata > Actinopteri > Cypriniformes > Nemacheilidae > Oreonectes > Oreonectes daqikongensis. Next base: position 1,836,854 of record JAOTQM010000351.1, on the reverse strand, counting down.
CTCATCCGTGTTGTGTCCAGTACGTGCCCTGCACCTCTACTTGGACCGCACGCAAAGCTTCAGGAGCTCTGGGCAGCTCTTTGTCTGTTTTGGGGGACAGCAGAAGGGGAGGGCTGTCTCCAAACATTGGCTGGCGCACTGGATCGTGGGCGCCATTACGGTGGCGTACCGGTCGCAAGATCTCCCGTGCCTGCTTGCAGTGAGAGCTCACTCCACTCGGGGTGTAGCCTCCTCGTGGGCACCCGCTCAAGGCGCTCCTCTGGCAGACATCTGTAGGGCTGCAGGTTGGGCTACGCCCAGTACCTTCGTGAGGTTCTACAACCTCCGCGTAGACCCGGTGTCAGCTTGTGACTTGCGCAGCTGAGACCAGTGGCCGGGTGGGCGTAAGCCTAGGCACCCCATCCATCATTAAGCATTCCTTGCTAAGCACTCCCGGGTACAGACCGGGCGGAGCGGATACCCTACAGGTATCGGTAGGGTCACCCCGGTCCAGATGGACCCCTTTACCTGAGCTAGTGCCCCATACATAGTGACTCCCCAAGCTGGGCCGTCCCATATGTTGTATTTCATTCTTGTTCCCCAGCCGGTGAACTGTGACCTCCCCCAGTGGGCCTCTGCCCCACTGTCTCGTGATCCCCCCTCGTGGGGCTCTCACGCCTGCATCCCATGTAGCTCTTCCCATTAGATGAGACCATGTTGGCATTTCCACACGTTCCCCCCTACTCCCCGAAGGAGTGGCACTTCCCAGTGTTCTCTTAGCGGGCGGCTATCTCGCTACTAGAGAAGCAAGGCCACCGCATTTGACGGCCGATGGTAAGGACACCCCTCACCTGCTTAGTTGAGTCCTTATCCCCTCACTGGAAGGTTGCGATTCGCGGACACTTCACCCTTGACCCGCCTAGGCCAGTCATTGTTGCTCCGCTGACAGTCGTGACATGACCAACGTTTCGTATAGGGACCCCATCTGTCGACACAACATCAAGTGACCGACAGAAAGGGAACGTCTCGGTTACAACTGTAACCTCTGTTCCCCTCTGTACCTCATGCCACAACGCTTGGCCGATCTGCTGCAGCAATCGGGAGTAGCCTCTCGTTTCCTCAGTACAAATGATGAATGAATGAGCGTGTCAGACATTCGCGCATTAGACATTCGTCAATCCTGTTTGAATTCCTTTTTCAAGATCAAACCCCATCTGTCGACACAACATCTCATTCCCTCCATCATTGAACAGAGGTTACAGTCGTAACCGAGATGTTCCTTGTTTTTAAAGTTAGACTTAAATCTCACCTCCTGGAGCAACTGTCTATGACTTAAGTGGGTTTTTTCTCTGGTACGTTATTGTTATTGTTTTAAATAACTATAATATTTATTGTATTTTTATTTATGATGAAAGGTATTTTATTATAGTTTGTTAAGCACTTTGGTCAATTTCAAGTTGTGCAAAAATGTGCTATATAAATTAACTAAACTAAACTAAATTCCAATTTTTTATTTTAAAAACTAATTTTACAGAATTTGTTTAATTTGACATAATTTTAATGCATTGCAATGTGAAAAACATGTAATTGTACTTTACGAAAACTTGAATTGTATGTCTTTTTGGTGTCCCAGTTGCTGGAATATTACAGTTTTTACAGGATTTTTTACAGTCTGTATATTTAGTGTTATTTTGTTATTATTTTGGCAAACTTTCTCCCATTCAAGCATTTGACATGGATGTGAAAAGCCATATAAGAAGAATCAATAGGGGATTGAATAACCTGGACCATTATGCTAAATTGATTCAGGTGTCTGGGCTGCTATTATACTGTATAGGAGTTGAGTACATTAGGTACAGTAGATAGCATCATTATGCAACAATGTTTTACTGTCCTTGAACCTTGACGTGTTTGATTCTGCATCAGTCAGACTGAGCTGATTTTGGAATTGAATGATTCAGAATGTCTTGTATGATTTAAGTCATAGTTGACTATTGGCTGTTTACCAACTGAGATGGTCAAGATGAAATAATGATATTGCACAATTGGATGACATCATCTGAACTTGCCATTACTTGACTTTGTTTAATTTACACCACTGCCGTTGCCCACAGCAGGAGACTCGGGTTTAAGGCGGGGCCTCCATCTCCTGATGAATAACCTGATTCGTTCTACCTCAGATATGGCACACCAGCTATAAGTACAACAACGTTAACCCGAACCAGATGCAAGCCTTCATCTTCAATTTTAAGACCCCATAACTGAGCCCCCGACCTGAGGTAAGTCCACTTTCAGTGTAGTCTTGAAACAGCCTGTTTGTAATTGGGCCCATATCTCACCAATCACTTCTATCTAGGTTGAGTGGCATTTGTAGCCATGCACATGTTTCTTGTTGCAAACTTTAACATTGAATCTGAATGAGATTTTGGGAGACATTGTTAAAGGGACAGTTCAGCCAAAAATCTAAATTCTGTCATAATTTCCTCACCCTCAAGTTGATCCAAATCTGTATACATTTCTTTGCTCTGATGAACACAGAGACAGATATTTGGAAGAATGCTTATAACCAAACAGTTCTTGGATCCAAAAGTAGAACACAAAAAAGATATTTTGAAGAATGTAGGACAGCAAAAAATTCTAAGGTACTTTTGACTACCATTGTAATTATTCCTACTATGGTAGTCAATGGGGTCCAAGAACTGCTTGGTTACAAGCATTTGTCCAAATATATTTCTGTGTTCAACTACACACATTTTGGGGTGAACTATCCCTTTAAGGAACAGCAAATGTTTTGTTTTTAACCTGCATGCAATAATGTTACATAAGAATGGATGTAACCAAGGGAAGCTACCATTTTATTTTGACAAAAAAACGGAATAATCTATATTTGGAAGATTTTGTGGGACGATTTTGTATTTATTTATTTATTTTTTGTGTTTTCAGATATTTCCTCTAGAGCTGTTCCAGATCAGGCTGAAAATGAAACATGCTGGGTGAAACATAACACAGGAAAAATCAGATCATGTTTAGCTCATTCTTGAGACAATATATCGAGAAGATGAAATTATGTTATCTGATGGACCTGAGGCATGGTTACATGTCACGTTTTACATCTGGGTGGAAATAAATAAATCATTTCCAAAAGAGTGTTTTTCCAATAAGTGTTATTCAGATTTATAGTTGCAACTGAAATCAGTTTACTAAAAATACAAATTCTGTCATCATTTACTTACCCAAGAGTTGTTCCAAATCTGTATACATTTCATTTTTCTGATGAACACAGAGAAATATATTTGCGCTTGTAACCAAACAGTTCTGAGGAACTACCATGGTAGGAAAAATGGCAATGGTAGTCAAACGTGCCCCAGAACTGTTCGCTTTCCTACATTTATATCATATCTTTTTTTGGTTCAACAGAACAAAGAAATGTATACATATTTTGAACAACTTGAGGGTGAGTAAATGATGACAGAATTTTCATTTTGGGGTGAACTGTTCCTTTAAGGTTGATTGTAATGTGGGACATTGCTCATGTCACATAAACGGTTTTATCCTCATTGCAGCACAATGTTAACATCATTTTCAGGAAACATAATCCCCATAGGTGACAACATTCCAAGAAATCACCAAATTCTCTGAAAAGCCAAGAAATCACCAGGAAAAGAACATCCAAATACGAGCAGCGGTCCAAATGTTTGCAGAGCTCACTATATCTGGATACATTTGGAGGAGATAAAGGCTTTTCACAAATATTTAAGCAAACACAATGCGAAAAGCCACAAAAACAAGTTAAACGACATGAGGGGTAAAAGATATTTCAACACGTCACACATTTCTCAATGTGAGACATATGCTGTCACATGATAGGTCTTCTTTTCAGGCTGGTGAATGTGTAATATGAAATCTAAAATGTTTTGGCACAGAAATCAAAGGGATGGTCTAACTAAAGTCTGTATCAAATACCAGAGCAAGGACGGCGAGTGTAACTGAGATTTGACAGGGGACTGCCGAGAGATGCTTGCTAGCAGGTTTAATATGCTAATTTTAATGCACACGCAGCAAAAGTATGCAAATCTTCAGAATATAGTTCAATATTCTCAAACATTATTGAGCATTTTTTGTTGCGCTTGAACTTTTAGACACTATATACCATTGAAGCCTTTTTAGAACATCTTAATGGACATACACTAATATGTCCAGATAAACTGACACCATCATTAGTCATCAGTTAAAGAAGAAGCAATAAAATCTCTTGTGATCAAAGACCAGATGCATGTGTTCATGCACCACTTTTATGACATAATCTGGCCAGGTCAAGCAGGTGGCAGGAAAGGTTAAGCAAGGCATTTAAGTTCTGCCGTTTCCTGTGTCTGTAAAAGATTTGTGGGCATCTAACTCTTCATTTGGTTTATGGTTGAGAGCAGGGTCACAAAAGGAACATTCTGCCACACCTGCATATGGCAAATTTACCTGATAACTGTTTGTACTTCTAAGAACGTGATTTATTTGGTTAAAGATGGTTTCAAAGAAACAACATAAGCAAACGTTACTGCAAGTTTAAAGTATGTCTAGTCAATATTATTTTGGGTTCCCAGTAGAAGAACCGTTACTTGGCTAATAAAATTAATACCTAGTAAAATTCAACAAATTGTTTTATACTACTAATAATATTATTATACAAAATTGATATTAATTAAATAAAATATTTAAGTAATATTATTATCCACTAGCAAGGTCGATCAACAAATACAGACCGGAAGTTAACAGGCCAAGCGCGTGCGTCCGATGAAACATATTTGCATATTTGTAATATTTGCATAACTGTGCAGCATCACATACTGTACTGTACTCTACACACTAACCAAGGCTTTTGAAAGTAAAGGTACCAGAAGGTGATTTTGTTCCTCGTTTTTATATGTGTGGCTTTGGTGAAAGAATATTCCACACATATGTGTCACCACCTGCAAGGTCAAAAGAGAGAAAAACCTTGGGCAGTTTAAATAAATTTCTGATGGTAAATTTACATCAAAGTTAAAATTAGAATAAGAGCTAGCCATGACAGATGACTGAATCACTCGTGTACAGGTCAGAATTACTTTGTTTTGTTTCAATATCTTGTCAATGTTAACTTTGTGTACCGCGCCTGTGGGGTTCATTTTCCAAGTTTACTAAAAACTGTTTTTATACCATGCAAGTGTTCATTTTGGATTGTGGTTAAGAGTGAAAACATACAGTCAAGGCCAGTTCAAGGAACAAAAAACTGAAATGAAAAGAAATTAAGCTCAGATCAGCTGATCCTCATTTACCTATAATAATATGATGCCATCACAGATTCCGTTTATAATTCATTCAGCTATCAGCAGCTTATCGCATTGCTCAGGAACAAATTACCCTCCTCAATCCCCAACTCCACTTCACATTTACAATCAGGACTCAACTTTCTGAGATTCCTTAAATCTCAATTAGGTTACATAATGTGTTACACGTAAATGCCATTACGAACTAATGACATCTGTTTGTTCTGTTCTGTTTGAGAACAGCATGGATACAACTCTTGAAAATAAAGACAGAGTTGGCCTCCCATCACCCCATGCATCTGTTTATAAGGTCTGAATCTATAAGGAATGAGAAAGCATTCCCAATGCATGGATTTTTGGCATTTTTATAGGCATTTTGGACAAACCAGTGCAAATCAGTTGAGCATTCACAAACAGCATATCTCAGTTCTGCCGCCAAAAATGTTCGGGGTTAGATGATACCACCACACAACTATGAAAAGATTCAAATCTTAAAATATTTTATGGTATCACTTCCTTATTACTAAGTTCTCTAGGCATTGCGCTGAAGATGCGTCATTGAGTTTGATCATTGATTTGTGTTGGTACGTGCTTTTGTTCTGACTGTTTTTTCTGGTTGTTGAAGAACCTGCTCCAAACACTAAACAGACATCATTGACTGCTGGACCCAGCGGTATTCTGGAGTCAACAGATGAGAGGAGGGACAGACATACTGATAATTTTGACACATGAAATTGATCTGTTTGGGTTTAAAGCAGCACCCTACATATTTGGGCTTCGGTTTTGATAAGATTAAAACCAAAATGACCAAATGTTGTGTACTTTAGCCAATGTTTAACAAAACAATACACATTTAAACAAAGCAAATATAATGTAACACTTACATGTCTGTGTGTTCAAACATGCAACTTTTACTGTAAAATATATGATTATCAATTCTGAGTAAAAGAGCATGTTGGGGCTTATATATTTTTAAAACTTGTAATCTTTGCCATGTACACAGTTGTAGATAAATCAACAGTGTGCTCTGTAAGCAGATATTTATTTGGCCTCTGTATGGTTAAGTGGCATTTACAGAGATTATTATTATTTTTGCTAAACCAACACCTACAGTAACACATACCTATACACCTACACATAAAATGCACTAATAAAAACACCATGCAGGGCCTGTAAAAAGGCTAGGTCTGATTTCCACTCAACTCCGGTGCCTTTAGGAAGTTGTTAAATAGCGGTACACAAAGAAGACATGGTCCAAGTCACCACTGATGTAATAAGAGGCAACGGTTGAGATCATTTAAAAAGAAATCTATGCAAACCTGATGTATGACTTAAGAAAGTGTCCGAGTTGTACGCACTTTTGGTGAAGGAAACTCATAATGTGTCTTAACCTATGACACAGACCCAACATCATTATCTGGTGAGCCAAGACTGTAAAAGTCACTAAATCATTCATTAAATTTCTGCTGTAAAGTCAAATGTGTTTTCGTACCTTTTCGTCTTTGGCTATGTACACTAATCCAGATACATATGAAAGCAGAGGTGTTTATTGAAAGGACAGATAATGAGGTGGATGTTGTTGGTTATTAATATAATTGCATTTGTCAGTGACAATGTATTGTAATAATGAACAAATAAATAAAGTAATAATTATAAATAAGAAATATGGGACCACTTCTTGCTTTGAATTGAATAAGTCACATGACTGCACCACACAACAAACATGACTAAAAACGTTTCATCAGTTTTAAAAGATTGTTTGAATAACTCGTTTCTCTAAAAAACCATTAATGTAATTAAATGTTTATGAACTATATTATATTAATAAATTAAAAATAAATAGAAACATACATAGATTTAAGGTATAGAAATTATTTTTTGTATGTGTAGTCCTTTTCTTATGCAGTTCAATGAATTAGAATTTCTGAAATAAAAATGACATAACTTAATTTAATAAGTAAAATTGGTGGATCAATTTTATTAAAGCAAAAAAATCTAAAATATTATGCAGTAAGAATTAAATCATAAAGTTTGTTTGACATTTCATTTTAGTTCTAAATAGTCTTTTGGTGCATCTTGTTCTAACATTTGTGTAGTACAAAAACTAAAGAAGTTTAGTATAGTTAACTCTCACTAAAGAGTTGCTACTGGCACAGTGTTGTTTACATCTTGTAAATTGGTCTATTAAAGCATATTTAATAGTTTTTATTATTATGAAGTCTGTATGTTAATTGTAACATTGTAATTCAATTGTAACACTGATTTCTTTGATTATTTTCAACATTGTTTTCTTGTTGTTCTCATTAGTCTATTAATAGTCAGTTTTTAGCCCATATTAATGTTTCCTAAACCCAAAGACAGCGAGTAGATTTTTCCTGTGGTTTCTGAAAGCAAATGTAAAACATATGGAGAAATCAATATCTTCCCCTGCTCATGCAGTATGTGTTCTTTATTACATATATACAGTAAGGACAGATGTTAAGCTTTTTAGGTTATGAACTATATGGCATATAAGTCCCATAGAAAAAACATTTTTCTCTCTAACAACATCAATATTAAATAAAAAGCAAATGGAGATTTTGCTTTATACTTCTCACATGCTTCTGAGAAAAAGACCCTTGAAATGCCTAGTTAGGTTTTAATCTAAACAATATCTGAACTGTTCTCAAATCAGCAATCAAATGTCAAAGATTTCAATTTAAAATTAAAACTTTTCTATTTAAAGGTGCAATGTAGAAGATTAAGTAGTATATTTTGACAGAAATACAATATTATATACCTAACTATGTCTACATACCTAATGAGATATTTCTATCTACATACACTGCAGGTCCCCTTACATGGAATTCTCCATGTTGTTTCTACAGTAGCCCTAACTGGACAAACTGCTCTACAGAGCACGTTTCGTAAACATGTTATCTCCTTCAGCAAAGAAGCAAAAACGTGACGACATCTTTGTCCTGTGTCAGCCACCGTATGCTTCGAAAGGAAGGGGTGAGCGGTGGAGTGAGCCATTGGTTGCAATACCTCACCGCTAGATGCCGCTAAAATTCCAAGATTGTTTAAATCTACATCCAAATGTTCCTATGTCAAATTATTAATAAATGGTTTTCATTTTAATTTAAGAGAAACGGTGAAAGAGTGAAGAACCACAGCTATGTTTGGATACTGGAATCCTAAACAAGATCAAACTGAACTTTCTCTGGTTAAATTCACTATTTATAAAACCACATCTTAATGTTGCATCAGTATTGTGGCAGAAAATAAACAATAATGAAATTATGTAACTTTATAATAAACGCTACAGTATTGAAAGATTAAGATCTTTGATCCCATGAGACTCAGGGTTATAGTTTGTTTTATTATCTTTGTGGGCCCATAGATTTCTATTGTTTTTAAACTGAACCAATAGTATTTTCCATTCTCTAGGCATAACCAAACCTTTCTACATTTGTACGTTTTCAAATAAGCATCATTTAGTGTGTTTATTCTTGATTTATAATCAATTTTCCTCCATTTGGTCACACAAAGTAACATAAAAATGTGTATTATGTTCTTTTTCACTTTTTGGTGATGTAATCCTTTGTATAATAACCACCATGTACCCATGGGTTTCTGAAGAACCACACTTATATATACAGCTGTGAGACATGTGTAACTATAAATAGACATTAACAGCAACACGTTTCATTCATAAACACACTTGGTCTTCCCAGGATCAGAGACTATAGCATCACTTCAAAAGTGCACTCGGTGGCCCCTGCAGACGAGAGTTTCAGGGACATATGTATTTATAAAGAAAGAGACTATATGACAGACACAGGGTGTGTGCTCTCCTTGAGCTTACCCTGTCTATCCCCCGTGTGACGTATTCTGTTTTCCTGCCATTGTCTGTTGGCTGAGGAGGAACTTTCTAAAATTGGCGTTTTGTTTGAGAGTTTATTCAACGGTGTAGCTTCCTTTCATTGCCTGTACCGTTTCACAATTATTGATATGTCTTTAAAATTAGTCAACCAAACAGGAACCTGCGAGGATAAAAATTGGGATGCTCAGAGTGGGTGGACGTCTTCCTCCAGGGTTATATTTATACACCATGGAAGATCTAGTTTCACAACATACCATATTCAGGTTGTTTTGTGGGCATGTGAACATTATGGAAGACGTACCCTCCTGTGTAATATGACTTTTCTGCTAAATACCACATGGGAACAGATATTGCCTCAGCCTCTTTATATACATCATGATGTTTGTGTAGGCTGACTGTAATGAACTTGCTGCAGTTCTTAATTTCTTTGCAGTCATTCTAACCTGGCAATGACACAATGCCAGATGGATTTTAGTTTAGTGGTGAGGATGTTAGTGATTTCCAGGTGAATGAGATGTTTCCAAAAAGTAAAAGCAGAACAATACAACTTGTAGTGGCTCTCAGAAGTTGGAAAAGCTCTGACATCCGGAGCTAAACACGGATTGTCTGGCCAGGTCTGCCACAGGCTTTCACACTTGGAAAGGGAAGGTCTTTGTTGAAAGATGGTAGTGGAAAAATTCAAGCCTGTACTTCTAACACACATATCCTGACGTCTCATAATGTCTTGTTCTGTAAAACTACATTAGATAATAATAATAATAATAACAATAATTAATATATTATATTTGTTTATTATTATTATTATTATTATTATTACTATACACCCAACACTTGCACTCTATATCTGTAAATATTGATAATAATAATAATAATTATTATTATTATTATCAATATTTACAGATATTTACTTGTACATTTGCAGTCTATGTCTGTAAATACTACTACTACTACTACTACTACTACTAATAATAATAATGATTTAAAGGCTTTTTAGAAGAGAGATCATTAATAATTTATTATGGATTCATAGTAACTACAACTTTACTAAATATGGTATTTTGGTGGAAACTATGGTAACAATAGTGTGTGGTTTTAGAGAATGTTTTAGACAGACAGATGTTCCCTTTTCCATAAGAACATATTTACATGTCAACCCAACGGGACAGGGAGGCAGCCACAGTGCCCGCAGGGGTGAAGAGGAAGAACATTTTGGGAAAACTCTTTTCCTTATTCCTGTTCATGAGTGCTCCTACTATCGGCACTCCATCCGACCCCCTTGCTCCCAGAAATTTCCTGCCTACTCCTGGTCCATCCGCTCCCTGGCATGATCCGACTGTTGCTCAGGCAGATCCGGACTGGGAGAACAGCAGGAAATTCAATTTCCGGACGACCAGAGCCCCCACCCTGCTCCCAAAGAAAGTGGCATCAGAACCTATCACATGCTATTTAAAGATGATCTGAAGTGTTCATGTGCGTGTTTCAATGAGTGCGAGGGATGTTGGGAATGTTCATTCACATAGCAGAGCTGGACAGTGCCAGAAGTCAGAATAGCACCACACTGTACCTTGGAAAGCCCTTCCTTTGGAGATTAAACTGGTTTCATGGGCAATACAAAGTATATAAATAAAGACGTTTCAGTGTTTCAGTGAAACACTACGGTTAACATATTTGTCATCACTGAGGATGACAAATATAAGATGATATATTGTTTTTGGAAAATATCTGCTTTTTTCCTTGATATTTACCAGGGTTATAAAAATATCTACATTGGTTATGAAACTCCTGTCTGAGCTACATTTACATTAATTCATTGAGCAGATGTTTTTATCCAAAGTTTCAATTGCTTTAACTGGACACATCGTATCAGTGCATAAATCAAACCTACGCTCTACAGTTTGAGCTTCAGGAACACTGACGCACAAACAACACCACATTCATTAAATAGCAGTCGTGTGGGTTTTCTTCTCTTGAGAGGTGATTTAAATATTCATGGTTTGAAATTGACCGGCTTGTGCTGTGTGTCTATCAGAGCTCAATGTAAGCTGCCGCTTTCTAGGTCATGTTACTGAAAACTATGGATTGCTAGCTGCTACAAAACAGATCAAGCCTGTAAAAAAACAGCAATATTCCGGCAGCTGGAGCATGTTTATCTTGTTATTTTACACCCAACTTTGACATTTATATTACATCTATTTCTGTAATTTGCCACTTTTTACTGCATTTCAAAATTTCTGTTAAATAAAACGGTCACATTTCACTTTATTCTGTGAGTGACAGTGTAAGGATGTGTGCGTACTGACAGGAGGAGCTGAAATTCAGAGATGTAAGGGCACAACAGCAGGGGCCAGCGGGGTATAAAAGAGATTTTGACTCTCGGTTTGCTCTCTTTATGCCTCACAGGAGCACCTTCCTTTGGCACATGATGTGAAAATAGAAAAAAGGAATTCAATACACACACAGCTCTATCTTAAGAGTTAATCTGCCCATGCTGGGCAACATGTCCACGAGTGTAAACATGAGAGAATGATTTCAGAGGTGCTAGCAGTTATGTAACACTGTGTGAGAATATGAGCAATGGGTCAAAAAGAAAGAGAGAGAGAGAAAGATGTTTACAGGCAGCTATAAAAAAAGGAATGTTAAACGCCACATTTGATCCCTATTATTACAATGATTTCTGTGGGATGTAAACTATAGGAAACACGAGAATGGTGAGTTTATGCAGTTTAAGGTATGCTTACTCAGGCATGGACAAGATTGGTTCAAAATACATAAAGTCAAAGGGCAGGAAAATTGTTCATATTATTGGAGTGTTTCCCAAACAAAATGTCTTGAGAGGCCCCATTAAATGGTTCTTCAACACCAAACCGACTTTCAGGTTGTTCTTTTTACAGATTTTAACCAATCATAAATGAAAGACTACTAAAGTTTATGAGTTTATATCATAGCATATTTTTGATTTATAAATTTGTTCATCATTTTGAACTCTTATATTATTATTACATCTATAGTGTTACATTATTTATCTTAGATCCTAGGAGCACAATATGCAAAATCGAATCATATATTTACGTGAACGCAGAACATTAGATGCTTGTAAACTGTGCATGTTCTCCATCTAATTTCCTGAGCAGAAATCTACCTGGTTCTGCAAGACCTGTTTGACATTGAGAGTTTGGACCAAAATCAAAAGAAACAAACATCACCATTCCAAGACTCAAAAAGAAACCATTTGAAAAACAGCATCTGGTAAGAATATTACCCGTAACTTTATTCTTTCTTTTTCTCTTTCGCTAGCTCTGTTTTATCCCCTCTTTCCTCATCTATAAATCTGGGTTCCTTCTGTTGAAAGAGATGAAAACAAAGCCTTCTCTGCCTCTTACCAAAAACAAAACAAAAAATTCTTTGATCATTCTGGACAAACAAAGAAGAATAAATAACAGCCATATTAAAAAGTTTTTTTTTCCGACAAGTCTGCAAACAATTTGGTTTTTAAAAGATTGAAACTACTTTGTGGTTGGTCAAACTTGTGCTATTAGCAGCTTCTTTTCAGAAGAGGAAAGTAATTAGTCTATATTTTTTTTAGAAAATAGCAAAATGATGCAGGATGTTGATGTGGCCAGTCTTATCAAAATCCTACCCTGGGAGTTTTAAAGTGACCCTGGACCACAAAACAGTCACAAGTAGTACGGGTTTATTTGTAGCAATAGCCAACAATACATGGTATGGGTCATTGTTGATTTTTCTTTTATGCCAAAAATCATTTGGATATTAAGTAAAGATCATGTTAGATAAAGATATTTTGTAAATTCCTACCTTAAATATTTTAAAACTTTATTTTTGTAAGTGGATGCAGCAATAGCATAAATAAAAATGGCTGGAAACACGTACAAACTTTTTAGGAATTACCCACTTAAGTTAGAAATTCCATGTTCACTCTTAAAAATAAAGGTGCTTAAAAGGTTTTTCACAGCGATGCCATCTCTTTCTTACTTTTTTATAAACTGAAGAATCTTTTTTCATCACAAAGAACCTTTTGTGAAACAGAAAGGTTCTTCAGATGGTAAAGGTTCTTTATAGAACCAAAAGGTTCTTCTATGGCATCAAATAACCTTTTGAAGCACCTTTATCTTTTAAGAGTGTTGGTATACGAACAACAGTGGTACCCATTCACTTGCATTGGTTTTGTGTCCATACAATAGAAGTTAATGGGTACCGCCATTGTTTGGTTTGCAACATTTCTCAAAATAACTTCTTTTGTGTTCTGCAGAAGAAAGAAAGTCACACAGGTTTGAAATGACATAAGGGTGAGTAAATGATGACATAATATTCCTTTTTGGGTGAACTATCCCTTTAATTAACAACAGGGATAGCCTTATATATTATCTCTGTGTGTGTGTGTGTGTGTATGTGTGTAATATGTCAAAGTAAATGTTTAGATCTGCTATTATAAAAATCATTAAATTCACTCCATTATGCCAGCCTGATTTTCCAATATTAAATTCAAATATCACTGGTTTCCTATTTCTATGGTTAATATAATTAAAATGTAAATACATTTGTAAATACTTCATGTAAATACATTTAAATGTAATTGTAATGTTGGGCGGCAATCATGCTTGTTATGTTTTTATTCTTTTAACATCTTGGTAAAGAAGTAAGTGTGGATCAAGATATCATAATTTCAGACATTTTTGTGACAACTCCTTATTTGACACTTTTAACCCTCAAAAATTAACCCTGTGCCCAACCTCTTACCCAGGAGTCCTCTGTTTGCATAAAACCTAAAACAGACAAGACTGACGTCAGGGACTCCTGCACGTGTGGATGGTGTACCTGAACTGCCATCCTTCCCACAGGGTCCTTATGTTCAACATCCAACTGACATCCAAATTCACAATTCAAATATTATCTAATACTTTTTTTTACCACTTTTAATGGTGTAGCCTGACTGACCTGTGCTTATTAGGTGAAGATTCTGTTTAATTTTTGCAATATACTTTAATACGTTGATGCCACAGCCCACAAGTGTGGCTGGCATAACAACTGAGAAAAGAGCCAGACCTGTACAAGGGCTGGACTTGAGTTTCAAAGCATTAGTAACAATATTGCTCATATTTCAACAATACAGGTATCTCAAAAATCTTCTTTAACTGGTCCCTCCACCTTTACCTTGGTAATGATGCTATTGGGACAAACCTCTTTACTACTTGATAAGATTCTCATGCCAACTCATACCATTGTGGAATGAAGCACACGGTAGACCCTAAAGGTATGCAGAGTCAACTAATGTCTCTAAAAATTGTTAGAACGTTTGACATTATTGCTTCCCTATATGATGTATCATTTTATTGTTTCCTCATTGATGTAAGTCTTTTTGTATAACAGCACCTGCTAAATATCTAAATGTAAAACGTAAGCCATTTGTAATTCTGTAGCACTATTCAAATATTCTTCTTTGTATTTGACGGTCATGACCAGTTCAACACAGTGGCATTAGTTGACCAATGGAACGATGTTTGGCCAACCAGGAGGATAAGCATTATTCTGAGAAATATTATTTTTGCAATTCTGTTTGGTGACAATAGTGGTGCAGATATGTTCTCTTTGTCCTATATTTCGTTTTTTACTTTTTTATTACTCAACGATTATTATTGCAAACCAGTATTTGCTAAATGTCCATATTGAAGTGCCACTGAATAAACACATTTACTGTTATGGCTTACTAAATTTGCTATTCTTGTTTTTAAAAAACATTGTTTTTTCAAATATAATATAACAAAATAACAGCATAGTCTGGTGACATCTTCATTTTGTTTATCATCTGCTTGTCAACATCTGTAACTGTTCGTGTCCTTGAATATGCACTCAGAAAACCCCTATGTCCTTATCTCCTGCAGTTATAAATACAATATAGTCACACACATACCGTTTTAATTTACATCTAACAGCGGACGATTCTTAACCAGAAACATTCCCCTGTGTGAAATCTCTATAAGCACTGCTAATCCAAACAAAAAACTTTTTTTTACACAACCAGCCAACTTCTGTTTGATTCACATGACTCACCCTGCTGGAACCAATCAGCTCTCAGAGGCTTTGGAAGGATGTTGTGATGATCACCACATCTGTCCCACTTATGATCTAAAAAATCAACATGGATTCATACAGGAATGAAAGAATAACATAGTTCTTGCTGTCTCTCGGCTGTAGTGGTCCCATGACAGCGTTACATAATCATAACCGTCAATATGTTCCATGTCTGACATCTATTTCAGCAATAAAGATTTTCTTATTAGAAGTTATTATGAGAGATAGATATATACGGCTCATTCCACCGCTCCCCTTCTCTTTTGAAGCACTACGGTAGCTGACACAGGACACGTGTCATCACGTTTGCGCTTCTTTGCCGAAGGAGATAACATATTTACGAAATGCGCTCTGTAGAGCAGTTTGTCCATTTAGGGAAACTTTAGAAACAACATGGCGAATTCCATGTAAGGGGACCCGCGATGTACAGTATGTAGATAGAAATAACTCATTCTACGATAATAAAAATATAACGAAAATGTATCAATTTCGCTATCATAATAATACAAAGGATTTTCTGTTAAAATGTAATCAATAAAATTGTATTGTGAATTTGACCTGTGTAAAGTGTTGACGTTTGTTGCCATTCTCCAGTTCACATCTTTTACCTTCAAATCCAAATACTCGCCACACAAGCCCCCAGAACCCAGTGTAAACATCTGCAGCGGACCCCCTAAGATTCACTCTACACACCATATCTGTGTATTTGACTATGATCTCTGTGTGTGAAAATGCTTTCGGAGTGTCTGTTTCTAAATAAATGTTTAAAAAAGCCAGTGTGTGTACGAGTTTGCGCACACGCTAAGGCTCGCTCGTGTGTACGGTCGAAGGATTTGCCAGTCTGCGTGTTGCGGGCTCAGCTCCCCCGGCTTGTTGATTGACATGCTTGAGCGGGGGTCTGTCCTCTCACACATGGTTTATGTTAGTGGGGGCAGTGAAGATGAACCCTCCCCCTCATATTTACAGGTTATATACCGTGTACGTAAACAGTACAGAACCGTTATCTGACCCTGTCGTCTCTCCCTATCCTCAGGCTGATGTTTGTATTGGTTATTAGCATGAATTGGAGAACGCATGAGGTCTAGAGCGGGGTCAGTACATGCTGAGGGCACATGCTCAATATAAGCAATACTCTCTTATGATTGATGTCCGACCATTATTCATTTCATTACAGCACTGCCTTTTATTTTATAGTTGCACAATAATTTGTTATTTGGGAAAACAGCTGTCGGCTGTGATTATCATGTGATTGAATATCATTGGTTAATAGTCACAGTCAACAGGTAAATATTGCTTAAAGGTTGCTCTTTCAGAGCTCAGGAGACTAAACGCTTTTGTTTTATTTTAACATAGTCTCACAGGAATTTGTGATATAGTCACAGCATTTATAGTATATTGATCTGTATTAGTGGACACAAATTTCCTTTTTTTGTGTCACTTTGCATGACTTTCAATCTATTTCAATAGGAACTATCTACAATCTCACAGGTATTTTACAAGGTGGCTAGTTCGTATGAAATCTCATTTGTACATTTTAGCACAATATGACTTTTGAAAGTATAGATCTACAAAATTGATGCATATGAAATACATGTTTAAATTCATATTGAAATCTGAAAAGTGCAAAAATAATAATTGTAACTAGTATGATGTTAAGATCACATAAAAGAGCAATGTGGAGATTTTAGCGGCATCTAGCTGTGAGGTTGTGAATTGCAACCAATGGCTCACTCCACCGCAACCCCTCCCTTTCGAAGCACTTCCATAGCTGACACAGAAATAGCTCATTCTAAGATAATAAAAACATAACGCTTCATTATTGAAGGTCTTTAAACACCTCTAAAGTTATGTATTTGGTATTGCATTTCTGTCAATAAATCCTCCTTAATTTTACACAGAGCACCTTTAAAGAAAACGTACAAGTATAGCCTACTTACAGTATATAAATTATTAAAATAATACTGTAGTAGTATACCTCAAAGTGTTTCATAAACTAAAAACAAATATTTGACAAATATTGAACCATTAAACTATCAGTACCTATAAGTTCACTTGTAGTAGTTTCAGTACAGATAAAAAAAATAGTTATGTTTTCAAAGTTTACTTCTGGTACAATTAAAATAGTGCACTTTTATAAATTAAAAAGTGGTCAATTTAGCCCCAAAACAAAACAACAAGTATGCTAATAGTACATTGATAATATGTACTACATAAACTATACTTAAAATACACTTGAACTTGACTTAAGTATACTTTACATTTACATTTATGCATTTGGCAGATGCTTTTATCCAAAGCGACTATGAGTATGTGCAATCCCTTGGATCGAAACCATGACCTTGACATTGCTAGCGCCATGCTTTAACCACCGAGCTTCAGGAAAGCATACTTAATAAAAATAAACATGAAGTACATTTATTTTTGTAAGGGTGGTCATTATAGAGGTGACATTTAAGAGATTATTGAGTTTGATCATGGTTTGAAATGGGGTTGGAGATTATCCATTTGATCTCATTGCTTTCTAAAAGACACAACTGAGATGTTAATGAGAGATTTTTTCCTATGGGTCTCTATTTGATGCAGATATCAGTCATGCACAAACACAGAAGTGTGCACCTACAGGGAGAGATCCACGGCCATGCTAACGGCCTTCAATTCCCACGGAATAACAAACACAGGGTCCGTGGGGCCGTGCTGTGTATGATTTACAGGGGCCAGTCCAACAGAAGAGCCCTCCAGGGGAAGCACAACTCTGCCAAGCCATGCTTTAAACCGCTTTATACCCCAGAGCACAAGGCCAAAAACATGACACACTGCATATGCAGAATTTCAGATGCTGGGAAATAAATTTCAACAAGATTCACTATGCAACATTTTTGAAAAACAGCCATGAGCGTTACTAAGCATTCTCTTGCCCAGTGCATCGATGAATTTATCCAAACCTGAGCAGTCTGTTTTTGAATATAAACCCCAGTGATGTAATCCGTGCACCTGTGGGTTACAAATTTGAACAGAGAAGTTAATGCTACTATATATTTGAGGTGTAAAGATGCCACAGTAAATCCACATGGTATAGCTGTGCCATAAAAAGGGTTTAAAACTGGGAAATAATAACTGTTCCTGCAAATGGAGAGAGAAAGAGTGGGAGTATGAAAAATGTAAAGTAAAGGAGAGAAATCAGAAAGAGACATGCGGTGCTTTCATATCCATTGAGTGTTTTTCTTCTCCAATTCAATTGGAAGGATTTACATTATGGGTGATTAATTGACAGGAATAACATGGGAATCGATTTATGATGACAATAAAGGTTGGTGGCAATAGTGAGGAAGGGCATCTAAAATAAAAGGTGAAATTCTAAGAGTCAGAATTCTTCCTTCAATAGAAGGGATGCTCAATTCATCACAGCGTCCCAATGAAAGATCTCTTGCATATGCTTTAACTTAAAGATACAAAAAACCTTTTATAATTTCATGAGGCATCAAATTCTCAGTCGCACCACTTCAAAACTTCATCCATATCCACCATCTATTAGTCTAAAGTACACTTTTTCAAAAGCATTTGTTTCGAGTTAGGTAGCATACAGTTTCGCAGAAGGTCAAAGGTTGTCCTCATGCAATAAATCAGAGATTCACAAATCCTGTTAAGTATACCCATGTTTGTGTAACTTGTTTCAAATTTTATTATCTGGCGGGACAGCAGGCGTGAGTGGTGAACTTTCAGTCATTGTTGGGGTTCATGAGAGCTTTCATCGTATGAATCAATCAGATATCAACAAACCCTGACTCACTCATCTCCTTCCCTGGCAAATACAAATATTAGCTCATAAACATGCCTTCAAAAGCCAGTGAGAATCCAGCCTGGAATCTCTTCAAAGCCTCAGATTAGTTAGATATCTATTTTCCTGTCAGCTTCTAAGTCTTTAAGTGCCTTTTCAAAAGATGTTTTAGATTGTCACCACAGTGATAATCTCTGTGCACAGTTTCATCAAAGAGCAACTTTTTCTGTGAAGGGACATTTGGTGGACACTGGCCTGGTTGGTCTTAAAGGGTCATTTGGTCAAAAAGTGTGTAACCAAGACACTGAAGAGAACAAGCTGCGACACCCAACAGAGACTGCTGTCAATAATGTTCATTCAGGAAATAAAATCTGAAGCTGCTTTATTGCAATGAAGAACTAAGTACTTTTAAAGTTCAAAAGTTTGAAAGAAAGACGTAGAACAATTGCATAATCTGATGGAGTGCTGGTCATTTGTTTTGGTGAGGTCATTTCCTAAACATTACTCTCTGCAGACTTTTTCCCATGTAACGAAAACCAGCTGCTTTCATTAGGAAACTGAGCAGAAAAGAGAACCAGAAAGAGAATTATTGCCGATAAGATATTGGCTACAGATACGCTTAGTGTTGACCAGGTTAGAATAAGCTGTGCTGCTGGATTTATGATTGTAATAAACAAAAGAGATTTAAAACCAAGTAATTAATGGTTTAACCTTTCATGGAAAATGCTGACTAATGCAAATCCTCTGATATGGTCATCATAAATATTAGAGATTTGTTATCACAGATTTTAGTAATGAATGAATTTACCCAAAGTGACTTACTGTTCATCATTTTTAAGGTATACATTTTTTGGGAATCAAACCCACAACTTCTTTACTAATGCAGTGCCCCACCAACAAGGAAGACTTAATCATTTTAAGAATGTATATCATATGGGAACTTTTTCCGCAAATATTGATATACTATACTGTATATCAACATGTTATTTTACAATATGCTATGTTTTGATCAAGTTGGTGTATTATAAACAGGTGCATTGTGAATTAGTCTAGTATTAGTATACATATAAACATATACAGTATGACATGTTTATTCTTTGTGTAGTGTTATAAATGGGTAGTATTCTACATGTGGCCCGTTTCCTGAGCCTCTAGGAATTTACAGTACATGGTCAGAGACATGATCTCTGAAATTGGCCAGGGGACATACTGTAAAGGAATGATGACATAAAGGTGCTGACTACACCGTTTACATGTGTCTCAGGATAAATCTATTATATGTTCTGAATGATTTCCATGTCCAGCCAGTATTATTTTAAAACTTAGTTACACAACCCATTTAACAAATTGTTTATTTAATGAATTTAATGAACAATAAAATTCAACAAACTGTTTATTTAATACAATTATTATACAATAAAATATTAATATAAATCAGATAAAATATAGATAGTTATATTATTAGCCACTAGCCGGACCTACACCAAACACAGACCGGAAGTTAACTTTAGACCAGGCGTCCGATTAAATCCTATAGTCACCATCCAACAAGTAACGTGTTCATTTGCAAAAACAGATAACTCTGTTTAAAAACAAATCTAGTTTTTTATTGTGTATTCTGAGTAATGTCTATCAAACTGCAGTTGGGTTGTTTTTTGATTAAGTAATAGTAACTCTATTGAAATACAGTAAAAGTAAAAATACAGCTAACTAACAATAAAACACAATAAAAACATGTTTTTTAAAATCTTCTTTTGCTAATAAACTCTTCAAATATACCATATATACTATATGTAGTATACACACTATCAAGCGTTTTTTCAAAATAGAGCAAACCTTAAAATTTTAGTACCCATCTCCTGAACTTTTGAAATTAATATGCACTGCTCAATTGACAGATTTGTAGACTTAGGCACACTTTTGTAGTAGACACAATTGTAACCCTAAACCTCACTGTGCCATGTCTACTCTAAAGCTGTGGTTATTTGGACATTCCTGTCT
Organism: Oreonectes daqikongensis; assembly: GCA_026939265.1. Classification (NCBI taxonomy): domain Eukaryota; kingdom Metazoa; phylum Chordata; class Actinopteri; order Cypriniformes; family Nemacheilidae; genus Oreonectes; species Oreonectes daqikongensis. The sequence goes on along the minus strand of JAOTQM010000351.1, from coordinate 1,815,850 downwards.
AACTTACAAAAGTACACACACACAAACACGCACACTCAGTTTATTACCATTAGAAATTCTTTCGCTTATTAAACCTCCGCTGACTCCTCCCTGTAGTTTATTGGTTTTAGTCCGAGTGCATTAGACGTATTTATTGGGAATAGTTGTGTTTGAAGGATGACCTAAATGAGATTCTCGTGGGCCCCGGTTACTCTTTGGGGTGCTTCTGGACCACCATTTACGCCTTGGGAGTTGTTTTAACTCCCATGAACAGCAGTCTTGAAACACAAGAGCCTCACGTTTCCAAAAGAACTTGTTAGTGTGTGTGCACGTAGGAATGTAGGTACATATTCTCATTTTACCTCATAGGTATTCAGTGTGAATTTATGGCACTTCCTCAATATGTGGCACTGATAAAAAGTTAATAAAATGGAAGCAAAGCCTTGTGGGCAGTTTGCCGACATGTGGCATGGCAGCACCCCAGGCGACCGAAGTTCGAGTCCTTGCCACTCCTGTTCCTTCTTCCTGCCACTCGCCACTGCACTATCAAATAAAAAAATGAAATGTTATTAGAGCAGGGTAGGGTATGAGAGAATAGAAAAGACAAAGGGTAGTGTAGGTAAAGATGGAGTAGGACATGTAGCATAGAATACAAAGTATGAGAGAAGAGTAAAATTAAGTAAAAGGTATAGACATGAGAGAATCACTGAGAGACTACTAATAGAATAGCGACTGTTAAAAATACTGTATGTTCTTTATGCCTTGCAAACCGGGTTATCATTGGAAACCACAAGTGTACTGTGTAACTCAATCTGTTTCCAAACATACAACTATTGGTCCCCAAAAGAGTAACAGCCTTTTCTCAACCCGTCTCACTGGGCTGCTTAATCAAATTTATTTTATTTTTTATTTATTTTTTGCTAACCTGAGGGAACATGACCTTCTTATGACATAATAGGAATAAATCTCTTTAATTCTCTATGTGTTTTAATGAGGTGGGCATTACATCATCCAACAACCTATCAGATGGTTTGGTCCTGTGAGAGTCATTGACCTACAGCTTCCCTCATTCAAACCTTCAGTCAATGAGAATTAATACTAGTGACAGGGGACTCCTTAAACACACACAAACATTCTTATGGGGTGACATCTCATTTTACTTCTTGTTTTAAATAATGGCCCATAATAGCTCAATGGTCTATAAGCCCTTTGGCATGTTTAAAACTTTATTAGCATCTGTGAACTTAAAATTGTATTAAACTTATTTTTTTGACGTTTTGCGATTACATTTAATCAACTAGTCTCAATTCATTTTAATGGATATATGGAATTGGTCATCTTCATCATGGCGTTCACACCAAACATGAAGCATCACTTTCTTTGCTCTATACTCGTGGGATTAGTTTGTTGTATATGAGTGACGCAAAAAATGAGTGACATTGCATGACAAAGAGTGTCTTAAAGCGTCTGAAAGTATCAAACAGTAGGTGTCAATGAGCTCTTTGTTGGAATTTCGCGATGGAGTTGAAATTTTTCAACTTGTGTGGACACGAGACTAAGACGAATACCGTGCGTTCACGGCAATCGCGCCACCCAATTCGGATCACATAGCTTAAGTGTCCATATATTTTTGAGGTCACCATATAAGATAATTCTAACCACCATAAACCCACATAAAACAAATTTAAGATTTAGTTCTCGCTCATCTGGACAAGAATACATATTATTTTCTTGTCAATTTTAATATCAGTGTCTGTACCTTCAAATAGACATTGAAGATAGGTAGAGAGAGAGAGAAGTTGCAAAAACTTCTATTACCTGCTATTAACAAATTCTGAAGTTCTGTATGCTCAACTTAACAGTCAGAAATGTTCAGTAATGACAGACAATAAATATGGTATAATAGCACTGTTATAACACTGTAATAACATTGCTTACATCATGCCACAGGAAAAAAATAGCATTTTTTTCAAAGCCATTAGCCAACATGGTAAAACTTTAGTTAATTTATCCACTGCCTTGCAAAACATCTTGACATTGTCTTGACATTGTCCTGACACTACAAAAGCTCATTAGTGTGTAATTCACACACATGTAGGTCAGTGAGATCTTTGAAGACCCCTAATTTGAGGCCCTTAAATCCATCAGCATCTATCCAAACATTTCTCTCTCTAAACATGCCGTGCTTCCTAAGCTCAATTTTGTCATGTCTCTCTCTCTTTGTTTTTAAAGCACGGCTCGATCTGTTATCCTAACCTTAAACTTTACATAAACACTGAAGTTTTCATATATTCAGATATATATGAGCATGCACTGTATAAACTAAACAGGCTGAGAAAAGAAACATTTGTTCATTCTGTGACACACCAATATCTTAGAGAGCCAGCTGCAGTGTGTCAACCATACTCGAGTCAGGCTAAACCAAACACCTGTGCTCCCAACAATGGCTGGTTGGGATTAGCATGAATAACAATGTAATGTGTGAAACAAGAAGGGCAGTCCTTTTGATATCCCGTAGAGAGAGAGAAGACACACTTAAACACAGGGCAGACACTTTGGCCGGCATCAGTAAGGCAGATGGAGACAGGGTTGATAAGTTTTTAAAGAGCTCAGCCTGTTGGTGTTTGAGCCTATTAGTCTTTTTGCTGCCAAATACCACATCTAGTGATGCATGTTTGTACTTGAAGTGTTTCAAGATGCTGGGCAGTTATTAACATCTCTTCAATACATTCCCCATGATTAGCTTTTAGAAAACACTAGCCATGTGTAATAAAGGTACTCGGCCATTAATGTGATGATACCACCATGCAAGGATGCGAACATGTTGTCTGTTCATTTGCCCAAATTCCAGATGTTTGGAATTCAAAAGAAATAATTCACAGATACAACTTCAAACTTCTAAGACTGAGTCTATATCAAAACACCCAAACCTCCTTACTGAAGGCCACCCTCTCAGGCAAAAGGGTGCTGTTAGAGACAGGAAACTGTGTTTTTGTAAGAAGATATATGTGTACGACTACAGCAGGGTTCTCCTCTGTGTTATGGGTCTGAAGACTTCTCCAGACCAGAACTGAGGCATACGAGGTGAAAACTACAGGAGAATTTCCACAGAGACGCTTTTATTTACGATTTTCCATCATACATCTTTAAAAGTATAATGTGCAGACATTAAAATTTGAAGACTCCTAGAGGATCAAGGTAGACAAAAAAGAAGGGGTCCGGTTTGAAAATAAATGTATAAATAAATAAATAAATAAATGCAGATTACTTTTGACTATTATGTATAAATGATCATTTGGTGTGCAGCTGGACTTAAAGTATTATAATATTATTGATGATATTTAATGTAAATTAAACCACAATAAAACCTAAAAGACTTTGTTTTTACCAAAATACTTGTGTATTTATAGATGTATAATAGATGTGAGTGTAATGACTTCTGTAAATTTATTTGTGTTAAAATATAAAAACTTTGAATTATGATAAAAAATAAAATCAAAGACAGGTAGCCAAACAATAAGTAGGTTTTCTGTTTCTTTACATAATAGTGTTGCAAAATGTTCTTCACATTAAAACCCATGTGGTTCCCCAAAGAACTATTCACTCAAAGGTTCATATAGGAACCATTTCTTTCTTGCTTTTTTAGTCTAAAGAACCTTTTGTGATGTTAAAGGTTCTTTATGGAGCCACTTTGGCCAAAAAAAAGTTTTTCTATAGAATTCTAAAGCATTCGTCTTTTTTTTTTAAAGATTGTTTGCTGTTTTCTCTTTCAGGACTTGGCATCAGATTGACTTGCCACTATTTCCCAGAACGCCACCTCACAAATAGATGCCCAATGCAGGTCCACCCTTAATAAAACTCTTTCTGCTCAAGGCATCTTCCAATGCAGAAGTTCTCAATTATTGATTCATCTGATTTTTATCCAAAGTAACAGTGCATTCAGTTTGTTTCAACTCAACTTACAACCTTGGTGTTTCAGCTTGATCAGTTATGCTACATACGCTATACACTTAACAGGATTTTGTCATTACTTTCCTGCTTACATTTCACACATCACAATTTAAATTCTAAAATCATCCAGTAATTCTTTGCACATTATAACATCAGTTTGTTTATAATCCTCCGATCGTACACATTAGACGATCCAGTTAGACTACTAGAGCACACACCTGTTGACTGTAGTAACAACTCAACATGACATTAGAAGAAAAACAAATATGGAAGTTGATCAGTGATTTTTGGACCAGAAGGTCCATTGCAACAAGCTTTAAAGGAACAGTACACCCAAATATAAAAATACTGTCATCATTTACTTACCCTTGAGTTGTTTCAAATCTGTATACATTTCTTTGCTCTAATGAATGGTCATACCCAAACAGTTCTTGGCCACTATTGACTAGAGTAGTAGAATTCTTCCAAATATCTTTGTCAAATTTTGGAACAGATTTGGAACAGTTTGAGGTTGACAAAATGAAGACTTTTTCATTTTTTGGTGAACTGTTCCTTTCAATCAGGCCATTGCAATCAATATCCCATATGGAACTTCATAACTTCATACTGTTAAAAGTAAAAGCAATTTTCATAATAACATTAACCATAATTTATATCAGGAAATGGCAGAGCGAACTGTTCTACCGACAACCAAAGCCTAAGCACTTTTTTCTTGCGAACAATGACACAAAGACATGTTTTTAAGGCACTAAAAGTGTTCCAAATCTGAAGCGTGATTTGAGAAATATACAAAAGTAAAAAGAAAAACTGTAAAACCAGATTTTTTTGTTGCTGAAAGAAATGTTTTAGCTGAAATGGTACATTCACCCACTTCAAACTGGATATGATGGCTCTCTAGAGTGCAATGTCAGTTTGACCAGATTAATGGCTAAAACAGAGATATTTCTCAATGATAAATGCAAACAGAAGCACTGTGCCTTTTCCACACACAAACTAAACACACTGTTCAATACTCCATGGGGACTTTTGTCCAGTATCCAGTGAACCTGGTCATGGTGCTCATTTATTCTTGCAGAGAGAGAGAGAAAAAGCTTTATGAGGGAAATGAACATGTCTGTCTAAAGTATGTGGAAAACATTTAGCCATAAAACAGGTTCAGTGTAGCAGATAGTAGTTTTCCATGTCTGTGGTCTGTGGGGAAACACGTTCAAAGTCACGTTTCAAATGTGGGTTTGACAGAGCTGGGGGCTGATCTTGCCATATTGAAAATGATATCAGTTCAATTCTCCAGATCATATAATGGATTTTAATACATAGACAGAGTTTAATAATGTAAGATGCTCTATGACAAATGCTCAAGCAAATGTATTCTTTGGCGTAATTGTGGCGTAAAAGTTTTCTGAAACAAAGTATGAAAAACATCAGAATAAAACAAATTTTATCCACATACATTATTATAGACTTAATGTTAAGATTTTTTTTTCCCGAAATGCTGTGTCATAAGTTTTGCTGATGAAACGATACAGCAGAAAACTGGGAAACATTTAGGCTGATTCGCAATAACAAATGAATGTTTTCACTTGGAATTTGATAGTTCTGGCAGAATCAGTAAACTTTAAAAAATCAAAGGCCATATTTATTTAGCAGGATTGATGGATATATAATGTAACAGTATTGGTTACATTATCAGTTTGGAAACATTCAGCACATGCTGATACAATCACATCATCAAGTTAAACATTTCCAATTCAATACACATTTCATTTCACATGAAAACATCCCAAATCCCAACTCTGATTTGGCAACATTCATGCATTTCAACAGCGCCTTCCAATTTGCTCATGCAAACACACGTTCACTGCACAGAAACAAATACATAGGAAGCCCCAGAAAGTGCTTTAACCCATCCATACGCACACACTCACAAACATCAATCCAATGAAAGAGTACGAGGGGACAGTAAATTCATAATCACCAAATATCACCAAATATTCCTCTACCGTATTTGGGTTCACAATATTTACCAGGCTTGCACACTTAGGTCTGACAAAACAAACGTTTATGTTTACCAATAAACATACAGTATATAGACAAATAGTCTAAAAATCTTGGGAGTGGTTAGCATTTGGGAACACATGCGGCACTAGTAGTGTTTGAGACGTGCTTTACGTTGTGCACAGCTGTGCCAAGTTTACGGGTCTGGTGCTGAGGGACCGACATGTCAGCTGCAATAAAATGAACCATGGAAGCTGGAGAGGAAAATTAATCTTGATGGGTCATTTCTAATGACCTTCATGCACATACCATTCAATCCAAGTTAAATTACAATTTTTCATTGGACAGGAAATGTCATCACACACAGAGCCACGCACACATGTCAATACTGAAACGCTGCAGTTAGAACGAATTCATGATCATTCTCCCTGTCACATTTGATCAGTCACACACTGGGGTCAGATATGTCACACTCTAAAATGATCTGTTTTTGTTCATCTTATTGTGCAAATCATGCACCTCATATCTACTTATTGGATCAAATTTGGCACATTATGTCAGTATTGCGTCAAACTGCCATATGTTTTATGTTTATTTTAAACATTTGTAAAACTGTCTCAGCTGCAAATTCAGCATGTTGTATTACGTCTTATTAAAAATGAAAATTCGGTCATAATATTTCATTCACAAGTAGCCGTACGACAGTACGTTCTCTATTTTACTTTAAACAAAAAAGTAAGGCTGAGTTTTAGTGACTAACAGCCTCAGTCTCCATTTACTTTTTTAAAAACAAGAATTTCAAAATTCCTCTCTTCTTGTTTTAAGCAGAATATTCAAAATTGACATGAGGGTGAGTAGATGTTGTGAATGTACATGTATTTTTGGGTGTACTCTGATGCCAAAAATGACTGATTGGTGGAGGGACAAATACAGTAGTGGTGATTGTGAATATCTGTATGTGTAAGGCATTGAAAAGCAAAGACAAGTTCTTAGGTTGAATTAATAAATCTACCCACCAATAAAACTTTTTTTTTTTTAAACTTGCAGTTGTGTCCGTAAGCTGCTCAGTGATGCCAAAGATAATAGATATTAATAAGATGTGCTACTGCTATTATTAGAAATGGGAAGGGGTGCAATGCTCAATATGGCGAATGAAGCAAATTTCTAGCGAATTAAATCCCACCTTCCATTAAAAAAAGCAAATCAACAACTGTTAGGAACAAACATTCCCTCAGGGAGGGACTCTATACTCTATACAATTGCAAACCTGTGCAAAAGCGACCTTGAAAAAGTGTTTTTCATGCAATTTGAAATTTAGAAAAAGAATTATGGTACAGTTGATGTCAGGTTTAATTGTTGGACTGAAATATGTTTAATTGTGATTGTAGCCTGCAATTTTAGAAATATCAGTTTTGCCCCCATTCAACTAGATAGGACTTAGGTCTTGCATGACTAAAATAGCTGCCTGGAGGCATTGCAAAGATGACCTCCGAGTAAGTGTTGCCAGATTCCATCAATGAAAACCATATAATAGTAATTATTGACTCTGTCAAATCATATAGCTCTATAGTTTTATTATTATTAGAATATACAATATTTGGTAGAGTACATTTGTTCAATAAATGCATTTAGGTCAACTACAGTTTTTAAATATGTTAAATCTTCAACCTGCGAAATTAGAAACAACAGAGTTGAGTAGTCCAATTCCGCTGGAGTTGGCAACCCTGCTACCAAGTGCCACGACTTCCCTAAAGGGGCTCAAAGGTGATGCAAAATTATCTAGCGAACCCCATGGAAAATACCACATCTGCTATACGATGAGGAGATAAGAAAACAAGATGACCAACTCTAAAAACAGACTAAGAAAACATATCTGCAAAATACAGCAAGCAAGCTGCTGACACCAAAACTTGTTTTCAAAGCTGGACAGGCCAAAGTCTGCTAAGAACAAGAAAGTCCTCAACGTATTCAGCCAAGACAAACACGAACCGAGCACTGAGCTCATCTTTAACAAATGTATTATACAGCACTTCTGCTCCTCTAATCTCATTGGATGAAGATACAGTTTTGATACAGAATAAACACACAGTGCTGTATGTCACATCCAGTCTTTCACCCCAAATGTGACCACACCATAACCAGTGTGAAGTGCTTGGACACAGTACATGTTTTATGACCGCTAAAAGTGAGTGGGGCTTACTCGAATTACTCTCTGCTCCATTAACTACATCATTTCACAAATGCATTTTTCTCACTCACTCGCTCAACCTGTTTCTCACCTCTTGACCTGACCACAGGAAATCCCCCCCTATCCCCTCCCCCCGCTATACTGTATGATCAGCTATTAGAAGGGGAGAGATTTTAAAAGCTACTTCTGTGAGAAATTTCAGCCTTCAAAGAGTATAAAGGGGAAATGAAAGAAAAAAGAGCAAAGGTATGTTGGATGTGGTAAATCCTGTTTTTAAAGTACTCTGTTTGCTGTTTTTGGCATCCAGAGTGAAAACTGTTCGGCAACATAAGGTGCAGATAAAAAGAGAAATACCCTGAGACTTTTGGACCCCCTTCATGTTACCTGCTGCATATATTAACACCACCTCAGATAAACTTACTGCCGGTGAATGAACTCCATAAACCTTTGATGTGTTTTAATGTTGTATGCTTGAATATTTTGAAAAATCGTTCAGTTTTACCAGTACTATGACTATGATCCATAAAAGTCATGGAGTGTTTTCCACTGTATTGAAATGCATTTATTTGCATTGTTTATCGTACAAACTAGGAATATTTCTGAATCACATGACTACAGAAATCTTGGAAACAAGTCATATGGACCATTTGTGATTATTTTGATTTTTAAATCCCAAAAGATTAACAGTCATGCTGTGACTTTTAAAGAAGTCATAAGATTGTTTTTTGTAAAATAGTGCAGGATTTATTCTCTTTTCTCCCTTTAAAGGTCCAGTGTATGAAACCGCTCACCTCTCCCTTGTGAAGCACTACGGTGGCTGACACAGAACAAAGATGTCGTTACAATTTCACTTCTTTACCAAAGGAAATAACATATTCCCGAAAAATGCTCTGTTGAGGAGTTTGTCCGTTTAGGGCTACTGTAGAAACAACATGGTGAATTCCATGTAAGGGGACCCAAGGTGTATGTAGATGTAAATAGCTCATTCTAAGGTAAACATCACGCTTCATTATGTAAGGTCTTTATACACCTCTGAAGACATAGTTATGTATATTATATTGCATTTCTCTCAATAGGTCCTCCATAATTTTCCACATTGCACCTTTAAACTCATTGCGACTGGATGGGCAGTTGTTGCCTACCATGTCCTTACATATTTACTGTTGTTAAACATGTACACTAAGTTGTGTCAGATGCTTTCTGATGTCTGTAATGAGTCATTTTTGCAGCTCTGTTTGAGTAAATGATCGTTTTGAACTGGCAATGAGGTTTGCACACAAGACAAGAAGCACACCAGTGCCACATTGTGTCACATTTGAAATATGAATCAATAAATACAATCTATTTCTCCTTGGTAAAGCTAATTGTTTTCTGTATTAATGCCCTGTATTAATTTTCCTGTTAGAAGAAGGAATTTTGCAACATACCATGCCAGTTGGATGTCAGGGGTGTCCAGTGCCACCCTGGGTCCCCCCTCTGGTGAGTTTTATTCACTGGTGAGTGCTGTCATCAGTGTGCATACACTGATAGAAAACAGAGTGTTACATTTTTTTAAACTTGGTCCAACACAGCATTGTGCTTCCTGTCCGGTGTGTGACTCCCTTTAGAGTTACAAATCTTATTTTAAAAGATCATGACATTACCCCTTAAAATGCCACCCTGATACACCAGACCAATTAAATGCCAGGAATGTGAATTAGCCCTGCAATAAACCACCGCAAGCTGATTCATACATGCATCTTTTGTACCACCGACCCAACAAAGGCATTTCCCAACAAAAAGAGCATCACTAAGTGGTGAAACAACAAACCACATTAGGAATTCAAATGCAAAACAGAGGCAGCAATCACCAATGTAACAATTCTATCAATGTCCTCTTTTAAAGGCCAACACAGTTTTATAGAAGTGTTTCATTGTTGTTTTTCAAAGCCAGAAAACCAAAACTACAAAACAAAAGCCCCTCGTGAAACATTCCCACTTGTCATCGTTGCTTTCAAATGAGAATTCTGGAGGTGCCTGCTGGTTCAAAGAAGACTCACACTTTTTATAGGCTTGTATAATGAATTCCTCTGTTTTCTGGACAAATCGAGAAGACTCCTAAAACGTGAAACAATAGAAAATCTCCCTTTCGTGGAGGGGAAAAGTGCAGACCTCAGCATTTTTGAGAAATCTCTGCTAAGTGTTCGCAGCTGGGGGTGAACCACAAAACCCCCTTGAGAAACGAGAGCCGACTTTGGATGAACTGTGAAGAGAGAGAAAGCAGAAAGATGACAAGTGGGGTAAATCTCACTGGTACATTATCTGTATTCCACACTTCCATCACATTCGCTTATATCATTCAGACACCTCTCTCTCTCTCCATGTGGTGCTGCTTAAATAATAAAGCAGGACTTGGAAGACAGAGATATCAGAGTGGAAGGTGAAGGTGCTGTTTATTACACTTTATGAATGTGGTTTTTATTGACTGAAACCTGTTGAAGGTATAAGATAGAAAGAGGGAAGAAAAGAGAGAGAGAGAGAGAGAGAGAGAGAGAGAGAGAGAGAGAGAGAGAGAGAGAGAGAGAGAGAGAGAGAGAGAGAGAGAGAGAGAGAGAGAGAGAGAGAGAGATGAGCAAAGAAATGAATCCTCTCTGTCAGCTACTCCAGAGCTTCAGTCCTGATGTTTCAGTCCTAACATCCACTGATGCTCTCAACCACAACAATACTGACAAAATAACACTCAACCAAATTACAACACAAATGAAACAAAACTATATCAGTCATTGGAAAACTCAAATAAAAGAACAGAGTAAAATGCAATGTTATCTGTCCCTAAAGAGAGAATACAGTATGGCAGACTATCTGTACACAGTAACAGATCAAAAACTAAGAGCCACGTTGACCAGATACAGACTCAGTGGACATAAACTCACTATAGAGACAGGCAGACACAGACAAACGTGGCTTCCACAGGACCAGAGACTGTGTCCACACTGTCATCTCAACAAAATAGAGACAGAGCTCCACTTCCTAACGGAATGTACGAAATACACGGATATACGGACAATGTTTTATGGAAAAATCAAATCCATACACGAGACGTTTGAAAGTCTGTCAAATGATGAGAAACTGTCGTATCTGTTTGGAGAACACAAGGACTGCTGTGTGTTAGCTGCTAAATATATGTCTGCCTGTCATAACAGAAGAGAAAACACTGAATCTGCCCTGACCTGATGTTTCCAACATATGTACATATCATTATATTACTTGATTCTCTTGAATGTATATTCTGCTTTTGTAGAAAATCTGTACTGTATTTTTCTTTAAATGTTATATATTACTTATTCACTTTAAGCTTGCACTACACTACACATATCACACTTTTCATTTGATACTATTAGTACTATTATTATTATTATTATTACTAACCATCTGTTTGTATACATATTTGCACTAATTGTGTGCAGCCCAGCTGCAAATGCTTTGGCAATACAATGTACAATTTTGGCATGCCAATAAAGCACACTTAAATTGAAATTGAATTGAGAGAGAGAGAGAGAGAGAGATTAGGGTTAGGAAACTAATGTTTTTATAGAGATTAAAGATAATGAGATCTTTTTTTACTTCTATGATTTCAATTTAAAACATCTACAGGGCAGTAAGAATGGATTATGACTACTTACAATGTTGTTTATTTGTGCACACACTGACTGCGTTGTTTTTGCACCCGAATCACAAGAGAAATTAGGCAAATTTGTTTGTGTAGCACCAATACTGACTACATGACTACAAAGACTCTTCAGGCGTGTTTTGAAAGCTAGTTGTGGATGATGCAGATGACATTGATCTGCAATACTTTAAAGGGACTGTACAGCATCTCTCCAGCACTGTGACAGAGACACCTGAATAAGTTTTAATAAATGCAGAAAGTGTGTTCACATGAAGTCATACACATCACATACATGAAGTCATACTGTTCACAAAAGTCATGCATTTTAACCAAATCAAACTTCTAAATTTGTGCACAAGTTTTCAAATTAAAAGTCCAACTTTGAGTGGCATTCTATTTCACCTTTTCAAATAGGAAGTTGGAAATTCTCTTTCCTCGTGCAGCATTAGTCTCACGAATTAAAAAACAGCCCTTCAGACTACACGTGTGCTGTTCCAAGTACACAGGAAAAATATTTAACTTAAAAAATTAACCTGGCCGCCTTACCATTTTGAGTTCATTCAATTTAAAAAATATTAGTTGACTAATGCATTTCATGAAACTTGTGATGTTAACTATATTTTTAAGTTAAATTCATTCAAATTCATTCAAAAGGCAGCCAGGTTACTTGTTTTTTTAAGTTAATCCAACATTTCTTTTTACAGTGACTACACTAGATAGATTAAAAATACAAACAAGAAGAGTAAAAAAATAAAAAAAGAAGTTAACTTTTTTATCATTTACATAGTATTTTGTGTTTTTTGTTCAAGCTTTCGTGTTCTTTGTTATTTAATCAATTTGTTTTTGGTTTAGCCCAGATGATTCTAGCTGCAATACTTCTAAAATTACTTAATGCTCTTCTAATCTATACCATCCCATGAGAGATAACTTTGTTTATTAGTGGTAAATCCTGGAAATGAGACCATATGAACCTGGTCTAATGCAGCAAACACAGTTTGTGGACGATTACTCAACACTGTTAGTGCTTGTGTAACGTTGGATCTTTTTCACTCTCACAGTTGTGTAAGTAATGTATTTTTTCAGCAGTTTATCATACTATATTGTTCCCTTAGTTTAAAATAAAAGATTATTTAACTGAAGTAAAAACAATGACTTATATGAACTATACTGAAGCTTAAAACTTTAAAGCTGTGATTCCAAAATTGCAAGTCAATACCAAATGCTTTACTGTACAGTTAGCCACGATTAAAGTATCATATGGGCATAGGTACAGTGAGTTATATTCATCTGATCTTGGAATATCAACATGTCTACACCTGCTTTATGTCAAATAAAAGGATATTGAATCAGGGCTGAGGGGGCAGATTTTTTTGGCCCCTCCAAAAATATTAACAATTAAAATAATTAAAACAGAGATGCACAGATGAACTGTTCACCACAAAACTAATTATAGGCTCTAAAAAAATAAAAAAAATAAAAAATCTATAATATCTACATATAAAACTAAAAATGTTTCATAACAAAGATGGATTTAATAAGTTGTCTAGGTAATAAATAAAGAATCGAGCATCTGCCCTTTCATCTGTTCACCCCTCCTCATTTATCCCCCCCACCAGCTGCCAATCAAATGAAAATCGTCAGAGTTTATCTGAGGATACCACATATGCTGTTAGTCCAAATTGGCTCCTAGATTTTCAACATTCATATCTGAGGCTAACACAACACTTGGATCTTCAGCTTGATGTGTTATTGCTCTGAGATCTATCTATGGTGCTCTTGAATCCAAGCCAGTACATACATATCTTTGTTATTGCATGTTCTAGTATAATATTGTCCAAAATTTGGAGTGTTCTGACCGTTCATGGCCTTCATCTCTAACTAGTAAACCACAGAATAAAAGCACTCACCATTGAGGTGTCACAAACCTCTTAAAATGCATTGAAGTACATTCTCTCTGCGTCATGTTTGAGATGTTACAGCAACGCTTCAAAGAGAGTTGCGGGAGAGAGGAACTTAATGAGTAACAGGTCCTTGTTCGCTCACGGCCATCCCGGAATGTTTGTTTAGAAGGATGAGCCAAGAGTGGCCAGCTGCTTTCTTTTGGGAACAATACGAGAATTCAGTCCATCTGCTTTTCATTAAAAAACCCTTCTCCGTCACTCCAGCCTATATCATTAATATCTTATCCACCTCTTCTTCATCATTCAGTACATACTCCAACACACAAAAACGCAGCTGATACATTCATCTATACCTTCATCTAAGCTTGATTTTGTAGATGTGCAATGCAGTGTTCACACCAAGAGTGAATTGAACTGTTTGCCTGGATAAATTACATTCAAAGTCAATGCCAAAACGCAAGTAGATGCGAGTGACGCAAAAGTGTCAAAATTATCTTTTTTTTGCGTTGACTATCCCTTAAATTTAAAAAGAAAAAATCATGCAATCATGGTTCAATCTGCGAAACGTTTGTCCCATCTGCTTTGAAACTACTATAGTTTCCATATGCTTGGGCCACATGCATTGACCTTATGTTTCAGTAAGTTTGACATGCTAGAAAAGGCAAAGAATCACTAAATGATGTTTTGCTGACTGAAATCTGCTACAGTTTAAAAGGCTTGAAAATACAGTACCAGGAAGCACAGCTCATCTTTCACCCGTACTCATTCTTACCCCCCGGGACAAGTGTTACCCCAGAGAAGACCTCCCAACCTCTATAAATTGTGCAAACTCAAAAGGTAATAGATGATTCATAGGCAAAACAAAAGGGAGAGGGATTCCTGGCATTCTGTAAAGAAAATAGAAAAATAATGTGCGAGCGAGTGACCTGTTGCTTTCTCGCTCGTGTCACACTGGGATCAGGAGGGTGGTGTGCTTGTTTAGTCACCGAGGGAGTGTGATCGCTCGGTCGCCAAAGCCTGAGGATTACCGTAGTCAAGTTGCAATTTCAGATCCAATAAGTTTCACTCTGCTGAATAACAGGTTCTTCTTTCAGACAGGTTGATTTTTTGTGAATGACTCAGTGGGTTTAAATCAGAAGTCTACACAATCAGAAGTGGGCCAATCCGAATTCAAAAGGTAATACAAAACTGCATATGTATATATCTGAATATACTACAAAAAGTACATTTATTACAATATTATGCACTTTATGTAATGTCACATAGAATTACCACAACTTGAAATCTAACCTGAGAGACTGAGATTCTCCAAAAAAAAGATTTTAAACCACACATGAATGTGATTTGGATCTGGATTATAAACACTGGATTTCATTTGGGTTATTGCAGTTCAAACTACAAAACAAAAACCGAAACGGATTTGAGTCGCATATGTCACAAAATCAGATTTTGCGGCCTGTCTAAACAAAGCCTTAGAGACTGGACTTTTTGGAACATGAATACCCCTGTTTAAACTGTATGCTTCACATACTTTGCATCCAGGAGAAATCTAATTTCAGTCTTCACGGGGATATTAGAGAAAATGTATAAAAATAAGGCTGTGAATCTGGTACATATTAGACGCTTTTTCCGTGCGGACGAGAGAATGATTAGCAAACTCGATTTTATTTAGTCAAAGAGCAACAGGTGTGTGACACCGTTATTAAGACATTTGAAGTGGTATCCACGTTTAAGCCTTTGGCAACCTCCTCCCACATGTTTTTCCAGAAAAATCGCATCAAACCCACATGTTTCGCTATGGTGGAAGCGCAGAATGGAAAAATACTCCCAGCGCGCATAATGTTTCCCCTGCCACAGAAATTTCGATAATATTTGTAAACGTTCAAGCAGTTCATAAATGTGTTTTCATGTTGTTTGAGGCTCTCCTTCATATTCTGCTCCCTCGGGTGCTCTGAGCTGAGAAAATAATACAACATTAATAACCAGTGTGTAAAATTAACGTGCTTTGATGCTGGGGTGGGCTGGACAGACCCTGTACTGCTGCCATTCGGAGTTTAGATAGACTTCAAAGTGTGAGGAGAGCTAACAAGCAACAGGGAACAGCAGAGAAGGCATGAATAAAAGACACTTAAAGGGAATCAAGCAGTATGATAAAGTTAGTTGAGGACGATACTCAGAAACTATTATTACAATTTACAATATGCTTTTTAACAGTAAGGTCAAAGATAAATGAGTGCTACTGTACAATATGCCTAGAAATGGTCCTGAAAGGGAAAAAAAGTGTTCCCATTTGAAATGTGCTTGTGCCATACTGTTCATTTTAAAGGGGCGAAGAAAACAAATGCAATGGGTTTTGTCACTGTGGTCGTGTAATCTGAGCTAGAGGTATAGTGTATGACTGTGATTATTTGACATGTAGAGCATAATACACTGTTGGACTTGGCAGCAAGCTCAGACGTTAGACTAAGGTGATGATAGGGGCATTTCCAGACCGCACACTCTCTCTCTATTACACCCAAATAGAAAGAATGAAGGGCGATTTCATTTTTCATCCCCCGTACAGCGTGCACCTGGTACAGTTTAAAATTTGAATAAAACTTGAATCCTGCAGGACGATTCTAGGTGGAGAAGGATGCAGCAAACTTTTGCAATATGGAATATTTTGCTAAAACTGTACAGCATCCCTCTTCCCAATCCAGGCATCTGAATCAATTCTGTCGAAAGTATGCTGCGGGTTGTGTATATGCCTGGGTATAGTTGTTATTTATAAATTACATCTGCCAAAAAACTTTTCTATTTAATAAAAGTCATATTTTGTGAAATAGGAAAAGGTCAATTGCACCAGAGTGGCCGCAGTCACAGAGACACCTGTGCATATGGGTAGCCGGAAATGACATCACGTGTCAAGGCATTGTGTTTTGTCCATCATGAAAGGTGAACATAGTGAACATCTCTAACTTTCGATTAACTACAAATTCGGAAATCACCAACCTTGAGATTTGAAACGCAATGAAATGCAAAACTGAACTTGCATTTTTGGTCTCCAGAATTGGAAGTGGAAGTCAATGTAAAAGTCTACTGTGTGTGATCCGCAGCATAGAAGTTTAATATAGACGGTTTCATTGGACGCACACACCTGGCCCGAAGTTAACTTCCGGTCTTTGTTTGTTGATCTGTCTGCTAGTGGATAATAATATAACTATTTATGTTTTTTATTAATTAATTAATATTTATATTTATATATAAAAAATTAAATAGACAATTTGTTGAATTTAATTGTGTATTAATTTACAATTTGTTGAACGGGCTGTGTAACCTTGTCGTATTTAAGTTTAGCCAAGTAACGGTTCTTCTAGTGGTAACCCAAAATAATACTGACTAGACATACTTTTAACTTGCCAGCTAATATCATTTATCATCAGTTATCTCTTCTGCTTGATATAATCTGCAGGAACTCTATTCTTTTTCCGGATGTGTAGCAGAAGTTAAGTTTGGGCCCCAAAAGTGTGCATGCACAGTAATGTTTATGTTGTTCCTCTAAAACCGCCTATACCTAAAAACCATTTTGTTTCCACTTAAAAAGAATGACAGTTATGTTTTTTCAATACAACACAAGTTAGACTAGAATACACTAGAATAGAACTGCACATTACAGGTGATTTATAAATAAACCCTTTTTTGGCACTAAGATACTACGCACAATACCCCTGTTCAATGTATTTGTCACTGTCTTTCCACACACATGTCCTTTCAACTTTCAAGACTTTTAGCACAGATTTTATTCTTTCCATATGCTTGCCACAATGTAGAAGTATTAGAAAACTTAAGGAATGGTTCTCGTGAAAGCATCACTCGTCATCTGGAGCTGAAGAGTCTTCACAGAGATCCTGCTAATGGTCAGGAGGAGGCGAGGACGCCCCCAGGATAGAGTCTGGATTATATCTTTGCCTGGCATTCGAAATCTTTCCTGGGGTATAGATTTTACAGTTCCTCCACCCAGTCAGATTCACTCTGGATTGCAGAACAAACTTTTCATTTTCAGTATCATCAATGTCAAAATGCTTCTTCACCTAATATTTCTCTAGTACACCTTTATCAATGATTCTATCAATGATTGCTGCAAAACCTTGGAAAAACAGCAAGAGAATCATTTTAGGATACCGTGTAATTGAATGTTTTCTTTTCATATGATGCTGAGTGAAAAGCAAGAAGCAGGTTTTTTGAAAACCTGGCATGGCGATGGAATCAAGTTACTATATGTATACAAACAAAGGGAAATTGCTTTTGCTCCACTCACAATCTGTGTTCCAGATCAGCTGTCAGTCAGTACATTGACATTTGATGCTTTCGGTTACATACAGCTTAAATGACCAAACTGTGTCTAGTTACTTAAGATTAACTTCTAAAATTATTTTATAAAACTGTCATATGACACTCAACATTATACAAAGTGCGTATCAGCACAACCATGTCTACTGGACTGCTGTTGGCCAATATGCACAATTGTAAGCTTAGTCAAAACCTCTGATGTAGCATATTTACAAACAGAGTTTAGTACATCATGTGACCATACCGTATAATGAATAATGTGTAATGTTTGTGAGCGTTAAAGTAGCTAATGGTCAGTAGTTAATGTTTGGATGTGTTTGTGGTGTTGGCAGTGACCGGCTGTTCTTGTATCACTTCAAAAGAAGCAGATAAAAGCCCACTCGTTTCCCTTTCTGGTGTGGGGGACCACAGGAGGCCAAACCTTAAACCAGCAAGCAATTTTATTATGCACACACACACACACGTGCGCACACACACGCACACACACACAGCTGAAGTCAGATTTTTTACACAATTTTGCATGACCAAACCATCAAAACAAATAAACTCTAAAGGGAAGATGAATAGATGGTGTTACTAAAAAAACAGTCATTTGAATATGAAAGCTGTGTTAATGTGAAGTGTAACAGAGAGCGGGATTGTGGGCCGTAGTCCTAGCTGTGGAGAGACAAACTGTGCTGGGGGAAAGCAATGCTGAGGTAAGCAGTGCATCTCAGTACACCTACACTCACAGCAGAGGGCACTTCACCTTTTTCTCTGACTGTCACCATATTCTAAACTTTTGTTTAATACTGTATTTTCTTCTCTGTCATTGTGTCTTATAGCCAGACACTTTAAATGAGCTATTTTTCCTCATAATAACTGCAGGGGCTAGTAGTCACACTTAGTATAAAGAATATTTGGGTATTGACAAATAAGCCGTCCTATGGTGTGATAGCAAAAATTTTGAGAACTGTTATTTATTTATTTTTATAATATGTAATGGCATAAGAGAGATTTATGCTCATTAATAGTTTTTTTCAAAATGGTTTGCTCTGTCACACCATAGGACACAGTTTTATTTGTCAACTATCCATTTATCAAGGTTGTTATTTGTATAGGAACACACCTTACAGTCTAGACTTCACAAAGTAGTAAACATTTAAAACAAATTGTCCCAGAAAAAAAGAACTGAACCATTGATGAAATTGTAAATTATAAAATTGTAAAAGTATCAATATCAATATTGAATAATATAAATATTGTTTTCATCAAATAATTCCATTGTTTTGGTCTTCAATAAAATTTTTGCTATATTGTGTTCCAACCAGATTTAAAGGTGCAATGTGTAATTTAAAAGAACCCATCAGTGATTTTCAGCTGCATCTAGCAATGAGGTTGCAAACTGTAACCAACGGCTCACTCCCTTTCGAAGAACTACGGTGGCTGACACAGGACAAAGATGTTGTCATGTTTTTTTATTCTTTGCTAAAGGAGATTACATATTTATGTAACGCACTCTGCAGATCCAGGGCTCCAGACTGTGCCTAAAACAACCAAAAATATAAATTTGCAAGGTTTTATTTCGGAGATCGCCACTGGCTACTATCCAAATGTACTAGTTTTGAAAAAATTGTTTCCAATAAAAGTGCGGCACTTTTTTAAAAAGCCAGCACTCTGCTCTCTGTTTTTCCATGCTCAGCGTACCAATGCTTATGAAGCTGCGCGGAATAAATGTCTGCATATCTTTGCGGAAAAACTTAGCAGATTTTAAAGCTTGTCATTTTACACAACGTGAGACCATTACTAGGATGCTCTGTTTGCTGTGACGGATTTTAATAAGTCTGAGTACGAACAATGTGATATTTGAGATGTTTATAATGAAACTAACTACGGACAAGTTCTGGAAACGTCATTTATCTGTCTATTACTTGAGACAGCGGCAATAAAATGTATACTTGTTCATACAGTATATATGGTCTTGACATGGAGATTTTCTATTGGTTCAAATGAATGAGTACTAATTTGGCCTTGTGTATTCAGAGTTTAAACAGGCTTAGCAATTGCATCAATCAATAACAATTTAATACCAATAACGTCTACCAATCATCGTCTGTGCATTTAATTTGCATTTAAAAGGTAGCGTTTTAAGACTATTTGAACATATGTACACACAATTATATTTGTGTACAAATGTAAATGCATTTAAAACTATTCCATGGAATTTTTCACAAATTTAAGCACGGAATTAACCAAAAAAGTCTTTCTGTACAGATTCTGTATGGCCCAGCTTATAAAGAAAAATAACTTGAATTAAAAAACTTTATATATAAAAGCAAAACCTATGAGAGGGACACACAACAGAAAAATTGAAAAGTATGTGATTTAAAAATTTAAGTTCATGTTATGTGGCTTTTAAAATAAACAATTTGGAGCCTGTTTTTTCCGTAATGAGCCAATGGTCCTTTTTTGTCTGGAGCCCTGAAAGCAGTTTGTCTGAGTGAACCTTTGGTTGCAATTGCTGCTAGATGCTCTATCCCTAAACCTACTGCCGCAAAAGCAAATCGTACTAAATGTATGAATGAGAGTGTATGCATTTATATGGGTTGGCCACCTAATGAAATAGTTACAAATTGCCATGATATTGTGTTTTGTGTGTTTGTAGCTTTATTGGTAGAACATTGTGTTAGCAACACAAAGGTCATGGTTTTGAATCCCAGGAAACACACATAGTGATACAAACATGTATCTTTTGGTTATCTTGGATAAAAGTGTCTGCCAAATGCTTAAAAATGTTTAGTTCCCCTTACTGTTTCTTTTTCCCTGCATCTTTCCCCTTTAAGTTCTTAGCCCAGCCTGAAACCTATTCAGTGGAATTACCCTCATGTAGACGCAGCCGATTTCTACTCACAATTACACCACCACTTCCTCACACCAGGATCAAACAGCAGACCCACAGCCAAGAGTAAGTGAGTCAAGAAGGTGATCGAAGACGAGAAAGTGGAGAACTTTTCCTGCGACTCACTCGCTGAGAGCTGTCAGGCAGCGCATGAGGAAAAAAGCCTGACTGGGTTGGTCTGAGGGGTGTAGCGGTTTGATGAATAGTGGAGTGTGTATGAATGAGTCTAAAGGTCGGGAGAAGTGCACTGGTGGGTCAAGCTTGGCGTTCCCAATTGAGAAAACAAAGAGGAAGGGAACGCTAAAAGGCCGGTGAGGTGGAAAAAGACTCCGGACAGCCGACAAATGTGATACATGACTGTACAAGGAGACGCCCAGTGTAATTTTATAATTCTCACAAACACATTCCTAGCGTGAAGGTCTAGAAAACCGGGTTCAAGAGGTGCAATTGACAAAATTTGTAAAGGTGAGTGTGTTGGTAAGAGGGAGTTTTGCCTTATTCTGGCATATGTTTGCCAGATGAGTGGTGGCCATATGTAGGCACTATGTGTGTGTGTGTGTGTGTGTGTGTGTGTGTGTGTGTGTGTGTGTGTGTGTGTGTGTGTGTGTGTGTTTGTGTCTGTGTGTGGCTTTCTCAGACTATGATATCCTCTACTGCTAACAACTGAATAATCCAATCCAGACGGAAAACAAGTCCCAAAACCAGTCTCGGTCTACAGAGGATTGAGGGATTCAACCACCTCACCGAGTCGGGATATGTGGATGTGGTAAAACTGGATTTTCCCCTCAGCTGTCCACTTGTAAAAGAAACTAATTTACCATGATAAATGATACAATGATCAAATTTTATTAATGTAAAAATTCTTTCTCAACTCAGGTCATGTTGAACAATATAGTATACAATGTTGTAGTCGAGACCAGCTTATTTGAGTCCGAGTCAAGACCGAGTCCATAGTATGTCGAGTTCGAGTCAAGACCGAGACCCGAGAGGGTTGAGTCCAAGTCAAGACCGAGACCAAAGATTGTTGAGTCCGAGTCAAGTCCAAGTCCACATTTAAAAATCAAAAATCTTTAAGAATATGTTAAATGCTTGGTGGAAACAACAAAACTGGCACCAAGCTCATAGAGTACATTAAGGGTGTACTCCCACTGTCCCAATCGTACCACGCCTATAGCCTGGTTCATTTGTCTAGTGTGATCGCTCCGTACCATGCCCGGGCACGGTTCGTTTAGGCGTCTCTGGCTCGCTTGGAAGAGGTGGGCCAGAGCGTAGTTCAGTTGGGCTCGGGCATGGTACACATTTAGTGTGAGTGCTAATAGCACCCAAGCGCAGAACTGGAAATGTGACGTCACCTCAGTGAAAACAAACATATTCTATAAGTAATTGTAATTGTATTGTGTACTTTTCAATTCATTAAGAACAATTGGGTTTATAACTTTGTGTGTCACTGCGTCTCAAATGACTCAATATGCCACAAAATTAACAAATACATTGATTCCATTGTGCTAAGCGAGAGCGTTTCTCTTCCTGATTATTTCAAAACAGTCCAACCTGATCTCACGGGAAGTCGTAAGTATTTGACGAGGTGGCTAATTCATATGAATTCATACGTTGTGAGTTGTACAAAAACGTACGATTAAGCAATGCTGAAGGCCCGCCTTTTTTTTTTACAAAGTAAAAACTGGTTCAAGTCTGGAGTTTATCAGACTACTTTTAGTTTTTTCCATGGAAATAAATTAAGTGAGTCTTTTTTAAATAAATAGTAGTTAAGTTGAATTATTTGAATGCAGTAAGATAACAAGCAACCATTCAATGTTAATTGCATTAAATCATTATCAGTTTTGTATCCACAAAAATTCACTGTATATCTCAAACTACAGATCCACAGAGCTGACACATTAATAACACAAACCCAATTATTATCAGTGATCTAAACAACTTTAAAATGTATACATTACTGTTCAGAAGTCATCATCTCTTCTTGCTTCCTTTGACACAACAAATGTATTTTAACACACAGTTATGACTGAAGGAAACCTAATTTAACATTAAAATAGAAGAGCCAAGAGCTCAACTAAAGCAAACAGATGATTTTTACAGGTACAAAACCGAGTTCAAGACCGAGTGCGAGTCTCGAGACTACAACACTGATAGTATACAATTATTTATCAATATTTGTGCATGTTCTGGTCTTTCACCAGCTCCAGAGTGATAGTTAGTGAGTAAATAGTGATCCAATGTAGTTTGCTAACCAACATTCAGATCTTTAATGTCTCTAATAGGTTTAATGGGTACGGCTGCGGCAGGATATTATATATGTAATGCTTATAAAACGTTTACATCCCGGACATGAGCACACCTTCTGCCTTCAGAGAGCGCATCTAGCCTTCGCTATCATAATTTGGAGAAAAGATGTTTGGGAATGAAAATGAAAACATCAGCATCATCTATGTGCATTTTAGTGCTGAATGAAAGATGAAACTACAGAAAGAGAAAGTGCAGTACATGCATCACACGTATTTCCTTCTAATTCATGGAGATTTCAGTTAAAAGACCAATATAATGTTAAGTCATTGGCTGTCAAAACCATTTAAGCTGCACTAAGATACAGCCCCACTGTCAGGTGACATTCCAACACTGCCAAAACAATATAATTACAGACACATGGCTCTCAATAGCCCTCATCGCTCTGCATATACTTACAATCCTGCAGAGACAAACAAACACATGAACCTTAGTGCTGAAGTCAAACTAGCACAGCTGCCTCTGGGATCTGTATTATTCTGTTGTCTCCAAGCATTGCTCCATGCATGTCCAAACATCATTGTCTGAAATGTTATGGGTTACATCCCATTTATAGTTCATTACCTTAGAATCACATGCAATGTGTTTTTTCAGATGTCTAATCTGCATGATGAAAGCAAGTGTGGGGCCATCCTTCACATAGAGGTACAGAAAAAAAAACTACTGCCTTTTTGCACCATCTGCCTTGAATTACATTTTCTAAATTTAATTCATTACCAAAGTCGGTTGACGAAAAGTCTTGCAGCAGTCATCAACAGCATTCGGCCCTTTTTAACTCAATATACTCCACATACGATACAAATTATGTTTGACCAACCTGATTCAATAGCCAATCCTACTTAAATAGTTCAATAAACAGAAACAAACAGACAATGTTGCCCAAAATACAACACAAATGAAAATAAACAATCTGACGAGTGTTTTCAGAAGTGGAATGAACATCAAAAATGTATAGAAATTGCATTTGTTTTTGTTTTTGTTCTTCACCTACTAATGGTAAAGTGTAACTGTTTGTTAGCCCAACTTGATCTCAGCAGAATTCGTAACTATTATACTAGGTAGCGAATAAAATCGTACAAATTCATACGAATTAGCCACCTCGTTTTTGCCGTGAGATTGTTTCTGTAAGTCACACTTTGTAGTTCTAAATATAACAGACAGTTTCTGAAATGCCTGTAGAGGAAAAAAGCAATTGAACCATGTCAACCAGACAAATCTCTACTGTCGATGCAAACATATTTAAGTTGATTTAGACACTTTTGTCAGTTTCATTCCAGATCACATTTGGATCTGACTGCAAAAACAAATTCTTTAAACACGGCTTCTAAACGAGAGACTTTGATCACGCTGATGAACAAGCTGTAAAAATGAAAACTAGCTTTTAGGGGATCAGCAATATGGAATGTATTCAGGGTTCAAAGGTAAACAAGTTCAAACAGTTACACCCTCCTGTTGATCCTGGCCCGGTAAACTATCACACCTTTCTCAGGAAAGCACATCCAATTCAAACAAAGCTGTTTTGGCAAGATGCTTCGTTGCATAAAATGGCCACCAAATCTTCCATTAAACGCACCCTGATTGTTTGATTGGCTGGAATGTTCCGGAACTTAATCCATAAAGCCACAAGGTTTAAGTGGATAGCTGTGAAATTAAACCACTCACTTAATCACCAGTAAAACCTATATAGGGATCACACACGATGCCAGCAGTAGTAAACCAGCACTTTATTCCATGGGTAATTTCTATACATAAATTCCTGCTCAATCCCCTCTGCATTTTACAAAGCACAGGATAAGTGTTTATTATAAAGTCTGAGGTATAGTTTTCTAAGCTCAGGGCCCTTGTAAATAAAACCTTGTAACCTTATTTTCGTCTACATTAGAGTTTGATGCAATGCTGAGATTTACTAGTCACATTTTGGAATTTTTTTAAGATGCATTTTTTTAACAAAATGCTGGCTGCATCTTATAAATCTTCCACACGCAGTATTGTCTAGGGATGCGTCACAGTAGATTGCTAGTCACACATTTGATCCTCACCATGAATTTGTGCCTATTTCGTTCAAGAGTTTATTGACCCCTTTTTTAGTTAATGCTTTGGGTTGGTAAAGTTGATGACACCCCAATCACTATTTTACATAGAAGATCTAAATGATCTGATCACAATGTGGCACCAAAATGACGATGCCATAAGAACCACTGGCTGAACGAGAATCTTTCATTTTCACAAAAGGTTCCTCGCTATGTGTGAATGGTATGTGAATAAGTGAATGGTCCTTCGGAAAACCAAAAATGTGACCATGGACCACAAAAACAATACTAAGGGTCAAACTAAAACTGAGATTTTTATATCACCTGAAAGTCGTTGCGGAGAGTAGATGAACCCGAAAGCTGAAATTTTAAGCTTTACATAGATACCAAACTTGAGAGGGTAATTACCAGCCCGACTAAAAGAGTCAGTTTCGTGTACTTTGGGGCAAATCTACAGCCATAAAATATAATGCAGCTATTCAACAATCAACTATTGATTGACATTTTAGACCGACAAATCACTGAACTGGACAGCCGCTTCCGGGAGGATCAGTGTGGACTAATACGTGCAGTAGTGCGTGTCTGCCAGGCTGAGAATTTTTTACAGAAGGTGAACTACTGAGGATGCCATGTGAACACTATGGCGTTTCATTTGACAAAGCGGAACAACGCGTTTTCTTTCAACTTCTGCATAGGATAAAAGACGATGGTCATTGTTTCTTGTCCCTTATGGATGTTTTGGACAACTGCCCCACGGATGTCTTCCCAAAGATGAGTAGAGTGATAAAGATAATAATCATACTGCCTATGACTTCTTGTAGTGGCGAAAGACTTTTCTCAACAGTAGGAAGAATCAAATCTGCTCTGAGATTATTCATGACAACTTGCGATTAAAAAAAACTTTCCCCTTATTTTATTTGAATGGGAATTACTCGACTCTCTGGACTATGATGACATCATCGACATCATGTGGCTAATGTATGTTTTAGGCTATGTTTTATGTTTCTTTTTGTATGCTAAAATGAGAAAATATACTGTAATATACTTTATTGTTGAAATGTGCTGTAATAATGTGCTGTAAAATAGGTTAATAACTTTAGTAATGAATAAAAACCTAATAAAATGGCTATACACATACAGTATATACAGTGGCCCCTCCATTTAAAGACAGGCCCCTTTAACATTACAATTCTGGCTACACCACTGGTTACTGGCCATTTTTGTTTGCAATTTTGCTGCATCCACTCACAAAAATAAAGTTTTGATATAATTACAGTACACAATTTACAAACAAATGTACTTATTTACTTAAAGGGACACTCCACCCTAAAATACTGTCATCATTTACCCACCCTTAATTTGTTCCAAACCTGTATACATTTATTTGTTTGGTAGAACACAGAGAAAGATATTTGAAAGAATGTCAGTAACCAAACAGATCTCATCCACCATTTACTGCCAAAGTAGGAAATAAATACTATGAGAGTCAATGGGGGATGAGAGCTGTTTGGTTACTGACATTCTTTCAAATATCTTCCTTTGTGTTCAGCAGAACAAAGACATGTATACAGGTTTGGAACAATCTTAGGGTGAGTAAATGATGACCGAAGTTTCATTTTTGGGTGAAGTGTCCTTTTAATATTCTAATGATTTTGAAAAATTGATAATTTTGACCCATAACATGTATTGTGGGCTATTGCTACATCTGTGCTACTTATGACTGGTTTTGTAGTCCAGGGTCAAAAAAAATTTTTTCTATGCCATGTGAAGAACTATCTGTAGCTTCTTTTTTTATGCTTATGCAAATATGATTTCGCCATAAATGTTCTAATCACAGAGATTTGATTTTCAACAACAGAGACCGGTCTAGAGTGAAGTTACTGATTTGGACATCACATACAAATATTGCCACATCATTTTGCAGACAACATAGATTAATGTTCACTTGGTGGTCAGGATATCCTTTCATTCAAAAGTACTTAGTATTTGATAAAAAAAAACTACTAAATGTGTTTCCTTGTGTACTGATAAAAATCTGAATTGTTATGTTCAGCCAATAAAATTGAAAATGGCAGACTTCATTAGCTCTAGCATATACTGTAACATATATGCAATAACAATTACTAACAATGTTTATTTGACATCATAGCAAATAACATCTCATCAAATTCACTAAAACTCTTTACCCAATTTTGGCCTGAAACCCAGTGCCTTTGTCATATTTGCTTGTTCCTTCTCTTTTTCCAATATCTCATATTGAATGAAAACAGAGCTGGCCCAAATTTTCTGGATACTCCCAGTACACAATGTTCTTATTTGCCAAGCCAAGCGTTTTTTTATACAAGCGTAATAGCAAGCGTTTTTTTATACGAGATCAACAGCTCGATTAAAGGCACACAGAGAGAGTGTGGGGTATGAACAGTTGTGGGGTAATGCTATGATGTGGTGGATAAAGGAACAGGTACATTGAGGACAATCTCTCTCATCTCATGTCATAACAGTCTTTGTTAGTGTATATGTATCATGAAAGAGCATAACTGTTGACTCATTTTTTATTTAAATGATTAACAATTTGTTTAAAGCATGCAAATGGTTAAAATAATATAATAAACACTACTAACACAATTTAACACTAATAAAATTCACTTTGATTATTTTGATAAAAAATGAAATATTTTGGTGCTGGTCAGAAATACCTCTACTCTTGGTTATATTTAGTTGAAAAAGCGGGGATTAGACCGATGAATCATGGAGCGAATCATTTGAGAGTCAGTCAAGAAATAAGATAATAAAAATGGCTTATTATTACGAAATAATAGTGTTTTTACACCATGTCCATAAACCTGTTGTCGAACACTCCACAAACTAAAGTAGGCACTTAAAAATCACAAGATATTTACCCTTTAATTTATATTAATATACATTTTTTATAATACTTTATTATATAATCATTGCATTAAATAAACAATTAGTTGAATTGTATTGTATATAAATTTTATTAAATGAACAGTTGAATGGGCCGTGTCATTTTGTTGCATGTAAGTTTAGCCAAGTAACGGTTCTTCCACTGGTAACCCAAAATAATTCTCAGTAGTCATACTTTTACCTTGCTAGCTAATGTAATTTACTTGTTCTTTATTTTGTTTGTTATCAGAAATAATCTGTAGGGACTCTATTCTTTGTGGATGTGTACCGGAAGGTTTGGGATACAAAAGCGCAGTAACGTTTGTTTATGTTGTTACTTTGAAACCGTCTATTGAGAGATGCTTTAGTCTTAGCTGCTATTCATTGCAGTTGCACAAAAGAATGGACAGTACTGTTTGTCAGAATCCTCCCTCTGTGTTCCATGGGTTTGACATGAGAGTGAATAATAACAGAATTTAAATTTTTAGGTGAACTGTTTCTTTACGATACAAAGGTATAGATGTCCAATCTCAATCAGTAATTTCTTGCACTGTATTATTTTTGGGCTGTTTTATGTGTCTGTAGCCAGTGAAACCCATCATCAAAGCACTTTTGCTGATGAGAATATTGGCTCGGCATACCTCGTCTTTTTCTAGCCTCAGTCCCTGCAGTCTCTAGGGCTGCAGGGGCAGGAAGCTGAGCCCCAGGCTTGCAGGGTGAGAAACCCAATCCAGAGCTCCTGCTTTTGGGAAGGCTAAGGAAGCTTCCGAGACTGAGCTTAAGTCACCAGTGCTCCGTCAACGGGATCCAAGGGCTGCACTGGTTGTGTTTCAGGCCCAGACTTCAACATAGTGAAATCGTAGTCAGTCTTCTAAACGCTCCCGTTTTTTTTAGCCAGAGGTGTTGAAATATTTCCAGTGATCTCTGGAGCTGTGAGCTGACAGGCCTCTGCTACAGACATTAGTGCTGCTAGTTGTGGTAATGCTTTTTCTGCTGATAGTGGGAGCATCACTCAAAGGTGGGCTTCTATGCAACATACAGATGCACAGTTTTCATGGTGATTGCGTCGATGGATGTGTAGATTTTTTGGAATGGATTTCAATGTGGGAGAATGCGTTAAGCAGAGCAAATAGCACTACATTGTTGTTGGTAGAGGAAAGCTTAACGAAGTGAGTGAAATAAATAAACAGACAGAAGGGTTGTGTAAAGTGCAAAACTATAAATTAACCACATTTCAATTTAGTTTATAATCAGCCTTGTTAAATAGTATAGTAAATTATATAATTTATTTTTGTATGCAAATGAATTGTTTACTAATTGTTACTTCAGACGTTAAGGTGAGTGTGCATTGCATACTTTTTTGGCACAGCTGTGTACAGGTTCCCTTTTTGACCTATATGCACTTTAGACACTTCAGAGTAAAATCCATTGCAAATTATAAATAAATATGGCAATCATGTCTTTAACAAATCTATAATTGTATATATGTATAAATGTGGAAAAAAAACTTGGAAGAGACCAGACTCAACCGGAAGGACCAGAGCTCCTCTGGAATATTAACATAACACTGCTGCAGCTACAGAGTAGGAGTGCTGAACATAATCTGCATATAATTTTACAATATAGTGTACAATACATGTAAAAAAACCATATTATAACTTAAGTAACAGAGCAATAGATTTAGAACATTTGTGAACAGTACCACACTATGTGTCTGTCTATGTATCTACCTATTCGTCTTCATATCTATCTACCTTTCTGTCTCTCTCTATCTTTCTATCTCTGTAGGAACCATTTATTGCCTTATCTGAAGTATAATTTGTTAATCTTTGTTTATTTTGAGATGTGCGCCCTCTTCAGGTCAGGTGATGCTTAAAGGTCTGGGTGTGGCTTGCTGGAGTGTGGACTGCTGGGAGCACATGGTTTTTAGACCTACTTTCTGTGTTTTGATGGCAGATGTTGTTTGATTTAAGTTAACATTGTCTTTGAATCAATTATTATTTTTTGGTAAACAACTGATTAATGAAATCAGAACTTCATTACTCAATTGCAACTTTGTGGACAATGCATTTTTAAAAAGACAAAGGGAGCATCTAACCACTCGGCAGACCCAAGAAGTGACTAGTGTGAAACGCAGTGTTGGGCAGTAGCATCACTACTTGTACTTCTACATTTCTCAGTAGCGTGGTGGTAGCGTCGCTGTTTTCTGAATCAAATAGCTTTTCAGTAGCGAAGCTCTTTTTTTCATCAAGTAGTGCGGTAGCGTCAACACAAGCTACATTTCCCAAACATTTGTAAAGCTAAAGTTAAAATCAAAAATACAACTGCTAAGGATCACTAATCTGATCCTGGATAGCCGACATAAGTACTTTTGTATAATGGTGAATTCTTGGTCAAGCTTGGTGTCATTACCGCCACCTACAGCTCCGGACGGTGACAACATGCACCTATCCTTTACATTTTACATTTACACATTTGGCAGACGCTTTTATCCAAAGCAGCTTACATTGCATTGTACTATACATTTGTACATTTTGTATAGTAAGCAAGTGGGGGTTAGGTGCCTTGCTTAATTAAGGGCACCTCAGCCGTTACCCACCAGCCCTGAGAATCGAACCAGCAACCTTCTGGTCATGAGTCCAACTCTCTAAACACTGGGCCATGACTGCCCCAGACTTGGAAACTTGGAAACTAGGAAACTAATTAATGGAAATGGAAGCTAAATTGGAGGATGCTTCTGCTAAAATCAGTGTTTTAAAGGAAGGAGACTCACAGGAAAATCCAGTAGATGGAATGGAGGATTATTTTAAAAAGGGACACCAAACTTCTGTTTTAAAAACCCAACAAATAACTCAAGAGGAACCCATAAAAGCCAAAGTGGACACTCAAAGTGTGTTTCCTAAAGAATCCATTTCTTCAAAGAGTCCAATGGTCCTAAAATCCAAACAGGCTCCTCAAAAGGATGTCAAAGCCGGTTTAGTGATGTTAAATCCAAGCTCACTGCTCACATGCTCTCAAATGAAAACTCGCAAGAAGTCATAAGAATTTGAACAGACATCTGAATCTGAAATGGAATTTCGTACAGCCTTTGTAAAAACTCAAGCTCATAAGCCCCAAAAAGGCACCTTACACCTCAAGTCACCCCAACACTTACACAAGACTCAACATTGTATAGTATTCTGCAAGAGCAGAACAATATCACATCCTCTCTTGTCAAGCAGACACTTTTGTCCTCTTTGCCTCCAAGGCAGGTAAAAATCTTTGATGGTGATCTATTGGAACTCAGATCATTCATGAGATGTTTTGAACATATTATTGAATGCAAAGCTGATAATGCCCAAGACAAATAGTATTTTCTAGAACAATACACCAGGGGGCAACCAAAAGAACTGGTAAAAACTTGTCTTCACATGGACCCTACAAAAGGGTATCAAAGAGCCAAAGCCCTTTCGGTAATGAATGCGTGACATCGAGT
This sequence comes from Oreonectes daqikongensis, assembly GCA_026939265.1. NCBI lineage: Eukaryota > Metazoa > Chordata > Actinopteri > Cypriniformes > Nemacheilidae > Oreonectes > Oreonectes daqikongensis. The sequence continues at coordinate 1,784,267 of JAOTQM010000351.1, read as the reverse complement.
CAATGTTTCACCAAGTAAAGGTTGCAGAAGAACATATTGATTTCTTAAGGTTTCTGTGGTGGCCAGATGGTGATATGAGTCTCACACCCTTAGAGTATTGCATGACTGTTCATATCTTCGGAGCCGTGTCCTCACCTAGTTGTGCAAGTTACTCTCTTAGGAAAACAGCTGAGGACAACAAGCGGTATTATAGACCTGAAGTGATTAACACAATCCTGTCTAATTTCTATGTGGATGATTGTTTAAAGTTTGTAGTCTATTAAGGACTTGACAGCTGTTTGTGAAAGTGGAGGATTTCACCTCTCTAAATGGGTAAGCAACAGTCGACTGGTGCTGTCCAGTATTCCAGAACCTGATCAAACCAAGGAAGTAAGAAATTTAGACCTGGACAAAGACAAACTTCCATTAGAGCAAGCATTGGGAGTAAATTGGTATATGGAAAGTGATAATTTCACATTCAATGTCACAATCCAAGCACAGCCACATACCAGATGAGGAATACTGTCCACCGTAATTTCAATTTTGGACCCTCTCGGATTTCTCGCTCCTTTCACTCTTCCTGCCAAGCTGTTGCTACAAGAACTTTGCAGAAAGAATATCGGCTGGGATGAAGAGATACCAAAGGGCTTAAATGACAAATGGGTTAAATGGAAAGATGATCTTGGGAAAATTACTAACTTCCATGCTCAAGCCCAACTTCACCATTTTGCTGATGCAAGTGAGCAAGGGTATGGAACTGTGAGACTTATCTAAGACTTGTGAATGAACAAAACGCAGTGCACGTTACATTCCTGATAGGAAAATCCAAAGTAGCCCCTCTGAAAAAGATCACTATTCCCAGTCTGGAACTATCTGCAGCAGTTCTAGCTACTAAGGTAGATAAACTAATCAAAGCTGAGCTGCAGCTGAACTTTTCTTTTTCTTTTTTTAGACAAACAGTGAATCTGTACTGTTATTGTACTGTACACATATTTTCTGCTCTGTTGTCAGACATAAAACAAGTACAATATAGTGACTGAACCTAATAATACCTCATGTTTAATACAGCTAGCAGTCACTTTAATTCCTGCTAAAATTCTGATTTATAAATTACCATCAAATCATCCTACACTCTTTAAAATAAAGGTGCTTAAAAGGTTCTTCACAGTGATGCCATAGAAGAACCATTTTTGGTTCCACAAAGAACCAGTCAGTTAAAGATTCTTTAAAGAACCATCTCGTTCTTACTTTTTATAATCTGAAGAACCTTTTTTCAGCACAAAAAAACCTTTTTGACACAGAAAGGTTCTTCAGATGTTAAAGGTTCTTTATGGAACCAAAAGATTCTTCTATGGCATCGAATAACCTTCTGAAGCACATTTATTTGTAGTCTGTACATCCACATTAAACAGTGGCTATATGCTGTGATTTGGGCTATATTAAAAATGTATCTCATGTAGCGCACAACCACCATCTGAGTTTCCCATACATTGATGTATTTGTGGCGAATATATAGACGCAGAGAGAAAGAGAGGCCATCCTGTGCTGGGTAAGCTGGACCTTTGCTGGGTAAGCTGCTTCTAAATTCTAATGGACTGAAGCTACGTTTATCCACAAAAGTCACTAGATATGGACCTTTTATGGAACAAGTAGCTAAATGGGGTCTTAAAGTCAGTAAGTCTAATGCTAAAGCTGCTAAATTGGCAACACTGTTTTGTGTGTGCTCGTGTAGGTGTGTGACCTGTGAGTTGATGGCATGGCAGGATGTGGTCGTGGCTTTTTGTGGCAGTCAAGAATGATTTTGTGTCTGATTTACATATTTAATGATTCACCGGGCATCAAAAAAATCTATAATCTGAAGTCTTGTTTTACCCATTAGATGTCTGTATCTGAGAAAAAGCTGGTTTTGGAATGTAGAATAGTAATTTTTGAACTGCTGGGAATTGATGCAGTAACTCACACACCAGTGAAAACTGTTTCCAAACAAGTGTCTGTCAAGTCAATGAAACAAAGTTATCCATTTACTTTGATGTCCTACTCTAAACAGCTACATTAGTCAGAGGCTTGTCTGGTTTTAAGAAATCCTGAATAAACAATTTGCAGACCAGTTACAATGGAGATGAAAATACATATAATACCCTGAACAATGGGAATGTTATGAGAGACAGGCTCACAATTGGTCACATGGCAAACTGTAAAAACAGGTTCACAGAAAACATATCAAACTCCTTTGGCAGTTGCTTGTCTCCTAATCTGTGTGATTTTAAATGGTGAGGATAGGATATAGATAACATGGCTGAGCTGGAGCCAGGCCTAAAGAATGACATGGCATGGAAATCAATGCCAGGTTTAGGGTTTCTGACAAACACACATTTTCCGCCTTGATAACCAAAACAGTGGGAACTTCCTGTCAGAGCAGAGTTCACAAACTCCATCTAATCCATGTGAGCTCAATGCTAACACTCGTGGAATATGCCACCTGTAAACATACACACATTGATGTTAACATTCCACATATACGTATTAGAATTTTTTTTTATTTGTATCCAGTGTTTGCATTGTTGTTCAAATGAGGTAAAAGGCCAAAACTGTCTGAAAAAGTTTACTTTTTAAGACATGAGTATTATCCATAAGCATGTACTCTTGCATAAATAATACATTTCATTGGAAGTACAGTATTGGACAACTTTGGTGGTGTTAGGCCATTGCATCCTCAAAGGAATCTACAAAAAAGAAAAACTGGGCAGCCAGAGCCCAAATGATTCATGCCAAAACCTCCAGTAGGTTTTCATCTATGCTGGAGGCAAGATGTTGCAATTTGTGAACTGTTTTTTGAAAAATGTGTTTTCTCTGGTTGTGTCACAATGAACAGGAGACCCATCATACCAATGTTTTAGTGCTTAAAGACATTCCTACCTGTTAAAACTTTTCGGTTTTAGTTGGTTTGAAGAAAATGGAACACGTATGTCTACCAACATTACACCATTCTGATCTCTGCTGTTTTGAAAAAAGACAGCACAACCATGTTCCCTGCCATGACTGTGACAAGTCTTTTGTCCCACATGCCTGTGGTGGTGTTCTGGATCTTCAAAAAAGCAACAAAGAAGACACACAGCTGTGTAACATTATCACAGAGTACCACATAAAGGGTCTCAATGCCCGAATGTGCAAACTGAACTCTGGTTCAAAAGAGACTGACGTTCCTTTTAACTGTAATACCAGGGCATCTGCTTCCCCTCTTTTGGAACAGCTATTATACCAAAAATGCTGCCAGCACTACAACTGGATATGCTTCATTACATGGGATTTCAAAACAATGTCAGGTTAAAGCCAATTCCAAGAAACAGGTCTAAGGACTATGCGTGTATTAAAACAGATGACATGTGAATGACAGCAAATATTAAATTAAAGCTGAACCATATTGCAGAATTAATTGCATGTGTTGCCTGTTAAACATAGTTGATAGCCTGCAAAATGAACTATACATGTTGAATAACTTCTTGTCTGGGTTATTACACAGGCAAATGAATTCGCATCGCCAATTTCATCAACGTTGCTGTTCAGTTTCTGACAAGAATTACACTGGGAACAATTTTCATTTAGATAATAGGTTCATTAACCTGAGTTGAAAACCGCCACCTCTGGCTGTATTCGTCAGAGCGAAAACCAAAAACAACCCTGTTAGCTTCCCTAATATAACCCTTTGCAGAATTACAGCCAAGTTTACAGAGTGGATAAAGCAACGTGAGGGTATTTTAATCCCAGGCCTCATTACAACCAGAGTTTTGTAGGGGTCATCAAACTGAGCCCAGTGCCCCTCTTTGTTGAGCGCAAAAATAATAAAAAGCTCTAGCAGCTAAATGACGATTTATAGTCCGGAGGGTTGCACGAAATCACCCAGGGCTCCATAATACATAACTCTACAAAAATGATTCCCTTGCTTCAGTACTAGACTGGAAAAAATTCTGATTGGATTCTATGAGTTTAGTGAGTGAGTCACGGCAAGTTTACTTCCACAGGGTCACTGTTTTATAGTCCCAAATCTACCTACAGCCCATGTGACCATCTTCTGTGAGGATACGGTTAATGCACCAGTCATAAGGCTCTTCATAGTCTACATTCTAACAAGCTTGTGGTGAGTTTGGGGGGTTAGGGTGCATGGAACATAAAGTTTATTATTTTTTCATTCTGACACATATTCCCACACTCTCATCTGGTAAAAAGATAGTATTCCAAAATAAGCATACACTTTCCCCTTCACATATCATTATGAAACAATGCATACCCAAAGCACACTCGAATAGAAAGGAAAATCAAAATTTAGCATGGGAACTTTGACTTACTTTTTCTGCATGGGGGCATAAAACCATAAAGACCATCCCGCAACCTCAAAAATGGGCTTTTCAGCAAATTCAATAATAATATATTTTAACCTCTGACCCAGACATCAGCTCTGTCATGGGACCAATAAATTGCATATATGATCATTCTGCTATCTCACTGTTACACTGAACTACTATAACATTTTAAATGGTTGTGACCAACCAAAAGAGTGGTTTTGTGTCCTTACAAAAGTCAATGGGGCCAATTTTGTTTGGTTACAAATGTTCTTTTTTTGTGTTTAGTCATAGAGTTTTGAAATGACGTAGTTAAGTAAATGATGATAGAATTTTCATTTTCGGTAAACTATCCCTTTAAGATCAGTTGAACATTTTTGTAGCAATACATTTGGTGCCTCAAAAAAATGCAGTTACAGTCAGGCATGTACAAAAATTGTTAAAATGCACTCAACTTTAGTCACACAGCTCTTTGTTAACGTGATAGAATCATTAACCAATTTCATCTGTAAAAAGAGAAATGCAGTCTTTTAACTTTGTCACAATAATGTAAAGCAACACAAGTGAAGCCTGCAAACTTCCCAAAGGTTACCAAGAAGAGAAGTGATACAACAAAGCTGAGCCGGTTGTTTGTCAGGCAGTTGTCTTGAATCGGCAGAGGAACATAAACCAGGAGCATTCCTGCATCGCATATGTGTGCATAGATATGAAAGTATATCCATAAAGTATTCATGCTATTGGTCTGTTAATCAGTTTTCATTGACTCTTGCAGATGGACACCTGCAGAGGAAGTGATGAGTGCCGTCTAAAAGAGTCCTGTGTGAGAGCGTGTGTGCCAGCGTTCATCTGTGTTTATTTTTGCTGAGAGTCTGACCCCCTCAACGTTTCAATGATGACAGAATTCTCTCTGAAGGCCCCTGCTGAGACAGCACACCTTCAGCATTCCTCCTCCTTCTTGACATTACCATGGACTTAAATGACAAAGTGAAAAATGAAGCCAGTCTTTGGGCATCTGCTTCACGATTACCCCAAGACACACACACTCTTTACTTACATGAGGAACTCTGGCTGAGATCCAACCCCTTATGTCACCTTTGGACAAATGATCACAAGACCGAGGGACCCACTTCATTGTGAGCGCTAAGATCTGGCTTTTGTTAGTGCAGAGGCCCGGCTGCCAAAAGACTTCGCTATGATACATGATGAATCACCTCAGGAGGAAAGATTTTACAAGCCATAGTGAAGAGCTCCAATAAAGCTGTGCTCGGTTTCGAATGTACGTGCCTTAGAAATGATTGAAGTTTCTGTTTAATGGCTAATTACATTTCTGCTATAAACTTTGCAGAGTTATTTATAATACTTTCTCAGGTCTTGTTTATCCAGACAGATGATGAAGACATACTGTATGTGTGTGAATCTTAAATGTTGCAGACTGTCATTTATAACTGCTGCGCTGGGTTACGCGGAATATAGCTGTTTGTCGACATAAAAAGTGTGGGCTCAATAAAAAAGTGTGGACTGCTATTCTCTTAAATTTAGAATGATTTTTCAAACTTTTTAGTTATATTTACCATAATCGTCAACAGTGTAACTGGCCCTTTATGAAAGAACAAGAAACAGAAATTATATTATTAACATAAGCAAAAACACTGTAAGACAAAGAATTTGAATGATTCAGGGGGTCAAGTCCATTAAGGTCTAACATGAGGTGTGACTATAACAGACAGTGCCGAATAAATGACTTCATGGATAACAAATCATGTTTTACGTTCCACAGCTGCACAACGTCGTATACTGAGCTCAGAGCCAGATTTAGCACATTCCCCCATCAAAAAATGGATTACACAGGTTTTTTTAACTGTGGTTTGAGGAGTTCTATATCCCCAGCATCTTACCCCTTTGGCAGAACATTATTCATAAAGAGCAAATCTCTTTGATCAAACATCTCTCTGACAGAGGGGCCTCAGGTATCGGGCCCCTGTGATGCTCTCTGGATGGCGTCTACTTATTTAGTGGTTCCTTTAATCATCAGCTCTCTTTTAAAGAAAGACATCATGGCATTCACACAGAGGACAGTATTGTTCTGTAAGCCATTTGAGAAGTATCAAAAGAGTTTAACTGTAACAGTAAATTGTGTAATCGCTGATGCTCAAATCTTTCACTTTATCTTTCCTATCTCTCTCACTCTGGCTCTGTAACCTTTTATTGTTCTGTGTTTTATTTCACATCTTTAACAGGAATAAATTGTCTCCCGATGGCGATGGAAACCTTAAAATGGCTGCCGGTCCTGCTGTCAGTATCACACTTCCAGGAAGCTTGGCCTGTAAATCTCCCCATGACATCTCTGAGACCAGCTGAGTCATTTGAGAAGCACACATTCAGCCAGATTTCCTTCTGAAAAGACCAGTGTGAGTTTGTTTGGCTACTTCAGACAAATTCTGGGTCAGTAAGGTTCAAACATCTACTTTTATTCTGTTTTCTTTTCTCATGCATTCAAAAAACGTTAAAAATGGTAAAATTTCGGCAGCTGTGGTTCCAGAGAAAAACCATAATAAAAATGTTTTCATCTAACATTACACATTTTCATGTGATTTTACAGAACTTGTAAATTTGCAATCTTTTTTTCGTAATTTGACATTTGTACCTTATTACAGTAAAAATACATGAAAATACTGTAAAATTACAATTTTTTTTACAGTACAAAGCATGGTGCTAGTTTTTTTTCCAGAGGAACGCATGAGTTAATGAAATATACTCTAAATGCAAAAGATGTAAACATCACAGACACTTGATGTTGACAGTATTTCTTACTCTGTTTCATGCTTCTGGCAAAGTAGCTGCATTCATTTTACAGCAACCTCTGTTTGAAAACACTAAACCATAAATGCCACTGATGATTTTTTCATTCACATTTTATTTTCCTCAGTCTAATCCAAAAAAAGTGCTGATAACATTGAATTATTTGGACTATTGACTGTTTGTCTTTCTGTTGCATTTACAAATATTTAGAAAACTGCCGTTTTAATATTCTAGGCAAGCACAGGAGGAGCCTGCACCACCGATGGTTGAATTTATTCTATGAGAACACAGAAGTACAGTTTTTGAATATCATGAGATTTTTTTTATTGCAAGACAACCTAACAACAACTTAATGTTATACATACAAAGGACATTTCCATTAACGCTAAAACAACTATACAATTAATATGAAAAATTATTTATTGTGCCCTACATTTAAGGATGTACAATTTATTTGGCCCTGTTTCCATCAGGGCCAGTCAATCTGATCGTGATCTGTTAGCAGCTGCCATTTAAATACCCAGAAACTGAAAACCATATGAACAGTACACAAAATCAATATAAAGTCAATAAGAGATATGCACACCACAGATACAATGGGTTTCACATGCCTCCCTAGCAAAGCGATGTCTGACATTTATCTCATTCAGAACATCCTGTTCCTTCTTTCCTCTCGTTCTCTCACTTCTACTGTCTTTTATCTCATTTTTGTGCCCGTGGTAAGTCAAGTAAGTCTTTCCATTCTGTAATCCATTCATATCTCCTTAAAACTGCTTTTTCTTTCTGGAGAAACAGATAAAGGGACGGCACAACTGGGTGTGTGCTGTAGAGATGACACAATTCACACATTATTCAGCCACAAGACCTGACCTGTGAACTGTAGCTGTGTGGGTACACAAGGGGCGCCGGCAAATGAGTACAGGAAGCAGAGGCTGAGTGGGATGAGAGCGCAGAGAAAGAAGATGCTTTGTGCACTCAAACAAAAGTAGCTTTCTTTTTCAACTCAATTTAATGTTGTCTTATTTGACCCTTTTAGAAATTAGGCTATTTCAGGCTACATCCTGGAAAACACACTCTGTACCAAACCTCTGAAGACACTTTGCATGGGTAATGATTTGTCTTCCTGCTGTAAGGGTTCGTTCTCAGAAAACAGGAAAAAATATCACAGATACTGAACTTACTGAGGTCACGAAACCATTTAGTGTGTCATAAAAAATATATAGAAAGTGTCTGTGTTTATTATATGGGCCATACCGAATAAATGTATGCCTATTATTGCTTAAATTAAAACTATTATGACATTATACTTTCACTGTTCATGTAGATTTGACAATTTCTTTCACTGTTTATGTAGGTTTGGGAAATGCAATGCACAATGCAAGTATGCTCTGTTTTGTGCATTGGCCAAGCACTTGTGCCGTCATTCCCTTAAGGCTTGAGCACACCGGGACAATAATCACATGCGTTTATCGCCCACGTTTAACGGCTTGTGACTAAACAAAGGGTGCCAATGTGAGTGTGCATATTTTTAAATGACTCGGGCTCGTTTTTTTTGGTTTGATGCACCACGTTAAAAACTGACCGGCCAATGAGATTGCTGCTTTTCTTCACATGCCTGGAGCTGCTGAAGTTACAGTAAAACACGACTTGGTGGCGCTCAAGCACAAAACGGTTTTGCCGAGCACACATTGATTTGTTTATTTCTATTTTTCATCATGCGGCATCTAATGTCAGGGAGTGAATTTGTATGTTCACTCTGCTCATCGGCAATAACAAATCGCTTGGGTATGAACGTCAAAAAATGCTGGCGATAAATGCGCGCGATTGCTCAAACCTTGAAAGTATGCTTTCGGCCTTGAGGTTGAGCATGTTTTATTTTTTCCAGCGGAATCCACAGAAAACTTTGAGTTTTCCGAATTTTAACAGTCACACACAAAGACAAATTCGTGACTTTAAGGTGTGCATTTTCTAAGAAAATGCAGAATTTGCATATGGCTCTAATCTGTTTAGGTTTATTATGCTGTGGAATTTACAAATAAGGGTTTCTTTGTGGTGATATATTGTGGATCTTTGTGACATTAAGGGAGAGTCACCCTGTGGCTGTCCTCCATTGTCTATGGAGGTGCTTGTGGTACATTGTGCAATGCAATATACTGTACTAAATTCCTCAGCAATACAAAAACCCTAAGGTGGCCGGGAAGTGCCAAACAAAACAACAAATCACGAAACTTATAACAAATCTAGAAACAAAATCAAAAGCCAAAATCAAAATTCTAAATCTGAAAACAAAATTACAAATCTGAAAACAAAATTACAAATATGAAAATGCAATACCAAATCTGAAAACAAAATAACAAACCATAAATTACAACAACAATTCCGGAAACAAAATTACAAGTCAGAAAACACAATGACAAATCGGTCAAACCGGAAAAGGTAAGTATTTTGTGTGACTGGGGTAGTTACTGCTGATTGGACGGAACCCCTGTCAATCAAAAAATACAAGAAGTTCTGTAGCTAGCGGCAGATGGCAGTAGTGCAACATAATGAATGCTCTTCTTCAGATGTCTTTTAAGAGAGCGCAAGCTAACCTTAATATCATGGTACATTAAAAGCATGTCTAGAATAACGCTATATGAATGTCCCTCTTGAAAGTAGCATTGAACATACTCCATTTTTGAAAATACACACATCATCTTACTTCCTGTATATCTTCATTGACAGGGGTTCCTTCCAATCAACAATAACTACCCCGGTCACACAAAATACCTACCTTTTCCGGTTTGACCGATTTGTTATTGTGTTTTCTGACTTGTTGTTTTGTCTACGGAGTTGTTGTTGTGCTTTATGGTTTGTAATTTTGTTTTCAGATTTGGTTTTGCTTTTTTTAGATTTGTAATTTTGATTTTGGCTTTTTATTTTGTTTCTAGATTTGTTATTAGTTTTGCGATTTGTTGTTTTGCTTGGCATTTCCCGGCCACCGTAAAAAACTGAGCAGAAACTTTATAAATGAAAATGATAAAATTGACAGGCTCAAATGTTTCTGGATAAATTACCATAAACTTCCCAAGTTAACTTTACAACTGGGAATCATTTCGCAGGATCTAAGTGAAATATCAAGATTGTTCAGCATGAGCAGCTTGTACAGCATACCAAGCTACAGTTTAGCAACATGTTTGTGTGAATCAGTGGAGAATCAGAATGAATAATTTCTTTCAGAATCCCATATTGCTCTGTATTCAGAATTCCAAAGTAATTACACACAGTTGCACAGTGTGTTGGAAAACAATTTGAAACACTTCAGTTTGAATCAGCTAGCATAGGAAGCATTACTCATAGGAATTATATGACTCTATGTGTGAGTGTACTGTACTCATATTTTTTTATCAAGTTCTGAAGGATAAAGAGCTTTTTTCAGATCACTTGGACCACTTTATATTTTATTAGGCCCTAATGATGTTACGGACATTAAACGGATTACCCGACTGATCAATTCCTCCTCTCTCCCCCCACGCAGAGCTTCTGTACAGCCTATCCAATGTCAGTGTCAAGGGTCATGACCCAGTCACTATTACAACCGTCAGATTTACAGCAGCACACCAGTTTCCTGTTTGTATAGAGGTCTGTGCCAGCCAAATCAAAACAGCCCCTGCTAAGAGCGATGGTTTAGTCTTACAGGGAACTCTGACTCTTAGACAGACACAAAATGGCTCAGGTAGAACTGCAGAGGTTGGATCATCAGGTTCAGAACATACCATCCTCTTTTTTGGCCATCTTTAGGCCAAGAAAAGTATTATCATTACTCTGAGCCCAGTGAGCTAAGTGCTGGTTCTAAAAACATCAGCTTAATTTATCTCCTTTCTTAAAGTTAAAGTATGTCATTTTGTTGATGATTTTTCCTGGAAATGGAAGATAACCCTGACATAAGTGAACATAATATATAACATTTTGTTAAAAATCTTACATATTTTGCCTTTAATATGGCAAAACAGCTACTGTATAAGTAATACTGCTTTACTGCTTCAAATGGTAACTTGACAGCAACAATGAATCAACCAATAAAATAAGTTTAGAGAGGACTACATGATTGTCCGACCAATGGCAGATGGGGACAATGTCTGGAAACCAGCCTTAAAAGGGCGACTACTGCGGTCACTTATATTTGGGATTATGGTTTTGTGTCTAAATATTTAACTTTTGTGTGTAATTCGCCACACACCATGTGAGCTACAAATATAAATAATACCTCAAACTTCTACAAGTGGTTCTCAAACTTTTGGGTTGTAAGCCCCCCTTTGTGTAGAGTGCATCCCTAGGGTTCCCCCCAAATAAAGACTTTGCTAGCATTTTAACAATGCTGGAACATCAGTTCTTTTCATTTGTGCTCTTTTTTCTGATGTTTGATTGCACAAAATGTTTGAGACATTTTTAAGATTTCAGAGCCCCCAGTTTGAGAACCACTGCTCTGTTTCTAATGGGGAATAAAGAGGGGGATATAAATCCCAAAGAACTACATATCTACCCACACATATCTAAAGACCACAGTGCCATAGAGAAGTCTAGAAGGCAACCGCCCAGAACATCCAAGCAAGCACCCAAAACACTCTAAAAACTAAAACAGCATAGCTTAAAAACCCACACAACAAGTCAGCAACTGCTTAGCAAAGCCTCAGCAACCATCCATATCCTAGCTTTGTGCCAGCAAGTTTTGCACAACCCAGTATTCTGTCCTTCAGAAAATGTTAAATTCTGCTTATTTTTTCCAAGATTGTTTGTCAACTCTAGTGATAATGTTTCTTTCTTTGCCACATGGAGTATTTCAAAAGCTTTTACTGTTACCCAGTTAAATAAACCACACATCCAGATCACACCACAGAAATGTCACAAAGGCATACGCTCGCTCACTCTGTCAGAACCCTCTGAATTCCCCAAGCTGTGATCACTCAGCAGGTCTTCCTGTTTCCATGAACCCAGAGGAACCCGACCCTGCTCATCGTTCTGTCGTCTGCCCCCGTACCTCCAACATCTCATATCCTGTGGACTAGCTTTCACTTTCAAACCCACTCATATAAAGCCCCTCACTGCAATTCTCAATTCTCATATTTACTTTTATAAAACAAGACAAAATATCTTTGATCTCTTACCTTGTCAAGTAAACGTATCTTGATTTAAGAATTTTTTGATAGTTTTACTAGAAAACATGTAAAAAAAAAATAGTTTGCAGTGATAATACTGTTTTCAGAGTTCCAGTGATTGAATAACTCTTAACAAATCAAAGCTATTTTCTTTATTTTTGTTTAAGAAAAAACTACTTTCTTTACAAACAAGCATTATGAACTGCAATTTCCTTTGATGATACTGTGTAGCATAATGCACACAAATCAGTATGATATTACATTGAGAAATAACAAAATAAGAAATAAAATTAAAATAAAAAATGTTTATTAATACTACCACAATCAAAAGTAAGACAAAGGTACAGTATCTGGACACTTTTTGGTTGTAAGTGGAATAAAGTTTGACCATATTTCATGTGATGAAAATTTCTACACCTGTGGTTACTGCACTGTGTTAGGGGAACAGACTGCAACGATGAATGCATTGACTAAAAATCTTGTGAGCTGGATATTATTCAAAAGTTAACTATGATTTAGCTTTGTTTCTTTGCTTGTGGCACTAGGTTTGATATTTTCATTAAACAATGGCATTCGTATATTTTGTTTCTTAAGCACCTGCATACGTTTTCGTGGCCACGGTAGTCATGTTCTTGTATAAATATGTTACTGACTTCCCTGTATTTTCTCACCTAAGACAGCAAGTGAAGTTTTGTTTCCTGTACATTAAGGAAAATGGTAATTAGGTGAGAGCTTATGCATACCATCTCAACATTTATGGTCCTGTCATAGAATTTTCCATCAGAACAGGAAGAGCTGTCAGACAGCAGCGAGCTGAAATTACGGTTACCATGGAGACGGATTTTTTTACACTGTGCAGTAAGACTGCAGGGACTTTGTAGTGGTTGGAATACATTCATTTTTTTGATGATCCTAAATTGTAGGCATCTGTTAGTACTGGGTGTGTGAACTTATGTAATTTATTACAGGTGTGAACTTCTTGAAGAAAAGTTAGACATTCCGTACAGACAAAAACACATCAATGTACATTCTGCAGTTCTCCGTCGGCTCAAATGCTCTCACTCATCAGCATGTAGGCTTTGAATATCTTACAGGTGGCTCATTTTGATACCTTGTTCTCTTAAACAGTTCCACGTGTTAAATTTCTAAGAAGACTCCATTTAAGTCTAAAATATCATCAACAGACACACACACGGTCACACTGCCTGTCGTCCCAGCTTAAAAACATTGTAGTAGACCTCAAGCAACTACACATGGATAACAGCATATGTTCGCAATATGATTCATGATCTCTCAAATGGCTAGAAGATAAAAGTGAAGAAATGTTGATGTGGTATACAGCACACAACACTAAACAACTGTATCTCTGTTGGGAAATCCGCAAATGAGATGTGATTTTGTTAAGTTGGCCATGTTTCTGTATTTATATAGATGTGACTGGAACATTACAATTAAACGATTAAGCGCTTATTCTAAACCTAACTTAAACTATAGTATCAGATTTAGGCAGCACACTCACAAACCCCTCATAGTTTGTTCACACAAAGCTGGAAGCACATTCTTAATCTTTTGTTTATCTTTTTTGTTTTATCTGACAAGACATTCGGGCATGTGTGTTTTCCGGTTTTCAGTCAACATTCAGACATTATTTTAACAAATCTATTTTTAATTTGTTGTTGATAACTTTATATTAAGGATGTCACAATAGCATGCACATCTTATGATACTATACCAGCTGAAGTATCACGATACCATTGTAGTATCAATCTACAAAATAAACCAAAATTTCCTAAAGAGAGATCTAGATGAAATATTTTGTATTTACTATAGTAAACTTCATTATACTGTAATATATTACAGTTTTACCACACTTATTTAAAGAACAAAACAATATTTTGTAGTATTAACTAAAAAAATGTACTTACTATATCATTTGAAAAAAATGTACTTACTATATGGTTCAAAAACACAACTGTCTAGATTAAAATTACTATAGTAAAAATATTTTTATTTTACATTTATGCATTTGGCAGATGCTAATTAAAATATGCAAATAATTGTATTGATTATGTATGTATGTATGCAAAGTATGTATGTAAAAATAGATACTTTGTAAAAAATAGAGCAGCATCGCAAGTATTTTTAAGCTTTAGCATCACAATGCTACCAGTACATTGTGCAGCCCTACTTTGTCCAAGCACTGATCGTGTAACGGTTTTTGACCAGCCAATATCAGATATGTATGATTGCATTACATTAATCACATTATGTTTTCATCAATTTACAAATTATAAAGTTTATTGTAAGCAAATCTCTATAGTATATCATATAATTCTATAAAAATGCTAAGCACAGGCTATTGGCAATGCCCAAAGTATATGTGGCATTAATAAAGGCAGGGTTGAGTTATGAGGGTTTACTGACAATTTGACAATACAATTAACCTGCCCTATGGCAAATAAAAATGAAACAAACTGTGGTTGGTAACTTTACATGTCAGTCAGTAAAGCTTTATAATTTGAAGAAAGTAATATTTGACAAGAATATTCTGATTGGTTGATAGAAATATCATTTCAAGACCAAATAGACCTGTTGGGCTTCAAGTAGGCCTGCTATTTGTAAAAGCTGTAGAAAACGCCCCAGAAGCCACATATAAATGTAACATAGAAGCTTCTGTATTGGAGGAGTTTGAGAAAAAGAAAATCACCTAGTCAATGTTGCAAGACTTCATCCAGTAGATGATATCCATTGTTTTTTAAACAGCTGAAATGTGTTGATAAACCTTTTGTACTATGGCTAAACTTGTTTTGATCACAACAGCAGTCTTGAACAAAATGTTCCTAAATGTTATTGAACTGTGTTTACACTGTTGTAAACAACTGGGTTTTATGAATGGGAGAGGCAACTTCTGGTTCAATTAAATGACAGATCACAGAGAGGAACATAACAGAGCTATATGCAATGCACTACAGATCCCAACAGACAAATCCAAAGCAGTAAAACTTTCCATAAATGCAAAATTCATTCTGCATTTTCATTAGATTCATTCCCAGCCTGTCAGACAGCAGCAGAAAGCAAGGAAGTTATGGCACACAGCTTTATTTTCATTGGGTGTGAGGTCTTTGCAAAACAATGGCCCATGATATGTCAATGGTGAAATATGAAACGTTAGTTATGCGTTTCACTCGGGCTGTTAAATTGGGTTCCAAAAAAGGCCTGTCAGGGATGATGGATCTTTCAACCAAAATAATTTTCAAGTATGTATTTACAATGCAATTGTAGCTGCTTATTGTGAAATTGAGTGCATGTAGGGAAAAACATGTCCATAATGAAGTTAGAAAAATAAACTAAACAGACATTTCAATGTAAAATTCCTTTCCACTGCTTAGCCATTTGTCAGTTTTAAAGTTCCAAGAAACTATATAATTATATCAATCATGGATTTAAATATTATCACCATGAACAAACTTTGCACAATGCAAGAACAGAAAAAGAACCTGCGATGCATTTTTGTAAACACTGCAAATGCTTTACGTATTGTGTGCTGTTTGTTCACTGTCACATGTTCCAAAATGTAACAGCCACATTTTAAGACACAGAATGTTACCACATAACATACCATAAGTACTTTTTTTCATCTCCATCCTTATTGCCACATCCTGCAACTACAGGAAACCCTTTATACACTATCATTCATCAACCAGAACCCCAGACAACATTTTTCATAACCCAAAATGCTGCAATCCTGGCTGTCTGAGTCTTAATCCCAACATTACTGTATTTGGCCAGGCCAGCACAAGACATAATTGATTGCTATTTAAAATGTTTAAGGGGAAGAGACATTTAGGTCCTCGGTTTGGGTTTAGAAAGGAATAGGAATGTAAACCACAAACAACAAAACAAATGTGTTTTGGGAAAGTTTTTTTCTTGTCTTTTTTTAAATGTGTTAAAAAAAGTTATTTGAAAGTCTCAGAAAATAGCTAACACCAAGTTGACATACACTTGTTTGTACATGGTTCAACAGTCTTTGCACTTTCATGGTGTTTTACTGAGGTTAATTGGAAGATTACTCACTGTATGTTACATGGCTTACGGCTATGATACAAACCAACAGTTTGTTCTGACTAATAGCCATACACACCAAAAAATGTACAAGAACTAACTTGACATGATAAATAGATAAACAGAACAAACCATTCAATTCAATTCTATTCTATTTCATTCATGTAGCACTTTTCACAATGTGCATAGTTCCAAAGCAGCTTTACATAAGAAAAGATATCAAAACACAGAAAAAGGTCAAATACAGTACAGTACAGTGCATAGTATTGTAGAAGACAATTCTACTTAAGCGATGATAATATCATTTACCAAACCTTAAGCTAATGTAATATAATATAAGCAGTCTCCCGGTGAGCAAGCCAACACGGCCCTGTGGCAAGGAACTCAAACTTTAATGATGAATAAATGGAGAAAAAACTTTGAGAGAGACCAGTCTCAGTCAGGAGGGCCAGTTCTCCTCTGACGTGTCATAGCTGCACTCAGTAACTTTGAATAAAAGATTACTGAGTAAGTGTAAGTCAGATCTTAAACTGTGGTAAGTTTATTGGAAATTTGGAGAATGCAGCAGAAAGCAAGATTCCCACACATATTGCCAAAGTCTGGAGGTTTTTTTAATCACAGTGTGTCAGAGGTTTTTCTATGTTAAAATATTTTCTTGTATTTCTTTCGTGGGTTGATAACCCTGAAAGGTTTACTGTGTTATGACTCAATAGTATTCTTGGCAGCCTAGAGAGATAAACATAATTTCATGTCATTCCGAATCTGTATGACTTTCTTCTGCAGAACAAAAAAGAAGATATTTTGAAGAATTTTAGTAACCAAGCAAAATCACCCCCTTTTGACTGACATTGTATGCACACAAAACCACAGACATAAATCTCAAAATATCTTCTTTTGTGTTCCACAGATGAAAGAATAATATACAGATTTCACAGAATTTTTAATGTTGGCTGAATTATAACTAAATGATGTCTGAAACGTTTGATGTCTGAAACGTGATTGAAAAATCCACAACTTTAACAATATATAGATTAAAGGTGCACTGTGTAATATTACGGAGGATCTATTAACAGAAAAGCAATAAAATATACATAACTATGAGGTGTATAAAGACCTTACATAATGAACCGATATAGAATTTCTATCTACATACACCGCGGGTCCCCTTACATGGAATTCACCATGTTGTTTCTACAGTAGCCCTTAACGGACAAACTGCTCTAGAGCACGTTTCCTAAATATGTAATCTTGGCAAAGAAGCGAAAACGTGATGACATATTTGTCCTGTGTCAGACACAGAGGTGGGTAGTAACGCGCTACATTTACTTTGTTACATTTACTTGAGTAACATTTTGGAAAATATGTACTTTTAAAGTAAATTTAAAAGTGGGTACTTTTACTCTTACTTGAGTATATTTATAAATATTTACTTGAGTATATGTATTTAGAAAATCTGTACTTTTACTTCGTTACACTGCGTGACGTTCCTTCGTTCCTTTATTTTAAGGGATTATTAAATGCGTCGTTTATTTCAAGGTTGTGTCTTTTTACTGGGGCATTCTCTAGTGAATGATTCTTTTGACTCGATTCTTTTTAAAGCATTAATTGAACAATGGGCAAAACCGTTTGAACAGGTTAACGAATCAGTTCAAATGATTCGTTCAGTTCGCAGCACGATTTGAATCGTCTGAAGCGGCCGGTTACTCCTCGTAGCGGGAAACACGCGGAACAGAAAGAGCATTGGATGAAGTGGATATGAATCTATTATCTATCAAACCAAAACTGCAAATGCGTCATATTGTTTTCCAGCAATGATAAAGGCCCACCTAATGCGCGCGCCCGCGCGACCTGTTCGTCAGACACATCAACATGCGCGCGACCTGTTAGACACAGAGACGTGAGCTTGCAGAAATATACATTAGAAGGAAGAAATCTTGTTGATGGTTTACTGCATGTTCACAAGTAAGAGTTTTTCACAACACACACATAATTTGACATAACATAAGGAAAAATAAGTTTAGTCTAAAATCAGTTTGTATTTCATATGAGCACCATATGTTCTAGATCATCTTATAGGAAGTAAGTTAAATGCACTGTAAACGCAAAACTCTGCAGGTTCACTTTAGTTTGACATTGTCTATTATTTCAAATAAGTTGTGTAGGTCACATTGACATTGGGACTAGATAAAATTCACAGAAATGCTTGCCTTCTGTGTTTGTCTATTCTTTAGTTTCTGTGTGTTTATATTGCAAAGATATCTGCTTGTGATAATAATAATAAAACATATTTATTAAAATACAATATTAATATAAAATATTTGCATTAATATAAATTTTATGAATGTTATATACAAAGTAACTAGTAACTACTGTAGTTACTTGAGTAGTTTTTTCATTGCATACTTTTTTACTTTTACTCAAGTAATTTTTAAAATGAAATTTTTAAAATGATAACTTACTTTAACTTGATTAATAATTTCCCTAGTTACTTGTACTTTTAATTGAGTAAAGATTTTGGCTACTCTACCCCCTCTGGTCAGACACTGTAGTGCTTTGAAAAGAAGGGGTGAGCGGAGGAGTGAGCCATTGGTTGCAATTCGAACCTCACCAGTAGATGTCGCTAAATTACCCGTTTAAGCACCTAAAAGGATTTCTTAATCCAACCCAGCTGCAGTATTTATTTATTTGACTTGAACTACAAAAAGTGAAACACTTGTGTTTGGGAAAATATTGCTACAACTATATAACAGTAAGTAGATGACATGCATAGCTGTAGAGGACCTTACGCTCCTTACCACACAGTGGTTCCATCTCTGTTTTCACTCTCTCTCTCTCTGGAAAGGGCATGGGTAGTTTTATATATATCTTTAATGCTTTGATGACCTCTAATATAAACGGGCATGGTATGCTGAGCTTGGCCAATACCCAGTCACCTCCCCTTCGGATCTGTGCAGCTATTAACACTCTCTCACATGACCATATACCCTTTCACTCTCTTTAGCAGTTTTACAGTAAGGACTAGAAGCTAGCTAGAAGAGCCCATGTTACAAGACACCAGAGCAGTCCATATGGTATGCACAGGTATCAGTTAGAGAGCAAAGATGAATAATATTAGTTTGCACCTGTCTTCCCTTAGAGAGAGAGAAAAATAGGAGAGCTATCTATCATATTAGAGCCACTGAGTCTAGTGAACTGACAGAGAGGCAGCCAAAGTGGGCCGAGAGAGGAGACATCTAGGGTGGGCCGATTACACTTGTATAATGTGTGTGCATGTGTGCGAACATGAAGCTCGGGGGTCTCATGAAATAGATCGTGTTTATCTCTTTCTCTGGCTGGCATGTGGAAAGCTGGCCTCTTGCATTATGAAATACAATCAAACTGCCCTGTGGTCTCCTGGAAGAGAGAAATATTGTGTTTGATGCTGAAAAACTGAAACATATCATCATCTTCCTTATTGGTTATTATTTAGTTTTAACAATACCAGTGGAAGGCATTCAAAGATAAGTGGGTCTAAATGGAATCTCGCTTATTTTATGTACATTTAATTCACAATCAACTTATTTCTGCCCACTTTGGAAAGTGGATCACATTTTACAGTACAGTGTAGTTACATAAGCAAGCACTGAGAAATAGTAATGGAGCATGTTCTTTGTGAAAAAGTTTACTCACACTTGTAATAACAAGTCCATATTGTTATTATTAGACTTAAAGCTGAAGCTGTGACACAACAGTTTACTGGTAATGTAGGATTACACTGGAAATGTGTGATACCAGACTGATCAAATAACAGAGGAATGAGGGAATCAGGAAAAATTTCCGGCTCGCCAACATAACAGAATAAAGTTATACAGTTTAGGGACTCATAGCAGAAAAAGTTTTCATAAGAGAAAAGTGAAAAATAATTATAAGCAACATATTTAAGGATCGTGCCATAATTTGACAAAAAATACATTTTCACAGTAGCATCTTTTGTGTTCAAAAGTAACATCTTTAGAAGAAAGTCTTAGGAATCATTAGGTGGAGTAAAGTATCAAATTTTCATCCAACAATATTTTTACAAAATGACAAAAATTACGATCAAAATTCGCACATCCAACAGGCAAAAAGCTCAATGTGGGTGTGCAACCATAAAAATTGCAAACAAAAAGATCAAAGCTGGCACACGACTCCAAAAGTAGACAATATTTTATTTATGTTCTCACAACAGGTTAAAAACAGCTCTTCGTTGTATTATTCATCACAAAATAATGAAAATGGGTTTTGTTTAGAGATGCACTGATATATCGGCCAATAATTGGGAGCGACGATAAAAGGAATTGTTTACTCTATCTAAAAAACATTCGATGGTCAGGGCTGATATATCCTGCAATAAATGTGTGCTCTGTGTATAGAAAATGTTTGATGTTTAATATTAATAGTCATTATATGAATTAATAACATTCAGAAAGTTAAGAAATATTAATTTAATCTTCAGAATTTAGTTCATGCTAAAGTTAGTTAATAAAGTAAATATAACCACCAAACTATCGGAATCGGCAGATTCAATAATTGGTATCGGTGGAGAAATTTAGTATCGGTGCATCTCTAGTCTTGTTTCTTCTAATAAATAACCCAATCAATTCTAAAAGAAAAAAAGAAAAATGTACATATATAGGGCCTTAATGGAGACCAGACCCACCACAGGTGGTTGAACTCGAGAGTAACTTAGAAAAATAATTGTCTCACTAAATTTAAAATAAAAGGCAGGAATGATTTACTCTCATAAGAGCTCTTGCACATATCAGTTTTCCAAAGCCAAACCAACCTCTTAATATCCTCCTGATCTGGTGACCCAGAAATCCAAGCACTGGACAAAATTTAAAACAATACTCGACAGGGTTCATCTTAGTACACCGCTCACAGGGGACAGATGCCATGTTTGTTGACTCATTTACTCAACGGAAAAAAGCGATAAATCCCACTAACAAGAGGAGACCTCCTCGTTGGTCATCCAGTTTCTCCGCCCCCCTGGAGTCTGAGAGGGCCAGAACACCCCACAGGCATATGTTGTGGTCCAGCAACTTAAAACTTACACTGTGAATAATGGGAAGGCAGTGTGGCAGAGGTTCTTTGAGCTCTCCAGCATCCCTCCAGAGTTTCAGTTTGTTTGTTTAATGACATTTATATTGGAGCGGAGAGGTTCAAGGAATTAAATCTTAAAAGCGAAGCTCTTTTTTGTATGTCAAAATACTTTCTCCTGTTTCAGACTATTATGCAGAGATGGCTATAAGACATATCTCTGTTAAAGTGAAAAATAAAGGTGCAGAAAAGGCTCTTCGCTGCAATGCCATTTTTGATAAAGAACTTTTTTGTTCCTAGGTTTTTAAGGAACTATAGATATTTTTACATAAATATTTATGCAACAGAAAGGTGCTGTAGATGTTAAATGTTCCTAATGGAAGCTTACATACCAACAAACAACCTTTTAGGAACCTTTATCTTTAAAAGTGTACTGTATTATGTTGTTGCATATTGGCTGATGGCATTTGAGAAAAGTGAGGGCTTTCGCACAGCAGGAACGATTTCATAGTTCCAGAACTATTTTCCGGAAGTAGCTTTTTGATGTGTTCGCACCACAGGACCCAGTAAGAATTTTAGTTTAGAAAGGTCATTTGGAGGGACAATATTAGTTCCTTCACTTTTAAAAATAAAGGTGCATTACGATGCCATAAAATAACCCTTTTAGTCTAAATGGTTTCATAAATAACCTTTAACATCCGAAGAACCTCTGTTTCACAAAAGGTTCTTTGTGGTGAAAAAAGGTTCTCCAGATTATAAAAAGAATGAGATGGTTCTTCATAGCACTTCGCAACTTCAATGTCTAACTCAGTTATTATGAAACCCTCCACAGATGATAAATGATACGCCAGCTTACATCCCTTCAGAGGTTCTAATGCTGGTGCGAATGCAACCTGGTAAATGACTTGAGAAATCCTCTTTACTGGTTCCAAACTGTATATACACAGTAAACTGTTTTAGACAAAACTTTGCAAAATATAAAGCTGTTTATCTTTAATAAGTACAGTACAGCATGACAAATAATTCCAGCTAATTCCTGGTGTGATTAACAAACCCTAAAACCTGCCTACAAAAAAAACAAACATGTTCTGGGTATTTTCCATCATTAAACAAACACAGCTCAGGATATGACAACAACTTCACATCCCACAGCAAGCACTGAACTGTATTCATCTCCTTGTTTCTAATCCCAAGATGATAGCAAATTGTTTGCTTTCATCTGGATTTTGCAAATATGTCTTTATTTTTCAAAAACACTAAGAAAAGCTATTGTTTTGGAGACATTCAGTGGGGCGTTCACCTCTAGAGTTAAAACATATGTGATTTCTAAACGTGAACCATATGTTGGTGTCCGGACTGGCTGTATTTAACTAAAATGAGAAACAGGAGTATCATGGAACCTGCTGGCATCTTTGTGCCTTCGGGCAGGTCCATACTTATGTTTTTTATTTTAAAAGCATCTACATTTTCCTTTAATATGGCGAGCTAAGAGAAAGAGTGGCTTTAAGGGGGTGGGGGGTAAGGAGTCTATATGTGTGAAATAATTGGATTTCGAGCAGCATCCATTTGGTCCTTTTCAAACATTTTGCATGACATCAAATATTTTAGTAAACAGTTCTGGTCTCTGATGCTGATTCACAAGCACCGTTTATGAACTTTGCCCTACCCAATTGCTTAATTAAACATGGAGTCTTAAATGTTTCAACAAAACTGGCATTAATTTGTTTTTGTTCCCCTCCACTTCTTTAGCCAATTTCCGCCTGTGCCATCTTGCTCATCAGTGCATGTTTACTCTACTAGCCCTGAAATCAAACAAACACCCTGGGCAACATCCTGCCCACCTTGTTCTTTTCCTTGAATTACATTTGCCTCGTATAAACACTACATTCTCAAAATGTTTTTCATATATTGTAAGACAGAGTTCACACAGTTGAGCGCATCTTTCAGGCATGTGTTGCACCGTCTACCCACTTAAACACTGTCTACCCGCTGTTGTTACCCAGTTTACACAAGAGAGCCTGGGTGTCAATCAGAGCTTCTTAAAACTGTGACAGATAGGATAAAGCCACACAGCCATTATGACATCATATGCCATTTTAGCCCAATCACCATGTACATGCAATAAGGAAAAATCATTACATGAACGTCTGTGGTTGATTGCCCAGTAATGAAGAATGAAAATCCACCACAAAATCAACGGACATGCCAAGCATAGTATGGGTTAATCAAGTCGCACTGTTGAGTGAAAATCGCTTTACACAGGAAAATGAGTTTCCACTTTCTGATGCCTTTTTTTACAATCAAAGGCAGGGCAGGCCTATAAAATGTAATAAAATTACACAGGGGAGAAATGTTGCTTAATCACTGTTTCTCTCTGGCTTGGTGAATAATTGGACCACTGTTTTGGGATCATTTGGCTGAGCGTGGGTGTGGGTTAAACTGCCTCTTACAGCTGTATAACCAAAAATATGTATTTGTAGATTGGAGACCAATAGTAATAATAATTATGGATTATAAAATGAGGTTGGCTCTTGCACACAAGACTATAAAGATCATTATTGCAAACCGATTTTTTTGCAGTTCATTCCTCTAAACATTACCTACATTTAGTTTTAACACACAAACATGTGCTTGCTATAATCTTATTATACACACAAACACATGACCACAGTTCATCCCTGCAAGAACATATTTCGTGACATTGTCCAACATGTAAACATATATATCATACTGATCTGTACATTTTGATTATGATTTATAGTAATCAGAGGTTATAAAAGAGGTTTTTCAAAGGACATCTGTCATCCAAATGGATTTATTTGGTTAATTGTGTGAATTGCAACATACGATATTTTGATTCCACATGGGTGTGCTTGTTCGGAATCGATGTCTTCTAGTAAACAACAACTAGCAAACAACAAGTAACATACTGTTTTACTATACTATTACTCTTGTGCAACTATGTCAGAAAGCAAAATAACTTTCTAGGGACAGAGCATGAGAGAGAAAATGTGTCAATGAGTATGTGGGTGATCTTGAATTCCCAGTGCATGATGGGTAGTTCCGTGAGACAGCACGTAATTGTACATGATTGTAGCCCCAGTGGGGCAAATGAGAGGATGGTATGACATAATGGCCTGGATAATTTCTGCCATCCATCATGGCTTGTCTCTCTCATGCAGTAATGGTAGAACAATGCACAGTGCAGTTGGAAACAATATCACTTTATCAATAACATATGCTTTAAAGTCTCTGGAGATAAACATATATGCATTTATGCATTTGGGGGACGCTTTTATCCAAAGCCACCTTATTCTGGATTCAAGGTATACTTTTTCCTATTATTATTAGTTTTTGTGTTCCCTGGCTTTGAACCCATACCAATGTTCAATAAGTTTAGGTGCAGAAAATATATCATATCACAAATACTGATGTTTACAACCCAACACACATTCAACACCCCTAAAGTACAGATGACAGAACCATGCACGCCTTTGGCACTGATCTACATGCTTTATCTCAATAGTGCTTGACTATTTCACTCACACATCTCATAGTCTCTGGGTCTGTACGATGGCCAGAAAACACATGTGAGAGTCTGATGCAAACATTAGTTAAACCACATTAAAAGATTATCTTCACTTCTCAAGTTTATGGCCCACAAGGGTTTGGATGAGTTTCTTCTGTAAACAACATTAATTCTTCTCATAGAACAAGGTAATTGGAGGGAAAAGTCAAAATGCTGCCAAAACAAAATTTACAGCAGTATATAAATACCTAAAGAAAAGTGTAACAAACAACTGAGCCAATGGTGGCAACACTCCAATGTTCAATAATAATTTATTTTGTTAATGATCATAAATTATTGAATTATTTAAAAATTCCACTATACATTCACAAGAGTAAAACTGACATTGTAGATATTTAGACATTTGCCCCTTTTACAGATACAAGATTCATGACACTGACAGGTAATGACAGTGGTCAGCTACAATCTTTCTTCACACATACAAATAGACATGAAAATGTACTACAAAAAAAGGTATTTTATTGTTAATTAGGGGCCAAGCCCAGCAGGGGATATGGCCTCTACTGCTTTTGTTGGCATTATTCTTCTTCTTCCCCATGGGAGTATATGGTAGCCCTATAAACTATACTGTACGTAGGAAATAATGAAATTTGGAACACTCGTAGTGGTGGTCCCCAACAGTCATGTGACCAATTATGGGGTCTCTAGCACTCACACTATAGCACTACCAGCAGTTCAAAAATTCACTTTTGAAACAGCTGTAACTTATGAACCCATTGATCTACAGCAATTCTGCTCGGCATTTGTCATAAACTCGTCACGCTCATTGCATTCCATGCCTTACATTAAGACTGCCTATTACAGTAGCAACCATATCGAAAAGTACAGTATTGCGTTTTTTCGCTACTTGTCTTGGAAATTGTGATCGATTCTTATGAAAATTGAAATGAAAAATGAAAATCACACGATCTTTGGACTGAACCGCACAGAAGTGATGCTCCAAAATTGCAATTTTCGCCATTGTTTAAAAGTTATGATGTCGCAAAATGTTCAAAGTTGACCCAAAACTGGATCTGAGGCCATTCTTCGATATATTGGTACGAAACTTTGTATGCATCATCGACACCTCGGACTGGGGGTCAGTGCCAAAATTGTCACCAGCACCACCTGGGTCGCGAGATTTGATAAATTACTATTTTTGCTTGTAACTTTTAATGTTTGTCGGAAAGTTATGCTGGATTGTACGATTATGATTCTGTCACGATTGGATGATTGGCCTGTCCGCCATTTTGAAATGTGTCATATCGACAACAAATTTGGTACGTGTCATTGAATTACTGTCCCGAACGTACCCCTGCAGTTTCAAGTGACGCCACCTAGCGTTCATAAGATATAACGCTTTTTATAAATTTGCTTGAACGCTTTGTCTGAAATTTATTTTCTGACTGTCATTATTTGTCCTGGTCCATACTGATTCCATTGATGTCTCATTTGTCATTTTCTAACATTCCGTTCCTAACTTATTGTAAATCATACAAACAAACGTTTTATTCGCTGCTTATTTGACAAATGTGGTCTATTTTGATGCAAGCTCTGCTCGAATGATCTTTGGACCGAGCCGCACAGAAATGGGCAAACTGATTTTTTTTTCGGGGCAATTTTTTTAAGAAATACCTCTTCAAAGTTGACCGTGCCTGTGACATTGTCACTTTTTCTTATTAAACTATTCTGACTGGATGTAAAATTTTGTGCATTATTGTGCAATTTTATCTGTGCCATTTCCACTTATGCTATGTGTTTGTCAAATACGTTGTATTTCTGTTATTTCTGCTCTATGTTCTCGTTTCAGCCCCTTCAGGGATTGGTCCATGTCAATGTTAAAGAGGACGCGGGTTCGAAGCCTGAGCGGTGCAAGTGTTGTGTTTGAACGTGAACTCTTAAATTGCATTTTATTCTCGTTGATTTGTCCACAGTTTGATTTCAAACGTACTCTTCGTATTCTCTTTGCTTCTCACGTATGTTCGGTATCTTCCGGTTTTTGCTCTTGTTGCTCTGTGCTGCTCTGCTAGATATTGGTTCAAATCTCGTTGGTTCCAATCTTATGTTGTGCATTTATGTACAATTCAATGTAAGTGTGTTTTATTGGCATGACAAAATGTACATTCGTATTTCCAAAGTATTTGCAGCTGGGCTGCATACAAATAGTGCAAGTATGTAAACAAACGAAAAGAAAGATAATTATAGTAATAAAATAAAATAAAATAAAGTGTGATGTATGTAGTGCAACTTAAAGTGGTTTATAATATATGTAAATATATAAAAGAGAAATAAGGTACAAAATGACATTTCTTTCTTTCTTTCATTGTCAGTTTTGACATCTGTTGCTCCTGTACACTGTATTTCTGTGACTTGTGCGCTACTGTCTCATTTCAGCCACTTCAGGCAGGATGCATTACAACAACTGAGTGGCTCATCAAATAAGGCACATGCCTCAAGATTGCAAAGTTGTGGGTTTGAATCCTGAGATGCACATTTTTTGCTTGTGTATATATAAAGTGTACATTGTGATGACATTTTCAGCTGTTAGCTTTAGAATATCAATTTTTCACATACATATGGTTCTTGTGGCTGTTTGCTGTCAGTGCTGCAATTTTGTTACATATTTCTACTTACGCCTCTATCAGCTTTGCTCACCAGACCGGTTGTGGTATGTCGGATCAGTGGCAAGACTTGTTAAGTCACTAGCGTGGAGTCTTTGGGGTCAGCTTTAAGAATCTGGCTGTGGGCATGTTCCGTACTTGTATGTAGATTGTGCGCTTTGACTTTGTTTTCACATATTTTTCTCGAACTGTCCGTTTTTCACGAATGTTTTCTTTCTGCCGTTTCTTGTCCGTGCTGCGCTTGCGCCGCCTTGGAGGGCTTGGCCCCGTATCGCTGCTTGCAGCTATATTTACTTTTAATCTTCTAAAAATCCTGGGACAAAATTCATGTATGAAAGTTAATAATCTTCTAATATTAATAAACACAATGAAAAAGTATGCCATCTCAGGTGTGCATAGGAATATTTTTGTTATTTTACAACAGCTTCAATTAACCCAACCTGATCTTACGGGAAGTCAGAAGTATTTTACGAGGTGGCTAATTCTTATGATTTCATACATTGTGAGTCGTACAAAAACGTATGTTTAAGCAATACTGAAGGCATTTTAAGACACACCAAAGGTCTTCAATTTGGTTTAGCTTTAGGTTTTGTGCAGACCAGTCAGGTTCTTCCAAATCAACCATCTCCCGTACGTACTAAATACTAAACAATATCTTACAAATACGATTACAATATCTTTCGTAAAATAAGTTGTTCGGGGCAGGACTAAATTAAAAATAAACCTCAATTTTCAAAATTTCTCTTACTTGACAGATTCTGCAAGGGGGATGTTAACTTTCGACTTCAATTAGAAGGGTGTCCATATCGACAGATGTGCATGAGTGTGTTGATCTAATATGATAGTGTTTTGTATTAATATTTGGATCAAAATAGTATTTTTACTTGTCACAATATATTGAAGAGTGAGACTATTTCTGTGGTTCATTTTCTGCTTTATTCATTTGGTTTCCACTGACTTACAAACATCTCACTGGAATGCATGACAAACCAAACATGGTCCCATTTATAGTCATGCTATGTTCTGTAACATGTTACTCCAAAAATTGCTTTTACATTTCGTGTGACCTAGTGATCGTGTGTGAGGCCCTAAACCCTGCTTAATAAAGAGTGCTGTTGAAAAATAGACTTTAAAACTGTTTTCCCTGTTCATGCCAGCAAACATTCTCTAATAGAACAGTTTTTTTTATGGGAACTCTGCCAGTTTGGCTACAGTAACAACTGCGATTAAATCCCTAGTGATGTCATCCATGTGGAGCCTCCCTGTTGGCTGGTGTTAAATCACAGATCTTAGTTCTGTGATGCTGTGGCTTGGCACTGGGCCTCTGTGGGCCTTGCGTTTAGGGAGTTGACCATGAGCCTACATACAAACACACACTACTAAGCATTTGAAGAATGCCTGCCAGAAGCTGTGAAGTGTCCATCACCAGTCCAATCTCCGTCTTACACTTCATGGACTTATCTCACGCACATACTTACAGTATGCATCCATGCATGCTTGACCACTAGCCACTGCTAAGAGTGCATTGCATAACACAAATGATCCATTAACACAAATAGACTGAAATCATTTACATGCCAATAGTTCATTTACTCATTATCATCAATCAAAACCTTTTGTTTGGCCTCAATTCTGCCTTAATTGACATAGAATTAATTGCATGAACATTTATGATTTATATACTTTCTCTATTTACACTTCATCAATAAGGCGCACAGGCTACCCCATCTGCGGCTGTTCTTGTGTGTCTGTGGGTTCTTTGCTAATATTGACTCTGTTAGTTTACTGTGAACTCTGCTAATGGACTCTGTACATAGAGATCTAAGTTACATAGACTGAAGGGAAATGCACAGTTTGGCCAAAAACACAATAGATGTGATGCGATCTGGGAAAACCCAACACATGGTGAAATTGTACATATTTCAGATTTTGATGCCATATGAAAGCTGGGTTCCTGAAAAATCTGAAAGGTGTATATTACAGCTTGTTTTGTGCTGTAAATCATTCCTTTTAACTTTATGGCAATATTTTACTATATATAACAAATAAGACTACATATGTGACCCTGGACAACAAAACCAGTCTTTAGGGTCAATTTTTCAAAATTGATATTTTTACATAATCTGAAAGCTGAATAAATCTTTTTATTAAATCAAAGCTTTTTATTGGTTTGTTAGGATAGGACAATATTTGGCCTATAATATCTATTGGCTTACTGCTGTAATGATGTTGTGGAGAATAGATTAACCCAAAAGCTGAAATTTTAAGCTTTACATAGATACCAAACCTGACTGGGTAATTCGCAAAGAGCGGCAGCAGCGAGTGAAGTTTGTAGATGTGTTTCCGGCCATTTTTGTCAGCGATTTTGCTGCATCCTCACAAAAATAAAGTTTTGATATATGTACGGTAGGAAATTCACAAAATATCTTCATGGAACATGATCTTTAGATGTCAGGAACCTTTTTTTTGGAGGCAGGGCTTAAAGGTGATTTCAAACTTTAAATTAGTGTAACTCTGGAACGCTTTGGTCTAGATGCCGAATATTGGTCTTGTTTTAAAGACATAACTCTGTAGTTTATCTCAGAGGTGACGGAAGTTGAAAAAAATCATTTGAAAAAAGTTATAATAGTTTAAGTCTATTTAAATATAAATAAATACAACTTTTTTCTGAAACGTTTTCTCCACACTCCTATCCATGTTTTGCTTCAAATTTCAAGCTGATATAATGAAACATGAGGGCACTGTGATACTTTTAACCGCAATACCACCAGTTGCCAGAAGGTGTCTTGTATGTGCCACTGGTTTGCTACATACTCTTTTACAAATGAATAAATTACATAGTATTTGTTAAAAAATGTGTTCATATATTAAAAGTACCCTCTTAGAGCCATCCAATGATATATAGGTTGTTGAGATTTATGTAAGATTTACAATAAAATAGTATTATAAATTTGTAATAAATATAATGGTACTAAATGGATCTGCATGTAGGTCAGTGACATTCGATAAAATTACTGTTACTACATAATTTCAAAATAAAAATGGTTCTGAAATATGAAAACTACACTCTCAGAGCTTTTCAACAATATATAGATTGTTAAGATTTCTTTTCAGTTTTAAAATAAAATATTGAAGTTATGAATATGTAACTTTCATATTTATAACCGTCAAGGTCAACATTACAAATAAAGCAAAATTGCACTTAATGTCTTTTTTTTAAAAAC
Organism: Oreonectes daqikongensis; assembly: GCA_026939265.1. Lineage (NCBI taxonomy): Eukaryota > Metazoa > Chordata > Actinopteri > Cypriniformes > Nemacheilidae > Oreonectes > Oreonectes daqikongensis. The sequence continues at coordinate 1,753,484 of JAOTQM010000351.1, read as the reverse complement.
TAGAGACTTCAAATGATATATAGGTTATCAAGATGATTTTATATTTCGAATAGAATATTACAGTTTTCATTATGTAACACTCATATTCATAATAAATGGGTCCACATGAAGGTCAATGTCAACATTATAAACAAAACAAAATAACTTTCACTGGGTTTGTCCTATCAAAACACACAGTCCTAGAGCTTTCCAGAGATATTTATTAATATATTACTGTTAATATTAATATTACTGTTTTTCCACCGGTGGTACAGGTGACATTTAAATGAACACTTTTACAATGTTTGTCCTATCGCAAAACGGAAAAAGAATTTGAAGTATATCATTGTATTTGATACATTATGCATAAAAATGATGTAATGGTATTGCACCGCTTTCTTTTTCCACTGTTCATGTGTTATTGGAGAATGGAGAGGTCATGACAGATGATAGACAGTCTAGACAGACATCATCATCCCTGTCTCAGGGGTATTGTGCCACAGACAGACACTGTTAACTAATCTCTTTTTGACACAGACATTATATAAAAGTGTGCCAAACCTAGATACACCAGACTAGAGTGGCATTGTGCAAAACAGCAGAGAGCCGTAACATCCATACAACACTGCAGGATCGAGGGCATTAGGATTCCTGCTTATTAATGAAAACCATCCAGGCTGTGAGTTACGCTCTGCTCTCATCGATACCTCTTGAAATATTACAAACACTTTTCTCCATTACATTCATCATTGGAACCATCACAGTACCAAACCCACACTTTAAAGCACTTTCTCTCCGGTTTCCACCCTTTCTCTCCTTCATCCTGACATAAACACGCAAACAAGCATTTTCACATGTCAGAATGTTTTCCCATAAAAAGAAAAGTGTAAACACAGGATTAAAGCCCATGGCACATCTCACCAACCGCCTGCCAATGGGCTCACGAAGAAACCGCAAGATTTTGAGCAGAATGGAAGATGAAGTGTTTGCTTGTTAAAGGAATCTGAGCTGGGGGGAATTTGTAGCGCTTTCGCACACGCGTGTAAAGAATGTCATGGACATGCCGATGTGCGTGTGTGTTCAGAGGGATTTGCCTCAGCCTCAAAGTTTTGATGGTTTGCTCGAAGATGGTTTGGATAGTGGAGTTACAGCTGCATCGTGCCCCAATATTTTTGAGGGAATCCATATAGACATTTCCTGTCTGCACACAAAATATTATGCATTTTAAAGCCGGATAGATGATTTCGGTGACATATTCGAGCTAAAGCAAGTGATCTGAAGATGACTTCATTTGAATGAGAATGACCTTTGCAGTGACTATTAAATGGGATAGCTATATGGCTTAGCCCACGGGCTACCACAATTTAGTCACTTTGGATAAAAGCATATGAGAGATGAATAAATGTTAACAGTTCCATACGGTTTATACCAATACGTTTTTGTACCACCAAATTAAGCACAACCATACAAACAGTGTCCAATTCATACGGTCATATTCCATGCCAAGATGGAAAACAGAACGTGACATTTCACAATTCAGAAACCAGCGCACAGCCGTGAGACGCCAGGAAGAGGTGTGGAGCCACTGAGGAAGATGGAGGAAGAGGATGCTGGATGTCCCACAACAACTTAAAATAAAATAAGAACTCATTTTAATTTCATGCACACATTCCTACACGCACTTTCCATATTCTATATTTAACTTTGTGGATGAGTGGGTTGTTCCTCTGCTGTGAGACAGGAAACTGGATGAGAGAACGGACTCTGATGGTATCAGTGGGAATGTGTCTCAGATCCACTTCCACTGGCTCACAGAAATGCTTGCATTGTCAAAGGTTGGAAAGTCATTGTTAGAAGATGAAGATGTTGTGGTCATTTCAGGAAGATCACCTTAAATAATGCAGTTTTTGTAGTAACATGCATCTAAATTGGAATTATAACATGCATCTTTGTTATTATTAACGTCAATGACACAGTTTACCCCAAAACACATGTTTAGTCTATACCCCCATATGTAGTTATTTACCTTGTCAATTCATTTTATTGATGAAAAAACTTTGCCTGCATGTAGAAAAATTGTCTTTTAAAATTCTCTTCTATGCATATCTTAAATACATGCAGCTGTATGTAAAAGACCCAAATGGTCACATATTCCCAATTCCAGCCACAAGAGGGAGCAGCACATGAAAAACATTGTCAACCTCGCTGATATGAAGAGCTTTACATTTCTGTTTTTAATCTTCTATCCCCTGAAGAGTTTAAAATAGGACAACAATAGCACAGGGAGACATCCAAAATGTGCTTTGTATGTAGCTGATGGAAAGGATCTGTTGTTTGAGTTTATGTAGACAGTCTAAAACTAACCCCAAACTGTTTTGTTTTGTTTCTCAGTGAGTCTATAGAGAAAATGAAAAAAAAAACAAGTCAGAATCAATTTTGAAATCTTCACTTCAGAGTTTTAGTGTTTTTTGAACATAGCTGTTTATAAAGTAGTATTGGGGAGATTATGAATGATGCCAAACATGCTAATCTAGAACATCTGTTATATATGTTATTCTGTACAAGTGTGTTGTGTGCGTGTCACGTGTAAGGCTATAACCAAACTATTGGAAGCGCAGAAACTTCATACCAAGGGTTTTATTTTACAGTATATAACCCACAACGGCATTAAAAACGGCCCAAAAACACACAATCCTAAACGTATACATTAGTAGCCACAGTCTATGCAATTTGCATAATGACTGTTATGAAATCCAATCTGAAACTTGAAGAATATCACCCAAACATTCTGTCATCACTCCAATTCCACATCATCTGACACCACACAAAAGCTCGGTGAGAAACAGACCAACATTAACTTGCCACAAATTGCATTGTATTTCTGTATATAAACTTGCTATGTCATGAATAACATAAAATGACCAAATGCATCCAGCATGACTGTTGTCAAACCTGGTGAGAAACTTAAATATGTACTGTTTCTCCTTAAACCTTTTAAAACAGACACAATGTAACAGCTGAGGTTTCCTGCGCTGGGTAAGAATCTATCACAGGTAAGTTCATCTTGAATAAAAGAGTGGATATTAGTGAAGGTTGTGTAGATGCGTACACATTTATTGTGTGTGTGTGTGTGTGTGTGTGTGTGTGTGTGTGTGTGTGTGTGTGTGTGTGTGTGTGTGTGCGTGTGTGCGTGCATGCTTCTATGAGCAATGGAAATACAGTGGAGAGACAAACTGACAATTGAGAAATAGGCATGAAAGAGGTTTCCAAATGCCAGCGAGTGTTTAGCAACACTGTGTGATTTAAATCTCAAACTGTCTAACTCACTGTAGAAGTCAACTGTGACATGAGCTCTGAGTCTCAGAGCCAGAGAATGTAAACTTACTGCCAATGAAAAAGTTTGTGGAATGGATGAGGCTGTATATTGTGAAATCAGAATACTGTTACAAAACAGCAACATTTCAATAAATACTCACCTAAATAAACTAACTATGCTTCAACTAAGTATGCTCCCCTAAAACATCACTGAAAAAGTTCACTACAGTATACTTAATCCAAAACGAACATTTATTTTGATGCATTATTTTTTTTAGCATAATAATTAAACTATTTAACTATTTTTGTACTTATATGAACTATAAACTTTTTGTGTTAAGATGCAAACATTCAGAAATATGTGCCTTATATATAACATTTTAATACAGATTTTATACACAATTGTCAAGTTGAGGCTGTTCCTAAAGCCCTAGGTTTGTATTCTCATCTGTAACAACAAACCTACTTCGACATTACATACCGCAGCTAATACACTTATATACAATTTGCTCATGTATATTAATAGTTACATACTGTTACATACTGACAATGATTTTTTTACTCATTAGTGAACAAATGCGAAGTTCTGCTGAATTCTCAGTTCACTACAGTATACAGTATATCTCTCACTGCTACCTGAACTGTCCAGACAGGAAATTAGCAAAGAGGAAACAGACAAGGTTGACCTATTCATGAATACAATGACCTTGATTTACAGGCCAAAAGCGTCCACAAGCCTGATGTTACAGCACACAACTGGGAAATGAACAAGTATACAAATACATGCTTATATACAAACTGAATTCTAAAATGAATATGTACAGTGTTTCCCTGTTACGCTTATTATTGCTTTCAGGCATAAATTAGTTTAAGGCTGCAGTTACTGCATAGGACCACTGGAACTTTCCCTCGAATAAATAAATAAATATATAGTCAACATGAAAACTGAGTTTTTCGCTCACCAATAGATCATAAGCGAATGAATCATTTAACACGTTTGATGCTCAATCGGTATTTTACAAACCCATCTGGATGATTCAACGATATCCAATGTGGTCACTACTGACCAAACATTTGAGAACACTTCAGTGCAAAAATATTCTACCCTTATTCCAATACACAAATCTTACTTTAGTCATAGGCTAAATAAATTTGATATTGTCACTTTCATATAACAAAATATTGCTAACAAGACGAACAAGATGTTCACACAGATGAACAACAACAACTGCCCCAATTGGAACAGTGTTTGCCTACAGTTGAACCTCTGAATCTGTGAATCATTAAAATAACTTCCAGATTTTCCAGGAATTGTTATTTAGCTTCCAGGAATCATTTATTCAAGGTCTGAAACTGAAGGACAGCTGTGAAATGTAGCCTAAATGAGACTCACCTCATCATGCCTATAGTCATGTCCCTTAACAATAACATCATGTACTTCTGTCTTTTGTCTGCAGGGACTGTGCATCCCTATTAAATAAAGCATGTTGTTAAATACAGGCAAATATTGCAAGCAAACCAACTACATCTGCAGTTTGGTAGAATTAGGAAAAATAACAAGCAACTCAATGAGCAGTTATATAATTGCTGTAAGCATTTTATGACTATAATTTGACCTGGAAACACAAGACGTATCAGTACCTAAATATGTCTGAGCTGATTTAACAATGTGCTTTAAAATATGAATCAGAATGTAAAATAAGATTTAAAAAAATTTGATCTGCTGAGTACAGTAAATCTCATCATGCTTTCAGTTTTATTGATTTTACAAAGCCTCAATCTCTCACACACTGGAATAAAATGTGTGCTTGTATGAGAATATATAGTTTGCGTCTGCCCTGTTGTCACATAGTTTGAAATCTATTTAAAAAGTGTTAAAAATGTCTTAAAAAATGTCTGTGGATTCATCCCTGCATTGTATTCCATTGTCTCTGAAGCTGACTAATGATGTTTTGTATAAGTGATTCCCCGTTCCCCGTCTATTTCTCTACCACAAAAAAAATCCACTCCAGATTCCACAAACAGATCCTGATATATTTCCAGATGGACGAATGGTTGACATTTTACATAAATCATAGTAATTAACCAGGAATTTTCCATAGCCACTTGCTACAGATGAGGAAGAAAAAGTGGAAGAAAGAGAGAGATGGAAACAATCCCTTGATGCAGTGGCTTGGGAGGTAGACCCGGCCAACCCTTCAAATTAAAATGATTGATTGATTTTTGATGACTTGGGAAGGGTTGTTGCCCAGCACATTCATAAACTGTCCAACAGAGTTGTTAAAAACAAGAATAAAATTTGTACAAACACCAGTGAAAATTCAAATGATGCGAAAAGGGATGCAATGCCAAATCCGATGTCACAAAAGAAATCCAAATGCTTTCATGAAAGAAACATGGTTTATTCAGTGTTTTCTTTTACCCACGCCCTCCGCAGCCCCTTTGCAAGATCCAGGTACACTGCTGCCCTTACAAAGGGCCCTAAAGACCACTTACCCTACCAACTTCAAAGGTTCAGGGGATGGCCAGGCCTCTGGCAGGGTTCAGACAGACGTTTAATGTGGATGTACCCCTGCCATGACTCTCCCACCCCCTTTCACTCCTAAACAAATCACCTGGCAGGTTCTCATCCATCACCTTCAAATGTTTGCTCGCAGCTGTCTGGTCATTGATCTACTTGTAATTGTAATATACATTAAAAAAATGTAGGCTCAAACCTGTCTGAATGTCTAAAAATGTTTACATCTATGTACTGTGCATAAGTAAAATGTAAGATGCTTCAAAATGTCAGGGATCCATTTTTATGTCATGGCAATGTAGATAAAAGGTTTTTAATGGGTGGACAATGAGGTGGAGTTAGTATAACACAAGACTAAAATTGCAAAAGCTTGTAAAAAATGTCCTTGTGTTCCAGTGCAGTCAAACAACAACTGCGAGGTTAACATTATGTCTCCTGGAAATGTAATAGTATGTATGAACTTCATACTGGAGAGCAGCCAAAAAAACTGCGTCACATTGCAAAAAATACATAGTAGTTTGCAAAAGCCTCCATTTGCATTTGGTCCATGCGGAAAATGAAATTTCAAATCAACTTTGGACAGTATTTTGGAGACTTTTGTCAGGGAAAATGTACAGGCAGCCAGTTGTTATCGCAGAAATAAGCCCCGACAGTGTGATCATGACCCGATATGAAGTGGAGGGGTTCATTCCCGATAACAGCCAGCTGGCTGTATATAATCCCACTTATTACATGGCTATACCACATAAGTAAATTATTGAACATGAAATATTGATTTGAAAGCTCAGTTTAAACAAATGCAGATCTTCCGTTAGTTTACTTTCGGATTTAAGGTAATAATTAAATTGAATTATTATTGTGTAATATTAAACTGTGCCTGTCAAAATGATTTGCAGCATCAGTTTTGAGCAGTTGTTATCTGAGAATATCATACCTTGTAATGTTGCAATTGGCCAATCAGAATCAAGTATTCCAGTGGCCCTTAATGGCCCTTAATGTGCCAAAGTGCATGTATTCACACAGGCAGAATTCAATGACATGCATGGAACCATTCAGACAGAAAACGTTCTTGTGTTAAAAAACAACATACAAAAACTGAATATGTTAACCACATCTTAAAAATATGGAGCTTATGGCACAGCACGCTCAGAAGAGTGTAAAGCAATAGTCAAGAGAATAGGTCTCTACATGCACATAAACCAACAAATAAAAATGATGTACAGTAAGAATAAATTTTATGTAAATATGCTCTAAATCTGCTTTGGACAAACTAACAAACTTGACTATAAAATGTCTGGTGATATGATTATTGAATGACTTTTATAGACACTTTTTATATTCCAGTGTTATTCCAGTACTTTTTTGTGTGCCACTAAAATGTAATCTTAATATGTGTAGTTGCACTGTAAGAAAATAGGACAAGTGCTATAATAATATAGAGGAAATGTTTGTAATGTATTCATTTTTACAGCTGTTATATCTGTATTTTTAATTTTGCACTACATGGAATTGTGTGTTACGGCTTACAGAAATATTTGTAAAATGAATGAATGATGTCCTGGCAGAATTAAATTGTCTTTTTTTAACAGTGTATAATGCATTTCATTCATAATGCACTCTGCATGTATTCAGTCAACAAGAATGTTCACATTGCAGTCTATTAAAGGGAAACACTTTGAAAGACATACACAACATACACATAAAAGTTAGGTGACATCAGGCATTGTCTCCAGACTCTGTAAAACGTATTCCCCACCATCTGAGTTCAATTCACAGCTGTGAACTTGCTGTCGCTTATGTGTCTCCTCAGCACACAGAGAGACAGTCCAGACTGATGCCTACATGCTCCTCATTTCATCATGCTATCACTCCTCATCATCTCCTCATCTTTCATTTTCTCCATGGCTGGATCTTAAAACCAAACCTTCTGTCACAGTGACAAATGTTCGAGAGAGGTGGAATTATCAGACGCCTCTTTCTGCATCTCGGGGTTCGAGGTCTCAGCCAGGGTAAATAAACTTCTCTTCCTCTGCTTGTATTTACAGCCCCTGGAGAGAACACAAGAAAATCTCCCACTGCTACAATCCTCCGGTGGAATAGCTCTTACTTGGCCCGGGGGTCTGGATGCAAACCAGAGGAACACAGAGGGAGATGGGCAGATTGGTGAACGTGTAAATGTTCTGACTCAGGTTTCCGTAATCCATACAGCCTTCACTTTAAAATCCTACAATATATAGACATGATCAAGCAGCGATAATACCAGTCTGGTCTTTATGCACGCGGCTAGGCTCCAGTATGAGTATAAACGGCGTCTAGATTGTGAAGAAAATTTCTTGCTGGAATAAAACACAGCTGGAAGGCTTTAGTGTGGAAAAACTTCCAATGCTTGGCACCTAGACCGGCGCTACCCTTCAGCCTGCCAGCCCGGTGCACCGTGGCACGCCAACTCAAACCGAACCTACTGACCGACTTCACATTTTCAACATCTGACTGCATCCACAAGATTCTACATTTCTTCACATCCTTCACTTTGTCTTAGTATTACAATTTTTGTTCACACTTTCTCTAATTTTCACTTTCGGCCATCCCATAACCCCCTCTCTCTCCTCTCTCGCTGTCTATCGGAGGCCTCCTGTTGGTATGTGTGAAATGTGAATTAGCAGACGGACTCAACCGTTCCCGCTGAGCTCAAAGAAAAACCCAGACGGGCTGAAAGCAGGGGGGTGGGGATGGACTCTAACCCTCATGTTTCTCTGCCCTGTTCTGTCTCTCTATTAGATATAACCTAGTTCCCCTCACCTGCTGGGACCACCATATTTCACCTATTTAACTGTGTGCCCACACCCCTAAAAAAACACTCCGTTGGTCTCCATCATCTCTTATTGTTTCTTTTAACCTACATTCTGACCTGTGTGTCAGTGGAAAAAAGACATTGCATGCACAGGCCGCTGTGATGCTGAGAAACATTGTTTGCTCAAAATTACATGCTTTTGGGATTACCATCTCACAACGCTAACTGTCTCTATATGACAATTTTGTTAATCTAGTAAACATGTCTTTATAGAACCTCAAAGAAATAGTTCACCCAATAATGAAAAATTCTGTCATCATTCACTCACCCTCATGTCATTTCAAACCTGTATGACTTTCTTTCTTCCGCAGAACACCAAAGAAGATATTTTGGAATCTTTTTGGAACAACATTGGCCTCCGTTGACTTTTATTGTGTAGACACAAAACCTTATATTAGATATTTCTCAAAATATCTTCTTTTGTGTTCCACAGAATATATACAGGTTTGTGCATTCATGTACATGAGTTTTTAATGACATGAGGGTGAATAAATTATAATCAACATTTTTTATTATTAGGTGAAAAATGTTAGAGAAATAGTTTTACTTTGAAGGAAGTTAACCATAAGAAATAGTTCACAAAACTCGCTTTTGACTCGATTCAATAATTTTAAGTAAGGAAAAAAACTAGGTCATTGTTCACTGAAAGTTTACCCTTTAAGCTTATTCAAAAATCATAAAGGCTAAACTTTCAGTGAATAATGACCTAGTTTTTTTTCTTACTCATAATGATTGAAAATGGTCCAAAAAAACCCTAATTTTTATGGTGCTTTTTTGGGTTAAGGTTAGGAGCTTTTAAACAGTGTAAAGACTTCTTTAAACATTTCTTTCTCCTTCATGAATATCAGTAGACACAAAAACAACAAACAATAAGTGGGGGCTTTCCAATATATTTGACACACACCATATCAAAGAAAATTATGAAATGTCAAAAACTCCCCATCCCAGAGCTAATACAATATATTCTCCTTAAACAGTTGCGGAAAAATTTAAGAGACCATTCCAAATTTTAATTCAATCTGCATTAAGATATATTGTTGCCATTCTAGTCCAGCGTGTCTGTGGACTTTCAACAAAAGTTGAACAACAGCAGTGTGAAAGACTGACAGCATGACTAGACACATGGAAACTGTGATGAAAAAAAATGACATGAAAATAATTTGTAACTTTTCCTAAATACATGTACAAATATTAGTGTTGTACTGCTTGAAAGTGAATATGAACTTGTTTTCTTTGCAATATTTGAGGTCACAGATCATCTGAGAACAAGAGCATACAGAGCATCTTTTCTGTAATTTTGACCCGTTTCTCCAGTTTTCATTTTCTGCAAATAGCAACAATAATTTGAGAGAAATATTGTTAGAAGTTTACAAAATAAAACAAAAATAATCATTTTACCTAAACACAAATTGTAAATTCTGAAAAAACTGAACTAGGTAATCCTGACAGGTCAGCCAATCTGGTTCCTTCCATTAAAGTTCACTTTTACAACAACAGTCCCAGGCAGTTACTGACCTTACACATTATTAAATTAAATCGAATTTTCACCAGCCATTTCCAAAAAAAACAAGCAAACAAAACATGTTCGCTAGCGTTAGTAAAGCAGCCAGGGGAATCTTTCTGCTTCCACCGACAAAAACGCATCACAATGTTTGTCTATATAAAAATGGCCTATAGTGGGATGATTCACCTCACTCTTACGAAAAGGTAGATTCAAGCCCATTTTGACACACCTGACCATATATTTCTCTGTGTGTCCTGTTCAAGGATCACAGCTGAAACCTTTAGTGACCTCCACAGCGGCCACAACAACAGCAACCCTGCAGGAAACTCTCCTCTACACATCTGCTTCTAATATTGCTCATCCTTTCATTCACTTGCTTGCTTTCTCCAAGGTCCATCTGGACACATGGGAGTGTGGGTTTGGGCTTGTTGCATAAGACTCCGGAGTGTGTGGTGTCAAAAAGTTCCCTCCTCCATTGACCTCACTTATGTTTAAAGTTCAATCTTTTCTCAGCTTATCAGAATAAACAAGCAAAATATGGATCTTTCTAGACATTAAAAATGGGAAAAACAGGACAGTGCACATCAAATATTACATAATATTGCACATAATATATAAAACAACTTTTCAAAATATCTTTTTGTGTTCTGTTAAGATCAATGTTAGAAAAGAACATTCAAATGCTACTAATAGTGGTATATTTACAATGTAATTTTTTTTATTATTACAGATTTTCACGTATAATGCAAAACTGTAATTTTACAGAATGTTACTGTTTTTTAACAGATTTTTCACATATTTTTGAAATACGGTTAAAAAGTCACATTTTCAAGAATAACTTAATTTTACAAAATTGTACTGCTGTCCCAACTGCCAGAAATTGTCAGTTTTTTGGAGTTTTAAGTGTATAACTGCATGTGTAAAGAAATTGAGGGGTTTACTTGACAAATATTTACATATTTTGGCTATAAAATGTTAGTAATATACATTGCCTAACTTCATAATGGTGAATTTGAAAAAACACACGTTAGCAGCAAATTATGTTTAGAATTTCTCAAATATTTGACTTGCTAAATGAATTTTATATGTAAAAATCAGACATACAATATATGATTTTACATTGCATCATTATGAAGTATTGTCAAATTGGAAGGTGACCATCTACTGGTCAAACCAGTCTATAAAGCCACATGACTCAGATTTAAGACTTTACTTTACTCAGGTTCCAGACTGCATCTTGGAGGCACTCCTGGAGGCATTCTTGAAGAAGCAGGGGCAGATTGTGTTTCACCTTTAACCTTTGACTTGTTCCATTGAGGTGAAAGGTCAAACAAGTAAGAAGAGGATTAGAATGAGATTTAATATTATACTTAAAGAAATGCATTGGTCTTTCTTAATGCATAGCCATAGACCACAAGATAACATTTCACATATGACTTGTGATCTATAAGTGCATTTTTGTTAAATCACACTATTTTTTACCCATTTTCCTTAAGTGAGAATTTACTGAACTTCTTTTTTTGCACTAGAAGCTGTAAAGAACACCCAAAAAACACTGTGCAACCGCACAAACTACAACTAAAGAAAAAATATTATGTTTCTCATACAGTCTGTCATTAACTATTTACTCCATTTTTGTGGACTAAAACTGCTGATTCACCACCACCCGAGACGGCCCGCATAAGGCCGTCAGGCCGTGCCAGCTCCACTGAATATCTCACACCCACACTGGAAAGACAACACACATTCACAGAGTGAAATTCTTGGGACGTCCGTCCAAAAAGGAAATCCGAGATGGGAGAACTCTGGGTTATACCAACACTCAAAATGCAGATGGACTCAGAGACACAAATGACAGAGAAACTCTAATATTCTAGGACTCTATGACAGTGTGTGTGTCAGAAATCTCAAATTACCCATAAGCACTCATCTGGCCCACAACAGAGCAGATGGAATCAGCATCTACATCCTTCTGTTCAATGATTTATTACACGTTCAGAGAGAAAATTCTTTCTGGAGATTTTCTAGAGTTTCAATTATGTTTCCAGAATTGCTAATGTGATCTGCTTTTCAACACTGCCTTATAATGAACTTACAGTATATCAACAGATATCAGCCAGTAAAGCCATTTAGGTTTATTTGAACTTGAAATGAGTGTATCATAATGCATTTAAATGTCTTGAAGATTTTTGGTGTGATTTGTCTTTACTGTCTGTACTAATATGTATTTAATGTCACAATACATGATTTATCAAATAGTTTGGTTCTCCATTTATTGGACAAGTTTTGTCCAGGAGTAATAGCACTGGGGCTGTTTTTGGCTTGTGTCAAAATGTTTTTGGAAGATGTATGCAGTTAGTATAAGATCAAGATGATTCAGCAGAAAAATGTGTGTGTGTGTGTGTACACACAGTATAGGGGAAAGTTCAGGCATTTTTTTGTGTGTGTAGCATCATGGAGAAAGAGTACTGTAGTTCTCAGCAATCTCTTTCCCTTTCTGCAAATTACAGGGTTGAGTGGTGCGAACACAAACACAGAGACACACCACACCACTGGCACAACGCAGGCACACACTTAGGTCACTTTCCAGCCAATTTCAACTTTTTTTCTTCCTGTAACTCTGTGTTTTGATATTTACACATCCTAAGGGGTTTTTACATGAACACGAGTTCTGAAAATGAAAAAAATAGAAGAAAAATAGACAAAAGTGACCAGGGCCAATGTCCCAAATCGAATTATGATATTAGCATCAAAGTAGTCATAGCCAACAAAATATACAATAAGGTAATGCGTGTTTATTGCTTAAAAAAATATGATAGATAGATTTAATTAATACTTACATTACATAATTGACATTAATGATTTTGAAAACGTATTTTTTAAATTATGTTATTTCATAATTGTCACTGGTTTTATTTTGCATAAAATATACTAGTTGGCTTTATAAACACTGATTTCAATCTTCAACATGGCCTTACTCAGTCAATATTAAACATAGCAGTGTTTAAAAATAACAATGTTGTTTACATATTGGAGCATAATTTATGTAGAAAACATTAAATTATAAAAATGACTCCTACTGTAAGAGTATAGATTATTAGTACAGATTAGTAGGTGATTATGAAAGTTTTTTTAAAATTAGTACAAAACAATATCATAAACTAAAATAACATAAAAACCTACAATTTTGCTTTAAATAAAAAACACAGCGTTAAAAGAAGGTTTGTGTACATTTTACAAACGTGAGCTAAGAGAGCTACAGACATGTAGTCACATCACACATACGGCCTGTTCTCATTCAGTGAGGCGTCTCTCTTCGATTAACGTTAAGTTGAATTGACCTCCCATTAGGACTGTGGACACTGAGTTATGACTGTGGTAATGGTGTAAGCAGCATTTAACCACTTCCTTCTCTGAACACTATAATTACTGACCATTCATGGGTCACACAGAGAGGGGAGTGACAAAGTACAGAGGGGGAAAGTACAGCAAAAAATAGCATACGAGTGACAGTGAATGAGAATAAGAATATAAATGGAAATGAATGAAGGGGGAGGATAAGAGAGAATGAAAGTGAGTGAGAAGCAGTTGAGTGATTGTGAAAGTAGACATGGTTTTTCAGCTGGTTTTCAGGCCAGCACAGTTCTCCCCTGTGTCTCAAATGCAAGTTAGATGCTACCCAAACAACCGATTCCTAACCTGAGGTGGATGCAATTCCTTTGAAGGTCTTCTTTTATTAACCTTTTTGCCAGTACCAATTATCTTCTGTTTTTTATTTGGGTCTCATTTGTAAATAAATGAATCACTAGATCTTTCTGTGGTGATGCAAAAAAATGAATGAAGCTAATACTAATAATAAAGTATACTGAATGTGATATGGATTATTAAGAAGCACATTTCGTTTGTGAGGGTACAAAAATGAAGATGCACTGTAAAACCAATCCAAAATCATGTGCTATGAAAGTACATACACTGTAACAAAAAAGGTATTTACTGTAAAATTATAGGATATAAGGATATATAATAAATTGTCTTTCTCATTTTCTTGTGCGGTCTTTTTCTGTAATTTTACGTTTTTACCTTATTTTTAAAATACATGAAAAATCTGTAAAAATACACAGATTTGTCCACACTGGATGCGAAGCGGATGCTAGCCGTGTGTTGTGTCACGTTGCACCGGTCGCGTCCGGTGTAGACACAGTGTAAGCCAGAACTTTTTATATAGAATTAGGTGCATACGTTCATACTCCTAAATAAAAAATAAAGTTTGGATGAGGCAGCACGATTTTAGGACATTTACACAAATATAGTGATACTAAGTTTCACATTTCACTGTGTGTTCTTTTGGTTGGATATAAAATCAAATGACCACTGCTTGAGCAAGGCACCTTACCCCCGTTTGCTCCCCGGGCGCTGCAGTGATATCTGCCCACTGCTCCGGGTGTGTGTGTGTTCACTACTGCCTGCATGGGTTAAATGCAGAGGTCACATTTTGGGTATGGGTCACCATATCTGACACATAGGTCACATCCACTTAACTTTCACTTTACTTTTAAATGTTCAGGTCTTGACATCCGTGGAATTTACTGTAAGGCACAATTAGCATGAGCCCCCACTGTTCTCACACTCGGTACATTCTCAGACGTGACCTCAACTTCAAACCCGTGGTACGCGGCTCAAGACATGTGAAAGTGCACAGACACCTGGAGAACCGAGGGGCCACAAGACAGGAGAGAGGCAAACTACAGTTATTTTTGACAGACATGAGGGGAATTTAGATGTGGGAGACAAAGTTTTTGAGATGATGTCACACATCATTTTGTGTTAGTCAACCGTCAACATCGTGGCTTAATCTACTGAATGATAAAACTGGCAAAATTATGCACTAAATAGGGAAAAAATGCTGCCTAGATAAACATTATTTATTGGATTGCAATCATATAAAATGAAAATGGTACCACAACTGTTTCTGTCTGGCAAATAAAAATAATACAACATTTGCCACCTACATACATGCAGACAAGGTGGTTTCCCTATTTCTAGTTTAGCTAACCACACCATTAACACAGAGGTTCATTTAAGCATTCTAACTTTCCTAAACATTTTGCTTTAGAGCTACAATTCTTTCATTTAATTGAAATGTACCTCAGCAGGAAACATTTTAAAGATTTAGAGAATCTTTCTCCCACTTGTTAAACTGTAATATGGTGCCTTTAAAACTCTAAATCAGCTTGTTCAATTGTCTAATTATAGAAAGAAAACAGCTCACAAACATGGAAACTCAAAATCTTGGGCCTTTTCTCAAGTTAATTATTCTTTTCAAAATTTTATCATCAAATCTTTTTCCAAACTAAACAGTTGTGTTTGTGGGCTACCATAGAATAATGCATCTTTATCACATTTTTCCCAGTCAAAACCAGTTCCAAGCTCTACCACAAAATAAGGTTTCTGGAGGAATGAGAATACCAGAGGTGTGGTGTGCTCAACCTGCTTGGCACTAACCCGAAAATATTGAAGCCAGGAGGTTGAAACCAGAACTTGTTCACGCTCCCATGCCCCTTCTTTTGCCAAATCCTACCTCTCATTTTCCATTTAACTTATTGACATTTTTAATATCTCTCCATCACTCCACCCATCCCCATTCCATTTAGTATCTCCTCTACTACTTCACTGCAATTTTCCTTTATAGCTTCTGAATTACACCGATCCCTGTTGACCTCAAAAGAGCAGTTATGATTATAAACAAGGATATTACTGACTGATGTGCTGGGGATATTAAGGTGGTCACTCCAAACTCAAGTGGACCGTTAAATGCTATAAAGGTATTCCATTAAAGGTCCACACTGGCTCATTGACCCAGAGCTCCTAATACACAGCTGTCACTTGCTCTACAATTAACATACTATACATTGCATCCTTTTGGGGGAAATGTCACCTGTATACCAGTAGAGCAACTAATATTCAGGCTGAGGTCAACAATAGAAAGCATTTTAAGGACAAATAACATCTGACATATGCAGATATAGTAATCAAGGTATAGACCACTTTAAAAAATGTAAACAATGCCGGTCCAATGCTGGTCCAGAAGAACCCGTTTCAGTTTTTAAACACTGCAAAAATGTTTGAACAGAATACAACCAACAGAACATTTATAACCTAATCAAAATTTTAAACGAATGTAATATATATGAGATTTAGAAAAATAAAAAATGAATCCGGAAGTGCTTCTGGACCATAGTTTACGTCTTCCTTAGTGGTCTATAGTAAGATTTTTCCTAAAATTATGAAATAATCTATAGTACCAAAAGGGCACAGACACATCTTTGCCAACTATTTTCAATGGGAAGTAGCTAAAACCTGCCTGAAAAGTTGCTAAATGTCGCCAGGTGACGTCTCAAGCTAATTAGCATATGAGTGAAGTCAACACGTATTATGTCAGGACCACTTCCGTCAAAGATTTAAACAAAAGCAATATTTAAGGTTGGCGGAATGAAAATGTTCTGGGCAAACTCTCTGCTTGTCAAAGCTTGTACGAACAGAGTGCAGCAATAATAATAACCCCTCCAAATGTGGAACCAGAACAATTTTCCAAACAGGGATATACATCCCCTGCACAATAAAACGCATATGCTAAAAGGACATCATCTAAAAGAAGATTTATAGAAAGGAAAATAAATAAAAATCAGCATACATACAGGATGAAATTAAAGGTTATCTGATAGATGCACTCAGATAAGGAGGAGTTGGGGATGGGGGTGTTTTTTTATTATTATGATGACAAGGTTTTATTCAGAAAGTCCCTGGATATGTCGCTAGTCCCTTTCAGAAAAACAAGTCGGTTAAGGGGTATGAAAAGTTGCTCAATCTAGCGACAAAGTTGCCAAGTTGGCAACACTACACAGATATAAAATCTGCACACAGGTGATGGAAAGGTCCATCAGTCAGCCATTTACATTTATTGATTTAGTAATGATTTAGCTGAAGTTATGCAAAAACTGCATTTATTAATTTAGCTAAAGTGTCCAGAATACAACAATTTGATAAAGAATAGTATTGTTGTAGACATATAAATCATACAATTATACTGATTCCTTTCACATATAAGGCAAGTACACCTACTATAGTTTAGAGAAATGTTTGGCTCAGACAGAGGCAATGAGCATTCTTTTGGCTCCAGTGTTGATGTGGTTTAAGAGCCTGAGAGCCAATAGAACTAATGTGGTGGAGATCTATGCAGTTGGAGGTTAGTGTCTGAGTAAGAGCTGAGAGGAAATGGACCCATTTAGAAGAAACTGTGTGTGCTGTAAAACCACTTGGCCCTAAGAATATTCAACCCCACATTATGACCCCAACACACACACACACACACACACACACACACACACAACTCTTGCACAACTCCATTAGGAGTAGAATTTATTTTCACGTAAATGCTAGCCACACTCTAAACATCTCACAAGAATTACTGAAACCAAATGCTTTCACAACTATCGTTTATGGAGGCCGAAGTATGTTGATTGTAAACAATGGCTATAGAAAAAGTGGAGTGGTTGTACCACAATTGCGATTAAAGGCAATTAACCGGAAATATGTAGATGTTGACAATACAGGGAAAAAGACATTTACTTTTTGTGGACATTCGTACACAAGCCCACCCATTCATTATTTAGTATATTTGTCATAATTATTCCAGTTGGTATTGTGTGGTCTTTGTTCTATATACAAAGCCGCACACACATACGGTACACACAAACAACCTAGATCTCTACAGCCACACATCACAAACTCATGTTGGAAGTGAATAAATGTCAATATCAGCCTTTAACAAAATTATGAAGTTGCAAAACTGAGATAAGAATGTCTCACTCCCACTAGACCTGGTGTTATTCCATAACTTTTACATCACCAGGCACCAAGGGATGCTTTAAGCCTCCGTCAATCTGTTTTTTATCTTTTTCTCCTACATTCTTTCACTCATACATACAGACACACATTACATACCCTACTGTACAATGTGTGTTTGTGTACTACTGCCAAACTCTCAGTTTGCTTCAGGTGTGAATCGCAGATGGGCAAGATGCATTCAGACAAGTCAACTATATAATGAGGGTACATTATTACCAAAAGTAAACCTCAGCAATAGCATGAGGCAGCCAGAAAGTGATGGAACATTGACATAAGTCTGTTCACAATGTGTAGATATAAGAGACCTGGTCTATCTAACCGCACCCGATTTATTACAAATACTCAAATATATAATATTTGTAACGCAATTGGACATTGTTCTTAATCCTTCTGGTAAATCTTAGAATTGTTTATGTCTGGCCTTTTACTGACCCCACAAATGTTTAAAATATAATAAATTACAAAATTTAAATTGTTATTTGCTTTTTTTTACACACACCTAGAGTACCTAATTTTTTAAATAATTATATAATACTCCTCCGAATTGAGGAAGTTGTGGTATAGACAGGTGGCCCTTTATAAATTTAAGCAGTTGTGTAGTCCTATTAAAAAAAGTGGTGTACTATACCACCATTACCCCTTAAATGTTTAAAACAGGATGTGCAGAACTAGCCGGAAAAATATAAAAAATACAGTTGGAAAGAATAGCTGATCACAAAACATTGTTTTTACAAAACATCACACAATATGTGTACTATTCAATAGGCTACAGCAGTTACATAAAAACATGCAATATCTTACTTGGTACCGAATACAGGTGTAACTTTGCCAATACTGCCATTTCAGAGGGAAAACTTGTTAATAAATGTTGTGGTGAACAATATCTTATTTTAAATGTTGAATAAACGTAACAAGGGGGTTTAAAACAACTGTAAAGGAAATGAAAATACAGAGAAAATGTAAGGATTCTGACTTGTGAGCTTTTAAACAGTAAGGCTACATCAAAGTTGGTTTAAAGTGAAGTGCACACACCGATAGTGTGTACTCTCTTCTGCCCCTGCTTAAGAAAGATTGATATTGAACTCATGGCGGCGTGGCTGGCGGGGTCTGCATGATAGCAGCGGTGTTCTCCTTTCTCCTAGGTTTAAGCACCAGTGTAAGTTTGTATGTGGATAGGGAAGGAGACAGGGTCGTCGTTGTAACAAAAACCAAGACTTTATTTTCCAGGGTTAAAATGCAAAGTAAAAGTAAACTATATTTAAATAGTGCTTCGTGGTAGCCTCCGCTTAGCCTGCAGCTCTGGCTCACTCACACATACACATACACATACACATACACATACACATACACATACACATACACATACACACGCGTGTCTGCTCTCTCTCCAAAACTTCCCCGTGTGTTCTCTGCAGCGTCTTTTTAACCTACAAGCCCTTGAGCAAGGCACCTTACCCCCACTTGCTCCCCGGGCGCTGCAGTGATAGCTGCTCACTGTGTATGTGTGTTCACTACTCACGGATGGGTTAAATGCAGAGGTCACATTTTGGGCATGGGTCACCATATCTGACAAATAGGTGATTTCACTTTATGTCCACAATAATAAACTTTTACATTATAATACTTTCATTTTAAACATTTGGCATGTTTGTGTGCTGCTGCTTGTCGCTGTGTGTAATAAGCAGATTGTACCCCAATTTGACCCCAAACATAACAGGAGGATTAAGAGGGGCCTACCATAGGATACCGTGACTAAATAATTCTTAGAGGTCTCAACAATTCATGAAGAGAACTCAACCCTACCCTCCACTTTTTTCATCCACCCTTTAAACTTTCCTTTTCCACATCTTTCATGGCATGCCATTTCTTTCTGTGACCCATCTGCCTGACCTTCATACTAAATCACTTACTTTCAAAACAGATCTGTAGGATGTCTCAGTACCTGCTTCATTGGCTCAAAGTACACAGTCGAATGAGCCCCAGGCATATGATCTCACCGTGGAGCCATGTCCAAGATGTGAACCAAGGTTTGATGGTACTTTCGACCCTCAGCATTTAAACAGACAAGCATGACAAGAGAATGCTTGCTAACCGGTATTTACAGCAGATGAACCACGGAAGGGCCTCATCACTGCATGAACATCATGGAAAGAAAACACAGAGACTTCAGCAATGCAGTGTTGGCTAAGCTCAGGCACTGCTTACTGTTTAGATGCAATGGAGCTCAGCCAGGATGTGAAAATATAGGAAACAGCACATGGCCAGAGGTTTCATCACTGTTCGATGCTTGAACACAAAGCAGGCTTGGAAGCAGTGACTACATTCGTTCAAAGTCCCAAAGCTGTCGGGAAATTACTGAAGAGTTTGCCCGTAGAGAAGGAAAGTCACATAAGAGTTCTCTTTAATATATCAATTGTTTCTTCTAGCCAACAATGATGCTAAGTGGAAAGGTTTGCTTAGACCTCCTGTTTTTCATAGTTTACTACTGAAACAGAGATCCTATGTGGCTCCTTAAGAAAAAATCTCAACAACATTTCAAACTGTGCTCAGATTTGCCAGCATATCTGCTATCAGATGTCTTATTTTTTATTATTTGTATTTATCTTTATAAATTATAAGACAAACGTCTAAAACTATGCTGATATAAATGATACATAACTGAGAACCATGTAAGTCCCAATAAAAGAAGCCACTGCGTAACCAAAATTTTCTCTACACTTTTAAAGAATTAAGGTGCTTTACAATGCAATAGAAGAACCATATTTGACTAAATGGTTCCATTAAAGAACCTTCTACATCTGAAGAAACTTACTGTTTTACAAAAGATCTTTGTGGTGAAAAACGTTTCTTCTGATTATAAAGAACCTTTGACTGAATGATTCTTTGTGGAGCCAAAAATAGTTCTTCTATGGCATCAATGTGAAGAACCTTTAAAGCACTTTTATTTGTGTATTATTAGTGTATGTGTAAATACATTTGGGAAAATTGACACTTTGTAGTACACAACACAGTAAAATTGTCGTTTTCACATCTGGAAGTTGCTTGTGTCCATAAGCCCTGCATCCCCAAACATGTGTGACTGCAGATGTTGCTATGGCTGCAAGGCAAGCACATAAACCGCAGTTCCCTCAGGCAATATTGCATAACACCTAAAATAAAACTGACATCACACTGTTGAAACCAACAGAAACGGATAACATCATTGGTACACTTGAGACGTACTGATATATTTCATAGCATTAAATATGCTATAATGTTAACACATCTCTTATGATCTCATTTAAGTCTCCCAAACACAGAGCTACCGATGAACATATGGCAACCACTTGCTCCTCCAAAAACAGAGATGAAGCAAAGAGAGAGTTCATTTCCACATAGATATATGACAACCGTGGAGACGACAGTAAACCATTGTCTGTCTTTCATCCTCCGTATCCCTCTGTAACCTGGAGACTTTTGACCTCCGCTCAGACCCCTGACTTCTGGCCTTGCACAACCGTGTCTAAACTCTAGGTTGCCATGTGGAGCGTCTGGCAGAATTCTCAGTCCTCTTCCAAAAAATGATCTTAAACCAACTTAAGCTGGTTTGCTGGTCAGGATGGTGTGGATAACTGTTTTTAAAAGCGTTTTAGAAAACCAGCTAAACCAGCTTAATGGGTACCACTGTTGTTCAGTTACCCACATTCTTCAAAATATCTTCTTTTGTGTTCTGCAGAAGTAAAAAAAAAAGTAATACAGGTTTGAAATGGCAAGAGGGTGAATAAATGATGATAGAATTTTCATTTTTGGGTGAACTGTACCTTTAATATGACAAACCATTTCAAATTCAAATTCAGTGTTAATATGACTTATTAACTTACGTTTATTTATTTATTTACTTTTTAACTCGCTCTTCATTTGCAAAAGTAAAAGTAAATTGTAAAGAAAAAGCAAAAGATAAAAAAGCTTGGGGAAAGTTTGTCTAACATGGCATGACATTCTTATGACTCACAGTAAAAGATGAATGAAGAAAATAAAACAAATGTTTAGCTGTATATGGGAGCAGCGAGGGTACAAGAAGGACACGACTCTTGTTGTTTGCGTGAGTGAGATGAGAAGCAGATGTTAGCGAACGCGAGCTGGAGAAACATGACGTCCATGAGACAAGACTTCCCAATCGCACAATGACGTGCGGGAGGCCGTGCAGAAAACATCGTAAAGCTAGATGTGCATCACTTCTCCTCAGTTGTGTGATGCAGAAACTGGGAAAGACCTCAGGTTAACTCAATTATCCAAAAAATTGTTATGTGTAAGCTATTTCTCAGCCTGGCATGAGTTTACATGCTGGTCGATGCAGGTTAATGCTTGTTTGATGCTGGTCCACTTTGTGGACAAGTATGAAATTACTAGAATACCAGACCAGAATAACAGGCACACACAAGAAAACTTAAATCTTTTGATAAATCCCTACATTTTGGTGAGGCAAAGTGTTAGCTAGCAAACAAAAAATAATTGGGCTTAATTTATGATCATGGCTTGCCAAGGTCTTGATTTGACTGTCGACATATAAGAAGCCACGTTTTATTACGTCTGAAACTAGCAGAATCCTACTGAAGGAAAATTTTGATCACAATGACTACAGATTTTGGCGCAGGATCATAAGAATCTTTTAGCATTCTCAAATATGGTCTCAGACAACCAAGACGGCAGAAAAATAAATTTCTTAAGTCAACCTTGGGTGACTTCCACTTCTGAGTGCAACCATTCAGGGAGATGAATGCAAGTAAAGGTCAAGTTCACAACTCAAGTGACAAGTTCCTTGTTTACCGAAGATGACTGTGGTCTCAAACACTGAAGATAGAGGCCTCATTGAGTGTAAACAATCAAGCAAATATTTCACTTGTGTGGTCTTGTTTTTTTTTCTCTTCATTTAAATATACAGCTGCAGAAAAAAACTTACAATTGTTTATTAAATCAGCATTTCTAGATGTATTGTGGTCATTCCAGTCCAGTATCTATTGAATTTCAACAAAATCAAACACCAGGAGTGACAAAGTCATTTGACAGCAATGTGAAAGACAAAGATATTTTTCCTGAATACATGTAAAATTATTTATGTTGTATTGCTTAAAAGTGAATATGAACTTGTTTTCTTTGCAGTGTTTGAGGTCTGAAAAAACAGAGCATTTTTCTGTTATTTTGACCGGTTTCTCAGGTTTTCAGTTTCTGAAAATTAATACAAACAAAATTTTTATTTGAAATATGGGGGAAAATTTTGTTAGAAGTTACGACACACATACAACATACATAAAAATAGTACATTAAAAAAAACTGAAAATGCTTTTTGAAATGGTATCTTAATATTCTTAAGCTGTATATCAAAATAAGCTGGCATTATGAGGTCTAATAATATGATACTTTAGGTGAGTCTGAGCAGTCACCAAGAATTTCATGAGAACATTCTTTATGATTCTTATCCAAACATAAACAAACAAACAAAAAAGCAACCACCATTTCACATCATTTGCTCTTTTAGTGGATATCTTATTTGTGTGGAAAAAAGAGGCGTGAAGCCCAAGTGTCAGCCAGGAATTGTGCATGAAATGTGTGTGGGAAGAGAAAATAAGGCTTGGTAAACTTTTGGCCCTGTTCTGGGGTGGTGGGCTGATGCAGGGGACTGCTGGGAAAATTTGCAGACAGAAAATGTGTTTTGTTCCAGGCCACCCCAAAACAGGCATGAAATTCGATGTGAAAAGTTTAAGCCACCCTCCACAGTCATCTCGCATGAAACCACAGTTAATCTTGACAGTCGCTATTCAACACACCTAATGGTCTGATTAATAGTTTAAGGTCAAAATATAAAAAAATGCTTTCGCTTGCACTTCTGTAGAATTGAAGAGGATACAAGAGAACCACAACAAATGTAAATCTCTTTGGTATATCTGAAATTTACCACCTTCACACATTTGACATGCTATTTTCTACTTGTTGTGTTTTGTCTGCACTCGCAAACTTGTTGAAGTAGTAATGACTCAGTCTTTTTCACCACTTTGTGGCCTGCGAGCATTTGCTATGAGCACTCATACACAAACTTTTTTAAAATCTTTAAAAAAAGGTGGGATGGTTTTGGTCAAGCGGGACTGGCGTTCCTGTAAATGGATCTGCCGTAACTGATCGATTTCATCCATCGTCTTACTCAACAAAATGAACATCAGAATCAGCACTATTGTATCCAGACCACCGCACGCAAGAAATCCTCCTTACCGAAGCTATTTTTTACAGAATATTAAGCCATTCTACAGCTCGCATGTTATGATTTATCTGTGTCTAAATCCAGTCAGAACAATGAGATCAGCTTTGGCTGGCTCAAACCAAAGGGGGAGAGAGAGAACAGGCATCAGTAAACACTAATGACTCAGTGAATTTTAGATCGTTGACTCTTCTGTAAATCATTACCTCAGTTGGAGGGCATCACAGAGCTCACCTTACAACTAGGATACGCAAGCAATAAATAAACTTTGAGCACTGACTCTAAGACCAGAAACAAATGTTCCCAAAGTACACATTTACATTTACATTCATGCATTTGGCAGATGCTTTTATCCAGTTACTTACATTGGATTCTACATTTGTTTCTGAGTATGTGCAATCCCTGGGATCGAACCCATGACCTTGGCATTGCATATGAACCTTGATTACATATGAAAAAAGTGCTTTAAAAGAGTGAGCTGACCCTATGAGTTTACACTAATGTCAGCATTTACATATATTTGGTTTATAATATTTCATCTGCTTTAAACAGTGATTTAGAAGAGCATCATACAGGAAGTGCACCAGCAGGCTCTCATTGTATCTTTCACTTCATTAAAATAAGAAGAAGCATCATATTTACATCCACATTGTTTTAAATTGTACACAGAAAGGAACCCAAACCTTAAAGTAATGTCATAAACTGGATTCAGTCAAAGAGTTGTTTGTTTGCCCGTCTCTGTGTGTATAACTTGCGTGTATTATTAAACACATGAGTAGCTTACTTCAGTATTTTGTTGCTTTATAAAAGGCAATATTGCAAAAGACTATGTTGATACAAGTTTATAGTGTAGCTCACCCTTGAAACTAACTTATATTTACACTACAGTCCCACTATGCAGCAATGCAGATTAATATTAATACAAGTACCAAAAGAAATGTGCCAAAGTGGGAGAATGTTAAACAAAACATGCTGTTTTCTGAGATCACAGATTTACAGTATGGCGAGTTTTACATCTTGTTGAGAAACTTTCTAAATGTTTCTAGATGTTTCTAGACTTCAGAAGTGTACAGGTTAGATGTTTCAGATATGACGTTCTATGTACCATTATTCAGAGGGATTACATGTGTGACAAACGTCTAGAATATCCAATAACAAAAGAAAATTCAGTAAAATATTTTACATGTACAAGAATGTGTTTAACATATGTGTATGTACAGTAAGGGCTGTATTTACACATCTACAAGCAGCAGGTCTAGTTATGCATTTACAGTATACAAAAGCACACTAGTTCTGCAATTTTTGCATAGACATAAACACAACAAACACAAATGTTGGCTTTTCAGTAGTTTTACCAGACAGTAGAGTGTGAGACAGGAAATATTATTATGAGAAATGGGGTGCAGAAGCTGGGAAAGGAGCACAAGCCGAAATGTCCAAAACATGTAGCATTGCAGAATGTAATGTGCAAGTTCTCAATATGTTGACTGTGAAAGAAATGTTTCATTTGCTGTGGTTTTATGACTGTTATTGTTGATTTAATAAAACACTGAAATTTTCTGGCAGCTGGGGTGACAGAAATATACTGTAAAAATACATTTTTACTGTAAAATTACAGTTTTTACAAACTGTAAAACAATCTTGTTAAAAAAATGAAATTTTCTGGCAGCTGGGGTGCCAGAAACAAACTGTAAAATAATAACTGTACGTAATTTTTACGTATTTTGAATGTATTTCAAAAATACATGACAAACCTGTAAAGAAAATAACAGAAAATATTAAAATTACAGGGTTTTTTTTACAGTGATGGCTGAACGATATATTTTGCATTTATACAGTAGGCAATAAATCACAGGTTGGCTAAACAAAATGAAATACCTCAAGACAATTGTTGGAACAGTGGTTGAGAGCGCTCAAAAATAAAAGGCACATTATCAAACTGCTATGACTTTTAACCTTTTTTCAACAGCTCTTTCTACACTAAACACTATGATTGAAAGGGTGACTGACATATAAACCGGGGGAGAAAATCTTAAAGATAAAAACATGATCATGTGAAAGACAGGAGGGCAGGAGAGAAATAGTGCAGGCCTCACAGGGTGAGAGGAAAAGCAAATGAGGAGTGACAGAGAACATCACCACATGAGTGCGTATGTTGTTAACATGGAGGAGTGAAGCTTCTCTCATGCCATCTGACCTACGATACCGTCAACATGTGTTCCATAGACGTATAAATCCAGCACTCTATCTATCATGCTAATGCTGAGATCTTTAACACACAGCAGTTACCAATCTGAAGGTCTGAGACCACACAGTTTTGCCAAGTGCGCGTACTTACAAGAATTTACTCTTGTACACATACACGCACAAATTCGTATGACCTCACCTTGATGTAACTAGTAACAGTGAGATACAGAGAAACCCATTTGTCTTGTTTATAGGAATCTGCCTAACTGTCTAGTGTTGATGTGTTCCAGATTGACTCTACAGTACGTAATTCTGACTGTGTGAGACAGAACACAGGTGTCCACCAGTATGCACGTATGTGTATGAGTGTGTGTTAATTCATACACATCACGCAAAGAGTCATCCTTTAGTCACAGATTCCAAACATGCTTCATCTCATTACTGGAAACTGAATTCTGTTCTGTCTATAAGGCTATCAGACACAGTACCTCACAATTATCACTAATGCACCATGAATGAGAACTCTTACCAGCTGGATGAAGGCCATTCATTCCTCAAGAGGAAGCAATATCTCCTGACTGAGATTTTGCAACAAACAAAGACGAACCAGCTGAGGGAATTATCGCAAAACAGCCGAGCGCCGCCAAATTTCTAGTACAACATAAACAATCAGAGTTATATTTCTAAACAACTAAAACAAGCCATATGCTTGTGCTAGCCTAACTTTTAGTTTCGACTCATTTAAACGAAGGTTTTTCAAACCAGGTTTAATACACTGTTATGAGACATTCAACTATTGAATTAAAACAAAACTTCATTGTTAGCATTAGCATTGTTGCTGTTTGTGGTTTGGTCATGTTTCTATGTGACATGATTGTGAACAGCTTTGTGTACCATGCTTATTGTTAGCTCTTGCTGAAAGCAAAATGTTGAATGCTTTAAATAAAAGCATGTGCTGGATGAAGAAATGTATAAAATATGATGACACGCTTACCTTTGCAAGTAGAATAACATATCCTTGTTGGTTCGGGAACAATGTTTAACCGATCAGGTGCCAGGTGGAGACTTTTAACTATTTCAAGGGACAGTTTACCCAAAAGAAAAATTCATCATTTATTTACCCTCATTTATTTACCTATATACATTTCTTTGTTCTGATGAACACAGAGAAAGATTCTTGTCCACCATACCAAATTTCTTTATGAATTTGACCACAAAAGAAGATATTTTGAAGAATGCAGAACAGTAACAGCAAACAGTTCTGGGGGACTTTTGACTACCATTCACAGGGCTCAATTCTTGCACCGCTCCTGTTCAATTTGTACATGCTCCCACTTGGTCAAATAATGAAAAAGAACCAAATTGCTTACAACAGCTATGCAGATGACACTCAGATCTATTTAGCCCTCTCACCAAATGACTACAGGCCTATTGACTCCCTTTGCGAGTGCATTGATGAAATTAACAATTGGATGTGCCAAAACTTCCTTCAGTTAAATAAAGACAAGACTGAAGTCATTGTATTTGGTAACAAAGATGAAACTAACAAGGTAAACACATACCTTGACTCAAGAGGTTTAAAGTTTCAAAATAAAGTTAAAAATCTAGGTGTCATTTTAGAGTCTGACCTTAGTTTCAGCAGTCATGTCAAAGCAATAAGCAAATCAGCATACTACCATCTCAGAAATATAGCCAGAATCAGATGTTTTGTCTCAAGCCAAGATTTAGAGAAACTTGTTCATGCTTTCTTCACCAGCAGGGTGGATTATTGTATTGGACTCCCTACAGGCCTTCCCAAAAAGACCACCAGACAGCTGCAGTTCATACAGAACGCTGCCGCCAGGATTCTGACCAGAACCAAAAAATCTGAGCATATTACTCCAATTCTCAGATCTCTACACTGGCTACCAGTTACTTTTAGAATTTATTTTAAAGTATTATTAGCTGTCTATAAATCACTCAATGGCCTAGGACCTAAATACTTATCAGATATGCTTATTATATATAAACCTCTTCTTCTCAGATCATTAGGATCAAGTCAGTTAGATGTAACAAGGGTTCACTCAAAACAAGGCGAGTCAGCGTTTAGCCATACTCCACTCGTAACTGGAATCTGCTTCCAGAAGACATCAGATGTTCACCAACAGTAGACATTTTTAAAACCAGATTAAAAACACACTTGTTTAGCTGTGCATTTACAACCTGAGCACTGTGCTGCATTTTTATTTTCTTTCTTGTTTTTATTCTCTTTATATGTGCAAACATTTTTTATAAATTCTATTTCTGTTTATTTGTGATTTTAAATAATTTGCTTTTTAAAGATTTTGTTCTTTTTTGTCTTCAAGCATTTTATGTAAAGCACTTTGAATTACCTTGTGTATGAAATGTGCTATATAAATAAACTTGCCTTGCCTTGCCTACCATTGTCATTTTTCTTACTATGGCAGTCAATGGTTCAAGAACTGTTTGGTACCTGCCTTTCAAACACACAAGGACTTCAGCTGAGAGCTGAAAACCACCTCAGGTATGTGAGTCTTTCGGCATGCCGTGTCCATCTGATGATCAGATAAATCCCAGACGCATACAGATCAGATGGAACCGGAAGACCCGCATATTTACAGAGGAGCTTCAAAGCATCAGACGTCTCTCCGTATACGGAGCCTGAGCGTCATGCAACTAATAGAACTCACATTATTGTTGTGCATTTGGTAGTATTAGTCCAAGAGTTTTACACACTCTTGTCATGGTGTGACATAAACAGCAAGACACTAAAAGCTCGTAGATCGATGTTAATAAACTCAAGTTTTACTGTTAACTAGAGATGCATTTTGCTTATTCTTTGTTGAATGATTTACATTTTTTGTGTATGTGTTTTGCTGAACAATTTAGAAGTTCAAGTTTTCAAATGAACAGTATTTATTTCTAAAAGCATAATCAGAACATTGTGAATAAAATTTTTCACTAACGACATTTGAAAGCAGTTTACGTTATTTTCCAATAATAACTTTTTACTAACACAAATTAGTTCAAAGTAAATGTGCTTATTTTATTGATTTATTTATAGAAATGTACAATCTAAAGCTAAATCTTTAAAAGAAATCTAAAGCTAAATCTTTTATTTCTTAGCAGCTATATAGCAGTGTATATGCACTTCTGGTTAGATGCTAACTGCATTTTGTTGCATTGTCGAATCTAATCTAACTTAGGGTGTTAAACATTGTAGTAAACCATTTTGCAGGCTTTTTTGCAATTGACAGGACAATAAAGAAAAGTAGTGGTAGTATTAAACCAGTGCTGTCTAGATGAGCATGACAACTCAATGAGTCATATGCACTTCCACCGGGCCATGGATATAACAAAATAGAACATGTTTTAAAATGCAGCATTAAATAAACAAGTCCACTAATACATTTCCTTTAAAATGTTTTACACAATACAAAATCGAAATAAAATCCAGACATACAGCAGGAAGTGTGGACACGGAGCTGCTCTTTATTTAGAGGACACATTCACCTGTTACTAAGCACACATGTTAAGTTTATATTATACACACATGGCTCAGTTCACACATTGGGAATTGTTCACAGCAACACACACACGTGCCCATTTCTCATCGACTATTTATGATTTTACTTTATGAAGAAATCATATGAGTCATGCTTGTTTAGTACCAGCTTGTGTGGCTGGTACAGCTTGTTCTAAGTCTGGATACATTAACCGCATGGATTTTAACTCAATGGCTGATCATTCGTCTACTGTATGTTTATAGAGAACATCTTTGAGGATATGAGCCATTTCAATTTACTTATTACCTCAGGCCTGTTGTCACCGGTTCAAACGGTATGCGTTTGTAAAAGTCAAAATGACAAAAACATCTTACTGTAAGTGTTGTCTTATATGTCAAAAATATTAAATCAGATTAAATAAAAAAAATAAAGATGTTTACTTTAACATTCACAATAAATGAGCAACGTGATCCTTAAAATCACATACAGCAGACGTTTATTTTTTATATCTGATAACAAAGCATCATTTCCCACCAAAAATCCCTACATAACCCGATATGACAAAAATGAGAACAGCCTCAAGTGGGCCAATCCTGTCTTTTGCAATTAAAAGGATGTTCTTTGGATTGCTTTTTTATTATATCTAAAGCCAACCGGAAATTCTGGGATATTGTTTTAATGCTGTAATCTGAGAAAATTCAATTGAGCAGCAGGATAATCTCTTGGAAATCAGTGTTTGATTAATTCCTGTAAGACCCACCTACACATGTGCTTTTATGTGAGAAGGTAACTGTAGTTATAAATGCTGCTGTGCATGGATTAGTGTCTGAAAATTTTGCCACAATGCATAATGGATTTACCACTAAAATTGAGCTGTGGCTTCATATCCTCATCCACACAAACATTTCATATTATTTGGGAAGATCAAGGCTGGTTGTCATAATTTGTACACTGTTAAAAAATTATGAATTACTGGTACTTACTGTAGATTTATATGTATCTAATTTATTGGCAACAGTTTGTTCAAAGATAAATGAACATTAAACATTAACAAGTCATTATCTTTACAGAAAACAACTATAAAATAACAGCCTCACGCAAAGCATTCTGGGAACCAAAAATCCTCATGAACATTTTTCTGTTTTTTTCTGACATATACTTTCATCGTATGCATTCAACTTTGACATCTTTGTTAATTGTACAGATAAAATGACCCCCACCTCTTTCCTCCATGTGATTATTCCTGTGCATTTCTAAGGTTAGATTCAGGAATGTGCTCTATTTCCCTAGGAAGTGGAAAGCGGAGCCCAGCCCTGCCGCCCCTCCTCACGGTGGGCCGTGGAGAGAAAAGAGCCTCTGAGCCCCTGGACATCCTTCCTTAAGGGTCCGCCCTTCGATTCCCATCCACACCACAGCAGCTCCTGATTGGACAGCAGCTTTATGACTTACAGTACAGGTACAGTGCTCCTCTTGTACCTACGAGTCATTTTTTTGGTATATGGTGTGGTTTTACCATATGCCAAGGGTCTCATAAAGCCCTCCACATATAAACCAATAAATCCATTAAACACAAGTAGAAACAGAGGACGTAATTCTGTTCAGCATCCCAGATTCTATTTGTTCAACACTGAGGTTGATTTTATACAAATATCAGGTCTGCATGCACGAGTATTTGCATAATACTCATAAAACGGATTATTTCATTGAAAGTTGAATGTTGAGGGTGTAATATAGTTGGTCGAATGTAATATTAGACAGCAGTGACATTGAAAAGGAATGAAATAGTACTTCCTACTAAATCAACTAATAAAAGTGAGTATAAATGTCAGGTCTCGGGTTTGCCCGCACAACTTCTGGACAGCCTGCAATCTGTTTCTGTTTGCTGTGTGGACCGGCCTCCCGATTATGACTTTGCCTTGCCATCACTCTCTTTTCTCATTTGGTCAGAGTTCAGCCCGAGGCTCGACAGCCCGCTGTTTCAATGACTCTGTGAAATAAAGCTGTTTTGCATTATTCTGCTCTTGGGTCCTCTCTCTCTCTTTTTTTCTATAGAACCTGACAATAAAACACTAGACCTTATTTTTAAAGTCAGCAATAAACACTAATGGCTGGCATAAGTATGCAGCCTGAAGTGAAAACTCATTGAGGTATTATATTTCAAGCTTATTAAATGTACAGTTCTTCTCTTTTGATGACTATAGGTTTCATGTAATTTTCAGTTGTTAGATGGAGTTTAAGTGAGAGAGTGTGTTATTTTATTTTTTTTCTGAACTAGTTACAATATTTCTCCCAAATTCCACAAAATGAAAACAAAACTAAATAAAACATATTGTATTATAGTAACAGTCAAAAATAAATATGATTTGTTCTTAACTTTCATGCATCTTTGTATTCTCTCAGTCTTTCAGTTCTGTTGGGTGACTTTATGTCATTCCTGAGGTTTGTTTCTGTTGAAATACAGAAACAGAAACTGGTCTGGAATTGCCAGAAATCCTGATTAAAGGCAAAACTTGAGTGGATTCCTCGTTTTTCAGGGCGGCATGTATGACTAAGTTAAGTAGTTTAATGGTTGAGAATGAACTAGTGAGAATTTACTGTTAAAAGTATATCAATGTGCTCAGGATCAAAGACTTTACCAGGATACACAGTAGGAGCCGCAGATGTGATGTCCAGTTAACATATTTGTTCAACATTTTCTTTTAATGTTGGAATAAAGCATGAAATTAAAGGTCTGTGGCTCAAAATGGACAAAACACTGAACTTTTAAGGTGTTTATTGGACAAAAGGAATATGGGTTTTACTCAAACCTAAAAAAGATTAAAAACAAAAAGGTGGAGTAATTCAATAGAGCATTTTCATTTTTGGGTGGAGTATCCCTTTAATTTTTCTTAAAGCTGAGCTTCACTTTACAAATCAAGCACAACTACACAACATGCAAAGAAAAAATGAAATACATCTTTAATAATATATATCAATAAAGAGCAAAGTAGGGTTTTTAAAGTATCAGTTTTGGCATTACTGTACCTGTGCTTGTTATTGGTGTAGCAAATGTAGTATGTAATACATTTTTGGCTCGATTTTAGTTAAATCAATAGTTTATTGTATAACTATTGTTCATTTACCCAAATACATACCTGTAAATAGTTAATTCCTAAAAACATAAATATTTCCATTTATGATAAAAATTTATTGTAGCGAATGCAATATGATGTAGCTACAGATGTACATAAGTGGGCAACTTTTCTGTCTGTGAGATGTTGTAAAGTGATGGTC
Organism: Oreonectes daqikongensis; assembly: GCA_026939265.1. Classification (NCBI taxonomy): domain Eukaryota; kingdom Metazoa; phylum Chordata; class Actinopteri; order Cypriniformes; family Nemacheilidae; genus Oreonectes; species Oreonectes daqikongensis. Next base: position 1,720,217 of record JAOTQM010000351.1, on the reverse strand, counting down.
CATTTAAGAATCAGGACTTATTTTGGTAGTTTAGATGGCATTTAAGACCAGTGAAATACAGTGTGGATGCCAACATACTGTAAGTCAGACATGGGGTGGTAAGCAAGCTCCATGTGCCTGCGGCAAGAGAAACCCAACCTCACTTGAGTTGTTTTGTACTAGCATAAGACCTGCTAGAGGTTTCCCAACTGTCCTCTCAGAGCCAAACATGACCACAGAAACATCAGCTTCTTCTAGAATTACTTTTAATGGCACCACTGCAATCCATCAACAAAGAGTTCAAAAACCCTGGCCTGAAACTATGCTCAATTCCACACTAAATCACACCATATATGTGGTTAGTTTGTTATTTAAGAACAATTTGTAGAGATGGCATCAGCAAGTTTAGACTGAGTTTTGTACCTGAGAGTACCTTAGAGTACAAGCTTACTATTGTGAATCAGGGTAAGTTAAAGGAATAGTTTTCAATACCAATTTTTATGTATCAATAACTGATTTTTGTTAATTTAACCTAAATATTTTCAATATAAAAGAAAATCGATGGAAGAAGAGACCTCCAAAACTAGTTTGTGTTGCCCACAAGAATAATGGCATACAAGTTTGAAATGACCTTGAGGACAAGTAAACCACATAAAACTTTGAAAGGGAATGTTTATATGAGGCATTTTAATCATTTTTGTGTGAACTATCCCTTTAAAGCCGAAAATATGTTTATAGTGGAGAATATGACTGCAGTTAGAGGTCAAAACTAAAAACAATGATCATGGCTACTGCATACGGCCAGAATATGAAGTCATAGTTTTGCGCTGAGGAAAACAACATGGACACCCACCCATGATTGAAACATTCTGACAGTATAAAAAGTGAATTATTCCATTCTCAGTTCAGTTATTTCCCTCATCTTTCTCTCTTTCATAATCCGCACTAAAGTAACATACTTAAAATGCCTCATATAAACATTCCCTTTCAAAGTTTTATGTGGTTTACTTACAGAACACTTAGACAATGGTAAATGAACAGCAGCACCACAACAAACATGCATTAAGAAACCAAGAAAACACTTTTTTGTTTATAATGAGCTTTTATTTAAAAGCACATGTATTAGAGCTAAGTACAGTTAGCAGGAAAAAAACATTTGCTATTATTTCTTTTGTACAAAATGAGACAATACAAAAATACTAAGTAAATTTTGATACAATTGTATGTGTTTATTCAACAGTTATTAAAAACTTACTATCACAAATCTACAATGTTTTAGTTACCTAAATACAAAAATCTGTCAATCAATGCTCGTAAAAGCAGCACTTTGTAAATAACACAGGTCATGACACATTGCTTTTTAGATTTATAGTGGATATATCTAAAAATGTTGAGAAATAATATTTTACATAGTTAATTTTAGTGATTTATACATTATTTATATAGTTCTGACAAAGAAATAAAACTGTCTGTTGAAATGATAGGACGGACTATACAATGGGAGGGATGTGCAATACATTTGGAGCTTTAGTTTTGTTGTATGGATGTGTTCTCTGGAATAATCAGGCAGTATTGTACAGCTGTTAGTGGGAACAGTAGACATTATCAAGACAGGAACATAAAAGGCTAAGAATAGGCATTTCGAAAAAGTCCACAGTTTTCTTAACTTCAATATTTCTTCACATGGAAACGCCCCGCCGCACCTGGTTCAGGTGCGGAAACAGCGACACAAACACGCTCACGGACACGCACAAACACACGTTCAAACACATGGGATAGAATACATCTGTGGGAGGATCCCACATCCCGTCCCCCACCAAAAAACGCGGGGGTTCGGGCAGCTCACGCCAGGATAGGCAGAGGGCACAGGTGGCATTATGGGTAAATCATGCAGTTAAAAGGGAAAGAGACCGTACCAGCCAGCGGAAGATGCTCATTCCCTATTTAAAAAAAACAAGAAAAATGTGCCAGTGGGAGTCAACCCCAACAACCGAGGTGGCCTTACACCATCCTCCCTAACATCTAACCCCGCCCCCTGCTTTAGCGCTGACCTATCAGGAAACAGCGAGGATGCACGGCTCAGCCATGCCTCCAGAATTTAGGTGGAGACTGGTGGTGGCCATCGTGAAATCGTCCTTTAAAATAGAAATAAAATTTCAAATCAGCTAAACTCTGTTACTATGCTTCATCCCATGGAGTTTGGCCAGGATCAGCTTTGATGGGTCTTGTATATCAAACTAACTTTAGGGGTTTATACTTAGGGGTGTTATTTTGCTTCCCCATTCTTAAAGGGAAAGCCCAACACCATATTGTAGGAGCTTAGTGGCACTGAAATGCCCATCTCGTCTGCAACCCTTCATCAAGCTACTCCTAGCTCCACTTCTCAAATAGTGGTGACATTAAACAATGAACTTGGATATAGTGCTATAAGTTATTCTTTATATTGTTAATATATCTGTGCTAATAACATCGCAGGTAAAAAAAAGAATCATTCCTATTAATAAGGAATTTGTTGTCCTATACGGTTGAAAGGCCACAGAGACAAAGGACCAGGGGATAACAGGACCAGAAAGACAGCAGTCCTGGTCACATGACCAGCCTCACATTCGCCATCTCTTACCATTCGTTGTCATTCGTCTATGGTGTTGTATATAAAATCATAACTTTCCGTCCCACAAGTTCTAGCAGTTGGGGTGCTCGAAAATCCCCCCCCCCAAAATTCACAAACCCTTTCTGATCCACGTTGTTTTAAAGGAAAATTTTGTAACACTTTTTTTGTTTGGTGTGTCAGTTTTGCCATTGCTTTTCATCGGGCTCAAGGATTGTGAGGTCATAATAAAGAGTCATCGGGATTGTCTCTGTTCCTACATTCTACTGTCAGATGAGAGAGAGAAGGTATCAGCTAAGCTGGAGCTTCTCTGTCACAGGTGGCTGTTCTGGTTCTTCAGGGGATGGGGAGGTGAGAGAGGGTGAGATTACAAACGGATCCACCCGGTTCCTCTCACCTACACAATGTTGTGGTGGTTGTTCCTCTCTATGATGTCAGAAGAGGGGAGGAGCTCTTTCTTGATTGGTGAGGGTGGTGGAGTGGCGGTCTTGGCTTTGGGTTTGAAGAGGTCTGATACATAGAAGACCTAAGAGAGGAAAAGAACAAGAATATAAGATGATTAATTTGAGAACCAAATGAAAACATCAAGTCACAACATGTACATAACTTACAATATGATTACAAAAACAAAACAGACACCACGCTAAGAGAATTTGGTCATTTAAGGTGGGGTTAGTATTTTTTCAAAAAAACTTTAGAAAGTCGGGCCAAGTACCAAAAAAAACTTGTAGCCGACTACAGGGCATGTCCGATTTTGTTGTTGATTTCAAATAACACCAACAGTTTTCAGAAATCGCTTACCCCGCCTTTAAAATGTTTACCAGCCTTCATAATATGGTTTGACTTATATGGCATATATTGATAAGAAAAGTCATCTTCCAACACACGCCTTTAAAAACAGTGAGTCAGGAGTAGAGATAGGAAGAAAGCCTTTTATTTCTTCAGCTTTTGTCTTTCTTAAGGGCGTGAGTCAGTTTTAATGGTCTCTAGAGGAAGGAAAGACGCCTGGCAACACTCTCTCTGTGCCCGAATGACATCACTGGCAAAACAGGAAACCGGGGAGGGGAGGACAGGAAGTGTGCCCGTGGCATCAGGCTAGGCTTCTATCCAATGATAGCAGAAAATAAGTCTTAGTCATACTTCTTTTAGAAATAAAGTGTGGATGGTTTTACGGTAAGGCATACATGCTAGGAATACATCCGAGGCATGCAGAACAGCTCAGCTGTACTACGGCAGTGTGGAATCACAGATTCCAGAAAACCTGCCAACGCGTAAACACACACTCTATTTATGAGTGTGTGAGGAGTATGAGGCCAGTGTGTGACAGGAAAAGAGGTCAGTGTTTGGGGTAGTTAGCAGCTAAATTGTCCTGACACGTTTCCGACGCTGGTGTCAGCCGTGGCACCCTGGAGCTGAGGTGATGCCCTTGGGCGATGCCAAGGGAAAAAATAGCCTTGTATGTAAGCGTACACAGATTTACATATATAGAAAAAAAATGTATGTATCTTTCCTATTTGGTTCTGTGAGTGACAGGCGTGACGCGAGTAAGCAATCTGTAAGATGGGACGAAGAGTCATGGGCAAAATGAAAGAAATCTTTGAAATGGCTTAAAATGATACTGAAAATGGGTAGTTGACAAATATAGCGTACATGTGTCCTATGGTGTCCTAAAAAATATTTTCCCTTAAAGGAACCTTTATTTAGGCAAGAAAAATACAAATAATATTTTAACAGTCCTATTTAATATTACTATTAACCGGTTTGTTAGTGAGAGTGTGCCTGTGTTTGTATGAAGAGAGAGAAGAGTGACCTTCCCTACATTTCTGGAAATATCTGTCCTGCAGCTGTTTCTTCAATATCTACTTAGTGAAAGAAGTCACGCTTAAATACAAAAAGCGCTTTATCCTAAAGTTTCAGCATATGAGTTCATTCTATAGGGCCCCTATTGAGTATCTTCTGCCCACGAGTGGAAGTGCGCCAGAGAAGATCATGACATTTCCAGACTGACCTTTACATTACACTGCAATGACATCAAGGACCAAGAACCCCCTAACTCATGCTTGTTGGTAATTATAAAGACACTTCCTGTAATTCCAAGTGTGTCAGTAAATACAGAATCAAAAACTTCCAGCATATAGCTTGCGAGAATCTGTGTCAACGGGAACTTTTGGGAATGTGATCATGAGCCGGCTAACATCTGCTATCGTAATGTGGCATCAGGCCGGCATTTGGCAGTAATGTCCAGCGTGACTCAGTCAGATGAATCTCAAGTTTTCTCACAATAGGTTACTTGATGCACTATAACCTTTGACCTGTAATCACAGGCTGCTAATGGTCCTCTGTCATGGGGTGAGTACTTCCTGTGTCGTCGCCCTATGTCTGAAAGTGCTCCTCTACAACAAACTCGGTCCATTGTGTTTAAATGCTCAGTCAGCACTAGGAAGCTGTTTTACGGGTTTGTCGAAGCATGTGTGGGTTTTGTCCTTATTGCCGTTCTGTTAACGGTGCATAAAGAAACAGCTAAGATGCATCTTAAAGGGTTGTTGCAACCCCTATGACACACAGATTTATTTGCAGACAATTTTAACGTTTCAAAACACTTGACTGAAATGTTTTTCATGATTTTTTTAATGGGAAGGTGCATGTTTATATGATTGAAATTACATCTGAAATTTGTCTGATTTATTACAACTCATATTACCAGAGCTTAACTACATCAACCAAAAATAAATGTGTGGTTCTACACATGTTAACACAAGTTAACACATGCACATTTCTGAAAATATGCACATGGGAATTGATAAGAGGAATTTACATTTTTATTTCAAATATCCGATTCCTTTCGATTCCGATTCCCAATCAATTTCTATTTTCAATTCCAACCCTAATTCCTAGTTTCGACTGTGTTGTTGTATAGTTTTGATAAGTGAACTATTATTCAAAAATGTGGACAAAAATATAAATAAACAATAAGTGTTTGAAAACTTTTGAACAGTAGAGTATATTCTATACTATTTGTATATTTTAACTTCCTGTTTCAGTTTTTTAACACTACACAACAGTCTGAATAAAATACAATTAACAGAACATTTAAAACTTGAAAATGTCGAACATGAGACTTTATATATATGTAAGATTCTAAAAGTTATAAGAAAAGGAAATCAAATTTACATTAAATGAAACTTAAATAAAAAAACGTGCATGTTTTACTGCTATACCTTTAAGGAATCCATAAGATATTGCAATATTTGGATTATTTTTGTATATATTGTACAGATATGTTAAACACTTAGTGCTTTTGCAGTGTCCATCTCTACTATTTTGTATTACGATGGGTTGACATCATTTACATGGCAAGCTCACTTCACCACCCCAGCAACCCTCCATCCACACATTTTATCAGACGGGAAATGACATCAATTATTTGTCACCATCTATTCATTGTGCCAGAGTGTCAATAGTTGATTACAACAATATAGTCTTCTTCTGGGTTGCAGAACTCTGTTCTATCCAAAATTTTTTAAATGAACTTCACTGAACCTTTGCTCTTTCACTGATGGCTTTACGAGCATTGGATACAGCTGACTTGTGAACAGGTTCATACAATATACATCTGCGTGCGTACACGTGTGTGTGGTCCTCCATTGGCCTGGGTGTGCCCAATCCTTGAAGTGCCAAACACAGCACATGATTATGTGCCGGAGTGTTTTGTTTACGTTATACGTGTGTCTTAAACTGCAGCTCCAGGCATTCTGCCACATCTGCATAATAACCATGGAGGAGACCCGATTTTGTTTTGGCTGCTGGCACTCCTGCGTAACATTAGTAACATTTAATAACACCGTTAAAATGTCCTTTCTTCTTAAACGCAACCACACTATTTCTGGTTAGAGATGGCCTCCATTACCACAGCGACAGCCAATGGACAAAGCGAGTCTGACATATGGGAAGATGTGATAGACTATCAGCACAGCCATATTGCCACCCAATCCAAAAGCACTTTGCTGTTATCGCAAAATGAACCAGGGCCGGTAACACTAAACATGACCCCGTGTGCTCCCGAGGAACGGTGGGATACTGTTAGCCAGGAATTGTTTTGGAAAGGCTGTTTAAGCATTCACCCCCAGCTGTTTCCACCACGGCGCTGCTTTCTGCCGGAAACACCTCTGCAACCAAGTGGTAACCAGCGGCCGATCTCTCACACGCTCTCCATCCATGTCAGCAGCTTGGAAAGTGGGCCGTGTTTGATTACATGAACAAACATCTCATGCCACTCTCCAACAGGAAGTACTGGAGGAAGTGCTGTGGCTGCAGTCTAGGGTCCACAGGACAACGAAGAAAAAGGAGAGTTTTGTTGAAATTCTCGGGGGTTCTTCTGGTTCTGCATCAGACATCTCAACACATGCAAGGCTGTTTGCCTTCAGCGATCGTGGCAGCGATAGTGAATCTCCCCAAAAGTTTGGATATAAACCAGACCCGTGTATATGAAACGTATATGATGGCATCACATCTCATCTTTGAGGTTCAATGGCCGAGTTAAACACGTGTTCCTAGTTTTAGCTTCTCATTGGCGTGCTGACGTGAATTGCAGAGATCGACGCTCTCCAGACATCTCAGTCCAACAACAGCATACGAGTTGATGTTCTTTAATATGGAACATGCATTAAGGCAGTAATCAGTTTTTGAACGACGGCCCAAACTCACAGAGACCTGTAACTTTCCACATCTCTTTAAAGTCAGCCAGTTGGACACCACCCCAGAGCGCTTACAATCTTAAAACGTCTTTAAACACAACCCGTTCAGGCAGTAATCAGCACCTTAAGCCAAGCTTAGAAGAAACGCTACTTCTCTACATCGCGAATTTCCGGAGACGCTTGCTGAGAGGAGTGAAGGAGGTCTGAAGGCTTTGGTGCCAGCCCAATGTGTGATGTATGGGGACATAACTTTGGCATCTCACCACGAGGTCGTTTTTTCTGAAGTCATGTACCTTACGTTACCTCTGTGGGCTTCATGTGAGCTTTGGTTATTAGAGATACTCTAATTGGGTCTCTAAAGCGTTCACAGATGTGCGTGTTACAGCACAGGGAGGAAGACTCCAAATGTGGGCTTGTTAAAAACAAGTACATGGTTTCCAGTGGAATGGATCTTGTTTCTGTTCTTTCTTATTGTACATCATATAGTTTTTCAAATAGGTGAGAAATCATGTATCGGAGAGAGCAACCTTCAGAAAGGGGTCAAAAATCAAGATGAGCAGATCAGGGATGAATATATAACAATAAGATAAAATGACTAAACATGTTAATCTTAATGAGGTCATAAAAGGGTTGGCGCATGCTTGGAAAGAATCGAAAAGCCAATAAATTACAGCAAGAGATGACTGAAAACTGATTTTCAGTCATCTCTCAAATTCTTAAAATAATACTGTTGGTTCTACATGTTTTAGGACTGAAATTCAATGTTAAAGAGGTTTATGATATAAGTGGCCAACATCTGCGTACCATCAAAAGTATGGCCCTGTCACAACCAATTAAAATGAAGAAAGAAATCACAAGGTCACATTTCTAGGGCATTCTGGGAATTGTAGTGTGTGACAATAGGACACAGAAAAAAAAATACATTTCTTTATTATGGGTTAATGTTGAATATTGGAAGAATCTCTCTCTCTCTCTCTCTCTCTCTCTCTCTCTCTCTCTCTCTCTTTTTAGGTCACTAAGACTAAGTTTTCCCAGGCATGATCCAGCATACCAAAGCTTTGCTTACTGCAGGGAAAATCTGGCACCAACTGAAGTGACATGTGCCACAATTATGAAGTGCAAAATTCCTTTTTCCACAACCGTCCCCCTTCGCTTTTCATTTGAGGTTGGATAATGGTGCAATTCAGGCAATATGCTCTTCATTAGCAAGAAAAAGATTCGATTCGCTCCAGTGGCTCATTTTGTGGATGAGGGTGAAAATGAGAGAGAGGGTGGGGTCCTGAGAATTCTTCTATCTTTACTTCATTCCAAAGACCTCGGATTAACTCTCTTTCTACTAGTTCCAAAGGGAAAGTTTTCTAAAAAAATAAAACTGGCTCAAATTAAGCTCAAACATACAACAGGACTATTGCAAAAAAGAAAACATTTTTAAATTCTACAGAGCAGAAAAGAAAAAGTATATAGTTTGTCAATTGCCAACACATTTACGAGAGGAATGTTCAGTTATGCTAACGTGTGAAAACTTTGTTCACTAATTTTAGAAAAATACAAAGTTGTCATGACAACAAGGTCAAGACTAGTGAAAATCATAGGGTTGGATGCAGGAAAATGGTCAAGTTTTGAATGTGTTGTATATTTAGGAACACTTTCCCAACAATAAAAATAAATGTGCTGTACTGTGCCAAAGGTGGCATGAATCATTGACCGTACTAATGACTTTTGTTCAAATATTCTATTTAATACATTTATGCAAACTGTTACTGTTCTTCCTAAACCTTGTGTCCAAATTCGCTGTTTTTCAGGAAATGGATTAAATACTGTTTTGTCAAATTCGACAAGCACTTTTTAATACTTTTTACTGGTTTGATATTTACAAAACCCAGTAGCAAACGTAAAGGGTGACCAATAATAATGATTTATATAAAAAAATCACGAAATACGGAGATACAAGGTTTTAGAAGGGTAGACAAGTGTTTATATCACACCAAAATGTATAGTATAGCATTATCAGAATGTTTAAATAATAATTCCCAAAGTATACTGTTATATTTTTGTGCAGGCTCTGTTTATGTATGTTTAGAAAATACAGGTAAATCTTAAGATGTCCTGGAGTGGATCAGATTAATGAATGAAGAGAGCTGTGTACTCACTATGCAGTATGCCACCAATGCTCCCTGGACAAAACCAGCCAAGACATCAGTGGGGTGGTGCTTGTGATCCGAGACGCGTGATAGACCAGTGTAGAAGGCCATCATCAGCAAGGTAAACTGGAGGAGGGGCCTCAGAAGACGAGCTCCTCGCCACGTGAACCGAGACTGCAGGTAGAACTAGAGGAAGAGCGAAGAAAAGGAAAATGTATTTCATGCTTATAATGCACGCCCTAAAACATAAACATTTTAATGCAAAATAATTTGATATTTTCTCTTGATTTATGAAGGATATTTTCTTTAATCGAGATTCACTCTATTGATAAATATTAGCTCAAGCCAAATTTTAATACATGCAATACTGTACATACAGTCACAATGGTTTAAATCAACACTTGAACCAAAAGCAACAATGCAAATATAAAGAATGAAAAGAGCGTATCTGGTACTCAAAAAATTATATTTGTATCTCCATGTGCTATGGGTGCTCCAGAAGATTTTGTATGGAATGCAAATATATATTTTCTCCAAGAGCCATGAAAGCTGCAAGATGTGCATGACTACCGACTTAGAGATGCGTTCTCCCTTTCCTCTCTTATAACTCTCCTCTTGCTTTCTGGGAACAGGAAGACTCATTAGGGTAAGAAAACAACTAAAGTGTCGGTTAGAGAGATGAGCGGAGGATGGGGGTCACGAGGACATACTGTCGACGACGGTCCGACAACACATCAAGTCCTGAAATCCCTCAAAGGGGGTCAGTCAAGGACCTGGTGTTCATCACCCACCCTCAATCATCCATCACCACACGAGGAGGAAAACGTCCTGCTCAAAACCGCAGCAGACAACAGCAAACTCTGAACACACTCATACAGATAAACACACATCCACACACTCAGACGAATCCCGAAACGATCTGTTAGACAAAACAAACAATAGCCATCTTGAGCTTTGAGCTTCCCGATGAAGGTGCAATGAAGGTCATTGCCTGCTTTCCTGAACAGCTCTCTCAGCGTTCCGAAGGCATTGTGTGCGTACAGAGGAAGGAATCCCTCCCTGAGGATGTTTGGGAGTTGGAGTTTCCTTACTGGGCAAAGTTTTCAGATGATGTGAGGTTGGGCGTGCCTTTCTCAAGTGGACTGACAGCTCTTCAAGCTTTCATAAAGTACATTTTTGATGAATAACTAGAATCATTGCTGATGTCCAATGATGGTGTTATTTTGTATTTTAAAGTAATCGGGGGGTTTGAAGTCTTTATGGGATGCAATATTTCACCTAACAATACTGTATTGGTATTCAAAAACATATTTTCAGTTGCGAAATGTACTGTGGTATTAGGACTTGCTAAGGTCCTATGCTAAGGACTTCATTTGGACAATTTTAAAGGCAATATTAATTGATCAATATTTAGATTTTTGCACCCTCAGATTCCAGATTTTCAAATTATTGTATCTCGACCAAATATTGTCCTATCCTAACAAACCATATATCAAGCTTATTCAGCTTTCAGATTATGTAAAAACCTCAATTTCGATAATTTACCCTTAAGACTGATATCTTATTGATATCCCATGTGAATGAAAGGTTGTAAGACATATTATAGTTTTCTGCTGATTTCTACCTCTGGTACTTTAAGACATTGATGCTTCACACCACTTCTACAATCGTGATATGTTTACACTCATTTACAGTTTATGTCTGTCTGCCCTCTTCACAATTTCAGCTAATTTTATCTGGTAAAAACATCCCCTCTGAACGGAAAGCTGATAAGCATATTTGTCTGTGTTTATGCCTAAATCCGACCAGACATGACCTGCTGTCTCATCATTTCTATTTACATTGTTGCATGAAAGCAGGAAGTCGGTGGAAACGTGCCAAAACAAAACTTTTAGGAATGATTTCTGACTTTGACGGTATTGCATATGAGCTGCTAAAATCAAGAGTTTTGCTTAAGGACATCTGGCTTGGCATCAGTTTTGGCAGCATGACAGCAGTGAGAAAATTACTAACCTGAAAAACTGCAACAATTTCAACCACACAGTTCTATAAATTTGGCATTGCCACGCATAAAATGTTCCTGTGGACATATTACAAACAAACATGTCAATAATGTCTTTGATTATATCTAGTGAATGGAATGAGATGTTCTTCAACCACAGTGGGAGCTTATGGAGACTAGCTGCTTATATCTGTCTGACTCTCACTCACTCGACTGTAAACAGAAATGCAAAAGCGCATCTCAATTATGATTAAAATGATATATATTTAACTGATTCCCGGTCAACAAAAATCTGATTCTCATGAATTAACTGTCAGGATTTTTTTCGGTTCAAAGTATTTTGAATATACTTGCTCAATTTTATTGCCTTTTGATTTACGATGTCTTGTCACGCATTACAAATAGTAAAAAAAATGTTAGTTCAAATAGTTTTCATTGTTTCCAAAGCGTTGTGAGATATTTTTTCACAGCAGGTTTTTGGCAGAATTACCAACTCAACAAGTTTCATTGATACTGATTTAAATGTAAAAAAAAAAACGATTTTAGTTTGAACTATTTTACTGACAGAACTGAGTGTCTAAGCTAAAGTGATATTCCCATCTTTCTCTCCAACACTGACCATTACACAATGCATGGAATGCTATTGTTGTTTTACTTTGAACATCAACAAGTGACCACAGACGGCACAACCAGGGCCTCTGGCTGACATTTACACATGCAAGGGAACAAAAAACAACCTCTTCACCTGCAATGATGTTTTGTGAACTAAACTGTTATGTTTATTCCTCATGTTCTAACATTTTTCTCATCATACGATAATCAAATAGGCAGACAGCACTAAGGCCACGTTTATACTACAATGATGTAGTCAAAGACTGAAGTTTTTCCCTTGCGTTTTATTTTTAAGTTTCACGTACACACGACAGCGTTCTCAAAACGATCGGCATTTACACACATCCGGGAAAGCGGATACACTTTTAATACACTTTTTGACATTTATAGTTTGTGTATATAAAATATTATGTCTCCACTGGTCGTAGTTGTGCAGTAAATCGACTTATCGCTGGAGAAATAAGTATGTTACGTGACACAAACATGCAGCATGGAGGCCGGCATTGTTGTTTTGGAAATACTCGCGCATGCTTACAGACTGAAAACAAAATAACGCATGTATATGACGTCATCGTTTTCGGAAAGCGCCGCCTCAGAGTTTACACAGAAACTTGCACCCATTTTCAAAAAACGTTGAAAACGCTGAAAACGTTGTCGTATAAACGGCCCCTAAATGCATCTAAAAACGATTAAAAATTATTATACTAATTACTGAAATCTTTAGGAGCCTTGAACATAAAAATGCTAAGTAAATTACGACTTAACGTGAGTGACCAAAGACTGAAAGGAGACACAAGGGAGTTCTGGTGTATGTTGGACTGCGAGAGGTCACTGAAGGGTGACGTCTGACACATAAGAAGCCTTGCTGATGCTGAGAGCTCTTAAGCTTCAAGCCAGCATGTCTGTGGCTGGAGATGTAGAGATTCTCCAGACTCTCCTCATGGTCTCTCCACATGTAGACATCCAAGTGCTGATAAAAACAGCAGAGCCTGAGGACACTCAGAGCTTAGATAGAGTCCATCAAATCTGCCTCTCAGCGTCTCGCTATCAGAAGTTAGATAAGCCAAACGTGACACAGACGTTAGCATCAGACACAACGGTGTGTATGTGGCTCTCTCATCTCTGTGCTCTGTGAGGTGGTGTGTGAGTGGCAGACGCTGTGCTCTCAGATATTCCAGTGCCTTCCGAACCCAAAACACAAACACACCCTCTATATGCCCACATGAGAAGCAACACACCCCTGTGCAGATAACATGCTGTCCTGCTGAGTGTCTACATCCATTCCCTCCCTGCAGGCGACCTGGGTTGTCCCAGCAGATGTGATAGAGAGGTATCAGATGGGACAATGGCAAAGGTCCTGGAAGAGTATTATGTCATTGGATCATTTGGGCCATGAGGACAGCCACAGAATGACCTGGAACACATTTGAATGATCGTTTTGACAAACAGGATGTGATCCTGGATCAGAAACGTTTGTTGATCCCAAAACCAAATTTCAAATCTATAAAAAACAGGGAAAACAAAACATATTTATAGGAATGGTTCACCCAAAAAAATGAAAATTCATCATTTATGTCATTCCAAATCTGACTTTTTTTCTTCTGAAGAACACAAGAGAAAATATTTTGAAGAATGCTGGTAAGCAAACAACATAAAACCACTGAGACATTTCTCAAAATATGCACTTTTGTGTTCCACAGAAAAAGAGTAATATCCAGATTTTGAATGACATGTGGGTTAATAAATTATGAAAAAGTTTTTGGGTGAACTATCCCTTTAAGAATGTTTTGCACAAACCCCATTCCAAAGTTTAAATGCAACCCTACCTGACTGTCTGCCAAATACATAAAGTAAGGTAAGTCCGAGAAAGCTTTCTTCGCAATGCTCCTCATGGTTTTGTGGGTATTTCTAAAGTGTATTTGCACTACAATCTTGCCAAATTTGGCAGCAAACAGATATACCACAAAAGCCTTTGGTTCCCTGACATCAGATCCAAAAAACACCCAAGTCATCGCAGTCCTTCCACATGTTAATGGCCACAACATGCTGTGTAAGTCTGAAAAACAAGATTAACCCATCGAAAATCAACCACCATTACTAACCCTCTCTCATCGTAATAATTCTTGCACTCTTTTAAAAGTTTCTGCTTGCTTCCACTATGTCTGTGGCCTTGTATAATTTCAGTGCCTGTTCTTTGGTCACTATGGAGAACTTGGAGGAGCAGCCTCATGTGTTAGCGTGCGGTCTGAGAGGCACGGTAATGTCTCAAGGCCAAATCCGAAATCACGGGTTATGAGTTTGGAGGTCAGAAAGAGGTTAGAAAATACCCAAATTGCTACCCACAAAAACTCACATGCACTTGACCTCCAAAACAAACAGATACTTCATTCCAACTCATTGAGAAATGAGTGTCCTACCAATATAATATTGAACTCCTTTTGTGGCACATTCAGGTGCTTTTTGGTGCCACAGTGCCCCATTGTTCTTAAATGTACCAGTCAATTTTACTACAGTAATGTACTAGCAGAAGGTCACTGGGCAATAAGTAAACTGTGCTTGCGTCATCTTGACAGTCTTATTCGCTGGCTTCTCTGCAGGATGCAGCTGGCAGAAATAATTCAATGAGAAACAAAAGTCTGTGTAATGTGTTGCGGCCTAGCTTTGACCCTGATCCTCCACTATTTTTCTTGGATCTTAACATGAAGACGACCTCAATGCCTGAGATGTAATATTGTGCTCATACAGCCACAGAGAAAATTATCAATTGTAAATAAACAGGAAGCAGGCCATATGGACCCAAAAGAAATATCACTTCCTTCTAGGTTATTTCTAAACACAACAAAATGAGCTGAATGTGTTTATGGGTCTGCTGTTTATTTTACATCGCATTACATAAATCAGCCCACTTTACAAACTCCAATGACCACAGGCCAAATACCTAAAATACAAACACTTACTTTAAGAATGACAGCAAATTAATATAATCCCTCCACTTTTAATTCTAGTTCACAGAATTAAAAAAAGGGAGAAAAGTAAAAGACTTGGCAACCCTGACATTAACTATGATAAATGTGTATAAAAACAACACTTCTTCACTCATTTCTCTTTTCTCTTACTTCTGTTTATACTTTGTGCCTTAATACTTCAGAATCTTCTCTTGTTTTTTCGTAGGTCAAAAGCAGCAGATAAACACCCTGTATCTTAACATAATAGTCTTTCGCCCATTCTTGCAGTCTAAATATGTGATATAATTTTATAATGTGGTTTCAATGGCATTGGCAAGTGCAGGCAGCACAGCCTGAGAGCAGTCTGGCCAGGGTTCTGATAACATCTGACGGAGATGATGACCAATTTGCCAGTCAGCATTTGCGAGGGCAAGTCGTGGCCCAGTGGTTAGAGAGTTGGACTCATGACCAGAAGGTTGCTGGTTCGATTCTCAGGGCTGGTGGGTAATGGCTGAGGTGCCCTTGAGCAACGCACCTAACCCCCACTTGCTTACTATACAAAATGTACAAATGTATAGTACAATGCAATGTAAGTCGCTTTGGATAAAAGCGTCTGTCAAATGCATAAATGTTAATGAGAGAGACAGCCAGACACAAAGCTAAGAAAAAATCCCCAAACACCAAGTGACTACAAAACATCCTTAAACGTCTGTTTTAAATTGAATAAGGGACCTTTGGAACAACTCTTTTGGCTCTTTGGCTAATTTGGCTTTTAGGAACCTGTTTTCTAGACAGTATTTTCAGCATGAGTAAATCCGTGTAACACAGGCTGACATCTATTTTGCCTTGTGGCTAATCACAATGGTTAAATATGGCGGGTCTTAGTGTAAAAACTGATCGCTTTGGTCACAAAACACTCAGCAAGACCGGCCGGGGGCCTGGTTTTTAACATACTGTTTCCTCTGGTGAAGGAAGTGTTAGGTCATTTTTTGGGCTTTAGGCCCAGCTGTCAAAGTCACACATTAGTTTTATTGCTGTTTTGAGAATTTTAGAAAGAACCCAGCATGATTTTTAACAGATTAGGTTTCTCTGGTCACGCACAAACCGGTGCTATTATAGCATACTAAACCTAAAACCAAATCTATTTATTTAAAAAAAAAAACTCAAATAAAATGAAAAGCTTAAACAAAACTTAAACTAAAAAGACTAAATAAACACATTTTCAACACCGAACCTGTCTGTCAGGGACGAGATGTCCACACACGCACACTTTCCATCTTTTCTCTGGATGCGTGTTGGAATCATCCTTCTATCTTCCTCCGTCTCTCAAAAAAATATTTCAAAACACTGAGATTGAACATCTGGCACCCTCCATTAGTAAAGCAGCCATACCACCGGCCCCCTGAGAAAGTGTGAGGTGGAGGGGCCCCTTGAGATACTGATGATTGAGATTCAGGAAGAAGGGATTAGAAAGAAAGGAGACGAGAGGGAGGAGTCGAGGGCCTTGCGTTTGAAAAGGAGAAAGTTTGAAGCCTTTCAAAGAGGCTTTACATACAGTGAAGCTACAGGACGCTATGCAAAATCTGTCTTTGTGTGCGTGTCTATACCGGAGATTCTGCATAATTAGTGCAAGAAGAGCGAGACCCTTTCAAACAGAGAAGAAAAATAAAGCATAAGGAGTGAGCGAGAAAAAAGTTCAGAGAGAAAGGAAGTCTATACAGCTGCACAAATAAAAACAGGTCGAGTGTGTCCATCCGGGAGATGGACAGGGAAAATAACAGTGACCCACATATCCAGAGAAGGGTGAGGGGGGTGTAACTGTCTCCAAATTACAAAATGCAACAGTCAAAATGGCAAAAAACAAGAATTAATAAAACTTCAAGAGCCTGTGAGCCCCAGTGTATGTGTGTAGCTGACAAAGTACTTACTGCCAGGTACAGCATGGTGTACATTGAGAATGAAGCATGTCCAGAAAAGAAGGATTTTCTGCAGAGGAAACAGAACATTTTATTAAAACGAATGTTCATTTGTGAAATTATGCAAGCTTTTGTGGCCCAAACTTAACTTCCGGTACACATCCGCAAAGAATTTTCAATAACAAGCAAAAGAAATAACAAGTAAATGACATTAGCTAGCAAGTTAAAAGTATGTCTAGCCAGTATTTTTTCGAAACTTGGCTAAACTTAAATGCGACAAAGTTACACAACCCATTCAACAAATTGTTAATATAATAAAAGTAATATACAATAAAATTCAACAAATTGTTTATTTAATACAATTATTATACAATAAAATATTACAATAAATCTATATTATTATAAATGTAATAAAATACAAATATTTATTATTAGCCACTAGCCAGACCGATTAACAAACACAGACCGGACGTTAACTTCGGGCCAGGCGCGTACATCCGATGAAATGCGAATCAAAACACATAACAAAAGGCAGACATTAAAAGTGCTTTAAAGTTATAAGATCTCACCTGGCCTCCTGAACTTTGCTGTCATCTCCACGGCATGAGTAGTTGGTAATATATCCCAGAGAGCAGTTGATGGAGGAGAAGTCAGGATTGCACACATCTATGAAGTGTGGCCTCATGCGCCCAACAGAAACCTTCGCGATGTCTGTGAACGACTGGCTGACGGCACATCCGAAGATGAAAACACCCACTTGTCTATAGAGGGCAGAGACGTATGGGTTTCCCACAAATGATTTGGAGCCCTGGTTCAGGTAATGGATCCTGTAGCATTCGCCAATCACGATCTAGAGAACAGTTCAATTGCAAAATAATCACTAAACGTTTCAAATAAAACGGCATGTGCTCTGTTTCAAAGCCTAGTGAGCAGACTGTCATAAAACAGTTTAGCTTAAAATAAATTCTTTTACCCAATATATTTGTATGCTATGTATTTTGCTTATTGCAGTACCGTCCTGTTAGCTTAGCAACATGCTAAGTCACTTCTAAGACTTCCTATGACTTTCCTATGGCTCAGTGGTTAGAGGATGGCGTTGTTAACGCCAAGATCGTGGGTTCGATCCCAGGGATTGCACATGTCCTCAGAAAACCACTACGTAAGCAACAAGCAGCTCACTAGACTATGAAACAGAGCTTTAATGTCAATAACATCATAATGTGATCAAACCTCAAACATGAATGTGTCATTAAATATCATCATATATTTCAGAGTGGTCAGGTCAGAAACATGCAGGTGAGGTTAGAGATACATGCAAATGAAGTATTAGTTAAAAAAGCACAATCTCAAAAGCAAGACAGAATGATGGAAAGAGTTAAAAAGATGAGAAAGAACAAAATGTTCGACTGAGCATGGCCCGCCTATTGTTGAATGACGTTTTAGTGATATGGAACATATGATGTTCTTGAAGGTTATGTGGCTTTCATGTGAGCAGTTAGATTTAAGATGGAGGTCTGCACCATTTGAAACCACCGGGACGTAAATTAGATCAGAGAGTCGTGGGTCATGGAGTACATAAACCATGCCTAATGAGATATTTGCTATCTCTCTCTCTCTGTTTCTTCTCTGTGTTTAAACTGTTGATGAGGGTCGTTGTGGTGGCAGTTCGCTTTCCCCGAGGCCTAACCAAACTGAGACTGGAGACACTGCTAATTAAAAGCAGTTGTGTGAGGATTGCCAACACACACATATATATGCATACACGGTCCTTGTTTTATTCAGGAGATTTGCTGAGCATGGGAACATGTCTACCCCAGACAGTAAGGCAAGCATGTCTCCATATGGGAGCTCCATGGAGTCATGGTTTGGTGTTATGCCAGCGTTCAGGGGCTTGTGCTTTAAGACCACTTCCCTCATCTCATCAACTTTATTGCACAAGGGGTTTGGTCTGTCATGTCATATTTTAGCTTGGAGGCCATGTTCCACAACAGCTAAAAGTTTTGTTTTGATCTTGTTTGGTTCTCAACTAACGTGTCCTCAGGACGACCGGTTTAGTTGGTGAGGACTAACCGTGGGGCAGTAGTCAAAGAGGTTGTGAATGTTTTTCTAATTCAACACCTCTAGTTCAACACTAGTTCAGCTGTAGGGTAATGTTCGACCTCCCATTCAGATCTCTTTTTGAATTAGATTTAATTTTGTTAGGCTTTTAAATGGTTTTGCATTCCCAGAAGTGTGATATTTAGGTATATTTGCTATTTTAAGTTTTCACATCCTTAATTCATCTTTACAAATACACTACGTTAAATTAATTGATTCTTCAGTTGATAACTTCAGTCATATTATTCCAACCCTATTATTTCATTATTGTCCTTAAAAATGTCTTACAAAAAAACGCCATGAATTTCTTTTTCATGTGATCATGGGTTTCACATGAAAGTATTCTATGTGCGTTGTTGCGCATGCGAAATTCATGTGGCTTTTCTGTAAGAAATCTTAAATGATACTTCACCCAAAAATGAAAATTCTGTCATCATTTACTCACCCCATTTCTTTCTTCTGCAGAACACAAAAGAAGATATTTTTTTAAGAACGTTGGTAACCAAACAACGGCGGTACCCATTCACTTTTGTTGTATAGACACAAAACCAATGCAAGTGAATGGGTACCTCCGTTGTTCGGTTACCAACATTCTTAACCCTCATAACAAGTAAATGATGACTGACAAAGACAATTATGAATTTTTATTTTGGGTTGAACTATAGCTGTTGTTATTACTATTCATTTTCATTATGCAAAATGTGACAGTCAGTTTCTGCTATCGTCAAACTGAATTTCAGTATAAGAGGCATAGTTGTTTTTAAGAATTTCTTTTCTGAGAGCACAAAAACTAACACAACACACAAAACCAGCAATTTATCAAAACACATGCAAACATAAGACACCACTGCAAAAAGACATACAGAAAAAAGAGAGAAAAGAGAGACAGACAGAGAGAGTTAGCCCTGACCATGATAAACCCCTTAAAAGTCAGTTGACTGAGTTACTTTAGATATTTTAAATGGATAGATGAGATGGGGAGAGCTGGTTAATGGATTTAAGGGATCATGAGTATGATTCTTTCACTATTTATTATTCCATATTACTAATCTCTACGGTTTAATGGGGAATGAAGGGTATAGATGGGAGGTTTATAGGAATAAGTGGTATATTTAAATGTATATATATATATATATATAAGAGAGTAACTTACAGAGAGGATGGCAATAAGAATGCCAGCGGCACAGAGCACGGCATCGCTTATGGTGTCCCCGTTTTTATACGGGTACTTGATGGACTGGTCGCTGCAGTAAAACCCGCGATGGTACGGCTTGATTGTGCTAGTTTCAATTATCAGGAAAGGCAGGCCAGCTACAGCGACACACACACACACAAAGAGAGAGAGAGAGAGAGAGGGAGAGAGAGAAAGAGAGAGAGTTTAGGTCAGTCACAGAAAGACACACGCAGGTAGCAGCATAGCACAGCACACGGCAGCCGAGGATTATGGGAAATACCAGGCACGGGAGGGGGGTGTGACATGGTACTTTGGTTTCTGAGAGAGTGTACTATACCACACTTAGCTAACGTCTGCCTATGACTGCATGGCATTAGGCACTGTAATTTAAAAGCGCTCTCCGTTATATCACGGCTATAAACGTGTCGTGTATGAAATGTCTATAAAAACTCTCTCAAAAGACTTAATTTCCCATGCAATGGCCCCGCTCGCCTGGCCCCATGTCCCCTGTCTGAGGCCCCTCTGTGGGGCACTTACGCTAGCAATGGGCAGGAGGAGGCCCACAGCTGTCAGCACAGAAGATGGCACAGTGCTGTTTTTATAGGTGTAGCGGATAGTGTCGTCCGAGCAGTAGAACCCACGCTGGTATGGCTGCACTGTCGATTTATGCAACACCATCGAGGGCAGCATGACTACGCAAAAAACACACACACAGCGCCAATGGGTGTCAGGACACACACTTACCTGAGAGGGTACTTTAGGTTGCAAAACAAAAAAAACAAGCGTTAAAGACCCCGTGAAATCAAGTAGTTCTAGAGAGCAAATCATTACACAAAAGCCAGCGTATTTTCCTCCGAAAATACTATCAATTTAAATGTCAACTTTTAGAAGTATGCTAGCATATACCTCAAAGCCAACAGATATTACAACTCAAATGTAGATTTCATAGGGTCTTTAAAGAAACGGAAGGAATTGCGCAATAACAATTGAAAACATTGATAACATACATTTTATCGTTCACTTATCCCTCTAACATGCTAGCTGTGAAGTTCTCTGTTCTTTATCTAATCCTTTTAACAAAACACTATACCTCAAAGTGCTCCTACTACAAGAGCCGTGTACACACAGCGCACATAATGCACTATGTATCCAATACGCATTGCCTTTAAATAACAGTTTGCGTGTTTGGCACTTAAGTAATTTGTGCAAAGCAACAAAGTAGCAAAAGAAGCTTCCCTTTTCTTTTTGGGTTCAGGGCTATTGTCAGTGCAAAGTAGCTTACAGCTAAAGACAATGCAGGCTAATGCCGTTAAGCCAAGCTTTTTTGCAAACGCCACTGTATGTAACTCAGATAAATACTTTATCAAAGATTACACCTTGTAATGAACATCAAACGTATAAAAAAGTTAAGTATAGTTCTTAGTGACACAAAGGCAACATAGCATCACATTGCCTACCATCTTGTCCAATTGGAAGTGCATCTCGGTAGTCTTGGTAGACAGCTCACTACGAATGTGGAGTTTTCAGGTTCACTTGTGCTTTTACGAACACATTTTCACAATACTTTGGTTTGTGCCTTTCTGTTTTAATGATTGAGAGACTCCATGGTACAAAGACAAAACCACCCTCATGTATATTGTGGAGGTTTCCCTGTGTAGAAATGATCAACAAACTACTCATACACCAGTTTGGTATGTGTCGAAACCAGTGTATTTTTGTGTAAGATGCCAGGCTGGGAGCTCAGCCCAAAATGGCCGACTCATTAAAATATCACACCTCCTGCAAAACACACGTCAACTGTCATCGTCCAGCCAACAGCATGAAAAATAAATACATATTTCTAAATCAAAGCAAACTAAACATCAGACTCAAAGTTGTGGTGGGACTTTGAAAAGTTCCCCTTGAAGGATTGTAAAATGTGCGAATAGCTAGAAAAACAAAGCTTAGCTTACGGTGACCACCCAAATTTCTGGAACGATGTTTGGAGCAAAAGAGAGAAGGAAGGGGGGCGTTGGGTTTTTGTGGTTAGAGAGAGCGAGACGACAGCAGTCTCTGTAACTGGTGCCCTTTAAACATGCGTACATGCGTGCAATAAACCAAAGCTTTAAGATGTAAGATCAGACCAGCTTTGGGAACCGGCACAATATGTGTAACACGGCGTCCCTTGAGCTACCCTCAGGGCCTCTTGGCTTTTCTTCGGCAGCAAAAATGTAATTCTGTAACCTCAAAAACTACATGACAACGCTCTTAGGTACAGTGCAAAATAATATTCAAACAAAATGTCATGTTGCGGTTTTAAGACTCAAAGTGGTGTACAGTATGTCATGCCCTACACCTCACAAGAGCTTCGTTTCCTCTCTCTACAGCTGTACCCTAACTGGTAAAGCACAGTACAAACAACTGCAAGGTCACGGGTTCGATTCCCAGGGAAACACATGAACCGATAAATGTATCCTGTATGCAATAAAGCAAATGGCATTTCCAGAATTAAAGACATTAGACACTTTCTACACCTGCACAAATAAAGACGCAAGGCGAGTTTCTGGGGTTTTCTCACAGGTACTCGAGCCAAGGATGTTTTAATCAAAAGCTAGATGAATTGGCTTAGCCAATTTAAGCCCACGTTATGAAAATGGGTGGAGGAACCTATGAACCTAGGTTACACCGTCTGGAAACGCACACAGGACGCACATTCCTCCCCGGCGCTGCTTGTGATCTTTTCAGACCCACTGTGACCACAAGGTCAAATATACTTAGCTGGTCTGGAAAAAACTAAGACCTAGAGATCAAATTTCATCACATGCGCATGCATGTTAGTGATTAGACAGCAGATGTGCAGATTCATTTCTGTTAAGGTGTACGTATATGTGCCATATGTATAAAGCCATATAGTAAACAAGCCTAAATGTGTGTAAAATCATGTGTTTATCGGAGCACGAGACAAAATTTGGCAAAGTTTTTGTGGTCGCCGTAATATAAACTACTAAAACCTAAACAAGTCTGAAATGTTCACGCTCGTGTGTGGATCTACACATTGCATTCAGTTGTTTGTGAAAGGAGAGCCCTCATCAAGCCAGTCGGCTGTTGTTTCTAACGCCCATGCCATCACCATGAGAGAGGTCTGGTATGCTGGGACTCTGCCCATTCTTCTGTTGCTCTCTCAATTCTTAAGCTCTTTGGATCCATTATAATGGGCATCTTTGTGGCAACTAATACAAAGAATCTGAAGTGCAGCTTTACTTAGAAAGACTCGGGTTTAAATTGGTTCTCTCTCTTTGCCTGTAAAACATTATGCATTTCGCAGATGATTTTATCCAAAGCGACTTACATTGCATTATACTATACATTTCTTTCTAAGTATGTGCAATCCCTGGGATTGATTTATGCTCCAATCACTGAGCCACAGGAAAACAAATACATTTTAGTCAAAAATTAAAGTGAAATAACTGTTTACTAACCCTGTATGTGCCACATTTAATAATGACAATAGAATTCTAGAGAAAGAGAGAGAGAGCGAGAGAGAGAGAGAGAGAGAGAGCGAGAGAGAGAGAGAGGGGGGGGGACCACTAGTCTGTTGTCTTGTGCAAAGTTAATTAAACAGAAATAAATTCTGTTTTATTTACGATGGACCCATGGCCACAACTAAAGACTCACAGCGTGATGACTTACAAACACAAAGAGAGAATAGTCCAAGTTAAACAGCTTAATATCCTTGTGGCAAAGGAAGTCATGTGTAAAATCGTATGTAAAATATTTATATTTTTCCACAAAAAGTTTGGAACACTGAGACCAAAAGAGATTTTTTAATATTTAATATTCAGAAAGGTGTCAGTGTCAAGTGCCAAGGGCTGCTGGGTTCAGTGTGCACAAACTGTCCATTCGGCCCCCGACTTAACGCTCAATAAAAGCCTAATGAAAAACAACCAGATCTGGAGCACCGCACACATACAGAAAAAAAATCAAAAGTGGGTGGCAGGGAAAATTTTTCTATTTGTCTATTTGCGTTATCAGATGTGGGCATGCAGCCTTTTCGGTCTCGCACGGGGAACGGCCAGACGCCAGTTAGCCGCTACGGGCAACCATCGAGCCGCCTCTTTACAGCTGCAGACACAGATGTCGATAGGCGAGAATGGAAATCTGTTCTTGTTATCGGGCCCAATCTACTATTGATGCCGGAGTTATGAAGGCATGTGGCCTGAAGGGAAAACAATGAGTGCTTTCATTATCACAGCTATAGATCTTACATGAGCTTGTGTGAATATGTGTTAAATGTAATTTTTGCTTTTGTGGGTTAGTTTTGTTCAACTGGGTCATGGCACCGGTCAACATTGTGGGGAAAATGGACCAATACCTTGAACATCAAGATAAAGTGTGTCATTTCTAATTGACTACAACACAAAGAAGCACAAATCAGTTTATAGTTATATTTGAGCTAAAAAAAATCCAACCTGATATCTAAAATGTTTACCCATTCGCTCTTCAGCGACAGCACAACATCCTAAACATTTGACCTTTCCTCCAAAGCTCCTAGACATAACATCTCTAAAGGAAGTTGTGCTATTGACTGTGAAAGTAAATTGCATTGAAAAGCAGCAGCTCTCATTGGGAATTAAAGACTGATCTGTCACTGTTGGACAAAGATACCACTAAAGAAGTCAAAAAAGCCTTGTGAAAAGATGTGTTTGGAGGAAAGGTCTTCCTGTCAGGGGTCATGGCCCCTGAACGATGAATGCACTGAGAGGATGACATGAAGGTCAAACTCTCCTTCTGACTTAACAGTGCTTACGCACAATAACAATAATACTCAATACTAGAGAAAGGCGCAAATCTTTCCTTTAAAAAATATATATTTAATATTAAATAGTCACACTGCAGTCACCACTGGCAAAAAATGACAGCTCATCTAAAGGTTATAGCGTGACTGTGACAGCGCTGTAAAGGTTTGAGGTACAAACAAGCGCTGAGTATGAATACAGAAATGTGTCAGAAAGTCTTTCATTTCCACTTATCAGCCAATGCACACACACGCATGCCAAGGTAGATTCTCTGAACTAGAAACCACACACATGCCACATCAAACACATGGTGGTTGTGTCTGTTATAACGTGACAGCTAGCGTCAGTCTAAGATGCTCAGATGGTCTTGCAGTGGGTACCACATTTCCACATTTTAATACAATGACAACTATTCTTGTAGCTTGACTGGTAAAGCGTTATATTGGAGGCACAAATGTCATGGGTTTGATTCCCACAAAACTGCACTGTTAATCTTTGGATAAATACATGAACATGGCAGTCGTGGCCCAGTGGTTAGAGAGTTGGACTCATGACCAGAAGGTTGCTGGTTCGGTTCTCAGGGCTGGCGGGTAACGGCTGAGGTGCCCTTAAGCAAGGCACCTAACCCCCACTTGCTTACTATACAAAATGTACAAATGTATATAGTACAATGCAATGTAAGTCGCTTTGGAAAAAAGGTTTGCATGTGTGTTTATAAAGAATGCTAAATTTATTCTCCAAACCCCTAGCACCTTTTACACAACTTCCTGCATGAATTTAATAATAAATCGAAGGAAATTATTTCATAGGGTGTACAGGAAGTGATCTGTGAATGACTTAAGTACTGCCGATTTATTTCACTCATAGGTGCCACATCGTGCCTTTGTTCCCTTGCAAGACGTTTTGTAACTCTTGGCTGGAGAACATGCTAGTCACACAACCTTTAACAACCAAAAAGTGCAACCTGAGTCCTTACAGGACACAATGAGTCTGGGGTAAACCCGATTCATAACCTACCTTATATGAGCAAAGACCTTTCCAACTGTTCTTAATCCACAATGGCAGCAGTCAGGACTACACCTTGAGATAACAATGCACGCATGACAGTACCCAAGAATAGAATAGAATCAATTTAGTGTAGCATGTCGGCGGTCAGGGATACAATCATGTCCTCGGAGGCCATTGGGGGTTTGTTGTTTACCTCTCAGCTCCATTGATGGCTTTATCATCGGGGATCTGCCGAGGGCTTGTGGCCAAGACCTTCACACAATGTGAGAGCCTCTGGAGGATGCCGAGTGAGAGAGAATGGGCATGCGGCCCCTGTGGGAATCGCTCGGTTGAGAATGAGTGGCTCACTGCCAGCTCTCATGAGACTCTTATTGGCTGAAACACTGAAGGCCGAAACAAAAGAGAGAGAGAGCCACCCCTGCTGGGAACAAGGGAACCGTTAGAGGAGGGCTTCATTAATTACTGGGAGAAAGGTAAATG
The DNA here is from genome assembly GCA_026939265.1 of Oreonectes daqikongensis. NCBI lineage: Eukaryota > Metazoa > Chordata > Actinopteri > Cypriniformes > Nemacheilidae > Oreonectes > Oreonectes daqikongensis. Next base: position 1,693,786 of record JAOTQM010000351.1, on the reverse strand, counting down.
GAGGAAGGGACATGGGGACTGGAGGAGAGAGTGTGTGCCTCTTGAAATGCAATGGAGCATCACAATAGGAAGCTTTATATTTAGAACAGTGTGTGTTTATGGGTGTGTGTGCGTGTTTGTTGTAAATCACTGTAGTGTTTAACCTGGGAATCGAACCTGCGATTTTGGTGTAGCTAATTTCATTTTGCATTTAAACTACTGAAACGACAAAAATAAAAATTCTGTTGTCTTTTATTCACTCTCATGTTGTTCAAAATCTGTATATGCAATCTGTATATGGAGCACAAAAGAAGATATTTTGAGAAATGTCTCTCTCAGTAATGGAAGTCCATGTTGGCCAAATATATATTCTTTTGCGTTCTACAGAAGACAGAAAGTCAAACAAGTTTGAAATTACATGAGCGCGAGTAAATAATTTATCTTTCTGTTGAATAGTCACTTAATAGTCAGACAACCCAGTGCTGCCTAATACATGCTAAAAATGTGCAGTTTTGCGCACCCCTCATATTTGTGTGTTCCATTTATACGTTTATGCACTTGCTGACTGGAATGGGACTGCCCTGTTTGGGATTCCTCCCAAGTCAGAGGTGTATTTCAAACCTGATTGACATTTCCGAAACGCACACAGATCCATTCTGGCAGCCAGACACATATTCTACAAAACTCACACAGACTAAACAGTAAAACACACACACACACACACACACACACACACAAAGAAGATTAACGTTCTCCGTGACCTCTGACCTAGGAACTGTGACCTCTGGAATGTGTGGTCTTTCTGGCATCTACTGCCCCCATTAGGCAGAGAGGCACTGAGAGGTGTTCATTTACAGATATTCATATTGGAAAGAATCTAATACTGATAACCACAACAGCAAAATCCTATACAGACCGATGTGGGTCAACCCAAACCTACCAACCCTTTTCTTGTCTGACCTACTCATGAAAACCTTTTGAGCATTAAGCAATTTGTTTGATGTCAGCAATGACCAGATGCTGCTGCAAAGTGACACCAATTTGATGTTTTATATGCAGCAATGCGAGCCAATGATTCTCCGCTGTGGGCGGAGCAACCATACTCAACGTGATAAAAATATTACCCAAACAACAGAGAAAAGGAACTGTCAAATTTAAAAGAACAACTAAACACGTGAATGTTTGTCTGATTCATGACCTAGACATTTTATTGTTTTTCAGTACTGTATGGCAGAGAGACCCCTGCTGTCACCATGCACATGTTTCTCTCTCTGTATCGTTCCATTAGCTTTGTCTGTGCAAGCTGCTGAAGTCAGCATAGCTGTGCACATTGGCAATCCTACCTTTCTCACTCTCTCAATACATCAGATAGGCTCTGGGACCGGGCCCCAGCTCAAAACATGTGCTTACGCACAGCAATTTTTACTCGCCAGAGCCGTGCCCTTTACACGGGCACGGCGAGGCAGTCGTGGCCCAGTGGTTAGAGTGTTGGACCAGAAGGTTGCTGGTTCATTTCCCAGGGCTGGCGGGTAACGGCTGAGGTGCCCTTGAGCAAGGCGCCTAACCCCCACTTGCTTACTATACAAAATGTACAAATGTATAGTACAATGTAATGTAAGTCGCTTTGGATAAAAGCGTCTGCCAAATGCAAATGTAAATGACATCTGAGCAGGCAGCCTGCGGTCCTGATACCACCATCGGCATCTTGCTAAAGGAATTGCCATATTAAAATTACGCAGCACCTGTTGTGGCAGGTTCTCCCTGGCATTCATCTGCACTTTTCGTTAAAGAAAGTTCAAAGAAAACCATCACAAACTGAGAAATAAGAATTCTGAGGCCACACTAATTCTTATCTCACATATCATTTGGAAATCACTGTGAACCTCACATGTCACAAACATGTCAAAAGTGTTTACTGTTTTAGAATTATTAAGAGCATCTGTTCATACGGTCCACTTAAAGTTGAACAAACATTCCCCACTAAGATGTTTATTAAAAAGATAAACATATCATTGCATAATTGAAACATGTCAAAGCTGTTCTGTTATTTTACCTTTTAGATCGCATCCCACCCACTCCAGACAGCCTAGCAAATTATATATTACCCCAGAAGAAGATTTGAGAGCACATAAATGAGATTTACAGTGGTTTCTTTAAAGAAAACAAGTGTTTCGGCATTTATTGAAATAATACAGTGAATGGCTCAACATGTCAAAATAAAAGTCTGGAGATGTCCATAAATCAAGCAGCAAAGAGCTGTAACTTGCCAAGCGTGTCACGTTCATTGCTGGGTCTGCTTGTTTTGCCTCAAGGTGAGGAAATGTTGATCGTACTGTACAACTGCTACCCAATTCCCCAGGTTCAAAGGTCAGACCCAGCCTTTTTTCTTCCCACGGTACAGTGTAATTAAACAAATGAACAACTTCTCCTCCTCTCTGCTTCTCTCACCATCTCAGCCTCTTTTTAGTATTTCTTCAACAAGGCCAATAAAAACGCAATAAACCCCTGTAGCTTAGGAGGAGAAGGACAGACGAAAGTCCCTTTTCTCTCCATCAATCTTTTCATCCCTCCGCCCATTTCCTAGACCTTAAAAGTCAGGTTGCTGGTCAAAACCCTGGAGGTGCATGAGTTTAGGGGTTAACCTGCCCGTGAGCATCTTCAGTGGGGTGAAGACTGCTTCTTTCTACCACCCTGCCCTAAAGCTCAAGAGAAACAGACGGTCATGGAGTTAACATTATAACTTAACTTTCTTAACATAGCAATCAACACTTCACCAGAGAACTGCATTTAGATTTGGCTTTTTCTGTGGTGTGTGTGTGTGAGCAGCATATCATGGAAATGCACATGTTCCAGAATCTGTGTGCGTGTCTATGACAGGGTCCTTTATGGAGTACTAGTCTATGAATATAAGTGTGTATATCTTCATATGTTTGTGTAGCCTGTATCTGTTAATGTGGATGTGTACTTCTGCTAAATGACAATAACAGCAAATGTGTAAATGATCACTGCATTGTTCTACTGCACTCCTCCACCCACCAGGTAACATCACTAGGTGTGAAAAAAAGATTTACATAATAGATGTATATAATAAAGGTCTTTTGAACTAATATACTAATATTGATCAATTTTATCTGTATATAAATAAAGTATATGAAAATAAATAAATGTGTATATGAAATACATTTGAACAAGCAATTATCAGTAAGGTTCAAAAAGTATCTGCATTCAGAAATTAAACATCTACAGAAATGATTTATATTTAGAAATGTGACTTAAATGTTTTATATGTAAATACACAATGACCACAATTTTAGTTGATCAGAAAATAATTTTCTTCATCATTTACTCACTCTTATGTAATTCCTAACATGCATGACTTCTATTCTGCAGAAGACATAAGACGATATTTTAAAGAATATTGCTAACTAAACAACACTGCGACAATTATTTAGAAACTAAGGCCACATCCACACAAAGCCAGAGCTTTCTCTATCCAATCTTTTTTTCCCCTCGTTCTCCTCAAACACAGCGCCGTCTCAAGAAATTTCTGCATACACATGAAACCGATCAAAACGATGTAGTATACATGCCAGACCAGTATGTGGCGCTGTAATTCCGACAGAGATACACTAAAAACAGAGAAGAAGGCTTGGAGCATGCGCATAAACCTTGCGCACTCTATACAATTGTGGGGTGTTGACATCATCTTTTGAGAAAATATAGGGAAGGGTGTCATTTTCGGATTCATCCACTCTGGGACCCGGTTTCAAAAATAGCGGTTTCAGGCTCCAAAATGCCAGATCTGTCTGGATGAAACGCCAATACGAAACATTTGTTTACATATACAGCTAAATGCGTTGGACACTAAAATGATCTAGTGTTTTCGAGTATTATCACGACCATTAAAATATTAGCTTTAGTGACACAGGTCTTATTAGCATATGAATGAGCAGAAGGTGACTGCCCTTCAGGGGCCAACTAGGCTTACAATGAGGAATGCCGAACACCCTGGACTTAATCCATACGACCCAGAAAAAGTTAAAAGAGAGCGGGAGAGAGGAAGAGAAAGGTTGGTGTGTGAGGGTGGCAAGAAGGTCATTCTTGGTCATTGGGCCTTTGGTTCTAGATAAGGTTTAACAGATGCCCATACAGGGTTTTAATAAATCCCATTTTAGAAAACACATGCATGCTTTTGAACACACACACACATTCCAGAAAAAGCCACATTCTCCTGTCCCTGGAATTACAATCAAGTTGTGTGTGCCGAGAATTAATGTTTCGTAGTGTGGATTAGAAGAGCTATGGGGCTAACTGCTTCTGCCGTTGACTAGCTTATACTCTGCACACACTCGTACACACACAATGTCTCATTTGCAGAAACAATGGCTGACAGGATACAATACAAACCAGCGAGAGGAAATAGACTACAATTACACAGAGAATAAACAAACACATCATTTGTGTGTTTACCTCGTAGAAAAGCATACAAAAACAGCGGGGGTCCTTCAAACGTAGTTCCACACTCGAGTAGAACTTGCAGAATTGTTCAAACAGAGAGCTGTAAACCACCACAGATATGATTTTTTGTTCCAAAGAAGACTTATATACAGATTTTACATGACATGAGAGTGAATAAATGCTGACAAAATGTTCATATTTTAAGGGAACTATCCCTTTAAACCTAGCCGACAAACCCCCCTGTTTCCATTATTGGCAATAAAGGATGATCCGGCTCATTTTTGAGCTTTTCAAACAGGGAGAACTACAAACTAAAAACCTCCATACAAGTCATTTCTCAACATGTTTCGCTACATTTGTGTGGACGTTAAAGTTAAAGTACAACCAAACCTACACACACACACACACACACACACACACACACACACACACACACACACACACACACACACACAAAGACTTAGCAGCCAAATGATGGTCACCCATGCTCATGTCTGCCTGTGTAATTGCTACCTAAAGCAGGCCACTTTGTCATATAAACTCTTCAAGCATATAATTAAACCACATGGCAAGCAACCTCAGAAACCAGCCTCTCTTACATACACACACACTCAGACATACACAAACACCCTGACAGGTTCTTGTACAAATACTCAGACACATGCTGCACTCACACACATGTGCCCTTATACCAACACAAACACACAGCGTGGGCACTATGTTTTGACAGCATCGTCATTACTAGCATTGAGGTCGAGACGGTGCAGTCTGTTACTATGTCTGAGCCCCAGACGGCTCTACTGTACACTGGGAGCACTCATATGGAACTCATTCCTACGTCATACTGTAACCCCTCCAGCCCTAATGCTGACTATTAGAAAATACAGCTCCCTCCGAGCGACTCTTTACATCACTTTCCAGAGATTTGCGGAGGAATGACAGCCATTAGCAGCTTCTGATTCAGAGGAAGGACTTTGGAAAGCATGTGTCACGTTTCACAGAACCCAGCTTGACTTTAGGTTAGAGGCAATGTAGGTTTTTGTATCATCTTATGTGGTAAATCGTAATGGGCCAAGATTTGACCAAAAAATGTTGTTCTTTGATGTAGCATTTCTGTAATAAGCCACAGAGGACCGTTGTCCATGACGGATATCTAGGCCTGCCCTAAACTCATGCCATTGGTTGAGTTAATGCTGCTGTTTTGTTTGGGTCAAAACTTACCTACTGTACCAATGACTTACTAACAGACAACTTTCCATATGATGGGACAGAAAATGACCAACTTTACCATCAAGTTGCCACTGGACAAGTGGCTTAGTGTGTATCTAACATGGTCAAAACTCATTAAAGCCGCCACCGGTTACTTCATTTCAAAGATCTGCTCTAGAAAATACGGGATGTAAGATACACAAGTTCAAAAATGTACAAAAAACCCTGACACAATGCCTGTCAACTGAAGCATATCTTAAGAAAAAGTTCATCCAGTTGAGTTTCTAATCTCCAAAATAGCTGCTTCAAGAAAGTACAGCTGTTCAGACATCAGGGCATCACAACAGAAAAAGGTAATGTACTATTACTTCAAAAAGACTTTATCAGCCTGTCTGACTGACAGCTACAGCCAGTCAAAGTCTTTCCTGAACACCATGTGGCAGCTTTAGACCGTCTACTTCAATTACACCCTGTGAATGAGAGAAAAAGGGAGGGTTCGGGACTCTGGGAAATGGCCTAGAAAAAGAGGGGGATTACATTTCACAGCACAGCTGGCCACACCTTGACGAAAGAGTCGGAGCGAGGTAGGAAAACGGGAGAGGGGTCTAGCGAGACTACCTTTCCTCTTCCCTCCCTTTCCTGAGCTTGCCCCGCATAGATGCCGACTGCAAATTATGCCAGATGTCACTTCAGTGGAAGCCGCCCTTGGTCGGCAATGAAGAATTCGAGAAATTCTGGAAAATATTTATAGAGGTGGACCAGACCTTCTCAGCTTCAGAGGTGGAGGTTAATGCAGTCCGACCCAAATGAGAGAGACTCCCAAAGGGCTTTCTGGCACTCCATAACTCTACCATCGCCCTCTTGGAATGCCACGGATGAAGGAGAAGTTAAAAGCTGCTGAAACCACGCCAGCCGAACCTTTTCCTCCGCTTTGATCTTCTCACGACGTTAGATGACTAATATTGAGAGACTAAAGGGCCAGGTAGTTCTCGCTGAGGTTTAATCCAGGGTGAGTTTAGACAGTGCTGATATCTTGCAGCGTGGAGTTAATAAGTTCTCTTTTCCAGCCAACATGTAAACAAGAAAACTCTTGGAAACTGATGCCTCCCAGGAGAGGCTCCAGGAAGCAGCCTGGCCGAATCTTTTAGACCAGCTGAAACTGTATTAAATGTCATTGGCAAGTCGTGATATATGCTTTGCATTTGTTGAGTTTGAGAAATGAGCTCATGAACAAGCATCTCAATCCATCAGCAACAATCCTACCTGAAATGATGCATATTACGGTGAATCTCACAATGCCTGTCAGAAACCTGTCTGGTATATAATATTTTCTCTTACATTTGCACAAAGAATTCTCTTTTAGGACCATTAAAGTGACAGTTCACCCAAAAATAAAATTTCTTGTCATTGTAAACCTGAACGACTTTCATTCTTCAAAACACAAAATGAAGCTATTTTGAAGAAAGTTAATAACAGAACAACAGCGGCAACCATTCGCTTCTATTGTATGGGCACAAAACCAATGCAAGTTAATGACTGCCAGTTAACAACATTCTTCAAAATGTATTTTTGTGTGTTCTATGTGAGAAAGAAAGTCATACAGATTTGAAATGACAAGAGGATGAGTAAATGGTTTTTTTGGGGGGTGAACTATCCCTTTTTAGATTTTTTGGAATAGGACAATTCAACCACCATACTAATTCTCGATACATAATGTAAATATCTCATTTGCATAGCTGCAACAAAAAACTATTTGTTACATTGCAAAGTATACATCATAAAAGTATTTGTTGTACCGCATTTGGTGAAATACGCCTCAAAATGTTTTTCCTGAGTTACACGCATTAATAAAAAGTAAACATGAATCACAACTATTGACACAAGCAAACCACTGACATCCCGTAAGCAAACTAAAGCAAAACAGCTTCTCAGCCACCCACAAAGAATAAAGGCAAGAGTGAGAGAAAAGCTTGGGTGGGTGTTTGTATCTGTATGTAAAGTATTTCAGCTATCAGTGGCATGGGCAGGAATGCGGGCGACCCCAGACACCCTCGGGGGGAGTGACATAAGGGGACACACCTCCTTAGCGTTACTATAACTACTGTATGCAAATGAGCTGGGCTGCAGCTTCTCTGCTTAAACTCAACAGGAGGCAACGCTAAACATACTACGATCCGTCTGGCTGCTCTCTTAGGGTTCATTAACATTCATAATGCATTAGACACACCGCGGATACAATGCCCACAGTGATAAACTACTAATGAGAAGGAACAAAGCATTGCCGGTCTCAGTGTGAATGTACCGCATGTGTAAACGCTAATGGATGAAGTAGATCCCTGCAATAAAATGGCAACTGAGAGCCTGCTCGGAGGTGGTTATCAGATGTGAGGGACATCAGAAAGAGAGACAAGACTTTGATAACAAGCAGATCTCCACAACAGATGGAACCTGAAGTGGCTGATCTCTGGATGGGCCGACAGCGCTAACAAAGCCCATTCAGTAATAGACATTCCTCACCCATCCTTTTCAAATCCCTCCAAATGTGACTCCACTCGTTCACATGCACCCCCCACCCCAAACCACACAAAACAGACCAAGCCCTCTTGTCTTAAACATGACATCTTTTTTAGATGCAAATAACTTGATCGGAAATTTTGTTCCATTTGGAGCGTGTTTATATGTCTGCATGTAAGCCACATATGACTGCACGACTCATTTCGGTTGCGTTTTAAAGAGGCTGCAAAATACGCACAGGAAGCCTTGGGTGTACGTTTTCATTAAGCGGCGGCTTTATTGTACAGCAAAAAAGTTTGCACCGAACTTGCAATAAACGTCTAATTTAGGGGCGCAGTTCAAAGCAATGCTATTAAACACCCTTGGCTGCAATCGTATCGCCTGACATCAGTCAGCGATATTTCCCCGCTTCTATCCCCACCTGCTGTAACGTGTCATCTCTTTCTAAAAGCACGACAACCGTTGTTCAGTCGCCGTCAAAGGTTTGCGGGCGTTTTAAGCACGAGATTCTAATTGCTTACACAAGCTTTAGCCTGTTTCCCTAAAGCGGCATGTTTAAGCCATTCGAACCCGCATTCCTGGGAACAAAAGGAGCAGGACTCGTTCTGCCTTTAAAACCGAGAGAGAAAGTTGATATGATGCCGTGGCCGGAGTTAAATGAGGCATATGCCAGCTGGCAGGGGGGTTGGAGGGTGTCTCTGAAAGAATGTGTAAAGTTGAGGGCTGAAGTTTGTTAATCCCTTCATTCTGAAAAAGGGTTTGAACTGACAGGCTTTGAGGAAAGATGAGAACCCGATGCCGTAATTGTTTCCAGGCATCTGAACGAAAAGTTTAAATCGAGCAGCTCCGGTCACCAAGAAACAAAATATTAATGTCAATTTCTTATTTATAATAGAATCCCTCTGGAGCGATCTGGGGTTAAGTGTCCTGCTCAAGGGCTCGGAAACCTACAACTTTTGGTTACCAGCCTAGAATTTAGCACCACACCTCCAACGTAACCCAAATTCACCAAATTCTCAATGCCGCGCCAAGATTAAATGGGAACGCAAAATACTTGACAACATTACAGCATTGGTATTCCTTAGAAAACGACTTCGTTTTTGTGCTAAGGACGAAGATGCACATGCACATGGAAGCAATTGACATATATCACAGTCAGATTAAACCTCACAGCTGTGAAGGTTAAAAAGAAAAAAACATGTTACATCATGACTATAAAAAGCTGTGAACATGAAGTCATGTTTACAGAACTTGTTTTGACTACAGATTATTCTGTTTCGTGCAAGTGATCGGTTAACCATAATAAGCATGTTCGTATGCCACTTCAAAAGATGTCAAAAGGGCGCAAAGGGATCCATGTTCGCATCAACTCCTCACTTCATCTGAAGAGTGAGAAAGCGTTCATTAAAACTTCTTGCTTGCAAGGTTGATGAATTATAAACAAGGGGGGCTAAAAACTGGTCCACATCAGGAAGAATGCCAACTTTGCTCTGAGATAAGACTGCTTTAACGGTTATTGTTCTGTCTACCAAGATAACAATGCAGTTAGGTTTTTGCACCATTATCTCAACAAAGCATTTCTGAATGTTATTTTCAATATACATCACCAGAATAACATCATCTGGACTGGAGTTTTCCACCTGGTGCTTGTTGAACATGACATTTGCATTAAGCAACATAATGTCTATACCAACAGAAATTTCTTTAGGGCATGTTATTTTGTTGTGCATTCATAAATACAAGATTATAATAATGATTTCAAGCGTGTAGATGTCTCATTATAATAATGCATGGTTTCACTAAAAATTTGTCTTAAGCAAAAATAAATCAACTTTGAAGGCAGACTGTGTAACGGTTTAGTTGCACACTCCATCACTTGAACACTCTGTATCTGTGCAGTTGATATAGTAATGCATTAATGTTTTCCATTGTTTCAACTTTTCTGCGATGGACACTTACCCAGGATAAGGCAGAAGATATCTAGCACTATTAAAAGTTTCCTCCTGCTGTTGTCTACGCCGTTGTTATTTAACGTTGATGTTCCTCCGTTTCTTGTTTCAGGTGCCATCGCCTTCTCATACATATAGTTTTGCATTTGAAAGATCCTCCTTATTTCTTCGTCTTTAAAATCCGAGTCCAGGCAAACACGGAGATGTTCACGAAGACAGTTCGTTATAGTGGTCTTGTCAAAAAGAACGTGTCGTTTAAAGTTTGTGGAAGTTAAAGCTCCCAGTAAATTGAAAAGACGTCCTGAAAAGTCAATAAAAACAATGAGATGTCCGTGCAATGATCAAGTCCATTCAACTTTCTACAATGAGCCCGCAGTGTTACAATGTGCTTTCTCTGTCTGACGAGTCGTCGTGTGTAAGTTAGTGGCTTGGGAGCTAGTTCTACGCTACTTTAGGGCTTGAACTGAGAGCGGTGTTTTAAAATCTAGGAGATCAACTCCTGTTTTATGAATCCTCAGTTTGGTCTCCACCTCCTCCACTTCACTGAGCGCTCAGCCCCCTTCTCCTCTCCAGACACGCTCGCTGAATGAAGCCGCACTCCAGCATCACTCTAGCGCCACAAACACAGCGATCTCTGGCGCTCCAAGCGGCCGCCGCTCAAATAGCAATTTGTATGTCACTTGAGCGCAGACCACCAACTGAACCGGTTGTCTACATTCTAGCATTGCAGTTATGTGAATTTTTTTATGTGATTTTTCGATGTTTAAAATATACTGTTTGAGTGTTGCATAAATTTAAAAAAGACGAACATTTGCTTTATGTGACAACTTTGTGTAAGTGGCCATTCTGTGTATGAAATATAAAGAATAATGAACAGATGTAAAAGCTGTATAAAGTAGATAGAAAATTATAAATGTAGTCAAATACAACTGTTGGTTTAGTTAGCAGGGAGGAAAATGTAAATTTGGGGGACCAGTAAGTCGTCTTTATATAAATTTGAAGAAAAAATGTGCAGTCATTTTCTGCAAGAGAATTGTTGTTGCAGTCAGTCCTTGGTGAAAGTAGGACAATATCCAAACACAGGGTCAAATTAACATTTGAGTGGCTCCAAAACAAAGAGGTGAATGGCCCACAATGGCCCAATGAAAGCCCTGACCCCAATCGAAATAAAGATCTGTGCAACTTATTTGGAAGTTATAGCAGCATCTTACTAACCTCAGTCAGCATTATTTTAATCAGACCTGGTATATGTTGTATGGCATGACTGGGGGGGGGGGGGGCATTTATATATTCTGGTTGGGCAGATAGATATATTTTATTGTATGCAAAAATTTCCGGTTTATTAGATAAATTATGTAGAAACAGTAATTGATTTTTTGGTGATTTTTTTGTGGTCAGCAATATGTCACTTTAAAAAAAGGCCACTTTAGGACTGCATTCCAAATTAGGAATTTATTACAACCATTAAAGCTTGGAATGTGAATATTTTATGTACATTCTCCATACATTTTGAGACAGTTAACGGATTAATTAATCATACAAATAAATATTTAAGTATTTAATAATAATTATTTAATTTTCAATTATTGTAATTGTCAGTTTTATATTTTTTGAAGAGGACCAAGGAAAATCTGGAGGGGCTATGCCCCATAGCTCTAACCCTGAATTTAATTATCATATTTTTATATGATATCAATATTACACTAATAATAATAATAATATTATTAGTAGTAGTATTATTGTCATTGTTGTATTAATATTATTTTTAAATAAAATAATAAATATGTTTAAAAATTGATTATTATCTTTGCCTAGACATAGAGGATGCAAAGATATTATAATTATTATTAATAAGAATAATATTTTATTAAATCGTAGTAATAGTCTTGTATTATTGTTTTATTAGGTGCCCCTGTGTGTTTTTGCAGCATCTTTGGCAGCAAAAGTTCCAACTACAAAATATCTCATACATGACTGCCATCTAGTGGTGGAAAACTGTCATACACTCGCATTATGCTTGATGTACTCCAACCAGTTTTTTACATTTATAACGCAATAATTTCTCAAACAAGTTAAGCAAAGCTGTTAGAAATGACCGTGTATTCTGTAAGAAAGTGACGAAGTCTTTTTGCTATTTATGCAGTGATTATTATTTAATGTTAAAATTAGTGTGCCAAAGTCAGCAGCCGTCATGATATATAAACTTGTATAGCCACTGTACAAAAATGGCAAAATTAAATTTGGCTAATCAAATATACATTTTAAAAATGACGTCATAAAATGTTTATGTCATTAAAAGCAATCATTCCCAGAGGTCGCTGGTATGTTCAATCTGCACTTAAAGTGCATCAGTCTTCACATACGTAGAACGCTATAGTAGCCTAGTTGTTTACCTAAACGACCCCGCCCCCATTTTCCATCAGTTAACGCCTTAATTATCACTGATCCAGGAGCTGCTTGTTTGTGTACGGTTTACAGAGTTTTTCCTGAAGCTGGATTCAGATCAGCAGTTACCCAGGGGGTTTAGCAAAGCGCTATCTAAATGTGCTCAAACCCGCCTCCTGTAAGGCAGCCCAAGGATCTCACGGTAAAATGGCTGAAAAGCAAAAACACGAAGGCAGGGTAAAAATAGGACACTACATCCTCGGAGACACACTTGGAGTCGGAACATTTGGAAAAGTGAAGAGTTAAGTCTACCCGTTTTCTATGAGTGTGCGGACGTTGCATGGAATGAAAGTAAGATCATTTGTTTTCGGGATTGTTAGCGCTGAACTTGCCGGCGGACGATGTACGCATTTTACGTAGCACTGACTGCGCAGCAAGAGCAACCGCCGGCGTCCTTCAGGCGTAGAGAGTGCGTATGTTGTTAGAAAATATAACGCAGAGCTGGAAATTCTCAGCACCACTGTGCCGATTGTGCAATCTTATTTGTAAACGTTTACTTTCACAACAGTTGGGGGATTATGTGACATTTTCGGAATATTTCAGATTTACATACTTACAATTGTATTGTCATCCCGTCTTCACAGAATAGCAAGCGCGCACAATCGGTTATTTGCAGTATTCCGCCAGACCATTTAACTATGAAACCGTATTTTAACTCGTGTGTACATCATTGCTGCAACAGTAGCGATAATATTTGTAACGTCATTTGTATGTTTTACCTGCAGCGCTGCTTTGACCTTGCAGTCATTTTCTATTCTAAGCGTGACTGGAAATGCCGCTCGTTTTAGGAACGACCTTTCACACCTTTGCTGAATTTTTATCTTGACTAAAACAGGCTAAAAATAGCCTACACGCTGCATTTATTACTGTGATCGGTCTGTGCTCGTGTGCTATACCACCGTTATAAACTCAACACGTTTGAGACTCATCCAATAAAAGTCTAGCTGACTTTCTTCTGACAAACTGCAAAGCAGTGTGAGGTCGGCAGTTTAATGGCCAGCAGAGCAGATGACCTTGAAGAAAATCATTTGATCAAGACATTAAATATAAGAGCTTTATTATAGGCTCCACGTGAGATCTCGTGACTGGGATTTAAACGCACCCAAGTGATGCAAAGGTTCACAGAAACGCACTATAATAATTGACAATAATGCTATACTGTTATGCAAATTTTAATGTTCTTGCTGTAGGCGGCAGAGAGGTGCAGTGTATGAATAAAGTTCCACAGACTTCCTCCATTTCACATACTTAGGGTGTCATTGGACTTAAATAGCAGAGGGAAAGCACATTTGTTTGCAAGGGACCCCATTTGTTGGAAGACATTTATAGATGCATGGTACTTTACAGCTCTTATGATAATGTAGATGAGCAGTAAATCAAGTGTCTGTATCCACAATGTAAAGACGGGTAACTTGTTTTTCAGGTCAACATTTTGTTTTTGTTTTCAGGTCAAATATTATTTAAAGAATGTCAGTTAATAAAAATGAATCATAATTTTAAAGAAATTTAATTATGTTGTAATTTTTTTCAATTATATATGGGATACATCTTAATCATACATGTATGTATGTATGTATGTATAGGGTCTTTCTTAAAAAAACTAGACGGATTCATTGGACGCATGCGCTGGCCCGAAGTTATCTTCTGGTCTGTGGTTATAATGTAACAATTACATTTAAGACCCAATTTTTTTATATTTAATGTATATTAATAATTAATTATAATACGACTTTATTGTATATGAATTGTATTAAATTAAATTTAAACAACTTAACAGTTATGGATTCTTTGCGGAGGTCTACCGGAAGTTAAGTTTGGGCCACATAACGTTTGTTTATGTTGTTGCCTATACAAATTTTCATCAAATATTTAATCTCTTAAAAAAATCTCTTAATTTTTAAGTTAATTAATGGACCAAATAATGCGTTAAAGAGTAACTATTACAATGTCCTTAAAATTACATTTCATGCAGCGTGTATTATTGCTGTGTGTGCACGTAAGATGAGTTGTAAAGCTGAAAGTGAACGGATAACAAAGTTATTGGCTTTGGAAAAAAGGAGTTGACTTTGAATCACGAGTAGTCAGACGTTCTTATTTCATTTCCGTGACAGATGTGCGTCACTCGATGCAATGCCCACCTATGTTTTGCGACACTGCAACAAACCAAAGTAGGACCTTAAAGTCACAAAATACTTACTCTTTAAGGCTTGTACGCACCGGGACGATAAGCGCATGTGTTTATTGCCAACCTTTTGAATGCCTCGTGACTAAACAAAGGGTGCCAATGTGACTGTGCACACCGACGTGCAAACGGCAGACGTAAAAGCTGCATTTTTTAAAAACACCTCAGGCTATTTTCTTTGGTTTGATGCGTTACGCTAAAAACTGGCCGATTGGCATTTTGTTTACGTGTCTGGAGCTGCTGAAGTTACAATAAAACACGACTTGTGGCGCTCAAACACAAAACGGTCTTGGCGAGCACACATTGATACCAACAACCGGTGTGTACAAGGCATTAAACAATGCTTACAAGTGACTCTAAAGGTGTTTGGGTATAGTATGAAATAATTTCACAACAAAATTGCCTAAATCTATAAGATTACTCTACATTTCCCTTGTTGCTTATTACAATGAAGCTCAGGATTGCTAATATATCAAACCAAACAAAGCTTACCATTATATTTACATATTTTTCTGAAAATGAAATATTTAATACTAAATAAACAATTGTCATAAGGCTAGTATGTGAAACACCAAACTCAGAGTATATCAAGTTTTGTTTGTTTGAATGGAGAACTTGAAATGAAAACCTTGAAATGAAAGTCTTCTCTTGTTTGTTTTCAGGGGGGTCACTGCCCCGCAGCGCTGATGCTTGCTTTCTTTGGAATAAAACTTATCTCTCATCAGCTGTGTTTACAATACCAATCTGCTGGTGATGGTATTTCAGATTCTTTATTTATGTGTGTGTGTGTGTGTGTGTGTGTGTGTGTGTGTGTGTGTCCAACAGTTGGAGAGCACCAGTTAACAGGACATAAAGTTGCTGTGAAGATCCTAAATCGGCAGAAGATCCGCAGTCTCGATGTTGTGGGGAAAATCAAACGAGAAATTCAGAATCTAAAACTCTTCAGACATCCACACATTATCAAGCTGTGAGTCCTTCACAAACACACCAATCGAACATTTAATAAAGAAACACAAAAGGGGCAGATGTGTAGTATTTGATTGATGGGTGTTGAAATGCTGTGGCTTTTCTATAGAATTCTGCAGACCATGCAGATTTTTGGGCCTGTTTATAGACCATAGAGCATTGCATGGAACATTAAACAATCTAATATTATGTTTGTAAGACTTTTCGTTTAGACTCCAGCATGTTTAATAAACTGCACATGCTTAAACTATAGTTAAAGATGACAGTTTAATTAAACTCATTTTGTTTTCTGTGGTTGGGCATTTAAAAGTAATTGGGTTGAATGAGGGCAGCAGCCCAACTACAAAGACAAACAGAGACCAGGTTCAGCGTGATTACTGCTATTTGTCTAGCTGGTGGGACAATGACAGCCATTCTGTTCTCCGGTAAAACCTGAATAAAATCAGAATCACATTAATAACATGTGATGAATCTGCTCAGAGACATATTTGATTTTGATATCAAGAACTTCGGAATTCAAAGCCATTATAGTTTAGGTTCAATGGATGGGCTTTTGAGGAAAACTACTGCTCTTCCTTATCCGAAGGATCTCAGTATTAGAAACAAACTACTTTTAACTTCAATTTTTAACAAACAAGCTTTAATCTGGTCTGATTTTAATCTGATCTTAACAGTTTGTTTAGTGCTGTCTCCGATTGTTTTGTGAACCTGTCACAATGTAATGCGAGCTTTTGCAAAGAATTGGCAGTTGAAATCTACATGGATCTTAGTCAGACTAGACAACAATGCAAATGCAACACAAATGAACACAAGGCTGAAAGGGATAGACATACAGTTCCTTTGTACTGTTGTCAACAAAACAAAAATCTTGGTGAAAAATTGGAAATGTAAAATTGAACGTGACCTAGGACTTCTACAGTCTACTAAACAAACACTACATATGTGACCCTGGATCCCAAAACCAGTCTTAAGTAGCACAGGAACATTTGTAGTAATAGTCAAAAATACAGTCAAAATTCTTGATTTTTCTCATGAATGCAGGATTTTGTGAACAGGCATGTACATTTGGAAAGGAGTAAAGTTGAATAAGAAATGAATGGTTTTCCAAATACCACACATCAATACCACACAAAGTGTAAGGGCAAAAGTTCAGGACTTGCGACGTGCGGGTTAGCAGACACCACCATACTGTTATACCCACCATGTTGTGACACTGGGGAAGACATGTATCCCTATTAGAGCTCTTATGTAATGGCTCACTGCTTGCTTTGATGCTGTTCTCTGTCTGTGTGTCTGTGCAGTATCTATGTAGAATTACTTTTGGTAGCTTTTTATGGAGCATGTGTCTTGTTAATGTCTCAATAAAAGATCATGCAGAGCAGAGGTTGAAGAGAAATGTGTGTTTCAGTGTCTGTCAGCTCTGTTTTATCAAGTTAATTTTAAAAGAAAAGTTAGGTTAGTTGTATTCTACTAAGGAAACATGAACTGGCATTTGTTACATTAACAATATGCTGTATTTCTGTCTGAGTGAGCCAAAAATATATTCATAAATAATGCAGTGCAGGCTTCTTTTTATACCTGTTATGGACGGTTTTATCAGACGCACGTAGCTGGCATGAAGTTAACTTCTGGTCTGTGTTTTTGATAGTCAGACTAGTGGCTAATAATTTAAACTTTATTTTAATATTAATTTATGTGGATATTTTATTGCATAAAATAGTATTAAATAAACAAATTTGATGAATTTTATTGATTAAATAAACAGTTTAAGCAAGTTAGGTTCTTCTACTGGTAACCCAAAATAATACTGACTAGACTTTTAACTTGCTAGTTAATGTAATTCACTTGTTATTTCTTTTGCTTGTTATCAGAAATAATCTGCAGGGACTCTATTCTTTGTGGATGTGTACTGGAAGTTAAGTTTGGGCCACAAAAGCGCACATGCACAGTAATGTTTGTTTATGTTGTTGCTTTGAAACCATCTGTAAGTGAGCTTAATATTGTTTTCTAGGTTACATGAGCAAAAAAGAAAGCAGAGAAAGAGTCATTCATGTTTGATGAAAGATTGCCAAAACAAAGGAATATTGTTTGGAATAACATACACTGATGAATAATGTACAATATGTCCAGACACATTACAAAGAGACTTTATAAAGAATTGATTTTGTATTGTCTTTAAAACCTGTCTCGATGCATGTAGCCTAAAGCAATGAATATGTCTGCTGGCTCCTATTATGGGTCCTGTCAGTGCACATTTATTTGATTCATGGTTTTACTTATATGAAAATAAACATATTTGCATGGCTTGGTCTGGCCAGAATGTCAGGTTTGTAATTGCCCCGTCAATATTTTCTCTCATCCTTTCACAATAAAAGGTTTTAAAATAGTAGCTTTATGTTGTTTTGTTGAGATGTACATTGTTTATTGAAAGCATGAAAGTCCTCTGATGAGTATTAATGTCTTTTGTTGTGTTTTTGTGGTGTTGCAGGTATCAGGTTATCAGCACGCCTACAGATTTCTTCATGGTGATGGAATATGTGTCTGGCGGGGAACTCTTTGACTATATTTGTAAGCATGGAAGGGTAAGAATAATCTGTCGAGCTCTTTCTAAAAATGTCAGCAGCAGGCCAACAGGCGCTTAGAATCATGGGAAGGGCCATTGACCTTCTCGCTTTGTGTCTAAAGTTGCATGTCACATGTGTCCAGAAATCAATCAAACAATAGCAGTTCATACACATTTTGTTCCATGTTCTGCTAAAATCATGGAAATTATTAATTCCCAACGTAGTGTTCTGCAAAATAAACCTTCATGTTACATTTTAGAAACATGGGTTTTTTATTAATAAAAATATGGCTTATTATTTCATATAAGTCACTTACATACTTGTTTTATGAGACTCAGGACATTTAACATGCTTTTGTGGCACTAGTCTGGATTTAAGCAGGCATTAACATTTGAGTTTTCCAAACCTGTTGGGGTTATGGGGATCCAGCTTATCCAAACAGTGACTGATCCAGTGAAGCATTATAGGCAGGGCCAGGGAGTTCATGCCACAACAGAATTGCCTGATGGTTCATGTTGCAGGATGTTGTTTCTTTGAATGTACAAATGCAGATGGCCACAGCAGCAAGTCAGTGACTGTGGTGAAATTTATATTAAGATTCCAGTTAGATGTTTGACGTGTCTGAAAATGAGACAATTTACCTGAATTTAAATAGACGTTTCATCGGCCACAGTTAACTTCCGGTCTGGCTATATCTAATAATATAACTGTCACAACAGGAGAAACCAGGCAAACAAGGCAGCAGATCCCAATGCAGTGTAAGATTTAATGAAATAAAGCAAAACAATTTAAAAAATAAGGTAACCCAAGACAGGGGACCAGAGATATACAACAAGAACTGACACTAGACAAAGGAAACACAAGAGAGTAGATATAACAAGAAACATCTGGGGAGATAATTAACAGAGGGCCAATGAACAAAAGAACTACAAAGGACTACAAAACATGACACAGGACAGGAAGTAACATAAAAGTCCTCAATACACAAGGCAAACTGTGGATTGTAATGATTTATATAGTTTTATAGTATAAAAATAACTTTTTATATTTTATTAAATGTATATTAACTTATATTAATACTTTATTGTATAATAATTGTAATACATAATTTGTTGAATTATATTTTAAATTAATTGTATTAAATAATCAATTTGTTGAATGGGTCGTGTTACTTTTGCAATATGTGTTTATGTTGTTGCTTTGAAACGATAAATATATTATTTATCTATTCATCATTTTCTAACAGAATAACTACATTAATAATAAGGTTAGGGTATATAGCATCATAGGACATCATAATACAGTTGCCCAAAAAGAAGTTTTTTTTTAACCAGTATAGGATGTGTGAAAACTTTAAAAAGCATATTCATATTTAGATAGAACCATGAATATGTATGAACAATAGTTAGAACTCTTCTTATAATTATTTTTATTAAGGCATTAATATATGTCTGTAATATAATCTAAAATGTGTTGAGTACATACTTGACTTGTTGATGATATTACAGTAGATTTCTATCACATGTAGGTGGAGGATACAGAGGCTAGACGTCTTTTCCAGCAGATCATCTCAGCGGTAGATTACTGCCACAGACACATGGTGGTGCACAGAGACCTTAAGCCTGAAAATGTACTGCTGGATGGCAACATGAATGCCAAGATCGCTGACTTTGGTACACACACACATTCATACCATTTATACATTTTTTTACATCCCAAAATGTTAAGGTTATTTCAAGGTATAAATGAAAAAGAAAGCCCACATTAACAATGTAGCCACACATTTAGATCTGCCCTGATATAAATGGTTTATGTACTTGTATGAGATCTCCTCGGCCAATCAAATCGTCTGTATTCATTATGGTTGTCTGGTGCTGTTTGTCAGGTCTATCGAACATGATGTCAGATGGAGAATTCCTGAGAACGAGCTGCGGATCACCAAACTATGCTGCACCAGAGGTCATCTCAGGAAGGTGAGAGGTCATGAGCTCCACCCTATTTTAATATGTGTTTAATTCCCTATGTTTAATTCTTGCCTATTAAAAGACACTACACTTCAGTACTACACTTCATGCCAATAAACACAAGTGTGGATTGCAGAAACACCAGTATGTACTGCATGAATATGCTACACATAAATATTATATCATCCATGCATGAATTTTTGATGTAATACAGATTATCTTCCTTGTTGTTGATAATGCTGGAAACTTTAGCTTCATGAGTGACTGCCAAGCATCCAAACACAATATACAAGCGCACATTCACAATAACATGTATGTTGTGTCTCAGACTGTATGCTGGTCCCGAGGTGGACATCTGGAGCTGTGGCGTCATTCTCTATGCACTGCTGTGTGGGACTCTGCCGTTCGACGACGAGCACGTGCCCACCCTCTTTAAAAAGATCCGTGGAGGGGTCTTCTACATCCCAGAATACCTCAACCGTTCAGTGGCAAATCTGCTTATGCTAATGTTACAGGTGGATCCACTGAAGAGAGCCACCATCAAAGACATCAGGTTATTATTAGTCATCACAGCTGCTGACATTTTAAATGCGAACATCTGCTGGAGTCCATGTAAAAATTTTAGGAGAAGAGATAAGCATATCGATTATCTGCAAGCAAACAATTAAAGGAGCAATGTGGAGATTTTAGTGGCATCTAGTGGTGAGTTGCAACCAATGGCTGACTCCACCGCTCAACCCTCCCTCTTGAAGCACTACGGTGGCTGACACAGGACAAAGATGTCGTTACGTTTTCGCTTTTTTGCCGAAGGAAATAACATATTTATGAAATGTGCTCTGTTGAGCAGTTTGTCCGTTTAGGGCTACTGTAGAAACAACATGGCGAATTCCCTGTAAGGGGTCCCGTGATGTATGTAGATAAAATCAGCTCATTCTAAGGTAATAAAAACATAACGGTCTATAAACACCTCTGAAGACATAATTATGCATATTATATTGCATTTTTGTCAAGAGATCCTACTATTACACACAGCACCTTTAATTAAAATCGATTAATAATATTCATAAAAATGTCAATTTCGAATTTCTGCAATACTTTCATTTGCACAGAGAGCACGAGTGGTTTAAACAGGACCTACCAGGCTACCTCTTCCCCGAGGACCCCTCATACGACACCACGGTCATAGACGAAGAAGCTGTTCGGGAGGTGTGCGAGAAGTTTGAATGCACTGAAGCCGAAGTTCTGAGCAGCCTCTACAGCGGCGACCCTCAAGACCAGCTAGCCGTGGCGTACCACCTCATCATCGACAACCGGCGAATCATGAACCAGGCCAGCGAGTTCTACCTGGCCTCCAGTCCCCCGACCGGATCCTTCATAGAGGAGGGCATGGCCCTGCCTCCAGGTGTCAAACCTCACCCTGAGAGGATGCCGCCGCTCCTGGCCGACAGCCCTAAGGCTCGGTGCCCCCTGGATGCCCTCAACACCACCCGACCCAAACCACTGGCGGTGAAGAAGGCGAAATGGCACCTGGGCATACGGAGCCAGAGCAAACCGTACGACATCATGGCTGAGGTTTACCGTGCCATGAAACAGCTGGAGTATGAGTGGAAGGTAAGTGGCCATTCACATCTTCAGACAACAAACAGAAATATGCAAACTATATGGCATTTAGTAAGAATATAGATTTGTCAATGTATTGGCTGTCGTAGGTGGTGAACCCTTATCATATGAGGGTGCGTAGGAAGAACCCCATCACTGGAAATTTCGTGAAGATGAGCCTGCAGCTGTACCAGGTGGACAATCGCAGTTACCTGCTTGACTTTAAAAGCATTGACGGTGAGTTTCGATCTATCAAACCTATAAGCAATTCTAATAATAAGGTACTTCACAGTTACTGTTATGCACGTTCATAAATGTGATTTGACGTATTATTAAATATCGGCACATCGAATTTTAGATGATGTAATCGAGCACAAGTCAGGCTCATCCACACCCCAGCGCTCTGGATCTACGGCCGGTCTCCATCGCCCACGACTCAGCATCGACTCGGCAACCGTGGCGGTTGAAATGCCCCTGCTTAGCAGCTCTTTGCCGGGATCGCTGACCGGGAGCACACCCATGCTGGCACCGCGGCAAGGCTGCCACACCATGGACTTCTTCGAAATGTGCGCCAGCCTCATCACAACTTTGGCCCGCTAAGGTTACAGCTGCCTGACATCAATACGCAATGTACACGTCAAAAAACGCCATTGCCTGGTGGTGTTTACCTCTTATAAACCAGTCCAAAGGTGAAGGGTTAAGGGGTTAGGATTTCTAGAGCCGGAGGTATAATCCTACAGTTATTAATAACGGCGCAATCTTATACAGGAGCCCCAAATAGTGTTTGGACACCTGAGGCCCACTTAAACCCCACTTAAAAATGCATGAATGTCATTGCAGTAGATAACAACATATCAAACCAAGTGGCATCTGCAAACAAAAAGTTCTTTTTCTTAAAACAAACTTGATCTTTATAACCATTTTGGCATATCAAAAAGGTCATTTTAAGGACATTTCTGAAGTCTCATGAAGTTCACACAGATGCTCGAGTAGAATAAGTCTTCATTTTACGCACACTAATATTCATATTACGCACAAAAATATAGTTTTATTATTTAAAACCTCTTGGTGTCCAAATACTTTTTGGGGCCACAGTACAAGTTCTTCCCATCTTCATTGGGTTGAAGAATTAAAAAGCTCAAACATTTCTGCTTTTATATACACATTTCTTTAGATAATGCTGGTTATTCATATGTATAAAACAATATATTTATATTCTCATATCGATCACTTGAGTTGTATAGTTTAGTTGTTTAATAATAATATTGATTTGCAATGACATACCAAAAAAATAGATTTATACATAAAGAGCAAAGATGATCATAATTTAATTTGAGAGATTTTACAAAGACGTAGTACCTATTTGCATTATTTTGTTTAGGCATTCATTTATAGAGTGAAGAACTTATATTGAGTGTTGGCTTGCAGTCCATTTAGAACATTTACAGTGTCAATACTGTTGGTGAATGTATCACATTGAATCTAAATGGATACACACCATCACTGCTGTCCAGAGATATAAAGTATGCAGACCTGACCGTGACTTTGTCTCCACCTCAGAGGCCTTGCTTACATCATGGACTCTCCTGCTGCCAGACAAAAACAAATATGCTGGACAAGGGCAAACAGATCAGCCAAAGCATAGACGTTGTGCCTTGATATGGCTAAAATTCAAGAGGAGAGATTAATGCGGTAGAAAATGCCTCAGTCGTGCGACAGTCAGTTGATATGAATGCGCCTTACATTTTTCAGATTACAGCCAGACAGAGATTGTTAAACGCTGTCCTCGAGTTACACGTTCAGTTATTTCTTAACCGGTTTCCCGTCAGGACCAAGATTTTACATCTGAAATTGAGTTGTGCCCCAACGCAGATACCACTAATGTTTAGCATTCAAAATATACCCCAAATAATGCATGTTTTGTTCATGGTTAGTTCATATATGGTTTGTCTTTTTTGGCAAGCTTAATGGTTGAATCTGCATGCTTAAATTGGAAAAACAGAATATCACGTCTATTAGATACATCATATAATACCTATCAAATTGATATAAATGTATATATCAAACAGTGTTAACAGGCGGCGACTCAAGCCAAGAGCGTTTAGAAGAGAAAGCCACGTTATCTTCCCGTTGGATGCCTTAAATACATACTTTATATACTTTTTTTTGTTTGCGGTTGATTGTTTATGGGTATATTTATTTGTTAAATATATTTATTCTTTATTTAAACTCACTTCTTTATTGTTTTGTGAACAAATGTTCAGTGGGGTTTCAGGAAGTTCACTTGATGCTGCTGTATTTGTGCCAACGTGTACGATTGGCCAACTTTAACATAAATAGAAGACAAAAGCTACGGAAGATGATTAAAAAAAGAGAGGACACTAATGTTTAAAGTAGATGATAAAAGTAGTGACAAACAGGGAAGCCAAAAAGTATATAACAAATTTGACAAATCACAGAACTAATTCCCTTTTTTTTTATTTTGCTACGTACACTGTCAGATCACTTTTTTTATATACAGCAATCCAGCTGGTTCACTACTCGAAATGTTGTAAATGATGTTTTCTGTCTTCCTGAATCTACTCCTCTTGTCTTGTACTGTACAGAATGGTTGAATGGCTACTGTTGTGTAGAGTAGAGTGCTTGTGTGTTTTGTTACAGTATGCTGTATTTTCACGATACACACCTGCAGTTTCAATGTACCAGATGTATGTATGAAAAAGTCCCCGTGCAAATCACCGAGCAAAGTTATCAAGTCATTTGTATGAAATGCAGTAAATTTGATGCCTCTAGAAAGTCATATTGTGAGATTCTATTGGATTTTTGTTCAGATTGGTGGTCAGTTTGTTCGAATTTCCTCCAGAGATTAAACCCTTTAATACAAGTTCTTAGCATTTCCCTTCTAATCCTAGTTTTTACACAAGCACAGTATGCCTTGAGGATCTGTGCACCTTTCTTGAGGAATAAAAGAAAAATGCTGGTGATTTTCTGCCCCCTGCTGCTGGACATTTGCCATTGCATAGAAACTAGGTTGCAGAAGTGATCATTCACTGCAGACACTCTTGCAGAACCCATACTAGGATTTCCTCTGCACCTGTAGGCCCTTAGAATCACTCCTGAAGCTTCAGTTCAGTTTGTTGTAAGCGTTTTGGTCAAGTTTATCGGGGGCATTAATGAGATTGTCGCTGCTTTAGCTCATGTTAAGTGTTTTGTCTATGTACAAGCATTTGTGCTTGATATTATATCCCTCTCTCTCTCTCTCTCTCTCTCTCTCTCTCTCTCTCTCTCTCTCTCTCTCCAGTGTAGTGTTGTGTTATATAAATGTGAACAGCTTCCCGGCTATGAATAATTGGAATACTATGTTTTCTGCCTGTTTTTAAGCTCCCCTGGGAGAAATGATCTCTGTATGTCACTGTTTGTCTTCACGTCTCTGTTATACTTGTGTTCGTGTCACTTCCTGTCAGTGTGCAGTTTGTGCTTTTACAAAGTTATGCACTGCATGGTGTTGTTGTTCTGATTTGCACTTTAATTTCTATTGTCAAACAAATTAAGGGAAAATAAAAAGGTATATGCACTTTGTAGTTTGCCTAATTATTTCAACATTTTTGGTGATATGCATTAACATTATAGCACTTTGGAGACAATAAACAGAGGGTACAACCATGAAGTTACCGCAGAAGTGTTTGAAAGCAACAAAAAAGGCAAAAGCAGCTGTGGTATTGTAGTATGACTTTACATAAAATGGAAATACAAAATACAAATGCAAAACACAAACACTACACGTATTTCCCTATTGTATTTTCCCAATTCCAAGACTGGGAATACTTAAACACAAAGTACTGTCTGCAAAGCCTAGCGAAAAATATAATACTAAGTCTTAGTATATAAATCTTATCCAAACACAGACTACGGTACTATAGACCTTTACGTTGCAATCCTACGCCTCTAAAGAATTGCACCTGTATGTGTGTACATCGAGTCTACAAGGCTATGTAGCACTTCAATTCAACAAACTGCAATTCGCTTTAACAGGCATAAGATCTTAAACATTCTATTGTTTTTGTTTACCAACGTTAGACTTAATAGACTTAAATGTTTTAAATTATAACTTTCAGGCTAGACACAAATGGCTTACATTGTCTGCCACAGAAGACTATATACAGTACACATGGAACAGATCCAGGATGTATGGCTGAATGTAAAAAAAGAAAATAATACTTACTGTAGATTAAAAAATGAGATGTAAACATCTCTCGTATACCACACCGAGCATTTTTTACATGGAATGAACAACATGGGGAAACAAATCTTGCCTGCAGCCACTAGCTCACATTTACACATATACACACAATGTCATAAACATCATTTTTTCACACATGACAGACACATCTCAGCATGTGAGAAGGTCATTTCCAGTGGTTTTATTGAACCACACACCTCACAGGGGACCTGTTGCATTATTTTCTGGAGGTTTTGATTGGCCTGGAATAGACAAACATGTTAACCAAAATGTTAGTATGATCAGTGCAAACTGTTGCATTACACTTTAAATTGAGTAGCTGGGAGCAATATGAAATAAGTAAGAATATAAAAAATAATAAAAGTATTCTTTCTTTTCTAATAATATAGATCGGCAAGATGAATGTACTATTAATGGCATAGTCAGATCTATCAAGTTATTTTTTTATGAGAAAATATTTAAATAATTCATTGTAACATTAATGGAAGAAGTTACAGTTAACCCAAAAAATTGACAATAATTGAAAAAAAATCGATAGATAAAACAAATTTTTAATAAAATGTTAAGTGTAACCAATAGATGCAGTCCGTCTGTTAAAACACACAGTCTCTCATTGCTACATTGCTTTCCAACAAAGAAAGTATAAACTGGTGGAGCATATTAATGATAGTAGTTCAGTGAAGAATTCATCAATGTACTTTATCTTAAATAAGCATATTGACCAATCAGCATCAAGGATCGGAACTATCTGTTTTATAAACAAGCGTATAGTTAACTCTTATACGTACTTGCTGTAAATTGGTACAGAATCACCAGCGATGATGTCAGCATACAGATCCGGAGGAGGAAGTACCCGGAAACATGGGATGTCTAGATCTTCTTCCTCTTGATTTCTAGAAAGAAAACAGATACAAAGTTATCAAGATTGCAAGTAGAGAGCATTACAGGCCAAAGGGAATGAGACAGGCTTTCAGAGAACCATCTCAGATATTCATGAAAAACCAGTCTGACCGCATACAAGAGCAGAGGAAAGTCATCTCATGAATTACTGCTGTGTTACGTGTGAGAACTTGCACAAATGCTTGTAAATAATACATTTTTTTGCGAATACTTACAAATGGCCAGGATAGTCTTTGTGTGCAAACAGACGAAACCGGAAGTGAGGCAAAGAAAAGAAAAGAAAACTGAGTGTGGGTAAATGTAATTCTCTATAATATAACAGACAACAGAGGCAAAACGTACCTGGTTTAGGCATTTCCATTCTTGATGCACAAACAAGCCATTAAGAAAACAGACAACATGACAACATTATTATTTGCAGTTCAATAACCAAGACAAACGCAAAGATTTGCATAGTGCAGCTTTAACATGTAAAGTGATCTTTAGTGATTTAATAAAAACACAGAATAGCAAAGAGTTGACAGTAATGTCCTACGTTGGTGCGTTGTTTATCGGGGGAGGCTGAGAGGACGTCTTAGGTTGTGTGAAGAATGTGGATAGTTTCTGAAGGGCTTCGTGTTTTGCGCTGCAACGCACAATGCACAATTCTTCATGTAAAACATATTATTTTAGACATTTCAAAGGTACAGCTCTCATACATAAGTATGTTTTTAATGGATAAAGTAGAATAGAATGGCCCTTACTTTCCATCCGTCTGTGTTTGGTGGACAGGACCTGGTTCACTCACTAAGACAGAGAAATAATTATATTAATTCAATGCATTTCAACATGAATCAAATTATTAAAGGGGTAGTTCACCCAAAATGAAAATGTTGTTATCATTTATTCTCCCCCTAAATATCCATACAATACACAGCTATGAGCAGGTGAATGCTGAAATGAATCTAGTTTTTCTCAGTGTACAGTATTTATATGTGCCGTGGCTCTCCCTGTGAAAATGTTTCGATCATGTATCATCCTGAATCATGACTCACCTCTCGCTGGTGTGGCTGGTGTCTGATTCAGCCCTCTGAAACATTAAACATTCATTACTTGTAAGGAACACAATAGCTGAATTTATTATTTGCCAAGTTACAAAAGGCCAAACATCACCAAAATTGTACTTACATGCGTGCCGCTTCGCTGGGTGAGCTGTACGAGGGGTCATCATCATCGCATGTCCATTCCTCACTGTCATCTGAGACTGAGAAAATAAACACAACAATCTGAAATTAACACATTCAATTATAGTTCAAATATTATTTATGATGTGCAAAGCTTAATGTTGAAGTTTTCATAGTCTAAGAACATCTGATTAGACTCCATAGCTGTTTACTGTTTAATACAATTTAAAATGAATAGAAATGAATGTTTGTATTACAAATAATTAAATGTTGCTATTAGTTAAATATATCTTTCATTTGGTTAATTTGGTCTTTTTTTAAATAACAATAAAGGGAGGTAGAGAGAGTAAGTGTAACCATTGTGGCTCTTAAAGGGATAGTTCACTCAAAAATGTAAATTCATGTCATCGCTTTCTCACCCTCTTGTCATTTCAAACCTGTATGACTTTTTTTCTTCTGCAGAAGATATTTTAAAGAGCGTTGGTACCCATTGAATTGCATTGGTTTTGTCCATACAATAGATGTGAATGGGTATCGCCAGTGTTTGGCTACCAACATTCTTCAAAATATCTTCTTTTGTGTTCTGCAGAAGAAAGAACGTAATACAGGTTTAAAATGATGACAGAATGTTTAAGGCAAAATGTTAAACAGACACAAAACTGCCTACCATGCTGAAGTGTCGTTATTACAATCATATGTGTAGTATTTACACAATATCACTATTATGGTTACTAATATCACAATTAATGTCAATATTGGAATTTTGTGACACTCTTATCACATACAACAGATGCCAAGATACAATGAGTGTGTCAGATGGTAACTTGGTGCTTTGATATATATCATGTTGCTTTCAAAACGTAACTATTTTACGAGCCGGTGGTTTCATATGAATTCATACAATGTGAATTGTAAAACATGATTAATACAAAAAGAATGAAGCTCCACCCTTAACTAGAAATGAGATTGTGCTAAAACATATAAATGAGCTTGTAGGAATCGATACGAATTAGCCACTTTGTAATGTAGTTACGTAATGATGGTGCTCCAAGGTACTTGATGATACAATGATAGTATTTATGTAAGTGTAAATTCTGCTAAACCTGAATAAAACCCCACTAGTATTCCGATAAAATAAGTAAACAAGGTTCTTACAGCTCTCGTCGTTCATGGCATAATGATCAGAGGTTCTAGAAACACAGGAGAACAGAAACCATGAGTTATCTGTGGATCTCTTGTCAGACAATATTACGCAATTACTATGGTATTAAGCCTGTAGGCGTTTCCATGGCTACCTGCTGCCTGTACTGGTGTGTTCCTCATCCCTGACACCATTGCCAATAGGTCTATTGGTTGCTGTTGTCATCTTGCCCAGCTCCTTAATTCCATCGATGTTCAAATCCATGCTCTCCACTGGGACATATCCATCTGGAAAAAACACACAGCACATTGCCACTCCACATTCCAGTACAAGCATCTGAAAAATGAGATAAGCTCTTACACACACAGTGCGACAGATAAGCCAGAGCTCAAGGACTA
Organism: Oreonectes daqikongensis; assembly: GCA_026939265.1. Lineage (NCBI taxonomy): Eukaryota > Metazoa > Chordata > Actinopteri > Cypriniformes > Nemacheilidae > Oreonectes > Oreonectes daqikongensis. The sequence continues at coordinate 1,664,115 of JAOTQM010000351.1, read as the reverse complement.
ATTTAAGTCCTTGGTTAGCAACAGATCTATTCAGGCATTTAGTCTTTATCAGGGAAAATTCATAACATTGTTTATTTTCTGCGCCTATTCATTTGTAATTCTAATTGAATCATTTGTGACTTATGGTAGCGGAGAAGTAATGTGTGTGTGGATTGTTGTGATTGGTTGTGTTTGGCTTACATCTGTTGCTGCTGTCCTTGGCAAGCCACTTCCCTTTAGGGCAGCTGGTGGTACGAATGATGCTCACAGTTTCTCCAACTCTTGCCGGCAGGTCATTTTTACGGCCCTTACAGTCCTCGATCACTTTAACGTGATAAATGGGCTCCTCCTGTCCTGTGATCTACATCAGACAGCAACACACGCAGGCAGTTCAATGAACGTGCACATCACTTGCCGCATGCATTTAAAACGGGACTTTTACTGGTAGCGAGAAATTGAAAAGTACGGCTCATTTGACGATTAATTGGAAGGCTCAGGTTTAGTCAGGGTAAATGCGGATTTTGATTTGCTGGAGGAGTGGGATGTGGATTGGAATAAGTAACAGAATGGATTGTGAGTGCTTAATAAGCAGTAATCTTGCCAAATTATCGATGCAAAGCCTTCAGTGTCTCTTACAGATTTTTGCTTGTTCAGTGACGCTGCTGCACAAATTCCGAGTATGGAACAGCATACTTGGCCACTTTATTTTTTTTATTATACATCATCACACGCTAATCTGTATAAATGTCTTTGTTCTGATGAACACAGAGAAAGATATTTGGAAGAATGTAACCAAACAGTTCTTGGCCACCATTGACTAACATAGTAGGAAAAATGACAATGGTAGTCAAAAGTGCCCCCGAACTGTTTGCTTTCCTACATTCTTCAAAATATCTTCTTTTGTGTTCAACAGAACAGAGACATTTATAAAGACATTTTTCCTACTATGGTAGTCAATGGTGGACAAGAACTGTTTGTTTACAAGCATTCTTCCAAATATCTTTCTCTGTGTTCAGAAAGAAAAATGTATATAGATTTGAAACAACTTCAGGGTGAGTATTTGATGACAGGATTTGTGGGTGAACTGTCCCTTTAAGATGAAATTAATATTTTTTTGTGCTGTGAACAAAACTGCAAAAATAATGGTTTATAAAACAATCTACAAAGTCCCATCTACAAATACCAATACTAACATCTAAACCTAACATCACTGGCGTGAAGCAAATTGTACTAAAATGTAAGAGTAAGATCGTACAAATTTATATGAATTAGCCACCTTGCAAAATAGTTGTGAATTCCCGTGAGACTGTGAACAAACGGAGCAACGTTTTGGAATTGTTACACTTTACCGCCGATTACAATCTAGGATAGGAGTATTTAAACAAAAATACCTTAAATCTTTTCTTTATTTCATTTTCTTTCTTTTCCTTTTCCTTTTGCTCCTTTCTTTCTCTTTCCTTCTCTTTCTCTTTTTCCTTCTCCCGCTGTTTCTCTTTCTTCTTTAGTTCTTTTTCATCAGCCACTTTTGCCGAGTTTTTTCTGTGGATACAAAGAGACTTTTATGAGAACTGCTGCAGCAAGAAATTAATAGCGGTAACATAAAAACTGAATCGAACATTTTGCTACACACCTAGAGAACAAGCCTTTCTTGGGAGTGTCATCCACCTGAAAAAGTGATAAGTAGACAATTTACAAAAGACATGTTTGAACAGATCATATACAAAAAGATGATAAAATTACAGAAAAAATAAGACACTTTCCATAAACTTTAAGGTGTGGTTTCCCAGACAGGGATTACTTTAAACCTGGACTAGGCCTTAGTTTAAATGGAAAATTTTAACAAACATACCTTACTAAAATTATTACTTGTGTGCATTTTGAGACAACACAAAGGCAGTTTGAGATATGTCAGTGCAAGTTGTTTTCAGGTTGGACAGCTTCTTTTAGTTTAGTCTAATCCCTGTCTGGGAAACCGCCCCTAAAAGCATAAACAGTAAAAGAGTAAAAAAAGGACTCACCGCGGCAGCTGCATCAGCATATGGATCTAAGTGACAACAACGAGAAAAAAGTCAGTGACAAGAATCTAGACTAAACTAAATCACATGACGTGTGTTTATCATTTATGTGTGTCAAAAGTTCATCAGAGATGAATTCCAGAAACTACACACTTTCAACAGCAGTACTTAGCACTTAAGAGTTCTTTCTCTTACTTTTTGGAGGTCCTTTCTGTTTCTTTGTCTTCACATTTTTGCCCTTTTTACTGACCGATAGGTCTTCATAGACATTGTCACTGTATTCAAGGAAGGAATGACAATATGACAATAATCCGTAACGGTGAAAACAGACACACATTTGGAATACATTTTTAGTAAATTTAGTCAATCATTATGGGCCTTATGGCTTACCCTGATGGGGACAAGACACCTTGACTGACAGGGGAGCTTCGCACATGATCTTGAAGTAAAGAGGCATGTGTGCCTGGCTGCGGAGAGCTCGAGTTCACAGATCCGAAATCTACTTCTCCACTGTCTCTGTAATATGCATTTGGAAGCATCTCCCCTGCAGCCTGATATTTTGGATCCAAGTGTTCCAAGAAGGCTTTATCATGAACTGATGTTGGTCTTCCAAGTCCAGAGACTAGCGGAGGTATTGGCCTGAAGTTTGGAACGGGTGGAGTTTCAAATTCTTCAGTATCTTCAAAAGATTCCTCAAAGGAGTTGTCATATGGTTGCTCATCTGAAAAAAGTAAAAGCAGGAATAACTTCTCTAGGCAAACTTCATGAATATTTCATGTTACAAATATTAAGAAACACTCTTCAAAATAAAGGTGCTATATGATGCCATAGGAAAGAATTGACAATTTTTAGAATACAAAAAGAAATATCTCTTTAAAAATATCTTTGACTGAATTGTTCTTTAGAGAACCAAAGATGGTTCCTCTGTGGCAGTAAATAGGAAATAGTTTTGATATTTGGGATAGTTTGTTCTTACCGTTTTCCTTAAGATGTTGAGCTGGACTATTGGGAATCTGGAGGTGCTCAGAAGGAGACTTTCGTTTCACAGGTGGGGTCATCACAATAGGTATGGCAGGCAGAGGTTTCCGGACAGGAGGGGGTGGTGGATTCACTGGCTTTACCACTGTTACAACCCCTGGTGAGAGTTGCCCTGCAGAAACATGAAAATATATGCTAGAATGGTCCACCACACTTATCAACATTATTTATTATTTATTACAAAACCACTGTGATACATTTCTCAAAATATAATATAGGAGAAAGAGTCTTATACAGGTTTTGAATAAGATAAGGATGAATAATTGATGACAGGATATTTATATTGGGGTGAACTGTCCTTTTAAATGAGGTAATGTTACATTCAACCTTAAACCTAAAGCCTGATAGCCTTGCATAACCAATGACAATAGCAAGGTCAAGCAGACACAGCTGGCTGAACAGGAATATAGAATGAAAGTGAAGGAAGTTTCGTCAAGTTCATTTTTAGTCTAGGTTAAACCAAAAACAAAACTTCTTTACATCCAACCATGTTTTAAAAACTAAAGGAAAGCAGCAATATCTGCTCTGTTTACAACAGCTACTATATAACTATAATGATGGGAATACTGTATATAAAACCTAACACACATTCTGTTCTCAAAGCCCGAGTAAAATAATCAAAATAGCTTAATTGGTTCAAGTACTTCCTTAAGACAAAATACTCCTCCGGCTCTTTTGTCATTCTGACTATGTAAGACATGTTGCCAAACACAACTAACAAAATAGACATATCTTGCATACCAACCCTCCCTGAACTATGGAATTCACCCACCTTTTCTCAATGTACAAACACTGTTTTTCCACAGCTAAAAAGTTGTGGATATTTGTAAAAGAGAATGTTGATATGTCATGATGTCGACTCTATATGATTTCCAAGAAACATTTTGTTTTCTTTCATCCCTCAATAGTTGCTTAGACAGACACTTGAACAGGTACTTACTGTGATCAAGGCCAATAACCTGCACAGGTTCAGTTAGATGGGATTTAGGTGGCACATGAGCACGATCCACATAGTCAACAGGAGGAAAATTAAATCTTTCTGGCTCAGCTGAAGCTTCCCTGGGTACGGCTGTGGGTATCTGCGGTAAGGCTTTTTCAGTTGGGTCTATGTCAGGTGTGAAAGTATCAGACAGAGCTACCGTAGGTGCATCCATCTTATATGAGGATGTTTTTTCAGGTGTGGACATTCTCTTTGCCTTTTCCAGGAGGTTAAACACACGGTTATCAAGTGGAGTGGTCCGTTTCACTGGGGACATCTCCTCTGCTCTCGCTAAGAATGAGAGTGGTGACTTGGGAGGGGTCTGGTTCTCTTTGTTGACTTCTTTTTTATCCGTTAAGGCTTTTGCACTCTCCTCTTTGGGTGCAGTTGGGGTATGGACTGCTGGAGGGGGGCTAGGAGTGGCAACTGAACCTGGACGAGATGTATAGGTCCTCAGTAAGAGCTCAGGAGATATGGTTGAATGAGTGGGTGGGGCAGGGGAGGATGTCCTGGAGACAGTCGGACTCATGGAAACTGGGGTAACGTTTGTTTTGGGAATGGCTTGATCAAAAAAGACTTCATCTGGAAAATCCTCATCAGGAATAATTGGAGGAGGAATATCTGTGAAGTCTAGAGGAGGGCTTTCTTGTGGTGGAGGAAATACCTCGGATAAACTGAGCAAATTTATATTCGGTTTAGTAGGTGTTTCTGTCTTAGTAACCTCTGGCTTACGAACACCTTGAGAACGAATGGCTGGTTTTGGAATGACTTTTTCAGGAATCTTAGGTTCAGGGCTGGGAGAGGTTGGAATGCGTGGTAATGGAATACTTGAGGCAGAAATGCTGGGGATAGAACGCTCTCCAGCTGAAATCTGAGGAGGCATGAGAGTCTTAGGGACTGTGGGTACACTCGCAGAAGGGACATTGGCTGTTATAGATGGGTTAGTAAGAGCCGGGCGACTTTGAGGAGAATAGTCAAAAGTACGAAGAGCAGGTTTTGGGTTTTCCACAGTATCTTTGACAGCATTTGTAGTGTTAAATGCAGATGTCTTGGGTGTGGACACTCTGGCTGGTGGACTGGGTGGAACAGAGGATGTCCGGTTTTCCAAAGTATCTGTCTTAACATCCTTGCCAGTTTTTATAGGGTTAAATACAAATTTCTTGGGCGTGGACACTTTGGATGGTGAAACAGACACGGGTGTAAGCGGGCTGGTTTCAGGCTCTGGGGTTTTAGTTTTTATAGGAGGCACTGGCAGAACCAGTGGAAGATTCCTATCTTTGATAGGCTTCTTGGGATTGTCGCCTTGCCTCTTCTGGTTGTTATCCAGCAGTTCTGAATGACTGGCAGGTTGTAGCCCATTGCCCCATGTTGGAGAGAGCTGGTGGTTGAGATTTGGATCACCTTTGAAGACCACACGTGGAGCGTGAAACGTCCCTTTATTCACGGCACTGTTGATGGAGCTGATCAGGGGGTTGCTGACTTTGGCCGGCAGAGGAGGGACACTTTTGGGTTTCTCTGGTATGACAGGTTTCGTCGGGATCTTCAAATTATTTTCACCCTGAAACCGTGCCTTCAGGGACCTAAAGTCTTTTAATTCATTCTGAAATGTAAAACACAAGAAACCAATGTTTAAGTAAATTTATGTTGCAAATCTAGAATGCACATGATGGACTGTATTTGTAGTATCTTAGAGCTTAACTAATAAATTGTGTTGGATCATATCACACCACACCACACAGGAAGCATTTGTAATTCTTATATCTATAGAATATCTTTATTGGCAGTTTCAACTGCTCCAGTATATATTGGCACTTGGGTGTTTTGGGAGTGGAGCCGGAAGCCATGTGATGACTAGTCATTGACCAAATACCATGCGTTCAAAAGACAAAACCACAAAAGTCAATCTCACAGTCTATATAACAGCATTAGCTAATGCTGGCAGAAATCCGTAGGCGAAGGCTTATGTATTTTATGAACAATTTAAGAAAGTGTCAAATGGATACACTGATTCTTGGAGTAGGAAACCCGCATAAAAAGTACTGTGGTGGTAGTTCAAGCATGATAGTATAAAATCAAGGTACAAATGAATTTACTTGAATTACCATCATACTAAATAATACAATACTGATGTGTTATGAAACGATAAAAAATTTCCTGTTTGCAACACTCACATCTGAAGTGTAAAAATCCCATGTGATAAAATGAAGCAGTATTATTAACAAATAATGAAAAGGTTTCTCACCTGTTCCATCATCCTGTTTTGAAGGCTTACAGTAGTTCTTCCACTTCTCTCTCCTCAACTCCTCATTATTAATAATCCATGGAGTTATTCCTTCACGATTCAATAGGATCCAGCATGTGTGTGTTGTGTCGCAGTTGTTAGAGGATAAATAGCACAGGGGCCGAGATCTCGCCCATTGGCCTTCAGAATGGAATGAGGTTGGATGAGCGTGTTCACGCACTAATGACGAACTCAAAGAATGTCCCGTCAAACGAGTCACAAACGCCAGCGAAAAACTGTTTTCATTCTCAAAGAATGCAGTCAGGCAAGATCCACATAAATCTGTGAAGGCACAGTGTCTATTGTCAACCTGAATCCAACTCTCATTACGTCTCACACCGGGGAGGATGAAAAAATGAAATATTCCACACCTCTTTTGATTACGTTTAGAGAGGATGTGCTTTTCTCAAAGGAGGAGACGTCTCTCCCTCCTCAAGAATCTACCTGTTGACTTAAGCTAAGCCAGTTATTTTAATGTATTTTATAATTGACTTCAAACAAAGGTAGTTAGATTAACAGTTCTACATTATCCCATACATACATAGATAGCCACTTAAATAAAACAAGTTCAAATCTTGTTTTTTCTTGCCAAAAGGACCATGAAAGCATATAACATCCTGACTGTCATAATTCATGCACGAAACGGTTCAAATTGAAGTGTTTTTTACCACTTGAAATGTGACTTCATAAAATCACAGTTTATAACAACTTCATAAAGGCCTTTAATACGACCGGCCTTATTTGATGGTCTTATGTACTATACAATTATGTTCAAATATGCTTATTTAATCTTGCACGTTTCAGTTTTAAGATTGAGTTGCATCTGAATCTCATTTAGATTGTGTGGCTACATAATTTAACCTTATTTCATCACTTCCAAAATGTGCTCTTTTCTTAATGTAATACATTTATCATAAGATAAAGAACGATGACTAGTTCATTTTCTTGTTTCTTTAAAATTGTCTTTAAAATTGTAGTGAAGAAAGCAAACATAAGCCAAAGTCAACATGGTTTGTAACATTGTAAGCTGACTTGTGGCATCGTGGCTCTTAAAATGGCAGTTACCTATAGACCTATAGGTTGTGGGGCTTTGGATGTGAGGATTAGATATTGTCGCTGTCCTTCTGAAATCTTGGGTGTTCAAAATTACTGTTTTTCAGGAAATGTAAAAGAACCAGTACTTTTTAAATATTGTTGTCAAATTAATACTTTTTATTGGTTATATTTGCATAACCCAGTTATTAATGGTGACTAATAATGATGATTTTCGAAATGATGACTAAATATGGAAATACAAGATTTCAGAAGGACAGAAGCGATATGCAATATGCAAATACAATACAAAGATGCTGTAAAGGCATATATAAATTGAAATAACCTCCACAGTGCACTTTAAATACATTATAGAGTGGTACTCGTTGCTAAATCACAGAGGCGCAGCACATTTTGGGATGTGTTTATTGGTAACAGTATTACATGGTGGGTTACGTAAATCAAGATAAAAGAAAAATCTCTAAAAATCCACTGTATAATGTTGTTATCATCAAGATAAAAAGAATGTGTCCTTTTACATTACCAAACCATTAGCTGCGGTAAAGTCAAAATAGAAATGTACTTAAATTGTAAGGATTCCCATTCATATTGTTATACCTTTGTCATCCTAATTTTAAAATGTAAATTTTGAAGGTTCAAAACTGCTTTCAAATTAAAACGGGACTCTGGCCATAAAATAGGAGGAAGTGTCATCACAGTAATGGAATACTCTGATGTATTCAGACGTAATGAAAACTAATGGCATTATTGGTGATATAGCCTATATGGAGGTTAAATTTCAGACTAATGTTCTGATTTAAAACGCCTTAAAATGAAAATGTAACAGCATTCACAATACATTTTGTTTTAGTAATGTGACATTTTTCAGTGAACAAAATGAATAAGAAAAAATAGCATGGGGCTTGATTTTGTCCAGTAGGCGTTCCATATTAGAAGGGAGCTGGATGTTAATGTCAGATGTTTGCAGTGCTTTTACACTCAAATCTATCAATATTTCCATAACCTTCATAACATTTTTGTCAAGTAACATTCAGTTATTGAATTATGGTGGCTAGGTTAGGCTAAGCCTAGATGTGACATCAGCTGAAAAAGACAATCATTGCAAAATTATGACATTTTGATAAAACAACGATGTGCCCTATATATTTATAAACATGAATCACGAATGTGTTTTTGAAAATGTAACAGGTAATGTTGTTCTCGTGTTGACGTTAAGGTTTCTTTAAGTGAATGTGTGTAATTGCTCGGTTAACATAAAAGTTTGAAGAAGGTCCGGTTGACTCCATCACAGTTATCAGCTTCCTCTTGACAACAGATCAGATGAGATACTGAGGACCAGACGGCATACATACAGGCCTGTCCTGGTACTGCTAAATAAAAAAAACATACAACATACTTTGACTGTGGGACAGCAATGTAAACAGCTTGGGAATATGGAACACATGTTAATATTGCTTGGGTTTAAAGAGGAGTTTGCATCACTATAAGGCCAGCCTATTTTATGGCACAAAAGTCCACAGAATGGAATGAACACTGTTATAATCAGAACCATTTTTTCCATCATCAGTATTATTTGTCATCATCATTATTATTATCATCAATAATAATAATAATTATTATTTACAAAATGAGTTTGGCAAACCAACAATTGGATTTTAAAGCCATGTTTACCCCTAAAACACATCTAAAGTTGACTTCAAGGGCTTCACTGACTTATAAAATAAAAATTCCATTTCAATGTCGTGTTGTTTTCTTATTAGTATTGTACAAAAGCTATTGAGAAGGAACAGTTCAATCACAGATTCAGTTTGTTTTTGCAATGTCCGTACCCTCAGATCCTCCCATCGGGCTGTTCCGAAATCTTTGAATTGGATTTGGCTAAAGTCGCTCCTTGTATCTGTACTCCATCGGAAAGGTCCACAGAGAGAAAGTTTGTGTTTTTTATTTCTGCATAGCTTTCTAGCAGCAGAATCTCGAATACATGAGCAAGGGGAAACCAAACAAACCCGGATGGATGAATCGCACATTTCCCAGATGAATCCACATTGATGGCGGTGGTCTGATCTACGTGTGGGGGTGGCGGTGTTGGATGGTGACATTTCTTGAACTCTCTTTTGCACATGTGTCGCCTCGGAGTTCTTTACCGTGTGGTCTCTATACAGAGTCTTGGAGTGGGGATTTTAAGAGAGAGAGGAAATGAAACAGAGAAGGGTGATTGGACGAGAGAGCAGGATTCATAAGGCGTTAAAAGTTCAAATCACCCACAATACAGCTGTGACTGATGCCCCACTTTCAGTCCGTGTGCAGGAAACACAGTGAGAAACGAATAGAGAGATAAAGTCTGTCCTTCTCATTCCTTGCGGGAGGGTAGAAACGGAGGAAGTCATGTTGCTCTGGAGAGAGGAACGTCCAGAGAGACGAACAGGGCTTCGTGAAGGCTGGGTCAGGCCTCGCTGCATTGGGCTGCTTGGAGAAGAGGACCAGTGTGGCTGGAGTGACCGGTCACAGCTGAGCCCTGAAGACCACGCTCATACGGACACGCACAAGCACGCGCTCTTTCACACCTGCGCACACTCACATGCGAACGGATGCATTTATTCACACACGCACACACACACATATATATATACGCACGCACGCACACACACACACACACACACACACACACACACACACACACACACAGGGCAGAGAGTTGAACTCCAGTGTTTTGGTCTCCTGCTCCCCCAGCGCTGGTCCTGTCTGTGCAGAGTTCCCATGATCCTTCACTTCTTCCCCTTGTTGATCTGGGCGTAAAGAGGGTCCTTCCCCTGTACACAAACAGGCCAGGGTTATTTTAGTATCAACAGCAAAACACTTTAAGTCAGTTGCAGATGAGAAACCCACTCAGACTCTAAAGTGAGAACACCAGCTCGTGACTAAAGGAAGGACTTGTACCTTTTTATATATTAGAGTGAAAAAAGTTATGGAAGGGAAGCGATTGGAACAAGTCACTGTTTTTTTTACTTAAGATTGCTTTAAAATAAGGATATAAGGATTTAAAATTGGAAATCAAATGTTTTATCTGCATTCTGAGCAGTTTTGAGATATTGAGCTTCAAAGATAAAACCTTTTTGTTGTCTAAAAATGTCACAAACGTAAAAAAAAAAACATCACATAATTTAAATAAGTAGTCACAGAATAAGAATATGTAAATGACTCAATTTAGATAGAGAGTTTCATCGGACGCTCGCGTTTGGCCTAAAGTCTGTGTTTGTTGATCGGTCTGTATAGTGGCTAATAATATAACTATTTATATTTGGCTTAATTTATTGTATAATAATTGTATTAAATAAACAATTTGTTAACTTTTATTGTATATTAAGTGTATTAAATAAACAGTTTGTTGAATGGGTCGTGTAACCGTTCTTCTACTGGTAACCCAAAATAATACTGTCTAGACATACTTTTAACTTGCTAGCTAATGTCATTTACTTGTTATTTCTTTTGCTTGTTATCAGAAATAATCTGCAAGGACTCGATTCTTTGCGGATGTGTACAGGAAGTTAAGTTTGGGCCAAAAGCGTTCATGCACAGTAACGTTTGTTTATGTTGTTGATTTGAAACCATCTAACATTTTAAGGTGACATGCAGATTAATATCTAAAAGTTATTTGTTTTTCTTCTCTGTGACATTCTAATATTAAACAAATATTATAAACAACAAAAACTGGTTAGCCGATTACTTAAAAAAAATCTATAAACATTGCTGTTAGTTCATACTGCTGGTAACACTTTATCCATTTAATGTAATGAGACCAGTTTTTTAGCATTTTTTAATGTCAAGCATTCTTATATTTGCCACACAGGAAAAAGAAGGTCAAGGTAAGCATTGCAATGTGGGCTACAATACCCAACATAGATTTATCCAAATTGAGTACAGTAAATCATACCAAAAAAAAATTGCATACTGTCTACATTATTCATACTGTATACAACAGAAACTGTATGAGTGAAATATTAGTACACTATGATAAACATGAGCATCAGTCAAACACACACAGTTCTCCCCAAACAACACCAGGTGGCAACAAAGTTCTTTAAGATAAACACTGCAGTCCAAAACCAAAAAACAGAGGAAAGAGTGACCAAACACCTAAAATAATCCAAAACCTTTCTCTACCAATGGGCGTGTTTTAAAACTAGCACAAATCTCAACAGTCTTCATATTCCATAAGCCAGACCTTTTCGACACCCTCGGATATAAAAAGTCTTTATAAAAGGTTAAATATAAGGATCACGGAAAGTGAGAATCAGGCTTAGATAAGAAACAATAGAGATGTCAGTCAGTGCCCGTCCAGGCCGAATCCTGCTGTTTAAAACCAGAACCTCGAACCTCTGAATCAGAATACACACAGCAATTATCACTCACTTACAGACCTTTCCACCCACTGCAGGAGCTCACACGGACACATGGCCGACAGATGACAGGATAAGTGTTTTAGAGGGCAGAAGGGGTGAATGAGAAAAAGAGTCAGAGGATAAAATGAATGGAGGAGGAAAATGGGGAAAAATAGAAAGGAAGTGTGGAAGGAGGTACATACACTCTTAAAAAAGATGCCTCAAAAGGTTCTTCGATGCCATAGAAGGACCTTTTAAGCACCTTTATTTTGAGAGGTGACAGATGAAGAAAGAAAAGATGACGGAGGTACGAGGAACGTTTTGTTTGCTCACTCATAGCTTGAGAGTTCTCAGTCAGGTTTCACTTAAAGGGGTAGTTCACCCAAAAAGAAAAATTCTATCATCTTTTATTCACCCTCTTGTCATTTCAGACTTGCTTTGCTCTGCAGGACACAAAAGAAGATATTTTGAAGAATGGCGGTACCCATTGACTTTTATTGGTTTTGACCCATTGACTTGCATTCTCATTTAGAAGCAAATGAGAATATTGTAAGTATACAGTTCAATATAAAAAAATATGTGAATAGAAAAGCTCAAGTCTTGGAAGAATTAGAATATAAAGCCTGAGTTCACATTGAAACTATTCTATTGCAGACTTGACCTGAGCACAGTTTGAGACAGATCTTTCAAAACACATTGGTTTTTTTGTTTTTTTCAGAAGGAACGTCAATTGAGGAGAAACGTCCTCATGTGCTTTCAACATATTCCCATTGCTGGGTAGAAGAAACAATAGATATACTGGATAGATTTAATCTGTGAATCTTCTTTTCTATGGGTAGCGAAAAACGGACACAGATTAGTCAATGCTGAGAGAGTGAAATGGGAAAGAGATAGTGATTCCTTTCTACAGCTGTAATATACTGTAAAGGCCACTGAACAATGCCATGCGGACAAAACAACATCATCCTGTATTATAATGCCACACAGCAATGATTGTGCCGACCGCAGTACCAACACAGACACAAAACAACCCAAGAAAAACACAACCAAAGAACACCAGGTTATCCATATACGATCACATTTAGACAAAGTAATTGTTCTAATAATGGACATACACATCTGGTGTATAGTCTGTGTTTACATGGGGTGTATGTAAGTGTGTGAATATTTAAGTGGCGATCAGGGGTTCATTTATCAGTGGGATGGTACAGATGAGACCGATACATCCGTCTTCCTAAAGTCAGAGAAACAGGCCTATGGCTCCAGAAGCCCTTCATTAATGATTCATCCTGATGAGCTCATGTCTCCTCTAGAAAGATACTCGCTTTCCCTCAACCACATCAAAACCATTTAAAAACGAGGGTCAAAAACATATAAGCTTTCCGTTGATATAAGGTTTAATAGGATAGGGAAATAAATGGCTGAGATACAACTATTTGAAACTCTGGAATCTGATGGTGAAAACATAAAATATTGAGAAAATCATCTTTGAAGTTGTTAATCAGAGCTGCTAAGAAGAAACAGGTTTGTTTTAACGCTCTCTATTGGTCACTGAAATTACGTTGTGGAGAATAGATGAACCTGAAAGCTGAAATTCTAATTCCCAAAGAGCGGCAGTAGCGTTTCCGGCCATTTTTGTTAGCAATTTTGCTGCATCCACTCACGCAAATAAAATTTTGATATATTTATGGTAGGAAATGTACAAAATATCTGTCACAATATATGTCACAAATGAATTCGAGGTGTGACTTTGGTTCATGTTGTGGGTGCAAGGACTTGTAAAGAAAATTAATTCCAGATTATTTTTAATTAGAGTTATTTTTTATTTATATTATGAGTTTTGAGTAAGAATATATATAACATTTACATTTATAAGAGTCATTTTTGTCATTCTTTATAAATCAATTTCTGCAGTCTTCTTTTATTGTTCGACTTTATCACAAAATTTCAATTCAATTTTAGTTTTTCATTTCCGACCCTGGTTGTGTAACTTCAGCCATATGTGAACAGCACAAAAAGGGAGTTTCACACTGAAACAAAACCATTGGGTGTGTCTGGTTTGTTTATTAAAAAAGTCACCTAACAAAAGAGCAGACGTTCTTTCCAAATGTGCTTCCGCACCAGCACAATTTCAGGAATTTAGTCACAATGACAGCCATCAAACATAAACAAGGATCTGTCTAAAGCAATCTGCCTGACAAACCTTGTGTTTTACTTCAGTTTATAGTTCAGTGTGTGCATTGCTGTGATGAGTGAAAATATAAAAACATTCATGACCTAATTTTGAATACTGTGAAGTGACAGCACAACATGGATACTTAGATGTGGCGTGTTCATGATGTTTATGGTGTGCCATAAATAAATAAAAATATATAATAACTCACACACCTCGGGAAGCTTTTGGGGATTAAAGGAAAGCACACACACTCATTCACTCATATTCTGTCAAAAACAACACTACACAAGCATATAAACCATATTCCCATGAGGCGCATACTGTACCATCATAAGAGTGATCGTAGCAGCAGGCAGGGGCGGCGAGATGAAAAACAGTGTGAGAGCAAAAGAGATAGTGAAAGATATAAAGCTACGATCACACAGCAGAGGAATATAGTTGCCTGTCCTGTTTGGAGCTTTTTATATACAGTTTGGTTCATTTTTAGAGTGACAACCACATTCTGTAAGTGTGTGACTCTGGGACTCGCAACTGAATTTTGAGATTGAGTTCCACAGTCAAGAATAAGATGTTTTTTGCATCATCGACAGATAAGCATTAGGCGCATTAGGTAATTCTATGCTGTCAATCACTGCTAGTCAAAAATAGCTGTATTGTGTGTTTGTAAAGAAAAACTCATTTTTGGGGAAAGGTAGAAAGATAAAAAAGACAAAAACTGTTTTTCACTGTTTTTTTTTACAATTAAATTCTAATCATGACAAACTGTACATCACTTTAAAGTTCGAAGCCTCTAAAATACACACATAAATTCAATGTCTCAATTATTTTTTGGTGATTTTTATTTGGTCAGAAATAATCTGCCAAGTGTCATTTAAAAAAGGCAACGTTAGGGCTACATTCCAAATGATGAATTTATTAAAACCATTAAAGGTTAATGTAAATATTTTAATATGGGTTAAAGGGGTTACTTTTTTGAAGTTTTGATTATGTTTTTTGGGTGTTCAACAATAACTGTTTCAAAAAATGCTTTATATTTAATCTGTTTTTATCTGTGAACCCAGGAAGAAGCATGTTGTAGTCTCTATTAGTCATTTGCCGTAGTCCTTAAAAAGCAATTTCTGCTAAAGAAAAAAATCTAGCTTTGCATTAAACTTTAGGATTCATAATTTAGCAGATATAGTTTGTGCTCTAAAAGCAACATTACACACAAACTAAAGTTACAAAAGTGCAATCCTGGAGAAGGACCCCTTTAAGGCTGAATCTGTAACTTTTGCCTCTCTATCGCCATCTCTGTTTGAAACACAGAATTGCAGGTTACTTTACATACTTGAAGTCAGATGGGATCAAACAGAAATTTCCCAAAATGTGTTTAAATTATAAATTAGTTTAATAATTTAGTAAGTGAAACACATTTTTTATGTACTTGATCAATGATTCTTGTTTATTTTTTAACAAAAACAGATTGCAGTTTTAATAAATCCAGAGTTTTTGACAAAATACCTAGCTAGATATGCTAAACATAGTTCAAATGAAATTAAAATGATATTTACTACAATTATCTGTTATTAAAGTAGCAAGCAATAATATTACAAACTCAGCTAGAGGACTGACTTTATTCATAGTGTCCATATTGATCAATCTGCTTTTTTAATCTGTTATTAGATGTCACACTTGTTAATAAATATGGTTGTCACTGTGTGAACGTAGCCTATATACAGATAAATCAAGTAGATCAAGAGAAAGAGAGAGAAACAGCACCACAACACATGGCCACGATGTGTGGGTCTATGTAATGGTGGTGAAGACGGGTGAAGGCGTGCTGACGTCATGTTTGAAGCAGGCCGACACGAAGAAGAGAGGAAGAAAAGAGGACAGATACCTACCCTGACCTGCCGCTATCTAGCTACCGACCTGAGGACTGTCCGACTCAGAGCTCTCGGGCTCTGCTCGAGGCTCGCTCGCCTCCGGAGACTGCTGAGAGTCTCCAGCCTAAAAAACAGAGAGAGGCAGAAGGAGGGAGGGAGGAGGTGGAATAAAGATGATACAAAGAAAAACAATGGAAAAGATGAAAGAATATCAGAATGTTGGCAGACAGTTTTAGTAAAAGAAACAAATAAAGAGGAGGTGAGTGATGTATTCGGAAACAGGAGGGTAGTGAAAGAGAGAAAAAGAGGACAAGATCAGGAAATAAGCTTATTAAATATATTTGCAGAGAAAGTGAAATCCAGATTTTGAGCATCAACATAGTCATAGCCAAAAAGACAAAAATAGGTAATGTGTGTTTATTGCTGTAAATTATAGATTATATAATAGATTGGAAGTAACAGTACCCAAATTTAATTAATAAAAGTAAAATTAATGATTCTGAAGACTGGAATTAATTAAAAACATGGTCTTAGTTAATATTAAAGATATCAAGGTTATATTTTCACAGAATGTTCTTTACATTATGAACTTTATGCAGGTTTTCACAGGCAGGGTCACAAATGTTTTTACATAGATTTCTGCATATATTTTTCATATTTTTGTGATGTGACCTAAGAAAAACAACACAACCCCAGTGCAGAATGCTTCATGATGTCAAGGGGAATCTTTGAGTCTCAAATAAAGAATTAAAGCATTTTTTCTTACAATTTGTTTTCCATTCCTGGTCTCACATTGTACACATTTTGGTTTAAACCATGATACAGTTGGTTAGTGATGTCACAATACCTTAAACATATGTTACGAAACTATACCAGCTGAAGCATCACGATACCAAGTAGTATCACAATGCTGTGTCATGTTCATTATTCAAATCTACAAAATAAACGCACAGATCTAGATGAAAACATTTTGTATTTACTAAAGTAAACCGTATTATACTGTGATATATTACTGTATTACCACACTAATAAAGCAATGTTTATAAGGGCAAATGTTAGTCTTGCTTTGAAATGCAAAACTAAAATGTCCAGTAGATGATGGCAATTTTTTAAAGAATTAGTCAGTGAATCATTCAACCGATTCGTTCAAAAACGGCTGATTAATTCAAAAGCGAAGCAAGTGTCTTGATGAATGACTCACTGAATCATTATCGCTACTGAGTCGTTCAAAACACAGATTCAAAAAATGCAGATGTAAGTGTTCAAATGTGCATGTGCAACAATATTTACGGTACTACGATACTACCACTTAAAAAATAGAGCGACATTGGAGGTATTTTGAAGCTTTAGCATCGCGATGGTAGAGCACCAGTACACCGCCAAATCCATTTTGAATTTACCACCAAAACTTTCCTTGCACAAAATCGCATTTAAGTTCATCTGCCGTGAATGTATGGCAAGAGAAGAAATGTGAGCTGCTCTCCGTACTCAATTTATAAACAGACTACTGTAGCAGCTATGAAAATCGCATTATACTATAATAAATGTGAGCAGGAGCGTGCACAATGCAAATCATATGTCATCGACACAGATTCACTTCTGCGATTTGCCACAGATTGCATTAATTTTAACTGCAACGTGTACCGGAGTTTACAAGAACCGTAGCCATATTGTTGACTTTAAAATTTGAGATCAGGTTACATTTTATGTCGGCTTTATGCAGAAATCTACGGTAAATCCAAGGGTTTGCATATTTTTACAGAGAAGGACATTGAAGCATTGCTGTAAACGTGCAGAGGAAGAGAGGGAGGGAGAGAATCCAGCCATCCATCTATTCAGTCATACATTTATTAATCCACCTTCATCCACCCACACGTGCACGCATTCATCAAAATTTTCTGCACACGTGCCCATTAACAGCACCGAATCCCTCCCTGTATTATGCTTCGGTATAAAAGGGTTTGGACAAACGCATTTGGGATTTTTATGAATATTCCCTCTCGAGCTGCACTTTTAACATCTCATCAGAGTGTGTGTGGGTGTGTAGACTCTGAGTGAGCATGCAACCCAATGCCATTTCAGCGAGACACACACACACACACACACACACACACACTCTTACAAACTAATTAAACTTTTTGTTCGGCTGAAATATAAAAGCGGGTTGAAAGAGCACTAGTCGGGTTTCCATGGCACTTTCTGATGAGTCATATCTGACAGAGGGATCCAGAGAGAGTGTGCTAGCATGAGATACAGTGAAAGGCAGCATTGATGTGGTTACACTACCTCTCAGGCAAAAATGAAAGAGACGGTTCACACTAAAAAAAAACATAATGCAGGTTTTGGCTGACATGATGGTGAATAAACGGTGACAGAATTTATATCTTATTAATGTTAACTTTAGGTCTTTTTTGAGGAAGCTTACATTCTTTATAAGGTGGTGATGTAAATGATAAAACATAAATATTAAAAGCACTAAGGGATAATCAGACTCACTTTAAATACTTTCATTTTCATTAGATTATGTAATAGATGTTAAAAATGTATGACAATTCTTCATGGAGGTCTGCAGTCTGCCTGATCTTTGAGAAGTATCTCGGTGCGATTAATAAGGTCTTAATGAGCATTTTGAAAGTTCCTTGAGCTAATTTATTGCTCCCTTATTGGCCCGTAATGTCGGTCAGGTGTGGAAGATGATATACAAGAGGCTAACCAATCAATGATGAGCTCATTTCTAAGGCAATACATCAACATATCTCAATAAAGCAAAAGTCATCTTAATCGTAATTTCTCCCCTGTAACCTCAAAAAACATTAAAATTCTTAAAATTAAGGCTAACTGCTGTACACAAAAGACCAAGTGTTTAGTGTACCACACTAAAACCTTTTTATATAATTGATATCAAATTTATATTTTATATTGAACCCATGTCATGAATGCCATACCTGATTAAATATTAGTTTTTACAATTGGGCTTGTAAAAATGTAGTAAAACTTAATTTTTAAAAAAGAACATCTTTGATGTAGAGTTTGTGAACAAAACCTACAAAGCAGTTCAGAATTACTTACAGCGTCCTCTTCCCCGCTTCGACTAGGGCTGCCTTCTGCTTCACCAAAAGAGTCATCGGTGGGTGGGTCACTAGCATGGGATGAGGACTTTGATGGAGAACTCTGCCGCGGGGCCGGGGTGGGTGCTGAACAGAAAAAGAATAAAGGAGATTTTGAAAGATCAGCAGTTTATGCATGTAAATACGCAATGGTGTATTCCAAAAATCAAGTCAGATACCTATTGATAAAGGATTTTATAAGCGTGACCTTGACATGAAGGCTGTTCCAAAAGATAGGCATCTTGATAATCCAGAATTTAAGTATATTTAAAAATAAATATATGCTGATTATAAATAAAAAGTTGTGAAACTGGGAATCAAGGCATTTGTTGAATGGGTCATGCAACTTTGTTGCATTTAAGTTTAGCCAAGTAACAGTTCTTCCACTGGTAACCCAAAATAATACTGGTTAGGCAACATGATGACATACTTTTTTCACCAGAAATAAGGTTTTAGATTGCAATCATGGCTTTAGTAAGCTCAGTTCAGAGCATGAGTTATAGCCAGAATTATGCTGAAAGAATAAATCTTATACTTGTTTATGGCATCTGCTGATTATAAGTGTCTGAAGTGCACTTTGGAAATGCTAAGAAGGTACAAAAATAGTTTTCATCCACTGGGTTAATATGTTTCAGTCTGACAGGAAGTGCACTGAAAATGTTACACTTACATTAAAGAGGAGACTCATTTGTTATCAATTATACATGAAAACAATGTTCCTTTTTCAGCAGTCGACACTCATAGCACAGTGCACACTAAACACGCTTACTGCATTCAGCCAGAGACATCTCTTTGTATTCAAATAGGTATCGCTTAATCTCATATCATACTTTAACATTTAATTTTTATGCGTTTGGCAGACACTTTTGTTTAGTGACTTGTAGTACATTCAAGATATAAATGTTTCAGGGCAGACAAAAGGACATAAACAAACTGGTTAAAATGACATTTCGTGCAGGTAGGAGTAGAGTCTTGCATAGCCAAATCTTGAATCCTCAACAACTTTTTTGGAATGCCCAAGAGGCTGTCTAACTGACAGCATACAAAACCATATTTCGTTTTTTTTCTGTGTCATGGTTAGGGGCATGAAAATATGAAGTCAATGCCCCAGTAGACATATATGCATAGATGCCTCCTTCAACTGTTCCAGACTTGTAGACGCATCTATCATTTTGGAACAGTTCGCATTTTAGTTGCTGACATCACTCACAGTTTTTCAAGTTGCCAAGTTTTCCAAGTTCCAAAGTTTTCAAAGTTCCAGTTCTTGAAAAGAAATAGAATAACCAAATCTCCCGTTTTGGCCGTGAGTCTCCCGATTTTCAAACCCATCTCCCGCCATCCTCCCATTTTATTATTTCTATTGTGAAACTCCCATATATCCGTTATTTTTCCTCTGAAAATACTGGAACATAATCGCAAAAAGACAGAGGAGAGCCCCATGGAACGTGGTTGCGAACGGTCCAACGGTACCCATGGAGGGTCTGCCCGATTTTGGTACCCGAATGTTGATAGGTACAGGAATAACCTTTTACAGGTAAGAATGTTGTTTTGTCCAAAAAACAGCAACAGTCCAATTTTAATCTAAACAAAAACTAGCTCATTGACTCCTATTTAACATTTTTGTGCATCTGTTTCCAGTTTCGTGCGCCTTATGTATTCGATGTATAGCCAACGGTCCGCGGGGGTCACATCTGAGACTGTGACTAGATTTATGAAGAATTGGTCATGTTGATGTCAAACATATAGGACCTGAAAACTGCAATTTGCACCTATGGGAACGCATTTGGGTTTTACTAAAACGTGTATCACGATGATACTGTCTCTCCATACGATCAATGGAACCAAACTTATGAATATAAACCCAAATCCTGACATAAAATGCCCTTCGCGGATCAAAACTCCTCATTGTCACCTAATAAATAGCGTCTCTCTCACACAGCGTTTCACAGAGGGACCGCTTGTGTGCAAATGTGCTGCGTTCCATTGCAACAATAATTAGCACTACAGGAGCAAGAGGATCCAAACAAGCCCAACACATGGCGCACGGCTCCCCGGAGATCAGTGATAATTACACTGCTCACCAGCAGCACAGCTGGGCCTGTGACTGACTCGTTCTCTCACCGCTGTCATTCCCCACCGCAGTACTAATTGTCATTTTCACGCTGACTAAAGACAATGCCTTCTGGGCAACGGCATCATAGCCCACCTAACATCCGAGTAAAATAAGAGGTGCTGATGAAAGGCTGGACGAGGTGCGAGTGTGAATTTCTGCAAATAAAACTTGTCCGGCTGTGTCAGCATTCCTAAGGGTTTGAGACGAGAGGGCTGAGAGAAAGAAAGGAATATTGTGTGATACCACACAATATTCGGGGCAGTTGTGGCCTAATGGTTAGAGAGTCTGACTTGTAACCAGAAGGTTACCGGTTTAATTCTCAGTACCGGCAGGAAACAACTGACGTGCCCTTGAGCAAGGCACTTTACCCCTGTTTGCTCCCCGGGCGTTGCAGTGATAGCTGCCCACTCCTACGGGTGCATGTGTGTTCACGACTTGAAGTGTGTGACCATATCTGACAAATACGTCACTTACACTTCACTTTTTCACCAAGTTCTTCAAATGTTCCTATGATAATGCATTTAGGGTCTGCAGGATTACGGAGAATACAAGGTTACACGATATTGAGCAAAGAATCTTCGAAAGAAGCTTCGAAAGGGAGGGTGAGCGGTGGAGTGAGCCATTGGTTGCAATTCACAACCTCACCACTAGTGCCCCTTTAACTGAACTGAGTACTTACAAGACCCAATACACAAACTCATAACATTTGAAACATCATACTCACGTGAGTTGGTGGAGGGCGTGGTGGAGGTCACGGGTGTGAGGTTCATCTGCGAGATGTCAAAGTCGTCACAGTCGTCTGTATCTTGTGCCATTCCCACTCTGCTAAAATAGCTTGTAAAAGCGTCCGTGGTGCAGGACAGACTAGGTTGCTCGCTCTTCCTCGCAGGCATGGCTGGCGGCTTTGCCATCTCAAAGTCCTTAAACATCTCCTTGTTCATCTTTGCCTGTCTCTGCAATGTGCGCTCTCCGTGTTGGGGACTGGAAGCCGTCGAGGCGGAGGTTCCTGCCACGGCTCCACCCATGGCCACCGTTGGCGTCTCGCAGGACGCGGGCATCGCCATAGGAGCCAGTGTCTGAAACATGGCGGCAGGAAGAGGTCCTACCGTATGGGCAGGCATGAAAGCGGCAGGCGAAAAGTGGGCTCCTGCCATTGCGGCCCACTGTTGCTGGGTGGCAGGAAAGATGTTGGCCTGGCCCCAAATCAGAGGCTGAGCACCCGGTAATACCTGGGCAACTTGCACCGGGGACTGGACGCCAAACGCTAATGGAGCCTGAGCTGCAAACTGTTGCTGCGCCCACGCAGGCGGCACGGCTCCCATCGTCACGTAACCTGATGAATAGCAGAACAGAGAGAAACAAATGAGAGATGAACTCATCCATGGCCTTTCAGCCAACAAATCCATCTGTACTTAAGCAGACACTTTTCTTTCGTGATCGATCGGCAGGAGAGAGCTCTTGCAACTAACGAATAAAATTACCCACAGATACCTGAAGGATTACTGAAAAACATACACCTCATTATGGGTTTTTGCTGTAACCTTTAACACTCAGTTAAGGACTTTCAGACTGCAACCATAGATCTCTTGATGACTGCGGTAGGATGACCTAGATTTTCATAATAAAAAAGGCTTTTATGGCTCGGATGAACTATTGTAATTACTGCTCACAATAGGCTCAGGCTTAATGAATAGCAACGCCCTTTAAAAGAGGCCATTTACAGCAGTATCACTGATGTCCCATTGAGGCTTATTTCATTATACTTCCTGCTCTTTTTTCCAGTGAGCAACACTGATTCGAATAATAAATACCAAAATCATATCTCATCTTTACAACATGCATGTCTGGAATATTCCACTGTGTGTGATGAGATCTGTGACTGGCCTGCTCATGCAATAGAAGGTTGTAAGGTTTCCTTTACCAATCTTAAAAAAGACAGCTTTTACATAATGGTGTTGCACAGAGGAGGTCTATAATACATGAAGAAAATGATCTGTTAGCAATCCTAGCTTAATGACTTTTGCTATATGTATTAGCCAACTTTGGTCTTAGGCACTCAGTTACATAAACAAGATAGTACTCAAATTCATTATTTATAATTTAAAGAACATTCTGTGGAAATACAATCGTGATTTCTAAATAAGGTCATGTCAAAGATTGAAATCATGGTGAAATTAATGGTTAAAGTCACAGTTTGGTGTTCGTAATCTCATAATTAGATTCTTAAAACAAACCTGTTTCTTCTTAGCAGCGGTCTGCTACAGCGCCTCTGATGGACAACATTAAACGTAATTTTCTCTTTATTTTGATTTTTTGCAACCTCAGATTCCAGATAGTTATTATCTATAAATAATTGTATCTAGAAATAAAAAAATTGACCATTATGACTGGTTTTGTGGTCCAGGGTCACACACACTATGTGCAGTCTTTCTGGGAGATCGATACTGCAGATCCACAATCGGCAAATTGGATGAAACTATGGATTACCATTTAGGATGCAATGGCAGGAAAGCATGCACTGTAAAAATCCTGTAAAAAACAGTAACATACCAACAGCACGGGCGTAAAGTAAAATTACATGTTTTTCATGTTATTTTTACACCTGACTTTGGATTCTATTTCTGTAATGTGTCATTTTGTACTGCATTTCAAAAATACCTGAACATTATGTAAAATAAAACAGTACAATTCTTTTTTTACAGTGTCGTTTTTAGTAGGCCTATATTGTATTACTGGCTTTATATGTAGGCTACAAAGTAACTATATAATAAAAAAATTTAATTCTGGTCCTAAATGCTGATTGGTCAATACTTGCTTAAAATATGCATAATGTTCACTATGCAGTACACATAGCAGAACATTCATTGTGTTGCATACCAAGATTCTGTTATGTCAGGCATTACATTTTCTATCCAAAAGATGCCACCTAATAAATCATTTGAATGCGATTTAATGAAACGTGTTGTCTTTATTAACTTAGCAGTAAGTATAAAGTGTGTATATATTTTATCCGTAACAACTTTTCAATGTCAAGACGGGTAGACCCCCTAAAGTACTTCGGGGTAACATGTTTAATATTTAGCCAAACAGAGCAAAAATTACTCCATAAACAGAAGTGTTGAGGTGAGAAATGTTGCTCATGTTATCATAACTGAACTGTGAGAATCCCTCCAGGACAGGTGTGGCAAAGTCAAGCCTGGTGTTAATGAATTTACAACACAGAGGGGAGTTTGGGAGTGAAAGAATTGAAGACAGATGGGACAGATGATACACTACTTGATTCCACACGTATCAATGTTGTACTGTTTACTCTTTCAGAGGAAGTCAATCTGGCTGGAACAGATGTCCCAGAGAGAGGCACAAAAATCACTACACAAAGGCTATTTGTTTTTAAGCACTGGATAAGATTTCATAATGAGTGCTACCGGAGAATTTAAAGCAATACTACATACTAGTATAGGTTACTTATGATGTAAATTATATTTTAATATAATTAACAACAACAACCAAAGCACAATTACAAGTAATTACATGTGAACATAGACATTATTCATTTTTTATTAACACTGTAACATGAAACAGTGGAACCTTTGCAATAAAAGGGTCATATTATTCAAATTTACATAGAGGTCTTAAAGGCACAGTAGCAAAAAAGATTAAATTAAAGAATCATAGATGAAATATTATATGAGCCCATCCCTCTAAAACAGACGTGCATGTTTAAAAGGCATCACACAAGCACACAAACACAAAGCTGTGTCCTCTGCGAGGCATTTATCATGCAGATCAGTACAGCAGCCAGTAATGAGAGCATTCATATTCTACAGCAGGAGGACGGGACACCTTATTTAGCCAAAACTAGACAGACACATTATTTAATTTACCTCTGCCCCGTTCACTCCCAGCTACCCATCCCTCTCTCCCTTTCTCTGTCTCTTTAATCTATTTTCAAGGTAATATTCTCTTCTGTACACACACAACAACAACAGCCCACTACATTTATCCTACCTGAGGGTACAGAGGCAGGGTTGAAGGGGGTGAACAGTTCGGACGGAGGCTGGTGGGCCAGTGTAGGGTCCAGGGTATTAGCTGGAGATGCTGGGGTCTGTGGAAGACAAAAACATACAGACTAGAGCTTTCTAATAAAGATAAAGCTACACATTTCTACCTGCTTCATTCATTTGAAATGTTTCATTTATGTAATTAATAACTTATCTTAAGAGTACATCTGAAATGTTCTATTATTAATATGAATTTAGCATGTCTATACAGTGGATAAAGTGATTTTTGTATGGAAATTCTAAATGATCTATTGCATTTGCATACTGCTTTACAACAGTAGTATTGTGTGATTTAAAACTTCTTTCATCTTTATTAAAGATTGCCCAGTTTAGATTTTCTGCTAATAAATGCGGCAAATCATGTATCAAAAATATGAATTTGACCTATAAACACATACATACTGTAGCTGTGTATATATTGTATGACCTGTGTACTGTATTACTGTATAATGCAGTATGTTACTATTGCATTACTATGCACCCTTATGGAAAGCAATTTTTGCCAAATTTAAATTATATGATGAAAATGAAAATAAAATTATTTTATTTGTCATTTTGGCACATATTGTGCGCGTATTGATGTATAATGAAATTGTTAATCTGTTTTTCATTTTCATCATATAATTTACTTATTTAAATTAGGCAGGAATTGCCTTCCATACACCCTCAGTACATACTGTAATTTTTGCGGTCATATGGGTTTACTCACCGAAGGGGAGGTGATATCAGGAGGGGTAGACATGTCTCCAAACAGCTCTAACTGGTTGATATTCTGTAGATGAAGAGGTTGAAGAATTCCACATTAACATTCACTGCAATGCCAGTCTACTCTTTGCCACAGACATGTGGCATACCGTGGGCAAACAGTGGTTTCGATAGGAAAGGCGATTTATGGGAATGAGAGTGGGGTGCTATAGGATATTCGATGATGACGATGGTGACGGTTTAGTTTACAGTACCTACCAGTCATGTACAATATGCATATGTAAATACACATTTATGATGATTGAGCACTCCAGTATTGAGTATATTTACAGGTATAGCATTTTTGGAAAAAATAACACAATAATCACAAATCACCACAAAAAAAGACTGTGTGTGACCGTTTGTGTGATTTTATCTGAAAATTAATCAGACAGCTTTATGCTAGCAGCTAAGCAATTCTATTTAAATGACTGAAGCATGACAGAAAAGCTTTTCTACACATATCTGTCACATCCATTTGCTTAAAAACATAACAGCAAATTTAACACCTACATCTAAAAGGGGTTAAAATGACGTACGTGGAGTAACAAACAAATCTCTTCTCTAATGTTGCTGGCATTTACAGTCTCCACAAATGTACGGAAATAAAGAGCATGCACAATAACATGACTATGTGAGTGACCTTTGAGAGCAACGTAGACGTTTGTGCAAGCGGACACACAGGCAGAAGCGCTGCATGGTCGGCATTGAAACACAAAGACTTACTCAACAGGTCACACTGGGGTCATCTATAAGAGCTAAGCTATTTGACTGTGTAAAAGAAAGGTCATATGTGAGTAAGCAGACTACTTCCAGGTCACGTGGAGACTAGTGGAAAAGGTACAAAGCAAGCGACTGGGGATTTAGCCTGGATATAAACTGTTCATAGCGGGTAGTGTGACATTTACTTTCTTGTGCAGGACTCCAGTGAAGTCTCAGTGCATCAGTCACTACTTTATAGTTAGAATAAAGCTAGCCCTCATTTTCTAGGACAGACAAAACAAAATTAGATTTAAAAATAGACTACACTAAAGTACATAATACTTAAAGTGATAGTTCACTCAAAAAATGAAACTTCTTTCATCATTTACTCACCCTTTGTCATTTCAAACTTGTATGACTTTCTTTCTTCTGCAGAACACAAAAAAAGATATTTTGAAGAATGTTGGTAACCGAACAGCAGTAGCATCCATTCACTATTATAGCAACACAAAACCAATGCAAGTGAATGGGTGCCAGTTAACAACATTGTTCAAAATATCTTTTTTGTGTGTGTGTTCTGCAGAAGAAAGAAAGTCAAACAGGTTTGAAATGACATGCGAGTAAATGATGACAGAATTTTCATTTTTGGGTGAACTTTAACTGTAACAGATCCATGAAAATAGAAAGTAAAATAAATAAAGATACTAATATAGACAAAAAATACTAGTTTTGGGATATTTGCATCAAAATGTCAGTTTGGAGAATCATGGGAAGGTCAAGGGCAGGTGTGGAATATCTTATATCATTGTCCACCTTACCTTGGTGACTAGCAACAGGTCAGTGTCTAGATCCATAAGATCAACCTGTTTGTTCTGCAATGATAATATGGTGTTAGATGAAAAATGAGAATGGGATTTAAACACATACACACAGCAGGAATTGAACAAATGAAGTTAAAATGAGGTTTGCTTTGGGAAGATTAAGATGGATTAGATGGGATGCATGGAACTTTACCTCTGCCGGTGAGGTTCAACCTGCATTACCTCAAAACCTGTTCATGGCCTCTGCATGTTACCACATTATCTCTCAAGAGCGCAACAGTTCAGAGCCAAACACAGCATAATAACATACTGTATTTGTCTTCAGTTATTCACATCCCGCCCCATATTCCCTAAGACTGTAATTGGTGAAAGAAGAAATCAAACAAAAATCATTCTGAACCATCTGCCAGCAGTCTTTAATGGGAAAATAATGCGCTCATATGGGTGCCTGTGAGATAACACGGGAAGAGCAAAAGACCATGAACAACAGATGCTCCTATCTGATTTTTGTGCTGCTGGAGAGGACGGGCCTCAAAATAGAAACGAAAATCATGGTCCTGTGCATCGAAAATGCTTTACTTGGTTAGCCGGATAAGTTTAATTGGATATTACATGCTTCAAAACAAGCTTAAAGTTTGTCCAGCTAAGAAAACAATGTACATTACCCAACTTCTTGC
Source organism: Oreonectes daqikongensis (assembly GCA_026939265.1). NCBI lineage: Eukaryota > Metazoa > Chordata > Actinopteri > Cypriniformes > Nemacheilidae > Oreonectes > Oreonectes daqikongensis. Next base: position 1,636,125 of record JAOTQM010000351.1, on the reverse strand, counting down.
TAATTGTTTCTGTATGCTAAGTCTTTGCCAAGTAATCCTGAAAGTAATCCAGCTAACAAAGTAAGACACGTTTTGAGAAAGAGGACCTAAAATGAACACTGACAAGATGTACACAAACATCTGGAACAATACAAAGAAACACAGACATGCGATAAATCAAGCGAGATCTGACTCTAGGTCAGTGGTTTGGGTTGCAGAAGCAGGTGACACCTGAGATGGTTAAGACTAAAAGTCTTTCTGAGTTAGCACTTAGTCTTGAGAAGGAAAGAATGTTTAAGACACGGAAGCAAGGAAACAAAGTTGTCTGAGAGAGATAAACAGGAATAAGCCGCTGCTAGTGACATTTTATATATGCTAATGCCGTGTGCATGAATGAAGGAACAAACTTAAAAGAAAGTGAGGAAGAAGGAGGGATGCAGTGACAAAGTGATATAAAAAGAAAACATATTAAACATCAACAGTGTTTGGGTTATGTAGCTTTCTTCACTTGCAAATCTGGACGATTAGTTCAAGTCTCAAAAACTGCAGACGCTGAGGAACAAATGACGACATTTACGTAACACGTGCAGAATGGATTTTAATAATTTACACAAAAATGTGTTCTGTTTTATTGCTTTATACAACTATTAAAGGGGGTAGTTCCAAAAATGGAAATTTGTTGATCATTTACTCATGTACTCATGTCATTCAAGACTTGACTTTCTTTTTTCTGCAGAACACAAAAGATATTTGTAGAATGTTGGTAACCAAACAACATTTCCTCAACATTTGACTTCCATTGTATGGACACAAAACAAATGCGAAACGATTCTCTAAATATTTTCTTTTGTATTTCACAGAAGAGTCATTGTAAAGGTTTTTAACAACATGAGGGTGAATAAATAATGGCAGAATTTTTATTTTTGGGTAAAATATCCCATTAAATAAAACGTAAAAAAATTTGACGTATTTTAGCATATCACAGCTGTCCTTCTGAAACCTCGTATCTCCATAGTCACTCCGTCACTGGATAACCAATAAAAAGTATTAAAAAGTACTTGTCAACTTCAAGTTCTTGAAAAAACTGCATATTTGGATACACAAGGTTTCAGAAGAACAGCGACGATATGTGACATCTTTAGCAATTTGTTTCTGGCTGTGTTTCATGAATGAGGCCGACTGTCTGAACGTCTCATCCATGAAACACAGGAAGAATTCTTTTTGTCTTCCTGTCATATGTGTTGCCATGGTAACGTTCATCAGCTCGGTTTGATTTTGAAGGTCACTGAGCTAAACCTGCCACTCCGTACAAGACCCAGCAGCTGAATTAAATGGCAGTAATATTACCAGTCCGAGAGATGCCATCAAATCAATCTCTTTCCACACCCTAGGGGATCGCCATTGAGGATAATGGGAAAGATGACAGTTGGGTCCCATAGTGATGAACTGTGTCAGTCAAAGTACCGGGCATGCCACTGACACCTTATTACTGATCGCTATCACGAGTGCTGATAACCACCTCTTTATCTGTTATTACTGTATAACAAGCTGCCTCTCCTACTGACACACTACGACTCACATGATGTAATTCCATACGCTGACTGTTTACACCGAACAGTCTCCATGGCAACATAAAGTACAGTGCCGGGGGTAAATTTAAGCAATAAGCCCCGTGAAGCAGTGGGTTACAGTGCATTTTATAACAGCTAAGGGGCGTTGTTAGGCACGACGTGAAGCAACCCACTGCTTCACGGGGCTTATTGCTTTTATAAAACGGTTATTCTATATGAGTAGCAAGGTTTCATGAAGTAAAACACAGCAAATAATATATAATTATATTAATAAAAATATTATTCTTCCACCAAACAAAGTAGTTCCTCAGAAACAGGTGCGGCTGCAACAGTGCAGTTGCCAAGCAACACAAACGCAGCAAAGATACGCAGTGAGTGGCGCAGTAATACTTTGTAAGCATAGATATGAATAGATGCCGCCTTAGCATCTATTTCTATGGGCTGATTTACGTAGGTCGTCCGCCATTTTGGAATGCTTCAAGCGGTTGGGGATGCCAAGTCCACGATATCCCGCTAAACTACACTACTTTTAAACTGTTGCAGCGGATTATTTTTCCGCGGTTTAAAGGTTAAGGAATTTTGTTCGCCAGTTGTCTTAACCGTAATTAAAATTTTGAAATTATAAATGTAAGGTTATAATGTTGAGGCTATGGGTTGTTATACTACGTTATATTACGGAGATCTGGCAACCACGCCAAACAGGTCCGCGCACACAGAGCGAGCCGAATTGAGTCTGCAGGGCTATATGCGTGTATAATCGTCTACATCTGCCGTAGACTTAAAGCACATGAATTTCAAATAATTACGTTTATCTTTGATGAGATATATAATATATAATAAATAATTTTACACATAGAGCTAATGAAAATAGTGGTTAAAGCCCTTTGAAATATTATTGGTTGACGTTAAGCTTTTTACATTTTCACGTTCACACTTAAAAATGACTCACGTTGTAATAAACAGCAATTTATTTACATGTATTTTCAGTGGTCTTTTTATCAATGATATTCAACGGCTCTTAAATTTACAGAACAGTGCATGACGTCAGCAGCAGCTGACCTGCAGACCGTTCCAAGATGGCGGACACGTCAACGTGCCTGGAGCGATTGAAGGCGGCATCTAGTTATATATATATATATATATATATATATATATATATGTTTGTAAGCCTATGTAATGCGGCCAGCTGTTTAAATCGGCGTACTTTATAACAGCTTAGAACTTGGCTCAGCCAATCAGAATCAAGGACCAGAACTGACCGTTTTATAAATTAGTCTTTTGTGTAGCTGTATTCATTGCAAAGGCTTTTTCACTTATTTTCCCACAATCCAACAGCTTTCATTGCGATAGACTATCAATTAACAGTCCCCTTGGAGAAAATAATGCTCTTCACAATGTTTCTTGAGCTTTTAAAGTGCTGCCCGTTTCATTATGGGCTGAGTCTGAATGTCTTATCATCTGACTGATCATAATCACAGGCATCAGAACCGCGGGGAACCACGTCTATGAACATGTAGGAAACAAGGAAAGTTAAAGAGATAGTTCACACAAAAATGAAAATTCTGTTACTCGTCATTTCAAACCTGTATGACTTTTTTAATTTCTCAGAACATAAACGAAGATATTTTAAAGTATGTTGGCAAACAAAAAAGGCCGGTACCCATTGACCTGCCACTGTAAAAAAACGTAAAAAAAGTTAATTTATGAAATATGGTCAAACACTATAAAATTACATAAAAAGACCGTAAATTTAAAATGAAAAATGGAGAAAAAAATTTATTATGTATATCCTTATATCCTGTAACTTTACAGGAATAAAATTGTATTTTACATTATATTTCTGTTGCTCCAGCTGACAGAAAATTTCAGGGGTGTTTTATACAGTGTAGGTTTTGTGTCCATACGAAAGAGGTGAATGGGTACTGCCCTTGTTCGGTTACAGACATTCTTCAAAATATCTTCTTTTGTGTTCTGCATAAGAAAGAAGATCATACAGATTTGAAATGAAAAGAGGGTGAATAAATGATAACAGAATTTTCATTCAAAGTATAGAATGCAAAAGAAAAAGAACAAATCTGGATTTTCTGGATAAAAATAATTTACTGAAATTGAATTGAGTCACATGTACTGCAAAAAGGTCCTATAAAAGTCTAAAATGCCACTAGCATTGAATTCAAGAAGACAAAACAGATTTACAGCAACGGTTTCCAAAGCCAATTCGGTAGAGCTAAAATAGTTATTTTATGGGTTGCAGCTGTGCAGATTTTACAGGAATGAAAGAGCAAGTGAAGGTTGGATCAAAAAGCCACACAACTTAGATTGAACGTGAGATAGAAGACTGTGTGAGAAAGGGGGACAGAAAAAAGTGAGTAGGTGTTTGAAAACATGATAAATGAAAGTGATGCCAGACAGCAGCACAGGGTGATGTGAGGGTTGGGAAAATACATCCGAGCTGAAACATTGTTTTTCAGGTCTGGTGAGAACTAAACCAAATGTATTAGACTAACTGCAGAGTAAGATGGGCATTACTGCTGTTTTGTGTGTTGGGAGCTGTATAAACACTAGGATGTTGAGAGTGGGGGGTAAACTGAATGAACAGAGCAGCTATAACACAAGAGAGGTAGAGACAGCAAAGCCACTGGCCTTAATATAAAAATATCAGCCGTTTTTATATCAGAATGTAAATGTTGAGGACAAGCAGTTAGCATTCATCATTTAAAGAGAGACATCAAAATTCTTTCAAAGTTGTTCTACTACTATACAGACATGCTGTGTATCTGTGCAGTTTGTGTGAAGAAGTAAAAGATCAGACCCAAATGTCTGTAAATATCTCTAAACATTTACAACAGATTCATCCAAAACAATTCCTCATACAGTTTATATTCATTTTCAATTAGTTCTCAAGAATTTAGTGGTCCTTTAATATTGAATGTTTGCTATCTCTCATTTAAATGAGTTAACCCGTCAGCCCATGAAAACATCACATATACGTTTGTCTTTCATTGTAGATCATGCATGATTGGTGCAGAATTACCTTGAAATCCACTAAGCAATGTCACCATGAATGTACCAGCTGCCCATGATGGAAAGGCAAGCGTACAACATGCATAACCAACCAATCACAAAACACCACGAACAACCCACTGGATTAATGATCAGCCATATATACACAAACACAATATCACACATATGCACAACCAGCCAAAAAACAAACACCAGGGAAACATTAAGACAGCACAGTCTGAAAGCCAGGGAATGGGTGCTATTGGACCTCAAACAGAACTTCATGAAAGAGAGAGGTTAAGGTTAAGAGGCCAAGGACAGTCACATACACACACACACACACAGGTCCACTCACTGGATGTCGCTTTGGGACGTCATAAACTCCCTCCTTTTGTTGGCTGGTGGGGACCTGGTGTGGACAGCGAGCCCAGCCAAAGGCACAGTTGACATGACAGATTACCGTTAGTTCAGATTTCAGAAGATATTAGATATTACAAGGTGAAAGTATGCAAAGGCTTCCTGGAGATAATAAATTAAAGATATGTGTACAATGTGCTGTGTGTTTTGGAATATTGGAAAATATAAATCAAAGTTCAGAATATTGTATTAATATTGAAAATTAGAATACAGAAAAACAAATTATAGAATATCTGTATTTAAAGAAAAATTCACATTTTAAATTCAAAGTAAACATTGCTATATTTTTATTTTTAAAAATATATATTATTGTATTTATTTATTAAAAATATAATATAACACAATATCATATTTATAAATAATAAATTTATAATACATTTTCTATTATTATTTGATTTTATATGTATTGTTTTATTTTATACATGCAATTCGTTTTTAGTGTTTCTTTTCTTCTTTCTATTGTTTATTTTTTAAGTTTTATTTCGTTATTCAATTTAATTGATTTTAAAAGCATTTCTTAATTTTGAGTTTTTTACATTTTTTTATTCATCTTGCTCGGCCATTGGGTACCATAATCCCTTTTTACTCCACAAATGAAAGGGTTGGTGAAGATGCCTATCCTTTCTTTGTCTGTTATTGTCACGTCTTTTTTCTCTAATTTGCCATTGTTCTTAATTCCCCTCTTCCTAAAAGAAAGACTGATTGCTGCCGTGTTTTTACTTGATCGTACGCTTTAAGTGATCTTTCCATTTCTTTCACTCAAAGATCACAGAGAAAAGGCAATTATTAATCATTCTTACGCTTTCATTTAGAGAAAGGGCAAAGGAGAGACCTGATGCTTATAGTCTCACAACAGAGCAATTCCTCAACCTAGACCACGGAAAATCAGTCCACTTTTCTCACAAACTTCGGGCAAGGCGCGTGCGTCAGATGAAACTGTCTATAGGTTTTCTTAATATAATATTACATTATTAATATTAATGTTGGTAAATATTACATATTTACTGGGATTCACTTGTTCTGTATTTGAAACTACACAGCTACTGCTGTCGCCCTGCTTGGGTTAAAATTGTATTAGCTGTATTATATATGTTTTTTATATATATCGTGTATTGTTGAAAAAGTTGCAGCTGGAAATATTAAAAGGCTTGTTTAAAAAAAGAAAGCGTTCTTTTATTAAATAATCTATAACTTTTCTCTTACATCACAATCATAACCCATGATTTGCTACTGGCTTTTACTACAGCAGCTGGAAGCTGATATTTATAGTATGGGCAGAAGGGAATTTCTCATTCTAGACAGCATTTTGTGAAACATAAAATTGTGTACACCCATGGAACCAAAGAAAATGTTTTTCAGAAGCCAAAAAGAGAACATTTTAATGCATATTTAAGATATTTGAGGCTTTTAGATTATGTGTGTTTGCTTGAAGGTCATAAAGCTACAATCTGATTTTAATTTTAAACTTCTTAAAAATAAAAGTTCCTTCACTCTTATAAAATAAAGGTGCAATACGAGAAGCATTTATTTGTTGTATGGTTCCATAAAGAACATTTAACATCCAAAGAACCTTTATGTTTTACATCAGCCTATAAAAAGGCAAGACAGAACCATTTCTTTTAAGAATCTTTGGCTAAATGGTTCTTTGGGGACCCAAAAATGGTTCTTCTATGTCATCACTTGGAGGAACCCTTTATAACACTTCTATTCAGGAGTGTATGATAACTTAAAATCTTCAGTCCTGATCGTGGACAGACCACCTATCTATTTGTATTTGTTCAGTTTGGACTTTTACTGTATGTTGCTGTTAGCAAAGATCAAAAGTGATGTTCACTTGACTTAGCCTATTTGTTTAATACTGATAAAAAGTGTTCCACAGATCGGGATTTAATGATGTGACAGGGAGCAGACGGCCCTTTTATCTTCCTGGGTTTGCAATGTCTGTCCTGATGTCACCAACAAGTGAAAGTTTGTGAAGTGTCAAGTTAACGCTCAAGAGCTGTTGAATGCTTCGAGGGTATAATTTGTTCCCTGATGATGTTTCAAGCTTTGAACACAGCGAGAAAAAGTCTGATACTGATGTGTTTATTGTTTTGCTTCCCAGTGTCTCTTTTAGACTTAAGCCACAGGTGACAAGACAAAACTGCACCCGAGGATACAACACCTGCTGTTGTCATGGTCATGGCGTTCGGAGCACGAAACATTGCTGGGTGTAAATCTATGAAAGGGCCGTCACGCTGAATTAGTGTGGCTTGGCGTAGCCCTCTGTTCTAAGTCACAGGTGGGACTTTGGCAGCTACACAGCGAAGCTGTCAGTTGCTGTGCCATCAAAACTTGGGTTCGTTCTTAAGGAGAATGGAGATTTATTCAGAGTGTAGTTCTTTGATAACTTTAATTGATACGCTTATGCATGGACTTATCAAATTGACAGATTGTGTAGTGGAAAGCAACACAACATCTTTTTAAACTCCCTGAACAATTGTATAGCTTTTTGGGGGGGATTTTGGAGGGCTTAGGAGCAAAAGTGTCTGGAAGTGTGTGTGTTTTTTTTATTTAACCACTTGGGAAAATGTAAGCAATGCTGGTTCAACACGTCATCCATTTCAAAAACATTTGTTATTAAGTAAAATTTATGTCTGCAAAATTATATTTTTTTGTTTACGAAACTATTTTCAGACATTTAAGCATACACTGCATAAAGCTAGATATATATACATACATAAAAAAAAAAAATATATATATATATATCTAGCTCTGCATTTTAATTTTAAACAAAAATGACTTTTATCTAACTTTCTGTTTCTTTTTATTATCAGTTAAGTCACCATTAAGAACACAAGGCAGGGATTTGGTTGTGTACCTGATATATGCTCTCCTCTGATTGGTCACGGATGGGCTCGTGTCCCGCCTCAAATACAATGTACTATAACATCGGCAGCAGAGGAAGATAAAAAGGAAAAGGTAAAAAAGGGGACAGATAAAGAAAAGAGACAAGGAAGTAGACTGATTGATCACACAGAATCAACTTTGGTCCCGGCCCCAAGAGCAAAGCAGTGAGGGACAGCGAACAGCTACTCCACTGAAAGATGTTGCATCATGGTTACCATCTTGATCCTCAGCAACATGCACTGGCCTATAAGCTTAAAGCTCTCTTGCTATTGTATTGTACATGTACAACTAGAACACATTTAATAAAGAAGATTCAATCTATCCACTACTGACAGCTTACAATACATAACAAGTAAAATCATCCAGGACAGCAGAATTGTAAGATGTTTTTTCTCATGCATATATATCCTGCCTTTAAAATTTCATGATTGCCATTTTATCTGTTGATTTATACCCCTGTTCCTGTACCTGCTAAAAGGACGGTGGCATAAATCGTACAACATTAAGGAGGAATAAATCACAGCCCAAACGCTTCATGTTTTTTAATAAGGCATGTTCATCGCTACTAGGGGGAAAACACCTTAAATATCTTCAACTAAGATTTGTTTTACTGGGTTTTGGGCACTGGCATTTGGTCAAAGCAGCACTAAACCAGTTTAATTACACGGCTTGTTGGAATGTTTGATTCTGACTGGCCAGTCGCGACATTTGCAGGTTCGTTATTCCCAGATAACAACCTCTCAAAACTAAAAACACACGGTAAGCCGGATGCTGCAAATTATTTTGACAGGTATACTTTAATATAATAAATATAAATGTATTTTGATAACATATATGAAATTATATTTACAAATGATTCAACCGAATTGCCTGTTCATGACATCTGAACGTTGTTTCTTACCTTAAAACCAAAAGTAAATGTCTTTTCCTCGCGGAAAGTATCTGTTGGGGCTTATTTATGCAATAACAACTGGCTGCCTGTACATTTTCCCTTACATAGACCAGCTAGGAGGCTGACTAGCTTTGGTTAGTTTCAGCCAGGATGTTTGCTTAGCAGTATTAACAAAACGTAGCATTGGAAGCCAACCACTGAGCATAAGGGCTGTTTATGGGACCTAAGACCCGTTCACCTCTACATCTGTGATATATTCCTCCATAATGCAAAGACGACACAAGGAAAAGATAGCAATTTTTTGGCAAGCGGCGTTCTACCTAATCGCTAATTCCTCTCTATTCTAGACCACATTAATGCTAATGGCACAATCGTCTCTAATGTTGGTGACAAAAGAACTAATGGCTTTGGTCTTTCTCATTTACAAATAAAACGTCACCATTGGCTAATTCATTCTGCGCCACTGTTGTATCACCGGCTAATTCTTTTCCTCTCTAGTACTTTTAACAGCAAATTGATAAAGCTTATCAGGTCGACACTACACTGCAAGTAATGATTGATTCTTTAGCATGGAGTGTACAACTGATATACCTCTGAGCAGTGTTGTTTCATTTCTCCTTTGTAGCTAATAGACATTCAGTCTTGCTATTCAAAGGTACACAAGAGTCCAGTTAATATATGTTTCCTACAACCGTATCAAATTTGTTAGATTTCTGGTCCATAAATTCCTGTAAGTCTGTAAACTATATGATATCTAACACATTCAACAGACATTGAATGTACTGTAAAAGTCACTTAAATTGTTCATTACATAGATTCACATTATTTACTATACGGCGCACACTGGACAATACAGAAAGGCAATGCAAGGCACGTAAACACACACACAAACACACGCAGCCCAGATGGGATGTGTTAAAGCTGTCTGTTTTCAGTACAAAACTAGGACTGAAACTGCATGCCAGTTTTTCACCCAATTTATAAAACGAAAAAGTTAACAACCCATTACAGCAATGATTTACTGTTTATTTATACATACAAATGATGAAATAACAAGATCTATTCATTCAGGAGGAGTGAAGAAAGAGCAGAGAAAATGGAGTGGAATTATTTATTTCTGTAAATGAGATTAAAGGCACATTACTGAGTAGGGAGCCCTGTTTATCGTGACGGTGCGAGGCAGACTAATTTGACAGCGCATGTTCAAGCACACACAAAGATTAACGGTTCGTTTCAAAGCGTTACCTGATACACGGGATCTTCCACGTCTTCCTCCAGAATGGTCTGCAGTTTCAATCGGACGGAGCGGGTGATTGGAGGAAAGCAGTAACAGAGGGAGGAAAATGTAAGAAGAGGAGATTTTTTCACATTCGTTTAAAAGCACAGAGGAAAAGCACAATTTAACTGTGTGATGTGAACAGTTAATTTAGTCAAAGTTAAGAAAGAAATGAAGGAATATCCTGATATTCAACAGACCGAAAGAGAGAGCTGAAAAGAGCTGAAAAGAGCTGTCTAAGACCGAATTCAACAAAATGATTGAATGATACACTTTCACTGTCTGAGATCAATAACTCTTAACAGATTGGACATTTTGACAATGAACGTCACAAATTTGAAGTCATGATGTTAATATTTGCATTGTCAGTATGCATAAATGCTATTGGACCAAGATGGCGCTGCAGATGGCTGCCTCGGTGTGGAGCTCTCCAGTTGTTTTGATGTTTCTGTTAATTTGTCCTGTTTTGTGTTTTTCTTATACAATATAGATACATCTGTGTATTATATTGTTTATTTGTATTATATCATGGTCTCTGTGCACTGGATGCTTCTTTCACCACAACAAATTCCTCGTATGCGCAGACATACCTGGCAATAAAGCTCTTTCTGATTCTGAGAATGACTTTATATTTGCTATTGGCGATAAGCTGTCCACATATTTCCTCAACAGCCTCAACAAACTTTTATAGGCTAAACACGTAAAGGGACATTTCACCCTCAAATAGTTTCAAATCTGTATGAATTTGTTTGCTCTGATGAACACAGAGAAAGATATTTGGAAGAATGCTTGTACTGTTCTTTGCCACCATTTGGCTACTATAGTAGTCAAAAGTGCCCCAGAACTGTTTGCGTTCCTACATTGTTTAACATACTTTCCTTTGTGTTCAACAGAACAATGAAATTCATACAGATTTGGAACAACTCGAGGGAGAGTAAATGAAAACAGAATTTTCAGTTTTAGGTGAACTGTTCCTTTAACTTGAGGGCAATGGCTTTATAGGGTGTGTAAAAATGATGTTTGTCCAATTCTGTCAATGCAGACCAAAGTCTTGAAAATTTATTCTTAGATCTTCTACCCAAGATCCCCCCGGCGGTCATATTGTACATGCGGCACACAAAAATCATAAAAGAGAGAAAAACAGCACAGCGCGTGTGAATCTAATCATGTTATTCTATGAGATAAATAATAAATATGCCCTATCGGAAATGCTTTGTTTTCTATATTTTCATGCTTTTGTATTCTATATTTTATCACTGTTTTGACGTTGTTTATGATTTCCACAACTCTCGCTCGCCTGCTGACGTGAACGCGGGTGTATTTATGACAGCGCAATAAAGTCACGTTCGAAATTGTATATTCTCTTTGGGATTTTGTGGTTATCCGAGTGTGAAGGTTTGTGCGAGCGCGTTACCTGATAAACGGCTTGTTCGCACTGCTTGTCCTTCTGAGCCTTTTTCTCGATCTCTTCCCTTTGCTTAATCTCATAAATCAACTGGAAAAGGTCGCGGAGGTCGAGGATCACCGGTTCAGCCTGGGAATACAGACGGAAAGAGAAAGACGGACAGATTTACAGAGAGAAATGGAGAAAACGCGCCATCAAGTATTGCTTGTACGTCACATTAAGCATTCGAGAGATTCAGTATATTAGAATGAACAGGAACCTCTTGACCCGTTTCTTTGACTGCTCTTAAATCTAGCAGATAAGAGATGACAGAACAAAGTGTTTCTATTCGAAAAGGCTGGGTCGGATCAAACTTCACTCTTTGTAGTTGGCATCAAAGCTCCATGTTAACATTAAAAATGCATATGCGCCCCAGCGTGACCTAAATGTCACTAATATCTCAATAAAGATGCGGGGATAGAAAATGCAAAGTGAATGTTTGTCCTCGAAAATCATCTAGAGTATTTTATGGCTGTTCACACCACAAAGATTATGAACGAACAGGAAAGCAAATTAGGGAAAAATGCAAAAAAGAGGACATACAAGAATATAAAATGAACAAAAACTACATTTATACTAACATGATATGATAATATCGGTGTACCTGAGGTATTGTGAGACAAAGTTTTTTTAGAACTGAATATATACAATTAAATGGGAAAATAAAACAGTGTAGAAACAGGTTGTGGGTCATTCCTTTATCCTCCACAGAGCCACTGGATGGGGAGGGAGAGAGGACACACATACTCATCGACCCACTATGAAAATCGATTGAGCAACAGCCACTGCACCACAGCACTGCAGATCAGAGCAATGTAATAACAAAGAACGGCATCACATGGGCAGAGAGAGAGGAAACCACGAGACAGTGAACACAAGACAGACAGTGTCAGCATCTGATATAATGTAAGTTGTGGATTGAGAAGGGTGGGAGGGGAAAAGAGGTGTGGAAAGCAATACATGCATACGTAAGCTTAAACAAAGCACACACACTTGGATCAAATGTCTAGTTTTGAGGAACGGCCAATATATGGATACTTACAGACTGAGCAGTTTTGATGGCCACAAACCGATGGTTTCCCTCTTTTCCACAAACATAACCAAAGGCTCGGTGGTCTGTGATATCCTTGGCGATGTAGGAAATCTCATGGACTGCATGGTGGTGCTGAAGAACCTGGGGACCAAAGTCAGCATCAGTTCAGAGCTTGACACACGTAACTGTCAAACTAAAAATCATATAATAGCAAACTACTGGTGAACAAAACGTAAAAGTACAAAAAGCAGATTTAGGAGTGAGTTTTTCGAAATTAAGATTTTTGCATTACGTGAAAGCTTTCTATTGATATATGGTTTGTAAGGATATGACGATATTTGGCCTAGATATAACTATTTAAAACTCTGGAACTCTGGGGACGCCTCTAAACATGATGCGGCACAAAACATGGTTGGTTGCTTTACTTGTCAGTCATATGGCCTATTGGACGGGCCTTTGCCAATGAAAGCGGCCAAAGATCCCGGACCTTCAGTATAAAGGTCTGTCTATGCGAGACTAACCGATCCCCTGACACAGGACAAAGATGATGTCATGTTTTCGCTTCTTTGCGTAATGAGATAACATACTTACAAAATGTGCTCTGTAGAGCAGTTTGTCCATTTAGGGATACTGTAGAAACAACATGGTAAATTCCAAATATGCAGATAGAAAAAGCTCATACTAAGATAATATAAACATAACGCTTCATTTTCTAAAGACATAGTTATGTATATTATTTTGCATGTCAAATGATCCTCCTTAATATTATACCATGTAATGTATCATGAATAGAACTTATGGTACAGTTGACATCAGGCTTTATTGTGACCTTTGCCAAGTGATTGTAAAGATATCAGTCTCACACATTCATGTAGATAGGACTTAGTCTTGGATGACTGAAATAGCTTACTTTGTGCATACTCAGAAGTGCTTCACAGAACATTCTGCAGTGAAATGTGCTCATAAAGTGGTCAAATTGGTAGGATTGGTCAGTAATTGCTTCAAGATGGGACTTTGGGACAGTTCACACTAAACTTCTATTTGACTTAATACAAATCAACACCAGAGTCCTTCAGAAATGGCTGAATGGGCATTTAAATGAAGGGAGGCATTAACCTAGAGAACTGATCGGAGGGCAGAAACAGGTCAAGAGCTCAGATAGAGTCATCCTCCATGCTGATGTCTGAATCACCAGGGCTCAGCGCTAGTGTCGGCCTCCTGCCGCTGAAGAGCAATCATCTGCTGAAATCTACTGCAAGTGGCAATCTTCCCCTCACACCCACTTCATCTGGAGTCATTAAAACATCACTAACACAATACACACACCACACGCCACAGGCTCGGGGGATGGAGAGACGCACCCCCACGGGCTTTGCAGTTAACTCGAGAGCGGATGACATCTTATGACAACCCATCTGACTGCAAGGTGCTATTTTCCCCGCTAAAATATGAAGTGTTGTCAGTTATGTGTTAAACAAACTTTGAGACGGAGGTTTCCTTTGTTAAAAAAGTTTTGAAGGAAGTAAGCAGCTTTCATTAGCAAACTATCTTGCTGTGTGCCCACACAAATGTAATGAATGCACACTTGAAGTTGATTATCTGAGCATGATGACTGTGGATTTAGGCACAGTATGGCAATATTCAATTATTTATTTCATAAGGTAAAGAGTGTCATTTTATGGTAAAATATTTAATAACTTTTCGGTCTCTCACATGAAACCCATAAGAAAGTGACCTAAACCACAATTCAAAGACTGGCCGCCAGGCGATTTAAAACTCATAATTCAAACTCATTTGTTTCAATTAAATTATATTAAAAAGTTCTGCATAATGGCCGTGGCCATTTGTGTGACAGGTGGAATGCAGCTGCTGTATCTAACTGTATTTCATGATGTATCTTATTATATATCTTCTATCCCAGCCGCCAATTCCCCGACTAGCAACCTCTATGCTACCAGTGGCATATAGCATGAGCGTCTTAGCCTGAGCTAACTTGATCATATCGAGCTAGGCAGGTGTGGTTTCAGCAACCAGCCACCTCAGCTCCACTCACATCTTTGCCCCTTTTCGAATATCAGGGACCGACACATGATGACACGCTGCTTAGATGGCGACGGCAGGCTCCGCCCACTTTAGGGTTCAGAAATGCTCTTCACATGTGTTATACAGTCTATGATCCTGACAAGGCCAACACAGTAAGATTGGTTTATCCAATAGAATTAGTATGGGGCGGGACTATATGCATCCAGTGAAGCATGCTAAAATGCTAATGACAATATTTTAGCATGTAGCTTTTTAGCCCAGCAAGCTAAATATTCAGTGCCATCCTAGAATATAAATTGTTCTCCTAAGTAGCAGTGAAATTCATTCTTTTAGTAAATTGGGTTGTTTAGACTGTACATTCAAGTGAACTAAATGTTAAAACAAAACCCCAACACAAAATCGTTTTACCTGAAAATGTGGTTTCATGATTGGAAACATAAGTCAGACTTCAGCTTTTTGTTTTCACACAGAATAAAATGCAATTTGCTACATTATATTGACTGGAAAGAAAATGTGAAGCTTCCAAGCAAATGAATTGCTTTCTTTTTCAGAAATGCTGTTTGCAATACAAAATGAAACAGTCCCACCAACTGCAAGCTTTAATCTTTTGAGTGCTTTTCCAGGTTTTTAGATGCAAAATCTTCTCTCTCTATATATATAACAGTGTTCCCATTCCTTCTGGGCAGTTCAAAATTGGAAGCATAGAAAATCCTTGAAAGATTAATTACTTGTGTGCCTATTCAACGCCAGCCTCCCTTTAACTACTTCACGGAATGCGATTTTTGCCGCGAGCTTGCATAACAAGTCTTGTGTTATCACAGCACATCAGCGGCTTTCCATAATAATGACCCATAATAAACTGGTCATTCACAGACGCTTGTTGGGTTTCCATGCTTTCTATAGACATAATGATTTTATACTGCACAAACTGTCTATTGAATCCTCTAATCCACACTAACTCTAAACCTAACTATTACACATACTTTTCTGCATTTTTACATTTTCAAATAAACAACATTTCGTTTGATTTACAAGCTGTTTCCCTGTTCCCACAAGAGAAGTAAAAAAGTGGCATTACTGTCTTTTTGGGTACATTTGGTAACCGCACTGTAAGGTCTACCAGGAACACACACAAACAAACTTGTGCCAAATAATGCTCACAGCCATATAATAACACCGTCCAATGTCCCACTGGCTTCATTAGCTTCCTTTTGTGTTCACTTTCTTCTGCTTTTATACCCTTCCTTTCATTCAGACCAGCAGATCAGCTCTAAAGCCTCAGAGATCACCCTTTTGCATAAATAATGGGTGAGTTATCATTTTGAGACAACAAGCATCATACTTCTAAGACCTTTGAGCTACAGAGGTCAGAAGAAATGATATGAGATATGAGATACACAAGGTCGTTTCCACTTATTTTAAGCATATTTGGGGATATTACATAAAAATATGGCAGATGGAAATGCCATGATGCACATAAATTCTCAAAACATGTATACAAATGTATGCGCAAAATTGATCAGATAAATATTTTATCTAATAAAAAACAAAGGTATGATGGAAACACACTTACCGAATAGTCATGTGACTTTGTCCAGAAGTAGACAAACCAGCAGACTGACCTCTTTGCATAGCATCTTCTGGAATGTTGTTTTGGTCATTCTGTAATGCCTTAGTCAAAGTCTGTCATCAACGTTGTTTGGTATAATTACTACCCAGAACTGTCTTACACAACTGCATTCCGATTTGACATGACCATGTTTATTGGCAACAGTTTGTTCAAAAATAAGTGAACTTTAAACATTAACAAGTCTTTATCTTTATAGAAAAAAAACCCTTAAAAAATAAGCATTTGGGATCCAAAGCTCTGAAAAAAACCCAGAAAAAGGTTAATGACGATTTTTGGTTCCCAGAATGCTTTGCATGAGGCTGTTAGTTTATATTTTCTTCTGTAAAGATAAAGACTTGTTCATGTTTAATGTTCATTTATCTTTGAACAAAATGTTGCCAATAAATTAGATACATATAAATCTACAGTAAGTTACTGGCAAACTGCTGCATAACTACAGCAAATATTTTTACAGTTTAGCTAATGCTGCTGTGTCTTGCTGACAGGTCGGGATGCTAAAACATATTGACAAACTTCAAGCTAAAGTGCTTACACATTACAGGCAAATCTTTTTCACTTTTTACTGACATACACTCTTAAAAATAAAGTTGCTTTAAAGGTTCTTCACAGCAATGCCATAGAAGAACCATTCAGTCAAAGGTTCTTTAAAGAACCATCTCTTTCCTCCCTTTTTATAATCTGAAGAACCTTTTTTACCACAAAGACCCTTTTGTGAAACAGTTCTTCGGATGGTTCTTTATGGAACCATTTACACAAAAACGGTTCTTCTATGGCATCATGAAGCACCTTTATTTTCAAAAGTGTATGAGTTACTGTGTCAGTAAGAAAGCTGTTTTAAAAGGAAGCTGCCTATGTGGGAGGCAGAAAACAAGGTTGTTCAGTAGGTTATGAAACAAAGCCAACCTATGGCCCATATGATACAAAGGCATATGGCGCAGGTTATTTACATACATTAAAGCATAAATACTAAAACAAAAACAAAAAAGGCTTTGCCATTTAATCACTCCCTGAGGGAACGCACATACAACTTAATGACAACGTGCAAACAGAGCTCATAATGAGGTTTTATTGACTGGGGACGTGTCCAACACTGGTGATGGGTGTGTGTGTGCTTATCTGAGGACGCTGCTGTCTAACACTGGTGTGAGGAGAGGGCAAACGCGGAAAGGGAAGACTGGTGTTACGGAGATAATGAGGATCTAGAGTCCAACGCTAAGCCCTTCAAAACCTCACATTCACAGCTAATTAACCATCCGCTTGACTCCCGCACACAAACACACACATTAGCCACGGCTTTATTAGGTCCTTGTGTAGCTACGGGGCACTAGTTGGAGATAAAGTGCACATTTTACCCCTTGTTTCAAATCATTTAGGAGGCGGGTATTCGTAAGCCTTGCCGATGGCTCACGCCAGCCGAGACAAATGAAAGAAAAAAGACCAAGTGTCCTAAAACCGGACTGATGAGAGACAGCAATCCCAGAATCCCTTGGTGCTGCCCATTGTTTGCCATAGCGCAGAGTGGGATTATGCAAGAACTATCAGGGTTTTGCAAATGAGTTCGTATAGCCGAACAATTCTTTTAATTCCCTCTCTTTCTCAATTGGACTTGTTCGACATGCTACTTTATCTTCTTTGTATCGCAACCCAATTGGAGCCTGGTTCTGTTCAATAGCTTCCTCTCCCTGAACGCAGAAGATCATGAGCGTTTGAGAAAGTGTGTGTGTGCAGGTGTTAAGAGGCGGATCTATCAATACACCGGTCTGCCCAGAGGGAGGGCAGCCGGTACAACTGTAACAACTCTCTGCCGTGAGGAACGGACTCTGTTTCACTGGGCAGTCGTGGCCCAGTGGTTAGAGAGTTGGACTCATGATCAGAAGGTTGCTGGTTCGATTCTCATGGCTGGCAGGTAACGGCTGAGGTGCCCTTGAGCAAGGCACCTAACCCCCACTTGCTTACTATACAAAATGTACAAATGTATAATACAATGTAATGTAAGTCGCTTTGGATAAAAGCGTCTGCCAAAAGCATAAATGTAAATGTAAATGTAAATGTTTCGGGATGATAAGCATTTGTTAATGACATAAATTTAAAGTTGTTGTGTCTACATTATACTATTTCAAGGTACGAACACTAGAGGGACATAGAGATGAGTTCGATAGAGTGGTGAAGAAAAGAAACGTAGAAGATATGTGTATGAGTAATGTGTGCTACGTGTTGATCAATAGTAAAGAAGGATTGAGTTCATAAGTAATCCACGTGTTTTCGTATTCTTATATTGTTTCTGAATACCTTACATTCACAACAATTGGCGACGAGGCGGACTTCATCTACTGCACGATGGCTACACTAAATGCTCCTTTTCCGGATTTATTTCTGCCATGCCCGGGTGAGCCTAGCATTCCATTTGCAACGTGGATAAGAATGTTCCGCAATTACCTCCTAGTAGTGGGAGCAACAGGTGATGCTTGGCCCGAGGAGAGGAAAAGGGCTCTGTTCCTTTATTGCCTGGGTACCGAAGGGCAAAGGATTTTTTAAGGGACTGTCCTGCTTTGAGAGCAAATTGTACACAGAGTACACAGTGCTGTTAATACGTGAATGCAGCACTTCCCATAAAATCCAGTGTGCTGTCGGTATTCAAACGCCAGAATCATTTGCAATGGTGGATTTAACGGTGGATACAGGTGCTTCAGTGTCGGTGTTGCCTCAATTTGTGTATGAGGAAAAATTTAACAGCACACTTCTCCAGCCAGCGACTGTTCGACTGGTCACTTACTCACGCTCGCCTATTCCTGTGCTTGGATGTATGCCTGCGACTGTTCTTAAAGACAATGCCAATTGCACTGCTACATTCTTTATTGTGGAATCAGGAACGGCCCTCATGGGGATGGACTTGATACCTGCTCTCCACCTTCGCATTGAAGGAAGTACCGTCACTTCAGCGCGGACAGCCGGTGTACCTGCTTCTTTGTCTACAACACCAGTAATGCAGCTATCTTCTTCTGCACCCCAAACCACGATAGGTTGTGCGAAAGGGTTCATGCACAAAGTTAACTTCTTACCCTCTGCTGCGCCTGTGCGACAAAAACTGCGATGCCTGCCCTTCTCAGTGCGTGCTGCTGTGGACGAGGAGTTGAATCGTCTTCTTAGTGCGGGGGTAATAGAGAGAGTGGATGCTTCACCCTGGATATCCCCCATTGTGGTGACGCAAAAGAAATCGGGAGGAATTCGAATGTGTGTTGATTTGCGGGAGCCTAATAAAGCCATTATAGTTGATGCTTACCCACTGCCTCATATGGACGAAACTCTTGCTGCTTTGTCAGGTCCGACAATCTTTTCCACTATTGATCTTGAAAATGCTTATCATCAGTAATGCTTTACCACATGGTAAACAGAGATGGCATCCAACCTGATAAGGAACATGTACTAGCTATAATGCAGGCCTCAGCTCCGACTGATACTACCACCTTGCGTTCTCTGCTGGGTATGCTGTCATGGTACAACAAGTTCATATCCAATTACGCCACTTTGTTACGCGGTGCGTAGCGTGCGGAAGTTTTGCGGAAGTCTCGTGGAACCGTTACGTACATGCATGCGCCCCGAGTCTGAATTCAAATGGACTGCCGAGGCCCAGCGAATTTTCGCGGAAGTCAAGACCTGTTTAACTGACAGTCCAGCGCTTGCTTTGTTTAACCCCGAACTGCCAGTCATAGTTTCCACTGATGCGTCGGATTATGGACTGGGGGCAATACTAGCGCAAGTACATCCTGATCAGTGAACGCACAGTGGCATTTGCTTCAGGAACTTTGACTGCTGCTGAACGACGCTATTCGACTGTGGGAAAAAAAACGCTCTTGCATGCGTTTGGGCAGTCGAGAAAGGGCGCACATACCTCTGGGGAAGGCGTTTCACGCTTCGCACTGATCATCAGGCACTAACTACACTGTTGTCAACACAAGGAGCTAGACGGGCCGGAATGCGCATTGCTCGATGGTTCGCCCGTCTCCTGTGATTCACTTACAATTTGGTGTACCGGGCCGGCTCATTGAATCATGCTGCTGATTGCCTGTCACGGTTACTGCTTCAGTGTACTTCTGTTTCCGATGACGAACCAGAACTGGTTGCTCTGTTGTCTACTGCTTTAACAGCGATTTCACCTACCGAGTTCGAAATGACCTCAGCTGCGTGTCCAGAATTGACTTTGGTGTGTGCCCAGATCGATAAAGGATGACCGAGTTCTACAAAAGCTGTGCGGGCCGATTTTCAGCCATATTTTCACGTGAGACATGAACTTTGTGTAAAAAAACAACGTGATATTCAGAGACACTCGCTTAGTTGTTCCCGTGGCATTATGGCACACTGTAATAAAACTCACGCACGAGGGTCACCAGGGAATCGTGCGGACTAAGGAACGCTTACGAGAACTGTATTGGTTTCCTGGAATGGATAAAGCCACTCACAGTTTCCTACTGTGAGTTGTGTCTTAAGCTGGATAAAACGGCACAGACCGTTACCGTTCCTCTACAGCCGGTGCCCTTTCCAGATGCACCGTGGAGTAAACTGGGAATGGATATTGTTGGTCCGTTCGATACTGCTGTTTGGGAGTGTAAGTACCCTATCACTTTTGATTGATTACTATTCTAAATGGCCTGAAGTTGCTTTCACATCGTCTGTGACCACTGCGGTCGTGATTGATTTTCTCACGAGCGTCTTTAGTAGACATGGTTACCCCGCAGAGTTGGTTATGGATAACGGGCCGCAATTCACGTCGGATGCATTCGTGACATTTTTGCGAGAAAGAGGAATCACACCAGTTCGCACGGCAGTGTACCACCCAGCGGCGAATGGTGCCATTGAACGCTTCAATAGCGTTCTTAAAGACTGCGTACAGTCAGCTGTTGTTCAGACTACACCGTGGAAGCGTACCGCTACTGACTTTCTCCAACTGTATCGTTCTACGCCACATGCCACTACCGGCGTTTCGCCGTTTGAATTGCTCCATGGACGGAAAATGAGAAGGAAATTGCATTTTACTTTTAATGCTTTGGACAGCACTCTCGAGCCTGCGTCTGTCCGCTCACAAGTGGTTCGCAAGCAGTTACAGATGAAGCGCACACGAATGGAAAAGCATGGTGCACGACCGGTGGTGTTGACAGCCGGGGACAGGGTGCGAGAACGGAAGCCTTTTCACGTTCCAAAGGGACATTGCAAATTCTCAAATCCTGTGGTAATCGAGGAACAAGTAGGCCCGAACACGTACTTACTTGAGGATGGAAGAAAATGGCATGCTTCACAATTGGCCAGAACTGTGCACCTGCCTCCTCAGGCACCTGCGATAGCAGAGGACCCCTCAGCAGAGGGTGACGAGGGTAGACCGTTAAGAATGCGCAGAGCTCCCTCTTGGCTTAAAGACTTTCAGACATAATGTACTGTTATATATAACATTGATGTATGTTATTCTGTGCTGGTTATACGTTGTTAAGTATATCCTGTTCGATAAGTAAAAAACTCATTGAATGTTCGTAATACTTGCATTAGGTGGATCTTATGGTGGATTGCATGTTCTGTAATTCTGTGTCATTATGTGGGCATATTCTGTTATTGTAAATGAGAGAAAGAAAGGTATAAATCTTACGTTGCGGGGGGATGTTGTGTCTACATTATACTATTTCAAGGTATGAACACTAGAGGGAGATAGAGATGAGTTCGATAGAGTGGTGAAGAACAGAAACGTAGAAGACGTGTGTATGAGTAATGTGTGCTACGTGTTGATCAGTAGTAAAGAAGGATTGAGTTCATAAGTAATCCATGTGTTTTCGTATTCTTTTATTGTTTCTGAATACCTTACATTCACAACAAAAGTGACAGGCCACTTCACATCCGCATCTAAGCACACAGCTGTGAGAACAAAACAGCACGGTACAAAAAGAGTTGAGACGTTACTATTCACGCTACTATCCAACAAATATTGGGGAACGTTTATTCTCTCTCCAGAAGCACTATGACAGCTGTGAATGGAGTCCCACCCAAAGAGCCAAAACCTTTTAAAGAGTAAATATTTTGTGATTTTTAAGGTCCTAATTTGGTTTATAAAGTGTCCAACAACACGTTTACGTACGGTACATACAAGGTGTAAAAACACTTGGCATACTGCTTACATACAAATAGAACAAACAAAAAAAAAGGAAAAATAAGGCTCATCACTAGCATGAAAAAGTATTAAATGCAATCCATGACTTCACCTATTATGTAATGCAAGCTACTTGTAATGCATAACACCCTGTAGCCTGTAACAAAGTGTACAGTAAATAAACTTGAAATTCATTCTCTGTACTGTGAACCATCACGTTTGTTCCAAACAAGAAAATATTCTGTTCTTAAGTCCCTCTGTTGTGTGAGAGTGACATAAAGGGAACAAACTAGAAATAAAGAGAGACAGAAGATGAGAAGAAAGCTCAGTATACAGTATACAGTGACAGTGGTTCATATAGGAATGTGACAGCTCTCTAATTGTTCAAACACAATTTTGCATCTGCTGCCTTGAAGCCCGTCCAAAAAGTCACACCACATAAAGTGCATTGCCATCCATTTGTCATGACAGCATGAGGGAAATGAGGAGGGATAACATATTTTTCTGCCTCCTTCACTTGTTTAGAGGTGAAAATAGGATCAGACAGAAAAAAGAAAACCAGAATCTGAAGTTTGGCTCGTGGAGTTATTTGTTTGAGGATAGAAATAACAAAAGTAAGGAGTAAAGTTTAGGAATTGTATGATGATGGTACCACCTAGTCAATAAAGTTCTGTTTAGACTTGCCGATTTTATATGAGGGCATGTATTTTTAAACCATGTAAAACACAACATGCTATTAATTTATTAACACAACATGCTATTAATTTATTATTTTTTGTAAATTAATTTAAAATCAACAACACAATAACACTAAAACCTACACTGTAAAAAACCCCGTAATTTTACAAAATATTACTGTCATTTTTTTTTAACAGATTTTCATGTATAATGTCAAAAACTGTAATTTTACAGAATTGTACTATTTTTTTTAAATACAGATTTTACAGTCAAAAACTGAAATTACAAAGAAAGACTGCAAATGTATAAGAAAAAACATGTAATTTTACAGGAGAAAAAATATTTCTGGCGCCCCAGCTGCCGGAAAATTTCATTTTAATGACATTGTTCAAAATATCTTTTACGTTCTGCATAAAAAGAAAGTCAAATAGGTTTGGAATGACATTAGGGTCAGTAAATGATAAAATCATTTTCATTCATGCATGAACTGTCTCTTTAATGTGTGAATTCAAAGCAGTCAGGTCAACAGAGAACAGCTGAACCTTAAACTGCAGTAAAATACTCGAGCGTACACATCTGTGCTGTCAAACCAGCGATGAACATCCTTTACAGTGTCAATACATGAACCTGTACAGTCAGAGAGAGCGGGACATGGCGATGGATTTGCGAGCGTGTGGGCTTTGCTGTAAATCACAAAGAGCACATTTCTGGTGTGCCACCGTGCGGTGAATTGATGTCTGAGGAGCTGAGAAGCAGTCGACCTTAACAACACGCATTTTTCTATTATGCTTGTTGACTTCTATTGCTTGTATACCGAGCTGTAGAAGAGTTTTATACAACCCTCACACAAACCTTTTTGCATGTTTACATAAACATTATTTATTATGTTTATTAGGCTATTTTCATGTATGTGTGTTCCCTGTTGGCTTCTCCCCACAGACTGTGGCAAATGTCAGTTTTTTGCAGCTTACTGGATCAAGGATGTCCACTAATACAGAAAAAGCCGCCTGACTGACATTTAAAGCCATAAGTCATGGTTGTTTTATGTGTCACTTAGTTTTATGTGTCATTTAGAGATATATTATACCTCGACAACAGACCGGTGAGAAAAATTAATGAACAGTGTGCCGCTCTCTGCGAGTGACCTTACAGAAAACACACTGAAAAATAGGCAGACTTTAAGCAAAGTGAATTAAAAACTCTTTACAATATTAATAAATGTCATTTCGCTGGACATTTTTGTGTATATGGATGTGTGTATGTGACTGCAGCCGTCTGAAAGAAAATAACTGTCTACAGTAGATCCAGAGCTCTCAACCCTTTAACCTTCATATTTCTCTGCAGCCACTGTTATCTTATTAATGAGTTTAGCATAATTTATAACCTTTCTCCATATATCTCTCACTGTTCAATATACTCCCATCTCATGCATTCTGCCCCCTTCTCAAACATGCTATCATGTTCTCTGTTTTTACAGCTTTTCAATCCCACAATGTAATTCTTCTAGTCTCATTTTGACTTCTTAGTTATGCTCTTACAGTAGCGTTCTGTAGATTTACGAAAGTGGGGAAGCATTCTGTAATATAAAAAGTATCCATTTAGGGTGTTTTCAGACAGGGCACGTTTGCTGCGGTCCGAACCCGAGTGCAATTGTTCCTGGCGCCCCCTGCAGTGTTGGTCTGGTTACTTTTTAATACAAGTACATTAAAATCTAGTCCTTTCTTTTACAAAGTATTTTTACTTTTAAAAATGGAAAAGTACTATATAAGTACTGTATTAAAAGTAAAAAAAAATGTATTCATGAAATGTAGTGGAGTTAAACATATGATATATGCTTTAGAATGTAGCACAGTATTTATTGACAAAGTAAATACACTTTTATAAAATACAGATATTTAAAAAAAATACTTGAAACTAAGTACTAAACAACACTGAGGCAAACACATTACATTTATTGACAAAAATTGTTTTGATATTTTAACATAAAATATTTTGTTATTTCAGTTAAACTTATATTTAATAAATATATTTAAAAAAGAACATCATTTTGTATTTTTGTATTGTATTTTCCCCTCATACTGCCATTGAAAGATATTTTGTTGGGTCTTAAAACAAATTATGCCTGTGAGACAAGCTGGATTTAACTGGATTTTCTACAAGAAAAAGCTGTGGTTCTTTTCTATTCTGCAGTGCTGCAGGGATAGTTCACCCTAAAATGACAATTCTGTCATCATTTACACACCATCAGCCTTTCTTTCTTCTGCTTCTCTTTTGAAGAACCGCTGGTCCCCATTGACTTGCATTGGTTTTGCGTCCATACATTAGAAGTCAATAGGGACCAACGTTTTTTGTTTGCCAACAAAATATCTTGAAAAAATCTTCTTTTGTATTTTGTGGTAGAAAGAAAGTCACACAGGTATGAAACTACATGAGGCTGAATCAATGATGACACATTTTTCATTTTGGTGTGAACTATCCCTTTTAGAGCTAAATGATGTAGATCTCATCACATCATGCCCATCAACATTCAGGTAGCGATTTAAATCGCTACGCCTCTATTTCTCAACTCACGCCCACATATATAAACACCTGTCTCAGACAAAGTATGAGATTGTGTGATTGTGTGATTGTGTGAAGTTATTCCTCAAGTTTCGCAGTATGTCGGCGTGTAGGAGTCCTATCATTATATTAAACCCCGCAAACACGCTCGGCACCGGAGTGTGTGTCCATATTTAATCATCGCAGTGTGGGAGCTAGACAAGGAGACACGATGTCATTATTCCCATCGACCAACCCTGACTTGCCACCTCCTCCCCCCTAACCTGCTGTTGCCTAGGTGCCAGGTATCCACTAATTAGCAGCTGCCATAGCAATGATGCCTGTTCCAGGTCTTTGATTACGGAAAAACACCAGGAAGAGAGCGAGAGCGAATCCACAGAACTATATAGCAATTGGACCTGAAGAAGGGTAATTAGTAAGAGGAGAAGTGAATTTAATCAAAAATGCCAACGTGCGCCCACGCGAACAAACCACCGCGCTCGATCAAAGGTGGACACACTAGCGGGTGGGCAGCCAAAATGACTCCTCCGAGAGCAGGACTGGAAAGGAACTTCAGAAATGAGCCGCCCATGGGCGCCTCTGGGGAAAACGCAGCATATGGGCAGAAGAGGAAAAAGACACTGGGTGACTGGAGTGTACAAAAAAGACTAATAACTCTTGACAGCGCAAAAATGAACTAAGAGGCTTGAAATACCAGACCAAAAAAGAATTTCAGCTCATGCAATCGGTGCCAATCTGCTGCGCTGTACCACGCTGAGCTTTGGGAGTCCTTTTGGCCAAATTTGTCTTTAACACGTCCTTAAATGATTATACTTTTAGGACTGTTTTTGATAAAGAAACATTTGGAACGCTTACAGTACACACTCTCTCGCTCGCGTCCACATACACTCATTCTGTCTAATGATATTAGAGTAAGTGGAACAGATATAGTCATTTACATCAACAGCTGCTTTCTACGTGCATTAGACTGCTTTATTGAATAGGTCACATCTCATTTCCATGCAAATCAGTGGGGAAGGGAATCAAGCATGACTTGCCCTGAATGCTAGTTGTGACTTATGGATCTGTATGTATATGTAGATTGAATATGGTAACCGTATTGGACCTTAGATGAATTAGATATGAGTGAGGCTGGAGTCATTTTGGAAAGTCATTCTCTATAAATAAACTATATTTGCTTTTGGGGGAGATAGAGAACATCAAGGGTACCTCTCAGGGAATAATTGCATGGATCCTTAACGGATAAAGCAATCCCACAATGCAAAATCTGTTAAAGATGGCAAAAGATGAGAGAAACATGAATGAATTTAAACATAATTAATTCAATAAAGGAAAATATTGCTGCAATCTAATTAGAAATACAATATTTGCCAAACTATTTTTATTTACTCTATAACTACATGTTATTAAAAACATTTTGACCTCGACTTCAACAAAAAAGAATATATTTTGAAGAACGCTGGTAACCAAACAACTTTGAGCTCCATTGACTTCCATTGTATGGACACAAAACCCCACTGAGACATTTCACAAAATATCTTCTTTTGTGTTCTACTGAAAACTATAAAATATACAGATTTTGACATAATTTGTGAACCTGGACCACAAAACCAGTTACAGAGGTCAATTTTTTATTTAAATTGAGATTTATACATCATCTGAAAGCTGAATTTAGAAATTTGCCCTTTAAAGTTGTCCATCAGAGGAACTGTAGTAGGCCGTTACTAAAAAAAATCTGGTTTGTTTTAATGCTCTCTATAAAGGGACCGCTGTAATGACGTTGTGTAGAATAGATTAACCTAAAAGCAAAAATTCTTAGCTTTACATAGATACCAAACTTGAGTGGGTAAATCCCAAAGAGCGGCAGCAGCGAGTGAATTTTGTAGGCGCGTTTTCGGCCATTTTTGCTGCATCCACTCACAAAAATACATTTTAGAAATATTTAGGATAGGAAACTTACAAAATATCTTCATGGAACATGATCTTTACTTAATATCCTAATGATTTTTGGCTTAAAAGAATAATCAATAATTTTGATCTATATCATATTGTTGGCTATTGCTGCAAATATTCATGTGCTACTTGTGACTAGTTTTGTGGTCCAGGGTGACTTTTTGTGTGGGGGGGTGAACTATCCTGCTTGATGGGGTAGTGTATCATGCACACAGCCGTCACCCCCTTATTATTATTCTCATTTTTCATTCTTGTACAACCGCAAAGTCTTTGGTCACATCATTTATGGTTGAGGTGACTGGCTCAAAAAACGTCTCTAAGGTCACATGAAGCAATATGGCAGCATCCAGGTCGAGTACCTCCTAAATGCTCTACCTTCCATGCACTAGCCAAGCAACTGCCATTGAGATGAATGGAAATGCTAATTGATAGCTTTCTCCAGATATTATAGACTTCTATGGTTTGAACACGCCTGTAATATTAACTGAGAAGGTTTAAGCTGGAGGTGGCAGCAGGAAGGGGTCTCCCTCTTTGTGTAAGTTAATAATGCAAGTGGCTGATCTTGGCAGCCCTTCAAACAGCGGGACAACAATGCGATTAGCCGAGTCACAGTGCGGCACGCGGCTGTCCACTGAGTCACCATAATGAAATCAGGAAGCAGCTCCTCTTCATCAGATGAAGGCCTGCAGGGGAGTGCCAATGCCAGGAAGGAAATAAGTGGGGGAGGAATTGAAGGCTGGACAGGCACGGACAACTATACAAACCGGAAGGAGACAGACGGTGAGGAGAGCTGTTGAATCTTAGGAGGGCAGTACAATGCTCTCTCTCTTTCTCACTTAACCATGACTGTCTGTTCTCTGTTCACGCAGCAACATTCTTTGTGGTACAGCCTCTGTGCATGTGATGGTTCTTATGTGTTGGTTTAACAAATGGGATCTTTTAGAAAAATTAACCATGGTTTAATTATAGTAAAAATGTAGTAACCATGATTTTAGAAGAAGAATAGATTTCCTACAAATATCATGGTTAATCTATGGTTCCTGTAATAAAACCATAAGGGGGTAACTTAAATGTATCTAAAATCTAGTTAATGAACAATATTTAGAATAGGATTAAAGTTAGATTTAATAACAATATACAGATGCTGAAAAAAATAAGAGACCATTCCAAATGTTCATTTAATAAGCATTTCTCGATTTATTGTGGCCATTCAAGTTCAGTGTCTGTCGAATTAGTATGAATCATTTTGCGTAAGATGGTGTGACACAATAACTTTCTCAAAAATTAAAGGAATAAACAGCTAAATAATATTTTAGGTAAAATGTATCTGTATAAAAAGAAGATGTTTTGAGAAATGGTTTTGTGTCCATCCAATGGAAGTCGATGAGGGGCCAGTGTTGTTTGGTTACCAACATTCTTCTTTTGTGTTCTACAGAAGAAAGTCACACAGGTTTGGAATGATATGAGGGTACATACTGTATATGATGAAAAATGGGTGAACTATCCCTTTAAGTACCTTTGATTAGCAAAACACTAACATTCTATCGAATATCATTTTGTTTTTCCAATGCGAAAACAACGGCAGAACAACCTGAATCATGCATTTGTATCGTGATGGTTAAATGCTACCGTGCTCGGAAAAGAGAGCAAAGGTCATGATGTTAATAGATCAGATGCATCAATGACAGATTAAACCCTTGTCATGTGAGGTCACCTCACCTCCTATAACCATGACAACAGATCACGCAGTGCTCACACAGTAACCCTCATTTATCACTGGGCCTCATCACAGCACTGCACCCTCAACACCAATTCATTTGTGCTGCTTGCTATAATACAATATTGAATATATTTTTCAGCAATGAAATGTTATTTAAAGCCGTAGAACCAATTCTCTGGTAGTCTGAGTTTACTACTTAAATTAACAAGTCTTCACGCATCTGATCACCTACAAACAGTCACACAAGTACTAAATTGCATTGTTATGCATAATTCTAAACCACTTTGTAGAATACTTCTTTGTATTCAAGTGGATTTAGAAAGTAAGTATTGTATTCACATTGGAAATTCCAACAACAAGTGCACTTTAAATAGCCGGATGAAGCCCTTACACTATTTAACAAAAAGGTGAACCTAACCGAAAATGAAGTGTGGACGGCAGGACACTCTTTTACTTAATGGTCACAGTTTTACTCATGAAGAGATGTATGCAAACTGTTTAGTATGTCATTAGAAACACAACTGAAGTTATTGCATGTCTATCCGCCTTAAATAGTATTCGAAATTAAAATAAATATGTCCCAAATCATAGTATGTTGGTATAAGTATCCCAAAAGGTAGAGTGCAGATCCATGGACACTCAAACGCCTGATATTACCCACAACTCACCGTGAGAGGGCAGAGTTTAGTGAGGCTACATATATAAGTGATGCTTCATTAAAGAAACACATTTGTAAATATTACATAACAAATAATTATAAAAAATGCTTAAATACAAGGAGGAGAACCTAAACAGTAGATGGTAGTAGAAGTAGGCGAAGTGGGATTCAGCTTATGTTTCACTGGCTCTTATTTGTCTTCTTACACAACATGACAACATTGACTTCTCCTTCGCCCTCACCAGCTCTGGAATGCCCATGCGTTTATGTGCCGTTATTGCAAATGACTGATGTGCAACATGACAAATTGATGTTTAATTGTTCAAGTTAATTTAAAGTTTGTGTATTGCATAGACACAGCTGGTCATGTGTTCTTAACGAAACTTAAAAGTGCTGTGTGTAATATAATATACATAACTATGTCTTCAGATGTGTATAAAGACCTTACATAATGAACCGGTATGTTTTCTTAGAAAGAGCTATTTCTATCTACATACACCGTGGGTCCCTTTACATGGAATTCTCCATGTTGTTTCTACAGTAACCCTAAACGGACAAACTGCTCTACAGAACGCGTTTCCTAAATATGTGATCTCCTTCGGCAAAGAAGCAGAAACGTGACAACATGTTTGTCCTGTGTCAGCCACCGTAGTGCTTCAAAAGGAAGGAGTGAGCCGTTTTAAACATCAAAAGTATCTGTAATCTGTCACAAATACTATTTATTACTTTAAGACGTAGTTAAGCAAACATAAACAACATCAAAAACAAATAACGAAAACAATTAAAATGATAAATGACGGGGTTTGCACCTCTGTGAAATGCTGCGAATAAGACTGTTGTAAATCACGGCGCTAGTACTAATGATGTCAAATGCACTCCGTGGGATTTGCTTTTATTTGATTTATGTCTCTTTAAAGAAAATGTCAAAACCATCCGAGCAAAAGAGCTCAGGGCACTTCACAACAAGCAAGAAAGAAAGTACTAAGTCAATAACTGCCACAAACCTCTTTCAATCTCTCCTTATGTGGAACTGTGCCTAGGCGCGTGTAATACGGTGAGATACTTCATAAAAAGTATGCATTATTTCACCCCTCTATAACACGCTCAGGTGTGATGGATTCGGTCGCTGTTATTGCCATTTACTCTTCAACGAGATGAAGTAAAGCCCTGCAGATAGGCCTTGTAAAGCTACAGTTGTTCTATTCTAAGAAGTCTGTTCAATTAGGCCCCTCTGATTTCCCCGGAGAGAGCTCTTCTCTTTAAAACGCATCATTAACACAGGCTTACCTCTCCCAGAGGATCGCCTCCCCCCCATGCGCGCGGTACAGCGGACTCAAGCCTGCTTAGAGCAACCAACAAAACCTAATATGCAGCAACCACATCTTTTTCAATCAGCTTTCACGCAAGCGTGCCACACAATGTTCTCCCTCTGAGTCTGAGAATAGATAGGATGATGAAGGGAATGTTGATGATGTTTTGGTTTAGGTAAAACTCCTCCCTGCTGACTGCTGTTGCTGGTTTTCTCACCGACAGTCTGCTGACTTGACTTGGCAAGCGTATTCTCAATTTGGCAAGCTCTACTCTGATTTACTTCGCACAGGTTTTTCCATTTCATCAGAACGCCAATTCATGTTTAGTTTGGTTAAGCATTTAGTGGCAAATAAACTAGGCGTCCATTAGCAGAATGTTACAGATTATGTCTTATAGCAAGAAAAAGAAATAACAAGTAAATTACATTAGCTAGCAAGTGAAAAATTTCTAGCCAGTATTATTTTGGGTTACCAGTAGAAGAACCGTTACTTGGCCAAACTTAAATGTTTATTGTTTATTTAATACAATTATTACACAATTAAATGATATATATATATATATATATATATATATATATATATATAAATGAATGAATATTAATAAAAATTACCTAAAAATATAAATAGTTATATTATTAGGCACTAGCCAGACCGATCACCAAAGAGATCGGAAGTGTATTGAACTTCAATAAGGTTCAAATTAAATGTAAAATCATACTGTAGTGTTGACCTAGACCAGCACAAACTAGTTTAAACCAGACAGATCTTTTCTGCAGGATGAATTTTGCCACTGCATCAAAGTTTCTACTAATGGTCACTGTAGCTTGTTTCTACTTTATAGAATTCGTCAGTCGACATTGATAAGAGGAAACAGATACAACGACGTCTCCAAAGTCTCAAACAAATGTTGTTCTGCTATAGCTGAAGCCAAAAGAAACCAGTTTGAACATCTGAGGACTTGTATTTGTGGCTCAGGACTGTTTGTGTCTAGCTTCAAAGGATAATGGGTAGTGATGATTTTAACAAAACTTTGTATGCCCCCCACCACCTCGCACACTCCCAAACACTCCACATCCTCTGACTCACCCCCGACTTCTCATCGAAAATCTTGATCCCTCCGAAGGACACAGTGAGGAAAACTTTCTGTTTGTGTTCTCCTTTAGACCGTGCAGAGGCTGCGATTCCCTGCAGAAGAGAAGAGGAAAACAGAAACATGAGAAAATGAGGCAAAAAGAGAAAACTGAAGGAGCTTTTGCTACTTACTGCAGTCTGTTGGGAGCATTAGTGGTTATGTGCAGCCATCGAATCTTTTTCTCTGTGTCTCAACACTTTTGGCTGGGAGGATTTTGAGATAGTTTGGGTCGGTTTACAGTGTGTTTGCATTAACTTTATTGCACGAGGCCAGAGGTCAGGAACCTTTGAAGATACCCTTGAGAGTTCCAATAGTTTAAATGATACTGTATGTCACTTGCAATGGCAAGGTCATGGATTGATTCCCACTGCAAGTCGCTTCGGATAAAGGGCCTCATAAATTCATAAAGTTAGACAATGATTACCTCTGTTAACCAATCGGATGTATCTGTCGGATCTTATATGATGTACAGTAATCCTATCCATATGTGCTGGTAGGTTGATAAATGAGCCATTTTAATTTTTAGTGACATAGAGATCACGCTGAATAGAGCACAAACTCTAACATTTCAAAAATTCGCTTGGGTCTGGAACTGTTTTACAGACAATAGAAGATGGCGAAAAATGTCTAGGAAAACCCTTTTGAAACTGTTGAATTCTGTTTGGTGACAATATTGGCGGAAAAATACACGGTAGCTTTAAATTAGTTCCCCCCAAAACAAAAATTCTGTCATCATTTACTCACCATCTTGATTTTTTTAAACCTGTATTCTGCAAAACCCAAAAGAAGATATTTTGTAGAATGTTGGTAACCAAACAACAACGCTATCCATTCACTTCTATTGTATGGACACAAAACCAATGCAAGTCAGTGGGGACCAAGAGTTTTCATTTACCAACATTCTTCAAAATATAATTTTTTGTGATTTGCAGAAGAAAGAAAGCCAAACAGGTTTAAAATGATCACTTTTACGGAACTCTGTAGGCTTATCTCTGGCTTATCTGAAAAGACAAACTTTTGTTTGAAACTTCCCCTCCAAACAGTGTGATGAACTTAGAGAGATAGAAAAGGTGAGAAATAAGAGATTAAAAATGATAACACAGGGCTCATTTGTTTGCTAAGGAGTGGAGGAGTGTGAGAATATGACTATAGATTATGTGTCCGGGTGAGTGAGGGCTAAACACCTCCGATCAATAACAGTCTGGACGTTCCAATCAGACCGACATGCAAATCAGATGGTGAAATCACCCTCTCTATCAAATACATGGAGAACAAACCAATGAAACCAGAATGGTTAAAAGAGAAAAACTGGTAAAATTGACAAAAACACTGCAAAAACTCACACATTCTCTTAGACAGAAAGACTGATGTTTATTCTTTATTTGGTACCTCCATATACACTACCGGTAAAAAGTTTAGGATCACTTACTCATTTATCAAACTATGGAATAGCACAATTGTAACTGGAAATT
Source organism: Oreonectes daqikongensis (assembly GCA_026939265.1). Classification (NCBI taxonomy): domain Eukaryota; kingdom Metazoa; phylum Chordata; class Actinopteri; order Cypriniformes; family Nemacheilidae; genus Oreonectes; species Oreonectes daqikongensis. Next base: position 1,602,339 of record JAOTQM010000351.1, on the reverse strand, counting down.
AAGTTGTGACTAAAAACTTCCAAAATAAATGAACTCTATGTTATATTTTAGCATATTTACAGTTGTCCTTTACCAAGAATTTTCAAAATCGCACACTTACTGTGAGTTCACACCAAAAGCGAAATGGGCATTTTGCAAAGACGCGAATAGACGTGAACTCGCGGCAAGCGATGGGAATGACGCAAATCGGGTGGCGCGATTGCCGCAAACTTGAAAGCAAACTTTACTGGCGCGAAAGTACATTATTGCTGTTTTTGATTATTCGTTAGTAATCCATTTCAAAAATATTTTTAAAAACAAAAATGTAGTTTTCTTATGAAAGAAGAAGTTAATTTGTAGGTACAATTATATTTTTGTCAACACAATAAATGTCAAACCTTTAAACATACACCTTCAGATTAAAAGATTTTTAAGATCATGAGAAACCTTTTTGTCAAACGATTCTAAACTTTTGACCAGTAGTGTACATAAGCTCTCTTACGCACGCACGCACACACACACACACACACACACACACGCGCACCCACACACACACACACACACACACACACACACACACACATGTACCGTATTGTGAACCCTGGTGTTGACATGGCTCATTGTCAAATCTGATGGATGTTGTTTGTTCATAAAATGAACAATTATTTTTATTTTATTAGTTTATTTTATTCATTTTTTTACTGGTGGAGAACATTTTTTTATTAAATAAATTATATGATAAGAGAATGAATTTACATTTAGGGGCAAATATGTCTCCAATGCAGTAAACTCCCAATTTCAATACATTTGATATTCAATCATTTTTAGGTCCTACTTGGTCCAAACTGAATTTTGTGTCGCACCTGATTGAATAGGAACTTGGATTTTTCACAACCACAACTTTATAGAAATCAACCAACACACACACCTTGAGTTTCATCATTGAGTCCTGACAGAGCTTGTCTCCTCTTGCAGCGGTGACCTCATCTATGCCGATGATCTTGGCCTTGTATCGAACGCCATCCCCCTTAAAACGCTTTATCAGAGCTGCCTCACTGCGGTCCTGCCCTGGAGGGAGAAAAAGAGAACGAGAGAGATGATGCATGGAGTCATTTGATGAATTTTACATATCTGTAGCAAATCGTCTCCTCCCTCCATTCACCATCATTTCAAAATGCCATTACTTTTTTCCATAATCAGCGAAATCTGGACCTGGCAGCTGCCAAAATACCAAGCGATTTCCTAATACACTCTATTTAAACCAGCCCATCCTCATATTTCGCACATTGAGATCTATTCGAACAGTTGGATCTTCAATCCAGTAGAGTTATGAGCCTGTGGGGTTGTTAACAGCCAGGGGCTTTAAAATCAACCCAGGGCCCTGGAAACCCTCTCCAACCTCCAGATGCGTTGTGCTATACAGCTCAGAATGAAGGTCAAGCCAGTAGCTTGTGTGTGACTGTAATTGAAGGTATGTCAAGCCTGGGGCATGAGAGGAAGATGTTGGTTTCTAAGTAAAGGCTCTGTGTCCATGCAGGTCTGGTGTGAGGTGATAGGAATGATGAAAGCTGAACATTTCTTTGAGCTCTCACATCAAAGTGGACATTTATCGGCCAATCACGTCTTAGTAAGATCAGGTGGCCCCTCCCACACCTTCGTCTGGATAATGGGACAGGCCAATCGATAAACCTCCAAGGATATATACCAATTAACTGGCTCATGCTCAGTAAAGCAAAGACAAACAGACCCAATTAGGTCTGAGCCTGCAATTTGATCAGCAGACAAAGGCAAATAGACAATTACCAGGACACAAATACACACTAAAACACACGCTTTTGGGGGTCAATGATAGCAAACACAAAGGGAAAGGTAAAAGGGAAACAGGTTTCTAAAGGATTAGGGTTAATAAAGAGATAATTAGAAAGAAACTCCAATATAATTACATAAAAAAAGTAATAATAGAAGAATAGAAACTAAAAATAAAGAGCACAAAATAACATAAGCAAGTCTAAAGGTAATAATTATGCAATTAACTATTTAATTAAGTAATTATATAGAAAAAAATATATAATAATTATTCAACCGCATATATTTAATGATGTGTAAATTATTATTAACACATTTTTTGTGTTATGCTATTTAACACATTGTGTTTTTTAAACGTGTGTTCATTTTGTGTGAAATAAATGAAAGGGACAACACAAGTTGTGTTAAAAGTAACCAGAAATAACACAGAGATATACAAAACAAAACAAAACCTTTACCAGCTTCACATTTCTCTTTCTCGATCACTCCATGATTTAGTAATTGTGGTATCTTTTGTTGATCTTGATTATCTTTCCATGTTCTTTACTCTTGAAGCTCAGTGGCTATAGATAGTGTCAATACTATTTGACGGAAAAGTTTGACTTGTCAGATACAATTTTACAGTTTTTGATATAAGCTAAAAAATAAATTTAAGGGGGGCATTTTCCATGATAATGACAAATTATGATGCGCACAAATATAGATATAAAATTATATAAATATAGACTTTAAAAGTCCCGTTGGACACCAAGTACACTGCTCAAAAAAATAAAGGGAACACTTAAATCACACTGTACTAGATCTCAATGAACAAAATATCTATGCTAAAACTCTTCACTTAAATACTTTGCATAATGTTGTGAGAACAAAATAATGTGACAATCGTCAATGAAAGCCAAAATTACCAATACATTCAGGGCAGAAATTACAGTAAAAAAAGTATTTTTTTAGCAGTGTATTGTCTTATCTTTAAAGATTTAAATCTGAAATTAGTTTTTGGCCACTAGCATTGTGTGCGGTGCCGAATAAAATACAGAGAAGCTCTCATTTCATTAATCCCAGCAGTGGTGAGGAAAACAGCTCTGCGCTTCCAGTGCAACATATATCAATGCAACTGACACAATGTGACATTAGGCTAAAGTAAGAGACAAGGCATAATGAATATCACTCTCTCCTTCACGTTCACACACACACATACATTAAGCAGCTGATGAAGAGGAGCGGACGATTCATCAAAGCTCATTTGACAACGAATTATCTCATTGAAGGTCACCGCACGCATGATGGAAAGAATTCGCTCATCTTTCTTAACAAACAGCCTGCTTTGTCATTGATGATACGCTTGGAGTGTTGTTAGTTCATGCATGTACAGCAGATGACCCTTTGGAGTATGTCTGTATGAACACTTGCGGTGAGTCGATTCGATACAGATTCAAGGAATCAACAAATCTCACAGTGTAAGCAGATGCAATCACACATATAAATCTCTGCACAAAATGATTTTTTTTATATATATCACACATGATTTGTTATGATTCCATGCGGATGAATCTGCGAATGGATATATACCCGCACACATGTGGGTCACTCTTTAACCCATGCTCTGACTCAACTGACAGTTTGTGGAGAGCTCCATATGACTGAAAACTCTGTCCCTCAGTGCCAGGTCTGGGAAGGATGAACACTCATTTATTTCCCCATTTCAGAGCAATGCACCCGTAAAGCCGGCAATTATTACTGCCTCCCTCAGAGACTAAACTTCGATGGTAAAAAAGTGACCGTATGACCGCGTGGGTGTCTGTATATGTGCCTGAAGGCTGCCAACCACACTGTCCAAGTAGAGACGTCTTAAAATGAGCTCAGGCTCTCTACCCTGCAGGACTCCAGAGTCCTTATTCAGGCTGAGGACAGCACGCTGTTTCTTGGAGAGAAATCTGGATCTCACCCACTCCCATGGCCCTTCAAAATGAGGGAACTCTGGCAGCAAGCTGTAGTGAGCTGTTGATGGTTGACACAGGTTCTAATTTAAAGAGGATAGAAGACATTGAGCTATTCACTGTTAACTGCCTCCTGGTGGTCAGTAATGGTAGGATATATTGAAGAATATTGTAGGATATATGACCTGAATTAATTTCCGGTCTGTGTTTTTTTATCGGTCTGGCTAGTGTCTATTAATATAACTATTTATATCTGATTTAATTTATATTAATATTAAATTATATTATCATTTCATTGTTGAATTTTATTTGATATTATACAAGTAAGAGAAAATGTACAGACAGCTGGTTGTTATCAAATGTCACAAACAGGCAAATTGGTTTAATCATTTGTAAATATAATGTCATATTTATATAGATTTTTTGTGTAATATTAAACTGTACCTGTCAAAATGATTTGCAGCATGTGTGTTATTAGTTTTGAGCGGTTGTTATCTGGGAATAACGAACCTGCAAATGCACGACTGGCCAATCAGAATCAAGCATTCCATCCAGCCATGTAATAATATGTGTCGGTGTAACTTTATTGCATTAAAGTTTTTTACTAGTATTAGTAATATTAGTATTTAGTATTTTGGTACTATAACAGTCCTACTCCAATTAAAAAATGATTTCTATTTCTTTATGATCTATTTTGATCGCTAAATGCTAACAGGCGCTAGCAGTCTCGCAGTGTTTGGCGTCGCAAACTTTTGATTTTTTAATTCTTCTAGACCAAAATGGATACTAATGAATGTTTTTCCGAAAGCAGACTGGATAGCTGTGTCGCTGTTTGAAGTTGCTTAAAAATGTTGAGTTCGTTAGACTTCAAAGAATCGCACAGTTTAATCCCCCCGTGGAATTTAAATCTGATAGATCTTAAATCCCCTCAAGTGAGATGCGGTCGAGAGACAACACGAGAAGCCGCGAACGCAGAGGGACGTGCACGCAAATACGCACGCATGCACGCGCACGTGTTTGAATATCTTACTGGAGCATATTGATGTAGGTCACTCGCTGCGGTACAGTGCGCTCCCAACACGCATGCCAATGTGACCGACTCTACACAGCATATAAAACAGAACACAGCTTCACCTATCGATCCCAGAGACTTTATAAAGACCTTATTTTCAAACACTGTTTGATGTCTCTCGTTTTAGGAGTGAGAAGCTGCTGGTAATCTTATTAGATTGATGGATAAAAAAACATCAAAGGGTGTGAGATTTCTATCGGTGTGCATGTGAGCACATCTAATCAGCCTTCTGCAGAATGGACAAAATGGGCCAGATCTCCATGGGGTTTATTGTCTGCAAACAATACAAGCTTCGAATTTAGAAGAGAAGTGTGTAGTGCGCGTACATGTGTTTGTGTACCTACTTGACAATACTTTGGGACATAATCTGTCCCCCAAACATCAACATCAACCAGCAGGGGCTAACTGGACCATATTACCATCCAAATCTTCACCTCTTGGGTGGGACAGAGTGTTATTATTAATAATTTTAAGATGTATTATTTAAGCATACCTCATTTTTGTTAGATTTTATATTTCAGGTGGTTTTCTGTGTTTCTGCATTGTTTAAAATTACATTGTATATCGTGTCTTTTCAATAATTTACGCACATTACAATTTGTATTGTACGCAGGTGAGCTTGCACATCTTTTAATCTGCCACTAAACCACATTCAACCTGAATCTAAGAGACAGAGATATTGCTCTACATGAATGTGTACACTACATAAAACAACAATCTGCAATGTGTGCTACTGTAGATACTGAAATTTGTACATGACAAGCCTTCTCTACTTCTCTCTTCTCCTGTTTTCCCCTCCCATTTTCGCTGTGCCTTTTACATTTCTTCTTTTTGGTCCTAAACAGATTAGTTCTCAGTTTTAATTTCTCATATTGTGATCAAGCTCACATCTCTTCCAGGAAAATCCTGTATGTGCTCAGTATGTGAATTTTCTGGGCAGTATAAAAAATGATGATGGATTTTTTTCATTTTCTAGATGATAAGTAGATGGATTTAAACAAGTGCAGTAATGGAGCTTACAACTGTATATTCTTAATGTCATTTGGACACACATAACACAGACATTTTTCCTTTTATTAGAGTTGACAATGACGGGTGAGTAACATGTGATCCATCAATAGCTGTGACAACCCTGAGGCATCGCCCGTGGCAGCCATGACCCTTGTGCTCCCGCAGGCCTCTGTTCTTCTGTTCTCCCTTCTAAATCTCCTTTACCTCCCTCCCCGCTGTCACTTTCAATTGAAGCAGTCATTCAATAAGATGTCATCTCATATACCCAGGTATCTCAGTCTACCTGATCCTACCGTTCCTCTTACAGACTCTTCTCTGTTTTAAACCTTTGATTTCCTCTCTTCAACTGTGTGACAGTAAGACTGATGTGATATGACCAACCACAAAATTATTGGGAAAAACATCTGACATTAAGCTTTTTAGCGATACTGCTATATTGTATCCCACTTGGATGTTCGATATACAGTACAATGAGAGAGTGAGCTCTTAAAAAAGCATACATGCAAAACATTTGGTACACAAATCTTTAGTTTCAAAGGTCTCTTGACTCACCGAAAAGGCAGAATGTTTTAACTGGTAGCAACGTTTGTCTGTTATCTTAGAAAAACTCTGCACCCAACACCATGTATCAATTTCTCTAAACAAAAGGGCTCCATAGTTGAGTTACAGGGCCTATAACTCAGCACTAAACACCATCCCACCGGTGCTCACTCTCTCCCAGTACTCATCATTGACTATATGAAACACTGAACCACAGGAAAATAAAAAGCTACTTTATCACAGCAAAACAATAACATCAGGTAAACACAGTGAGAGCCGAGTGGCAATAACAGCGTCACAATAAAGCAATAAATCTAGAATATTCTTCCCCCTCTCCTCTGGCTTCTAATGCACGCTTGGAGACGAGATTGTCGATGTGCGGTGAGGGGAAATATTTGGCTGAGGCTGGAATGAACTTTAGTCTGTAAGCACGTTTGGGTCTCGTCTTAATGGAAAAGCACATTTTAATAACAGCCAACAAGGCCTGAGGGAGACGCAGAACATGTATAGCAGGAAGATTAGATGTGCTTCAACACAACCAGCCCCTTCATTCAATTGTTTGCCATATCTGAGAAAAAGGGCAATTTATCAGGTGAGAAATGCAGCTGTGTATTTTTTATGCTCGCATGGTTCGAAGGAAACGGAAAGTGTTCCAATGTCATCTGCTTTCACATTTAATTTGTACGGTTTAGCATAGCTAGTATCAAATGCAACCGTGCTACTATAAACATTACAGCTCACCCTGTTGGTCAGCTTAAATCACCTCAAACCAGCTACCTTGCTTCAAAACATGCCTAACCAGCAGTTGTATTTGTATTTTCTACTTATTCGAATAAAACAACATGTGAGGCAATACGTTTAAAGAGGTTTTTTAGAGTAATTTATTTTACACAAGCCTAGCTAACCTAGTCTAGGTAATCTTATGCATATTAGCTAGTATTATTTTGGGTTAACAGTAGAAGAACGGTTAGAAACCTAAATGCGACAAAGTTACACAGACATAATCAGACAAGAAGTTTCTGTTTCCATATTATAAAACCTGATTCGAGTTTAGAAAAGGCATCATCATATGCTGTGGGTTAAGGAACACCTGCAGTGTGCTGTTTAGATAATAGCATGTTTTGTCTTCTCATTGCTACCATCTCTTTAATAGCATGTTGTCAAGCATTCCCTTCACCAGCACATGGGGATCAATGCTGCGGAGAGCCTCTATGAATACTCAAAATGTGAAGAGGAGCTTTTGTTCTTGAATGAAACGTAAGGTGTTATCTGTCTCCATCTCTCCGATTCTAGGCTTCAATGTGCAAAATGCACATCTATTCCGATCACATGACTGACAGTAATCTTTACCGTCGTAATAGTTTCCCTCAACCTGCACATGTCACATCTAGATAGATATGATTTATACATCAGTTAAACTAGAGTCTTTTAAAAATAATAAACAAGTCTGAGAATGAATGTAATAAATGAACAATCATTGGCAGACAGTGGTGCAGTATCATCAGCTGGTGCTGATGCAGAGATCTACTGTCCTGTTGCCACGGTGACCTCCTGACTGTCAGTGGGCTGCTGGTCTACGTGGAGACTGATCTAAGGTCAGGGAGTCCTGACATACAACACATGACAAATTGTAGTATTTAAGCAGGGAATAGGCTGGGAGGAGAGACTCAAGTGCCAAGGTCAGTTCGCCAAGATAGCAGATAAAATATTTTGCAGCCTGTGGCAGAAATTCAGAAATGGAAGTTGAGACGTGGAGGTGAGGAATTATAGATTTCAGATGAGAAAGTGTGTGTGCGTGCGTATTCGTATGGAGTTTGTGCATAAGCAAAGAGTTTTGGATGCTCGTATCACTATGTGTGTGTGTACAGAATCGGGATTCGTAAAAGGCTGCAGCTTTGGGTGATGTGTGCGGTAAACTTTAAGGGTCGATCTACTTGCATATCTTGTCCTTGTTCCTCACTTTGAAATACATTTTGTCAGACACACAAGCTGCAGCACCTGCGGGTAGGTATTTGTGAATCAGCAGGTATAAAAACCTTTTCGCACAATTCGCACAGCTAGCAAGAAGGTCCCCATTTAGCTGTAAGGCAAACCTTAAATAACAAGTACTGTAGGGTATCTTTTAGGGAAAGTTGCATTAATAAATGGCCCAAAAGATGGATGTGTCACTTTGGAAGTATTATTTTAATATTATTTATGAAACAGGCATTTAAAAGTGCAATGTGGAAGATTAAGAATTATATATTGACAAAAATGCAATATAATATACATAACTATGTCTTCAGAGGTGTATAAAGACCTTACATAATGAAGCGTTATGTTTTTATTATCTTGGAATTAGTTATTTCTATCTACATACACTGTGGGTCCCCTTACATGGAATTCACCATGTTGTTTCTCCAGTAGCCCTAAACGCACAAACTGCTCTACAGATATGTTTCATAAATATGTTATCTTCTTCAGCAAAGAAGCAAAACTATGACGACATCTTTGTCCTGTGTCAGCCACCATAGTGCTTTAAAAGAGAGGGATAAGCGTTGGAGTGCCGCTAAATTTCATACACTGGACCTTTAAGCAATGATCATAGGTTTATGGCTGGCATATGACCCATTCTGCATTTTTAGCAGATCCTAACAGTCAGGCTTTGTCGTGCCCTGAATTGTATTGGAATACATTTTGAGCTCCTTCCATCTTTAAACTCTTTCAGCTCTCCTCGTTTTCTGACCTTGTACACATCTGTAACACTCAAGCCTATGAGAAGTATTTCTCATACACAACTCAACACTGAGAAATCCCACGAATAAACCCATCGCACATGTGACTCACACAACATATGTTACAACAGTACTGTACAGAAACTGTAGGCATTTGACAGCCGCTCTGCACCGGCGAGCACTCAAACACACTTCAGGGGGTCTTTGATTTGGTGGGCAGCAAAATCAATGGCAGGTTATTCTGGTTTGCCAGGTACGACTAGCACCCACTCTCTGACCTTTCCCATGTTGCATAGGTTGTCTACAAGTCAATGGCCTTTTGTCCCAGGCCTAAATAGATATTCACTGTGCATTCAGCCTGCAAAAATAAGAGCTCTCAGTTTTTATCGACAACTCAGAGACTTAAATGTTACCTGATGGGCCAAATCGGTACAACGGTCTGAAATGCATTGCAATGGAAAGTTGAATAGTTTTCCAACATAAAACAAAAGTGAGTAGTTGTTCAAATCTGCGACTGCTGGACTTGACAGAGTGTTTATGTGAAATTACAGCTTAAGTTGAATCTAGTATGTTTAAACACACACTTTTTTAAATATGTCGGTATAGACGGTTTCAAAGCAACAACATAAACGTTACTGCGCATGCACGCTTTTGTAGCCCAAAACTTCCGCTACACATCCGCAAAGAATTTCTAGCCAGTATTATTTTGGGTTACCAGTAGAAGAACCGTTACTTAGCTAAACTTAAATAGGACAGTTACTCAACCCATTTAACAATATGTTTATTCAATACAATTATTATAAAATAAATATTAATAAACATTAAATAAAATATCAATATTATTAGCCACTAGCCAAAGCAATTAACAAACACAGACCAGAAGTTAACTTTGAGCCAGGCGTGTGCGTCCGATCAAAGCATCTATACATCAGATGTAGCTGGTTTTGGCCAACTTGTCTAATACTCCGACCGGCTGCCAAGTGTCTAAAACCAGCAAGGCAGACCTAAAATACCACCAACCCAGCTTGGATTGGTTTAAAAAGCTTTGTTTTCAGCAGGAAGGACATCTGACATCAGCACTTCCAGAAGAAAAACTATTTTCCAGAGGTCTGCAGAAGCTAGTCCTCCCTTGACAGCACTCAGTGGCTCCCATTAAAGGGAGAATGACCTTTTCCACACTGGTCACTGCCAAGCATAAAGTTAGCATAGCAATGATGACAGCTGGAGTCCCTCACATTAGGACCGGCCGGGCTGTTTAGAGATTCTGATGTGGCAGCGGAAGGACAGGTCCGAGGTCTAAAGGCACAATGTTAATGAACACACTCATGTCCAATGGACAGAAAGGGTCAGAGCGTCAAGACAGATTATAGTCAATGCTAACCCTTATGTATTTGGCATAGACATATCTTAGTACCTTGATTTATACCATACGGAATCATTTTAGCGTTGGCTAACATACTAAACAAGCTAACTTCTTGTTAAACAGTCTGGCTAGTGGCTAATAATATAACTATTTCTATTCTATTTAATTTATATTAATATTTTATTGTATATTCATTTTATTCAATAAATAATTTGTTGAATGGGTCATGCACCTTTGTCGCATTTAAGTTTAGTCAAGTAACTTCTACTGGTAAACCAAAATAATACTGACTAGACTTTTAACTTGCTAGCTAATGTCATTTACTTGTTATTTCTTTTGCTTGTTATCAGAAATAATCTGCAGGGACTCTATTCTTTGTGGATGTGTACCGGAAGTTAAGTTTGGGCCACAAAAGTGCTCATGCACAGTAATGTTTCTATATGTTGTTGCTTTGAAACCGTCTATAAATGTACAGACTAGTTGCAGTCCTAGTTTAGCAGTTACCACATATTGTTTGAAACAGTGAACCATGCATATGTAAGGTCCTGTGGTAAAGTCCTGTGGTAAAACTGAAACTAAATAAACAAAATGCATCCTATCTAAGATAACTGATCTGCTGTAAATGTGTCCTATGCACACTTTTATCCCACAGGATAATGTTTGGCACACATTCCAGAAAGAAATTCTCTCTGCAGACATTACACAGATTTCTGAAAGCCTGTCAACATGTGGCATTCATTGATATGTCATGTTTCAAACATCAAATGGTTTGTTTTGTGGTTCTGAGATGGTTTTGAAGAGCACTTTTATGTCCGTTCCTCTCAACCGCCTTCACAGAGAACTCTATCGTCAACATGCCAGTATCTCAGCAGCAGAAGCTTTGGTCCAAGTCATCTCTTTCTGTTTTGTCCCCTTGGTGTATTGTGATAGTCTTTCCTGCCCTGATGCCTCTCCACACTGCCAACTATCTCTCCAAAAACAGGGCTGGTGTGTCGCACATTTACCTCTGCCAAGAGTCACACACAACTTGCACATCCAAGCTCAAAACACCGACAGGCGCCTGTTAATAAAAATCGTGTCATTATTTATCCTCATATTGTTACAAACCTGTTTGACTTTTGTTCTTTAGTGTCCTGCTTCTTCATGCATACCATACAAGTAAATCATACAATGACCTGGGCTGTCAAACTACAAAACAGAGAAAAATCACCATAAAAGTCATCATATTTGTTTAATGCATGCATCCCGAGACCATAAATAATCCACCCTGACCTAGTGTCTGCTTAAGAGTGCAGACTTGACCTGACCTCTAACCTGTCTGTCTGCGATATCTACATTGCTTCTTTTAAACAAGTAACAAGTGGGAAGGTAGTAATACTTGATTTTGTTTAATTAACCCTTAAAAAACAAAAACTGAAAATATGTCTGTAAAAAAATGGATCTTTGCATTTATTGGCTTTAGTTACTGTTTTGTTTTTTATGATAGAACACTATTTTTCTGTCTTTATCTACAGGCAGGCACATACTACCCACAGTACACTAAACAATTAACTCCTGACCCCACAATTAACATCTAACATCTCTATACAGCACTGAATTGAGCTGATAAAAGCCACTGATAAAAGCTTTCTGATAACAGTCTGAACAGACAGACTGCACTATAAGAGATGAACAAATTGCTGTTCTGGAAGTGTAGGCGATCAATATGAGGTTTCTTACAAGAAGACACTGCTCCAGCGTCAGGTGTTTGAAAGGGAGACAAGTATAGGTGTCTCTGGGGATGCCTGATTAAAAATAGAATCGAAACCAGATTGAAGGAAGACTACCATAGTAGGAAAAATGTCTTTGTTTTGTTGAATGTCGAAAAGCAAATTGTCCTGGGGGACTTTTGACTACCATTGTAATTTTTATGGTATATGGTGGCCAAGAACTGTTTGGTTACAAGCATTCTTCCAAATATCTTTCTGTGTTCATCAGAAAAAAGACATGTATGCAGGGTTACTCGAGGGTGAGTAAACGATGACAGATTTTAACATTCAGTCCCTTTAACATTCATTCATTGAAACTAATTCATTAAAAATGATTTCGACTTGGACTTTGTTCTCTCATGAACTCTAATAATAGTCCAAATGACAGCACAGGAAGTCAATATTTCAAATGAATAACAACTTTCCATCTGTTATTCACATAATACGAACATACCGATCCACAAGTCCTAATAGACACAATCTTAGTCGCTCGCTGAACAAAATAAGCAAGACGAAAGCGTAAAGGACGATAACAGGTGGATGAAAAGAAAGAGAAAGATCACCTTTTCTGTCTTGAGAAGGACAAACAGAACCAGATGGGGTGAAGAATGGCCACTACTTATGAGTCAGCAGAGCAGAACTCTGAAAGTGTGTGCGTGTCACGTGTGAATATGTGTGTGTCAGAGCATTTATCTCCTGCTTGCTCTTCTTTAGTCTTTTGTTGTCCTCTATTGTCACTCTCAGTACACCAAGCTACTGAATCACACCAGTGATCTGACATGGTGACCGGAGTGTGGCTTGTCCTGTGGGCAGTTCAGGGTGAGCTCAACTTATAAACAGTCAGCAGGTCGGACATAGAGGTGTAAGTGCACCGGGTTGCTCGTACTTTTGATGCGTGAAGTGCACGGTGCAATAATGACTTTCCATGATGCAACAGTTCAAAGCACAATTTAAGCATAGTTTGTACAGTACGTCCAACCTAACACTTTATTAAGAACGTTTTTTGTATACTACACTCCTTCTCTCTCTCTCTCTCTCTCTCTCTCTCTCTCTGAAGTGTAATCAGCAAACCCCATCACTCACATTCTAGTCCAGTGTCGCACACATTCTTACACACACTGTTTGCGTCTCTCTGACTGGCAGAAGATGAATGAATCTGCAATTCACTCTTCTCTCTTCCACCTTCACATTTAATTACACTCATAGCCAACTGCCTGCTTCACACAGACACGCACACACACACACACACACACACACACACACACACACACACACACACACACATAAGGACGATATCTTTACCCTTCTACATAAACTGTCCCTCAGCCCTCAGAAGGAGAAAGACAAACAAAGCGAGAGACAAAGAAAAGCGACTCGGAGGCAGACTAAAAGATTGAAGAGACTTACAGGGAAATGAAGAGACTTATTTCTCATCACATCTCAGCATAATTTTAATTGCAAGGTAATTACTTCTGCAAATAGAGTGGAGATGTCTCACATCCTCCACAGACACACTGACCTGCTTCAAATCATCACATATGAGTACAAAAATGGGGGGGGAAAGTCATTCTTTTATGTGTGATTTAGTGTTTGCTACATAAAGCCATCCTATATAATGTAAAGAACATTCAGTGAAAATATAACCTTAAGTTATATATAAGTTGCTAACTAACCAGGCTTTTTTTCCACGGAACTTGAGACAAGGAAGTGCACAGATTTCATTCATGTTAGATTTCTCTCTAAATTAAATTATGACAGGTAAGAATAAAGTAATGTGAGTTTACATATCGGTATAAATGCTAAAGATCCTAAAATGAACAAAGTTTACTACTAGACTAACAAACAAACAGTTTGTGTTAAGACTTTTCTGAATAAACTACCTGTCAGGGTCTTTCGGAAAACGATGAAAGGCAATGTTTTTATTGTCTCATTGATAGTTTTTGCAGTGGATTGCGAACATCGCATTCTTTTCTCCCAAACTGACTTCTCTTTAGTTGTCATTTCGTCTATTTCTGTATGTCTGCGCGCCACCAAAAGTTTCGCCTCTTGGTATTCTATACTCTTTGCTAGCGGCCTCTTGAATTGCTGGCGGTGTGTACGCACAGGGAGTTTCATTGTGTGTTTGATGATAGCTTTTCTCAAGCAGTAAAATGCTCGTGAAATAAACTCTCACATGTACGCACACATGTATGTAGTATGTTAAACTGTGCAACTCATTCCATCAGACTGAAGAGCAGTCATTTTTACGTAGCATCCGTGATTCCGCGTATACTTTCACGGACTCAAAAACAAGTTTCAATCGCAAAATAAATAAAAAAATGAACAAAATAGTGGTGTGCTATCGATTAACATTACACAAAAACAAGCACAATGACAAATGCATTTTACTCTGCATTAGCACATGCAAAACAGTATTGCACGCTAAACTGGTAAATTCATTCTTTGCATAGCATGTGTGAAATACATTACATCCCTGTGAGTGAGTAAGGCCATGTCAAGGAACCATGTTTAAAAAGCCAACATTCAGTATTTTTTGGTGTATATAAAATAATAAAACATAGTGTTCATGTCAGTATTTAATATTTTTATAACTATGAACATTTTAATGCTCTAATCTCAATGGAAATGTAAATTATGCGTACAAGGTCACGTAGGCCTATACGTAAATGAAATTTATTGACGCATGGAAATATTAAAATCACCTTTTATCACCAGCTGCCAAATAGAAGTTTGTGTACGCTCAAGCATAAGTAGCATGCACAGTTTGTGAATGATTATAATTATATGGGGCATTCGTATTTAGAAGCAGATTTTCTTCCCTGCTGTGTCTTAAGAGCCGATTTCTGTGACTCTTATGATGTTAAACAACCTCCTCAACACAGTTTACTGTGCAGAGAACTTTTATTAAGTCGTTCATAGTGACATGGAAACATCAGCTCCACCACCATCTGTTTAACCGATCAATAGCAGACAAGTATTTGTTGCTGCCAGGGCCACATAGATGACAGCCTTCCGCGCGAATGTTGACAAATTTCAACTCGAGCGAGAAATTTGAGCTCATTGACACCTACTGGGCAAAAAATAACAAAAATAAAAAAACTAATAAAGTGCGAGGGACACGATCCTACGCGTTTGGTGTGAACTCAGCATTATCGTAAGTTCTGTTTTTTAGAAACAACAATTCTGTTTATTACACCACCATCACGAGTTTCTAAACACCAAATAATGTGCACCCCCAGCCGGCACGTCCTATTTGAATGCAGTGTGTTTTTAATAGGAGATTGCATAGCAGTCTCACAGCCACGGCGGATCTAATCAAGGCACCAATTACTGCGCACATGTTCCCATAGCAGGGTAAACACAATTACTGCTATCTGATTAGGCTGCCACCAAATAAATGCATGACACGCACACACAGCTGCATCAAACACGACCGGTGCCGCGCACACGCATTCAAACACAAACACACAATCACATACGGGCACATCTGAGTGTCAACCAGACGCATTTGTAAATGACAGTGAAGTTTATTAAAACACATCAGAGAACGGGGCTAATGAGAGAATACAGAGTAGAAAGCATTATGAACCGCGAGCGTTTCGATACGCTGACAGAGACCTGTGACAGCAGTCAGATGAATTGACTGATGAATGATGTGAAAGCTGTACAATAGTTATCAGAGAGAGTGACAGGCAACTCGATGTGGCTGAACACTGATCTCAAAACACCTTTTATACCTGTCACGGATCTACTGCCAAAAGAACAAGAAATGTCATTAATTGAAATGTTTTTTAGACTTATATTTGATGGAACAGAATTGACAGCGATCTATAGGCACTTCTGATTTGCATTCAATCTAAATAATTAAAAAATACTTTGTCTTTAGACGTATATAAAGACCTTACATAATGAAGCGTTATGTTTTTATTGTTACGTCTACATACACATGGAATTCGCCATGTTGTTTTTACAGTAGCCCTAAACGGACAAACTGCTCTACAGAGCGTGTTTTGTAAATCGGTTATCTCCATCGGCAAAGAAGTGGAGAGTGCCATTGGTTGCAATTCACATCCTCACCACTGGATGTCACTAAAATGTCCACACTGCTCCTTTAAATGACAAAATACATCAACACTGAAAATAAAACCGTGCCTGCCAAACTGTGGGTGGGATATCTGTAGTGATGCCTGATTTGAAACACTTGATTCTTTTAAATAAATATAATCTGATTCATTAAAAGTAACATTTAAAGAAAAACTTCTAGGCCAGTGACATATTGGAATTATAAACTCATTTCACACAATATATACAGTATGCCACAACACAACAGCAGAGTTTGTTCTTCTTTGCAATAACAGCACTAATGTCAAGATCAATTCGAGGTGTGAACAATCTGAAACGTTAAACAACTTCCCTGTGACATTTAGCTTGATGATGCGAAAAAGATGAATGTAAGCTTTCATTTCGAAACAAATAACTGTCCCTTTAAGAACTATCACCGCAAGAGTCATATGATGTGATGTCCACGCACAAAGGCTTTGAATAAGACACATTAACCTGCTCTCTGAGGTCATCTTTTGACAAGCTTTATATTTTCTGAATTCTGATGTATATTGGAGGGTGTTGAACTCTAAATGAGGAAGTTACGCTTTTAAAAGGTTTCTGTTTTGATCTAACTCACGCTCACACGCTTCTTCAGCATTCTCCCCACGCTCGTTCCATCTCGCCCTACAAAGAAATCAAATGACCAAGCACACACAACTGTATAAATGCTATACGAGCTGAATTTTAACAGAGTAAGAAACAGCAGAATCTCCCAGGTGAAGTTGCGGGTTCAGCATGTAGCACATTCGGACATGATATGCCTACTAATACTTCTAGAAATAAAACAGAGACACATTTGTATTTATGTTCTTGATTGACACCTTCTTGCTTAGGTGAATATCAAAATTATACTGTAGAATACAGATAGCAGTCCTACATATGGCAAAATACCTACAAATAATAACTTCATGTACCAAGTATGAATTATTATTAAGTATTAATATTATGTTTCTGTATTAAAAGCTTACGTTGGATTTAATTACATTTTGTGACTTTCATTGTGGTTCTGTTCATACTAGTGTTTCTCTCTCTCTCTCCGTCTTAAAATTTTTGCCTATTCTACAGCGAGTGATTTTGTGATATGAACAAACACTCAAGGGCAGCTCGCCTCCGGCCGTAGACGGTTCAGGGGTTTATCTTGTGTGAGAGGGTGAGTGACCCAGATTTCGGAAGTATTCTGGAAATTAATCGACTCTTCCTGGTTATCTCCAGCCTAATTTGTTCTGCAAAATTCACACACTTGTGTATTTTTTCATCAAGTAATCTCTGCTCTCCAAACAACCTCAATGCCCCCTTCAACAATTATACCGTGTCTTACAACACGACACACTAAAAGCAGCTCGCTGGTCAATCAATAAAGATCTTATCAGAAAAACCCATCCACGGGGCTATTCTATGAGGATGAGTACCGTGAGGAAAATTCAGCTGTTCTCTTCAATCTGGAGATTCAGACCTTCACTGACAAAGCGACCAGACATAAAGCATGTCTGCTGGAGCTTTAGCTGTTTCTCAGCCCACAGTCCAGTTCATTTGAGACAGACTGTCACGGTGATATACCGGCAGCTCAGAGACACGACTTCCATGGCTTTCCTTCAGATGAATAGATCTACCAATCTGAAACATGGGCCGAAGAGTAATGTCTAAGTAAGACCGGGTACAGAGGCAGGCTAAACCAAAAATTGCTTCATTCCTTGCCTATTATAAGTTATAGCAAAGTTATGTGTTAGTGAAGGTGAGAAAACGATGACAGCATTTTAACCACAAAAGTCACAAGTAGCACATTTGTAGCAATAGCCAAAAATACATGGTATGGGTCAAAACGATCGATTCATCTTTTCTATTGTGCCAAAAATCATTAGGATATTAATAAAGATCATGTTCCATGAAGATATTTTGTGAATTTCCTACCATAAATATATCAACACTTTATTTTTGTGAGTGGATGCAGCAAAATCGCGAACAAAAATGGCCGGAAACACGTCTATAACTTTTACGCGCTGCTGCCGGATCTTTGGGAATTATTCACTCAAGTTTGGTATCTATGTAAAGCTCAGAATCTCAGTTTTTACTCTGTACAATGTCTTTACAGCGGTAAGCCAATAGAGAGCGTTAAAACAAACCTGTTTCTTCTTAGCAGCGGCTTGCTTACAGCGCCTCTAATGGACAACTTTAAAGGCGATTTTCTCGATATTTAGACTGTATGCACCCTCCAGATTTTCAAATAGCTGTATCTCAATGGAAAGCTTATATATTTAGCTTTCAGATGATGTGTAAATCTCAGCTTCAAAAAATTGACCCTTGTGACTGGTTTTGTGATCCAGGGTCACATGATCTGATGGGATGACCCTCCCTTTACCAGCCACCCGCATCCACTCATTTTCTCAAAAATATAAGAAACAGAAAACCGAATTCATTATAATAAGTTTAAAATATGGTTTATAAACCAATATACACAAATTAAAAGACACACACGCTTTCTGTTGCATACTATTTGCTTACCCATCTCAGCAGGCTGTGTTGTAATACGCTGTGATTATCCCTGATCGTCAGACAGAAAAATCACACAATAAATATTCACTTAATTACAGCCGTGAAGTCGAGAGCGAGACACAGCGAGAGAGAGAAACCTGAGGGTTGAAGTGAATGGGGCGTGCAGAGGTTGCCCACAAGAAACTGCACGCTGTCTGAATTCAGTGCCTCGGAGGAAAATGTGAAAATATGGATCGCTTTCTATGTCATCATATCAGTTATACAATCGCAGTACCAAAGGTCTCATTGAAATGAGCTGAATGGTTACACATTAGTGCATGCAGGATGTACAAAGGTTAGAGGAAAGAATGAGAAAATGAATTGGTAGCAGTATATCAGTAAATCACTGTCCAACTATGCAAGTGATGTCCTCAAACGTATTTCTGTTGTGCCTTTAAATTCTAAACGTGTCGTTCCACATCCACTTATTTGAGCTGTATTGTTGCAGACAATCAAAACAAACCTTAAGGTTACGATATAAGATATGTAACATTACAAAATTAAATTGTTTCCTGAGATTCTCTGAGCCTGAGAGGAATCAGAATGTTGACGGCACATACAGGAAGTGGCATTTCAATTAAAGATACAGATGAGAGTAAAAAGTGACCTTAGCAGAGGTTGTTTATGGTGGAAAAACAAAACAGCCACAAACCAATAAGCTGCTTTGAGGTAGAAGAGGCCTTAAGATGATCAAAACCATCACTGAGTTGGGCAATTCCAGCGTTACGGATGGGACATTTTGCGCTATGGATGTAACACAAAAACATTCAAAGAATGTCTTTGTTACCAATATAATGAACCATATGTTTATATTTTACTAAACCCTTGTTGATAGAGTTTAAACATCAGAAAATGCACAAGTTTTCTATTTTTAAAAAGATAAATAAACATGCGTTATGGATGTGACAAAAAAGGACAAGATTTTAGGGAGACAACAAACTTTGTAGGATTTCTGTAAATCAAAATGCACAAACCTGAATCAATTATACCCAACAAAATGAGAAGGGATGCCTGTTCATAGAACATAAAATAGTTGTTTTAATTTCATTTTCATGTGTCCGTTCATGAGGAATATGTACCGTTAGGGAAAATTCATGCAATAAAAATAAAACAAAAGCTTTAAAAATTTGAGGAGAGACCTCACATGGGTATTTAAACTACCAAATGTTCATATCTGTACTGTTAGTAGAGTAAAAACCTGATTTTGTTCATAGTAAGGTTGACATTTTAACAGAATTGCCCAGTTACTTTAGAAAGTCAGGACAGTGCATGTGGTATCATAAGCCCTGTATAATTAAAGGGATAGTTCACCAAAAAACTAAATTCAGTCATCATTTACTCTTGTCATTTCAAACCTGTATGACTTTCTTTCTTTTGCAGAACACAAAATATTGTTAACTAGCACCCATCCACTTGCATTGGTTTTGTCAATACCATAAAAGTGAATGGGTGCCGCTGTTGTTCGGTTACCAACCAATAGCTTCTTTTGTGTTTTGTGGAAGAAACATAGTCATACAGGTTTGAAATGACAGGAGGGTGAGTAAATGACGACATCATTTTTATTTTTGGATGAACTTTCCCTTTAAGCTCATTTCCATTCATTGTAGGAATTTATATGAATTAGCCAACTCGTAAAATATGAATTCCCATAAGATTAGGTTGTAAAGGCACATCTTTTCCCAAATGTTTTTAGAAATGCAAACTGCAAAACTGTTCAATGGCTGAAGCACAGAATGCTGTCAATAACTACATGTATACTTTAAATTAGAGATGCTAAATTTCTCCACCGATGGCGGTAGCCAATTATTCAGAGTGGCATCTGCCAATACCAATAATTTGGTGGTATATTAACTAAATTCTGAAGATGTTTCTTAACTTTCTGAATGTTATTAATTCATGTAATGACTATTAATATTGAACATCAAACTGGTGATATTTCTTAACATTTTCTCTACACAGAGCACCTATCAATTGCATTTTCCTGTCCTTTGAAAGGCCTTATCTTCGGCCTATCGATAGTATGAAAATTGCTTTTAAAGACCGATACCGATTATCGGCCGATGTATCTGTGCATCTCTACTTCAAATCTATGTGTACTACATTCCATTTAATTGACACAAACAAAAAATATGACATCTTTAACATCCACAGCACATGAATGCTTTGCTACTTCAAACATGAAAACTTCCTTAGTTCTTAAACTCAAAGGATTGTAAACATCACCTGGGTCATAGACTGCATGACATAATATTGCATTAGTCTTGCATCAGTCTGGTGTCTTTAACTGTGCCTTCCGGCAGAACAACGTCTGCCTCTGAAGTATATCACAGAATATCTGTATGAATTACTAATATGAGATCCTTATTTGGGTCTAGATCTTCATCATTGTCACTGTGACAAAAACCCCAAATCTCTCTTTAGTATCTTAATCACCACACACCATATGCTTCCTCCTGGGACCTTTCAAAACTCTTCTCATTCTTTCACTTGTACTAATAAGGCTTAACCATATCTGACTCTAACTGACATCTTACAGCTGTGAAGAAAATGTGATGTGCTTAATTTCTCTAAAACATGCAATACTATCACGTATGCTTAGGATTAGATTTAAGAGGACATAAAACCTAAAACTGATATAGAGAAATTTGTCCATCACGAACATGAATGATAACAAACTATTAGGCTTGTAAATAATGTGCAAGCACTTACAGTTTTGTTTCAGTCTCAGATAGAGATCTCTACAATTTCCATTACAGATTTGCGTAGAACTTTTGCGAAAAAACAACTATTGCGAAATGACAGCGTTTCCATTACCCAATGTTATGCGACTAAAACTCATCCTCTCACGATAAATCTTTCCAAAACTCTCGGCAAACTCCATCTCATGTTCGGTGCAGACATACCGTGGCATCTTTAAATAATGATCATGTGACTTTTTATGTACGCCATATGTAACAGTGGAAAACAAAAACTTTTCCATTGCAGTTTTCTGAAATATTTCTTTTTCAAATTGCCTGAAAAATCAATCGAAATTGATGTATGAGCGTATTTTCAATTGCGCAATTTAAAGGATAATGGTAACGCACCTATTGACAAACACCAAAAAGCCAAAAATGTCAATATGAACATTTTCAATATAAACTTTTCTTTGGGGAACCAAAAATGGTTCTTCTATGGCATTGCTGTGAATAACCTTCTACAGCACCCTGTTTAAAAAGTGCTCTGACACATTCCCCCCAGCCTCATAACATTAGAAAAGCACGCTTTTTTCAACTCCAGCAAGTTTTGTAATACTGGAAAAAGATAAAAATGGAATTAGGAATAAAAGGACAGAATGGGAGATGTTGATAGGAATGGGAGGCAGAGATATAGACAGCTTAATGATCAGTCTTAGAATTTAATAAACCCTTGCATGTCAACTCTGACAGTGATCCACATCTTCAACAAAAGACCAGTCCTGGAAAATGGAGCGCAATTCAGAACAAAATCAATTAAGCACTCAGTTCTCACACAAACACACACTGGCTATATACAGTATTTCTGTGATCACTAAAGCTCTTGTTGACACAAAGTGTGATGTAAATCTGCCACCTGACACTGACATACAGTATAGAACACATACCACCCCCTGCTTTCCAATAACAGTGTTACGGCTTATCAGGGAGGCAGCAGTCATATGAGCCTGGATTTTACTTTCATGCAAATCAAATAGATCCAGAAAATAACCGTGACCACAATTATTGTCATCTGTTTATATTCACACAAATGCATAATTCCTGGATTTTTTTCTTCACATTGCAGCTAAGGTGTATTCATACCAGGAAAGTCCGCTAGTTCACTTGCTTTGGTTTGGACCAAATAAAAAATTTTTTTTGGTGTGGCTCGCTTTCACACTGCCCTTTTTGCAAGTGAACCAAATTTGTAAACAAAACCACGTGTGCTAAGGTTATCCTTTCAATCAATCCATTCACTTCGGAGCTCCGGGTCAAACCAGAAGGCTGCATCCTCCGGAGGTCGGATTTCTCGGGTACATACGTCATTGAGGTTATTTATTTCAGGTTTTATTTCAGAAAAGCAATTTACATGTCAAGGTAAGAATGAAACTCGATGTTTACGTCTTGCGAGAAATAAATGGTAATTTTATAAATGTTATAAAGGCAACCTCGATGATGAATGCGGTCGACAAATGCGACCTCCGGAGGACGCAGCCTTCTGGTTTGACCCGGAGCTCCGAAGTGAATGGATTGATTGAATTAAATTCTACAAAATAAACTACACAGATCTAAATGAAACATTTTGTATTTACTATAGTAAACTATATTAAACTGTACACTGCAATATTTTGTAGAATTTAATTATGAACATGGCATAGCATTGTGATACTCATTGGTTTCGTGATACTCCAACTGGTATAGTATCGTAAGATATGTTTACGAACAGTACCAGAGTTTGTTTGGAACCAGACAGAGACCACCTCTTCAGCTGGTTCTTGGTTTGTTTGGGCCTCACCCTAGTGCAATTGCTGTATTCACACCTGCCCAGAAGATCTGCACCAAGGGGGGGAAACGAACTTGAGTTCAATTCAAATTAACCAAACAAAACAGATGTAAATACACCCTAAACTATCATACACTATACAAAAAAGGAAACAAACTTATAATGATTACGATGCCTCCAGACATAGGCACTTAACATTAACTGTTTATCAATAGCTGAGGTGAAGTTAAGGGCTTTGTTCACACTTATTTGCGTTATTAATTACAAAAAAGTCAAGGAGAGGGAGCGATTGTGCAACAGGGGAGGTATGAGGGGCTGTTGCAGCTGGTATAAGCTCATCAGGACTGCAGCAAATGCTTTATTTATTAGTTGCGGTGTTCTAATGTGCCCTAATGACATTCATATTCATTACACCTTGCCTCAAGAGCACTCACATGTGTGTGTGTGGGTGTGTGTGTGTGAGAGAGAGAGAGAGAGAGAGAGAGAGAGAGAGAGAGAGAGAGAGAGAGAGAGAGAGAGAGAGAGAGAGAGAGAGAGAGAGAGAGAGAGAGAGAGAGAGAGAGAGAGAGAGAGACACAGTCGTTAGGATGTGTGTTTGTTTCTTTATTATGCTCTCTCTCTCTCTCTCTCTCTCTCTCTCTCTCTCTCTCTCTCTATGGACCTCCAGGACCCAGCTGCACATAAAACCCTGGTTCATTATTCCTCAATTAATTTAGTGGCATGTTTAAAACCGCAGTGTGTGTGTGTACCAATGTCATTACATCAGTGTAATCCAGAACCTTGTCTTCAGTGTTTTGATGAGTGTGATGGTGTAGTCTTTTTTTCTCACAGCAGGGCTTCTCAATTGACGTTGCCTCTGAACTTTTTTAGGATTTTACACTGGACGTCAAGCAGTGACCACACAAATACTGCAAAGTCACACCAAATGTGTTCAGCTGGGTTCAGGACTTGGTTTTATGCAGACCAGTCAAGTTCTTCCACACTGACTGAATCAATTATTTCTTTCTGAACCTCGTCTCATACACAGGGGCATTGCCATTATGGAATAGAAAATACCCCTTTCCAAACTGTTGCTAAATTAGAAGCACACAGTTCCATAGAATATGATGATATGCTGCAGCATTAAGATTTGTACTCATGGAAATTACTAAAGTCATTAAACCTGTTTATTAGATAGGGTTACCCAATACTTTTTGGAAATATAGTGTATGTGAGTGGGTCCTCCCCAGAAAAAAAATTTAGTAAGACATGTGAAGTAGTTGTGACGGTACATATCAGTTGTGATCACATATCAGATCATACAGGGATTTCTTTTCAACAAATTAAGAAAATATTGACTAACAGGTGTTTAATAATAAAGTGTATGGTGAGGTTAGGGTAGTAGGGAGGGTCTTTATTGTCCCAATTAGTTGGCATTCATGAAATAATTGTAATACATATAATCATTTACATGCTATTATTATTGTTTAATGTATAATGTATATTAATTTGTTTACCTTGCTGTGTCGAAACGGAATGAAGTTTAATTTGTATGGACTCTGAATAAGCTTGTCAATGTCAATCTGATTGAGGTGGCCAATCAAATGAAAGAAGGCGGGATCTGCTATTTACAGAAGCTGAAAGAGTGAAAGAGCCAGCGTGACGTGAAGTAGCTAAATGTTTAATGTTTGACAACTGTATTAATATATAAATGGTAGGGCCGTCTCATGTAAAAACACGTGTGTCGCTTTCTCCCTCTTTCTGGCGCTTGGGAGTTTGCGCTCCCTTTGGGTCTGCCGTTACTATTTAAGCACGTGTCAACATTTAAACAACAAACCTGAGTAAACAACCGATGTCCAGTAATGCGCAACGTGGTCGCTAACAGACAGATGGGGCCCGTTTAATGTTTTTGCATATGGGCCCGAACCTGACTTGCTACGCCACTGATATGGTTAGTTGAATTTTATTATTTGTTTTTTTCTTTGCTCTCATGACCAATTTCTGCAAGCAATCTTTGAGTCACGACCTGCACAATGAGAACCGGTGATATTATTACTGCGCTGAACAGCAGACACATGTTTTGGTGGTCCCATGCAGCCTTCGAAACCCACCTCAAAAAGAAGAAATATATAGGCTGTGCATTTCAACTATTTGACGAAACGGAAAATGTTCAAGGGCAAAGATCTGCATTAGGTGTGTAACTGATGCTTTATCAATGTAATTTATCATTCTCGTGCTGCTGCAGAAGATAATGCAGTTCTGTCATGTCATAAACTAAATGAAGAGTTTGGTTCCAAAACGCAATAAATCCATTTAAATTGTTTTCAAAATTCATGTTTTTTATTATGTTATCATGTTTTTATTGTGTTTTATTGTGTTAGTTAGCTGTAATTTGTAGTTATTATGGCTTAAATCAAAACTAAACAACTGCAGTTTGATTGATATAAATTGGAATGCACAATCAAAAAACATGATTTTTGAACGTTTTTGAAAATGGATTTATAGCGTTTTGGAACCAAACTCTTCAAATAAACACATTCGCCAAAATACTTTGAGTTAAAACTCAAAGGCTTGAATGTGCGATCATCTTGTAAATCATTTCACTCGAACTATAGGCTACAATCACTCTGCATTGCATTCTGGGTAAGGTACGAGAGTCACTCTTAATGGTGACAGATATGATAATATCTTTGGATGAGGAGAAGGCGTGCTGTAGGTCATATTAAACCGGTCCCCATAGGGATGGAAGGTCGTTGTCATTAGCAACACATTAGTGGAGTTTTGTGGTCATAAACAGAGGAATATGCGCTTTGTCCCGCTCTAATGGTTGCTAGGGGAAAACACAGCAGGTGTAATTAAATCGATTCCTTAGAGATTAAGGATGCAGGTCAGGCTTGTTATGGAGATGGAGACAGGTGGATGTTGTTTGCCAATGTTTACTGGCCGAGAAACAGCACCGTTTACTGTGTGAATATTCAAGGCCGAGCAACTGACAGGAAAATGTGGTTTTGTGTCGAAGATGTTTTCTCAGGAGCATAATTAGATCTGGTAGACAAAAGGTTAACAATCTAGTCCTTGACTTTGGTTATTAACATTTTAATTGACCATAAACAAAAGCCTTGGAAGAACAGAAGACAATTTCGAGTGGCGAAGAGAGAATTGTCATTATAAACTAGACATGACATAGAACAAATGCAACTCAAAAGATTCATGACTAGTTGCGACAGAAATGAATTGTCGCAGAAGTATATTCAACTAGTTGACTAGCCATAAACTCAAGCCATAAATCATAGTGAATTTTGAAAGCTTTATTCTTCACATACTGTATTTTTTGGGGGTCTTATGCAAATGTCCACCTCTTTGAAGAGCGGTCAAGTTCATGAAGTTCACATGCGAACAATGACACGCAGAAGTCAGGCAGCTCTCGCAGTATGATCTCGGTTCTGTGGGACATCTGGTGCCACTCCGCCCCTCAACTGTGCCGCTACGGTCTCGTGGGCACATAGCCTGGCACAAAACGGTATTGTGTGGACGCTATGGAACAGGTGGCATATCACAAGAGGGCAATGCAACAAGACCTATTATAACAAGAGGGACAACGGCCCGTATTCCCCTATGCAGTGCCATACAATGACCGGCAGGCCCCTGGCACTGGTCCAACCACAAAACATCTGTCCCACTAGCCGTTTAGGAGTGCGAACCATAGCAAAGATGAGGGAAGTGACAGGGAAGATATGGTTGATGATTTTTTTTTAACATACAAGCTCAAGGTATACTAAAAACATGCACAGAAAATCTAGAAACATGAAACTGCCTCACTCACTTAACCTTTTTTTATACCACGACAACTAAAAAACTTGTATGCGTTTTACTCAATTTTTGTGTGGATCCACACTAAGAAAAAGAAGCAACTCAAGGTTCTTCACAGCAGCTGCGTTTACATGGACTGTTGTAATGTGATTGTAATAGGTTTAAAAGTCCAATCCAAATGAAAATGCTGCATATAAATGCCTTAATCTGAATAATGTAAACCTTTGATCGAATTGATAAATGAATTAATAAAACCAGGAAGCGATGGTATGATGATGGTTTGAATGCTAAAACAACGTGTACATGCATTGTGCGCATGTCATCTGCACTGTTGATTATTTCTTTGGTTTGCACAATTATTTCGGTTACATATCCCTTGCTTGTAAAGTTGTTTTGTGTACATATATAGATTTTGTATTTATCTGTAATTTGATATATTTTTTTTGATATATGTTATTCTATGTTATCTGTATGCACCTATAGGGTCTGAGAGTAACGCAATTTCAATCCTCCACTTGTATGTACTGTACATGTGGCAGAATTGACAATAAAGCTGACTTTGACTTTTGACTTTGATGTCCCAAAATCAAATCCTGGTTATAAGAACCATTTCTTTGTTAGTTTTATATACTCTTAATCCAGTCTTAGTCTAAGAAAGATACATTCGATTAAAAGTGTGTCCAAACATTTACGCCCGGTATGCCCAGATAAAGCTTAAGACTAGTCCCAGACTTAAACAAATGTTACAGCTGTCTAAACTGAAAACAGTTAGCAGTGACAATTCTCAAAAAAATACACACCAGAATTACTTTTTATTTAAAGCATGAATCTAAAAACTACATAAATGTCCTAATTTAACTAACGCCTAGTCCTGGCTTAAGCTAATCTTTGTCTGTGAAACTGGGCCTTAGTGTACATAACAGTGAGAAATATGAACAGAATAAAAAAATGTATTCCGATTATATTATAATCCAATCCTAAATAGAACAATGCCTGTTCTATTCTGAATTTGAGGCACAGTGTAGGTGTGTGCATGTGTGTGTGCGTGTGTGTGTGTGTGTGTGTGTGTGTGTGTGTGTGTGTGTGTGTGTGTGTGTGTGTGTGTGTGTGTGTGTGTGTGTGTAGCATCTGCACAGTATGCCTGTGATTTTAAAGCAGATCCCCACAGCCTGCACACCCCCCTCCGGGCCTCTTTTCCTGGCGTGAATGTGTTTGTCTGTTTACAAACGCATCTGTATGAGAGTCTCCTACCTCTCTTCTTGGAATCCTTTCTGACGCTGGGTCTGGCAGCAGGCTGGAGCTCGGCCTCTGTTGACATATTAAATCCTTATTCCTTTACCGTGCAGCTGGGTGGCTGTGACTGGCTCATCTAGAGGGGCTTTCCACTGACTCTGGAACAGTCCACTGCTGCCTCTAGCCTCGACACGGCATCTCATTCACTCCCAGCAAGGGCTGCAAGAGGGGAAAAGAAAACAGGATGTTTTGAACACTTTAAAATTCAGACGTTTCATGTATTTGGGTTGCCCCTAACACCAATAAATCCACATCATCAGAAAGCCCTCTTTAACAAATCAGTTTGTTCATTTCAATGAAGCATATAGAAATTCTTCATTTGAGTCCCGAATCCCAGGGATCGCACATACTCATAGAAAACGGTATAGCTTGAATGCAATGTAAGTCACTTTGAGTAAAATCGTCTGCCGAAACACGTAAATGTAAATCTGCAACAACTGACATATGCAGCCAGACGTAAGCATCCATCAAATGTAAATGTTCCTGTTGTTAATGTCAGCGTTCAGCCGTGACATCATTCAGAGGTTTTTTCTCCCCACTGTAGTAAGGAGGCAGGAGGCAGGCTTAAATTGTCTCATCAGCCCACTCCTTCTCTTTCTTCCACCTCACCTTGTCATCGCATGAGCAAGCCATTATTCCTCTTTCCTGCGCACCTAGAGCGCTCCTACATCGCCGCCTCCGCCAGACTTTCCTCTTGCCGTGCCAGTCAGGAGGTGGGAAGCACCTTTCATGTGTTAATTGGCCTCGGTGGTACTGTAGCATCACTGCAGGTGTCAGAGCCATCAGCAGATCAAAACCTGCTCGGCCCCACAACAGCAATCAGACAGAGATGAGACCACAGGGACCGAGCAACATGGCATAGCTTAGAAATCGATACACCTTCGAATTGAGGTTTCTAAAGACATTACACAGGATAAACCTGAGTCGAGGAAACAAAATAGGGCCTTCTTACAACAGGGATCAAAGTTGCATGTCT
Source organism: Oreonectes daqikongensis (assembly GCA_026939265.1). NCBI lineage: Eukaryota > Metazoa > Chordata > Actinopteri > Cypriniformes > Nemacheilidae > Oreonectes > Oreonectes daqikongensis. Next base: position 1,572,981 of record JAOTQM010000351.1, on the reverse strand, counting down.
TTGAGTAATCGAAGGAACAGTTCACCCAAAAATGAAAAATCCGCCTTCATTTGCTCACCCTCGAGTTGTTTAAAATCTGTATACATTTCTTTGTTCTAATGAACATAGGGAAAGATATTTGGAAGAACGCATGTAACCAAACAGTTTTTGGCCACCATTGACTACTATAGTAGGGCAATAATTCTGCGTAAATTTCTTTGTTCTGTTAAAAATGAAAGAAGATATTTTGAAGAATGGGACTACCTACTATGGTAGTCAATGGTGGCCAAGAACTGTTTGGTTACAAGCGTTCTTCCAAATATCTTTCTCTGTGTTCATCAGAATATTATCTTTGGGCGAACTGTCCCTTTAATGTGTAATCTAAAACACAATTTAAAAAAATGTATTATGACATCAATCAACATCATATTGACTATTTTTGTTTTTGCTCACAAAAAACGAATCGCACACAAGCAAGGTAAGTAAATAATGACAGTCATTTTTGGTTGATTTAGTCATCCTAGGATATTTTGGGATATATCAGATTTACCAGCAATAGATTTAAAGCATTTTGGAAGCCATTCAGACACTCAATTCCGAGCTCCCATCTGAGATGTAAAGCTTTAATACCAGTAAGTCAAGAGAATTAGTCTCCCCCTCAAAAACAAAAATGTATTGCAAAGTTAAACCCCAAACACATCACTTCTGAGAGCAGTAGCTTTGAGAGGCTAGCCTGCAAAAATCCTCTAAAGTCTCGGGCTCCGCTCAGCAGGCTGGGGTAGCGGCCACTGTAAGCCGCCGCAGAGGGGATTTAAACAGCCATTTCATTTTGAGCTCCAGCCTGAGCTTCAGCCACCGCCTGGCCACGCGCCGCACATTGTGTGCAGAACATTTAATTCCGAATGGAGGGAGCATGTCGCAGAGCAGCCGAGAATCACACCCGCTCTTTATCTGAGAGAAACACACAGCGATATGCTGTGAGTCGGTCCAATTACTGCCATTATCTCTTGGAGAGAGGGTTCTCCGCTAAGCATTTTCCCATTCTAGCTATTTTCTTTTCCATTATGATTAGCTTCTCTCTTCACCTTCACTCTGTACATCTGGAATCGTATAATCCTTGATACTATTCAGCACAGCTGGCTCACTGTCCGGCACTGAGCAAAACCTCTGAATGTTATACTGTCACTTTTAGAAAAAAATACAATAGTTTGCTTTGCTTTTTGGGTTATTAAGTATATTAAACATATAATATGAAAATATCTTCAATAATGTGGTTTGTTGGAGTCGCCCTAGAACATTTTTCAGCTTTGAGTCCAGCCTCTGACTTTAAAGGTCTATTATGATATAGCAAGTAATTATACTTTAAGTATAAGTAATTTTATATTCTTTTTTTAATGACTGTCAAAAGAGAAAACATTGTTTGGTTTAAGATGATGTACTTAGAAACTGGGCCAATCTAACCAATCAGATACATTTCTTAAAGTTGTGTGTAATATTAAGGAGAAACTATTGACAGAAATGCAATATAATATACATAATTATGTCTTCAGAGATGTATAAAAACCTTACATGATGAAGCGTTATGTTTTTATTATCTTAGAATGAGTTATTTCCATCTACATACAGTACATCAGGATCCCCTTACATGGAATTCTCCATGTTGTTTCTACAGTAGCCCTAAACGCACAAACTGCTCCACAAAGCGTGTTTTGTAAATATGTTATCCCCTTCTGCATTAAAAGCTAAAACGTGACGACATCTTTGTCCCACGTCAGCCACCGTGGTGCTCCGTGTGCAAAGCGAGCCGTTGTTGCAATTCACAACCTCACCGCTAGATGCCGCTAAAATGTCCATTGCTCCTTTAATTCCTAGAGTCTGTAACATCTTCCCCTTCAGAAATATAAAATAGCTTGATTCGTCTGACAGTGTTGGTTTCAGGCAACAATTTATCCATCTTTCAGTTCTCTATGATATCTCCACTCTTCTCTACCTCCACCAGACAGACAGCCATAAGGCGAGGGTTGGCACACCACACTCCTGAGGCACTGGAGATATTTCTGATATCTAGGCTACGGTCTCCTCTGGGACACGCCACATATTCAGAGCATGTGTAGAAAGTGGGTGAGCCGTAGAAGCCACCAGACACACAAGGAAACCTTTTGTTGTTCAGCATCTTTTCATGTTTTGTTCTTTCCTGTTTTATTTCAAAACTGTCTGTAAATGTAGCAACATGTTTGGTGAGATAAAACACAGTCATGCAGAACGGTTTTGGAAGCTTGTGCTTATAAAACCAAACCCATGAATAACACCATTCAGTGTTACTTCGCTCAAAACTAAACACAATGCGAAGAGACCAGTCGGTCATAAGGTGGAAGTAAACTTGATTTAAACCCTTTGATTTGGAGCCGAAATGTAGAATAGTAACCAAAAGAAATAACTCTATTATCTCATTTTCTTATTTCTTTTCAAGACATAAATGCATACTGCACAAAGCTCCAACATTATCATCTGTGCTCCTCTTGCTATTACTTATCCTTCTATCTTTGAGTACATCAGTGCCAAAACCACCCAACAGTTCACAAATCTAATGCTTACCTCCTGAAAGCACCTCTTTAGTTTCGTACAGCACAGAAATCAACATGTTTCAGCACTATTTCACAATCCTTTCAATTTTATTACCAAGTCAACTGCCACTACTACATTACAAATTCATCCAGAATATTTCTTCATGCTTTCCAAGGCTAATTGATGCTCTATAAATGCTTCTGAAGGAATCATGCACCCCGCTACGTCTAAAGGATCATGCACCATGCCAAAGACTACAGCTCCCACAGAGCTATGGAAGAGTGAGGAGAAAGAGGAGGAGGAAGAGGTGGAAACAGGCAGTAAATTGGATGCCCATAAGAAGCACGCTGCCAACAGGCCTGCTTAATCCCCATAAATCACCCACCACTAACAGGCAGACAGTGGACATGGGTGCCAGGCCTGGTGCACACCTCTCTGCACACATCTCGAACAGTCTATACAGACCAAGAAGGTCAATGTGTGTGTTCTGTAATATATATATATTTAATAATTGTAGTAATTGAATATTGAGTAAGATTGATCATTGAAATCAATCTTTAAGAAGCCAATAGAAGTGAATGGGTGGCACTGCTTTTTCGGTTAGTGACTTTCTTCAAAATATATTTTGTGCTTTGCGGCAGGAAGAAAGTCATTCAGGTTTGAAAAGACAACGGGGTGAATAAATGATAGAATTTTCAATTTTGGGTGAACTATCACTTTAATTTGCGTTTCGGAGAAAAAAGTATACATAATGTCATATGGCTACAGAGCTGCCACTAACCAAACAAGTTTAACATCACTCACAATAAAAAATACACAGATGAACTTTTTCTACTTTTTTATTTAGTCTTAGAGAAAACAGTGAGTGAATTAGTCATCAGTGAGGGAGTGGGAGGATATGGGTTAAGAAGACGCCAGACTCAAACCTGCTTTGCCAACAATGTGGCCCAATATGTCAGGAAAGCATGTATAACCACTAAGCCACTGCTTCAATCCCTTAGGCTATTTGTAATGAAATTCCAAGTGTTTCAATGCAATGTTACCCACATAAAATAAATAAATATGTGTCATTACTGGCCTCTCCACAAATGACAGGGCGTGACAGCTATTCTTCAACACAAAATGCAGATAACCGCACTCACGTCTGGGTAAATGACAGCACATGTCAGGTTTTACTCTCTTTTCCCCTGCCATCTGTACTGAGTCCCAGTTCACCTTCCCGAGTCGAGCACGTGCACTGCATACATTAAAAGCATTCGGCCCTTCTCTGCTATCTAAATATAAAAACAGCACAGTACACATCATTCCCAGCTAATACATTAAGATAAAGATGACAATTCATAAGGGGAAGCTTAAATAAATGCTCCTCCACAGGATGTCATTCATGAGATAAAAATGACTAACAATGAAGGGTGACGATTTCCATTCTAAATATTTGACTATAGCAAGTACTGAGATGCGCGCTATCGTTCAACACGGCACCTGACAAAGAAGCAGTCACATCAAAGTAAATCAGACCTGCCAATCAAAGCCACGTTCCCACTTACTGAACAAATGCTTGTACCCACAATCCTCTACTGCCTGTCACAAAGAGCCCTGGTGATCTTCTAGTCATCTCTGTGGTTTTATTCGACAAAATCGGCGCGTGGGCGAGAGAAATGAAGAAAGAGAGAGAGAGAGAGCCTTGCACGCAAAACTGACCGAAATCTGGGTCACGTTGGCTTGCAATCTGTCCCTGTCTTTTCCTGTTTCATCTTATATGGACCAAAGCTAATAAAGCGCCTCTCTGAACTCTAACCAGCAGCATTCAGCCTATTACTGAGAGTGAGAGATTTAGAGAGACAGAAGGAGCGAAAGAGGAGTAGGATATGTTAAAGACTGCGAAAAAGAACACACTAAACACATTTCATGTCTCTGTCTTTCCTCGTATCAACCTCATTTTGTTCTCAGCGCTTTTCTTTCTCTCAGACAAATCTGTTTTTAGATAAATCTAAAGTGTATGAATTCTTGTGTTCACTTCCAGGCACTGACTTTTTTATTCATCGGCCACATTCACACAGCAGTCATGTACCTGAGTATTTAATAAGGTTGCGTTCACAGTTAAGGTTTTTACAAGAGTTACATCAGCATTACCAAACTCATACCTGTAAACTTTCAGGACTCACTTGTGTAACCGGAACCATACTTGACAACTGGTTGTCACACATCACTCTCTGTCAAGACACTTATATAAAGCACGTCACGTGGGGACACACTTCAGTCCTTAACTTCAGTTGCTTGTTCATACAGACATAGTTGTCACAAATAACTGACAAACTTTTACATGTCATTTGTGTACAAACTGAAGGAACAAACGTTGACAAAATGGCGTTTAATGAAACCTGCAGAAAGTGGAAAAATTAGATTAAAAAAAGAATATTTAGCATACAAATATATTAAGACAATCAATTCTTTTATTTACACATTTGGCAGAGACTTTTCTCCAAAGCAACTTACATTAAATTTAGTCCCTGGGATCCAACCCATAACCTCAATCTACCAATGGACGCATTGTGATCAAGCCTCAAGTAAGTACAAAAGTTTTTTATATATTTGTGGATGTAGCTTAAAACGTATAGCTTAAAAACTTTTCCTCTTTCGGTTGTTGATGCATTGACCTGGGTGCATCTTGAAGTGACCGAATGAAAAACGCCATTGTTCCCTATGGATGCTATGTGCGCCGGATGTAATAGAGCTGGCTGACTATTGAATGCGGAAGAGAGTGTGCAAAGAGTCTACTAGGCTACAGGAAACTTTAAAGATGCAATAAGGTGCCTTAAAATGTGCAGATTTGATCGATGCGTTGATGTAATTTTCACTGAAATATGAAGATGGGGTGGCTCCTACCCCTTTTAAAATAACTAATAGGGTTTAGTTTACCTTACATATTGGAATCTGATTAGAACCTGAAGTGTAGACTAATGTTTGTTGATCCATGTTTGCGATTTTTAAATTGTTGTCTTCTAAATGTAAATGTGATCAATGATTAAGGAAATCCTTAAAACTAACATATCATTTAATAAAAACTTATAATAATAAAAAACTTTAATTTTGATTTCATGGGGACTTTAAATGGAAATGCTGAATTCTGCTTTGCAAATATGGACACTGTGAGGGTTACATGTAATGAATTACTGAAACCAAACAAGCTCTATAAACATCACAGCAAATGCTCAATAAACAAGACATTTAGTTGATGTGTGTACGATACAAAATGTTTGCATAATGAGTTTAGTGTAAATCTTAAAGTAAATCAGTTGAGAATAAGTTTGTATTTTGATTTCTGTGGTTTGATATGAACAACCTGTTTGTGTTTGGCTGCTCTGAGATCACTGCTTTGAGCGGTCCGATGCTGTCTCTGTTAGGCTGTTCGGAGAACATTTGTCCTCTCTTTACCCTGTTGATTGACAGCCTTTCTGCTACTCACCACCCTAAAGCGACCCGCACCCCCAGGACAACACTATCCCGCTGCGTGTGACACATTATAAACACTATCTACTGCTCCCTGTCTGAAATATGTCAGTGTGTGTGTTTAAATGAGTGACAGGGTGACTGGGCACGAGAATTATTACTTGTGTTGATTGTACAGGGGGTGTACAGGCCTTGGCATGACGTGATCGGGACAGGTTGGCATCTGGCGCTCGCGGCGCAGATGGCGCTGTCAGAACACATGGCATCTTACAGCCCAATGAGAGCAGCTGCCACTGGTACACACCTCAGCACAGGTACGAGCCAAGAGCGCGGACGAGTGGAGAGGTGGGCTTACACAAACAACATTGAAATTAATCAAATATTAGACGTGTTGCTTAAAAAATGGATTTTATGTATTTATTAGCTCTCACACCCATGTCAAGAAAGAAATATTCAAAAAGAAAAGGAAATAAACTTATATTTATTGAGTGGAATTAATTATGCGTCTGACTCCAGGCAACCGCTCATATTTTCTTGCGACGCACACAAATTGAATAAGTGTTACATATTTGCGCTTAGGAAGTTTGGGATGCGTCGAGTGGGTAGTACTTAGCACAACACACTTATCAGCATGGCACAAGCACTCATTCTTTTCCAGCAGAAGAGGCGAGAGAATAAAAGGTATCCTGGCTTTAAATAATGCATGAGGAGCTATTTCGGTTGTTGTTTTAGGAGAGAGCGGATTCTCCCGCTGTCTGATCCAAAGAATCCCGCTAAAGTGTCATTCCGGGCTCATTATTCCCGACCGGACCGACAATCCACTTAACACACACGCTACTTTCTTATGCCTCGGCCTGCCAATCATCTGGTTGCCCTTTTAGATATCAGAAACACGTCCCTGCTGTCTCATCACGAGCCGCCCATCACTGCGGCATCACGGGTAGTAACTGATAAGCCCACTTAACCTTCCCTCTCCCGCCCTCTCCTCATTCACAATTTTGTTTTCCCCTGCCTCACCATCTATTGCTTTCCATTTCGCCTTAATTGTTCTGTGCCCGGTGGACGTGTTCCGTTTCAGAGCGTGATGTTCCGACCATTTGGCGTGCCCCGAGCGCTCCTCATCGGATCACATATTGATCTGTGTTTGGCTCAACATATTCCAGATAAGTAAAGCCAGTCGTGTGTGTGTGTGCCCGGGCCGTTTTCATTAGACACGGGAGCAGAGATGCGTAAGTGGCTCTGACATCTATACCTCCTCCAGCGCTCATGGATCACGTTGATGCTGAAATGTGAGACAGATGGTGCCAAATAATCAAAATGAATTGCGAACCCAAAGCAAAGGTAAATGAAACACCCTTTGGGTAGACGCGCTCACTGAGAGCTCAAATGTACATGTTGAGGAAATGAGATGTCAAGCGGCTCGTTGGGATGTTGTGTTAGCGCCAACAAATTCGGTCGCAGTCGAATGCAACAATTCAAAGAGACATGAAAAGTCGACATGACCCAATTTTAAAAACATGAATGCTCAGGTGAAATAAGAATAGATTTGTGTAGTCAAAAAATAAAAGAACTTGACAGCAGCAGATCTTTCAGTGTGCTGCGGGGTATTACAAACAGGATTTTATTAGATTTTGTTGTTTATTTATTTATTTATAATTTCATATTTCTTTGTTTGTTACTATTGCGCATTGTGCTTCAACATGATTTTACAATAAATAAACAGAGATTAATCTAAGTAGAGACAACCCAGTCTCGCTGCAGTTCGTGACATAGTCACGAAATTTCGAATCTATTGATTCGTTTTCATGGACATGAATTCCCCCCTATTTTACATATTTTACACCCCAAACCCTAAAATCACAGGTGCAAAGGGTATTTTTGCTAACACAAATGCTTTTTACGAGATGGTAAAGCAACGATAAAGACCCAACCTGACCCTGCCCCTAAACCTAACTTGACGGGGCAACGTCAAATCATAATAAAATGTACGAATGAGATGGTACAAATTCACACGAATGAGCCATTTCGTAAAATTGGTTCGAATTCTCATCAGATTGCATTGATATATATTTATACATATGAGACACTTCGTATTAAAATACATCAGATTGAAAGTTGTGCTGAGTGACACGATAAAACAGGGAAACTCATGTCTATTAACACAAATGAATAGATTAAATTTGGTGACAATGTCACAAATTCCTGTGAGACTTTTGATAGAGAAGTAAACTAATAAGGGACTGACTGACTGAATGCATGAACGAATTAACAAACTAATGAGTGAACAAACAAACAAATAATTGATTGATGAACTGTAGGTAGAGGTGGATCTTCCTGTCTGCCTCTGTTCTCCGGCTCACAGTCTGCAGTTAGTAACAGGGATTAGTGCAAAGCTTTTGTTTACTCAGAAAAGCCAGCATATGTCATAACACGGCTTATGAAAATACAACTCAGCCTGCTTCAACCTATCACACCACAATGTGAGGTGGTGTACGTCTGCCTATGCTTGTATATGCCTCACAGAGTGGATGGCAGGGTCTTGTAATTTAGCAAAATCTCTCTCTCGCACACATTACACAGTTTAAAAAGATGAAAAGAATCAAAATAAATAAGACCTGACAATACACTGCCAGAATATTTGGACCTGAATGCATAGATTTGTAGGAATACCTTTGCATTCACTTGCACATTGGCTCAAACGTTCAACTAAATCTTAATAGTAAAATATTACATAGTTACTTACTTTAAATCTAATAATGTTAACAGATTTATGTTAGGTTTGGATTTATGGTTTGGGCCGTAGGAAATATCATTAATGGTGTGACACAATGACATAGAAGAACCATTTTTGTCTGTGTGGTTCCATAAAGAAACTTAAACATCAGAATCTTTCACAAAATGTGTTTTTTTAGTGTGAATAATATTGTACAGACAGTTTACCCAAAAATAAAAATTCTGTCTTCATTTACTCACCCTCGAGTTGTTCCAAATCCGTATACATTTCTTTGTACAGATCAACACAGAGAAAGATATTTGGAAGAATGCTTGAAACCAGACAGTTCTTGGCCACCATTGACATAACCCAAAATGACAATGGTAGTCAAAAGCGCCCCAGAACTGTTTGCTTTCCTACATTCTTCAAAATATCTTCTTTTATGTTCAACAGAACAAAGAAATTTAAGAAACTTGATTGTGAGTGAATGAAGACAGAATTTTCATTTTGGGGTGAACCGTTTCTTTAAGATGGTTCTTCTATGGCATCGCTGTGAAGAACCATTTACATTTACGCATTTGGCAGACGCTTTTATCCAAAGCGACTTACATTGCATTACACTATACATTTGTTTCTAAGGATGTGCAATCCCTGGGATCGAACCCATGACCTTGGTGTTGCTAGTGCCATGCTCTAAACACTGAACTACAGAAAAGCTAAGAACTTAAGAAGCGTTATTTTAAAACAAAGGAAGTCTATGAGAACAATTTTGTGAGTGCGATTGAGAGTTGACGTTTCTATGCACTGTTTGCACTGCTCATTAAACAAGAAGCATAAATAAAGGCAAATCATTATTCCAAATCTGCAGATAGACAACATAGAAATAAAACTTCTCATCTCTGTCTAACGCTCCACTGTGCTCCTCCTCTCACATCTCTCTTCTCGTTTTATTTACAGAAACCCAGTCGCGACAGATATCAAACGTTAGCCAATCTGTCTTGTGGGAATTCCGAGTGCTTCGTGTTTTAGACACGGGGGATTTTTAATGATGGGGGAATAAGGGATCTTTCTGTAGTGAGATGACCTTGGCTAGTTCCTCTAATGTGAAAGGACGATTCTTCACGCCGAACATACGTAGCAGTGAAACTGCGAACAGGTCAGTTTTAAAACCCAACAAGGTTAAATTAATGATATCTTCTATCTTTAATTCTGTTTTCCGATCCCGATGACTCCCATTGTCTTGCGGTACCTATTCACTTCTATTGTATGGACACAAAACCGGTGCAAGTAAATGGGTACGTTGTTCGGTTACCAACATTCTTCAAATCTTCTTTTGTGTTATGCAGAAGAATAAAGTCACACAGGTTTGAAATGACAAGAAGGTAAGTAAATGATGACAGCATTTTCATATTTGGGTGAACTATCCCTTTAAGAAGTTTTCCTGTAGCTCAGTGGTTAGAGCATGGCGCTAGCAACGCCAAGGTCGTGGGTTCGATCCCAGGGGCTGCACATATCCAGAAACTAATGTATAATGCAATGTAAGTCACTTTGGATAAAAGCGTCTGCCAAATGCGTAAATGTAAGAAGTGCCCTCCATTGAATGCTGATTGGTCATCCTACAGGAAGTTAAAGCAGTATACGTATTACTAAAGACAAACAGGTCTCTTAGTCCAGTTTCAACAGGGTCAGTGGAGCTGTCATCGAAGGATAACACTTGAGCTTGAGATAAAGGGGGTCCCATTATATGGGGTTGTAAAACTTGGAAGGGTTGTAGAGTTAGCAGTCTGTCAGAATGAACTGCAAGTCAATGTCTACACTAAAGAGAATAAAAACACCCCATGAGGAAAAAAGATTGGGTCAAACTGAAACATTCAACATATGTTTAGTTGCGTACTGAAACGGTTGATTGAATTCTGAATCTAAAGATAGCCTCTGTATTCTCCAGAGATGAAACATTGTGGATTTAATGGAAGATGTCACAACACTTAATCTTGTCGTCACAAACTCCAATCCAATAAACAAATGCTTTCACAGAATGTTTTTCAGGGCCCGGGGGCCCCGGCGGGCTTCACAGGCAACGTCCTCACGCCACACGTTTCCACACCATTTCCTAAACATTCCGTTGTAACCGAAGTAGCGATAACAGTGGCACAGCAGCTGCCAGGATCTCTGTCAGCCTGAATCTCCTCCGCATCACCGAACCCTTTAAATAATGGAGACATCTGCAACAGCCTGTCTGCCAGTCTCTTGCAAATAAGATCTCAAGAAACTACACTAGGGGCTTAACTGATCGTTCGGGGTGTTAAAGACGTGCTAATCGTCTAATGCGGAAAAGTGGAAGCGGCACCAGTCTCTCACTTACAGTACAGATATGGTATTAGCACAGAGCTCTATTTGGACGTTAGCCCAGCGTTTAGCTACCAATAAAGCCCAACAAGTGATCCTATAATTCCAAAAGCTTTTACTCCCTGTGTAATAAAAAAAGATCATCCGTCAATGTATAATGCTTAGGATTTGACTGAACGGGGGGTTGGTAACGTGTCGTGTAGAGATGGTGAGCTGTTTTGTTGCTTGTTTGGCTTTATTTTTGTGTGTGGTTTTTTGTTAAATGTATCTACTTTTCCTGCAAGTTGAATAAATCAAAATATTTGGTCAAAACTCTGTTTCACTTCATACAATATAATTGGGCAATTCCAGCGTTATAGATGTGACATAGTAACGCTCAGAGTGTATTTGTAACCAATATACGGGACCATATGTTTATATTTTACTAAACCATTGTGGGTAGAGTATAAGCAGCTGAAAAATTTCAGTCTATGCACAGGTTTTTTTTAAAAAGTGAAATAAACATGCGTTATGGATGTGAAAAAAAAAGAACACCATTATTGAGAGACAACATACTTTGTAGGGTTTCTGTGAATTAAAATACACAAACCAGCAATAATAACAAATGGAGAAGGGCTGCCTCTTTATAGAACATAAACTAGTTACTTTATTTTAATTTTCATGTGTCCATACATGAGTAATATGTAATGGATGTGACAATCCTGAAAATGGGACTTTCATGACTATAGAAAATCATGCACTGAAAGTTAATAAAACAATTAAAAAAAATAAGCGAGACCACAGCATGTTGACATCAGTGCTATCAGTATAGTAAAAACCTTTGGTAAAAAATGTCATAGTAAAATTGACATTTGCATGATATTGCCCAATTTGTACAAGATTATAAAGCAAAACATGCTATGTGGTAATATATTAAAATATGGAAATTAACTTTTTGTTACATGGCGTCTGATGCATGGCAGTCTGATACCTGGCATCTGTTGAATCCAACTCAGTGGTTTTTATTTCCATTGTATAAGGCAGAAGAAAATGAATTTAAGTTCATTCAACAAGACTAGAACAAATCCATTCAAACAAATTATTACTACTTAATTATAATTACTTAATTTAATTGCGTGGAAAACTTTTCCCCAATTTAATTAAGTTTATTGAACAATTCTTGAGTGCCTCTTTAGAGTTTGCAGCACTAATGTCATAGAGCAAACCAATAAAAGAGAACAAAACAAACATGAGAGGTAAGTGCATGAATAATACAGAAAACCTCAGTCGTTTTGTTAAAAACAAGTATGAAATGAGTATTAAGTACATCTGTGGCAAATGTGGCCTTCTAAGGAAATTGTCATTGCGCTCTAATCTGAAGTCGATAACAGATGGTTAAATATTTTATGGGGCGCCAAGCGCAGATAATTGGTTAGCTTAAAGAACACTTTATCACTCCTAGTTGTGGAGCGTTTAACCTTTGCCGCAGAGCAGGCTGCTAATCATTAAAGAACCTGCTTTTGACTGGGATCAATCACCCGGGTTTTCAGATTCATTTCCAGATTTCACGCTCGCCCTCACAAAGAGATTTCACTAGCGTTACAGGAGTGGAAAGACGAAAGAAGCACTAAGAAACAGAGTGATAGAGCGAGAGAGGGGTGTTGCGCAAAACAACACTCACGTGTCTACCAACAAACATTTTTAACAATACTTAAACAACTTGTGTTGTTCTATTTCTGGATCCTGAGCCATAGGCTGAAAAATCTACAACTGCAATATTTCTAGGGTCCATTTGTTTCTGATGTAAAGTTTAATATTTTATCCATTGGCATGACAGAGAAAATGTCCTTCTTAAAGCTTGTTCTTTTAAAGCTTTTGAGTGTCATTTTGAACTTTAAATCTGTTTAGCTTAATATTTCTGTCTAGAAAAAACGTCAAAGACAGTGGTCAAAAGCTTACTATAAATGGCATTAGCTAGCAAGTACAATAGTTTTCAGAAAAGTCTAGTCACACCTTTTTGGCAGCATTTTAGTAAATTCTCTTGTCTAGAAAATGATTCATTAGTAGGAAGTCATCACCCTCAGACCTAAAACAGGGTAAACTTGAAAACTTGTTACATGGTCAGTAAAGTGTCATTTGCAAACAGTTCAAATGCATTATCCTAGATTACGCTGACATGTTTAGGCAGGCTTTAAAAGGTCCTTAGAAACATTTGTTTCTAAATCGTGGTGTTATAGATGCATCAATAAGCTTATGTGTTATGTTGCGAGCCCGGTGTTGTGGGCTGGTCCTGGTGAAGAAGTCCAGGGCCACTTTTTAGTCCCAGTCCGCCCCTGCAGGTATTACTATTTGACTACTTGTATTTAAATGTTGAAGCAAATTTATAAACAGTTACAGGACCAAATATATCAAACTGAGCAGCACGTGTGAAGACAGTATGACAAAATGAATTACAGAGCTGCTGGTAAACAAGGTCGGCCATATAACACTGCCTGATGCAACAGCTGTAATACTGGTGAGAATGATCTAGTGATCTCTCAATGAGAGACAAAAAGACAAATATATATTTACATTTGAATTTAAATCAATTTAAAGTAGTTCTATACGAATAAAACTGCGTTCTCAACAGGAATAAAGTCACTGGTTTTCATTGATAAGCAATCTGCCCTGTTGTTTATGTTCAGCTGTGCGATTTCGGATGGATCTGCCAATTACAACTGTAGCTCTGATGAAGAAAATAATCATATCCTAAGATTAAAGTGCTGACTTCTGTGTATTTTATACACTACTGAAAATATTTGATTTGATCTGCCAAACACAAAAATCCCACCCAAACTCATGCAACTGGTTTAGACTGTATGGACACAAAATCACAGAGACATTTCTCAAAATAACTTATTTTGTGTTGCACAGAAAAAAGGTTTTGAACAACATGGGGGGGACAATTTTATGTTTGGCTGAACTATCCCTTTCAGCTAGGATAGGCAAACATGTAAAAACATGGGTGTGTTAAGAACATGTAAAGAGCCTGCGTAATAACCCTCACTTCTCTTCAATGCAGTACTGACGGGTGTCTGATACAGCTAAGACCAAATATTATGATTACAGTGGCACCTCTCCTATTCCAATTGGAACAGTATGAGTACAAACAGAGAGCCCATTAAGAATGCCGTGTATGACAGTGAGCTCCATTAGCTCCAAGTGGAGCCATACTGAAGAGCATATCCTACTGTGCAGCTCTCGCCCTCTCTTTACCCTCCGAATCACTTCTACAGCTGTGTGTCTGTGTGCAGGAGTACAAGAGCACTTACAGCGCTTAATGTTACTCTTGTTAACATAGCTTTAGTGTGTTCTTCGTGGTACTTCTAGTACTTCCGGTTCTGTTAAAATTATTAACAAATGAGTCAACAAACCCCGCTGGAGCCACAGGTATCTCCGGAGAACAAGGTTCCCTAAGGAATACTGACCCAGCTTGAACCCAACCAGGCAAAAAAATGGTTTGCTTATAGTTGTCTTGGCAAATAAATAATAAATAAAGCTTAACATAGCAAACAACACATTTATTTTTATTTTTTTTGTACTGTTAACAAGTTTATGGTCAATTTCTACATTTTTAAATACTAGTACACTATTGAATAATGATAAAACTATGCATATGTGATTTATGTCTAAAACTAAACTACATACAAACTCTCATATACTTCATCATCAAAACAGAAAAAAGAGCCTAACATTTGCTAAAATGTTTTCTTGGCATTTTATCAACCAGCTTTTTAAAATCTCAGTTTGGGAAATCTCCGTCTTTTTGAACCTTAATGAAAAAGTTTTGTTTTTCAATTAAAATGTTCCAACTTTTATATTTTTGTTTGAAAAAAACTGTAAGCGTACACCTTGAGATCAAAAGATTTTTAAGATCATAAGAAATATTTTTCGTGAAGTAGTAGGATATTACTGTAAATTGTCAAAAAGTAATATTTGTGTCTTTGTGCTTTAGTTTATTACTGACTGTATTTTATTTCTTATTTATTTATTTTAGCTGTGGTCTCAAAATAGGTATTAAAAAATGTATATTGATTGGAATGTTCTGTATCGGAAATATCCGGTAATATTCTAGTAAAATATCAAATATTCTGAGTCTTGATACATGCAGACAGTCAGTAAAGTATCAACAGTGTTTATGACAGGTTCTTACACCACCCTGCCCTGTTTCCATTAACCTTTACAGAAACACACCTGAGGTCACACAATGCAGACAAAAAGCGCAAGAGTGAGATAGAGAGAATGTAATACAGGCACACAAGGCACAGTGAACACAGGACAGGACTATGCGCTACACATTTGGGAATTGCTCTCTTATAAATTACATAGAAAATGGGAAAATGTTCATACCATCTAACAGCAGAGCTTTGAGCTTTTCAGGGTCCCTCCTGTATTGGTGAGCGACGCTGCCTTCATTTATCCAGTGTGAAAAAGAGCAAAAGATGCAATAGATCTAATCTCACTTTATCGCTCTCATCTGCCTCTCTTTCTCACATTACACCCTTCATACCTCTCTCTTCAAATCTTGTTATTGCTATCCATGTCTTTTTATTTTGTGTGCCCTTGTTGCTCTTTAATCTTTCACTTCTATAGTTTTCATCTATATTTGATCCTGCTACTGCAACGAGAGGAAAATATATTTCCTTCTTTGAGATTTATTGTAAACATTCAATTGTGTATAGTTTACATATACATAAGAGGCTGTTCTTCAACTTAAAAGTATTAGTTAACTAATGAATTTCATGCAAACTTGTTATGTTAACTAATAAGTTGAATTAATTCAAATTTTTAAGGCAACCAAAATACTTATTGAACCAACATTTCTTTTTTTACAGACACAACGATTTTAATGAAATAAACCTTCCAGCATTCTCAGTTGATTGGGTACAAAACATTGAAATATGCAACAAACGGCATCCTATAGAATTTAACACACACACACACACACACACACACACACACACAGTAACACGTCGATCACGTCGCACAAAGCCCTCCTTCTCAAGCCCCAACGTTAAATTGATAAAGGCAAATGCATACGCGTTGGCAGAGGGTAGAAATAATGTGTTCCTTCATGAAGACATATCTTCGCTTTGTACTGGAGGTGAAAGCAGAGCCTAATAACAGCGGCTGACATGATTTCTGTCGGCTTCTCTGTCTGAGTCTCTCTTTCACAGTCAGTCCAAAACAGATTATCACTGTCTGCGGGGAATCAAGACGAAAACAAACCGCAGGAAGAATTTATAAAATAAACCAACTGAGTGTCACACCATATGAAGGCCCTTGTCAGCTCAGAGGAAGATGACAGCTTGAAGATGCGTTTATTGTCTTTGCTCTGTGAATATCTCTATGAGGAACCTTCACAACATTTGACCAGCGGTTTGGTCTTGTGGTGATAATCCACAGATGGTGTATCCGAACTGAGTATTTCAGAGAACCATGTAATAACCAGATAAAATCCACGTGGAATGGCGACTACACATCAGCCAATAGAACATCCAGCATAGTCTAACTAAGAATGAAGTTTCAATGGTCGTTTTTACATAAACTATCCCTTTTAGCACGTATGTAAACACGCAATCTATACAAACCAGCATTAGATTTGAAAACTATTCCTCTGTGGTCTATAATAAGAGTGTTTGGGAGAGAAAGTTGCTTTCTCTCTCTCTCCTCTTGCCCAATGGCACTGCAGTCTAGGTTATCAATCCTGCTTTGTGTGCTAATGATGGTTCTGTGCATAGCAGCCATTGCACAGGCAATGAGAGGCAGCAGGCATGAAAAAGGGGAGAATCTACTGCTGGCAGCCAGCACGATGCAGGGAGGAGATGTGACTGGAATCAACAAACAGTAGCCGTGTTCCGTCTGCGCACACGCACACGCACACACACAGTGTTGCACTGCAGGTAACACAGCAGTATATACATACACCCACACACTGTGTCCTCAGGCTTGGGTTTGTTGGGCGCACCTCAGAGGTTCGCTCGCACACACAGATATGCATCGCATGGATCGGATGGCTTACTCGTCTTTCTGCCACAATTCTCTGGAAAGATGTAACATTTGATGCAGTGGTTCACAGCCTCCAGACCTGAGGCGCGTATGTAAAAAAGGACGAGGCTAAATCTAAATGCTATTCTTGTCAACACTGCACACACTGTGGTTTTTATCTTGTTTTTCAGTAGTATATGTTTTGATTAATGCTTTGGCAAATTGTTTTGCTTGTTAAAACAAGAAAAAACCCCACTATTGGTCAACTTAATTGCTTATATTCTTAAACACAAGCACAGTTGCAGTTAGTTTGTATATTTTTCCAGGCAAACACAAATATTTACAAACAAAACCAAGCATGTTGCCAGATTGGCACTCAGTGTTTTCTGTTTTTTTTCCTCTTTGTTCGAGAGAATACTTTATTTTGAGAGACTTATTCAATAAAACCTCTCAAACACTCCGATACGAAAAGTGAAACAAACAGTTAAAGGGATAGTTCAACCAAAAATGAAAACTCTGTCGTCATTTACTTACCCTCAAGATTTGAATAAATGCCTTTGTTCTGATGAACACAGAGAAGGATATTAGGAAGAATGCGTGTAACCAAAAAGTTCTTGGCCACCATTTACTACTTATAGTAGGAAAAATGACAATGATAGTCAATGGTGCCCCAGAACCGTTTAATTTCCTACATTCTTCAAAATATATTCTTTTGAGTTCAACAGAACAAAGAAATTTATAAAGACATTTTTTCCTACTGTGGTAGCCAATGGTGGACAAGAACTGTTTGGTTACAAGCATTCCTCCAAATATCTTTCTCTGTGTTTATCAGAACAAAGTGAGTAAGTGGGTGAGTAAATGATGACAGAATTTTCATTTTTGGGTGAACTGTCCCTTTAAGCTGCTTGCCCAATCAGATAAAAAAACCAGAACAACAAAACAGATTTCCCCCTTAAGTAAATGTATTTTCATCAAGATATATTTTTCTGGAAGACAGGAAAAACAATTGTGATTAAGAAAATGATTTTTTTACAGCACATTGCCCACATTTACCCACATGTAATGGTGCCAGCTAAATGCTTTTTAGAACGAAAGCATGGCCAATGGCCAGCCAGACGCGTTCGTTCGACTAATATCTCTCTCCATGCCGGTTTAATTAAAGCCAGCAACATCTTATTTAATGTGTGGGTTATGAGGTTTTTCCACTGCTGTGGTTTAAAAAAAGACCAGCATGTTTCCTCTCTAATGCAACCCAGCAAACAGGCCCGACGAGAGACCAAAGCCGCCTCCTGCGGAGAGAAACGCAGCGCTCACACCCACGGCTCCCGTTAATAACGGGGAAGATTTAACAGGTCGCACACAGTGCTGTCAGTGGGCCAAACAGGGATGTGAGAGTGAGAATCTGTTTGATTAGGATTCGGTCTATGCTATTTTGAAAGCCCAGTGGGTTCCTCTGTGAGGTTTGATGGAACAGCCTCTCCAGGTGAAATTTAGCTCTGTCACGCCGATTTCGGGTTTCTGCCCTTTCTGAGTCCTGATTGCTTTCATGTTCAACCACATATTGAGCTGCTCTGTCATTTCCCTCAGGTAACTGCTCTTGAACGCAGACTTTCTCAGATACTGCAATTATATCTAAGTGGATATCACAAGGTTGTATGAATGTCTTCATTATGCAAACCTTTTGTAATAATGACATTCTAAACAAAAGTCTGGAAGTGGTACATTCACTCATCATTAGACTGTATAGAATGCGTGGACATGCCACGAATGGGCCTGTAATATACTGAATTTACACTTTTAAAAAAAACCTGTAATTTTACAGAATTTTTCACACAAAAAAATTACGTGTATCACGTTTCGTCTAGATGGATCTGGCGTTTTGGGAGACAAAAACCGCTATTTTTTAAACTGGGTACCACAGTGGATTAATATGAAAACAACACCCATGCGTTTTCGTGTGCACAACAAATCTGTATATTTTCTAAAACGATGATGTCATCACCCCATGTCTGTGCATATTTTCGATTTTTTCCTGGATTTTAAAGAGTGCCCTACCCAAATACTTTTTAATTAACTGATAAAAATGAATAATTTGATAATAATTTGACAATATTTATGTTATGTTACTCTTAAGTGTTAGATATATGTATTTGTGCGTTTGTGTGATATAAATAAGAAAAGAAGATTTATGAGAAGAGGATTTCAGACCTTATGTTCTTTTGTGTAATGCTAAATTGATGGGACTGGTAAGAAAGCGGTGAGGTTCTGAGCTATTATGTCTAGTCTTGTGCTCCACAATTTAGATCATAGATTTAATGATGCAATATTAGACCCAACAAGAGGTTAAATGAGAGGAAGGATGTTATTCTTAGCACAACCATATAATCTGTATGTAAAAAGCATTTTATCAAAGATCGTCATGACACCCGTAACCCTCTATAAAGCGTATGTGTGTCCTAGAGAGTAAAAGCCTTAAAAGGAAAGACCTCAGGGCCGAATGAAACTCTCAGATACCAGATCAAAGTTTTCAGCTGTATCAAGTTTTCTTCTGATATGATTGTAAAACTTTAGAGGGAGAGACTGAGCTGAACACCCGGGAGGCCTGTGCTGATAAGGTGCTTCGTGTGCATTAGGACTAATTAAAGAGTTAAATGCATTGCAGTCTCTGCCTCATTCTGCTTCTCCTCTAGAGGCTATTCTGTCTAGTGAGAGGGATTGTAGAGATACATTTATGTTGCCCTGAGGTGAGAGTTAGACTGACGTTCAGACCTTTCATTCTTAAAGGTGCAGTGTGTCATCTTTGATGCTAAAATATGTGTATTAGATTCTGGGCTTTAATCTATTTCATGGCCAGTAAATTTGAAATCAAGCAAAAAAAACGTGTAACTTTTATAAAAAAGGAACCAGATTAGACTTATTTCGTCTATTTTGATGTGTGCCAGAAATTACCATTCAGAATGCTCTAGTAACTAATAAACAACATGCCATTGAGTTTTGCTGCCCTCATCTACTTACTTTGTTAGATAGAAAACACTGCACAGGAATGACTTGCTCACAAACACAATGGTGATTTTAAATCACTCGGTTTGATCAGATCCCACGAGTAAAAATTAATCCCTCTTATTTGCTGCCTTCATCCTCAGCCATTGAGCTACAACAAATCACTCCCGAAACTTCACTCTCCACTGACACTCCAATCTCACTGGAGCATCTGGGCAGCTTTGTGTTTGTTCTGGCTACAGGGTTTAGCAGCAGATGTACACAGACAGAGTGCCAAGTGTCTTACAAAGCAAGAGAAGTTGAGACCCTGATATACTTGTAGCCAGTTTTGCCAAGTCTGAGGTTTTCCCGAATGGGGCTACTCTTAAACTGTTGCTGGGGGTTGTTTTTTATTCCACAGGTGAAGGATTTTGTTTACCAGCTCTCATTCGTAAGGAAAGCTGAAGTTATTGAATTGTGAAAATAAAAAATTAATAAGAAGTTCATAAATAAGATGTGTGTAATGCATAACATTGACTGCAAAATCTGCATTTTAGGTAGGAGTGGCACATTTTGAGTTTTGGTATTCGGGATAGGGTCAATGGGTTCGTTTGAATTTTTACATAGATCTGGCAACCCTGCTTACAGCAATGTTCTCTGTTCAGGGGTTCAATGATGTTGGAAACAGATGTAGAGCAGTACACTGCCACATTGAAGTAGCATTTGAATATATAAGTTAAGAATTAACCCAAAAATAAGTGTTTTTTTTCTTGGGCCAACGATAGTAAATAGTTGTTTATGTCAAGTAATGGTAATACAGCCACAGGAAAAAATAAGATCATTTTCAACTTTTCTGAATTTACTATTAATAGATATGTGTTTAGATAAAATTTGTATTTTTGTTTTATTCTGTGACCAACTAACAATATTGCTCCCAAATTTCAAACCAAAATCTTTTTTCTATTTGCATTTATTTGTAGAAAATGAAAAGTGGAGAAATAGGTCAAAATAACAAAAAAAATGCTCTGTATTTTTTCAAACCTCAAATACTGCAAAGAAAACAAGTTTATATTCACTTTTAAGCAATACAACATGTAATATTTGTACACGTTTTTAGGAAAAATACGATAACCTGGATTTTTGTCACAGTTTTCATGTGTCTTTTCATATGTTTTTCATGGATGACTCTGTCACTTATGGGGTTTGATTTTGTTGAAATGCTTTGAAATAGTCTCTTATTTTTCTGTGGCTGTATATAAACACAAACACTAAACCTTGAGAACACTGAGAATGTTTAGGTCGATGCGCTTATCTCTAAACAAAAAAATAAATTGGGCATAAAATTAAAGTTCAAAGCACTAGTTATACTGGTTTTTACTATACATCTAACTATAGCTTGAGTTAAACTTTAAGTAAAAGCAGACCCTTTGTTTAAAACAATAACAGCAATAGCCTATGTCCTTCCTGCCCTTTTATTTCTACTCTGTTTTTTTGTTCGCACTTCCTGTTCTTGAGACATGGCAGCTTTGTGTGAGTTCTGTCCCTGAAAAAGCCCTGCAAACACAGCCCACTTCAAACCTGGCAGAGAGTGAGAGAGAGAGACTTCTGCTTCATTCAAAGTTTCTACATCCTTTCTTTGGCTTGAGTCTTGGTTTTCACTAATAATATACCAAACATCCTTAAATGAAGACGCAGGAAGCTGCATAATACATTGAATAAGGTTTCTTTTTCCTACCTCACTGACAAATAGTTTTTCAAGTTTAATCATAAACCAACACTTACTAAGGTTTACAATTCATAGCAAGGTAAAGCATATTTGCCATGGAGGCAAGAAAAATAAATGAATCCTAATTCAAGTCTTGTTGTGTCCACAATTTTGCGTCTCAAGTGCTTTTAAGAAGTTTTTATATTTTTACTGAATATCAAGACAAAAACACCGATTTTTTTGTATAGATTATCCAGAAAGCTGCCTGCCTCCTTCCTGCCAAACATCGGCTGGTGGAAATGCTTATTTTTCTCTGCTTCTATAGTCCTTTCCTATCATCCCCAGAGATGTTGCGTGAGGACGTCTGCGAGGTGCCAGAACACTTGACTTAATGTAGTTTTTACTGGACCTCCTCACAAACTTCTCTTTTTATTGTAGCTTTTTCCAACACGCGCACAAGCTGATTTCTCCCTCATTCCCTAAACCCCTGCTCTGCCATATGGATGAAATCACTTGTGTTTTGAAGTTAAGCTGCTGTTGTTGCCACTGTTACCTGCAGCATTGCCCACAGCCAGATGCTCTATAGGGAGGATTAAATCTCTGTTTCTATCAGCTTGTGTGTGTGCGTGTGCCCGCGTTCGGAAAAAGGCAGAAACAAAGATGAGGCTTGGCTGCGTGAAAGCACATACTGCATGTTCTGCTTTAGTCACTGATGATGAAGTTGTTCTAATACGTCGATGTATGTGTGAGCAAGTGTTGATGCTGGGTAATAGAATGTTTATTAACTGTCTGTCTGTCCTTATGACGCAATGAGTATAGAAAAGGGTGTTGGTTTGATGTGATGCAGTAGAATCCATACAGAGATAAATCGCAAGTGCTTGCAATGCGACACCTCCGCTATATGTGTGTGTGGGTTAGCGTGTTACGCCAGCTTTGCAGTAGATTCTGCTGAAAGGTAATATGTCCCGTATGAGTGTGTTTGTGTATCGGTTTATCCCGTGAATCTGTCATGAGAATAATTAAATGCACGGTAACACCTGGAGCAGGCGAATACACCTCCAATCGTCCGTACTGTCATCTCTATCCCCCCCCACACACACACGCTGGCATCTCTGGATCTCTGCATTGCCTATAACAGCCCATATGCACAAAGTTGAGCTTGTGTGCGCGCTGACAGGGGATCTTTATGTGTACCTACTGCAGAGGATAATGCAGAATGTCGTAAAACATTACGGTCTGCAAAATGTGCGCGTGTACGTATTAAAAGAGGGCGTTGACTGTGACAATGCGACAGTCATTTATTTTTAGTGAGAGTTGACGATTTTGGAAACGGGAACTATTGGCGACGTGATAAAATAGAGTTTAATTTACGCAAACGAAGAGCAATGCGATGTGGCGACCACCAATGGGACGGTGATGCAGCACCTGATTCATCTGGATATGGCAGTTAATAATTTGACTCAATTTGAGGCAAAGCAGATAGTATGAGATCTAAAATGACCACAATTTGATGTATTCAAAACCTTGAAACAACATAGACTGTCAGACTGTCTTGTACTGCGTATGTGGACATCTTTTTTTGTTTTGTCAAAGGTCTGGCTATGGAGGATATTTGTCTTCATTGGATAATCAAAAGGCCAGAAAAAAAGGCCAGACCCCTGCAAGGACAAGACACGGACATGTTAACCCCTATTCCCTGCATTTATTGTGCTAATGGAGAGAGAAATGTGATGATGAGCCTCTTTGTCTGATTCCCTGAGGATGTGTCCTGTCACTCCAGCTCTTCAAGAGCTCATTTCCTAGTCCGAACGAATTAAATCTCCCCATCTCTTCAGCTGTACCTCCATATAAAATTGGCAAGCCCTGCTCTTCTTTCATCTCTCTCTGCAGGAGCTTCGCTGTTTCTCCATCGTTTCTTTTCTATTTTCAATGCATTGCTGGATTCTCTCAGTGTGAACCTGCTGTTCTGTCTTGATAGCGCTCTGCCCATCTCACTCGCTCAGTGTAGACAGTGCACAGGTTATTCACAATGAATGAATTAATAGCGACGTGGTATTTGTACTCATTGTTGTGTTGTTTTAGCACCTTCTGGATACTATGAATGTAAAGCACACTACAATCCAAAGCCATGAATCGACTCGATTTGATGTTACATTATGGTCTTACTGTATGTCATAAGTTGTCTTGTTTGAGTCTGTGAGTGACATCTGAGACAAGTACACTCTTAAAAATAAAGGTGCTTAAAAGGTTCTTCACAGCGATGCCATAGAAGAACCTTTTTTGGTTCCACAAAGAACCATTCAGCCTAAGGTTCTTTAAAGAACCATCTCTTTCTTACTTTTTTATAATCTGAAGAACCTTTTTTCATCACAAAGAACCTTTGGTGAAACAGAAAGGTTCTTCAGATGTTAACGGTTCTTTATAGAACCAAAAGGTTCTTCTATGGCATCAAAGAACCTTTTGAAGCACCTTTATTTTTAAGAGTGTAACTGAAAACTCACTGGTCACTTAAATAGACAAGATGCTATTTTTTTATTAAAAGGATTACATTTACTATCTCAGCTATCTGACATGACAGACACCTGTCATAATATTAATAAGTATTATTATTATTATTAAGGGTTGCGGTTATACTATAGAAATAATAATGGCATAAGAGTTAAAAAAATATTATTATTATTATTATTATGGGGGGTTAGGGCTATAATATTGCACAAAACATATTTCTACGTATATACCACTAGAAATAATAATAACCTAAGAGTTTCAATTATTATTATTATTATTATTTTTGAAACCCTTAAGTTATTATTATTTCTAGTGGTATATACATACATATATGTTCTGTGCAATATACTTAAATATAGGCAGGTGTTTCTTATATTATAAAAAAAATGCAAACATCTTACATATTTTGCATCGGGTATACTTGAATGAAAAAGGCAAATGGAATTATTTTGTAATAATCAATTTTTTACGTTGCTTAATGTCATTTTAAGCTGTGTCGACAGGGGTTGTTGCTTAATTTCAGTTAGCCTGAAAAACATCTGAATCGGGATTCAGGCAGTGCTGTGAGTCATTAATCCTCATTCATTTTAAAGGCTTTGACGGCAGTTATTCAAGCCAGTTTAGAAAAGCCGCGCCAGGAAGCTTAAGGCAATGTAAAGCACAAACTCCTGGGTCTCTTCTCATCCCAAGCAGCTGCTTTCAAAGCACCTCCGGATAAAAAAACACCCTCATATGGGAAAGAAAGTGAATACGTTTTGTGCTGCCCAACTTTGGTACCGCATTCTCTAACAGTGACTGTAATTTACTAGATGAGAATTGGCGGCGTTCCAGGGCAAAAGTCTATAGATACTCACAAAGCAACTAAATTAAACTGCCCAAAGGGGAAAAGAAAGAGAAACAGCAAATTGTTTGAAAGAAAAGCACAGCGAATATTGTGAAATGCTGAATAGATCATATACATCACAAAACACAAGCAGTTTGATAAGTATATTGTGTCATTTCACTCATTAAAAATAATGACACTAATAACTGCTTTTCTCAACACTTAAACAAATAGTCCCCGACATTGTTTGAGTCACAGTTGCAGTGTCCGGTAGGTTAGGATAAATAGCTTATTTATAGATGTCACAATTCCATGCTTTTTCTACTGAGAATTCAGCAAACCTGTTACTGTGACAATTTGACATGACAATCATATCTCAAAAGTCACAATTTGTGGTTTGTTACAGAGCCTGTGTGAGTGACAGTGAAAGCATTTTAAACAGCACCTGCAGAGGATGTTATGATGTTTCGGAATAAAAAAAAATTGACATTAAGTTGAAGAAACTGTGTTAAAGTGTAAAAATCGAAGTCAAAATGACCCAGGAGCACAAGAGGCCTGAACAGAAGAATTACAATAATATGAAAAAGCACCTAAACATAAAATAGCACATCATTGTGTGAAATACTACTATTTCTATATTACTACATATTGAAATTAGATATCTGAATCTGATTCCCAAAAACCTGGAGGTGGAGTTAAAATAGAAAACATGTATGAAATGTTGAAAGAACGCAGTCTTTTGGAGCCTGAAGTCCTGTTCATGTACAATAATTCCCAATCCTGTTTTTCCATTATTTTCTACTCGTTCTCTAACAATTACTACCAATGACAATATCCAAAAAATACAAATACAACAATGAAAATGATAACCCTGACCCTAACGCTGAGAGGCCAATCTAACCAAACAACCCAAGCAGGTGTAGAAATGCAGAAATAACATTCTTTGGCTGCAGGATGAACCCATGCCGCAGCATCTTATGTTACAGGTATCATCAGACATGCAGTGGTGGTGTACCTCCAATGGCAGCTTCCTGCGGCTACAACACTATTAGTATTCCACAAGTCGTTATTTTAATATATCACAGCATTAAATGAAATTTCCCTAAGTGCCAGAGCGAGAAAGAGAGAGGGAAGAGAGAGCTGGAGTGAGAGATGGAGGTTGTATAATGGCAGAGCAGACGTCTTTCTTGCACAGGTGTGGCATACATCAACATCTCCATAATGTCAGGCAAATCAGATTCACTTAAAGAGCATTCCTACCTGCGGGCAACAAACTGATCACATACAATCACCTCCTCCCCTCCCTCTCCTCCGCACTCCGCCTGGAGAATCTATTGATTTCTTTGAAACTCAGCGGTGACCTCCAGACCAGCCACCTGCTTCAGGCTCAAATCACTTTGTGGCTTCTATTATTGCTCCTAGTGGCCTACGGTACGTGCCAGCAGTACTGCACGCGCTCTGTGCGCTGCATCAGTATTCCGATGGAACGGGGGGATTTTTAAGATTGCAACGGAAATTACTGTGTCCTGATGGCTTTCTTGTGACATTGGCATGTTTTTTTAATATTAGGAAACGATTTCATTCAGCTTATAAGAAGAAAGTATTAATAATTCATAAATGATTTTATTTTTGCACATGATTAAAATTCTTCTTCACCTGAAATGAAGTAATTGCAATAGTTGGCCAGCGTTAAATAAACTGAGCTCTTCATGCAGTCTCCTAAACTATCTGTTCAATTTTGTTTCTTCTGGGATCCGAAATTATTTACACAAATATTCATACCAATGTTTAATTAACTGTTGTAAAAGAAAAACATCAAAATGACAAAATAATCTTGTAAACCTGTGAGTTTATCATATTATTCAATAGATTAAAGGGACAGTGCACCCCAAAATAAAAATTCTGTCATCATTTACTCATTCTCCAGTTGTTCCAAATCTGTATAAATCTTTGTTCTGATGATATTTGAAGGAATGCTTGTACCCAAACACTTCTTGGCCACCATTGACTACTGTAGTAGGAACAAATTCAAGTGCCCCAGCACTGTTTGCTTTCCTATTCAAACTGTCTTCTTTTGTGATCAACAGAACAAAGAAATTTACCAAGAATGTTTTCCTAATATGGAAGTCAATAGGGTCCAAGAGCTGTTTGGTTATAAGCATTCTTCCAAATATCTTTCTCTGTGTTCATCAGAACAAAGAAATGTATATAGATTTGAAACAACTTGAAGGTGAGTAAATTAAGACAGAATTTTTATTTTGGGGTGAACTGTCCCTTTAAGACCTGATGGGAAATGCAAATGTCTGCATAGTCATTAAAATACATTTATGCATTTTGGTAGACATGATGAAATTAAACCAATGAACATAGCAAATTCAACCAGTTTTGCAATTCACTTTTTTTTTTTAAAGGAATAAAAGAAACAAACAACAAAAAAGAAATGCAGAGTGAAACCAGCCATGGGTCAACGGCAGATCATTGACTTAACCAATAAGCACTTAAACTCTCAGCCATATTGAAGCAATGGACCCTGAACTGTTTCCATCACGGGCGAATTATAAAGCTTATATGAGGGTCAAATAATTCAATGCCTCATTCGTGGTGGGCTTGACTAGTAATTCAGCTGAATCTAATGTGGCAGTCGATGCATTTTTCACTTCATTTCTCTCCCTCTCTGTTCTGTCTGTCTCTCTTCATTGTCTCAGTAGTTAACAGATGTTTGATGGGATACAATGTATAAAAGAATGTTTAATGAAAAGCATGATCCTGTAACAATTTTTCTCCAAGTCCATTAAAACCATTAATGTAAACTAAACAAACAAAAATCTTTATTGGTATGATATCACAGTCATGAACACATTTACATATTAACGCTTATTCAGAAATTTGACCCACCCTAAGGAATAACATGGTGAGGTTATAAATATGCAGACATCTTAAAGGTACAGTACATTGCCTAATTCTTCGAGTACTCAGCATTCAAAGCACAAGTTGACCCCAGTGCATGTAACACAAAATGACCACAAGAGCCCATTGGGATACACAGACGAACTAACTGAATATTATAAGGTTCTTCACAACAGGCTGAGCTATAGTGATGAATAAAGAAATTCTTGGGCCTTGAGGCGAGAACGTTTTTAAATAATGCAGAAGCAGAGCACATGAATATTCCTGCAAGCAGCGTTGGTTTGCTGAGGTGTCGAAACGGGCAAAAGACAGGAAGGGCAAAGTCTATGCGAAGGGTAAAGACCCCCGCTGTACGTTCCCCTTGCGAAGGGTATATCTGTCTGCCAAATTACCCACCCCTGCCCACAACGGGCATCCGTGCCAGGGAAACTCACTCTGCCAGCCCAATAATTACAGCTGCGTTCTAATGCTTTTCCAGAGAAATGTACTGCCGCTGACAGACGTAGCAGAATGTGGGTTATCTCTATAGTTCACCATGCTAACATGATTCCGCATCCAACCCTCCCCACTAGCCGTTTTACTCCATTTCTCAACTAAACACACACGCAGTCTCTAAAACTGATCACTACCTCTGTAGGCTGCCGTTTCTGTTCATCATGCAATAAAGGGAGAGAATTTTCTCTGTCTCTCTCGCTCTCACTCTATTCCCCCAAATCATTTCACTCCAATTTAATCCTGATGGTCTTTGGAATTGCCCTTTTCCATTAAACCCACTTTGTGCCACTTTGCTATCAGCAGTGTGCGATTGCGACTGTCATTAAACTTGGGAGGGGCTTAGCTAAATCTGTCAGGGCTCACCCAAGTATCTTGCTGTCAAGTGGCAGTGTGTGTGTGTGTGTGTGTGTGTGTGTGTGTGTGTGCAGTCTTCGTGTGAGGGCATCTCATTTAAAGACACAGGATTATTAAACCCCCACCTTCTCATCAGACCCTATCAATACCGAGAGGCCCATCTCTTATCTGCCAGAGGCTAATGTCATTAACACATAGAGCTAATTGAAGATTTCCTATCTTAACATTAATACACACACGTAGTGGATAGGGAGTGTCTTTGTTTTTCAATCATGGGAGGTCTGAGAGGAATGAAAGACTGTGAAAGTGCTACTTACGCCAACACACACACAGTGTAAAATGAACACTTACCCAGTGCTGAATACATGTGAGGAAATAAAACCAATTGACCAGTTTATTACCAAACAAGACATTATATTGTCTAAATTGTAATGTAGAAATGCTTTTTTGACCCTGGAAATAAATGTTGGGACTTAAGTATTTTATAATCGTCTTTATTGCACTATAAACCAGATAGGACTTTTTCTTCAGAACTACACAGAGCGATGCATATGAGAAAAAAATGTTTCACCTGACTGATTCATCTCATAAATTAGAACCTACACATATGCAGAGAGAAATAAAGAGAGAAAGAGAGTGAGAGATCTGCTGTAAATTCTACCTGAGATCTGGAGTCAAAGTACTCAAATACGGCACAAGAGAGAACTCAGTAAAATGTGAAACTCTGCAATGGAACAAACGATTTAAGGGTTTTAGAGAAAAGGAGAGCTGGAAAATCTGAATAAAACAGAAATAGAACAAGTACAATCCAAGTACAGAAGCTTAGCATATACTCAATTTAATATGTGTTTAATGCATATTGTTGGTTATATTTACTCAACCTTACCAACTTACTGGCCTTCTTTTTTGCAATTACAATAAATAGGCACTTGAAAACGACTGCTATAGTGAGTAGAACTCAAGAACCGAAAATCAGATATGTAAAACCATAATTCAGAATGGATTTGGTAATTCAATTAATGAATTGATTTGACTCATAATTGAGATTTTTTACAAATTAGACATTGCAATGTATCCCAATAACTGTCTGCATAAGCTAGGGTAGATGTCGGTAAATAATAGCTACTAGGTTTATCTCACACCTCCCTTTCCAAGCACTACAGTGAAGATGTTGTCACGTTTCCATTTCTTTGCCGAATGAGATCACATATTTATGAAACGCACTCTGTAGAGCAGTTTGTCCGTTTAGAGATACTGTAGAAACAACATGGTAAATTCTATGTAAGGGGACCCGTGGTGATAGATCATCCTTAATATTACCCGTTGCACCTTTAAAATGTACTTCTGCGTCATAAGGAATCATGCAACAACAAAAAAAGAGAAAATTAGTTTTTGTAAGTTGCTTAGGATAGAAGTGTCTGATAATGAATAAATGTAAAATGAGAATGATTTTAGAGTAAAAATCCTTTACATGAAATCAAACTAAGTGAAACTGAAGTTTGGAAATCCTTTTTTATTACCTTTAAAGAGTTGCAAACAACCATAGTGTACAAGCTGAGTTAAGTATTTGTATAATGCCTTACTGATGCTGTTTACCGTATTCTGCCACTCATCTTTCCATCCACCTTTAGCTCTTACTCTTTCCACATCTCCATCTTTCCCTCGTGCATGCAAAGACTCGGTCATTTATCCTGCGGTTTCAGTGTGACGTGCCATGTCGCAGCGGTGGCAGATTAATAGGGCCCTGCTCAAACTCACGCATACACACACAGTGGTCCTGAGATGGCACGCATGGGTGCAATGAAGTGTCTGGGCATTAGACCCTGACTGTGCACCAGGGACGAAAATGCTGAGCGTTATCGCAAGCAAAAGAGCCCTTGCTTTCTATATCAAACACACACAAAAAACGAGAGAAAAATATTTCCTTTCATCTCTTCTTCAGCGCAGATACGTACACAACTCTGAATCCGTCCCTGTGCACAGAGATAAGAATGAAAAAAACAGATTCGTAGATGGAATTCCCCATACAAGCAAGACAGAGGGAGAGAGAGCAAGCTGGTGAAAGTTATTTCTAGCCGAACATGCACTGGAGAAGAGAGAAGCAATCGCTCAGGAGAGATGTATGTTCGTTCTGAGCAAAGCCGCAAAGTGGATTTCCCAGGCAACTATTCAAAAAACAGAATCAGTTTCCTGCAGTACAAGGGCAGAAGGCTTTGCAGGCAGAGAGCGCAGCGCTGGCAACTTACAGGAGAAATCTCTCCCAGCCAGGGCAATAACACTGAGAAATCGGCCGACACATTACGCTGTAGCTCTCTGGCATGTAATCAGTATGGAAAGACACACAGGCTCCCAAGCTCAAGGCTGATCTCCTATCTGTCCAGACTCTCCGAGATGCATTTACCACTGTTGACTCTCATGAATAAACACATAAACATATATAGAGAGTTCCTGGTTGAAGAACAGAGTGAGTGGTATGGAGAGGGTGTGGAGGAGGGGTTGACAGGTTGGAATAGGTGTTGGATGAAGGTGTCGGCACATCTGGATCTGGCATTGGCTTGATTTCTCTCATTCAAATGAGCTGTGAGCCAGCTGACACACTCTGGACAAACCGTCACGCCACAGATGTGGTCATGTCATTCAAACGGAAGAACACCATACGTGAAAATCAAGCAACTGAAAATTATAAGAAATGGTCCTTTATGTTCAACCTCCCTCTTGCTAAAACACATATAGATTTAAGTAATAATAACAGTGATGATGACAAGTGATGATGTAAGATCTGATTGTGAGGAAAAATCTGTGGAATGGATTTTAACATGGAAAAAATGTGTTAAACATTAAGAGCACTACACTATAATTCGTAGCTGAGACATTGTCAGAATAGCCAGATTATTTAAAGACCCCATGAAATCACATAGCTTTAAAGGCCCAATACGTAAGTTTTTTTTAAGTTTTATTTTTGGATTAGATTTATTTTATATTTTGTGTACTTACAATATCTATGCTTTCAATGCTTGAATCCAATGTTTGATATTCACAATTTTCACATACCTACTTATCGTGTTGCCTGTCAATGGTGTCATGTCCAGGTTACCATTGGTTTGCACTTATACTGCAGCAAAAATCATAGATGTGTTTAACCTTGTGGCACTTTGTAGCTCTATGATGTTAGTATTGCAAAAGCAACATGAAAGTACTGTTGAGTTGTTTTTGTGACTCTTTGATGTATTACGCTGTTCGATCTGTGCAGCGCGGCATTTGGACAGACCACATTGCAAAACAGCGGGTAGTGTTAATATATACTGTTATTACGTTACAACATAACTGTTACAAATTTTTATTTTATTACTTGAATAAACTGAACATGATTTGCGAGTTACGCTCCAAATCCATTTGAATAGAAAATTTTGGCACTAGAGAGGCACCGATATATCGGCCAATAATTGGGATCGGTCGCTAAAAACAATTTTTCAGCTATCAGCCGATAGTTTAAAACAGCCGATGATCAGGACTGATATACCCTGTCAATCAAAAGAGGTCAGGAAATGTAACAAATTTGTGCTCTCTGTATAGAAAATGTCAAGAAACATCACCAATTTTATGACATTATATGAATGAATAACATTCAGAAAGTTAAAAAATATGAATTGAATCTTCAGAATTTAGTTAATGCAAGTTAATATAACCACCAAACTATTGGTATTGGTGGAGAAATGTAGTATCTGGGCATCTCTAGTTGGCACAGGAAAGAAAACTGCATTTGTTAAACCATTTCATGATGACTTTAATAAACAAGCACGCAAGGGACAGCTAACATCTCTGTAAATTTCAATATAGCACAATGTAGACTACCACAAATAAAAGATTTCAGCAACTCATTTTGTTCATTTAGACAAAACACTGTTAACCATTTTGTGCGTCTCATTAAACAGCACAAGCAGCGTTATACTGCAGTGTTTGACTACAGCCCTGTCGTGTCTTGCCCTCAGGCTAATATCTGACAGAAAGAACCACCAGCTGGCAGCATATGCACACCGCCATATCCCTGACAAATCTACACTGACATTAGCCGAGCAAACCTCAAATCTTTGATTTTGCGTGGGTATATCTCTATGTGTAATTGTGTAAGGCTTTTCTGTCCCTACATAAAACAAACGGTAACAGCTCACACAGACTGTGGTTTCTCCCCCTCTCGCAGCCGCTGCGAAGAAATACGGCCGTTTCATTTCAGCTTGATAATGGTGCTGAGAGAGGGCCGCGCATACTAAAGAGATGAAGCCCACTCTTATATACAAGCACACCGGGGCCCCACTGAGCAGGTCACGCTGAATCTTTCTTTCCCTCTCTCGAGTGGATGAAAGAAAACAGATTAAAACCAGTCGAGAAAAAAAACAGTAAGAGCTGAATTAATCAAATACATTTTGTTGTCAGAAAAAAGCAATTCGGGCCTCAGGTCAAGAGACCTCGGGGACCATTTTGTTCCTTCTGAATTTCCTGCTAATTCTCAAGCAACAAAGAGAAAAGGGTTTCATTCGTATGAAAGCAGGAGTGGCACTCATCTGCATTACAATAATGTCTTTTTGATGCTATGTGGACAACAACCATTTACAAATTGGTAAAAAAAATCTTTTTTGATTTATCTTTTGTAGGCTTGTATAATGTACAAAAGGCAGAGATCTCTAAGCTTCTTTGACATTGCTGTCTATAAATGTCGGAGGTAAGTTGGAACACAACTGGGATCTGTGCATGAAACATTTTAAATGAGCATCAAAAAAGATTCAGACCCAGGAGAGTATTTGAAGTGCGAGTTCAAGTGCGTATGGGAGAAACGACACAACGGAAACAGATTTAATTGAAGTTTTAATGTACTTGTACTATTGCACGTGCCACATTCCGAGTTTCTCTCACAATCTCTGTTTGCAATGCAGCACATCAAACCCGCTGTGGAGCGGGTCTCCCCCGGGACTAAATTATCAGCCATTGACTTTTTGTCTGACTTTTTCCTCCCTTTTGTTTCTACGGGTGAGCTGAAGTCAGCAGAGCGTTGCGTTCCTCTATACTGCAGTGAGAGATGGGACCGCAGCGCTCGTTGAGGGCGAGTTAATTCATCTGATTCAGACTGAAAACTTAAGCATGCTTCTTTGTTCATTGCTCATGGAAGAGGATTTAAATAGTCAGAGGAGGACCCGGTGACTAGTTTCGTGGTAAATGAAAGTCAGGGGAGGAGAACTGGAGCTAGAGAAATACACGGTCAAGAGATCTACTGAAACCGCAGCCCTCTGCAGTCGGTGTGCAACTGTTATGCAAATTGTTAGTTATGTACTCAAAGACAGATTCAATAGGCAAGAACAGAAGGCCAGAGTGAAGTGTGGGAGTGGGGAAATAGAAGCAAAATGAACAATACGCACAAACAGCAAGATTGCGTTGGTCAACCAACATTACTAGAAAGAACAAGTTAGTTGGCCTGCATATACTGTATAGTGTATGAATTCAGGTTGGACATGACAGTCATCTCAATGTCAAAAAATGTCTCAAACTACCTCAATCTTGTTGGTTAAGTTACTTAAGAAGCCTGATAGGTGTACCATCTTTTAAAACACAACATTATTGTTTATGTAATGGTGATGCTGTCAACAGGTATGCTTAGCATGTTTGTCTGCTTAATGTTTGTATTGATGTTTCTGTGTCTTTTTGGATCCATATAGCTTTGCAAAAAGATTTTCTATTTCATGAAGATTACTAGGCAGATAACCTGTAGCGAATGCATCACATCAATGCACATACAAGCACATTACGTCCAATACAAAACTCATGACGCAAAAGTGTGACCCATAAACACAACAGCTCTGCCCTCACGCTCAGAACCATGTCTTTAGTTCGATGCCATCCTGTGGGTGAGGCCGTTCCTGAGCTCTAATTAGTCGGAGCAGATAATGTCACACAGAACAGTCGGATCAATACCGAGGACGAGGAACGTCAGTCGATGCCTCGCTATGCTGGACAGATTTCCGAGAAGGGACATCCCCCACCGAACAGCTCTACTTCAGGAATCCCCAGCACCTCATGCTCTGATGAGGACATATTCTGTTAATTCATTCTGACTTTTAATATATATGACTACACCTCAACAGTTCTGTCACTCAATGGCCATAATACACGGTTGTTAATTCACTTCGGGGCACTTAATCTGTTCACACAGACTTCACTTGATTATGGGAGTGACAACCGAATTCACTCCGAAAAATGTGACCAACAAATTGTTATTAAATCTGCGTTGCATGCACAGACCTCACCTGAAAAAATCTAGCTGTTAATGATGTAGGCTATTTAAAACACATCAGTGATGTTTTTCTCTTATCGCTATGTGCAGTGGAAGCAAATCACAGTGTATTTGTGCATTTTTCTCATTTGGAAACTTTGGCATTTTGGAGAAATTCAAAACTGTGGTATAAAGAGAGAGTGCTGTTGAAAAGCGCGTGCCTAATATGCAATCCGGTGACAAGTTTCAGGTGAACTACATAAAGTTTAACAGCAAGCTGGAATGCAAGTCAAGCTCAAACGCATTAGTCCGAATTTTGCTTAAACATACTGCTTTCCAGGAGACGTGTCTCTCAGTCTTACATTCCTGCAAAACAAAATCCAGCTTGTAGAATGAATAAATGAACACAGTGGAGAGCGCGAAACAATGTTGGCTTTGAGGGTTCCCACACTCTGTGTTCAGTCTCCATGGAGATGTACTGTTGCCTGCTGGGCCCATTCAGGCAGAAAGCAAAGGCCTTCGATACACATTGAAAAGTCCAGAACAGTAAATACATCCCACAACAGTATACAGGGAACCTATGAGCATAATACATGGTACGTACTACTATGAAGGTGAGCTAACTGACACTACCACTGCATTATTTTAGCATATTTTTAACAACAATAGTGTGTATTTACTGTAGTATTGCATAGATCTATTTTAAAGGACTATAAAAGTTTAATATATACACCGAACAGGCATAACATTATGACCCCCAGCTTCCTAACATTGTGTTGGTCCCGCTTTTGCAGCCAAACTGTGATGCACTGACATCTTTCTATCAGAACCAACAATAACTTTTGAGCTACAGTAGCTTGTCTGTTGGATTGGACCACACAGGTCAGCATTCGCTCCCCACATGCATCAATGAGCCTTGGCAATGAGCCTCACATTTAAGTTGTTCCAAACCAGTGCAACTTTCTTCTTCAGAACACAAAGGATATTTAACAAAGAACTGCTTTGGTGGCTTCAATACAATGAAAGCCCCAGATGTGGTGTAAAAAAGGCAAGTGATGTCATGTGGCACAATTTTACTGTGCAATTTCTTACGAAATTTGAAAATAGCACATGAACACTTATAAGTAATCGACATACTTGGTTATTTGTTAAATGTGAATAATAAGTGAATCATAATGTAGATCCATTGTATGAATTCCATCCTATCATATTTGTTGAATGGAAATATGTGTATGTCATATAATGTTTATTAGTAAGCCGTAAATTAATATTCTGATTTTTTTCAGATTTTCATTGAGTAACCTAGTAAGAAAAGAATGGTCTTAAAATGCATTCAACTGGAAATGAATGTAAATAACATCTGAACCACATATTACGACATTATGACCTACATGAACACCTGACATCCGAAAAAGAAACAAAAACCTTCGTGACGGAAGTCTTTCTCCCCAACCACGTCCGACTATCGTGTGGGAGCATGGGGTCAGAATAACATAGTGCGAGTGTTGAATCGGTTAAATAGGTAAAGGGTTGGAACTGGAAGAGCAAATCTGATGTGGACTCTGCGAGGTGTCCAATATTTTCAGACAGGATATATTACTGACAAATGACTAAACACGCAGGGTTAAAAAATCACTATATCAGTGCACGATCACCGAAAACTATAATTTGCGCGTGTGTCCTACATCCTAACGCGCGCATCACAAAAAGAGTCGAAGTGGAGGCGCACGGGATAATGGATTCATTACTTTCCAAGCCTGGGTAAACGTGATTTGCTCTCCTTTTAAAACTGCCCCCACTTTCCGCTCAATCCCAACCGTCGGTCCACGGGCAGTCAGAAAGGGATGCTCCCTGTCAAACCACATTCTCACGCGCTCTCGTACCGTTTTTCACATCGTGGGAGCAAACTCCTCATGCGCAACAGTCCACAAGAAACGCTAAACAGAGACGCTTCAGAGACGAGTCAGTTCAATTCTTAGAGTGCGAGTAACGGAATTCTTACCGCCCGGTGGTTCCCTGTGACATACGAGCGCGCGCACACACACACACACACACAAACGGGCGACGCGATTAATGCGGGCTTCTGCTGCCGCGGAGCCCCTGCGGACGGATCAAGTACCTTTGCCAAACTCACATCCACACAAACAACATCTACACGTTTAGAATTGCAAAACAACCACCTGATCGTAATACAGAGTGCGTGGAAACCGTGTCTTGAACTCGTACACGTACGTTAACCCGAGCACCGATGCCGTACGGTCGGTAACAAATCTTTAGTCCGTCCTGATGTATACCCATATAAACCAAATCAGTGTGCGAGACCTCGGGTCAGTAGCGAATTGATAGTGTCAAATATGAAGTGTTGTAGTAAATCTCAGTTGATCAATAGACCTCGCTTTCAGGGCAGAACACGGATGTCAATGCAGCAACGCCGCTCCTCTCCAAACACTCCAAATGCGCTCGGACCCGCGGTCACCGTCAACTGGTGGCAGCGTTGGTTGGGATCATTTCACCCGCAAATCAAAACCGGTTAAACTGTTTAATAATAGATCTAATAGCTTTTCAAGATACGTGGAATCAATGAACCGACACAACTCCATCACCAAGCGCTGGAAGACGTTCCCATGTTCCACATGGATAAGTTTCATTGCAATGGCATCAACACTGTTTTCTCTTTTCATACGTTATTGTAAACGCATCTATAGGGACGAATGCATCTAAATTAATCTTACCTTTAAACCGGTGCGTTCAGATCCCATATTTCTCATTATAAAAAATCCACGCGCAATCTGTATCCAGTCTCCACCGCGGTCCTCACGTCTGTAGAAGAGCAGTAATCCACTTTCCCATGCCGGGGACAGATAGCCACAGACCTGGACTACATCCTTTCTATCGCACACCAAAACTGATGGGATTTTTGCGCTTCTTTTACCCTTTACCCTGTTCTTTCTCTCCGCTGTTCCAGCTGAAGTTGCCTGGTTACCTCTCTCTAAAAGCGCCGCTCCCGCAGCCAATCACGAGCGCGAGTGCGCGTTAACCCGTGGCGCGCCGAGCTGTCCTGGTTTCTTGGTTTCAGGGGAAACGCAAAGAGTGGGAGGGGTGAGTGAGACTTTCAACGCCAAAAAGCTAAGATGCGCAAAAGAAAATAAAGACAGGGCGAGAGTAAGTGGTTGCATGTGAGAGAGGGAGACATGGAAAACAATTTATTAGCTGACACCAGGATGCTCATTCCAGCACTCAGTTTGCACATCAGCAACAGAGCAAAAGTGTACAATGAAGAACAGGTGCATGGGGACGCCTCATGCACCGCAAGCCCTGCAGGCTACAGTTGTAGCCAAAACTCAAATTCAACTAGATCTTTGGTTTTGACAGCTAATAATCTTAAACCGGCTACCCAGCAGCCGTTGGTGAGTTGGGAGTTCGGTTTTAACCTTCTGAGTCACCTCATCATGCAGAGTATTGATTTTAATTCCATCCTCTTCTCAGTTAGGGGCTGCCAAGTACACTACGCCCTTTTCACTCTCAATCACTGTAAACTGGACCAGGCAGCTTCCGGCTCCACACTGATTCAAAACAACCGTATGGATTGCTAGTAAAATCCGATGAGGGAAAACTCAGGAATGATGATGCCAAGGCATAATCAACAAGCTATAGAAATGTATTTACAGAACTATTTGAGAGGACTGTGTTAGAATAGCATAGTGTAACCCCCACCCAAGCATCTCCAGCACTGCAGCAACATGATTTCAATTGTAGAATGTGCTTGTCATTGCCATGTGAGACATATAAATTTACATCAATGTAGTTGGTTAAACAGCACAAAGTTGGAAGTCTAGCAAGAGTTTCTTGTAGCTCAAACGTTAGGGTAGTTAGCAGTGCAAGTGTGTATCTTAAACATGTTCCTACAGGGCGGCGATATCGAGCTTCTATACTTTCTTTCAATCTCATCACTAGTTTCCTATGAGGTAGAATTCATTTTCATTATTATTCAGTATACTCTCGCTCATTCTTTCATTTTCCTCATTTCTGCATTTGCTTCCTTCTCCCTCCTTCTTGACATGCTCTCTCTGTTTCTCTCCATCTACGTCTGACTGTATATTTCATTGCTACTGTTTTTAATGCAAAGCTGTTTTCAACCAATATTTTAATCCTCCCTGAAACCCTCCCCCTCTCGGCATCCAAGCATACACAAGCACAAACCCCCTCCCCTTCTCTTTCCTCCCTCCCTAAATCTAAGGGAGATAAAAACAAAACCAGTCCATCACATTAAAAGGACCAGAGAAGGTCCTACAGTATATGCTGTGACAGATTCAAGAAAACAGCTTAACCTCAGAAAGGCAGTAAGAGAATCGATACCACAATCCTAAAATTCGATCATCCAGGTAATACACATCGCATCACTGGCGCACTTCGCATGATGCTGACCTGTCAACTCTCCTTGAGCTAAAGAACTTGGCAGGCATAATAAACACAGAGAAATTTCTTCTCAAGGTTAATGATCTTATTTGGCACCCTCATACTGAACGTTTTAATGGTCGGGACAGGTATAGATGTAGGGTAAAGTTGCGCTCTTAGTCTAATAGCATTCTGTCAATAAACATCCAGTTTCTGTATGATGGAATAACAATGAGGACATTGCAAACGTATGGATCTTTAGCGGTGCATTCCCATCAGATGTGATATGACAAGGATGAGTGAAACCGAACGCATTACCACAACCCTCCTCTGTACTTTACAGAAGTGCAACGCACCAAAGGACACGTATCGATCGGTCCGGAGGAGAGTTTTTTGGCATGCCCATTTCTTCTGAGCGAGGGGATTATTTTACCCCTGACCAGTTAGCTTGTTTAAAATGTGTGTGTATGCGGGTGTGAGTGCACACACATGCTGTTAGCACTAACCTTCCTGTGGTGGAAAGCTCATTTGTCATAGTAAATCAGTCTGTGAAGGCGTGGAGGGCTTTGAACAGTGGTCAAGCTGATCAGAGGCTTCTCTATGATGGATGGATGGATAACTTAAAAGACAGAAAAGAAGTGAACACGCACAGTTTCCTACACCCATGCTTCACTATTTCATTCCCCTGTCTGTTATTTTCTAGTTGGATGGCTGAAGGTTATATGTGTTATGCATTGATCAGCTATGATTCCTGCACTACTTTTAGTTGTTTCCTGGCTTATACAATACAATGTATGCAGGGTAGCAAACCTACATGGCCAAAATAATGGAGAGATGCTTGACAGCTAAGGGACTCTGCCTTGCTGAAGAGACATGAAAGTGAGGACAAATTTATCAGAGACTCCCGACACAACGCTGGACCTAGACACACATACGTACTCTCCACTGCTGTGAGAACACCTGATGTCAAAAATACATCAGGTACAACCTGCTCACAAACACTCTGACATGAATCCGCAGACTCTCAGGAAAAATATATTGCTCTTCTGACACTTGGGAGACTTCAGGGAGATGTTTCGTAACATGTACATCAAGTAAAAAAAAATTCAAATTCTTTGAAATAGAAATTAAAACAGATGAGACAAAAAGTTTAGAGGTGGTTTAACGTCATGTATTTTTCATCTTTGAAACTATATGCATCTGAGAAGCAGCAAACTTCAGATTTATCTGATCTCCATTTAATGTCATCACTGTCTAGGAGAAACAATTGAGTTAATAAAGGGATGGTTTACAAAAGAAGTTATTTTGAAGTATGTTGGTAACCAAACAACAGCCCATTGACTTGCATTGGTTTTATGTCCGTACAATAGAAGCGAAAGGGTACCGCCGTTGTTTGGTTACCAACATTCTTCAAATGTCTTCTTTTGTGTTCCGCAGAAGAATGAAAGTCATACAGGTTTAAATGGACAAGAATGTGAATAAATAATGACATAATTTTTCTTTTAATGTGATTTAACATAAACACATAAAGAATTATGGCAATACATGTGTAGAATACATTAAAAAAATATATTTATGTAAGTTTAATCAATTCAGCAACAGAAAATACATACTAAAGCTACTAAAGCAGCATTACACTGCTGACAGGTTGTTATGTGCGTGGGGGGTGGAGAAGAATTTTGTTTGTGTTATGTTTTTGCTCTTTATGTCACTTTACTTGATAGGGATAGACCCCGGAGACTCCTCGTATCCTTTTATTTACATTTATGTCTTTAGAAGACGCTTTTATCCCAAGTGATTTACAGTGCATTTAATGCATACATTTTATATAGATGTGTGCTCACTGGGAATTGAACCAGTGGCCTTGCCGTTGCAAGCATCGTGTTCTATCACTTAAGCTACATAATATACTGTACATATTAAAGAAATTTCACACAAGCAAGAGTGAGTTACGGCTGTATATCAGCAAAGCAGTATTTCAGCCGAAGGCATGTCTTCGTACATTTGCCTATATAGACGGTTTTAAAGCAGCAACATAAATAAACGTTACTGCGGCCCAAACGTAACTTCTGGTACACATCTGCAAAGAACAGAGTCCCTGCAGATTATTTCTGATAATAAGTAAAAGAAATAAGTAAATGACATTAGCTAGTAAGTATGTCTATAGCCAGTTTTATTTTGTGTTACCAGAAGAAGAACCGTTACTTTCGACAAAGTTACACGACCATTTCAAAAAAATGTTTATTTAAAAAATGAATATACAATAAAATGTAACATATTGTTTATTTAGTACAATTATATACAATAAAATATTAATATAAATGAAATAAAAATAGTTATATTATTAGCCACTAGCCAGACCGATCAACAAACACAGACTGGAAGTTAACTTTGGGCCAGGTGCGTAAATTCAATCTTTAACTTTCTCAACTTTGGTGGCTTTCTTTGTAGGGGAATGTACTTTAGATCAGTTTCACTTGTCAAAATGTCTTCAAACACTAAAAAACAAAATAAACAACCTATACAAAGGTCCAAGTTATGCAGTGCGATTGTTCTGTACAGTATGTATTCGAGGAAGAAAGATCAAAAATGAATTGCAAAACAACCCACAAGTTTTAGTTGCTTTTCCCTGTTAATGAACACCAGCGCAGTGACCCAACACTGGTCAGTTACAACAAAATTCGCTACACTCGGTTGCACATTCTGTAAAAAAAGCAAATTCATCAAAAAAATTGAGCCGACTTCATAGTAAAACAAAAGCCACTGGAGAGCTCTGTGAGGCTCAACAAGCATATCACGTGCCGCAGCACAGGCCGCTATAACACCAAGTGAAGTGACTGCAAGAGACAAAGTGCTCTGCGTGTGAGGAAACAAACGTTTAGCTTACTTGACCTCATGACGCGCCACAGTCAGAGGTCAGTTACTCAGCATCACTAAAGGACACAAACAGAAATTGCTTCTAAGACAAACTGCACTAGCGCTGAGCAAACATTTTCTTTGCGCTCTCAAACACGCAAAGGTGCCAAGTGTCATCCAACTCTGAATAGCGTTCAGTTTTATTTGGCATGTGTAATATAGAACAAATAGACTGCACAGAGGCTGAATGGAAAACTCAAAAACAGTGCATGCAAAGTAGTCAGTGCACACACAGACTGAAGCGAGCGCAAACAAAGTAACACTAAAAAAAACATATCAAACAATTCAGGGTGAATTCGTTTACCAGTTTGCATGGAGAATTGAAGCACAAACCAGGTGCTGTAAAGACTGGAATAGCTCTGCTTCATATTTAAATTAAGTGATTGTTATTCTCTTTAACGCAAACATGTCTTTTGTATGTAAATGAGACTTATTATACATTGCGTCTTATGTACAAAACTCTTTTCTTCGCTTACACAAAGCAGGCGGTAAACAGAATTTTATTCAAAAGAGATGTTTATGTACATGTCCTAATGATCACAGCAGCAGTAAATCATCAAATGACGATCAGATGTTGGAGAAGAGCGATTCAGATGAGTGATGCTGTGTAATACATTCTCAAAGAAAGATGTAGCATTTATATTCAAGGAAGCAAACCCTTCATTTTTCCATCAGACTGCTTGGTTGAGCCAATAAGGGCATAGTGAATGGCTAGTTACTGACTTTAAGAGGAGTACAGTACTCACCCCAGTCTCTCCACATCTGGTTTCCATCATAAAACTCAACTGTGGTGGGTAAAATACCTGCATAACAAAGAAAGAAACAAGCTGTTATGTAAAAGTAGTATTATTAACCCACAGGAAAATCTCAGCTGGCCTTTTATAAATAGCCCATTCCCGCTCTGATCCCTCCTGTATGCTGGCGTGATCTGTATTACGCCAAGGAAAAGGGCCATGTGTCAAGAAGAAGGTATGGTGAGGAGTCATTATAAAGAAAAAAAGGCAATAGCAGACATCACATCATTACCGGTCCACAGTCGTCTACCGAACACAAGCCCTGGCTATGAAGAATGTTACATATACAACCTATCTTGACCATAATTTCAGTACCCAATGGATGACAAACCTCCATTTGATGAAGTCTTATTATAAACACACCTTCTCTGGATGAAAAGCAGATGAATCAAACCTCAGTATGACGTTTAAAGACAAAACGGCCACACAAAAGGCAGAAATGTATCTCGACACAGTCATGTGAGGAAAATAATCACGCAACCATTTCCTAGCATGAAGTACACTCATTAACCATCAGAGAGAGGAGAGAGACGCGGAAGAGGAAAAACAGAGAGAGGGAGGAGAAAAGAGGAGAAGAGAACTGGGTCAGAGAAAGCAGAACGCAAGCTGCTCGCTCTCTAATTAACTACTCAGCATTGTTTCTATGAGTTTCATCTAATGAGTCAATGCAATTGCAACAATAAAGCGCATGAGGGTTATGGCTAACATATATAGGTTAATCTCCCCGGGCCAAAAACAATCTGCTCCAAATGCCACTTAATCACACCAGCAATACTGTGTTATATCTGTGTGTCTACGTGTATTTTAGGTAACTACTTAAAAGGTGTAATGAAAATCCCAATGAATATGTATGTAT
Source organism: Oreonectes daqikongensis (assembly GCA_026939265.1). Taxonomy (NCBI): domain Eukaryota; kingdom Metazoa; phylum Chordata; class Actinopteri; order Cypriniformes; family Nemacheilidae; genus Oreonectes; species Oreonectes daqikongensis. The sequence continues at coordinate 1,528,931 of JAOTQM010000351.1, read as the reverse complement.
AAAATAAATAAGTAAATATAAATGAATAAAATTTAAAATGTTACCAACTTTAGTTTAGTGTTTTCTCTCTTCACATTATAAATACGAGTTTTGAAGGGACAGTTCCTTCAAAAAGAAAAATTCTGTCATCATCTAAGTTGTTACAAAATGTCTTTGTTCCGATGAACACAGAGAAAGCTATTTGGAAGAATGCTTGTAACCAAACAGTCTCGAATCCCCGATTTTAAACGTTCATCTATGACTATATGTTTACATTTGGTTTGCACACTTTGGCCATAGTGTAATAGATGCGGCTCATGTGTTGTATATGTCTGTTTATTGTGTTTATAATTGGCTTCCGGCATATTTTACTACGAATGCTTGGTACGATTATGAATTTAATCACATTACTTTGATGAAAGTATTGTGTTTACATGAGGTAGTTACATTACAATATTGCCAAATATGATTATACTCGCATGAGGGTGCATGTAAATGTAGTCAGTGCTTCAGATTAATTCAACAATCAAGGCCGACCATTTGTTTTGGAAGATTCTGTATATATATATTTTTTCTTTTAGGGCATAACAAAGCTTGCTATTACAGGGCTGAAACAAAAGGTATTTCATTGACAGAGTTGCCTCAAGCTTGTTCTTAATCATTAACATTTTACTTTCATGCATACTTTTACATTTTTGTGTTTTTAAACTGTTGAGCAGCCTTGGCTTGTTTACGGGGAGTATGCGTAACAAGTCTGCTACCCCACTTTTTTGCGTGTGAAAAGAAAACAACAACATCTTCAAACAACAAAATCTGTTTAGCACAGCGCAATGAAGCGAACCTAATAAAACAGGTTGTGTTACTATCCAAAGGAAAACATCAACTAATCATCATTTAAAAATCTCTAAGTCATTATTATTAAAACATCCTCCTGAAGATGTTCATGATCATTTCTACCGCAGAAATCCGTCTTTTACATATCCGAGGTTCTCCTTCATGTCTCTGCCATGTGCACAAGTATGGAAAATTAAATATTAAGAGATTATTCATTCCGGCTCTGACAGAACATGAAATTAATAAGTCATCGACTACAAGCCAAAGGGATCGCATTTTCATGAAACCTTCTTTTCTTCTCATGAGCAGTATTAAAGAGGAACGTCAATTTGTGCAAAATTAGAACATAATATCAAAGTCGGCACGGAGCGGTCCCATAGTCGGGGCCGTTTTCCAGGGCTTTCTAGATTGACTTTTAATGGCCATCCGAAGTGTGAATAATAAATGGTGATTATCACCCTGTGGAGAGAGTCTATTTAAGCACCAGAGGGGAAGAAAAAACAAAGATATTACCGAGCCTGGTCACGCTTTTGTCTTCGTTCCGTTAGATTGGGGGCCGCTACTACACCAATGCGAGGAGCGATATTGCTCAACTCCCCGATCTCCCTCAAACTACCGTTGGAAATCCCGCCCCTCCCTCTGCGACACTCCACCTCCATCACTCTTCCTGCCCCCTTTCCTTTCTTTCTTCAAGGACATGAGTGGAAGGCCGGGCCCCCTGCTTGGCCCTAATTGCCCATGATGAGTGCTCCACACATGAGTAGACAGACATCAGACTCATGCTGACAGGGACCATGCCAGGGGCTTCTCACACACACGCAAATGCATACAAAGGCCAGACTGGGGTCCTCCAGCTATCACACTTCATCTGGTGTCTTTCCTCACCTTCACCTGTCCCTGTTTCATACGCAATGAGACAACATGCAAACAGACGAGCTTTTTTACATATAAACAAGGCCACATAGATGCAAGATGGAAGATTATTTGAGTCTTTAATAAGATGTGCAAGCTAAATATATAAGCTTTCCATTGATTTATGGTTTGTTAGGATATGACAATATTTGGCTGAGATACAACTATTTGAAGATCTGGAATCTGAGGGTGCAAAAAATCTAAATATTGAGAAAATCGCCTTTAAAGTTGTGAATCAGAGGTGCCCTAGCAGGCCGTTGCTAAGAAGAAACAGGTGTGTTTTAACGCTATCAAAAAACACAAAAGCTGAAATTCTAAGCGTTACATAGATACCAAACTTGAGTGGGTAAGCAGCAGCCAGTGACGTTTGTAGACGTGTTTCCGTATTTTTGTTAGCGATTTTGCTGAATCCACTCACAAAAATAAAGTTTTGATCTATTTACGGTAGGAAATTGACAAAATATGTTACATGATCTTTACTTAATATCCTAATGATTTTGGGCATAAAAGAAAAATTATCATTTTTACCCATACAATGTATTGTTGGTTATTACTACAAATATACCCGTGTTACCTGTGACTGGTTTTGTGGTCCACAATTGTTGTTTCGATCAATTAATCTGTTAATCTGGTTGACAAAATAAACTTAAAGCAATAGTTCACCAAAAAAAGAAAATTCTGTCATCAGATATTTTAAAGAGTATTGGTAACCGAAAAGCGCGATACCTATTCACTTGCATTGGATTTGTGTTCGTTTTGTGTGCGAATGGGTACCGTCGTTGTTTGGTTATCAACACTCAAAATATCTTCTTTTGTGTTATGATAAACGTCATACAGGTTTAAAATGACAAACGATGGGTGAACTATCTCTTTAAAAGATTTGCTTATACAATATACTATTCAGCACTATTCAACATTCACTTTTAAAAATATTGGTCAAAATAGACAGAAAGCATTTAAAAACATATCTTTAATATCTTCATTGATAACATATCCAATTTTATAATCTCTGAAACCCCACAAACAGTAATCCAGAAAGCAGTTAAGAACCAATGCAATAGTGAGCTCTTCTATAAAGATCTTCTAAAATGGATCTATTCTCCATTTTTCCCCCATACATCAAATCCTATATATCCCAAGCCATGCCAAGGGTGGATCTTATCCGAGGTCTTATCTTGGGAAAATCTGCTCAGAGCCAACTAAATTCACATATGTGAATACCGCTTTTTAAAGGGATTACTCAGAATGAAACAGAATGCTTTGGAAAACAGCAACTATCAGGATTGCTTTGATACTGGATGCTGGCCAACAGAAAAAAAACCCAGGGTGCAGGAACAAATAGACAGAGAAAAACACACTTAAATTTTCATGATGCCTAACAGTGTGAGGCAGTTTCCAAAACTGTTCCGGCACAAACTGATTACAAAGTAATGATTATCCGTCTGCGTGTCTTTGATATCTAATTGAAATAATTGTAGTTAATTAGCTCAAAAGACTGTCAGGAGACCGATGACATGTGGCCCCGTAGCATTGTGGTAGAAATTGAAAATTATCTTTTTCAGATGCAACCACGTCTCGGAATAAAAGCACCGGCACCTCCAGGAATCATAAAAGACTAATTCACCATTTAACCGCTGTAATGAATTATTGTGTTTAGAGCTAGCTGCGTGTCACGCTTTTTAAAGAAGTGCCGTGCTTATTTATTTATTTTGTTAAATCGCTAATAGCTCCATTTAATAGCATTCGACAGAGGTGGTAATTTCATTGTAGGAGACTGGGTAGGTGAAGATTTTTATTATTTCACAGGATTTCAAGTCAAACAATTGTCTATTAATTGACTTGTAATTTGCATGTTCATCGCCTGAACCCGGCGAAAGTTTTACGTTTAATTAGGTAAGCGAAAAAGCATGACGACCTTTGTGTGACCTGTCCACGGTTATGCATTTAAAGTCAGTGGTCTTCAGAGAGACCCAACAGAGCTACATAGCATTAGCATATCCTAACTGCATAATCAGAGCATTTGGTGAGATTTTAATACCACTAACTCTAATACCCCAGGTACACTAGGTAAAACTTCTGGCAGATGAGACTTATTCTTCATTAGGTATTAATGTTATCTGCAGCAGGAACTGCATATTGGGCCATTAAATGTGAAGGGTGTAAAAGTATGTATTGCAAAAATAATGATGGTTCATTTCATGCCATCTCGTCAACTATATTTTAACTAAAGTTGTTTTTAACTAAAGTTGACAATTTCTTATTAAGAAGAGTCATGCTATTACAAATAGGGCTGCTCTACATTCACAACAATGTCATGTTGGACCGCTTAAACAAACAGAGAAAACATACAGTAGCTACAATGATTACAATATTCTGGGAAGTTAACATACACATTGCTAACCGATGGCTCATTAAATTGGTATAGAAAATATTTTAATAGTCCACCCAAAAAATTGAATTACCTACTCACTTTTATGCCATTTCAAAGACCCCTTATTATTAAATGAATACTGATTCTAATGGGTGCGCATGCATGAACCATGTTTGATGTTAAGAATGTCACAAGAGGCATCTTGATGCAACATATTTTAATATACATGAATGCTAATGAGATCCGAGAGCTACACTTTTAAAAAAGAAAGGTGCTTAAAAGGTTCTTCACAGCGATGCCATAGAAGAACCACTTTTGGTTCCACAATGAAGCATTTAAGTTTCTTGGACCATCTCTTTCTTATCTTTTTATAATCTTTTTCACCACAAAGAACCTTCTGTGAAATGATTGTTTAAGGTTCTAAAGGTTTAAAAAAGGTTCTTCTATGGCATCGTGTTCACAAAGCTATTGTCTAGGTTAAAAACTAGCACCTGCCTTTCATTGTAAAGGAACAACTCAACTTTTTGTCTAACATCCTCCGTTATGTTTTAGGACAGCATGGGGTAAGTGATGCCATATTTAAAATTTCAAATGTCTTTTATACATGTCACCTTTACAGACAAGTGTTATTTAACGGCGTTAGAAACATTACACGATCAAAGAAGATGATCCCTTAGGGAACCAACTTAACTGCCATCCACCCGACATCAGCGATCTGTCCTACCCTTGTCCTTGAGAGCATCCACAGAGCAGAAAAAAAGCGAGAGGAGTTTCAGTAAGAAGCACAGAGTTGTGGATCCATTAATGTAAAGCCAGGCAGGCAGGACTGTAATTTATGAGCTCTGCAGGCATTCCTTCCTCTGGCAGCAGCCCCTCAGGCTTACTGGCCCATCGCCACAAGACACCCTCCTCTTCCCACAGGCCCACTGAAAGCAGCTCAACCCCACACATCAAGTAAGACAGGCTGCCACATGTCTTCTCTCTCTCTCTCGCTCTGTTCTCAGCCATTGCCCTTTCGGCTTTTGTGTGTTGTCTTTCTTTGTAATGTTTGATCTCTGGTATTGTTCTGTATTTAATTATTAAATGATTTAATTTTGGGGGCACTTTTGCCTTTCTAACTGAGAAAGGGTCTGAATGACACACTGAAAAAAAATCTTTTAGATTAACATAAAACAGTTATGTATATCGGTTGTACATAATAAACACTCTAAAAAGTGTTGGGTTGTTTTTTGACCCATGCTGGCTAAAAATGGACAGGACACACTGCTGGGTTAAAAATGACCCAATACTGGGTTATTTCAACCCAACTGCTGGGTTGCCAACCATGAGTGGAAACAACCCAGCCATTGGGTTGATATAACCCAGCATTGGGTTGTTAACCCATGGGTTAATTTTTAACCCATCAGTGTGTTCTGTCCAATATTTACCCAGCATGGGTCAAAAACAACCCAGCACTTTTTAGAGTGAAGTTATGTTTACTCAGCATACTTTATCTATGTTCAATTTTTCAATTCATATTTGTTAAACGTTAAAAAATATTAAAATATTTATCTTTAACAAGAAGATATTACGTCAACAGATCTTAACTTAATTTTAAAATGTAACCGTTCACTACCTTACCAAAGGCTTTTCTGAACCCTAACCCTAACCTCTAAATCTCAAAGATAAATGATCATTAAAACACTAACTTCTCTTGACTGAAAAACACATAAAACAACACTTACCTCTCAAAAAATACCTCTCAAAATGCAGTCTTATGCAAAGCAAGCTGGGAATTGCAAATCCTCTTCCCAGTTGTGACAATATATGTTAACACAACACAAATGTAGTCCTAACATGAATGGATTAAATTACATAACTGAACATTAAAAATCTGGTTTTGACCAATTAAAAATTTTTTTTTGTTGATTTAACTTGTTTAATTTAAGTAAATTGGACAAGCAGCAAGAATCCTTTTTTTCAGTGCAGATGAGATCCAAATCTTATGGGTGCAAGGTCTTATGGCACGATTATGGGAATGTTTTGACTTTTTTGTTTTGTAAACTGTGTTTCCCCCAAGAGAACTCCAACCGCAGATGTGCTGACCTTATTCAGACCCCCTCATGAAGTTATTTGTATTATAATTAAATTAGCCTAAAGCGAATCAGCATTTGAAGTCAGCATCCGTATTGTGGCATATATCCAAGTCAGAAATGAGAAAAAAATGTAGGGCATGATGTGATTTCAAGAACAGATTAGATCATTGTCAAATGCTAATTGCTAATCTTTTCCTAGACAAAAATGAGTCCCTGATAGCCCCGCCCTCACGGAACTAGTGACAGGAAGTGATGTCGTTTCTAGGGGGGAGGAGATTAACCATTTTGATTAAAGATGTTGAGGGGCACACATTTTGTTTTGCACAGATAAAAACCACTACAATATTCCATAACAAAATGTGAGTTGTCAATATCATTTTCACTGTGACTTTAAACAGTGTGTTTACACAGACTCTCTTAAGCCGAGGCGGCATAAATCTATTTACACAAAATCACAATCAGGAAAGCAAAATCCCACATGCTCGAATGTTTATTGTCAACAGCAAGCGTGCTGCCTGTCATGACAGAGCTGCTGTAGGTTGGCAGAGTAAATATTGCAGGATCATTTGCCTTCCTGTCATTTGCATTTCAACTTTTTTTGGCTGAGAATGGGTTTTACTCTCATTTCTCACTTTCGATCAAATCTTTAGTAATAGGTTTTAAAATCAATCTGCAGTACTAACCATAGTTGACTGGGTTAGTTTACCAGATTTACACTTTTCTATGTATGATGGTTTTAGCGGCAACAAAATTTATTCATTTATTGCATTCTTAACGCCATTCCAGCATCTAAGGCTAAAGGCATCTAACCGAACCAAAAACTGGAAGTGATAACAAGATATGACCCGAAAATCTGGTAATTTGCTAATATAAAACGAGTGTTTATTAGCTCTGTGCTTGCCCATATAACGGAGGAATTCCTGACGCTGTTTTGACGGCTTTAAACACTTCACTAGGACTTCACGAGTTACCTGCTTGCTAAAAATAGCATCATATGCGCAGGCATACACTGAGCATGTATAACCCAGCACACAGCATTGCTTTGGATGTCCGGTAAGTTTCTTTATTAAAATATAAATCATAAAAGCTGTCCAATCACATTGCGACTTTACACTTAAACTGTTTAGTTCGGTATCTTTTGATTTGCTGTTAAAATGCTAGTGTGAACGCTAAGCGAACCAGGAATCATTTTTCTTTTTCTTTTTGGTCCGGACCAAAAGAACCAAACTACAAGTATGAACACACTCTTACAGTCCTGTTCTACAGTGCATGTGTGTACTGTAGCATGACTATATTAATATTCTTTTACTTCTAATGGGGGAAAATGCAAAACATATCTGGGTCTAGCAAGGTCCCGATAAAGGAGCCAAATCCAGTAAAAAGAGCTAATCATCAATCTCTAAACACTGTAGATTCTTTAGGGTGTGTCTATGTACAAAGTGTTGGGTGAATTGAACAGTTTTTGTGCAGGAGCTGGAAGCAACCTTAAAAATATGTTTTTACCTTAATTTAAGAAACAGCATGTATGGTACAATGTCGGGTTTAAAGGTGCAATATTAAGGAGGATCTATTGGGAACAATAGAAAAAACTATGTCTTCAGAGGTGTATAAAGATTTTACATAATGAAGCGTTATGTTATTATTATCTTAGGTTGAGCGGTTTCTATCTACACCGTGGGCCCCCCTTACATGGAATTCATCATGTTGTTTCTACAGTAGCCCTAAATGGACAAACTGCTCTACAGAGCACATTTCAAAAATATGTTATCTCCTTTGGCAAAGAAGCGAAAACATGACAACATCTTTGTCCTGTGTCAGCCACTGAAGTGCTTCGAAAGGGAGGGGTGAGCGGTGGAGTGAGCCGTTGGTTGCAATTCATAACCTCACCACTAGATGCAGCTAAATTTCACAAACTGGTGGGTAACTGTCATGGTTCTGCTCTTCTCGTCTTGTAAATCCAAGAGCCTTGTGGGCGGGGCCATGACAGCGCCATGTCTCCGTGTTTACGTTAAATGTGGAAACACGTGGCCTAGGCGTGGTTTGCCTACGACTCTCCAGTCGTGCGTCTTTGTCAGGCCCCCCTGGATACTGCCGCGATCCTGTCCTTCTTGTTATGGCTTTAATTCATAGTCTAGTGGACAGGATTGTGACAGTATATTGTCTTTGTGTTTACGTTCCGTGTGGAGACACACGGCTATAGGGCTTCCGCCTTTTGCCGTGTGCTTTCATGTCGCGCGTCTTAGCCCCGCCCCCTAATTTCTCCGTAATCCTTCCCGCTCAGTGTTTCATGCATTACACCTGTCCCCCTGTAATTATCCATTGTTAGTATCCTTATAAAAAGCCCTTGTGTCTTCTGTCCTGTGCTCGTTCGTTTTGGTTTGCATGTCCGTGTTACCGTTTAGCTTTTGCTCACCCAGCCCACACTTCCCCCAGTGTACCCACAGCATGCCCACACCCAGCCCACACTTCCCCATTGTACCCACAGCATGCCCACACCCAGCCCACATTTCCCAATTGTAGGCACAGCATGCCCACACCCAGCCCACACTTCCCCATTGTACCCACAGCATGCCCACACCCAGCCCACACTTCCCCATTGTACCCACAGCATGCCCACACCCAGCCCACACTTCCCCAGTATACCCACAGCATGCCCACACTTTGGGCTGTCCCATTAGGGCCCCACCTGGGCCCTATAGTGTGGTGCGCACACTTGCCCCGCATTTCACACCTGTAGCCGGTAGGCTCACATTTTCTGCCCACAGTGGCCCCACACGGGGCCCAAAGGGACATGTTTGCAAGGTTGGCCTCGTGTGAGTTTTTGTTGTTGTTTTCGCTAGTAGTGTGCTTCCTGTTGCCCCCTCGTGGGCTGAGTTTGATTTGCAGTTTTGTTTGAGTGTCTTTGTTTCTAGTTGTCCTGTTTTACCCCCATCGTGGGTTTTTGTTTTGTCTTTTTTGTTGGAAACCGCTGTCTGCACGTGGATCCTCCCCCCACACCCCTGACAGGTAACATGTAGTATGACCTCAGTAAGTAATTTTAAAGATATTAGTCTTCCCCTATTCAATTAGATAAGACTTCGTTTTGAATTTGTATGACAACTACCCAGAGGCGTTGCAAACATGGCTGCCAAGTGTGGCAATTTCCGTAAAGGGACTTTGGTACATACTAGGTTCCAACCTAACCCTAATCCAAAAGTACACTGTAAGTGTAGAAGAGTGGAATGACAAATACTTGCAATCCTACACTATTCACTTTTATTTTTGAATTTTCATGCAAAATCAATTTATTTACATTTATGCATTAGACACTTTTATCCAAAGTGACCTACAGTGCATTATTGATATTTAAAGATCGATCAACCCATATCTGCTCTTTGTATTTTCATCGCCACTATTGTGTTATGGTTATAGTCCCGATGACACGCTCCGTGAGTGGATGGCTGGCCCTGCTAATTTTCCAGACAGCGTATTTACAAACAATGAGGCTGGGCAGACGGCACACAAAGGCAGCCCACGGAGGACTCCAGAGATCCTGCGGAAGTGCGAGGGAGATTTGGCAGATGAGGAAACTCTCGCTCCCTCTTTTCTCAACCCCTCCCTCCCTCCCTTCATCTCCCTGCAGGCTAATTGAGCTAACCATGCCAGTATTGAGAGGGTGCCCTCCTGACCACACTGTGCATGAGTGCTTGTGTGTCAGTGTTTCGGTGTGCGCGTGTGATCGAGCTAGTGAAAGAGAGCGATATGAAGACGGGTGCCAGACTGGCTCTACCAGAGCTTGCAAGCAAGGAATGAACAGATGTGCCTGCTGTAACTTTAGATGGATAAAGATGTGTTTGGTGCAGAGAGGAAATTACACGCCAAACTACGCTGCAAAAACAGCTGGGCTGAGAGTTGGAGGGCTATCTGGTCTAATGTAGATTGAGATACAATTTACATTTCAACCGATGTTCAAGATCATTTTAAAACTATATTCGTATGAATTAAACACAGTAGAATCACGACATACATATGCAATCCAGTGCTGTAAACTGATCTAAAACCCTATTTATTCTGTATCTATAAAAAACAACGCCAATATAAATAATACAAGTGCATACTAAAAATATATAATAAAAATCATTAATTATGTATATTTTAAAAATTGTAATGTATTATACGGTACACATGCACCATAAAATTACACTTTATGTCCTGTCACATTATTCGATTTTCATTTCACAATTATCGTTGCCAATAGAATTCATGGTAATGATATTAACACAATAACTATATATATATTTTAAGAAAAAATAATGCATATTAATCTCTAATTTTATTTATTTTGTGTTTTCTCTTTTTTTTGCCAACTTAAAATTTGGGTAAATATGTGTAGAATTGATACAACATTGATAATCATGGTTTTGAACCCCATTTTGGACCCATTTCTCCTTATAGGAAAATTATGGGGCATATAAAACAGATCAAATGGACCACATAGAACACATTTCTGAAATAAATTTTGAAGGACAACCCGTCCTTGTGTGAGATCTGTAATGTTACATATATGTCACAATGGGCGGTAATCGTAATTTTTTAATGTTACATATTTGTTACATTGGGAATGTATGCCTCAAAATGTAGTCATTTATTGGACAATAACATATTTACCTGTAAATTAGATTTTCCACAACATATGATTACTTTGCTGGGTATGTATTTTTAAAAAACATTTCCGAAACAATATAGTTTTTGCATTTTCCATTATGTATTTCTAACATAGATAACGGTGAACATTAGGAGTCAAAACGATAATATTTATTCAAAGTGAACACTGGTTTTATTTTTATTAGTTGGTCCATAACATACCGTCAAACTATATTTTTAAAAATATAGTTATAAAGTTAAACAACCTCTTATTCTCAATGAGATCTCTGATTTGCATTTTGCTGCAATATTAATAAAAACTACATCTTTTCAGGAAAGGTTTAACCACAAATTAAAACAAGAACATTTCCACCAAAACTTTTAAATCAGAATGATTTTATTTGGAATAACAAAACAAATTGTACATGTAAACGTGCCTAATGTCATCATCTGAATCACTGTCACATCCCTCACACTCACTGTCATCTGCCTGAATGATCTTTAGTACATCATGAAAATCAAACTGTTTCTTAAATCTGTTCATCTCTAAATCTTGCATCTGTTCTCACTACAAAAATATAAAATAACCTCAGAATAACCTCAAAATAGAACTAAACTAGTAAAAAAATTTGTAAATTCATTTATTTAAAATTATTTTTATGTTTACATTTGTTTAAGTGTGCTTTAAAATAATCAGCAGAAAATATATCACTTGAAAATAACTGAATCAGTTAAAATAATTAAGCAGCTGCTTATATTTTACTTACAAATACGTCACATCAATATTTCTCCTACTGTTTTGCAGTTAAAAGCCCGATGTGACATATATGTGACCACGATATTGACAACCTTTTTTTAAAAAAAAAAGTGGTCTAAGGAGGTTAAACATAATTTTGGACATGTTATAACAACTTTACAATTGTTAAAAGTATTAAAATGTAGCTTTAGTAACCAAAAAAAGCTTAATTAGAAGTTGCTGACACTCACACACATGACATCCAGGCAGGCAGCCATATTTGAAATGTTGTCATAGCAACACAAAAATCACAAGGTGTCACTATCACCGATATATTGTGACACCCCTATTCTACATTTTTGAAGCTGCAATCTGTTTTTTAAGATATTATTCAGTCATTTACTTGTTATTTCTTTTGCTTGTTAAGTTTGGACCACAAAAGCATGTATTTATGTTGTTGCTTTGTAACCGTCTATAAACTACATGTGTAAATATATTCATTGGTAATATGGATATTTTATATGAAAAAAGAGAATATGGATAAAAAGCATTCAAACAGCGTTTGGATAAAAGCATCTGCTAAATGACTAATTGTATGAAAATGTAAATTATGTAGCAAAGACGGTAAAAGACAAATTTAATATCTTTTGATCGTGCATTATCTGAATAACTTCTATCAAGATGAATAGGAATACTACTGTTACTGTAGCTTTCTAAAGTTATTTCAGATCTCCTTGATGTTATACATTTAATTACAATTTTGACAACAAATCAAACAACTACCATGTTTAGTACACAAACACAAATAAGATGCTACTATCTCTTTAAAATTGATGTACTGCATTTAAAAAGCAAGACAGACAAGTATGCAGCATACGTTTTGTCCCTATACAGCTAGCTCCTAAAACACTAATAATCCACTCTGTAAGTAAGCATGCAGACACTGCTCTTTCATACATCTAAGGACTACAGGTACACTATTGATCTAAGAACGTGTGACTCTCATTGAAAGTAGTCAAATATAAGAATACAGATCTATTAGCTCCATCTCCTTCTCTCTCACTCTCTTTCTGCCCTCTCTCTTATTTTATATCTCAAAAGAGATCAGAACCATTAGGACATTACAGAAAACCCCGATTTACACCCACCCAAGGAAGAAAAGCCAAGAGACTGAAGATATGAAAGTCAGACATGCCTGTGACTGTGACCTGCGTGTTCCTTTTGCTCAGGCTAATGAAAATGAGCCGAACCAATCAAAAGCCTTCATTTTGTTCCACATCTGCACCTAATTGTGTCTAATTGCCAGGACGCAATGGAATGTAACACGTTTGAGCTGCGAAATTTCATCTGCAAGCTCTGCGGTTCAATTAAACGTGTCAAAACACAACTTAAATTACTGACTAATCTACAACGCACATTTTAATGGGTTCGATTGGGTTCAGCGTGGGTCTTATGGATTTAAAACTGCTCTAAGGTCAAAGAGATGTGGATTTCATGATTACAGGAGTAGAAAATGGATGCCTTAAATGCTGGTACATCACAATCAATTTACAGTGTTTTGCGTAAAGCTAATTACCACGCCAGTGTTTATAACGCATGTGCTACCTAACCACATATCTGTGTCCTAAAAAAAAGAAAATAAATCAAACTATCTCTCTGCTCAAACATCTTCAAATGCAACCAAATCAAATTAGAAGTTGAATTCATTTAAACGGCATCCCTGATTAACTGGTGAAATATTTATCTGTTGATTAAAGTGTGTTTAGAAGCCGCAGCCATGGGTGCTCCGGTGAGCAAAGCGTTCCGGGTTTCATTTATTCATGGAGCACACCGCACTTGTTTCAGGGTGTAAATAATTTAGCGTGTGTGTACACACTCACCGTAGGATAGCCTTTTAAAGGGGTCACTGGCCAATTTCTATAAAATAATCTAATTTAAAACAGCTCTGTTTTGTGAAATAGACTCCCGGCTGGCGCTGGAAAAGCGAAGAGTGGTTGGGGGGGTTTAAATATCCCCGTTTAGAGAACAGCCCCATTGGGATGCATAAGCCTGCCGTACAGTATAGGAGTGCGCCTTTGTATAAGTGGTAAGGAGAAGCATTCATTACATTATCAGATGACTTTTTTAAGTTACTACTTGTATTATACAAGCAATGCATTATAGGTTAAATATAGCAAACTTTTCTAAAATGTATTTTTTTTACTGACAAATAGATGTACAATTGGAGTTGTTGCATCCATGAAGGGTGTCATAGTTTCAAAAAATGTGTATCACAAACATATTTATTGTAGAATACAAAAATATTCATTTTGGATCATGTTGATCAAATATATGACATTATGTCATCTTATTACACGGCTCGTTGGAATGCGTGATTCTGATTGGCCAGTCGCAACATTTGCATGTCTGTTATTCCCAGATAACAACCTCTCAAAACTAATAACACATGGTTGACAGGTACAGTTACACAAAAATAAATATAAATATAGCTGCAAGCAGCAATCTCGGGATTCAAGCAATTTAAGCCCTCTAGGGCACCTTTGTCGTCGTCGAATAGGCTGTGGACTTGCACCCTAAGACATCCATGATGGATTATACTCACCCACACCCAGAAAAATGACAGGGATGTATCGACTCATACAGACTATGCATGCTAACACACACATGCACATATACTACAACTTTTAATAACATATATGACATTATATTTACAAATGATTAAACAGAATTGCCTGTTCGTGACATTTGAACGTTTCTTACTTAATGTTTCTTACTTAAAACCGAAAAAATGTATTTTCCTTGCAGAAGGTCTGCATTCAGTTACTGCATTTCATGTCCAGTTTTTTCTTATGTGGCAAGTAGCCGTGTAATAAGTGAGATAATGTACAAGATGACTGCCTGTACATTATCCCTTACATGTCATATGGCATTGCATGCAAACTACATTTATCCCTATTTTACACAGTTTATAGCACAAATAACATAGTTAACTGTAAAAAATCTGTAAAAAACTGTAATATTCTGGCAGCCGGGACGCCAGAAAAAACGTCAAAATTTGATTTTTTTATGTTTTTTTCCACCCAACTAAATTTGCAGTCTATTACTGTGATTTGACATGTTTTACTGTATTTTAAAATAAGCGAAAATTCTGTAAAATAAAACCGTAAAATTCTATAAATTTACAGCATACACTTACATTTACTGCACCTTTAAAAATAAAAAAGCAATATAAGTAGATAACAGTGTAACAAGAATGAGTCGCACAAAACCAAGAAATTAACCCCAATGCTGATTCAAAACATGCCCAACTATGGCATCCTTTAAAACAAAAGCAAAGAGCGAAGAGTTCGAGAACATCGCTCATTTCCTGTTGCTAATGATGAGCAGCATGGAAACAGCACAGCAGTCAAGCGCATTTCTGCTCATAGTCAAACCACTGTGTCCCCGTACAGCTATACATAAAACTGCCTCACACCGAAGTGTTAATCCATCCTTATGGCAGATGAGTAATGACTATTTTAGTGGCACGTTAGAACATAATCTATAAGCCTTAAGGGATGGAGGGAGAAGCAAAGCAAGAGAGAGGGGTGGAGAAAGAGAAAGTACAATGGTATAGGAAAAGAGAGAGAGATGGCTTTGTAGACCTCTATTAGTCATCCTGTGGCCAGTAGTAAAGCCCACCAGCACCACTAATGGTCAGTCGACAAATGAAAGCATGTGTATGTGTGTTTTTTGGACAGGAATAGCCTGGGAACTGATATGGAATAAACTGCATCTGTCATCAATTAATATGAAACAATTAAAGTCTGATGCTTCTTTCTCATAAAAGAAAAACTGACCTTTAAAAGAATAAATCACCCATAAACGAAAATTCTTTAATTATTTACACAAAAGAACACAAAAGAAGTTACTTTAAACAATGTTACTAACCAAACAACACTAGCCCCTATTGACCGAAGACTAAAGCACTGAGACATTTCTCAAAATATCTTCTTTATGCTCTGTTCCAAAACATAGTGAGCTACATAGGCAGCTGGTTTTTAAGAAAGCATCTTAACTGAAGTGACTTACTGAAATGTATACTGTACATACTCTAAGCAGCATAAAAATAAAAACACACTACACAATACTCAAAGGATTATACTAAAACTATTAAAACATTTCCGTTAATTGAAATCAAATAAATGTTGTCTAAGCAATAAACTAAAATAAGTTTAGGCTGAGGCACTAAAATTATTACATGGAAATAGTATACAGCAATATATAGCAAAAACAAACAAATAAATTCATAACAAATAAATAAAAATGACAAATACCCAAACTAAAATGTTCTTTAAACTAAAAATGGTAAAATAAAAGCAAATGTTGCTTATATTAAATTCAGTGCATTATTCCTTATTTAGTTAAATATATAATCTATTTCTCAAATTAGTTTGTTTCATGTACCATTTTACAAATATTTTCACTGAGCTTGTTACAATGCATTTGTGGGACTGTCATCAGACCAGACTGACAAAAGACTTTAAACTAAATGTTCTTTTATGGTTCTTTTCAACACCTTCAGCAAAGAATACACCTCTTTTTATCAAGAACCATTTTGCTGTATTGGGTAGTTGAGGTCTTGAGCATTCGGACTTGATGACACCATTTTATTTAGTAAATCTGCATTCCAAGAAGCAATCCAGTTTCAAGGATTTCTTTTAGTCCTCAATATAGTTCAGGTGAATAATCACAAACAGTAGATCCAGAACACATTTATATAAAACAATCATTCTTCAGTGGTTCTTTGCAGCAAATCAGGTTCAACAAAGAATCATCGTCCTCTCAAGAATAGGTAGTGACAGAGAGCCACAGTGTTTGCACTTTTCGTGGAAATCAACTAACAAATGGCTTACTTATAGCTGTCTCTGTATATTGAGTTGAGATATGAGAAAATATTTGAACATAAAAAAAAATACATTTCAGTTTTAAAAGGGGACTGTAACCACAACAGACATTCACAATGGTCAACCATTATAATGGGATTTTAAAATGCTGAGCTTTTATACATCAATGCTAAAGGAACCAGTTTATAAAACTAGATTATAAAAGTTTCTTTGTGGAGCTTGTAAACGTTCTGTTATGGCATCATGCTATATAATCCTTTTTGCTCTTAATTGAAGCCTTTATTTTGAAAATTGTGTATTAAGGAGAGGATGGTGTGTGTGTGGGGACTCTATGCGTGCATCTGTTCTTTTCCACTTGGCCTGTGCCTGGCACATCCCGTCTCCACGGTGATGCTCAGGGGCTCATCATCAGCACCTGTGAACAATTCATTACTATAACCTAACTGCAGGGTGTGTGTGTATGACAGGAAGAGAGAGAGTAAGAGAAAGAGAGAGAGAGAGAGAGAAAGAGAGAGAGAGGTTTGGCCTGTTAACGCCATGTGCAGCCCTGAGGGGGTGCACTCATTTGAAAGAGTGGAGAAAAGAGGAGAACAGATGAACAGAAGGACCCTAGAGAGCAGAGGAGAGCCCTAACTGGTCAAGGCGCATATCTTGCCAGGTTTCGTCTCTGGCTTGCCTCTCTCTTTCTCTTAGAACGCTTGCCAGTTTTGCGTCTGTGTTAATACTACTTTCCGTTTACACAAGCCACATTTGTACCTTTATTACAATTTAAAAATGGCTACAGGTGGATATATTCACCTCTACATGTGCACACACACATTACTCACAGCAATCTTGCATAGTGCCTGCGATAATCATTTGGGGCGGCATGTTTGCGGCATTGGCACTGCGGTAGAGGGTTTAAGGTTACTATTTTCACAACAAAAGCGCACAATAGAGTAAAAGTGATGCATGTGTTTGTGGAAGGTGTTTCAAATATTCCTTCATACCGTATGAGACATCAGAGCATAGTGATGTTCACTTTGGAATTGAATTTGCCCTTGATTTAATGGATCACTGACTGCTTTCATAACACCAAGATCATTAAATAGCCTGATCTGGTAATTTTCTGCAATAAGCTGTAATTTAAATGAGTTGGAGAAAAAACGTAGGACAGAGAGAACGAGAAAAATACGGAAGGAGAGAGAGAACAATCAGGCAAGTGTGAAGCATTTGCTCCCTGGGTGAGTGTGAGGACTTCAGGAGAAATTGCATCGAAATATGGAAAATTGGTGCCAGCAGAGAGAGACTATGAACGCAGTCTTGAGATGTGGCCAATCACATAACACATGATGTCCATGTAATGACAGATGGGCCACATTTACCCTCTCTACTTTCAATATATCCCTAACACGGAGAGAATATTATGCCCAATAGGCCCGCATGCTGTATGGGTCAGTTTCATTTTGTTGAGGGCACATATGGCTATAGTGTCTTTCTGTCAGGTACATGATGGCTCAGGATGACTGACACAATGCAGCCATGGAAATCGAACTAGCAAATCTCTAAATAAGAGCCTAATGCAGGTGTACTAGGGAGAAGTAAACTCCAAATCCATGCTTTGGGTTGTTGTACGCTGTTCACTGCCTAAATATTGCATTGCATATTCTTAAAGGGAAACAAAAATTCTTAAAAACAATGTAAGTGAATGAGTACTGCCAATGTTCGGTTACCAACACTTTTCAAAATATATTCTTTTGCCTTCTGTAGAAGAAAGTCATTAAGGTTTGAAATTACAAGAGGATGAGTAAATGATGACAGAATTTTCATTTTTGGGTGAACTGTCCTGTTAAAGTTGTAGGTTCAAACAAGTGGTCGACCGATATGGGTTTTTTAATGACAGATGCCGATATTTAGACACTGTGGCGGATTGGCCGATGTAACACAAATACAATTAAATGAGACATACAGAAAATTGGTGAAACTAAATGAACAACTATTGTGTGTTACGTGCCTAGTTAGTAACAGATTTGAACACATGACATTATATTAATTGTGGGCACCTAAACATGGTTTAACATAAATAAACTATAGCAATTTAAACATATTATTGATACTTACCTTACAGTTTTTGTATCTCATCCACCTTACACGACCTATTTTACTGTGGTCAAAGTGGCAAACGCCTGCTTTACATCTTAGTGGCATTTTTTATGAATAAATTGTTAATATGCTGTATGGTGTTAATATGCACCATGCTGTATGGTGCTGTAACAGAGAATAATAATAAAATATCATCCATTTGTAAAAATACTGATATATTGGCCACGGCAATATATCGGTCTACCACTAGTTCAAACATAATCTTAGCCAGGGTGTTTATAAGGGCAGGACAAAACCTCAGACAGACCACGGACCGCTAACTTTCTCTTTTAATGGGTCTGATGTGTATTTTATAGGAAGTGGAAGCTTTTAGCAAGCTTGAATGTGATTGGCTGGCTTTACAAAAATGTTAGCAAGGGATTGTGTTGTTTTGGCACCACGTAGCAAGTAAACTAAACACATAAGCAGAATTCTATATTGTACTATTTGTAAACAAAACCTCTGGTTTTTGGAAAGTTTTTAAATAAACTGCAATAATAAATACACTAATTCACCTTTTAGGCTTTCCTGTTTAACTGGTTATGTCTGGGCTTTTCCCTACAGTCAATCATTGTGTTTTAAACTATATGACTTGAGGTAATTCTAGACTTGAATAAACTGTAAAGTGGACCTTATCCTTAAGGTCTGGCACTGGTACACTACTGTAGTTCAAACCCTTGTAATCCATGAGCTTTCTTCAGGTAGACTGTCCCTTTTATTTGTCCTGTCATAAGCATTAACTAAATGACTACTCACTAACACAAATGAATATGAAAATGGACTGATCTCAGGTCACTACATCAAGCCAGGTCCGGGTTAGCGCAGCTCCTTCTCTCTCCCAATTAAATGCAGCATGCGTGCTTCCCTCCTGCCAGTGCTTTCATCGCACCCTGCATTTAAAAGCTCCGCTAAGTAAACGTGTTGCGCTAAGACACATTAAACCTAGCTGTCATCACACTTAGTCAGTGCACAAACATGCTAATGCTAATTACATCGTAGGCTGTGCTTTTCCTCGCGACACTCCCTAACAGCGTAGCGGAGGTAAAGAGGCCACAGTGGGAATGCTAATGAACAGTAGCAAAACAAAGCCTTCCCTAATGACAGCTCTCAGATAACAGGGTACAGGCTGGCCAGGAAGAGAACTGCGCTCTTTTTTCTCACCTCTTCTGTTCTCTCCTCAGACACTGTTAATTAGACCATGTACACTTGGAATATATAAGCAAAAGCGACCATTATAAATGCTGCACTCACCGCTTTCACACATATCTTGATAGCTATAAAGGCTTGCTTATGCTTTTGTTTTACTACATCGGGGTGATTTACTGGGTTAACCCACACGTTTGTTTGACACAAGCATTTTCTTTGGCGCCTGGCTCTGTAAATTGATTTACAGCTGGCCTTGGATTACACTGAATGAAGTAGTTTTCGCTACCAACAACATGCTAACAAAGTAAATCGACTGCCATTCTTACAGATATGCAGACAATACACCCGAGGCACATACAAACTGGGGCGTAAAAAAGTACTGTATTAAAAAACGTCTGAAGTGATGAGTGATGAGTATAAAACATACAAATGCAAAAATAAAGGGGCTGGGGGGGCCCACCCTGTAATATTGTCCTGGGGCCCCTGAACACCAGAGGTGGCTTTGACAACACCAACATCACCAGAATGCCGAGATGGGTTCGGCAGATTTTTATGGGATTAAAGGGGACCATTACCAAAAATGTTGGAAGAAGGTTAGGAAAAGCTCTGTGAGGGTTTTTAAACTATGTTTGTACAAGACAAGTATATAGATACGAGCATGTGCAAATTAATGTGCATCACTTATTTCTATCAGAAGAACTTTGGAGATCCTCGGTTTCAGCACCATGGACAGCTACCCACAGGTACATTTGGTTATAATGTTCAGCCCAAAATTAAAATTCTGTCATCATTTACTCACCTTACAGTTGTTTCACACCTGTATGAATCTTATTGTTCTGCTGAACACAAAAACTATCAATAGTACCCCAGAACTGCTTGGTTTCCCACATTCTTTAAAGTATCTTCTTTTGTGCTTAACAGAACTAAGAAATATATACATGTGTGGAACAACTCGAGAGTAAGTTATTGATAACAGAATGTTAAATTTTGGGTGATCTCTTTAACAGAAAATACAGCCACACACAGAGAAGGCTGCATGATACTGTACACTGTAAACAAAACCCTGTAATTTTACAGATTTTTTCTGTTATTTCAATGTAAAATGTCCAAAAAACTGAATTTTACTGTTTGACTCGTGTAGCAAAAACTGGACAATAAAATTGTAGCAAATACGCTAAACTAATAAACAAACTGATGTAGCTTGATTTTCAGGTGCTGAGGTACAATCCTTACATTTTTTGGAAACCTGTAGGACAGTGATTCTCAAACTTGTTCTTGTTGTAAGGCCCCCCTTTGTGTAGGGTGCATCGCTTTGCGGCCCCCCAAATAAAGACCTTATTTTGTATGTTTGATTGCATAAAATGAATGATGCATTTCATTTTTTTTATATGACAGAAAGCCCCGCAAATTTACAAGAAAAATAGGGAAATATGTAATTTTACAGGGATTTTTTTAATTTATTTTACGGTATATTTCTGTTGCTCCATGCTGACGGAAAATTTCCGGGGTTTTTTTAAAGATTTTTTTTTACAGTGTGGATGTGTCCAATGTTGATGAAATATGCTATATAAAAGCACTGCGGATTACCACATGGAGAAGAAAAAAAAAATGGTGTAACATTGGCATGAGTTGCTGTATTTGCTTGCATTTGTAGATAAAGGAGATGTTTTCCCATGAAAAATGTGGGATGGTGTCTTTTTTGTTACAAAAAACTATGAAAAGTGATAAAGAATCTGCTGTAAATAAAATTATTACACTGACCAATTAAAGCAATTTCGAAGTGTTGTAAATGCTACTAACTTAACAACATTTTTCTTTAGTAGCTTTTCATAAAGTTTTAGTTACTTTTTAAACAGTTTAGCTTTTCCTTTAGTTAAACACCTTTTCCAGCATGTAGCGTGACCAAAAGCTACATTTTGTTTGCCATTTTGCTAAATTTGCAGTTTCCATGTAGTTTCGAATGCCAGTTGGTCTTATTTTTTTACACAGATCTGGCAACCCTGCCTGCAACGCACTGCACAAGTAGCAGTGACTTCTTCTGTCAAGATCACAAACGTAAAATTTACTATAGTGAATATTAAAGTATAACACTGTATTTTTTATTTGGAACACAATGTCATAGTTTAACTGTAACATAACTACTTTAACATATGAGTAGCTTATCAAACTAGAGTATAGCTTCAGAGTAGCTTGCCCAAAACTGTAGATGGAATGGGTAAGTGGCTGAGTAAATAAGTGACCATATAAACAACCGATGAAATGAGTTGTAAGTGTGTCGGCCAAATGGCTCCATCTCCTTGCTGCCAATGAGGACCATTCAAGGGACATCCACCTTATGTGAGAGTTATTAAATAAGTGCCAGCGTCAGACAGAGGCCAAATACAATTTCATCTCATCTTTAACCTGATGAGGAAATTAACATCCTCACTGCGGTCACTCATGAAAGATATCACAACAGGAGTGCCGCAATTCATTTACCATTTGGCCACAGATCTACTAACCACCATAAGTAATTAAATAATGCCAAGTAATTACAATTACTTTCAAGTCATGGTTACATTTGTAACTTATGATACAAATTGACCCCCGTCCCCTCGATTCTCCCTCTCTTTCCCTCTCATTGTAAAGCACTATTGAGTATTCCTCTCAGGCTGTGTGCCTGCGAAAAGTCAAACAATTCCCTTTGACATCCATTTGTGGTACAATTTACAGCAGGAAAACTAAGGAGCGAATGTAAATAAGAGTCTGAGTGACCTGAAAAAGCATAAATACTATTGTTTCCAGGACACATGCTCTACACACGTACCATAACCCACAGATTGTGACTTTTACTTTTAAGGATTTGGGTAATGTATTTTCAGGGACGGGGCTACATAAATGTTGACTTAAAGTGAATAACAAAACAAAAACGCTTCATAATATTCAAATAAAATTCAGGAATGGGAAAAGAGGTCCACCCTATTTCATCAAGGTCTAGTCAACCAGAAGATGCTGGTGATCCTATTGAATTTTTTATGGTCCATAGCTCGAGGCTTGTGATCAATTACGGCTCCAAGCTGTTTCGTGATAAACTTAAGTCAGATGACAGACAAACACGCACAGATGCCAGTCAGCATCAAACCTGGGCCAAGCACGCATCAGAATATCTACTCCGCTCATTCAGCAACTCGCAGGGCCAGCCAGCCAGAAGGCTACCATGGCAACCGATCCACAGCATGACGGTTGGCCGAGGAAAAGCAGAACCATTTAATGTTTGCTCACGATGGCGTTATTAAATCGCACATTTCCTGGAACTAGCTTATACTGTCAAAATTTGCATTCGGTAATTTAACTCGCAGTTTCCCAATCTTCCGCAGCTTCACCCAAGAAGTCTTCCCGTCCTCGGGGGGTTAGGAAAAATACAGGCTTCAAAATGATGAATAAACATGTAAGTCTGTGCTGACAAGTCAAGGGCAAACATTAATTAATTAATGCCAAAATGTTGAGAGTGACAAGTTAGTTGGGATTATTTCGAAATTTCAAGGCATTTAATTAAAAATATGCTAATTTCCATTTCGGCGAGTGCTTGTAGTATGAAACTCATTTTGGACTACATTTCAATTACAGTCACACAACGCATTCATCTCTGACTACAGAGAGAGAAGTGGAATTTTTACTGTCCCTGCTCCAAAAAAAGCATATGCACAGATGAAATGAAAGTGTTATTAATAATAATTGAGATTGTGCTCCCAACTGCAGTTTTTTTCCATCTCTTTGAAGTGCAGCCAATCGTCGGAGATGCTAGCCAAATACAAGACCTCAATGATGCGGTCCAAAACAAAACATTTTGTCTTCAACTCCCTATTTTCTCTTCCATACAATAAAATAACAAAAACAATCTCCAAAGAAGCTTTTTTTTCAAAATGCGATTCAAGAGCTTCCAACTTTTGCTTCGGCTTTCACACACGCAAACTGCACATCACACAAGTGCACAAGGGAGAAAATGAGAAATGTTTGCTGAAATCATGTTGAATTTGTGTGTGCATGTGTGTGTTACCCATCACACTGAACACTGATCCAATACATCAAGCAATGTCCGTGCTGACCTTGTCAGTTTGAATGAGGAACCTTTGAACTAATGACCACTTGTAGAAATCACACTGGAATGCATCGCCTTGGAATAAACTTCACAACACATATTAACAAACTATCCACATGAGCTACACCATATACGGCAGTAACGGCACCCTCCATAATTATTGGCACCCTTGGTAAATAAGAGCAAAGAAAGCTGTAAAAAATAAATCTGCGTTGTTTCTTGTTTTGATCTTTTATTTTAAAAAATCTACGAAATAAAACAATTGTAAGTGGCAGGAATATCACAATATAAGATAAATGTTTTTCTCAACTTCTTGTTGAACAGGAGAATAATATTAATAACACAAAGCCCAAATCCCCTTAATCATTCATCACAATGAGTAAAACTAAAGAACATAGTTCTGATGTGCAGCAAAAGATTGTTGAGCTACACAAAATAGAAAGTGGATTTAAAAGGAAATGGTTGAAACAATAAAAATTCCTATTTCCAACATCAGGATACATTTATATTTATATAAAATACCAACAGATAATACAAATTCAAAACCTGACTTAAAATATGTTTTAATGGGTCATGGTTTGATCTTCCATCAGCACATTGGTTCAAAACAAACATCTAAATCAACGAAAAATGGGTCACTGAACACAAAATCAAGATCCTGCCTTAGCCATCCCAGTTCCCTGATCTGAACACCATAGAAAATGAGTGGGATGAACTAAATATGAGGGAGCACCAAAATTTGAAGGATCTGGAGAAAGTCTTCATGGAGGGATGGACTCGTATGACTCTCAATGTATTCTCAAACCTGAAAAGACTGAAAAGAAAAGACCTTTTTTTCACAAATTGAGGTTGTAGAATGTATTAAATACAAGGGTGCCAATAATTGTGGCCAACATGTATGCAGAAAAAAAAATCACAATGTGATATTCCCCCTACTTCAAATAGTTTTACTTTGTAGATTTTTTTAAATAAAAGATCAAAACAAGAAACAATGCAGATTTATTTTTACAGTCTTCTTGGCTCATATTTACCAAGGGTGCCAATAATTGTGGAGGGCGCTGTATGTGACCCTGGATCACAAAGCCAGTCTTAAATAGAACATTTGTAGTAAAAGCCAAAAATACATGGTATGGGTCAAAATTATCAATTTTTCTTTTATGCCAAAAATCATTAGGATATTAAGTAAAAATCATGTTCCATGAAGATATTTTGTCATTTTCCTACCATAAATATATCAAAACTATATTTTTGTAAGCGGATGTAGGAATATCGCTAACAAAAATGGCCGGAAACACATCTACAAACGTCACTCGCTGCTGCATCTCTTTGGGAATTACCCACTCAAGTTTGGTATATATGTAAAGTTTAGAATTTCAGCTTTTGGGTTCATCTATTCTCCACAATGTCATTACGGTGGTAATCCAAAAGAGAGCGTTAAAACAAACCTAATTTGGTTACACATATCTGGCAACCCTGAAAGCTGATCAGTTACCAATTAAGAGCAAACTGGCAGATGTATGTATTTACTGTTGTGTAAACTCAAACAATTTATTTGCTGAAATAACACATGACCGTAAGAAAACGGTATAATTTTTCGGGAATGGCTGGCTTTGCAGTTTCGTGGACTTTTAGCAAACTGTAAGTGATGTCAGTGAACCGTTCCAAGATGGCGGACATGTGTTTGGACACTCAAATGAGGCATCAAGTTATATATATGAGCTAAACATTCTCAGAGTCAAACACAACAGAGAGAAAGAGAGAGTTTTGACACATATACACAAACTTTGACATGTTGGTCTTGATTAGCTCTTTAGGGATCCGATCTACGCGGAGGAGTTAGACACGTGCAGTTGTTGGCAGCAACGGCTTTAGCTGCGAGACCACTGGCCTCAGCGTTGGCCCTGCATGGGGGGTTTAGCTGTTCAATATCGACGTTTGTGTGAAGGCCCTCTTCTGCTCTGATAGGCTTTGCTGCCGTCTGAGAAAAAGAGAGCTTTAATTGCGTCCGTCAGACTGTCAACACTCTTACACAGCCCATTACTGAAAAGCTTCATGCTAAAAGCTTGATTGAAAACCCTGTGGGTGGAACGCAGCACAGAACTGACAAATGAACTGGAACTACAGAAAAGGAGAAATGTCAGATCTTCTACAGCACGGCCATGCATGACATCATAATTGGCTGAAGCTGTAAGATTTTAAAGGTAGGATCACGGCTGGTGTTGGGGGTTTTGACAGCATTCAAGGTTGCTAGATGCAGTGAAATTTATTGGTCAGAAAATGAATGGTAAATACTGTACAACTGACAGTATGCGTGAGGCATTTAATGTACAGTTTAGCGACATCTAGCGGGAAAGTTATGAATTTCAACCAACGGCTCACTCCACCGCTAACCCCTTTTCTTTCAAAGCACTATGGTGGCTGATACAGGAAACAGATGTCGTCACGTTTTTCATTTCTTTGCAGAAGTAAAGTTGAGCAGTTTGTCCGTTCAGTGCTACTGTTGAAACAACATTGTGACACGGGGGCCCACAGTGTATGTTTAAAAATATAAAAACATAACGGTTCATTATGTAGGTCTTAACACACCTCTAAAGACATCGTTATATATATTATATTACATTTATGTCAATAGATCCTCCTTAAAATTACACATGGCATACACTTTTCCGATCGATCTGAACCTGCAATCTAAAACTAATACTGCAGAGTACAGTAGGCTCACCTTGCCGTCCCATCAAATTGATCTTTTGAGTCACACATCTGTAGATGGAGCAGAAAGTGATGTTCTCAAACAACATTTTCAGTGCACACCTTCCGTCACACGCACCCATTTCCCAGTTTGTTGTTTTCAACCTTTTAAAATCTTTCAAATCCCTCCAGAGACACCTCAGTTCTTCACTATACCTCACTTTCTTTCACTGTCTAACTTTCTCTGTCCTTATTTTCTCACACATCACAACTTTTTGATTTGTGGTTAACCCCTCCAGGATTAGCAGCTATTGATTTGTGGCTGTCACTGGCCTTGTATGAAAAACTATACAGCACCACCACCTCCCTTCACCCATTACTCTCTCTTTCTATATCTAAGAACAAATCTGAATTGTAGGTGGGACCTTAGTGGACCTTTAGTGTTATTGCTGTCCAAACAGCAAACAGCAGACAGCCCAGAACGTATCAGCTTTGTAAGCTTAAGCACTTAAATCACTAAATCTGTTGCACAGAAGTCTAAATCAAATCAGTCGGCTAATCCACATTCTCTCTTTTATGTCCATGTCGATTACAATTGTGTTTCACAGCACTAAAACATCTCATTAAGCTATTTAGCCAACATAGTCTATTGCCTAAAATATCGAAAAGCATGTGTTTTAGACTTTTGCTGGCATCAGACGTGTTAAAAATCATGCAGATGTCAATTTTATTGCACATTTAGTAGGGTGAAGAATGAAACTAGATTCGCAGGTCTGAAGTAATGCCAGTGCTTGCAAGAAAGCAAAAGATTGGCGTTAAAGTAGGTAAGCTTAGGTTTAAGATTTTAGTTTCTTGTTGCTTTTATCTGCAATGGTTAAAGGTGCAATGTGGAAGATTAAGGAGAATCTATTGATAGCAATGCAATATAAAATACATAAATGTCTTCAGAGATGTAAAGACCTTAAATAATGAAGCATTGTGATTTTATTAATTTAGAATGCGCTATTTCTATCTACGCACACAACGGGTCCCCTTACATGGAATTCACCCTAAACAGACAATCTGCTCTACAGGGCGTGTTTTGTAAATATGTTATCTCCTTCTTCGGCAAAGAAGTGAAAACATGATGTCATCTTTGTCTCGTGTCAGCCACCATAGTGCTCCGAAAGGGAGGGGTGAAGTAAGCCGTTGGTTGCAATTCGTAATCTCACCACTAGATGCCACTAAATTTCACAAACTGGACCTTTAAATAGGTGTTAAATATGTGCATATTAAAATGGCAAGCATGGCAATAATTCCATTGCTTTGAAAGAAAAATATTAAAACAATGGAAGCATTTTACATTGAAGGTTATGTACATTTTGAATGTTTTATCAGTACAATATCAGTATAGTCTTGTCTTTAAAAAGAAAAAAACTCACACAGTTCATTACCAACTTCAAACGATTTATGACCTAATTTTTGTCAGATATGGTGAAATACCCGAAATGTGACCTCTGCATTTATCCCAACCAGTGAATAGTGAACACACACACTTCAAGTCGTGAACACACATACACCGGGAGCAGTGGGCAGCTATCACTGCAGCGCCCGGGGAGCAAACGGGGGTAAGGTGCCTTGCTCAAGGACACGTCAGTTGTTACCTGCCGGTACTGAGAATTGAACCGGCAACCTTCTGGATACGAGTCCGACTCTCTAACCATTAGGCCACAACTAATTTATACATAGAAAGAAATGTGTCGACCTTCTCAACAAATCCTATCACACCCAATGAGGAAGAATCCTGTCTGCTCTCAATAAAATGTATTTTTTCCGTTTCAGATATATCCATTTTCTACAGTACATCTTCAACAGAATGTCAGTTTTCTTTTTATATATCAAACAGAGATGGAGTTCTGATGAGGTTGAGAGGAGTATGTGATCACAAGTAATTTGACTTTAATACACAGGTTCACAGCGTGTAGTGTAGGGCTCGGCATTTGTGTAGAATATCTGCACTTGATCAAATCTGGAGGTGCAGTGTGTCTAGTCAGCATAAAGTTCTCAGAAGATATAATCTCATCTGATCAGAGAAAAAATGTACATATGAAATACAGCGCAGAGCTTAAAGGCTCGCTTTTATAAGTAGAGAGATGGATTTGAAAAGAAAATACTCTGGGGCCAGAAATAAAATTTCAGGATGAGCCCATATGAGTTGATGTACCTCACATCATCCCAGAACCAGAGACATGTTTCTAGCTGTTCTTCAACAACAACCCTGACTCCAGGGTCACCACAGAGACATTTTTGGGTAGGAAACGGTCTGTGTGACGTATATATTTAAAATGCTCTTTGTGTTTGTTTGTTAAAAAGCCACATATAAACAACTCACCAAATGCAATTTTCTCAAGTATTACCGATATCCACTATTCTAGCACTTCCATTAGTGACGAATGTCTCGAAATGCTGAATTCTGGATAATACATGGCAACAATAATGTGTGTACACGCAAGTGTTGAAAAATGGATCCAAAACCAAGTGCATCTCTGCCACAATTCATTTATTGACTTAAAAGCCTTCCCAATCAAAAATGTGTCTATTATACAAATACAGTAGCATAACCCTGACTATGCATGCAGTGGTATCAAAATATCATATCACGATAGTTGTTGGAGACTTTTATCACGGTATACAACATTCTTGTGGTACATCTTTTTTTGTTGTTCCTAATGATGATTTAAGACCACTACTACTACGCATTTAGAGAAATGTAAACAACTACACTATCAACTTCATCTAGAATTAATAATCAGGATAAACCATATTATTGCATATATTACCGAATGTTTAATCTTGACCCACCATCACAGAGTGTATTTGTAAATCTGTGGCCTGATATGAACAGTATTTAATAATAACTTCTTTTTAAAGAACTCTTGTATAAAGTCAGACAATCATGCTGTCCCAATGAATATCTAGCCTCATTTTAGTCGTACTCCTTTTTTCGGATCCTTGCTTGTGTGATATTGATTTAGCATTCTTAGGAATGCTAAAGGCCTCTTGCTTATCCTCTTGTTATTACCTCTTATCACCTCTCTAAAGCTTCTTCAGAAAGCCTGAGCGTGCTGAAGGTAAGTTGCAATTCTCACTGGAGACTGCAGGTCTTAGCCAGAGCAAATTCAAAAGAGACACTTTAAAGACAACTGAATATAGCTGATGGAACAACCCGACTCGGAGGCCAAGCCAGACAGCCCAGCCTCAGGGATGAGGGCTAAATTTAACACCTCTGATGCCCCATGACAAGAAGTGACCTTTTTGTACTGAGAGCCTGGGAGAGGTCACATACACACACAGGGTTCTAAACAGGAGAGTAAGATGGCTGGTTCATTTAGGGCATGTGGGGTTTTATAATGATGCAGTCAATGGGACATTACCTGAGGCAGAAGCTGAGGGCAAACCTGCTGGAATGCATTAACAGAAAGACATTTTTTGCAAAACCTCCATGGGGTAAATGGGTCTGTTCGCTTAGGGGAGTACACATGTATGAACTAAACAAGATATGTATGTAACCTTGGTTGGAGAGGATCTTTATTTAGACATGGGGTGGCACAACATGACTAAGCCAAGTTTTCTCTGCTACTGTGGATCATTCCTATATCCCTAGCTTCATCGCCCCCTAACTTTAACTTCAACCCTTAAACGTATCTCTATGGGGACAAAATTGAGCTGATAAAGTTTTTCCAAGAAATCAAATCATTCTCCAGTCTTTTTAAGGGGAGAGTCTGACACTCATAGTCAGTGTTGCCAGGGTCGCGGTTTTCCCGCACAATTGGGATATTTTTAAAATGCCGTCATGGGAAAAATTATAAAGTTGCAGGTTGCATTATTTAAGCCTAGCCATGAAACTGAAATTGTTCCATTTCTAGTGTGTACGTATCTTAAAAAGGAACACCTGGCAACCCAAGAATCGATGCAGGATATGTGAGTAGATCAGTATGTTTAATTAAGCGTCATCATTATGTGCGTTACACTTCTTGTACATTTTTAGTATGGAACACATGTTTGTATTTACATAATTACATTCCAGACATTGCACATAATACATTGCTACTATCCAAATAGGACTAAAATAAAATAAAGCAAAAGTAATATGTACTAAACATATATTTTAAGGCACTTTGGGGTAATCGCACAGTTGTGCTGTTGTGCTATTATTGGACACAAGAAAGAATTGGGCATTTCAAATGGTTTTAAGTTGGGCTGGATTTTTTTTTTTATTGGACCTGGCAACCCTACTCATAATATTAGCGCTGTGGCGTCTATTAAATATCTATAGTGTTTGCTGTCTTTCACTCATTTCTTTCACCAGATCAAGCATAGATAGGGAAATAGAAACACACTAGCTGCGTTTCCATTACAGATTTGCACAAAACTTTTGCGATATTTTGTAATTATCTTTAATCTTTAAAAAAATATTGCAAAATGACACATCTTCGGTCCACACATACCGCGCCCTCTTTAAATAATGATCATGTGACTTTTTACACATGCCATGTGACCTGTAAATGCGAAATAAACGTTTCCAATGTAGTTTTGCGAAATATTCCTTTTTCGAATTGCCTGAAAAACCACCTCATGCGAGCGATAAATGGGAGTTTTTACCATTGAGCGTATTTTTAATTCGCAATTTCAATTTGTGCAATTTAAAGGGTAATGGAAACGCACCGACTGATGCAAGTAGAACAAACTCTTTTCAGAAAAGTGACAGAAAACAGAAGAGAGGAGGATGTGTGAAGGTCTGCTCGGGCAGAGTGCATGAGTCTGATTTTCACACTTTCTCTAAGCTTGTGGAAGAATGCTTTTCACACATTATTGAAACAACTATCACACATATAAACAGACTAGACTAGAAAGGCACTTAGTCAAAGAACCTTTTAAAAAACATTGCTTGATCATTCGAAATGCTACTTCAGATGATTGCTGCTTTTGTCTTTTTATAGGACTTGGTAAGGACTGGTTAACTTCAATGTTCCGTAACCTTTATCATGCTGAGAACAACAGCAAAATACTTGTTAATACCCAATGGCTATGCCTTCCAACTTTAAAGAGTACCTTAAAACTTTGTCTTTGCATCATAAATGGCAAGGTACACAGCAAAACCAACACTAATCCAGATCTGCACAAGGGAGTTTCATTTGATGCAAACTCCTGTCAAAGCTCCGGCAAACAATCTCTCATCTTCTGACTTGTAAACAGCTTAGCCTTTCTTTCATATGCTACACCCGATTAAATCAAATCCACATGATCAAGCCAATTCCTCATCTTTGAAGCATTGCAGCTATAGCCCACACCAACCTTAGATGGTAAAATGCATCAAACTAACTCTTGGGAAAGTACCACAACAGTAGTTTTCTAAAATCTAAAACAAAAGCAACTGGGGAAGAAGTCTCACGAGCATGTGTACTGCTCTCATTCTCATGGCTAACCGGGAAGCATACAGGCCATGTCGCCATGGGAGTAAAACCTGTCAATCAAAGCAGGTGGTGGTTGAAAGTGTCATTTAGCAGCTTGTCACCGACTATGAAATGTGGATGAGTGAGTGTGTATGCTTGTGTATGTGTGTTTTGATGAACAGCTCAACAGGATTTGGGTGGATGACATATACTGCCAAAAGGTTGAAAGCAGTGATAGAGATGCACAGAAATGAGGGATTAGACCAGGGTTGTGCTGAAGGAGAGAGAGTGAGTAGTGAGTGTGGAGAAGAAAAGTGATGTAATTCTGTCCTTAAAGCAAGACTTCATTTACTTTTTCATTTACTTTTACATTGCTTTTCTAAGATCAACCATTCATAAATTAACCTCCCATTTCTTCAATTTATAAATCGTATGTCTTTTTCCGTCTGCATTTATGAAGTTAATGTCTTTCTAATCCAGTCTCTAATCCGGCTTCCATATTTATTGGCTCTCCAATTCACTAAAAGTTCAACACCTGCTTTCAAAGTAAAGCTTTTGATGTTAACCTGAGTCCCTAGTTTGTCACTAGTTTGTTAAACGTTTGATGGTTAAGACTTTTCCAATTAGTGATTAGAAATAGTCTCTACTGCTCCTTATTGGTGCTAAAGCTATATTTGTTAAAAGGATAGTTCACCCAAAATCATCATTTATTCACCCTCTTGACATTTCAAAATTGTTTAACTTTCTTTCTTCTGTAATCTTCACTTCTATTCACTACATTTACATCTATTCATTTGGCAGACACTTTTATCCAAACCGACTTACAATTGAGGACAACAGCAAGCGGTTTGTCCAAGTAAGCAATATTCATGAGAACTGCTAGTAATACAACGTTTCAGATACAGTATAAGCAAGTATACAGAGAACATTAGAAAAGAGAGGTAGAAAGGTATTAGTGGTTCACTAACCAATGCAAGTCAATGGGTTTGGTTGTTTGGTTAGCAACATTCTTTAAAATATTGTCTTCTGTGTTCTGCAGAAGAAATATAGTCATACAGGTTTAAAATGACAATAGGGTGAGTAAATGAGGACTTTTATTTCTTTTTTTTGGGGGGGGGGGTGAATTATCCCTTTAAATCTAGTTATGGCTGCATAATAAAGAAAGCTGCATCAAACAATTGGTTCATCTTATTTCAGCCTTGCCATTTTCCCTAGCTACCTATTGCCTTCTAGGGCGTCATCCTCTGATGGAATCTAAAAAGTGATCGATTTGCAACGCTTCACATAGGCAGCAAATCTGTGTGCCTACAGTAAAATAACATTCCTCACCTAGAGCTAACAGTTATTGAAGTAATTATATTTACAATGAATTTCTCATGCTTCATCCACCATATTGTTTTCTGATTTTAGGCGTTCTGGGATTGCTTTCTTATTGAATATACCTGCAATGTTGCCTTACAATTAATAAATAAGTTAACATCTTAATAGCCAGCTTGATGCCTATGATGCCTTAACATGTTGACTTTTAAAACACAAGGGCATTAAAAAGCACTTCCACTGACATTGCCATCCACTGGCCTGGCATGCATACTACAGCATTTACTACAGCGTACGTGAAACTTTTCAAAAACGCAAAGGACAACCTTTTACGTTTTTCATAGTGTAAACATGGTCTCAGTCTTAAGCTGGCCTTCTTCTTAATAGCTCGAATGACTGATATGTTATACAGATGCCCAAAGCAATTTACACCTTATACAAGTGGGCAAATCATAAAAAGGTGACACAACCTAATGCGCAACCGCAGATGACAAACAGGACACCATCTTAGTGTCATTGCCAATCACAAAACCACAGATGAACTGAAAAGAGCTTCGAGCTTCTCTCGGAAGGTAATCAGATGTATCCTATTCATTGTTTCTTTCACTCCTTGTTGCAGACATCAGATCAAATCATGACAGTCTCATGGATAAAAACCAGAAAGATGGAGTGTACAGTGGGAATATGAGAGCCCTCAGGAAAGCGTCAGAAAGCGCTTATTGAAAGTGAAGCAAACATTAAGTAGTATGCAAGGGTTGCATTAAGGATTGTCATTAGCACTCAGGCTCCATGCATTCAGGTGTCAGAGAAAGGTGAGTGAAAGCTCTTTTGCTTTTAGTGCTATATGGCGTTTGACATATAGGGTGACCCCTGAATGCTGTTTGAGGGAAAGAGGAAGAGAAAAAAAGAACTTTGCAGACCAACTTGCTAATTCATTTCACTCTTTTATGTACCACACAAAAACCCTTTTTACGGGTGATAAGTGTTGAAGTTCTGATTAATAGTATGAAGTCATGGCCTGTTGTCACAGCCAAGTGCCAAGGTAATGGTTTGTCATGAGAGGAGGGGCAGAAGAGGCGTATTTCATTGTGCATGCCAGTACAGGGTGTGATTTGAAGTGATGTGTTCAACCCTTTTCAAAAAGTTGCAGTTTACACAGAAACTGTAAAGTCTCAGATTTGAAACAAATGAATAAATTCATGCTGTATATCATTATAAATCAGACATGTCAATGGAATTTCTTAGTAGATGTGTGTCTACATCTCATTATCAGGCTGGCATCTGGACAGAACATCCATCACCATTGAAACCATAATGTTGTGTTTCCGTACCAAGCGTCCAATTTGGACTATAAAATCTATGTTTCTTTCCGTAGAAGTGTGCTAAATGCCCATAATGCCCATTAGTGAATCTGGCACTTTCTGGACAGAGATGAATGGAGACGCACTGGCTGGTAAATGCTATGACGTGTTTGCCCTGCTCGGTCGCGATGCATGAAATTATGTATATGTGCACTGCCTGAAAACCGTTTCTTCATTCTGGAAGTGACATTTCAAATGAAATATAAATCATACAGCGGTAAATGCTCTATAAAACAATCTGAAAATAAATACACTCTTTTACTTTCTTTTGCAGTGAATCAACATTTGAAGAAATATTTACAAAACATCTGTTATAATCTAATTTCTGTATATTGTTTTTCTGGTCAACACTCCTGAACGCAACATAAATCAAAATGGATGATATTTTCTTTTTTCATAAATTGCTCATATAGTGCACGATTCACCAGTGTATGTTATTCTAAAGAAAACTGTAATAACATTTTCAGTCAAAGAAACCAGTATTCTTTTCTACTGAAGTAACCAAGGTCGAATGCACTGGATAAATACTATAAACCAATAATATCATACAGTAGCCTTCTTTTATTGATCCATTAAAATTCCAAAGGGAAAAGATACTAAATCCACTCATCTCATTAAAAAAGAACATTCCAGATGTTTGAAAGGTAATAAATGAATATTTTTAGGTGTCATATTAAGAACGTGTTTTTTTTTTTAAATCAACACCTCGTGAAATATTTACATTTTGCCATGAGATCATGTTGGAAATGTTCACTGGTGTAAAAAGATAACTAGACCCACTACATCCTTTTTTGGCAAAATTTTGTTGGAAGTTGAGGCTGACAGTGTTACTATGAAGGATTTTAGAAAAGCTGAGACAAGACACTGAGACACTGCCAGGGATACCAAGTGACACACACACACACACACACACACACACACACACACACACACACACACACGCACGCACACAAACACATTCACAGAGATCAACAGAGATGGAATTTCAAAACGACCAAAACAGTACAGCAGCTTTCAGAAAGTCACTCAGCTCCGTTTACAACAGAGACAAACCCCAGAATCTGTAAACACAAGTCTTCTTATCTGACTTACTGGTTGACATCTTTAGAAACATCTTTGCCTCATAGTCGCTCATGTCATTATGATGACTCTTTGTAAAGATCTGGTTTAGTGACACTTTGGATGTGGAGTCTGTCAATCTCTCTCGGTCTCTCTCTCTCCATCGTTTTTCTCCTGGCTGGTGTAAAGACAGTATGTAGAGGTTAGGAAAGTCTCAAGGGAGAAGTGCTCATGGTACAACATGCCAAAAGCAATCGGCCGGCTGGACTTTCACGTATAATCTCTCTGCCTCTCTTACCCTTCCTTTGCTATGGCCCGAAGACAGACATATGCTTCAGAACTGCTCAAAACTATTTGAGCAAGTGCTTTGTGTCAGGGTATGTGTGTTGGATTTCGGAGACGCTTAACTTCTGTCACTTTCTATTATGTCCCGCTGTTCGTTTGGAGAGAGAGAGAGACTCAGTGATTCTCTCTCTTTGCATTGATTTCCTTCTCCTGTCTGAGAGCTGTGAATCAGCTATAGTAAGTGGTGTGGGTTTTCCGATGTGCATGAGTTCTGCCGCATCTCAAAAATCCAATTTTGCATGGTGAATTGAATGAATCGATTTTTATTCAAGACCAAATATACTTTTGCGAAATGATAACACTGAAAACTTTACAGTTGCTTTAAAATTGAAGTGTGATGTTAGAAGACTTTGTTATTCCTGTTTTGTGCACAAATATCAGTAAGACGGGCAGGTGGACTCTTTTGATGTTTGTTATTCAACTTGATAGCTCTGTCGAATATGTAAATAAAATTAGTAAGACAAATATGTGATAATATATACAAATAATGATGTCATCACTTCAGTTGAGTTTAATTATCAATAATCTCAGATTGTTGAGATCGATCGTGCGGCATAATTTCTATCTGTGCCTTTCACTTGCAACGTGACTGCCAATATTATTGATGCCTATTTTGGATTAAGCCTTGAAACAAACAAATAAGCAGTCTGGAAAGCAGCTCCCCATCCTCTCTGTCTCTCTTTCTGTCTATGTCTAGGATGCATTTGGACAGAAAGAAACACAGAGGTGATCCATCAGGCTTATTGAGGTTCACTGTGCTACAGACTTCAGACAGATTAACTGCCAATTCATTCAGAATCCTCAAAGGTGACTTTATGTTTGTCAGCTGTAACGTAGCAACTGAGACAGAAGTTGAGGCGGCGCCGATGATTTATTTGAAAAGTTGTCAAAACACACATACGCAACCCTAATTCGATCACATGCTGAACTCTATCCGACAAAAACTTTTAAGCATTTTCTACACTTATTTTGGAATATAAATAAGTTGAGGTCTGTGGAAGGGGTTTTAACATGGCATAAAGCTTAGAGTGTTACGCTATTATTGCAGCTGAGAGTAATATATTATCCAGTTTGCCAAAATATTGAATAAACACATATGAAAGGAATGAGGAGTTTAAAGAACTTGGTTGCTCAATTTCTACAGAAAATTGTGAAGCTTTATTTGTCATTTTCTATGGGTATTGATACACAATTTGGACCTGCTATTAGGTTGTTGGTATAAACATGTTTTTAAATAAATACACTGTTACCCTGCACAGTCTTTAGTGTTTACTTTTTGCCACATTAAATTGAAAAATAGAATAGAAGGGACAAGAATACACTCTTAAAAATTATGGCAATAGTTTGTGTTATACTTTTTAACACTTTGGGACAATTTTACGATCTAAGCGAATGGTCTATAGTATAAAAAATTCTGTAAAAATTAAAATGACGGGTTAGACTCAGTATAGACTTTATACTGTAAAAAAAACCCATAATTTTTACAGAATGTTTCAGTTTTGTTTTACACATTTTCCACGTTTAATGTAAAAAATTAGATTTTACTGAATTGTTCTGTTTTTTTTAACAGATTTTTTTTATCAGATTTTTTACTTAAATAAGTAAAAAATAACATTTACAAGAAAAACGGGGAAAATACGTAATTGTACAGGAAAAAACTGTTATTTTACAGTTTATATATATCATATCTAATATAATAATAAATACAAACAAATAAATAATATAATTACAAATAAACACATAACAAAATTGAAAATATAAAAATAAACAAATAAAACATGTTAATACGCTTACAATGAAATTGAAATCATGCATTCTATAGCTTTACAGTTTATTAGAAGCATATGGGCAATTCCGTGAAAATGTCAACCTTACCATGAAATATTTGTTTAACATATAGCACAGATATCAACATTTGGTGGTTCAAATATCCATGTGTGGTCTCTCTTTAAGATTTTAAAGCACATTTTCAGGATTGTCACATCAATAATGTTGCATATTCCTCATTAATGACAAATAAAAAATAAAAAGGTAAATATTCAATATGAAGAGACATCACTTCTCCATTTATTGGGTATTGTTGCTAATGGTTTGTGCATTTTAATTCCCAGAAATCCTACAAACTTCATCTCCCAAAAGCCGTGTGCTTTTTTGTCACATCCATAATGCTTATTTATTTTACTTTTTTAAAATAGAAAACTTGTGCATATAATGATATTTTTATGATATTTAGAAACTATCAACAAGGGTTTAGTAAAATAGAAACAGATGGTTCAGTGTATTGGTAACAAATACATTCTCTAAACGTTTACATGTCACATCCATAACGCAAAATGTCACATCCATAACCCATATGTGCCAATCATAAAATCGCAATTTAGGATTATACTCATGTTTCATTCTGCACAATTTCTTTTTCTCTCTAAATCTATTGCTTTCTTTCCTTTAGTCCCTCTTAGCTCTAAGAACACTTCACTTTTTGCCTTCAATGATTGACATTATTAGTCTTTTACTGTAACTGCTCATAGCCATGTTGGGCTTCTCTCATCTCTTGATTAGCGTGTTATTGTCCCCATAAGATCCCCAGTCCCATCACATTGTTTGAGAAGGTCAGTATGGTTTGTTTTGATTAATAATGCCAGATAGCAAAACCACTTGACAGCTGATTAGACTTTGTGATCCTGCTGATTCCTGTATTTGATTCTGATGAGGAGTATCACACATAAGGGGGTGAGGGAATGAGTAGGTTTGTCAACGGAAGAAGATCCCCACTCCGATGTGAAATTGCCTCGCTTTTCAAGCGGGCATGTCGGCCCATCAGCTTGAAGCACCACTGACAGAAACACAATAACATTCTTATAGAGTTTGTGCCAGCAGAATAGAAATCAGCCCAGAAGAGGCTGGTGTAAGCATGCCTGCAAAAAATGATTTTTCTTTTTCTGCTTCTCTTTGTACCGTCTCCATGATCAATTGTATTGGACTCGGGTGAGCACCAGAGACACCATGAATCAATCCATTGGGTTGCCTGATCTCAAACGCACATACACGCATTCTTTTGTTGTTGTTGTCCTATCATTGTTTCAATCACTCAAACGTGCATGCTTTTGAAGTCCTCTCAGTTTGACATGAACATTAAGTGGGTTTTTTTGCATGTCAAAGGAAGAGAGAGAGAGAGAGAGAGAG
The DNA here is from genome assembly GCA_026939265.1 of Oreonectes daqikongensis. NCBI lineage: Eukaryota > Metazoa > Chordata > Actinopteri > Cypriniformes > Nemacheilidae > Oreonectes > Oreonectes daqikongensis. Next base: position 1,489,785 of record JAOTQM010000351.1, on the reverse strand, counting down.
AGAGAGAGAGAGAGAGAGAGAGAGAGAGAGAGAGAGAGAGAGAGAGAGAGAGAGAGAGAGAGAGAGAGAGAGAGAGCGAGAGAGAGAGAGAGAGAGAGAAATTGTACAGAATTCATGAGGTGAAGTTTTCTATGCAGCTGATCTTTCACAGTCACTCAAACCTTAATGTATCAATAAATTTCAAACACACACGCTCACACAATGTAGAACTGAGGCTGTTTTTAAATCACCCTTTCTCATATCAATGTCAGCCTTGTAGGGTATTATGCTTCAGACAACTGCATTGTCAGTGAAAATGCGCCATGAATTAAACATGAGATCAGCGGGTGGTCAGAAGTAAGGTTGGCTAATATGTAAATAAATGATACCTTATACTGCAACTTATGCTTTTGCTCTGGGCCAGAGGAACTATCATTTCCCCCAAATAGCTACTGTAGCAAATGGCCAGATTTACTAACAGTTTCTTTTGTCAGGATTTGCTAAAGATACGCAGTGAAAAATTTGCTCAAAAAAGCTCATTTATTAATATTTCACCATATTGATAAGTAAGATCTCTCTTTTCATGTTTCTAAAGTTTTTATAGTTTTATACAGTCATGTAAGTGAATTGTCACATCCATAACAGAATTGTCACATGCAATATATACTTAATATTGGGCACATGCAAATTTCATGTTCTGCAAAGAGCCATTCTTTCTACATTTGTTGGGTATTATGGCTATTGGTACATTTTAATTCACAGAAATTCTACAAAATATGTTGTATCTCAAAAATCCTTCTTTGTCACATGGGTGATTCTGTGTCACCTCAGCCAAAGGTCCCAGGCTCAATATTTTTTTATTAATAATATGTTTACAGAAGCAAGACCAACATCAACAGTCAGAAAACAGTTGAAAGCCAAAATGTTAAATGCCACGATGAATAGTAACTGAGTAATCCACTCATTTGTAGAGGACGGTTAAAAATGTCAATTTTCACCTGAAATTTGAAGCCATATTAGAGGGCGTGAACATTTCTTGAGATACAGGCATGTCAATTTTGAGGAAAAAAATGAACTTTTTTAACTGTCACCATAAAATGCATCAAGGATTGCTAAAGTTAACAGATTTTAGTTACTAATCTCTGTGTTAAAAAAAAATCAGGTGAAAATTGTCATTTTAACCCTTCTCTACAAATGCGTACTATTCATTGTGGCATTTAATATTTTGGCTTTCAACACTACTGATGTTGGTCTTGATTCTGTAAAAAAAAAAAAAAAAAATTCAAAATTTGGATGATTTGACACGAAATAACCCATATCCAAATGCATTTATTCTTCCCTCTTTTAAAATACTCAAGGACTCATAGGGCCAAATTTACTAACAGCTTGCGGTGGAGTTACGATGGGCTCTTTTTCTGTTGGATTCGTTTTTGGTGAGTATTCTTTTTTTTAACTGCTTAATGTTGTGTATATCATAATGTAATACTGTAGAGTTGAAAGTTATGCGAAACGTCCATTCCCATTTTTGAGTGATAATACAATCAAATCATTCAATTTAAAGCAGCACTATGTTGTTTTTTGACCTTGTCAATAAAATTATTTGAGTGGTAGAACTCTTAACAGGACACATTTTACTGGCGTTGTTAACACAGCAGGCTCCTAGTGGCCAAAACAAGACTCTGTAACTTTGGTGTTCGAGTATAGTACATCCAGCCCCACCCATCCCCAGCCATCGACCTGCTTTACGGCAGACGTCACGTTTTACTCATAGCCTGGGTGAAGTTAGCCAACAGCTAACAATAAGATGAAGCGGTGTACATTTACAATACCTTAATTCATTTGGCAGACGCTTTTATCCAAAGCGACTCACAAGTAGGAGAGCATAAAACACTTTGTCAACAAGCTGTACAAGGAACAACCATTAAACTTTACTAAAACTTGAAATAGAACAGACAGAGATGGGCAAATCCTGTGATTCAGCAAAAAGACCAAAAACTGAAAATGTTAGAAGCACAGACCTCAGTATATACAAGTGCACTACCTCTCACTCCCGCTTTTTCTCTCTTACACACACTCACGCAAGTATATTCTGTTGAAAGAGGAAGTGTATGAACTCCTGAGGCACAGACATGCGCATAAACTTAGCGATGCACATAATCAAACAGACAGAGGAGAGAAGGGGGTGATTTTAATGTCTGGTAGAGTGCAGTCTCTTTCTGTTAGCGCTGCTGTGGTGTCTCTGTCTCTCTCGTGTGTGTATTGTGAGGCTGAAGGGGAGACCCTAGAGGAAGTTGTCAGGTTGGCGTCTGTTCTGATTCCGAGCTGTTGACAGCACTGAGTGACATAGACTCCACAGCAACACAACACAACTCTCATAACATCAATTATTCACAAACACACACAAAGATATACACTCTATGGATGTGGAATCTGTCTCTCTCTCTCTAACCTTCTCCAAAACAATGGCAGAGCATTTTTTGCTGCAGGAACGTAGAGTATGACTATGCAGAGTATTGCCTCGATGCATTTGCTGTACACAAGCTTGGATGAGAACAGAACGCGTGCGCGAATATGTGCATGTGCGTGGTGAAAGCCTGGCGTGTACCTGCAGGGTCTGCTCCAGGCGAATTCTCTGTTTTAGTGCAAGTGTCACTATTAAACTCCATGCTGTCTGTCACACACACAAATAGACATTGGCACACACTGTGTCCCGGTGTCTCATAACCCCAGCAGAAGTGACCTGCCCAAGACAAGCTAACAAATCTGTGTTTTGTCTGTGTTTCTTCTAGTTCTACTTCACAGGAGATAAGCCATTGTTTTTTACACATTTTTTTACATTTATGCATTTGGCAGATGGTTTAATCCAAAGCAACTTACATTGTATTATACATTTCTTTCTGTGTATGTGCAATCCCTGGGATCGAACCATGACCTTGGCGTTGCTAGCGCCATTATATAACCACTGAGCTACAGGAAAGCTCATATATGCGCTGTGCCGATAATAAGGGATTAGTTCAACCAAAAAAATATATAATTCTGTCATAATTTATTCACCCTAATGTCATTCACAACCTACACTGTAAACAATCCCGTAAAAACAATTTTTTGGCAGTTGGGACAATAGAAATATACCATAAAATATAATTTGTTGTCTTTAAAATTGCATGTTTTTCTTGTTAAAGTCTTTTTCTGTAACTTGACATTTTTGTTACTGTATTTTGAAAATTTACTGTATTAGAAAATCTTGTAAAAAAAACAGAAAATTTCCAGGTGCCAGGAATATATGAAAAAATAACACATAAAAATTACACGTTTTTCTTGTACATTTTTATGTGATTTGATAGTTTTTGACCATATTTCAAAAATATGTGGAAAATCGGTAAAACACACAACAGTGTATGTCTCTTTGTTCTAAAACAGAAGAAGATATTTTGAGAAATGTCTCATTGGTTTTATGTCCACACAAGGGAAGTCAACAAGGGCCAATATTGTTTGTTTAGCAAGATTTAAAAAAATATCTTATTTTGTGTTCTGCAGAAGAAAAAAAGACATACAAAAGCAAAACCATCACCTAATCCTCTCATCATCTTTACAGGATCAATATTAGAATGATGCAAATATCCAAAGCCAACCTCCTCTTTCTAAATGATAGTGGAGGTGGCGGAAACATGCTTTTCTCACCACCTTCTGACCGTGCCTTAAAAATCTCTTTTTCTCCCACTTTTTTTGATTTTATTACATCAAAAATGAGCATGAAGAGAAGCTCCGCATATAAGAAACACACATTTGCCTGAACCACTTTCAAAAATATGGTTGCTAACCAAAACAGAAAGAAGCAAAATATTTCTGATGGGAAGACTAATATTTAATGAGGATGGGGGTGGGAAGTGTACTTTGCTGTATGTGTGTGTTAGAGAGATTGTGGTTAGCAGAAAAGAGGTTTGTGGGGGTGGCGACGAGGAGGTTTAAGCACGAGACGCTTCAAGATTCGTCTTTAGCAAACGGTATTTGCATAGCACTAATATGAGCTGTGTTGTTAGTCATAGCAATTTTCATATATTTGCATACAATTAATGCCTTGCCCCATCTTCGCAACGATTGTTTCTGATGCAAAAAAATAAACAAATACAGAATGAGCAAATGTAAACAGTACACACAGCAGATGTGTGTACACAGACGAGAGACAGGCATGAAGCGGTGGGGGTGTGACTGCAACAGCAGGGTCAGTGACGGTGTGAACTTCTATTCGAAATGCGACAAAAGATGCTTAAAACATGCTGTTCGTTCAACCACACACTAAGGCTCTGTTCCAAAATGCTAGGCTTTGGGCATCATATGTGTGAAGGTTGTTGTGAACAGTAGCCAGCTAAATTTTCCAACACATCCGTTAACTTCTGTCTGTGTTTGTGGATTAGCTACTGGCTAAGAATTGTATTAAATAAACAACTTGTTAAATTTTATTATATATTGATTGTATTAAATAATTTGTTGAATGGGTTGTGTAACTTTGTCGCATTTAAATTTAGACAAGTAACAGTTCTTCTACTGGTAACGTAAATAATACTGGTTAGACATACTTTTAAATTGCTAGCTAATGTCATTTACTTTACTGAATGCTATTTCTTTTGCTTGTTATCAGAAATATTCTGCAGAGACTATATTCTTTGCGGATGTGTACAAAAGTTACGTTTGGGCCACAAAAGCGTGCATGCGCAGTAACGGTTTGCATCGAAAGCATCTATACTGTAGAGAAGAGCAGAGCACAAAGAAATAGTATCATCTACTCTCAAAATAGCTAGAATGGCACTAGAGAAGAATACATGTGGTCTAATCATTTCATCCTGCAGATCAATTAAAGCAGGAGTGCATAGAAAAACTCGAATCCATCTCTCTTCTTCAGCACGGAGGCCATTGATCTGAAGCGGCCCACTGATTTTCACTAAAATGAGGGAAGAAATATGGATTGATCCAGTGTGGCCTTAATTGAGGTCCAAGTAAAGTGGAAGCATTGATTGCATCACAGTTCAGATGGAGAAAGAGAAAGTTTGAGCTCAACTGGAGGTTTTATTTGGTGAATCACTAGCAGAATTCAAAAGCTGAGAAAATGCTGCCTCCATATGCAGGATGTGGAAGAAGCATCGCATCCTATCTACTCCTATCCTTTCCTATCTAGATTTTTTTCTACATCTTCCTAACTCCATTTTTATTTATCCGATCGACCACTATCTCCCTGGATTGTTCCTCATGCTCCTCTCTGTCTTACACAGGCAAACACAGAAGCCAATTATGAGGGATATGAGAATCAAATCTTCTCTGGTGGTCTATATTGTTGAATGTTAGTTAATAAATACCAGCATAATTGAATCTGCTATTTGCGGTAGCGGCTCCGGCGATAAGGATGGATTTCAGATGCAATAGAAGCTGAAGTATCTTTTAAGAAAATGAACAGGATTTGTTGCTTGCATTAACATAGAAATCAGCTCCATTCTTTTCTTTGAACTTGTAATGGAGAACACTTCTCATCCGCTCTTGGGGGTTCCGTCTGCATTATGGAATACCTTGTTAATCATGCATGCAACCTCGTTTGCATATTCAAATCTATACGGCAAAAATTTCACAGTGAAATGGGCATGGAGAACCCATTTGATATCGCTTTTGAACCAGACTTTGTGGATTCAGTAATTATTAGCGCGGGGTGTAGCTATGTATGGGTGTGTTATGTAGGTATTAGACTATTTTGTGGGGGGTATCTAGCTTCTATTAAACTAGAGTTTAACATAGTTTTATGAGGTTATCTGACCCACAACAAAATGAATGAATGAACAAACATACAACAAAACATTTGCATTTTTTGCATTGCGACTTACAGCGCATTCAAGGTATACATTTTTCATCATTTTGTAAACCAGAATGAATGAATGGATGGATGAAAACAAATCCCTGAATTTTAAACCTGTGGCTGATTATGGGCAGATTCCTTAACTCACTTTCCTTCCATAACACGGGCAGTGTCTTCCTAAACTTTTAATGGGTCTTTTAATTAGTTCGCATTTTAATCTATATCTCATTACACAGACTCTATTCACCTCCACTACGCTGGTGGGGGCAAATTGTGACACTGTTTCTTTAACAACATTCCTGAACCAGTGACATCAGAACAGAATTCATGAAGATGGGACACTTACTCATTTATGTGTTCATATTTTTTCCACATTTTAGAATAATAATCTCATCAAAATGATCAAATAAAACAAAGGGAACTATGGGAATTATGTTGCAATTTAAAAATAAAGAAAAATTATTGTTATATTTATTATATATTTATATATATTTTTGTCTTTAGTGTAGTCACCTTTCCACTAGAATTTGCAGAAATGTTTTTATGGAATTTTGTCAAGCAGCTTCACGAGGTCTCACCCTGAGATGCTTTAAAAGCAATATTAAAGTTTTTTATCTATTCTGTGTTCTTATTGGCTGTTTTTTCTTCATTATTTAGTCAAAGTTATCAATTTAAATACATTTTTTACTAAATAAACTTAGTATTTGTCATGAAAAAACATGTATGTTTGGAAAATTATATTTTTGTCTACTAAACAATATTTAAGCAAACACCTCAGATCAAAAGTTTTTCTTTTAAACTTTTGACCGCCAGTGTAATTTCCATCAGATTGCGTCAATATATATTTTTTAAATAGGAAAGATACTCCACATTAAAACACATTAGATTGAAAGTTGAAAACATGAAATAGGAGAAATTTGTGTCCACGAATCGGTAGATTAAACTGCGTGACTGTGTCACAAATTGCAATGAGACTGTGTGTCCAACACTTGAACATACCTGGCCATCACTATGCAACACATAATGGTTTATTTGCATTGAAGCAATAGCCAACACTCAACCAAAAACATGTATTTTTACTGTATTTATTCATGTGAAATACATATGTTATAAAAATATATTTGCAGTATATAAGCGGTGACTTCCACAGACACAAATCCCATGGTGCATCACCTCACTGAGAAGCAAGTCTAATCATCCCCGATCCTCTCCGCTTCTCCTAGTCTGATCACTTGCTGTTCTCTGGTTCGTCTGATGTTACTGTGCTCACTGTGCACATTTCATTAAAACACAGAACAGCAGGAAAAAGACATGAGGAATGCACACATACATACACAAACACTGGGAGAGCGAGACAGAGAAAAGAGGTGAAGAGTGTAGCTATTGGATGAATGCTTTATATTGTAAAAGCATAAAGTAATAACATCACTGCAAATCCATTTACACTTCATACATATGTATATGACACAACACCGCTGTGATAGGTTTCCTTTTGCATCTCTGCATCACCCTACGTAATAACTTCTACATGTATGTGTGTTGAAAAAACTGTGTGCCATGTTCCTGCATGAGAAATATATGCAAGCATTTTAAGTGTACACATGCAACACACATCTAGAGCTTATAAGTCAGTAAAAGAGAGGCATCATGGGAAATGTTGATGAATGTATTGACCCTTAGCTGAGATGGGACTTTAAGATAATATATCATTATGTTACTACTACTGAGTCTTAGCACTGAAAATGGAGATACAGTGGAGATACAGTAAAAGGATGAGAGTTCAATTAAAAACTAAAATTTAGTAACACCAGCCTTCCATCACCTCTTGGTCTATTTAGAATTCAATGCACAATTCATAGCAGCATTTGCTTTTGAAGAGACAAAAATAATCAAATATAGACTACTAAGTGCATTCTGCTAAACTCCGCCAAGAGTCAAAAGCTTCTGCACACATTTCAGCGCAACATGGCCACTACAAGACCTCCCACGGTCCTTCTGCCTCAAGGTTAGAGCTTAAAAATGTTCTTGATCCAATTAATAATGGATTATCCTGGGCATAAGAGTGTATCACAGAGTGTGTTATCAGGCCCAGTGTTCTGATGCAGCTGGGTCAGGTGTGGTATTGGTTTCACAGACCTACTCGCTGCCTGTGTCCTTGAAATCTGTTATCAGTGTGAATACAAACAAAATGAGAATCAGACTTGTTAGAAGAGCCTCTAAATACTGCATGTGGTTTGTTGCCAAAATAACACACTTTAGATATTTAGGAAATCAAATTATGTCTCATAAGAAGTTTTATGACGGTAGAAAAACAGTTTGAAGACAAATGATTTGGCATACACTGATATTGTAAAAAAGAACAAAAGAAAGACATTTTTTTTCGATTCCAGCATGAAATGACCCTGCCCACAAAGTGAGGTCCATATATAAATGGTTTGCTGAGTCTGGTGTGGAAGACCTTGACTGGTCTGCACAATGCCCAGACCTGAACATCAATGAATCCCTTTGGGATAAACAAGACACTGATTGTAAAACAGATCCTGTCACACAACATCAGCATCTAAAAAAATGATGCAAACCTTTGCATTTATGCTTCAACATGTACAGAAAGTCTTTCCATAAGGACTAACCTGCTGTTAAGGCTCTGGCAATTACATCTTTACAAACAAATGAGAATGCAATGTTTGGGTGTCCACATATGGCTCCAGATCCAGCTGGGAACAGAGAAAATGATTTAAACCACTAACCTGATCCGACTGATTCCACACCAGGCAATGCACGGCGGAGAGAAGAGATAGAGAAAGTGTTCAAAAACAAGTCACATGCACATACCTGACATTTAGCACATAGAAAACATTTCACCTGTGCGGATCGTGGCATTAAATCTGTTACGACTCTGACACATCTAAAAAAATTGTAATGACTACAGAAAATCCATGTATGACAACCGCAAGATTTTCAACACTTTTGACATGCTGCCTCAGAGTAATGTATATCAGAATGTGATTTACTCCCTGCTGTTGACTGCTAAGAGGTGTTCTCTCGCAAATTGACAAGAAAAGGGCCTGCAAGGGTCCCATGATGAAATAAATAATAGGTTTTTGTCACGACCTACAGCAGATATGATAGGTATCCCGGGGCAAGACACACACAGGCTCATGTTTATCAACTGCTGAATAAATCCCAGAATGCTTTAAAGAGGGGTGCGGGACAGACTCTGAAGTACTGATCCATGATTGGACGAGAGGGTCCCTTGAGCAATGAAACTCTAACCTTTTTATTACGGTGATATGTCTGGCACTAGTCCCCACTAGTGTTGTCAAGGTAACCCCCTGACATCCATGACAAAACCCCGGAGGTGCAAAAGTCTGTCTCACCCAACACACACACAATATACACAGATATATCAGGCCCTATCCATACTAATACATTTTCATTTAAAAACGCATATTTTTGTCTCCGTTTTGGCCTTCTATATACAATGAGACTTTTGTCAACGAGAACAGAGCTTTTTGAAAATGTTCTCCAAAGTGGACGGATTTTAAAATGTTTTCTCATTGTAGTGTGGCTTTCAAAAACAGACATATGTGACTCTGGACCACAAAAAGCAGGAGAACATTTTTTTGTAATAGCCAAAAATACATTGTATGGGTCAGATTTTTATTTTCTCATTAGGAAATTAAGTAAAGATCATGTTCTATGAAGTTATTTTGTAAATTTCCTACCATATCAAAACTTTATTTTTGTGAGTAATGTTCTACGCTAAGGACTTCATTTGGACAACTTTAAAGGCGATTTTCTCAATATTTCGATTTTTTTGCACCCAGATTTTCAAATAGTTGTATCTCGGCCAAATATCGTCCTTTACATCAATGGAAAGCTTATTTATTCAGCAGATTATGTAAAAATCTGTTTTTTTGTTTTTTTGTCCAGGGTCAAATATTTGTTGTCATGTGATGCATCTATCTGTCTGTCTGTCCGTCCGTCCGTCCGCCCGCCCATCTATCTATTTATCTATCTATCTATGTTTTATGTATACAGTATATAACAGCATACATAACAAACTCTAACTGCAAAAAGTTGCAATGAGTCCAAGTAACACACTGATTCAAAGCTCGAGTATTTGTGCTTACAGATGCACCGAAGAGTGGATCCTGAATTCAGATACAATAAGAGATGAGGTTCCATCCCAGCAGCCTCTGCTGCTCTTTCACAAGCTGCTATCACACTACACATCAATCTCTCTGAGTGACATTTAATTCCCTAAGCCAGGAAAACATTGAATAGAGCATCTTGGAGAACCGTATACACGCACGCACACACACACACACACGTTGAACTCACTGATACTCACACACAGGTAAAGATGATTAAAAACAAACAATTCATATTCAAAACAGAGGAAGAGAAAAAACAATTTCAAATGGTGTTCGATATATAATACAAATGTTTAATTTCTACATCACAACTGTTACCAAGCGTCTTTAAACAACAGACACTCACCATGTGCACATAAGGACTCTACATGAACTACATGCTGTATATAGGGCAGTGGGAGGTTCAAATCAGGCAAGAGGCTAAAAATAGGCAAATGTTCATGAATCAATGTTCATCTCCCAGTTCACGCTAGTCACCTGAGCATTTCACCTCCTCCAGGCCTCCCTCAGCATCCCACCTACAAATAAAACAGAAAATGTATCCCCAGGACTCATATACTGTTTTTGCAGCGTCTTCTAAAGCCACACAATATCTCTTCTGGTGTTTTTAGTGAGTGAGTTCATGAAAATATGAAGCCTGTCCAGTTTGTGAACAAAACTATTCTTTCAAGCCAGATAATGTCAATTTATTGTTCACAATACTTGTCAAACAAATCAGACTGATATAGTTTTCAAATTCAACTCTTTGATTTAAAGGGATAGTTCATCCACAAATGAAAATTCTGTCATCATTTATTCACCCTCTTGTCATTTTAAAACTCTATGACATTCTTTCATCTGCAAAACACAAAAGAAGATATTTAGAAAAATATGGGCAACCGAACAATGGCGATACCAATTCACTTCTATTGTATAGACACACAATCAACAATCAAAGTCAATGGGAATCAATGGTTTTCTGTTAACAAAGTTCTTCAAAATATCTTCTTCTGTGTTCTGCAAAAGAAAGAAAGTCATACAGGTTTAAAATTACAAGAGGGTGCTAAATGATGACAGTTTATTTTGTCACCAGTTGTTAAGACTTTGGAGGATTTTTGTGGATACAAAATACATATTTGTCTAATATTTTAGGCTTTAGAGAATCTAGAACATAGCTCTTGAGTCATTGGTACCCTTTATATGATACGTTATGGTAACCTTTGTATCCTTCATGAAGCTCAATAGTTTTATTCATCATTCATGGTAAATGTGTAGAAAAACAACAAGAAAACATTTTGAAAATAGAATCTACCCAAAAAATGGAATGTATTGCATTATAAAATCATGCCAAGGACTCAAACTCAAAGCTACCGTGCCATCATAACGCTCTTAATGTTTCATGCGTTATACTGTATGTCAGAAACCTGATAAACCTAATAAATATAAACATACAGACAACCTAAATATCACTCACACCTATTTGCATGGGTTACTTATCCCAACCCTTTTTTAAACAACACTGACGCAAACAAATTAGCTTTGCGCGGGTCTGACTTTTAGCCTCGCGCTCCATCATTACCCACAGCACTGTGTTCTGTGAAGAGCTTGACTTTGTGGCACAAGCTTTAATAAGGTCACAGTGAACCGCTCACACGGGCTGTTCCATCAGTTAAAACAACGGAACATCCAGCAACCATTATCCCTCTCGCTCCATCTACAGCTGCTCTGAATACAGCCAAAAGCACGATGATAATACTACAGAATACCAATCAAAGAGATAGAGAAAGAGAGAGAGAGAGAGAGAGAGAGAGAGAGAGAGAGAGAGAGAGAGAGAGAGAGAGAGAGAGAGAGAGAGAGAGAGAGAGAGAGAGATGAGCTGTCAGAGTTAAGAGGTGCATTACTAGCAGGTGGCCCAAGTCATATTTTTTATGAAATGTTCTATTTGCATTTTCTCTCTCGGCAAAATATTTAAAAAACCTGTGGAGTATCGCTGTAGTTCGCTGACAGGTCCCGTCAAAACTCAGCGACTCAACTGTTGCTTTTGTTCCCTTGTAAGGAGCAGTAATATATTCGGAAAAAGTTTGAATTGCTTCTCTAAAATCTCCTTAAAGAATGTGGACTCATGTAGGGTTGAGTTGATGTCACTTATAGGTTTCGCATAACAACTAGAGCTTTGGGTAGATTGGTGATATGCAGATTCTGTCTAAATCACAATTATTTGGAGTTAACACACAGTTCAATAAGTTAGGAAACTAAAGGAAAACAGTTTGGGTTTGCAAATTTATTTGGATGACAAGCTGCAGAATATAAAAATCTGCAGGAAAACAGTTTGTACCAATAAAGCAAGTGCTCTACATTCCTACAGCAATTTATAGAAACACATACATTCACAAAAAAGGACACTTATACACAAATACAAACATGACCAGAAATAAATAATTTGTCTAAATGTCTTTTATTGTGAGCAAAGCTGTCAAACATGCATTTACATTATAATCATATTTGAAAATGACACAAATCCCCCAATAGTGAATCTTATATTTTAATTTTCTTGCCCTTTTAAATTTTGCTGTAAATGTTTTTTTCTGAGGAAATTTCTTTCAATTCTCTTAAACTCTCTTAAGCAAGGTTATAATAGGCTGGTAGGCTGAAAAATAATAATAACCTTGGTATGAACAGGGCAATGGGACTTACAGTTTCAACCTCCTTCCTGTCTCCTCAATATCTTTGTTTGTAAGATCAAGAGGGCAGATCGATTTCTTCTTTCAAAAAAAATGTAACAATTACTCAGAGGTGCTGTAATCTTGACAGACCTTTAGGCTATTGTGGGTATACTGGGCAACAGGTCAGGGTTAGGGGTTGGAGAGGTCTTTAGTGGGAACATGCCGAGGAAACCACAGCTGCTCTTAAAAAAATGTTTGGAAGGGGTTACAGTGATTTGGGGTTTATCGGATCTATCAAGACAACATCTTTTATTATATATTATTCAGAGTATACAAACTGCTCCATTACACAGCTAATATTGGAACAACGACAACAACAACATCTCTCTTTCTAATGCCCGCTTGCTCTTTTCTCTCCATCAACATGAGCGGACACGATCCTTACTGCTGAATGGCTGCAAGTTTATTTTGGTACTCGGCCGACTAAGTGTTCTTAAGCATTTTTGAGTAGTTCACCCAAAAATGTCATCAATTTTGTCATCATTTGCCAATAGGATTTGATCACAATCAGCATCTCATTGTGGTTGGAATGCATATGTCCATTCTGAGTATCAATATATTTTGTTCATTTTGAGAGCCACAAAACCTATTGCAAACATCCTATTATTTATTTAGAGTCCCAAAGCAATAATTTAAGAATAACTTTGCATAATTACAGAACACATGGTAAAGTAATTGGCTTGATTGATTGACAAACAACAGCAGCATGCCTCCAGGGCCGATTGATTGAATCAATTTGATCTATTTTACTAAAGGCCGCTCCAGTCAAATACATTGCTGTGGGTAATAACATTATTAAAAACAGCACAACAAGCTAAAAAATTCAGTTGTTTGTGTCGACCGATATCGACCAAAACATTGGTATTGTGTCCCATTCAACAAAGCAAATAAAACAATGTATATGGAATGAATAAAAGCTTTATAGTGTTTGTGTGTGTCATGAGTGAGTGTGTGTGAGACGCTCAATCCACAGCCCTGCTGTTGGAAGTGAGTTTCACTGCATTAGTCATGCAAGTCCAGTGTAAACATTGCGGGTCATCGGGGAGTCCAGGCGAATCGATATAGCAGCACTGCTCTAAGCTCTGCCTTCAGAAGGGATTGAAGATACAGCCCATAGACCTAATCTTACATATCCTGTGCATTTTCTTTTTTCTTAATCAGCATACTTGTTTTCCGGTGAAATTGTCTAAACATCCTTAAAACAAGATGCATTACACAACAGTGTAAGATAAAAAGACTTGCTTTTCAAAGAACATACAACATTGTTTTTCTTATTTTAATAAAAATATTTGTTTCTCGGTTTAAGCATAAAGAGTTGTGTTTGAAAGTAAAAATAGGAAAGATAACTCAAAATGTATTTCATGAGAACAATTTTTGCTTCTTAAGTGAATGTTTTATTAGATTTATGCTTCTTTTAGAAAGCATGACAGAAATACTGATTAAGAAAATAATTCTTTTAAAGTGTTACTCGTCTTCACACATATCTTTGAAGTGAAACACTTGTTTTTCTATACAATTGACACTATCATTATTTTTCTTACAGAAAGAATAAAGATCTTGGCTATTAATCTTGTTAAACAACAAAGCAAAAACAAGCCAAACACTTCCATACTATGTCATACAGATAATAAATGTTTACCTATACTCAATAAGAGCTCACGATTAACTTAATGGTTGTCTGCTAATGTTCAAAATACAAAGTGAGTCCTTCTTCCACAAAAAAATCTTTAATTTGGTGTAAGAGATGAAAAATGATTTCAAAAACTCTGCAAACATGCACTAGGGATGGCCACGTGAACTCAGACCAGTCTACAAACACACACACACACACACGCGCACACACACACGCGCGCACACACACACACACACTTCTATGTTAACTCACACAGCATACCAAAGACCTCAGAAGATAGCACCATGAATAAAACATACTATCTAGTGCACATGTAAACAGCACACACACAATCTCTCTCTCTCTCTACCACACACTCGCATGCTCCAAATAACACTAGTTCAAGCACACAAATTCACGTATAAAAATGAACACACGCATAATCACTTATTCCCCCACAAACACTGGCATTTTATGTACAGACAAAATGCATTTTCAATTGCACAAGCCATCGCCCGTGCCCTTCAGAATAAAAAGATAGTAATGTTGTACAACACTGAGGAAATGGATTTGTTACCATAGCTCTAACCTTCTGTCCCTGTACCCATATTTGCTGTGATATATTCCTCCTCCCTTCTGCCTCCCTGCTACTTTAAACTCTGCATCAGTCGATCACGTCCAAAACAACACAGAGATGGAATGGGAAAGATCGGGGGCCTATCTGGCTAAATTCCATTTAGAAAATACCAAGAAGGTCTATAATGCAAGGCGAAAACTTTCCAACAGCAAGTTGCTCGCCTGGCACAGGGTCCACTGGCAGTACACAAGAATATACAAATGAGATGGTAAATAATTCATAGAAATTGTCATCAAAATATAGTTAGAGCTTGGTTAGGGTTAATGCATATTGCCTTTCCAATTGTGTTGTGAAGTCAATGCATCTACCAGCAGAGGCTAACAAGGTCATACAAGCCAGCCAAACCGTGACCCCTTTTTAAATATGCGAAACAAAAAAAACAAGAGATGCTGAATATTTTGCCAGCTAGAACTTTTCACATGCTGTGCACATACAGGGGTTTATATAAGCCCTCTCTTCTCATCACTGCTTAGAAAGAAAACTACGCTAAATTACTTATTGAAAAGTAAAGCAATTCAATAAGAAGGAGTGTAGTAAATCAAAAGCCAGTAACACCAGTCAACACACAATAATCATTACAAAAAGATACAGTACACACAAATCAATGGAAATCCAACATTTTTCGGGTGATTCCAAACATGGTTTAAAAAGATATTGCATTAACAGTTTCATTTTAGGCATTAAAAAGGGTCTGACATGTTTATCTTTTTTATAAAAAAGTCCTAAAATATCAATACTATAACATGTTTTGCTAAAATATAGAAGTCATGATGCTTAAGCAACTTTTTATTCAGTATACATAATTCGAAATTAATGAAGTATATATATGTTTCATACAAAATTTAAAAACTAGAAAACTACCAGCTTCGGTAATGACAATCAATCTTTTTTCACAATTTCTTTTCTTTTATAATACATGAATATTGTTTTCTTCCTTTTTGTCATTTAAGAACATCTAGTAGAACATCCCATTTTTTAGAACAATTTAATTTTACTCTGCTTAAATTACAACATATCTTGCACTCACAGCTAAACGTGTTACGGTAATAAGATTTTCAGAAGTTAATGCAGTAACATGTTAAAATTATTCTTTGTGCAAGGTAGAGAACACAATTATCTTAATTTTAATCTTTTTTATTGTTACTGAATTATATGTTTCATATTTAAAATCATTACCGCCACAATGTTTCAATGGTTTTGTGAGAATGACCCTAGCATATGCATGGCGATATTCATGTACACATATGGTTACATGTGAAGATTTTTCACAATAATGCATTTGAAAAACACAAAATGAAGCTTAAAAGAACACTGGATGGATTCTTTTGTGTGCTCACTGGGCAAAAATACACAAAAGTGTGATTTTAAAGGAAAACCTCTTGATTATGAACACAGTAACACATAAATCTTTCATCTACATGTATGAGCATGTTAATGAGTTGTTTGTATGTCTATGTGTACTTGAGTGTGTGTGTGTGTGTGTGTGTGTGTGTGCTGGCAGACAGGTTTAACCCTCACTGCAGAGTCATCCATCTTATCTTCTGTCAAGCGGCCCCTGAGCCTTTGACATAACACGCATGCGTGTTAAACATGCCAAACACACTCGTGCAAGCCCACAAGCGCATGCACACACACAATTGCATATGCACAAAGACAGCTGAAAAATAACCAAAACACCAAATTCTATGCACAAATGTGTGTATTCACTGCATCAAATGTCAGTCAGCCTGCAAGCTACACTACGTATGCCTAGTGCATCTCTCTCTCTCTCTCTCTCTCTCTCTCTCTCTCTCTCTCTCTCAGCTGTGGCCCAGTCAAACATGTTTTCAGTCGAACTCCCACACATTCTCTTTATTCATTCCCTCACACCCACAGTAAGGACTCTGGCCATCTCTCTCTCTCTCTCTCTCTCTCTCTCTCTCTCTCTCTCTCTCTCTCTCTCTCTCTCTCTCTCTCTCTCTCTCTCTCTCTCTCTCTCTCTCTCTCTCTCTCTACTCTGCATGGTCATTGGTATTCTACTCATCTCATTCATATGTAGGTTCCTCAGTTGTAATTCACAGCACAATTGCTACAAAACACACGTTCAAGCCCTCTGTCTCTTGTTCTCTGTTCTCAATTCCTTCTCATTCATTTTTAGGTAGTGAACAATGTGTGCACTGTGCACTTACTACACATAATTAGCATGTTAAGCAAACCATCAAAAAATATGTATCTATATATTTATTGAATAAGGGTATATTGGGACTGCATTGCAAAAAAATCTATAATTACCTAGTTGTCCAATCTTTAAAGAATTAGCTTTTGAAGCTACATTAAATAATGCAATCCTACATATATAGTTATCTTGCTTTACAGACTAGTTGTTCATTATGTTTTAAAGACTATAACATTAAACAAATATATTATTTTAGGTACATTGAATAAAAAAGGAAGAAAACATATGTGACCCTTCACTACAAAATCAGCCACAAGGGTCAATTTTTTGAAAATGAGATTTATAAATCATCCGAAGGCAGAATATATAAGCTATCTATTGATGCATGGTTTTGTTAGGATAGGAAAATATTCGCCGATATACAATTATTTGAAAATCTGGAATCTGAGGGTGTAAAAAAATCATAATATTGAGAAAATCGCCTTTACAGTTGTTAATCAGAGGTTCGGTTTTAACTCTTTGATTTTGTTGAAATTCAACAGACACTAGACTGGAATGACCACAAAACATCTAGAAATGCTGGTTTGAAATGAAAAGTTGGAGTGATCTCGTAGTTCTTTTCACGGCTGTTATTACGGATTTCAAACTGCTGTATAGAAACAAAATAATCATAAATGGTTTTATTAATATTGTGTCAGAATTAACACTAAAATCTGGTTAACTTTATTATAATAACATACAATAATGTTCATGTAATGTTTATACAAAATATAGCTATTTGACGCATATAACTAGTCTGCCCGTCCTCCCTCTGGATTGACTGCAGCAAATCTTCCATTCGAGATCAACACGACTTTGACCAAACCTATATTGCCAAGTTTCCACACACCTCCACACAATTAAAAGATTTATAAATAAGGGTTAACCCCATAAAACGCATTTAACGTCCATGTGAATTTTGTTTCTATCCCCAGGTAATACCAATTCAGCCTCTAGTTATTTCTTCTAAACACACAGAACTGCATTTGACATCTATCCCATAATGCCTTCCTTTTCCTCGGATTCCAATTGAACTTCTTTGTATATTCCCCCGTTTTTATGTGTCAGTTTCCGAACCGAGCTGTTACCGTTTTCCGGCATCCACTCAAACAAAATGACACGCTAATGCTGGGTGGAAATGCGAAGTAAACTGTATTTGAAAAAGAATTATAAAAAACACTGAAACTGCTGCAGGCAGCCGGAGTTAAAAGTAACACTCGTGAGTCGCATTGTGTGTGTTCTTGTGCTGGAATTGGCCTACACGAGGCTGTAGTGAAGCGCTAGCGCCTCATATCAACACATACAAATACTGCGATCCCCCGCGGCTTCACACTAGCACACTCCACCACACAATTGGACAGGGTGAAAATTAAACCGGCTGCCACATTCCCAGAAACCAAGGCCACTTTCTCTAGCAATGAGACGACTGTGAACCAATTAGGCATCATTAGTCTTTTACTGCCTTCTCTCATCTCAAACACAAGCGAAGGGAGGGTGGAAGGGCGCCACACAACAAGACTACTGTAGCTCATTGCTGTTGATGGTACAGTTTGTATTTAATACAGTTTTGTATTTAATGATTAGTGAAGTTGGTTTGCTGGCAACCCTTCTACTGTAAACCACTCATAAGACAAACCTCCTAAACATGGCTAAAGCTGTTCTTTTTCTAGACCTAGATCTAAAAACATACTTTCAAGCCTCCATCCCCCACTCTTTGTGTTGACCTCCTCTGGGGGGGTTCAACTTTTAATTAGGTGGTGCAGACTCCAGGTATGCCCCCTGTCCCCTGCATATGTGGCAGAGAGCAGTGTTGACATGATATATTAACCGTTAGCACGAACAGGCTCTCTAAACCCATTCAGGTGCAGCCAGTCAGATATTGGGCACACAGTTCATTCTGCGGTCCCCGGAGAGCGAGCTATGTGGAATGTAATGTAGCAACTAAATGCCTAAACATTCATCAAGACACTATTAGAGTCCAATAATATTTGTTATTTAATAAATGCTTAATACTACAAATGATGCTTAGTGTTTAATTTCCTTATTCACAGTATAACAGCCATTGAAAATGCTTTATGATGTAAAGGCAACCTGAAATAGAGTTCAGTTGAAATATGCAGATGCGAAATGCTTAAGCATTTTCAGTCTTCAGTATGTTTCAAATGTGTGCATTTTAGCAGTAACTTTGGGGGGAAAATGCAGTACATTATAAAGCATATATCATACACTCTACATTTGATAAATATTGTTTTTTTAATACATTTATTACTTGAAGGAGCAACGTGGAGATTTCAGCAGCTTCTAGCGGTGAGGCTGCAAATTGCAACCAGCGGCTCACTCCACCGCTCACCCCTTCCTTCAAACACTACGGTGGCTGACACAGGACAAAAACGTCGTCACGTTTTCGTTTCTTTGCCGAAGCTGATAACATATTTACGAAACGCGGTCTGTAGAGCAGTTTGTACTGATATTGTAAAAGCAACCTGGCGAATTGACCGCAATGTATGTAGATAGAAATAACTCATTCTAAGATAATAAAAACATAACGGTTCATTATGTAAGGTCTTTATACACCTCTGAAGACATAATTATGTATATAATATTGCATTTATGTCAATAGATCCTCCTTAATATTACACAAAGCACCTTTAAGTATTTAAAACTTTACAAAGGTTTTAATTTACTAAAATGTTAAAGGTAAAAAGAATTTAGTCTTTAGAATTTAGTGAAGTATTTTTTCCCAGAAAGTACAGATAATGTAGAGTAAAATTACTAAAGTACTTGCCATCTCTTGAAATGTATCAATTGAATGGGAAAGGTGCATATATATGTTATTTGTTAATACTGTACTTCTCAACCCACACAGATTTGGTTACGTCAGCAGAAAATTGCTTGAGAGACGGAACAAGTTATGACATATAAATAAATAAAAGAATGAAAGAAAGAAAAGAAACATGTTTTAATCCTGCACATTACTGAAGACATTTATAGTACATCTCCTTACAATAGTAAAAAGCCTTTGCTGTAAGATGCTTTGATTTCACGTTAACTTCAAAGGATGATTTATTTAGATGCACATACTGCACTTATTGCATTTGATGAAATATTTTTTTTTTTTAAAGTAGAATAGTACCAGAGGCATTTTCAAAACTATATATCTGTTTTCATTTCATGTTGTTTTAATGTTGTCATGAAATTTAGCTGTTAAAAAATACATGCCATTACTTAATCCCGTAAAATTCAAGTACTTATTTCCTACACTTCCTAGTTTGGCGACGTGACAGCCGATGTTTGGAGTCGTGAATCAGTGTCACTCCGCGCTTCTGTTTATTTATGGGGCGACTCAAGTACTCTCCATGGCAATGACCTCTGTCCATTTCTTCTTGATTGCTAGTGACCCTGACAAATAGAATCATTCCTCCTGGGAAGAGATTACACGTCTCTTGTTAAGCTGCTGTTTTTATTTTTCAGTCCTGTCCAACACTGCTCCATCTACTTCCTGTTTCAAACCTCCCCCTCTCTCCCTCTGTCATAGATTGATGGATTGCTTTAGTGACGATGGACGGTGAGACAGCAGTTATTCCGTTGGCTAACTCCAACAATATCATCACGCTTTCCTTCCTGATATCACAGATAAACATGCCCCACACACACACACACACGTGCTTTCACACAGCTGAAGTGTGATAGCACTGGGAATAGATCTCCAGGCAGCATGATGTATGAGCTGCTCTCCACCCGGGGACAAATATCTCTACAGGACCCCAGAGACAACCAAGCAAAGAAACTCCTCAACACCTGGAGTGAGGGCTTTCCTGATCAGAAAGTCATGTTTACACAATCACCAGTATGTTTCGAGCTAAACACTAAACAAAGAAGAACATGATGTGCGTCGTGATAACGCAATTTAGTCTCAGATGGTATTTACTTATTACCCAGAGGTTTTTCATCATAGACCTGCCGGTTTATTAATTTGTCCTTTGTTGTAAATTCAGGTTATTATATACTGCATAATAGAGTATCGACAATCGACTTGCCAAATCCCTCGCGCCCCGTAACCGAACAGATTTTGTGTAATGAATACAGATCGAGCGCTCTTACGAGCGAAACTTCTAAACAGATCCGGAAGTAAATAAGATTTATTTCAATTAATTATCCATCTAGGCTAACAAACAATGCATATTCATCAATTCAAAAAGTGTTTCAGTCTCCCCATGCACGGCAGGATCATTTTCCGCACCATTAAACCACGAGATAAATTGACACTTTTGTCCGTCTCCAAATTGTTTCCCATCTGTCTTGTCAACAAATGTTAACAGGAAGGTTCCATTTGGTGCTCTCTCGCACCCGTGTCCGTACAACAGCAGAGTACAGAATAATGTGACATGCGGGGTCAGAGGTGATTTCTGTGGTTTTCTGATAATCGACACAATAGAGGGTTGAATCAGACTGACTGAGAGGAAGACTTAAATTGGCTTTCCAATGTAACCGAGTCGTATCTGTGCCCCCTTTGAACTTGTACGTTCATGTAACACCATAATACAAAAGCTTTGGTGCCGCGGGGTGAAAGAAATAGAAAATGTCACAACAGCAGGAATCCGCTGTGTTGTGTGTTATATTGACGTGTTATTACCAGTCAGTTGCATTCATGTTTTAGCCACGACCTACACAGGTTTTGGAATTGTTATGTAAAGAGATGCGATCAATAATGCTTTTATTAAAAAATTAAAAATTAAAGATCTTGCCACTCAAAAAACAAATAGTGCTTTTAAAATATGTTTGAAATTACGAAGAAACTTTTAAATTAGTAGCCTAATAAAAACTGCTTTGGAGCCACCATCCCTCTTAAAAAATGTGCTACAAAAGATTCTTCACAACGATGCCGTATAACCATTTTTGGTTTCAAAATTACCATTTACTCAAAGGTTGTTTCTTTCTTAATTCTTTTTTACTTTTTTCCCACTACGAAAAACTGTGACAAAGAAAGATTCTTCGGGAAATAGTTACTGTGGGATAGTTCACCCAAAAATGAAAATTCTATCATCAAGTTCTCATCAATTCAAACCTTTATGACTTTCTTTCTTCCACAGAACACAAAAAATTATATTTTGAAGGATGTTGGTAACCGAACTATGGCACTACCCATTCAATTGCATTGCATAGACACAAAACCAATGCAAGTGAATGGGTACCACCGTTTTTCGGTTACCAACATTGTTTAAAATATCTATTTCTTTTGTGTTCAGCAGAAGACAGAAAGCCATACAGGCTTTGATGACAAGAGGGTAAGTAAATTATGACCGATTTTTCATTTTGGGGTGAACTATCCCTTCAAAGGTTCTTTATGGAACCAATAATCCTAAAATGGTTCTTCTTTAATATCACAAAAGACCTTTATTGAGATCTTAAAAGATCTTATTTTCTATTTTTAATAAAGGTCGCTTATTTCTTCTCGGTAACCCCAAAATTATTATATTCGTGAAATCAATTATTCATGGCTGTTATATAAAAGAACATTTGGGCATAATTTTACATTTGCTCTCAATTATTTAACTATAAGCCTTTAAATTAAAATACTTGTTTAATTTAAACTGTCGTTTCTATTATATTTTTAGTTTACATTTAGAAATGAATAAGATTAAGGACATAAAAACTGAAATTCATCCAATTTATACAAACATCTGACTGTGATGTTCTGGCCCCACTTTTATCTAAAGCACCCTACGTGGAAGTAAAATAGAAATTACCCTCAAAATTGACAAGGAAACCTATCAATCAAGCTTTCCAAACCATAAGAATGATCAGATTATCATTCTGTTTCTCTGAGTGAACTCTAAGTGCTCGCCACATGAGGGGCTGTGAATAGGACACCAGGCGGTAATGGAACAGCGCACAAACAAAACACTGAGCCATTACACACACATTGACTATTCATAATTCATTATAATCCTCATTCAAAATTACAATTGTGTTATAAAATATGCATCAGGAGGAGTAACACATCCAACAAGAGCGCCGAAGAAAGAAGTCGAGAGGCAGAGAGCCATGCAGTACGTAATGTTTAGTGTATCGAGAGAAGACTGCAGGGAGAAATGAATAAATTATGATAAATGTTTTTAACAGACTATGTTCAGAGGCCTCAGTTTGCCTATTACAGGCATTGAGAGCTACAGCCTAATGTGTTCCTTTAGCTCAACCGGTGGATGGTGACGCTTGCAACGTCAAGGCAGTTTAGTTCCAGAGAACACACAAAATGATAAAAGGAATAACTTGTGTGCGCTGTACTGTAAGTTGCTTTGCATGAACATGTCAGCCAAACAGATACATGTACATTTGAATTTACACCAGGTGAAGGTGTAACTAACTGCACTCTTTTTTTTAACCCATGGTTGGTTTAAAACTTGGAGAACGTGCATATTTCACCCAACCATGTGTTGAAACAGGCTGGCAAAAAAACACAATCAATGTGAATTAAGAGACACTATCAGTGCTAAGTCACAGTACAGTAGATCAACTGGTCGAGTCGCTACATAGAAGTCCCTATATGGCTTTAAAGAAATGAAGCAATCTAATAGTTATGAATTTAAAATTGTACCCGTAAATAGTAATAGTATGCTCTGGTAAACCATTCAGGCACAATTCCAGCACATTAGCAGGACAAATGTCATTGGTTTGATTCTCAGTGAACACACATGTCAACCTTACCATGTAAAAAATTGTTTTTACCAAAGGTTTTTACTATACAGCACTGATGTTGCAAATACCCATGTGAAAACATGTGAAGTATTTGTTTTATTTTTCCATAGCCTGGTAAGTACCATTTTCAGGATTTTCACATCCATAACTGTTCATATTCCTCATAAATGAATACATAAATAAAGTAACTATTTTATGTTCTATGAACAGGCATCTCTTCCCTATTTGTTGGGTATTATTGTTTCTAGTTTTGTGCATTTTACTTTACAAAAGTCTTTTTTGTCACATCCATAACGCATGTTTATTCCCCTTATCAAATAATTGTGTATAGACTGATATTTTTCTGATGTTTAGACTCTATCAATATACTGTAGGTTTAGTAAAATATAAACAGACAGTTCAGTATATTGCTAACAAATACATTCTCTGAGCGTTTTTATGTCACATCCATAACGCTGGAATTATCCATGTATAGATAAATTGTATTTTTTAGGGATGCTCAATTATGAAAAAAATCATAATCATGATTATTTTGGCCAATATTGAGATCGCAAATATTTAATACGATTACACAGCTTTAAAAAAAAATAACTGTCGATTTAACTAAAAAAAGGAATGAGACAATTCTTGTAAAATATAATGTGGCACAATAATAATTTTTCTGTGATTATTTTGTTTTCATAAAATAATGAAAGCCAAATTTAATATTGAAAATCAATTGAGATTAATTACATTGCCCTATTTGAATAAATGTGTCTGCCAAATGCATGGGATGTAGTTTGCAACCGTTGTTAGTCCCAACACTTCTTCATGCAAATATTACAGTTGCAGATCTCTGTTATAGATTTACACTACATCTATGGTCATACGCTCATTTAATAGAAGATGGATGTGCGTTTAAACACGGCTGCTTGTCAGAGGCAGAAAGTCAATAAGCAAATGTGTTTGCACATCTCTCGGTTGCATATGTTGGGGGTTGAGTTGCTAAACGTGAGAGGCGTGCGTTGCTAAAGAGTGGCCACCTGTGCTACACTTCGCTTCCCTCTCACCACTGCACCAAACCCGGAGTTCCCATCTGGAGATGGTGTTTATACCATCCCACCCAGCCAAAGCTTCAGATCTCTCACACACTCATCTCTCGCACAACACGTACACACACTTAATTACCTCTCTGCACGCTACACACATGCAATTACTTACCTGTCAATTTCAATGACTCATATACTGTACGTGTGGGCTAAAAACTCAGCGTGTGTCTAAAAAGCCAAGAACATTTAATTGGGGTTGATGTTGACATTGAAGAAATAATCATAGATGACCAAATGAAACCCTGGGCGCTCGTATCTCTGCATTCTTATTCCTATATCATATTCCCTGTTCTAACCACATAACAGCTTCATATTTGGTCTCAGTTTCATTACCCTGGGTCTTATTGACTTTTTAAAGGGTACCCTTGAAAACCATAATGAGGTTTTACAGGCATTTAGGTAAATGTGGTTTGCTTCCACGGCTTTACGTTTAATTAAGAAAACAAGTGTATTGCTTTAAAATGCTTCACATTAAAAAGTTTCAAATGCAGTATTTAGTATGATACATTAATGAATTAACCTTATAACCCCATAATAGCTTTGGAATGAACAAACTCAATGACATGGCAAATGATATAACGTCTAGTTGAAAGTGTGTTCGAGGAGCTCCTGTCCTGCGACAAGGCAGATGTTAATGTGACGTCGGTGTGAGTTTGGAGTGAGTGATTAGCGGCGACAGGAAAAGACATGATCATAATTCATACCTAATGGAAGATCTGGTCTCATGAATCACTTTTGAGACATAGTGCTACTGAGAGAGATAGAAATGAACACGAAGAACATGCGTGTCTGTGTGTAACTCTGTGTGTGTGTGTACCAGTAAGGCTGCCAGCACTATGCAAAGTGGATTCCTCTGGTTGGATGTGTCAACCTGTCTGAACTCCCAGTCCAATTACCAGTTTCTTTTCATCTTTTACTCTCACTCTGTTGCACACACATTCTCTCTCTCCTTCAGTATAGCATATCTACCACAGGTAGTGTGTGCTCTATTCACCTAAATGAAATGAGAAAGACACACACACACACACACTGCGATTTACACAATCAACATTAAAAAACATTAAAACAATAAATTTAGTACCAAATTAGACAATGTATAAAAGTGTGTGTGTGTGTGTGTGTGTGTGTGTGTGTGTGTGTGTGTGTGTGTGTGTGTGTGGACTTGGATTTTATATGCCGGTGGGGACGTAAACCAGAATGCACACCAACTCATGGGGATTCGTATCACCGTGGGGACCAAAATTGAGGTCTCCATGGGCACACAAGCTTATAAATCATACAGAACGTTAATTTTTGAAAATCTAAAAATGCTAAAAGTTTTCTATGATCTTTAGGTTTAGGGTAGGGTAAGGGAAGAGAATACACAGTTTGTACGATATAAAAATCATTACGCCTATGGACTGTCCCTACAGAGATAGTAAAACCAACATGTGTGTGTGTGTGTGTGTGTGTGTGTGTGTGTACGTGTGTGTTGGGGGAATATACACAAACTTGTGGATTTTGAATTGTGGCTGTGGCTGATTAGCCCCGGAGCAGGGCATGCTGGGTCCTCTTCACTCCAGTGAACTTTAATTCTGCTATTCTATCCATCACAAAGCCCAATGTGACCTATGAACATGCCTATCAATGCCAGGAGTATTGTAAGCCCGCTGCCCTCACGTGCATATATGTGTAGAGTTCATCCTGTATGGTACAGTGACTTCACGGAGGACCAACAGTCAGGGCTGTTGTGTGTGGGGGGGGGTCCTGCAATGAGGAAAACCAACAAAGCTCCTGCACGCCTGCAGGTTCAAAGAATGGTTCTTGTTGATATCTGAAAAATTGCAGTTAGCAGGGTAAGATTATGGCTCCTTGGATTTAAGTGAAGGCCCTGCCAACAGCCAAAGAATTTCTTTCTCTGTATATATTAGTCTTAAACAGGTTCAAATCATGTTTTTTTTTCCTGTTTAATTTTAGCTTGAATTAAATAGAGTATAAAAAACTTAAAACAGGATTGTGCCGCGCATACCATCATATCTATATCTGATAAAGAGAGAAGCGACACTCTATGAATATTCTAAGCAGCTTCCCAATTAAAACATAAAGCTCAGCAATGAAGAATATCAAAGACATGGAGTTCTGCTACATATTCATCAGCTGTGTTTCTAATGCAACTATGTAAATCTTAACCTGCTCACAATAGCATATTTATTTTAGCACACAGAATATGCTTTGTAGAAATCTTTACCACGTGACCGCATGTCTTCCTAGGAGCCAAACCTATGATCTTTTTTTTCAGAATGATCTGAATTTTGAGCAATATGACGTTCAAAGAAGCTCACAACAGTGAATTCAGCACCATGGACAGTTCATTGACCCATTTGCTCCTGAACATTTTATTGGCGCTAAAAGATTTGCATGGGTTAAGCTGCTCAAAATCAGTATTCAGTCATTAAACACTTACACAAATGTACACAGAAAAGAAATAAAAAACATGTTCAGGGTCTTTTAAAACCGCCACTTCAAAAAGGTCTTTCGATCATGCATCTGCTTCGCACAAAACAGATTTCGGATAGAAGTCGGATAGAACAAGCTTGCTGATTTTGCATGTAAAATTCTTAAAGAAAGATCTATTCATCACAAGTTATGAAAGACTAATATTCATAAAGATCAATCAGCTCATGAAAGAGTGCAAGAAAGAGAGACTTCATTACACAGAAATCTGCTATGTTCACCCCCATTAAAAATCCATATTCACATCTTGATATTCACGCTTCTATAAAAGAGAACCCTCAATAGAGGCTCGCTCGAACCCTCTGCACCTGCAGCAGTCACACACACGCACGCCTCCCCTGAGCTACTGGAAGAAATTAGTTTCACTGTCTTTATCTGAAAGCTTTCAGTTCCAGAAGGGCTGATTGTGGTTTCAGAGGCAGTTAAGGCAGACAGTAGGAAGACACACTGACAGGGTGCACATGGGTCTTCAGTTAGCGAGGGCTTATTAAAATAAACTGGAGATTAATTTACTTCTCCTTTAGCAGCCAATTTACTGCTTTTGTTTGGGAGGTAGAGGGGGATGTGGGGGCGAAACCGCCTAACCTTCTTCTACATATAAACTGTTCTTTTGAAGTTTAAAAAATAAAGGAAACCGTTTGTAAGATATTGATTTAACTACTTTAAATAAATGTCTTGACTGAACTTAAAATGTCAAGTAGGCATCACTTAAAAACTGTAATCATTTTAACAATTATCATCTATTCATAAGGATCTCTATGAAGTTTTTTTTCAAGATTGTGCAAATTTTTCCATTTATTTAAATGGTTTTACATATTTGAAAACTAGGTGCTTCATCTCATATTTTATCAGAGTTGATCATAACATTAAAAAAAGACATAAAACGTAGAATAGCAGAAGTAACAATTCTGCCATTATGTGACAACAAATAAAAAGTCAGCAACAATGTCAATGAAATAAATAAACGATCAAACATGTAACGTGTACATTTTTAAAGCCCCAATTCAGGCTGAGAAAGAATGAACAGGCATGAAAAAAATTCTTAAGTGCGGGCTTATTGGAAGTCAGAAAACTGCATCAAACCTCTCTGATATAAATGCTGGTTTAATAAATAAATAGATAAAAATGAATAGATTAGAGAGTTAAACAAAAGCCACACTGATCTTGTTGCTGAGAGTCGTAAGAGTCGTAACTATAAAACTACCAAATCAATGTAATAATAATCATAGTAATTATTCTTATTATTATTATTGTTTGAGCATCAGTGAAATTGAATAAGAGGGGTGTCAATGTTACATATTTTCTTTTCTACTGCATTTGTAAAATGCTTCGCTGTCTGTAACTTGACCTATCTGTTCATTGTTCTTGTATGAAGATTGATCATTTCTCCTGAGCTTCTTCTTGTTGTTATGACTGCGCTCTCTCGCTCACTGTAAAGAGATGCATCTCTTAGCCGCTCAGGATAATTTGATTTGCTTCCTTTGGTTGATTGGATTACAAGCTCGACATTCATGTCTATGCCCTTGCAGTCCAAACAGGTCACATACACGCACACACAGGATTCTCTATAAATATGATTTTTATACTGTACAAACTGTATGTTTTGTCGACTAACCTCATATAAAACTCATACAGACCTTTCTGCATTTTTACATTTTCAAAGAATGGGGACCAAAAAAACATCCTCACAAGGTCAACAAATAAGATCCTCTTAAGGTCTTTATACACCTCTGAAGACGTAGTTATATATATTATATTGCATTCTGTCAATAGATCCTCCTAAATATTACACACAGCACCTTTAACTCCTCCCCTTCAACAAGCAGTTTTATATCGAATCAATTTGCAAAATCATTATGTTTTCACACAGTTTCTCCTATTCGCTTTTCTTTTTCTCAAATATGTCAAAATACTGAATTTAGGGCGATGGACACTTCCAGTTCACAGGGATTTTAATTTGATGCAAACAAAAGCAGAGCTGATTTTCATACACATACAATTAACAACAGCATCTATCCTCCATGGACTTCTGAACAATACACATCTCATGTTATGGCTCAAAGCTTTTTCGCACCTTCATGTGCAAAGACAAAACAACAATATGAACCAATATTAATCAGAAAAGGAACCTAGTCTAGCGAAACGCAATACACTCCCCATACACCCCCACAACCATCCTCCATTGCTCCTCTCGCGCCTCCACCGCTCCTCTCTTTGATGTTTTCTCACAATGCCCTGATGAGATGCGAATGGATGTGCTGATTTGAGATGGGCCTTCCAGTAATCTGCCTCCCCATTCAGTCTATATCAGCCATGGCAGCCGCCTGTCAGACCTGCTACACACCGCTCACAAGAGCAAATTGGACCACGTATGTGCATGAACCAAAAAAAAGTGATGCAATCAAACAAATATTGTCTCAGTTACAGGAGCTCCTTTATTGTGCTGATTTCAGTGATTACAATTCCTGAAGCTTTTTAAACTCGTTCAGATGGGGTTTGTCCCTGCCAAATCTACGCTGTGATCATTTTCTAAGAAAAATGTAATTGGAAAAGGTTTGGCCAGTCATTGCGTAGAGCTGCAATACATACATATTTTTCGTGATCTAAAAACACTGCACTGCAGGGTTACCAGATCTGGAAAAAAAAACTAAAATGAGCTGGAAAACCGCAGACTTGGCGACACTGATGCACGTTCCTCAAACAGCAATTGTGATGTTGAGCTTTTGTTCACACTACACTGCTATTTGGAAAAACACAGCTGAAAAGGTATTTAACTGGGAAAAGCTGTTTTAAAAGTAACTGAACTGCTATCAAGCTACTGAAAAGTGGAATTAAGTTAGTAGCATCGCTACTTGTAGACTTGTACACTTTACTCACACCTGACTGGTAATAACCAATTTTGGTTTAGAAGTGTTAAAAAGTGACCAAACCAAGAAAATGCAACATTATAACAATTTTTAATCCCCATTTTGGAACAAAGCAAACAGTATTCGAGTCAAAGAATCTAAGATGCAATGGCAAAGCCTTCTATAGTCGCGCTTCCATTAAATTACCTGGAACAATTTTTGCCAAGAACTTTTTTCCTACTATTATTTCCCTCCAGACCTGTTGCTGTCTGCGTTTCCATCACGGCCTAAAGTACCGTGAAGATTAGGTAAATCTTCAAGCACTGAGTACCGTGCCAATGTCCCCAGTTGCTGGGGAAAATTCCATGTAGTGGAAATGTGACTTAAGATCCTTAAGATCTAGACCACATAACACCGTCTAAGATCCAAAGGAAATATTTATAGTGGTTATTAATAATAATATGTGTATTTTATCTAAATGCATAGCTGGCTGTTAAAATGCAATAATGCATCAGTTAAGCCACTTTTTGAAGGTAAAAAATTAAACGATTTTGGCTGAAGTAAGCAAGCCTTATAAGTTCTGCTAAATTTAATTATTGCCCAATACAAATAATACTAGTCAAGCATGCTAATGAGTATCGGAATGTAAAGGGGGGGTCGCTTTGGATAAAAGGGTCTGCCAAATGCATAAATGTAAATGAGTGCAGCTCTATTCTAAAAGAAACATTTACTGTAGAGATCTTCCGTGTAAATAATATTGTGACTGCTCCTCTGAGTGTGTGGGCTGTACGATGAGTTTACAGTGTATTTGCCAATACAGAACCATGATCAGATCAACCTCAACAACCAACAGATCCTCGCTGTTCTTTTCTCTCTGTACGTGTTTAATATTTGTCATGTGTAGTTCACCGTAGCCGAACTTAATGCGAATTTGTGTTACACGTTTCTGTCGTTTTTCTCTCCAAACAAGACCGGTTATGATATTTATCCAGCAATATTAGGTTTGGAGTGGTGCTTGAGCGCAAAGATGGAGTCATAATGAAGAGAGGCTCTAGGGAAGGTTTAGGCAAAGCTGCAGACTTATATTGACAATGCTTTATTAAAGGAGCACGTTTATGAACTGCTGACAGTCTGACTCTAATTCTCTCCATTTCCTCTTTCTCTCTCTCTTTCTCTCCAAAACATTATCTTTTCATTTCTTGTCTTTAAAGATTTAAAAGCATAAATTGTGAATTTTCTTTTATTGGGAGAATCCATACACTGTAGAAGACCTCATACTTTAAGTAAAATTTGGATCGTAGAACAATATATTAAGTGGGGAAAATCATTTGTAAACAGATCTCAGAGATTGCAGTTCAGAAATTTCATGGTGTGCCAAATTGAGTACACTGGGGATCTGAGAATTAAATTATGTCTGTCTTGGTTGGGAGAAAAAGCTAAAAGGCAATACACAAAGAAAAAAAATACAGATATTTATTGCCATATTTATGTAAATGGTAACTTAAAATAAGCCGTAAAATGTTCACATCAAATCAATATCCAAATAAATGCATCAACACAATAAGATGTGTTTTAGACTTGCATTTGTTTTGGTTTCAAATTAAATTATGGAAATTTCAAATATAATATAAAATCCAAATGAAAACCACAATAATATAAGACAGAACACATTTATGATTTAGTGTCGCTAAATGGGTAATTGAGACTATTGTGGCTGTGGTAATGCAAAAATCCTACAGGGTGCTACGTGTTTCCCTGGTGTGCGATTCCAGAACGTTGTCATTACAATTGTGCTGCTGCTCACCCACTGCATTCTCAGCCCCATGTGAGACCATTAGTGAAGTCATGATGGAGAGGTGTGGAAGGACAAAAAGAAAAGATGAACAAACAGCTCCTATGATTTTCACCTTAGCCACTGGGGAAGAGCCCACAACAGCTTTAAGTAATGATGTTCACACTGCATCACGAACAACAAAACAAACACCATGACAACAGAGATTCACTATTGATCGATAAAATCCAGCAAATGAGGCTGTGTGCTACATTTACAATGTTTGCAATAAGCTTCAATTCATTAACATTAGTTAATGCAAAGACGTAAATTAAAATAACAAACAAACAATACATTCCTCGTATTATTTTTAATGATGTTATTTTATACATATACTAACATTTTTTTCCACAATTAAGGTGGCATAAATTGACATTAGTCAATGTACGACATAATAAACAGTAAACAATAGTCAAATAATGAAGTAGCATCAACTTAGATTAATTCTGTTCAAGTTACAGTAACAATACCTAAAATACAAAAACAAGGTATCTAATTAATCTTAACATTATTAGAATGCTTTGTAAAATAAAAAGAATCATAAGATGACATTAACACTATGTAGAGAATAAGACATGGTTTAGCATTAAAAACCTTTTAAGACCAAGATCAATACCCACTAGGGTCAAACAACAACATTTAAGATGCGAATCTAGATTAAGACATACCTTTCGAGATCCAGACTAGTATGCAATCTTTAAGACCCAAAGCCAAACTTTCTAAGATACAGACCCAGGTTAAGACCCCACCCTCTAAGACACAAAGTCAGACATTCTAAGATCCAGATTAAGACTTTACCTTCTAAGATCTAAACCCAGACCAAGACTAGACCCTCTAAGATACAGACCCCTAAGACCCAGACTAAACCTTTTTAAGACTCAGATGCCGGGACCAACACCCAAAGTTCAAAACGTTGAGGGTTATGCTCAACTATATATCCACTAACACCTCTAATATTCAATTCAGAATCAAATTCACTCAATCATTTCTCATTTTTACACTATGTTAACGTTTTCACACTGATTGCTCTTATTTATGTTTCCCATATCTTTTCTCGACACCATCTGCTGAAAAATCTTTGAGATAAGAGTAGCTTTTTCTGAGTTTTGATTCATTTGTTTCTGTCCTTCTCTCTCTGTCCCTGACATTGTATCTGTCTAATACTGACTGCAGAACACTAGCTATTAGTAAGCATTTCATTCAGGCTTAAATATTACCCGTGGGCCCTATAAACCGAGAGCTTGTGTAAGATCACATCTATGTATGACTATGAGTATGTGTTTGTTTGTGTGTCAAGGGTCCCGGTGCACCTTGAACCTCCCGCTGTCACGCTTTCGTCCTACATTAAACTCATCTTATTACCTTGGTGACGAAGCATTCTGAGAAGTCTTTAAAAGCTTCCTAATTCCAGATGAGAGCACAGATATAGCAGCCAGCACTGCCATTAAACTCAAAATCACTAGAGATTACTATGGACTGCAAAATCATATTAAACATGAAATCACAAATGAAGCTGGAAAAACAATTATTTAGTGATTCAATTATTTTTTTCTCTCTTTTCAGATCAATTTAGAAAAATGAAAGAATAAACTCAACAGTGTAACAGTCTAATAACTGTTTGTGTATATACAATGCATATTATGTATTTTTTTATACATTCATATTAAAGCAAGGTATAAACTAGATATTTAAAAAGGACAAGCCAGTGAAATTTAGCGGCATCTAGGGGTGGGGCTGTGAATTGCAACCAATGGCTCACGCCACCACTTACCCATCTTTTTTCGAAGTGGCTGACAAAGACGTCGTTACATTTTCGCTACTTTGCCGAAGGAGATAACGTATTTTCAAAACGCGTTCTGTAGAGCAGTTTGTCCGTTTAGAGCTACTCTAGAAACAACATGGTGAATTCCATGTAAGGGGACCCGTGGTGTATGTAGATGTAAATAGCTTATTCTAGCTTAATAAAAACATAACGGTTCATTATGTAAAGTCTTAATACACCTCTGAAGACATAGTTATGTATATTATATTGCATTTCTGTCAATAGATCCTCCTTAATATTACACAGAGCACCTTTAAAAGATTTCTCAGCATGCTTGTATGTCTTTGAATTGTATAATAGGTGTTAGAAGATTTTTGCAACAAGAAAGTGGTCAAAGTTGCAGTATGGTAGGCAAAAGATAAAGTGAGAGAAGGCCAGAGGAAGATATAAACATGGACGTGCAGTGCAAGAAACACCTTGTCTTAACAGACACTACCGGATCTCCGGGAGATTGAGTGAGGGTCTCTCGGGAGAGAGAGAGTTACTCGGAAGCTTGACATTTACAAGTGTTACACTCCGTCCTCTCTCATCAGATCCAACCTGCCATTTTTCCTACCTCACTGCGCTGTAGATGGAGCACGATAAAGACCCGGAAGGACACACCTTAAGCCCAGGGGCTTCTGTGTCGCAGAGCTGGCCCTTCCCCTTTGGGGCCTATGGGGGAAGGAAACTATAGGTATAAAACCCTAGAAGTCGACATAACCGCATCCGCAGTCAAGCCCGTACAAAGAAAACGTCAATCCGCTACGCGCTTGGCAGTGGCTGCTGTGCATTCTGAATTGAAATTGGCCTGGTGCTCATGTGAAGCAATACCAATTCAACTTTGAGTGGCTAGTTTCCGGATGGGGTGGAAATTCAAAGCGACAAGCTGGAATTCATAGGAGATGGTTTTATTCCTATGCCGGGCTGTTTATGCATTAGCATTTGCTGTAGTTGCGTGTGCATGCACAGCGAGTGTGGGAGGGTAAATTGTGCAAAATGTCTTGAGAAACAATTAGATGTGCATTTGCAGGAAGCAGTGTTCATCTTTATTCGCTGTATGTTAGACAGAGATGTAACAGCTCTTGCTCTCTGTCACTTTCACAGGGAGAGAGAAATCCGACATCACAATTATAGCTAAAACACATGCTCTTTTTGCCAAAGTGAACAACTCACCAGACACAAAAAGCTCAGATTTGAGCAATAATGGTGTTTTAAATGACAAGCTTGTAGCAAAACATGATGTCACAAAGATATATAGGAATGTTAGTAAAGGCTGTATTGGTGCTTGAAGTCTCAATCATAATTTTAACTTAACTATAAAATGGCACGTGATCCTGTTTGTTTATCGCTCTGGCTAGTGGCTATAACAATTTAAATTTTATATGATTTATATTAATAATAATATTAATTTAAGCTGCACCATACAGAATAACGTTTCCACTGTCACTGTTGTCGACTGTTTGGATATGTGGTGTGGTGATTTGTGTATTAAACAGAACAACAGAAACAGAACATTTATAAATGAGAACTGCTTTACTGGGCAATACACTGTAGTAAAATACAGAAAGTTCAGAGAGTAGAAACGAAACTAAAGTTGATACTCAAAACTATGTGATGATGTCACTAATATGTTAATTAGCATGTGATGACATAAAATCCTAGCGGAAACCCTGTAAAAAAGTAGATGGTTAAAACTGTCAGGGAATGTCAATTTTCATATTGTTCTTCTGTTTCGTGCACATTTGGATTTTCAATGCACTAAGTTCATAAAACAAATAACTGGTCTCCAGCTTTCATCTTTTCTGCAATGAAATCTTCACTTTTCTTTTATTCTGTTGTCATCTCCTTATTCTGATCTGCATATACACAGTCTTTTTGTATGCATGTCATGTTATAATACATTTATGTTCTCTCCTCCCATTTTGCCAATAGGCATCGCTGAATAATTGATCGCTGGAACCAAGTGGTGGGTTTGTGGCTTGTATGAACCATCTTTTATTTCCAGCTTCATGCCAGAATATTCATCTGCATTTCCCGTGGAACAATACAGATGTTAATGCCCAATAGCACCCCCTCCAGCCAATAAATTATGACTTTATTTCATGTGTCTTACAAAGTGCTACACAGATTTTTTTCATACATTTGAATGTGAATGTGTGATTTTCTTATCGTTTTTAGCTTCCACAGTAATGCACTTCAAAGTCAAAAGAGCCTCTTATATCTTCCACATACTTAAGTACTAAAACTGCGTACACAGAACATACTTATAGAAAGAGAAATGGAGAAGGGAAGAGAATAATACAAGAAAGTGTGTATAAGAACCGCAGTCTGAATAAAACAAATACTATTTTACATTACATAAAATTAACCTTTTCAAAAATAGCATTGCCTTAAATTTACCCTATATCACTCTCTATCACTTTCTTTCTATTTCACTTAACAAATACAGACCTGTACTATACAGACAAAACAATTCTGAGATACGTGACATTTTTAACATGCACCAGACCACACATATATGGCTCTATTATATTATCAGCATTAACATTACCCCTTATAGATTATGTATATGTGTTTCCTTTTGAAAATGGACGTTTAGGTGGCACATCTCATGAGGTCTTTAACACACAGTTTTAAAAAAACACAGAGAGATTGTGTAGCACAGAAAAGACATTCCTGTACAAGTCTCCGGCCCACTCCTCTGAAAAAGTAAACAGTCAATTCATTCAAAATGTGCTGTGATTCGCCCACCAAGCTGTCACCAGCTGACCAAAATCTCAGAAAAATATGATATTTATTTTAGAGAAGAAATAACAATATTTAATAAAACTCAGTGTAAAATGTAGACCTGAACCTGCACCCGTCAAGCAAGAGCAGACCACAACAAAATCAACAACTCAATTCATTATGTTATTGCTACATGCCAGCATATGGAGGTCTATTATCAAATATTTTTGAACATGTTTGGGTTGTCGATTAAAATGTGGCTACTACAGCTGATTTAGAACAGTACATACTAGCCAACTGACATCACATGCCAACCTTTATCTGACAGCAAAGGCTTTGACAACTGTAAAGGTTTGATGGGGGTTTAGTGCCCCGAGACTGAGATTGATTGGGTTCAAGTCTGAAAAAGTATTCCATAAGGTGGAGACCTGGCCCTCCCGACTGAGACTGGTCTCTCCCAAGGTTTTTTCTCCATGTATTCATCGTTGGAGTTTAGGTTCCTCAATGTTAAGCGTTAACATCGATTATTTAACATGATCTTGGTTGTTCTGTATGTTACCTTATTATTTACCAGGTTTTTTTTCTCCTGTAAAGCTGCTTTGGAACAATGCACATTGTGAAAAGCACTATATAAATAAAATTGAATAGAAAATTGGGCGAGGGGCTTTGGTCACTTTGGAAGCGCAGAGATGTAATTGCACATGCACATTTAAAAAAATAATTCATGTGGCTTAGTAAATATCACAAAAATTATTGAACCCTAACCCTAATAAGTTATATTAAAGGAACAATGCTTGATGTTTTTGTATGATTTATTGAAAGAAATGCAATATAACATACAAAACTGTTTCTTCAGAGGAGTATAAAGACTGTACATAATGAACAGTTATGTTTTTATTACCTTAGAATAACCCCGTTTTATCTACATAGGTGCGGGCCTATATATGTGGAGTTTTCCATGTTGCGCGGCCATGTTTAGTTACAGCAGCCCTAAACGGACAAACAGCTCACAGAGCGCATTTAGTAATTCGTAGAGGCAGAATTGCATCATCACTGAGTTGAAGACCATGAAGAAGTAAGTTAGTCGTAGTACGAAGAGAAGGAGGAGTAGTCGTCATCGTCATCTAGCTGAAGCATAGATCGTTCTGTTTTTAGAAGTTTTGATACAATGGAGGACCATACGTATTGTGCCCAAGAGCCGACAGAGCGCAAATCTCCGTCGGTAAAGCGCAAATGTGACAAATTAGAGACAAACAAAGGCAGAAATCCGGGATAAACATCGGTGTAGCTATTACCAGATGAAGGACAAATGTTTTTAGATTAGATTAGATTAGATTAGATTTCAACGCAACGCCGAAGTTGCCTGTTTTCTGCTGGGCTGGTAAGATAATTTAACTTTTGTGAAAGTAAAACCAGTTTTTTGGTAACGTTAGCATTTGATAAAAATGGGCATATAACCTACGAGAGACGATCATTTTTCCTTATAAGTGTAGAAATAATGTAACTGCATTGTAATTTCACGTGAAGTAACATGACAGTGTGGCTAGAATCACAGCCGCTGTCTCAGTCAGCGACATGTTTTTTTTTTACTGTTGCGGCCACCGTCGTACTTCGAAAGGGAGGGATGAGCAAATGACTGAAAGATTTATTGCAAATCTATACTAAAACGCTAGTGGCCACTAAAAATCCAAAACTGCGCCTTTAACTAAAATGTATTGTTTAATTAGTTAATTTCTCAAAAATGTACATATATTATTGAAGTTTATTTACTGAAAAATATTTATTATAAAAGTATTTAATTAGCAAATTATATTTTTAATTTTCCCCTAATATTTTTGGTCACTCACATTTACTTTTTTACTTACATTTACACAATTTAAACAGTATATCTCATTGATAGAAAATGTACTCTTTTTTTATTGCAAAGTAATGTTACATTTTACTTACTTACTTTCTTAATTTTAATCCTATTTTTTTTCTAAATGTATGAACACTATTGAATGACACACATAACTATGAAAATTAATAATTCAAAACTATATCATATTTGAACATCTTAAAAGTAGCCACCCTTTGCCTAGATTTAACAAAAATGTACTCTTGACATTCAATTTTTTAGATTCTTGATCCCGTCTGTTTCATCATTATTTGGTCCAAGTAATTTATTTCCAATTTTTATTTTCAATTTGTTTATTGTATTATATTGCACAATTGTGTTATTTTTCAACATAATTTCAAATGTTTAGACATACTCCTTTAGGTCAAAAGAAAGTGTAGCTTTCACAATTACAGGAATATTTATTAGACATTAAAATATGAATTCTTGTGCACTGCTGACAAATACGATACACAGTGATTGTCATGACAATATAAAGTGAGAAAGTACAAATATTATGACTTTATACATAATCACATCAGAAATGTTCCCTTTTTTAAAGCAACATTGAGTTGAGAGTCATGCTCGGAGAGATTGCTCATGGGATCTTGGGTTAGTTTTGTCCTCATATCATTACTTTTATTACACACACACACTAGACCCACAGGCATAGGCTTGGTGCGTGCTGGTTGGTGGTTTCAATGAAACAGACCGCTGCCGTATTTATAATTCATGGACTCTCTCTTACGCAGACAGTAATAGAAATGAATGCATTCATATCTATATCAAAGTCTGTGCTATCCAACTTTATTTTATGGAGTATTCTCATGGCGCAAGACTTCTGTGACTCCTTCGTCCCTGAAAGCCCTGATGAGAATTATCTGGCGTTCAGATCTCTGCTGATTAATTTATGTGTTGTTGCTCTTCAGCAGAGAATCGTGGAGACATTTGGGCAGGGTTGAGAAAAGGTTGCTAATGTGATGTGACAGTTTGGCAACAGAAGAGAACGAGAAAAGAGAGGGAGTGTGAGAAATCAGGAGAGTTTTCTCAAAGGTCAGGTCAAAGGTCAAGACCATTTTTCTACCACAAACGCCATCATTTTTTGACACTTCACGGTCATTTCCTTCTCAGGTATATTCCGTCGAGTCGTTTTTTTGAATCGTCATTTCAATCGAGTTTTATCTGAAAATTTCATCAAGGCTGCAGTAGTTACTTTCAGACAGCTTGAATGCCCCCTCCTTTGACATCAGATCAAAATATAGGGGGTTTTGACACAAAGGATTAAAGCTACACTTCGTGAAGCAGGCCACAAAACATAGATACAAACGCAGGTTGTTTGACATGCTTTTACCCTCACACAACCCAGACATAACTGAATATTGGTTCACTTACAATGAGGATAAACATAGTACAGCATATTGAACCACACACCGTTTACGTATTGTGAAGTATCTTGATGTTTACTCAAAAAGGGAAGCTTAGTCAGAACCGGTGGTCCAGTGGATCCAGCATAAAACGCGTCTGTCAACGCGCTAACAGTATTAGACAAATAAAGCATGAAAACAGTTGGGGCGAAAGCAGATCATAGAAAAACTTACAAATGACATCATAGTAATTCATACAAATTTATCAAATCGCAACAAATCAAGAAGATTGCCTGTATAAAATTCACCCTGTCATTTCAAACCTTTTTTTATTTATTTGGTTAATCAAGTTCATGGTACCATGAATGTACTTAAATGTTTTCAAGGATATTTTGTTTACTTTCATATAAAATCCAATTTTGGTACTGTGGAAATTGTGGGTCCTAAGGCAAAACCAGTAGAGAACTGCTGCTCTAAGGAGCATGAGACGGGTGAGACAGAGAACTAGACTGTATGGAGACCAAACCACTCTGTTATTTAGCAACTTGTCAAAAGCAACTTGTTGTCTACAAGAAAAAATGTGAGGTCGTGGATTACCTCAGCATTTCTCGAACACAATAGACGGAATCACAAAGAGGCTCGACCTGTTTCCTAAAATTGAATGTACTTAAAACTACTGAAAGCATGGGTGCAGTAGGCAAATATTCTAGACATATGTATGTGTTTATTTTTGTAATGTAACCTACAGTATGTCCACCTATGATGCAACAACAACTGGAATAATAATTTACTCAGTTGTTGTTACTTGGTACCTATATTTGGAAAGAGCCGCCCAGCTTTTGGAATTTGGCAGCTCCTCTGGTCCCGTGGCCTCATGGGACAGAGTAGTGTACAGTCAATGCATACTGCCCAGCTGAAGTGTATTTCTCACATACTGTATTTCTCCCAATGCTAAGGTCATGGGTTCGATCCCAGGGATTGCACATACTCAGAAACAAATGTGTAGTATAATGCAATGTAAGTCCCTCTGGATTAAAGTGTCTGCCGAATGCATGAATGTAAATGTTTGGAAGCAGGTCATTTTAGATGTAGGGTAGGAATATGTTTCTTTTTCTACATTCAGACATTTCATTTGGACGAAACCAGTTAACTACTTTAAAAAGTGGTCAGAGCTTAGTCATCTATCTTACACCAAACAAACAAACAGTTTATTGCTCCGGGGCTACTAATTCATCCTCAATGTAGCATTGAGTGACTATTGGCCACTTTTGCCTAATTACAGAGAAAAACATTCCAAGGGTTTGTTCCTTGGCAGATAATTCATGAGATCTAAATTATTCATCTTCACTTGTCCCTATGAGAATGCCAAGCTCTCCTGTGCTACAAATCTGTTGCTGTGAATAAACCACCTCCAACCATCTGTCGAATATCTCTTAATCCCCCAACACACACATAAACACCTTGCGCCGTTGCCTTCCAGGCCGGTCAGTAGACCTTGTGCTTGCGTCCCTGTGTGAGGGTAACTTCAATGAGATACAGCTGTTCTGTTCACTTCTAAATGCAAAGTCTGTCTGCACACACAGTATTAAGGATAGATCACACCTTGTGACCCGCGGTAGGAGCCAACTACATACTTTCAACAACAGTTTCCAACCACACACTTTCTCATTTCAAAGAAGTTAGCAATTTCATCCTTCACCTTCTATCTCTGTTTTGAATCTTGCTTGCTCTCAATCCCTCTTATTTCAAAACATACTACAGCTGTACTCAGCTAGAGGCGCAGAGAGAGAGATACATAGAGGACTTCATACATAATGCATCCATGTCCAGCCCAGCAATCACTATTGCAACCTGCGGGGTATATGAAGCACTCAGCTAAAATGGATTTCTTTTTTTAAGTGAGGAGGACAGGCATAAATAAGCATTTCAGATTTCCAAATTCGGATGTTACAAACAGATCGAGCACAGGCCAACGTGGGCGACCAAGCGGATACATTCGGGACAAAAGATTGACACACTTCAAAATCTCTGTACTGTACTACTGCAAACCAGCAATAAAAACAAAATGCATTGTGGCTAGTATCTGATTTGTCATATGCATTGGGGGTTGAATAAAGGAAGATAAAAGGGAAGAATGTGTGACCATGCAGTGTGGGGCTTTGAAACTAACTAATTGTTATCAACATACACAGTTGCTTTTTTGTTGTTGTTGTTGTTCTGGTAAAACCGAGAATCAAACAATAAGCCACATGCTACCCTTACAAAACTGTGGCAACCCGATAGTACCATACACCATAGATATAACTAAATGCCACATTAGCAGCTGATTCTATGGGCCATTATATGTGGGCTGTTCACCATATTGGAACGGTGTGAGCCGGTCTATGAACTATTGTTGCCAAGTCTGCATTTTTTTCAGCGGAATTTATCTACTAAACTGTTTAAATCATAGGTTAAATTAATTTTGATATTTAGCTGTCAATTTAAGATTTAAGACAGATAAGTTCTGTTTTGTGGACTAGGCACAGTAATGAATGATTTTTCTTACACACATTTGGCAACCCTGCCAAGCCGGTCCATGAATCCTCAAAAGCAAACTGACAGTGCGTTTGCAACTATAGTTATGTGTAAGCGGTTCTACGCAGGCCTTGAACCAGATTGGTCCAGCATGGGAGTCGGGCACTCTAAAGAGGAAGCTAAAGACCGCAACCTCTAGCGTCTGTCGCTAGAGCACCTCTTGAGGGGAGTAAGGTTTGCACACTGCACAGCTCTTCACTTGCTGGCCTCCGTTACATATACACTTGTATGATTATGACTCAAACATTATTTGCTAAACTAACATATGACATCAACGAAAGGGTATCCCATTTCCAGCAATTGAAATCCTTGTTGTTTTCACAGCCATGGCTATGCAGTGTTGTGCAGGTATTGTAACAAACTGTGAGTGACGCCAGTGGATCAATCCAAAATGGCAGACATGTCTACATGTCTGAAACGCTCATATGCGGCATCTAGTTATATATATATATATATATGATTAGTACCATGTTCCTGTGGCTCAAATGGAAAGCATGGTGCTAGCAACACCAAATCAAAGGTTTGATTTCCAAGAAACACTCACTACTTTGTGTAAAGGCAACTGCCAAATTTAAGTGTGTAAATAATAGTGTTAAATGGAAGTTATGATATTAGAATAACATAGAACTTTATTACACATTCAAGGATGATAAATAGTTACTATTTACAGAAAAAGGGGTTTCCAATACTGTTTTAACATATGTAAACACAATTCTTTAACATTTGTAGAAATGTAATTGTGGACATTTCTAGAAGTGCCTTTTTCTGTCCCAGAATAACTGTACTCCTGTGCACAAGCCTTCAGTGTTGGGTGATATGTTTTTGAGTCTGCATTTAAAGTCACACCAAATGTGTTCAGATGGGTTCAGGACTTGGCATTATGCAGACCAGTCAAGTTCTTCCACACTAGACTAAATCAATCATTTCTTAATGAACCTTTGCCTTACAGGCATTGTCATGTTGGATTAGAAAAGGGTCCTTCCCAAACTGTTCCTATAAAATTAGAAGCACACAGTTCCCTATATCAATATATGTAATAGCATTAGGATTTGTAGTCATGGAAATTACTAAAGTAGTCAAACCTGTTCATTAGAAGGAAGTGTCCCAATAGGTTTGTCCTATAATATATACATATACTTTAGAATACAAATAACATGATTGCTCACAGAGCTGTATGTCTAGAATCTATAGCTTCCATTTAATAAGTATCATGTAATGCCATTGGCTATATCTTCCATTTTGACATCTTTCTCTCAGTCCTGCATGATTCAGACATCTTTCTAAACTTTCTTCTCCTGTTGCTCGGGTTATAGAAATAATGATTATACCTTTTATACATTTAAATGGCAAACATGAAGGAAAAGCTGGCTGCTACCAACTGCATGAATTGTATGCATAATGAAGTAACTGACCAGGTGCCCACTGGTGAACCCTGACAGCTCAGACATAACACAATAATCTTATTGAAAGAGAATGTTGGGGCTAGTCATGGACAGATCCATCAGGGAAACAGGGCATCAGAAGCTGGGCTGGGTGGTCCAGGCATGATCATACTTTTCAATAGCAAAACCTTACAAGCAAAGCTAGTCAGCCAGTTTGGTATTTCTATAGCAAGGAACTGGGATTGTTTTATTGTGTGTTGTTTAATATTGTTTGGTAGTTGCGAATGGAATGACAGAGTTTGAAAATAATCAAACTTTATACAATGCTATGTGTATCATTTAGGGGCATCTATTTACATAAATGCAATATAATATACATAAGTGAAAGTGACCTATTTGTCAGATATCGTGACCCCATACCCGAAATGTGACCTCTGCATTTAACCCATTTAGTGAATAGTGAACACACACACTTCAAGTCGTGAACACACATACACCCTGAGCAGAGGGCAGCTATCACTGCAGCGCCCGGGGAGCAAACGGGGGTAAGGTGCCTTGCTCACGGGCACGTCAGTTGTTACCTGCCGGTACTGAGAATCAAACCGGCAACCTTCTGGTTACCTTCTGGTTACGAGTCAGACTCTCTTACCATTAGGCCGCAACTGCCCCAGTTAACTATGTCTTCAGAGGTACATAAAGACTTTACATAATGAAGCGTTATGTTTTTATTATCTTAGAATGAGATTTTTCAATCTACATACACCACGGGTCCCCTTACATGGAATTCGCCATGTTGTTTCTACAGTAGCCCTAAACGGACAAACTGCTCCACATTTCGTAAATCTCCTTTGGCAAAGAAGAGAATGATGATATCTTTGTCCTGTATCAGCCACCGTAGTGCTTCAAAAGGAAGGGGGAATGCTGGAGTTTGCCGTTGGTTGCAATGACCACTAGATGTCTC
Source organism: Oreonectes daqikongensis (assembly GCA_026939265.1). Classification (NCBI taxonomy): domain Eukaryota; kingdom Metazoa; phylum Chordata; class Actinopteri; order Cypriniformes; family Nemacheilidae; genus Oreonectes; species Oreonectes daqikongensis. The sequence continues at coordinate 1,445,020 of JAOTQM010000351.1, read as the reverse complement.
TAAAATCTCCACATTACTCCTTTAAAAGATAAAGAACCACCTGTTTTTCATATTCTGTTGGATGTCCTGTTTTCTAGTATTTACTTTTTAGTTAGTGTATTAGAAAAATACACTAAATTTAATGAGGACAACTTTTAAAAAAGAGTATTAAAATGAAATCACTTTTATAATTGTTATGTATATTACCCTACAGTATATTTTTCATTGTTTTAAGCATAGCTAAGTTATTAAATATAATGATCTTGGCTTGTAAAGTTTTGTTAGTATTATGGTGTGAAATTGTTCTATCATGAATGAGTTTGAAAAGCCTTTAGTACTGATATGGTGTTAAAAGAAAATAAATAATAATGTTGACTGGGACATTTCAAAATCAATCAAAACTGCACCATGTTTTCGCCTCCACAGTGAAATTGCATGTCACAGTTAAGCAGTTGTTCTTTGGACTGATCCAAATATTATTTTAATATTATTATTTGTCCACTAACTTTTGTACACTGCATAAAAATGTCTCATACACTACTCAATGCGCTATAAGTTATAAAAAAATATATCCAGGTAACCTATACAGTCTTATTGATTTTATTTAAAAGATAAAAGATAAAAAATAAAAGCGTCTGCCAAATGCATAAATGTAATGTATAAAAAAACTAACAGTAGTTAAGAGCAAGAAAGTACTGGCAGGTAAGGGGCGTCAACTCATTTCCCCGACAACCTCTGATCTACCCCAGCGATTGTTACATGTGTTGTTTTGTTTACCATATAAGACAAACTACCAGGAAACAATCAAAAGATTATTTACTCATTTTACATACTACATTCATTCTTTCAGTAACTTTTGACATTTTTTAAATAAAATAATCTATAATTTAAATCATGCAATTTAACTAATGAACTTTGTGCAGACTTCTGACACCCGTTACAAACAGCCCATCCGTTCATCTTTATTACACTTGATACCATGACGTCAACTGACACAGATATACTGATACACACTCTCTCTTTCAATTACCCACTGGAGCAAGCCTGGAAAAATAGGTACCATCTATAACCATGTCCTAAAGGTGTCACTTCCTGTTTACCAGGAGTGACAGGAAATGGAGCTAAACTCAGGTTCTGTGAAGCAGAGAGGCTGAAAAATATGATACACTCCATAAATAATTCATGAAAAAATGGTGCTGTTTAATTGTGTAAAAAAAAACACTTTTCTGAAATGCCCACCATATGGAGGACGTGGGGGGAAGTTTTCCAAACAGAAGCATTTCCATATTTTAAGAGATTTATACATATGTAAATCCATCTGTGCAGGTCATTGCAAAGTGTGTCTCTGCTGGGGTAGATCAGAGGTTGTCGGGGAAATGAGTTGACGCCCCTTACCTGCCAGTACAGAGCAGATACTGGACAGGTGCTGCTGTATATTTATGATCACTTCCCTCAAACTTAGAAGGTTATACAGGAGCACTGGGAATACTTACTGTATGCCTCCCACAAAGCCTCTGTCAGGTCTCACACACATTTGTATTTTCATCACGGTGAAGGCTTTCCACTGTCTGCTTTTGTTTTTGGACTATGCTAATGATATTATTTAACCTCTGAATAGTTTATACCGCTAAACCTGACCCAGATAAATACACAGGCAAATTTAGAGAGAAGTAGATCAGGGTCAGCTTGTAGGAAATCCTTTTGGGAAATTCCCACTTATGAGTTTGGAAGTCAGGTAGCACTTTATTTTTGATAGTCAACTTTGGATATTGTTAGATGACATGATGTAGTTGCAAAGTTATTTATAGTCCGTATGATGTCCAAAGTGGACCTTCTTATGCTATAAAAAAAAAATACCATACAAAAATGACATTTTTGGGCAGCTGGGGCGGCAGAAAAATACTGCAAAAAGCAGTTTTCCTGTAAATTGGCAGTCTTTTTCTGTCATTTGACTTTTTTACCATATTTTAAAACATTTCCGGCAGCTTGGGCGCCAAAAATATACTGTAAAAAACAATAAAATTATATGCTTTTTCTTGTAAATTGGCAATCTTTTTCTGTCATGTGACTTTATTACTGTATTTTAAAACATTTCCAGCGGCTGTAGCACCAGAAATAAACAGTTTTTTCCCTATAAAATTACAGGGTTTTTTTGTTGTTTATCGCAGTCTTTTTCTGTTATTTGATGTTTTATGACTGAATTTAAAAAAAAAAATGGAATAACAGTAAAATTCTGTAAATTAAAAAAAATATATATAAAAATGTGTACAATTTCCTGCTTTTTCATCTTCAACACAAAACTAAATTGTAAAGCTAAATTTATACAGCATGTTAAATTCATTACCAATTTACTTTCCCCTATGGAAAATCTACAGGAATTCCATGTTTTTACACGAGTCCATGTGTAGACGTGCAACACCACATGCACTCCCACTTGATTCACACAAACATTTTTGCACATGTCAAATTCCTGTAGCCTTTCTGTAAAGGCCCACTATAGTTTTTGAAGTCCCACTGGCAACTATGACATGTATGACATGACATGTGGTGTATAAACATACGTGTGATAACCTGTGGTCAATCCAACAATCCGACATGATCTGACAGCAGCAAACCTACAGTATACATAACTACTGTACACAATTGTACGTTTACATAAAGTCACAGATGCAAACCCACATAGACATATCCATGCACTGGAAAATGCATGAGAAAACCCCATGAACCTCAGCATTTTATTCTAAACACACACACAAGTTTTGATTCTTGCAGACAGAAATTGGAATAAATATATGGATACAGCAATATCCTTGAACATCTAAAAACACACATACTAAAACAAATACGCTGCGAACGCAAACTTCCTATTTGTGAATTTTGCCATTTCAGCATGTCGGAAGTGAAAGCTAATCTCTAGGTAGCTTGTAGTTAACGCAAACACACACACCAACACTTTTCAATGCTAAAACCCTCTTCTTGGCCTCTCTCGTGCTTGAGCGTCAACTCCACTTAGTCTGACAGAAGCAAGAGATAAAAGGAAAAAGGAATTGCTTTTCCCTGCCACACTTCTCAAATGAAAAGCGTAGAACAGGCATTTCGTGGAGACGGCAATATGAAAAGAGGGAAGAAGAAGAAGGGACGCCGGTATATAGATCCTACTTCAATTGGTTTTGAGTGAAATCTCTGGCAGTGATTTGGGAGAACATGAAGTTTGATAGGATAAGTTTTATTAGTTCATATTGGTGTGCACTCGCCAGTGGAAAAAAATGTGTGTTTGTGTGTTAGAGAGATAGAGGAAGTGACAGAGAGAGACACTAAAGAAGCCTTAAAAATGACTAGGTAGAGGCGGAATCGCGTTTGCGGTGACAGCGCGGCATCGTGGAGATGGGGGTTGTGGTGGGGGATAGTAAATGAGTTACCTGAGGTAATAGAGAGCTGAAGAATGAGGTTGATGTGCTCTATGACTCCTCTGACAGAACAATCCCATCAACCTCTGCACCGCTGACAGCTGCGGGCCCCGAGGGCAGTTTACCTACATGTACAGACCTAAGAAAGACAGTATTTGAAAAAATAAAGTACAAGTGATAAAGGCACTAGACATTTCTAGGGGCCAATGTTGTTAGGTCTTTGATATAAGTTTCAGAGTACAAAAAAACACTTCCAGTTATATTTTGTGCTTTGTGCTACAATGTACGTTTGAGAGTCGGTTGTCTTCTCTACAGTCACTATGCTTCTTTTCTGATTTTGTGCTTACAGCTGCCGGTAAAACACTAATGATCTGTTTCTGAAACCTGGTGAACTGTCTACACAGGCAGCTATCAGTAGCTTTTCAGTTATCATAGGAACATTTTTGACACAAATGCCATTTTTAAATGTTAAACATCTTAATTGACGTATGACAAATTTTTGCACCACACTGTTTCCCTCAACGAAAAGCCTATGCATTTTCCCCAAGGATTTTTGGAAGACCGCAATAGATCTGTTCATGATGTCTACATGTTTTGTCTATCAAGATCATCTTTACAATTGAACAAAACAATTGTTTTGAAGCCCAAATACAATCACCAAAGTAAAAAGCTAACATGAGGCTATAAACAGACTACAATATAAATGCTTGATATCAACATCACCACCACCAAGCTTTTTCAGACTTTATTTAAAGCATGTTCCCTGGTAAGTAATTACTCTGTGAATTAATCTCCATCCACGTTTTTTAAACATTATTGTCCATGTTGCACTTTTTTGTGAGATTTATATGCACCATGACGTCTAACATCCCAGTCAAAGGATGTAGTCACTTTAAGAAACATATTAGCAACCACAGTTTTTAAGACACAATAAGGCTTTTAAAAAATCATGAGCGGGTTATAACTGGTGTGTTTTATGTCATTGATTAAAACGTGAAAATATATAGAGGTTTTGTTAACCACAGTTCTTATTGCAGGTGATTTACCAAAAACCCATTCAAAAAACTCATAAACTTTGGGGTGATGAAACCGGAAGTGCTAAAATGCTAACTCGCTTCCAGGGTTTGTATACAAAAATCCGTTGTCTCTGAGGTACTCTATTATTATTATAAGGCAAGTGTATATCTCACAAAAAAGGCAAGAACGCACTGCAATGAGCTCAGTGATAAATGAAATATAAGATGGCAGACGAGCCAAGATAAATTGTAATAATAAACATAATTTACCCACTGCTGCAATTTTTAACAAATAAAATGTGCTTAATGTGCAGAGTGCTGTTTATGGGACATGCAGTATTCATTTTCTGCCAAAGACATATTGGCTTATGGCTCCCTTTCCATTTAGGGTGCTGCCATAAAAGACAGCAGCTTGTGTACTGTAGACAGCGAGGCAGCTCACTAAGTTTTGGAACAGAGCCTGTGTGTGTGTAGTATCAGAATCAAGCCTGCAGCCACCTGATAAACAAAGCAAACAGTTCTGGACCAGCTTAATGGAGAGTCAACACGCAACACACACATACAAACACAGACTCTGGATTAGACCTGTCAGATAAAGAAGAAACAATCTGTAGCCGACTAAAGCTTCCTGTTGGCCTGATGCTAACATGCACACACTCTGCTCATACAGACAGAATTTGGAGAATTGAAGCTAAATTCACAACAGAGAACAAAAGTCAGAAAAACAACAGAGTTCATGTAGGAATGCATATTCATGATAATCGAAACTCTTTTTAACAGAGCTACGGTCTTGAGAACTATCAAGTTGACCCGCATAAAATTTCATGCAGGCCTAAAAATGTCGCAGAACTCCACAAGTTTGGTATGGAAAAATTCAGATCTACAAAATATATCTTTTTTCATTTGCACAAGTGTAAATTATCATTAATAGTGGCAAAACAAATTCCTTAAATTTTCTAAACTTTTATGAAGTTTAGGCCAACAAAATTTTGGGCGCAAAAAGTCACAAAAATTTGGTAAAGTGAAAACTGCAGTGTACTATAAGTAAATATTATCTTATCTATAAGCCTAATCCTATCATGACTTTTGGTCATAGTTTATTTTTGTTTATTACATTTTTGTTACTGCAAATGATTTGCGGTTTCCGAGTCTCGGAGCACTACGATGGCTCACACAGGACAAAGATACGGAATTATCAAGTTTTTGCTTCTTCGCTGAAGAAGATAACATATTTACGGAACACGCTCTGTATAGCAGTTTGTCCATTTTGGGCTACTGTAGAAACAACAGGGCGAAGTAAGGGGAGTATGTATTTAGAAATACTATATAAAATGTATATGATATTGCATTTCTGTCAATAGATCCTCCTAAATATTATGCAGCACCTTAAAAAAGTGACACATCTGAACACACTGCTAAAGGCAGAACAAAGCTTTAAAGGAAGGTCACATCATTTAGGACTTAAACACATTCACACTGGAGTTGTCCAGTTTTCACCTTGTGCTCTTTCCCCTCACACAGGCTCATTATATATGACTCCCTATAATCTAGATGTATTAATCTGTCTAACTCAATCATCAATACCAGTTCTTTCTTTCTATCAGCCCCAGGCAACACACACAGCAGAGAATGAACCATTTTCAGGCATCATTGTGCATTAGTCCATGTCTGTGGAATCCAGGAAATCAATAGGCAATTAATAAGCTGTATATGGGGGCAGCCATGCTTGGTCTGAGGTGGCCTTCCTCCATAAGAAAGTTCTGCTTAAACACTGTGCCATATTATCTATTGATATTTCTAATTTGCTTAATGGTGTTTGAAATAGAGGATCAGGCACTGTAGATATTGTTTAAATGGTGATTGGAAACCAAGATTAGAACTACATGTTGGCAGGATTTGTCTGATCTGTTACATGGATGTTACTGTCATAATGACTCCCAGCTTTACACTCTTCAGTAAAGGACACTCTTGTAAGCGACTCTCCTTCTCTCTCTCTGCATCTACTCTCTCTAATTAGCTACAGAGATCCATCCGCTTACTCTCATAATTAACATTCTCCTCCACTGTGAAGGTCCTGGCCGTCGGCTCTTCAGTTCCGCAGTGTTTGGCCTATCCAACAGCACTGCCGCTCTTCTCAGAGTATTAAAGGTCCTGCTGGAAGGCTAATTTCTTTCTGCCGGGAGTCAGCAGAATTTACAACGGAAGAACAATACAATAAAAAATACATTGGGGTGATCGCACAGGTAGGAACCTGGATAGCACTTGTATGCTAAAGATGTATGAGTAATCTAAAAAGCATCACGTTCTAAATATCTCATATATACTCTCGTATATTCTGGTATTCAGTGTGGAGTATTTTCAAGACGTATTACCAGTGATCACATTTTAAATCAAAAAGTGTGTGTGTGTGTGTGTGTGTGTGTGCGTGTGTGTGTGTGCGTGTGTATCAGGGAAGCGATCACACATGTATATGAGCATTGCAGTGGGGTATAAAATAATTTTACATACACAATTTTTTTAAAACATTAAATATTAAAAGTGTTTTATTTTAAAAATCTGCACATATATAGATGTATAATAGATACTGTATATGAATAATAATAATTACTATAGAAATAGGGAAAAAGTGTATGCAAATATTTAAATAAATACTAATTAATAAGTATTATTGTATTTTTCTTTGTGTTTGATTTTATTTTTCATGTACAAATAAAAATAAACTAATATCAGATATGAATATTATTATTAGCAGATATTATAGCTTGATTTACGCATCTTAAGTCATTTTGCTAACAATAAATAAATGTATATTGATTTAGAAATTTCTTAGGTTTTTCTATTTAAAAAAGATACAAAATAACAAAGTATGAAATTAATTTTATTCCATTAATTCATTATGTGTTTGAATAATTGTCTGTTATATTGCTAGTTCTGTTTGAAAACCTCATTAATAATATTATCATTCACTTCAATTTTAAACCAACACTATGTTGATCTTTTTAAAGGAGGCTTTATAATCTCTATAGTAATTATAGTTTAGAAACTTGGTGTGGTACTGGGGTGCCCAATAAGATTTTAGAACTATAGTTCAAATCACCCATCTGGACATGCCTCTGCACATTTGGAAATGTTTTGTGAATAAACCATGCTGAGCTTTATATTACTCCGACTTTGCCTTGAAAATCATTTGGAACATAAATGAAGCGACTCCATCTGTGTCTATATAACGAGAGATCAAGCACATTATTGCTGAATATTCTATAGACTCATGGTGCTTTTCCATCTGAAACTTTCTGCAGTCGAGCCAAATAGATTATTTAGACTGACAGCGCTTCAAATACACACAAATACAAGAGCGTTACGTTCAGAGGGAAATGACTTGTTAATTTAGCCATAAATGAGGAGGAATGAAAATCTGAGTCAGCAGGCGGTGCGAAGTAAAAACATGATGAGACTCCACTGCTGACTGTGTTCTCATTAAATAAAAATCCTTGAAAACAAGGCCAGGACAGAGATAAAAGAGAACAAATCCTGAATGTCTTTAGAGATTTTGAAGCAGCACCTTCAGAGTGGGTACATCTGGACTCAGATATGAGGAAAATAAAACATTCAAAATTCTCAAACGCATTACCATATACCTTCATTTTAGCATTTATACTAGTGTCACATATTTCCACCCCTTATTACAAGTTTCTGTCCAAACAATATCAACCATGTTTGATGTTTTAGCATTTAGAGGCTGTTTACACAAGATTGTTTTCAAATGAAAAAGCTAAACTTTTTATACGTTTTGGCCGTTCGTTTATATGGACCGAAAATGCATTTACTGCACCAATAAGACCGTCGAAGACACATTATTTACATTCGCCAGACTTTATTAAACACACATATACATCGACCAAGGGTGTTAAAAAGCACTTTTGGCTTATAACTGTGTATGTGTGCAGGCACATCCTGTTTTTATGCAGACAAAATCAGGCATCAGTCACCAGTCACCTGCTTTAACAAAGACGCCTTGCATGTGATGTGAAAGAGATTGAACCCTCCATTCCACCCGTCACATTAACACAACGTTGACTAATTACCCGGACACAGACTTTTACTGCACTGCTTTGCCCCCGTCACGACACATCTGTGCCTTCTGCTACTACACAGTCCCACAGCTGAAATAACCTCAACACACGCTGTCAAGGATCTCCAACAACAGAACTATTGCTCATTTACTGGAACAAATCGGTGAGTTAAGTTTGCCTTTCAAATATTATTCATTTTCCTTCCATTTATCGCATTCCCACCCAGCCATTGGGTAGAATTGGCGAATTTGACAAGAAATCCATGCTTATACATCCACTCCTAAGGAATTCTGTGAACTCTCGCATCTTGTGTTTTAGCATCACCTCCCCGCGTCATATTTCTGTCAAGGCGCTCTTCCGCATCCGTAGCGTTGCCGCGTCACGTCATTGATTTAGTGAAACCGTTTACAGAGCACGGCAGTCAGCGTGAGGTCAGTGTCTGTAACCGAATGGAGATGGGTGTAAATACGTCACCTCGGCGACCCGACAGACTCAGCCTCGGCCTGATAGGCTTAGAGGTGAAGCGATCCATTATTTGGAGCTGTCAATAATTTGCATGTGGGAATTGGGCAGGGGATGATAGCTGGAAGAGAGGGGGGTTTGGGGCTGGGTTGATTTCCTCCAGGGCAAGGTTGTGAAGGCGGTTCACAATCCAGCAAAGCACATGATCTTGATTTAAGATGACCAGTCAATGTGGATGCAAGGCTCTCAAGGAGCCGTCTGAATCATTACTTGGCAGGATGGTTAACAATCTGCTGCTGTCACCAGCCTCTCCTACCTTCATCCTGTACCATCTCTCTCTTTCATCTCCCTACATCATTTTTTCATAACAACTCTCTACACCTCTAAATTGCCTTTTAGATATTTTGTATAACTCCATTTTTTATTAATTCATTCATGATTTTACTGCAATCATTCAAATAAAAATAAAATACTAACCTATTTCGATGAAAGATGTATGGCTTATAAAAACCAGTCCAATGTCATTACTGTTGAGGAGAGTCTCAAGGACGAATTGTGCCTGCTGATTTCCAAGTCCTGTTGCATTTATAGCACCAGATCAACTAAACGGGTTTTGCAAACCAGTTGATAAAGCAAATGAGCCCAAAAAGATTTTGTTGATTTAGATTGTTTATGATTGATAGCGAGTTTACGGTATAGCAGACTGTGGAGTATAAAGCATACTGTGCTGGGATTGTACAGCATTGCTCCATCAATGCAATTCAGGCACCTGAGTTGACTGTTTAGTACATTTCTGTAGTTACAACAGAGATATACTGTCTGTTTAAAGATATCTATATATACACTCACTCTTCCATATATGTAACATATATGTAACACTCTTCCAATGTCTAGATAAAAAAATTGACTTTTTAAAAATCTGTTTAGTAAATTCATCCATGATGGTAGCATGTAATGTAGTGTAATACGTTTATTAATTAAGATACACTTTAGCTACTGTTGCTTTTCTATGTATTCCGCATGAATACCTTTGTGTTCATCCACTTTGGAATAAAGAAAAAAAACGATAAGTAGATTTTCCAAAATAAATCAGCAATATATTAAAACCGTGCCTTGGAACAAGCCAGCCAATCACTACTTTGTATCCTATTATTTTATTCGCTCCTGTTGTTTATGACAGAACAGCTAACCAATCATGATGATCTAGTCTTTGGAAAAGATCATTTGATTCGCTTATGTCAGAAAAAGCCAATCTCTATAAAAACTGGCTGTCGTTCTCACTTCATTGGATTGTTATAATTCATAAAAATTTTACCCGCCAACTGACTCTGTTACATATACTCGCCAACACCTACAGTATTTGAGTGTTAATTTTAGGCTCTGTGTAATTGTGTCCTATGGTGTGACAGCTAAAATTGAGAAAACAAACCATTAATAATATATTGTTTTATATTATTAATATTTATATGTTTAAAATAAAATGTCAGATTTTACCTTATAAAATAGCAGAGATTATCTTCATTGTTAGGATTTTTTATGGGGGTTTTTTTCGTTGCTGTCACTCCATATAGGATGTACAGTTTATCTGTCAACTATATACATTGTTAAATTTACTTAAACTTGAAATTCTGTCATCATTTACTCACCCTCAGAACCTGTATAAATGTAATTGTTCTGCTGAACACAAAAGAAAATATTTGGAAGAATGTCAGTAACCAAATGGATCGTATCCCCCATTGAGTAATCCTTATTGAAGTTTTAATTTTAAGTTCATTTCACTTAAATCTTTAATTGATGGATTATTGGATTTTGTAGCTTAACAAGTACAAACAACATTGTGTCTTACAGTTACCTGGGCAACTGGTAAAAATGCTGGTGTATTGGAAAGAAGCTAAAATAATCCCACACTCTTTTATGTCAACCTGCCACAGCAACAATTTTCTTAATGACATTGATTTCTCCAACTCGCTTTTTCATACCTCAAATTGCAAAACCAATTGCCTCTTTGCCAAGAGGGGCTTAATGCTTCTGGAATAGGACTATTTGTCTTATTAGGGCCTGGCCATTGAACAACTCCTTTTAATAAAACAGGCACAGCTGCGCAGAGAGGCGCTGAGTGCAGCATGCCGAACGAAATAAGAAATCTCTCAAAATAGCGTGACGCTCTTACATTTTGAGTCAACAGGATGCATTTCTGAAAGAAGCGCAATGTGAGAAACATCGTCTGGTGATTGCTCTGTAAATCAGAATCAGAATAAGCTTTATTCGCCAAGTGTGCACACACAAGGAATTTGGGAAACATGCTGTATGTATGACAGGCATTATTTGGAAAGAAGAGAGACTGAATTGTGTTTGCTCGGCTTTCAAAACAAGAAGTCTGACAGCTCAGCATGATTTCCAAACTTCCTCAGGCCTGAAGGCACATTCACTGAAACAGCTCTCATTAGCATCAAACATCAAGCCCTCATTGGTGGCAAGAAGTTACCTCTTCAAACTCAAAATACTAACAAAAAAGCTGACAACAATCGTTCTAACTTATTGTCTAGGAGACAAACTGTAAAAAATGGCAAAACTACCTAAAAAAGATTATTCTACGTATAACTTTGACTGGTATATTAAAAAAAGCAATTTTTTCATTAAAGGGGCAATGTGGAGATTTTAGCGCCATCTAGCGGTTAGGTTGCAACCAACTGCCCCTCACTTTCTAAGCACTACGGTGGCTGACACAGGACAAACATGTCGTCACATTTTTGCTTCTTTGCCAAAGGAGATAACATATTTACAAAACACGCCATGTAGAGCAGTTTGTCCATTTAGGGAGAAACAACATGACGAATTCCATGTAAGGGGACCCCTAGTGTATGTAGATAGAAATAGCTAATTCATAACAGTTCTTTATTTAAGGTCTTTATACACCTCTGAACACATAGTTATGTATATTATATTGCATTTCTGTCAATAGATTCTCCTTTATCTTACACAGTGCACGTGTAAAATAATCCATCCTTACCTATTATTCGTATTATGTAATGCTTTAAATCACATCAGTTCTTCCCGAATGTTTTCCTTCATTTACTTTGAAATTGTAAGGAGTAAATGCATTTCACAACTTTTACACATACAACATTTTCTGTCAATTCAACAGCATTTTTTTCATTTAGAGACATGAACAAGGCCCTTTGTCGAAATGATGGCAAATCAGCTCAAACATTTTTAAGACTTTAGATATTGTACGATTACCAGAACAGTTCTGAATAAATACTTTGTGCAAACAAAGAGAGATTCTAACAAATAAGAGTCTAAACCAATCACAAAGCTCGGAATGAGCTGGTGTATTTTAAACTCCATATACTGTTCAAATGCAAGTGGGAGTCAAACAAACTGAAATTATGTACAGTATGTAATAAAATTAGACCAAACTGAACAGACAATAAAAGAGATTCATTCCATCATATTGGATGAGCCAATGCCCGTGCGAACATTGGCTGGAAAAGATTTACTGCAATTTAACTGGTTTCCTGTGCAAAAATCACTACTTGGAGATGGAATTGGGTAACATTGCAAGAATGTAATTTCAAAAGTAGTCAATTTTCCAAAATAATACTTCAGTAATGTTTTTTCATTTTGTAGAAACATGATTTATGCTTTAGGATGCATGGAGGTCCTTCAAAAGGTATATAAGCCTCCTAACAATTTACCTCAACATAAGGGTTATTGTGTGAGAGGAGACCTTCCATCCTCATGTTTATCTGTACAAGAACCACAATTGACTTTGAAGGTCCTTTGGAAACAAGCAGTGGGTAGGAATAGCTTATTTTCCCATATCATTGTTGGAGATAAGTTATGGTTTTCCTCGCCGTTGTTGAAACTACTCTCACCCCAATCCATTAGAAAAGGGATAGAGATATGAATGTAATAACAGAGCTTGAGCAAACAAAGTGACTCAATTGTCGTGTTGTCCCTCCGAGTCTGCGTTGCTCTGTAATCCTCATAATCCACCTTTATGAGTTTTGTATAAAGGAACTAGCTCCTTCGCTCAGCATGAAATCATTCTACAGTACCGATTCCTCGTACCTTGTTATTTCTCTTCTTGATAGTTATGGGTCTCCGACTGCAAATGCTGAATCCAAAACAAGCTAATCTTTCAGCAGTCCCTCCCCCTCTGCCTTCCCACCCAGCAGAGCACTTCATTTGGCTTGATATTCCATCACAGCTTATCCAATGTCAATAGTTACATCAGGGCAATAACCAGATGACATGGAGAGAACCTGCGGGTGGAGCGTAAAGCCGGTGAACGAGTGCATGTGTGAATAAAAAGCTGCACCAAGCTCTCTCTAGCAGTAATGCCTTTAAGTAAATTATGCTCTCGTTTGGCGGCAGAAGAGAGGTTGATGGGATTACAGGAAGACAGCAGTGGATTAACACAGTGAAAAGTCTGAAGGAGTTGAACAACTGGCTCTCACTTCTCAAAAAAAGCATGGGAGACTTATTACCACAGATCGAACCTGAAGATGTTTCGCTAAGTATCTCAGTGGAACTGTTGAGGATTTGTCTTCATTAAGCGAGTATTCTTCAGTTAAGTCAATGTAAGGCTTGAAAATAGATGTACAGTATTGACTAGAAAAAGAAAATTAAATAAGTGTGTTACTTGAGGCAAGGAAGTCTAAGACACACTTAACTTTTAATTTCGGTCTTGTCTTTCAATCTAGTTTCATTTTAATGAAAGAAATTTTAGTAAAGAATTGCATGTGTTCATTTGTGTAGAACACCAATAAAAAATGGTTAACACATGTTTTTATCACCATGTGTTCAATTCGAGGGGCAACCTCTCGCATGAAACCAGCAAGCAATTGACTTAAACTGCAATTCATTGACTGGCCACTAGAGACTGGCTCCAACATGTCAATTTCATAGACCCCCATGTTAAAATGCCCAACTTCACAGCAGAAAAGAATGAAATGAAAGAAAATGTTTACAGCCTTGTACAAACTTATCGCAAGAATCTGCGCAAAGAATCATGGGGGGCGCAAAGTGTCCATCAGTTGTACCCTTCAGAATTTTTCATTCCGAAGGGCCCTTTGAAGTGGTAGTTTGGTCTGAAATGACCATTCAATATGGCGGCCATGATTGTTTTCACTCCAAAGGGCGATATATCCCATTTGGAATGCACTGCATAGCTTCCATTCCAATCCAATCGCGAATGCCCCCGACTAGCACTACTTTGAGAGAGGTGGGCATGGTTTAGCAAACCAGGCACCTCAGCTTCACCCACATTCCAACTCTTTGTCCATTTTCAATTATCCGGGAGTGAGATGGCCAAGATGACAACGCCCGGCTCCGCCCACTTTAGGCTTCAAAAATGCCCTTCACAAACCTACATTGACACTACATCAATGTTTTATACAGTCTATGGTTCAACTGAGCTATATAAAGACTTATGAGATATTTTATTCCATAGAAGTTTTTTAGCATGATGACACTGTTCACTAACATAATGAATGTGGATGGGGACCAACGACTGTCAAGCTCCAAAAATGGCAATAAAGCAAAACATAAAAACATGATTACAGTAGTCTATATGAATCATTCGCTATATTACAAGTCTCCTCAAGCCATGTTATGTGATGAAAAGACTATAATTTCTTTTCTTTGGTTGAGCTGTCGACACGACAGATCTCGATGCACAGACGTCGTCATAGGGATTGTTGATGGTGTGCTCTGCATGCGGTGTGAATAGAAGCCAATTCTTGAGGCACAAGATCGGCCACAGATATCACATATGAACTGGCTTGATGATGATGCTTTAAAAATATGGGCCTTTTAAAGGGAAAGTTTAGTTAAAAGTAAAAAAATCTTGTCATTTTAAACCTGCATGACTTTCTTTCCTCTGCAGAAAATAAAAGAAGACACTTTAAAGAATGTTGATAACCAAACAACACTGGTCCCCATTGATTTATATTGTATGGATACAGAATCACAGAGACACTCGCCAATATTTATTTTTTAGTCACATACAGGCATGAAGGTGAATAAATTATGACAGAATTTTAATTTTTAGGTGAACTATGCCTTTAAATATTCTGCTATAAAATAACTGTGTTCCAGAAAGAGAATAGAACTTGGATCAACATGAGGTTAAATCATTTTAAAGCTATACACTTTAAAGAGTTTAAATCATTAAAATAATTAGATTTGTGAAAACCAGACTAAAGTCAGAAAATCTAATTATGAGAGAATGAGCATCAAAGTATGATTTCACCTGTTAATTTCACTATGATTTCAATCTTTGACATGGCGTTACTCAGTCAATATTAATGTTATACTTTTATTGAATGTTCTTTACATTATGTAGAATGATTTTATCCGTAAATTGCAAAAAAGGACTTTTAGCTGGGTTTTCACAGGCAGGATAACATATGTAAGCTTGTATCTTGGCAAGTTGCAGTTTTAGAGCAGCTTCCTAAACACTGTAAATAATGGAGACCTTTTGGGGACAACACAGAATTGATTTTGATTGAGTATGTTGATAGAACAGCATGAAGCAACAAAAGCTGTCATAAAAGTAATTAACACCATTGTTTCCTGTCTGTGTAAATGTAAATGTAACCGTCAGTGCTCCTTCCTAATTTCACACTCTCTTCCAAGTCTGAGTGCCTCCACATGTGGCAGGTGTTTCAGTCAAACAAACACATACACGTGTCACATCCTGTCATCCGCAGACAGGCGACCGCTTCACCAACCCGATCCGCCTGGTTTTTCTGCGCTGATTTCATTTGTCATAGTCTAATTCACTATTGACACGAAACATACAGCTCTCATTAGATCCTTTATGAACACTTTCAGTGTAAAAGTGGGAAGTCAGAGGCACACGGCAGATGGTTCAATCATCCTAATCGGAAAAGATCACATAAAGTTGCATAGCTCGGAGGTTAAATAAAAAGAACAAAAGAGGTGTGTAAAAGCTTTTTATAGAGCTTTTACCTTGTTTTAAAGGAACAATACTTGATTTTTTTGTATGATTTATTAAAAGAAATGCAATATAACATACAAAACTGTTTCTTCAGAGGTGTATAAAGACTGTACATAATGAACAGTTATGTTTTTATTACCTTAGAATAACCCCGTTTTATCTACATAGGCGCGGGCCTATATATGTGGAGTTTTCCATGTTGCGCGGCCATGTTTAGTTACAGCAGCCCTAAACGGACAAACAGCTCACAGAGCGCATTTAGTAATTCGTAGAGGCAGAATTGCATCATCACTGAGTTGAAGACCACGAAGAAGTAAGTCAGTCGTAGTACGAAGAGAAGGAGTAGTCGTCGTCATCGTCATCTAGCTGAAGCATAGATTGTTCTGTTTTAGAAGTTTTGATACAATGGAAGACCATACGTATTGTGCACAAGAGCCGACAGAGCGCGAATCTCCGTCTGTGAAGCGCAAATGTGACAAATTAGAGACAAACGACGGCAGAAATCCAGGATAAACATCGGTGTAGCTATTACCAGATGAAGGACAAATGTTTTCAACGCGACGCCGAAGTTGCCTGTTTTCTGCTGGGCTGGTAAGATAATTTAACTTTTGTGAAAGTGAAACCAGTTTTTTGGTAATGTTAGCATTTAATACAAATGGGCATATAACCTACGAGAGACGATCGTTTTTCCTTATAAGTGTAGAAATAATGTAACTGCATTGTAATTTCACGTGAAGTAACATGACAGTGTGGCTAGAATCACAGCCGCTGTCTCAGTGGCGACATGTTTTTTTTTACTGTTGCGGCCACCGTCGTACTTCGAAAGGGAGGGATGAGCAAATGACTGAAATATTTATTGCAAATCTATACTAAAACGCTAGTGGCCGCTAAAAATCCAAAACTGTGCCTTTAATGCTCTCCGAGCACCTTACTGGATGAGTAATAGAGAGTTGGAGTTCCTCCTGTGGGTCATATGTCTAATTTTGAAGTCAAGGTAACACTTTATTTTGATATTTTTCAAATGATAAATAACTTTGCAATTTCTTGTAAACTAACAGTCAGAAGAGTATTAGTAGACTGTCTCTCTAATTATCTCTACTAACACTTTACGATAATCCTTCAAATGACATTCTACTGACTATAACTTATAACTTTGTAACTTCATGTCAACCTATTATCCTAAACCTATACCCAACCTTAAACCTAACACTAACCTAACAGTCTAATACTCCAATAAGTTAGTTGACATGTAGTTGCAAAGTTACTTATAGTCACTTTAATTTCAAAAGTGGACTATCAAAATAAAGTCTAATCAACACTAGCGGTCAAAAGTTTGGGACACTTACTTACGTGTTCATATTTTTTACACATTTTAGAATAATAATAAACTCATCAAAATTATGAAATAAAACAAAGGGAACTATGGAAATTATGTTGTAATAAAAAAGACAAAATTAAATGAAAAGGTATATATTTTATTTGAGAATTTGCAGAAATGTTTTCATGTAATTTTATCAAGCAGCTGATGAAGATGCTTTTTAAACAATATTGAAGTTTTTATCTATTCTGTGCTCTTACTGTCTGTTATTTCTTAATTATTCAGTCAAAGTTATCCATTTAAAAAAATAAATTAAATAAAATGTTAGTTTTGTCATGAAAAAACATGTATGTTTGGACAATTATATTTTACCAATTATCGATTGCATCAATTGATCAATTGATATCAATTACCTTGATATCAATTAAATCAAGGTACCTCATCTCACTCCCAAGTACACACACTCTAAAATATGCTGGGTTATTTTCAATCCAACGTTGGGTCAAAGAGGGACAAAGCCAGTCACTGGGCTAAAATACATTAGTGTTTACAACTGACCCAACAAAATACAAAAGTATTTTCTATAAAATTGAAATTACAAACAAATCTTGAAAAAGTACTAACTGTAAAATATCTGCTCCTGGACATATATGAAGATAGTAATACGCTTTGCACAGTGAGTTTAGCTGCTTATTATATTATTCTTATTGAGGGAGAAAGGTCTATTAAGCTTGCCCTGTTTTGGCTGGTGCACACTTTATACACTAAAGCAGCACAGATGTGTCAGTTACAAGGTCTTTCTCATCCCCGACTTCCAAAGAGTTACAACTGGGTTTTGATATGTCAACAAACACCAGGAATCAAAACCAAAAACAATATGGGCAAGACCTTGAGTAGAGGTGGAGAACGCATTTATTTTTGCTCGTGTTTCCCACTGCTACACTCTCTTGCGATTTGATTGGCTGTTGCTCACTTCCTTACCCGCTTATGTCAGGACAATGTGCACACCTGAGAATCGGGCCAAACTGACATTAAATCAACCATATCTCTTGCAAATAGCTGCAGTTCATCTCTGAAGTTCATAGACTAGAGAGAACAACACTGGTGACGTGTTGTACGATCCGGGCCTTTTTCTGCAGGCTTAACATATCAAAGGATAAGAGCTTCAGTCTTTTAATGTGCACTGTGTCCAATACCCCCATCCATCTATAGCTAAAATGGTCGCTTGAGGCCTGTCTCAAATTGTTAGTTGTGTTGGTTGAAGGCCTCTATTTCAAATCAGATCAACACCTTTTGCCGTCAGCCCTTGTATTCAGTGTCAGGTCACAGCAGGATGTGTTGGGTAAACCTTAGGAGGTAAAGAAATCAAGCCCTGCCTTCAACACAGCGCAGATATTTGTTCTCCATCACTGGACATCAAAGTTCAGACTGACTCCCACTTGTCAGGCCTGTTTACCACAGAAGGCAAAAAGGCAGAAGGGATTAGGTCAGAGAAGAGACTATAGTTTGGTCGAGTGGCATTATGGGAACATGGACCAGTGACTCGAGTAATGGACATAATCAGAAGGGTTTTAGGTTCAAATCGCCAGGTGTGGCTGACTGCTCTTCTCCATTTATTTTCAGAGTGCCACCTGTATTTCCACACACCTGGTCACTGAAGACTGCCCAGGGGAGAAACATTCTTAATAAATGACTGATTGGAATAAAGATAACAGCTGCAAAAGCTATTACAGGTAATCCTTGTAAATCTCCCACTGTATAAATATATACGCTGTCATAACTTTGTTTATCAGAGCTGTGAATCAGTTTAAGCTGCAGAACAACGGCAGTTCTTTAAAGAAAAATCAATGCCGCACAATCCTATATTTAATTTACATGGATACACTTTCACATTTGCTTTGATTTGTTTGATAACTTTCACTTTTACTAGAAAATCAGTGCTGAGATGCTGGCAAAACAGAAAGAATAAAACAGTGTCTAGTTTTTAAGATAGTAAGGAGTTGACTGGAAGGTATAGGATGAAGGAAGGTGTGGGTCAATTACTCACCTTCTTGTCTTACCCTTTTTCAAACCTGTATGACTTTCTTTCTTCTGAAGAACACAAAAGAAGATATTTCGAAGAATGTTGGTAACCGAACAACAGTGGTACTTATTAATTTCTATTGCATGGACACAAAACCAGCGCAAGTCAATGGGAACTGCAGTGGCTCAGTTACCAACATTCTTTAAAATATTTTATTTTGTACTTCATAAATGTTCAAAATGTTTCATAAAACAAGACTAGAGATCAAGATTAGAAACAAGATCTAACAGCACTTGTCAAGTAAATGTATCTTGACCTAAGAATTTGTAGATTTTGTACTAGAAAGCAAGACAAAAATGCTTAGTAAGAACTGTAAAATACATGTAAAAACATGCTTTCTTTGCAATATTCAAAATCTGGAAACATTGTATATTTTTATTATTATTCTGACCAGTTTATCCCATTTCAATTTTCTGCAAATAAAAACAATAATTTAATTGGAATTTGGGAAATAGTGTCACTGAAGGAAACAAAAATGGTTAGCACAGCGCTACAGCTCCAACGTAAAGGGCTTAAACATCGAAGAACTAGACTTTCAGTAGAGGTAGAACAAAGTAAACAGAATAGAAAAAACCTTGAGTGATTGCAGTACACTATGCACACAGAGATAGTTGGAGCACTGAAGAATATTCCAGGACAGTGAGGTTCAAGCATTACAAGGGAGATACTCCTGTTAATTCAACTCCACAATAAATCAAGACCTCATTAGCCGAGACCAAACTACAACCTCAAAGAAACTCACCGCAGACTCTGTACTCAATTTGCATGGCCTGAAAAGCATCATTTGCATTGCTGGAACAGCGTTTTGTGATGCTCTGAATTGATGAGCGAGGTTTACCTTGGCCCGGGCCGTCTCAGAGGTAGTCGTAGCACACAAAGAGACTACCAATTTTAATATTTTGTTTGAATGTGTAAATTAGCAGCAGAAATCTTGATTCGGTGCTTTGAAGAGAAATGGGTAATCCATACAGGCCCCCGGCCATTTCGGTTTGAAGAGTTCTAGGGGATTTTATTCGACTAAACTTTTAACTTGTCCTTGAGGCAGACTGCTGCAGACACAAAGATGGGCGGGCAGTGTGGCACGCACATCAAATGAGGCGTTCTTCAGGTACAGAATCTGGGATCTTCTGGCCTATTTGACAGTCCGACGTGGAATTAAAGTGGGGTTTGTCAAGAGCTGAGGTAAATTAAAGCTCAGCCTCACCTCTTGAGCTCGGACTCACTCTGCTTTTGTTCCATAGTTCCCCCGTCGCCATCTCCCTTTCTGCTTCACCTCACAGCGAAGACTCCCATTAGCACCCAATGTGCTAAACGAAGGCACATTAACACACCTGTCATACACAAACACACATGCTTTTTGTCACTACAAAGGGGCTTTGCTGGAGGATGAAAAGCGGAGAGAGGGTGGAGTGTTAGGATACACTGGTGACAAAGCTGTATAATGAATGGGAGGAGAGACAGCCGGGGCTGACAGAAGATCAGCTGGAGCCTGATTTAAATACCATTTTTATTCATATTACAGAATTTTATCCGCAGCAGCAACCATTCATAGTGGGTAATTTAAAGGGTGACACAGTCTAGACTTCTGTGGAAAGTGCAGTCGTGGCTGGATCAAGTGTCAGGTGGAGTCTAATGAGGATGAACAGGCTAATAAATAAACATAACCCTGGCTGAAGTTTGGATGCTCGTATATTATTTACGGTTTCGAAGCCATTACTGATACTGAAGTAACAGACTTGTGCTGGTTTAAGCAATTGTTTAAAGGTGGGATTGAGTCAGTTGTTGGTTTTTGTTTGCCAAAAAAAGCAGTGGTGTTTTTCCAAAACAGACTTTTCAGATGCCTATTTTTCGCACAATATAGAAAACCTTTGCCACAAAAACTTACAAACTAAGGCCACGTTTACACAACAATGATGTAGTTATAAACTGAAAAGTTTTTCCCTTGCGTTTTTGAAAAGTTTTACGTACCCACATATTATGCATGCAAGGCCAGTGGATGGCAATGTGAAGAAACACTACGTGCCTGCGCACATACCCAGCTTTAAGCTTAAAGCACTTTTAATACACTTTTTGGCATGTGCATGTTTATAGTTTGTGTATATAAATACAATGTCTCCGCTGATCGTAGTTATGCTGTAAATCTACTTTTTGCTGGAGAAAAGATAAATAAGTATGTCACCCAGCACAAACATGCAGCATGGAGGCCACCATTGTTGTTTTGGAAATACTCGTGCAGGACTATAAACTGAACGTGTAATACGCAGGCATATGACGTCATCATTTTTAGAAAATTAATTTATATGGAGACGATAATGCCGTCGTTTTCAGAACCTTGCACTTTGAGACCAGTTTTCAAAAGTTTGCATTTTCAGTCCCCCAAAACGCTGTTGTCATATAAACGAACAGTCTAAACGCATAAAAAGTTTTTTTGTTTTTTAGTTGAAAACGGCCTATAAATTCTGTGAACCAGTAAGGATGGTATAAAGTAAACTTTTTTGGTAATAATGTTTGATGCTTGCATCAACATCAGCTTATGATGTCATAAAGGTGATACATTAAATTATCAATGTATTAAATTAAAATACATTTTCAAAACTTGTAGTACTCATAAACAAGGGCTTCAGTTCAGTGTCTAATGATTATTTTTCGCAAAGTTATGTAATAGTTCACTCACTTACATCATTGTTTGGCTTTTAAAAGTAAAGTTTACCTAAAACTTTCATCATTTACTCACCCTCATGTCATTCTAAATCTGTGTATCTTTTGTGTTCCACAGAAGAAAGAAAGTCATGTTTTGAACAACATGAGGGTGAATAAATGATGGCAGAATTATTTATTTTTGGGTGAACTATCCCTTTAAGTTAGCCAAAATGTGTCAGTTTAAAAGAGTTTTGTAGTTGCCCCAGCTGAGTGCCAACAAAGTCGAGACTTTGGTACATCAACCTGCACAGCAGAAAAGAGATATCTTAAGTTAGCTGTAAGGCAAAGTGCTTTTTGCAGCGGTGTGATTTGACCAGACTAAAGGTCATGGTCCCCCTCGTGTCTTCAGAGAAGTGTTGAAGTGGCTAGTGTTGTTATTAAGAGCTTTTAGCGGCTCAACTGTCGCTGTCGCACAATCCCACTCCCAGGGACAACAGTCCAGCTCTGGAAATGACTTGAGGGGCCTCTGTCAGCTCCCAACAGCAGCAAGGAGAAAGCCAGAGGACATACGGCAGGTCTGAGAGCTATTTGATGTTATGTGGGATAGATTTTTTTGCCACCAGGGTTTCTAGTTGGAAAGAAATCGATTGGGCACTTCAGAAGAACTTCACCTGCCTGCTAACCCGTGACGGGCCCTGGGCTCCCTACTGGTTGAAATTGGAGGTGTCAGAGAACACAACAGCTTGATTTAACTATGGGAATCTCGGTGAAGAAAATGTTGTATGGTAAGGATACGCCAATAGGTTTCTACTCTGTGCATTCGCTTCAACTTTATTTATTTCGATTTTTCAATAACCTTTAGATAACATTGTTTCTGCAAAAGCTTCGACCTTTTATTTCATTTAGTTAAAGTAATTATGACTGTACTGTAAATGTCTAGAGTCTCATTAAAAGCAAGTTATTGCCCATGGTTGTTTAAAATGCCTTTCCCTCTAGCTAAAAAATTGCTTTGAGGATGAGATAGAACTTTTAATGTCTTTATTAAAGAGGAATGATCATGTGAAATCTGACTATCCATCTGACTAATAAATTCAATGATCACAATAAGGAGAGAAACAACTAAATCAAGTTATGCATGTGTTTGTGAACATGCCAGAATGGACTTAGCTTTTTTTTAATGGGTTGTTAATAGAAACTGTACTTTTACTTTAGCTGTACTTACTATTGCCTTAGAGATAGTTCACCCAAATAATGTAATTCTGTCATAATTTATATACCTTCTTGTCCTCTATGTCTTTCTTTCTTCTGCAGAACACAAAAGAAGATACATTCACTTCTGAATGTATGGGTGCCAGTTAACAATATTCTTCAAAATATCTTATTTTCATTTTTGGGTGAAAATCACTTTAAGAACATTTCTGGTTGCACTATATTTTATAATATATGCACAGTGTACTTACACAACAGTGCTTACACAACAGAATGCTGTGTACTTAATATGGGTTAGATATGTACTAACACATTTACACAGTAAATTGCATAGTAAATGCAAGTACTGATACTGAATTTCCTTGAGTAGTAACCATGTAATAACCCCTTTGAAGTACAGCAAAGTCATATTAATAGCAGTGTTAATAACACTTACATGCATGAACTATTAGATTCTACATTCATTTATTTAGCGGACGCTTTTATCCAAATCAACTTACAAATAAGCAACCATTTAACATTTTCTCAAAGAGCAGTATCTACAAAGCCACAGTAGGCACGTTTACACTTTTTTGTCATTCCAATTAAAATCATTCTGATTGAACGATTTGGTGGACTGTTTACATGAGATGCTATTTAATCTGATCCGGTGTTTACATGTGCTGGTGTAACACCGGTGCTTTCAATTGTAATGACTTTGTGACATGCGCACATTTGCCTATGTCCCCTTTTGCCAGCTTTTATTCCGGTCAACAAGTCCGGCTTTTTCTTATGTGTACCATTTTTATGTAAAGTGTTGGTCTTAATCAGGCAACAGTGTGACTGGAACATATGAGGAAAAATACAAGCACAGGAAGCTGACCTTTTTGCTGACTGTGCATCGCGAATAAGCATCTCGGTACTAGCCCTCCCTACTTCGAAAAGCAGAAGCCTGTGGATAAAGGTCTATAGTAAGGAACTGGTGGGAGTACAGGTTGTACTGCTGAAATTTTGTGATAAATGTGTTTTTTCCGGTAAACTCCAGTTCGATTTTGCTGTCAGCGCCGCCATTTTGCATTTTGACGACCCTTAACCTCGGGTTGGACTTTTAAACTGATTACAATGTCCCATGTAAATGCACTGATTTACAAACATGACTAGAGTTGAAGCTAGAGAGTGAAAAACATCACAGAGAATTGTCTTTCCATATGTTAGAAAAAATAAATATTTCAACATAATGTCTTATGGCTTTGGGTGGATGTTTTTACTCAGAACTGTAAAAAATCATTCATATTTGCATTTTCTGAATATATCAGTGGGTTTAAAAAGTCAGTCGATGACGAAACGTTGCATATGTTTTGAATCATTGAAAGTGATTGGTTCTTTGTTATTTTTATGCATATCTCCTACTGCAATGGAAAACCTGTTGGATTTAATTACCGAGCAGCAGAAACTGGGCGAGAGGAAGATCAAAAGAGAGCGAAATAAAAAACAGAGGCTTGTCTCCGTTGTTCAACTGAGCGTCATAAAGTGTAACTGCCTCCTTGGGTTTGCTGCAGATATAAACTACAGAGAAGGCGGGAGAGGAAAAAAATCAAGGAAGGATGGAGAAGCAGACTGAAAAAGATTACATGATAAATAACCGTGCATGAATGGAATGTGTCATGGTGTCTGTGTGGTACACAAACGCACTCAACACAAAAAAACACAGCAGGTGGCTTGATCAATGGGGCCGATGGTGTGTTTAACTGCATTGTAGTCAGGAGGGCCAGTCTGTGTGCATTAGATTGCATGAGTTCACTTCAGTGCATCATGAAATTAAGATGATTGATTTTTGCGTCTTTTTTTTCTCCAAATAATCCTGTCACTGTAGATACAAATCAGTGAGCTCGAGCCGTAACTACCGGTGGGACTGCCACCTCGAGATGCAGAGGGATTTCAGATCAGAGCGGTGGAGGTGGGGAGTTCTGGATTAAAGATGGACGAAAAAGGCTTGAATCATACCCTCCATGTTCACAAATGCACACACATACACGTACGCTCGCATGTGTTTTTGGCAGGAAGAGTTGGGTTTGGAGGTGAGCCAGGAAAGAAAGTGGAAGAGGCTAAAGGTGGAAAACAAGACATTAGACTGATGGAAGAGAGAGAGAGAGAGAGAGAGAGAGGAATGTTTCATTTGGTGTGTGTCTGCGCGCGAGTGCGTGTGTGTGTGTTTAGGGTTTTACTGACAAAACTGGGGACAAATTTGCCAGAAATTAGCTAAATATGACAAAACTTCTCATGTGTAAACCATAAAAGATAAAAAATGGTCTTCAACAAAAAAGGTTTTATTTTAGTTAATGTTATAGTTTAGCTATTTAGTTGACTTAGATCTAAACAAATGCAATGCCAAAACATGCAATAAAAGGTAACTTGTCGAGTATCACCATCCCATCTAGTTAGGAAAAAACTCAGGTTAACATTAAAAATGTATGGCTTAACATTAAAAAGATCATTGTCTCATAACAAGATACATGTCATTGTGACATCATCTAGGTTAGGACACAGATTTAGTCTATGGATCTTAGTGTGGGTGGATGCGTAGACAAAAAAAACTTAAAACATTGGGTAGTTGAATAAAACTGATTAAGAAACATCATATAAAATATGGTATAATTTCATAGTTTATGGTAAATATTAGATTTAAATAGTACAAACAACAAGGTCTTTGATATGCTAAAAATAAGGTGAGGCCAATGTTTTTTATGAAAACAAATCATCAGATTTTGTTGTCAGGGTTCAGTTAGGTTTTATAAGATATCATCAGTGTGGTGTTAAACTAGAAGTGAGAAACAAGGGAGGGTTGAGGTGCCACAAAAGCAAGTTTGCCAAAGATGAATAATTAATAACCTAAGATGAGCTTTGGAGCACACAGCCAATCTTTGTGCCTATCCACAGCAGCCTGTATCAATTAAAGAAAAAATGCATTAGCGACCATGCTCACCCTGATCTGCTCCATCTCCTTATGGATGCTTTAACTGCCCCTGTCTCCTGGAGTTCTGGTAATGCATTATGTGACATTTATGATAACAGTTGTTATTAATTTTAGCAGTGTGGGGTAGGGAAGAAAACGGGATGAACCGTTATCATTTTCTGCTCTTTATTTCCTCCATTATTAGTTTCATGCTGCAGGTATAAAGTAATTGTTATCACGAGCTGATATCAGTGTAGATACACAACGCAAGCCTTGCCAGAGCCCTACACCACCTGCCACAATACCACACAAGGTCATTACAACCTGTGGTACAAGAACACACACGTACACACACGCACGCGCACACACAAACTGCAGTGGAGAAAGGTGCTTTCTAAACGTCTTTTGTTCTCTGTTGTGCTGCCTGTGCTTAATAAAGATTTACGCATACGGACGATGCCCAGCATACTGGAACAACATCACTTACACAAACAAACCCAGAACAAATACACTCTTTAGTTGTAGATCCAAAGTTGTTAAGTTAGTGTTAATTGTGTTAACCACAAGTAGATTTAATTAAACATAAAATATTTTCTTGTTTTTGAACAAGCTTTCCAAATACTTACACTGTCTTTTTAAGCCTGAATTTTATAGGAGGAAACTTTTGATCACAGTGGTCATTCTCTGTGTGAGAGAAGCAACACATTCAGTTTACCGTACGTTGGCCGACTCATTAATAAAAGAGTAGAAAACAGCATTTCTAAACCTGTCACTGTTATTGACTGTTTGGATATATAAACACGAAGACATTGTGGATATATAAACACGAAGACCGTTCACTTGTTAGTGAGCATGTGGTTAACCGGCTGTATGCTAGAAATGTGTGTTAAAAATGACACATAATGTGTTAAATAGAGTAACACAAACCCATCCTTCTCTATTCCCATCTAATACCTCCAGCATATACTGTATAGTACATTGTCACTCCCTATTTCCATTCACTATCTCAACTGGTCCCAGCCCCTTTTCCTGAGCCCCGCCTCTGTGCAGGCTTCACATTGATCCTGTCTCTGGAAGCTGAAAGAGTTCTAGTGTCTGTGTTTGAACTGGGAAACAATGCCAGAGACTTCTTATGCATACCAACACTGCCAATGAGATAAAGTGCGTGTGAGAGAGAGAGAGAGAGAGAGAGAGAGAGAGAGAGAGAGAGAGAGAGAGAGAGAGAGAGAGAGAGAGAGAGAGAGAGAGAGAGAGAGAGAGAGAGAGCTGCTGCGTTAAATGGATTTAAAACACAACCGAACAACAGGCAAATACAGAACAGTCCCTGCCATTACATATTTGTATATGAATAAGAATGAGGGGATTTGTTCACTGTCTTTTCAATGACTTTATCTCCCTGATGACAATCCCATAATACGCTCATTTAACATGTAACAATCTCTCTGATTTTTCTCCCTTTACAGATCCTTTGCCTACATATTTCCTCTGGGATATCACCACAATCCCCCATCACACATTAGCATTTCTCCATCAGTATAGTGTACAGTCTATAGGAAGTATTTAATTGCAGTATGTTCCCCACTAACTGTACATGGTGTAGTATATCTAGTAAACATACATGTTTTTAAATGTTCTTTGAGTTTGTCTTCGACTGTCTGTCATGAAGAATGGGGTTTGGCTGTATATGGTCTTGTGTAACAGCTAAATGGAAAACATTGTAATCTAATCAAAGTTTTCATCATACAAAAGTAGCAACTGCTGAAATTTTTTACACAGTCATTATCAAGAAAGTGGAATATAATGTTCTGTTTATGAAGTAGTATGCCTCAAACTGAATTCTGAGTGCATTAACTTTGCAAATCCAGTGATTCGTTTTCACTACCTCTCGTTTCTAAATTGACTTTTTGTGGATGTTGCAGAACACCAGCCAATCAGACTGGAAATTTTGCCAGCTTGACACTGTATTATGCAGTATGCGTTCGGTTGTCAGTAAATGAACTGTGAGGTCGAGAGAAGATTTAGGAGGTCTTGATATTTTAAAGTGCTTGATATAATACATTATGCAGGGTTTTCAGATTATAATGCTTTTAAGAGGCTAGGGTGGTGTTAAGATTCCTTTTGCCCAAAACACCATCACCCCCAGTTCTTTAAATGCAGCTCTCAACCCCAACTGGTACAACAAAGATCATAGGATCGACTCCCAGAGAATTGTTTTGTAAGCTATTCTGGACAAAAATGTCAGCCAAATGCATAACTGTAAATAAATAAACAAATTATAGAAAATCCATACTATACTTGAATTAGGATTTCAGACACAAGATCCAGTGGGAGTGTTTGGGTAAATGTGGATGGGGTGTATAATTAAAATTGTTTGTCTTTTAGTGTGATATTTGAAGCAATGAAAAGGCTTTACTAGACACTCAACCCTCATTAACCCCAAAGAGCGTTTAGAGGGAAAACGCTCCACATTTACTAACAAAGTGTTTATTTGGACATTTGTGGTTTTATATTCACTCCATTGGACAATTGTCTGTTGTAGTTTAGACATATACTGTATGCATTATTCACTTCAACAGTTCTGAGACGTGTTAAATAGAATGTACATCTGAATAGAACAGTACTATAAGAAAAAACAACGATGACCAGTGTGTTTCCACTACAGTGACAACTGAACAATGAAATGATGAATGAAATGATGTGTTGCTATGACAATGGACTGGAACATGACTAGAATTATAAACGTGAACAATTTCTTTTTTTTTCCATTGAGAATAGAGACAAATCACTTAAATATTAAGAGGTGTTTTACACAAAAACAGAGCTTCAGTTTTATGTGTTACAGGTGGTGGACAATTTATAATAAAAATGTATTATAATGTAAGACATTAGGTAGCACAAATAGCAGTTGGATTTACAAAGTATATATACATAAAACACATCTAAACAGGACAAGCAAATCATACAATAACAATCAAATATATTTAGTACAGACACACCAACTTGCAGGAGCCAACAATACAGAGTACAGTGGCCAACAGAGGCCAAAGCACTGCGATGAAAGAAAATACATACAAATACACTTGTAAAGAGATAGTTCACCCAAAAATCAAAACAATATGGAGACCTCCAGTAACTGTGTTATAACTGCTGCGCAGGCACATGCACATACACAACATCGCCATTCACTGGCCTGGCATGCATACTACAGCGTTTTTATCTATTTTCCTAGATCTGTGTAAATCCAGACCGTTTTGATAAAGTTGTCATGTGTATGTGAAACTTTTTCAAAAATGCAAAGGAAAAACATTTCAGTTTCGTGGTCTAAGAAACTATTCACAACACAATCTAAAACACAAACATGCTGCACACAGACAACAAGGAAAACGTTTCAGGGGGCTCACCAAAAAATAATGATCCTAGGTTTGATCCAGATGGGTCTCTTCATACCCAAACCATAGCCATACTGTTCAGACCATTATTTGTCTGTGGAGCTCATCCTACAGGGACAGCCTAATAGGGGCCAAATGGCAGATTTAAAACAGAGAATCCAGATAATTATCTTCCAGACAAATAAACATATACTATAGCCAAACCAACCCACTCTCCCTCATTTTCTCTTGAGAGGTAAGATCCCTCTTTTATTTTTGTAGTTTAGCTTTAGCAGTCTCTGTTTTAAAGGTGGGGTAACCAATCTCTGAAAACATCTGTTGTTATTTGAAATCGATAACGAAAGATACTATTACGCAACAGGAACACGGCCCTTCCTGCTCCGCCATCAAACGTGCTGTGCAATGCAAGCTTCCCTCTGTCGATGAGCGCACAAGTTGACGCCAATTGTTTGTACAAGTTTGTTTTAGTACTCGGCCCGACTAAATCAGAACAAGAGGTCAGGGTTAGCTTGTTAGCAATAGCAGTTAGATTCTGAAGCCACATCTTGTTGTAATTTAACAGAATTTTTCCACGTAAAATGTAAAAACACCCATAATTTTACTGTTTTGTTTTACAGATTTTTCATGTATTGTAAAATACGGTCCAAAATCGTAAAAGTTACAGAAAAAACAGCAAATGAACAGTTTGTTTCTAGTGCCCCAGCTGCCAGAAAATGTTTTTTTTTACATTTCCATTTAGTCATTTAGCAGATGCTTTTATCCAAAGTGACTTACAAATGAGGTATACAATCAGGGCTGGATTGGGACAAAAAATCAGCCCTGGCAGTTTGGCCCAGAACAGCACACATACAGTACGATCACAAATACCACCCATCTTTGTATGCCCTTAAGTATGTTTTCAACTCCTATTCCATAAAAGCACTACAGCTATATAATGAGTAGTAAAGAGTGAGAGCTCAGCTGACACATTCAATATTTCTAAAAAGTGTAATTTATTAATACTTCTTGTAATCTGGTTCAAAAGGATATACTGAGAGAGATTTTGTGAACAAGATGCAAACATGTCCAGTATTATTATACGATAAATGGCACACAAAGCTGCATTGGCATAACAATACCATATAGGAAAAAAATTCTTTTTTGAAAAGTTAAATAAAGAAACAAATACAGTCTTGAGAATTTCTGTGTTGTCCATAAACAAAAGTTGCCAGACATACACTTTTTTGTCAGGTCCTGAAAATATACTTTTCACCCTAAAAACACTGCCAGCTGACTGCCAGCAGGGTCGTACATTAACTTTTTTACACATAGCAACGGTGCTACAGAGGTTTAAAGTTAAAATGTCTGTTATCTTTAAAAAAACATAAGTTCAGGTCATCACATAAATACACAGCTTTAATGTTACATACAGATAAAATTATATGGCCCTAATTAATCTTAGTTATAGCCAAATTCATTTATCCTTTTAAATTTTTCTGAGTTCTGTGTTTTCAATTTTTTACTTTACTTTTTAATACATTTGTCCATAAAAATACTGTAGTATACTGCGCTAAAACTCTTGAGAACTATAGTATTTTTGAACCTTACTATAGTAAATATTAAATTATACTATAGTGTTTACTACAGTTTATAAATTTACGACAAGTAAATTATTTCTTTCATCTGGTTGAAATTAACCGAACTTTTATTTTGACGGGTTGTCACGGGGACGCTTGAGTCAGTGTGTTTGACGAAAGCTTCACTCAAACAGTTTAACACTCGTAAAATAAATTTGGAACAGCTCTGTGGATGAAGTTCACGTGTTCATATGTCCTTGTATAGTAAAATACAGACACACATTTTTAGTTTTAATTTAAAATACTAAAATAAATAGTGGTGCGCCATCAGTTAACATCAGACACGAACAAGCACAGTGACAACGACGGTCCTCATATCTCTGTGCCACCTTTGCCTTTCTTCTCCATGATCTTTCTGACGCACACGCTGTCGCTGGATCCTCACAGAGGCCGGAGAGCTGTGTGATTGGGCCAGCCCAATGTCATTTAAAAAGAGAGCCAATGGGCTACTGATTAAGTGTCTCATGGGCCGATCTGTTGGTTTTCTTGACAAATACATTACGTCACCAGGAAATGTACGCAGCAAATCGATTTACGAGTTTGAAAAAAAAATTGTAGAGATGTATCGACCCAAAAATTACGTCGACCCACCGGGAAAATGCCCGATATGCCCGATTACCAATCCAGCCATGACTAGGACTTGCGTAGCATGCTCGGACAGGAAAGGTCTGATTTTCCTAATGTTGTAGAGGACAAACCTACAGGACTGGGTGATGCTGGCAACATGATCCGTGAAGTTAAGCTGATCAGCAATTACCACTCCCAGGTTTCTGGATGTCCTGGAAGGTGTAATGGTTGATTAACCTAGTTGAATGGAAAGGTTGCGATGAATCTTTGGGTCAGCCGGGATCACAAGCAGTTCTGTCTTTGTAAGGTTCAGCTGCAGGCGATGATCCATCATTAAGAGTGAAATGTCACTCAGGCATGCTGAAATGACAAGTGAAGTTGTGTGTCATCTGCATAGCAGTGGTAGGAAAAGACATGTTTCCGAATGACAGAACCTAGGGATGTCATCTATATGGAAAAGAGCAGTGGCCGAAGCACTGAGCCCTGAGGTACCCCAGTATTGAGACGTTGAGACTAAGAACCATAGTAGCACCATTCCAGAGACACCCATAGCCTTGAGGGTCGACAGGAGGATGTGGTGATTAACATTGTCAGATCAGTACAGATGATTTAGAGGCTGCCCTTGCCTGCCTTAGAGATTCAATGACTAAGAGCAGTGCAATCTCTGTGGAGTGACCACTCTTGAAGGTAGACTGGTTGCTGTCCAGGAAGTTATTTTGTGTAAAGAAGGAGAAAAGCTGGTCAAAAACAACACGCTCGAGAGTCTTGGTAATGAAAGGGAGGAGAGATACTGGTCTGTAGTTTTCTAACATTGCAGGATTAAGTGTGGGTTTCTTCAAAAGTGGGGTTATACGGGCCTCTTTAAAAGCTGTGGGAAATGGACCAGTGGAGAGAGATGAGTTGATAATGTGGGTGAGAGCAGGGATAACCGATGGAGAGATGGCCTGAAGGTGATGGGTGGGGATGGGATCTAGCAGGCAGGTAGTCGGGTGGTTAGAAGCAATTACCTTATTTACAGTTTATTTTTTAAAATATGGTCAAAGAAAAAGACTGCACATTTACAAGAATAATGGGGGAAACTATTCATTATATATCCTTAAATCCTGTAATATTACATGGAAAAAAATATTTTATGGCATATTTCTGTCGCTCCAGCTAACAGAACATTTCCAGGGGGGGAGGTTCGATTTGTTTTTACAGTGTAGCTGTTAATTGTGACAAACTATTTTTAAAGCAACATAGCAGATGTTTAGCCAATGTTTTAAAAGACGAAATGGACTTTAAAAACCTGAAATTACATGAACATTCATGACGAAAGATGGCAGAATTTAAATCACATTATTAGAATAGATTCAACTTTATTGTCATTACACATGTACAAGTACAAGGCAACGAAATGCAGTTTAGGTCTAACCAGAAGTGCAATAGCAGCAAGTGCAGGATATACAGTGGTTGCATAAGTATATATGTTTTTAGCCAAGCAATAGTTGTTGAGATGAATAGAAATGTTAACTAATACTTTTCTATAGATATTACAGACCTCTTTGAGAGGTACATACATGAATACATACACACATGAACATCCGCACACAGACACAGCACATAAGAAAGCAGATAATAAGGTCGGGTGAGATGTGGCATTGCGGTGTCCCAGATACCAACTAACACAATGAACATAGTTAATCCCCAAACCCTCCTCCTTTTCACTCCTTCTCTCCCTCCCTTCTTCCTTCCCTCCAGGTTCTAGGCTAGAGCTCACAGGAGATGTGGCACACTTTGAGGATAAATATAGAAAAGAGTTGCAATCCTTGCACACAAGTCACTATAACACACACCATGCCACTCCGGATTCATAATGCACAGACGGTCATCCCAGCACAGGGGATTTTCAAAGCTCTTTTATTGAAACAGAACAAGATCATCATATAGTCTCCATGACAAAGACAATGGCAACTAAGCCGCCCGATAATGGTACTGGATTTAACCTGTTGTGTGCCTGAGGCCCCATTGGGCCACCTAAGAATGGAATCCATCCAGCATTACATTACAGAACAAAGGGCAATCAACACAAAGCAGGACGGTAGAAAATCCCCCATTTACAGCAACCATGAGACCACAGGCTGTAAGAAACCTTTCAATACTAGAACTTAAGATTCAGCACATTACCTTTCATTTTTAATTGCAAATTTGAGATAGATAGAATATTAAGTAGGGAAGGGTCAAGTAAAGCACTTATGCAGCATGCACAACAGGATGAGTTGTTAAACTGAAGAGCTAACCTATTTTTATTCAGGATCTTTGCATTGTTTTTCAGTAAAATAAATCTTTCAATGGTGATGAATTCACTTGAGAAGCAAATTTCCATTAGGTATTAACACGTGTACTGTGAGAATATCTGTGTACTTTAATGACAAATTTAGATGAATAATCTTTGCTGAAAAAGTATGCTGTTTGACATAAAACTTAATACAACTTTTAATTTTGGGGAAATGATGTGGGCATACAGTTGTTGGAAATTAAAACAAATATTGTTTCAAGAATAAGAATTTCTTGATTTAGGAAATCTGAGTTTGTATTTTAATATTATATTTATAATACTGTATATGAAGAAACATATTTAAATTATGAAATGAAATGATTCGCTGATGGCATAAATGTGAGAACTGTTAGAATGTGGTGATATATATATGTTATTGATATGTTACATACCTTAAAAAGATTATGTCTGCCAAATTGACACTTGTGGGGTGACAATTTGACAATAAGACACACAATATATCAGAATCATCTATAAATTCTCTATAAAAACAAACAAACAAATTAATAACGTACTTCAGGAATAAGTGTGTTTTGTCTTGTTGCATTGACATGTATATTATTTTTTGTATAGAACACAACACACTTGCTGGTTTATTTTGAAAAGTTATGCACAGACATTCGGTATGTGCACAAAGAGCTGAGCAGGTATACAGACTCAACTCTGTGTGTGTGAATATTGTCCTTGAACTGGTTTTCTATGCTGACCCAACACTCTAGGCCATACATTGTTATGGAATTAAGCCAGTGTGTGGTTGTGAGAGAGTGTGTGTGTGTGTGTGTGTGTGTGTGTGTGTGTGTGTGTGTGTGTGTGTGTGTGTGTGTCTCGGATGTATTAAAGGTATTCTTTTGGCTCAGAAGACCATTGTGTGTGGTGTGTTTTGAGTAAAAAGGAACCAGACAAAGGATGAGAAAACAAATGTCATTTGTGAAATAGTCCCCTATTCATTATTACGCCTGAATATAATGTAATGTTTTGGGTATAATGCATTATTAACATATTGCTGCTTTCGAGTAGAAACCTTGGATCTCCACATTTAATTTTTTAAAGTGAAAGTGACCTATTTGTCAGATATGGTGACCCATACTCGAAATGTGACCTCTGCATTTAACCCAACCAGTGAATAGTGAACACACACACTTCAAGTATTAGAAGTTTTAGAAAAGAGTTACCATTGGTTACACTTTATGTCTATCTGTTGGTTTTGCAAAAATTTAACCAATATAAAGTAATAAAAGATCTTGTCAACTTTAACAACACTGTTTAAAAATATATGTCTTTAAAGGTGTGTTTAAAGGTAAAACAACATTTAATATCTGATTTAGGTTAAGATATAATTCATCTTCATTACAATGTCTTTATAATACATTATACAGTATATTTTATACCGGCACAGAAAACATGTTGCCAAAGCAATTTCCTGTCTCAAATCACTGCACCTCACTAGCGCATTCCCTTAAGATTTCCAGCGCTAATATTAATAGCCCGCTTTCCCTTTAGCACTAATTTACATCAATTACCTCCAAATCAGGTAGACAGCAGGAGAGCAAAGAGTTTTAATCCACCACAGAGTGCCTCCTGTGATCCAAGGACAGATTTCCGTCAAAGAAGCTTCCAATTACACCGCACCTCAGAGCTAACAGACAGCCGGCATACTTATCAAACATGGCACCTCTGCATGCTAAGCATATTTCACAGATCCAGATTGACTCATTCTAATTCAGACTCCAACTCTGTTTGCCATAATTTGACATGACAAAGTTTTAAGCAGAGACAGTATGGGAGGTTTTGGTTGTGTCATGTTTTGGAAAAGTGTTAGCAATTCATTTTCTGTATGCCAAGAGAACATCAGCAGCTGCTTCATTGTGGTTACACACCCCAGCAATGCCCAACAGCTTCCTGTTTGTTAAAACAAAACTAAAACCACAAATGGAGATCAGTGTTTCCATAAAGAAGCATATTAGGTGCAGAGGGATAACAGAAGCTAGACATCAACATTAATAGCACTGTCAATATGGATATTTATCTTAAACAAATGCATTAATTCTCTTCAGAAGACATTTGTTAAGATCACGGAGCCGTGTCGAGCAGTTCTTTGATCGATGGATGCACTTTCTGGAGCTTCAAAAAGTAAACATCCATTCCCTCCCATTCTACTGCTTGTAATTGAAATTATATGTATACTACATTGTTTTAATCAGTTACGTGTGTATGCAGAAATTTCTTGAGACGACGCTGTGTTTGCGGAGAACGAGGGAAATAAGGTCGGATTAGGAAAGCTCTGGCGTCGTGTGGATGTGGCCTAAGTGCTGTCATGCCACATTATCCTTCTTAATCCTGAACTTTAGACAACCCCACTTTCATCCATCTTACACCATCAGGATGGTTATAGTGGTTCCAGAACTAGTGCCCAGTCTAAAACGGTTTTATATTTCAAGTGT
Organism: Oreonectes daqikongensis; assembly: GCA_026939265.1. Classification (NCBI taxonomy): domain Eukaryota; kingdom Metazoa; phylum Chordata; class Actinopteri; order Cypriniformes; family Nemacheilidae; genus Oreonectes; species Oreonectes daqikongensis. The sequence continues at coordinate 1,408,601 of JAOTQM010000351.1, read as the reverse complement.
AGTAAAACCAGATGACCTAAAACTGGTTTGAGATTCTGAGATGTTTATTTGACAGACATCCAGATCATGTATATATATTGCATCAAACTCGTGAACTTGCTCCACCAGTTGTGCTACACTAATCTTCAAGAAACCGACTTCAAGAGACACATTGGAAAATGCACCGGCCGTGTTGATGAATACAAGGTAGAGGACAAAAGAAGCAAAGGTCTTCTCCTTCTTTTTCTCATTCTTCTGTTCCTCCACATTCTTTCTTTCTTTGTGTTCAACAGCTATTGATCAAGGCACCAGAGAAACCACATCCTGACTCACACTTTGATTAAGACCAGAGAGAGAGAGAGAGCAAGAGAACTTCCGAATCAGAACATAAGAGAAAGTTACAGTAGCTGTCAGAATTGGTCAGAGAGAGAGAGAGAGAGAGAGAGACTGTGTTTTGCATCAGTAGGCTTAAGATGGGCTCTTTGAAGTAGTGGTTCAGCTTGTGAGAAGATGAGAGCGATGCTGGCTTTGCATACTCTGACATAAAGACCACTAAACAAAGGGTTGTGTGAGGAGACAAGGCAATGCAGAATAACAACACACCTCTGCGCTTGCTTTTGCTGCATGAATGAACCTGCAAGGGAGCTCAGAAGATGTTGTGAGTTGGTATAGATGTGTTTGGCTGTGTGAAAGCTTAATGTTTTTTTGTTTTTAGTCAACGTATTTTGCATCCCAATGAGCACCCTTCACGCAGACACCATACGTCATCAGCGTGGTCACATACGCTGGGCAGACACAGCGGGAGAATGGCAGGTAAACAGCTGGAACCTAACTTTCCCCTTGAACAACAAATGGCACTTGCAAAGGACGAACAAAGAGAAGGAACATCTTAAAATTTCCACAACTAAAACGTCTAATGAGCAAAGAGGTGAAAGCATAATTCCATTCGCGAACGTGCTCCCGTCCCTGTCTGTCCATTCACAACCGTTTTCTAGGGGTTTCCCGCTCGGTCTGTTCGCGATTGTGTTCCGAAGATTTTACAGGAGATGGGTGTCAAAAACTGGAAAATCCTGGCCAAAATAGAAGTATGATTATAATCGGTGTTGCTTTTCCACGCTGGGAGCGGCTACTGGAGACAAGGGTTTCAAAGATGATACCATGGTAACTGTCACGCCCTGTGGCTGGCGCCTTTACCTGTTTCAGCTGTGCCTCATTTCAAGTCCCTTCATCTGTGTATATATAGTCCTTGTGTTTCAGTTGTCCTTTGTCAATCTTTGTTAAATGTTATGCTCTTTGTATTTGTGTCATAACCTTGTGTTCATCGTGGATTTTGTTATTACTCTGTGGACTTTGAATAAATGTTATTACACGTGGATCCGCTCCCTGTATTCCTGCCTGCATTCATGACAGAACGATCAGCCTAAAATGGATCCAGCATTTTGTTTGTGGTAGTGAATCCCTCGAGGACCATGTACAAACTTTCTTGGACTCTGCATATTATTCTCAATACCTGGACTGTGTGCACATTGGACTATTCTGTGACAGTTTAAATGATCAGTATACACACCTCATCTCTCGTCATGGTCCTCGAGGGACACTCTGCGAATTTATGGACTACGCTCTGTTGTGCGTTGGGTCTTCACTCACCGCAGGCGAGGTGAAAGATTGTTTTTGGTGGGGGTAGTAAGCCAGCGTCTCCAGATGTCATGGCCGCCAATCCAGTGTCTCCAGTCGTCATGGCCACCAAGCCAGGGTCTCCAGTCATCATGGCCGCCAGTCCAGAGCTCGCTAGCAAGATGGCCGCCTCATCGGAATCCCATGCCTCGTCCAAAATGGCTGCCAGCCCAGAACCTCCAGCCATCAGCGCTGCCCGTCCGGTGGTCCCAAGTCCGGTTGCAGTTCCTGAGGCTCTGCCCCTGGAGTCAGCTCTGCCAGTGTTAGCAGCAGATGTATGGTGTGTCTGGGCTGTGCAAGATAGCCGTCCTGGACTCTCCTGTGCTTCATGCCCTGCCCGCGCCTCCGTGGCTTCCAGCCCTGTCTGCAGTTCCACCCTGGCCTGCGCCTCTGCTCCACGGCCCGTTTCTGCTCCACGGTCCTAGCCCTGTTCCCCTCTACGGACATGACCCTCCATCCCACCCCCGGTTCCGCCTCCACATCACCACCCTCCTGAACTGTGCTTTGAGGGTGTCTGAGATGGGATCCGCCCTTAAGGGGGGGGGACTATGTAACGCCCTGTGGCTGACGCCTCAGTTTTCCACCTTGTGTTTCAGTTGTCATTTGTCAATCGTTGTTAGATGTTATGCTCTTTGTGTTTGTGTCATACCCTTGTGTTCATTGTGGATTTTGTTATTACTCTGTGGACTTTGAATAAATGTTATTGCACGTGGATCCGCTCCCTGTATTCCTGCCTGCATTCATAACAGTAACAGTCTTGTTTTATGAATGAAAAATAAGTAAGTTTGTTTAAAACAAGCAAACAAATCTACCATGGTGTAAGAAAACAATTTCCGGCCAGAAAAACATTTTTTCTGTAAAATTACATATTTTTCATGTACATTTGCAGTGTTTTTCTGTAATGTGACGTTTTATATTGCATTTCAAAAATAGACTGACAAAAATAGATCTCCTAAAAGGTAGTCTCTCTCCCCCACTAGTAATGTTTTATGTTAATGAACATAAACTCAACCTGTCAAAGACAGGTTAATGTACCTATTAAATCTTACAGCTCAATACTCTTACAGTATTTTAACTAGTAAGGACCAGTAAGTGAAGTTTAGTGGCATCTAGTGGTGAGGTTGTGAATTGCAACCAATGGCTCAGTCCATCCCTCACTTTCGAAGCAGTGGCGGAGCTAGGGGGTGGCCAGGGGTGTTCGGCAACCGATAAAATATATAACGTTAAGAGAAATATGACCGAATACATTTTCCCGAACATGACGTATGATGCGATCATCAGCACCCAGCGCAGAGAGAGAGATGCACACGCTTTATTAATGCAGCAAATATGTCGGCAGTGTGTGATAGCATTTTAAAGTGTCAGAGAAAAACACGGCGCCAGAGTAAATTTCCGAATGAAAACATCTTTGCAAGTCGGTTACTTTGGTGTAGCCTACTTCAGACGGGAGCAGGTGGTCTGACAGTAGCCCCTCCGCTCTCGTCATCCTTTGACATCATACAGTGGTCGCATGCACCAGTTCTGTGTAGGCGACTAAACAACTAAAGTTTGGAGGAGAGACGGAACTGAATTGTCAGTCAGCAATCCTTGCATGGATGTTTGTTCTTTAAATCATTTTGCAGTGTAGCAAATAAAATTCCAACCGTTTTTGTTTATTTGTATTTATGGCTTATAATGTTAAATTACACTTTATAATGAACTGTTTTGTTGTAGTTGTATACATTACGTTCTTTCAGCAGTCAGGCTATTCGAGAAGGGAGAGGGCTCATTTTTTTGTTTTGATTTTCCTTGTTTTGCTCAATTTTATATTTAACGTTATATTGTATTATATTGAAAAGCCAGACAAAATATTAAAATAACCATTCAGTTTATGCCATAGTGAAAAAAATGTATAGAAGAAATGCAAAAACCCATGTTCAGTATTCGGCCAAGTGCTTCATTTTTATTCAGCTGTGGCAAAGAATTTGTCTTGCAGTGCATCACTAGTTTTAGATATTCATTAAGTTATCTTTTTATCTAGAAATATTTGATGCAAAGATTCCAGAATTAATGCTAGGCTTAATGGTCAATTGTATATAGAACAAAAAAGTATTTTAAGGTCGAATGAGTGCCAAACATGAAACTTACAATGCGTGCATGATGATATTTTCTGTGACACCCCAAGGTAACTGCTGGCCCCTACCCGGCCACCCCTATGAAAAACCCCTGGCTCCGCCACTGAAGCACTACAGCGGCTGACACAGCACTAAGATGTTGTCACGTTTTCACGTCTTTGCAGAAGGAGATGACGTATTTACAAAGTGTGTTCTGTAGAGCAGTTTGTCTGTTTGGGGATACTGTAGAAATATGGTGGTGCAACATGGTGAATGCCATGTACACCCACGGTGTATGTAGATAAAATAGTTCATTCCAAGGTAATAAAAACATAACGGTACATTATGTAAGGTATTTATATACCTCTGAAGACACAGTTATTTATATATATATATATATATATATATATATATATTATACTGCATTTATGTCAATAGATCCTCCTTAATCTTGCGCACTGGTCCTTTAACTAAGAACTTAATTAAATCCCACAAGCTATAGAAGAGCAACTTTTGAGCAATAACCTTTTCCTTCAGATACCGTTTACAGGTAAATTCACACACTAGATGGACCTATAGTCTATAGTGCATGATTTGGACCACAATAACAAAAAAGGGAGATTTTAAAATATGCCAGATATAGGAATTTTGTCTTTCAGCCTGGTTTCTTCAGGATTCATTTATTTCTGTGTTAATAGGGCAGAACTGTGTTGTTACAATAACACAATTTGCCCATTTCCTGAACAGCCCAAAGGGTTTTTCATACTTCCTTGCTCAGTCTGATGAGGAGGAGGAAACTTCCTGTTATCTCAAGAGGTCAAAATACACAGACCAATGGAAAAAATCATTACACATGTAGTCTCACACTGAATGAACATCATTAACACACATCCTTCCTATGCCTGTATAACCTTTAATCAGCCTTAAAAATATATTGGAGGATTTTTTACATTGTGACCCAAAAAACTTTTTCAAAGATTATGATGATAATGTTAATTGAATGTTTATATAAGGGCTATTGGTAACAATGCTTGTTTGTTACAAATCTGGGCTCTTTAACACAAAAATCATTCTTACACATTGGACTGGACAGTTACTATTTAACCACCTTACTTAATGGTTGCTATCAGCTAACACACTGTAGTAACAATGTTTTTGAAAATAATTGGCTGACCTGCATTTAAAAGGATAGTTCACCCAAACAAAATAGTCATTTTTCCTACTATGGTCCGTAGCAAGCATTTTGATAGGTGTTTTGAGAATTCAGAGCCACCATACAAGCGAGGATGAACGAAAACGAAACGTATACGAAAATTTCAGACTCTATGTGCAATGGCCTTATTGTTTTAAGATTTATTTCCGCAACAGATTAATTAATACGCATCGGACTCAGTGTGCAAGGTTTTTGTGCGGGACGAATTTTAGGATGACGAATACAAAAAAAACCGCATACAAAATATTTTTACTCTATGTGCAAGGGCCTTTTCTCTTACTCGGACTCACTCTGATTTGGTCTTGAATGACTGTGTTGAGGAATGAATTCCAAGGCCTGCTCAATCCACTGAGGGAAACACAAGAAATTATGACAGTTAGTTGTAATTTGTCCAGTTGTGTTTTTGTGTGTAGGAAAGACCAAACATGTCTTCATGTGCAATTTTCTATAGTATGACTAAACCTGCCTCACACTTTTACAGAACTCACCCAAACACACACATCAAAGACCCACATATTCCAGGCTAATTGGAGTGAGCGGAAATGATTCATATTCTGCCTCCGTCTGCAAATATTCATGAATAGGAGAACACAGACATGATGCTCAGGAGTGTATCTCTTCATGTCCTTCTTTATACAAAAGCATTATCTACACACCCATGTCAGAGCAGTTTAAGGGCCGTGGAATTGTATATAAGGAGCAAAACTTATTAATTCAGTTAATTTAGGCCAAATTCATGCACACACACACACAAACGTAATTTAACCCGTACTCAACCATTAAATCCTAACCAACCCCGCAAGCACAAATTAAAACCTTTCGTTTCATCGTCTTTATCTTCATTTGCGTCACTCGCACACATACACGGATCCAAACGTTGAACTGGGTGGAGTTCATATCTAACAGCCCTTAAAATCCACCGAAATCCCACCCAGAATCCAACAACTCCTACGGCAAGGAATATATTTAATCACATTCATACAGAAAGCCACCGTGCATGTCGAGGAGTTCCTTATTTCAAAGCATAATACCTCAAAACGTTAAGACGGCGTTAGCTGGCCATCCACGTCCCCAAATCGTACGCTGCTTGCCCTGCAGACGTACAGCGTTATGCAAATACGACTAATCCTCGCAGCCAACATCTAAATACGACTGTTATTATTTTTTCCGCCTCATGCCTCCACCCTTCACCTCTAAAACACACACCGCTTGTTAGCGAGTGTTAACGTTAAGCCCGCTTCATCATGCAAACCGACGGACTTCATTTTCATTAACGCACGTCCACGATTTCCACCCGCGTAAAGCACGATTCGCTGTCAATCACTGGGAATATTAGATGAGGAGGGAATAGATGGCTTTTTAATCACTTTAAGTGAAGAAGAAGGACAGGTGAGCTTTCTGAAAGCATTCGAGAATAATCCCGCACCATCAGTCCATATATATGATAATGAATAACATTTGATGCTGCGTGGTGAGGCCACACAAACACCAATAATAAACACACACACATGGAGGGTGAAATGCAATTATTCCATCTAAGCCTGACAGCTCTGAAGAGATGCAGGTAAATTGAAGAGAGATGCTTGAAAATTTCTCTTGGATTTCATATCAGGCTATGCTAATGATCTGGGAGTGTGTTGCAAGTATCTTTAATGGAAATGCTTGATTTAATCACATAGATGCTTCACTAAGAGATGCCTTCTTTAGTGTTAGTCTCCATAATATTTTCCTTCTAATTATGAACTTAGGTAGCAAGCTGACGCGCACACACACACACACACACACACACACACAGTCTGTTAGCACATGTGTGCGCAACTGTATTAATTAAGTAGAGGGATGAATAAATAAACATGACAGGAGTGTCTCATTAAAAATAAACCACACACCACCCGCCAGACCCCATTCCACCTTTATCACCTCTTCTACGTGTGTGTGCGTTTTTGCATATTAGTGTTTCATATCAAGGCATCTGCAACTGTGTGTGTCCCTGACTTCCACTTGAGCTCGGTCTGTTTCTTTAACCTCCCCAAACCTCTTTCACTTTGACTTTCTTTCTCTCCCTCCCTGTCACTACCTCTCTCTAGTTTCGCTATACAGTGTCCTACACAGCAACAACACTTTTCAAATGTGAGAAACATTAAAAATAAGAACATTTAAAAGTTTATTTAAATACGTGGTGCTTTTATTCATCATCTAAAATTGTTATATTATCATACATATTTCTGTAATTTGATCAAATGTGAGACTAACACCAACTAATACCACAATCAAAGAATATATAAAATCCACTGCTAATGTCTGATGGTGCTGTGGTTTTTACCACCAAAATGCCACTTTCTGTAGGATGATGTCATTAAGGATCTTAGTATTTTTATTTAAAGAGATATTACCAAAAACACCAAAGATAAATTGAAGGGACACAGGTGAAGTGATATAAAAAAGCACAGATATATCGGCTAATATATCGGTCGATAAAAGCAATTTTTCAGTTAAGAAGCAATTAATGCCAGCTAATATAACCACTAAACTATCGTTGTGGCAGATATCACTCAAAATAACTATCATATCCGTGGAGAAATGTATCGCCGCTCTCTAATTCAAACTATATGGCTTTATTTGCACGTTATTTTGTAATGCAGCATAATATGAATGACCCCGCTGACCCAAATGCTACCTTGTAAAGTAATCATAGCTAACAATATTATGACCTGACATGGACTGTATGCATTAAGTCCCCTTACTTGACACATGACTACTCATTGCTAGTTGACTTGTTAGTACATTAAGGTATGGTTTAATAGGTTTGATAAGCTTGCAGACTTTACAAATAGCTAAAAATAATAATTGTGTGTTCTGTTGTGATAAAGGTTATACAGTCAGAAGAGATGAGCGTGTCTGTGTGTGGATGTAGATGTTCATGTATTTAGTCATGAATCTGATAATGAGTCTTGGTCACAAAGTTCACAAGGCACTGTGCCAGAAACATTTTGAAAGTAAAAAGTTGTCAAAATTGGCAGGCTAAGTTTAAAGGTTTCACATTTAGTCCAAGTACAGATGGCCATTAAAAATCTTTTTACAGTTGCCAAAGTAGAGAACAGAGACCCCCCTCTGAGAAAAGATAAAAATGTAATTAAAGGCCCAAAAATGAAGAAAACGACTAAAATAAAGCGATGGTTGCTGGGCCATTCTTTATTTTCAGACCACCACCTCAACAATTACTGTGTTTGTTTGTTGCCAGATGCTTTCCCACAGAGAGACACAGTAGGGATGTGGACCATTATTACTGCCTCTGTGTGTTTGGGTAGATGTGTGATTGCTGGAGATATACAGTGAAGCTGAATAGAGGTAAATACATATGTGCCTAAAACATAAGTATATCCCACCCACTGAAAAAAACACCATAAACTCATTCTGTGCTAAAACCTAGAATGCCACCTTTCAGGCATCATAGACACTCTCGACCCAAAATATAGGCAACTTATTAAAATGATGCTGCCTCCTGTTACACTTTTAGACAAATCGTCACCTTGAAATGATAAGGTTCTATTTGACTTTTTTTTTACAATTGTTACAACGTTTTAACGTGATGTTTTCTCTTAAAGTTGTACACATTTTCGAATGGAATTCAAAAACTTTGAAGCTCAATATCTCAAAATGCAGAGATGCCAAGACAACTACATAATGAGGTTTATTTAGAGTATTGCATTGTTAGCTTAGCAACATGCTAAAAAATATGAAATATTATTTAAATAAATTGTAAGTCAAGCATTCCATGTGGTTTACAACACTGAAGCTTATGCAATAGATCGGTCCTTACAAGGTTACATTCCATGGTGTACTACAAGCCAGCTGCTTAGGCAATACAGCAGCAAGCTGACTATAACAGACTAAAACACACAAGACAAAATGTCATTTCATTCCTTCCCCCAGACCCTAAGATTAAGCCTTTGTGTCAATACATATACCCAGTTCATTAACAATGACGTGTCAGAGGAACAGTTCATTTGCAGTAAATGTCATTCTCTAGTGGCTGGTTTAACAGTCAACACACACACACACACACACACACACACACATACAGTGAGATGACAAGTTGCACAACAAGAATAAAGGAAAATCTCAAATGCCGTCAGGTGCTGCTGTATAACTTCAATAAGCCAATCGAGAGACAAGGGGGAAAGAAGTGGATGGAAGTGTGAGGAGAGGAGAAAATGGAGAGGGAAAAAAGATTTGCAGAATAGGAGGGGTGGAGAGGATATAAAAGGAGGAGGAAGTGGGCTTTGTCATAAAGCTGACAGCACACTTCATTGCTAGACAGAATTACATTATATTTTCCTCGAGCCATTATAATCGCCTTCTCCGTCCTACAAGCCCACTATTTCTCCCCCTCGAACACAGCCTAGTCCACCTTTGCCTCCTACTGTGAAAGATCTGTGTGTGTATTTGTAGTCTTGTTAAACCCTACAGTGTAATAATAATACCAGAAATAGCAGAAAGTAATATTCTTTTGACCTTGTGTGGACATGTTTTGCCCCTTATGATTAATATAGCTTATAAATCAAACTAAATGATGTTTATTTGTAAATATAAAAATGCATAAAGGTTTGTATGAGGATTAGGTTTATGGGTAGGGAGAGGGTTAGGGAATATATAATATAGTTCATAGTATAAACCCCAAATTTCACTTTCAAACTATATTATAAATATATCCAGGTCTAAAATATAATTTGATGAACCATATTCCAGTCAACACATGAAATACATAAACAAACCTGTAACTGTACATCATCTAATCATCAGGTTTTAACTGTTGATTTCTATTGTTATTTGCAATACTATAATTATAAGCTTACTGCTTTAATAATTTCTCCTTACATTTTACATACAACCTTTATTACAACCCCCATCAAATTCAAAATGGAGTTGAAGTCATTCGCTGCATTTTTATGTTCCTGATACCAACACCATGCTCACAATCTACAGTACAGTCAAACAGTAAAATCAGCAGAATCAGAGACCCAACATGTTCACAGGTTTTCAGAATATACCATAGGATTTACACAATATTTCCATAGTAGTATTACATATGTCAGAGAAAAGGCTAATACAAATTCTGTTACTGGATAAAAAGAAGAATAAATGAAAGAAAAACAGACAGAGAGAGATGTAGCAACTATGAATAACATGAGGTCTGAGACAGCCAACAGTGCAGAACCATGCATTCATAACACGCTACGATCAGTCAAAATATCCTTACAGAGAAAACGCTTTTCTGGAACAAACGAGAACAGTGTGCTTGCATAAATGAGCTCTTCAAGCAATGTGATTTCAAAAGTGCCAGAAAAACAATATTTCAAATGGCTGCAACCGAGAGTCTGCCTACAAAATGAACAATGGACTACAATTAGCAGGTAAACCTATTGCATGTGCTCTTCTGTTTATAACATAATCACGTAAACACGCTAAAACTGAAAACATATATTGAAGCTGTAAGGCTGTACTATTTTCTGTCTTCTTAAGTTATGCTTGGACATAAATATAAACACATGTGTGCACTCACAAACACATTCAGTACATCCAGCCCTGTCTGCTGTGGAGGAAGATGATCAAAACACAACAGAAGACTTGCAAACACTTCTGCGGTTTCACCTTTCCACACCTGACAGATGATTGACAGACACAACCAGAGGATTCTGTTGCTCTCTTTGTATTAAGAGACAGGGAGAGAGAAAGAGAGAGAGAGAGATTACTTCCTACTTCCTACCCATCTGAATCATAGACACACAGTGTTCTCGAAACAAATTATAAACTGACATAAATTAACAAATGAACATATAATTATACATATTATATTTTAAAAGAATAAATGTATCTATAACTATTGGTTCAGTTTTCGACAATATGTAATTTTGTTAATATTTTTTATTAATTAATGTATTAACATTATTAATGGTTAATAATTAACATTTAATCATTAACAATCATTATTATTATTATTATTATTAAAATTTAAATAAAATATAGAAAATTGATGTAAAATGTATGATGTGAGATTTTTCCTTTTCATGTCCGTAATCAAATGCATGCAGATTTCTGACATTGGCCATGCTGCCAATTCTGCCATTCTCAAAGCATGCTGGGATAGCATGGATCATCAGGTTTTGCACAAAGGTACATGCTGTCATTTAAGCAAAAGGTAGACATACCACTACAATATTGAGAAAAGAACAAATCTGAAATTCTAACTTTTCGGTTTTTAGTATATGTACATATGTAATTTTGTTTCTGAATGTGTAGGTTTTGTGGATTATATGGAGAAGTGATTATATGTTGACTATGATGTGCTGCATGCAATGTGCAATTTCTGAATACTGTATAGCCTAGATGCAGAAAGCACTGCTGTACCGAAGGTAGTAAACCACTGCAAGGTGTAGGCTAGCTATCGAATCAATGCAGCACAAACAGAATGAGAGTAAGAAAGCATTTTTAGGCTCTCAATGTGGAATAAAGAGGGGAGAAGGAATGTCACAAATATAAGAGCATTTCTAAATATTTATTTTACAACAATGATATTATACAGAAAGGAAATGGAGTGTTTGCTTAAATCCATACATTCAGGGCCGTATTAACGCGCGGGCTTACCGGGGCCCGTCACGGCAAGGAGGCCTTTACACAAATAAATATATTTTTTAAATTCCGTATTTAAAATAATTCTCTTCGTCTCTGAGTTGTGACGCGCAGGCGCAGCCAGCTGTGCTGTAGATCGTGTGTGGCAGCCAGTTCCGCGGCTGGCAGGAGCAACCCAAACTGCAAAAAAGCGGAGGTGATTGGTGGATGGATGCGGACTTTAGCGCCGTAATCAATCGTCCCATAGGTTTATGTGCAGGTCATTCAAAAATTAAAGCCATTTGATTGGTAAAATCAGATTGTTATGATCCAATGATTATGCGTCAAATTTACATTTCACTATCTTCAACGTGGTAATTGTTATGCTGGAGAGTTGAAACACTGCTCTAATCTGCTAAAATCGGGAGAGTGGGGCTCAAAAAAGAAAAAAAACCTAAGAGACAAAAAGCAAGACCGGGCCAATGCCTGCCAATTTTAGGTTAGTTTGGTTGTTAACTTGATGCATATTATTTTTGTGTTTTTAAACTAGGGCTGTCAAAGTTAACGCGTTCCCGCATGCGATTTTTCTTTTCAGATTAACGTGAACAAAATATTTTTTTGCACGCAGCATCCGTTTATTTTGTCATCCTTTGTCTAGTGTTTCATGAGGCTATATAATCACGTTCTTATTCGTGTAAAGGCATTTAAACAATTTAAGTGTGATTTAAAACAGTTGCTTTGACATGTTCAATGTAGCTAGACAGCTTCTAGCTGTGGGACGCGACACATCGCGACGCGACAGCGGCCCCGTCTGATGTCTACAGTCATGGACTAAAGGCTGCGTCAGTGAATCTCTGTCAGAATCTGTAATACCACGCACAATTAAGTTCTCTTTCGTGTTTGAATGAACAAAAACACAAGATTTTGATAGAAATCCAGTTTTGTTTAGTATTTTAAGCACAGACTTAAAATCCTAAATGAATGCAAAGAGTTGTGAAAATGGAATGAGGCGCAGCGTCAGATATGTGTAGAGCGGCAGCTCTTAACCCATTTAATCCCAAATTTTTTCCAGACATGAAAATATTCAAATAATGTGTGATTAGTAACCCTTTGAAATAATCAATAAATATTTTTTTTAATTTATTGGCACAAGTGTGTGAAAAATGTAGTTTTATGGTTGGTCACAATTAACTGGTGGGATAACGTGTATACGAAATTAATATATTTCTGCAGTCATCAAAATTGTAATAAATCTCTGTCCAGCTACTTTAAACTTTTTGATCACATTCTAGGGTTCCTACTATGCATAAGAATCCTTATTAAAACTGTATACAACACATAGGAATACTGAGATAAAAAACAAAAAAATACAACCATCAAAATATTTCAAAATTGTTACTTTATTGTAACATACATAATCAAATTCTTATATTATTGCTACCCGTATTACAACATCAATATTTTAACTTATCTATAATATTTAAATTTTGTGGAATTTTTTGTCATTGCAACATTTTAATGCATCCTTCACTAACAACTGCAATTGAATGCATATGTAATACCTAAATTCACAGTTATCCCACCGGTCACTATTGTTGCCATCAACATGTTTACTCATTTTATGGCAACACTCAACAAAACTAAATAATTGTGAATTTATATATTAATACTAGACACCTTAAAGATAATGTGGATCAACAATCTTTGTCATATCTTTATGTTTACATACGTTACTAGCCTTTCGTTTCAGAGCTTTGATGCAGCCTTCATCATCTAATGGTGCAAACTGGAAATAAACTGCTCTGGTCATGTGACAATTTGCAGTAACCATGTGAAACTGCACATATTTAATTCAGACCATTTGTTCTTTACATATTTGAGGGAAATGCACAAAAAAATCAGTCAGTAAGACTTTTAGCGATTTAAAAATAAAGACCTCCTTTATGGTCACTATTGTGACTGGTGGGATAGGGGCCGCATTCTTAAACCTGCTGCTGTGACTTCTGTCACTAATGTTAATCAAAGAACAAAATAAATAAGAAATCTATGTGTTTTATAGCTTTAATGAGGATTCTTCTGTATTTAATTTAGAATTTAGCATTAAAGACAGTAAAATGCTTAAGAACTTAATTCAATTTCTGTATATTTCCTACCTGTTAGACGTGAATCGCATTTTAAAGCACAGAGACGCGTTCTACGTTCTGTATGGGGCCTGCGGTAATTCATAGCCCCGGGGCCCATGGGGGTCTTAATACGGCCCTGCATACATTATGTGTGTATGGTCTTCAGCTCCGCCTCCGACCACGCCGGAGTCACACAATCATGAACTACACTTCCCATCATGCACTGCACTCTGTCAGCCATCTTTGATTGTTTCACCACCTGCACCTCATTTGCCTCACTATTTAAGTTTGCTTGTTTCTCGCACTCATTGTTGGTTATTAATGTTGTATGCTAGTCTTGTCAAGTGCCAGTATAGGTGTCTACCTGTATTTTGTTATACCTGTTTTTGGATTAGCTGTCTGGATTACCGTTTGTTGGATTACCTGTTGTGCTCTGGGATAAGTGTTTTTGGATTTTCTGTTGGAATACCTGCTTACCTTTTGGCATTAAAACTTTTGTTGGACTACCTTTTGGGCGTGCTCATCACTCTCCAGTTCACCCGCATTACAAGGTGCAATTCTTAAAAGATACATTTCAGTGTTGCTTATTTATTGTTAGTTGGTTCAACTTTTGTTTCAACTGGTTTTCAGTTGAGAGTCATGTGATATTATTTAGTTTGTTAACAAAAGTTGCGTGAACTCCAAAAAGTTGTGCAGCAAGCTGCCTTGAAATTTTAAGTTGAGTCAACTTTTCATTCTTTTCAGAGTGTAGTAATGTTTTGTAGATGGGTGGAGGATCTGGTGGCTCATTGAGCATGATAAACTATGTGTTTTAATTTAAAGAGGTGACTCATACATCGCCCAGCCATTCATCTGATTATTCAAACCTAGCTGAGTACAACCAGCGAGAAATTGAGTGCAAGTTTAATAAGTTCAATCATGATCAAACCGTCCATATAAATAATAGTCCCAATCTTTGACAACACTTTCCCCTCAAGCCAGCAGCCAGCTTAATCTGGAAACCTTAAACACATCTCTAACTCAGCTCTGTCGCAGAGTTCTCAATGTATCAGCAGCCAGCTTTGGCTCAGGCACATCTTTCCTCCAACCCAGCATGGTCTCTTCTTAAACCCAACATTTAGTTTTTCCTAAACATGGAACAAATTTCCTTTACAAAATTTCAAAGGGTGTTATCGCCAGTTCGACAGTAGTTGAACCTCAGTTTCTTTATAGTTTTGATTGTACTATTAAATAATTTTTTTTAATAGTTTTACCACTATTCCAAATTAATGTTAATGGCATTATAAACATTTGACTGGTAGTGTGCAAGCACTGTCCAAGCAAGCACCCAGCAAAACCCCAAAACCTAGAAGACCCCATTACAAATCCGAGTCCGGGACTAAGTCCCCTCTGGAGATTTGACAACGCTCTTGAAGCTTCTCTCTTAAAAGGGCTTTACATGAAAATTTAACAAGTGTGAAATTAGAAAGGTTAGCAAATAATATAAGGCAGGACGCAGGCCCGCTGTTGCACGCCATGAACGTCGTAATTGAAAACGCTCCATCCTGTCTAAAAAAATAATCTTGTGCGCGAGCAGCAGAGAGGAAGAACCCTGCAATATCACAGCGAAATTAAAACACGCTGATGAAATGGAAGCTTTTATTTAAGCGCGTCTTGCATCATTCGTCCTGGTTCTTGAGTGGCACCTCTCCCCACGTGTCTCAGCAGCCTCCCACTGCTGCGAGTGATTTACTGTTTAGTGTAGCAGAACTGTATCAGCATCTGCTTTCAATATGTTTCTTTACACAAACAGATCCGGAGTTCAAGCAGCGCTCATATCGAGAACAGCCTGTGATCTGCCAACATGTCATCATGCAAGAGATTGAGGTCACAACACTGACACGAACGAGATCATCAAAACAGGAAATACACCGATGCCACTTCCTGTCGGAGAGGATAAGATAAATAAATAGCCTTAATTGGACAAAAACAATCAATGAAGGCATTAAGTGCCTTTCATGGAGAAATCAGATCTGCTGGCCAGCTACACTCAGGACTAGTAGTATTATAATATTTATGGCTCCTTTTATTGTCGGCGTGGGCACGGTTCCATTTAGTTTATTGAATTCCAAATGATATGCAAATCAAGACCAAGAGCGGTCACACATGGCCTGCCAATGTGGACGGTATCTGATGTCAGCATTCTACATCCACTCAATCATTTGCTACTATGGGTGAGGGAAAGAGCGATAGAACGAGAGAGAGAGAGAGAGAGAGAGAGAGAGAGAGAGAGAGAGACAGCATTGACAAAGGTTATAAAAGAGCACCAAAACACCACTAAAGGATTTGGTATAAAAAATTAATTGTGTAACAGTAGTCCAACTTATACCAATATCAATACCAATTTTCTTGATAAAGTGCAAGTCTAATACCTAATGTAAGGATGTTGCTCATTTAATCTACATGCATTACAAGATAAACCTAGATGGTTCCCTATCATTCAACAAATGGGTCCAATTAAACTTCATCCTGCTGCTTTTTCCAGGGTCAAGTGAGGGTATCACAACACTTGCCATTCAGAAGCACACAGACCTCAACATTTATCACACCAACCAGAACAACAGTGACAGTGAAAAACACTTATGCCACGAAAACCAACAGCAGTAAAGTACAACAATAGGATGAATGCAAAACATCAATACATTGCATTATACATTGGTAACATATTTAATACCTTTTTTATTTACTTATTACTTATTAACTTAAATGGTCTTACCATATGTAATTTTCAATTCAATTTTATTTGCTGTAAATAGTGCTTTTTCACAATTTTTATTGTTGCAAAGCATAAATTATAATTAAAAGGAAATAATAATAATAATAATTGATAATTTGATATATATAAATAAAATACAGGTATATGGGTGGAACTATGGATCAGCACCACAAACTGCCCTTGAAATCCTTCTCATACAATATGATAGCTTTTATGTCCAAATGATGCTGAATTAAAACCAAAAACCTACACCAACACTCTTAAATATAAAGGTTCCGCAAAGAACCATTCAGTCAAAGTTTCTTTAAAGAACCATCTCTTTCTTACCTTTTATAATCTGAAGAACTTTTTTGCCACAAATGTTAAAGGTTCTTTATGAAACCATTTAGACAAAAAAGGTTCTTCTATGGCATTGTGCGTGAATATCACCCCAATATTGCAAAAACAATGCAAAAATACTGCACAACATGGAAATGGCAAGTTATCTATTTGAGACATTTATCATGATTGAATATAGTAAGAATAAGTATGGCTTTGGTAATGCGGGGTTTCAGAAAGGTTAATGCTCAACTACACAGAAATCAATGAATGGGTGACCAAGATTAATGCATGTCATGTGATTACACACAATGTGGATCTTAATAATGAATCTGAAGGTTATACTGTATATGCATGCGCTCGTGTAGCACAAAATAAATCAAATTTTACTTGTTAATGCTTACATTATATAGGTCTTGTACCTGTATGTACTGTATACTAATGTAAAAAGTGTTGGAGGGTATTCTAGTTCTTGCGAAATACATTTTAAAATGATAACAGCACACTTTTGCAATTAGTTATGTTTATTCTATATATGTACAATAATAGTCTATTATGCGTTACGTGAAATCACATGGCATTGCACAGGCCCTTGTATAGTGGGCAATGTATTTGCAATAACCGAAATATATTATCATTTATTTTGCATCCTTAATCTCTAAAAACTGCGAAAGCAAGTGGAAGGATTCCTTTAATTTGCACGTAATGGATTAACGAGCGATCTGAGCCTCGTTAATTTCCGAACATTTTTATGTACTGCTCGGTTAATGATGCTTTAGGGAAACGTGCCGTAGAAAATTAAATACTACTTGCGTGCAACTAGCGTTCTACTGCGGTAAACCCAGCCAGAGTGCAAACCCCAAAATAGAGATGGTTTGTGTTCCAGGAGAGGCCACAGGAGAAAAGAAGAGAGAATGTGAAAGAGTAGCAATCCCTTTGCCTTGTCTCTCTGACAAACACATACTGACAAAGTACTTCTCACAGTTACTGTGACCACGGCAAGAGCAGGACAGCTGTATTCGGCTTGCCCTTAGCTGGGATAACTCGTTTTCTTATTTATTGCATTTTGAAGCATGTGTGTCTGTCTACCACAAGAGCCCTATCTGTAAAATGAGTTTCAGAACGTGCTGGTCTATCTGTGCACGTCACGCACTTCCTGCAATAGCAGTATTTCACAGAGACTATAGAAGATCTACGCTGAAAAAAGAAGAGTTTGACGCTCACAATTCTTCAGGGGACTGTGTCTCAGAATTGATCTATGGGATCTTTATATGCTTTCTCGCCCCAGTGTTTAGATTAAAGAGGTCATTGGTTGAGCAGTTAGCATGGTTCAGCTACGCCAAAGCAGATGCTGTCACTATACCATCTGAGGGGCAAAAATAATTTTTCTCCATTGACTTTAAAGGTGCTGAAAAATTTAGCAGGATCTATTGACAGAAATGCAATATATTATCCAAAAGTATGTCTTCAGAAGTGTTATAAAGACCTTATGTAATGAACTGTTATGTTTTTATTATTTTAGAATTAGCTATTTCTATCTACATACACCGTGGGTCCCCTTACATGGAATTCACCATGTTGTTTCTACAGTAGCCCTAAACGGACAAACTGCTCTACAAATCGCATTTCGTAAATATGTTATCTCCTTCGGCAAAGAAGCGAAAACGTGACGACATCTTTGTCCTGTGTCAGCCACCGTAGTGCTCTGAAAGGGAGGGGCGAGTGGTTAATTAAAAAATTGTTTATTATATATCAATTTCTAAACGCACACTTTCTGTAAAGAATTTAAAGAAGCTTTACTGAGTCAGTGATGACCAAATAATAACAACAAATAAAATTGTAGTCAATGCATGTTTTATTTTGTGTGCACTTTTTGTTTTTCTATGCATTTTTTTACAATTCACTTTGTTTTTCCAACTCATAAAATGGCCTTGTCTTGTCATAATTTAGGATAGTCACTTTTAAGCATCTTTGCATGTTCTTGTGGTGCCATCAGCCAATCACGGCTGTCATAATGTCACTGTCCTGCGGTTTCACAGTAATGAGTCAGATGGCATTTACAGTTCATGTGACTCCAAAATGCTGAACTGAGGATCTGTGATCAAAGTGCAGGCTCCCAAGCTGCCGATGAAAAAACAGGAATGTTAACAGATTGCTATTTCCAAAAATGATAGAATTCTTGATTTAGACATTATATTATATATTATTTAAACCTACATCGCATATTCCACAGGAGCACCACAGCCCTACATGTCAAGAACAATACAAACCACTACATCACAGCTCAGACATAATGACTTTTTTAAAACAATGCCACGAACTTAAAGCACCACCAAAGTAGCACTTTGGAAGCTAATGGCCTTTAAATGGAGAGCAAATTGTCATATGGATCAGCACCCCTGAAATCCCTCTTAGAAAACCCATTCTTAATTCTAAAATGCTACATTTTCTCAACAGTGTGCTACACTCGGCTCCCAGACAAAAAGTAGGAAAATGTCATTTATTATTTTTTATTATTAATAACGGTGTCTCAAATGGGCCATGGAGCCCAAGCTCCCACTGTACTGACCCATCCACCTCTCCATGATCCCCAAGGGCCACGTGACCCCCTTAAGGCTACATTATTTTTAGCACAGTGACTGTTACCATGGTGATGGAGTGCATTGCCTGTACTCCCTGTGTCATTACAGGTGAAGAATCCAAAATCTGAGACTGGACATGTGCATGTCAGTGAGACAGAGCGTTCCATATGTGAATCACCGGATTTCTAAATGTCACATGGCATTTCATTCTCCATTAGCGCATTCTACACACATCCACATACATTATTATGACATGCTGCCTTTTTACTTACAAATTATACCAATCTGAGTGAATATGAACAAATATTAGTTTCATAGTATTCCACATGTCTCTATTTTGCTTTATCTTTGCCATCTATTCTTATGGGTATGGGCTACATAAGTTTGTGCAAGACTTCTTTTCAATTTTTTTATTTACACGTTTAAATGAAACACTATTAAAATATTAATGTAAAGACATCAGCATTTTCTTTCCCTGTCTGTGATATACAAACATTTGCACACAATTTGTAGTTAACTGTATTACCAAATGGTTATGTCTGTTATACCAGTGCTCCCAGGGCACATAATAATACTCTTACAGACCTTGCATATGAGAAAATTCTGTTATAAATCATTTTTTCATACCACTTTTCTGTTGAACTGCACTAATGATCTGCATTGTGTTGCCGTACTATTGGATTTGACTACACTAATGTGCTGCATTGTGTTCCAATTAGTGACCAGGTAGCTCACGTGATCCTCCATTGTACCATTCAGACGCATTTGTTCTGCTTTTATTTTAAGATCAGTGAATGTTCAGTTATAATTATGACAACAATAAGCAACAATTATTAACAATAACGTCGTAGTAAGAAGGTCTGCTGGTTAGGTATGCTGTACATTAACTGCTGTACATATGCAATACAATTCAACAAATTGTTTATTTAATACAAATATTATACAATAAAATATTGATAATAATTATTATTCATATAAATGAAATTAAATATAAATAGTTATATTATTAGCCCTAGAAGGACCGATCAACAAACACAGACCGGACATTAACTTCAGGCCAGGCGCAAAAGATTGGGACCACATTGAACATTTGAGATTTGGGGAGAAAATGTATTTTTTTAACCTGTGAAAAAGATTTTTTACACTTGAACCCTTCTATTAAAAAAAAGTCAAAAGCATGCCTTTAGATTCAGTACAATTTCTAGGTCACTAACCAAATAAGCAAATAGGTTTTTTTTTTGCTTCCATTGAAGCACACAGGATGCTCTTTGGAGCATTCTCAAATCACGCTGGGAAAACATGAATCATCAGGTTTTACACTGAACTGTGGTATCCATGCAAAACAGAATTTCAAATTACTATGTGCAAGGCACTAATCATGCTTTGCACCTAGGAAGGAATTCAGTAAGGAATTCTAAATTTCCACTTCCACCCCCCTTCTCCAGTGCTCTTTTCCTCCTCTTTATGCTGAAGGCAGAGGGAAAATTAAAAGCCAATATCACAGTCCATTTCACCAGCCTCTGCTCACCAGCCTTCTGCTGCTGCAGTCACACATCAACTCAATCTCTCTCTCTCTCTCTCTCTCTCTCTCTCTCTCTCTCTCTCTCTCTCTCTCTCTCTCTCTCTCTCTCTCTCTCTCTCTCTCTCTCTCTCTCTCTCTCTCTCTCTCTCTCTCTCTCTCACGCCCACTATTACCTGTGCATTTCCCTCTACATCCATCACTCTCTCTCTGCTGCACCTTGGCAAATAGTGACGTAAAATCAGCAGAGATCCTCTTTTTCCTCTTCTTTCGCCTCTCCACCCCCTCCATCTCTACCTCATCTCACTCCAGTTAATGGTGACGTCAAAGAGAGCGACTGTCCCATCAGCCGGTCCCTCTGTGTAGTCATTACTCATCTACTCGTATGTGTGTGTGTGTGCAGCAGTGTTCGCCTTGACCTTAGCTTTTATATTTTTATGATCCTATTACCATTATTACCGCTAGATGATGCTAAAAACTCCACATTGCTCCTTTAACAGACATCACCATATAAAAGAAATTGTGTAAAGATTCTTGAAAATTCCCTCAAATACTGGCTACAGTTAAAAGTTACAAGCCCATTACACATAACATCCCTAAATAACCCATTCATTTTATTTTTCTCTGGTCAACAATATTCAAGTCTGGCACAAACATGAAACATTTTGTCCCCTTGCTGATTTTTCCCTTTTTATCAAAAATTAATCAAGCTCCTGCTGAGTAAATGGTGACTGCAGTCTGTGCATGCGTGTGCATGGATTTGTGTGTGTGTGTTT
Organism: Oreonectes daqikongensis; assembly: GCA_026939265.1. NCBI lineage: Eukaryota > Metazoa > Chordata > Actinopteri > Cypriniformes > Nemacheilidae > Oreonectes > Oreonectes daqikongensis. The sequence continues at coordinate 1,386,960 of JAOTQM010000351.1, read as the reverse complement.
TTGAGAGCTGAAAAGGCAGATGACTCATTAAATGTTTAGCAGTAATTCTGCAGTCTCTTTTAAGGGTTTGGAGTGTCCCTCCTATTTTTCATTTGCAGTCGATTACTCAGGAAACAGCACCTTCTGTGAAACCTGGAGGCTTTCCCCTCTACACTAATGCACACATGAATTATAACCCATTCAATGGCTGCTGAAAATTGCTTAGTTACAGGGAAGTTACAGTATAGGGAAATCAAAGACTCGCTTTAATACTGGACACAGGCTGTCGGTGGCAATGGATACAACTGAAGTGACTGCAGCCGACAGCACTCCAGTAATGTATATGTATGAAATGTAAAAGTCCCCACATAAAAAGGTCAAGACAGCTAAAAAATGCTTTAAAAACGGATGCCACGCAAACCAATTGGATGTGCCGATGAAGTTGCAACACAAAACAAGGTCAAAGGTAAGGGTTTAGAAATGTAACTATTTAGAAACACAGAAAAAATAATACGTGTAATGAGACATGAGAGGGGCGAATGGAGGTATGTTCACCTTTGTTAAGGTCTAAAATATCTGCAGACAGCTTGTCATTGAAAGAAATTCAGATAACAATATAGATGGTTTCAAAGTGACAACATAGACATAAATGAATGACCCCCCAACTTAACTTCTGGTTCACATCCACAAACAATAAAGTGCCTGTAGCTTATTTCTGGCTTTCCTGTAGCTCAGTGGTTAGAGCATGGCGCTAGCAACGCCAAGGTCATGGGTTCGATCCCAGGGATTGCACATACTCAGAAACAAATGTATAATGTATAATGCAATGTAAGTCGCTTTGGATAAAAGCATCTGCCAAATGCATATAAAATGTAAAAAAAAAAGTAATAATATAACAAGCAAAAGAACCGTTACTTGGCCAAACTTGTCTCTCCAATATTTTGAATTTAGTCTGCAATACCTACAGGACTCATTCAACAAATTGTTTATTTGATACAGTTATTATACAATAAAATAATACTATAAATTAATATTAACATAAATTAAATTAAATATAAATAGTTTTATTATTAGACACTATCCAAACACAAAACGGAAGTTAATTTAATTTATGTTAATATTAATTTATAGTATTATTTTATTGTATAATAGTTGTATTAAATAAACGATTTGTTGAATTTTGTTGTATGTTCAGTTTGGTCGCATTTAAAGAAACCGTATGGGACATTGACAGCTAGCGGTTGAGCTTGGTATCGCAGTCTAAATTCAAAATATTGGGTTAAGTTTGGCTTCTTTGGTTTGTTATCAGAAATAATCTACAGGCACTCTATTGTTTGTTGATGTGTACTGGAAGTTAAATTGGGGGTCACTTTAAAACCGTCTATGGTACCTTACCTGATCAAAAGCAACATCCAAGTTAGATTTTTTTCTATCCGCTGGAAAACAGGTCAACACAGTATACACACATCATCATGCAGGCAAGACAAATCCTTTAGAACTCATTCTGTTTGAAGATATAATCAAAGATGTGTAATTATGCAGTGCAGCATGTGGTAATCAGCTTCGACTTGACATCCAGTGGATGGCATCACACTAGCAGTCTAGATTTTTGAACTGTGTTTGTTTGTGTGATTGTGTAACCCAGTTATTCAGGCCTGTGGGGGTTACACATTTCTTTCCTATAGCATTTCCACGTTTTGTACCGGCATTTGACATGTTGACAAATTGATTAAAATCATGGACACTTGCATGAGAGAGCATCACCCATACACCTACATTAAATCATATGTAAATGACGCTTCCATATTGGGAAGGGCAAAACTGATTATAAACACACACTAATGAATAACATGCACAACAGCATTTACATTTCTCAACCAATGTTCAAGGTTTATGATCTACATGAAGTTCTTTTCTTTTCTAAAAAAGAAACTCATCTTAAAGGGACAGTTCACTCAAAAAATAAAAGTTCTGTCTTCATTTACTCACCTTCAAGTTGTTCCAAATCGGCATACATTCTTTGTTCTGATGAACACAAAGAAAGATATTTGGAAGAATGCTTGTAACAGTTCTTTGCCACCATTCAAAAGTGCCCCAGAACTGTTTTCCTACATTTTTAAAAACTATCTTCTTTTGTGTTCAACAGAACAAAGAAATTTATAAAGCAATTTTTCCTACCATGGAAGTCAATGGTGGCGAAAAAGTGAGAAAGACATTTTTACAGATTTAGAACAACTTGAGGGTGAATTACAGACAAATTTCCTTTTTTGGGTGAACTGTCCATTTACGGAATTGTGACTCATTCTTATTCAGTATTAAAATGATTTAAGCAGCTCCACCATTCATACAGTATGTATGTATTTATAGGGCTGTCTTGCCCTTTCCAATATGGAGGTGCCACTGGAACATTACAGGAGCAAGCTAAAGTGTTTAATGTGGGTGTATAGTACAGTACAGTGTTTCTATAGAAAGGAATAACCTCCAGTCTGAGGATATAAACAGCTGAGTAAAACGTCACCTGTTGTTATCTCGAAACAAACTACTGACTTGAAGGGATAGTTCACCCAAAATTTTGTTATCATGTATTCACCCTCATGTCATTCAAAGCCAGTATATGACTCTTTCATCTGTGTTACACAAAAGAAAATAATTTGAGAAATGTCTCTGTGCTTTTGTGTCCTTATATTGCAAGTCAATGTGAGCAACATTCCCATTGTTCTTTAGTTCCCAACATTCTTCAATTCTTTGTTTTACTGAGGGAGGGGTGTATTTGTAAAATAGCAAAACCTTTCTATTTAGGCTTATGTGAAGAAACAAAATACACGCCGGCAAGTGTCAGTGAAAGTACTGTACAAGTACAAGGCCACAGTCAAATATGGCATCAAAACATCACTTTATTTGACTCTTTTACTCTTACAAAGTCTTCTCCAGCAATACTACTTGAGTTGTCAGCCTCAATAGACAAATTTTTTTATAGGTCTCTGCCTTTATTTACTCATGCGGAACGATTCATAAAGTTAGAATTTCTCATTGGGGTAAACACGGTGCTGTTTGCTCCTGTACACAAATTACACGGAGCGCTTCTACACTCATTGATATTTCAGACCATCGCCAGAAGCCATAAAAACAACGCAGACAAAAGCAAATTAGCGAGAGTGGTGAGACATGTGGAGATTGACAATGCTAGCCACCCATTTCCAATTTCACACACTGCACACACACCATCAGCTCCTATTTCGGCTCTCATCATCTTTTACACACACACACACACACACACACACACACACACACACACACACACACACACACTAATCTTTGCCTAGGGCTCCTGTGAAGCATTCCAAGAAGCTCTTGTGTGCACCTCAGCTTTTTCAAGTGAGTCACCTAAATCCGACAGGAGAAGGTCTATCATGTCCCTTACCTGCCTGTGTGTGTGTGTTATTTGCACAATGAGAATTGTGGCATCTGTCCAAATATCCCTCTGGAAAATTAAGCTTCACCAGCTGATGCAAAGTGCTGTGTGACATTGTGAAGTGTGACATTGTACTTTTGTAAACTGTGTAAACCCTGTGGAGATACAGAACTGTAAGTCAGTGGCCGTGGCTGCCCTTCAGGTGATCTGGAAGGACAACCTGGTCTCTGGTGTTACACTGCAGCTGATAGGAAAGCTAGAGAATAAAGAGATGAGGACTTCAATCAGGTAATTAACGTCTGAGTAGGTAGAGAGAGAGAGAGAGAGAGAGAGAGAGAGAGAGGCACAAAGGCTGTCTGCCCAGCCTATTGAAGAGGACGTTTGGTGAGACAATGAAAAGACTGGACTTGCATCCAGAAATCCACTAGCAGTGATGTTGGAAGCATACAACCATTGAAAAGGGGATGCACTATACACAAGTAGCTAAACAAGCTTGTCAGCTATCCCGACATTAACAAAATGTATTGTTTGTTTTAAGTCACCCTAAAATCAAACTGACCATTATTATATTTATGGACTTTTGCAGTGTTCTCCCAATTTGCCTACTCATACTATGTCCTATAAAAGTATGTAAAGTACGTAGAAGTAAGTAAAGACAATGGCTACTTCAGTTTCACAGGGACTTTTTAAAAGCGTGCAGTACACAACTTTAGCTTATCCCATGTAACCATAATTCATGCCCATAGCAACATTTCCTCTTCTTGCGTTTTAATTCGTTGTTGCCTTGCTACTTGCCAGGACGGAGTGTACATCAGGCTGGTTTAAAACAACAACAAATTAGCATCACAAACATATGTACTGCAGCCAGGAGTTGGGAGTATACTGTACCATGCATAAACATAAAATAAATAAAAAACTGGTGCATTCTGTCGTAAACAGAAGGAGACAGACTCAGCCTTACATACACTCATAGCCCCCATGCCCCACTTAAGGCCATATTGAGAATTAACACAATTAGACAAAGGCTAATGGAATGGAGGCAGGCCAGAGATAAATGTGACTTCATTAGCACAAGCCTAGAGAGACTGTCAAGGCAAATCGCTGATGAAGAAATGTGGTTTCCTTCTTTTACTTCCTCTTGTAAACTCTTACACACGCCATCCGTCATTCAGCAGCATGTGTTTAAAGTCTGGCCTTGGGACACGAAGAAAGAAAGATGGAGGAAGGGCAGCGCGAAAGGTAACCGAAAGACAAAGAATGACATAAAAGCTGAGTCAAATCAGTGAAGAGCAGAGAGATGGATAAGCAGGCTGGTTTCTATAGCTCCCAGCTGTAATAAATTTATTTTTAAATCTCAGGAGACAAAAAGCAGTGGGCAGCCATATTGGATTGAGTGCTTTCTTTTCCAAACAATGCCTGGCAGAATACATGCAAAGGACCACTTTCATAATGTCCTGGTGGGAGGCAAAACCTATCACAGAGAAAGCTTTTACTTACATGCACACAAATAACACACGTTTAAGTGTGTTAGGCGAGGAAGAAAAGTCGGGGAATGGATGGCCATTCTGTGGCTCACGGGCCATTTAATGATTAAAAAAAAGAGTTGTGAGAGGTTGAAACCAGAAAATTTGATTCTGGTTTAGCTGGCTGTGGTTGGACGTGATTTGATTTCATGCATTTATCCATATGCCATTTGGAAAGCGTAAAGAACATTCTCCTTTCACTTACTGTAGCTATAGCACAGCAAAGAAAATATGTACATTGTTCAAAGTCAAAAACACCAAAAAAAGCACTCAAATTAAATACCTTTGGAAGATTAACCTTTTTAACCGACATACAGATCTGGTCCATCTTAGCACTATTTAGAAAGAGCAAGACTACAATTTGAATCTAAAATAATCTTATATCAAGTTAACTGTTGTGTGCTAGATTGTGAATCAGTATTTCAGTGTATGGTGTAGCCAAAATCAGCTGTGCTTTCCCTAAAGAAAGAATTTAAATAAGCTTTTGTAAGGCTCATGCTGTGCGGTGAAAAGATTGACAACCATGTTGCTTGGGTCCAAGGACTTGGTTTCTGCTGACTCATGCAGTTGTCATATTGAAATGTGGTCGCCTTGAAGATGTAAAAGAGATTCCATGCATGAGCACAAAGCAACAGCAGAGGCGGCGCACAAATAGAACAGATTTTTAACACTTTACACGCAGGTGCATTCAGTATTTTTTTTTTTAAATTACAGTATGAATAAACATATGTCGTAAAAGACTGGAGTCAAACAGAATTGCTATTATTTATCATTCATATCATGTATCAGTCGACTTCAGGGGTAAAATGTACTTGCATTACATTTCGATTTGTTTTTTTAACTGACTATTAACAATTTAGTGAAATGTCTTAATGCACAGCAAATGTAAAACAAAAGGCTTAAAATATCGTGTGCTGCTATGAAGAGTGTCACAATATCATATTTTTTACTTCACTGTTATCATCATGGCCTAAATAATTCCAGTAATGGTATTAATAACAAAATTTATTTTAACAATACGAATAACAGTATATTTGCTTTATAGTGATTGTCATCTTTCAAAACGTCTTGTTTGAAGTATGCATGCACCGATATGTTAATTTAACAATGGAAGTCGATAACCTATTGGTTGATATACAGGATCTCAATATTAATATAATGTTTTCTGAGTTTGATACAAAAAGCAAAAAGTACAGTTTGTTTAGTTTGAACCACTGTCTACAGAAAACAAGGTAACATTTAATTTTTTTTTCCGAAAATCATGTACCAAGCCTACTAGTTAAAGAATCTTTACCGTTTAAACTTTCTGGTATGATGTTTGTTCAACAAACAAATTATAGATGTTCCTCCAGTGCAATCCAGAAAAGTGTTCTCAATAGCCACAAGTCTAACAGGTCTGAAGACAGAAATGAATTATAATTGATCGGCTTTTATATATCCGCTCGATTTAATTATCGGGCCAATACCAATACTAATATGACCGATAATATATTGTGCATCCCTAGTTTGAAGTGGCAGTCATTAGTAAACAAACTTCATGCAAACTTATTGAGCACTTCTTAAATTAGATTAGATTTTCTTCCTCTGCATAGTCTAGCGCTTTAACTCAACTCAATGCATCACCTTGTAGGTGTTATCTGATTCAAGTTTGCCTCTAATGTTAAAATGTTTCAAATCTGTCTTCATTTGGTGTGTGCATTTGTATTTGATTTGTTGGGGACCACAATAGAAACCGTTTCCCGCTGCATCATCTGACAGACAGCAGAGCTAGCTGTAACACAAACTAATTGCTCTGTCTGTGAGAAGCATTGATACAAAAACCATGTAGAGTGTAGCCAACCATGTCCCATTTCAACAAAGCGAGTGAGGGGAATCAATCAGTTCAGAGCGATGCCATTACACATGTGCAGAAGAGCAGTTGTGTTCAGGCATCTCAGAACTACCTCACAGCAGATGGAATGACTGTTAGAGTTTACTTTTTGACCTTGTGTATCCTAATTGATTTTCACATTTCAGATTCAAAACCTTGTTCCTATTATCCAACCACCCATCTGTCTCCTATCAAACTGAAACAGAGAGAGAGAGAGAGAGAGAGAGAGAGAGAGAGAGAGAGAGAGAGAGAGAGAGAGAGAGAGAGAGAGAGAGAGAGAGAGAGAGAGACCCTAGTCAGCTGTGCAGAAGGCTGGAGAACAGGTTTAATAATCAATGCGTTGACACTAGTACCTTCGACAATGAGGCTGTATACGCCTCAACGATTTTGTGCATTTGTGTGCACGTTTTGTTCTGATTCCTATGGAATTCTTAATATCTGGCAACATAAGAACTCACAGCTTCTCAAGTCTTTTCAAATGCACAAGGTCACACATGCTGGACTTTTCCAAACCAAACAGTATGTTAGAACATATACTGTACACATTTGAACCGTAACAGACATTCAGATTTTTGTATCTACGTTATATTTTTGTACAATAAACACTAAACCAACTGTTGTCCGAAGCAACCGAATTTCCAGCTGACAAATTTGGAAAGTATACAACACATACAATAATAGGAAAAAAATACAGTATCTTTTACCACCCATATTGGCTTTATCAATGCAGTACATGTTGGCAATAAAATCAAAGAGGGCCCTTTTTAATCACATAAAAGCTCTATTAAACTCATTTTCCCTCCGTCTACACAAACACAGTCACGAAAACGCATGTTCTCTATACACCCACTGAGCTAAGAGCCCTTACTCAGTATATCCACACCGGTCACAGTTAAACCCCTATTAGTTTCCAATCCAACTACCCCAAATAAACTCATGCAACTGCTGCATTTTTCTAGTGCGTTTTCTGCTCCATATGCTCACATACACACATTTAAAAACATTGTTGCAATTACATTGCTATTAAAGAGAATCCCTTACCTTTGCTCCCTAGTGTAGTCCCGTCTGTCAAGAACAGGCGTCCCCTCGCCTCCTTTTCTCACCTGATGAACGGCACCTTTTCCTTCGCTTTCCTTGTAAAATAAAGCAAGGTATCAACAGGACCCAGGAAGGTTGGAGGAAAGCTCTGACTATCCCAGCATCAGATAGGAATCCTCTCTCACAGCAGTACCATCAGCAGCCGACCGGCTCACCAGCTCAACGAGGGGGACTACAGGACTACTGCAGGAACAGCAGCATCAGGCTCTCTCACACACACACACACACACACACACACACACACACACACACACCACTCTGCACACACACACACACACCAGGCCACATTACTCCTGCATTATTCTCCACTCTACCTTATTCTGTCGAATAGCAGCACCTCTTTTTAATTCTCCTTTTTACTATTTTCTATCTCTGTTTTGTCTCGTCCACTCTGCCGTACCTCACTGCGGTAGCATCCCTGATGCATGGGTTTTTCATCCTCCTGGGATTTTCAGAAATACAGCTTGCCTGTATCAGCCCTCCAGGTCGAGAAAGAACGCTTAGAGTGGGAACGGCATTGTGGGAATTGTCTGGTGGGAAAATGGATTAAGCATGACTCGGATGGTTTGGCATACTCTGCTGTAATGTATTTACTTACTACAAGGCAGAAAAGAGACAAACTGCATTTAAAAAGCAAATGTGTATCAGAATTTGGTCATTAATCCAACTGCAGTAACCAGATTGAACGAGAATTCTGGTTTCTAGAAATAGAAACAGCTGGCATATTTCTTCATTTATATTTCCTTTGGTGTGTTACAAGTTGTTCATGTATATATTAGACATGTCAAATTTCTTAAACCAACAGATATGTTCTATTTAAATCATTCAGACCTGATTTAGCTTGTATAACACCGCCCAAATGTATACGCAAAGAAAAAAGGTGTAACTATTCTCGTTGTAGTGTTGTTGTGTGCTTTAAATGCTGATATGGTAAGAGGCGTAACATTTCTGCCAGATGCTTGAGGTATTCGGCCAATCACAACGCACTGCGTAGCTGGCCAATCAGAACAAGTTTTTCAGAACTATGAGCTTTGTAAAAACCGACGTGTTTCAGAAAGGCGGGCAGAGATGTATTTTTTTTTACTGTAAACCGTGTAAAAACACGGTATTACACCAAATACTCACAATAATGTCATATAACCCCTTATTTTTTTTATTTATACTACAAACTTTTCTCATTATATTACAATTCTATAAATATAATTGTATATTTTTGACATTGTGCTTTTGGATTGTCTGCTTTGTATGTAAAAGATAACTATTTCAAAATTCTGACAAACTATGTTAGGGGTGCCCAACCTATTGGTCTTATTAAAAATGATTATTTATTTAATAAAAAATGCTCTGTAAGCATTGTTATGTAACTGCCTTATAATATATAATTATATATTTTTTTGTGTCCTGACAATATATGTGTGTGCATGATATTGTGTGTTTCAAAAACAAATTCTTTCTGTTAAGGGTGACATGCCTGACCGAATCTGGTGCAATGCATGCAAGTGGAAATGTATAATAAATACTGTATATAAATACATTTATTATGAATCATGTTACATACAAGCTATTGAAAAAGCAAAGAAAAAACATTTTGTAAGATTAAAAGAAACATCAAGAAACATACATTCACATGACTTACATATTTGCAATTCATAGTGGTGTTGTTGTGTACTGTTGTGAAGGACATGAATGAGAATTAATGAGTCGATTGAATGACTTTGCATGGTTACTAAAACGCAGCATAAAAACAGCAAATATCTCCATTATATATAAAAGTTTAAGATCATAAACGTCTTGGTTTAATTCATTTAGTTTATTATTTTATGAATACACTAATTACATAGAGTTATGATTCAAAAGAGCAGGTAAACGTAAAGCAGGTATTGCAAAGTAAAGGGTTAACCAGAATATGGATCTTAATTTAAAAGTTAAACATTAAAACAGTCCTGGAAGTAACAATTCAACCTTAAAGGGATAGTTCACCCAAAAATGAAAATTCATTTTCTCGGCATACAGACCTCAGATTGTTCCAAACCTGTATACATTTCTTTGTTCTGCTGAACACAAACGAAAATATCTGGAAGAATTTCAGTAACCAAACATTTACATTTATCCAAAGCGACAAATGAGGTAAACAATGGAAGCAATTGGATAACAAACATAAGATAACAAAATCCATAAGTGCAGTAAAAACTGATCTCATCCTCCAATTACTGCCATAGTAGGGAAGTAAATACTATGGGAGTCAGTAGGGGATGAGATCTGTTTGGTTACAGACATTCTTCCAAATATCTTACTTTGTGTTTAGCAGAACAAAGAAATTTATAAAGATTTGGAACAATCTGAGTGCGAGTACATGATGACAGAATTTTAATTTTCAACCTTTGGGTTACAAGTCCGACTCTCCAACTATTAGGCCATGACTTCATGTGTCTTGCAGCCATATCACCCTGTAGCCCAAGACTGGTTGCCCACTGGACCTAAGTGGGGTTGAGCCTGGTCAGTACCTGGATGGGAGACCTCCTGGCAAAAACTAGGTTGCTGCTGGAGGAGGTGTTAGTGAGACCAACAGGGGGTGCTACCCTGTGGTCTGTGTGGGTCCTAATGCCCCAGTATAGTGATAGGAACACTATACTGTCAAAAAGTATTGTCCTTCAGATGAGACCTTGAACCGAGGTCCTGACTCTCTGTTGTCGTTAAAAATCCCCAAATTTGCCCATTTGCCTTTATCCATCATCATGGCCTCCTAATCATCCCTGTCTGTACTAATTGGCTTCATCACTGTCTCCTCTCCACCAATAAGAAGGTGTGTGGTGAGCGTTCTGGCGCAAAATGGCTGCCGTCGCATCATCCAGGTGGAGGTGTTGAGGAGATCCCTCTTCTATGTAAAGCGCTTTGAGTGTCTAGAAAAGCGCTATATAAATGTAACAAATTATTATTATTGTCACGCTGTCAGTCTTTCACATTGTTGTTGGATGACTTTTTGTCACTCCTGAGGTTTGATTTTGTTTAAATTCAACAGACTTTGGACTGGAATGACCACAATACATCTAGAAAATTTGGAATGCTCTCTTTCATTTTTTTCACGGATGTATAAATTAGAAAGGTTTTGTTGCGTCACATCGCGTCTAGTGTAGAAACGGTGTAAAGGCATCAAGGCACGAATATGACTTTATTTGTGAAGTAAAAAATAACACTGTTCATCAAAAAATAATCTTGATCATAAGTTTTGGATAATACATTATAAAATCACAGGCTTGAGAATACATCTGGACCGACAAAGATTGTTTCAAGGTGAATGCTAGTACAAAATTGTAGTTACTACAAACTAATTTTGCTAGATTAAAATGTTTATCCAACCCAATGAGCAAGCTCATAAACACGTGAAGAAATCTGTGCATTAATGTGTTTAAGGAAGCAAGCGAAGAGGAAAAAACATTTCAGATGACAGAATCCACTCCAAGTTGAAGTTCATTAGACCTATCGAGCTAGAACATTAGCCTGATTAAACGATTGCTGTTTTAGGGACTTAACCAAGGCAACTAAGAGAGAGTCGCGCATCTGGAACCTGCCAAAACAAATCGCTCAAGCGCCACAGAGTCCGGTGGTTCATTAGTGGAGGATGATAAGCGCGTTTAACCTGAGTTCGTGGGGAGGAGTGCAGCCTGGCTGCTCACGTAAGCACAGACTCGGAGGTAATTACATTTCCATTCAGAGTGAGCTTTCAGATATTCCATTTCGCTTATCAAATATGTCCAAACCTGATCTGAGATCAGATTGGTATTCATAAAAGTTCATTAATTACAGCAGGCAAGACGAACGACAGAGCTAGGGTAATTGAAAAAGGCTTCGTAAGGTGTGTGTGTGTGTTCGTGCGTGCGTGTTCATAATCACTGAGAAATGGGAGACATCTGTCATATGTTCCTGTAGCTCAGATGGTAGCACATTGTGTTTGTAGCGCAAAGGGATTTGGTTTGATTCCATGGAAACACCTTGGTAAACTTAAAAACATATACCTTCAATGCACTGGAAATCACTTTGCATAACAGCATGACAAAAACTGCATAACTGAATTGGAAGTACAAATCATCACATCACAACAATCATTACACATTTATCAGCACAAACTGAAAGTATGGTCAGCTAGCTGTGCTTAGGTCTTCCTTTGCATTAATTGTGTTGTCGTCTCACTTGGGTGGTCGCTGCAAACGTGGCCATAAATTCAAGTGGACTGATCTACTCAACAAGTGAAGGCTTTGCAGTTCCTCCATGATTTTACATGCATTTTCTAATGCCCAGTAGTAATGTAAAGGTTGTAAAGGTGTATCGGTGTATGCAAATCATTACTACAACTTTTAAATTTGAAACCACAATTCTCCCTTTATAAGTTTTTGTTTCTGGTTCAGTTGCGTTATTGACATTATAACTATAATTAAGATTCTATAGAGCGTATGCATTGACGTCGACTTTCCCACGTCAACACACCAGAACACGCCCCCTTGAGTGGCAAAACAAAGAAAAGGCTGACATATACACTATATTGCCAAAAGTATTGGTTCACCCTATCTAATAAACAGGTTTGATGACTTTAGTAATTTCCATGAGTACAAATCTTAATGCTGCAGCATATCATGATATTCTATGGAATTGTGTGCTTGTAATTTAATAGCAACAGTTTGGGAAGAGCCCTTTTCTATTTCATCATGACAATGTCCCTGTGTATGAGACAAGGTTCAGAAAGAAATAATTGATTCAGTCATTGTGGAAGAACTTGACTGGTCTGTATAAAACCAAGTCCTGAACCCAGCTGAACACATTTGGTGTAATTTTAAATGCAGACTTCGAAGAACTCATCATCAAACACCAATGACTTCTGTACAGAAGTCGTCGTTTTGGGAACATATTTCTTTGTGTTCATTTATACAGACAAAATAATGTATACAGATTTGAAACAACAAAGGTGCATAAATTATGGCAGAATTTTTGGGTGAACTATCCCTTTAATAATCTCAATAAGCCATTACAGTTTTTGCAATACTAAAACAACTGTCCTCAAAGACAATTACATCATTCTGGTCCCAGTGGACTCTGTACATTTTAGTACATTTAGTTTATTGTGAGTATAGCTTTTGGACGCAGTATGGCATGACACATTCCTTTCTCGGCTATTTGCATCACTGCCACGGCTCTCCTCTGGTTAACTTCCTGCTCCACTGACAGACAATTTATCATCTCTCCATAAACACAAATCCTCCACTGCTCTCCTCACTCAAGGTGTCCCCCTGCATTAGGCCTCTCTTTTTCATAATCAACATGCATCCTCCTGGTCAAATTATGTGTCGGCATTTCGGCTATCAACGTTACACTGATGACATGCAGATTTATACTACCCAAAAATCTAACTGTGACTCAGATTGAGATTGATAGGGTTCTTGTCAACACTCCTATTCAGATATTTTGTATCACATTTGACCCATCTATCACTTTGGAAGAGCATATCATCTCCAGTTAGCAATACATTTCCATGTCTGTGAGAATTTCGAGGGCAAATGATTCAATCTACTACTGTGACAGTGAAAGACAACTATTATCAATCAGAAAAGTGCTGATGCACTTATATTTTTCCAGATACTTTTGTCCAAAGCAATTTACAGTTGCAGTTTTGTGTTCCCTGCCATTCAGACCCATGAGCAAGTAGTGACTAGCACAATATGTTAACAGTTGAGCTGAAGGAACATGACATATTCAATTGTTTAACGGCCTTATAGGAGGGTAACAATACACTTAGCTCACAATTTGATACACAATAATCTGTTCACGATTACAACTGTATCACAATATTTATTTGCAATGGTTAAATAAATGGTTATACTACTGAGTACACCAGTGATCAGGAGTCTTGTCTTATATTGGAGAGACTTTTCAGACCTTATGACTGAATGTTGGACGTGAAGAAGTTAGAGATGAAGGTGAGATCAAATTCAGTGATTTATGAGGTTGAGCGCACAATCGTTCCCAAAAGCTTTGGAGTTGTCAAACCACATAGATCCTGTTTACATTTTCATGTTTCCAGTTATCAGTTGCTTATTTTTTTGTTATTTTGAACAGTTTTCTAGAAATGCAAAGAAAAACAATATTTTCATTTGGAATTTGGGAGAAATGTTGTCACTAGTTCATATAATAAAACAAAAATCATCAATTTAAACACGTACTTATAAATAATAAATGTGCTCTCTGAATTTGTTTCACGGCTGTACATGCTTCTGTTACAGTCGTGTGTTTACATATAACGTGGGATAATATGGGACAGATTTATGTGTGTGGGTCAGCAGCTCACACTTTTAAGAACGAGTCTGTCATGGCAAAGTGGCTGAGGGTTTTTGGAGGTTAAATGGAGTCAGCCATTTCTGCTGATGAGGGCCAAACTGAATGCCTGTAGTTTCCCTCAAACTAAAAGTGTATGGTAAAGGAAAACAGAGAACAACAAATACTTTCTTTTTAATAGGAGCTACAGGGAATATTTTGCTCAGCAGATGTAATTACATTACACTTGAGCATTCAGTTAAAGTTATGCTGTAGGAGCAGTGATTTAAATCTGAGAAATAGAAGCATCTTTTACCACATGCTCCCACTCATATTTTGAGTTAAGCAGATTTTGAATGCATGTCCAATAAAGTTGCAAATAAAAGGTTTTTTTTAAGTTTTGGAAAGAAAAATGTGTCTTTGATCTTAATTTACCATTTTTTTCATTTGAATACTTAAAGGCCAAATGTGACCCTAGATCACAAAACCAGTCTTAAGTAGAACATTTGTAGTAATAGACAAAAATACATTCTAAGGGTCAAAATCCTAAATTTTTCTTTTATACCAAAAATCATTAGGATATTAAATAAAGATTATGTTCCATGAGGATATTTTCTAAATGTACTACCATAAATATATCAAAACTTTATTTTTTGTGAGTTGATGCAGCAGAAACATGCATACAAACTTCGCACAAATATGTGATTTTCACTACTAGTCTCATTACAATAACAAAGTCCTACACTCTTAAAAATAAAGGTGCTTAAAAGGTTCTTTACAGCGATAGAGCCATAGAAGAACCTTTTTTGGTTCCACAAAGAACCATTCAGCCTAAGGTTCTTTAAAGAACCATCTCTTTCTTACTTTTTTATAATCTGAAGAACCTTTTTTCATCACAAAGAACCTTTTGTGAAACAGAAAGGTTCTTCAGATGTTAACAGTTCTTTATAGAACCAAAAAGTTCTTCTATGGCATCAAAGAACCTTTTGAAGCACCTTTATTTTTAAGAGTGTAACTTAATGATGCTATGAAGGAGTACAAATCATGTTCATGGATGACACAATAAAATAAAGCTTTATAACCATTATATTGTGCCTTTGAACAACAAATTCATAAATTAACATTCTATATGTTCCAGGTCTCTTTATACAAAAACAAAATCCAAATCACTTAAGAAACAGACTTCACACTTAAATATATTCACATGAAAATTCTGAAAAAAAAACTCCTGTGGTCATGGTCTATGAAGTCCATCAAGTCCAGACTGCAACCGGTGACCCCTGAAAAACAAAATACATGTGCACCCAATATCCTACACAGCAATTCCTGCACAATATACACTGACGCATGCATGAATAACTAAGGGCCACATGCTCGTTTCGTTGTCGTTTGGTGTTTTTCAGGCAAAATCTTGAACGCATGTAAGCAGCCCTTATGCTATTAATTTCAATTCCCCTGAGGCGTGAAGGTACATTGCAAATGCATACAAACACACGGCATCTCCACATGCTTTCAGCGTGCACACGCAGACATCTCATCTGTGGAGGTTAAAGGGTTGCCACGGCTTCTCTTGCGAAGACGGATGGGCTCTTCAAAGATGAGACTCACCATCCTTCATTTCGCCCTTCCTCCAATCTTTCTCTCTTTCCTCAGTCATCCCTCCATCCAAAAGGTAAATCAATATAAATTACACTCCTCTGTAATACCAGTCTGTTCCTCTCTCTCGGGCAGAAGACACATAAATTAAACTGTAGGCCAGAAAAATGGAGATATGGTGGGAGACGCAGCCAATCAAAGAATGAGATGAAGAGAGATCAGACGGAAGAAAAGAGTGACTGTTCGTCACAACCACCCATACACCTGCATCCGTAACCTTTTCAGAAAAACAGCTGGAGTGAATATCGCAATATCAAATTGCCTGTCTGATATATGGCGCGCACACGTGAATACAGAGCAGAACGCTATTGACTGTACGTGTACATTACTGCAGCATCGCACAGCCTGCTGTCTACGCATGTTACTAACACATATGTTAATGTAGCAATACATGTCAATTTTCTGAAAGAAAAAAACATGTCACCATAGGCACTCTGCTGCAGGGGGATTCATAAAGCACAAACATATTATTGTTAACATATTGTGAGAACATATTGATAGCCTCGAAAACAGCAAACTCGTTATTTATGTACACAAGTTGTTGTACAGAACAAGTCTACTTTCATGACTGTCAGTATTATCTGCATTAACGTGTATAACAATGCAAAATTGTAAAAGTGCTATAAAGAACTGGAACTGTATTGACAATTTTTATGAAGCAATTGAAGAATGGGCAATACTTGAATATGAGAACCTTTGCAAGGAAATACCCAGACACATCTTTACCTCTATATCAGCAACTCTTTGGAAGATGTAACAAGTTACAAGAAGTTACTGTCTGCTTTATAACACATTACTGCAGCAGCACACAGTCTGTATGTCTGCTTTATAACACATGAATGCAGATGAACACAGTCGGCCTGTCTGCTTTATAACACATTACTGCAGCAGCACACAGTCTGTCTGCTTTATAACACATTAATGCAGATGAACACAGTCTGTCTTTCTGTCTGCTTTATAACACATTACAGCAGCAGCACACAGTCTGTCTGCTTTATAACACATTAATGCAGATGAACACAGTCTGTCTGTCTGCTTTATAACACATTACAGCAGCAGCACACAGCTGGTGTTGCGTTCAACATAGATGATAATTGAGATATATGTTATATAGTAGGAACATTTTACGTGCATGTGGTATTACAAAAGTTAAATAATAAAATAAACACGAGTAGACACCCTGTCTTTTGAATTATGACAAGCCTTCCTTTTCCTGTCAGTCTCAGGATAATTATTTAGTTTTGCCTTACAGTAATTCGTAAAAAAAAAAAAAAACATGGATGAAGTTAGGCCTGACAGGAAAAGCAATCTCCACTTGTTTATTGTGGTTTAGAGGGGGTCAGTTCTGTCAGTGTGCATTTGTAGCCCTCTGAGGCATCTCCACACCATACTGAGGGGTTTTAGAAATACCTGACTAGCATCGATCCACAGTTGTACACCTGAGGTACCTCTGAGGGTGATAACAACAGAGCCTACACACACACGCGCGCTTACTTTTATTGATATAACACTGGTTGATTTGTTGCATCAGATATAAAACAAATCTTGTGAAAGACCAAAAAACACATTTTCTCTCTATGGAACAAACAAAGAGGGAATGTCCACACTCGGCATCACAAACTCTTGAAGTAAGATAAGAATCCCTCAATGGCGTAAGCGTGTTTCAAACTAAGAGTTCATCCACACTGAGACGCGTTTGGCTGTATATGCAAAAAAATATATCGTACTGGCGTTTCGTCCTGAAACCTGAAAACGAAATTTTTTTTAACCGGGTTCCAGAGTGGATAAATCTGAAAACGGCACCCTTGCATTTCCGTGTGTACAGCCGATTCGTATATTTACTAAAACAATGATGTCATCACCCCATCACATGCTCCAAGCCTTCTTCTTTGTTTTTAGTGTATCTCTGTCGGAATTACAGCGCCACATACTGGTCTGGCATGTGTACTACATCGTTTTCATCGGTTTCATGTGTACACAGATATTTCTTGAGACGACACCGTGTTTGCGGAGAACAAGAGAAAAAGATTGGATAGGGAAAGCTCTGGATGTGGCCTAAGGTCCAGACAACAAAAGTTAGGTTGATGCTGGACAACTGCAATAAATGTCTCTAAGTAACATAACACAACACACTCATGGCCATAACCACTTCATTAAATACTTTCCTGCTAAGAAATGCATAATTATTACTTATTTTATTCTAAATATTTGTATTAAAAAAATGTGTATTGTATCATGTTGAATTATTAGCTATAATGTTTTATTTAGTGGCCAGCAAGTATTCAGTAAGGTGATTTATGTTTGTTAAAAATGTTACATTTAGTTGTCGTAAATGTTTAAGTTCATTTTTGGGTTTTACTTCAACCATGCAGACCTGAAGAGTGTGTTTCCAAGAATACATCAACGCATAGACTTTCCAACACGAGGTAACAACACTCTGGACTTTGTTTACACCACTAAGAGAGGATCTTACAAAGCCGTCCCCCTCCCCCATCTTGGCGCCTCAGACCACATCACTGTCATGCTAATGCCTGCATACAGACCACTTGTTAAAGTCACCAAACCAGTTCGCAAACAGATACAAGTGTGGCCAGAAGGCTCATCAGAGGTACTTCAGGACTGCTTTGAACCCACTGACTGGAATATGTTCAAGCAGTCTGCCACACACAACAACACCACAGACCTCCAGGAGTACACAGGGACTGTCACTGCCTACATCAACAAGTGCATTGATGATGTAACTACCACAAAGACCATCACTGTGCGGGCCAACCAGAAACCGTGGATGACGGGGGTGGTCTACTCGGAGCCTGTTGCAGGGGATTCAGACCATCACGGACTACAAGCCCCCACCACAGACCTGTGACAACAACATCTCCCTGCTAAATGAGCTGAACGCCTTCTTCGCTCGCTTTGAGGCACAAAACGACACCACTGCACAGAAGACTCCAGACTCCCCAGACAGTGTGAGGAGATACCTCAGCAGGATCAATGCACGAAAAGCTCCGGGTCCTGACAACATTCCTGGGCGTGTGCTGAGAAACTGTGCAGCAGAACTCACTGATGTCTTCACCGACATTTTCAACATCTCGCTGAGTCAGGCTGTTGTCCCCACATGCTTCAAAGCCACCACCATCATTCCAGTTCCAAAGAAGTCATCTCCATCCTGCTTCAATGACTACCGTCCAGTTACACTTACTCCTATCCTCATGAAGTGCTTCGAACGGCTGGTCATGCACAACATCAAGTCTGTCCTCCCTCCCTCTCTGGACCCCTTCCAGTTTGCATATCGGCCCAAGCGCTCGACCGATGATGCCATCGCCACTACTCTCCATGCTGCACTTACTCATCTGGACAAAAAAGACTTTTACGTCAGAATGCTGTTCATAGACTTCAGTTCAGCATTCAACACAATCATCCCTCAACAGCTCACTCAAAAACTGGTCCTTCGCTGTGCAACTGGCTGTTGGCTTCCACTGACTGGGAGACCTCAGGCAGTACGGGTTGGCAGTAACACATCCAGCACTATCACACTGAACACGGGGGCCCCCCAACGATGTGTACTTAGCCCCCTCCTCTACACCCTGTTGAACCACGACTGCGCACCATCACACGACTCCAACCTTTTCATCAAATTTGCGGACGACACGACTGTGGTGGGTCTCATTAGCAACAGAGATGAGACAAACTACAGGAGTGAGGTGAGCCACTTGGCCAAGTAGTGCAGTGACAACAATCTCTCTCTGAACGTGGAGAAGATGAAGGAGATTGTTGTCGACTTCAGGAGAGTGCACACTCAGCATGCTCCTCTGACTGTCAAAGGTGCGACTGTGGAGAGAGTAAGCAGCACCAAGTTCCTGGGTGTGCACATCACTGAGGACCTCTCCTGGACCAACAATACCACAGCACTGGCCAAGAAAGCACAACAGCGTCTTTACTTTCTCCGCAAACTGCGAAGAGCCAGAGCCCCAACCCCCATCATGTGCACCTTCTACAGAGGCACCATCGAGAACATCCTGACCAGCTGCATCACTGTGTGGTATGGCGCCTGCAACGCGTCCTGCTGCAAGACCCTCCAACGCATAGTGAGAGCAGCTGAGAAGATCATTGGTGTCTCTCTCCCCTCCCGCAGGACATTTATAGAACCTGTCTCACCCGCAGAGCCCTCTGCATTGCAGGTAATCCCACCCATCCATCACACAGCTTCATCAGTCTGCTGCCTTCAGGGAGGAGACTGCGGAGTCTCCAGGACCAGTAGACTGAAGGAGAGCTTCATCCACCAGGCAGTCAGGAAGCTAAACTCCCTTCCGACCCTGCCTTCCCTCCCCTCCCTTGCCACACGCACCTCTGATCACTGAACCATATCCACCCCTTCCCACATCAAACTCTGTCCCGCACTTGTCACTTACGGAACATTGTACTGCTCACTACCTCTTCAGTATTGGTCCGAGCCTCTTCAACTACCTCTTAGCCAACAAACAAGCCTGCTATCTTTGACACTTTACCAGACCGATAAGCTCTGCATCTTGCACTACATCACATCTACATTGTTATTTCAATTTGCACTGTAATTTCAATTTGCACTGTTGTTTATTTCAATTGCACTGTTGTTTATCTCATCTGCACTGTTGTTTATCTCACCTGCACTGTTGTTTATTTTATCTGCACTGTAGTTCATTTCACTGGTTTGTTGTTCATTTCACTGGTTTGCACATTTATCTCGTTATATTCCCCTGCTTGTAAAGTTGTATTGTGTATATATAGAACTGTATTTATCTGTGATTTTGATATATTTTTTTATATGTTTATTCTATGTTATCTGTAAGCACCTGGGGTCTGAGAGTAACGCAATTTCAATCCTCCATTTGTATGTACTGTACTTGTGGCAGAATTGACAATAAAGCTGACTTTGACTTTGACTAATGCACAAAGTCCTATTGTCTCTTATAACAAAAATCTTTTTAAATTTAAAAATCTATTTATATAGAGATACATATATAATGTATAATATTATATAATATTATATATATATAGTATGTTTATACAGATATAGATTTATATACAGTACAGTATATTTGTGTGTGTGCGTGCGTGCGTGCGTGCGTGTGTGTGTGTGTGTGTGTGTGTGTGTGTGTGTAAAAAAGGCAGGGAAAGAGTTAAACGTGCCTGTCATAAATCACACATGCCATTCTTCAGTAAATATTTGCATGCACTAATTGAGATCATTAGTGTTTTCAATGGTGCACAAAGGCATTTGAGCAGAGTACAGGGAACCTGAATAAGTACAGAGCTACAGATCACTACCTTAATTGGCTATCGTTTATTAAGCCTGGACACCCTTTGTTTTGACGAACACACTGAAACTAGGGTGTGAAGGGGAGCTGTGGGCGGTGTGTGTACTGATCCCGATAGGGGAGTGAGCACATTATCACAATAAAACATGTATTACCAACATGTACATATTAGCGTCAGTGTTTCAGACAGAATTCGTAGGTTTGAGACTCTCTTTGATAAGAAAATTAACATTCTGAAAAACAAATCATTTATTAAGCCAATTCTTAACAGCTTTTCTGTTATAGTATTCTACGAGCCAACACGGTGTCTACAATGCTGGTTATTGTGATAAATCATTTGCCAATTAACATAATTCTACCTTGGAGCTGTATCGGAGGGGTAATTATGAAATGTTTAGTAGCCATCATGCATCATGCAATCAATATCATTGGCCAAGATGTAAAACATGCTGTGTAGAGGGAGATTAGCAGATACATTTCATTCTCATAAACACAGAAATGTATGGGTGTAACGTAAAGTTCACAGACTTTCCATTCTATTCTCATCTTTTTTTACATTTGTTCAGTTTTTACAGATACTCTAGTCCACAAATCCTTTATAACTCACTTCATGTAACATTGGTTGTTTAATTCACATGTTAACCTGTATCCACCAAACAAAATATGTAACCCTGCCTAATAAAACCAAGCTTTTCTACACAAAATCATCCTACATAATGCAAGGAACATTAAGTGAAAAAATAACCTTGACATCTTTAGTAGTGAGTATAAGCCAATGTCAAAGATTGAAATCATCATAAAATTAAAAGTTGAAATCAAACTTTGATGCTTGCTATCTCATAATTAGCTTATGACACTTAGCCTGTTTTTACAGTCAGTGTATATGCATTTATCAATAAATGTTTATTAGTTTTTTTCTAAGAATAAGTGCACCATTTAAGAGGAATTCCAAGGGCCCAAGATTTTCCACATTTACTGATAAATGCAAGTGACAATTTTGGTGCAATTTTACTATTATATTTACAGTATAGCAGAAACGATTTCCAAGACCATTTGCAGTTTTTTCTGAATTTACAATTTATAGGTATGTGTTTAGGTAAACAATCATTTTTGTTTTATTCTGTAAACTACTAACAATATTTCTACCAAATTTCAAATAAAAATATTGCTTCTTTATTTGCAGGAAATGAAAACTGGAGAAACTAAAGATGCTCTGTATTTTTTCAGACCTCAAATACTGCAAAGACATCAAGTTCATATTCACTTTTAAGCACTAGAGAATAGAGAACTTTATTGTCACTGTTGAGGAACAATGATAGCAGCTCTTCTGGCAGGTAAATAATGAACAACAATTAGAATAAGAAATAAACAAAAATGTACAGTTATAAGAATATTCAAGGACCTATGTCTATAGACAAGGTATAAATACGCAAGATAATAAACATTCTGAGGTACTGCAAGTAAAGTGATATGCAGCAATGTAGTTCTTAGTAGTCCTTTTAGGAGTGGGTTTTTCTTTTTTATTCCACAGTTTATTGGTAGGGAGTGTGGGAGTGTTTATGTATTTAAACATTTGACTGCCTGGGGGAAGAAACTGTTTTTCAGTCTATTTGTTTTGGCTTTAATCAGTCTGTATCTTCTCCCAGAAGGTAAGAGGGAGAACAGATGATGTCCAGGGTGAGTGGAGTCTTTCAGAATGCAGCTGGCCGCCTTCTGAAGTCGGCCAGTGTAGATGTCATTGAGTATGGGCAGTGACATACCAATCACTCGCTCAGCTGTCCTTACTACTTGCCGCAGGTCCTTCCTGTTCTCTTCCGTACTGCTGGAGTACCACAACATGCAGCAGTACGTTAACAGGCTCTCTATGGCAGAGCGATAGAAGTTGGTCAGCAGGTTTTGAGGGAGACAAGCGTGTTTCAGCTTCCTGAGGAAGTAAAGTCTTTGTTGTGCTTTTCCCACCTGCTGTGAGATGTGTGTGGACCAGGTGAGGTCAGCTGAGATGTGCAGGCCAAGGAATTTAAAGTTCTCTACCCTCTTCACCTTCTCTCCTTGTATGTAGAGGGGAGAGTTCTCTGAACGCTTTGATTTCCTAAAATCCAAAGTAATTTCCTTGGTTTTTCTGATGTTTAGGTCTAGATTATTGTAAGAGCACCATTCTGTGAAATGCTGGATCTCCTCCCTGTAGGCTGTCTCGCTGTTGTCTGATATCAGCCCTACAATGGTGGTATCATCAGCAAACTTGACAATGGTGTGTGTGGCAGTCACTGGTGAAGAGCGAGTAGAGAATGGGACTGAGAGCACACCCCTGTGGTGTGCCAGTGTTCAGGATCAGAGTGGATGATGCGAGATTTCCGATCCTGACGTTCTGGGGTCTGTTAGTCAGAAATTCCAGTATCCACGTGCATAGAGATTTGCCTAGACCTAGGCTGTTTAGCTTTTGAGCCAGTTTATGGGGAACCACCATATTAAAGGCTGAGCTGAAGTCTACAAATAGCATCCTCACATAGGTGTTTACCTCTGTCCAGGTAAGTGAGCGCTGTGTGGAGAACTATGATGGCAGCATCCTCTGTTGATCTGTTTGCTCGATATGCAAATTGATGTTTATCAAGGTCAGCAGGGATGGCAGATTTAATATGAGAGAGAATAAGCCTCTCAAAACATTTAGTGATGATGGGGGTTAAGGCGACTGGGAGATAGTCATTGAGGCAGTTCACTGTGCTTTTTTTCGGGACCAGAATAATTGTAGCAGACTTCAGGCAGGTAGGGATGATGGAATGTAGAAGCGAGAGATTGAAAATGGTGGTGAATATTCCTGCTAGCTGGTCTGCACAGGTCTTTAAGATTCTTCCTGTGACTTCATCTGGACCAGCTGCTTTACTCTCGTTTATCCTGCGTAGGGTGTATCTTACTTGATGTTGCTGTAGTTGTATGGGATTGTCTCTTTCTGGCAATGCAGTGTGAATTGTTGTTCCTTCATTCTGTGAGTCGAAACGTGTCTGGGAGTGTACTGTCTGTGATGTTTGTGGCTGTGTGGCTGTTCTTATAGCCAGTGAGAGTTTTTATCCCCTGCCACATACATCTGGACTTGTACTAATTGTACTTAGTATTTAGGAAAAGTAAAAATATATATTTATGTGATAACTATGCTGTCAGTGTTTCACATTGCTGTTGGATGACTTCTGAGGTTTGATTTTGTTGAAATTCAACAGACACTAAACTGAAATGGCCACAATACATCTAGAAATGCTGCTTAAATCACCATTTGCAATGATCTCTTAATTTCTTTTGCAGCTGTACATTTCGCTATGAATTTACTCTCCCCCCCCAAAAAAAAAAGTCGTCCAGACTTTTCTTTGGATTAAAGAGACAGAGCTCCTCTCAGCAGGAATCTTAATCCTGAAGTCTGGAGCTTTGATTCCAAAAGATCCTGAGACTGTAGCACATGCTAACAAGTCCAACACCAATCACAAGCCATCACAAATGAGAATCATTAGTTCATGTACAATGATAATATCCATTGTAATTACAGTAATACCGTACAGTAATATCAACTATCAGAATATGTCCTGTGTGTCTTATGTCTTTTTCAATAAATTGGAAAAGTCATACACTCATAAAAAGCAAACTGACATTTTAACAGGATTTGGTTTCTCATAAATATCAGACTACTCTGGGTATTGCTTTCAAAGTAAAACAGAGCATTGTTAAAACACTCCTGTAAATGATATTGATCTTTATAGAACGCATGCGGCCTCATTGCTTGTAGCTTTTCTTAAAAGCAGTCCACTGTGAGACTATGATCATAAACACAATGAGCTGGACAGAAAAGGTCATATACCACAAACAAATAAATCAGTCAAGTGATCCAAAAACATCAATATATTTGTTGATTCACATAACAATGGTCCCCAAACCAGTGATCCAGTTTAATGAGGTCCAACAATAAACAAAGCCTCAAGGAATCTTCCAAAACAAAGTTAAAATGAGCAACAAAATCTGTGTTTTCTCATTGTAAGAGTTTGTTATCTAATGCCGAAAGCATGGGACCAATATACAGTTGCAAAACAAAGTTTACGTTCCCTTAGCAAATAGCAAAAAAGCTATTTCATTTGCATAAATGGTCTTTAAATGGGATCTGATCTTCAGAGGGAGTTATTTAATGACATTATGGATGACACAGTAATTACCCCATAATTAGTATTCTACAATGTAATACAATTACCCGACCACTTGGGATGGAAGTACATTTCTGAACAACAGTCTCATTACCACATACCACAACAACCTCCATAACATGCAATGTTCACACTTAAACACATTTATCTTATCACCAATAATCCCAGAAAGTCTAAAATGACCCAAGAAGACTGTGTGTGTGTGTGTGTGTGTGTGTGTGTGCGTGCGTGCGTGCGTGTGTGTGTGCGTTTGTGTGTGTGTGTGTGTATGCAGCTAGCTTGTGCGTACCTGTCAACATTCATACCATCACTTCCACGTTGGGTTTGCTGTGTATTATCAGGAGAAATGCACACACTTGATACCTTTGAGATCTGTCCCCTCTAAAAATATGTGTTGCACTGCAACGTGACAGTGAAAAATGGGGCTCGCACACCAGACTATGGGCCTGCTCTGTAAACTCAACTACTGAAATACAGCCGAGGCCGTGATAACTGCCACGCTCTTTGTTCTAATGTCAGGAACAAGAGAATTTACTCTGGGGAAACTATAACTCACTTAAACTTATTTCAGGCTAAGGAAACAAACTATACTAGGTTTTGGTTCAAAACACTTATATAATGAAAACCAAACTCAAATGTATTGAAGGTTCAGTTTATATAAGGTGCCAGAGTTCAAATGGATGACCACGTTGTACAATTGTACATTAAAAATGTACACGATTAGGTCAGCATTGTAGTGATGCCACATTTCTGGGGGATTTTCTTTACCAAATGCTTACTACAATACTTGATACTGTCTATATATTATCTTTCTCATCTATTACTGTTATTATTACATTTTTTAACTATGATGCATGTAAAGTTGCTTTGCAACAATGAAATTGTTTAAAGCGCAAAATAATAAAAAATAAATTCAAAATAATAAAAATGTCTAAAAATATGCCTTTTTTCCTCTTCTTAATAACTGTATGCTGCATATATGGTTTAATGTAGAACATTCCCATAAATTAATTTCTCATCTGTAGTGGCCTCAGAGGTACCAGAAAACTACTATAGCCAATGTGTGGGTGACTTTCAATCTCAGACATACTCAACATCAGTGCAGCTGTTGGCAAGGTTAGACACAGTCCAAACAAAAGAGAGAGAGAACTGAAATATTGATGCTGCAATATTTTTTATCTGGCAAATTCTGAATGACCACTCAAGGCTTATAACAGCTCGCATTACACAAATAGTATTGGATGACAGAGTATCCTCTTATTGCAAGTATCAAGGCAAAACTGTCAATTGCCATTTTTAGTTTCAGGGCTCAGGGCTGGCGGGTAACGGCTGAGGTGCCCTTGAGCAAGACACCTAACCCCCACTTGCTTACTATACAAAATGTACAAATGTATAGTACAATGTAATGTAAGTCGCTTTGGATAAAAGCGTCTGCCAAATGCATAAATGTAAATGTAAATGTAAATGTAGTTTAGACCCTCCCATATATCTTAATGACCAGTCTCAACAGAGACAGCTCATCCACACCCAACCACTATGCTTTGTGCACTTACATGCACACGCAAGCTATAAATAACAACTCCAAATACAATTATGACATTTAGTATGTGAAGGCACTCAGTGGGAGAAGTGCACTGTGAATGACTGGTAGCACTGGCCACTCACCGGCCACTATAATCACAAGACAAATGTCAGTGTGCCAGCGGAGACTCCAAGAGACCACAGCAGTTACTCTGTATTCAGAGAACACACATTCTGTCCTCTTCTGGCCTGAATACCTGAGGGTGGGCCGGTGGGGGGTATGTGTTCAGGAAAGCAGAGAGCAAAGATCTTGACATTGTACATTCTGCTTCTGTGCTACAGAAGAGGGAGGAGATTAAGAATTCCCTGCATGTGGTTTAGTCTGGAGAGGAAGGGCGTATTCTCGGTAGGTGGGTGGAAAGACGTTTAGTCACTCAAAAATTATATATTAGCAGTTTTAGGGCTATTTATACTTGATAAAAGCATTTCAGTGGTCAAGCAGAAACCAGAGAGAGAGGAAAAGACTCGTTTTAAAGCAACAACATAAACAAACGCTACTGCGTGATTTAGTTGTCCAAACTTAACTTTCGGTACACATCCGCAAAGTGCCAGCAGATTATTTCTGATAACAAGCAAAAGAAATAACAAGTAAATGGCATTAGCAATTTAAAAGTATGTCTAGTCGGTATTATTTTGGGTTGCCAGTAACCGATACTTGGCTAAACTTAAATGTGACCGAGTTACACGGCCCATTCAACAATTTTTTTATTTTATACAATTATTAATTTAATTAAATATTAATAGAAATTATATAAAATATAACTAGTTATATTATTAGCCAGACCGCTAAAAAAACCACAGACCTGAAGTTAACTTTGGGCCAAGTGCGTGCCTCCAATGAAACCGTCTATACTCTTTTCAGAGCGCCAGAGGACTTTCAGCACCATGGACAGCAACACATATACAGCAATACCCAAACCAGATTTAAGAAAGCCATTTAACAATAAAACAAATACAAACATCAACCTAATTTTTAGGTTCTTTGATAGGAGAATCTTTGTGTTGTTATATTGTATTGTTTTATACATAAACTCTTTGAAAGAGAGTTAGTTTCACTTTTAAACCTGTCTCTAGACCAGTAAAACGATCAGCATACTGACAGCCAACCATAAACTGCCTCAGGACTTGCCTCATTAAATATTCATGAGCTTTCTACAGTCTTAGCAACTTTAACATATTCTTCTTAGATTCAGCATTTAAGAGAAAGCATTGAAAATGATGAGCAGTGACGGCAAACTTATTAACTGAAGTGACGGAGAGACAGTAATAATTTAGTCAATGTGTAATGTTTTAATAAACATAGAAAAGGCTAAATGGATTTCCACAGAAAGACTTTTTTCGCTTGCCCATCACATATATTTGTCCAATCGATGCTATTGACCTGATAAATATTTAATAATACATTTTAAGACCCTAACACACACACACCAAAAATTGTTTCTCCCCATTGACTTCTATTGTATGGACACAAAACCAATGCAAGTCATTGGGGACCAAAGAATTTTGTGTGCCAACATTTTTCAAAATATCTTCTTTTGTGTTCTGCAGAAGAAAGAAAGCCATACAGGTTTGAAATGAGAAGAGGGTGAGTTTGCAATGTGGAGCTATGAAAACTACTACCCCATAGCAAAACAGTGTAAAACTGTGTATTATTTTTTTGTTTGCATTGAACAAAATAACCCAGAATTGAGTTTTACCAGGATTAAAAATGACCATAACAGTTTTAAGTGCTAAAAGTTACATATTATGTTTCCAAAAATGTATGTTATTACATGATCAAATCAAAGGTCTCTGATGTCATAGCTGACGTGAACCAGGATCCCCGCTGGCTTGGAAATGCTTTATGACTAATAGATAAGCAAACACAACAGACAAGTTACGCAACAAACTTCCCTTTTCTTTCATCTCTGCTTCCACAAGGTCCTGCAGGGACGGATCAGGTTCATGTGCGTTCCTGAGGCGAAACAGGAGGAAACAAAAATGCTAAAACCCCTCTTTTGATGTTGAAAGCAAACCTGTGTGGAGAAATATCTATCTGCTGATTATATGTATTGTCAAATCAGCTGGTGGGAGGCCAGAACCGTCTGTTCTAAACTATAAGCATTTGCAGCAATCTTCTGCTCGCATGCTCTTCGTAAGACACATATAAATGTAAAGCTACGAAAATGTTCATTTAACGTCGTTTAACGTGACATGTGAAATATTTAAACTGATGCACAAAAGCCTGCCTTGCACATTTACACTCTTAATATCTAACCATCTTCGATTCACTTTTATAAACGCTCTAACTGCAAAGAATACTTGAGGCAGAGGTATTCCATCTTCCTTACACACCAACGGACTCACGCATGGAGGCTGTAATTGAGTAAATCTAAAGGGCAGAGCTCTGATGTATTGTTCAAGAGGTTAAGAGTTTCCCCACCGCATGATGTTTTTCCCCACTGTGACCTTCAGCAGAGGCAAAAGCCATCGAGAGCAAAGAAACCATATTAACACTGAATAAACACCACGTCCATGTACATAAATACGCATGTGCACGTGTTAAACACACAAAGTGATTAAAACACACATTAAACAGCTTACTTGTTGTATCTATAGATTACAAAATGTATTAGCGCAAGTGTAAAGTGTAAAGGAGTTTAGTTCCTTCCTTATTTTTAGGAAAGCAAAAAAAGCAAATAGTTCTGGGGCACTTTTGACTACCATTGTTATTTTTTCTACTATGGTATCAATGCATGCACCCATTTTTGTCAATCCGAATTAAAGGGATAGTTCACCCAAAAATTCTGTCACTCTAGTTGTTCCAAACCTGTATATATTTCTTTGTTTGGATGACCACAGAGAAAGATATTAGGACAAATGCTTGTAACCAAACAGTTCTTGGACCCCTTTGACTACAATAATAGGAAAAATGATGATGGTAGTAAAAAGGGCCCCAGATCTTTTTGCTGTCCTATATTCTTTAAAATATCTAATTTTGTGTTTAACAGAACAAAAAAATTGAATTTTTTCCTACTATGGTAGTCAATGCATTCTTCCAAACATCTTTCTCTGTGTTCATCAGCACAATGACATTTCTACAGATTTTGAACAACTCAAAGGTGAGTAAATGATGACAGAATTTGTATTTGTAACTATCCCTTTAATTCAATCTGATATTGAAAGTGCTGTTTACATGTCCCATAAATCTTGCAAAACGGTTCAACCAGGGGGCACTGGGGCAAAAGCATATTTTACTATAACGTATAAGTAAGATTGTACAAATTCCAACCAAATTGCCACTTTGTAAAATAGTTATGTATTGCCATGAGATTGTGTTGGGCATACCTGCCTGTCACTTAACAGTCATACCAGCAGAATGAAAATGTACCTATGGAAAGTCCTTTTAAAATAGGTTTGCCAATGTGTGAATGAAAGAAAACCGCTGACTTTACACTTCCTTTGATTTTATAGGGCTGGCTGTTGTTTGTAGTCTGGGATCATTGCCAATTCAGTTCATCCAGTTTAGCAGAGGAATAATTCAAACATGTGAAGAGGTGTTTTGGGGCATTAAATTGTATACGGAAAGCTGAATATCTATTCATCTCCTGAAATGGAATTAAAGTGTCACTCTTCTCAGGTTTTCAGTAACGCTGAGTGCTTTTCACTTAAGGATTTGATCAAACCTGTGGGCATATTTGACCCAGACTGTCATTACTTGGTCTAACAGGTCTCTCAAACTCTTTTCTCACTGACACAATGCAAGTGCTCAAGTCTGACTTTAATCCACACAGTTCCACTGAAGAAAAAGGGTGGTTCTGAGCAAGAAAATTGGCTTTTCACCATCCATGTAAGCTTGCACACAATCCTGGAACCACAAACATCTGGAGATCAGAGCATGTCTTCACTATGGAAACTTTGAAAGTTCCCCCCCTAAAAGAAGCCAGAAATACCGGTTTGGCTGACCATTGACATATTGGGGTAAAGAGGTGAAAACAGTGACTGTTTTGCAATTGTGTGGCAAATAAAGAACACACTTAAGCTTAATTTCTTTAAAGAAAATACTAAGAATCATATTGGTGGTAGTATCACCCAGACTGGTCTCCATCTCTCTCTCTTAAACACACAAACATGGCTTTCTTTCTTAACCTGCCATCATGCCCTACAGCAATTCCATATTTCTCTGCTCACCTGAGCGCCCTCTCCCAGTCCAAATTGGCACCTGTCGGCTGAGCTTCCGTGCAAGCCCAGCGTACAGCAGGAGAGCGAGGCTCAATCACCCCAACATCAAGGACCCACGCAGGCACCCCTGTGGCAATGTCGACGTGCTCCAGACAGCGAGTGAGAAAGACAGAGACGAAAGCTGGAGGCTATGGTTTATTGTCTGTCTGGCACGGACTCCTCTGCGGGACATTTCTGAGAGGAGATACTAAGCCTCATCCAGCCCTTTATGTTACTGTGTTCCAGGGTTCCAGGTAGCTTGCCTCTCACACACACCCTCCAGAGATTTTAAATATACACAATACAGCAGAGCCTTACGTTTGTAAAGCAATGCTTCAGGCTAACAAAGTCACGTAAATATATATACAGTCACGGTGTGTTTTTTTAAGATCCTCAAACTTTTTTTGTTAAAGTATTAAGTAGGCTATATCTTTTTTCTAAAGAAAGAATTATTACATTTCAATGACCTCTGCTTATGTTAGAGAAGATCTATAGAGATTAGGATTATTTATTTCAACAGTGAAGTTGTTTTTGTGAATTTCATTTTGAACATCATTATTTTATGAATTTCATACCCACAAAAGGTAAATTAACAAATGAGGTTGTTTATGTCAATAATTTCTTCTAGACATCAATGAGATTAAAAGGAAAAAAATGATTAACTTTCTTGCATCTCAGATACTCACAAATGTCCAGATTTCGAGAAGAGATCTCAACCGAGCTCTACATGGATTTTTAAGTCAAAAATTTCTCATCAGATTTATCCAAATCTAGATTATTTTACAATCTGCATTAATTGTGGCGCTTCATATTCTTTATGTATTTTAACAATTGTATGATTTTTTCTATTTGTATTGTTCTCCAGCTATTTTGGGAAAAACATCTCAGACTAAGTTTATACTTAAATGAAAAACAACTGATAACTCTTTCAAATCTCCTGAGCTATGGAAGAGCAATCTTTGAGCAACAACATTTATTTGGCCTATATGAAAACAATTAGTTTTTATGTTTTATAAACAAGTTTATTCATTTATTCTGCAAGATTCATTTAATCTGCAAAATGACTAGTAATAATGTATATGCGAGCGCTGTCATTATGTCTATTTTAATTTCTGTTGTTGCTGTCTTGGCTAATTATTATATACTAAGCTGTAATCCCCACACGCTTTATATACTAGGATTGTCTGTGAGTATGTGTGTTAATTGTTTTTCTTTTAATAACACATAAATCAACTGACATTTTAAAGGTAAATAGGAATTTTAATAATGTATTTAAATAATAATTTATGTTATCTCCTGTCTATTCCAGTTTCCTGACCCTTTGTCAATTGCTGTTGACTACTGATTAAAAAACATTATTCAGGAACATAACTCTTATATAATCCAAGATGCGACTTAATTAAAGTTATTAACAGGCTGACCTGAATTGAAGTAATAAGATGAGAAAAGGTAATAACACAGCACCCATCTACCTCAACTCTCTCTTACAGACCTACATCCCTTCCAGAAGTCTGCGGTCTGAAAACGAGCGGCGCCTCATTGTTCCTTCACAGAGAGGCATGAGATCCATCTCAAGGACATTTTCTTTCTCCGTTCCCGGCTGGTGGAATGATCTTCCTGTTTCCATCAGGACTGCTGGATCAATTTCACAATTCAAAAAACAGCTGAAGACCCACCTCTTCCATGAGCACTTAACTGTCTCATAATATAACAAAAAAAAAAAAATTTCCTTTTCTAATGTTCTCTATATACTTGCTTATACTATCTTGACGTTGTATTTGAAACCTTGTATTCCTAGCACTTCTCGTGAATATTGCTTACTTAGACGAATCGCTTGCTGTTTTCCTCAATTGTAAGTCGCTTTGGTTAAAAGCGTCTGCCAAATGAATAAATGTAAATGTAAATGTAAATGTAATAAGAAACTATCAAAATGAGAAAATCTTCCATATTTTATGTCAAGAGTTCAACTCACTCTCAGCATGCTCATGAACGAAGCTACACTCTTAAAAATAATGGTGCTTAAAAGGTTCTTCACAGTGATGCCATAGAATAACCATTTTAAGTTCCACAAAGAACCATTTAGACATCTCCTTCTTACCTTTTGGGAAACAGAATGTATCAAGTGACCCAATTCAGATTTTACTCCATTGTGGCACAGATATTACCCACATTCGTGCAAACAGGTAAAAAGCACATGGATTCGGATATTTTCATATTGTCTGACATGTCAACGAACAGATCGGAGAGTGCCCTGTCAATGCGAGTCGAACGAGTCGAATAAACGATGATAGCGGATGATGTTAACAACAGAACGTGGCAGTAAGGCAACAAGTTAGATGTCAGCTACCGACCATGCCTTTTTCATAGCGGTGGGAATTGATTCCAAAAATTCCTCGATTCCAAACTCCTCTTTAAGAGCCTTCATAAGAACAAGCCCAGCCCCCTAGCAGATGTCATGGGTCAATTAAATCACATTCGTTTCTCATCAAAAACAATACAGACTTCAGAAAAAATGGATGGATAAAGTCTAGAGCTGTAGAATGACATGAAATATTTTGCATCGATGCAAAAGAGCAAATCATGTAATTTGACCTGTGCTTTATTTGAAGACAGTAAATTAAAACACTGAGAAAGATTAATAATGATATAATGACAAATTGAAATTGGAGGACAAAATCGACATATTTGGTTAAGGATATAGAATCCTTGTTATAGAAACAATAAACAATACAAAATGAATGTGAAAAGTGAAAGCTTAGATAATTGTATTGCATTAAAAATGTTACTTGTGTACATTTTTTTATGACATATTAAAACCTGTAGTAAAACAAGGAAATCGAATGGGAATTGACAACAGCAGCAAGGAATCGACTCTTGGAATCGACTCTTTCAATTCCAAAACCAGGAATTGGAATCGATTCCCAAAATTTTGGAATCTAACAGCCCTACTTTTTCACTTCCTTTTCCGGTCAGTACATCTACCTTGGGTTGTTTCGCATTCATAGTGTGTATACAGATATCGAATATGTATCAAAAAACACGTCATGATGTAAAATGACATAAAAATGTATCCATCATGCTACAGATCAGAAGAAAACATATAATATGATGAAAAATCATATGCTTATTCTTAATGGGTTTGTCGTGTCGCAAAATTTTGAATTATAATAGGTTCTAATGCGTTTCTAATGTCTTTAGTCGTGTCGCGCCTGGTGTAATAGTGATCTTATCTATAGGCGATAAGAATTCTGGGCCCTCAAGCTGTGTACTGCGCCAAACCAGAGCCCTTACCCACTAGCCCCTGTCAAAAAACATGCTAATTTATCATGCTAACTAATCACAAGCAGCTTATGCATTTATGAGCCGCAGGGCTAATTCAAAGCCCACTTTGCCTGGAACGGTGAACGTCAGGTGACATTCAGACAATAACAGTTCGGTCAACACTTCCGTTGTCACCCTTAGTGACATCATCTGTGTCTACATGTCCCCCCAATGTTCTCCTCCTAGTTACAATGCCAAAGCGAGGTGACATTCGCCTCATTAAGGGCCTAACAAGGTCGACACCTCATTAAAGGTTATCTGTTAATTACCATAACAGCTCGGTGCAGCAAGCAGACTGGATGCAGGGGTATGGAGGGAAGAGTCAGGATTCTTATTACATCAAATCTAACCTTTTCAACACTCCCACTCACCCCTCTCTCACACAACAAACATTAGACGCCCGCTCTCACAGGGGATTGTTTCAGCTTAAAGGCCAGTTTGAGTGTGTCCACGGTAAGCTATGGCCTTGGAGTCCTTGAAAGGTTTAAACACTTGGGAATTCCTTTTATTATTATAAAATAAACATCTCAGGTCAGATGGAAGGCACCTTAAAACTTGACCAAACATTTGAAGAGGCAGGAGAAACTGTTCAACCTTTCCCTGCAGCCTAAATCAGCAAATCAGAAATGAACCGGAGAATCAATCAAATGTCACCTGCCCAACATAATACAAATAGATCACAAAATCAGACAGTGCCTGTGAGATCTACTCTATTTACATTTTCAAATCTAGTGCTGTGGTTGAAACCTTGAAATGTTTTTGCGGCGGAGCAAATTCTAGTGAGCCAACTTCAGTTCATTGCTTTTGATTAACAATAATCTGTTTATTTGTAAAGAAAAATACATTATGGTTGTTAGATAGTACAAACGTTAACACGTGAATTTTAAAGCAATGTTCATGTGATAATCAAGATTACTATATAAGTAAATCTGACAATTAAAAAATATATATAGTTTACCTCTTTAAACTCTGTCCCCCAATGACCTACCGGTGGGTCCATATTGCATCCTCTGTTCTATAATTGGGAAGCACAAAACTAGACATACAGCAATATTCAATTTGAAATGCAATACGCAAAATGGCAATGCAGTATGTAAAGTATACATTTAAAATAGCATATGTGAAACATTAGGAGCAAAATGAAAATGAAAATTCAATAATATAATTTACATTTGTCAGTTCCTACATTAGTTTTAATATGCAATTTAAATAGATATTTCCTACATACATGTACAAATATTACTGTTGTATTGCTTAAAAGTGAATATAAACTTGTTTTCTTTGCAGTTTATGAGGTCTGAAAAAGTACAAGGCATCAGTTTCTCCAGTTTTCATGTTCTGCAAATAGATGCAAATAGAAACAATATTTTTATTTAAAATGTGTGACCCTTGACAACAAAACCAGTTTTAAGGGTCAGTTTAAAAAAAGAGATTTTTACATCATCTGAAAGCTGAATAAATAAGCTTTCTATTGATATATGGTAGATATAACTACTGGAAATAAAACTCTGGAATCTGAGGGTGCAAAAAAATAAAAAAAATATTGACAAAATCTACAAAATTACTACATATCTTCATGGAACATGTTTTCTCTCTTCAGAATTTTTTTTTCTCTCTTCAAAAGTATACATTTTTTTCTCTTACATTCTTTTTCTCATAATTTTTTTTTCTCTCTTCAAAATTTATTTTTTTCTTCAGAAATATATTTTTTTTCTCTTACATTTTTTTTTCTCTTCAAATTTTTTTTCTCTCTTCACATTTTTTTCCTTTTCACATATTTTTCTCTTCCAAAAATTTTTTTTCCTCTTACATTTTTTTTCCTCTTCAAGGTGCCACACTAACAATTAGCATGCATTACCAACACTGACCACCAGGTGTCAATGTTAGCTGTCAGTTAGAACAAAATCTTAAGCTTACGAATGGTTTCTATGCTGGTAGATTGTTTAATATCATTATCTCGTTAAGGTAACTTGTGTTTGGTATGGTATTTGTTGTCATGTGTAACAACTCCAGTTAATGTTGCACCTACAGTAGGCGACTGGAGGGACGCCAGGCGAGAGCGCAAAAAAACGCTACATGTGAACAGCTTCGTGCTTCATGACATGATTAGAGTTCATCATCTTAACATGTTAATTATGTGCAACGGAGAGCAGCTAGTGTGAACTGTGCAGGTAAACCTCACTGAGCGACTTCTAGTCGTGTTCCTGCAGCGTACGTTCGTGCCTCTGCTCTCGTTTTTAGTGCCCCTGCTTCCCATGCCAGATGCATCGTTGGTTCTAAGCTCGAATTCCGCTTAGAACAGCTTGCTTACTTAGAATCATAGAATGACAAAATGTTGTTTAATAATAATAATAAAATAAATTAGTTTTTTGAGCTCTAATGTTTTCTAATATATATATATATATATATATAAAATTAAGAGAAAAAACTTTTAAGAAAAAAAAGATTGAAAGAGAAAAAACAATTTTAAGAGAAAAAAAATGTTTTTGAAAAAATAAAAAATTTTAAGAGAGAAAAAAAATTTGAAATAGAAAAAATATTTGAAGAGAAAAATAAAATTTTAAAGAGATTTTTGGGAAGAGAACAAACTAGTCTAATTAAAAAAGAATTAGAATTGTCTTCACTTAAGCTACAAGAGGGAATATAACGGAAATGTATTTTTTTCTTCACCAAATTATTTTTCCACGTTGCGGTTCAGGGCTTCCGTAAAAAATCTATAAATCTATAGGAAATAACCTCAACCATCAACAGGACAAGTCATATTTTTTATTTTTATGTACAATAATAATATTTTACATTGTAGTCGTTTCATTTTAAATATTTGTCTTGTCTGTGTGCTGTTGCGCATCCCATCACTGTAAAAAATCTGCAATTTTTAAACTCATCTTTTTAAGTTTCTTTTTTACATTGGATTTTTTTAATTGTGCTGACTTCCAAAAGTTGAGATAACTTACATAATTGAGTCAACTCAACAAGATTGGACAAAACCATTGGATTAATTTACTAAATTAAGTTCAGCTGAAAAATTGTTTACAGTGAGAGCAAAGACTGAACGCTTCTCTAGTGAGGTAACGGCACACATTATTATTGTGTAGCCTACATAAAGATAAAAAGCTGACGTGTCCTGTGTCCTGGTCTGCTCGCGCACTTTAACCTCGCGCACGAGCAGACCATCTACAGGACATTCTACAGTCGGATTTTATGTACACAATCTTTTATATTAGACCTTTTGTTTTAAATATTTGGCTTGTTTGTGTGCTGCTGCGCTTCCCTCTGTGTAAAGTGAACGCGCGTTGTGGACCCGCACAGATTCTACTAACGCGCTCTTCAAATAACAAACAAAATATTGAGCCAGTGATTTTAGACTTTAGATCAGGTTTGAGTTGGTCTATGGTGCAGTCAAATTTCAGCTTGTCAAAATATCAACGCGCCAACAATGCGCCTGAACACACCTCTTTACAGCCCATGGGCGCACAAATGAGCGCAAATGCATTTGCTATTTAAACAAGGCGGCGCAGGACAAGAAAATGAGAACTGCGTCGGGCTGAAACTAGCAAAAACACTTGCGCTACGCCTTTCCGCCGCATTGCGCCTAGTGTACATAGCTAGAGCACTAACTTTCTTACTGGACTAGTCTCGTAAATTTTGCATTAATGTTACACAAAAGAACAAGAATTCATCACATAAACTTACAAGCTATATGAGTCATATATCAAATGAAATCACTGTATATTTTACCAATCTAACACTTTAGATTGACAAATTATTGACAAATTGTTCAAATGTATGTTTTCTGTAATTTACTCCATGTGGGTAGGGAACTCTTTTAAATTCAGGTAAAAATGCTAAATATAAACCAGTGCTGAGGAGGTTAAAGTTGCAATTCATTATTGAGCAAGTAAAACTACCTTTAAAAAGAGCTAGTTTTCTGATAAACTAGCATTAAAAAGACCATGGTCATGTGATCACCGAAACACAAATATAATAATAAAGTATATTATGGTATCATGTAATTAAGTGCATAAAGAGTTTAAGCCGGGGAATAATAACTGCTAGTTTTATTAAAACCCACAATCAGGATCTGCAGTACACAGGGACTGTTCCCCGCTGATGTACATTATCCAACGACTGAACTGTGCTCTGTGAAGGCTATTATCTAAATGAAACGAATGTCTACTACTTTAGCCAGCATAATAAAACCAGCATTTACCAGGTTCATAAACTCCGAAGAAAACAGTTACATAACAGCAACTTTTTCCGCCTGCTCGCTTTACACTCAGAGCAAGGCCATATTTGACACGCAGAACAAATACGTGCACTCTCTTACATCCAATCCACTAAGAATAAACATCTGAAGAGAAGCTTCACGGTTCTCAGTATTTCTGCACATTTGCGCTCTTGTAATGTCACAGTCAATTCAAACGCACTCGGAGTCTGGTATTAAACTCTCTCGCATTCATCATCAGAAAAAAATGATGAAAACAGAAATTTACAAGGCCGCAGCTAAATATGCTTCCAGTCTGGTGAATGGTGCAGAAATACATCCCTAAGAAAGAGAACGCCTGTGCGCTCATCTTGATGATCGAAGGATCTTTTCACATGAAGAAGAAGAAAAATAGGATTGTGAATTGAGGAAGTGGATGGAGAGAGAAACAGCGAGTGATTGAGTGCGTTGGAAAGCGTTGCAGCAGTTTGATCCATGTGGATGTCAGAAGACGCTGAAGCAGCAGAACGCAGACATATTTACAGATCAGTCAACGTTAATGTACTTCACACCATTAAACCACTGCCACTATAGCAACACAGCTGCCACCACTGAGACCTCCCTTAACAACAGGCCATATCCCACAGTGCACCTGCAGAGATTGAATTACCACATTGCCAGTAGGGTATGCATGCTATCACGATGCATACGAGCGAGGACTGTAACAGGCAAACTGTTTATACTAAGTTTATACTGTACATATTACACTGAAAATATGTCCTTCTGTAGCCTTTAGAATAAAAATAAACCAGACAAGCAAAGACGACATGAGGATGAGGAAATAATGACAACATTTTCATTTGTGATGTGGCTTTAAAGGAGCAATGCGAAGATTTTAGCGGCATCTAGTGGTGAGGTATTTTACAACCAATGGCTCACTCCTCCTGGATTTGCCAGCCTGGATTTCATAGTCAAGGATGTTAAGGATCTTTCACTGTGAACTCTGTTCATCTTTATCGCCTGTTAACTGGCCACTGGTATTCATCAGTAACCGAGCAGGCATAAGCAGTAGGCTGGCATTCCATGTTATTACTTAAAGATACCAAACTGCCTTCTAAAAACCCTGATAAGCCTATTTATTCCAAACATCTCAGCGGCGTGCCCCTTCGACCTGAAATGCGAGATTTTCATCCCTGTGGGCGGCCATGTTTAAGGCTAGCTAAACTGTTTCTGACCAAACTGTCACTTTCGCTTCCGTCGAGATGTTGCCTGCAGACACGCAGCCCGATGCCGAGCGGCAAACTTCATCCTTTATCTGCTCATTTCGTCTCTTGGATCATCTCTCTGTCTCGAACCTCCTACTTCTGTGCTATTCATCTCACATTCCCTCTTGACCTGAAATGAAATGTGTTTCTAAAAGATCACAAGCTACAAACATGTTATAAATGTTTTGCAGAATAGGGAAGAGGGCGAGTGTATATTTTCATTTGAACCAGATTGTTTATGTACAACAAATGCTGAGGGGGCAGCTGGTTCTTTTGGATGAACTGGAATGATGTTGATACATTCTGGATGGATGGTTTTTTTTTGACCAGCCTTTTCATACAGATTGGTAGTATTTTATAAGGTGGCTAATTCATTTCAATTTGTATGATATAAATCGTAAAAAAAACATAATGGTTAGAAAAAGCAATACTGAAGGGCCCCCAAACCCAACCACCACTGGTGGTGCGTATGCATGTATTTCTTTGCAGTCTACCTCTTTTAAACACTTCTCATTTCTGTTTCTTACTCACTCAGTCAGCTGCTGGAGACATAGCTGTTGCTTGGCAGCTGGCAGTTATGCAATCACAGAGGCTTGTGACAACATAAATGGCCTTCAATGAAAAATCACATGCTCAAGACATGTGCTTTGATACAGGTACACTCACACTTACAAATTTCCAGCAGTGTACATCTACACACCAGAACACACAAAGTATACCTGACCTGACAAGCTCACAGAGTACACACAAATTACAAACCCCCCACTAGCACGCAGAAGAAAAAAGCACATACAAATAGATTTTCAAAAGAAAATGTTAGTGATGCTTGCTGTAAGTTGTGATGCGGTTGCTAAGGGGCTGTGGGTGGTTGTTAAGGGGGATTGCCAGGTAGTTCCTAGTGTGTCGGTTGAGTGGTCTCCATAATACTCGGGTTCCTAAATATGGCATGTTCTTAGTTCAGTGAATGTATTATTTTAAACTTTTCCAAAATATGTAAATTATAAATCCAATCATTTAGAAAAGTAATAGCATGAAAATGATGTATCGTGCACAATTGTATAAAAATGATACAACAAAGGAATCATTTAGGCATTAAAGGGATAGTTTACCCAATTTGTTTCTGGTTTTAAGGAACGTTGGTAACCAAACAGCAAGCAATATTGGCCCTTATTGACTTCCCCTGTATGGAAACACAAGCACAAAGACATTTCTCAAAATAATTTTGTGATTTGAAGAAGAAGAGTCATATACTGGTTTTGAATATCAGAATGCCAAAATATATGCTTGGGATTAACTGTTTAAAAATAAACATATGATGATGATAAAGAATAAGAAAAGGAATCACACACGTTAAATGTTGAAAAAATAGATATAAATAAATGGAATAAAAATGAATAAATAAAAATGAAATAAATGTTCATTAACTTGATGAATCACATAAGTGCCCTAAGAAACAACATCCACGGTCTGCTGTCAACTCATGTTCTCTTGTCAATCTCTTGTCAATCTTTTGCTTCCTGAAAGAACAGACCAGTCTCTCATGGTTGCCCTTCACGCATCTCACAGTAGCCATTTATTTTTTTAGGCTGGCAGTTTTGGCTGCGTAGTCCAAGCAAGACCCTTTGAGCCACCCAGCGGGGCAGCTTATTTCTAACCCACGCACAGCGCTTTCCTAGCAGCAAGCCGTCAATCAAACCGCACTAACCCTACCCAGGTAGGCCAGAGTTATCCTCAGTTCAAGGGCATAGAGAGCCGGTTGCCACAACAACAGCACCTTAGCAACTGCTTCAGCAAAAAAGAGCCAAATTGCAGTCGAGTATGATGTCTTAATAGCTTGTCATGGGCATCATAGTGTGAACATATGAAACAATTATAAATAATAAGTCATAAGAGTAATTCATAAGAGTAATAAGTGTATTGCTATTGCTGTTAAAAATAGGCTCAACCAGAGAAGGTGTGTATTTTAATAAACCATAACGTAATTGATATTAGTAAACGCATTAGCTTACACATAACCATGAACAATGTAGTTTCTCAGAATTTATTATCTGAAATCCTTGTTAATATAAGTTAATGGCAATACAGTTGTTCATGTTTGTTTACTGTGCATTAACTAATGTTAACATACAACTTTTGATTTTTAAAATGTATTAGTAAATGCTGAAATTAATATGAACTTATTGGAAAGTGTTACCGATTAAACTAAATTTTAACATAAAAATTAAGAAAATAAATAAGAAAGCTAAACCTAAGGAAAAACATCTTAAAGCAGTTATATAGGAATTATATACAGTAAAGGTAAAAAGTTTACATACACCTTGGAGAATCGGGAAAATGTTGCAAATTTATGAAATATGAGAGGCATTTTAAAAATGGAGGTTTGTTTTGTTTTTAATCCAAATGTTTACAACCACCTGACTTTAAATGTATTATGCTGCCTATTGAGCATTAAAGAAAGAGTTAAACACTTTCCTAACTCCACAATAAATAACACAGAAAAGAAAATCCAAAAATGTTTGTGTATAAAAATTGTGCCACAATATTTATTACAACCCCAGTCTGAAGTTATGAAAGGAAAGCCCGGTCCCTATTCCCAATGTACATAGACACTGCTAGCACCACACATGTCGCTCTTTATCCTACAGATGAATATGACAGACATGGGCTTTGATTCTGAGCGGCAGTACTGCTTGGAACACTGAATATATTAATACGGAAGAGGTTTTGTACGTTTTTCCATCTTCTGACCTGCTGAGGAT
Source organism: Oreonectes daqikongensis (assembly GCA_026939265.1). Lineage (NCBI taxonomy): Eukaryota > Metazoa > Chordata > Actinopteri > Cypriniformes > Nemacheilidae > Oreonectes > Oreonectes daqikongensis. The sequence continues at coordinate 1,344,323 of JAOTQM010000351.1, read as the reverse complement.
CCACACAGAGATCAGAAACCACCCAGGTCACTCTTCTGCTGAGATCTAGCAATAATTCAAACACACACACTTAACAGAAGTGTTGCGATTCTCTCTGATCCAGGCAGGTCAGTTTATAATGAGACATTTACTAGCTGGACACAGACAGGAGAGAAATGCAGACGGAAACAGAGATGTGCTCACGCATGCCTGGCAAGACAACGGGCGAGTTTAGAGCCAAAATGGCCCCATTCATTATTCATGGAGCCTAGAGAACAGGCCTTTGCAATATTTATCCGCGATATTGACTTGACTGTGAGTGACTGTGAGAACTCGACCAGTCACACACTGAGATGAGATCACAACCCCACAGCTGAGACAGCCAGCTTTCCCAAGGGCCAGATTCAATTAAAGTGCTGTAACATACACTAACACAAATACAAGCTTACATACACACATTCATATGTTTAATAACAAACACGCACACAAATGGTTACAAATCTCACGAGACCTGCGGGTCCTCATAACCCAAGAGAAACATGCTCACACACACACGCACGCACGCACACACACACACACACACACACACACACACACACTTCTGCTGTGGTACAATATTAAAGAAATACAATTCCACCTTCTTACGTATCACTTTACAGAGGACCTCTGTAAAAGAATCTTTTAGAAATATTTTTTTTCTTTTTTCAAATTCATCCCTGAAGTACCGCTTTTGTCTCCATCAGTAAAACCCCATAATGTTTAAAGCACTTGAAGCTCTAAGGTATAACTGTACATAATGAAATGTATAAAACATTTTATGGTCACATTAAATCTCCTCAAAGCTCAAAAATCAAGAGGTTGGTCAATTGAGGAAAGTTGTGGCCTGGGGACCTGAGCAGCGTTATCTGTGTTCTCTAATGAAAGGTCTCGCTTCAAGAAATTTGCTGCTAAAACAACATTATAAACAGTCTTTGCAAATGCCCTAAAGACATCAGCCTTTAACAGGCAAAAAATAGAAAGATGCTCACAAAACAATAACAACACACCAATAAAATTCCCTGACTGCCCGTCGGCTTTCTGTCTTTGACTAAACATCTTCAAACTGTTTGTTTTAGATTAAATACTTCAATACATTTCCTATGCACCTAAAATAAATGGACTGCTTATAAAACAATGCTCAAAATTACATTTTAAATATATTTCCTCAATCGTGTGCCTAATGCAATTACACAAACATTATTTTATTTTTTTTCTGAGAACTTGGTGTCATTCTTCAAAGGTTTCACAGACCTGTGTGTAGCTGAAGACTTTAGTCTTTAGGTTTTGGTATCCCCAAGCAGAATTCTTGGGATGCAGATACATCACACTTGGTGCTACATGATATTCCTTTCTATTTCTTCCCCTTCAGGAACAAGACTAAGTGAACACAGAAAACAAGTTGAATTGTGTTTTATTCTGTCATTTTATGGCTAAGGCACACTTTCTGATGAGCTTTCCGCGAAGACTCTTTGTCACAACTTAAGCACGCTATCAAACACAATATAAACATGACTGCACTAGTGCTGGTTTTATAGAGACAGTTCTGTAGAGACATTTAGAAGATGTGTAGACCATTTAAACATTGATCCCTATAATAAAAAGCATTAATTTAGGGTAGTATTATTTGGAAAAAGGCCTTGGTCAAGCTCAGACACTTAAATTAATGAACTTGATTACACGATGGCGATAAATTGCCAAACAGGATGAAAATTTAAAGCAAATGTCGGCCGTTGTTTAGAAAAAAAACTAGATTACACAAAGCCTTGAGGTAAGACATGTTTTAAATAATTGTTTGTGGTCTTGATAATATTAAACAAATGTATGCAATGTTAGCAGAATAACAGCGATAAACTTACTTACACTAACAAAACATCAGAAAAATCCATTGCTCAATGATGTTTTATGCTGTTGATTTCTCCCCATAATGATGTCAAAATCATGCCAAAACTATTAAATGAATGACAATTGAAACTATTACCAGATAAACGTGTTTTGTTTGAGACATTCTGGTTAGAGAAAACCCCTGGAACACTTTGTAATGAATTTCTAGTTTTTAATGTGCATAGCAACCAGGGACATGTTCATTAAATAGAGATAAAAGTAAACATAACCATTTCCATAATCATTTATATTGTCATATTTTAATATTTTATAATACCATATAATGAGGACATGAAAATGTACTTCATAACAGGAATTATACGCTAATATGGTTTACCATAACACACAAATTCACACAGAGATCCACAAATGTAAAAGCATCCTCTACATCAAAACAGAAAATGCTCTTTGAGAACATGACATTTGTTCTGTCCTATGAAAGTGCCATTATGGTAAAAAAAAAACAAAGCTGAAAGAAGTGTATTGGTTTTGGTCTCTGTCTAGATTGTTATCTGTGGAGAGGTAATATTGGGTCTGGTTTCATATTTACCATGTCTGGGCTAAAGTCCAGAGGTGCTGCTCATACTAGACTATACACTGCTTAAGGGACTGCCATGTGCTGCAAAGTTATAATTAAACTTGTCTGCAGGCTCTGGACTTTAACACATCCTTGTGCAGTGTTATGAAGCAAATAATATCTGCCTTAATCTCTTAAGACCTGCATGTGTCTATAGCTGTTTGTGTACTTTTCTGTTTATTTTGAATGTCTTGTTATATTACAGTATTACATATAGGTGGAAGTTTTGTCATTAGAAGTTTACATTGTTGTTCTCTAGAACTTCTTGTAGCGACACATATTATGAATTATCCCCATGTTAAGCACCAGAATAAAAATATGAAGAAAACAATAATCGTCTTTATGTTTTCTAGACTGGCTCATGTCATAAATGGTACTACAAAGGACCTGATGTTTGTCATTAAAAACACAAAAATAAACACTATATAATATTATATAAGGAAAACACGCACGCACGCACGCACGCACGCACGCACACACACACACACACACACACACACACTTACACACACACACACACGTACATATATAATGTAAATATATATCACATCGCCTCATATCTCTAGAAATTTTAACGTCTGGAGGCGTCTGGACACTGTTCGGGGCAACATGTACAGTAATACCTATTCAAGTGTGGGTGTGAACATACTATAATAAAATTACAAAAATATACTAAATATTTACAAATTAAATATAAACTCAGTATATGAGGTTTTTGTATATGCATACACAACCTACTATTATCATATATACATCTCACTCCCCCCACACATGAACACTTCCTAAGTGTGTGTCTTAACCACTTATCCCTATTGCTCCCTATTGCTCCATTTCTACCCAATATAACCATTTAAGTCTTTTAATTATGCATAATGCTGTTTAAATATCCGCACGCAGATTGCATCATTATTTTATTTAAAAACAAGACTGTTTTAGAAAAATTTAACTGCTGAGTGTCACTGAGTTTCACTACTTTTGTCAGTCGCTATTAATATGCTTTGTCACAAATAACAAAACTCAAACAGTAATAAACAGGACAGGCATAAAAGAGCATAAGAAAGTGGATGTAACATCACACCCTGAATGTTAAAAAATGGTCTTGTCTGTGCATCAACGGGTTAAAAGCCGTGAAGTCCCTGTGGCCACATTAAGACCTAACACCAGGGTTTTAGGATGTGGCTGCAAAGATGGATTGAGGCAATGATAGATGAATGAATGGATGGAAAAATCCCTTTCTTCCACCATGACTATGATAGAATGATGAAGTTCTGACCCTCAAGGAAGCAGTTAACACCCGTGTCTCCAGTCGCCATGGTGTCACAGCGGGAGCGGGTAGCCATGGCAACACAGTTGAAACATGCCTTCGGATTGCGCTCCGCATCAGCGGGCACCATTAATTACAGGACCGGCGAGAGTCGTTACAAATATGTAAATACAGTAACCATCGTTCTGCGCTGAATATTAATGTGCGTGTAGGATACAGAGGCGAAGAGAGGCTTGTGTAGATTTAATGTTTGCCCCCCCGTACCTGTGAGGGTCTCCTCTTCCTAATAGCTACAGGGGTCCATTCACCCCCTCACTTACACATGCATCTGCTCTGATGATCAATATATAATGATTAATAGTGGGGGTTGTTTTGACCTGCCTCTAATTCATCTCTGACAGACAGTAGTGTAATGATAGTCTGGATATAGAATCTACCGTATGTCCTACCAGACACCCCCTCCCCGCGGCTACCTTAACCAACTGCCCCACTTTCCGGAACTGTGTGTGCTGGAATCGGGGTGTACATGTACACACACAAACAAAGGGGGAATGACATCACATTGATATAAACCAAAATAGAAAGAAAAATAAACGGAGGCAGCCACTGACCTAATTTTAAAGTCTAAAGTATTTCCCTTGTATACAGTCAAACATTACAGAATGAGAATGAGAAGATTATATTTCCTGTAGCGATGTCTCTTTGCTTTTAGAATTTCATCTTTTGTGATATTCACAACTGTAAGCTCGTATTTGTGAATTTAATTTGAGTATTCGAGTTAAATGTCTCAATGTACACAGAAATCCATCTGCTAGTGTTTCCTGAATGTGGCCCTTAAGCTTTAAAGATTGACTTGTTTATTTATTTCTTTTATTTTTTTTAACACAACTATATACTATAATTTGCACTATTATTTACAAAGGAATTACAAACGTAAAAGGAACAGAGTGTTAAAACCACAAGAGAGACTTTTATGTCCCATTAGCTTTCATGTCTCCCTCTCTTGCTGATTCTTTTCTGCTCTGTCTCAGAAATGCTCTGTCTGATCGGCTGACCTTTACGTGCCTCTTGAGTTTCAATAGATTTGACTCGAATTCTACGAGCTGCCATCACGGAAATGTTCAAACAGACACTGAGGCAGATATACGCATACAGAAAACTCAACTAGTGTTAAATGAATGAGGGAAGAGAACGTGTGCGTGTGTTAAAAAGTGCATGAGCCTCCACCAGTGCATGAGCTCAATACAGATAATTTCATGGACAAACTTTTTATTATTATTTTTTTTAATCAACAATACTGAAGACAAGACATGTTAATGATTAAATGATGATTTCATTAAACAATTACATTTATTTAATTAAAAATACTGCTTGGACACTGCAACATATGAACAATGCACTAACAATGCTTTTTTGAAGAAGAGTTTAACTCTTTCTCCATCAGTGTTTTTAGTTAAAAAGGTACCAGTCAGAGATTTCATTTTTTATTTCCATAAAACTGATGCGAAACCCAGAATAATTTATTTTATGAACATATGAACATTACAATATCCAGTTCTCGATTCTGATTGGTCAATAGCTTTATTAAACACAGCTATGTGTAGCACTGCACACCCTTAGAAACATAAACGAAATATTCTGTTGCTGTTTACAGTCGATCAGGAACTATTTTTTTCTAGTTGTAGGTTGTAGGTGGTTTTACTTCATAACAGTTGCATTAATACATATTTTTCGGCTTTAATGTTTGTATTGTGTGGCAAGGTACTTCGGGTAATGTCTAGGTAAAGCGAAAAATTGCATTAAAAATGTTTCACTATTGCTATTGTTCATTGAAAAGGGCACACAAGACATATCTAGGAACCAGCACATAACCAAAACGTGGTGTTGTCCACTTAGCAACCACCTAGAATGTGTGCAAAAAACACATTAAACATCTTACACATCAGATGTTAAAGGTTCTTTATGGAACAGTTAAAAAGGTTCATCTATGGCATTGTGAAGCACAGATTGTAGCGACCACACAGCAATGCCTAGAAATCCACCCTAGCATCATAGCACCACTCATATTTTCTTAAAAAAAAGTCTAAATAGCTGCGTAAATCATTTTTTTTACTTCAGACACAGTCAACCTTTTATCTATTGACTGATCTGCTGCCACAGTTTTCAAAATGTAAAAACGTCAGTGGTCTCTGCTTGTTGACATTTAGCCATATCAAACCCAGTCTGACTCGCTGTGCATGTGCTTTGCTGCGCTTCATGCTGTCTCACTCTGCTCTGAGATACCACGGAAAGTCTGCAGCCACTGTGAAGCTTACTGTCACCACAGTCGACTGTGCCTCTCTCTCTCGCTCTCTTTCTCTCGCACGCACAAAAGCACAGGCGACTATAATAGGGACCTTTGTCAAACAAGTCCAATCCTGAATCCTTTCACAAGAGATGTGTCATGAACTGAGACTTCTGGTGGTGAGACTGAGCAGATACTCTCTGTGTTTTTATTTCCCATGTACCGGGGATGCCTTTCTCTATGTGTCGTGCCCTGTCCCTGAGAGCGGGAATAATGAGTGTCATTACAAAGAGCAGACAGGCAAGATGTCCACGAGGATTTTACCAAGCAGCCTGCACTCAATTATTCAACCCTGCTTTACAGAGGGAGGCAGCGGGAGCAATGTGCTACTTATACCACATCTAAGTAGGCCAAAGAGACAGGGAAAAAGTACAACAGCTTGTGCATGGAAAATGAAACAGTTCTGACAGAATAATGGCTTATGTGGGAAACTTTGTCCTGTTGTTTTAATGTCATTGTGGGCTAAGGCTGAAATAACATCACTGGACATCAAGTTTCCTTTAGTACACATACTCTTACAGTAAGTAAGGAAATCAGGTAGTGATGTCCTACTAGCTAGACCAGTGGTTTTCAAACGGTAGAATGCCGCGCAAGTATGGGAATTCAGCCTATTTTCAGTGGCATTGAGAAAGTTGCATGTGACCAAAACATTTTTAAGTAAATACTGTGTCTTGCATTTGGCATCTTTTTTGTCTTTTTTGATTTTTTCAGTCTAGCTTTCTACAGTGTCCCTATGGAGAAACTGCTCTACAGAGCGCATTTGGTCTCCTTCAGCAAAGAAGCGAAAACGTGACAATATCTTAGTCCTGTGTCAGCCACCGTAGTGCAATTCACAACTTCGCCGCTAGATGTTGCTAAATTTCACAGACAGGGCCTTTATGTTCTTTTTTTAATGTATTTTCCTGTTTTATTTACGATGTCAAATTTTTCTACATATTTAAAAAATGTACATCTATATAACATAGCCTATATTAGCAATGCTGAATGGAAATAGATGAATTTCTGTTTGACTTGCTTTTGAATGAGATGTATTGAGTTTAGCACTACTGTACACTGTAAGACCTAATCATTAAAAATCAAGTAATCATGACTAAAATTTGGGGTTTTAGACACATACATTTAAAATCTTAGTTCATTTAACTTGTTAATCCACAAAATCCAGGTTTAAACTAATTTTAGTAATATTTATTTTGTTTTACAGTCAAGTGGTTTCTGTGAAGTCACTGTTCAGGTGATTCGTGCTTGCTTTGATACACGTGGACCCTGTTCAACACCTCATATTTCTTTTCACAGTAATTAAGATATATATCGAAATTTTCATGTGTATTTCTGTGAAGAATCAAGTTATTCAATGGCTGACATAAAGTCAGTCAATCAATTCTATTAATACTTTGTGATGTATATTATTAAGTTCATTAAATAAGCACAAAGTTAATACAATTTAACAATTCAAGCTCAATCCACATGAGCACCAAGTTAACCGAACCTATACCGAATTAATCTATATGTTTTGGGAGACCCTGTTACTTAAGAGGACATGTTTATTTAATCAACTAAGTACAGCTAACTTATATTAGCCACTATCAATAAAATTATAAGGAAAAGTTCCAGTCACAACTAAACAAACCTGTTCAAATAACCTGCTTAGACACAACAGGTAGGTAAAATTTACATGGACGCTGATTGACCAAGTGTTACACTTTCGTTCTGTCCCTGTTTGTTTTTTGTGTTCCTGGACCTTTAATTTCATAAGATTCTATTTCCCAGAATCCCCTGCACCGCACCGCCACCATCTTGATTGGACTTTCACCTGCTGCTCGTTTGTTTCTCACCTGTCTTGTGTTTGCAGTGTATTTAAGTTCTGTCTTTTGCATTGTCTTGTGTCCGGTCTTGTTGTAAGTTAACGCCATGTGGTTAGTCTTTTGTTTATTTACCCGTTTACCTGTATTGGATTTACTTACCTGAAAACCTGTATTGGATTTACTTACCTGAAAACCTGTATTGGATTTACTTACCTGAAAACCTGTATTGGATTTACTTACCTGAAAACCTGTATTGGATATACTTACCCGGATACCTGTTAGAGTTACTTGTGCATGTTTAATTAAACCATCATTATACTCTAACCTGTTGTGTGCTCTTCTGCCCGAGACCAGCCCCGTTTGTTACAGAAGACCTGACCAAACACCATGACCACGCCACAAGGAACTGCAGGCACTACCACCATGCCTCCGGAGATGACCCTGCTGTCGGTATGGCAAGATGGCAGGGCTCTGGATAGTTATGCGGGGGAGTACTTTGAGGCATGTGAGCGGGTAACGTGGAACGACAGCATCCTCAACCATGTATTTCTGATTGGCTTGGATGACGATCTACTCGCCTCCCTTTTGCTCCCTGACGTGGGGGAGTTCCGGCTGGAGGACTTTATAAATATGGTCCTCCAAGTTACGGGTTCTTCCTTCTTTGTCGGGGAAGCTGACAGGAGAGGGGTTGTCTTCATTCACCCAAGCTCCGTGCCTCAGCCCCCCGCAAAAACTAGTCGCCATAAGAGATGGCATTCGGTCCCGCCAGTCCAGGCCTACGAGCCTGCGCCACGCCGCTCACCTGAGCCTGCATCACGCCGCTCACCCGAGCCTGAGTGCCTCCTGGAGGATGTCTTCCTGGATTCCGTTTCAGAGTTTGTATCCCTAGACTCCATTCCAGAGTGGATGCCCCTGGATTCCGTTCCCGAGTCTGTAACCCTGAATCCTGTTCCAGAGTTGGTGTCCCTGGATTCCGTTTCGGAGTTTGTATCCCTAGACTCTGTTCCTGAGTTTGTGCCCCTAGTCTCTGTTCCAGAGCTGGTACCCCTGGATTCTGTTTTGGAGTTAAGGTCCCTAGACTCCGTTCCAGAGTGGATGCCCCTGGATTCTGCTTTCAAGACTTCAGAACCCGCTTCCAAATCTTCAGAGCCCCCTCCCGAGCCAGTCCCCCTTACTTACCTGAAAACCTGTATTGGATTTAATTACCTTGTTTAATTAAACCATCATTATACTCTAGCCTGTGGTGTGCTCTTCTGCCCAAGACCAGACCCGTTTGTTACACAAAGAATGTCTTGCTAGTTACCTAAGTCTTCTGGAAGATACCGGCAACATCCAATTCCCATTCGAACCACAACATGTGAGCAGCTAAACTAGTCTTTTCAATAGAAAAAGTCTCTATGGTATTAATAATTCAACACTACATTACACTACACTCCAACTGAAACCCATTCCTGAAGGGTGTACTATGATATGAACACACCTCCATTGAGCTGTTGTCCCTTATCACAGCTAGTTTAAAAGACTATATCTTTTCTTTGTATCCTGAGTGACAGGCTTCCCTAAAGTCTAGTATAGCAGTCCTCATACAATGAAAACGGTAAACTAAACTGTATACTGTGAGACATGCTTTATAGCATTTGTGAATCTATCTCTTAAAGATTTTTGCGGCCTGTAATGCATCTGTCTTATTTCGAATCATATTGTCATATTGTATGCCAACTCAATGACGTTATGAAAACACAATCATATGAAGCCGTCTGTCAGAAGTTAATAAGGCATGTTTACTGAATAGAGATGGAAAAAGAGAGACAGAAGAGTTGTGTGTATGCAGGGGTGTCATGCACCTGTTTATTATTTCTTTATTTTAAGGGAGAGTCAGTGGTGATTCCAACCCACTTGAAAACATTATTGTGGACCTTGCTTTTCTTAAATATTTTCTTTTAACAAAGAATATGCTTCCCCTCAGTCTAAAAATACATGTATGTGAAACAGAGAAAGCTAACATAAAATAGGAGGCATATCTCCAAGCCGAGATTAAATGGAGTTCTGTTGAAACTGCAGCACTGACCAAAGCAATCTTTGGGAGTTATTAAGCCACTGTTATTAAAAGTTAAGGAGTCCCAGTAAGAACCTCACAATGAGGCTCAACATGACATAAAGAATTGGACCTCGACCGCGCTGTGCTCATGGATTAACAGTGGGAGAGAAAGAGATAGAGTGTGAATAGAAAAAGAAAGCAGTGAAGAGATGGAAGAAAAAATCCCAGAGCTGTAGCATCTAGCTGTGGGTTCTGTGAAGGCGTCAGATCAGTGCAGATGTGGAGTTTCACACTAATTCCTAATAGTGTAAGCAGCAGGCCACTGAAGCAGGGACAATCCAATGAGATAAATGCTGAAAATAGCATATTCACTAAATCCTATTTGAGCTATACAAACCAGCAGCATTATTGAAGAGCCGTGACATCCGTTCCCCTAACCACTGTATCCCTCCATTCCCAACTTGGGAGTCACGGAGGGGCTGAGAATTATATGCAGTTGTAGATACGCTGAGAGAATTAGATGTGGTCGTCTTATAGAATATAAATAATATACACATCGGGCGCAAAATTTGCAGAAATGTTTTCATGTCATTCTATCAAGCAGCTTCTTGAGGTTTCACCCTGAGATGCTTTTTAAACAATATTAAAATATACACCATTCACAATATACAAGCTGTTCTTTCTTAATTATTCAGTCAAAGTTATTCAATTAAAAAACATTTTTATTAAATAAAATGTTAGTTTTGTCATGGAAAAACATGTATGTTTGAAAAATTATATTTTTGTCTACTAAACTAATTTCAGATATTTAAGCAAGGTTTTTTTAAATAACAAAAAAAATTCACTCAAGTGTCCCATAAAAGTGCAGAGGTCTACTTAAAATATTCTCAATAAAAGTGAAAAAAAAGTGAACATTACTCTGGTAAATATGTTTTAAAATGATCTAAATTAACTGATGAATATCATCCATTTAGATGACTAATAGATGGAGCTAAATTTGCCTCGAGGCAAAAGGCAGCTTTTTTTTGGTATATTATTTTCTACCAAACCACTAGAAGGAAGAAAAACCCAAATGTATTGCTTGTCCATACTTCTGGCTATGTTTGTGTTTGAAGATGCAATCAGTTTATGACGTTTTAGCAGTCAAGGACAAAAAGACAATTCTGAGCAAAGTTGATCTAAAATGTAAGGTTTTTAAAATGTTGTAGGTTTTTTAAACAAATAAATTCGTTGAAATCACCAAATGTATTTTTAGATTAACATTTCTTCTTTTATTTTTTTATTTTTTTCATGCCAGTTAAGTACACATTTGTTTATTAAATGTAAAATAAGTAAAAGGATGGTATTTGGGGTAAAAAATTGTCTATTATTTGGGCTATTTGTTTAGGCTACTTGTGTAATATGCCTAAACTTACTTAGTTTATTAAAGATTTTTTGTTTTATTTATTTTATTTAAAGTAAAATACACAGAAAATGGTATAACCTTTGCAGAAGTGGTTAATGCATTTAAGTTAATGTGTTTTTTTATCAAAACAAACTAATCTGATGATTTATTTTGCCACCAGATATGTTGCTTTATCAATGTTAAATATATATAAATATATATATTTTGCAATTATACATTATTGGAATATTGAAAAGGAAATATTCCTTACGGTGAGCCTTTAGCCCCATATCCTATAGCTGATTTATATTCAGCTCAGTTGCTTCATGGGAGCTGCCGTGCTAAGATCACATGACCAGCTGAACACTACATAAATTATATGGGTAACCCCCCTATTAACGTAGGGTAACCAAGGTAACCAAGATGGTCTATAATATTTTGTTTGGCAATCATATACTAGATCAGCTGAAATCCATATGTAGTATTACCAGCTTGAACCAGCTATAAACCCTATAAAACCAGCTATCATCAGAACCTGGATTTTTCAACTTGGCAGTTCTAACCCAGAATGTTTCTCTTACTTTCCTCCATTAGAAGACTGAGCATCTATCTGATTGAAATACAAAACCATAATTTAATCTTTCACAAACATGAAACCAACATTTTCGTTCGAACGTGAACGTGTACACAGCTCGTTCTTCTGCCCACTTTCAGAGTGAATGGTGAGAAATTAGGAAAAGTGCAGTGCAAAATTACCCAGCATCCTCCTGTTCAATCAACCTGACCAGAATAAAAAACAGCAATACACCATACAATCACTGCACTGAAAACACTTACCTCATCTAGAAAACAGTTAATAAACCAATAGAACAAAGACAGGGAGAGAGAGAATATTGCAAATACAAGGTCTCTCAACAAAAGAAATCCCTCTCTGCCGCAGAACATCAGCAAAAAAGAAATGAGAGAGAGAGAGAGAGAGAGAGAGAGAGAGAGACCTGTTTATTGATCAGATAAAAGCAGGGACACGGAGTAGAATGACTGCTACAGTGATCCTCTCCAATGTGGTTTTGACTGACCTGAACAAGAGCGGACCACTGCGGAGGAGTGAATAAAGGCAGAAAGAAAGATCCAACAAGATTTAATAGCAACAGCGGCTGAAAGAAAAATGATAGAAGCATAAGAGATTTTCTTCTCTTCTTTTGTTAACTTGAGCTCAGAGAGAAAGCACAAGACCACAGTTTCATCCTCCTTCAGACATTTATTGTGATCTTAGCCAATGGCATGCTTTTATCTGAATCAGTTAAACTATATGTTGTCGTGATTGTAAACCTTAATTAAAAACACATCGGCCTTGTTGGGATGTAAATTACATAAACATATTTAACATGCAACTGTGGTATAACCCCCTAATGCATACCGGTTGCTTATAATTCAATAACCTTGAATTATAAGAGCTGAAGTCGCCATGTTTTCAAGAAGATGGGGTTTCTGCGGAAAAAATGGATTTTAGCTCCCAAATGTACTTTTACCAATAATAGTAAATCTTGATAGCTATCCTGCTGGAAAAAACAGCATATATTTATGATAGTGGTTTATTTATAATAATATTCATAATGGTGGTTTGGTGTAGCATGGTGCTGGGCAAACATTTAGATTGTTCTGAACTAGGCTCAAACAATCTGAGATTTCTGCTGAATTGTTTACCCCAAAAATAAAGACTTACCATAATGTTGTTCCAAACCTGTATGAGTGTTTTCCAGATGTAAAATGTGCATTTTTAAAGAAAAACCTGGCCACTCTTTTTTTAATGTATGTGAATGTGGACTGGGGTTGTTCCCAAAAGACAAGCAGCTTAAAATTTGACAGAATGTAAAAAGTGCTCATCATACAAATATATAGTATGGATTAAATGAATAGACTAGCTAGGTCATTGAGAAAATGTTAAAAGTGTCTGCTAAATGAATACATGTAAATGTAATGTAAAGGTAAACATCCCAAACAAACCCCATTTAGTTTCACTACATAATTTTAGAGGGATTTTTGAGAAATGGCAGTCTCCAGTGACTCTGAGGTCAATCCAGGTTTATGACCCCTGCTCCTCTTTGACTCGCGGTAATGAAAAACAATTGTCCCTCTATGATGGTCACTGGATGAGCCCGGGCCAGACAATCAGGTAGAATCAATGTGTCGGGGAGGGTGCTCATTACTTTCCCTGACACCCAATACATAAGCACTTTCACAGCGGAACAATTTTGAAACAGGGGTTGGATGGAAGTTTTAAGGATGAAAATCTGGTGGGGAATGATACTGAGTGAGAAAAACATTAACAATGAAAAAAATATTATATGTGTATGTGCATAACCAGACTGATAAAACAGGTGTGCCAACACTGCACGTAGTGACCTAGAAAAAACTTTGGATGTGTTATACTGTATCGAATTGTACTGGAAGCCAAAAGTGAGGGTGGTGGGTGTGAGAGAGAGAGAGAGAGAGAGAGAGAGAGAGAGAGAGAGAGACTGATCTGATGACCTCGGGGAACTAGGACATCACTCAGCTTACAAAACCCACTACAGAGCCAGTGATCTGAGTCAGCTTCTCTGAGACACACACACAGACTTCCTACAACCTACTACAATCTCCAGAACCTGTTTTTAATCTAAACACAAAATCTGATTTCATGTACTTTTTAAAGAATATCCTGGCCTTTAATGTATGTGAATGGTGACTGGGGCTGATCCCAGAAAAGCAGCATAACACTTGATATAAGCTGAAAATTGCTCATCACGCAAACATATAGGATTTAATAAAAAACATGCATTATTGACAAAATGTTAAAAGCGTCTGCTAAATGAATAAATGTAATTGTAATGTAAAGTCCCTATTGGCCAGGATATAAGCCATTTGTCACTGGTGACATGAGGGTGAGTAAATGATAACACAATGTGTCATTTTCAAGTGAAATATTCCTGTCATGAATATGTCCACATGAAGAGCAGGGAGATCTGTCATACCTCTTGAAGAAGACCTTTCTTCTGTAGTGTCTCTATCACTCTTTTACACTTGCTAAGGTCCCACTGACATTTCAGAGATGAGAAGTGGATGGAGGACAGGGTGATAGGTATAGAAAGAGAGCTCCTAACAGCACTTATCATTGCTTTGTCCTTCACATCACAAACAAATTGTGCATAATGGAAACTATGGCAACGGGACCAGGTACTGCAACACGGGGTGGCAGGGGGCAGTGCATGTGTGTATGTGCTGCATATGACTGTGTCCATGCACATCACCTGCTTCCTGCAAAATAAACGGAGAAAACAGATAAGATTTCAGATGGTCCTATCAGCCATAGAATTCACATTTAGAATGAAAGGGAATTAAGCGAAATCTGTCTGCCGCACAAACAGATCTTTCTTACTGATGCTATCTTTAAAATGGCAATGGTAAATGGGCTTTAGGGAACATGAAGAGATCCGATTAGAGAATGATAAGATATCTTTAGCACAAAGTCTTATTGATGTGCAACTTAAATAAAATTAAATATAAGCTTTTAGAGTGTGTGTGTTAGAGGTTTGAGTGATGATGCTTTATTGTTCATACTGGAAAGTTTAGAATGAGGAATGATAGCATTTAAAGGGACAGTAAAAATTATAATTATGTTATTATTTACTGTGCGTAACCTCATGTCCTTCCAAAATGCATGACTTCCTTTTTCTAAAAACAAAACCCAAATGTTTGCACTTTTTCATATGATAAAATTGAGAAAGGTTAAAAATATAAGCCGTAAAAGAAATCTACACTACCATTCAAAAGTTTGGAAGCATTATCTTCATATTTTTTCTGCATTTTAGAATAATAGTAAACCCATCAAAACTATAATATTCTACCTGCTTTAAAGTCATTCTTTGCCTAGAATGAGCAAATTCAAACTCTTGCCATTTTATTGGCCAGCTTCTTAAAGTGATGGTTCACCCCCTAAAAACATCTGGTCACCCTCTAGACATTTCAAACATGTACGACTTTCTTACTTCTGCAGGACACAAAAGAATATATTTTGAAGAATGTTGGTAACTAAAAAATGGTTGGTCCCCACTGACTTATGAACACAAAACCAATGCAAGCCAATGGGGACAGTTCTCATTTACATTCTTCAAAATATCTTCTTTTGAGTTCTGCAGAAGAAAGAAAGTCATACAAGTTTAAAATGACAAGTGGGTGAGTAAATGATGACGGATGATTCATTTTTGGGTTAACTGTCCCTTTAAGGTTTCATCCTAGAAATGGTTTTTAACAGTATTGAAGGAATTTACATTTATTATGGGGCTTTTATTGGCTGACTATTCCTCATTATTTGGTCCAAGTCTTCCATTTTCTAATAAAAGAAATGACTACTGTATGTTGGCACAGTTATATTTTTGTCTATACGAAATGATTTCTAAGATTTAAACATACACCTTCAGATTAAAATATTTTTAAGATCATGAAAACAATTTCAGTCAAGTGTAGGAAAACATTAGAATTGCAGTGTATGGAACAGTATGGAACTGTTCTTTATATTGTACATACAATAGCAAATATTTTGAAGTTTAAAGGAGCAATGTGGAGATTTTAGCAGCATCTAGCGGTGAGGTTGTGAATTGCAACCGACGGTTCACTCGACCTCTCTCCCTCCCTTTCAATGCATTACGGTGGTACACATTTTTGCTGAAGGTGATAACGTTTTTACTAAATGCACCAGTTTGTCCGTTTAGGGCTACTGTAGAAACAACATAATGAATTTCATGTAAGGGCACCCACAGTGTATGTAGATAGAAATAGCTCATTCTAAGGGAATAAAAACATAACGTTACATTAGGTCTTTATACACGTCTGAAGACAGTTATGTATATTATATTGCATTACACTGCACCTTTAAGTTTAAACAACCATTTTTGGGTGAACTGTTCCTTTAAATGAGATATTCACCAAATGACAGACAATTAACAATTCAAACTTACTACAAGTCACTAACAGGCCCTGAGATGACAGTTTCTCCTCTCATCATTCACATTTCTGATGCTAACCGGGTGATACTTTTTGGGCCTGATGATACCAATGAGCTAATTTGTGATTGATCTAAAGAATGATCAATAATTTGTTAAACGAGTTGTTTTCTAATCTCCAGGGTATTGAGTGATCAGGGAGGAGTCATGCACATTGACAGGAGTGTGGGTATAGAGACAGAGCGCAACGTGTCATAATCTGGAACCACGACCACCGGGGGGTAAACAATCCAACCGTCTCTATTGGCTTTGTATTGCGGGAAGCTGCCTCCTCGTCATTTCTGACTTATAACAAAAACCGAAAAATGTTTAAAGACTGGGTTATGACAATTTGTGCAGTAAACAAGCTAAAAAAACACAGAACCGCATTTTCATAAGCTGTCGACCCCAAAAAACGAACGTTTAAAGACAAAAAAGTGGAGCGCAACGTGTCATATTGTCATTTTTTAACTTAGACGATAGCTATTAACTAATATTAGCACTCGCAAACATAACTTTACTGCATAGCTTTCTGCTTTATTAACATTCTAACAAGTTACATACTGTCAAATTGGTACAGTTTACAGCTTACTGAAATATAATATGTAAAACTGACATTTGGATTATTTGACTTACCAGTGACAAAATGTTTACTGCAAATGTAACGTTTACTGTATACTGAATGTGTCAGGATCCCGCAATTTACTCATTCTTCCTACTGATGCTTCACGTCTCATTGCCTGTATCCAAGTTTTTTGGGGGGGGTCGACAGCTTATAAAAACGCGGTTCTATGTTTTTTAGCTTGTTTGCACAAATTGTCACAAACATTTTTTACTTTAAACATTTTTCTGTTTTTTGCATTGTTTTCCCCCCGGTGTGGGCGTGGCCTAAATGCGCTCTGCTGTGTGTGTGTGTGTGTGTGTGTGTGTGTGTGTGTGTGTGTGTGTGTGTGTGTGTGTGTGTGTGTGTAATTAGACTTTCTGAAGCAGTGAAGCAGTAGGAAAAGTCTCCTGCTCTCATTGTGGATTAATGAGCACAGCTTTACGCTGCAATTAAAGATGAAACGAATGAAGAGATGTACATTTCCTCTCCTGTGGTCAGAGCCCAGAAAATATCCTATAACAGGCAAAAACAAAAAAACCTTTTCCAGCATACAACTTTGCTCACGCATTAATGGTTTATCAAAAAATACAAATCTGTCATCATATACGCTCATATTGTTTCAAATCTTATGACTATTGTGAAGAAATGGACTTTAAACGATCCACTTTGTGAAATTTAGCGGCATCTAGCAGTGAGGTTATGAATTGCAACCAACAACTCACTTCACTTGAAGCACTACGGTGGCTGACACAGGACAAAGATGTCGCCACGTTTTTGCTTCTTTGCTGTAGGAGATAACGTATTTACGAAACGCACTCTGTAGAGCAGTTTTTCTGTTTGGGGTTGACCTGTAGAAAGAGCATTCTAAATTTCATGTAAGGGAACCCGCGGTGTAAGCAGATTTATATAGCAATTTTTATTTAAGTCACACAAAGCACAAAAATCATATGCCTCAAAAGTATATAGCAGTATGGAACTTTTTCATTAGGCAGTTAATATTATTCAAACATTCATCTTTTGTGTTTCACGTAAGAAAGAAAGCTGGGTTGGGAATGACATAAGGGTCACATAAAAGAACAAAATTTATAAACCAAACCTTTTCCCGAATATAGCTTTCAAATGAACTGAATAATACCTTTCATCAAACCCACATGTGACATCTCTGACATCCACAAGACAAAGCGAGACAACCGTGTGAGGGCGCAATTTGACATTACCGCTCGCTGTGGTTGTTCTACAAGGTGTTGAATTGTAATGTCACCATTAGAATATGTGTTCCAAAACAACAAAAGCGCAAGTGGGCGGAAGGTTAATGTGAAATTATTCAAATGTATTCAAATGGAAATCCCTTGTCCTGGTGCCATTGACGGTAAGGAGTTTGGTGCCCCTCGAGGCCCCCGAATGCAGTCACACTTTATCTGGCTTTGGTTTGTTTTTGCTCAGGGACGTTTTCAAGTGTGAAACAAAGAAAAGCGAGAGAGACGTAGGCAAAGTGAGCAAACGAAAGCAGGAGGTGATTACTGAGCCCTGAATGGAGGCATGACTGGAGAATGATTATTATTCGATAAAGAGAGAACAGACAGCACTTTGATGAAGTGAGTGGGTATAAAATCTATACACACAGCGTGTTTTAGAGAGTTTCTGGCCCGCAGAGAGAAAGAGAGAAGTGATCTGAAAACATGAAAGAAGAACTCTGACCGTGCTTCGACATTATTTTGACTTAAATAACTCATGAAATGGTTTGATAAACAGTTTTGTTTCCTGTTTTAACATAACATGTTTAAATATTATTTACAATAAAACAACCACAGTTTTTTTCTTTGCTATTCTTAGCCTTCTTACCCTTTGATCATGTAAGAAGATACTGGAGAAGATATAACTTTTTTACGAGGTGGTTAATGCCGTGGTCAAATTAAACTTTAAGCATGCAAAAGATCATTCCGAATATTTATTTAATCAGCAATTCTAGATGTATTTTGGTCATTCCAGTCCAGTGTAAAACAAACCTCAGAAGTGACAAAGTCATCGAACAACAATGTGAAATACTGACAGCATTACAAAACACATGAAAACTGTGATAAAAATCAAGGTTATCACATAAAAAATGTTTGAACTTTTCCTAAATACATGTACAAATATTATTGTTGCGTAATAGTAAATATGAACTTGTTTTCTTTGCAGTATTTAAGGTCTGAGAAAATACAGTGAATCTGTTCTGTTATTTTGACCTGTTTCTCCAGTTTTCATTTTCTGCAAATAAATGCAAATAGAAACAATATTTTTGTTTGAAATTTGGGAGAAAAATAGTTAGAAGTTCACAGAATAAAACAAAAATAATCATTTTACATAAACACAAATTCAGAAAAACTGAAAATAGTCTTTGAAATGGTCTCTTAATTTTTCCCATGACTGCATATGAACTTGTACTGTTATCAATGTTTCCTCCATTTTGAATTTTCTGTAAAGGTCCCACCATGACGTATCAATCTTTTATTGGTCACATGTCTTCATGTAATATGAATCAGGTTAGAGCTCAACAAACTTGAACTTCGGATTGAATCGAAAGCTTACATTAGCTTTCATTTCCAGTCTGTTGCATTCGCATCAACGTTATTGTAGTTTACTAAAACTGTAAAAACAGTTTTAAAAAAAATTATTTGCAAAGATGCTTTTCAATTCTGTTAATTGAAATTAAATAAAATACTAGCCTAAAAATTATCTGAGAAATATAACAAAATTAGAAGTCTTGCCTCAGCAGTAAACTGAAAGAAGTTTCCGTTAAGGCACTATAATTATTAACTGAAAATAAATTAAAGATATGCTACAAAAAAATTAATTAAACTTATATTGCAATTAAAATAAATGAGAAAAGCACATTAAACAATTCTAAATGTTAAACGAAATTACATTAAAACTAAAATCATAAACATAATTCAAAATAATAATAAAACTTCAATACTAAAAACTACAAAATGAAAAACACAACTATAATCACTTAAATGTGCATGCATATAAATAAACATATTAAAAACGTATAAATAGTGTTGCATGCATATAAATAAACAATATGGTCGCAGCATAATTTGCATGAATCTGTACAATCAGCTTTCACACCAGTGACAGTGTTTTGAGCTTTTACAGTATAATGCTTTTTAATATCATTTTATATGACTTACATCATCAAATCGCCACCTTGTAAAATAGTTGTTTTCCCTGTTCGTTCAGATTGTACCTATATTTTATTATAATTATCTTTTCTGCTACTTTTGGGAAATAATTTGCAAAGATGCTTTTTGTCCACATAATGGTGTAGTTATCTACAATAACAAGGGCTACGGTAACTGAACCATTTCAGCCATGTGGTATTAGGGAAGAGGACTTTTTTGCTTTTAGAAGTACACTAGCATTTATTTTTGGACTAAAAGCAAACTCTCACTTGACAGATTTGAATACATGGGGCCTTTAACATGTTATATTAGAAAAGAATAAAGTAAGCAGTCCAAGAAGCTTAGTCTCTTAGTCTCCAGCTCCTCTGCCCACTCTCAGCGTGGTAGCTGCAGGAGAAATGAGGTGTTCTGAGCTGTAAACATGCACCAGTGACCTGTGTCTGTGATGGTCAATGTTTGTGTGTGTATGCGTCCCTGTGTACTCAGATGCCCTTCATAACATTGCCCTGTAGAACCAGTTCACTCAGAAGTTTGTTGCCCTGCTTCACTGCTCTGCTGAACACAGATGGAAAGTCACACAAACAGAATAAGAAAATAGACTGTCCGGTGGTGTTCCACTTCTTTTTTCATCTCTCTGCTTCTCCTTTGCACAATGCCTCCACCTTCTCAGATTTTTTAAGGCATAATCTATATACTGCCCCTCCACAACAGAAATGAGCTTTATGTTTTTGAAAACAAAACCCACTGAAGCAAACAGAAGATGCTTCTTTCTGTGACCCTAAAGGCCACAGAAAAGGGTTGTGCTGTGCACCTTCAAAATTGGGTTTGTTTTTAAATTCCATTTGAGCATCTGAACTGAGATTGCAAACATAATTTGGAAAAGCTATTTAAATTGAGGTAGGTAGTAAAAACACACTGACAATTTAATCTGTTGTTTATATTTGTTGATCTTTTATTTTTTGTAGCCATTCTCCTGGGTCTTCTCATTTCCAGGACTCCTTAAAATCTGCTGAAGCTTCAGTTTACACTCCTAAGTACAACTATACAATATGAATGCAAAGCTCTTAATACATTGTTAATATTATATTTGTATAAAGAAAATTTTTATTTTGCCATTATCCTATTCTTACTGTTTTCAAACCACCTATATTGAGAAAAGCTTTACTTTTTTGACTTTTGAAACTCAAAATAAGGGCAGTCGTGGCCCAGTGGTTAGAGAGTTGGACTCATGAACAGAAGGTTGCTGGTTCAATTCTCAGGTCTGGCGGGTAACGGCTGAGGTGCCCTTAAGCAAGGCACCTAACCCCCACTTGCTTACTATACAAAATGTAAGAATGTATAGTACAATGTAATGTAAGTCGCTTTGGATAAAAGCGTCTGCCAAATGCGTAAATGTAAATGTCAAAATGAGCAAGAAAAGAGTGGTCTCAGTACTGGCATTAGCATAGTTACACTGCAAAAAATGAAATTTTTGCTAAATATGTTTGTCTTGTTTTCTAGTAAAAAAATATCTTATATCAAGATACATAATCTTGTTTTATGAAAGAAAATATAAGAAATTGATAAGTTTGTGTTTAAAACTAAATGTAAATAAATTTAAAGTAAGTTACTGGTAAACTGTGGCAAAACTACAGGAATTGTTTTACAGCATACATGTTTTTTTCTATAAATATTACATAATACCTCAATAAATGTTTGAAATTGCACTTAGTATACATGTTTGTTATGTTTATTTATATACTTTGTTAGTATTTTATACTGATATTTATTTTTTATAATCTACAGACTACAGGCCAGTTTCCCTCCTTCCCTTTATTGCCAAAGCTCTTGAGCGGGTTGTATTTAAACCTATCTCCTCCTATCTCACACGGAACAACCTCCTGGACAGCAACCAGTCTGGTTTCAAGAGCGTTCATTGCACTGCTCTCAGTCATTGAAGCCCTGAGACTGGCAAGGGCAACATCCAAATCATCTGTACTCATCTTACTGGATCTATCGACACTGTTAATCACCACATCCTCCTGTCCACCCTCAGGGCTATGGGTGTCTCTGGAATGGTGCTGCGATGGTTCAGGTCTTACCTCTCGTGTAGGTCATTCAGAGTATCCTGGAGAGGTGAGGTATCTGAGTCCCAACACCTCAATACAGGGGTGCCGCAGGGCTCAGTGCTTAGTCCGCTGCTCTTTTCCATATACATGACATCTCTAGGTTTGGTCATTCGGAAACATGGCTTTTCCTATCACTGTTATGCGGATGACACACAACTCCACCTGTCATTCCAGCCTGACGATCTGACTGCTTCTGCGTGACATTTCGCTCTGGATGAAGGCCCATTACCTGCAGCTGAACCTTGCAAAAATAAACTGCTTGTGATTCCGGCCCAAAGATTCATCACAACCTCTCCATTCAACTAGGCTTATCAACCATTACACCTTCAAGAACAGCCAGAAACTTGGGGGGGGGGGTAATTGATGATCAGCTAAACTTCACGAGTCATGTTGCCAGCACCACCCAGTCCTGTAGATTCCTTCTCTACAACATTAGGAAAATTAGACCTTTTCTATCCAAGCATATTACACAAGTCCTAGTCCAGGCTCTTGTCCTGTCTAGACTGGACTATTGCAATGCGCTACTGGCTGGACTCCCTGCTTGCACAATCAAACCTCTACAGATGATCCAGAATGCAACGGCAAGATTGGTCTTCAATGAACAGAAGAGAGCGCACATCACTCCTCTCTTCATTAGGTTACCCTGTTGCCGCCCGCATCAAATTCAAAGCTCTGCTCCTGGCCTACAAGACCACCACTGGTTCGGCACCCCCATATCTTCACTTGGTAATACAGACTTAAGTTCCTGCCCGATCCCTGCACTCTGCAAACGAACGTCTTGTGGTGCCATCCCAAAAAAGGAAAAAATCACTCTCGCGTACTTTCTCTGGATCCGTTCCACATTGGTGGAATGATCTGCCTACTGCTACAAGATCAGCAGATTCTGTAGCCATCTTTAAAAATCGCCTGAAAACACATCTCTTCCGTCAACACCTGAGCGATTAAGACGGACTTCTATTCTTTCTCCCCCCAAAAAAATCCTTAGCTTTGTATACTGTGCTAGGCTTTATCAGACCAGTTTTTACTGCACTTATGCATTTTGTTATCTTATGTTGTTCCAATTGCTTCCATTGTTTACTTCATTTTTAAGTCGCTTTGGATAAAAGCGTCTGCTAAATGACTAATGTACTAATGTAAATGTAAATAATCTTAATGTTATAATGAATGTGTTAACGGCATATGATTGACAAACAAACCATACGTCCTATGGTGTGACAGCAAAAATGAAATAAAAAAATGACCAATTGAGATAAATCTCTCTTATGCTGTTTTATATTATAAATAAAAAATATTTTCTAAACTTTAGCTGTCACACCATAAGACACATGGTATGGTTTATTTGTCAACTACCCATATACACCTAGTAATTGTGTTTTATATTATTGTTTTATTTTTATAATTCACATGAATTCATACAAACCAGACACAACAGTTGTGAATCCCATGAGTTAGGAAACATATTTTTCAACCCGTTTAGTTCTTTTAATGCTTTCGGATGTTTAAACACTCATTCATCATCCCGGTGAGCTGGCATTAAATTTAAACACACCGCTGGCTGGTTTAGATCACAAAACCATGGCAACAGTTGCCGAAATTATACACACTTTCCTTCAAAGGAGGAATTTTTAGATGATGTATTTTTACTAAGTGGGTCAAAATCTTGCCCCAGAGGCCATGGTGAGATTTGCTTGTACAGGTAATGCGAACAGATGCCACTGCATAACCATCTGAGCAGTCACTTCAGGCTCTGTTTTACCATAAAAGAATGCCATTCATTCATTCATTCATTCATAATGCGAGATTAAACAAGACAAAGTCAAAGAGACATAAACAGGATAAAGGATTCTAAGAATAAAGGCAATGAGCAACAAAAGTAAAGATGTGTCCTACTTACAAACAGAAGGGGCCTGTGCAAGAATACAATGTTTGAAGGGAGCGTGGGGGAGACACAATTGTAGATAATGATATCAACCCACATACTATATGAGTCACTGATTGCTGTTTTTGACTGCTTTTGATCAAAACATGATGTTTTTCCCCAGAGATTGAGGCTTTAACATGGTGAAACCCTAAGAAAGATTTAGATGTTGTACAACAACTACAACTTGAACTGCAATTTGCTCAAAAGTCCATAAATGTACACCGAGTCATAAACACAAACACAAATCTCATATTAGCGGTGAACGTTAACATGACCTCTCTCAACAAGAGGTCTTCTGGAAATGGCTGGTGGGTGGATGAGAGAATAAAGCCGTCTCCTGAAAAATCCACCCAGTAAGAGGGAATGCATCACCCTCCTCCTCCATTTTCTCTAGTTAGATCCCCAGAAAGCAGCTTCAAATTTGTCTGGAAGACAGAAACATGTCACACTCTTTATGAGCCCATCACTCTGTAACAAGTGGCCTCTGGGGATGGAAATGGTCTACAGAGTGCCGGGCAGAAGACTGGCTGGCTGTTTGTCTGCAGCACAAATGAATTTGTTTGAAATTTACCTGTGAAGCTGCAACCCAACAATTTTGCTATTGCCATTTTTCAAAACGTTTTCAAAACATTATCTGTAATAAAACATTTAGTCTCAGTCATCAATTCATTGTAAGACTAAAAAAGCTCAATTTTTCCTCCTCTGTTCTCACTGCAGATCTCCAGGTCTTGCTCTTTTGTTCACCCTTTTAATTGGATCTGTGAATGATGCGGAACATCTTGATGTTTTTATGCAATCTTACATCTGGTAATGAGTTTCTACATCCAAGTCTCTAGGGATTTTGGCAGGGTCAGCGAGGTAAAAGACTAAATTAACTTGTCCGAAAAGGAAATAAAGTAATAGACCAGTCACATGGCCAGAAAGAAACTGACACACAGTCTCTATAGCGCTGTGAGGGAAGTCAACATGAAATTACTATAGACAAAATATACAGTTAGGCCCATCAAATATTTGGACAGTGGCACATTTTTGGTAATTTTAGCTGTTTACCAAAATACAGTATATTCAAGTTACAGTTAAAGCATGTTAAAGGTCTGGAGTTGATTCTATAAGTGTGGTGTTCGCATTTGGAAGTTGTTGCTGTGAACCCACACCATGCGGTTCAGGAAGATCTCCAAGTGAAACAGACCACAGTTAGATTTCAAAAACACAACAAATCGTTCTGAAAGATCCCAGGAACATTCGGAGTGGCTAAATAAACAATTTGGTACATTCCGAGAATAAAAACAACACACCAGTGAGCTCAGCAAAAGATAAAAGTGGTGGGTGATAACATTATACTCTTCATGATAAAGAAAAACCCCTTCATAACTTTTGCCTCTATATCTGCCTTTTTTTACATAAAATTGTAGGCAACTGTACATACTTATGTAAAACTGTACATACTTATGTAAAACTATGTCAAACTCACAATGGGCTTGTTCGACCATGCGACGCCGCTCAGACCATTTAGAGAACTTTTGAATCACTGTCACGGTGCTTTAATATCATACGCGAATCCGTATAAAATCAAAATACCATTGCAATTCGTAAGTTGCATCTGATAGTATAAGTTGCTTTGTATTAAAGCGTCTGCTAAATGAATAAATGTAAATATAAAAACAAGCAAAACCCGACCCACAGCTCAACTTACAAATCATTATTATAAGCTTACCGTTGTGCATAGGATACACTTTTCAACACTGGTTTTTAGTACTTGCTCAATGAATGGATTTGATTTTTATCCACTTTATTGTTAAATATTTTGTTTTAACATTTCAGAATTGAACTGGGTTGTTTATGTCATTTCAAGTTTTATAAATAATATTAAAATTAAAGACAAATACCACATATACCACCTAAATTGATAAAACCTCATTTCAATTAAATTATGGCATTAAACAAATAGTAGTCCCGTTAATATAGTTTAGAAGTGTTTATGTGCCCTTCTAGGGTGCTAGTGCTAAACAGCTGCAGTTTAGTAAATCTGTTATGGAGAGATATTTCTTTTAATGCACAAAACCTGTAAAAATGATGGTTTATTCAGTGCGTTACTTCAGTCACAGTTTTCATACACTCCCAGTCTTGCATAGACAGTAATTTCAAAATAAACAACGCTTTTCAAGAACTCTGACGTTGTTAATAAATC
This sequence comes from Oreonectes daqikongensis, assembly GCA_026939265.1. Lineage (NCBI taxonomy): Eukaryota > Metazoa > Chordata > Actinopteri > Cypriniformes > Nemacheilidae > Oreonectes > Oreonectes daqikongensis. The sequence continues at coordinate 1,318,009 of JAOTQM010000351.1, read as the reverse complement.
CTTTAAATAATGCAGAGAGCTCAAAGCTCAATGCTGTTCTAAACACAGCGGCACGAGCAGCTACTGTATGCAGGAGTTACATCACGTCCCGGAGCCTATAGAGGACATTAAAGTAGAGGCGGATCTTTGATGAATAATGTACACCGCAATGCACTCCACTTCACAGGGGTCTTATGCTAATAACATAATTAACACTAATCAAAAGCCCATTTGGAACGGCTCCATTATTAACACTGTGGATGTTTAAAGGAGGGGCATGAGCTCAAACTTCTCAAACGACTGACATTCGTTCGCCCACTTGTTTCATCTCATTGACTGACATCACGCTGGCAAACTCATGGGTATCCAAGTGACAACAAATGTAACGGATCAAAACACCCATCCGACGACACGCTCAGCCTTGTTCAGAGCTACTGGACTGGAAAGAGGGAGCTAGAAAGGAAAGCTTGAATTTGTGCCTGTCGGTCATGTTTTATCAAGTCTCATTTACTAAGCAGAGTTTTGTGGCAGAGCAGATGTGGTCAGCAGCCCCCCCAACTGAGTTCCCTGAGCTGGGACAGGAGCTGTTTGAGGGAGGGGTAAAATGACTCCGGCGCTCTCTTTCCCAATCTTTTCTTCTTTTTCCATCAGCTCTTGTTTTTTGGCGTTGTCCAAAATCAAGCGAACGTTCTGGGAAAAAATGACGCGGGGGTCCGCTGATGGTAGGGCGGGACAGTTGCAGCGTGCACGGAGCTCCAGAGCCTATAAAAGTGAGAAGTGCGCATATTAGACAAGATAATTGTGAGCCTTTACTCTTGACATCAAAAACCTTCCATCTTACAATTTCACGAGGCTGAAGAAAATATTGGTGGATTGATGGATGGGGAGATAGATTGACAGCGAAATGCCTGTATGACATTAGTTATTCAACAAGAGCAAAAGGCCATCTACATTATACAGACATTTTACAAGACTGATTTGACAAAAACAGGACCTCCACTGCTCTCTGTGAAATCTGAACTAACCTCTGACATCGATTAGGGGAGATGGAGAAACAGCCATCATAACATTAAAACAACAATTACTTTTATTGGTAACCAAACAGCAGTACCCACTCACTTCTATTGTAACCCATGCAAATATATTGGGTACCACCGTTGTTCAGTTAGCAACATTGTTCAAAATATCTTCTTTTGTGTTCTGCGGAAGAAAGTAAGTCATATATTGATCAACATTGACATACTGTCACTTGAAGGCCGCCATTTTCTTTCGCATCAAAATACCTGACACCAAAAGGTTGCAACCCAAACCGGTTCTCTTAACAATGCGGTGAAATAGACACGTTTTCTGTCAGTAGATGTAAATATATATGTAAAGAAGATGGATGCGCAAGATAAATATACAGGTACAGCGGGTTATGATAACGCTTACTATAATATCAATATATTTTAATCTGGATAAAATGCATTTCATAAGAGCTAAACCTAAAGTTAATATGCATGTATGTATCATGTGACCAACAATATTAAAATGCAAGAAAATAGACAAAATAGCATATTTATTTTTTATTGACTATTTCAACATTATTGTCCATGCCTTTTTTATCTTAGAGCACCTTACATCTACAGGAGTTTCTGTATTAAAATCATATTTCCAAAACCAAACCAAAAGTTATAGTACAGTCCATATCAGGTTTAAGTGGCACGACTTCTGTAAACAGACTTTGGTATTACATTGGTTTGTTTTTTTCCAAGTACACTCTTAAAAATAAACGTGTTTAAAAGGTTCTTCACAGCGATGCCATAGAAGAACCTTCTTTGGTTCCACAAAGAACCATTCAGTCTAAGGTTCTTTAAAGAACCATCTCTTTCTTACTTTTAACATCTGAATTACCTTTTTTCATCACAAAGAACCTTTTGTGAAACAGAAAGCTTCTTCAGATGTTAAAGTTCTTTATAAAACCAAAAGGTTCTTTTATGGCATCAAAGAACCTTTTGAAGCACCTTTATTTTTAAGAGTGTAATACAAATATTCAACAACAAATTTTAGTAGTAGAAGGCAATTATAACATATGAAGGCAGAAAGCATTTTCTACTTCCATTATTATTCTGAACCGTCTGCCCAGGGGAGAACGTATCAGAATTGTCTGTTAAATACACACCAGAAATTCAGCACAGAATAAGGGCAGATTTCAGCAACACCGCTATGTTTGAGAATCAGGACATTAGGGAGACTCTTAAATCTAAACGACACTTGATAAAATGAGGATGATGGACCAAAGCTTATTGGGAACAATTACCCATGAGGGATACATCAGTTGCATACTTGTGGCCAATCTGAAACAGAATAACCTTTTAAAAAGCACATTTATTCCTCAGATGGAACATCACGGATGAAACAGAAACAGCTGACCAGTTGAACCAGCGAATCAACAAATAAGATAAAAACAGATTAAATTGTAGTCAATGTAAACTTTATTTTCTGTGAGCCTTTTGTTTTCTGTGCATTTTGTTGATCACTTTGGCTCTTGCTGTAGTTACTTGCAACCAAGCAGCCCAAACATACCTTTTTAAAGCCATATACCTGGCAATCACATGGCAAATCCAACAATTAATAATTAGTCCAAAGAGCTCATAATATTAACTTAAAACCATTTACCTGCACCAAGATGTCTACAAAGTGAAACGACTTAAATGAGCAATGTGGAGATGTTAGTGACATCTAGTGGTGAGGTGACGAATTGCAACCAACGGCTCACTCCACCGCTCCCCTTCCCTTTCGCAGCACTACGGTGGCTGACACAGAACAAAGTTGTCACGTTTTTGCTTCTTTGCCGAAGGAGATAACATATTTACAAAACAAGCTCTGTAGAGCAGTTTGTCCGTTTAGGGATACTGTAGAAACAACATGATGAATTCCATGAAATGGGACCTGTAGTGTATGTAGATAAATAGCTCATTCTAAGGTAATAAAAACATAACGCTTCATTATGTAAGGTCTTAATACACCTCTGAAGAGAATTCTGTCAATAGATCATTTTTAATATTACATACAGCGCCTTTAAAGGGACTCTTCGGGAGCAGGAGCCTGCAGAATAGCCTTTATACAAATGCATTCACCTCAAATTCCACCCCAGATGCATGTAATAAGCAGCAGGAGACAGAAGGATGTGTGCATACTTCACTACGGTAATTGTCATCAGCGAGCGCATGCAGAATGATTCTCCATTGGCTTAGGTTAAGGATTAAAGTACCTTCCCAAAGGAGTAAAACCATTTCCTCAATAGCGCCAGAACAAGACATGCATTAGTTGATGGACAATTAGTGTCTTGACCATCTGTTTCTTCTGTGTTTGGAGTGCAAGAGTAAGCATGCAAGACTCTTTTAACCATGGTTAAGACCTCAAACTCAAGGTTAAAGGGATATTTCACCCAAAAATGAAAATTCCATCATTTTCTTACCCTCGTGTTATTACCAAACTGTATGACTGTCGTCCAAAAGAGAAAAACAAAAACAGTTTAGCTGTAGCTGCTCTCTCTCATACAATGAAAGTGGATGGCAACTGCAGCTTTAAAGCTTGAAATGGGCAAATAAACACTATAAAAGAATCAGAAAAGCAATCCATATGACTGATACACTATATTCCAAGTCTTCTACAGCCATATGATAGCTTTGTGTGAGGAACAGACATAAATGTTATTTTGACATCTGAGCCATCATTCACATTAATGGTACACACAAGCAGCTTGGACATTTAGCTATAAATTTCTTATTTTGCATTCAGCATGAAGGTGAGTAAATGATCATTTCATTTCTGGCAGAACTCTTCCTTTAGTAAAGCCACTAACATCCATACTCATTTATGTACATATTTCCGTCACTGTGCCATGCTGCTTCCAGGACTTTGCATCGTATATTAAGACAACCATTTTGTGGAGCCACTGGTGTGTGACGGGAGAACATGCTTGTGTATATGGCTCCCCACACTGCTCTACAAATAAAGTATACAGCATGCTGGCACCCATATGTGCCTCTAAAACATTTCATGTCCAAAACTTGGCCTTCCCTTTCTGCTATACATTATATTACGATGTTCATCTATGCTTGACTATATACAAACATACAATCCTTTCCAAAATGTTTACGTTTAGCATGACGCTGGGGTAGTAACCTTAAAGGATACATCACCTATTCCCTAAATAAACTGTAATAAAATTGAACTAATGTAGTTCATAGGGTATGTTAAAGAGTACATCAGATGTACAAAGAGCTCCAGTGACAAGCTAAAGTAACATTTCCCCCTTTTTATGTTAAAACACAATAGACTACACACATTTAAATAAGTTAGTTTATATTAAAAAAGTAAAATCAGCATTTATTCATCCAAACGTGTATGACTTTCTGTTCTGCAGAACAAAAAAGAAGGTATTTTGAAGAAAGTTGGTAACCAAATAACATATATATACTCCAATATTGACTTACATTATATGGACTCAAAATATATTCTTTTGTATTCTGCAGAAGTCACATACAGATTTTAAAAGACACACGGGTGAATTGTCCCTTTGATACAGTGGGATCCAAAAGTCTGAGACTACATTAATAATCTAGTTTCATACTGTAAAACCTACTGTATATACTGTCTCTGGCAGTTTTCTAAATGTTGTTTGGCTATTGGTGATCGCAATGCAGTCCGAATTAAAGCGATCGCAAAGCAGAGTGTACTTGGTAACTATTCAATTAATTTATTCCTAATCTTATTTCTAATAAAACGCTGGAAATGGCTCTAGTCACACTGGTAAGTACGAATTACACTACATGAATCACGTATATGATCTTTTTTCCATTCAAAACAGCTTTTTTAGTTCGCCTCACTGAATAATACTGTCAGTCGTATTATCATTTAATCGTAAAACAATTGAAAAATATTAAATGTTTAGCCACTTAAATTGTACGTTGCACTCTTTCAACAATAAAACTGAAGCATCTTGCTGAATATTGCACTCGAGATCACTTAATTTGTCTTCTTTGATTGGTCACCTCACTTATTTTGACATTAAGGAGCGCAGCAGCACCTAAGGCTTTTAGGCAGCACAACCATTAGGTTGGAATTCACACAATAACAAAAATTTATATTGATCAATAAAAATATATATTTTAAAGTTGTCCATCAGAGGCGCTGTTGCAGGCCATTGCTAAGAAGAAACAGGTTTGTTTTAACGTTCTCTATTAGCTTACCGCTGTAATGATGTTGTGGAGAATAGATGAACCCGAGAGCCGAAATTCTGAGCTTTACATAGATACCAAACTTGAGTGGATAATTCCCAAAGAGCCAAAGTTTGTAGGTGTGTATCCGGCTATCTTTGTTAACGATTTTGCATCCACTCACAAAAATAAAGCTTTGATATATTTACGGTAGGAAACTTACAAAATATCTTCATGTAACATGATTTTTTTTAATATCCTAATGATTTCTGGCATAAAATAAAAATCGATAATTTTGAAATATACCATTGTATTGTTGGTTATTGCTAGTGCTACTTGTGACTGGTTTTGTGGTCCAGGGTCAGATATTTGTGTAAAAATGTAAGAAGTGAAAGTAAAGTACTGACTCCAGAAAAATCTACTTAAGTACAGTAACAAAGTATTTGTATCTATGTTTGCATGTCAATCTGTGCGTGTTAAAGAAATAGTTTTCCCAAAAATGAAATGTATGCCATAATTTACTTCTTAAGCGAACTGATATATTTATGAGTAAAACTTTATAATATTTTAAGCTTATTTAGCCAGGATTGCATTAGACTGAACAAGTATGCATGTTCAAATTCTAACATGTCCTATCTTGGCTAAATAAGCTCAAAATAGTAACCATTTTTAATCATACTTCTTACATTTCTGGAGTCATGTAGATTACTTTTATGATGGATATTGTGTAGCTTCAAAAACACGGTTACAATTCAATAGCATTACAAAGTCAGGAACAGACCGGATCTTTTTATTATTACATTATTATTATTGTATTTATTTATTATCATACAGGTTTGGAATGAAATGAGGGTGAATAAAGTCTCATTTTTGAGGAAACTATACCTTTAAGGCACTGTAACACTAGACTTAATTCAGTCTCCATCGACTAGCATTCAACCCTGCTCTGTATTTTACAGTGAACTCTGACCTGTGGTTGTTCAAAATGCAGCACAGGTCCTTTCTGGAGTTCAGTTCGTGCATATTACTGCTGCACACTCTGACAAATCATTGCCGTGCATTTCATTCACATAAAGAGTTCACACCATAACAGATTTAGTCTCAATCATTTATGAAGGCTCTGAAGTCCTGTGGTTGCTTGGGATTGTTTAACTTTACGTATGCCACGTACAGTTCGTCAATGTTCCTGCTTTTACAGATCATCCAGGCTTTTCATAACCCCTGTGTGTTTTCCCTGGCCCTGCCTGCAGAAGAGCATTTATCATTTCCACAGCAAACGTGGTGTAAGGCGTGTGTGCAGACGGCTGGTTTGCTCCAGACCAGAGGGGTCTCCAGACGACTCGTTAGCTCTGGTGTAGTCTGGATATCAGACACGGCTGCGAACCTTGCTGGGTGTGTTTCTGATGGGCACTCCGTTTAAATCACGAGTGCAGTGCACCCAAGACATATTCTGCTATTTAAATACAAGACCTTGTGGTTCAGTGGTATTGGAGACAATGGTGTTGTCAGATAACTTACAGCCATTCATGGTGTATAATGATACATAAACAGCAATTCAATGAGTATATTTCAAATGTTTAAGTAAGTAAGTGTGTGTTCTGCATTGTTAAAGGGATAGATTATATTAAAAAACGGAAATATTTTCAGCGTTTACTCATCCAAATGTGTATGACTTCCTGTTCTGCAGAACACAAAAGAAGGTATTTTGAAGAATGTTGGTAACCAAATAACATATATACTCCAATATTGCCTTCCATTATATGGACTCAAAATATCTTCTTTTGTATTCTGCAGAAGTCATATACAGATTTTAAAATACAGTGGGATCCAAAAGTCTGAGACTACATTGATAATCTAGTTTTAGACTGAAACAATTTTGAAAAGTCTAAAACAGAAAAAAGCTATGGCATAAAATGAAATATTTAGATTCTGCTGTTTAAGATGCACTGCGTATAGGTCACTAATCAAATGTAAGCAAACTCCTTTGTACAAAAGGTCAGATTTTATTGCTTCCACTGGAGCGCGTAAGATGCTCATTGGAACATTGTCAGATCATGCTGGGATAAGACGGATCATCAGGTTTTGCACAAAATTGCAAAGTTCATGCCAGCTCAAGTATATGTTGTCATTAAAGCAAAATGGGGACAAACCTCACCAAACATAGCCACAGGAAATTCATATCAATTCCTCAAAGAATCGTTTTACTTATGTTGTTACAGTGGGTTGAGATTAATTTTTAAGTAGCAAATAGAATTGAATTAGAAAATGCAAAACAGAAGAATTTTCATTGGGGTAAAATGAATTAAAGTAGATTTTTATCAGAATTTATCAAAGGATGTTCAGATGGGTGCTGAAAGTATCATAATAGTTTACATTTACATTTAGTCATTTAACAGACTTGTTACTTCTACGTTTGATATTGGACCTTTTTCATTTTAATACAAAGGTCAGGAAATAATTGGAGAGAATGAGAAGAAAGTGACACAAACTGACCCAAACTGGTTCAAACTTGTTTAAGCTTGCATTAAATGCACTTTTCATTTAATCCATTTAAGGACTTTTCACTGAATTATTATGGTGGGACATATTGAGTAGCTCCATCCCCTTTAAAAATAGCCAATAATGTTTAGTTAACCACACAGTGTGGAATTTAATGAGAAAGTGAAATACAGAACAGCGTCATAAAAATAGTTGAACCATACTGCCGGATGAGAAAGACTGTAAGTTTTAAATGCTTACCTCTTAAACATTCGAATTGGGTCAACGTCTTGCAGCATTTAATAGATATCCTTAAGGCTAACATTTTTATCTTTAAAAGCCAAAAAACATCCATTTTGATTTCATGGCGACTTTAAATATCTCAAGAACGTGATTTGAACTTTTTTTTAACAAATGTAATGGCGATGTACATGTTATGGTTACGTTTGTGTGAAACGGTTATATTCATGTAGTCTTTAATGATATGTGTTTGTTGGTTATGTCTGTGTTTGTGTTTTACCTCAGGGACGAGGCGGTCCAGCTGTCTGACACGGTTTTGGTGGGAGGGGTGTGTGGACAGCCACTCTGGGATGGTGGGCTCTCCGCTCAACTGTTCAGAGATCTCCATCTGCTGCCAGAACACTGGACCCGCCCTCACATCAGCACACGCCTAACACACAGACAAATCTCAATAAATACACCCCCCAGAAACAATTTTCTTGCATGTTAATGCCTCGCCATCATCAAAGGAATGAAACAGGGTGATGACACATGCAGCCCCCCAGGGTGCTCTGACCACTGGACATCGTCATTAACTGGAGCTATAGCCTGGAGCAAACTCACTCACAGACGGCATGACTCATGACTAGTCTAGCTAGGCTTGCACCGTTACCGCAGCAACGTGCCAGTGTCCTTCACCGGGCAGGCTGTGGCAGGCGAATGGATCTGGGCCCATTTACGAGCAGCGGGCGTCCTGTTATTACTACTAATAAGAGATGGAGGGAAATCGACTATGTTTCTCTATAACGGTGCCAAGTATGGGACCAGGAATCATGCTGACAGGATGAGTACTACACCGTGAATCAGATGATTTCCACAGACAGAGAATTTGTTCAGTGAGCAGTTTGTAAAACCACAATGCCATCTAGAGGTCATGTTTGATATAGCGACTATATGTCTGACTAATAGAAGGAATGTGCTCCACCACAACATAAAGTTTGTTATTCCACTGCATTTTAACTGACCTGTATACTTTATTTATATTCGTAGCAATACGAATTCTTTTTTATAAAGTGGATGCTTTTGTTTGATGTGACTTCAAGGTGAAGTGATTTTACACCAAAATATTTTTTTACAAATGTGATTGTAATATGTGCAAAAAGATTTTGTTTTTCAATGAAAAAAACTTTGCCAGAATTTGCCAGGGTTCCTGCTATTTTATAAACATCCATGACTTAGAAGTTAGAAATCAGTTAGGTAGCTATCATTTTTGTTAGAAACCAAAATCTAAAACAACATTAAAATATCTTTAGTGAATTAATAAAACATCTTTAATACTTCTTGCATGCAAACCTTTAAGTACACACATGTTTATAACTGTCAATATTGGCATGTAACACAAGAAAGATCTCCCAATGTCTGTGTGAAGATAACAATAAATAACAATTATAATAATAAAGAATAAAGTTCTTTATATATAAATATATATTTATATTTTAATATAATAAATGTATATATTTAAATATAATGAATAATAATGAATAATAATAGAATAAAGTTACATTCAGAAATGTGGCTCTAAATTTTAGGTGGAAATTGTCTTTTTAACTGCCCACCTCTAAAAACAGTGGATTACTCATCCATGGTAAAAAATATTCATCCATGGCACTTAATATTATTGGCCTTTTCCAGCACTAAGTACTTATTTCTCTAGAAAAAGAAAAAACAATATCAACAATTTTAGCTGGGGATCTCTTGTTGAATCGACACAGAATTACCCTAATGGTTTATCCAAACAGGCTTTCCAAACATTCTGCCATCTTTCTTTTGTTGCCAGATAGTCTGTCCCCAATTCATGCCAAAGTTTGAGACACTGGTTGACTTAAAGTGATATTTCACCCAAAAATGAAAATTCTGTCCTCATTTACTCTCCCTCTTGTCATTTCAAACCTGTATGACTTTCTTTCTTCTGCAAAACACCAAAAAAAAATATTCTGAAGAATGTTGTTCACTTGAATGGGTTTGTGTCCATACAATCAAAATGAATGGGTTAACAACTTTCTTCAAAATATCTTATGTGTTTTGTGGAAGAAAGAAAGTCAAGGATGAGTATATGACAGAATTTTCACTTTTGGGTGAACTATCCCTTTAAACAAACAAAGCCACAACGCAATCGACCTATAAATTACTTGTGGTTGCCTTGTCATTATCAAAGTTTTTAAAAAAGCTAAAACTTCACCTTTAATGTACACAATTACAATGACAACTTAACCGGTTACTTGGAATCTTTCCAAAACACAAACTGTTGGTTTATCGGTCCAGATCTCATAAAGTTTATCGCCTATCTTCAATCTCCTTTGTGATGATTGAGAACTACTAGTTTAGTGTGTTATTTAATACTGTCTCTCAAATCAAACATTTATTATAAGAACATCTGAATATGTTTTGAATATTAATCTCAAATGATTTGATCAATACGATTATTTCTCACTAACTGCATATGATAATATCTGTGTTACCTTGGCAGCCAGCTGCAGGCCAACCTGATCCGCCTCTGCCTCCAGCTTCCGACTAAACGGCCGATCAAATAAGAACTACAGCACAGACACACAGAAAAAATGAGAGAGAAAATAAGTCAGTTAAATGAGCCATTCAAACAAAGCACACAGCAGTTATATTGGGTAAACAGAGGAAAATGGACAAAACTGAAAAAAATACAGTGAACCATATTTGGAGAGCAAAACGACTCCGAGATAAAAAGCCAAACCATTAAAATGTAATTTATTTTGAATGTAATGGGAAAAGAAAAAGAGAAGCCAGGAACGGAGGAACGGATAAAAATACCCACATAAAAGGAGGAACAAAAGACTACAAAGTATCTATGAAGAAAAACACTATAAAAACAAAAGTGCAATAAAACTGAAAGCGGGCCTTTGTTTCAAGCCACACAGCCATTCAGAAAATGCTAATTCAATATTCATTTAGAAGACAAATAAATGGAGCTGAAGTGAATTTTAAGTAAGCTGAAATTGAAGTCCTGAGAAAACCAAATAAGATAGGATCTCCTCTGAGATACTGTTATTGTTTTACAATGGTGGTGAGAGAGCACTTGAGAAGGTTTCTTTGAGCTTTAGTGGAGGAATAGAACTTGTTTAAAGGGTCCTTTAGGGGATTTTACAATCAATTTTGAAGGACTATTTGCATTGCAAATGGCCAAACACGACCTAAACAAATATACATTTTATGATTACTTCTAAAACAAACACAATTTTATACTAGTCCAATGTGTCAAAGACAAAAACCAGGTATCAACTAATAATGTAATAATGTGATGAGCTCATCCATGTGATGTGGAACTATTTTCTAACTTTTTAATTGTTTACTAAATGGTATATTCTGTTGTGGATGACAGATGACTAAAGGCATTATGTTTTGCACTAAGCAACCAGTCTCATTTTGTTCATAACTTGAGTTAAAGACACTGTACTGTTTATATGTTGTATTTAGTTTTGTATTTACATTGCTCAGATTGACTTCAGTATGGTTGATTTGCTTTTGTTTGTGTTAATTTGCTGTGTTGACTTGCTCTTACATGTACATACATTGTGATTACATTATGGCAAATTTACTGAAGGCCTGTTGGATGAGGAAAGAAAATAAAGAGAGCTAATGCCTTGTTTCGACCATCAATCCAGACTTGTGTCTTCTCCTTTTCCATAACACACCAAACAAAACGCAGAGACTCTTATCCCATAAGCGAGAGGACAGAGGGCTGCACTTACATATATAATTAAATCTTAAAAATGTTCTGTTGGTTGTCTTCTTCTCAGAAGTGTTTGTGTGGTGATAAAAACTGAAGTATTATTCTGAACCAGTGTTGAACCTTCCGAATAAACCTACCGAAGTGGTCTATAAGTTTGACAATGCAATGGGGATTAACTCAATTATAACAAACATTATTACATGGCTCGCTGGAATGTTACTAGTTGTGTGTTTTAAACGCATCTGTGAATAAAACACTTTATGACTCAAATTCTGTTTTTTTCTTATGTGGCAAGCCATGTAATAATGTACAGACCATCGGCTGTTATAGCAGAATAAGCCCCTTACTAAACAAGATGCTGCAAAAATCGTACAGTTTTCTGAAATCTACCAGCACTGTATTGATGTAAAAGCGGTAACAGTGTAGGTGAAAGGTCACCTGGACTAGTTTACTCTGAATCCAGTGGCCCAACACAGCCAGACTGTCACGAGGACAGATCGCCCAGATTGCAGTTAACAAGATGAGAGACAACAGCTCCACCACATGAGACAGACTGGCCTGCTCTGCCTGAGAGAGAGAGAGAGAGAGAGAGAAAGAGAGAGAGAGAGAGAGAGAGAGAGAGAGAGAGAGAGAGAGAGAGAGAGAGAGAGAGAGAGAGAGAGAGAGAGAGAGAGAGAGAGAGAGAGAGAGATTAAATTACTCAAGTAATCGTTGCTTTGTTGATTTCATTGTTTATCTTCTATGCTAATTTGTTTGCATTTTGGTGTTGTTAAGAGACATAACAGCCCAGATTTTGACAGCACGCCCAATTAGGAACAACACAGAAAAACAAACAGAAAACTAATTTAACAAAGAGATGCAATAAATCACAATGCACTATAATTTTAACACACATTTGTTCTGATGAGGGCAAAGAATATTCCAAAAAGCATGTTCATGAGCAGACAGGGAGACGCTGCAATGCTCCAGTTGTGTATTTTATAGTCATTAACAAAAAGTTGCGTATGATGTTATGAGTACAGTCTGAGATTTGCATTGGGAGATAAGGCCTTTTTTGTTTATGCATGACAGAAAATCATTATGGCAACTATTTTAGAGACATACAGAACACAATATCTTTTAAATGTGTGTACCCGCAGGTCTATTAAACTGTACTTTTGTGAAGTATTTTTTATTTGTACAGTACAGTATATTACAATACACATTTTGCATTTAATCAAAAACAAAAGATCAGACATGCCTTTCCCAAAAGCAACGTAAGCCTACGATGATCATAGCTCTATTGGTGACAATGGTTCTAAGATCAACTTAAGGCTGACTTTTGGGAAACGCAGCCCATGTGTTTAAAGGCGCAGTTTGGGATTTTAAGCAGCCAGTTTCAGTGTAGATTTGGAAAAAATCTCTCAGTCATTTGCTCATCCCTCCCTTTCGAATTACGACGGTGGCCGCAACAGTAAAAAAAAAATGTCGCTGACTGAGACAGCGGCTGTGATTCTAGTCACACTGTCATGTTACTTCACGTGAAACTACAATGCAGTTACATTATTTCTACACTTATAAGGAAAAACGATCGTCTCTCGTAGGTTATATGCCCATTTGTATCAAATGCTAACGTTACCAAAAAACTGGTTTCACTTTCACAAAAGTTAAATTATCTTACCAGCCCAGCAGAAAACAGGCAACTTCGGCGTCGCGTTGAAAACATTTGTCCTTCATCTGGTAATAGCTACACCGATGTTTATCCTGGATCTCTGCCGTTGTTTGTCTCTAATTTGTCACGTTTGCGCTTTACCGACGGAGATTCGCGCTCTGTCGGCTCTTGTGAACAATACGTATGGTCTTCCATTGTATCAAAACTTCTAAAAACAGAACGATCTATGCTTCAGCTAACGATGACGACGACTACTTACTTCTTCGTGGTCTTCAACTCAGTGATGACGCAAGCTGCCTCTACGAATTACGAAATGCGCTCTGTGAGCTGTTTGTCCGTTTAGGGCTGCTGTAACTAAACATGGCCACGCAACATGGAAAACTCCACATATATAGGCCCGCGCCTATGTAAATAAAACTGGGTTATTCTAAGGTGATAAAAACATAACTGTTCATTACATAAGGTTTTTAAACACCTCTGAAGAAACAGTTTTGAATGTTATATTGCATTTCTTTTAGTAGATCATACAAAAGAATTTTAGCAGTTTTAGCAAGATTTTGATCTGGTCCTCACACAAAAATACAAACCTCACATCTTCAAATGCCTTGCAATGCTTTGCATTGTTCAACAAAATTGGGTATTTGAGCTAAACAATGTTTTTCTATTTTATAAAAAAAACTGGAAAATAAGTATTTTGAAAATTTTGAAATAGAAAAATGTCTAAATCAGTGTTATTTAATTTTAAATTTAATTTTAAAATTGTTTGCATTTTATTAATTGAATTTCCTTGTTTAATAAAGTATTAGTCATTTTACATCTAATTTTTCCATCAAAATATTATTTAAAGGGAGTCTATACCCAAAAGTGATATATCTGTCATTGTTTCAAACCTGTATGACTTTATTTGTTTAGTTGAACGCAAAGATATTTTGTGGGTGACCAAAACAGTTTTTTTCCTACTATGCTAGTCACCTGAAGAAAGAAAGTCATACAGGTTTGAAATAACATGAGTGAGTAAATGACATTATTTTATTTTGAGTAAACTATCCCTTTAATATCTTAAAAATATTCTTTAAGTGAAAAAATGAGAGCTGTACTACTGTATGCCTATTACCTACACTGCTGCCCAGAGGCGTTTCCAAGATGACTGCCAAGTCAAGTGATGTGCTTGAGTGTTAAGCTCTTTATATCTCTGCCCTTACCAGACCCACAACTACAGGCTGATGCAACAGCTCTAAAACTAACATATTCCTTTAAACTAAACCCTTAACAGCGTTTAAAGCCTCTGAGACAAGAGACTCTGAATTTACAAAGAGATGAAAGTACACATGACATGACACACGCAAAAGAGAGATAAAGCTATAGAACTTGAATCTAATGAAATAAAGCATCTTAAAAAATAAAGCAAAGAGCAAAGCTTAAAACTATTAGAAATGCCAGAGGCACTTAAAGAAACTAACAACCGTCTGACATAGGGCTGTATAGCAGGTTATGTAATGCTTTAATACATTTAAATTCACCCTACAGAACAACTGAATTCAACAATAAAAAAAACCTTTCCAGACATTATGTTCTTGGTTACTTTACTTTCATCATAATTTATTACTGGATTATTACTGGTTTCATCGGCCGCACATGCCTGGTCCAAAGTTAACTTCCGGTCTGTGTTTGTTTATCGGTCTAGCTAAAAATATAACTGTTTATATTTTATTTAATATATAATAGTATTAACTTACATTAATTGTTTATTATATAATAATTGTATTAAATAAATTTTTTTGGGATGGGTCGTGTAACTTTGTCACATTTAAGTTTAACGATTCTTCTACTGGTAACCCCAAATAATACTAACTAGGCATACTTAACTTGCTAGCTAATGTAATTTACTTGTTATTCCTTTTGCTTGTTATCAGAAATAATCTGCAGGGACTCTATTCTTTGCGGATGTTTACCGGAAGTTAAGTTTGGGCCACAAACGCGTGCAGTAACGCTTGTTTATGTTGTTGCTTTGAAACCGCTTATAGACTAAAATGAAACATTTTCTACAACAGACCTTAACCGCGCTTTCACATTCGCGAAACAGAAAACTTTAAATTGCGCATCTATTATGAAGATGCTATGGGTTCATTGTGTCTGACAGTGTGGGGGCGGGACTTACTGCATGACCAATTAAAGCGTGAGCCATCTCATGCCCCAGTATAAAGGCCAGCTGATGGACGTCTGCTACAGCTTCCAGCATTCCTGTAAAGATAAATACCTCTCCATTCTGACATACACCCACACGTACATTAATCATTCAAGCTGTAAAATCAGAATAGTTTTCTCCTATCAGAAATGTGTTTCAAGGCTTCCTCTAATGTTTATCCAAAAACTGAATAAATTCATTTATTTATAAATTTACATTTATAAATTCAATTTTATACAAAACCTCTAATGGTCATATATGACTCACAGGCAAAACAAATGCATTGACAGTTGGCCCATCCACAACATGGATGTTCCATGAAACAGAAGAAATCTCAGCAATGTCCTGGTTTCTCTGGGCCAGATGCTGAACTAGAAGCTCCACCGCCTGGTGCCTAGGGTCCGATGCAGGAATCAGAGACTCCTTAAACTCCTCCATATACTGTGAGTAAAAAAGAACGTAAAGAGTAAAACAGTATTTTTTTGGAATAACAAAAATACATTTTCACAGCCATAGTATTTTTTATAAAGGACATGCTCCTGTTTTTCCACAGCAATGGTTTTAGATTTGTTAAAGGAAGTAAATCTTCCTTGAAAAATGAAGAGACCATTTCAAAGACTTTTTTCTGAATTTACTATTTATAGGTATGTGTTTAGGTGCAATGATTCATATTTTTGTTTAATTCTGTGAACCACTAACAATATTTCTGCCAAATTTCAAATAAAAATATTGTTGCTATTAGCATTTATTTGCAGAAAACTGAAGAAATAGGTAAAAAAAAAACAGAAAAGATGCTCTGTATTTTTTCATCTAGAAATGCTGATTACATAAACATTTGGAATGGTCTCTTAATTTTTTCCCCGGCTGTATATTGACTAAAAAGTCTCAATAACCGAGGTCATACCCCATCTGCAGTGAACTTTGCCAGTTCCCTGAAGTTCTCCCTGCTGAACACCAGCAGTCTGGTCCTGCCTGTAACTGGAGATTCCTCCAGGTGTGTGAGGAAGAAGAGTGAGAGGAAGAGCATAAATCCTGCCCCAGCTCCTGCAAAATGCCAGCGCCGACGCCAAGTCCATTCACGAAAAAACTGCTTTTTATTGGGCGGCAAAGCCAGCCACCACTTTCTGATGCTCCTGGAGATGGAGAGAGAAATTAGAAACAAAATCATGAAATCTGAAATATTTATCTTTTAAAATAACATGTTACCCTAAAAAAAAGTCAACAACTGCTACATTAAAGCTAGCTTTAAAATCAAAGAACCACCACAAATTAAAGACATTTTACTATTTTTATAAATAAGACTTAAACAAAACTAACTTGCAGAAAAGGAGAGCTGTGTAGACTAATGGTAAGGATATTTTCACATATATTTTGACTTATGCACGTTTTCTTACCTCCCCAGTATGATAGCCACGACCTTCTGTATGGGTTTTAGAACCAGCCATATAAAGGGCGCAGGTAAAGCTCTGAGACTGCCGGATGTATGGAACTGACGTGTGGATTGAATTATTACCTGAGCTCGCTGAAATGGAGGTTCGAATGCAGTCACACAGCTGTCGAGTTGTCGTGATCTTGATGTCAGTAATGTAGGAGAAACAGTGACAAATCCTTTTACAGAGGGCAAGAGTTGAGTCCTTGTCGGATTAGATGTATACGAGTATCTCTGGTTTCTCAATCTGATCCCTGAAGTAAATAATCGGAATCGATTTAAAGTTGTTAAACTGGACACGTTGAGTCTGATCAGGCGAAGCACAATAAAATCCATTTTTATGCAATACACTTTCACATCCAACTTTACTGAACTTCTATCGTTATATTCCTAAATCATCCCACTAAAATGAAGAAGTTATGAATTCATTGTGCATTTTAAAAAATGCAGGAAGTCCTTATTTCCCATTGACATACAGCAGCTGTAATGACGCAAGAAGTAATATGAGAATGAGATAATGAATAATGAGAAGTAATAAACGTCAGCGGGATCGCCAGAACTGTCAGTGTTGCTATCGTTCCCGTTTACGTGTTCGTTATTTATTCAGAAGTAAAACGTTTGTCCTCGAAAATCTCCTTAGACTGCTGCACTTCACTGCTACATCGAAAACACTCCCCTTGCAAATATCGCTTGACCAACGGTTCCGCTATGGAGCCAGATCAGTCTCAAAAATAGTACATTTACAAAACACAATTCATTAAAGCACAGCATAATTCATGAACACACAAACATTTTCCCCAAATGCTTACACAAATATCTCATAGAAATAAATTCAAAATGTTTTCACAAATATGCTATTATCAGGTTCTTAAATTACTTCCAACACACATTTGTGAATGTTGTTACATGTATTTATGGATTGGGGAATCTGCATTTGCAAATCGTCACACGTGTGTTGAGTGCTTTGAATTTTTGAGTGGTATTTTGGAGGCCTTCCTTTTTTTGGAAGAAGGCCTGTTTAGCCAATCACATTGAGCTTATAATCCACCAATCAAAGCACTACTTCCTGAAGTGATTTAAGAACCTCAACGTGTTATAGCCATAGACATTTATATATATGTCTATGGTTATATCTATGCTGTATTTAAGCACACACTTCTAGGTTTCTTTTCTCATCTCTCACTTCTTTACTGAACATTTCTCTGTTGCCTTTTCTTACAGGTAACCGGCGCCCTCTAGCGGCCGATACAGGTAGTAACATATACATAACTGTCACCCCATATATTGGCACTTACCATATACACAACTAATGTCATAACATAGGCTACACAACGCTGTGCAGTACTAATAATGTAATCATTTAATGTCAATATTTATGTAAAATAGTACTGATATTAACTTTAAAACAGATAAAATAATAAATATTGTTGAAGTTTTATACTTGCAAATGTGTATTAAATTATTGAAATAGGACCAGGGGTACTTCAAGTAAATTATTCAGCTGACAAAAAAATTTGAAACTGTAAGGCATTGCCAAAAAAACAACAAGGGCACTTTGGGAAGAAAAGGGTAGGGGCTCAAGCCCCTTTTATGTCTATGTGTGCATGTGCCTGAATTTTACTAAAGAAATAATCACATTGTTTAGTCTTCACTTTGTGATGGCTGGTGATACAAGTCAGACCTCCCAGAAAGTGCTGATAAGTTTAAGTTATTTGCAAGTTTCACAAGAATGATCCAGGTGGCACAACAAATGATTGTGGTTTTCACAGTAGGATTGCTGTTAAACTAAACAAATGTTGACTGTAGAAGCCGTATGCAGCATTGCTGCAAAGCATCATGGTCAAATTTTTGATGGCAATATTTTTTACAATCCAGTCATTTTGAATATTCCACACTTTCGTTAGAATGTGTTTTTAGCATTTAACTTTGCTCTTTGCGATGCTATATTAATTTACCACAATTTCTAAAGTTATGTGTCAGAGTGCGCTGGGAGAGAGAAGCAGAGAGCAGCAGCCTTTTGGTAGTTTTAATGATTTTCAAGGGCAAACAATGTTGTTTCTCTACAGACACAGATGAAGAATGCTAAAGGGCACAGAAAATCATATTTATTATGTTCAATACATTTGACTTCAATCTAAATAAAAGGATGAATTATATGTTTACAGGTGTTGTTGTTATTGTTTATGAATTTAAATATGAGCTACGAAAATGTTTATTAAATGAAAAAATACACTATGAATTCTATTTTGTGCCAATGTGGTTTCAAATTGAAAATGTTGGAAGTTCAAATCAAATCTTTTTCCTGTCACCCCATATAGTGGCACCCTTACCATATACACAACTAATGAAAATCTTCATTAGCAACATTTCCAAGTAGCAATGATGACATAATTAGACACAACACAATTCACAAATAATAATATAGAATGTAGTATATATGATTTGTAACAGACCAGTGTAGTATTAATAAAGTGCAGTGCTGATGTATTGATCGTTAAAGAGTTTAAAAGTCTGATTGCTGTCATGGAGTCAGCTGGTGCGGGTCCTGATGCTGCAATGTCACCTGCCTGATGGTAACAGTAAGAGCAGCCAGTAGGTGTGTTCGACTTGACACGGCTCTGCGCAGATCGATTGAAATCTGACTTGAAGCAGTACAAGCCGATTCGAAATTTTGTCCGACTTTAACCGGCGCCGACGCCACGTTACGTTCACGTGTGGCTTTAAAGTACCGCGAGTCGCGAGAGCATTTCGAGAACAGCCGGCTTGCTCAGCCGGCGCAGCATCTTAAGACCGGCTGCACCAGGCTGTGATGACAACACAGCTTTTCGATACACCGCATGACAACATTCACGTGCGTTTCGGGTGTATTCTAACATGTTAGGTTCAACTAATTCTTATTAATTCATGTTTTAAAACCAGCCAAAACTGTTTGTATAATCATAATATGATATTTTGTGTCTTTTAAGGAAAAACAGCGTCATTACGGCAAGCAGCAGGTGTCCGACTTGACTCTTCCTTTTTCAACTCAACCCTCGACTGCAAGCGGCTGATCTTGCCGATCGGTCTGCGCAGCGCAGCATGAGCCCGAACACACCTAATGGCTGTGGTGTCTAGAGTCTCTTATGATCCTCTTAGCATTTTCACTCTTTGCCTGGTATGAAGACAGTAACAACAAACAAATATGTGGCCCATCCTTAACTTTTGGTAGACCTCCACAAAGAATTAAAACCTTGAGTAGTCTGTTTAATACAATTAATATACGATAAAATGTAAAACAAGCTCCTTAGTTGTCATGAATTGCAAGGACAGAACCCAAATGCAGACAGCTCTTTAACAAAAACGTATTTATTAACATATGACAAAACATAACTCATAACTTAGAAACCAAGAACAAAATGACAAAGCCACTGATAAAACTAAACTTAAACTAAACTAAACTAAACCTTAACTAAGGGGACCAGCGCCAGGTACGAGGTAGAATCGATCTGTCGATCCAGCACAGGAAAGCAAACACAGGGCATTAAATAGGAGAGGAACAAAAGAGACATAACAAGGGCAACAGGTGAAGGGCATGAACTAATAATAGGATAATGAATATGGAAACAAGGGGGCGGGGCTAGGACACAAGACAGTAGAGCACATGACACACAAACAATGGCCATGTGCTTCCAGGACAGAGACAGGGCTGTCATGATCCTGTCCACCAGAACAAAAGAAACACTACTAAGAGAACAGGATCATGACATTACTCTTGCTGATGTTGATGGAGAGGTTGTGCTCCCGACAACAAAAGAAACACTACTAAGAGAACAGGATCATGACATTACTCTTGCTGATGTTGATGGAGAGGTTGTGCTCCCGACATATCAGCATACCAGAGTGTGCACGTCTTCTAGGCTGTTTCACTATTATCATCACTGTCAGTGATCAGCTCTACCATCACCGTATCATTAGCATGAAACTCAATACAACCACTCTAAAATCAACAACTCTCCCAACTCTCGTAATCTTTTTAAACCTTCTCTGCTTTTCTTTGTCCGCTTGCCCATCCACCTCCATCAGATTTAACAGCAAATGCCACTGCTACTTTGTAAATAAAACTACTACCATTGCCAGTTATCTGCACCGCCGCCTCTCGAACATGTCCAAACTCCCAACTCATGCACACTCCCCTCTTGCCCCCTTCTCTCTGAAGCTGACATTTCCAAGGTCATTGCTTCTAACCACCAAAATACCTGCCCGCTTGATCCCATCCCCACCCATCTCCTCCAGGCTATCGCTCCATCAGTTGTCCCTGCTCTCCCCCACATTATCAACTCCTCTCTCCATGCTGGTACCTTTTCCCACCACTTTTAATTAGGCCCGTATAACCCCACTACTAAGGAAACCCACGCTTGATGATTGCACTTTCAGATAATTACAGACCTGTATCTCTTTTACCATACATTGCCAAGTCTTTTGAACGTGTCATATTCGACCAACTCTCCTCCTTCCTCTATAGAACAACCTCCTGGACAGCAAAACCGGCCATTCAACTGAGACTGCCCTACTTTCAGCAATTGAAGCTCTAAGACTGGCAAGGGCATCCTCGAAATCATCAGTACTCATCCTGCTTGACCTATCTTCTGTGTTTGACACCGTTAATCACTACATCCTCCTGTCGACCCTCAGGGCTATGGGTCTCTCAGGAATGGCGTGCTTGGAGTGTTACCTCTCAGGCAGATCATTTAGGGTATCCTGGAGGGGTGAGGTCTCTGAGCCTCAACATCTCATTACTAGGGTACATCAGGGCTCGGACCATTACTTTTTTCCATATACATGGCTTCCCAAGGATTGGTCATTCAGAAACATGGCTTTTCCTATCACTGCTAGGCAGATGACACACAGCTCCACCTTTCATTTCAAACAGACGATTTCAACAGTCTTTGCTCGTATCTCTGCATGCCTGAGTGATATTTCACTCTGGATGAAGGACCATCACCTGCAACTGAACCTTGCAAGAACCTTGTGATCTCAGCTGACACAAAATTTCATCACAGCCAGGAGCCTTGGAATGATAACTGAAGATCAGCTAAGCTTGATTACGGATCATGTTGCTAGCACAACATTGCTTCCAATGTTATGCCTCATTTGTAAGTTGCTTTGGATAAAAGTGTAATGACTCCATCATTGTTTACAAACCCTATTCCTGTCACTAGGGGTTAGAGGTCTGCACGGGCTTTAAACGAAAGCTACTACATTTTAAGCTTAAACCCGTCCCGAACCTGAAGTGCATTTAACAGCAAGCTTTGTTAAAATATCCCATAGGCGTAATTTGCGTGTGAACCTGTGACATGTCCCCACCATGTTTTGGAAGAAATTAAGAAATGCTTGCAGAAGATGTGTATTGTTTAGTGGCCATTAACATCTAAAACTCGTGGAAAATGCAGGATGCGCTGCTTTCTCACAATCTCTCGTTGCTTGCACTCGTAAGTTATATTTGCGGAAGACAGAAAGAGCCGCGACTCCAGAAACGCAGCCAGTTTGAAATGCATGCATGATCCGCACTCGCGGCGCTTTATTGCTTGTGCATCTAGTGTCCAAGCACAAAAATGCATAAACCAACGAACAAGTGAAATTTTTAGTCTTAGGAATAAACTGTTTTCAAGTGTAATGCACTGAAACAACCAAGTGACCTTCCCAAAATGACAGTTTGGGAACCACTTGCACAAAACAGTTGTGTGTGTATGTTTTCTCTCATGTTTTTTGTGGTCTTAACGAAAGCACATGGCACGCAAACTATATATAGCCTTTATATATTTTTTTAGTTACAAACCCGAACCCGATCCAAATCTCATCTGCCACGTCATTAAGTGCCATCGATGGACATCTTAAATAGAAGGATGCTAGGAAGGCAGCTCTCGATTTGTGTCCTTTGTTCAGTTTGTTTTGAAGGATACATGAACTGTATCCTTTGCAGCCTCAAATCACCCACAATCCTTTGCACACATTACCAAATAACATAGTAAGAATCCAGTCAGCACTTTCTTCACATAATTTTTATGTAAAAAAAATACGAAAAAATGCAGAAATTTAGTAATTAAATATGATATATAATATGGTACATTATTTAATTATTAAAATGAAAAGTTGTATCTGTTAATATTATTTAATGGACCTAAACTAACATGAGCTAAAAATGTTGCGTTGTTATGCACAACATTATTTTGCACGACTGAAAATAAAAAGAACATTAGGAGGAGCTCAGTCTATGATTTTTTAAGTGTCAAGTCAAAGAAGAGTCGATAAAGAGATTTTCATTTTGATAGTAGGGTTTTGTCTATCGTCTGTTGACAAGTTAAACAAGACATTCATTAAAGGAGAAATATTGCCAAGCTAAAACCAATATTATTGTTTGTATTTGATGTAATGCAATGTGTTTATACGTTTTAAGGAGGAAAAAACACATTATTTTCCACATACCGTACATTTTTAAGTCTAATATGTTATTAAAACATTTACACTTTTTTTGCAATACAAATATCTAAGCTTTCAATTTTCACATTTAATTGTTTATTGTTTCTATAACAAAAACCTTAACCAAATATGTCGATCTTGTCCTCCAATTCCAATGTATCATTAATAATACCAAGGTCATTCTGATAAGAAATTTGTAGCTGACAAGATGCGCTACCGCTGGTTCTACGTCATTTATTGAGGCAGTAGGTCATTCTGATAAGATATTTGTAGCTGACAAGATGCGCTACCTCTGGTTCTACGTCATTTATTGAGGCGGTGGGTCACTCTGATAAGACATTTGTAGCTGACAAGATGCGCTAATATATTTTGTTCTGATACTTTGATTTTGGCAATTTTACGTGTCTAATGCATGCATGGGCAACTTGTAACACACCAAAAACATAGGAAAACACGACATTGCAAACCATTTCTTTCAAAGAAAAAGAAAAATTCTTTCTACCTCTCTTTTACTTTTCTAATGTTTTCTTTATACTTGCTTATACTATCTTGACGTTGTATCTGAAACTTTGTATTACTAGCACTTCTCTTGAATGTTGCTTGCTGTTTTCCTCAATTGTAAGTCGCTTTGGATAAAAGCGTCTGCCAAATGAATAAATGTAAAACATACCTAACCATCATATGCTGCTTTTTTAACAGGGATAACAAATAGTTAAAATGTCAAATAAAATATTCTTTACTTGTGTTGTCATATTTAAATGCATATTTGCACATGTATATTGTATATAAATGTATTTGTTATGGTGTATATATGTATTTAACTGACATAAACGTATTAATTTGTTATCGGCTCAGCTACTGCAATAAGCTCCTATTAGCACATGATGACAATGAAAAACATAATTATCAAACTAGAGAAAAATGATCATGTTTTTAACCTTAAAAATTCACAATAAAGAAACAATAAAATTCATGAAAGGTAGAGAACACTTTAGATATTATGTCTATTACAGTATAAAACATTACTTTATTACTTTAGCAATGTATCGCACAAAGTTTTGTGTATACATTTTTAATCCTCTGCAACAGCAGATATAAGGGTAAGTCCGATGCCAGGTTCAATGGATTATTTCATAAGGTATCTGAACTGATAGTCTGTGTAACAGTTGCATTTTCTTCTTCATTACAGTTTATGATATGGTTGACAGTTCCTATAGAGTACACTTTATCTTGGCTGGGAGTCAATTGTGTGCTGTTCTTCATCTGTGACAAGGCTGTTGTTGATTGGCTCAGAAGAGAATGACAGTAAATGGTGCTGTGTTATTGGTTCATGAGGCTGAGAGGTGAAGGAGCCAGTGTCAGGAAGAAAATGTGTCTGAAACAAGGTTTGCAACTGAACTAGCCAAGTATCTACGTCAGCATCCAAGACCTTCTCCAAAGTGTTACGGACTGATGTGAGCATCTGTAGAGAGACAAGACACATACAATGTATTTAATAAGGATAAGCATCAGAAATCTTTTTTACCATAGTTGAACTTCATAAAAAGTGGCTTTGAGTCATCAACAGTACAGCAACCATTTAATATTTTTAACAGTCATTCATTTTATATAGATGTAATGTATGAAGGGGGCATGAGACCTTTTCCAGGCAAGTAAGAGAAGAATCTCTGCGAAAAATCCTGTCCATTGGTACACTCCTAAACAAAGACAGGAATTACTAAACGTCAGTAATACGCCCAAACTAAAGAACAATTCAAGCTGCATTAATGCAGTATACACAACATACCCATGACACTGTCTGTACTTAAATACCACCCATTCTGTTCTTCTCATTACTTCTGACCAATCAGGAAGCTCAGACAAGTACTGAATGTTAAACCTGTATGGAAGTTCTGAAACACAACCGACATGTACAAATTTACAAAACATAAAGCCTTGCCTTAGTTAGTGATGTAAACTACATTCAACAACCACTGTAAAAAATGCTGTAACAAACTCTGAGGTCCAGAGGGTCCAGCCTCCTCCTGTACCATCAGACAGGTGGTCTGAGAGAAAGGGGTGGAGTTACTGGGGTTATACGGGCTGACAATCATCCCGATAAATGGAGCACCACCTCGAGAGAAATAACTCTGCAATTCACAAAGAAAAATGTAGGTTATTTAGCATAAAAAATTATGCTAAATAATTTCTTCCCAAAAACTTTAGCAATAGCACTATAATCTGTTACCTGGTATTTGGCTTGAGTGTCAATGTCTCTGATGGAGGGGTTTGGGTCAAAGGCCGGATGAGAATGATACCAGCCCACAACATTGTGACCTTTGACCACGAGCAGCTCGGAGGCTTGAGTTTGAGAAACGGGGTCCATCTCACACTGCATACCTGTGCTCAAACTGTTACATGGTTCAGCTGCACAGATCTGTACAAATAATAACATTTACATATATTAGACATTATAATACCACAAACAAAAATAAAAATATAACAAATAAAACTACATTATCACTGCAAACAAACAAGAGGCCTTTTACAAACTATGCACAAAGTGACAAGCATTTCTGTCTGAAAACAAAATGCTCCACAAAACAAATATGCATATGTGCTCGTGTGGGATTAAATCCAACCTTTAAAACCTTCTCATCGTCTTCATATGTTCCTCCTAAAAGTCCAATCACCTCTCCCATAGATACATGAGCATGCTGGAAAAAGATTTTATTGTTAAAAAGCAAAACAACAAAATACTATTTGTAGCAACATGAACCATCACATGATACTTTACCAAATCCATGACGACAAGAGCTTCAGCACAAACAAGCACTCTGTAGGGTTCCTGAGGGAACAAGAGTATTAATTATTCATTTATGTATTAGTATTAATAAGTCATTTATGTTCTCTTAATAAATTCACTGCAGTAGAAAGCTGAACTGGGTTTCTTTTGCAATAAATTTGAGAGCAGAAATCATGAAGACATTAAGTATCCGTACCTGTCTGTCCTCTCCAAAATACTTGCATGGAATGAGCTGGAACGGATCAAAAGAGCTGCAGACATAAAGAAGCAGCTATACATGAACACTTTGTTGCTTTTCATCTCATTATTTTTACCATGCATTGGTTAACACAGCAGAAGCAACAGTGTGTGCGGTTTACCCTCTTTGTTTGAAGAGTTTAGATGGTTTTGGTCCTTTTTTCCTCATCTCCTCTCTCCTGAGGGCCAGTTCCTCTGCGCTCAAATGCTTAAAAACACAACATTTCCAAACATAGTGTAAATGCTTCATCCACACAACACATTTTATATAAAAGACTGTACTTCCTAAAATGTTTGGTATTTAACCTTGGGAGGAAATTACAATAAAATCAAACATATCAGTCACATTGTGATAACAGTATTCCCCTATTAAAATAAGTGCTCAGAGATGCAAATATAGTCATCAAGAAAACTTATAAAGTGACTTGGCTAAAGTTTTGCACTAACAATCTCCTCTTAAATTTGAAGCAACATTAACGTGACAAATTATGATATTTTGCATTAAAGATCTCAGCTGTAGCAGGTCATAAACTCAAGCCGAAGAAGGGATATGGTCTATAGATATTTTTCTTTGAGATACACTACCTCAAACGTCTGGCCCTCCAGATCTTTTGCGTCACACCAATTTCCCCACATGTCCCGAATTCTGCGTTTCCTTGTACGCTACAAAACAATCAGTATAAGATGCTAAGGAAAAATACTATGATAATGAGAAGTTTACAAATAAAAGTGCCAGTGTAGAACAGTATTCATTCCTCTCCAGTGTCTCCTACCATAGACTGCAGTCTCTGGGCAAGATGGTAAGCCTCCAGACTGTCTTTGCTTTCCTTCAGCCGAGAGCGATCGACCAGTCGCGGGCGGTTATAGATCGCCTGATCTACAGATGAAGGGAGAAAAAGTGAATATGGGGGTGTAAGATCATGTTTATAAAACCTCTTATAGTAATGAATCTTTAAGAATAAATAAGAAAGCAAAAGAAGCATTACCACAGTTGAAGTTGATCGCTCCAATGAGTTCCAGGTAGGTGTGTATTCGACCAATGCAGTTTACATCCCCGCAATTCTTTAAACCTGGACGAACCGATGTCTTGTTCAGGTAATTAGGTTTACTTTTCGCCCTACACAGACATTTGACAAAGACAGTCATTGTTAAGAAAATGCATAACAACATAACCCAACTTGCTGGCTTGTCTGACTTGTTATTGACTATTTCCAATACAATGAGACCATAGAAATAAATCAAAAGTCTCTTAAAAAAAAAACTAAATGTAAATGAAAATGTAAAAGTGGGTTTAAAAGAAAGTTAGTCTTGTGTCCCCCATATATAACTGAACCGTTCCTCCAAACTGCAGATTAAAAGTCTCACCACTGGTCAAGGATGTAATTGCGGATTCTCAGATATCTTTCTGGGGTTTTGGATGGACGTCCCTCAAAAAACTCTGAGATGGCCTGCTTCTCCTCCTCTGTGATGGTGTTTAAGTCCAATGTGACCTCCTGCTCAGGAGGTCTAAGCTCCTCCTCATCTTCCTGGTCTTCCTCCACTTCCTCCTCTGGATACTCACCTGACTCTATGGTATCTGTGATAGAATAATATATTAATCATAATCCTATGCATAATTTAAGCAATCATTTCTCCACAGGAAGAAATAACCTATAGTGATGCAGTATCAAGCAGTACATACCTGCTCGATCACTGCTATCTTCGCAAGGAAGGTTGTTGTTTGCACATTCCTCCTCTGGTTCTGAATCAGTCCTATTCTGAGAGATGCCAGCGGTTCCATTTGTGTCTGGATCAGTGGGTTCATCTGAAGATGTGGTTTGTGACTCTATCAGTTCATCTGTTTGGGGTGACACTGGACGAACTTCTTTGTCGTCACAATCTGGCACACCTGACTGGTTTTCCATCTGACACCCATCATTGCTGGAGTCATCGGTGATGTCAACATCCTCATCATCCGAGAGCCGCTCGATGCGCACAGCGTTGGTCAGTGCTAAGATATCAGGCTGGACTGAAGGGACTAGAGATGTAGAAGGGGATTCCGGGCTTGGAGTGGCTTCAGTGGTAGATACGTCAGCAGGTATTTCTGTTTTAGTCTAAAAGATCAAACGCAAAGGATAAAATCTCTAACTTTTTGTTACGGATTTATTTATTAAAACAAATTATTCATGAATACAACTGAAAGTTACTGTATATGATATACAAATATAACGTTATAATATGAATTATAATTCATTTTATGTTATAGCTCAAGACATGATAAAAAGATCAAGTCTAATAATATTACCTGTTTCTGACACGCAAGGTTTTTCAGTTTTATATACCATTATATATGCATTATTGGCTGTAAACACTAAGATCTGTGTGTATATATATATATATATATATATATATATATATATATGCACACAAGTTTTCTTTTGGTAATTTGGAATTACCTAATACCTTATTTTTGAAGTACTGCTTAGCATAGCTCTTCACCTGTAGAACCGTCCTAGTACCAATCAGTTTGGCAATTTTGGTCCATCTGCGGCCAAATTCAGCCTGCAAAGCATTAAAAAACACAAACTGGAATTCCCTAATATAAGAGGGAGCAAAATGATGGTATAGTAAATACAACGCCTTTGCTAGGTTTTTAAAAAAGCATAACAGAAAAACATACCAGTCCTTTCTCAAAGAGATCCTTCTCCTCTTCAGCCCAACGCGTTGACGATGCAGAAGTCTTCAGCAATGACCTAAAAAGAAATTGCAACAGAAAAAGGAACAGTTGAACTAAATACAGAGTTTCTACAAAAATTACTAGACATATTTGTGTTGCCATATTATGAATAAACATATAAACATGGGATATTCTCTATACATACTTTTTGACTTTTGTCATCTCATTGGTCCATGCCACCTTTGGTGCTTTTTTACTGGCAAAATAATACCTTTCTTTATTAAGAAAAACAGCCATACATGTTCAATGACTGATCACATACATTTAAAACTAGATTAGAAAATGTAAACACACTAAAACAAGCACTAATAATCAGATTCAGTGAGATACCGTATGTGTAAGAGTGAAGGATACTGTTCTTCAAGCAGCATGCTCTCAATGGCCTGTCTGTTTTCATCACTGATGGAGCTGTCCAGTGTCCATGGCTGAACAGAGACAAACACATCACAAACAGCAAGTGTTAACAATAAGTGTTAAAGTGCATATTCTCTAAACACCATACAATCATAATGATAAGTCTTATTGTCTCACCAGAACACTGCTGTTTTTCTTCCACGCAGACTGTAAGTATTGATCCTGGAGAATCTCAGCACTGCTCAGGTCACTATAAAGTAAGCATGCACTATGTCAGGTCTTACATACAAAATCAAATAAACGTGGAACAAAGAAGAGAAACGCTGTCTAGCAGGCTACACTATTGAAAATGTGTATCGTAAAGTTAATTGCCCAACTCTTCGTTTTTACAAACTTCTTTCGTCAAATATTGACAACATGTCTATCTGACGACAGGGCTTGACTTTAAAACATTAAAAAATATATAGCGATCCCCTTAACACGGTCACTTTAACGAATGACTGGTGTTGCAGCTACAGAGATCCAGTCACATATTAGGAAGGGTCTTATTAGCAACCGTAGTTATATTCCACTATAAATTATTCTCCAAAGGTGTCTTTGCTCAGGTTAAATTAGTATAACTGTATTCGAGTAACCAGAGAGTATCATTTTATCCTGCCCTTTCGCTGTATATTGCTCTTGTATTACTTCTGCTCAGTCATAAACGTATTCTATTAAAGCATACTTCAATACCATTCACTAAACAGCGGGATGTAAGTAGAAAGAAACTCCTACCCCACAATTTCATCGCATTCATCTCCCTCAATGTCCACAACATCTAACTCGTCTGCCATGTTTGTTGCTTATGCGAGAATAAAGACGGTTAGTTAGCGGGTTGTGTGTCTCTCACAGCGCCACCCACGGTCAGGAGGATGCAGTGTTTACCGATTTCTTTATGTCACGTCAATTTATAGATTTTTCAGCTTTATGTTGGAGTACTGTGTTAACCCCTGGGTGGCATTGTAATTCAATGAATAAGTGTGTGCACCTGGGTAGATATGGACAGGTCTATTTGAATGGCAAGTTTTAGACACTGGCCCCAGGAACACAAGATCAGTCTAAGCATTTAATTTTGCTCCCTGTGAGGTTCAAAACATCGAACAGAGCTTTACATCATGTATATAGCACCGTGTTTTTTGGGGGGGGGGGTTTGGGTGCTCATTTATTAATGATCTTGTTAATAATTTTTTCATGAAGAACACAAGAGTAGCCTCTCAGGGTCAAAAACATATACGAGAAAATCCAATATTAAATAAATAGGCTAAATAAAAATACAGAAAACGTGTAGCCTTATTAAACAGCTGTAGTTTCCTATCAGTGGCATATATACTGCAAATCCGTGAGGCCACCCGCAAAGCACGAGATGGGGCCCTCCCACCAGCAGTGATGTCATGTCAACCGCCTGCTGGTTTTGCAAGCAGTAAATTATCATTGTATTAATTGAATTTAATGTTATTATTATTACCATTATATAGGCTTTATAATTTATGTGTTGTGATTTATATGTTGTGTTTGCTGCGTATAATGCTTTTTTTTAAATAGCAAATGCATTTGCGCTCATTTGTGCGCCCATGGTCTAAACAAGAGGTGTGTTCAGGCGCATTGGCGCGTTGCTATTTTGAGGAAATGAAAATAGACTGCGGCATAAATTCGAATTTTATGCTGATACACCGGTTCTACCCTGTAAAGAAATGTATTCGAAGATTTAAATCTGACATTGAGCTAACATGCTCTTTTTGTTCGTACTCTGAAGAAACTGATACACTTATTTTGGTCATGTCACCATACAAGTTTTGGGAGGATATGTGTCAAGTGTAAGATTTTGTCAGGCTTCTCGGTACATATGAAAAACATTATATTTGGGTATTTTGACTCTGACCCCACAAAAGAAAATATCTGTTTTGTTATAAATTTATTTTTGCAAATTTCACATTGATTGTTTTTATTGTATTTTGTGGTTCATATTATGTAATGTAGCTATGCTTATTCCTTTGTAAGTTTCTGTTCTCTGCAAAATAATAATAATAATAATAATAAATAAATAAAAAACCTTAATAAAACTAAAGTAGGCTACGTTTATAAATAATATCGATTATCAAGATTTAATCAAACTACTACAACCCCAGCCAGTCAGGTCTAGACATTAGAGGCAAAAGTACCTTTGTTTTGATTTTTAGATTAAATATGCTCTTTATTTTAGTTAGGCTACAGCCATAAAATGAAAATCTTGAAAATATGTAATTATTCATTATTATCATTCTTACCAATTTGCAAGAAAATAAATCTCTCTGCTTTCATTATTTACATGCAGTGTAGGCCTATGCCATTTATGCCTTAAACCGTTAATAATGTTCACGTTACATGTTCATGTTTAATGTTCAATAATGTATTTTATAAGATACTTAAATATTTTTAGCAGGTTTTCATTTAAAAAGTAGCCTAATAGCCTACACTAGCGGTCAAAAGTATTAATAGTAGTAATAAACTCATCAAAATTATGAAATAAAACAAAGGGAACTATGGGAATTATGTTGTAATAAAAAATAAAAATAAATTAAAACATGTTATATTTTATCGTACTCAATGTAGTCACCTTTCGACTAATTTGCAGAAATGTTTTCATGTAATTTTATCAAGCAGCTTTATAAACAATATTAAAGGAGTTTTTATCTATTCTGTGCTCTTATTGGCTGTTCTTTCCTAATTAGCCTATTCAGTCAAAGTTATCCATTTAAAAAACCTTTTTTATTAAATGAAATGTTAGTTTTGTATGAAAAAGCATGTATGCTTGGAAAATTATAGTTTTGTCTACTAAACTAATTTCAGATATTTGAGCAAACACCTCAGATCAAAAGGGTTTTTTTTAAATAATGAGAAAATGTCGTTGAAATTGTGTAGAGCTTTAGGTCTAGCAACGCCCCTGAGCCTCCCCATATAGGCTCCTTTCATACGTCCCACCCCAGCTTCCTGTTCTAACAAAACAAGAAAAACAACCGCACTGGTCAAGCCCATTCACAAGGTCTTTAAAGTTATGTTACTTATTCCGATGACTTTAATACTGTAAAATGAATCGTAGTTTAAAATTGTTTCAACAGGTGAACATCGACGGTGTTTATTGGTTTAATACTGTACGTTTAGTGCACTTATATTAAAAGTTTTTATTATCGTAAAACAGCGCATAATGTCTGAAGTGTTTTACCGTAAATCACTTCTGCTTAGATATTATAAGCAGTGCTTAATTACGATAATGTTTTAACAATATGTTAAAACTAATAATAATATTTTCCACTATTATATATTTTGCAGTAACTTGCTAAACTTTGTCGATGACGTATGGCTATAACTGTAATTCATATCAAACATATTCTTTAGATAATATCTATAATATTTCTGAAATTCATGTTTTATATTATTACATTTTATGGTTAATTTGTGTTTTTGATTGTCCTTATAATTCACAGAAATGCTATCATTTTTAGATTTAGATTTTTTTTTGATTTAGATTCAACTTTATTGTCATTACACATGTACAAGTACAAGGCAACGAAATGTGGTTTAGGTCTAACCAGAAGTGCAATAGCAGCAAGTGCAGGATATACAGTGGTTGCATAAGTTACATAAATAAATATTACAGAAGTAATTTACAGATGGATATGTACTATGACCATGATTTACAGATGTCTCTTACTATAAACAGAAATTAACAGATGGATATATATGAACATAATATACAGATGTCTCTTACTATAAACAGACATTTACAGATGGATATGTACTATGAACATAATATACAGATGGCTATTACTAAAAACAGAGATTTACAGATGGAAATGTACTATGAACATAATATACAGATGGCTATTACTATAAACAGAAATTTACAGGTGGATGTATACAATGATAAGTTAGGCTATGGTGAGCAGCAGTGCAATGGATATAGAGTACTGCAAATAAATTATGGACAGAAGCTATCTAAGTAACAGTGCAATGGAAGAAGTTATTGCATATTCAGTTAAAGTGTAGGAGTGCAAGATGCATAGTAAACAGTCGGTACTGTAAATGAACAGTTGGCAGTGCAAATGAGCAGTCTGGTAGTGCAGATGAACATAAATGTTATGTATAGACAGTCCAGTAGTGCAAATAACAAGTGAAGTCAGGTGTGCAATGAGGGGGGAGAGAAGAGTGTAGCAGTATATGAGGGGCAGTGGGATCAGCGACAGGCAGAGTTCAATAAAGAGACAGCTCTGGGAAAAAAGTTGTTCTTTAGTCTGCTGGTCCTGGTCCGGAGGCACCTGAAACGCCTGCCGGAGGGCAGGAGAGAAAACAGTCTGTGAGCGGGATGAGAGGAGTCCTTAAGAATTCTGCGAGCTCGACGCAGACAGCGTTTCCTCTGGATGTCCTCCATGACTGGAAGTGGAGTCCCTGTGATGCGCTGGGCCGTTTTCACCACCCGTTGCAGTGCCTTGCGCTCTGCAACAGAGCAGCTCCCATGCCAGACTGTGACACAGTTGGTTAGGATGCTTTCTATTGCACAGCGATAGAAGTTCACCAGGATAGCCGAGGACAGCTGATTCTTCTTTAGTGTACTCAGGAAGAAGAGGCGCTGGTGAGCCTTCTTGACCAGGCTGGAGGTGTTGGTAGTCCAGGACAGGTCCTCTGAGATGTGGATCCCCAGGAACTTGAAACTGGAGACACGCTCAACAGCCATCCCATTGATGTGGATGGTGTCATGTGTGCCTCTTGACTCTTTCCTGAAGTCTACAATGAGCTCCTTTGTCTTGGTGGTGTTAAGGAGCAGGTTATTGTTGTTGCACCATGTGGCTAGGTACTGGATCTCCTCCCTGTAGGCCGTCTCATCGTTGTTGCTGATGAGACCAATCACCGTAGTGTCGTCTGCAAACTTGATGATGGAGTTAGATCCGTTCACAGGCCTGCAGTCGGAGGTGAAGAGGGAGTAGAGGAAGGGGCTTAGCACACAGCCCTGTGGTACACCAGTGTTGAGTGTGATAGTGGTGGAGCAGATGGAGCCTGATCTCACCTGCTGTGGTCTGTTGGTCAGAAAGTCCATAATCCAATTGCATAGGGAGGTGTTAATGCCCAGGTCTTCAAGTTTAGCAATTAACTTGGATGGGATGATAGTGTTGAATGCTGAGCTGAAGTCAACAAACAACATACGTGCATAAGTGTTCTTATTGTCCAGATAAGTGAGCACAGAGTGCAGTGCCATGTAAACTGCATCTTCTGTGCTCCTATTGCTGCGGTAGGCAAACTAGTGTGGGTCCAATGTGGATGGCAGAAAGTCCTTCAGGTGTGCCAGGACCAGCCGCTCAAAGCACTTCATGACAATAGGTGTCAGTGCTATAGGGCGGTAGTCGTTCAGGCACGTTGGGCTGGAGTGTTTTGGCACTGGCACAATGGAGGGGCAAGAGACAGGTTGAAGATGTCAGTAAAAACCCCAGCGAGCTGCTCAGCACATGCCCAGAGTGCACGCGTCCAGGGATGTTATCTGGTCCAGCGGCTTTGTGCGCACTAATCCAGCTCAGTGCGTTGCAGACGTCTATGGAGGAGAGTGTGATTGGAGGGTGATCAGCTGAGGGTTTGAGCTTGGTGGCAGTTTCTCTATTGTCTCTCTCAAAGCGAGCATAAAAGTCATTAAGCTCGTTCAGGAAGAGGACATCAGTGGCTGTGGGGGTGGAGTGGGTGGGTTTGTAATCACGGATGCCTTGCCACATGCGTCGAGGGTCGGAGTTGGAAAAGTGATCCTCTACCTTTAGCTTGTAGCAGTGCTTGGCCTCTTTGATGCCCCTCTTCAGGTTAGCTCTGGATGTGCTTTTTTGTTTTATATTATTACATTTTATGGTTAATTTGTGTTTTTGATTGTCCTTATAATTCACAGAAATGCTATCATTTTAGATATGAAATAAATCAGTGAAAAGTACTTTGAGTTGAGTCACAATAAATAAGAATTATGTGCATTTTATACCTTTAAGACAATGTTAAAAAAGCTTAAACCATCCAGCCAGCTTAAGCTGGTTTTTAGCTGTTTCTTTTCAGTACTATAGTACTTTTATTAATTCCAAACAGACCAACTGTTGTTTGTGTTTGAGCAACAGTTGTTTGAGCCGACTGAATGAATTATTTATAATATACAAAAAGACACTGTCCTTACCAGAATTGGTAATATGGTTTTGAATAAAACAATGTTTACTATAGTAAAACCATGGCAACCACAAAATAACATGGGAAACAATATAGATCAGTGGAAATAATCTATCTTACATTTTCCTTATCTTACAGTTTTGCCCTATAGCACAGAACCAATAAAATCTTAAAAGATTATCAATAATTTTTGTTAAATAATAAAGATTTATGAGAACTACGTGATAGTGAAATAGCTTGTCTGTACTGATGGCAAATGATTAAACATGCTTGAAATCTTAACACACTTAACAGTCAAATCCACCCTTAACCAGTGCCAACTCAGACAAGCCTTCTCTGTGAGACTTCAGACACACTCAATTGGTTACATAACAGCCTGATTTCAATAAGACTGTTGCTTTAGACTCTATAGTATAGAGAGAGCGACTGTTTCTGGAGAACGACAGCTCTCTGGCTTTTTGAATATTAAAGATTGAATCCGTCTTCATCTAAGGTAAGAATTATATTTATGTCCTCTTTAGTGATATGTTTAGAATTACTGTCTGTGTGCTATCATTGATCTCTGACATGTGCTTATGATTAACCAAAGGCAAGGCAAGTTTATTTATATAGCACATTTCATACACAAGGTAATTCAAAGTGCTTTACATAAAATGCTTGAAGGCAAAATAGAACAAAATGCATAGGACATCTTTAAAAAGCAAATTATTTAAAATCACAAATAAACAGAAATAAAATTGATTAAAAATGTTTGCACATATAAAAAGAATAAAAACAAGAAAGAGAAATCGAAATGCAGCACAGTGCTCAGGTTGTAAATGCACAGCTAAACAAGTGTGTTTTTAATCTGGATTTAAAAATTGCTACTGTTGGTGAACATCTGATCAATTCTGGAAGCAGATTCCAGTTACGAATGGAGTATGGCTAAACACTGACTCGCCTTGTTTTGAGTGAAACCTTGTTACCTCTAACTGACTTGATCCTAATGATCTGAAAAGTCTGTTTGGTTTATATATAATGAGCATATCCGATAAGTATTTAGGTCCTAGGCCATTGAGTGATTTGTAGACAGCTAATAATACTTTAAAATTAATTCTAAAAGTAACTGGCAGCCAGTGTAGAGATCTGAGAATTGGAGTAATATGCTCAGATTTTTTGGTTCTGGTCAGAATCCTGGCGGCAGCGTTCTGTATGAGCTGCAGCTGTCTGGTGGTCTTTTTGGGAAGGCCTGTAAGGAGTCCATTACAATAATCCACCCTACTGGTGATGAAAGCATGAACAAGTTTCTCTAAATCTTGGCTTGAGACAAAACATCTGATTCTGGCTATATTTCTGAGATGGTAGTACACTGATTTGCTTATTGCTTTGACATGACTCCTGAAACTAAGGTCAGACTCGAAAATGACACCTAGATTTTTAACTTTACTTTGAGTCTTTAGACCTCTTGAGTCAAGGTATGTGTTTACCTTGTTAGTTTCATTTTTGTTACCAAATACAATGACTTCAGTTTTGTCTTTATTTAACTGAAGCAAGTTTTGGCACATCCAGCTGTTAATTTCATCAATGCACTGGCAAAGGGAGTCAATAGGCCTGTAGTCATTGGGTGAGAGGACTAAATAGATCTGAGTGTCATCTGCATAGCTGTGGTAAGCAATTTGGTTCTTTTTCATTATTTGACCAAGTGGGAGCATGTACAAATTAAACCGGAGCGGTGCAAGAATTGAGCCCTGTGGAACATCACATGTCATTGATGTCCACTCAGATTTATGGTTACCTATGTTCACATAGTAACCCCTCCATTTAAGGTATGACCTGAAATGCTGTTGATCTATCCCAGTTTGGATTCATTGAACAGTTTGAATGATTTCTTTCCTATTTTAGTGTTTATTTTGTTTTTTGTTTATTTATCACTCTGTGTTGCTGAGCAGCATGGCTAAGCGTGTTGCTGTGATTGGAGCAGGCAGCGCTGGGCTGGTCTGCATCAAATGTTGTTTGGATGAAGGGCTGGAGCCGGTGTGTTTTGAAAGCAGTGATGATATTGGCGGACTCTGGAGGTTTAAGGTCAAGATTAAATGTCTCATTCATTTCTGATTTTAGTTTTTTTTCCAGTATGTGTCTAACTGATTGTCGCTCCTCCTGTATGATCCAGGAGACACAAGAGACGGAACGCACCAGCATTTATCGCTCTCTCACAGTGAACACCTCAAAAGAAATGATGTGCTTTAGCGATTTCCCTATGCCGGATCATTTCCCGAACTACATGCACAACTCTCTGGTCGTGCAGTACTTCAGACTCTATGCTGAGCACTTCGACCTGCTCAGATATATTCACTTTCAGGTTAGCACTGTTGCACGTGAGTGCCATCTCAAGCACATTTATATTCGGGATCTTTCCTGTAGTTCAGTAGTTAGAGCCAATGTCATGGGTTCGATCCCAGGGATTGCACATACAAATGTATAGTATAATGCAATGTAATTAACTTTGGATAAAAGCATCTGCCAAATGCGTAAATGTAAATGTAAATTATCTGCCATAAGTTACAGAATGTTTGTATGTGTTTCAGACTACAGTACGCAGTGTAAGACAGAGGCCTGATTTCTCTGTTTCGGGTCAGTGGGACGTTGTGACCACAGGTAGGGATGGACAAGAGGAAGAACATTTGTTTGATGGTGTGCTGGTGTGTACAGGACAATTCACACAGCCTATCACACCGGCCTTCCCAGGTACGCATCAGATATAGGCCTATCACAAATCTATATCACAGAACACAGTGGAGTGTGATTTGATCAAATGTTTAACTGACTTATGTTGGGTGAATGTGGGTTATTGTGTGGCATCTTTACACTTTGAGTATCTGTACTGAGTGTTTTCACTTCATACTACATTCTAAAGCATATATTATACTATTCATGTTTCATAACTTTTTGATGTATTTTTACCTTTAATACTTAAATGCAATTAAATTGTATAGTACTGTACTTTAGTATTAAGGGTAAATATGTATTTATGAACAAAGTGTGACAAACTGCTTCAAGGTCAGTGGCCTATTTATAACCATATTGCTGCTGTCTGTGTAAAACCTCATATCTCCATATTTCATGATAATTCATTATTAGTAGTCGCTCTTAATGTTTGTTACTGCGTTTTGCAAATATCTGACCAACAGAAAGTATTAAAAAGTGCTTGTCAACTTTGACAACACAGTATATAATCATTAACAAAGTGTTTTTTTTCATTTCCTGAAATACAGCAAATTTGATATTAATATGTTATATTTATGAATATGTTTAAATATTTTAAATATAAGATGGAGAAGACAATTGTATAAACTGTGTTGTGTCATTTTGTTTGCTACAGGTGTTGATACATTCCCAGGAACGACTGCCCACAGCTATGATTATAAAGATCCTGATCTTTACCGTGGGAAGAGAGTTGTGATTGTTGGGATTGGAAATACTGGGGGAGACATCGCTGTGGAGCTCAGCAGATCTTGTGAAAAGGCAAGCAAGTTTTGCATCTCTCTCAGATACAGCGGCGGGATAAAGTGTCCCGTGGATTTACCACCATACAAACTTCCTATTCTTTTCTTTTCACACCTTTCTTTAGACGTTCTTGAGTACCCGTACAGGGGCGTGGATCACAGGTCGCATGTCAAATCGAGGACTCCCTATGGATGTGATTCTGGTTAGGAGAAATCTGGATCTGATTATTAACCTTCTGCCTCGAGCTGTGGCCAATTGGATTGGGGCAAGAATACTCAATGAGAAACATGACCACAGGCTGTATGGACTGCAGCCTAAACACGGGTGATTGGCTACTGCTTAGTTAAAGAGCAAAACTTATATCATGATCGATTTTTTTCAGTCATGACTTAAATTTGCAGACCAACATGCAAGGCTTATTTGCCATGGTATAATTCATAGAAATAGCTAGAAAACTACATTTTACTCAAATATCAAATGTGCCCAAAACCATATTGTTCTAGTGCTTTGCTCTTAGTGATACAACTGAGAACTTCATCAAATCTCCTCACATATGAAAGATCAAATTTTGACCAATAAAAAATCCACTGGATGGCTGAAATGTGCAGTATAATATTGAACAAAACTACTAATGTAGTAATGCTGATGATTTCCCAATTCCAGAGTTTTCGACCAGCGTCCTATTATCAATGATGACCTCCCGGGACGCATTCTGGTGGGAGAACTGGTGATAAAACCAAATCTGCAAAAATTCCAGGGCTCAACAGTAGTGTTCAGCGATGGGACAGCGGAAGAGAATATTGATGCAGTGATCTTCTGTACAGGATATAATTCCACATTCCCATTTCTCCCTACCGCTTTAAACTCTGGCCCAGATGGAGAA
Source organism: Oreonectes daqikongensis (assembly GCA_026939265.1). Classification (NCBI taxonomy): domain Eukaryota; kingdom Metazoa; phylum Chordata; class Actinopteri; order Cypriniformes; family Nemacheilidae; genus Oreonectes; species Oreonectes daqikongensis. Next base: position 1,277,989 of record JAOTQM010000351.1, on the reverse strand, counting down.
CTGACTCTCTATAGAAGAATCTTTCCCCCGTCTCTAGAGTGCCCGACACTGGGCATCATGGGTCTGTTTCAGACCAAAGGGGCGATCATGCCAGCTGTAGAATTGCAGGCACGCTGGGCCACAAGGGTCATCAAAGGTAATCTGCACAGCATAACTGTGATATCTTTAATTCTTTGAAATTGTCCTTTGATGGACAAAATATGTTTTTATTACATAAAGAATCATGCATCTCCAAAGTTTTGGTTTGAAAACTTTAAAAATTTAAGTATTATGTTTAAATTTTCCTTTTGTCCTTTAAGGGTTAAACCGCCTTCCCTTAGCAGTAAAAATGCATAAAAGTATTGAGAAAGAGCGCAAAGCAAATTTAAAATGGTAAGTCTTCATAACCTTGATGAAAATACTTAATTGATCAAAATGATTCTACTGTGCTTCACTGTGCTTTCATCATGTCTCTTCCTTCTCTCTAGTTACCCTTGTCCCAAGCAGGCTGTCCTTCAAGTAAACTATATCCCATACCTAGACACAATAGCCAAGGAAGTGGGCGTTCGTCCTAACATTCTTTGGCTGCTCCTGACAGACCCTGCTTTGGGTTTCAGGGTTTTGTTCGGTCCCTGTACGCCCTACCAGTTTCGACTAAGCGGACCAGGACATTGGAGAGGTGCTCGTCGGGCTATCTTTACCCAATGGGAGCGTGTGGCCAAACCCATGAAGACACGTCCCATTAAAGATGCAAAATCTATCAATTTGTTCTATTGGCTGGGCCTGGCAGGAGGGGCTGCAGTAATTTGTATCATTATGGTAAAGCAAAAGAAGATTCCACTCTATCTTAGAAACATTTATATTCCGTAAACAACTTCTAGAACCTGCAAAAATGCACAGAGTTTACATATGGCAAATGTATTGAGCCATACATCTGTTTTTAGACTCTAGTGTACTGTATTTGTTTTGCCTATGAACATTTCAAAAGTCAAAAATTCTTTCATCATTCACTCACCCTGATATACTTGTATGATCACAAACAGAATATTTTAAACAATGTCTAAACTTTTTTTTAATATCGGCAGCAAACTGAATTAAGCTGTTTTTACGAACATGAGTGCGCATTAACAATGCAAGCATGAAAGCATGCTTCATGTAAAAATAAATATTAGAATTAGAAAGCCTTTATAGTCATTGTATATTTTTTTAATACAATGAAAAATAATTTTGTCCTTTAAGATGCAGAAATCTCAAGCTTCAATTTTAAAACAATGTTTCACGTATTTGAAAGGTAGTTATACAAATTTGATCACAGTTCATTTTGTGTATATGTGTATTATGTAGTCTATATATAAATATGAACATTTTTGTAATATACATGTATGGGGGAAAACAGTCCACTGTTAAAAGTTACTTTTTTGTTTTAAAATATATATTTCTGCATTTTAAACATTTCATGTTCATGCAACATCTGCATGTTTTCACTACACATTTGTAGATTTTATTCAACAGGTGCAATTTAATTAAATTGTTGGGAAAGAAATATGTTTATATTTTGTGCAAAAGTTGTGTCCCCTTCTTGTTTTTGGTGCATGGCTATCAGACCTTTAGAAAGGAGCAATTGTGTTTTTGGTGTGTAAAGGTTACTATGGTGATAGTTGATTCTTTAAAATTTTATGTTAGACTGATCTGACCAATTTTCATCAAGATTCTTTATGATTAATGTCTCATGTTCTTGAAATTTAAAATGAAATTTCAAAATGGGAATTTCTATTACTGGAGGACAAAATTGACTTATAATAATTATTATAAATAAATGTAGAAGACATATAAATAAATGAGTGATGGAAATGTAAAGGCTACATGGCTACGTTTATTTTTATTAGAACACTTCAACACAAGATGGACGATGGATGTTTTTTTTTACAAACAGGACTTTGTATTGGTGTAATCCGAAACTAAATATTTACAAAAGTAGAAAAGTAGTGGTGTTGCCAAGTTTGTTGTAATCCCGCAAAATTGGCCTACTCTTAAACCAGGGGTGTGCAGTGTCGGCGCCACGAGCGGGCCCTAGGGGGCATGGCCCGCCCACTTCAGTCACTGTGCCCCCTCACTTTTTTAAATGATAAACAAAATAATTTTTAAAAACGGTTGGAAAATGGGCCCTAGTATGACGTCTGTTTATTTATTTGTCAACAGACTTGACAAACAATTATGTCTTGCGCAGTACTTACATGCGCTGTTCAAAAACACAAGCTGGCTGCTTGCGTCCACCGGCAACGTTTCTGTATGCATTGCTTTAAGAAACGGGCACCCCAAACTTTTTCTGTCACTTGTTCTTCAAAGCCTGCTTTTGAAACATCCGTCTAAATTAATAATCTTTATTTATTAACTTCCACTCAATGTTATGTACGATCTGTGTATTTTTTTAAACGTTACTATACAACATGCTATTAACGTTTAATTAATTTCAGTTTCACCTTTCAGTTTAAGTGTCTTTCATACAGTATGCTTTAGTTCAGTTCAATTTATAAGCTTTAAAATGCTATGCAAAACATACAATGCTGTACTCGAAATTGACATTTAGAATTGTTAAATTTGAGACTTCAAATGGCATGTGTGCACCGGATAAAAATGGACGCGCGTTGCGTCTACAACTCGCAGGTTTTAAGCACCGGACACGTTTGATGCGTGTCTCAAGTTCAAAGCCGTATAGACGATGGGTTAAATATTAAATGCGTGGTTCTTAAAATCCCTTAACTGTCACTGTGCCAATAGCGGGACACTTAAGTTTGTGCCTATTTGGAAATGTTACAATTAAATTCTAATCTAATCATGACAAACTATCACTATAAAGTTCTAAGCCTCTTAAATACACACCTGTCCCGTTTATTACAAGATAAATTATGTAGAAACAGTAATTGATCTAAAATAATGTTACATTTTTTGTGATTTTTTTTTGGTCAGCAATAATCTGCCAAGTGTCACTTTTAAAAAGGCAACTTTAGGACTGCATTCTAAATTATGAATTTATTAAAATCATTAAAGCTTGGAATGTGAATATTTTATGTATATTCTCCATACATTTTGTGACAGTTAACGGGTTAAACATTAATTAGTGAATAGGCAGTGCTGACGCGCACAGGACGGATTTATTTGCACATGAGTGCACTCAGTTATTGTGCGACATATGCCGCTTTCACAAGCATGATTTGATTACTACGTTGCATATAGAGCTGTTTTCCCATGTAAATGAATACACTGTTAAAACTTTTAGAATAATACTTATTGGGCACGTCAAGTGCCACTTAATAACACCAGATGAGCAGCACACCGACACAGAGCAGAGCGACTAAAATATGTGCCTCGGATGGCACCGGCCCATTTTAAACCCTGGCCCCCCAACTGAACATAGCGGCCCCCTCACTTTGTGTGTCCTGGCGCCAACTCTGGGGGTGCGCAACCCTGCTCTTGGAGAACAACGTTAAATTTAGCTCCAACCCCAATCAAACACCTGAACCATCTAATCAAGGTGTTCAGGGTATCTTGATAATTAGCCTACAGACAGGTGCGCTTATAAGCGGGGTTGGAGCTGAATTCTTCAGGACGGTATAGCTTTCCAGGAGCAGGGTTGGACACCCCTGTCGTTGTGTTCTTAAATTTGACATATTGAATAACTTATTTTTGACTGAAATGCTTGTATTGAAATGTTTTAATCTACCCAATTTGTATTTTTTGTCAATGATAAAATTGAGACCAAATGAACACAAAGGCTGTGTCGTTCATTTGCCCTGTTTTGTTGCGCAGATCTGGCAACCCTGAATAGGGGCGTGGTGTAGTGTTCTGTACGTTCTGTACGTCAGCTCAGTGTTACTACCGTGATCTAACATCTACACTCACTGCTATCTTAGGTAAGAGACAATGTGAAACTTTTCATTGATATTTCCTCATTTGGAACAAAATAATTTTCAAAGCAGGCGTTCAATACTTTATTGTTGGTAAAAAAGTGTTTTTTACGAATCCAGCTGTATGTGCGCATCCGGGATATACCGTTACCGTTAAGTTTAACAAATACTGCGAATGATGGCTAGTGATGTCGCAACACAGTATTTGAAATGAACTGTGGATAATAGGCCCTATGCCATATGCGCAAAAAGATGGGATCGCATGCAGGTGTATCGATGATTATATAAGAACAAGAACCACTATGTAGCTAATATTATACAGACGTTACACACTGGTAACATTGACTACTATTGCTATTACTAAAAAACTGTCCGAGTTATCCACTGCCGCTATCCGAGAAATAAAAGAGCTTTCTACTCTGTTTAAAGGAGAACTCCTATAAACCCGAAAGGATTTGACGGACGCTCTACAGTGACCAACTTCATGTGAATCAAATTTAAACATTTGATTTTGTCTAGTTATTTTGTGCATGCCGTTTTATAACATTTAATTGTAAGCTTGATACTTAATACGTTGGCCTATCACATTGATGGATATAAGTGACAATTTTCAGCTCCAATGTACAGCATTTACAGGATATCGTATCCAATGTGTCCAATGGTGTGACAGAAAATATTTAAAATAAATCTCTCGTATGCTGTTGAAATGCTTGATTGCGATTAGGCAGTCGGGACATTTGCAGGTTCGTTATTCCCAGATAACAACCGCTCAAAATTAATAACACATGGTAACCCGGATGCTGCAAATTATTTTGACAGGTAGGCCGACTGTTTAATAGTACGCAAAGAATCAATATAAATATGTCTTTTAATAAACATATATTACAAATAGGCTGTTCGCGACATTTGAACGTCGTTTCTTACCTTAAAACCGAATGTAAATGGATTTTACATTTGGTAAAAAAGATTTGGTAAAAATTAGCTAATTACGTATTTCACATTTCATGTCCAGTTTTTTTTCTCATGTGGCAAGTAGGCGTGTAATAAACTGGATAATGTACAAGCAGCACTGCACCAGCATAAGATCTGACAAATCTGCCGATTTCATTGTGATATAGCACGTGGAGGTCTGTGTGAAGGATGGTCCTCCTCCCCAGACCACACTTGCTGTTGCCTCTCCAGTGTATCTGTTGTCACTTTTAGTTGCACCAAAACAATGAATCACTTACTTATGCTTCCTTACTAAATTGATTGATAATCCTGAAGGTTAACTTGCTTGAGGTTATGCCATGAGGACTATTAAGTGTTCCCTTAATTTTTTTGAGCAGTGTAAATTAATCATAATTTACTAATCATTATTAATCATATAAGTTATTAATGTATTATTAACAGTTTGTTTTCAAACTTTTTGCTATTCACACCATAGGACACATGTACACTATATTGCCAAAAGTATTGGGTCACCCTATCTAATAAACAGGTTTGATGACTTTAGTAATTTCCATAAGTACAAATCTTAATGCTGCAGCATATCATGATTCTCTATGGAATTGTTTGCTTGTAATTTAATAAATGTAGGGTTAATGCACTTGAAAAAGTGCCCACCAAATGCATATATGCAAAATAGTATTTATTTTAGAATATAATTAATGTTATTCATGTGCACCAGGTAGACTTGGTGAAGTCACAGATAATTCTAATCTAAAAAATGATTTTATTCTCTTTTTTTTTAAAGATAAGTCAACATGGCTAAGCGTGTTGCTGTGATTGGAGGCGGAACCTCTGGGCTGACCTGCATCAAATGCTGCCTAAATGAAGGTCTGGAGCCGGTGTGTTTTGAGAGCAGTGATGACATTGGAGGACTCTGGAGGTTTAGGGTAAGAACATTGACTAACCTGTCTGTCTCTCTAATTAATGATTAGGCCTACCACAAACAGTTGCCCCTTAAAATATCCAGTTGTTTCACTAAATCATTAAACTTTGCATGTGCTGATGCTTTTAAAAACACAATATTACTGTTTACATTACATATATGTATTTAAGGGAATTACAGATTAGAAAGAAACAGGTGTCTTTTTATTCTTTTTTTAATTTGCATGACCAAACAATTGTGTGGGGGGGCCAGTGACGTTTAGGTGGTCATCAAACACTTCCCTTGGTTCCTATTGTCTTTGAATGGCATTACGGTTGTTGAACCCAGCTGTAGGGTAATCAGGCTGGATCAACAGATCGAGGAAGAGCTGTCATTACAGCACTAGGTGAAGCAGTATATCATCTGTATATGAGAAGCTGTAAAAAAATATATATACAAAATAGGTAGGGTAGGAGCGGACCAAGCACTGAACCTTGTGGAACACCAGAATCAGAACAGGATTACACAAGATTGCCCAACTGATCCTGTTTACTTCCTGTTACTCCGTATTAGGAAAATCCAGACCCAGAGCAGGCCAGCATTTACTACTCCTTAATTATCAACACTGCAAAGGAGATGATGTGCTACAGTGATTTCCCCATCCCTGCCCACTTCCCAAATTTTATGCACCACTCTCTCATCATGGATTACTTCCGCATGTATGCTGAACACTTTGAGCTTACTCAGCACATCCGTTTCCAGGTTAGGTTTTAATTAAACTGTAAAAACTTTGTGAGATTATACATATAAATTAGCTTAATCTTAAATATGGGGGATATTACATGCTCGCATAATTATTTTGCATTTTTTAGACAAAGGTCCTTCATGTCACACCAAGGCCAGACTTCTCTCACTCTGGCCAGTGGGATGTAGAGATAGAGTCAAAGGATGGCAAGAGAGAGAAGCAGGTGTTTGATGCTGTGATGGTCTGCACAGGTCACCACTGTCACCCACACCTCCCTCTACATGACTTTCCAGGTACAACACAGAGTAATGACAGAGCAAAACAGTTTACTCTGAGCAAAGTGCAACACAACATCAATATCAGTTTAAACTGGGTCACACCGTAAACTTAGACCAGCATTTTTAGGTGTGCAAGTGTCATTTAGTCTTATCACAACTTCCTCATAACACTAAGCACAAATGCTTTTCACATTAAAAACAAATATGGTTTATAATTTGTATTTTTCTGGGCTTGAAAATATAGTAGAGCTGTCATTATTATCAAAAATGTGGCTGACAGTTAATATTCATGCAAATAATTGCAGGTAATTGTAACTGTTCTGTCTGTCCCTGTTTGTTTTCTGGACTTCATTACCCATCATGCACCACACCTTCACCCAGCCATCTTGATTGGACTTTTGCACCTGTGTTTGATTACTCTCTGCACCTGTTTGATTTGTTTTTGCACCTGTTCTGTGTTTGCTGTATGTTATTTAAGTTTCCATTTGAGTTCTGTTCTTGGTCTGGTCTGGTTGTTATTTTCACATCCTGCAGGTTGTTTATGTTCAAGTTGTTACCCGTTACCTTTTGGATTACCTGTTTATGTGGATTATTTACCTGAAAACCTGAGTTTGGAATCTTTGCCTGTTTACCTGTGTTGGGAACACTTATCTGCTTGGCTGTTTCATGTGGCTGAATAAACCTTTATTCACTTCAATCCCCTTGTGATGTGCTCACTTGTTTGTACACCTGCACCGTGACAGAAGTCCGGACCACCAACATGACCACGCCACAAGAGTGGATCTTTGGCTTATTCTCTCCACATCCTCATGTACCACCTACACCAAGATGGCCGTCCTCTGGAGAGGTATGTGGAGGATTTCATGGACCCCTGCCAACAGGTGGGTTGGGATAACCGCTCACTTAACGCGTGCTTCGTGATGGGATTGGATGATGACTCCCATCGGTGTCTGCCTCCTGAGTTCAGGGACAGACCCATGGTAGAGAATATCGATCTTATCCGGGAGATAAATGGCTCTTGCCGTAGCGTGAGCGAGACCATCCTGGATAAGATCGATCATCATCTGATCCCATCTGAACACGCGTTGAGCGCCCCAGCTCCCCTTACCATCACGGCAGGATCCTCCACCAAGTCCCGCCGTCGCAAGCCACGACGGCCACGCCGCTCACCCGAGCAAGCGCGCTCCCTACAGGAGGACACCCTCAAAGAGTTTGATCCCCTGTACGGCCTCCACCCTTCCCTGAACTCTGTTCCAGCGTTGGTATCCCTGGATTCTGTTTCGGAGTTTGTACTCATAGACCCCGTTCCAGAGTGGATGCCCCTGGATTCTGTTTACGAGTCTGTTCCCCAAGTCTCTGTTCCAGCGTTGGTGTCCCTGGATTCCGTTTCGGAGTTTGTGCTCATAGACCCCGTTCCAGAGTGGATGCCCCTGGATTCTGTTTACGAGTCTGTTCCCCAAGTCTCTGTTCCAGCGTTGGTATCCCTGGATTCCGTTTCGGAGTTTGTGCTCATAGACCCCTTTCCAGAGTGGATGCCCCTGGATTCCGCAACCAAGTCTTCAGAGCCCGCAACCCCAGAACTCCCACCCGCCCGCCCTCGTCTAGTGCTCCCTTCTCCACTGCCATGGGTTGTTCAGTTAGCGACTGGATTGGAGGATCCCTCGTTCTCGCCTCTGAGGCCCGGACTCCGCCTCAGCCCATTAACCCAGTGGCTCCACCTCGGCTCACAGCTCCCTCGCCTCCACCTTCGCCCGCTCGTCCACCAGCTCCACCGGGCTCCCTCTTCCCTCCGGCTCTGCCTTGGTCGGTCGTCTGCCTGCCATCGCCTCCGGACTCCTCTACTCCGGCTGTGCCTCATCGCTCCGTCCTGCCTGCTCCCTTGGACTCCTCCCTCCCCTCGGCTTCACCTTGGTCCTCGGTCGCTCCGGCTCCACCGCGGACTCCTGGATCTCCGCCTTTGCCTTGGTAGCCTGGGCCGTCAGTTCCACCCTGGTCCTCTAGATCTTTGCCGTCTCCTTGGCCCATCGGCTCTCCGCCTCGACCTCCACCTGCTCCGCCGCCGTCGGTCGCTTCCCAGGAGTCATCGGCCGCTCTGCCACCCTGGCTCCTCCCTTCATCGGCTCCACCCTGGATTCCTCGCTCACCCTGTTCCAGCCCCCTCCAGTACCCCCACCCACCTCAGTTGGACCTTTTACGGCGTGAGGACGCGCCTACAGGAAGGGGGGGTAATGTAACTGTTCTGTCTGTTCCTGTTTGTTTTCTGGACTTCATTACCCATCATGCACCGCACCTTCACCTGGCCATCTTGATTGGACTTTTGCACCTGTGTTTAATTACTCTCTGCACCTGTTTGATGTGTTTGCACCTGTTCTGTGTTTGCTGTGTTATTTAAGTTCCCATTTGTTCTTGGTCTGGTCTGGTTGTTGTGTTCATGTCCTGCAGGTTGTTTCTGTGAGTTGTTAGGTGTTACCTGTTGCATGTTACCTTTTGGATTACCTGTTTATGTGGATTATTTACCTGAAAGGCAAAGATTCCAAACTCAGGTTTTCAGGCAAAGATTCCAAACTCAGGTTGTTTACCTGTGTTGGGAACATTTATCTGCTTGACTGTTTCATGTGGCTGAATAAACCTTTATTCACTTCAATCCCCTTGTGACGTGCTCACTTGTTTGTACACCTGCACCATGACTAATAATGTAGCTTTGTGTTTAATATTGGTCAATGTTTATACCTGTTAATGTCGGTTTTATTATAGTGTCTGTTTTTATTTAGGAATCGACACATTTAAGGGGAAATTCTTCCACAGTCGTGAATACAAAACCCCTGAAGAATGGCGAGGCAAGAGGGTAGTTGTGATTGGCATTGGGAACTCTGGAGGAGATATTGCTGTGGAGCTGAGCAGAATGGCCAAACAGGTGATGTGCCAATGCAAGAAAGCAATTAATTATAGCATATCTTTTTCGCCAATTCCAGTGTCATGGATGTGACATTTTGCGTTATACATGACAAACTCAGAAAATGTATTGTAATATATTAAACCATCTGTTATACTTTTCTAACCCCCTGATGATAGTCTAAACATCAGATGCATGAGTTTTCTGTTTTAAACAAGCTAATTAAACATAGATGTGACAAAAAAAGAACACAGTTTTTGTAGGATTTCTATTAATTAAAATGCATAAGCCAGAGGCAAAAATACAGAACTTGATGGCTTTTAATAGAACATAAATTTATTAGATTTTAATTTTCATGTGCCCATATATGAGAAATATGGACCGTTATGAATGACAATTCTGAAAAGTTTAAACCACCAAATGTTGACATCTGTGCTATCAAAACTATTTTCAAGGTAATGTTTACATTTGAAGGTAGGGCATAAAACCAAGGCTTTGCAAGGCCATTGCACATAGAGAATGAAATTTGCGTCCGAACTTTTCGCACGTTAAAAAATAAATACGACCTCACTTTGTTTCAATCACATTTACGAAATTTTGGTACGTCATAAAAAAAAAAATCTAACTGGGATCTATTTTCTGCGTTTTTCGCATCTGTAGGAAGCATTTTCAAAGGTGTTTTGGCTAGTCAGAGCAGACGAAATTTAAGGATGACGAATATGAAATAACGTATACAAATGCCATCTCAGATGTAAGTTCCTAAAAAGCACAACAATAAATCCTAAAAGTCATCTAACTCATGCCTAAATTTGGCCACTGACCTAAATGAACTGAGCATACAATATTGTTAGAGTGAATCCGCTCACATGTAACACTCACCAAAACGCAGGTAAATATGAGTTAATAAATGTTATCTCAAGTGAGCAACAGGTCTTCAATGGCTTTACTTAGTCAGTTTAGAAGATTTTAATGTTATATTTTCATAGAATCTTCCTTACATTATGTAGACGATTTTATGTAGAAAATAGTAAATCACAAAAAAAAAAACTTTAGTTTATTGTAACTTGGTTTCCACAGACTGGCTCATGTACAAACACTAAAAACGAAAAGGGTGACACATTGATAAGTTCAGATCTGATTGGTGCAATGTTTGGTGGCCACAGAGCCAAAACAAAATATATACAAATTAGTTACAATTACAGCTTATCAGACATATTTACCTGCGTTTTGGTGAGTGTTACATGTGAGCGGATTCACTCTAACAATATTGTATGCTCAGTTCATTTAGGTCAGTGGCCATTGTGTTGGAGACCCCTGTTATAGAAGCTGTATATATCCAAACAATAAGTAATACAGCCACCTGTCACATTATTTATTCTCTTACTTCAATTCCAGGTTTATCTGAGCACCCGAAAAGGTTCTTGGATAATAAATCGTGTAGGAGCCAGTGGTGTTCCATCAGATATGAGCTTTAATATCAGAGCTTTTATGTGGCTGCAAAAAATGTTGCCCAGTGGATTTATCAACAATATGGGAGAGAAACAACTCAATCAAAGATTCAACCACAAGCTGTATGGACTTCAGCCTGCCCACAGGTACTGTACATGCTGGAGCTGTAAAGACTTCACACTAGATTGTTTCGTACTCAAGTGTTGTTGGTTTTTCCTCCCAGACTGTTAAGCCAGCATCCCATGGTCAACGATGATTTGCCAAACCGTATTCTCTCTGGTACGGTCATGGTCATGCCGAACGTGTGTGAGTTTCGTGGTTCAAGTGTGGTGTTTGAGGATGGCACCATTGAGGACAACATCGATCTGGTGGTGTTTTGCACGGGCTATACTTTCTCATATCCTTTCCTCTCTTCGCATATAATACCTGTCTCAAAGAACAAGGTGTCCCTGTACAAATATATATATCCACCAAACCTGGAGCGTCCAACTTTAGCTGTGATTGGTCTGATTCAGCCTCTGGGAGCCATTACTCCAATCTCTGAGATTCAGGCACGCTGGGCCACACGTGTTTTCAAAGGTAACAAACATGCTGCTCACCTGCTAAATAGGGAACTATGGGGTGTTTTTATGAACTAATATATATCATTAGTGGATGAACGTTTTATGACAAGTGGAGTCTTTAGAGGAAGCCCTGGCACCTATACTCAATGTCATGTGCTATGTTTTCTTGTGTTAAGCTTGTGTTAGTGTACAATTGCCATGTGCAGTCTTGTCTTGTCTTTTGTGTTTGGTGTAAGTGCATGGTCTTGTTTGTTTCCTGTTTCTTGACAATATGGGAAATAAAATCTTGGCATGCCTTTATGTATACAGTGTTTTATATAACGAATTGTGATAATGTGTACTTAGGACTCTGCAAGCTGCCTTCAATGAGTGCAATGCTGAAGAACATTAAAGCAAAGGAGGAGGGAATGGCTCAAAGGTTGTGCACACTTTAACCCTTTACATGAATAGATAATGCATTGACATTAAAACAACACACTGTAGGACTGGTTGTTATGTAATGTTTCTTGCTAACTCCTAATCGTACTCTCATCCAGGTATGTGGCGACACAGAGGCACACCATTCAAGTGGACTACATCCCTTACATGGATGAAATTGCTAAAGAAATGGGTGTTCGTCCTTCCATTCTAAAGTTGCTCCTGACAGACCCTAGACTGGGTTTAAAAGTAATGTTTGGGCCCTGCACCCCATACCAGTTTCGGTTATGTGGACCCGGCAGATGGGAAGGTGCACGCCAGGCCATCCTGACGCAGTGGGAGCGAGTCGCTCGGCCCCTGAAAACACGCCATGTGCCCGAACAGAAGTCCCACCGATCCTCTGTCTCACTCATGTTCTCAGTTTCTGTTGCAGCTCTGTTCTCTGCTCTGTATTACACCAGGGCCAGTCTGTACACACTCATATCAGACCCTTCAGTCATCCTGGACAAGATAAGGGCTTATGTACCAATGCCAGTGTCCACAAAGTGATCATGAAACATAAAAGATGACATTGTAACAAGTGTCCTTGGGACTTTGCTCAAAGTGAAGCCATCCAATACTGTGGATGACATTTTTCTCAGTAGAACACTAAGATTTTTAGCTGAAGCGAGAAGTAATATTATTTTTAGTCAGAAAAGATACAGGTAACACAAAATAAAGCTCTGTGGCTCCTCACGATATGTTAAAGTCTTAGGAAGTGAAACGCACATTATTAACAGTAAACCATAGCCTCAATAAAACATGTGTCTTAAACTTCCAATTACATCGATGTGCCTTAAATAGCAGAGCACTTTAAGTGGGATTTCTGAAGGTAGATGGGCAACTGTATTCCATAATATAGCTATTCGAAACATAAAGGGAGAAGAGACTGGATTATTTCTGCATTTTTGACTTAACATTACCAAAGAAACTTTCAAAAATATTTGTAAATAATTTATGGCATTTTATAAATCACAAAGACAATGTTCTACTGCAGAAATAAACATCTACATCTTGGATGGTCTGAGGGTGAGTAAATAATCAGCATTTATTTTTAAATTAACATTAAACTAAGATTTTTGATAGAAAATTTTTTTGTTGAACTTATTTTCAATGTTTTGTGACACTGCCTTTTTTAGCAGCACCTAAAACAATTTATTTGTGATATATCAACAAGTGCCTTTATTTTATTAGAATTTAAAAGTGACTGTGTATAATTGTGTATATGTTATTCTATTGTATTTCTACTATTTACATCTAATAAAGATTATTTTAAAAATGTCACAAAAAGGATTTCCATCCATTGAAGGTTTCAACACTGGGATAATACTCTTTAGTCCTTACACATTACTTGTGCTTAGACCAGGGAAATATATTAAAACTGAGTGTTCCTGTAGCTTAACTAGAAGATGCACGATGAGTGTTTCCTTCTGTTTATCATTCCATCTTAATGTGGGAAAGGTAGCCTGAGATGTACAATTTAACAAGATAGAACACTTAGAACTTGCAATTGTACATACCATTCCAACATCAAAGTAGCTGTGACAAAAGCGAACTGTGCTCTTGACTCGCTTGAATCCAACAAAGACTGCAGCCAACTAGCCATACCAGCAGTAGGCAGTGGTCTGTATTTGACTAGACCTAAAGAAAACTTGATTCCTTTCGTTATTCACATTTTTTGTGCTTGGATTCACCATGCTGAACAGTAGTGTGATCTCGAACCAATGGGATCACTGCCACTAATTTAACATGCTCAATTTACCAAAGATTCGGCAATGGTGCGAAAGGTGGCCGACATTGGCTAACTATTAGCTAGGTGTGTCATGGCTTTTAAAGAAGTGTTCAACTTTGCTGAATTTGTTGGTTGTTTATATTTTTGGAATTACCTGAATTGGCAGATTTGTTTAGATGATGAAAATAAGTCCCTAACCTTTCTATAACATTGTGTGCATTAGTCTTCACTCACTGTTTGCCCACTGATATCAAAACTCAGTCATTTGGACTCAGGACTTAACTTTACTTTGCCCAAACACCAGAGAACCAATTCAAAAAGGTTGAACGTGTAGAACCTTATTCAACCTTTTTTTTCCCTTTCTCATTCCCAGACATCACAAATCAGCAAATGGACTCATTGGAATGTTCCCAATACTTGGTGTAGATGGTTTTGTGTCACAAGTTCTTTAAATTCAGTCCACATAAGTATTTTAGCTGAGAGCCCAAACATTTACACTTAAAAATAAAGGTGCTTGAAAGGTTCTTTACAACAATGCCATATAAGAACCATTTAGGTTCCAGAAAGAACAATTTAGTCATTGATCTCTATACATTTGTATCTGAAGAACCTTTATTTGCCACAGAAACCTTTGTTCATAAGACAGAAAGATTCTTCGGATGTTAAAGGTTCTTTATGGAACCATTTAGACAAATAAAGGTTCTTCTATGGCATTGTGAAGCACCTTTATCTTTAATAGTGTATGAACATCATGGGGCAGTTCTGGTCCAGTGGTTAGAGAGTTGGACTCATGACCAGAAGGTTGCTGGTTCGATTCTCAGGGCTGGCGGGTAACGGCTGAGGTGCCCTTGAGCAAGACACCTAACCCCCACTTGCTTACTATACAAAAATGTACAAATGTATAGTACAATGTAATGTAAGTCGCTTTGGATAAAAGCGTCTGCCAAATGCATAAATGTAAACATCAGAAGTTTGTTGACTCCACATTTAGTTTAAGCTTCATCATTTTTCAGAGCCTTTGGAAAAATGCACCTTTACTGACAAAGATTGAGCAACTCTGTAAATCTTAGTATTCTCTAGCTAAACAGTTATGTATTAATAAAAAAAGCGAGTAAATTGTTTAGTATGCAAGATTTAAACAAGTTAAGTTCTAAAATGAATGATTAAGTATCTTTGAAGTCCAGGCTGGTAGATGCAGCAGCAGGCACTTGAGCTTATATTGAGTCTCTGTTGATGTGATGATTGACAGCATGTGTGGGTGATGAATTCAGAGACATGGTGTGCATGGTGAAGACTGTGATGTCAAGGGAGGGTATACTAATACTAATGGAGTGGCACAGAAATTACAAACGTGATTACAATTACATATTTTAATGCAGATTCTTCAGCTTGTTGTTTTAACTTCATCTGGATATTGTGTGTTGTTTTAAACAATAATAACCAGGACTTACTGCAGTGATTACATAGTTAAATATTTTCTAATGTTTTCTTATCAAATTAAGCATTGACTATAGAAAAGACGATGATCAAATGAATCCCCACCCTAAATGCAGGTATTTATTCACCAAATTCTAGCTCGCACATACATTAGACCTACATTAAAAAGAACATTTGCAGCATATGTTTCAAAATAATAATCTCTGCTTTCAGCTGGATATCAAGATCTTGACATCAGCAATACAGCGAAATAATCTTTCTTCAAAACGGAGTATGCTTATCGTACAAAAAATGTGCTGCCTTCGGGCAGACGATACCGGGGCATCCGGTCCCACACAAGCCGACTGAAGAACAGCTTTTACCCTCAGACTATTAGACTGCTCAACACTTAAAACTCAACACTTAAACTGACACACTCCACACATTCACTCCTCACCATACCATACACCACAGTATCATGGACTAATGCAATAACCATCCATTAACAATCTGCACTATGTGCTGAACCATCACACATACACTCTGTGTGCATATCTGTATATTCTTTTATATTTTTTATATTTAATATTTATAGACATCGTCCAATGTGTATATCTTGTGTATAATGTGTATATAATGTGCATATGTGTAAATGTATGTTGTCTTTACATCCATCTGTTATAATTTGCACTGCTTGCCTGCACTACATACTGTCACTTACTTTACAAGGTTGTTTAGTCATACAGTTGTTTGTCACACAGTTGTTTGTCTGTCCAACTGCATTCTGCTTTGTATGGAGCATGCACACAAGACTTTAACTCACCACTTGTGGTGATGTGACAATAAAGGTGATTTGATTTGATTTTGATTTGAATTTCATGTTATTTGTGACAGTGGTCTTATGGGTCAATTTTTTTTAAATTGAGATTTTTACATCATCATATTGATGTATGGTTTGTTGGGATAGGACAATATTTGGCCGAGATACAACTATTTAAAACTCAGGAATCTGAGGGTGCAAAAAATCTAAATATTGAGAAAATCGCCTTTAAAATTGTCCAAATGAAGTCCTTAGCATAGCATATTACTTACAAAAATAAAGTTTTGATATATTTACGGTAGAAAATGTACAAACTATCTTCATGGAACATTATCTTTACTTCATATCCTAATGATTTTTGGCATAAAAGAAAAATGGCTAATTTTGACCCATACAATGTATTTTTGGCTATTACTACAAATGTTCTCATGTTACTTAAGACTGGTTTCGTGATCCAGGGTCACATTTGTACTCTCAGCAGTATTTAATAGCAATTAAAGTCACCTGTCTCAATCTCAGCTACAGTGTTTTGTGGAATCTAGCCCTCCATTTCTTTTCTAAAATCTATTTAAACACATAATCACACCATAGGACAGTTCACACAATAATAACACAGAGGAACAATAACATTGGGTTCAATTTCATGATAATCTTTTAAGCTTTATTGGTATCATTGACGTTTTTGAGACAAACAGACAGAAAACAGAAAATAAAGTTCCCTCACTGTAAGGACTACTGTAGGGGAAAGCAGGCACAGCCTAATGCTTTTTGATTCGTTTATTAGTTAATGCATAGCTATGATCCAACATTGAACAACATATTAAAGCACCTATTAATCTTTGTAACAGATGTTAAATGGATCCTTAAACATGTTTTTCCTTAATTTTGTAATCTGCTGGGGAGGGGGGGTCGGATAAACGAGCACACCACAGAGTTCCGGGGAGGAGGGTTTAATGGGGTAACCAAAAGGGTGAAAACAAGCGTATAATCAACAGGTAATCCAAACAGGTCTCAATCAACCAAATAACTCGGAAAACAGGTAAGTAATCCACAGGTAATCTTCAAAACAGGCTTATTCAACAGGTCACCACTGTCACCCACACCTCCCTCTACATGACTTTCCAGGTACAATACAAACAGTAATGACAAAGCAGTTCACTATGAACAAAGTGCAACAAAGTGTATTAATGTCATGTCAATAAAGGCAAGGCAAGGCAAGGCAAGTTTATTTATATAGCCCATTTCATACACAAGGTAATTCAAAGTGCTTTACATAAAATGCTTCAAGTCAAAATAAAATTCATAGGACATCTTTAAAAAGCAAATTATTTAAAATCACAAATAAAAAGACTGAATTTTAAGAGACAAATAAACAGAAATAACATCTGATGTCTTCTGGAAGCAGATTCCCGTTACGAGTGGCGTAATGGCTAAATGCTGACTCGCCTTGTTTTGAGTGAAACCTTGTTACATCTAACTGACTTGATCCTAATGATCTGAAAAGTCTGTTTGGTTTATATTTAATGAGCATATCCGATAAGTATTTAGGTCCTAGGCCATTGAGTGATTTGTAGAGAGTTAATAATAATTTAAAATTAATTCTAAAAGTAACTGGTAGCCAGTGTAGAGATCTGAGAATTGAAGTAATATGCTCAGATTTTTTGGTTCTGGTCAGAATCCTGGCGGCAGCGTTCTGTTTGAGCTGCAGCTGTCTGGTGGTCTTTTTGGGAAGGCCTGTAGGGAGTCCATTACAATAATCCACCCTACTGGTGATGAAAGCATGAACAAGTTTCTCTAAATCTTGGCTTGAGACAAAACATCTGATTCTGGCTATATTTCTGAGATGGTAGTACGCTGATTTGCTTATTGCTTTGACATGACTGCTGAAACTAAGGTCAGACTCGAAAATGACACCTAGATTTTTAACTTTACTTTGAGTCTTTAGACCTCTTGATCAAGGTATGTGTTTACTTTGTTAGTTTCATCTTTGTTACCAAATACAATGACTTCAGTTTTGTCTTTATTTAACTGAAGCAAGTTTTGGCACATCCAGCTGTTAATTTTATCAATGCACTGGCAAAGGGAGTCAATAGGCCTGTAGTCATCTGCATAGCTGTGGTAAGCAATTTGGTTCTTTTTCATTATTTGACCAAGTGGGAGCATGTACAAATTGAACAGGAGCGGTGCAAGAATTGATCCCTGTGGTACACCACACGTCATGGATGTCCACTCAGATTTATGGTTACCTATGTTCACATAGTAACCCCTCTATTTAAGGTATGACCTGAACCATTTAAGGACCAACCCAGAAAGCCCCACCAAGTTTTCCAGCCTATGTAGGAGTATGGTGTGATCTACCATGTCAAAGGCAGCACTGAGATCTAGTAATACCAGAACTGATATCTTGCCTGATTCAGAATTTTATCGAATATCATTAGTTATCTTTATGAGCACTGTCTCTGTGCTATGATGCTGACGGAAACCAGACTGATAATTGTCCAGATAGCCATCTGAGTTTAGGAATTTGGTCAGCTGATTGAAGACAACCTTTTCAATGATCTTGCCTATAAAAGGAAGATTTGAAATTGGTCTGTAGTTAGACAGTAAGGTTTTGTCTAGATTGCTCTTTTTTAGTAGAGGCTTGACAACTGCAGTTTTTAGGGACTCTGGGAAAGTTCCTGAAAGCAGTGAGGTATTTACTATTTTTAAGAACTCTGCTTCTAAACAGTTAAACACTCTTTTGAAAAAGGATGTGGGGTGTGTGTCTAGGCTGCATGTTGAGGCTTTAAGATGCTGTACTGTTTCCTCCAAGGTTTTGCGATCAATTGTCTGAAATTCAGATAAAGTTACTAATTTCTGAGGTTGTTGTAATGAAGTTGGACTGACCTGAGTGCCACATGGGGCATTGCTGATTAACATTCTGATATTATTGCCCTTGTCAAGGAAAAAAGTTGCTGATTGATGTGGTTTTTGCCTGACCACATTTGGGGATTCTTCACCCACACTCATTAGTGCCCTAAATCTATTTTCAAGATGCACAGGGGGTGGTAGAATACCAACATTGGCTAGTCGAGTCATAGCCATATAGGGTAGATGAAGCTAATGCAGCAATTTGTGAGACTCGTGACAGTCTGATGTTACGAGCACCTTTAGGTCTTGCGCCCTGTTTTTGCCATTGATTTGTTTCCCTCTGTACTGCAGGTTTGTCTGAGCTCACTATAGTCTGATGAGAAGTATTAGATTCACAGAACTCACCGGCTTTACGCTGAGGGGGTCCATGGCGATCTGTGTGTTCCGATAGGGATGGCAGTACCACAAATAACTTTGTTTCGAGAACTGCAATCTTTTGTAGAAGTTTACGGCAGTTTGAGCAGCATGTGGCTGTTGATCCAAAAGAAGGCATTTTCTCGCCTGTTTGAGTGTGGATGGCTGTGTTATCCTTAAGAATGTCAACTGTCGGCAGTAAGCTGGTAGACTATCCCAAAAGTTACTGGTTCCTGAGTATTCCAAAACTTTTGAAGTAAATCCAAGATTCTTTACTTTTAGTGCCTAATTGTTTAGTCTGAGCACTGTGCTGAAAGCATAAAAGCAGAAGCGCTAAGCACGGAGCGCAAGTAAAAGCGTCTGAAGCCAGAAGCCAATAAAGGCTATACACAACCCACTTGCTGCACTAAGCAGAATCTCATAACCCAGAATTTACAGTATGAACAACATACATGAAATTTTATACAATACTACAATTTGCAGATAAAATGTAAAAACAATGGTCTGTCTTGAGGAATAGACACATTTAAGGAGAAATTCTTCCATAGCAGTGAATACAAAACCCCTGAGGAATGGCAAGGGAAGAGGGTAGTTGTGACTGAACGGAGATATTACTGTGGAGCTGAGCAGAATGGCCAAACAGGTAACACATTTTCATATTTCTAAACATTCTTTTAACTAATATAGCTAACAATTTAGCACATTCTTTTGCTTTATTTTCAGGTATATTTGAGCACCTGTAAAAGTTCTTGGATAATGAATCGTGTAGGATACAGCGGTTTTCCTATAGATATGTTAAACTCCAGAGTGAATCGGTGGCTTAAGGGATTGCTACCTATTGAATTTCGCATCTCTATGGCAGAGAAACAGTTTAATCAAAGATTCAACCACAAGCTGTATGGACTGCAGCCTGCCCACAGGTACTGTAGCTGGAGCTGTAAAGACTTTTTGCTGATGTTGATCAGTCTGAGATAAACATAGTACACAACACTACTATATTTTATTGGCTCAATATTAATTTGATGTAGTTTTAGTGACATCACTTTTTTAATACAATTAGCTTATTTGACGGTTTATAATTCCTGAATGGCACGCAGGACCACATATAATACTCTGATTATCAATTTTAATACAGTGTGTCTTGAAATTTCAAAGTGCTGTTTTGTGCAGTAGTGTATTTTTTATTTCCCAGCCCTTTCAGCCAACATCCCATGGTCAACGATAATTTACCAAACCGTATTCTCTCTGGTACGGTCATGGTCAAGCCGAATGTGCAAGAGTTTCGTGGTTCAAGTGTGGTGTTTGAGGATGACATCGATCTGGTGGTGTTTTACACTGGCTACACTCGGTCATTCCCATTCCTCTCTTCACATATAATTCCTGTCTCAAAGAACAAGGTGTTCCTGTACAAATATATATATCCACCAAACCTGGAGTGTCCAACTTTAGCTGTGATTGGTCTGATTCAGCCTCTGGGAGCCATTATGCCAATCTCAGAGATTCAAGCACGCTGGGCCACGCATGTTTTCACAGGTAACAAACATGCTGCAACGTACTTCTACACACAGAATGTCATGTGTAGGATGAATTCAAGGTTGCATCTTTGTTGTAAATTGTAGAAAACGAATCTGATTTCAGTAATATACATGACATGTCTTACATGCACCATGTTTGTTTCCTATAGTTTTGATTGGTTCACTTAGGACTCACAAGCTTCCCTCAAAGAGTGCAATGCTGATGGACATCAAAGTGAAAAAGGAGGCAATAGCTCAAAGCTTATACAACACCTCTAGATAATACATTACATTGAAATACAGCACATTACAACCAATTTGTACGTGTGTTGTTTTAGTGTTTCTTGCCAACTCCTAATCGTACTCTCATGCAGGTATGTGGCTACACAGAGGCACACCATTCAGGTGGACTACATCCCTTACATGTGTAGCCTGGGCATGATTTAAACAATAGATAGAGCAACTACGCCACCCTGGAACCCCACCAGGGATGATCAAAGAATATTTATACTTAGACAAACAGTTTCCTTTCAGTATAGAGAAAGAGACATGGGTATACAAATATGTGTTTTTATTCAATAAAATCACTGATAAGATTATCATCCAGACAGAAAAAGAAACAAAACAAAAAAAAAGTCAAAGCCAAAATATCAGGTGGACAACCGGAGTTGACAGACCCTTCAGATGCCAAGAGACAGGAGCCGAGGCGTGACAGCAGGGCATAAGGGCACTACATGCCTCCACAGCACAACCACAATTGTTACACCTGTGTGAACACTCACGCAACTGACACACCACGGCACAACACTCGTGAGAGAAGCACCGCCACCAAATATTCGCCCGCCTAAGGCACTCAGCTCCTGTAACAAATAAGATGGAGTTATATTGGGTTCTCAGAGTACTCGCAACTACACAGATATAGCCACAGGTACTCTGCAGCTAACCACAATGAATACAGCAAGCAGGCTCTCTACTTACTCCCAATTACACACTTTAAAAACACACAAAATATATCAAATAAAGAATACAAAAAGAACCACATGTACAAACAACCAAGAAAAAATAAGCTAGAAAATAAAAGGTGGTTCTCCCTTATCACACCGCGATAATTAAAGAAACCACCACACAACCAAAAAAAGAATACAAAAAAACAGTACAATTATTAAACATAACAACAGTAATAATCTAGCTGAGAATAGACATGAGTAAAAAGAAAACCCCGCCCTGTTGTAGTGGGGAAGGAGAAAGAACAAAAGAAAATTTAACCACACGTAAAATGTAGTGCAGTCAGGGCTGGATACCACACGCAAAGCAACAGCGCCTCCGGACAATAATGCTCATGTAGCGCCAGAAGCTCATCCGTAAAGACGCGACCGATCTGTCTGCAATACAGTTAACATTTAGACGGACTTAACAAAATTACCACATAATAATAAACGAATTTAAAAACCACCTACCGTAAAAGATCTCACGAACCCCAACCACTCAGGTAAACAACCCACCCAAATGACATGCTGGGCAGCTGCGGGCTCGTTCAGACGGTCTAAGTTGATATTCACACGGAAGGATAAATACTTAAAATAACGATCACTTACCGAATCAACAACCTTTTACGAGTAACTAATGAGATTTAAACCCACATACGGGTAAGATCCCCCAGAGCTCAACCACATGTGCAGGAACGAGCTTGTTCGGTTTATCAAACGACTATATACGCGAGACATACATCAGCGCCCGTAACGTCAGGCGGACACACCAACCAGACTCCAACTCACTCAAACTTTAAGTTGTAAGCACACAAAACCGAATAATTTCCACATGAGCGCAGTCTTGCCCCAAACCACAACAGAATCATGCCACTTACCTGCAGAGGGGAAACGCCAACCAAGTACCATGCCACAGGGTCTCACTTAACGTGCCATTCTACAAAGAAACACTTTAACATTTAGCCACCATATGCAACCACCAACATAACCTACACCACAACATACCTGCCGGGCGACCAAAAATGACGCAGAAGCGAGGGGGGCATTACTTGATTACTTAATAGGACAGTCAATGACCGAGCCACCAATCACCGCGAACAATAAGGAGCTTCGTTGGTCCTATCACACATGGATGAAATTGCTAAAGAAATGGGTGTTCATCCTGCAATGCTGTTCCTGACAGACCCTAGACTGGGTTTAAAAGTGATGTTGGGGCCCTGCTGCACCCCAGATGGTTAGATGGTCACCAGGTTTGATAAAGCTGGTTCATCATTGAGCGAATCAAGCAATCAAGAAGACCACGCATGCTCCCGTTCTGACTTTCGCAAATTAAATATTCTTTTGACCTTTTCAGTTTGTAGTTTCGTGATCCGCTCCAGTGCCCCCAACATTATGAAGCTGCAGGCCCGGAGGCCCAACTGCACACTCAGACCTGCACGCTCAGAACTGCACTTCCAGAACTATCGTTTACGCCTCTGCAGACGTCAACCACATTATCACTGCCTCTTCTGCAAATCAACAATCTGCAATTTTTTTCTGCATTGTTTACAGCTCGATGACTTGTAGGACCTCATGAAAAAGAATACAAAAATAAAGTTTGGTGTGAGAAAATGCCTCCGAGCACTATAATTTATTGTACGTAAATACAGAGTTAATGTTCATCCCTAACTCAATACTAAAGAATGTGATAAATCCTAAATAATTAGGAAAACAATAAATGACTATGAAAATATTTAAGTAACTGAACAATTTCTATTTACAAATACAATTAATAAAAATAAACCAGACTTAATGCATTAAATCATAACCTACTATGCATAATATTTTATAGTAGCAAAATAGTGTAAGTTGCAATCTATCAGCAATTGAATTCAGGTTAGGTAATAATGTTGGATAATCTTCCAAACAGCAGGTGGCACTGTCTGAAAAACGATAGTTCTTGAAGTGCAGGTCTGAGCGTGCAGGTCTGAGTGTGCAGTTGGGCCTCCGGGCCTGCAGCTTCACCCTACTCCTCCAGTGCGGCGCGTTCGCTCACCTTCAGTGCTCGTGCAGGCGTCTGTGCGTGCGGCGCTTTCTCTCTCACCTGCTGTGCGCGGGCATATAAAGCTCAGTCTCACGTATTATTTCACGTCAGATCGCTTTGTAAAGCTGTTAATAGTTTTAATAAAGTTCAACTCTAGGCGAGGAGAAAAGGGCGTTGAAACTCGCGACGATGCGATCGCCGCGTGCGCGCTTTGACGCGCCGCTAACTCCTGGATTGGGAGACGAGTCACCAGAGACTCGCAGTGCAAGGACAAGCACACGGATAAACAAACCTAAATACAAAGAGTCGCAACACTTAAAGTGCGCATCTAATAGAGAATGAAGAGCAATGAAGACCTACAGCACAAACCCCACCAGTCATGCTCTCATTGTTTGTGCAGATATTCATACTTAATTGTTATAGGCCTACATGTTGTCTGTCTTCGTACTACATATGACATAGGAGAAGATAAATATAAATAAATAATATCTTATCCGAACTTTATACTGTTATCTTTAGTGCATTTTCATAACTTGCCTAGATATTTTGACTAAGGTGAGCATTAAAATGAATTGTAATAAATTAAATCAAATCGATCTAAGAAATCTAAATGAGGTAAAAGATAGATATTAAAATGGGAGATTGTTACATGAAATATATCGTTACCGTGAAATAAAATTACTCATTCCATTAAACAGATTTTTGGTCATTCCGCCCACCCCTAGTTATAAATATAATACACAAATCACACCAGCTTGAGCTATCAGTAAGCGATAGCTAACTAGCTACCCATGGTTCATGGCATGCTGCGGTGTTCACTTAACATTAACTAGCTGGCTATCATATAGGCTGTGTCACACTGAATGGTGTTTTTGACCCATCACTAATGTCGGAAGGGGCATACTTGATCTGTTTTTGTTTACAAAGAGTTAAGCTCAGGTGCTCTTACATACCTGTCATTGTACTGCTGCTACAGACAAGGGAATTATGAGTGTCCTTTAGGCTAAACATTTGAAATAATATAAACAATATGATGTTCAAACTTTTGACTGCTTTCTTTAACTACATACCACAATACTTGTACATTTACTTTCAGTACTTAAGTAGTAATTTTCTTAAATAAACTACTTGCAATACTTAAGTACAAAAAATGTTGAATACTTTAGTACTTCCACCTAAGTGTGGTGCTTAAAGAGCACTTCAACTTCTACTCAAGTCACTTTTTTGATAGAGCACTGTCTTGTACTTTTACTCAAGTCTGGGTCTCTAGTACTTTATACATCTCTGGTCATCTTGGACAAGATAAGGGCTTATGTACCAATGCCAGTGCCCACAAATTGATCACGACATGACACACTTTATATAAATTCTGACATAACAATGAGTGACTTTTGATTAAGAATAAATTGATTTAATTGTAGCTGTATGAAAAAAATAACTAGAATGTGAGATCTTGGCTTGAATGTGCTTGATCTTTGTGCTTCACCTTTACTTGAGTTGAGGCTGTTCTTATGCAAAATTGTATACTGATCTGTGGATTAGCTTTAAGATGTAATATGGTGTGCATCTAAATAACAAAATTGACAAAAAATTTATTCAGACATTTTTTATTTTATTTTACAAATATGGCGTTTTAACTTAATTCTGTATAATTATAAATGATAGATCACATGTGCACTTTTATTGTACTTTATTGTAGACAGAGCAGGTTAGTTTATAATGATGTGCTTTTTATGCACTTTACAATCAGGACTTTGTTGCTTTGAAGATTAGAATCAAGTATTTCTCAGTACTATTTAACTGGTTAGGCATTGACTGATGGTCCCGCCCCTATTGTTAACTTGTGAAGTGTTATACTCTGAAGGGTCATTAGCTGTCATTCAACTTCTCAGTTCTCACATCTAGGTAAGTGAATTAAATATATTTTTTGTAACAAATGTAATTGCGTAATTGATTGGAAATGCTTTTTAAAACACACGTTATAACCTCATGATATATAAATATGTGAACCTGTTGTTGACATAGTCAAGAATTGGTGGGACTATTAAAAGCATTCTTTTTGAAGGCCTGGAACACAGACACATTGTGTATATAGCCTATTTGTAACAATCAGAGGCTTGCAGTCCAAAAACAAGCAAGATGAGATAAGCCTGCCCAAATTACCTTGTTTTGTTGTGTTTGTTGTGTTGTGCACCTGTGGGACTCTGTAGATATGAACTGTTAGCATAACAGTTGTAAGTGGAATGTTTACCTAACTCTTGAGTTAACTGACTTGATTTTCCTTGATCATGCGAGTCAGCAGCCAATCCAGTTTATACACTCTTAAAAATAAAGGTGCGATGCCATATAAGAACCTTTTGGTTCCTCAAAGAACCATTCAGTCAAAGGTTCTTTAAAGAACAATCTCTATCTTACTTTTTTATAATCTGAAAAACCTTTATTCACCACAAAAAAACTTTAATGAAACATCTTCAGATGTTAAAGGTTCTTTATCGAAATTTAAACCATTTAGACAAAAAGGCTCTTCTATGGCATCATGAATCTGTTGTAAATATACAACTTTTGTGTAGGAGTAGTATTTTTACACAAACAAACAAACACTAACAAACAGAAATATATCAAAAAGGGGGTCTCTCTCTGCAAGGGTCTCCGGTGCCTGAATTCTAGGGGTTGGAGAAAAAAATCGATTCACATATGAATCGTGATTCAGTCCTCTAGCGATTCTTATCGATTCACAGATTCCAAAAATCGATTTTCTAGTTAATATTACAATGTTGATGTTGTCGGAACAAAAAAGGCGGAACTCAATTGCGAGAGCAATGCGGCACCCGGATAGTCTAGAGACCGCACATCTCAAGCTCAGCATCAGCAATGGCGGAGGAAAAAGAAATACATCAGCTGTGTCCTGACTTAATAATGAGGACTCGTTCTTTTAAAGCACGCAGCCTCAAAAGTCCGTGAAGTGAACTGAAATGAGACGGTTGCGTCACCTGCTGCTCCGGTTGCCTGGTGACTGTAGCGGGACACAGCAAAGACGTTTATGACTGTTTTAAACAAATACGGAGCCAGAAAATTGTTGTTTTATTATTAGGAAATATGGCGCGTTTATATAGCCTAGATTAAAACAGCCCAACAGTATATTAAATCAACCAACCGTAGAAATGTAAAACACAATAATGCACAGATATTGGTAATACAACATCATATATAATATTTGCAAATTACGTAGGCTACTTTTATTTAACTAAAGTTTTGAATGGTTAATTAAACACTTTCCACCCGTCACAGGCGTGCAATGAATGTCATGTTTTTAATGGTTGCAGTCAGTTTAAATGGCATTTGTTTTAAAATAATACGTTTACTAAACTTCAAGGAAAACTAAATACATTTTAAGGTTTTAATACAGTTGGAGTTTTTTCTTCAAGAGCTAACTCTTAAAAAAGTAACACTTAACAGCAAAATGGAATAAAATCTAAACATATCAAATTGAATTTTACAAGAGAATCGTGATTAAAAATCGCTGAATCGAGAATCGATTTTTAATCGAATCGTGACCCCAAGAATCGATATGAATCGAATCGTGAGGTACCAAAAGATTCCCACTCCTACTGAATTCATTCCGAACATTTTTGGGTTTACTCATTCAATCCATGATGCATTGCAATATCGAATGTACAGATGGTGTGCACTCCTATGCACTCAGTGTCTGAATTCACTCACTTCTTCAAATGGACTATATTGGTGAACTAATGTAGGGAATAGTAAATGAGGTGGGCAACTTCAGACACCCACAAAGCCATATTGGTTTAAAACAACACTTTGACAACTTTGTATTTACTGTATACTGCTTGTGTTTGGTTTCAGTACTTGTCTGTTTGATTTAGTTCTATTAGTGTGTCTTTGTGAACTAACTATTAAAGTGGATTTGGAGAGGGGTTTTTTTTGTGCTTTTGGAATACCCGTGACACTTGTTGTTGCGATGCACTCATTTAATCAAATGATGCACTTCATAATGTCAACTTGGACACACTGAAAATGGGTAATATAAGGTATAAGGGGCTATTTCGTCTAAATTGTAGACGTTTAAATCTCTGGATTTAATTCTGCCATCCTCATCTGCCTGTTGTCTAAATGTTGTAAGTCAACATGGCTAAACGAGTTGCTGTGATTGGAGGAGGAACATCAGGGTTGGCCTGCATCAAATGCTGCCTGGATGAAGGTCTGGAGCCGGTGTGTTTTGAGAGCAGTGATGACATTGGAGGACTCTGGAGGTTTAAGGTCAGAAAGTTGATGAATCTGTCATATGCTGGGAAAACCCAATCTTGTTATCAGAACAAAAGCTGTATATTAGCTGGTTGTCTAACTGATCTTGTTTCAATC
Organism: Oreonectes daqikongensis; assembly: GCA_026939265.1. Lineage (NCBI taxonomy): Eukaryota > Metazoa > Chordata > Actinopteri > Cypriniformes > Nemacheilidae > Oreonectes > Oreonectes daqikongensis. Next base: position 1,249,734 of record JAOTQM010000351.1, on the reverse strand, counting down.
TTGTCTCTCGATTTTAGGAAAATCCAGATCCAACACGGGCCAGTATTTACAACTCTTTGATTATCAACACCTCAAAGGAGATGATGTGCTACAGTGATTTCCCCATCCCCGCTCAATTTCCAAACTATATGCACCACTCTTTCATCATGGATTACTTCCGCATGTATGCTGAACACTTTCAGCTTCTGCGGCACATCTGCTTCCAGGTCAGGCTTGAACAATCATGATGTTGCTCATTGAGCATTGTGTGAGGTTATGAATATATCTCAGGTTTAGCATAAAAGGATAGTTCACCCAAAAATAAAAATGTTGTCGTTTTTACTTTTCTTCTGTTTCTTAGACAAAAGTCCTTCATGTCACACCAAGGCCAGACTTTCCTCACTCTGGCCAGTGGGATGTAGAGATAGAGTTGAAGGATGGCAAGAGAGAGAAGCAGGTGTTTGATGCTGTGATGGTCTGCACAGGTCACCACTGTCACCCACACCTCCCTCTACATGACTTCCCAGGTACAACACAGAGTAATAATGACAAAGCAAAAACAGTTTACTCTGAGCAAAGTGCAACAATGTATTGTATTTAAAGGCCATGTGTCTTAAGCATGCATGGGTAAAGGTTTAAATGCATGGTTCATACTTTAACCTGGGTTAAAGTTTAATCCTCCATATCATGATTTACACTGTACATTTGTTAAGGTCACATTTGACAAATGTTGTAACCAAGTTTTGAACATTGTGGGGGACCAAACCATTTGGGTGGGGAGGGGTAAATATATATAAATAAACATTTATGCACAATAATAGAATAATTTTCATCATAGTAACTTATTAAAACCTGTCTTTAGGAATAGACACATTTAAGGGCAAATTCTTCCACAGTCGTGATTACAAAACCCCTGAGGAATGGCGAGGGAAGAGGGTAGTTGTGATTGGCATTGGGAACTCTGGAGGAGATATTGCTGTGGAGCTGAGCAGAATGGCTAAACAGGTGATACATCACTACTTGTACACAATGAATTCAGACCACCACTGATATTTGGGTGGAGGTATTCAAATTGTTACCCAAAAATAAAATTTTAGTTTTATATTGTTTGTCATAATTAATTACAGTAGAAATAATTACTGCTTTCTTTCATCATTTTCAAGTAACATAGATATAAACATATTTGTCCAGTATCTCATTTTTTTAAAACTTTAATTCCAGGTTTTTCTGAGCACCCGAAAGGGTTCTTGGATTCTAAATCGTGTAGGAAACAATGGTATTCCTACAGATATGTTAAGATACAGAGCACTTTTGTGGCTTCATAGATTGATGCCTAAATATCTCATAAGTTTGAGAGAGAAACAACTCAATCAAAGATTCAACCACAAGCTGTACGGACTGCAGCCTGCCCACAGGTACTGTACACACTGGAGCTGTAAAGACTTCATTTTTAAAGATTAACTTTTAAAGATTATATGAAGAGACAAAAGTAACGAAAACAGCATAAATCCATAAAAAAGTCAAGATGCTTTGAATAACTTCCTGTTTTAAATGCAAAGGGCCACCATACAAATGTTTTTTTTATCTTCACTTTTCTTTGTAGAAAGTTCATAAACTGATTATTATTTTACATTTGCTATGGATGCTGTCGATATGTGCATTTTATACCTTTAACCCTCTGGGACTTGGTCATTTTTGACCAAAAATTTTACATTTTGAAATGTAAAAAATCGTAGCCTTATCGGAATGAGATGACACTTGGTGATTTTTGTGAACACAAAAAATGATGGATTTACTTAAAGGGTATGTAAAAGGGTCACAAAAAGTCCCACTTGGCTCCTTCACGGTCAAAAATAACTGACATGGGAAATGAATGGGAAATAAAAAAAACATGACAACACCCTCGCACGCACACATACACACATGCACACACTTAAATAAACTAGTAAGGCTGCAAGAGCAAATTTTGAGAATGTTAAATAAAATCAATCAATAAATAAGAAATACAAAAGAGTCTCTCTTTCTCTCTCTCACACACACAAACACACACACAGACATACACAGACAAACGCACTGGAACCTAGTAGTTATGCCACTCCATGCCATTACACGTTTTTGCTTTTTTTACAACCAGATCTGCTTTTCAAAATTGGATTTTAACAGCCTGGTATCTGTATTAACCTGAAATAATGCATTAATTAAAAACTTATATTTTAAAAATATTTTAAAAATGTAAAGAAATTGGGAGAAGATTTTATAATAATTATTGCATTAATATTAATTAGTACCATCAAATTCACCCAAAATGCAAAATAAAGAATATGTTGAACAAAAAAGTATTACATTAATCTTCCTGAAAAAATGTTACAGGAGCCAAATGTGACCTCAAACAAGCCAAGTGTGACCCCTAAACAAAGATGCCCAGTAAAATGAATGAAATACCAATAAATTGCAAAATGTTTGTATAAAGTGTTTGAACTATCCATTCCTTATTTTGTTAGATTTTTTTTAATGAAAAATGAAAAGTAACAAAAAGACTTTCCATGTGTTCTATTTATAACACAATTTTAATGTTTGATTGTACTTGGTACTTATCTAAAATATATTTTTTAAATATCTAAAAGTTGACAAAAAGTTGAAAAAAATCTTATTTGGGATTGTCTAAATGTACGTTCAAATTCAGCGGAACAACTAGAGAATTCACGAGCTACTCTAGAGAGCTGTTTACTCTATTCCACATGTTTTTACTACCTTGGTACTAATAAAATAAAAAATAACTGGATTTTGACAGCCTGGTCCCTGTTTTAACCTGTAATAATTTAATAATTAAGAAACAATAAAAACAATCATTAAAAAAAATATTTATTGTTTTCAGTGGTGAAAATGGGTAATAATTATGGCATAAATTTTAATTAGTACCATAAAATTCTCTAAAAATGCAAAAGATTACTAAAGGAAATGGTTTGGCTTCGGTCACTTTTGACCACGAAGGAGCCAAGTGTGACTCCTAAACAAAGAGGCTAAAATGGGTTCAAATGTCTATTAAACATCATGTGCAAGTAGATATAAACACCCCTTGTATCGCAGTGCGATTTTGTGATGCAATGTTTGTTTCTCTCCAGACTTTTCAGCCAACATCCCACTGTCAATGACGATTTACCAAACCGTATTCTCTCTGGTACTGTCTCAGTCAAGCCAAACGTGCAAGAGTTTCGTGGTTCAAGTGTGGTGTTTGAGGATGGCACCATTGAGGACAACATCGATCTGGTGGTGTTTTGCACGGGCTACACTTTCTCATATCCCTTCCTCTCTTCACATATAATACCTGTCTCAAAGAACAAGGTGTCCCTGTACAAATATATATATCCACCAAACCTGGAACAACCAACTTTAGCTGTGATTGGTCTGATTCAGCCTCTGGGAGCCATTACTCCAATCTCTGAGATTCAAGCACGCTGGGCCACACGTGTTTTCAAAGGTAACAAACATGCTGCTGAATTGCTATTTTCCCTTAGGCCTATAAACAGTTTTTTTTAGAAATACATGAACATGACATATCTTTTGACATTTTGCTGTGATATGTTCACTTAGGACTCTGCAAGATGCCTTCAATGAGTGCAATGCTGAAGGACATTAAAGCAAAGGAGAAAGAAATGTCTCAAAGGTTCTACACGCTTAACACCTCACATGAATAGATCATTATTAATTATAAGATAAAGTGTCATGTCTTTTGCTTTAAATATTCTTAGTCCTATATTTTATCTGCATAGTATACTCTGGTAAAATGTTGCACACTGTGCACTTTGGTCTGTTGTCACTTTATTTAATGAACCATATTGATGTACTCTCTTTTCACATTGCGGCCTTGGTTAGAGGTTAGAGAACCGTTGGTCTATATTAGAGTTTAGTGTTTCTTGCTAACTCCTAATCGTACTCTCATCCAGGTATGTGGCGACACAGAGGCACACCATTCAAGTGGACTACATCCCTTACATGGATGAAATTGCTAAAGAAATGGGTGTTCGTCCTTCCATTCTAAAGTTGCTCCTGACAGACCCTAGACTGGGTTCAACAGTGATGTTTGGGCCCTGCACCCCATACCAGTTTCGGCTGTGTGGACCCGGCCAATGGGAAGGTGCGCGCCAGGCCATCCTGACACAGTGGGAGCGAGTCGCTCGGCCCCTGAAAACACGACATGTGCCCGAGCAGAAGTCCCACCGATCCTCTGTCTCACTCATGTTCTCAGTTTCTGTTGCAGCTCTGTTCTCTGCTCTGTATTACAGCAGGGCCAGTCTGTACACACTCATATCAGACCCTTCAGTCATCCTGGACAAGATAAGGGCTTATGTACCAATGCCAGTGTCCACAAAGTGATCATGACTTGTGATTAGGCAAAATTGTAACCGTGCAAAAAAGATTCATCAGTAATTTTAAACAGTTTGCTACATTTGTATGTATTGTGCGAATTAAAAGCAGAACAAGTCGCACCATTTCTTTAACAACATATTTTGTCTGCTGAGATTTGCTCATCTCCATGGCTTCTTATTTTCTATCAGATTATGGAATATAACAATGCGAAAATAGGACTAATAATAACACCAATTTACCAATCATCCTGTTAAAATATTTGCATATGACTGTTATATTGTTAACATGTGAACTAGGTTAGTTTTGTCAATTTGAGAAAAATATGGAAACAGCATTTATAGAATAATGCCAATGTTGAATAGGACATAAAAACATAATAAATAATAATACTATATACAAATTATTTAAATAGCCAATAAAGACTTGTTAGTTTATTATAAACAAATTTTAAATTATTATAAAACGGTTGCATTGAAAATTACCAAAAAGTTGTTTTGATCAATAAAACCTTTGCTATAAAACATGCGACTTATTTCGATTCTGATAGCTCTCTTTATTAACCCTGCTTCTTTTAGGTCTTTAGGTTGCTACGGTATTTAGTGCAGTTTTACAAAGAACCCAAAAATGACCCATTGGTTCGGTACTGATGATCATTATGAAAATAACAAATGATTCCGTTCTTTCTAGTCAACAGATACGCATACAAAGTGTAAAAGTCGCCATCTGCTGCGTGACACATATTAAAGTCCTTTCTTCACTGGCTGCCTGACTGACGATGCGCAGCGCCTGTACGTGATGACGTCAGGCTCTCGTGGATTGGCGCTTTGCCATCTTTGATTGTGCGACAGGCCGCGGCGCGAGCGGGGCCCTCTCTCGAGCGCACCAGAGCTGAGTCTCAGCACGAGACCGCGAGAAACCGCTGACCGCCCGTTACTGCTCACCTCACACCGGCGGCGCAAACGGAGATAGACAAAGACCAAGAAAAGACAGAGAGGTGGAGATAAACGCTCTCTTTCTCGTGCGTGGAGGAGTTTTTTTTAGGGTCGCTAGCTGTTCGGCTAGCCGCAGCAGTGTGGGAATAGCATAGCACAAGCTTTTGTAATCCACAGCCGGCCACACACACTTCGGCATACGATACAAAGCGGGCCAGGATACAAAACCTCCGGACGCAATAAACGATATACTTGAGGAGAGAGTCGGGACCGGCGGAGACAGGTATGTTAACAGTTAGTCAGCGTGGTGCTGCTGATGTGTTTGAGGAGAAATAAAACTGTCCTGCTAATGTTAGCACTGCCATGAGCCACTCACACGACAAATCACATCAGTATCGTACACTCAGTAACGTTAGTCTGCTTTTAGGTTCGTTTACCCAGACCGTTTTTATTATTAACAGATGTTGTACTAAATTTAAAAAAAATTAAATGTATGTAGAAGGAGCTGAAGGGTGGATTTCGGGAATAATAGAGATTTCGAGGCCACCTCACCGGGCCCATTTGACCAGGCTTCTCAAGAAATCTCAGACTTCCTCAATAAATACTGCGCAGGTATTTAGACAATTGTTCGATTTGTTCAGTCGGATGCTTGCTGTAAGCGCATGGCTTAAACCGGTAACTCTATTTGGTGTATTTTCAAGCCGAAAAGCTCACAAGTTCACATTCACGAGCAATAGTTGCACGCAGGCACTGGTTATCCAGTGTCCTATTCTTGATTTTGCAGAGGAAGGATAGCCAAAGGTGATGTCTTTCCCAGGTAACTTAGATGAAACGAAACATTAAAATCAGTGCATGCAAATGAACAGACGTCGGGCTCACTTGACCCTGTGCATGTGTGAGAAGCAGCAGCTGATGATCATAACCAGGTTCACTTGATAAATGTATGTACTTGGGCACGGATGTGACACAAATTTAGGAGTTTGTGGAACATTAGAGAGGCAGATTGTGGGTCAGAGCAACCCAGAACAAATCCGATTTGTTCCTGATTTCACAATGGTGGCAAAAGTGTAGAATTCAAGGCAAGATATCTGTAAGTGGTCTCAGTGGAGGTGGAGTTGATCATTCAACTTCCTCCAATTAATAAAAAGCTTTATGTATTCGTAAGAGGAAATGCCATTATGGACACAGCTGGTCAAAAGACAGCGTGTTAGAGAGCCTTTAACTAAGAAAAGGCATGGAACCACAGGAGCAGGTGATCAAGCGAATGTTTTGAAGCAGATTGAGCCATAAAGAGTTTAAAACGATTAGGTTTTCTAATCTATTATAATTCCACATTGCTTTGAGAACGTCAATGGGTATTGACTTTCCCCGTCCCTCAGGGGCTGCAGCTCAATGCCAGTGCTTACACGGATGCTCACTTGGGAACGTCGGAGGAAAGCTGGCACAGTGATTGGCTTGTGTATTTTGGAGGCAGATGGCCAGGTGATGGGGGATGATGGGATGGGATGGAAGCAAGACAGAAAATAAACCTCTAGATAGGACAGCCTTATCTTAGAGCAAAATGGATGTTTTTTGATTAAAATCTTCATCTCATTATCTCAAACCCAGTTCTTATTATCAATGTTTCTAAATTGTTTACAGCAAAAAAAGACATTTAAACCTGTATTTTTTAAACCTGTTTAATCTATTCTGTTTAACAAAAGTGAAATGTGTTTCAAGCCTGAAAGGAGTTACTTGGTTTTTCCAGCCTTAACTATTTTGGTCTTAAACCTTTGGACTAACACAGACATCCAAAGGCTGATTCACACTCTTTAGAGCGTTTTTTCTTCTATTGCATTTGACTCTTTCACTCCTGACCTCGAATAAAGAGGCAATTCAAGTAAACCGTGGCTTATGCTGTCCCACTGAGTTTAACAACCTTTAGTCTCTTTTGCTTGTTTTTCTATGCCACTCATTTTCACATACACCTACATACAAGTATATACTGTTGTGTATTGACAGAGAGAAGCTCTAGTTTTAACTTTTGTAGCTGAGCTGTTTTTTCTTATTGAAATGTTTGTCTTGGCAATTGTAGATAAATTGGTGTAAGCAAAAGTCGTGTGTGTGTGTGTGTGTGTGTTTGTGGTAAAAGCAATTGGGAGTTGGTTTGGCTTTTGGATGAAGATTTTAGTGTAGATGATGTTTAATTTGTCATAACTGTTTTTCGTCACTGTACCACAGTTGCTCTCCTATGTTATAAAGGGTTTACGGAGTTAAGCCTTGCTTCATATTAAATGTTCTGGAGATTTTGATCATTTATGTTCTGAATAGAATAGTAATGAGTAAAGCGTGATTGTTAGTTGTGTAATGTAGTACAGTAAATGTAACTATGTATATGGACATGTGGCGGTGACCCTGTTGCTTCTACTGTGCTCTCTTAGCATAAACCCTGACACCACATTAATTATGAATGAAGCCCCATGTGGCTCACGGTAGATTACTCAAACCCCCCCACACACAAACACATGCTGTCAATTAACCATCTCCTCTGATGTCGGTATGGCAACGGTATGCATCATCAATTTGACACATTATGATTTTAAACCTGTATGTCTGAAGTGGTCTGTCTACTTAACTGAACTGATGTATCCACCAGACATAAGTTAATGGTTGGGCATTTTAAAGTTATTTATTAACAAAAGCAGTAAGGGGTTATTCTGCTTACCTTTGTCAATTTGTAATGCAATTTTGTGCATTAAAAATGTTTAGGAGAAGCCTTTTGGAAAGTGTTTGTATTCTGCTCTCTAGATATTGGTATTAGCCCTTAAAACACAACTTCTTGCTAAGTATACAACATCCAGTTAATTTGTTTGTGAAATTAGTATAAAAGCTATCGTTCACCAACAATGGGTCTCATTTACCAAGCATACGTACGCACAAATTGTGTGTGAAACCTGCGTACGAACATTTTCATGAACAAATCGTGATTCACTAAAACTTTCATCTCAACATTTTTTAGTGTGTAAGGAAAGTGTAAGGAAAAATATAGCAACAGCTAGGGCTGCACAATTAATCGAAAAAAATAATCGAGATTACAATTACGAGTGAAACAATTACATAATCGCCATAAAAAGCCTCAATTACAGCTGTCCATTTACACTAATTTATGTGCGTTTGGGCACTGGATACAATGGCAGATCAGAAAATTAATATGTTGATGTGTCTAGCTATTCGTTTTGGTTATTATTTAATTATTTACATTATATTATTTAGTTTTGGAAGTTTATAGAAAGAATATGACATGCTGCTGTGTCACATAAAACATTTCAAATCTTTAAAGTAAAATCTATTAATCGATAGTAATAATCGCAATTACAATATCGAGGTGAATAATCGACAATTATGATTTTTGTCTATACAGTGAAAGAATTGCACCTGCAGAGTTATAACTGAGCACCTGTGTAATCTGTCTGTATGATTGTCTATATGTCTCTTGCCACTGTTCATTGTAAAGCGTCCTTGAGCTTGGGAATGGTGCTATATAAATTAAACGTATTATTATTATTATAAAGAAAAAGCTGCTTTTGACTAGCTCGAGCTGCAATTATTATTAACTATTATTATGAATAACAGCGCTTTTACAGCCAGCTAAAGAGAGAGCTCTGTTTATTGTGTATGAACAGGTTTTGAGAACTGCGCACTAGGGGTGGAAATCCTTTGGTTTCTCACGATTCGATTCAGAATGGATTCTAATGGTCACGATTTGATTTTAGAATCGATTCTTGATGTGCTAATTTGCAAATGCGTTAGAGATGCGCGGATTGCGGTTATAGCCGCTGGCGCTGCGGATAATCCGTGGGTCGGGTGGATCAGTCAATAAAACACATTAGCTCCACGATCCACTCTGACATGCTTAAAAAAAAAGAATACAAATAATAATAAATGTGACAATTGGGTGCGGATATATATATCAGAGAAAAATTATAGGTGCAGGTGCGTGGCGGGTGGATGATTTGTTTGAAGTAGCGGATTCGGGTGATATTTGAGCTGATCCACGCATCTCTAATATGCGTGACGTCATAACGTCACATTTACACTCAGAGTCAGACTAGTGTTGGCACTTTTGCTTCAAGTATCTGAACTGTCACATTCTGTATTGTAATGCAGCTAACTGCCCAACAAAGCCGTTCAATCATATACTAACTGCCCAATAGGGATGTTGCAGTGACGGAATTTCCCCACCAGTTAATTGACGTGTAAAAACACTGGTAGTACCGGGGTCACATGTCGGGGATTTTGGGGCGGCGGAAAATGCGGTAGTGCACACATCTCGATTTACTTTGACTTAAATAGCTGCAATTCAATGGCATTTGTTTGAATTCATGATGCATTCATTATTTTTCTTAATAAAAATACATAAAACAATACAACACTCGCTTATATTACACACACTTTTATTGATGAATAATATAAGCGAGTGTCGTATTGTTTTATGTATTTTTATTAAGAAAAATAATGAACACATTTCGCTCCAAATTCACTAAGGGTGTACTCACATATGGCCCAATTGCTATCAACCGTGCCCAAGTGCGATTGTCCCTCCCCTCCCTACTCCCCCGCCGGCCAGCACTCACATTTTACTTTACATTCTGTGCCGGCGCACACTTACGTAATTATGATGCGACTGTTTTAAAATAATCATAAAGAGAAACGCTCTTGCTCACCACAATGGAGTCAATGTATTTGTTAAATTTGATGTTTATTTATGAGTCATTTGAGACGCGGTGACACACAGCCCTCTACTGAGTTTACACCAAATGCGATCTGAGCGTTTTGCGCGAGTAAATTACATACAAAATTGATGCAAAGACCGAATAGACGCAAACTCGTGGCAGGTTATGCGAATCGGGATCCCCGTCAATGTGAGATCCATCGCTTAGGTAACGTCACGTTTCCAGTTCCGCACTTGGGTGCGATTATCGCTCACACTACATGTGTACCACGCCCGAGCCCAACCGAACTGCACTCTGGCCCACCTCTTCCAAGCGAGCCAGGGACGCCTAAACAAACCGTGCCAGGGCGTGGTACGGAGCGATCACACTAGTCAAATGAACTGGACTTTAGGGGTCTAATGCGCATAGACGCGGTTCGATTGCGACAGTGTGAGTACACCCTAACATTAGGACGAGGTTACGAACAAATTCATGTGCGTACGCACGTGTTGTGAATTAGGCGGAACGTTTTTGTAAGAAGTTCAAATGTGCATATAAATACAAATAATCTACGCCAGCGGTAGGCAACGTCGGTCCTGGAGTGCCGCTGTCCTGCAGATTTTAGCTCCAACTTAAAAAAAACACAACTCACCTGTCTGTAGCTTTGGTAATCCTGAAGACACTGATGAGCTTGTTCAGGTGTGTTTGATTAAGGTTGGAGCTAAAATCTGCAGGACAGCGGCACTCCAGGATTGACGTTGCCTACCCCTGATCTACGCAAATATTAGTGAACACCAAAAATTATCACAATAAAATGTTCCATATCAGTCAATAACGATAATTATCACGATAAATGTTATATCTTTATTTTTGTTCAAATGTAAGGCAGATTTTTACTCCAGAGTAAAAGGTGTCTAAAGACAACTAATCAGTAAGTAAACAAAAACAAAACAAAAACAGGCATTCCGGCACGGAAAGCCTATTTCAGAGTAGAATAATGAGCTGTAGCATTGCATTCCAAAGAAACACGTATGTGAACGTAGCATGATTCCTAAATATCTATGAACACATTATAGTATTTTATTGATTTAGTACTGTAAAGATTTTACATACAGCTCCTTTAAACAGAGAAGTTTATTATGCTACTGTCCCTTTAAGAGCTCGTGCACAGATGATAGACACGCATGCTTCACTTACTGTTTACGTTTATTTTAAGACATAACACACTACTTTTAAAAGGACACTTGCTAATATGGACATTTTGACATCACTTTGTGTGGATACATCCGTTCAAGAGTAAGATGACGCGGAAGAGATCTCAGTTCAGTATTTTGCCCGCTGTCTGAGAGAGATGCAGCTTTCTGGGCGCGTGCACGTGATCGGGGGGAACCGGAATGTGAGCAGAAGGAGGGTGTGTGTGATGTGCAGCTTTTGGCGAGTGGTGCATACATTATATTGAACATTTATCAAACTGTTGTTATAGTTTTATCGAGGAAAATTATATCGCAATAATTATTGTTATCGTTTAGACCACATTGACAAACATCTTTAAAAAGACTTCTCCGGGCAGGATTTTGAGTTTTTTGACTCGTATTAAGATGAAAGAATTTGTATGAGTGCTATTTGTTGTGTATATTTTTAAATTTTTTCAACCCTGTTTTAAACATTCCTGCTATGATCATGTTACTCATGTATAGAGAAGACTTGTGTGTTGTATTGACTTGTGTGTGTATAGAGTAACTAGTTCTCGCCATGAATATAGCCGAGATGCTGGAATGGCGTTAAGAATACAATAAATAAATAAATATTGTTATCGTTTTATCGCCCAGTCCTAGTTTGAGGAATTGCTTGATTTCATGCACAACTGTCTTTTTCTCGTATCATTTCTCAAGAACGACTTTTGTTGTTGCATTGCAGCCTATTCTACGCCTGACAGGAAATATAGTTCAAGACTTGAATGTATGCATCTGGGATATTATTGTATGATCAATACATTTTTAATTGGTTCTTGATTTTTCATTTAAGGGGCTGGTTCTGAGGGGTGAGGCCGCAGGACCAGACTCAATGAGTTTCCAGCGAAATGTCAGAGAAGTCAGGGCAGAGCACCAAGGCAAAGGATGGCAAGACCAAGTATGCAACCCTTAGCCTCTTCAATACCTACAAGGGCAAGTCTCTGGAGACCCAGAAAACTGCAGGTGAGACACTTGAGCATCTCTACCCTTAAACCTTAAACGCATTTGTGATTTAGAAGTTTTATTCTAAAGTTTTTGTGCTGTAGCTGGGTAAATTGTGGCCATGTAAACCCCGTAACCCCATAACAGTCTTTGCATGAGTGATATTAACACCTACTTGTGCAAAACATGTGCATTTTTGTCTGGCTGATTTAAATGCACAGATGATTGTATTACAACATTAATGTATACAAGAAAACACATAGGAAATAATGAAAATTACTTAAATCAAAATCAAATGTTTAGTTTGTCACTCTAAGTAAAATCACTGTATACAAGTTTTACTAATTCCTAAACAGGCTTCATTTTCTTTATTTTTTGGTTACGGTTTGATCTAGACGTGTGTGTAAGATTATGTAGTTCAGTTAATGGTACCCTCATGATAATTTGTTGTTGTTGTTGTCCATCCATTCTATACAAGCATTGTTTATTAGAGGAAAGTGGCAAGTAATGGACTTGAACTGTTGACCCCCCACATCCCCAATAAACCTCTTGTGCATCACTGGATCAAATAAGCAGACTTTCTCCTCTGATCACTCTCATGCATTTATATGAGCTTTAGGGGGGGAGAGAGAGCGCGCACATGCACTTGTGTTAACACCCTGCGATTATTTTGAAGCTCTGCTTGTTAAAGCTTACATAGACTTTGAGAAGAGACATATTTTTGTTCCTGCATCTTTCTTTCAGTTGCTGCCAGACATGGGCTCCAAAGTCTGGGCAAAGTTGCGTCCAGTCGGCGCATGCCCCCTCCGGCCAACCTGCCCAGCCTGAAAGCAGAAAACAAAGGCAACGACCCCAACGTTAGCATCGTACCCAAGGACGGCAGCGGGTGGGCCTCCAGACAGGATCAGCCAGGAGACGAACGGTATGAAAGGACTCTTTCAGCTGTTTTAAACCTACTTGACTGGCTATTAGAATAAACTTGTGCCGCACTTGTCTTGTATTTAGACAGCTTACTGGCAGCTGCAAAATCACTAGTCAACATTTATCATAAGTGTATTATGAGTTTAATTTGATGGTTTGGATGTTCCTGTTTTGATTAATAGCAGTTAATAGCAATTCATGTTCAGAAGTTTTGGCTTTAAGTGCCTCATAGAGGTGCAGTGTAATTGTCTACAGTGTTTGTGCTCTTTCTATACTACTATACCAATAACACTGTGCTAATGTGATTGTAGGCAACAAGAGACCCCTCCACCACAGCCCAAGCCACTTGTTGTGACTCAGACCTCAGATGCCCCTGTGGGAGGCAGCCGCTCCTGGGCCAACAGCAAACAGTCTGGACAACTAGACGGTACCCTGTTAATTCTTTTATAAAAAAGCTTATCGTTCTGAATATGCAGTACTTATATCCTGTTAGCTTTAAATCCTTATTCACATCTAAATGCTCAAGCTGGAAGGTTAGGCTGATTTATAAAGTACTGCTACATTAAAGTACTTAAATTGTGCCGCACATGCAGGAGCTCCTCGGATGAGCAGTCAGTTCCATCATGAGTTTCCGAGTTTGCAGGCAGCGGGTGAGGCGGAAAAACCAGGCGAGCAGGAAGATGAGCCCTATGGACCGGGCCCAAGCCTCAGGCCTCAGAGTAAGAACATCATCCTTTCCTAATACTTCGTCTAAAATCTTGGATGCAGCAGAATCGTTAGAATTAAAGAAGAGGCATGGATTGTTTTCATTTGCCTTTGTGCTCTTCATTGAGCTCTATCTGTATTTATTTTGGAAAGCTGCATTTTGTATATTTTAATTAATTGTGTTCTTTCCTACCCTCTTACTTATCAACCTTTGCTCAGATGTGGGTAGTTGGCGAGAAGGTGGAGGCAGGAACCTAAACGTTGTTCCCAGCTCCTCAGAGACCGACAGTAAGCCCTCCGAGGAGTCAGGAGTGGGTAGAGGCACACCATCTCCCTCAGGAGACTCTGATGAGGCAGGCAAACCCTCTGCTGGAGAGGGCAAAGAAAAGCGAGATGCCAGAGACAGACTCCCACTTGCTGGTCCTCAGCATAAACTCAACGGTGGGCAGCAGCCACCTGGAGGCATATCATCACAGTTCCATGCCCAGTTTAGGACCATGATGCCACCATATGTGAGTGATCATATAATTTAACCTTTTTTAAATCATTACTATGTTCCTGTTCTATTTTTTGTATAATTATTAACAATGCAGTGTTGCATTCTGATATTTGACAACTTTTGTAGAATGTGTGTGACAGTGCTAATTTTAGTCTTTTTGTTTTTCAGATGTTCAATGCTTACCCTCGAGTGCCCTTTTCTTCTGTACAAGGCAATTTGAGATATTCTGGACAACAGGAAATGTCAAAGTAAGTAACTGAAAACTCATTGAGCTTAAGATGCCATAGCTAATTTAGGCCTGTATAGCTTGTGAATGTTGTCATTTTTTAAAGGCTATGTGTGACCATACAGTCTCTTTTTGGAGGTTTTTATTGCTACATATCTAAAGTTCAAGTTGCCTTTTTTGCTTTTTTAATGTTTTTTTTTACAATTATGTTTATTTATAGTTATGTATGTTAGAAACATTTTGAAGTGATACCCTGTTTTGCAGAACTTTTAATTGGTCTGTCTGTCTTTAGGGCTCTGCGGTCTGGTGGAAGACCCTTACAGCCTCCCTGTCAGTCATGGCTGCAGGATCCAGATCGGCCATCAATCGTTAGTGCCACTGAATTAAAAGAGCTTGACAATCTGGACACTGAGGCAGATGAAGGATGGGCAGGTGAGGGAGACTGTCAGTTTGATCTAGAAATGGGTGTAATATGAATCATATAAGTAACAATGTAAAACATTTAGTCTTGAGATCTGATGCCAAGTGTACATGAAGCAAAAATAACCTAAAAGAACCTCTACATTTGTTTCATATTAACCATTTTTTGCTTATTTAGGTGCTCAGATGGAAGTTGACTATACTGAGAAACTAAACTTTAGTGATGATGAGGAAAACCACACAGCTAAAGATAAAGGAGATAACTGGTAAGCAAACCTATTTTAAAGCACAGTTCAAACCTTTTTTCTTAACAAAAAGTAACATGTGTTCCTTAAAATCCTTTCTTGTTAATACAGGGAGTGGATGGCTAAAGTGGATCGTATGCGATCAAGAAACATTGATGCTCAGGAGGGATGGAAAGAAGAAGAAAGATCTGACAGCAAAAGCTCTTGGGCAGAGAGTGGAGACCCCAGGGCTCCATCCCCAGGCAATATTGGCCATTATAGCAAGACTGCACCTCCCCATGACCAACAGGTATAGTGTGCACAGGGTCAAAATTTGGATGGCTTAAGTGAAACTGATTTGTTGCACATTGGTACCATGTTCTATATTTTCTAGTGCCCAACAGCGGCACGTTCTGCGGGAAGTGGTGGTCTTCGTGTTACAAAGCCACCCACTGCAGCACCCTCTGCCAGTGAAGAGGAAACTGAGGCATGGCGACAGAAACGAAAGAAGCAGTCTGAGCTTTCAGAGGCTGTGGAACGTGCTCGTAAGCGACGTGAGGAGGAAGAACGGCGTATGGAGGAACAGAGACTCGCCGCCTGCAAAGAAAAACTTAAACAGCTAGAAGAGAAGCACCGACCTTCTACGACTACAGAAACTACTAAACCAACTGTGCAAACTCACAATGATCACCAGGAAGTGGCTGAAACTGTGCCTAAACTACCTGCTGAAACTCCTCCCCCTCAGCCGCCACCTCCATCTGTGCTGCAACCCTGCCCCGCTTTGCCAGCCCATGATAGGACCGAGCCCAACGTGGAGGTGGTGCCACAGTTTGTTCCCCGGCAACCTAGCCCTCCAGTTTTCAGGACTGCTCCTGAACCCCAAAGCAAAGTTGAAACTGCTGTAACAGAAGAGGTGCATAGGCAGGTGGAGAGACAACCAATGAGAGACTACTTCAGTGCTGAGGAGTCCAGAGGTAAATGCATATGGAAAAAAGGTTTTTGTTGAGGTGTAGTTTGCCCCAAAATGTCTGTTTCTAATGCAATGCACTAATTTTAGATTTTCAATGGTTTTGCCTTTTTCAGTTGAGGAGCCTCGGCTCTCTCTGTCCAGACTAGATCACTCTATTACTGAAGATGCACCTCTTCAACAGCTGGAAAATGAAGGAGACACAGGGGCTGCTGTTCGTCCTTCAGTCCCCTCTGGATATTCTAAACAGTTCCAGAAGTCTTTGCCACCCAGATTTCTCAGACAACAGGTGAGAACATGCTGTCATGTTTTGCAGGATTTAGCATGAGGTTAAGTCCTGTGTGAGTCATTTTTTTTTGTATCTTAAATTAATCAGGAGCAGCTTAAACAACAGCAGTGGCAACAGCAGCAGCAACAACAACAGCAGCAGGGTGCAGGAGGTCCAGTCTCTCCCTCTGGTGGTTCTGTTCCTCCTCAACACAGATCCCTCTACCAACCTCTTGGCCCCCACCACCAACATCTTGCCTCGATGGGCTTTGACCCACGCTGGCTAATGATGCAATCATACATGGACCCACGTATGATGTCTGGACGGCCACCAATAGACATGCATCCTGGTATGTTTTTCTTTTTGTTGAATTTGTGGATTTGAAGATGTCATTCGTAAGGGCAATTTCTAATAAGGCATTTCTCATGTGCTGTTTTTTTTTTCTTTATCAGGGAGAATGCCTCCAAAGCAACTGGTACGACGAGAGCCCACAGACAACAGCAGCTCTGGATCGGACTCATTTGATCATCTAACCCGACCAATCCGTGAACATGGAGTTCCCAGTGAGTCTCGAATGGTCTGGGGTTCTGATCCTTATCCTCAGTCAGAGCCCCTGTCCTCTACAACTGTTAAAGCACGAGAAGATGCAAAAGAGTCGAGGTGGGACCCCACTGTTGCTGGAGATTTAAGAGAAAAATATATTTCAAATTGTGTTTTCTCCAATTATAAATGGCTCGGAATGAATTGCTAACTTTTGTGTTTTATGTTAGACTGGATGCTGGTCTGGAGCTGGACAGAGGACTTTCAAGTGTATACCCTCAGGGCCATAGCCCACTGGAGCCCAGGGGCAAAAGTGACTTCTTCAGGGATTCATCTGAGCCCTTGTCTGCATTTCGTCATGTTTCTGAAGAGGTACCGGGTCTGCTTCAGACTGATAGAGTGCCAGTCATCTCTTCCTTTGAGCCAGAGGATGTTCCCCTATCTGCTACAGAGGAAGTTGAAGCCATTGGACAAGCTGTGCTGAAAAGGAGTGTGTCTCAAGGCTCCAGTCATTCTCTTAAACTGGAGGAGCCTAGATTTGAAGGTCTTAACATAGCACAGAAAAGCCTGGACTTTCCTGAAACTGTGGAAAGGCCAGAGGACAAATCCAGAAAAGAGACTTTTGTTCAAGGGCCTGTGATAAACCACCGCTCTACCCCCCCTGTGGCTAATGATGGTGTGCACAAAACAGACAAACCGATCTTGCCTGCACCTAGCAAGCAGAAATCAGAGATGCGCTGGGGATCTCGTGGGTCTGGTGCCGGGAGAAGAGATGGAACGGGTGGGGAACGTCCAATTAGGAGATCTGGACCTATTAAGAAACCTGTTCTGAGGGACATGAAGGAGGAGAGGGAACAAAGAAGAGAGAAAGAAGAGAAGCATGAACGTGGCGAGCGATCAAAAAAAGATGGCACTGCCCCCAAAGGTGCCCATTCAGGTGCTTCAGAGAAGTTAGATGGGCCGAAGCCGTCTGGAGAGAAGAAGGGAGTGGTCGAAGCTGAGGTGGGAGCAACTCCTGGTGCAGTGAAATCCAAAGATCTGCAGACAGCAGCAGGTTCTGCAGCCGCAACAGCTGGAGATGAAAAGCCAGACAAGCCTGCTTCAAGCGATAAACGTCCTGAACCCAAACTACCATCTCGCAAAGAGTCCAACCTCCCTCCAAGAGCTTACCGCAGAGAGGAGAGAGAGCGAGAGAGAGAACGGGACCGAGAACGGGACCGAGAACGGGACCGAGAAACGGACAGAGACTGGCCTTCAGACCCCAATTTTAAAGGCCGTGGTAGAGGAGAGTACTATTCCCGTGGCCGGAGTTACAGAGGCAGCTATGGTGGGAGAGGCAGAGGTAGTCGTGGCCGAAGTCGAGGGGACTACCCTTACAGGGAGCCACGGTCACGTTCTGATTTGCCATTAAGTGGCACTGTTGCTTTCCGCTGCCGTGAAGAGAGTGAGACACGCAGTGAGAGCTCAGATTTTGAAGTGTTACCCAAGCGCAGACGCAGACGAGGCTCAGACACGGACTCTGAAAGTGAAGGCAGAGAATCTGCCAGTGACACGGGAGCTTCAGACCGTGAGGCCAGCACCAAACCAAGCAGGCCGATCCGACGTGAGCTACCAGAATCCCGCTCATCTAAATCTGCCTCAGGATTACCAGGTGGACATTTTTCCGAAAAATCGACACCTCGTGATGAGGATGGCCGACCAAAACCAGGTTTTCTGTTAAAGGGTGAGATTGCACGTCGGGGCAAGGGTGGCTTGCACAGCAGGAGAGGAGGCGGCAGGGAGCGAGGCAGTCACAGGTCTGCTCCTTTCCGTCGAGCACCTGTCAAAGATGGCTCCCAGTGGCCCTCCAAACCCATGGAGACCTTCCGGCCAGAGGAAGCAGACACCTCACGTACTGATGGTACACCCTCAGAACGACGTCACACCAAATATGAAAACAAGAAAATGGGAGAGGGCGGGCAAGGCATGAGAGAGAGACCTAGGAGACCACGAGCAGCACGCCCTCCCAGACAGGACAAACCCCCACGATTTCGGAGACTTAAAGAACGTGAGGCTGCAGTCATCGCTGGAGAAACTACGCCTAGCATGTCTGGACCTGCATCTGTTTCTCCAACGCTGTCTAAAGCTCCAGGAACTCTTGTCACGTTGCCTGAAGGAGGGACCGATGTCAGTGCGGCATCTTCTTTCACTCCCGATGTGAGTCCCCCTGAGCTTCCTGCCTCAGAGGTGATACTTCCTGAAGCGGGAGCCGCCAAGATAGTTGCTGCTGGCAGCAAATCACCTGACTTGTCCAATCAGAACTCCTCCGACCAGGCTAATGAGGAGTGGGAGACGGCCTCTGAGAGCAGTGATTTCAATGAACGGCGAGAGCGAGAGGACAAAAAGCAACTTGCAGCGACTGTGACTGCAAACACTTCCACTCCATCTGCACCTGTACAGGTTTGTGGGGTGCCGAGCAAGTTAACCACTGAAGGTGTGCCAATCCCAAAACGAGAATCAGCCATGGCAGCCAAAAGGAGCTTTTCCAGTCAGCGGCCTATGGATCGACAGAATCGAAGGGGAAACAGCGGGCCCAAAGTGGGGCGGGGGTATGCTGGAGGCAAGGGTGAGAGAAGAGGTGGATCTGGAGCCAAATCTGGACGGAGAGGGTGAGTCCTAAACTATCCCTTAAATTCCAGAAACTGAGTTATCACCAATACTACATAAAACGAAACCGCGTATGCATGTGAACACAACTAAAAAGTGCAAAGGTTGTTGTAAAGCCCTAGTCATGTTAAAGTGCCAACGAGTAACTTCTGCTCACTGTTGCCCCATGTGGTTGATAAGCAGATTTGTCTGCTTTCAGTGTCGTAAAAACTGTCACAAAGATTTTCCGCTAGCAGTTCAATACACGTGAGTTTGTTTACGAAGCTGATGGACCCGGCAGACTACAGGGCTATACTACAACCTCAAAGTAGCAGCTGATTGTTAGAAATTAGCACATAGTGTGCTAGCTACATAGAACATTTGTATTTACCCAAAACACAACGCATGGATGTGAATGTGTTTGTAACCTATAGTAATTTTCTTTTGTTATTTTTTCAGAAGTCACTAAACACACTCGTGACCAGGCGTTGTGTTTTGTGTAAAATATGTAATATCTACACTCAACCCGCTATGAAAACAGTGCACATATATATATATATATATTTTTTATTTACATTTATGCATTTGGCAGACGCTTTTATCCAAAGCGACTTACATTACATTGTACTATACATTTGTACATTTTGTATAGTAAGCAAGTGTATATGCTGTGTGTGGGTGTGGTGTGGTGTGGTGTGGTGTGGTGTGTGTGTGTGTGTGTGTGTGTGTGTGTGTGTGTGTGTGTGTAAAACGATAACATTAGCCTACTCGACTGAACTGTTCAACAATTACGTGGTTTACTGGTCTGAACTAAGGAATCTGCAACTTTCATGATGAGACACATGACATGCTAGGTATCGACACCGGCAACAATATATTATCTCTCAGCTACCTTACGGTTATAAAGTGTGAACCGGTGGTGCGCCAATGACACAGACTAATAACAAATACATTCAAAAGTACATGGCAGTAACCAAAAATGTACAAATAAGTTATAACACTTACTAATCCAGGAGAAGGACCGCTATGTCTCCATCTGTTTTGCAACCCGTTGCCCCTTGCAGCTCGCGCCACCGAATGTAAGCTCGTCCAATATTGATTCGTGACCGGCCTCTTGTCCGATCACTCTCTCTCTTTTCTTCACTTCCTCTGACAAAACCCTCTTTGGGTTTTTTTTAGCTGGACCTGCCATGGTGATGTTTTGGAGACTTTTCGTCTTACTCTTTGCTCTGCTGTTCGCTAACTTCTTCCAGGCTACGAGTAAAACGTAGGACGTATGCCGTAAAGGGGATAGGCGGGGCTTGTACCGATCCGCACACCAAAAGTTACAAGTGTGATTACAGCTGATAGGAGGCTGCTTAGGTAACAGCAGCAGTAAAATGTGTCCAGTTAAAAGTTGTCCTACCACTAAATTAATTTTAGAGACATTATTTTAAGGCCGAAAAGCTACTCGTTGTCGCTGTAAAATATATGCACACCTGTGACCTTGCATAAGTTTAAATCTGTTGTATTTCACTTTTAGCTTGACCAACACCTCTTAAATGGCAGAATGTAAAGCCTCATCTTTTAGAAAAGGTTCTTGGCTCTTTTAATGCTGTTTTACTGGGAAGTAATTTTTTGTTTTGTATTTCCTTCAGCGCTCCTATGCAGAATGCTGAGGGCACTCAGGTCGGAATGGGTCAGAAGACTGGGAAAGAATCAGCACCAAGTCGCAGGAAAGATGATGCAAAAACAGCTGTCAAAAAACCAAAAGAGAAGGAAAATGCTCTATCTCAGTTTGATCTCAACAACTATGCTAGTGAGTGTTTAAGACTTCTTGAAATAGACAAGATTCCAGCAACATGTAATATGTCTACATTAAACACTGTAAAATTAGATTAGTTTGTCTTATCACTTTGTTGCAATTTAGAAAAATACAATTTGCATCTGTTTCCTACCCCAGGTGTGGTGATCATCGACGACCATCCTGAAGTCACAACACTGGAAGACCCTCAGTCGAATATGAATGATGATGGGTTTACAGAGGTGGTTTCACGGAAACAGCAGAAACGTCTGCAGGATGAGGAAAGGAGGAAGAAGGAAGAGCAAACTGCACAGGTGAGAAGAAAGAAAACTTATTTGGTTTCATGTATTTCATGTTTTTTGGTGGTAGATGAGCCAGTACCTCATCTGGTGTATTTTACATCTATTCATATGCTCTGCAGAACTGGTCTAAAAAGGGTTCTGGAGAGAAGGGTAGAGGAGGCAGTGGTTCGAAACTGCCTCCACGGTTTGCCAAGAAGCAGCAACAGCAGCAGCAGCAAGGAATTGCAGCAGTGCAACAGCTAACTTCAGCCCCTGCTGCACAGACCCCATCTGTCCCCCAGCAGCCTCAACCACAGCCCACCATCGCTGTCTGCCACAATCTGCCCGCCTCCCATCAGAGCACCAGCTCACCTCAGCCACTAGAGGGCGCTGTAGCACCTCTGGCGCCTGTGCTTGTTGACTTCCCTTCCAAGAGCCAGACACACAACACACTCGGTACGGAATTGTGGGAGAACAAGGTGGCCGGTTCCACTGTTCTTTCTGATGTGAAGAAACGTAGGTTTCTCTCATTGTTAATATCTGTGTTTGCTGTTTGTGAGGTTAAATACATGGATTGAATGGATTGCTTTGTATTTAGTTGGACTTATCAGCCCTCCCCAGCCTCCATCGGTTAGTGCCTGGAACAAACCTCTCACTTCATTTACAGGGACAGTTACATCTGAGGTAAGAGGATGAGATTTTTAATTGTTTTAGTAAATTATTTGTGAAAATATCGGTTGGTTTATTGTCAAATAGGCTTTTAATTTTGTGAATTTAATTGTAGTGATGATTATTATGTGTGCTGTTTTGTAGGGCGTGAAAGTGGGCACAGAAACTGGCATTGAGCTGGGCATCGACAGCATCCAGTTTGGTGCTCCCTCTTCAGCAGGCAGCACTGACAGTGATGGTGTTCCTGTACTGCTAGAGAAAACCTCTGACAATAAACTACCTGAACCCAAAGAGCAGAGACAGAAGCAGCCTCGTGCTGGACCTGTCAAACCTCAGAAGGTATGTTTTCTTCCTTTTAGTCTTACATAACATTTTCTTAAGGAATTATGAAACACTATTTGCAGCAGGTTTGACTTCCTTTATGTGATTTAAATAATGCAGTGTAGGATAGAAAATGTATTCACTTAAATCTGCTGTAAATATAAATAAACAATGTGTATCATCCTGTCCACAGTTGCCTGAAATCCCTCCTCTGGAGCACAAGGAATATAAACCTGGTCCCATTGGTAAAGAGCGTTCGCTCAAGAACCGTAAGGCTGCCAAAGATGTGCGTCAGTCTGATGGAGAAGTCCTGGATAAAAGTGGAGCTGGAGGCGGCAGAGACCGAGACTCCAACTCACCTATTAAAGACAAGATTTCTGAGCTGGGTGGAGACATTGAGGGCATGATCACTGCTCCATTAGCAGAATATTCCAGCAGCTCTAAGGTGAACAGCTATATTCTGTTGCCTCAGTACTGCGATTTTTTATGTTTTGTGGAAGTTTGTTAAATAATTTTTAACCCTCAGTATACTCAAATTAAATGGTCAATGATATTTTTATGTTTGATGTGCAGGAATCAGTTACTGACTACACAATCCCATCCTCCTCATTGGCTGACAATGTTCCCACTGCAGGGCCCAAGATGGAGGAGAGCCTCGTGACACCCGTTAGTATTATAGCACTGTAATGTGTGTGTGTGTGTGTGTGTGTGTGTGTGTGTGTGTGTGTGTGTGTGTGTGTGTGTGTGTGTGTGTGTGTGTGTGTGTGTGTGTGTGTGTGTGTGTGTGTGTGTGTGTGTGTGTTCTCATTTTTGTGAGTTATTTTGTTGTGTTGATTCAGGTGCCACTTTCTCATTCGTTGCCTCTTCCACGGAGAGAAGCCCTACAGCAGGCCTCCAGTCTTACCACAGTGTCTCCTGCTACTGTAGACCTCACACTCAAAGTAAGACGAACCCCTCGTGCTTTGTCGTGCTTTTTCTTTATCCAAGTGTCTACATTTTTTATACAACTGTTCAACTAAGACTGCTGGATGTAAATTACCTGTCATGGTTGGCTAACAACACCTATACCTCTACATGCTGCAGTCATTGATAAGTAAACATGGACGCTAATGTTCATGTGCACTTTGTTGTCATATCAATACTATGACAATTTTTGAATGATGGATTTTTGCAGCTTAGTTTGCATAAGTGGGCTTGGGTGGATGTCCAAGTATGTCATGGTATATCAAAAAAAATCAGTAACCGTTACTTTTAACATGGTTCATCATTTATTTTCAGTCTTAAGCATGTTTTAACCATACTTCTCCTGCAGATGGAGTCAGCGCGTAAGGCTTGGGAAAACTCTCCCAGTCTCGTGGAGAAGAGCTCTCCTGTCACATCCTCTGCCTCCCCCATCACCAGTGGAGGAGGAGCAGGCAGTGCCTCCTTCAACTCCTTCTCCAGTGCTTCTGTTCCTCAGATACCTGTGGCCTCTGTCACCCCCAGCACCTCCCTGTCTGGTATGAGTAGTACATGCGTTACACCCTGACTTGTGAACAATGATGTTTTGTACAGCTAGTATTAAAGCTGTTTGTTGTCATTTGAAACCGATTGTAAAATTTGGGAAATTCTATGCATATAGGCAAAGAAAAAATTAAGAGACCATTTCAAATTTTTATTTAGTTAGCATTTCTAGTCCAGTGTCTTTTAAATTTCAACAAAATTGAAGCTAGCTAGGCAGACTGTTACAGGGATGAGGCAGCTTTTAAATATCTCAACAAGTCCTGAGGCCACATACTTGATTAACAGATCAAGACTTCAAAGTGGCAAAGTGCTAGGTGAAAACTGCTAGATGGCTAGGAGCTAAACCGTTACTTCAAAACAACAGCTTACCTTAAGAACAGTGAAGGAAGGTCAATAATCAATACTAACAAACAGCTACAATTCCAGTTCAAGCAAACACAGCAAGCTTACTACAGCTACAGCTAGATAGGCAGACAAAATGCTCCAACAGCGATGTGAAAGACTTACACCATGACAAGAAACATGAAAACTTATAACAATTTTGTTTAACGTTTCTCAAATACATGTTCAAATATTACTGTTGTATTGCTGGAAAGTTAATATAATCTTGTTTTCTTTGCCGTTTTTAAGGTCTGAAAAAATACAGAGCATCTTTTCTGTTATATTGACCTGTTTCTACAGTTTTCATTTTCTGTGAATAAATGCAAATAGAAACATTATTTTTATTTAAAATTTGTGAGGAAATATTGTTAGTAGTTTACAGAATAAAACAAAAATAATATTTTTTTCCTAAACGCATATCTATAAATGGCACATTTGGAAAAAAGCAGATTCGTGTTAAATTTGGCTTAAAAGTATATTTTGGAACAACAGTGTATCAAGCTTTACATGCTTTGTCAACATGTAGTAGCTAAATCAGAGACACTCCCCTTAAAAAACTGTATCAAAGACTTGTTTATAAACTTGTTAGAAGGTCTAAATTGATTAGAATTGATAGATTAATCTAAATTGATAGATTAGAATCTAATCTAAATTGGGCTTTTTGGTCTATAGGATCTGCAACCTACACAACGTCTTCTCTCAGCACAAAGAGCACATCGGCATCTGACCCTCCCAACATCTGTAAAGTGAAGCCCCAGCAGCTGCAGAGTACAGGAATGTCCAGCGCTAACTTCTCACAGCTGGGCTGTACACCATCTCTCCTGCAGCAGCAGACCCCACAGGTGTTCGTATCCCAGTCTGCAGCAGGTAAATGCTTGAAAGTTCATAAACCCTCACACAGGAGTTTTTTCATATACTCGCATATTTTTTCATTGCATGTTTTTGGTACAGTGTATAAATGAACATATTGTTTTTGTGTAGGTTCTGCAGCCCAAATCCCAGCTTTCTACATGGACACCAGCCACCTGTTTAGCACCCCTCACCCTCGCTTGGCTCCTCCGTCTATAGCTCAGCAACAAGGATATCAGCCTGGACTCTCACAGGTATAAACCTCCCTGCACTGTCCTATCAGTTTAGATCAGCCCCTTAAATCAACCTAAACCTCTTTTTTAGACAGGATTATGTAAATTTATAAACAGGATTACTGACTGGTTGTCATTTATCTCCTGTAGCCCACAGCAGTGCAACAGATCCCCATTCCCATCTACGCTCCCCTGCAGGGGCAGCACCAGCACCAGCTGGGTCTGAGCACTGGACCTCCTGTGTCTCAACCTCAAGACCTCTTCAGTTCATCCCTACAGAACTACAGGTACCCTGTCTTGGACTACTGTTGACCTTAAATTCGCCTGTAGCCTGATGCATGAAACGCTTAAATATTTGTTTTAAATCTTGTTTGTAGCCGACCTTATACTGAAATAAGCGTGTTCAATTCTTTTTGCAGGTCCCAGCAGGCATTTATGCAGAACAGCCTCTCCCAGACATCTCCTATGATGCTGTCTGGGACGCCGCTGCACAGTTACCCTGGTGTTCAGCCCCCAGATCTGGGCAAACCTCAGTCCAGCCTGGCTTTCCAGCAGACTTCTAACACTCAACACATCCCCATCCTGTTTGAACCTCAGCTGAACCAGCCCTCTGGCATTGGAGGATCACAGCTGATAGACACACACCTACTGCAGGTCAGAATTTAACTCCTTTTTCTCTTATTGTAACTTGTTCAACTTGTTTATGATTGTGGGTGACCTGTGATGTTTTTCAGCGTCAGGGAATGAGTCAGCACTCAAACCTGTATTCTGGACCAGCAGCGGTCCAGCAGCAGAACAGCTACTACAGCTCAACACAGAGCGCCAGCTCTGCCCTGCAGCAGGTGACCGTTCCTGTCCCGGGTTCACAGTTGTCTTTGTCCAACTTCGGCTCTGGTGGTGGTCAGCCTCTCTTGGCTTTACCGCAGTCCATGCCTCCAACCCCTCCTCAAGCCCCGCCCCCTAGCCTCAACCGCCAGCCCCTGAACAATCCGCCCTACCGCGGCCTCATTGGCCAGAATACACACAGCATGATGCAGCCTTCCAATAAGGTTTGGGCAGAGAAATGCTTATATGCTATACTCATATTTCTATTGCATGTTTTCACACTGTGAAGGTCTGTACAGGTGTATTTGTACCGAACCGTCACAGGGAAAATTCCAAATGGAAGTGATCATTCCTATGCCCTACTCCCTCGCAAAGGAATGATCACTTCCATTTGAAACTGTCCCCGTGACGGTTCGGTACGAATACACGTACCGTTGCACCCCTACTAGGAAGTGTTGATGGTTTAGTGCTTATTACACACATAAAAAAAGTTTTTGTCTGTTATAGATGTGCGAGATGGATCTGAAACTCTTCAGTGGAATGGATATGAAACCTGGAACTCCACCCATCAGTGCAAGAAGCACGACTCCCACCTCTAGTCCTTATAGGTACACACAAGCGAAGCCTTCAAAACTTGAGCTCACCCCCATTGGAAAATATTGCGGTTTCTCAAAGCTTGTTTGTTTTCTCAGGGCAAGTTCGACGAGCCCCTGTAGTCAGTCCAGCAAGATGAACAGTATGCTGTATCCCAAACAATTCCAGTCGGGATCTGCAGGAATGCGCATTGCCCAGCACTTCCCGGGACAGTTCAACCCACAGGTCAGCACATGTTTTTATATCTTTTAATGTATATCTAATTCTGTTAATATCTAATTCTGTTAATATTTTTGGGTCTGCTAAAGGCTATAAAGGCAGCGTTTTATTTGTGCATTAAAGTTTTTTCTGATCTCTGTCATGCATACAGATGTTGTCTCAGGCCAACATAGTGTCTCCACTGGTGCGTCCAGCCCATGCAAACTCTTTTCCTGGAGGGTTACAGCGTTCAGCCATGGGTCCACCTATGTCCCCTAACCTGAGCGGAGGGCTGATGCCCCACCCTAGACCCCAACACCCTCCACGTGGACCTTCTGGTCCACCTTTAGCACCCCGCGGCACACAGGCTGCCCTGAAAGCGGAACAGGACCTTAAGGTGAATTTTGCCTTATGTTTTTAGGACCAGGTTTGAATCAGAAATGTTTTTTTGGGAATAATTGAATGTTAAAGATAGATAAACATAATATTAATTATAATTATCATGAATATCATGAAAAGGTTGATAGTTTCCACATCAGGCTTTTAAATTAAGCAGGGCTTTGAAATCATGTTGACTTTTATGTCATTCTTTTGTTAATGTTCATCTTTGTCTCAGGCTAAACAGAGAGCTGAGGTTTTGCAGTCCACCCACAAGTTCTTCTCTGAGCAGCAACAGCTGAAGGCTCCAGTGAGCAAGTCCACGCACATGGAAGTGGCAGGCAAACCCACCGACAGCATCACATCAAACCACCAGGGGGTGCCATCCGACCGCGCCGAGTCTGACAAACCTGCACCTATAGCAACAGCCAAACCCATCCGGACGGGTCCAATCAAACCACAGGCCATCAAACCAGGAGAGAGCAAATAGTGCTGACTGCTACAGAAAGGACACGTAGATGGAGGGATGCACTGAGAGGCCCGATGCACGAGGGCGATGTTCTACAGCCCCTAAAGGCGACGTTTAGAGAGAGAAAGAGGTTAATTGTGAGGTGCTGTGCATTTCTCTCACATTTACTGTGCCCTTTTCCTCATTATTTTATCAGTCCATCCATACTCTCCTCCACTGTGGTTGGCATTAAGGTGAAAGCGCCCCTCCATTGTGTGAATCTCCAGTGAACAATGAAGGTAGACATCACGAATTACACTTGCTGCTGAGAACGCCATTTTTATAGCAATATTATTTCCTTTTCACCTGTTTCCTTGTAGAAACACATTTTAGGAAGGCTGACCTTTCTTTTTTGATTTCAAGACATTTTTGCCTACTTTGCTTTTGTTGTTCCTTGATTTCTCAAGCAACACACTTTGAGTTACGGCAATAGAGATGTGATGAAATGTTTAAGCACACTCGCATATCATTACGTGTGTGCACATCTGCATTGATGTCTGTGATTTACATTGTTTTTATAGTTTCACCTCAACCACGTGTATTGGCCTTTACAATACACATGACATCGATTGCGGGCGTATCAGATTAATTCCTCGATGGCAGTCTCCACTGTGAGCCTTCCTCCCTGCCTTCTCAGTAGTCTATGCCTGCAAGAATTGAAGGTTATGGGTGTTTGTGCGTGTGCACAAGATCTTTTAGCCAAAGGTCAGGCATCGAAAGGCCCGAATCCTTTTAGATGAATATATATGATTTTGACAAAAAAACACGGCTTTGCTTGGTCAACAGATAGTAGAATTATGATGGGATATTTTCTTTTTGTAAACGGTTCCTCCAGACCAGGCCTATGTTTGATGTGTCCTAAGTGTAAGCCCCTCCCCTTTCCTGTGACAGACACGCCTACTTCTCAAACTAACTCCGGCCTTTCACCTTCCAGTCTCTCCACAAAGCTCCCAACCATGCTGCTGACCAGCTCTGACTCTCCTGACCAATCACTGCAGAGGAGGGGCGGGCTTTGGGTTGGGGCAAGTGGTCAAGCAATTTCGGTTCAGTACTAAAGAGTTAAGAAAGACGTACGTTCAGCACGAGGCAGCCAGACTTATTGGGGGGTTTGGGACGGGAGTGATTTACAGTTCTATGTCTGAGCAAAAAGGACTACTCGGTTTTGGTGACCACAGGCCTCTGTAGGCCTTTCTCCAAACCACTCCTCTGGGGTTGCTATTACAAAGATAGAAGGGGCCCATAAGCGAACAGGGCTTTCAGTAAGGCCCCCTCATTTCGTGTTTGTTTAGTATGAACGAACTACAAGCAGAAGGGGAGGAGAGGAAGTTGATTTTTTGTTTTTTTTGTTTTACTTGTACAGGGGTGAAATCGCTGTATTAAAATATGTAAGGTCTTATTTACATTCTCCTGGTTTGGTTACAGAAACTAATAAAATAATATGCTGTTAAAAAAATGAAGTGTGGTTATTTGCTGTGCAAGATTTTGACCTTTCTGTGTGTTTTAAAGGATGAAATACTGTGCACCTAGTGCTGTGTGTTCATTGTACATTTTTTCTTCAAGCAGAATCTTCATGTAGTGGTTCAATAATAGTAGCCTATATGAAATTACAGTTTTGAGGTTAACTTATTCAAACGTATATCAGTTTTACATTTCACACTACTACTGTGCATAAAATATATTTTTAAATCCAGAGTCAATAAAACACCACAAAGGCAGACTTTATTTTTATGATCTGTTGTATTTGCATATAAGTTAATACACTTGTAGCTACAAGATCCCAGATCTTAGCATCTCAAGCAGCACATGAGTATGTCTTAAAAGGCAAATTCAAAAAGTCAGAAGGGAAATCTGTGTACAGAGTTAAAAATGTGAAGATGTGAATCAAGTACACAATTGGTTATGTAAAGGTTATATATAAGATGTCTACCTCTTTATACAATCTGTCAGTTAAAAGGCATTGGCTGCCGTTAATGTATATTTTCCCTCTTCCTTGAACTTAAAATCAGTGCTGTAAACACAAAAAGACAAGACATTACTTACAAAGGTAGAAAAATAGTTTCTCTATACACACTTAAGTGGATGCATCCACCGAGGAAGAAAATGCAACCTCATTTCATTCATGATACATGACTCGATCCATTTTGGAATTTGTTTGTCAAAGGAAAAAACCTTTTAGCATATTATTCACTACGAGCATCGCAGACAAAGATACAAAAATATAAATTCATCTATTTATGTGAATGTGAGCGCTTATTGTATTGTGTCTATCTGCTTATTTGTGTTGTAAAGTAACACAGGTGATCTGTGCTTTCATTTGAACAAGAACATGTCATATTTGTTTCATCATTATATATTTAATCATTGTGGTGGTATATGAACTATTTTAGAATGTTTCGCAAATTTTCTTTTCAGCTCTTAAAGGGACAGTTAACCCCCCAAAAAATTGGCCACCATTGACTAACATAGTATGAAAACTTACAATGGTATTTAAAAGAGCCACAGAACTGTTTGCTTTTCTACATTCTTCAAAATATTTCTTTTTTGTGTTAAACAGTACAAAGCAATTTTTCCTACTATGGTACTTAATGGTAGTACAAGCATTCTACCAAATAGATTTTTCTGTGTTCGTCATTTTTGGATGAACCTTTTCTTTAAATTGTCTATCCTTGTCTATGAATATCAGTGAATTCTAAACAGCTGGTTGCTAAAACATCACAAAACTCTACAAGCTTCGTAATATTAACATTTATCTCTTCGCTTTACTCCTGCTTGCCTAGCCTCACTTTGTAAGACACAATGTAATAGTTATCCCAAGCGTACAGCTTTCTGTGAACCGGGTTGTAGTCTACCATGCTGTTGTAGCGATAGCGGTTTTTGAGCGGCACTGAGATGGCTTTACCCTGACTGGTTGCCGTGTCGAACATGTAATTCACGGTGGTGTTGGGCGAGATGTAACTAGCGATCGTGTACAGCTTGCCACAGATCATAAAAGTATTAGCCACTGTTTGCTTTCGGATCTTAGTCTCCCAGGTCCCCTTCACCTCCAGGCTATGAGGGTCCAGCTGGGAGATCACGATGGCGCCCTTGGCTTTGTTGGTGCTGTATATGGCCCACAGACCATTTTCGTCTACCGCCAGGTCAATGTCCGTGTAACCACCCCAGGAGTACGGGAACTGACCATGGAAGCCGGCATGGGGAAGATCGCGGCGTGCGGCGATGCTCTCCGAGAGTAGGTCGTATCTTATGAGCGTGCGGCTGAGCCTGCGTTGGTAGTACAAGGAGCCGCCGTACATGGTGGCACCGGTGCTCTCCACAGCCTCGGGAAGGAGGAGGACCTTGGTGGGGAAGCCACGTGTCAGCTGGTTCATGTTTTCGTACCCGAAGAGTTGACGCACGTCGGAGCCCACTGAGTCGATCCGCCATACCATCTCAGAACCGTAAGGGTCTTTGGCTTCAGGGTCCTGCATCCAGACACCGTACTTGCCGGCGATACTATCAGCCTTACGGTGCATCTCGGGCTCTCCTACCCACACCAGGTCGCCACAACCTGAGAAAACAAGCGGTTGCACATTTTAAAATATCTAATAAGACATCAGGGTGAATGACAGGATTTTTAGTTTTGGGTGAACTGTCCTTTTAATAGGTTGAAACAGGACCTTGCCGAACTGAAATCTGTTAAATGTGGCTTGTGAGGAAGAGAGGACACCTTGTCTTTCCATCCCCTCTAGTGTACATGATTGAGATCGAGACAAACTTACCCTTTCCTAAAATACCCTGTAAGGGATAGGTGCAGGGCTACGGGATACTTGGCAGAATTTTAAAGACTTGTCAGGGAAAACCCGAAACTCAACAGTCTTTGTTTAGCTGCATGATCGTATCAAGTCATCGGCATTACCATTTTGGCGCCTTGCTAAACATACAACTCCTTTTTTAAACCGGATTATTTTAGACACGTTGGTAAAAATAGCAGTATTTGTGTTGTGCTGTCAGCAGGAATGAACGTTATGTGCACGGTATCGGTTTTTCAGGCACCGGAGATGAGAAGCATGAAAGTTAAATATACCAAATGTGTTTTGACAGTCCAGTATGAGGTCCATTGTAGGACATCTACTCCATTGTGACTCTTTGTCAAGGTGTGACGCTCACCTGTGATGTCTGCTGGAATATCCAGATTTGGGGCAGAAACTTCGGTCACAACGGCTGTCAGCTCCTGATATCCGGGATTCTCATAATGCCATGCAGGATCTGAAACAAATATAGCCAAGATAGTTTAACTATAGAACAAAAAAATGGAAGACTTCCATTTAAAAGTTTAACTATGTTTTTGAAAGCCATACACATTTCTGTAGAGATAATGTGTGTGTGCTACCGCTTACTGTACCTAAACTGACTGTATCATCTTGTGTATTCCCAGGTCTGGATATCAGGTGAGAGGGTGCAGGTCCTGAAAGACAAAGACACTTGATCAAACCTTTGATATGAGAGGGAGGAATACACAGTGTCCTTTATCTATCATGTGAGAACAAACCAATCTGAATGAAAGTGCATTGAAAATAAACTCCTCATCCTCATTTCAGATTTTCTTGGAATTTTATGGATACATGTAATATTTATGCAACAATTATGATCTATTTCTCCATAAATATTTGACTTTTTAACAACCATTTAGCCATTTCAAATCACATCCATTATAGATTGTTGTGTTCACATAGCAGATGCCATAAAGTTGATAGACACAAAGGCGCACAGTTTGTCTGCTAGCTCTGTGGTTAGTGCGCTCACGTGGTCGACTCGATTTCCCACTATCCCCACTATCTCTGGCCAATGCTAGTTTCCTGTTCTTTCTATACTGTGCTAAAAAAGTCTAAACATAATTTCGATTAAGTATACATTAATATACTTTTAAATACTTTTGGTCCTACTTTTCATTCATTTTCTATGGTTGTCATTTTTGACCGAAGACTACAACTGTCACTATTTGCCTTGCCTTACCATCTAGAATTTATTACATTTCCATTGCCAGTGCCACTAAATTCACTATGTTTTGTATCATTGCGATAAAGTTAAACAAAAGACAAAAATCTAAATGTAATTTTTTTCTATCAAAACTGACCAAAGAGTGCATAGGGTTAATTGAGCGGAACGGTCCATGACAGAAGTCTCTAAACTCTCTTGGTGTTCATCTTGTAAGCTTCCTGATAGGGGCATAGTTTTTGGGGATTGGCAGCTCTACTGACAGTCAGGAATCCAACAGAAGGAAATAAACAGCTCTGAGTAGATTCCCAGCTGTCCCGGAGCCTGCCAGACTCTGGACCTTCCATTACACATCTTAAACACAGACGTGCACTCCAGCAGGGCACACATTCTCACACCCTGCTTAACAATCTCAATATTATTTTATGGTAAAATACTTTCTATTATTTTAGCTGGTTAGGAAAATGTGTTTAAAATAATTATTAAAGGGTTAGGGTTACCCTAGGTTACCCTATACCACTGTATTTTCTAAACGGTATCGTAGTACTGCAAGCAATGTTACATATCGCTGCTGTCCTTCTGAAAACTTGTATCTCCAAATGTTGTGTTTTTTTGTTGTTGCCATGATTCATTATTATTGGTCACTATGTTTGTCACTGGGTTTTGCAAATATCTAACCAATAAGAGTATTAAAAAGTTTTTGATTATTTAAAAGTACCATGTTTTTTCCATTTCCTGAAAAACTGTGAATTTGGATCCAAGTTAACAGAAGGACAGCGACGATATGCATATCAAAGCAACACTAGACAACTTCTGCTCACGGGTTCCCCCATGTGGTTGATAAGCACAATTGTCTGTTACCAGTGTTGCAAATTTACATTTTACATTTACATTTATGCATTTGGCAGACGCTTTTATCCAAAGCTTACTATTTTGTATAGTAAGCAAGTGGGGGTTAGGTGTCTTGCTCAAGGGCACCTCAGCCGTTACCCGCCAGCCCTGAGAATAGAACCAGCAACCTTCTGATCATGAGTCCAACTCTCTAACCACTGGGCCACGACTGTTTTTTTGTCGCTGATTTAAAATTAAGTGAAGTGTCTTAAGTAAAAATACATATAAAATAAACTGAAAGTATACTTTCTTATTTTTTACGTTGATAAAAGTATACTAATACTTGAATAACCTTTTTTGTAAGGGCAATCTGTCTATTTTGTTCAAACACTAAATAGATGATCAGGTTCTAACATGTTTACAGGCTTTCAAAATGGCCAAGATTACATATTGAGACATGAACATCTGGAAGCTGACATTGTTTGGTTGTTTTGACACTAATGGTTTCTTGCTCAGACTTGCAGTAGGAGGATCTGTGGTTCACCGTGCATGATCCACACGCTCATGGACATGGATCGTGAGTTGGCAAAAGTGCATATTAATTTGATTTTAAAAATGCAAGGTTTATTTACATCTATTGGAGAGATCAGCCAGAACTTCAAGAACTCTGGACCAGCAAGTGGCGTGTTGTGCGCTAATGTATTCACAAGGGCCTTCCTGCAAGAGCCTTTGAATGGTTTTAAGCAGATGCCAACTCTTATTACAATTCTAAATGAGAATTTAGAATTTACGCAAACATCTGCGTAAACATTTCCAAAACAGTCGGATCTCCAGAGGGAGCACATAGGGAGCACAAGTTCTGTGTCCCATTCAAATTTAATGAGGTGATACTGATGACATCCATGTGCTTGAACTGAAAAAGACGTTTTTATGGCAAAGTCTCTATTATTAGTTGAGCAGCTGTTATTTCTTCTCTTCCGTTTTAAGAGAGGAACACCTGGACCAAAGTATATGCAACTTAAGCTTTCACACCATTTGTTAAAGCTGCAATACGTAACTTTTCCCTCTCTATCGCCATCTCTGTTTGAAACATAAAATTGCAGGTTACTTTACATATATTTATGACTTATGAATCATTATTATAGGTTTACTGTGGTGAATCAGTGTAAGAAGATATATAATTGCTGAATAACTGATTTTGTTCATTTTTTGTTAGTTTATAAACTAAACTTTTTAGTTACAAATTGCAGCGTTAAATTTGTGGTTTTATGTTTTGGGTTGTAAAGGACTGCAAATCAGAAAGCAAAACACTATCATCTTAATCCAAGAGGGCGAGGACGTGCAAGACAAATGGTTTGTTTTTCTTTTTAAATCTCAAAGGCCCTTAAAGATGCTGAGCCCTTCTTTTCGCGAAGGGGGCCTCCTCATTATTTTTCCTTTTTTTTGGACATGATGTATGGTGCAGATGTGAGGAACCATGGTGCTGAGCACAGGTGTGAGAAGACGAACAGATGCCAGAAGATCAAACAGATATACAGGACGATTCAGTTCAGACGTATCCGAGAGGTCTTGCTATACTTTGAATATAGTTGAATTTAGGCTATTTGCTTTAGAAATTGAACAACCTAACAACGATGTCATAAACTAAAAAAAAACTAAAAACTTAAATACTACAATTTTCCGGCAACTGGGGGCACCAGAAATAAAATGTAAAATAACAGGTTTTCATTGTAAAATGATGTGTTCCCCTGATTTTCTTGTAAATTTAGTTTTTCCACCTATTTTCAAAATTACATGAATAATCTGTATAAAAAAACCTTTTTTTAACATTACGTGGAAAATCTATAAATGAAAATAACAGAAAAAAATCTGTAAAATTACGTTTTTTTACGAGGGTATTTTACTAACCAGGACATGTTTCTACATTAAACACTTAATCTAAACGTGCATTAATAACCCCAGCAGGGATGAGCTGACCTCAACCCCTCCTCATGCAGTATCATTTAGTAATCTGCTGGGAGCTGTCAGAGAGATTTTACTGCCGAGTGTTTACTGCACACTACTTATGTTTAACCGCTTCTGTGCTTCCCCCAAACCCCCCCATGTCTCCATTTCTCATGTTGCCCCACTCTTATGAACTATGACAGACTGGAGGATGTGCTTGAGATGCCTTGGATTCATCTCTGATTTACCCCGATGCTTCATTGGCAACATCATCAGTCATATCTGCTCACCCATTAGTCATATATACAGTAATGTATGTGTGATTCATATTGCCAGGCAGGTGTAATTGTGGAAATACACACAGAAACAGAATGTTCCACTGTTCCGATGACTTGTGTGTTCACACCCTCTGTATTCCCAAACATCACACCTGTTTACAAGTCACGCCACAGTAACTGACCACCTAGACGCTCCGACTCACAGAAAAACTTGGATTCCACACAGAACTTGACCAAGATTTTGCCCTTTTCGTTATATTTATTGTGAAATGAGTAAATGAACTTGGATTTAATTTTGTAAGATGACTAACATTTAATTATCACAAAAATCAGAAAACATAAAAAATTATGGGTTGTTACAACTCATGGTTGGGTAAAATATGGACAAAGCCAATTGTTGGTTTAAATAGAAAATGTCAATATTTGTCCCAACCATGAGTTGAAACAACCCAGCATTTTTTTTTATTACTTTGGGGTTATAATAAAATTATAAGCTTGGGGATTGATTTTTTTGGGAGGGGGATAAATACATATTATACAAGAAAATATATCTGCAAATATTTAAGTTTGGCACTAAATAGATGCTTACAAAATGATCTTGGGGAGGTAACCATGGCAACAGTAAACTGTTCAGACGGTATCTAAAAAAATGATAGTTTTTCATTGAAACAAAAAAAGGTTTTGGTAGTCTGTACTCACCTGATCCCGGTCGGAAGCTATTGTCATTTATCGGCCCTCTGGGAGGAGGTTGTGGCGTGCAGGGTTTGTTTCTCAGCCTCTCTGCCTCCTGCCGGAGCTCCTCCATCCTCCTCTGAAGATCCTGAACCTGTCTGTCCAGTCTTTGCTTCTCTCTCTGCAGCTGTGCTTTCTCTTCCAACGCTTGGTTGTAGGCATCCTGGAGGGCTGACTGAGATCCAGAGCTTTGTGAGATAACGGGTACGGCTTCCCCTCCGGCCAGACGGGCGACCAGCGCTTCCAGCAGCCCCAGACGAGACTTCAGGGATTCCATCTCGGGGCTTGAACCCGGTGATGGACAGCTGGCCTCTGTGGGGCTGTCCACCGTGAAGCTGTACTGACAACGGCCGGTACGGTCATTCGACCGACGAAAACTAGCACTGCTCTGAGTCTGGGTGCCCATCAGCAGGCATGAAACACACAAGGCTGACAAAAACCACATGTTGACAACCGGAAGCTTGTCTAGATTTTCCTCCACAAATTAGAGGTGACTACTCTTTCTCCTACTTTTTTTAACCTGATCCTATTGATGTCCTGTCCCGGCCTGTTTATCAGCAGCACTAATCTGTACCTTCCCTTGCACCTCACAAGTGTAACCAGAGCCGAACGCTTCTCTGACGTTCCTTTGATGACCTTTCTAACCTGAGTCTTTTCAATCTTTGCTCTCACTCTTTCTCCCTCTTGGTTGGTGGTTGATGTGTTTGAGTCAGGTTCTCTGAGTCCGGACACGTTTCACTGGGACTTATTTATACAGTCAGGGAAGAGAGGGAGGGGGAGAGGGCTTGAAACAGGGACTGTGGGAGGGGCAGGATGCTGTGTGCTTTAGGGATTCGCCTCCAAACAAAAAGACTGTTCCAGATTTGTTTCTTTGCCTCCATAATTTAAAGGGCGTATTGAAGAATGTGTGGGATGGCTTGTGAGAGATTTGTTTAGCTGTGTGTGTTGGAACGCAGGACGGCCACAGGTGAACACAGGGTTATGACCAAGTTTTTAAGTATTATCTATTGATTTGAGACCCTTACGTGACATTGACGTATGTTATGCAGATTGTTAAGAATTTTTTTTCTCCTTAAAATTACATTAAAATTGTCACCTGAAATGTGGAAACATGAACATTCGTTTTAAATTATTCAATATAATTCCTATTTATTTCTATAGCACTTTTCACAATTTTGCATTTTGCAAACAGTAGAAGAAAAATACATAAAATAGTATCGTATCATAGATGTTTTCACTGGCAACAACATAAACGTTATGTGGCCCAAACGTAACTTCCGGGAAAGATCTCTGCAAAGAATCAATAATATATATATATATATATATATATATATATAAAATTTAAAAAATTAATATTATAACCAAACGCAGACCGGACGTTAACTTTGGGCCAGGCTATGAAACCACCTATGGTATGGTATGGTAGAATAGAGTAGAAAAAAGAAATCATAGAAAACAGAAGACTAGTCATTTGTGGTATTTTCACTATATGCTAGAATGCTTGTTTATTTTGGTAATGTTCAAGGAATACTGCACTTAGAAATTAAATTTCTATCATCATTTAATCACCCTCATGTCATTCCAAATCTGTATTAATTCCTTTTTTTATGCAGAACACAAAAGAAGATATTTTGAACAACACTGGCAATCATTGACTTCCATTTTGGACATAAACCCACTGAGACATTTCTCAGAATATCTTTTTGCATCCCACAAGAAAGCATTATAAACAGGTTTTGAATGACATGAGGGTGAATAAATAATGACTTATTTTAGACAAAGTTTTAACCCACTCGACTGAATTTATGCTAAGGCTTATACAAAAGATAAGCCTGTTAGTCTGAAAGAATGTTCATCACTTTTCTAAAACATAAAAAAAAAACATAATTCTGAGATTGTAGACGTATAAAAAAACAACAGACGTCAACGGTAGGTCCATATTTAAAAGTGAGGTAAACATGTGTGTTTCAGAAGGTAACCATTGGGGGGTGAAAACCTCTCTGTGCTTTCTAATTTGGGTGTATGTGGTGTATCGGTTTGCTGCAGAAGATTCACAGCCAGGGGATCTCTGTGGGGTATCAAAGACACAGGCTGCTAAGAGGGGGCAGATCTGGACTGGTTTCACGGTGTTGGTTTACGTGCAGAGTTTCAGTGAAGGGAAAAGACCATCCCTCAAACAGGAGAAACGTAACCTGTAATATTACAAATGATAGCATCATAATCCTCTAGTATCTCTCGCTCTCTCATATATGAGAGAGAGACTTTTCATCCATTCACAATTCCCAAACATTCCTCAGCTTTCACTTTCCCTCACTAGATCTGCCACTTATTTATTTTTCACCCTGTAAACATTGGCTCAGGACAGTCACACGCTCTTTAATCCATAATATGGCCCAGATGGTTCAGGGCTTGAGCGCTGGAATCTATCTAAACCTTCCTGGTGGTCATTCATTTTGTTTGTGTGTGTGTGCATGTGTTTGAATTTCTTCCTCGGCTCTCCAGCTCTTCAGATCAACTCGTGTCGTGCTCTTAGCAACCAGGCTCCAATACATTTATTAACCTGGGTATCAGAATGAACAACAAAGTCTTGCATATTTGGCTCTTGTAATACAAATACTAAGGTACACACCCTGTCCTGCTTCTGACAGCTGTTTTAAACTACTTCTGTGACTCTCTTGAGCACATTTCTACTTTTGTTTTACTTTTGTTAGTGCATGAGCAAAGGCTGGATGTGTATGTTAATTGTATCTATGGCTCTTTGTCGGTATTATTTTGGGTTACCGGTAGAATAACCGTTACTTGGCTAAATGCAACAAAGTTACACGACCCATTCAACAAATTGTTTATTTTAATAAAATAAAATATAAATTGATATTAATATAAATTAAATTAAATATAAATCGTTATATTATAGCAACTAACCAAACCGATCAACAAACAGAGCAGAAGTTAACTTGAAACCGTATAAGCATAAAAATACTATATAATTAATCCCAGGACACAAACACAACCATCATGAACCTTTCAAATGCACACCCTGTCCAGCCATAATTAATATGAAGACCAATATTAGTATAATAAAAATAAAATATAGAGTTTAATATAATTTTCTTTATTTATATATCATTTTACACCTATGGTATTTACACAGTAAGTCAATACAATTTGTAAATATAAACAATTTAGACTAAAAATAACGTGAAATGACAATTTATTTAAAAAAGAGGGCTATAGAGACAAATATAACAGATGTTCTTCAACCTGGCAGCAATATGCTTGGAAGATGAATATGAGAATTTTTTGAAATATCATCTAAGTTACTTAATAGGGCTGGTTGGAATTTTTATGTAAACATAAAAAAAAATATTATGGTCTGGAGTTTTACACATCATTTACAGCATTTAAAAAAATAAATAAAAGTGAGATATTAAATCTGCACAACAGTTGTGGGCATATATCCTCAAACGTTACAATATATTAAGAATCATGACAAGAACAACACTTCAGGAATAACAAGAAATCGAAAAAGAATCCCCTGATTTATACATGTGATTGTATTTAGTATTTCATGTTTTAAATGTTAGTCCTACAATTTCATTCAAGTTCATCACTTTGTAATGACATTCAAGTGTGAACTAAGTGTTCAAATACCTTCTGGGGTCCAGCATATTTCTAGAAGTTGTACCATGTTACTTTTGATTTCAACACCTTCACTTTTGACATTTTGACCTCTGTTCAGGACAGCTAAAGCTCTCACTCTTTCCTGTTATCACATTAGATTTATAGCAGACTGACGTAAAAAGATATTTACCAGATAGACTCTGTGCTTGCAATAAAAAAATGGTCAAAACATTCTGTTTGAATAGCCGTAAGAGACCTCTGGACATGTTTCATATACATAAATGTCTTCACAAAATGTTCGTAGTTAAACAGAAGAGGTTTGAAATGCTCATAAATCTGCCAAATTACATTTTTCTTTACATCTAATGATGTCAACAAAATTCTGTGAGCTTTAGGTTTAATGGCAGAGGTTAGGGAAAGAAAATATCATTATCCCTATGAAAACAATGGAAGTAACCTGTGTGCTAAAAAATATTTTTAGCAAGTTCAGAACTGCAGATCTGTATCAAACATTTACATATTTGTAAAGTTTATTGTATGCGCTAATATACACAGTCTCTCTATTCAAGTGAAAGAGTCAGTCTTGTAGTCTGAGAGAATATGCACAAAATCACTCAGAATAGATTAAATGAATGGGATACACATAAAACACAATGAAGATATCTGGCCTAGGAAGAGAAAGGAAGAATTAATGTTATATAACTAATGAGAGACACTCTTCATCATGTCAGTGATTAAAGGCCGATAAGAAACTTTACTGACACGAAACGAACTAACACTGCTTATTACCCTCGTGTCATTCCAAACCAGACTTTCTTCTGCAGAACACAAAAGAAGATGTTCTGAGGAACGTTGGTAACCAAACAACATTGACTTCTCCTTCAAACCAATCAATTCTGGAAGGATGAGATCGGGTCCCGGATTTTTCTTATTCCAAAAGCCGTTTCAT
The DNA here is from genome assembly GCA_026939265.1 of Oreonectes daqikongensis. Taxonomy (NCBI): domain Eukaryota; kingdom Metazoa; phylum Chordata; class Actinopteri; order Cypriniformes; family Nemacheilidae; genus Oreonectes; species Oreonectes daqikongensis. Next base: position 1,208,343 of record JAOTQM010000351.1, on the reverse strand, counting down.
TTCGATATACATCACAATAGGGATGAAAACAACATTGCAACTCCTGTTTCATGCCGACTTCATGGTCCCGTCTGTTCCCCTGCTTGTTTCTCCTGCATTTTCCCCATTTCCCAGAATTCTCTACGCTCCCTCATCTGCAATCCTCACACCTGCCATCAATCATCCTCATCACCAGGACTCCATATATACTCATTCTGTTCTCCCTATTATTGTCTGATGTTATGGTGTGTAGTCTTCATTCCCCAGTTGTATTTCCTTTGTTTAATATGTGGATTATCGTCTTGTTTCTGGTCTGTGGTGTCACGTGATAGAATGAAATCTGAATTTCATTTTTGTGCTACATTTGTGCCAATCTCGGAGTAATACCTGACTTTTGCCTGGTGGATAATAAACTCCACAGAGAATCCCACATGGACTATATATAAAGTATCATGAACTTGCACTGAAGGAGGAATCCAGAGATCAAAGAACTAGAGATCTATGGGTGGGCTTTTCTGACTTCGATCAGCAAGCAACCACCCATAATACATCCTAGCATCCTATTAACGCATTGCTAAGCAACAACATAACAATTTCTAGCAACCACCCACATCTTGGCAGTGAGATTTCATGGACAAGCACAGGTACATTTTCTAAATCAAGCCACAGCAAAGCCGTCTGCCACCAACACTTGGGAATTAAAAGCAGATGATTGAGATGAAAAGAACAGAAAGATGTGTTAAATACTAGAAAAGAAGGATGAAAGAGCAAAAGCAAATGTGAGGAATGTAATGAGAGTAATACTGGAAGATAAAACCAGATCTTAAGAAGGAAAACCCAGGAGCTGGTGTTTGGATCGAACCTTTAAGCGTCGAGCAGGGAATAGATTTTTAACATAAAAGAGAAAAATACATGGCATAGTGCTTTAAAAAGACTCAATAAACCAGACAGAAGTTAAGAACCAGACCCTTTGTTAAACCTGAAAGTGAAATGTTCCTTTGGTCTACAGATATCATTTTGGTCCCTTTGAAATAGACATGTGGAAACTTTTTTATTCAAAACGAATGAAGTAAAGAATATGAAAATACAATAAAATATGAGAATCTGATTAGTTAGTCAAATCTTGAGTACTTGATCTGCCAAATGATATATACATATACATATACATATATATATATATATATATATATATATATATATATATATATTAGTATACGGTTTACAGTTGTAAAGATGAACATTTTCCATCGTAAACAGACGTTAAATGTAAATAAACACAAATCTGACTTTCTTCAAATGCCCTTTAAAATCACTTTATTTTTTAAATGTATAATTCAGTCCTCCAACACAAAGCCAATGTCATGACAAAGGATATTTACAAATAAATTAAAATATTACATACAATAGTCAGTAAAATAAAATGGACTGAAGTTCACAGGTGTGTTATCTTCAGTATCTCCAATCATCATCCATCACATCACTGACCCATCAACACGCTGCTAAAATGATGCCAGCGAACAGAATCATTACTATCTGTACAGAAACCATTTACAAGCATGACGAAAAAGCAAATAACAAATAATAACTCGGCACAACTGACTGTGATTAATAAACTTGATAATAAAAAAATTGTAATAGCAGCAAACCTTAAATAAATTCATTACTTGCCTTTCAGAGTAGTTTTAGTTTTCCTCCATCTAGTTAAAACATACAGAAAATACGCAGACAGGATGAGACCACAGCTGCAGTGCAAAGTGACATCATCATGTGTCATTTCCTGTTTAGCCTTACCCCTTCTCTCTTATTGGCCCCCTACCTGAGAAAAAACTATTTCTGTATTAACTATCTTCTGTTTAATTCTAAATGTGCATGTATGTGTTATTGTGTAAGCGTTTAATCAACTAAAACGACTTTGCAATAACAAAACAACGCAGAGCTATAAGTTTGTCTTCATGTTACCGAATGCATATACAACAAAATAACCTTTGTTTACTTTTAATTACAGTAGTTTTGTGTATGTACGCATACAAGAGATAGGTCTGCGCCAGTGTTGTGCCATTGTTGCGATTCAAATTTCTCCCAGACACACAAATTAAACTCTGCCTCAGTTTGTTATGTTTCCAGCCCCTGCCAAAACAGGCAAACACAGTGGGCAGCCCAACTCTGTGCAGCGCCCCCTCTGGCTCGGAGGAATGACTGCAGAAAGATGCAGAAGAGAAGGGAGGAAGAGAACACCTTGCGCCTCTAACCTCCCTGCCAGACACTAGCGATACCGCAAGATCACAGGAACTGTACAGAAGAAAGATAAAAAACAATATACAGATGATAAGCCAAATACACAGATATCTCAGCTTTAACAACAATAGTATGAATTATTATTCATGTTTATTACACAGCGCCTTTGGAATACTCGATTCTGATTGACCAATCGCTACATTCCAAGGTCTGATATTCCTAGATAACAAACGCTTGAAAACTAATAACACGCAGTAACCCGGATGCTGCAAATCCTTTTGACAGGCATCAATTAATTTTGACAGTTTAATATTTTATATAAATGTCAAATGTAAGTAGCCACTTTTTAACCGGAGTTGGAAAAAGTTGTAAATATAGATATTTTTCTTAAACAAATGCATCGATTTGCTTCAGAAGACCTTTATTACCCCCATGGAGCAGTTCTTTGATCGATGGATGCACTTTTTGGCGCTTCAAAATCTCCCATTCACTCCCATGATAAAGCTTGGAAGAGCCAGGATAAATGGACAAAATTTGTCTGAAAGAAGGTCATATGGATGCCTTAAGGGGTCATTTTGATTTTTTGGGCTGAATTATCCCTTAAAGATTGTTGTTGCCACTGAAACAGTCTGTAGTATATCCCACCTTAGTATATAAAATATTGGGTCTATAAGAGGTACTCACAAATAAAGCTTAAAACGTGTATGAGTGTGTACTTACTGATTATGATAAGCAGAAGGATGACCACAACCAACGCCACAATCATTTTCATCTGAAGACAAAGGGGAAACAGAGCAAAGTAGATGAATGACATAACATATACCAAAACAAAACCTCAACTAAAGAATTTAGCATAGTAAATAAACAGTGATCTCAGATCAAACCTCAACAACTAAACAAAATCCTTTCTTAAGTGGACTCACCTTCATGTCTCTCCACCACATCCTTCTGTGAAGCTGCTTGGCTCTACTGCTGAATGCTGATGCATTGTCTGATAGGCTCTCTGAAAGTCACGTGACAAAAATAAGATGAACATCAACACAAAAGTTGATCCTCGTAGCACATTCCTCACGGCTCTGTGTGTTATTGAATGATCACAAAGACTGGTTGTCTTTGTCTGCAGATGCTGTTGACTTTCATGTTGCTTTAGGATATTGCAGCTCTGTAACATGTGGGACTGCCTAAAAACACATTTAGCATCATTTGTTCTTTGAAAAAGAGTCAATTGAGCATAGATCATATCCAGCTGCAACAATTCAACAATACTGCAGAATGTGTTCAGCGTCCAGATACTAGAGACAATATACAGAGACTAGTGCAGACTGCTTAGTTTGTTTCTCCGAGCTCAGTTTTGCGAAAACGATCTCTAAATGTGTATCGTCTTACGTAACCGTCCTTAATGGGAAAAATAGATTTCATCTACAGACTAAGCAAACATAACAATGCTGTTTAGTTAAACATATGGTTAAACATATGGTAACTTTGCAGAAAGCACATGGCAAACATTATCCCTTTGTATGTGACAATGTCTTCCAGATGTTGCATATAAAGCTACTTGTTCTCCATTTGGAGGTAAAAAAGGGAAAGCTTTGTTATTCTGGGTTTAGACAACACAATATTTTTGTGTGTTATGATAGTCACTGTCAGATTATGTGATTGTGACTCCTAAATTCTTGTTGTGCAGAAACATAGCAGACTACACATGGCATGTGGTTATCAAAACAGCAGTACATAGTAAATAGTATAAGTAGAGATGTGCAGAAATTTTAAGATGTAAACACTGGTCCAGAGACACTCCCGGTTTCAGCATTTATTTACTTAATTTTATTAGTTTATAAATCACCATCTTCGGTTTTTCAGAATTTACTATTTATAGGTATGTGTTTAGGTAAAATTATCACTTTTGTTTCATTCTGTGAACTACAAATATAAAATTTCAAATATAAATATTCAATTTGCATTTATTTTCAGAAGATGAAAACTGAAGAAATAGGTCAGAAAAGAAGCTCTGTATTTTTTCAGACCTCAAATACTGCAAGAAAACAAGTTTCTATTCACTTTTAAGCAATACAACAGTAATATTTGTACATGTATTTAGAAAAAGTTTAAACATTATTTTTTTATATGCAGTTTTTGTGTCTTCTGTCATTCTGTGTGTCAGTCAGTCTTTCACATTGTTGTTGGATGACTTCATGTCACTCCTGAAGTTTAATTTTGTTGAAATTCAACAGACACTGGACCGGAATGGCCACAACACATCCAGAAATGCTGAATAAATAAAAATGTGTTATGGTCTCTTAATTTTTTCCTTGGCTATATATAATAAAATATTAACAATATTTTATTTGGTTATAATATTCTGTTGATTGTATTTTGTTCAACATTTGTGTAGTGAAAAAAACTGGTTGCACCAGTGTTGTTTACATCTTCCAAAGTGGTCTATACACCTTCATTGGCCAATGACTTCTAATATTTATTCTTTACTGCAGATAAACCCGGTTCGAAACATCACACAATAGCAAAACCAACTGTGGTTGATCGATTTACATGTTGGTCAGACGGTCTCTTCCTGTGGCCAGTCTTTGGCCAGTACAGCTGCAGTCTGGACCAGACCTGCTGTACTTGAATTGGTCTCAAAAGGTCTGGTTATGCCAGATAGAGCTCACCTTTTAATGTACTTTAAGACTACCATGAAGTTTTCAGATCAAATAGGAGAAAACCAAACATCTTGTGCACACTGAGGGTTTATTTTTCACATCTGGTGTCCAAAACGAGTCCCAGTCCCAGTCTGTTCCCAAACAGAACAGCAGAAATGGGACGTGACTCACTGAAGGTTCAGGTATGATGAAACATGAGAAAGTCCTGTTTATATGAGACTGGGTATACAAAATAATTTCCCAGTTACGAGGATTCTGTTTATAAAATCTTTTGGTTTAGCAATTCTTTATTCAAGAGGTGAAGCATAAACCTATTGCGGACATACATTTACCATTTTGGAATAGTACTACAATGCCCTAATATCCCATCACATTATGAGATGTCTTGATTTTCATCCATACAGTGATCATTCTTACCAGATTTGTCCTGCAGATCATCCAGACGTTCGCCTCGCTCTATCACTTTCGAGATGTTCTCTTGCATGACATCGATGACCTCATCAACCTGAGACTGCACCCTGAGGGTCACCAAAACAAAGAAGACAACATAAGACAAGGAACAATATGTTATTTCGATTTCATTCCACAGAACATTTTAACAGGTGCACATGTTGTGCTCCGTGACTCCCATATTTTAAAATGAATTCAGTCAGAATCCATTCTTCTTATAAAAACACTGCACGATTAAACAAGATTATCATTATGGGTATGATCTGTTGACACTGCAGCATGGAGAGGAGGTGTCAATGTTGAGTTAGACAAGGTCTAGACACATCCAAACAGTTGAAATATTTGATCTTGTACACGTGACACGCACTCACGCACATAAACCGCCTGTGAGGCATTTAGCTGCACCCCTACATCTGGCAGAAGGGTTGGCATGGCTGCTGGAACACAGGTTACCCTTGAAATGAACTGCCAACAGGATGTTTTGACCCTTGCTTGGATACCCGTCTAGTACACACCGTCCGGGTCCGTGAGCCGCGCCAAACGCCAGATCTCTCAGACCTCTCGCACCTGGAAGTTTGGCTGCCATGTGTGGTGATTCTTGTGAATTTCAAGACTTTCATGGAAAAGCAACAAAAACATTGGGAAACCATACTTTTCCAAAGTTCCACTATTAAATTCCATCCTTTTATATTTTACCCCACAACGTGCAGCGTGCGGTTACATAAGCCTGGTGTGGCGTGGCGTGGCTGCTCACACTGGGCAAAGCTCTACCAAATTTCCTTTGGGAGAATTACTGAAGCATGTAAGAATGTACCAACCCTCAAAAAAGCACAAATAACAGCTCTCACTGTGGGGACTAACAGCTACGTCAGAACCTACGGACAAATATTCTTGAATATTGATAGTTGCCATTTACGTATGCCTGCAAATATTATTATTGTCATAGAAACCCAGATGGTTACAGTAACTCTTTTCTTTTCAGATCGGAGATGTGTTTGTGGGCGGGTGTTTGTACAAATGTCATTTTATGAAGTTACATAAACCTTGCAAGAACGAACAACATTGGCAGCACTATGATGAACAGCCTGTGAGTGTCCATAACACAGTGCCAATGGAAGTTATTAGACATCGAGTTCCAAATTCTTCACCTGAGCCGATCCAAATATTTGAAAAGTCCTAGTTTTCTAGTCTAAAAACAACTTCTGTTCATTACTTTTACTCTTGCTGCTCAACACCTAACCCTAACACAATAGATGGAAATCCTTCAATACTCTTTAAAACCTTCCCAGGTTGAGACCTCAAGAAGCTGAATAAAAAAATGCCACAAAATTTTGCAAATTGAAAATTTGAAGGGGTGTTAAAATATAACACAGTTGAAAGTGTTTCCAAACTTTTGACTAGTAGTGTTCACTGATGGAGACACCAGAGCCTGATACCCACAACACTCTAGTTTCACTTACTATGGTGAATTTAGATGTATGTGCTTTATTATTGTGACAACTTTTGTGTTCAATCTTCATATACACCACACATGACTAAACTGCCATGAATGGTGTCTGATGCACAACCCATACGTACTGTCTAATTTTGTCATTTTGGGCACCAAATCGTGGTCCTGTAGGTCCTCTCCTGAAACAAAGAATAAATTCAATGTTAGAAACCAAAACATAATCAAGAGTTTTGCCAGAAAATCTGCATGCAAACAACAATTAATGTTCTCCACATTTCTATCAATAATTGGACGACTTTGCAAAACTATTGATTTCAAGTGAAATACAGAAGAATGTAAAAGCAGACTTACAGGAAAAAGTCCTCCTCTTCATCAGAGTCTTCCTCTAGTAGGTTTCTCTGCAAATTTGGAAGATCACAGCATTACACCGGTCAAACCAAATGGAGAGTTTGGTTTAATCTAATGTTCTGTCACAATTACAACCAGGTGTCTATTGTAACAGTGAGCCTAAAATTCATAAAGATTGTATTGTGAAGTATATAGCCATCTGCCATGGAAAACAGTGACCTATGAAGGTCAGAATGTGGGCACTACGTGTGACGCAGTATTCCCAGATGAAATTCACCTGGAGACAGAGTCGTTCAGAACACAAGATTCTACAAGGAGACTTCTGATGGACAAGAGATGTGAACTTTAAAAGCGGTTTAAGCTAAATCCATGTGGCCTATATTTGCAGCATCTGATTGGTTTTATTGTTTGGAGTAAATCACAGAAAGCCTTTAACCCAAAGTTTGTTTAGTTTTGGTTTGTCATTTCCATGAATGATTACATTTAACAAAGACCTTGCTATTGATTTCAGGATCATTTCAACATCCTGATGACTAATGTTGTATAACTCTCCATAACTGCATCCAGACCTTGGACACTCCTCTAAAACTCCATCTGGACAATTGCTAATAAACGTCCATGGAACAAACAGAAGAAATAAAGAGATTAAAGTGCTGCAATGCCTTCTTCAAGAACATTGCACTGCCTATCCATCACACAAGGTTTAAGAAGATTTAAAATGCTCCAGGTCATAGCAGAATGTACACTGATAAACTCACGGTGTTTCAGTAATGCTTCTTTTATCATTTATTTACCCCTATGTCAACCCAAAACTGTATGACAATCCAAACCTGCAGAACACAAAAGAAGATATTTTGAAAAATGTTGGTAACTGAACAAGGGTCATAACCTGGCACTTTTTGTGTCTAAAACGCGTTGCTTTCTAAGGCGCGTTGCTTTCTCCTTTTTTCCAAAAGCGCTCGGGCGCTTGAACTCGCATAGCGTCTGCAGTTGCTAAGCAACCAGGCCGCGCTTGACGTTAGGACAAGGAGGTATTTGTGCTACTCTGTGCATTAATTCGGTAAAGGATTTTTAATAGATCTCTGTACAACTATGATCAGCTGTTCCTCCATCTTGAGTTCATATGGAATGATACAATGTTTACATGATACACTGTTACTACGCATAGGGTGACGCTGATTGGTTCGTTCTTTTCACATGATCTGCGGTGCGCTCGCTCATTCTGAAAAGTTGAAATATTTTTATCTTGACGCAGTGCCGACGCGCCAAGAAAAAGCACTGCGTCGCTCCCTATTTGAGCGCGGTTACCGCGCGTCTACATTTAAAATAATGAATATATGCGTGCATAAGACGCGAAATGTGAACGGCCCCTTAGGCTTCTGGGTGGTTTACAGTAAAAATATTAAAGTCAACTCTTTTGTCCTTCAGAACTGTAAGTTAATGGAGGCATCTAAAGTCAATAGTGGGATTGAAACTGACAGATTCTCAGGAAGAGCTTTAACAGTTTACAAAGCGTTGCGGGATCTAATGCCTGTTACATCATAACATTAGTCTTTCTTCTGCTGAATACGTCTGACAAGTTTCACCAAAATCTCTGCCTACTCTTTAATTTTAAGTCATTGTTCACTACCTGACTTGTTTATTTATAGTGACACTTATACTTAATTTTAGGTATTTGTACAAACCCCTCATCTTAAACTTCTGCACGCAACATGGTTTGTGCCACAGACATGAATGATCATGGGTCTGAAGGAGAGATATGCTATTACTTCAATGAAGGGATTCAATCCATGTCTAGAGACCAGAGGATGACAGTAGACACCACTTAGCTGTATGTTAACACAACCATCCATAACATACTAACATCATTGCTGCAACGTTTGCAAGTGCACCTACACGCTCTCGTTTCCTTCAAAAAACATATAAATCAAAGTGTTTATGTCTGCAGAATGACGTTCCATTTGGTTTCCAATAACTCTCGGTTTTTCTTTCCATCTGTTGTATTTCTCTTTCACCTCAGTTTGTCCATCAAAGCTATCATTAAGACATGTGCCGAATGCCTGCTGTCAAACACGTGAGGTCAGACTTATTTCAAATGGGTTTGTTATGTAAGAGTTGAGAATCGTTTGTGTTCTCCAGCAGTGCAGACACTGGGTAACACGAGGGGGAAAGTCATTTACGCCTTCTGTAAACATAACAAGCAAATCATAGAGCACTAGGGACTGCAAGGGGTATAAAAGTGCAGAAATGTGCAGGACTGGTTCTAGTCAGCTATGTGCATCTTTAAACCTCTCATCTCCATGGTGTCATTGTCTCCTGTAGTAGCACATCAGTTTGTTTTGATGTTAAAAGATTTTCTTTCATTCAAGTGTAACTGTAAGTGAGCCAGCATACATGTTGTGTAAACACTGTGGTGCTATCAAAATAATGCTGTTAAAGCATCCCGACTTAAAACATTGGCTCAAACAATAGTGTGAGTTCAGGGCGGAACAAAAAAAAAAATATTTTAGCAATTTAGTTTGGTGCCACCTGTATGTATACACTTTGTGCAAAACTTTTTTAACATCTTTGCGGTATGAACTATTAGTGGTGAAGATTCCAGGAATGATTTCTAAGACTCACTGTTACCTCAAACAGTGCCCTGCTGTGTCTTACCCTCTCACTGCGAATGGAGCCCGTCACCTCATCATCATTCAGATGCCGTTTAAATTTGGGAGGCATGCTGGGGTCGAGCTGCTCCTCCCTCTCTGGCTCCCTCTGCAGGCAAACACAAGAAAATAAACTGAGATTTAAATTGAAATATCAAACCAGTATATGAGATAATAAAATGTCATTATCAAAAATTACAAATACTTGTATTTCAATTTTGCATAGCCTGAAGAGGACGTTCTCTCCAGTTACTGGATTTGTAAGGTTGTATATCTGTAAAGCTGTTTTGGAGTAACATACATCAAACAATAAAACAAACAAGATAAAATGTTAAAAACCAACTGACTGTACAATCTTTACAAATTAATTACAGATAACCACAAAAACTTCATTCATAGTTCATTAGCTTAATGAAAGGACTTTGGTGGGCTGGTTTTGGTTTACTATAGACTACAACTGTGTGGTCACAGATGTGTATTTATTGGCTATTTTACAACAGGTTTCAAGGCGACTCATCCAATCTGATATTAGAGCTAGAACTATTTGCTCTTAAGCTTTAATTTAGACCAGACTGTGACCTCTAATAAAGCTCACTTACTGACCAAACATTCTAGCACCGGTCTGTTAGCGAGTTCATTAGAAGGAACCTAAAGTCATAAAAGTTGTGCTACTTTTAAGTAAATCCAGTCATAATTTAGACCACCCTGATATATTTACCAGTTTGGTCATGGGGATATCTCTTGTCACACCAACTGTAATGTGCTGCTCTCAAACATCAAACAAAGCAGTTAAAGACATTGGAAAGAAATAAAAGAGAAAATCCCACAGAGGTTCATGTATTGTTTAGCCATTTTTCTTTGCTTGCCCATACTTGTAGCCTATAGCTTTAATTTCATAGCGAACTATAATATTAAAACTATCAGACTTTTCATTATTAAAGAAATATATTTTTTTATAATTTATTTGTCATCTCAGTAGGGCTGTGACGGTGGCCGTGACAACCGCACCACCGTGGTGGTAAAGTGCCATAGCGGTGCTGAACTGCCACCGGCGGTAGTGACAATTATAAGTGTAATAATAATGACAGTTGCGATAAGAATTGGTATTTATAGCCTTTCAGTTGTGGATGGTTTTATTTAAAAGATTTTACATTTACACAGAAATTATTGGCATAGCCTAACGTTTCTGTTGGTGCGTGCGAGCGTGGGCCGGCACGGCAAAACCCAGGTTATTCTGCGGGTTCTGCAATGGATCTTGTTGTGAAATGAACAGTTACATAAAATAAAAACTGGCTATGACCCGCTTGCTTGGTGTCGGAGTGCGCGCAGGTTGCGAAGAAAGGTAGGTTTAAACAGTTTGGATTTGCGCATTAAACACGGATGGATGTTTCATCCTCATTATTTCAGATATCTATTTAAATAAGGTCTATTTTTCCACTCATCAAATAATATACATTTCCCAACCCCACTGTGGCTTTTATATTAAAATGCCATTATGTTATCTCCTTATACAGGACATAAAGGAATAATTAGCCGAAAAATTAACATTATTTATTCACCCTTTAGTCATTTTAAACCTGCGTGACTTTCTTCTGCAGAACACAAAAGAAGATATTTTGAAGAATGTTGGTAACCAAAAGCCGTTGACCCCCATTCACTTGTATTGTATGCACAAAACCAATATAGATCAATGGGGACCAATGTTCTTCAAAATATTCTTTCAAAAGAAAGAAAGCCATTCAGGGTTGAAATGACAAGAGTGTGTGTAAATAATGTTAGAATTTTCATTTTTGAGTGAACTATTCCTTTAAAATACTGAAGCTACAAAAAGCACATCCATCCATTGCATAAAAACAATCCAAACGACTCCAGTGAATTAAAAAATGTTTTCTGATGCAAATAAAAACAATTCATATTTCTTATTTAGCAATATTCCAGACATATTAAAACTCGAACCAAGCAAAGAATACATCCAAGCAAAATATATGAATATCTATTATATTTCATTTTACCATGTGCCATGTCACAAAATTATAAGTCTGATATAAATAGTAAAATAAAATTGTGCACAGATCAGGTCAAAAAACTCATGGATGAAACGAATCAATAAAGCATTCGTTCAAATGAAGCAGACTTCCCAGCACTTCTTGAGAAAGAACTAGGACATTCTCTAGAGGATATTTAAAGAGAGTGTGTCACAGCATGTGTAATACAATGTGACAAAATGTGACATAATACAGTGATATAGCATTCTGCATAGCACACTGCTATATACTGGGGGAAAGGTACAGGAAAAGCTGAACAGCTGTGCTACTTCTTAGTGTTAGTTTTTAATAACTACAATGAAGAACTCGCACGAGTGTGCACATTTACAGAACACTATCAACAAAGGCTGGTCCTCTAAACAACTATCAGACTAGATCTGGCTCAACTGCCCTTTTAAAAGGATATAGGAACCAGGACAAACAAACAAAAACAATTCCCTGTTGAATAAAGAACTCAACCTAGAGATCTGTACCATTGATTCCACTGTCCTCTTTTGGGACTGATCTCTGCTTCTCCTGCTGGAAGAGCTGTTGGAAAACGGCGTCTCCTTTATCCAGGAGCACAGCAGAGGGTTCCAGAAAGCAGGAGAGGGAGTAAAAGAGACTAGGGGTAGGACAAAAAAGGGAGGGAGGGGTAGGAGAGATGGAGATAGAATAAAGGGGGAGAAAGCAGGTCATATAAAAAGCTAAAAGAGCCAAGAAGATAAAACAAATAGCAGTCATCCACACAGACCATAAGATATTGTATTATGAATATTTTATGTTCTTAACTTTTAAGTTCAAATGTGACCCTGGATCACAAAACCATTCTTAATATTTACAGTAATAGCCAAAAATACATTGTATGGGTCAAAATGATCGATTTTTCTTTCATGACAGAAATCATTAGGATATTAAGTAAAGATCATGTTCCATGGAGATATTTTGTAAATTTCCTACCGTCAATATATCAAAACTTTATATGTGTGAGTGGATGCAGCAAAATCGCTAACAAAATGGCCAGAAACAAGCCTACAAACTTCACTCGCTGCTGCCGCTCTTTGGGAATTAACCACTCAAGTTTGGTATCTATGTAAAGCTTAGAATTTCATCTTTCAGGTTTATCTGCTCTCCACAATGTCATTACAGTGGTAGGCCAAAAGAGAGCATTAAAACAAACCTGTTTCTTCTTAGCAGAGGCCTGCTACAGCTCCTCTGATTCACAACTTTAAAGGCGATTTTCTCAATGTTTTGATTTTTTGCACCCTCAGATTCCAGAGTTTAAAATAGTTGTATCTCTGCCAAATATCGTCCTATCCTAATAAACCATATATCAATAGAAAGCTTATTTATTCAGTTTATAGATTATGTAAAAATCTAATTTTTTTCAAACAAATGTACCCTTAAGACTGGTTTTGTTTTCCAGGGTCACAAATGTGAATGTGAGAAGAATAAATTATGCCCAGTTAAAGTGATAGTTCACCAAAAAAGAAAATCTGTTTAAAAAAGGTCTTTGAGAAATTTATCGGTTTTGTTTCCATACAACAGAAAACAGTGAGGGCCATATTCTTTAAAATATCTTCTTTTGTGACAAAAACAATTTTTCTTGTTTCTCAGAAAAAGTTGTTTCTCCACTTTGCATGATGTAAACACTTCCGGTTTCAGATTTTTAAACTCTTCATAATTATTTAAATCTTAGAGATATGTGTTAACTTTTGCATTATTTGATTATAAATGTTCTGTTGACTGTATTTTGTTGTGTGTGTAGGGTTTAAAAACTGAAAGAGGAAGTTCTCCTGGACCGCATTGGACCAGCGTTGTTTGCGTTTTCCGAAATGGTCTATAGATTCAAAGGTGGATGGTTCTAGACCACAGGTCGTATGGCTTTTTAAAAATAACAAAAAAATTATTTTGGCAAACTACCCCTTTAAACATTGTGGAAATTAATAGAAAATGTATCTAAATTTGCAATGGTTAAGTGGATGGATGAATAGATTGATGGATGGATGGGTAGAAAAAGAGATGGGATTTAGATAATAGCAAAACACTGGCCCTGCTGTTGTCAATACAAAACAATTTAACTCAATACAACAAACAAACATTTCCAATGCACATTTTAGTAGACAGCTCACGGCAAAACCCTGGTTTAGTTTACAAACTCACATGTGATCACATCACAAATGCGTCACAAGCATTGTTGTGAAACTGCTTCAAAAACAACAGATAACACAAACACTAATAACAGGTTCGGCATCATTCCAGTATTCAACACATCACTGACATTTAGGCTAAAACCAACACTGAGATCACTATCACATACAGGTGACTGAATTTACACCAAAATTTAACAGAATAAGACAAAGGTTGGCTGTTTCTGCACAACAAACAACTGAATTTATCAGATAGTGTTTAGGTTCCTTTAAACAATGACGATCATTAAAAATTAAAGACTAAATGCAATCAGCAATAAAGTCATCATTCAATTCCCTGGTGACCTAACGTTAGATGAGGAAAAAAGACATCTAAATCCTTTCTTTATAAAGAATATATATAGGGCAAACAATCAATATGGCTAAAGGGGTTTCGAGGGAAAAGCAAGGGATAATGTGAAGATAATATCTCTTACAATAACATAATGTCAAAAATACAACAACTCCTAAATGTTTTTCATCCGAACATACAATGGTTTAGAAAATGTTCGTATTGAGCAGTGCTGTAAACAATGCTGTAAGCTAGCCAACACAACCATGTAAACGCCCGACAGGACCCTAACAGACTGAGATAAAATATCAAACAAAGATTTGGAAGAAAAAAACGACAAAATAATAAACGAAATAGACGTGTTTAATAGATAAAAAATGGGGCTTGCAATGAGGTGGTGACACTGACGTAAGACAGATTACATGACAGCTAGCAAGATAGCTAACACCTCTGGCTAGCATCACAACAACCGCTACACAGACAAACAAACACACGCGCACATGCCTCTAAAGAGTCGCAATCTACCTCAGTGCACTTGTTTTAGGGATGAAGATGAATCCTGAATGGAAAAACACGTATGTATGCGTACAATCCCGCTGAATGTAAGCGATCCTGATGGCAGTACCGCGTCCTGATGATATGTCTCTCTGTTCTGAGCGGAAGTCAGCACAGCTGGACTGATCCTGTTTCCTGCGACACATCATAACACAGCTTTTGGTGATTGCTGATTTAGTTAGTGTTATTCATTCTGATAAGATCATTACGAAAGATGCAATATGCGTAATTAGATAATGATTTAATATGTAAGGGGAGGTCACAATTTCAGTGAATAGGTTTGAAAAAGTTAAATATATTGTCAGTGATTATTTAAATGGTTGAACAATAATAAAGCACAAAACATTAAACTGCAAAAACATCAAGTTATTATTTTGACCAACGTAATACTGTGATTACTAAATTATATATAACACAGAAAACACGTGACATTAATCTGACAATAAAAATACAGCCTAGTTCTGTTTTAATCTAATCCCTGTTTGGGAAACCAGGCAGGCCTACTTTTTTTTGATGGATTAAATAGCAATTGCAATATAGCAATCTTGATAACAGCAATTCGCTGTTTTATTTAGAATAACATGTTTCCTTAGACAAGAAAAGTTTATGTTATGATCTCCTAATGTTTGAAGACCAACAATACTCACTGAGTTTGGAAATTGATAAAACAAACATTAAACATGACAAATAAATCATGGACTTAGAAGATTCATGTAACATTTTGAACATTAAATTGTGATCATCCTGTCACATAAACAAAAAATGCAAGAAGCAGATATGGTTTTGTGAGTAGCCACGGAATGTGTCCCGTGAGCTACAGAAGGCATGATCTGTAAAACAGACAACCTTGAAAAATTGGGATAAATGATACATTGCTAAGTGAAAAGATTGCATGTTCCCAGAAAAGCACTTGTGTACACACTTAGCACTTAATTTCAATGTAAGAACTTGCATACATCATGAACCAGGTTAGCAGGACAGCCATTTTAGTGTGTTCTGTATATATTTTCTCTTGTTAATTGTCTCATTTTGACATCCCTGTGAAACATTAAAAGATATGGAAAAACAGATTTACAAAATCAGGAAATAAACAGTGAGTGTGCCAAATCCAGCATTGAATATTCCATTAAGTCACTTGGCTTATGCTATTCTATTGGGAGCGGCAATATTTTTGACAAAAGCAATAACATTTGGAACTGTACAAAGGTATTGTAGCCAGACATTTTTCTCCTTAACAAACTATCCCTGTTTGTTGTTAGATCTAACTTTCAATTTAACTTAAGACTTACATTGGACATTTTACATTGTTACATTATTTCAGGTGAGATGTGCCTTAACATGCAGAGTTCTGGTAGTCCGCTCTTCTTAACCATAAAAGGAAGGTGCGTGCTTAGAACCTTCCATAAAATAAGTAATGGCTTACACACATATATCAACAAATCATAAATCACAACATCCAAAAAATATATTCCAAAATGTATTATAGTAATTTATGACATTTGACTTCAAATATCACTAAAATACCTTCCTGTCCGTTAATTCTAATATGTATGTACTCAGTCAGGGTCCAGAGTTTGGCACATGTTAAAAATGGCAAAAAGAAACTGCCTTATAGCCTTGATGAGATGAGCAGACATCCCCAGGCTTTTTCTGAGGGAGCAAAAATGGGAGGGTTTGTTGAGGTCTCTAGATGCACGCTGAACGTTTCGGGAGGCTTTTAAAAGCGTTTATGAAAAGGTGGCAGGATGGTTGATAGCCATCGAGAGATGTGCTGGTGTTCAGCAGAAATACAAGCTTGGGTTCATGTGAGGGTTCCAGGTTGAAGGAACAGTTGTAAAACCTGTGACAGATGTGTCCCAGATGCATTCAGGTCTTTATGCCAAACCTGTAGGTTGACCCAATATGATGTTCATGTTGCTCAACTAGTAGCCCAAACAAAGGTTATGTGTTAAAAATGCAATCACTTTAATGCATCCGTCAAATGTTATGTATTTAAGACGTTATCTTGTTATTATTGTAGAATGTGGTTAGGCATTTTTGCCCTAAATGTTTTTATGACATATAGAGAAGGTGAGGAGGTCAAAACATGCCTTACTTCCTCTTCTACAGCTTCCTCTTCTACTGATGCAGCTGATCAATCTTAAACAGCCCTTGACTGCAGAACAAAACTCAAACATCCATGTCTAAGGCACAAGTGGTTAAGTCAACTCTGTGTTTTTACATGCAATGAGGCAGAAAGCATTAATCATCCCTATAAGGTATTTACCTACTGTCATTAATACTTCATATACCATGACACAGGTCACACCTGCTGCATATCATGAAGTTCAGAGGTCACATTTACTTCTGAATCCCCACAGAGGATTCTACAGTTTTTTACTCATTGTTAAACACTACAAAAACAGTTATGTTACTGCTGTAATATATTTTCTACTATAGACAGACCTAAACATTTGGCCAGTAATTGTTTAAAATAAGGGCTGTCAAATCGATTAATTGTGATTAATCAATTCCAAAATAAACATTTGTGTGCTGTATATATTTTTATATACATCAGGGCAGGAAGAAGTGCCTATGAGAGCTTAGTGGGGGCCTCGCATTGACCAGTACTTCACAAGAGGTATACAGGGCAAATCAGTCGGGTGAAACCCAGTGGCAGGACAAACAGCCCACAGGGTATCAGAACCCCAGACAAAGCCCAACCAGGCACAAACTTACCAGCACTCAGTATTGTACTCAAATGTATGAAAGAGATCATACAAATTCCCATGACATTGTGTTGGATATTGTGGTCATGGCTCAGGTCCCTCCTTCAATGTAGCAGTTTTTAATCATACTTGAATTGGAAAGCTCTAGATGTCAGTTTCAGTAGTGTCCTCTCTTTTTATTTAAATTGTTTTAACAATGTTTGCAAAACATTGGATCACCTGCTGCTGTCTAGTCAACATGGCAATAAACACGTTTTCCCTAAACAGGAACTATCCTTCCGATTACTCCACCAGACCTAAAGAGGTGTTACGCCACAAAACAGCAGAGCTCGTGATGGCTCTTTGCAAGGTGTTGCTGCTGATTATAACTTTTATAGGACAATTTACTGTTTAAGGTCTCAATTATCTATATTCGTGATCACTTTCTCACTTGTGAGAGGTGCACGAATTTGCAGACAACATTTTTTTTACTATGGTGCTTTTATGACTTATCACCAAAATTTTGCAATACCACGGCAATGTTTATTGCAGGTCATTACCAACAGCGTTAAAGTGCTTTAAAGTTTTTGCACAATCCCTGTGCTTGAGATACCTATAGGGCATCTAAACATTTAGGGGTACACTGTAAAAATGATTTGTTGTTTTAACTTAAAAAATTAAGTTACCCAGCTGCCTTTTTAAAATGTTTAGTTTAGTTTTAACTTAAAAATATTAGTTAACATAACAATTCTGCATCAAATTCACGCACTAACTAATATTTTTTGAATTATGAAAATCTGAATTAACTTTTTTTTTTTTAAGTTGAAACAACAAATCAATTTTTACAGTTTTCCCGGACAGGGATTAGCTCCTTATAGTTGAATGAAGTAATTTTTACAAACATGCCTTACAAATGAACATTACTGTGTGTATTTTGAGACCGTCAATGCAGGCTGTTTTTTATTTTAGACATATCTTAGTCTAGGACTAGTCTTAAGCCCTGTCCAGGAAACCGCCCCATACTGTGCAAACAGCCAGACAGCCCTATAGTTTTGGTTGTCTGACAATGCTTATCAGCATTAATAATTACAGGATGCGTTTTATTTAAGCACTTGTTTTCTCAACCAGACAGACATCCAACAACATGTTTACACATCGTGGACTTCAGAAGCATTAAACAATGGCATTTCCACACGATTAAGAGTTGAGGAATGTTGTTGTGTATAATTGATGGTGTTTAGTTCTTTATTTTCTTTCCTTCTTCATGAAATGCCACTCCTTGATCTTCATGGGCACACTCCCATAAGCCCAGCAGGAGTTGGGACAGGGATGCGGCCCTTGTTTTGATGTGGTTAAGACAGAGAGTTTGAACGGGGTCTCGGATACCGGAGATAGTTTCCGTAACCATTTGCCTCTGTGCTTTTTCACATGCTCATGGCAGTCGTTTGTATCCCAATCGTTCTGTGCAACCATAAGGAATTTAAACCCGAGGAGCTTTTAAACATTCTTTCCCTTCACAATGCTGCTAAATCAAGTCATCCAGCAAGCAAGGAGGTTGTTAAAGGTCCTGACTGTGTAAAGTCCATGGAACAATTTTCGGCTTAAATCGTGATCTAAGCAGACGTGTAGTTACGATCCACCTCAGGATAATAATTTTAAAGTGTTTGCTTTACAGCCCTATAAACATTGTGCAGCTTAGTGACTATATTTCTACAGCATGCATGATGAATTTAGCATGAGATTGATACAGAGATGGTGAACACATCATAGTTTGGGGTATAATAATATTAATAGCTGTCTTGGAGATATACAGACCCAAACCATGTAGTAGCTTCAATATTTTTTTCTTCTTCATTTTTTAAGTAATGCAGATGTGGTTATACTGTTTACAAAATAAAGAATGACAACTATTACATTTTCTAATGATGCCATGCCAAAGTGCTGAGTGTTTTAGTACATTGCCAAGGTGTTGTAGGCTTTCTTACCGGCCCAAGTAAAAACCCTTCACCAAGTCTCTATGACGTTCTAATCCTTTGAAAGGCCTTGGGTACCTCTTTCAATGCAAAACTCTGTCATATATATTGTTATAATAATCTACCTTTCTGCCAAATATCAAGTGTGGTTGCTTAGAAATGCACCTCCTCTCAACGAGCCATTTAAAGTATTATTCATGTTTATAAAATAAATGAAGCCTATAGGCTGAGAGTAAACATTTTTTGGAGTATGATATAGTAGCAATATTTGCCTCAACTATAATATGATAATTTAACTAATCAAATTAATTAAAAAAAAGAAGTTTCTTGAAAAGTAAAGTAAAGTAGCAGGAAGCAATGCTTTAAAAAAAAAATCAAATCCATCCATGCACATTAAGTTTCACTGACACAGGGGATAAAGGGACCGGAAAAGAAAGGAGGAGTGAATGAATGAGAAAGAGAGAGGATGTAGGAAACAGCAGTGAAAACACTGCCTTGCTATTAATAATGAGAAACACAAACAGTAGCTGATATAACTGTATTACAAAGTTACATCCCTAATGCGCTGAGGGCAGATGACCAAACAGGAGGTGTCACAAAACCATCCTCAAGATTTATGACTCTGAATTCCCAGTTTCTCAGAACTGCTCATCACACACACATACACACCCCTAAATAAGCACATCTGTTGTGTTTATATAACCTGAACCAAAAACGTTTTGCTATTTTTTTGCTTTTTCATACATTATTTGTACAAATAAGGGCATTTCAGTGGTTCTTTTTTACCTGATTTAGCTCACTTCAAAGTACACGTTTCACTGTAATTCTTTCACAAGGAAAAATGTCAACACGCCATGATTTTTTATAAACAAAGCATTTATTTAAAAGACAAAGAGGACAGAGTACATTATAAACCACATAGAACTGCCACTTTGGTGCATTAGACCCAGTGCCTGATGCTGATGAGCCACAGTGAGCTCTGATTGGCTAATTCTCATTCTGAGCTGCACTCAGTCTTGGTGTTTTGTGTGCTTAGTCTCTGGTGCATCGTTTAGCTGGCAGAAGTGCTCAGACAAAGCTGCCAGGGCTCGGTACCGATGGGAGATGCTGTTTTTTACCTCTTTAGGTAGCTCAGCATATCTGCACTCACAAACACAGTACACATAAATAAGAAAATCAAATGCATGTTCCAATTAAAGTATTTATTAGTATTTATTTAGTAAAGTTTTAAATTTCATGTGACAAGATCAACACATTCTTGACAGAATTTCACTCAAGAATTAGAATTGTATTGCACAGAGGTATGCTAATGTTTTTGGCAACATACATTTGTACAGTGAGATCACCTGATTTAGGAGTATACGTTCACAAATACATGGTTATCAAAACATAACTTGATTTTTATTCTCACTTATTCTCCATCACCAAGGAAATTTCCTTGTGTGTGCAAGAACACTTGGCAATAAAGCCGTTTCTGATTCTGATTTAAATTGACCAATACTGTCACCTACTGGTAAACATTAGATAGACCATTAAAAGAGGAGTATAGCCTACTCACGTTTTATCATAGCCATCAGGCTGAAAACAAGGATCCCACCCAAAATCCCTTGGGCCCCTGGGCTCAACAATACAGCCCTAAAAATATTAAAAGGGTTGTTAGAGGAAGAAGTTAAAAACTCAGACTTAAATGTAACACATATCACAGGGAAGAAAAACTCTTTGGTGCTTACGTATTTAAATATGTATTGAGTTTATCTTTTATTGGTCTCAAGGGGGACAAGACTGGGAAATGAAATAAACTGCAATAAGAACATATTATCTACTAACTGATGCATTGAATTATTACATGAGTAAATCTTACTGCCTATTGTATTTGCTCACCTCAGTTACTCCTCTAAAAAGCTGGACTGGCTCATCTTTTCCAGTACAAAGAGCAAATGTACACAGAGCCCAGGCTGACTTATCCTCAAAACCTGCCAGCAATTTATGCAGTCCTGCAAAGAGAGTAGTAAATCTGTAGATATCTGTTTCTCCAGATTTAGTGCATTTATAAATAGAACTATTGCTTTGACAGATGCATGAGTATTAGTGGAAGTATTTCACCTTCTGGCTTCAGTTTATCCAGGAACCATTTTCTGTGAAAAAAAAAACAACAAAACCAAATCATGTTAATGTGATCTCTTAACCAAAATTACTTTTATTCCTTGCATCTTTGGTTCATATAATGAAAGTAAATGGTGGCAGATGCTGTCAGTCCCTAAAGTCATTCTGAGTACACGTTCCCTTTAATCCACTGTGCAATAGACCTATGATTAGGTATATAATTTAATTATTAGATCTACAGCACAAAAAGTAATTATTTACATGTAAGGTCCTGGCAATCCTCCAAGTGCCTTGAAACATAGACATGTGTCTTCTACCAGCACTGGCCCGTCCACCTTAACACAGAAAACACACAATATCATTTATGAGACATCAGTAAGAAAACAGAACAACACAGTGTGCATTTTACGTACCTGCCTTGCTGCTTCCTGACACTTCTGTATAGAAATTTCATCTGGTTCCCCCTGATATTCAGGCACTGCAAAGAAATCATAACCACATTATAAATTCAACATGCTGAATTGGTAAACCATAAGTGTAGTTAGTAACTGAAATACTTACAGTCAATCTTCTTTGAAATTAGTTTATAAGGAAATTTGTCACCAAGGATTTGTACTACCTGGAAAACAGTAAGATTACCAAGAATGTCAAATGTGCCTAGTAAATTGCTTTCTATACTATAAAAGCCAGCGATCAACTAAGCGTTTTCTGTTATTTCCGCATATTACATTACTTTGTGACATATGATAAGATACTTGATCTGTTTAGACACTTGTGTATATTCTGTTCTTGATTTCTACTTGATAATTTCTGCCTAAATCACTATATTAAAAGGTTCGCTACTAACTCTTACCTCTTCTAATTTTTTCGCGTTACCAGTAACGAAAACCACAGCTCTGCTGGTCGGTACTGCCATGTTTCACCCTGTTGAAAACACACAACTTACTCGGATTCGGAAGAGTAAACGTGTAGCACTTTGTACGCGATGAACCAATCATATTCCTCTCCTTAAATGTAACCAATCAGTGAAAATTTACGCCATGGTTTGGACACGCCCTTTTCGCACACCGGCCAATGGCTGCCCGCGCAACCTTGTCCTTTTCTAAAATCGCTCCGGCTGGAAACCACCAAACATGTGGGAAAGCAGTGCATGTTATCACATGTCAACGTTTGCGGCATAAAAATAAATATTCAGTAGAATTTAGCTGGAAAACTGTTAAATAGTATTTATAGTATCAATAATAGTAAGTAATTTATATAGGCTATATTCATCTGTTACAATCGGAGTATAGTTAACTTAAGAGGTGGTTTTGGAGACCAGACAAGCATGAGTTTATTGCCTCGCACCGCTGAGGAGTTCAGCTCAGCGGATTACTGGGAGCGATTTTTCCGTAAAAGAGGAGAAAAGGCATTCGAGTGGTATGGAGACTATAACTCACTCTGCGGAATACTGCATAAATACATTAAACCTCGTGATAAGGTATTTTGTATTTATTATTTGAGACATGTTTTTCTGATGCAATCAGATCTTGTAAAGTTGGAGATATTTGGTATTTGATCTTTGAAAATGATAAATTATGTGAAAGAAGTTATTTTGCTATATACGTGCTTAAATATATACGAATAGATAGATACTTACTGTGTGTGCAGCAGATGTTTTAACCTCCACTGAGGAAAGGCAAAATGGGTGAAGGGATGTCACTGAGTACATCAATTGGATTTTTAAAGGGGCATTCACCCCGTAATGACAGGGTGGACAGCAGTTTCAGGGACACGTGCAAAATGCTTAATATTACCATGAAAATAGGGTGTAAATTATCAAAAATAACCTTGTTAAGGACAATAAGATATTAAACAGATATTTAAATTTTATGTTATTTATTCACTTATTACACTCAGTGAAGTTAGCTGAGGAGTGTGAGGGACATGACATAATCACATTGATCGCATCAAAGAAAATGGTATAAAATGGAAAAAAACATTTCAAGATTCTTCTTATTGTAATTGTATGTGTGTAAATATTTGGCCATTTATAATAAAACTTCAAAATGACATTATTCTGCATTATGTTCATAATGACTCAGTGATTCTGATGAGGACACCAAAAGGCACTTTATAGTGATAATAACCCAAGTATCAACTTACATAGTTTTTGCTTGGGGTATGTTGTGAGCAGCATTACATTTACATTTATGCATTTGGCAGACGCTTTAAAAGCGACTTACATTGCATTATACTATACATTTTTTTTCTGGATATGTGCAATCCCTGGGATCGAACCCATGACCTTGGCGTTGCTAGCGCCATGCTCGAACCACTGAGCCACAGGAAAGCCTTGTGAGAGCACCATAAAGCCTAGTAGCAGCACTGTAACTCTTTGCTTCTTTGGCAGGTGTTGGTGGTGGGCTGTGGTAACTCTGAGCTAAGTGAACAGCTATATGATGTTGGCTACCGTCAGCTTACCAACATTGACATCAGTGAGACAGTGGTGTCTCACATGAACCAGCGCAACGCAGAGCGACGTCCTGATCTGACCTTCCGGCAGGTGGATGCCACTCAGACAGGCTATGAAAGTGGTAGCTTTCAAGCAGCCCTGGATAAGGGCACACTTGACGCTATGGCTTCAGAGGAGGAAGGTGCTCTTGCTGGCAGGATGCTGGCAGAAGTTGGCAGAGTTTTAGCTGTGGGGGGCCGGTACGTGTGCATAACTTTAGCACAGGAACATGTCATTAAATTGGCCGTGGAGCATTTTGCCCAGGGGTGGGCTGTACGAATCCACTGCTTAAGTGGACAGCAAACAGAGGACCCTGATTCCTCTTTCGCCCTTCCTGTTTTTGTTCTTGTATGCACCAAATTCCGCCAAACACCTCCGTTTGCAGTGCTGGAGATGTGTCAGGGTGAGGATGGTGCTCCCACTAGGCTTGCATCAGTGCCTGAATTGTTGTCTGCTGTGAAGGAGAGACAGGCTTACAATCTTATGCTGCATAAGCTCAGAGGGGGAACAGACGCAAGCAGCACGCCATCCCTAACATTGTGCCATGCAGTCACCGGTCGCCCACGATATACTATGACAGTGCAGGACAGCTTGCCTTCTGCCAAGCTACCACGGAGTAATCATTTTGCCATCTTTATTGGTGAGTGCTTAATTCTTTTGTTATTTACACAGTATAAATAATTGTGATGATTACTATCATAGTAACTAGGGGCATAACTACACTGACTTCCACTGGGGCCTCAAAATAATATTTATATATATATACATATTCAAATTAGACAAAATGAGCTTTGAAATACATGACAACAAAACCTAAAACTATTATTTGGTCATTTTTATAATGAATAAAGGTTTTCCAGGTAATGTCAAGCTCTAAAATATTTTTTTGGGAAGTCATTTTGAGTTTTTGTGAGTGGGGCTTTTGAATATTGTTGAATACAATTGGTGGGGTTGGTACATGGCGTCAAAAAAGGTTGAGTACCCCTGCAATACACAGTTAATCGAAAAACGATTTGAATGTATTCAAATTATCAAATGATTTACATTTATTTTGTAGAATTACCTTCTGCATGTAAATGAATGCGAATTTGAACATAAAGTGGAGAAATGATTTAAGTAAGCTAAACCCTTTGAGAGAACTTGAAAGAATTAAAAGCACAGACATTTTTTTTACATGTTGGCAACCGACATCAAATTGTAAAAAAAAAAAATCTTTCAAATACGTATAATTATTTTTTTACCACAATCGATCATGATTCAATATATTGTTACACCCACGTTAGAAACTGGTATACGTTTTTTTTACATTTATTATGCCTTCTGTAATACTCTATTCAGATTGGTCAGTTGTGGTATTGAATATTTGTCATATTTTCATCATGACCACTTAACCTTTGGATTGTTGTCCATGGCAACATATCAGGGCTACTTTCAAATAGCCAATTGGTGACCCAAAATGCACTACCCCTCTCATGTTATCTCATCCATTTATTGTTAATAAATATTTCTTTGATTTTTTTTAAGTTCCTCAGGGCCGTGAATCTGATTGGTTATATGGTTCGGCTGAAGGCCGGGCTCAGTTAGGGTCCAGCGCAAAATTCAAACGCCTGGTCATTGTGGCAATGCATCGAGATCAGGAGTATGAGGACATGCAGGCAGTCCAGTCAGAGCTCTCTCCAATGGTGATGGAACTCGCTCTTCCTGGAATGCCAGCCAATCAGCAGGTGGAATAGAATAACTTCCTATTGCTCTTCTTTTCCTCTTCATTCCATCCTCAAGCTTTTTGTTCTTTTGGTAGGTGCCATTCTTGTCTGTAGGAGGTGATCTGGGGTGGAGGGAAGTCGTTGGACGAGGGGTCAGTGCTTTGACTGGAGAGTACTCTGTGGAAGATGTCAGGGGAGAAGATGGTCATCTCTATCGCAGGCTGGTCTTCATGAACAATTCTCAGCTAGTGCAGTCCGAGAGTAGACTCCAGGCTGCTGCCACAGGTGAGCTTCAAAAGCCATGAATACAGAATGTCATGTGTTTTTTTCGCAATGTTATAGAACAATTTGAAAGATTTTAGTGTTTTGACTTATTTGCCAGCTTCAGCTAATAAAAAGAAGAACA
Source organism: Oreonectes daqikongensis (assembly GCA_026939265.1). NCBI lineage: Eukaryota > Metazoa > Chordata > Actinopteri > Cypriniformes > Nemacheilidae > Oreonectes > Oreonectes daqikongensis. The sequence goes on along the minus strand of JAOTQM010000351.1, from coordinate 1,182,150 downwards.
GGAAAAAGTCCAAGGCGTCTGTTTCTGAGGCCCCTGCTGTAACGGATGCTAAAACTCACAGTGTGGACAGGGGTTTTCTATGCTGTGCACATCATGAAGTCATGGTTGCAGGTTTAGCCATGCTAGGAACGAATGCATTCAGTAATAAAGGTAAGTGTGCTAACATTGAAAAGTTTAGCAAAATCTATAAGACTTTACATATTGAAATGAGGCATATTTTATTCTAGATAAAGTCTTACTCTTTATGTTTAAAATAAAGATGCTATGCTTGTTCACTGAAAAATGTTAATTTATCCCATAATTTGCTCCTCATGTCCATCATAAAATGTATGTTTCATTACAATCTGAACACGTTTAATAAGAGAACTATATTCGTAATGGCAGCCTGTCGGGTCCAAGTATCTCACTGTTGAATCTTATTGGTTCTTATGTGTCACAGCAATTTTTTTTAGAACAAATTATGTTGGTTAATGATCAAGTTTTTTAAACTTTCTAAACAAAATAATTCTGTCAATTCTTTTGAGCCAGTATATCAGTTTTCACAGTAATATTCATATATAACCTGTTACTCAACCTCAAACAGATGACCCAGTGTCTGTGTTACTGGTGGGGCTGGGTGGCGGTGGCCTGCCCCAGTTTGTGCATGACTTTGTGCCTTTTGCACGGGTGGAGGTGGTGGAACTGGACCCAGCCGTGCTTGAGGTTTCTCAGACCTGGTTTGGATTTCAGACTGACGAGAGGCTGAAAGTTATACTGGGAGATGGACTGGAGCACATCACAGTGCTGGAGAGTAAAGGTAAGAAAACATCTAGACAGTTTTGTAAAGTACTTAAAGTGATAGTTCTCCCAAAAATAAAATAAATCTTATCATTAATTCACCTTCTTGTCATTTACAGAACACAAAAAAACAATATTTTGGAGAATTTTGTCAACTGGCAAATTGGTTTTGTGTCGATACAATTCAAGTAAATGGGTGCCACTGCTGTTAGGTTACCAAACATTTTTGGTTGAACTATCACTTCAATAGGGATCCAGGGGGTGCTTAGCTGCATTGTGACATTTCTTAGCTAAACCATATTGAACATTTTTTGTCCTTTTTATAGGAGGCCATTCATTTGACGTTGTCATGTTTGACATTGACAGCAAAGACACCTCCCTGGGCATGAGCTGCCCTCCACCAGCCTTTGTAGAAACATCACTTCTAAAAAAAGTTTACAACTTGTTAACCCCTCGAGGTAACAGAGATTTTTAATGTGTAAGATTAATATTGAAACTTTTATAAGGACATTTCTGATGGTTCCTCTCTTTCCTTCAAAGGGCTGTTTATGCTTAACCTCGTGTGCCGTGACTCATCTCTCAGGAAGTCTGTGCTTGAACACGTTCAGGCCGTTTTCCCATGTGTGTTCTCTCGAGAAATTGAGGGTGAAGTCAATGAGGTGCTTCTGTGTTGCAGAAGCGCAGGAGACGGGCACAAATCGCACAGTGTTCCACACACATTACAGCAGACAGCAAAAGACCTACAGAAGACATTACGTAATAAAACCCAAACTGCACCTTGTGTTCCTCAAATAGATATTACTGCAATGTTAAATGACCTAAAGGTCATCTAAACATTGACCATTTTGAAGAGGAGGGGTTTGTGGAAGTATCAAAAAGCGCTTTTATTTTACAAAAAAAAAGGTTTGTAAACAACAGGAATTAAATTATGATTAAAGATGTAAATGTAAGGATGTTTGTGTCCCAAGCAGAATGATAATAAAATAATCATCATGAAAGAAGTTTATCAGCAGGGTCCTGGTGACTTTCCCTTACAGCCCGTTGGAAGAAAACGGCAAGTTTATACATCAAATGTTGATGTGTAATACCAAAAACATGCAAAATTGTACTTTAAATAATATTTTATCCTACTTAGTGGGATGTTTAGATTATAGCACTAATGTATAAGTTTTATATTTCTTGATTTGTAAACAATCACATTGCCAATGACAATTGATGAATTTTTGCTGCTGTTTCTGTTTGTATGGTGTTGTGTCAGTGTGTTTGGAAATATTGGGACGCTGTCTTTATACTTTCATCAATGAAGAAAGGTATTAGTCCTGAAACTGGAATACATAAATGAATACACACACCGGTTAATGTTTTATTTCTTCTGAGAGCTGCAATATTATGTCTTGTTTTTGGACTTTTTGTTTCAAATTTTTATTATGATTAAATGTACTGCTATAAATAGAGCATTTCAATCTACTATTACATAGCTTGTCACTATATCTGGCAACCCTACAGCGAGCGTGCAGTGTTATTTTTGCTTGATGAGTCCACTGTACTAAAATGAATGTACCACATTACTCAGCACTGCCCCTACAGCTCAATGAATAAATAAAACCTATTTATCGACGGAAATACATAACTGATAAGTTATGTCATAAGAAGTATGATGGTATGTATTACTTGTATATTTATTATTTCATTGGTAAGAAGAGATTGTAAAAGGGGCAGACTTGGTGCGCTCAGCTACCCCACGTCAGCGCTAGTTTCCACATGTATTTTCTTTATGTACATCATACAATACGTGTATTAAGCTACAAGCATATGGCTATAAAAATGCGTAATTTTTAAAAGCTTTTTAAAGCTTTGGATCCCTTGAGGAGTGGCGTCGCGAGCACGCGCACGCACGCTAAACGCACGGACTGTCCGTTTTCGAGCACAAGTTGACTCTTGTACAGTCAAACGAGTGAGTAAAACAGCGGACTTTCATTGGAGATAATTTAGTTTCTTTCTTAATTTATTGTTTTTTATTGTTGCTTTTGGTTGGTCGTGTGCAGAAAAAGCAGTTTTCTGTTAAGTTCAGGTCTGTAGTGTGTTATTTCTGCTGGCTAAGTTACCACAGAATCCAGTGCCGCGCCGTTTTGCTCATTCTTACTGCTCATAAATAACTGATATATAACGTGTTTCGGCAATTAAAATGTCGTTGTTACGAAATTACATGATTCTTATGTTATTTTCATGTGTATTTTAATATAAAAAGCTATATAAATATTTTATATTATATTATTATAATTAATATAAACACTGTTTTATTTGTCTTTTTATCTCACCAGTAGTCTGTTTGGTTAAAAACATGAATAAAGATAAAACAATTTCTACTAAACCTCAATTTAAAGTTGTCAGGTTGCTTTTACGTACTTTCGAGTTCTAACGCAAAGTTTACACCTGTCTTTGTCATTATTTTTGTCTTTTAAGAAGCAAAAGGAACGTGTTTATTGCGCACTTCTTTTGGTCGTCCAGTGATTCGTGCCGCATCCTTGCGGCTCTGTAAATATGGGCAACCGGGGGATGGAGGAGCTGGTCCCGCTGGTGAACCGCCTGCAGGACGCCTTCAGTGCCATCGGACAGAGCTGCAACCTGGACCTGCCGCAGATCGCAGTGGTCGGGGGTCAGAGTGCAGGCAAAAGCTCTGTTCTGGAAAATTTCGTGGGCAGGTATGACACCTTCACGTTTTAACTCAACTTAAATAGACAAGTAATAATGCAATATTAAGGGAAGTCAACGTGGTAGAAAGATGCCCTGGTGACAAACTAGGTCTGAAAAGTATTGAACACTTATTTAACACAATATGTATTGAAATGTTTAAATAAATAACAGAGGTCAGGTCAGCAAACAGTTGACACAATTCGTCAAGCAAAACTTGTTTTTTGCCATTTCAGATCATTTCAGAATAACAAAATTGATATGTCTGTCTATCATTAGTCAATGGCTATTATGTTATTGTAAGTGAGTTTTCTGCAGAGACAGTGTGATCTGTATAGATGAAGCAGGTGCAGATGGTCCTGCTCTCATCTGTATTCAGGAACAGTCACTACCCCTTCCTCCATCTGTCTAATGCTTTGCCAAATCCACAAGCCATGCAGAATTTAAAGATAACTATACATATCATGACATATCAAGTCCCAAATAAATAAGCATGTATAAGTATAACACGTCTATATGTCAGCGATGCCCCTTTACAATTTTGTAGCTTGCCTAGTCATGGTGAGAAAAAATATTCCTATTTTTATTTACAATCAAGTGCCTAATCCCGATTTTCCGCCCCTAAATCACTAATCTCTTTTTATTTTCTTTGTGCAAGAGAACCTTACAGGATGTTGCATTCTGGTTTCCGCATGGAAAGACTGAGTCTGTCCAACAGGAAGCTGTGATTGTTAGTGGAAGCTATTGTTTGCTCGGTGCATATCAGTTTGGTGAGCTGAAGTGAATCTTGCCTGCTTGAGATAATTGGGTCTGGCTGAGAACAGTGACTGCATGTTTATCCAAAAGGGAGGCACTTTAGCATTCTGACCATCAATGTGAAAACTTGGGAAGGGAACATGCTCTCAGTTAGTGGAAACCTTGGTTTTCACTCAGTTTAACTCAGTTTTGATTGTGAGGTTATAGTTTTTTAATACTCGTTTGTATAGCTAGGATGTTCACACAGACGGTCTTTTTACATTTATACATTTAGCATTATTTATCTCTGTGGCTGCACTAAATGATGATGACTGCATAGAAGACGGTGAAATCTGGAGAATGAAAATTCTGTCATTATCTACATATCCTCATGTCACTCAGTAAATCATGGTCTTATTCTTTTCCATGCAACAAGGGTTTTTGTTCTTGCACAATGGTGTGGATGGACCGATGGAGTACACTAAATGTATTCAGTATGACACGTGTTCTATTTTTCAAGTCTTCTAAGGACATATATTAAGTTTGTGTTGGGTTGGGTTGGGATAGGAGAATGTATCTTAACATCTTTATATTTACAACTTCACATTTCAGCTTTAAAATGTCTTTTTTCATTTTTTTAAATCTCGGTGTACGCATAAATGCAGATTAAAAATGTAAATTACGTGAATTTAGTGTTTTTTCATCTAGATGAATTAGCAGTAGATTTAAATAGGTCATGTCGTGTGACTGTGATTTACCTTAAAATTAATAAATTTCCTTAACATTTTATATCCTTAACAACAGTGTTGTTAAGTCTTTAGAAACTGAATTTCCATAGTGCACTCATATGATGGCCTACTTAAGAGCTGATATACAGGAAATAATGAAGTCATGTATCCATAGCAATGAGATATATATGAATGGCAGAGGGCTCTGCACTCTCAGCCATCTGTCCTCTCAGTATCATTGCCAGTCGGTGGAAGTCCAGAGATGCCTGAAGAAATGGGTTAATGCAATGAAATCTCACTGATTGAGGGAGCAAAATGCTTGGGTTTACTAGGTAGTTTAGTTTTGACAAATGGATGACATCTAAAAAGATATAGTTTTGTGATGTAAATTTATCTTAAAGAGACGGTAGCATAACAAGTGTGGAAACGTCAAGGGTAACACTAAAAAGCAGTTGACAAAAATGTTATTTTTAGTAAACCAATGATGTTTCAAGCCTGTTTTTGTTTTTAGGATAAAAGTCCTCATTCAATAATTTGTTCACTTGTTTATTTCAGGCTTTGAACACTTAGTTTAACAGCCACTGAAATAAACATCTAAGATATGCAGGCAACTCTCTATCCTCCATTAATGTACATGTCTGTTTACTACAGCAATGCATGCTGGGTACAGGGGGAGGGACAGGATGAATTGGGAGGATAGTCAAGATGAAAGAAAAGAAAATGGGAAAAGAGCAAATTGGAGCAGTTGAGTCAAAGGGGGCTTTGTTAAGCGGGTTAAACGTTAGGTCAGGGTGTGTACTGGGAATGTACAGGACATTGTTGAAATACTGAGCCATGGGTCAAACACAGACAGCTCCTCTGCCAGGGTGAAAGTTGAATCTCGCTGGCTTTGCTAGTTCTTATAACTCTTTGGTCAATGTCCAGCTGATTCAATTTTAAACAATTATAATAACTAGATTTCTACATTTTTGCTGTGCAGTTGCTAGGGTGTTCTGGTTGGTTGCAAGGACATTACTTGGTGGTTTCTTACTGGAGTAGAAGAGCCTAACACAAAATCTTTATGGCATTCAGGTCCATATTGGCTTGGATACCTTCTTCATTGTGAGTCTATGTGACTTTCCCACTGGTATTTTTATCCACCCTTAAAACTTATTTATAATCATCATTCATGTCTATGAAACTACAGAATAATATTTAATCCTTAGGGTTGTATATTTGTTTCCCGGCTACGAGCATTGGAGTTATTAGTGCTCTAATAATGTAAAATATAAGATTTTAGAATTCTTTTCTTTTCTAATTTTACAATATATGTAGTAGCTGTGTCGTGGTTCTACCTGCATCCTATGCCGCTATGTGAATGCCTTTAACTGGGTCTGATCCAGTGGGAGTTCCCCTCTATTTTGGGCAATAGTTCTGATTTAGCTCTGCACATGCACACCCAATTTCCTGTATCATCTTCAACATCCAGTGTAGAAACTCCATCCCAAACCTGGTATTTATTAGACCTAACAGTAAACACATTTTTCCACGGTAAAGTCCAACTTTCCCACAATTGTAGTGCCTTTTTCAAAATCACTTGGACAAAAACAGAAATTTTAATTGTTTCTAAGATAAACAGGCCACAAACTCACGCTATCGGTTGAGACTGCAGATACCAAGTCAAGATGCTCAACCAAACATTTAAAGAACCAGTATGTAAGATTAAGGAGGATCTATTAGTATAAATGCAATATAATATACATAACTATGTCTTCAGAGGTGTTTAAAAGTTACGTTACATAATGAACCGTTTCGATCTACATACACCCACGGGTTCTCTTTTAATTGAATTCGCCATGTTGTTTCTACAGTAGCCCTGAACGGACAAACTGCTACAGAACTTAATAAATACGTTCTCCTTCGGCAAAGAAGCAAAAACATGACGACATCTTTGTCCTGTATCAGCCTCCTTAGTACTTTGGAAGGGAGGGGGACTGGAGTGGTTGCAATTCGTAACCTCACTGCTAGATGCCGCTAAATTTTACTCACTGATCTTTTTAAAATACCATGAATCTTTGAATAGCATAAATGTTGTTGTCTTACATAGAGCTAGAATAGGAGAAAGTATTTTTAAAAAATAAAAATGACTATAGTGCACATTTATTTCAACCATGTCCTCTGCAGACAGATGGTAAACTATGTTCTGAATCCACTGCCTTCCACTGTCCCACAGCTTCTCTCTAACTGTACAGGCTAATGGAAGTTGTGTGTACACCTCCATAAATATTTGGTATGAGGGTATTAAGGGGTGTGAGGAGGTGTTACGGGCCGCAGGGTTTATGGTTTCACTGTGACACTGGACCAGTCAAAGTATGCAGTGGCTCAGAGTTTCTGGCACTGTGCCTCAGACAGGGATTGTGTCAGTCTGTCATGTGAGGGATGTTTGATGGGTAGTTTTGCAGGAGAATTTATGTGTGTTTAATAATGTGTTTTTTGACAAAATGGCCAATGTTATCTTTTCAGAGATTTTCTGCCAAGAGGCTCGGGAATTGTTACAAGGAGACCACTTATCCTTCAGCTCATTACTGCAACGTCAGGTACATGTATGCTATCACGCACACACACACACACACACACACACACACACACACACACACACACACACACACACACACACACACACACACACACACACACACACACACACACTAACACACACACACACACACACCGCTCTAGTAATTCTCCTGCTGGTGCATGTGTAATGTTATATGAAAGACAGAAATGTCTAATAGTTTCATATTTTTATGAAAAAAATATCTGTTTTAATTCAATTAAATGTATTTTGTGTGATTGTTTTGGTACAATATTCTACACTAAGTTTTGGTTGACCAGCTCCTGTTGATGTTGTCCCTACAATTTGTGATCACACAAATTATAGGGACAACATCAACAGGAGCTAGGTTGCATCATATTAAGTAAGTAGTTTCTGTTCTGAGTCTGACAATAGCCAATATTTTGGCAATTATAATAAAAACAGAAAAGTGACCTGTGGAAATATGTAGATTGACTGAACACTAGAGGGCAGTGTTTCCTGTATTAGAATGTATCAGTCCAGCCATAGATCCATAAACGAAGGTGAAGGAATGTGAAGCCTTTAAAATGCCCAACTAAATTAAACATGGTCAGTTATTTCAGATGAAATGTGTTCTTTATCTGATTCATTCTTTCCATCCTCTCTCATAGAGTATGCAGAGTTTCTGCACTGCAAAGGAAAGAAGTTTACAGACTTCGATGAGGTTCAACGGGAGATTGAAACAGAGACGGACAAAGTCACGGGAGCAAATAAAGGCATATCCTCCATTCCCATCAGTCTGCGTGTCTATTCTCCCAATGGTATTATTGTCTTGAAGCAATAAATGAAATAACAGTTTACATACCTGACATACAGCGTATAACAACAATATTACCAAAAATGTTTCATTGACAGATTTTGAGATGTCTTTTATAGCCTTAAAAGATGTCTGTATACGTTTTGACGTCAAGGTCTAATGTTTTCAGATTCAAAATGTAAATGTGAGCGTAATACCTAAACAAAAGTCTGCATTTTCACTCCATTTACTCACATTGTTGCCTAGAAAATTGGAGAGATCTCATTATAATTTGTCTCGTCTTTGGGTATCACTTGCCAATTTTCTTTGTCTGTCTTTGTTTTTCTCTTTATACAGTTTTGAACCTGACTCTGATAGATCTTCCAGGCATAACTAAAGTCCCAGTGGGAGATCAACCCCCTGACATTGAATACCAGATCAGAGACATGATCATGCAGTTCATCTGCAAAGAGAATTGTCTCATCCTGGCTGTCACTCCCGCTAACATGGATCTGGCTAACTCTGATGCTCTTAAGCTGGCCAAAGATGTGGATCCACAGGGTGAGTAGGAAAGGACTTGACTCGGTATGTCATATGACACTATTAATAATTTGGTTTGGTAATCCTTAATAATATATCCTTAAATAAATCGTAATTTTCTCACATCATAATGTTTTACCAATGTCTTTCAATCAGGGCAACGCACTATCGGTGTAATCACCAAGCTGGATCTGATGGACAAGGGCACGGATGTCAGGGATGTCCTGGAGAACAGGTTACTGCCACTTCGCAGAGGTACGACTCACATGTAGAAATGTGCTGTTAGTAGAGACCCGTGGAGTTTGTTGTAGGATCTGGGCCAGTGCCAAGCAAAGGCTGCTGCAGGCTAAACCGCCTAAAACAGGGCCAGGTGCAAAGACTTATGTTTCTGCTGCTGCTTTAATGCATTGGACACACAGAAGTCCAGCCTTGAGTTTAAGGACTCTGGAAATCATATTCTTCAGGTTTTTTATGTGGATAGGATATAGGATACAATCTTAATTCTAGTTGTTGGATCAGATCAATTGTTAACAACCATGGTTTATTTAAACTCTTGAGTAAAGTTTCCCAAATGTAAATATGTTATCACGATTTATATCAGTTATTAAGTTACGTGCTAATTTGTTTTTGTTAAGATTATGTGTGTCCTTTCTTTTTTATCTGTGCCTCTCCAGCTGTGAATTAGGCTTCAGTAAAGAATACAGAATGTTTATATTCTATTGCCCTATGCCCTTTTTTGTCTTTTTGTGTTGACTTCAGGTTATATTGGTGTGGTCAACCGTAGCCAAAAGGACATTGATGGAAAAAAAGAGATCAGTGCAGCTCTGGCTGCAGAGAGACGGTTCTTCAAATCACATCCAGCGTACAGACACATGGCAGACTGCATGGGCACTGCATACTTACAGAGGGTCCTCAACCAGGTGACAGACAATGATTGGTGCTACATTGAATATTACAAGATGTAAAGAACAGTGGAACAGACAATTTTGTCACTATTTGTCATTTCAAACCTGTATGACTTTCTTTTTTGTAGAACACAAAAGAAGACGTTTTGAAGAATGTTAGTAAGCGAACAAGGTACACATTGACTTCTAGTGTATGGACACAAAACCAATGCAAGTCAATGGGTGCCATTGTTGTTCGCATACAAACATTCTTCAAAATATCTTCTTTTGTGTTCTGCATAAGAGTGAAAGCAATACAGGTTCGAAATGACAAGATGGTGAATAAATGATGACAGAATTTTCATTTTTCACTATCCCTTTAATACCCTGAATATTTTTCAGGATTTTCAGGATATTTTTCAACCTTACCAATCTACCCTACTGCGTATGTGAAATAAAGAGAGGGCTTACATAAACTCCTTTATATTTCCATAGCAACTGACCAACCACATTCGTGAGACGTTACCAGCTTTGCGTAGTCGACTGCAGGGTCAGCTTCTCTTACTGGATAAAGAGGCAAAGGAGTACCAGTATTTGAACTCAGATGATCCCTCACGCAAGACCAAGACTTTAATGCAGTGGGTTTACACACTCTAAAGAAATTAAAAACACATGCACAAACATGCAAACAAACTTGGCTGTATACCTGCTAGTCTGTCACCTCTTTGCCATGAGCAAGACCTTTGTTTATTGCATAAACACAAACAGATGCTACAGATGAATTGAAGTTGACACACACACAAATGCATTGTGTAACTCTGTTGTCTAGGCTGATACAACACTTTGGGCTGGACTTTGAGAAGAGCATCGAAGGATCTGGTGATCAGGTGGACACAGTGGAGCTTTCAGGAGGAGCCAAAATCAACCGGGTCTTTCACGAGCGTTTCCCTTTTGAACTGGTTAAGGTGATTTATTGAAGTTGAACTGATCATTGTTAGTTACTGGAATTTGTTTTAATAAAAAAGCTCATGCACATTTCTTGTATATGTTGCTCTGCACTATATTAGATGGAGTTTGATGAGAAAGAATTACGAAGGGAGATCAGTTATGCTATTAAAAACATCCACGGCATCAGGTATGTGCCATAAAGATTTATTACAATTATTGTTTAGCTCTTTGACACATTGTAACATGCTCTTTCAATTGTAAGTTGCTTTGAATAAAACTGTTAGCTAAATGAATAAGTGTAAGTGTAAATGTACAATAGTATTCCAAAATATATACAGTCTGCTGTTTCATCTCCCTGTAGGACAGGCCTGTTCACACCTGATATGGCCTTTGAAGCCATAGTGAAGAAACAGATTGTGAAACTCAATATCCCGTGTCTCAAGTGTGTAGACATGGTGATCCAGGAGCTCATTAACACAGTACAACAGTGTACCAACAAGGTACAGCATCCTTACTGTGTGAATGCAAGTACAAGATTTAGACGTGTCTGTCAAAGAGCGTTTATATGGGCTGCCTCTGATGAAAAAGTAGCCATTTCATTCCACAATTTATAAGACATAAATTACAATGCATGTTATGATTTTAGATTTGAGTTTTTATATATTTATGTCCTTAGTTAGTGACCTTTCCTAAGCTACGGGAGGAGACGGAGAGGATAGTGACCACACACATTCGGGTACAAGAGAGTCAAGCCAAAGACCAGGTCAGCTTAACATCAACATAGCCAGTCAGGAATATGCATTATGCTATACATATTCATCAATACAGCCTAGGATATAATATTGATTAAATTAAAATTGACTTTGACCATACACAACTAATAAAAAATCTCTTACAGAGTAGAGATGGTTCAGTTGAATTAAACCGCATCAGTAGTTTGTGTAAACTGCACATTCTTGTTTTATTTGATGTTGTGTTTGTTTACTCAACAGGTCTTACTCTCACTAGAAATTCAGCTCTCTTACATCAACACAAACCATGAAGATTTCATCGGATTCGCAAAGTACGTTTTCACTCAGATGACAATAATGCTGTGACCATAGTTAAAAATACAAACTATAACATGAGAGGTTTCTCTCCTTTTACTAATTTCCTCTCAGTGCTCAACAGAAAACAAATCAAACAAGTATCAAGGCTTCAGCAGGAAACCAGGTGAGTCATTATATTTTAGGATCTGTAAGAGGGGATAATATGAACCTGGGATAGATTAGTGCGCCTAAGGGAGTTTTTATCCACCCAAGTTCTTTTGTTCCCCTGTCTAACATCAGATAATATGTGAGATAATGTACACATAATCCTATCTTAAATGTGTATTTTAGAAAATTCCTTACGAAAGACTTCTAAACTTAGAACCAAAATTATAAAGACAAAAATGTAAAACTGTGTAAAAATGTATCTAAATTAATTAACTCTTTATAATATAAAGCATTATAATAATAATGCTATTTATTCAGTCTTAGCTAACTAACAATACGTAAACAACTAGATACAATGTGATAACATAACTTATTGATATATATTGTAGTACTTCACAGAAAATTCGTGATAAAATGTGAAAAAATGTGATAGGGCTGTCTTTCAAAATTAAACGTATTCATTTTAAATGTTCTGTGTTCCACGTTCAGTGCAAGCTGCAAGTCTGTCAACACAGCACAATAAAATGTATCCCTCCTTTTGTAAAAGCAAGGTGGATAAATTAGTTCTGGAAAAACATTTAGAAGCCAGCACATTTAGACAAATGCAAGACAATGCAAAGGAAAAAAGAGAAACCTTGTGTTTTATTGTTTTTTTTTCTGGACAGTGTATTGGATGTGTCTGTGATCTAGCTGCTAGTCTGGAGTTTAGAAAATTGGATGCATAGAGTAAAGTTGAATCTAGCAAACCAAAGTCAACATCTTTTTTTCTAGCTAATATGCAAATCTTACACACAAATAGCTATACTTCTTCCCGTCTACATATACTGTAGAAATACATGACACATGTTGAACTGTATGTGTGATAAATATATTCCTGGACACACATTACATTCTCCACATCAGAATTATCCTTTCACGTGTGTTTTTTACCGATATGGTACTAGCAACAACTATTAAAATAATTTATTCAGTTTAACCACAAGAATCACCTTTATTATTACAGTACTCATAGCACTTGTACTTGAAAAGGGAGATGATCTGAGATAACAGTGCAAAATGTATATTGAACATTCATTTCATGGGTTACACATTCATACAGCTTCAACTGTGATAATATGTATATTTTTAAGATGAAGCAGTTTGAGATGTGTTCTTTCTTATGTGAAAATGTGATCCGGGTGTACCAGGAGAGATGCCCATGCTCACTAAATGGTTGTATTCTCTCCTCTTTGCTGATGTTTTAGGGTGCTGCCCCTCCACCACCCAGTCAAATTGTACGAGTCCAGTGTCTGTAAGCCTTACCTACTGTCTACCACCGTCACCTGTTTTTTGTGCTTATTTGTATGTATGTCAAATGCCATTTTGTCTTAAAATGCATCAAAATCTTCTTTTCTTCTAAACAGTTTTTCCACCTTTTGTCTGGTGTTGCGGTCACATAAATCAAAGCCACACTCAAGACATTCTGGGCATCAGAAATTCAGATAATTTTAAAGGAATTTTTAAGGTTATATAGGGTTACTCATAGAGCCCCAAGAAAATAAAAAAGTTCTATGCATCTCGTGCCTTTTCAGACAATACATTTGCCTAAAGATTTATTTTTAAAACAGTCCAAAGCATTACTCATTTAACGTTTGAGCTCTTTTTCTGAATCCTGATTTACCCAGTGGTGTCTTTTATATCTTTAAACTATAATCTTTAAAACAGTCTGCTTAAAATCCTGAAACCTTTTTCCAACAATAACCTGCTTTGTTTATTCTGTTGTACTTCATCTTTTTTATTTCCTTCACTGTACTTTAATTCTCTTTTTATCTGTGAATGAACCTCCTTTCAGTTTGCAGCCCTGTAAATGTAAATACATAAATAAACAGATGTGTATGAGCTAATGATAAAAACAGGTTGAAATCTGAAACTTCTCTCTGATCTCAGTCCATTTGGTTTGTGTGTATGTGTGTGTGTGTGTGTGTGTGTGTGTGTGTGTGTGTGTGTGTGTGTGTGTGTGTGTGTGTGTGTGTGTGTGTGTGTGTGTGTGCGTGCGTGCGTGTGTTTAGTTCCTGATGATGAATGAAATCTGTGCTGCAAATCTTAGGCAGGTTCAGTCACAAATTAAAGAAAATGTTTTTGTTTCGTTGTATTGTACTGCTTTTCCTTTTAGTATGTATAATTGAAATGAATCTAAACAATAGGTGATAAAAAGCATTTAAATATAGATAAATTGTAAAAATCTTTATTTTAGTTGTTATGGTGAAATGAATATTTTTAGTGCAATGCAATTTCACAATTGTTTACAATATTGCTATGCTAAATGGATGACACACAGGATAAATCTCTGTTTTCACACTCAGGCAGAGGCATCAAAGCCTCGATCAGCCAGAAGACGACTCATTTCCTATGGGATGTTTTGGGCCTTTTTTCCTCTTTTCAGTTGCAATCCTGACACTCTGCTTCCTTTTTTATCATCACCCCACCCTCTCATCCTCTGCCCAGTAGCTTTTATTTTGTCTTCTCTCTGTCCAGACCTCATTCACTTGTTTTCTTCATTCATCAGTCTCTGTTTCTCTCTCTGTATGTTGAATATTTAGTACTTAGATAAAGATTTGACCTGCTCACCTTGATTTTTTTTATCTTAAAGGACTGGAGAATCTCAGCCTCTCCGTGCCTCTCCTCTTAATGTACAATGACCCCAGACTTTTCATCTCTTTTTTGTCCTTCAGGTGATCCGTAAGGGCTGGTTAACCATCAACAACATCAGTCTGATCAAAGGAGGAGCCAGGGAATACTGGTTTGTGCTCACGGCCGAAAGCCTGTCCTGGTTTAAAGACGATGAGGCGAGTATAAAACATAGAGATCTAAACATGCAATTTCTTATAACTTTAATCACATTATGATTATATTGAAGAGCTCAAAATACAGTTTCCAAGACTTCCCTGTAGGGCTGGGAAAGGAACCCATTGGATGTGAGTTCCGGTTGGCTGTTCTTTGTGTCAGTCACATTGTGTGGCCTGTCAGGCGGGCTGCCATCTGTCTGCCTGTCTGTGCCTGCTGTACAGGTGCAGGAAGTTCTGCACAGCAAGTGTAGACAGGCAGACAGACAACGCTCTCAGCCAATGGCAGCACAGTCTGCTTTTCTGGACCCATAACACAGATAACGTAGTATACAAACATACTCACATGCTGCCTATACATGTTTCCATAATTGCATTTTGTACACATTTTCATGCCATTTATTAATTTTGCTTAGATAAACCCATGTCTAGTATTTGAAAAAAAATCAAGGATCAAAACAGAATTTACATTTTCAGTCCAAACAGTTATTTAGTATGCATTGAGTAACACTATACAGTAGCATTGACCACATTAATATGGTTTTGGTCTGTAAGAATAAAAGTCCTAACCAACCACCCCCCTCCCCAGACAAACTCGACTTTATAAAACTTGTTTTCTGTCCCTCCAACTGTGTAGTTTATCTGTTGTTTTGTTGCTTCATGCTCTTTCCCTACAGTTCTTTTCTACTCTGCTTGTATATTACTTGCCCTCTTTTTCTAGCATACCCCCACTCTCTCTCCCTCTCTCTCTGTCCATTGGGAATAAAGGCATTTGGACTGGATCACCCTGACATAGCTGGATCCCCCCCAAGTCAAACACACACACAAACACACACACACATGGATATGGATACACACAGAACCTTAAAACTTAAACATGCACAGACCCAGACACACTTACACTCAGCGCTCTCAGCCGACTGCCAAATACTTGCAACTGTATAAGCAAACACAATTTTTTTATGAATATTGAAATTTAAAGGCTAAGTAACTTCAAATGGAAATTTACACGAAAGTCACCTTTTCTGAAGGTCATACACTTTTAAAGCACAAATTTAGAATGTGGAAACATTACTTGAATGAATTAAAATATTAAACATACATCTTTGGATACATGACTTGTTTTAAAACTGAGCATTTGGTTTTACAGGAGATTTAAATGTTAAGTTAAAGAAGTTGGCCTTAGAAATCCTGTTCTGCTAAATCCATTCTTGCAATGTTTTTTTATTTGGATGCTACCTCATTCTGCCTGAACTGATGCCTGAACTTACTTTAAGTGTTGAAAATACCAGGGCAAAAAATATAATGAATGTTATTCCTAAATGCTATGCACATATTTCTGTCCCCTTCTTCACATAGAACCGCAGCAATTTTTATGTGTAACTTCATATAACAGGATCTCATCTTTTATATATCTCACCATCTTAATTTTCTCTTCATTTTATTTTGTCTCTGCGGTTGGCAGTCTCTCTGGGGCCATACACATTCTTGGGTGGAAAATTGTAAGACTTTGTCCAAACACCATCCAGTCTTTTAGAGCCTGTCGAGAAAGAAAGAGAGAGAGGAAGACAGAGATACAGCCCCTCACCCCTTGTAGCAGATCACATTGCAATTCTCACCATCTGCGTGCACGCACACACGCAAATATTTATGCATTTAAAGGGTTGACATCTTTACCCTAAAAACGTTGGTCAGGCTTTAATACATTGTGGCATCAGAAGTTCTCTTCCTTTCTGTAAATCGATCCCAGTACTGATGGTGTTCATGGGCTGGGACTGCAGGTTTGGGTTAATCAGCGCCCAACACTAAACAGACACGCATTCCTGCAGTCTTTCTCTCTCTTTCTTTCTGAGCTGAACTGCGTGAGGGAAAACAGATGACTCGTGCAGCCATCCACTACTTTTTGCTTTCTGCATAATCATTTTCTTTTCACCTCCTTCATGCCATGCGTGTAAGTTTGCATGTATGCATTCAACTATGCAATTCTACAGTAAAATGTGTGTTAGTTATATCTGGAAAAATCTAACTTTCTGAAGGGCCTTCTTAACATCTGACGGCGCAAGTAAAGGTTCAACATAACAACTTGTCTGACGATCTCAGGAAGCTTTTACATAAATCGCGGTCCAAGTATGTACTTACTGCACTTATTATTACTTACAATATAACTTTTTACAATATTATTCACATACTAGAAGTCAGCAACACGTTATGACGTTTTTAACATAACTCTTATGTTAAACGTGATGACATTATTAAATTAAGAGTTTGCTACACAATATGACATTATTAAAATAGGAGTTACCTTAACGTTATTATGTTAAAATAAGAATTAGCTAAACATGACGTTATAAAAATGAGAATTAGCTACATGTTAAAACATTAAAATAATAGGTAGCTACATCTTAAAACATTCTTAAAATAAGAGTTAGCTTCACGTTATGACGTTATTAAAAAAGACTTAATTGTAACGTTATTAAAATAAAAGTTAGCTACACGTTATACCGCTATTAAAATTAGATTTAGCTACACGTTTTGTTGCTGATTTGCCATGCATGCCATCTTTTCAGTCCAAACCTGAATAGTCACCTGAATACAAGTTCCCCATGACAGAGGAACCTCTTTTCCTGTCATTCCCGCCAACAGTGCTGACCGCTCAGACCACGGACACATGCAGTAATAGAAAAGAGTTACAATGCTTTTGTGTAGACAACAAACCAACACAACAAAGCGTGGCTTTTTGCCTGTAGTTGTCACACATATTTACGTTTTTGCTCGTGTTCAAGAGCTGCACAGTCCATGCACAGTCTAACCAATGTGCAGACTACTGTACACCAGTAATATCCTGAACAGGTAGTCTGAACACTGGGACGACGGAGCAGGAGAATAGTTCCAGCCCTCTTTCTCAATCACTCTCTCTCTCTTTTCACACCTTTTTTTAACTTTATCTATTTCAATTACTCAACCTCGCTGTCCCGATCTTCACAGGAGGCGGCAGAAGATGCAAAATAAACAGAACTGAAATAGTCTCCATTGCTTCTCTCTCATTCTCAGCGAGGATGGATGGAAGGTCGAGAGACCAACTCCAGACGTCCGTTTACCCGTTCACGACTATCTTGCTGAGTTCCATCTCGAGCCCCAGTGCAGCCGCTGGCGGTTTTTTCCTGCGTCGCCGTGCGGTATCCAGCCTTGACGTGGCACTTTCGCTTCCACAGCCGGCTATCTGGCAGGACGTTCATGGAAGGCATAGCAAAAAAGAGGGAAAGTCAGAGAAAGAAGAAGAGAGAGAGAAAGAAAAGGGAGGGACCCCACTGGCCATATAAGGGTTGATGGGACCCTTGGGGAATAAACTTTGGAGTGGTCCGTTGTTTCTCAATTCCTCCGTTTCTTTCAGTCTTTCACTTCAATTCACTCCTATCCATTCGTCTTTCTTCGTACTCTCTCGGTACTCCCAGCCATCCTCTGGACTTCCCTTCACCATGTCTCTCTCTCGCTCGCTTGTCCGTTCACTCTCCCTCACTAAAGCGGTACCAGATGTTGTATTCTTAACGCCAGCCTGTCATTTCTAACTTTTTTTAACCTCTAAAATCTCAGGCAGGAAGTGGGCCCCTCTGGAATGAAAAAAAGAGAACATTTTCGAGGGGAGCAGAAAAGGAGGGGTGCAGAGAGTCAAGGAGGACAAGAGAGGAAAGGAGATACAGTGGGATAGTTTATAGGAATAGTTCAACCAAAAATTGTATTTCTGTCATTATAAACTCAAACATCTAAAATGGAATGCTGTTTTTTCTGTGGAACACAAAAGTAGAAATGTTTGAGGAATGTGCAACTTGTGTGCAATATATCACATTTTCGAAGGCATGCAACAGCTGTTGTGTGAGATTATTCCCTCATAATTGTTTGCCTGTCCCCGAAGCTCACATCTAATCTGGGTTTGTGTTAAAAATGTAAAATGGTGTATCTACATTATTGATACACATGCGCAATTCATTCTCGCATGAGCAATGATCAACCTTAACCATATGACTTCAATTGCGGTTGCAGTTCTTCCCCATAACTGTAGTGTTGGTTAAAAAAACACAAGGTATTTTATGTTGTTTTTTCTATTTAAAGCCTAGCATAACCCTAATCACTAAAACTGTTGTTGTACGGAAAGAATTGTGTAACAATACTTTTAAAAAAAAAAAGCTATTTTGTGTTCCAAAGGAAAAATAACAGCATACGGGTTTGACATGAGGGTGAGTGAATTATGCTAGAATATTTATTTTGAGACAAATTATTCCTTTAAGTCAGAAACTATTAAAGTGTTTTAAGATGGCCTTGCTGATTTCCGAAAATTCAGACTTTCCAAGGAATGCTGCACACCGCAGTGACTCCATCAAAGTCAATCATCGATAGCACCATCAGACAGCTCTCTCTTCCCCTTCTGCTTTTCATTTTTATTCTTTCAATACTCACACTTCACACTTTCATCCCCTCTTCCTGTCTTTCTCTCCTACATCTCCTTTCTGTTATTTGCGATGTAATCCAAGCCGTTTCCTGAGACCCCGGCCCCTCCTGTTCAGACAGAGGAGGAGAGAACCAAGCTCTTTTTCTTTTTTCAAGCAGAAATGTTGTGTTTTACAGCCTTGGTCCGAATAATGACTTCCACATGTGGGCTTTCTCTCTATCTCTTAATTCTTCGTGCATTTTTTATATACGCCTCTTTTTTCAGTTGTAGCTTAGAGAGTGAAAACGTGTGGCACTTTTTCATGTGCGCCTTTTTTGTCCTGTTGTAAGATTCTCACACTAGATTTTGTTCTTTCTTACAATTACTGATCCACCGGTTTATTTTTATGCTACTATATTTTTTCTCTGTCATCTTAGTTCACACAAACACCATCACAGCTTGGGTACTAAACTGAAAGCTTATTTCAGATCTTGCTGCACTATTAAAAATAAAGGTTCTTTAAAGGTTCTTCACAGCAATGCCATAGAACAACAACATTTGGTTCCATAAAGATTCATTCAGTCAAAGGTTCTTTTAAGAACCATCTCTTTCTTACCTTTTTATAATCTGCAGAACCTTTTTTCACCACAAAGATGCTTTTGTGGAACAGAAAGGTTCTTTGGATGTTAATGGAACCATTTAGACAATAAAGGTTCTTCTATGGCATCGTGAAGCACCTTTATTTTTAAGAGTGTGTGTAACAAAACACAGCAACATAAGCACTTTCAAATGTATTATGCCCCAAAAGTTTCTAGATAGGGCAGAGGTTTACCCCCGCCCCCACCCCGAAATGTTTTTCTGTTTTCAATTTATCTTTTTATTTACTCTTATTACATTTATGTTGTTCCAAGTTTTTAGGGTTTTCTTTCTTCTGTAAACCACAAAAGATGGCAGAATGTTCTTATGCTCTTTTGAAAGTAAATGGACTCTTAAGCTCCCAAAAACCACAATAAAAAGGCCCGGCTATACATTCAGTCTGTTCATCAAACAAAGTTGTATGGCTTCGTAAGACTTGGAATGTAGTTCACAGGTTTTGAAAACATTTATAGCATCTTTTTTGTCGTTAGAGTTACCATTAGGCACATTGAAATGTTGAAATGTTCAAACTTTCAGAGATGCCCCCCCAAAAATGCTTTTATATGCTTTTTGTCTAGGAAAAAGAGAAGAAATACATGCTTCTTCTGGACAACCTGAAAGTGCGAGACATAGAAAAAAGCTTCATGTCCAGCAAACATGTGTTTGCCATCTTTAACACAGAGCAGAGGTCAGTCACACACCTGCACACACGCAAATGTGTTAATTCCATCATTGCATTTACAAAAACCTACCCAGATTTGACACCCCACACTATTACTATTTCATATTACTGTTTTGATAAATCTCCTAACCCCATAACATTTAACCTTTGACACGTTAATTGTCCTGCACTCTTGCTACAGACATGAACGATACCTCAAATTGGTGAGGCATGTTGAGCCCAGGGCTAGTAGTTACAAGTCATTATTTTAGAGGTATTCTAGTAGAATTCGATAGTCTCTTTCTTTCTCTCTCTCGCACAAATATATTCCATTTCACAATGTCTGGACTATTAATCAGCTACTTCGATCTTACCTCTCCTAATTTATTTCTCTGGGCCACAACCAGGCTTTTTCTGCTCTGTTTTTCTTTTGTGGTGGAATTTGTACTCTGAGCTCCCGGCTGCTTTCTTAAGGGGGATTTCTTGGTTTGTCACACCATGTCCTAAACAGGCATGCCAAGTTATCTCATCCGTGTAAATTTAAGATTTAGTTTTAACCAAATAGTGACAAGACATTATGTCAGTTTCTGTTTGGTTGCATTATGCTGGACAACTCTGGCCACTGTAAAATATCCAAAATGTCCAAAATCTTACACCACACAATTGTAAATTAAACGTAATTTCTCGGCTCTAAAATCTTTTTATTGGCTAAATTGGCTGGAATTATTTGGAACAGCATTTCACCACCTTCTTAAAAAAATAAATAATTGCCAGTTTGTTTATCCATTTCATTTCATATGTGTATGCTCCAGTACAGGTGTTATTTGTTCCAATACACACATTTCAACGCAATTTAACAAGTGTATAAAATGGTTTCTTCGGACGCACACACCTGGCCTGAACTTCTGGGCTTCTGGTCTGTGATTGTCTGTGAAGGGTCTGGCTAGTGGCTAGTAATATAACAATTTATATTATATTTTATTTATATTAATGTATTTTTTGATTGTATTAAATAAATTATTTAAGGTTTAGTCAAATAACGGTACTTCTCAGGGCGGATTAGGACTAAAACTCCTGATGCCCCAGACGGCCAGTCCGACCCTGATTCTTCTACTAGCAAAATAATACTAGCTAGACCTAATTTTTTACTTGCTAGCTAATGTCATTTACTTGTTATTTCTTTTGCTTGTTATCAGAAATAATCTGCAGGGACTCGATTTTTTGCGGACGTTTACCGGAAGCTCAGTAACGTTTGTTTATGTTGTTGCAGGTAAAACTGTCTATATGTAACTTGCTCAAAAAATGTAAAGTTTGTTATAATAACTATTATCAATACATATACTTAGTGGCTAAATAGATGACAGACAGTGACAATGCTGGTCCCAGTTTCCATCCATGAACGTAGTCTTTTATTTAAATTATCAGTTTAGTTTTCTAATAAAAACAAATCATACAGAAAATACACAACCTTAGTGAAATATCTCATTACCTAAATCCGAAGGTGTATGCTTAAATATATGAAATTGGTTTCATATACAAAAACTTAATCTTGCAAACAAATGTTTTTTTTCCGTTACAACACTAACATTTTATTTAATAACAAATGTTTTTTGAAATGGATGACTTTGACCAAATAATGAAGAAAGAACAGCTAATAATAGCTCAGAATAGATGGAAACTCCCTTAATATTGTTTAAAAAGCATCTTAGGGTGAGACCTTAAGAAGCTGCTTAAGTAGCACAAGAACATTTGTAGTACTAGCCAAAATTACATTGTGTGTGTCAAAATTATCCATTTTTCTTTTATGCCAAAAAATCATAAGGATATTAAGTAAAGATCATGTTCCATGAAGATATTTTGTAAATATCAAAACTTTATTTGTGTGAGTGGATGCAGCAAAATCGCTAACAAAATGGAAGTTTTGCACAAAATGATTTACTTTAACTGAAAGAGTAGTCTGATCCAGATTTGCCTAAAATGCTTTGATCAGTCACGGCCCCACTTTGCTACATCAGTTTGTGGTAATGTTTGAATGACGCTGCCCAAATGAAGACGCAAAGAAGAAGGCGTATCTTCAGTTATCACAGCCGTGGTGCTGGAGTTGCCATGTCACAGTGCAAATGCATAAGACAGAATAAAAACATAACTCGTTCATAAAGCGTTCTTCTGGTCAATCCGTTGGTTTCATTCTCCTAACTAGGTTTGAAGGCAAAACCGATGCTGGTTTTATTCTTTATCCACTTATGTTCTTGTATTTATTATAACTGGTCCGACGCGAATCCACTCCGTGTGGGTGGCAAGGCGAACAGACGATCGTTCTGCCATGAGAGTTGCGCTTTCTTTCACACACTGTCTGGCCTCATATACGTTTTTTACCGATGAGCTTCATGACACATTGACTCGTTTCAGAAGGCGGGGCATAGAGAAGATATAAAAATGTACAGTATGTGGAAAAAATTTGTTTTTTTCTTCCTTAAAACACATTGCTTTACATCAAATACAAAACATTAAACAATAATTGACTCCTTGAAGTAAATGTAAATGAGTAAGTGTTCAAAAACTTTTGACCGGTATTTATGTCATCTAACAAAATATGTACAGTACTACCACAAAATATTTTAGTAAGGTTTATAATGGTGTTTATAGGTTGGCTGGTGTTTGGGGGGCTAGAGAGTAAGTAGGGGTTTCCAGGTCATAATATCTATAGGGTTTTAATTAGGGTTTCTTAAAAAGTGTATCAAAACATTGGTCTGTTTGTTCATCCCAACAAGCCTGACTCAACCAGCGATTGAGGCGGGACTATTTGCCCGACCAATGGCACTGCTGTTTGGAAGCAGTCATTCTTTTCCAATTCTGTTTGGCTGCATTACATTTCTGCACTTTTTCAGATTTATTTATCCAAAAGAACTTACAGCACATTGAAGCTGCACATTTTATAAGTGTTTGCATTGCCTGGGAACCAATAGCTTGTTATTACCACCATTCTATACCAGTTGAGCTACACCTGTTGGCTGTTGTTCAGTATGGACATACCAGTTAAATGTAAACTTTTTGCATCAAGCCTCACAAGGACACTGTCACATTTATGGCTGGAAAGTTGTATCTTGTGGACACTAAACACACAGTCACACACAGCAACATGCTCCGCCAGAGGGACATCCTGGTCATTTCACATGCAGACTCCTTTTATATTACTAAGCATAAACTCACTGTACCTCCACAGTAATACTTTACAGAGTCTGACATTTTTGGAGTAGGGGGTGCAGTAGGACACAATTCACATTCCTGGCCAATCTGTGCTTTAGCGTCCCTCCGTCTCTCTCTCTCTCTCTCTCTCTCTCTCTCTCTCTCTCTCTCTCTCTCTCTCTCTCCATCTCTTCTCTCTCTCTCTCTCTCTCTCTCTCTCTCTCTCTCTCTCTCTCTCTCTCTCTCTCTCTCTCTCTCTCTCTCTCTCTGTTTCTCTCTATGCATCCTTCTCTCACTCTCTCTGTGTTTCTCTGACATTCTTTCCTAACAAGTGTGTTTCATTTCTGAGAGCGGGTGTGTCTGGGATTGATTAGCTGCTTAATTGGAGAGATGTCGGTATGCTGTGGCAAACGCACGCATACTCTCTCTCTCTCTCTCTCTCTCTCTCTCTCTCTCACACACACACACACACACACACACACACACACACACACACACACACACACAGCTTTACCACAGAGAGAGGCATGGCAGACTATTGTAAACACACCCTAGGCTGTACTACAATCAATCAGGTACCCTCGCGTAGCACACACACATATACACACACACATACACACACATATTCATCATTCTAGGCACTCTGTATAAAGATTTTAAAGTTCTCATAAACTCTACACTGTTTCCCGCTCTCAAGCAGAAACATACCACCCAGCTCTGAAAAATCCCCTTTCCGTCTCTCTCTCGCACACACACAAACACACACACACGCACGCATACTCAAATGATCTAATGTTTCACACTGTGCCATTCACACCCACCATCTCACAAGTGTCAGGGTGAGCGGTGATGTCAGATGGTGACACCAGTCTGGCACAGGACAGGGAAGAAAACACACACAAGTAGTGCTCATGACAAATGCAGAAACCCCAGCATCCAACTCAGCTACATGGCAGCGCACACATGCATGTTTGCTTTTGCATGTATTGCATTCAGGTTTCACATGTGAAGGCAGTTCTGGTTTCATTCAGGACTTTGATTAAAGGAATTTTGGAAAGGAGTTGTGAAGCTTTATCAGGAGCATGTGTCATTCTGACATCTCTCAATTTGTAAAAACAAACAAAAATCACATTTACAGTAATCTTCTTAAATGAAAGTCTATAAAAATTATGTCATTCAATGAACAAAATGTGGAGTGAATTTTAAAAAAAGCAAAGCTTACTTGAAAGTTTTTCACTCAGAAAATGATAATAAATCTTCTTAAATGAAAGTCTATAAAAAATTATGTTTATATGTTGATCAAAGCCTCTGTATGAATCTCTTCAGTGGAGCAAAAAAGAAGATATTTTAAGAAATGTCTCAGTGTTTTGTGCCCATACAATGGAAGTCAATGGGGTCCAATGTTGTTTGGTTACAAACGTTCTTGAAAATGTTTTCTTTTGTGTTTTCCTAAACTAGGGCTGTGCGATTTGAGGAAAATATCTAATTGCGATTATTTTGACAGATATTGCGATTGCGATTCGATTTGCGATTTAATTTTGCAAAGTTAAGCTTCAGCTCAATACTGTCAATAGTGTGCGTATTGTTACCCTGCGGAATAAAAAACAATGGAAACCATCACAGTTATAGTGTGTTTTGGGCATTATTATTACTGTTGTTCTATTGTTTTTTCAGCAGGGAAAATATAATGGTAAGACTCTCACAGAATTAATACTCTTACAGAATGAACTTAATTACTGAATTTCACTGGAAATATTTATGTTTATTTTGAGTAAATAAAGAACTGTAGCCTATTATTTTAGTCAATTATTAAAATATTACAAATGTTACATAGGCTACTTTATTGTGAAATTAGCAAAGCAGTTAGATTGAATGTACATTTGTTATAAACGTGGAGCCAGGCGCGAGCTAACACAGATGTGCTCGTGGAGACTTGCGGTGCGGAGCTGAGCATTACGCGCATTACGAAACAGGCTCCGTGTGTGCGGCAAGTGTAAACGTCTCGCCCGTGAAACGCGGGATACGCGCTGTGCACGCAGGGCAGAGAGACGCGAGTATGAGAAGCATTCCGAGACACAGGCTGTGTGTGTGCGATCTTCTGAATTGGGAATAGCGAACATCATAGACGAATTTCTGAAACTTGTTGTAAATTAGAATCTATTGGGGAAATAAAATGTGTAAGATAATGTTCATGTACTAATAATAACATCTAAGAATGTATATTTTATTCCCCAGTACTGAAGGGAGCTATTGATGTGTTGTGACCACAGATCAGCGCTGTTTTTTTTAATTAATTTGCCTACTGATAGATCTGACCCTGCATACGCCACAATTCCACTCGCTTTCTCTCTCTCCCGCTTTCAGTTGGTTATTTTGTAATGGTGGGCGTTTACGCAGGCTAGAGCAGTGCTGATTGGGCAGAACGGAGGTGCGCTCACTCAATTGGTTAGTAAGAATGCCACTCAAGGCGGGCCGGGCAGTCATGCCTTTGCTTTGACTGGAACAGACACGTTTCATATTTTTCACATCACGTCCACATCGCAGCCTTTGCGATTAGTAAATCGCAATTGTCTCAAATCGCGATTGCGATTCGATTTTGATTATTCGCCCAGCCCTATCCTAAACCCTCTTGTCATTTCAGACTTGTATGACTTTCTTTTTTCTTCAGAACACAAAAGACGACATTTTGAAGAATGTTGGTAACTAAAAAATGTTGGTCCTCATTGAATTGTATTGGTTTTGTGTCTATACAATAGAAATGAATGGGGACCAAAGTTTTTTAGTTACCAACATTCTTTATAATGTCTTCTTTTGTGTTCTGCAGAAAGAAGAAAGACATGCAGGTTTGAAATGACAAGAGCGTGAGTAAATGATGACAGAATTTTCATTTTTGGATGAACTATCCCAGTAGACTCAAGTTGGGCTCAAGTTGTTATGTTGTGGGATACCTTGTCAAAAATAAAAATGTTTTGGTTTTCGTAAGGTCTGGTAGAGTAACTTTGTCGCATTTAAGTTTAGCCACGAAACTTTTTTCTTTGACTGTTAAAGCAAAATATTACTGCTCAGACATAGTAATTGTGTTAATATTAATTTGTGTTAATTTTTGCAAACTAATGGATGAGTGGAACACTTTCCACGGATAAACTAACGATGACGCACACACAGGAATAAAGTGTCCAACAGGTGATTTATTGAGGGGTACAATCCAGTGAGAATCCAGTGACAGTGCAGGTAAACATCCACAAACGAAACAGGCAAAACACTATAAATCCAATGGCAAAGGAGTCTAGTTGTCAAAACTCTGGATAAACGAGTAGCACAAAGGTATAAATCCTGGCGACAAACCCATTGGCACACAGCGACTACAAAAACGACATGAAATCACAACAAGACCTGACAAAGACTGAGACAAAGGGATGTGTATTTAAAGGTGACAAGTAATGCGGATCAGGTGCGGGTGATCAGGGAATGGCGGGAAACTGGTGCACGGGATTATGGGAATTGAAGTCCATTAAAAATCCAGGGATTGAGAACGGTGAAGACAGGGGGGCGCTGATGCAGGGGTCGTGGCTGGTGGAGGCGGAACGTTGGTTACAATGAGTAATTTATTTTCTTCAGTTGTCAACAGCATGTCACTGATGCTGTTGCAAGAGCTTAACTTAAAATTACTTTCACATGCGTCTAAGTCTATAAAACATCTTTAGGACAGGAGTTTGCGAAAAAAATGGCTAAATATTATTTTTGGATAATTGTATTGTTTTGTTGATTTTGCACATATTATAATTTTTGAACAAGACAAATCCTTTGGTGTAGACAGAGCTGTACCCTGTGGTTTTGAATAGCAAATATAGTTCAGTATATTTATGACAGCTGCGGTTACCCTGTCGTAACTATTATGAACTACTGATGAATTATGAATCAGTTAACCGAGAAACAGTATTCCACACATTACACCTTATTAGGACTGTTGCAAAGCAAATAATGTTTGGCCACTTGGATCAGTGACATAAACAGACACATACTTAAAATTCACATTAAGACAGAATTTATGCTAACAGCATATATATGATATACAGGGGATTTTATTAAAAGATTCCTCAATTACAGCAATAGCCAATTAGTAGCACTGAGTCATAACTGTGCTTGCAAAAACAGTGTTTTGTTGCTGAACTTTATGAGTATCAAGCATGTGAGAATGCGGCTGGTTTGGTGTGTGGTTTCGTTTCAGTGTGTGAGTTGAGTTATGTGTTCGCACACATGGCCGTTTGTGCGGTGTCCGACTTGACCTCCGTCTCAGGTCACGTTTTTGTAGCCTCGTTCTTATCACCCACAGACTATATCAAATACATGTTGTACATTAAACTTTAAGCTTCTTACCCCACAGGCACAACAAAGAGAAACAATAGCCACAAAAAAAGAGAGAGAAAATAGGGGAAACAAAAGGAGGAGAGGAACAACGGAATAATTAGGGGGAATGTGGAACAGATGGAGAGAGACCGGCTCCAGATTCCTGCCTCTCTCTCCAAGCTGGGCTGGCGTGAAGGAAAAAAAGAGAGAGAGAGGGCTCTTACACAAAAGTACCGAAAAGTACCACAGTACATTTTGTTGGACATGGTACTGTACTATGTTTTTCTGGGTGTATACCATAGAACTTTAGTGGTAATAGTACTATAGTAGTAATGGTAGTAATAGGAAGAAGCTGAAAGAACTAAATAAATACTATGGTACGTGCATTGCAGTATCTTGGCATATTTAAAATGTCCATTATGTTGCAATCTGATCCCATTATTGCATCATTGGACAACAACTGTGCTTTCCATTACTTTAGCTTTCATTATTAAAAACAGAGTGCTTTTTACATTTTTTGGGGAGAAAGTGACTTGAAACGGATAGAGTAACTATTGTAGAAATATTATAAATTATATTATTAAAAAACATATGACCCACAAAAATGATTAAAATAAATATAAAATATCTTGTGTAAAAACACTTTGAATCTGGCCCCTGGTTGGTAAACTCAAGCCGTACAATAACCTGAGGTACTCTGTCATTTTAATCTCATCTAAAGTGGCCATTTTTTCCCCAGACAACTGTATGTTTGCGTGTTAATAAAGTTTGTTGTCTTTTATATTCGAAACTCAAAAGGCCAAGTAAAACGTCCAAACAGAGCTTTAGTGGGTTATGTACACATTTAATGCAATAAACTGCACCTGTGTAAACATTATACATCCACTACCAATCACTTTAGATCTAGTTAGTTAAAAGCCTTTGCAAAAATAGCTAAGAAGAATGAAGTTAGTTCGGAGATATTCTCCAGCATTATTTGTTTGCAGATGCCATTGGGTTTGGTATTTTGTTTATAATCCAATAAACTTCCGACTTTTTTAAGTGACCAAAAACATCTTGATATCCAAAAAAACATTGATTTCTCTAAGACACATTGGGGTTGAAAATATGAGAGAGAGAGAGAGAGAGAGAGAGAGAGAGAGAGAGAGAGAGAGAGAGAGAGACATGAGACCAGATTAGATTAAAGCAAATGAATGGATATTCCCGTCATAGAGGAGAGGAGGGATGGTCTGCGGTTTGAGGTTTTGCATAATATGTGCGAGCGAGCGAGAGAACTTGCGATTTTCTGTATTTGTTTGTGCGAGCGTGTACGTGTTGCCACGGAAACCAACTAATGGCAGATTACCTCTGCAACAGGAACGTGTATAAGGACTACAGGCATCTGGAGCTGGCCTGTGACATGCAAGAGGAGGTGGACAGCTGGAAGGCATCTCTGCTGAGGGCCGGGGTCTACCCGGAAAAAAACACTGTAAGCATGTAGACGGCAATCCTGTTTCCTAAACTTGATACTTTAGAGAATGAAAGTTTCAGTTTATGCAGAAATGGATTTCATTTATTGACACATAGAAGACCTTTTTATAGGGGTTACATACCATCTGTATACTTGCTTATATAAAAATGCTTATCTGAAGAATCTTGACTCAAGGAGTTCTTTGCTCATTACGTGCTTCAAAGAACCATTGAGGAACTTGATTTTTTACTAATCTAGACACCATTTTTTCAACACAAGGTGAAGAAACGTACACCCTGGGCCGTGGACCTAATGACCCAGCGGTCTTTAGCTGCTCATTTTGCCGAAGCTCTCGCTCCTGTAGCGTTTCTGTATGTGTGTGTGCTTGCGGCTGTGGGTTTCATGGTGGCTCTACTCTGGGGTCAGGAGCTCTGCTGCATTCCTCAGCACTTGTGTCACACCATAGAGGATCGGAGAGGGAGGGGCTCTGAGCTCTGTTTCTAATCAGCTCCCTCACGATTTTTTCACGATCCCCTCCGCCCGCTTCCTCTGTCTTTATGTGTGCTTTGGAGCAACATGTTGAGTGATGTCACAGGTCTGTCAGGGTTTCCCATAATTCGCTTTGACACAAGTCTACCACACCCCCACAGACGCTCGCAGAAGAACAACTCTAAAGGTCTTTCGATGCTTCTCGTCCCAACACTTTTTTCCTGTCTTGTGTATGCATACACATTGCTCTCTGAAATGCATAATATATCTTTTTTTAAAGCTGTTAGCACCTGTCTTATTCACATGTTCCCACATCATCATCAGTGGCATGTGGTGGACTGAAATGGTAATGCGATGTTCTTTCTCCGGGTTTGGGTTCTTAATCTAATATAAATTTATCTTCTTTTTCTTTTTCTTTGGTTTCTTGGGACTCAGCTTCTTCAGTAACTTTTAACAGTTTTAAAGGAACAGCTCATCCTCAAGTTGTTCCAAATCTGTATAAATTTCTTTGTTCTAAGGAACACAGAGAAAGATATTTGGACGAATGCTTGTAACCAAACAGTTCTTGACCACCACTGACTACCATAGTAGACAGACAACTGTTCCTTTAAGTGTCATTTAAGTAATATAAATTGAGCTAGCAGAAATGATAAGCGATACAGAAATGTTCGCACTATACATTATGTGGTTTTAAACAAAAGTGTTATGGTTGTGACCTTAGTAGGTGTCAATTTTTACATTGTACCCTGTGATTTTTGCTTGTATTTCTCCAAGCTTCTCATTTACTCCAACCCTTAGTATCTTAAGATGAACATAATGAGCTAAAGAAGGCAAAAGAGACACTGGCTCCCTCTGAACCTTGAGAATAATACTCATCTCTCTGTTTTGTAATTGGCCAGGTGGACGGAGAGAGTTCAGGCCACGCTGAGAGTTTCTCAATGGACCCTCAGTTAGAACGTCAGGTCGAGACCATCCGGAATCTTGTGGACTCATATATGAGCATCGTCTACAAAGGCATCCGAGACCTGATGCCCAAGACCATCATGCACCTTGTCATCAACAATGTCTGTATAGTTTTTTCTCACATCCACTGATCTTTGTTTTCGGGCTGGAAAATATACATAAATAATCCTAATATCTCTCCAAATTTGGACGATAAACAATATATACCTCGATTTATTTGGTTTTGCTTTAGAATAAGTAAAAATGTTGTTTGCTTTTTGAAGCAATTTAAGTAGTTTGGTCACATTTAAAGAAACCATATGGGACATTGACAGCTAGCGGTTAAGCTTGGTATCGCAGTCTAAATTCGAAATATTGGAGAGACGAGTTTTGCCAAATAACGTTTTTTCTCGGTTTCTTTTGCTTGTTATCAGAAATTATCTACAGGTACTTTATTGTTTTTGGAAGTTTTTAACCGGAATTTAGCATTTAAAAACTTTAGTTAGTTAGTTTCAGACCTGCTCAGAAAGAATGTCACAAAAAAGATAAGTTTTCAGTGTAACTTTTGCATCTGACTTCCTCTTTTGCATTTGTAGGTGAAGGAGTTTATCCACTCTGAGTTGCTTGCTCAGCTGTACTCTTCAGGAGATCAATACTCTCTAATGGATGAGTCTCCTGAACAGGCCCTGCGTCGAGAAGAGGTGCTGCATACCCACGCCGCCCTGAAGGAGGCGCTAAACATCATCACTGACATTTCCACTTCCACTATCTCCACCCCTTTGCCACCACCTGTAGATAACTCCTGGATGCACGGGAGCTCCACGCAGCACCGAAGGTACCACAGCTCTCCGATTTGTTTTAAATAGCCATGCCCATTTTTTACATACTGTGGTATACAAAGAATAGAAAAACTTGTTGTCTGTCACAAATTCACAAGGTGGCGCTGCTTCTGACATTTGTCATTGGTATCAGTGTGTGCTCGGCAAGACCGGTTTGCACTTGAGCGCCACCAAGTCATGTTTTACTGTAACTTCAGCAGCTCCAGGCATGTGAACAAAAGCATAAATTTCATTGGTCGGCCATTTTTATACGCGGTGCATCAAATAAAATAAAAAAATGAGCCTTTTGAGTAAAACATACAAGCCATAAATGATTCACATTTTGACCACATTTGAATGATTTTGTCTAAATCAACTAATTTGAATGAGTTTGAATCAAAATAAATGTAAAAAAAAATCTTATCCAGTGATCACAAGTGACTTACGGAAAAGTTGTAGTAATTAATTCAGGAACCCTGAATCAGCATTTTGGATAAATTTGAAATGTTATTGAGAAGCCAACAATTGACTTATTCAAAAGCCGCTCCATCGCTATCTTTCTCTCTCGTATGTCTCAGGTCTCCTCTGGGTTATAGTGTCCCCAAGAAGCATCCTGCACCAGCCGCTCCTCCTCAACCAAACCGCTCAGAACCGTCCTCCACACCCCTTTCCAACAGCACAGACACCACCAATGCAACCAGTCGTCCCAAACGAATTCCTCCCAGTGTTCCCAGGTAAACCATCCCTTCAGATCACTGTCTTCAAACCAACATATCAGCTCTATGACTAGGCTTTCGGTTATACTAGCTGCTTTAGATCATGGTCAGTTTCTTGGTCCTGGTCCATTTGAACTAAAACTAACTTTTCAAGCTAAATTTTGGCACCACTAAAACTGTGACATGAGTCATCATACTTATGTTTATCTACTGCATGAAAGGGAATTTTACATATGTGTTCGGTCCATCAACAACACAGCTGAATAAACTCTGAATTAATCAAGTGCCCAGTGATTATAAGGCTGGAATCCAGTGTGTCAGCACTGGAATGGGCAGAATATTTCAAATGAACCCGGTGCCCTGTAAATATAGGATTTAAGTAAACTATTTTAATAGCTCCAAGCATGAAAACATTGGTGAAATGTTGGTTTTGACTTTTTCTGTTTAATGTGTTACATGAATTCATGTTGTTGGAAAGCATGTGTGATCACAAATCTTGCTGCGTTCGAGTTCTCCAGAGAAGTCCCTACTAACAGAAAATTGTATTGCAATAAGACATGATCAAGCAATTTGACAGTTTCCTAATCCTTTTACTGTTCTTCACTTCTTAAAACTTGGGAAGGCAGCATGAAGCACAACAGGCATATTTTCAGAAAAAAGCTGAAGCTCAGTTACTTCTATTATACTTTCCAAATGTTGTGATTTATGCTCTTACCATACGCAACTAATAAGACCCTTGGTATCTTGAGAGTAAGGCTTGTTCTTGGACCTGTACTTAGGATTAGTCTCATAGCTGCGAACTCAGAGACCCGAACTCCTGGTGAAATATAGGCATACCTACCTTCACATGCGCGATGAATGGGACCACATGCTCCCTGGTCCCAAAACTACAGAACTAGATCACAGACACTATCGTCTACACGTACCATAAACATATGGCTCTCAGTGTAAAAGAAAAAAAGAGCAGTTTGACTCGAACAGATGTATGCACTCATTCACACATGTGAACACATTTACTGTGAGTGTTTTAACCACTCCCACAAACACATGTACATCAAGGTGCAAAAAAGAGCTTGAGTAAAAAATGCGAAAGAAGTGTCTGGATGAATTTATAGTGAGAAAATGTCTTTATTATATGTGAAAACCCTTTTTCGTGCTTTACTGTTTTCTACATAAAGTCAAATAAAACCCTACATTATGTAAAGGAAATTCTGTGAAAATATAATAATATCTTTAATATTGACTGAAAATAATCTAAAAATCTATCATATAATATATTACTTACAGCAATAAACACAGTTTCTTCTATGAATACTTCGATTTGCTCAATCTCATTATTATGCGACTCAAGCTGGGATTTCACAGACGGGGTCACATTTGAGTCAAAACTTGAAATATAAGTCACAGAGAACACTTTTATTACTAATATATTAAATTATCTGTTTATATTTTATTAAACCCCTGATGACACCAGAAAAATATCCGTCTATACACATTTTCTATTTTTTAAACACGCGTTATGATATGGATGTGACAAAAAAGACACATTTTTGAGAGACAAGATACTTGTCAAACCAGAAGCAATATTACCCAACAACTGGACAAGGGATGCCTCTTCATAGAACATAAAATAGTTACTTTAATTACATTTTCATGTGCCCCTTTATGAGGAATATGGCTGTTATGGATGTGACAATTCACTTACATGACTATAGGAGGTTTTATCAGACGCATATGCCTGACCCAAAGTTAACTTTCAGTCTGTGTTTGTTGATCGGTCTGGCTAGTAGCTAATAATATAACTTTTTGTATTTTATTTTATTTTTATTAATGTTTTATTGTATAATAATTGTATTAAATAAACGATTTGTTGAATTTTACTGTATATTAATTTGATTAAAATTTGTTTCTAGTAGTACCCCAAAATAATACTGACTAGATACACTTTTAACTTGCTAGCTAATGTCATTTACTTGGTATTTCTTTTGCTTGTTATCAGAAATAATCTGCAGGGACGTTAAGTTTGGGCCACAAAAGTACGTATGTGTATTTTTAACACGATTTCAACATTTGAACAAAATACAACCAACAGAACATTTGAACAATTATATTGTTTTAAAAGATTTAAAAATAAAATAAATACAAATGAAACCAGAAGTGCTTCTGGACCAGTGCTTACATTTTGCAAAGTGAACAAAAGACAATCATGCTTTAAAAACAAGTAAAAAAATGCTTTAAAAACATTGAGACTTCACATGGGTATTCAAACCACTCAATCTTAACATCTTAGCTGTCAAAAAGTAGGTTTTTTATATCAAGGTTGATCGCGGTTTTAATAAAAACAATTAAATGTTTGCACTAAAGTAATAAAAAATACCTTTTTATTTACAGGGAGAGAGGGAGATAATAAATGGCCGTGATTTTGTCACAACACACAGTTTCACGTTCAGTGTTTAATGACTGGAAACTTGTCGCATTGTGTCGAGTTAGAACAAAACGTTAATGATCCCTAAAATAGACTTCCTTTATGCAAAATATACTTTGTGCAAAATCTAATTTATGTCCCAGACGTTTCTTCGTGAGACTCACTTGAGATGGGCGGGGGTCCTCTGGAAGTGTTTTTCATATTTGATTTGTAGTACAGATGGTCTCTTTCTAGCTCTTGTCTCGTTTCCATGTCAAAGCCGAATCACCAGAGACGGTACGTGAAGGCTTCTCATATGTCTTACAGTTGTTTGACTTGTGTTTGGTGGATTTCGGCTATGTTTCATATTTCACATGAGCAAGAATAAAGCACGACTTTATCGAACAAGAGTTATGGTCAACTTACTGTTGAAACTCATTAACAAACTGCTTCTATCTGTTCCTTTCACACCATTCCAGTGGTGTTTGTTTCTTACGGCAACAACTCTACACTAGTCCCCATTTTGATCTCTCTTTCATTCCTTGCCTCGATTTTTGGCCCATTTTTCATTTCTTTTCTGCCTCATTTCCTTTTGTGTTCAGAAACGGGTCAGTTTGGACCTCCACCCATTTTCTCCTCCTCTCTCGCATTCTCCCCGTCGCCCCTTTAGTTCTCCCACTCACTTTTTCACATTTCCTCTCACAATCACTCATCCCCAACTTTCCCTCTTTCTTTCCACCCCCTTTTTTCTCCTGCAGAACTCATTTGAACCTTTTCACAGTTGCGCTGTTAGGTTCAGCGTGACCCTGGCCGACATCATCCTATAGAATTCAGCAAGCTGTCATCTGACTGTACATAGCATTTCTGATCTCCAAATACATCCCAGATGCTTTTTTGCGCATTTCTTTCTTCCAGTAAACTCTGGTGTTTCCAGGCTGCATGATCTAGTATGGTGCTTCAAGAATTGTTATGCTTTTCTTTCCATCATCTCCGTCCTCTTTCTGTAAAACCGCAGTCCTGCTCTTGCCGCAGCTCAGGAAAAATAAAAGCAACTTTCTTCTCCTTCCCATCCCAGAAAGCTGCTCCTTCTGCCAGCTCCATTAGAGAGCAAGATTCCTGCATCTCCACAGGGATCTTTCCAGGACCAGCTCGGCAGGAATGCTGGATTCATATTCCCCTCACACATATTCCAACACACACAACACACCGATCACTCGCTTAGAGGTTCTGACAGCTCAGACTGTCATTGTACCATGGTCAGATTAAAAAATGGTTTTGGGGTCTAAAGGTGTAAACATTGTGACTCCGTGGTGCTTTCACAAATTTTGTTTGAGCATCCCAGTAGTTGTTCAGCATTTATATAATTTACATTTTGAGACTGGTAGAAAATAGAAGTTGTTACTGACTTCAGTTGTTACTAAAGTTGAATATGAACACAAGAGCTACAAGAATAAATAAACTCGAAAAACTTGTGGATATTTCATTCACATCTATGAGTTTAAATTCATTTTCCTTTTTCAGATAAGTCGCAACTAATCCACAGGGTTTGGTATTCATTTGATTTATCTCAAGAAAACATCTTTTTTTGTTCTTTTCTGTAGATTTGATCTGGCCATTTGCATTCATTTTAACTTTCGTTTTCACAAAACACACACAGGCAATTGTAAACACATGCAGCCATCTGAAGCACAGGGGTTTATGGGAGATTGTTGTTTTTTCCATTAGCTGAATTGGCAGATCTGTGATGGCTGACCTCTGCTTGTCCATTCTAAAAGCTCAGGTTATGTCTAATGTGTTTCAGGAGACAACCACCGGCAGTACCCGCTCAACAGACACACTGAGACCCCCACACTATCATCAAGCCCACTGCACCGTCGAGGGGAAAATGCACCGACTACAGGATCTGCTTGAATTTTCATTAAGCTGCCTTTAAGAAAACCTGACGCTCACCCTTTGTCATAGAATGGAAATATTTTAGTAAATGCAGACCTTGAATCAGTTCTGGATCTTTGCTTTAGACGTTGTGGTTTAGGAGAGCAGATCTCCAGGCAGCCAAATGGTCTTCATGCCTAATAATTTTGCTTTTAGTAGGCAACATTGAACATTATCCTGCCGTAATGCTGGAAAAGCTTGTTCCCGTTTTGTACATATGTTTATGTTTGTTGGGTTTAGCATTTTTTGTGCAGTTTTGCAATGACTATATCGGGTGTGTTTTCATCTCAGTGATATAAAAGGCTTAAATAAAAAGGATTTTTAAATACTCTGTGCTTGAGAAATACAGCAAGTTTTCCTGCAGTTATGATTACTATTGCTCAGACTTGGGAGTTAGGAATTTCATGAACAGCCATGTAACATCCTGCACTCTATGTGCTGTGTGAATGATACCCCAAACATACATTGTTGGGGAATATATACTGCTATCATCCTAATGACAATTTTTTAATCTACATATTAGAACTTTACATTCTCAAATTTCAGATTTTGATAAATTTGCCAGATTTTGCCATTACTCTTGTCAGAACACTTCATTGTGGTGTGTCACGTAGGCTGTTAAATGCATATTCTGCCAGTTAATAATGATACTTCAGCAATATGTACATATACATCAGTTGAATACATCACCAGAAGACATGATGTAATGTCATCTGCATGTAACAGTGGTTAGCGCTGCAGACATACCTGGACTCTGATATATCACTGACATCTTGTGGACAACGTGTCCACAACTATTTGTATCCTTCTGAACAGCTTTTGCGTTATCTACAGTTTAAATAAATCTAATGGGTTTACTGTAACATTACAGACCATTTTGCAAGACGCAAACAGTTTTTTAACACTCTACACAAACAAAATACACATAAACCATACAAAACATTCCGATCTGAATTGAATGTTATTAAACAAACATGTACTTCATTAAATATGTCAAATACAAAAAAAACTGAGTGTTTATGGAAAGTGCAAAATGGTCTATATAGATGCTTTCAAAGTAATAACAAACGTTACTGCGCATGCTCGCTTTTGTGGCCCAAATTAAACTTCCGGTACACATCCACAAAGAAGTCCCTGCAGATTATTTCTGATAACAAGTAAAAGAAATAACAAGTAAATGACATTAGCTAGCAAGTTAAAAGTATGTCTAGTCAATATTATTTTGGGTTACTAGTAGAACCGTTACTTGGGTAAACTTAAATGCTACAAAGTTACACGACCCATTCAACAAATTGTTTATTTAACACAATAATTATACAATAAAATAATATTATAAATAAATATTACTTTAAATTAAATCAAATATACATATTTAGCTATAAATATTATTAGCTAGCCAGACCGATTAACGAACACAGACGCGTGCATTCAAAGAAATCATCTATACAATTTCTTTTCGATAATGTTTAGCGTGTCAAAATGTTTTACGCTCTCTCCTACTTGTAAGTCGCTTTGGATAAAAGCATCTGCCAAATTAATAAATGTGTAATTTCTTCATAAGGCTCACAAAAAATCTAGCAACAGTTAAAACAATGTTTATTTTAACACTGAGAGTTAATAAGAATATCCTTTAAAAACATTTCAGTCAAACAATTCAGAAACATACAATTATATAAATACTGTTTACGTGTTTAAAGATCTTTTACATTACAGCCCATATATCCCATATAGATGAGTCTGAAAATTATGAAGACATGTAACATTTAAGCAGGACTGCAGAAATTCATTGTATTTGTAAATCATGATAAAAATACAGTTAAATATTATTTTATTACAGTAATGAGAATCTAGTTGCTATCACGAATGAAAATAACTGAATTGCATTTGGCAATAAAAATGTGTAGAGAAAACTGCCATTAAATTTATTTGTATTTGTATGTATTTAATTTAACATATCATTTATCCATTTAATAGTTGCAGTCTTAAAATGATATCTATGGCACACCGTTCTTATTCATCCCTGAGCTTAAGAAAAGTGCAAGAGAGTCTTAAAACTAGCCCTCTTCGGGAATGTGTCTAAAACAACATTTAAAATGAAAACG
Source organism: Oreonectes daqikongensis (assembly GCA_026939265.1). Taxonomy (NCBI): domain Eukaryota; kingdom Metazoa; phylum Chordata; class Actinopteri; order Cypriniformes; family Nemacheilidae; genus Oreonectes; species Oreonectes daqikongensis. The sequence continues at coordinate 1,143,373 of JAOTQM010000351.1, read as the reverse complement.
GTCTTAAAATCCTCCGACCCAGGTGGTTTCCAGTCTGCTTCAGTTCAGAAAGTGAGAGAGGTCCTCTCTGATCTCTGCCTCATCCCAGGGCCCGTGGATATTGTCCTTATGTCTTTGCAAGTGTACTAGTAACAGTGGACACAGTAAAGTGAGTATTAACAGAGCCAGAGCGAGAAGCACAGCCCCCTCAAGCCACAGACTACCCACCCCCCCCACTCCACCCAGACACACCAGCCCTGCGGCCCACGGAAAGCTCCATTTCGCCTTCTCTCGCATGCGATGCAGCAGGCACGGCCAGAGCGCGAATACCAGGAGAGCACAGCTCAGCATCGTGAAGGTATGCAGGGCACCAGGCAAGCGGGACCCCAGACACACCGAGCCAAAAAGAGCTGCGTTGAGGGAAAGGCTGCCCGGCGGGCTGGGTTGAGCATAGGGGAAGGACACCAAGTGAGCTAAGAGCATAACAGCTGACATGGCATACACAGTATCTGTACTAACAGACTCGGTCAGTGTCTTTAAAACAGGAGAGAAGCCAAAGGTAAAAGCCAGGAAGATGGTGGCGCTCTGCAGGTCTGCCAGACGTGTGCGCTCTCGAACCCCAGCAAGTCCCAGGATCTCGTAGAGTCCGTAACCCAGCAGAGCACAACCCAGGCTTGCCCACAACACCACGGATGGCACCAGGTCTCCGTGTTCCATATAAGACCATAATGTGAGAAAGATCGCCACGCATGACACCTGCTGTGCGATCAGCCCTGACTCTCGAACCACAGACCAGTAGCGGTACTGACGGACCCGGATGTTGCGCCGCAGCTCTTCCAGGAAACGACTGTCTACGTAGTTGTCTGGGAAAGGCTGCCGCTCGTACAGCACTTTACGCCACGGGGCGGCCGCCGGAGCAGCTCCGGGACCACTGTCTGCCCCCATCACCTGTCAAAATACAAATACATAACCTATCAGAAAATAAATCAAACAGAGAAACGAATATCCATGCCAATATATTATACAACGCCAACTGGCCATTCAATTGTCAGTCACGATCAACGGGGCATCAATTAAAAGTTTTAAAATCGACTGGTTTTAAAGCACGACTAGAACAGCTTGACTAGTATCGACCAGGATAAATATAACTTACACCAGACGATTGATAAAATAAAATAAACTGACAGCTGCATGTCCACAAAGAGCTAATAAACAATAAAGACGAGCAATTATTAACGTTAGCTAATGCTCATTTTCACAAGCTTAGTTTGTTTATAGCGAAGACACACATACATGTCAACATTCAAAATAATAACTGAATCTTACCGATGAAAGGATTTCTTTCTTTCCACTGCTGTCATGCCATCACACACCCGGAAGTGACGGACCGTATAAACAAAAGGTGAAAAAGTCGAAGTGTTGGTGAAAGAGCGCCATCTATCGGCCCATTGATAAATCCTCCAATAGCGAAGCAAAAAGTCGTGAAATCACCCCAACCCCGCGGAAAAACCAATAAGCATTACAATAAGCATGTAAAAAATAAAATATTTTTAGACAATGGTAGGCTATATGTTTGATGTTTTTTTAAAGAATTCAATTTACAAATTAGCTTGCAGTTTTAAATGTTTTTTTTCCATTCATTTACTGCCAGCAGATGGGGACAAACGCTTAAAAATCCAATAGAAATGCATGTGAAATAATGTTAAATACGGCATTTCACATAATTAAAAATAAAAAGTCCATGTTATTAGCGCATTTTTCCAACAGGAGATTAAAGGGACAGTTCGCCCAAAAATAAAAATTCTGTCATAAATTGTTCGCTCTCTAGTTGTTCAAAATCTGTAGCTATATATTTCTTTGTTTGGTTAAACACAGAGAAAGATATTTGGACAGTTCTTTGCCCCTATTGACTTGGTAGTCAAATGGTAGTCAAAAGTGCCCCGGAACTTTTTCTTCAAAATATTTTGTGTTCAACAGAACAAAAAAAAAAGATAAAGTAATTTTTCCTACTATGGTAGTCAATGGTGGCCGAGTTGTTTGGTTACAAGCATTCTTCCAAATATCTTTCTCTGTGATCATCAGAACAAAGAAATGTATAGCTACAGATTTGGAATAAATTTTATTTTGGGTTGAACTATGCTATCCCTTTAAATCTTTGGAAAATCGAACTTGATCTTTCAAGATTTAATTAAAAACAATGCAACTATTATAAATTCAGAATTATATGAAAGGGTAAACAAGTGTCATTTGATTAAGAAAAAAACATAATGTGAATATTTACTATGGTTTTAACATTTTTGATACTACAAAAGCAGCTCCCCAAAGGGCCCAGTCACTCTCAGTGGAAGCTGGTTGTCGTAGTAACAATACAGAAATAGCCTGACCGTCACTGACTGAAAGTGAGCAACAGGATGAGTCTTGTTCCTTAATCTTCAACTGAACAACTGTGTTACTGCACTGAAGCAGTTTGACAAGCAAAATTCATTCTGAACCTCTGGAAGATGCTGGTTTACCAGTGTCAAAAGTCACATAACCAAGAATCCACTCCTATTGTACAACCCATGCATTGGTTAGCAGGCTGTCCCCAGCCAGGCTGCTGTAAGGTGATCCTCTGTCACTGAAGCATGAGGGATTGAACCGCTGCTGTCATGAATTCTGTTGCTAAAGCCTCTAGTGATTCATGAACCCGAGAGCTCTTTTTCTTACTCCACATTTAACCTGGACCAAACCAGGTCCCAGTAACTCTTCTCTCTGACAGGCTGGCACTGACCTGAGCTTCTAAGAAGCATGTTAAAGCGATAGCTCACCCATAAATGTAACTTCTGTCATTGTTTAGTCACCCTCATATCATTCAAAACCTGTATGTGACACTTTTTTTGGGATCACAAACAAAATATATTTCAATTCCATGGAAGTCAAGTTGTTTCGTTGCCAACATTCTTTAAATATCTTTGTGTTTGCAGAAGAAAGGAAGTCACACAGATTTGAAATGAATAGAAAGGATGAGTATATGATTTTCATTTTTGGGTGAAGTATCCCTTTAAATTGGTGCGATTTCAATAATAAAAACGTTATAGCGCGTTAGGTGCATTTAGGGTGTGCGTCTCTCTCCATTAGCAATAACAAAACGGGCACAGGGTTTGGTTAACGTACAAAAACACATTCAAACCAGTCAATATTTTAATCAGACATTACAAATCAACAAACATTTCACACGTGTTTCATTTCAAAATATTCTACTTGCTTGTTACAAAAACATGCTGCATATCAGTGTATTTTTATCAGTGCCTGAAAATTCAGTAACTAAACTTTATACAGTAACAAGTTAATGAGGATTTGTATCTATAAAACAGGATGTCATATACAAAAAAGCAAAACTATTAGTTCTTTGATCATATACTTTACTTTAAAAACATCTAAGAGGTCATATACCTGGTGAGATCTCTGTCACACATAGCAGCAGTTTCATTAAAGTATTACTGAGTGCTTGGCTCAAGTAGGAAAATGATTGTCTTCATCACAACAAGGCAAGACGGATATAAAAAGTGGGAAGGAGGGCTGAGGAAAAGAGAAACTCCAGCCTTCACCAGTCCAAGGACACTTTGATGAGAAATCCGAGAATGGAGCAGAATATTAACGGATGGTTAAAGTGGTGCGTTTTTCAGGAGGCGAGGCTATGTGTGTGATTTCCTCTTGTCATCGAAAAGGCTGCGTAGCAAGTAGACCTGTACTCCAGATACGATCACCATGAGTACAAGGTTGGTACAGGACCACATGTTGACCCGTTCGTAGTTGCTTTCTTGCAGGTTGCGGTCACGTGCTTCGAACGCTTTTAGCACCATCTGGATCTGAAGACTCTTGCCCAAGCGAGCTTTCACGCTGTTGATGGTGTCCTGCAAAGATGAAGATCCTTAAAAAACGTACAAAACCTACTTATTTATTATGACGACATAAACGTTACTGCGCATGCATGCTTTTGTGGCCCAGACGTAACTTCCGGTATTAGAGTCCCTGCATATTATTTCTAACAACAAGCAAAAGAAATAACAAGTAAATCACATTAGTTTAAAGTAAGTTAGAAAGTATATCTAGCCAGTATTATTTGGGGGTTAAAATTACTGATGTGATAAAAAAGAAGTATCTGGACATGGTACATGCACTCTGAAAACAATGGCTCAATAGACAAAGAGCTGGCAGGAAAACAAAGTGAACTCAAACACTTTGACCCAATAGGAACACACAATTTCCTACACAGCTGTGATTTTAGTTTGAAAACTTCCTGTTGTTTCCTTAAATGGCATCAATGTGTAATTAGTTTATATACACATCTTCCCCTTGCATAGAAAAAACAACCACAAATAACTTGTTTAGTGGCCCCCTGCTCTTTCACAAGTGTGTCATTTCAAATGCTAGTCGTGTCACTTTGACACCACCTGTGCTGCATTCTGGGAATTGGCATGCTTTACCTGCTCATCTTCATTGCTTTTAGTTCAAACAAATGTCATCTCAACACCTAGTAAGACTAATGCAATATGGTCAGTAAACCTGATTATATTAAAAGCCCAAATTATAACATCAGAGATAGGGCTGTCAAACGATTAATCGCATCCAGAATAAACGTTTGTGTTTACATAATATATGTCTGTGTACTGTGCATATTAATTTTGTATTTATAAAAACATACACATACATGCATATATTAAAAAATATATATATATTAAATATAAAAATTAATAAACATTTAAATATAATTCCATTTATTGGTAAATATAAATAAATAGGGCCTACATCAAAATATTTCCAAAATATATATTGGTCTACATGTTAGGGATGCTCATTTCGGTTAATTTTCATGACCGAAAACCGATGCTGATATCCGAACATTAACCGTTAACTGATAATATTGAATTGGATAATAAGGGGGTGTGTCCACAGAGGCATTTCCGCCCGCAGCCGACGTGTTTTTTCGTACTTTTAAAAAGCGGCATCAGCTGACGGGTTTTCTATGCTCATTGCTGGCGCTTGCCGTTTTTTCCACGCTCAGCACCAGGGTAGATTGATCAGCTCATATGCGCCTGCAGCCAGCGTTTTCAGCCGTGCTTGGCGTCTTCATGGCTTTATTTCAACGTGCAAACACCAGCATGAGCATACAGAAGAAATCGACAACTGAACCCCATTATTAAAATTTCATGCACCTGCCACGTTACTGACAATAGAGAAAAACACAATAAAATTATATAAATAAAAAATATAGAATATCGGCCTGCAGAGAATATTTTAAAATAGCCTAATGACAAAAATGAAAACACACTGACGCTTTGAAAAAAGGAGATTTCCCCCGTCAGAATAAGTTTTTTCGTTAAATAAAAATAGCAGACCTACCTCAATTTGTCTAATTTTTATTTACAAAAGTAACATGTCTACGTGATTTAGGGACAGCCTGAAGCGAGATAATGCAGACATAACTCCTCGCTAGAGTGGCCAGCCTCGGGAAGCGCAGAGGGCTGTGACTGTGGCCTATGTTTCCGTTCCGTTGGTGCGTTCAAGTGCAGGCCTGCACGGCAAAACCAAGGTTATTCTGCGGGTTTTGCTATGGATCTTGTTATGAAACGAACAGTTACATTAAATCAAAACTGGTGTAGTGCCAAAATTACACCGGCTATCACCCGCTTGCTTGGTGTCGGAGCGCGCGCAGATTGCCGCAGTTGCGGAGAAACATCTAGGACTAGGCTATTTGCGCACATCTTCTGAACGCGCATTTAGTGTGTGTGTATAAATACAGAATTAATATGCACAAACTGATGCTCCATGATGCATTAAGAGCCAGGGGGTGAAAACCTTTTGAACATTGAACATGAAGATTGAACAAATTTTTCTTATTTTGTTGAAATATCAATTTTTCATTTAGTACTGCCCTTCTGAAGCAATAGAAGATACTTGCATGTTTCCCAGAAGACAAATTAAGTACAATTTACCTTGATCTTCAAATTCAAAAGGTTTGAACCCCCTGGCTCTTAATACATCATGTTTCCTTCTGGAGCATCAGTGAATGTTTGAACCTTTTTTAATAGTAATGGATCTCAAAACCATACAGTCACCGCTGGAAGGGTTCAAATATTCAAAAGATGCTGCAGGACCTGGAAGATTTTTTCTGAGGAACAGTGCTCAGTTCAGAACAAACAAGGGCAACTTGTGAACAACCATCACAGCACAAGTCTTAGATCATCCAGGTAACAGTATTAAGAACCAAGGGTGCCCAAACTTTAATCATTTCAGCTATTTTTTTGTCTTGTGGACTATACGTAAACATTTTTAATGTAAAATATCTTACTCAGGACAGTTCTAAATAAAAAAACATGCATTTTGTATGATTTCTCTTACTTGGTCAAAATAACTCACATTTTCACAGATTCTGCAAGGGGTTCCCAAACTTTCGCACAACACTGTACTACGTAAACACAAACTTTTATTCTGAATGTGATTAATCGTTTGACAGCCCTAATCAGAGATCAAGAAGTATATATATTGAAACAGTAATTTATCAATTCTGAGCTTGAAAAGCAACAATGACAGATTTTCCAAAAGTAAAATCTATACGTTTCCTTGTTGTAGCTCTCACAAATGCATAATGTTCTTACCATAATATCTTCCAGTTTCATGTCCAGAAGGTCTGTTCCCTGCACATAGGCCTTCCAGTCCTCAGAATCCTCTCCTTCATCCATATTGTCCAAAATCAACTCAAAGAAGATTATTTTTTCAGAAACAGCACTGAAAGTGTTATCAAAACAGAACATGTAGTCTCCCTCTTCTGTCTCCACTCTAATGTTCACATGTCAGAAACAAAGAGAAAAGAAGGTACACACAATTATTTTGGAGAAAGGCACTTAAGAATCTGTGTATGATCAAAAAAGCATCTGCTTACGAGTGAACCCCATCAGACTTCCTGTAGTCAGAGTACAGAATGTGACCACTGGGTGCATGCAACTGGAAGTCTACATCTAGACTTGCTCCATCCAGAACCTGTATTAAAACAAACACAAAAACACAAATGCATTGCCTTTCATAATGAATCAACAAGGGGTTCACTTTGAGAATGAGAAATAATCAATACTCAAGTCTAAGAAATCAAAGTCTTCTTTGTTTTTTACTTGACCTTTACCTTCATTGTCACAAGTGTAATTTTCATAATGCAATATACTGCATTGCATTGCATTAGATGACCAAACACATCACAATTGCAGCTTGTTTTGAAACCAGCATCTCAAGTTGACTGATGTCCTATATAAAATGTTTTAGATCCAAAGGGATCTCTCAACATTCTTGATTTCAAGGCCACAAGAATATTTGAAGCGCCCCACAGGCAACATCTACCCAATAAGATATTCTAGAGCTTGACATAAATATAAGATGTATATATATATATATATATATATATATATAGATTTTCATTCTTAATTGTTTTATGGCTTGTTTTGTCTTATTTTAAATCATGTTAAGCCATCTTTAGTCACCCTTGAAAGTATGTTGAGGCCCCTAGTAAACAAACACTGATTTAGATCTAGATATATGCATTAAGTATTTGAAACCCTCTTAAATCTGATTTTTCGTAGGGAATCAAATGTCTAACATTGTTTTTACACCTAACGGGTGGAACTTTACATTCTAACGGGTGGAACTTTACAATGTCTTATAATATTATCAGCTGTCAAATATTTGATGTACCTGATACTCGATTTCCAGTGAAGCGTCTTTCTTCATACTCTGGTAGAAGCACTCTCTACGTCCGGCGGGCAGGGTAAATGTAAAATCACTGTCCAGAGACTGAGAAAAAGCGCTAATCGTGGACACACAAAGGGATAAAAATGCCACAAACACTCTAAACACATCCATGCTCCGCTGCTTCTAACTACACCACAAAAAAAGCTCAAGAAACCGATTAATGCTATGCTTCTGTAAACTTCAGCCGCAGCTGCTTGGTTGGGACAGCTCATCAAACGTTGAGTTGAGAATGTTGTAACTTAAGGACCCCGCCAAATTACGTTATTATTCGATACCAAACCTAACACCCTCTCCTTGTTTAGGAATTATTTGTCTATTAAAACTTTGGAACATGGTTATTTTACGTAAATGCATTAAATATTTATGTACGAGTAAAACATCAACAGGCATGTTACGCGACGTACTATAATGATGCATTGTGGGATGTGTGGTTTTTAAAACAGCATGTAGTCGACCTCGAGAGTACTTTCCAGAACTTCACACTGGTTGATAGTCAAGCTGCATTAGTCCAGCATTGAGATGACCACGTCAGAAGCAAATATGTTTGGATATTTTTTTAATACAAAACTAGTGAAAACATACATTTTTGTTCATACATAGACCGAACGTCATTTGTAAAAAAAAAAAAATTTACAATTTCAAACTGCGCAATATTTTCCTGTTTGGCCAAAATGTCTCGTGTCTAAAATGTAATCTTATTTATCTTTGAGTAATTGTGTTGTCTCAAAAACCTCAAATCGGAATTTACTTCCCACATCACAATGGGATTAGTATTTATCATGTGAACTGCTCTCACTTTTTAAACCCCATAAAGCAAAGATTTAAATGTCTTCTAATTTGAAATATAAATGTATCCGTTTTTCTACAATACGAATGATCTGGCAAATTATCATTTTATGCCTCTTATCATTAAGGTGACGCGTCTGATCACAGAACTTCCAACTCATCTAGCCTTCGAGAAGGGGCGGCGTCAACTGTAATACTCTACTCCTATTTGCTGACGGAGGGGCAGCAGGAGTGGTAAACGCTGGCCAGCTAAAACAACAGGAGCATACGACGACGAAAAGAGGTAGTCAACGTTTATCAGCGGGGGGTGCAACGCACTTTAACTACCCAAGTGTTTGTTCTTTACATTGAAACACACCCCTTTGCTTTTATACAGTTGTAAACAATTAGCATTATTAGGTAGCCTTTGTCGTCAGTATTAGAGGAGACTAGATAAAAAGCGAGGATGTTGGTCCCTGCTGGAAGATAATGAAGAAGCTGCGCGTGTTGTTGCTGTGCGCCGTTTTAGCTCTCCTGTGCTGGTAAGTCAAAATATTAAATTGATTAAAATGATGTTATAATATCTCTACCAGTGAAGCTGAACAATAAAACAATACTATTTTGACAGACAAACTGTTTTTCTATCTCTCGTGATAGCTTCATGCTAGGTTAGATGCTAACGTTAGTTCGAGTACGTTAGCTTCTGAGGTGGGATGGGGTGTTTATGAGCTTTATGTTATGAGACAGTGAACAAAATGAGTCAAGTACTGATTTATATAGAATCTAAATGTAAAGATGGTTTAACATCAAACATATGTGTTGTCAGCCTAGACAACTAGCTTTGAAATATGTTGATGTATGGGGGTCCAGAAAGTACACAAAACTGATAACCCACCATGTTTTTCATTTCATATGTAGACGTACCACTGCTATGTGTAACCCATTGTTAAACTCTATGAATGCTTTATTTGTGTTTTAAGATTTAGGATTGCTGTTCTTTGTTGAACAGCTGTCTGGTTAGTTAACCTGGCTGATGAAGTTTAATTGTGGCCAGGCCCAGCAAATCAAAGCATTATATAACCTTTTTGTTGATATACATTTTTGTGGTATTTTGTCCTTAGCTTCTCTGCCAGGTTGATGTTGCTTTTACAGTGGATCTGCACAGGTGGCAGATTGGAACAGACTGTCGTTTTCATAACAGTTTATTACTGATTTTGTGTTACTGGTTTAGCTTGGCAATTTATGTGCAGATGAGAGAATGTGTAAAGGGAGGATTTTGGTTCTAATGTAACATTTAAGGTGAAGCAGTCTTCAGTCTTCAGCTTTGTAAAGCTGTCTTCATAGTTTATAACCAAAAACTTAATAATTGTAATTTTTATATTTTGTTTTTATTAAAAATGTTCCACTCTTTACACACAATTTAATCTGTGTAATTAGATGAGTAAAAATTTGTATTTAGCTAGAACAAATGTAGGGTGGATTTGAAAAACAAGAGGGATTTGTGATTGTGAGTAAAAAACGTCACTTATGAGGTGACACAAGTTATAACATAAAAAGAACCTGGATGAATAGATGAATGAACAATGCATTCAAATGTTTTTAAAAAACATTTTTAAAGTTGAAAATGCACTTCTACTTTTTTTATCATCTAGTGTTTTGCAGAATCAAACAATTTGTCAAAATATAAAATAAAAAAAAAAGTTTTTACACAGGAAGTCAAGCAAATGTGAGTTTTAGAAGAGTGGGACACTATAAAGGTGGACATGAAGTCCTAAAAAAATTGGTCTGTTAAAAAAAGTTGCTCTATGGGGAAATCCTGCAACCCTTACCGCTGGAGGCAAGTCCGTTGGTTTAAGTGACTTTAGATAGAAGTTCAATCAGATTTGTCATATTTAAACTGTATGTCATGTGATATAATATTTGAATGATCATACAGTATGTGTTTGCAGGAACACACATGGGTGTCAAATTCTCCTGTTGGTATTCTATTTTGGATCTAATTGTAGGGTTGTGTGCTTAAGTGTATTGTTTTTTTGTTGTTTAAATATGTTTTGTAATTAAAAAGCCAGGTTAATTTATTTCTCATAATTTAACAGGCTAAATCCATTTCTTGATCTTGTGTAGTTTAACTTGGCTTATTTCTTTTAAATATTCAACGACATTCCGACAAATGTTTCTGTATAAATAGTACATGATACTCTAAAGCTAAAATGCAGAAAAATGCACCCGCAGTCTCGCACAATCCTTCTTTTTCAAATGTGGAAAGTAAAGCTGGACAAAACAGACTTTAACCAATACTTTAAAGTACACTTTGTTCCAGTGCTGGATCTCACCCTACAGTTTAACTTCAGTAAGGAGAATTTTGAGAGCACTCCATACAAGTATGTCTTGTGTCCTGGTCTGTTTAATCCAATCTTTATGTAGGGACCTGAACAAGTAATTGTTTACAGTGTTCGGCTAGGGCATCTCATTAGCAGGTAAAATGAGAAGAAAAAGCTAAAATAGTGTGAGAGAGACAGCCTGCAGTTATGGGCAGGACATGGTGCTGCTTTGGCACATGCCTATACCCACAACAAGTAACTACAAATGTTTCTCCCATGCCTCTTACTTTTTCTTTCTTCCTGGTTTTTTATTTCCTTGTTACTTCTTATTATAAAAGCTGTGAATGTCGCATACCACTGTGACATTTTCCTCCATGTTTCCTGCACCACAACTAACTAAGGCCTTGTTAAATTCCTACTGTGATACAAACATTTCTCATCTTTCTCAATACCTTTAACCCTGGGTCAGTAAGTAGACATGGAGAAAAATTTGATCCGCACGTGTTTGTAAAGCAAACCTGGGCTGAGATGAAAGTCAATGTTACTTAGATACATTGATGTAATGTAGAGCAAAATGTTTATATATCAGATGATCAGATGGTATGCAGATATTGTTACATACCAAAATGGTGCCACTTGGTTGGATGGAAAAAGTAAAAGTGATTTGGACTGACAAGGAAAGTTATTTTAGAGGCGGATCAAAAGATTACAAAGGCATACTCTTTGTTGGAAACAAATCTTGCACAGAAAGCCCAGGAACATGTGTGGCAAATATGGTCACAATTAATAAATATTCTGATGGTGTTTAGAATTAAGTGCTTTTTTTGGTCCATGTGAGCTGGTATGCAAAGTGTCTTGTTGAAAACATACTCTTCTTTGCCGCTTTTGTAAGCGACTATTTGAGTTTCCAGGCACCAAAGCATAGCCCTGGGGTAGGGGTCTGATATCCTCCCTATATAACTGAGTATACAGACTAGCACTCTGTGCTCACGTGTGTATGCTGCTAATGTTAAAACAGAATGAAAAACACACAACAACAGTTCCTTGCAGTTTGGAACTGTAGCCTAGATTCGCTTGTATCACTTGTAGATATGTATGTGACATGTCATTGTAAAGAACAAAATGTTCTCCCCTCCCCTCTATAGGTCAGGTTTATTATGAAAAGACCTTCACAACTTGCCTAACCCTGTATGCAGGATCTGAAAATTCGACTCGCACACAATAGGCAAGTGGTTCTCAAACTGGCAGTGGTGGCCTCCTGGGGGGCCACAGATTTTGTGGCATTTTATGAAATATCAGGGCTCAACGCAAAAAATATTTTCTACTGGCCCCACCAAAAAAAACTTATTTCAGTGATACATATTTAAAATAATAATTCAAAAATCAAATATAATTGTATACATATAAATTGTATTCACCATTTGTTAAGACAATTGGCAGTTTTAAATGTAAACTCTAATTCTGAAATTTCACAATACTCTTATCAGGGTCTTTTCCAGGTATTTCAAGATTAACTGCACAAAAATAGAGAATTCATATCAAAGGAATCTTGTTGCAAGAAAGTTAACTAACCCATATTACTAGAACAGTGTTATTAAATATGGTAGTGGCCCGATCGGGCCAGTGACAATACTGTTTACTGGCCCGAGTGTCTCTCACGCTGGCCCCGGGCCACCGGGCAGTCCTTTATGTTGAGCCCTGAATATAGAAATATATTATACATTTTATGCAATCAAACATCAGAAAAATAAGCTCACCAACCAAAATAATTGATGTTCCAGCATTGTAAAACTGAATATGTTTTTATTTAATAAAAATTCAAAGTTTAAGATTATAAGTCTTTATTTGGGGGCTGCAAAGCGATTCACCCTATTCAAAAAGGGGCCTTACAACAAAAAGGTGTGAGAACCACTGCAATAGGGGATTAACTCATATTTACCATTTACATTGATGTATTTTCTGACTGTTTTAAATGTTTAAGGTAATGTAGAGAAATGAAATGCAGCAGCATTATGAGGGATGGTTGTAGGTGTTTTGCTGTGAATCTTTCACAGATGGTATGAAAATAACATCATTACAGTGCTCATCAGTCAATCACCATCATGAGCCACTTCATTTTAAAGCTTTGAACTTTAAAGCTTTATATCTTTATATGTATTCATTTAGACTGTCTTTCTTTGTTACAGCTGGGTCAGTATAGGATAATGATTTATAGCGATAATGCTTTCATTCTGAATCTGAGCGCTGCGTTGTAAGCAGTATTAGGTACAAGGAATTGAATTAGGAAGGCAGTCAGTCAACAAGCCCCTGTGCTTTGTTTGCTGGTCAGCTAATGTATGTAGCTAATAGCTTAATCTGGTTAACACTGTAACATAGGATAATAGACTGACTTGTAGGCAGTATTTTTTTATAAGGAATGTCTACTTGTTTGTACCAAAATATCAGCATCTCCATAGAGTTTGAGATATACACAACTCAGTAAGAGGGTCCTCATGGACAGACAACTGAGCAGTCACGCTTTCAGTGGTGTGAATTTATGCACGTGGGTTTGTGCATGTAGGCAAGTTGTGCAGCCCTCTTATGTAAGCCCATCCCACGAGGGCTGTTACATTGGTAATGTCTGTGGCCTCTAGTTATCGTACAAGCTGCTAGCTGTTTCTAGCATGTAATAATAATTATTATATACACTTGTGGAGGAAGGGTGTCTCTGAACATGCCTCAGGCTAAAAGAATGAGGATCAGCTTTGTATTTTGCTAAAGCTTGTTGTGATTCCTCAAGAATTTTAGTATGAGTGCAGTGTCACAGGAGGACGTCATGAGAATGTCCCTTGCGCATCAGCTGAGAATAAAGATTTATTGCGTCTTTAATATGTGTTCATTTATATCAGTGTAATCTGCTATGAATTCATACCTTTTTTACGAGGTGGCTCACTCGTAGGTGAATTAATACAATTAGGGCTGTGACGGTGGCAGGTTTTTGGTGCGGTGGTTGGGAAATATATATCATTTATTTAAATATTATATTTGCGTGTAGCAACCACATGACGAATGAAGGGGAAGTATAGACCTTATTTAAATACATTTTGAAATCAGATATCTGAAATAAATGAGGATGAAACAACTATCCGTGTTTAATGCGCAAATTCATCAGGGAAACGCCACACTACAGCATATAAAACATTTAAATAAACATCAGTAAATAATGGAAACTTAAATAGTATCAGAAGGTTAAATATTAAATAAAAAAGCATTTGTTGCAGTGCCTTCAGTCTTTCGTGTTTTAACCATACATTTAAAACCAACTGTTTAAACCTACCTCAGATTGCCATCAAAAAGTTACTTTTTCTTACTCGTTAATGGAAAACTAACATGTTGACATTGTCCAGATTAAGACGTGTACAGCTGCACTAAATGCGTGTTCTTGTGCTCAAAGCACAAATGAATTGATGTTTCTCCGCAACTGTGGCAACCTGCGTGCGCTCCGACACCAAGCAAGCGGGTGATAGCCGGTTTGGATTTTATGTAACTGTTCATTTCACAACAAGATCCATTGCAGAACCCGCAGCATAAGGTTTTGCCGTGCAGGCCCGCGCTCGAACGAACCAACGGAACGGAAATGTAGTCTATGCCAATAATTTCTGTTAATGTAAAATCTTTTAAATAAAACCATCCACAACTGAAAGGCTATAAATACCAATCCTTATCGCAACTGTTATTATTATTACACTTATATTTGTCACAGTGTGTGACGTGCACTACCGCCGGTGGCAGTTCACCACCGCCATGACACTTTACTACCGTGGTGGTGCGGTTGTCACAGCCCTAAATACAATCTCATTTGTATGTTTTATTGTGATTTACCTGCTCCTGTGATTAGGGCTGCACGATTATAAAAACAATCATAATTGTCGATTATTCACCTCAATATTGTAATTGTGATTATTATTGTGGATTAATAGATTTTACTTTGAAGCTTTGAAATGTTTTGTAACTTTCTGTGAAATAACAGCATGCCATATTATGTAGTTTTGGATGTTTATAGAAAGAATATCATGTAAATAACACATAATGATGGGAGTTCTGTTCCTACATTATGACCCTGTTGACTTGCAAAGAGATGATTTCCCCCTTGCTTACCTCTTGCTGTGATGTATGCTTATTTCATAATAACAGATCCTTTTGATGCAAACACAATGTGGTTTATTTGTAACCGCAAACTAAAGGGAGGAATCTTTTGGTACCTCACGATTCGATTCATATCGATTTTTGGGGTCACGATTTGATTATAAATCAATTCACGATTCATATATATATAAATTTTTAAATCACATTTCTTTATCAAAGTTCTATTTGATATATTTAGATTTTATTCCATTTTGCTGTTTAGTGTTACTTTTTTATTTAACTGCGATTAGAAAAATCCAACTGTATCAAAACCTTAACATTTATTTTGTTTAAGTTAAGTAAACTCATTATTTTAAAACAAATGCCATTAAAACTGACTGCAACCATTAAAAACATGTGACACTTGAGCTATTTGTTTGTAATGTTTATTTATATAAAATAAATGCAATTCTATATCCTTCAAAATGTGTAGGGGCAGTGTTCCTTTTGTATCTTTAGATTTAAATGTGTCTCAATGGTGATCTTTGTGTTTAATACCAGTGGTATTGGACAATGTTAAATAAAAACTTAAATTGAAGTTATTTGTTAACCCAGTATTTGCCATTTAATGATCTTAGCCTTGTTGTTTGAAAATGGAATGCTCTGACCTCATCAATGTTTAGGGTGGTTGCAGACTTTGTATAGCCCATCCCCCACTTCTTCAAGCACAGGGCACATTGTCTACCATAGGCATTCTTCAACCCCTTTGCAGATTGTATACTAGGACATTTTGTTTTAATGGTAAAGAGGGTGCAAAAAAGCAGCCTATGACCATTCGAAAGAGCAGGAAGGTTAGACATTGTTTAGGGCTGAAACAATTCCAACGGCCAAATATTTTGGAGTGTGATTTATTTTTTTAATTTTATTTAGGGTCATGCTCTCTATAAAGTTGTCAATGTGGTGCCTTAAAGGAGAAATATTGCCAAGCTAAAACCAATATTATTGTTTCTATTTGATGTAATGCAATGTGTTTATACGTTTTAAGGAGGAAAAGCGCATTATTTTCCACGTACCGTACATTATTGTATCTCCTCTATGCCCCGCCTTCTGAAACGAGTAGTTCTCTGTGCGTATAAGTTAGGGATGCTCCGATCCGATATTTGTATCGGTATCTGCGTCGATGCGTAATAAAATTCTAGATCGGGTATCGGCGACAATTGCCCCGATCTGCTGGCCGATGTAAAAGTTTACGGAGACACCGGCGCTTAAACGCTTTTGCGCTGCGGCTGTGTTGTGCGCAGTGTGTGACATCATTCGCTAGCAACGTGCTCTTTACGCAGCGCGGATAAACAAGCAAACATTGGAGGAGACATTTGGTTTAATAAATAATTCACTAAACTTGGGAATAAATTGTTTGTTATTTTGTTTTACAGGGTTAAGAAATTATTGTTTAAGTCGAGCCTGATGTCTTGCAAAGTAGGGATGCAACAAATGTTCGCAACCAAAAATATTCGGCCGAATAAAGCAAAATAAGCATGTTCGTGGAATATGGCCAAATACATTTTACCGAACATGACGTCTGATGCGATGAAGAAGCAACCAGTGCGGAGAGAGAGACTCGCACGCTTTATTAGTGCAGCAAACATGTCGGCAGTGTGTAGAAGCATTTCACAGAAGGACACGACACAAACCCGCGGCGTGGCAGTCACTTTACGAATGAAAGCGTCTTTACCGGTCGGTAACTTTGGTGTACTTCAGATGGGAGTGGGCGGTCTGACAGTAACCCCTCTGCTCGCGACATCCTCTGACATCATACAGTGATCGCGTGCATGCACACAGTTCACTGTACTATACAACTTGTCAGAGTTTGTTCTGTGCATCCTTGCCACGAGTGCGCCTTCTGAGAGAACAGTCAGCTTTGTGGGTGGAGTTTGGAGGAGAGACGTGAACTGAAATGATTGTCTGTCAGCGTTAGTCAGCATTCCTTGCATGGATGTTTTTTCTTCAAATCAATTTGCAGTGTAGCATATTAAAATCCAACAGTTTTTGTTTATTCGTATTTTTGGCTTATGTTAAAAGACACTTTTTAATGAACTGTTTTGTTGTAGGTGTACAGAGTACATTAGTCGGGCTATTCGAGAAGAAAGAGGGCTCAATTGTTTGTTTTAATTTACTTGTTTTGCTCAATTTTATTTTAAGTTATATTGTATTATATTTAAAAGCAAGACAAAATATAAAAATAAAATTTTGACCATTCAGTTTATGCAATAGTGAAAAAATTGGCTATATAAATAGAAGAAATGCGAGAACCCATGTGTTTTAAGAATTTTCACTAAGGTGCATCCCTATTGCAAAGTAATGCATACAGCTTATCAAGTAATTCAGCACTTTTAACATTTTACCTTTGTATCGGATCGGTACTTCGTATCGGCCAATACTGATTCTCAGGTATCCGAATTGGTATCGGAAACAAAAAAGATGAATCGGAGCATCCCTAGTATAAGTGCCATGTGCTCTTATTAGACAGTTGAGCTGTGCGTTGTGATTGGCTAAATACCTCCAGTGTGAGGCGGAACTTCCAGGACGAGGCCGAGTGTCGCTCCTCTTACTCAGAGACGTTTCGTGTCATAACAGTTGCACAGTACACTAATAACAGCAGTGTCAGATTAAACAAGCAAATTAAAACACTTTACAGAGGTATGTGTTTATTCTTTGCATTTGCACGGCTGCAGCACCACAGCTGTGATAACTAAAATATACGCCGCTTCTTTGCGTGTACATTTGGGCGGCGTCATGCAACAAACTGAGGCGGAGTGACGTGGCAATGTAGTGGCATATCTACACGAGCCATTTCAGGCTGTTCAGGGAGATCAATCGCTTTTTAAAGAATATACATTTTGCTCTGATACTTTGATTTTGGCAATTTTACGTGTCTAATGCATGCATGGGCAACTTGTAACACACCAAAAACACAACATTGCAAGCAATTTCTCTCTTAATGGTCTGCGTGAGAATTTGGTCTGTCACATCACATGTCGTTTAGATAATATTTTCTGATGTCTGATTTCTCCGTCTTCATGTAACTGTGTGCAGGTCAAACGTGGAATTGTCTGGTTTCTTTGTTGCTTGCTGTTATGTGTTATATAGGCATATCCTGAGGGAACCTTGTTTAAAGATGGATCTAGATATTGTGCTTGTCTTGACCATGCCTTTATTTTCTCTGTCAACACAATAAGCTTTGTTTTTTATAACTCTATGTAACTTTAGAAACCAGGTTGGCATGGAAACGTAAATACTTGCCTTGCACCAAATCATTACTTTTTGTTTTAGGAGAGAGATTCTGTTGACTCGGCTAGCCAGAGCATTGCCTGTTGAGGAAGCCAGGCATAGCAATTTCAATCCATGGCTGTAGCATTCTGAAGTGAGCTAATAGTACAGTATCTGTTCCTGACTCATAGATAGGCCCCACAATGCTTTGCACTTTATCATAAAAATTGTCCACAAATGGTTGTTACATGCATTTGATAGCCTGACCTGAATTTATAGGATTGTGTATGCACTGCATATCTGAGTAAGTTTAGTTATAGATCTGACTTTGCTGCTGCAATCCTCGTGATTTTATTTTCTGCAACTGTAAAACCTGTTTCAAGTAATTCCTGTACATACGTGAAACAACATGTCAAACATTTCAGAGAAGTTAATCACAACAACAAAGATGATGTGTGAAGACTATGACTTTAATAGCAGTATCACATTTGTGTGTGGCAACAGAGATGTTGGGTGAAAAGTTTATATTGAGAGATTATGATGCCCTTTTTTTTTTAGTGTGGGGACTTTTATTCTGGGATTTAAAGTCTCAAACATGGCAGAATTCCTTGTCTAGCTGCAGCATTGGCCTACTTTTTGAGACCGCTCTGGCTGTGTGCCCCACAATCCTGTTCTTCTCCTCCCATGGCCACGTCGCTCCATGCACATCTGAGGCTTCTGAATTTTTACATTTCTGTCTACTTAGTTTATTAATAATCTTGTCATCCTTTAGCATCATTCAGATTAGGGCTGTATACCAAAATTCTGTATTTCATAAAAATATTGACACCACAGCCAATACAAATATGGACATTATAAAACATTTAAATATGAATATGTTAAATATGAATGATAACAAATGAAAAAATAAACCCAAGACATTTTGATGCACACTGCACTTTAAAAATTTGCATTTGCTCTAAATATCTAGTCATTCAGTGTTCACTCTGTATAGCAGATGCAGTTTATACATGTTTTCTTTTTCCTTTTAATGTGCCAGATGCTCTCCACTGCCACATAAGCAAGTCAAAGTCCATTCAGTGAATTCCAAACAAACGGATATGGATATCTCCTCCTCATCAGGCTTTTTGCCTATTCATGCTTTGACACGTCTGTAAGCATCTGTTTGCATATTTGCTGAGTCTGACCTTTAGCGTAACCATTTGGCACTACTGCATTAAAAACAACCTTTGCATTTGCAAACTTTCCTGGTGATGTGATCAGGTGAGATCAGCAGTCATCAATCAGTCCTACCCATGACTGACGTGGGAACAATTTATACACCCAAAGCTTATTGTGACTTCTGTGTTCGAGTTTAAAGTGTGATGTCATTGTAATGGTGTTCAGATGGGCACTGAGTTGATCTGCTTGTGTGTAATAATGCCAGGAATCATTAGTGGTAATATTAAGGCAGTTGGCAATGGCAAATGATAAAACGGACAAAAATAATTTTATCCTATATGAAACTTCCAAGTATATCATGGTGTCTGGTTTTACTGGAGTCCGCACCACTCGCATCTTTATTGACAATTATTTAGTTATCACAAATATCACTTTTTTCTGGCTAAACGGTTCTTCAAAACACAACACTATGTGGCTCTTAACTTCAATTCCCTTTTCAATTTAGCAAAGCATGTTAAACCATTATCACAAGATTTGTCCTGCGACAATACTTGTTTCCAAATTTTACATCCATGCATTGAAATTAAAGTCTCGAAGGCAAAACACAAAGAAATCCCTGTTCAGACAGTAGCCTCAGTTCACAGCATCCATTCACACCCACCCTTTAGCTAAGAACTGTGACGAATGCCGGATAGCATGCAGGATTGCGTTGAAAACTTGCCCATGGATGCCTTTGTTCATGTATGTTCATGTAAAACCCTTCAAACGTTTCTTCACTTTGTGCGTCATTGTGACCTTCAGAATTGTTTACAAAAGTGACACGTCTCAGAATAGCCAAAAGGTAATTTTATTTAGCTTATAAACCTTACTTGTTTTACCAAAGAGGTGTTCAATGCCAAGTAGTATTACACTGTTGCATAGAAGGTGTGCTGACAAAAGAATTATCAATGCATACATCCTTTTAACCCTTTTCGTTATAGGTTTTTAGTTTTCCTGGTTTTGCTGGTAAACTGTTCTGTACAGAGCTCAGATAATGTTATGGATTACTGTGAGACCTAAAACCGCAAATGCCAGACAAATGTTCTTCTTGACCGATAATTAACCCTTGTCATCTACCACCAAAGACCATTTTTGACCCAGTAAAAATGCTGTAAATGTATTAGTTTGAGACATTGACATACCTGGTCCATTAATAGCCAGGTCAGACAAACACGCACAACAGTTTCAAAAGAATGTGTTTGGTGCTATTGTATTTCAGTATTCTCTGCGTTTTGTTTTTAACAGCCTACTTTCAAGCTATATAAATGAATGGATACCACACATTTATGATTGGTCAGTAGAGTCTGCTGTCTGGCCACTTCTATCAATCATGTAAAGCAACCACAACATTTTCATAACATCCTATTTGCCATTAGCGCTTATTTACCTACACTTTTATGAGTTTTCAGTTTATCCTCGGTTGCTTCAATTTGTTCATGTTATCAAAAGAGCTAATAAAACAGTATAAATATGCTTTAAAGGATTGTGATGTTGTAAATTTACTCTAGAATGAAGAGTAGGGCTAAAGCTAACAGGAAATGTTTAGGGGATTTCACTGGGCGCCTGGCTTTACTAGACCTACTCATCCAGACAGTCCAAGAGAATTAACGCTTGCATAAAATGAAGTGATCCGTCGCATCAAGTGGAGCACTGGCAAATTGATCACAGTCGTTTATTATGTCCTGTCACCAGTTTTCTTTCCTGGCACATACTTCATCTCCAGAGCTGCAGATTTCATTGTGTGGCTTGCAAATTCTGTCTGTAGTGATGTTGATGCATTGTATTTTAGTTGTTTGGGACCAATAGTAGTGTAAAATGAAAGATTATTACTGCCTTTGCAAAAAAAAAATTTTTTTTAGATAAGATAAGAACAAGCTTTTTTGAAAGTTTCCAACTTTTGGAGCTGAATGGTAAATGTTGTATCCCACCGGGTACTATCACTGGTGTCTGATGGAAAAGCAACAATTTCTAAGATTTGCCTGTGGGCCACATGGCTGTTCTGGGGGGAGGGGGGTGGTTGGGTCGCTTCCCAAAAAACAGGATGTCTAAAAATTTACTTTATTGTGTGGATTTAGGGATCAAACAACCTAAGTCTTTGCTCTTTGTTTCTGGACACTAAACTGTGATTGATTGTTTTTTCAACAAAGGGGCCCACACAGAGCCTTAAAGGTGCAATGTGTAATATTAAGGAGGATCTATTGACAGAAATGCAATGTAATTAGAGGTAGACCGATATGGGTGTTTTTCTGGCCTGTGCCGATTTTTAGAAATCAGGGCAGCCGATGACCGATATATAATGCTGATTTTTTTTTTTGGACTGATAGGATTTTCTTTTTTTACCCTTCATCTCATAAAATGTAACAGTTAAGTAATACAGAAAATTGCTTAAATTAAACAACACAAGCCTCCATTCAGTGCACTTGTATAATTTAGATAAAAAACAATGTGTCTTAAATATCAAATACACAAAAACGGGTCATCAAAATGTTTTGATGAAAAAAATAAAGTTTTAGTGCACAAAAACTTACAACATAGACATAAGGTGTAACAGAAACTTCTTCTGTGTGACTGTGACCAAGCCCAAGAGTGCACAACAACAAGTGATGATTTCGTGGAGGCTATGTCGGACCCACAGACACATTTAAGCTAGCTAGAAGTTTCGTCTGAATTACACGCGTTTCTACTTTCACATCCAAATGACTTGTTACACTTATAGCCAGGTCTGCATCAATTTTATCATCAATGCAATTTCACGTTCACTCTTTTTAGGAAGGGAATGTAAACATCTCGAATCTTTTTTCTTTTCCGGTAACTGTTTGACCTGTTTACTTGTCGTAACACGTCTGATGGTTTTTGCTGACGCTTGTCTAGGAAGTTAAAGGATTTGGGGCTAATAGGACAGCATGCAAAATTGGCATCAAAGGCTTGCTAGGTGTGTTCATTGAATCACGCACTCCTTCTGACCTACATTTAAGTTTTACATATTACATGACTACTTATATTACTACCTAATAAAGTAGCCATGTACAGTAATAAGTAGGATACGGTCATTATTTTGAAAATAGACATTGCCAGGGTCAGGAGGACAAAGCAGAATATCAGAAGCAATATCAAGAACAATGTTACTGCATAGATGTTGAAGCCAAGTCAAATTTGGGCTCTAGTTTTGGGGTACTTCACCCACAGGCATGGAACGTTGCTCTCTAATTTCTTTAGGCAATAACATTAAAAATGTGTGTATATGCTCAAGGTTGGACTCATTAATCATTGGCTTTTCAGATCTAAGTCATAGACAACATACAGAAAATGTGAAACATTCCTTCTCTGTTATCTTACAAACATAGTTTACATTTTATTGCTCTTTGCACGTTGTTCAATGTTGTAAACTTTTACAAGGCCTGTTTCATCATGTTTTAAAGTGGGTGTGTCTTAACCACTGTGACTTGCCCCTACTACACGCTTACTGAACATAAACACCTAATCACAAAGTGCTGATGGTGAAGAGTCGAATCTCATCGGAGGAATCAGTCAATGTCAGTTTAATGTTTGACGTTGATTGAGGGTTTGCCCATATCGGCTGAGGTGCTGACAGCATGTTAACATGTCGCTGCATGTGCGCAAGTCCTCACTCCTAAATCTAGTCAAGGTGATGCTCTCAGATTACTCCGTGTGGCTATTTGAATCGAGTGAAACTGAGAGTGCTTACAATGATAGTCACCAGCTGTTGTTCATTCTTTCAGTCATCTGACAGCTTTCTTTAGAGGACAGATGCAAAGTAAAATATGTCTTTGAATCTGACTGATGACAAAAGAGTATATGATTGATTGATTGTAGTGTGATCTGTTTGTTGTGTCCAATGATATTTATTTAAGATGCTGCCGTCCAGGACGCTTGCATTCATTTCCAAACATGGCGTGTTGAAGGGCTAGTGTGAGCTTGGCAAGGAGGAATGAAAACGGTTTACGTGAATCACATTAAATGTTATTTTGCAACATAAAACTACATAATGATTAACCACCTGTTTTATTCACACAGTTGCCTAAATTCTCAGCCTAGTGAAGACTGGTTAATGGTTAGCCATGCAGAAATGTTCAGTGGAGTAGATCTAAACTTTTATTTAATTTCACTCTTTTTATTAAAGTTCACTCACATTCATATAATTTTTGAGGCACCTGGTTTTTATGCAATTCATAATTTGTAGAGGTTGCCCAAGCAAATGAATAGTGCTTCCATAAGACTGACCTGGTTGATTTAAATGATTGCTCTGTTTCTCTTTTCTCCCCATTGGACAGAAGGGAGGTTTTAAATCACAGCTTTTGTAGCAGTTTCAGTGTTTCCCACAAGATTTTGTGAGACTATGGCGCAAGGTGATGTTACGTAGCATATTCATGACGTCATCGCATCATACTTGTATTTTTCTCTCTGAACTGTTACATATGTGCTATATTTGAATACAACTGAATGTCCACAAAAAAGCCATTGTTGTTTACATTTATGTTTCTGTTGGCAGACATGTAGAATTTCATACTCGCAGGAGTCCCGGACAATCGCGAAATGCTTTTTCAGAAGGATAAAAGAAATCTGTAGTGAACACTGCAACACTGGTTTGCACACCTGGTATGCATGCGTGTTTGTGACAATTGCATGCTTTGCAGATCTAGAAACAAAGCTGCGAAACAACGTTAGAGATCGCTATGTTGTTATAAAATATTTTAAAGATTTCTGTAATGTGGAATTCGAATTTTATCTCCCTAGTCGAGTAGCAATTCACCTGGTGTGTCATCCAGGTAGAGCTTATGTATAGGAAAAGTTTTTGGCCTGTGTGTTGTCGTCTCATTTTCATAATATGAATTAATATGAAGTCTCTGTTTTGCAGGCACTCTGGTCATCATGTATATTGTTCAGAAGAGATCTCTGCTGGCCCAGGACTACCTGCACAGGATGACAGCCATTACGCAACGCAGGAACCAGAAGCTGACAAAGAGGTAATTTCAGTGAGCCAACATAAATGCAACACTTTTTTTTTCTTCAGGAAAAAATCAAATAAATCTACCCACTGCCGTTGCCACCTTGAAGGTCAGTTTTCATAGATGTATAATCATCAACATATGAACCTAACAATAAGTCTAGTACATAAAGCTTCTACTATATATATATATATATAGAGAGAGAGAGAGATCTCCTTAAAGAACCCCAGTTAATACTTCAAAAGTCACAGAGCGTGTGTCTTTTGCACCATTCAGATTGACCTCTGCTTTGTAAAACTTTTACCTGCATTTTGGCCCTTTGCTTGCTTAGCTGTTGTGTAAGTCTGTTCCTCAATTGGTGCTGAAGTTGTGCAATAGTTCCCCATTCAGACTAATGGCGATTGTTGACATTGTACCTTTTACCAGGCTAATCTATAAAAACACTTGCTGACGGGGGCCCCAACAAGGAACCATCCATTAAAACTCTGAGAGATAATTGTGTAACCTATAGATTTGTCAGAAATGTTTTCTCTTTAGCTTGATTGATAGGTCTTTGCCTTTGAAAACCCACCAAGCTTGTTCAGTCAACTCCACTGAATAGGGTATAGTTCACCCAAAAAGATGATTTGCTCATCCTTATGTCTATGAAAATCCTTGTGACTTTTTTCCAGATGGACACCATAGTCTGCAGTAGTCATATATTAGCTTTGTGGCTGAAATTTTGTCATAAGTTTCACATTTTTTTGCACTTGAGCATGCTTTGTACCACATTTGACTGTAGTAATGCTAAACACCACTGGTTGCACCCTATATTGTAACCAGTCAAAAGCAAAATGAGAAAAAATGCTCTTAATTTAATATGGTACATGTTGTAATCTGTTTCTCAGTCAGTCCCTCAAAATGCAGAACCACTTTTTTTGGTATGGGCGTGCGCATACAATCTATTTCTTTTCTTGTTTAACACTTAAAGGTTAAAGAGGAAAGTACGACACACATCCAGTCATCATACGACGTGGGGCTGGAGACAGAGAGGGCTGCATTAGAGGAGGCCTTATCACAATCACAAGACACCCCACACGTAGAACAGCACAAACAGGTATTTGCATAATCCAGACATTATTTCTGTTTTCTTACCAGCTGGTTTCTGTTTGCTTTCACATTTCAGTGATGTTTTCATCACTGTTTATTAACTTTATTGTGGTTGATGATCTTTTAGCTCCTATCTGCATCTTAATTTTTTGTTTTTCACAATACACATTTGAACACTGTGAATCTGTTTTTCTTTATTTCAGACTGTGAATCTAGAGGTGGAGGAGGAGGAGGAGGTGGTGGTGGTGGACGAGGATCAAATTCAGCTTGAATCTGACCTTCCGGAGCAAGAACAATCGCAGCAGGTGGTGGAGGAACACAAATCCCAAAACACCCAACATCCAGCTCAACCACCCACACTCGCACAACCCCAAACACCTCCTTCACCCCAGCCCCAACCAGAGCCTGAAACTTCACAGGCCACAGAGGAGCAGTCTGTTTTAACCCCACCCCAGACAGACCAACAGGTGGAAGACTCCTCCACACCTGCTGCTGAGCTCCAGAGCAGTCCAGAATCTGCGTCACCTACCTCAGTTACCTCCTCTGAGAGCTCCTCCAGGTGAGTACACACACCTGTGAAAGAGAGGTGGGAAAATGAGTTATTGCTGTCATTCATTTTGATTTGTTTTTCATCATTATTTTTTCATTCAACTTTCTTTTGATTTCTTATTTATTCATTGTTGCATTGATTTGCCTGCTTGGACTCAATTCTGCATCAGAACTTGTACGAATCAGTCTAAGCATACGTATATCACTTTATGGACTTGACATTGAATCCTCTTTTGAGTTTTCAATAACATCACAATTCATGAATGGAGCTTCGCCCACTATGGCTTGTTTTGACTGGACTTTTAGCATTTGCATCAACAATTACATCAACAAAGCACCACAACAACAGGACGACAATCCTGGCCCTGCTTATGCCAGATATCTTCTCTCTCTCTCTCTCTCTCTCTCTCTCTCTCTCTCCTTCTCTCTCCTTCTCTCTCCCCATTTTTACGGTAAATGGAATATGATTTCTTTCCTTCAGTGGACTAGATGTTCCGCATGCTGTTACCCCTGTAGAGAAC
This sequence comes from Oreonectes daqikongensis, assembly GCA_026939265.1. Lineage (NCBI taxonomy): Eukaryota > Metazoa > Chordata > Actinopteri > Cypriniformes > Nemacheilidae > Oreonectes > Oreonectes daqikongensis. The sequence continues at coordinate 1,116,832 of JAOTQM010000351.1, read as the reverse complement.
TCTAGTGCCAGTCAGTGTGAGGTGGGCTCTGTGCCCCCCTTCAGTCAACCCCTTGGCACCATTCTCAACAGGTGAGTACTGAGCACCTGACAGGTAAACGTCAGGTTACTTTACGATAACACGAGCACTTGGGTAACATCAGCTGACTTGGTAACCGCTGGATAACCAAGCTACGGAGCTGCTTCAGACCTATCAAGCCGCGTCTTTAGACCTTTTTCATTTTTCAGTTATTTTTTTTATTTTTGTTTTTATTTTTTATTACGTCTTTTGAGTCAACAAAGTTTATTATATTTAATATTTACTTTTTCTATTCTGTGTATTCGTCTACTTACATCTACCCCCATTCTTCCTCTTACTTGTTTCTCAGCAGTGTTGTGGATGAACATACAGAGAATCGGTCCAGCACGTTGGGACAGGGCATTGAGACCATTAAAGATCCAGATTTAATCTTCGATAAGGATCTCACAGAGCTGGAGCAGATAGAAAAAAGCCCTCAACCCCAAAAGCACCAGCAGGTAAACACACACTTCACAGAACTGCAGACACATGTCACTTTTAGTTATGAAGTTGACCTGTTTTAAAACCATGGTTCCCCACCTATCAGAACATGAAAATAATCTCTACATTTTGCACCTGGGCGCCTCTTTCCCCCCATTATGCGGAAAGTAAAAGGGTTTGTATTCTATTACCAGTGAGTCAGTCCACACACTGTTAGAGACCCACAGAACTAAACCCTTCCCTCATGTCTTTAAAAGCTGCTCTGTCCCACACACTTTAAATTGAGCAGATAAAAGTGAGAGAGTAGAGGAAAGGAAGATGAAGTGCAGACAGAGAGAGTGAGACACCAGTGCTGTACGTCAGCGCATTTGTTTTCCACTGGACAGCCTTGTAAATGTTTAATCAACTAAATGCTCATTCAGCGTTGCTGTTCAGCACTGACAAAGAGAGGGAGAGATGGTAGGTAGGAGTGATGGGAAGATAAAGTACACCCTAAAATGTTTTGTACTAAGAACACTGAAGTTCATTTAAATCTTCAGAGACAAATCTTACCATTAGTTTATTTACAAGTCATTAACACCTTTATACCAATAGAATGCTTGTGTAAATTAGACATGTTATTATAAGGGTAGTTTGTTGGGCAACGATGGGTCACATAAAAAATGTGACACTGCAATTGGTGATGGGATATATTTTTTTTTAAATAGCAGAGACAGAGAGAGATTTCTAGAGATAAAAGTGACACAATTAATGCCGATTTGCATTAAAAAAATATATTGCAAGTGTGACATACAATGGCAGACATTTATTTTGGTATTCAGTTAAAATACACTAAATGCTAACTGGGTTTTAAAACAAATATAATACAACTAAATATCGAAAAATGTATATTGCCATAATATGGTAAAAGGGTGAGATGCCTGGGTGTTGACTAAGAGTGGTTTGCTGCTTTTATTTTAAAGGTGGACCATGAGGGAGCAACAGACCCTCCAGTACCTGGTAAAGAGGACATCCCCACCTTTGACGAATGGAAGAAGAAACAGATGGAAGTTGAGGAGAAGAAAAGTAAGAGACCGTATCGAGCATAGAACACAGACCACTGCACGTGTTCATGAGCGCATCATCGCATGTGAGCCTGCCTCATGGGTTTCTTCTGCATCAGTGCACACTCACAGTTCACTTGATTCAATAGAACCATCCATGCATTTTTTTTTTGTGTATATTTATTTTTACATTTATATTTTATGTATTATAATATAGTCTTTTTCATTTCCAATCCTTGTGTTGGTTATAATGTTGCATAACCTTAAGTATGCACAAGTAGACTGCTGTAATGCACCGACTAATGCCATAAGCCAACTGAATAGTTTAACTCTTGCATTGTAGTATCAGGGCTTTCAGCTGTGTTTGTGCCTCTTCTCAAAGCAAATCAAACTAATGAACAAGTCCTCTGTTGTCTTAACAACAACTCACTAATGGTATGTTAATTGACCGTGATCACTGTAATTAGTAGTGCTGAAGACATTCATTTACAATCTAGAGAACTCTTAGAGACTTCTGACTATGGAAGTTAAGTTCTAATGAGGCTTCTGTGGAGGGCAAATTTCATTTAAATGTTGCTTTCAGATTTATGCTTAACCTACACTGTGTGCTAAAACAAAAAGAACAAATTCAAATTTGTGACATTACATTTTCAAAACCTAATGAATTTTCAAAACCATATGTGACCACAAAACTTAAGGGTTTAAAAAAAGTCTTAAAGGCGCAGTTTGGGATTTTTTAGCGGCCACTAGCGTTTCAGTATTGATTTGCAATAAATCTTTCAGTCATTTGCTCATCCCTCCCTTTCGAAATACGACGGTGGCCGCAACAGTAAAAAAACATGTCGCCACTGAGACAGCGGCTGTGATTCTAATCACACTGTCATGTTACTTCACGTGAAATTACAATGCAGTTACATTATTTCTACACTTATAAGGAAAAACGTTTGTCTCTCGTAGGTTATATGCCCATTTGTATCAAATGCTAACGTTACCAAAAAACTGGTTTCACTTTCACAAAAGTTAAATTATCTTGCCAGCCCAGCAGAAAACAGGCAACTTCGGCGTCGCGTTGAAAACATTTGTCCTTCATCTGGTAATAGCTACACCGATGTTTATCCTGGATCTCTGCCGTCGTTTGTCTCTAATTTGTCACATTTGCGCTTCACAGACGGAGATTCGCGCTCTGTCGGCTCTTGTGCACAATACGTATGGTCTTCCATTGTATCAAAACTTCTAAAAACAGAACGATCTATGCTTCAGCTAGATGACGATGACGACGACTACTTACTTCTTCGTGGTCTTCAACTCAGTGATGACGCAAGCTGCCTCTACGAATTACTAAATGCGCTCTGTGAGCTGTTTGTCCGTTTAGGGCTGCTGTAACTAAACATGGCCGCGCAACATGGAAAACTCCACATATATAGGCCCGCGCCTATGTAGATAAAACGGGGTTATTCTAAGGTAATAAAAACATAACTGTTCATTACGTACAGTCTTTATACACCTCTGAAGAAACAGTTTTGTATGTTATATTGCATTTCTTTCAATAAATCATACAAAAAAATCAAGTATTGTTCCTTTAAGGGTTGAGATTTTTTATTTTTATTTAGATTTTTACATCACAAGGAAACTTAATATATAAGCTTTCTATTGATATATGGTTTGTTAGGAAAGGACAATATTTGGCCGAGATATAACTATTTAAAACTCTGGAATCTGAGGGTGCAACAAAATCGAAACATTAAGAGTAATCGTCTTTAAAGTTGTCTATCAGAGGTGCAGTAGCAGGCTGCTGCTAAGAAGAAACAGGGTTGTCTTAACTCTCTCTATTAGCTTACCGCTAAAATGACATTGTGGAGAATAGATGAACCCGAAAACTGAAATTCTAAGCTTTACATAGATACCAATCTTGAGTGGGTAATTCCCAAAGAGCGGGCAGCAGCGGGTGAAGTTTGTAGACGTGTTTCCGACCATTTTTGTTAGCGATGTTGCTGCATCCACTCACAAAAATAAAGTTTTGATATATTTACGGTAGGAAATGTACAAAATATCTTAATCGAACATGATCTTTACTTAATATCCTAATGATTTTTGGCATAAAAGAAAAATCCATAATTTTGACCCATACAATGTATCTTGGGCTTTGACTACAAATAACAAAACTTAAGACTGGTTTTGTTATCTAGGGTCACATATTCAGTTTCATCAGAGGGGTCTACAACTACAGCATCACGATAAGGTTGCTTGTTTTGCAGGTTTTAATCATCTCGATGTTAATAAATAGCTTCTTTACCTAATGGTTACAACTTCAAACATTTGTATTGACAGCAGCTGTTCGTTGTAAAAATAACTGATAACCCGTTTGTGTAATGATTTCATACATGTGTGCTGTAACTTAAAGAGTCAAAGTGCAAAGCTAAAACCAATATTATTGTTTGTATTTGATGTAATGCAATGTGTTTATATGTTTTAAGGAGGAAAAACATACTGTACTTTTTTATGTCTCCCAATGCCCCGCCTTCTGAAACGAGTCAATGTGTTGTGAGCTCATTGCTCTTCAAAGCGCAGTGTGCTCTGATTGGACAGTTGAGCTGTGCATTGTGATTGACTGCATACCTCCAAGTTTAAGTGTACACACGGCAGCTTTCAATTTTACATGTCACACACTCAAACACTGACTGCATACTAAACTAGATTTACATGTAGAAACACCCACATTTCACAAAAACTGCATACTATATCAGCTTTAACCAGCGTTCACCAATGTTTTACATAATTGATTGTTGTTGGTTGCAGGTCAATCTCTGCACACATCATCAAATGGCAGTCCTCACCCAGTCAAAAAGGTCCAGAAGAATTTCAAGAATAACTACGCTTCTGTGGAATGTGGGGCCAAAATCCTCTCGGCCAACAATGAGGCCAAGGTACAGCTCAGGAGAGAGATGGGGAATAGGGCAGTCATTGAGTATCAGTAACCATGATATTAATAACGTCATAATTCATATAATATTAATACTTAGCATAATATCATAAATAATTCTGGTTGACATTAAACATATTTTGCACACTTTTAATGTTTTGCCTTAACCCCAAGGGTTACAAACTTTGCCTGTATTTTGAGTGTGATTTATTGTCTAAAAGAGCAAACACAAAATGTAACCAATTAAAGGGGTATTTGACAGATAGCATGTTTTTATTTTCTAGAAAAAGCATGAAAATTGTATCGTGATGAGTATTCTGAATTTTTTTGGGCCATGATAATAGTGTTGTGAACATCTGATATTTTGATAGCTTTAATTATTATTATTTTTTTTAATTCATTTATCATTGGTTTTATTTAGCCAGCTATACAGTGACAGTGTTTGTTTCCGTTTATGTGTTTTCTGTTTAGAGCACATCTGCCATCCTGATGGAGAATATGGATCTGTACATGCTGAACCCCTGCAGTACTAAAGTCTGGTGAGAGCGAGAGAAAAATGGACTGAGAGATAATTAATAAATATTATTATCGGTTTTCATCAAGTGTTCAACAGTGTGACATTTTAGATTTCATTTAAAATATTTTTATTCTAGTTTGTTTTATTAATTTTCATGTTATTCATATCAATTGAGAAGTGACATGTACCACAGTATTTATACTTAAATTTTTACCCTCACTGTATGCCCATTTAAAACACTCAAGTGAAGTTGGCGCCAATAAGCCTGTGGTTAGCTCGCCAATGCAAGTTTGATTCCCGTCTTCACGTTTCTTTACCGGTCCCGCTCCCCTATCTCTCTGCCCAATGCTTTCCTGTCAGTGTCTGCTCTCCACTGTCCTGTCCAAGGCAAAAGTCTCTAAAATATAACTTAAACTTTTAACCTAAAATGTTTTTATACATTATAGTATATATTTAGATGGTTATGGGCTTTCTGACTAAGCAGTTTATAAAGTGTAAGTGTAGTTGCTTTATTATTTAAAATACAGTTTATTTACACATTTTCATGTTCCCATTTCCAGGTTTGTTATTGAGCTCTGTGAGCCAATCCAGGTTAAGCAGCTGGACATTGCAAATTTTGAGCTGTTTTCTTCTACGCCCAAAGATTTTCTAGTGTCCATCAGTGACAGGTGACATGTCAATGTACATGGCTGTAGTGTGACAGTGTATTCGACGTTACACTAACATCACGCATGTTGTTTTTTCAGATATCCAACCAATAAGTGGATCAAGCTGGGCACGTTTCACGCACGTGATGAACGCACAGTACAGAGCTTTCCTTTGGATGAGCAACTCTATGCTAAATATGTCAAGGTAAATGGGAAAAGTATTTGTTTGGGAATCTAAGATATTTGATATGCAAGGACCTAGGCGTCTCTCTGTTGTAAGGCTCTGCAAGGAATAAAATGTGATATTGACACACTATACCAGTGAGAAAAGCTACAGTATTGTGAAACATCTGAGCTACTCTCACAATAGTTGCTATAGTCGCTTGGCCATTTGTTTAAATAAACTAAAGCATGGAAAGCTATATATTTGTTTTTAGCTACAATCTAGACAAATCTAGAAAATGTATTTGCACTACCATTGCATGTGAAGGTGGCTTATTTACGGTATGTGCAGTTATTTAAGTGAAGCCTTGCCCTTCCCTGGGGGCAGTGAGGCTCATGACTGTATACTGACTGTCATTATGATCCACACACACACACACACACACACACACACAGACCTGTTATAGTCACATATTTGCATTTGTATATGTGAAAGCTCTTTGGTAGAAACTAAAAGTCGCATTCATCTCATTCTATCAAAAGCAAGAAAAGTACCTACTTAATTCTTCACTTCCTAAATGTTTTTCTGCAGAATTTGTAACTGTCATTGTTGCTTTGGCTTTGTGGTTTACCTTTAATCTGAAGTTGCCCCATCAGTTTTCTGTCAGATAACTGATATGTCAGGAGTTGCCTGTGATGTAAGGGTGGATCCCTGTAATGTTTTTCCAGTTTAAGCAAAATTAAACGTGTTCCATCCTGCTCTGCTCTTTTGTAGTTTTAAATTTGAATGCTTGTAATTTTGTTTACTTTTTATTCTTCCCTCTTCCCACGTTGCTTTAAGTTGCAGCCTTTTCTTAAACTAGCGCTTTACTCCTGCATTGATACTGCTGCTCCTCAGTTCATGAAAGAAAAACAAGACGTTCTTAAGCATGAATCAAGTCTTTTATATACTGATCTTACTCTCTGTTTTTCTCTGCTGTCTTCTGCTCCTGCATCAGATGTTCATCAAGTACATAAAGGTTAGCATTCCTCCCTCTCATAGATTCTGTGAATGCTGCTTTGGGTGGCAGGGCTCACACACTGCACTGCTGTGACACTTTCTTGAACACACACACACACACACGTATTTAAATGTGCCACATCTCTCGCACTAACGGAAAACGTCATACTTTGCAAATACTGCAGCACTATTCTTGCTAACCTTGTGGGGACATCACTAAAATGTATTATTGAATTAGGCAAAGATGAATTGTGTTGTGTAGGTGGAATTGTTGCCCATTTTTAAGCATGCTTGTCTTTTTGCATGTGTGCAGGTTGAGCTGCTCTCCCATTTTGGATCTGAACACTTCTGTCCACTCAGCCTTATTAGGTATGTTGAAACCAAAGTCCTTTAAAGAGAAGTCATCTTTTAATGATGATTGGTTCTTTTTATTGTAAGGTGGGACTTTTGTCCCCAGTGTTTTCATCTTACAATATTATTGATTCCTAGCAATTTGTGTTTTACAGAACAAATATTTAACTTTACAGCCTAGTTTAGTTTGTGTGTAACTAAGGTTCAAACATACGATTCTAATTTACAATTATGTACTTGCAGTGCCCTTTAAATTTCAGTGACTCTGAGAAAAGAACACACAAGTTTTATAGAGCTTTTAAAAGGCAAAGTTCTGGAGTTGAGTTGATCTCTATTTTGCCTCTGACTCCTCTCTGGTACGTTTGCATTGGCAGGAGATTTAATCTTGGTTAGGGGACTATAAAGGGACTGATCTGGCCTCACACTATGAGAGATGTGTTTTCTCATATATACTGTAGGAGGCAAGCAAAACACCACTGACCGACAAAGAGAAAAATAAAACATTCTCCCAAGTGACCTCATATTAGAAGCTGAGCTTTCATTAAATATTTGGTCACTGTTTTTCATTCCTTTCCACTATCAAGTGTCTTATCTGTTCTTTAGTCATCTGTATTTTGTGTATATCAGGGTGTTTGGCACCAGTATGGTTGAGGAGTATGATGAGATAGCTGACTCGCAGTACACTTCAGAGAGATCCGAGTATCTGGATGAAGATTATGGTAAGATCATTATCTTGTTTGCTTACAGAAAGTTATGATTACTTTTAAGTGTGATGTGAAGAATAACACTGTTTTTTAGAATGTGACGTTATTACCGTTTTCATATTAGAACATTAGGATTGTATGTCTCTTAAGTTGTTTTGTGTCCATTTAGCTAATCCTGTTGTTTTAATTCCAGACTTTTATTTTACAGACTATCCACTCGGCTACCTGCCATCAGAGGACAAGGCGTCAAAGAATCTTCTGGGCTCTGCTACAAGTATGTCCTGTTCCGGTTTATTTTGCTTGTGCTTTTAATACATTTCATGAGTATATACATAAAGTCATCTTAGGGAAAGTCATAGCACTTTGCACTCAAGATAATCCTTAAGAAATGTACACATTTAAGTCTAAATACAACTGCCAGAAGTAAAAAGATAACATGAGGCTATTAACAGACTATACCACAGTAGCTTAATATTAACGTCAACACCACCAAGCTGCCGAAAACTTTCAAACTTTCTTCAAACATGTTCCCTGATAAAGAGCTACGTCATAAATGAATCTTTATCCGTATTTATTGAGATTTGGTATTATTTGTCAGATATTTAATTGTGTTGGCATTTAACGTCCCTGGCAATGCCTGTAGTTGCATTTTCAAGGCATGAAATTCTTTTAAAATCACAAGCAAGTTATTACAGGTGTGTTTCATGCCGTAGATTCAAACGTGAAAATACACATTTTAGCAGCATCACTCTTTCGAAGCAATACGGTGGCTGACACAGGGTAAACATGTTGTTACTTTTTCACTTATCTGGTGATAACATATTTACGAAATGTGCTCTGTAGAGCAGTTTTTCCGTTTAAGACTACTGTAGAAACAACATGGCGAACCAATTCTATGTAAGGGGACCCGCAGTGTATGTAGATAGAAATATCTCATCTAATACACACATAACGCTTTATTATGTAACGCATTTATACACCTCAGACATAGTTATGTATATTATATTGAATTTCTGTCAATAGATCCTTCTTAATATTACACACAGCACCTTTAATATCTATAATCTTCAGTATATATCAACAGATGTCATCAGCAAATTGGTTAATCGACAGAAGTGCCTAAAATGTTTTTAATTGTAATAAAACAACATTTCCTCATAGAAATCATCATCCTGTAGATTAAAGACTTTATTGGTAATCATTTCTATGAGCTGTTTTGTTTCTGGTTTTATTATGTAAAAGGTATTACAAGGAAACCAGTTAAAAATGTTAACTAACTCAAGTTCCAACAAAATTAGTCTAATTTCACACATATTCTGCCAAACAAGCGCGCACACACACACAACCCACACTCACTCAAGTTGTTTCCGGCTTGGTCTAATCATGAGCACATGTAACGTATGTGTCATACTTGTGCCTATGAATTTGTACTTGATGATATTTACCCCAGTTTTTACAACTTGGAAATTAAGGCATTTGGTTCACTATATAGATATCACATTTGTAATATTCTCCTCTGGATTTGTTTTCTTTTAAGATGCCATCCTAAACATGGTAAACAACATTGCAGCAAACGTACTGGGAGGAAAACCAGAGTTGGAGGATGGAGTTGAAATTGAAGGTACAGATCTAATCTCTGTTTTGTGGTCTCTGTGGCCCAGAGTCTCTTCAGCTCCGCAGCAAAGCATTAGTCTACTTATTTGCTCCCTTTTGCTTGGCAGCTGTTTGTGACTAGTGAAGGCTGTCACTGTGCCAATGGTGCTAGAAATGTGAGGCCTGCAGCTGAATGCATGTCTTTGACAGGCTCTGTAGCTGCGCTTGCCAACATCAGACTCTCCCAGGGTGTGCGCGCGCGCGCTCCGAGAGACTTGTTACAAAAAGCTGTTAAAACAAGCATGTGGCTTTTCTAAATGCAGAAGTGTACCCTTGTACTACAACTCTAGAATATTTTAGATGCCCTTGTTTGAATAAATGTAAACCATGCAAGGCATTACATCAATTTAAGCTATGAGATATCCTCGCATGTTTAATGGCACATACTGTGTGTCTGTTTGATGTTGGCTAATGGAGGAGTCTAAACAATGCCACTCTTTGTTGTAGAGTATGGAGACCAGTTTTCACGTTCTGATTTTCCCTTGAGCGCTGTCAAAATCTGCTCTTTCTCTAACACTCATTTTCCTGCAGGAAATGCCTCCTCTGGGATTGAAAACCTTACAGAGACGTCAACTGAAACCACACTCATGCCAGAACCCACTCCCATTGAACAGACTGCTGTGTGAGTTTAATCTATATATCCACACACACCCCCTGCACATTAAAACCCCAAACTCTTGCTCAATACCGAGCCCTGAGCTAGGACCAGTATTCTAGTACAGACCGGTTTGAACTGTTTGCTCACGTATTAAGCAAACTTCTGAGACTTCTTTTTAAAAACAGTATGAGCTTATTAAAATGGTAGTAAAGTGTAGTGTCACATAAACAGGAGGACTAAAGGTAATCTGGGACTTTTTTGGATGTTTACACTGAAATCTTTAAAATTCTGCAGATTGTCTAACATGACATGTTACATAAAGCAAGAATATTGCACGCTTTGGTATATAAAAATGCTAAATATTAACAAAAAAGAATGTCCAAGTTTTCTAAGTATTTGGGATGTGTGGAACGATGAAATTGAAGATCTGAAAATATAGATTTGCACATCTCTCATCCGATTTGTCACAAAAACTATGCAACCTTACTTGGACACTGAGAAAGGCAGCCTCAATGCATTTGTTTACAATAAATTGTACTTTTATTTCAATTCAATTTTATTTATATAGCGCTTTTCACAATGAGTATTGTTGCAAAGCAGCTTTACAGGAGAAAGCAACAGAAAAACATAAAGGTAAAATTGCCAAACCTTTAAATTAATTTAATAAAATAAAATAACTATAAAAGCTGTCTCCCGGTGAGCAAGCCAACACGGCCCTGTGGCGAGGCACCCAAACTCCCAAAAATAAATATATGGAGAAAAAACCTCGGGAGAAACCAGTCTCAGTCGGGAGGGCCAGTTCTCCTATGACGTGTCACAGCTGTACTCCGTGACCTTGATTAACGTTATAGAGAAAATGATTATTATAGAGAGCCTATTAAATGTGATAAGGAAATACATTTTGTTAAATTTGTTATAAGGAATGTTAAACGCCGGAAACGGAACTATGATGGCATGAGTGCAGCTGTAACTTCAAACTTGCTGTCATGTGATGTAAGTTTAGCATTTAATACTAAGTATTGTAATACTGTTGGCATTAATATGACAACAATTTGACCATCTTTGATCTTGGTTGGTGATGGGGTTGCATGAGCTGGAGCTGGGATGGTCAGTCAGGCAGAAGGTTATCACAGGAGGGTGTATCGGATGTTTGATGGGCATCCCAAGGAGGGGGAGAGAAGAGACTCAATTAGCATAGCTGCTGTTTTTAATATTTTATTTGGTTTACAATTCATGCATTATGTGAAAGCTTGGCTGAAAAAATATGTCTTTAATCTTGATTTAAATTGGGAGACTGTGTCAGACCTCCGAACAGTAACAGGAAGGCTATTCCAGAGTTTAGGCGCAACGTATGAAAAGGCTCTACCCCCTTTGGTAGATTTATTTATCCTAGGTGTTATTAAAAGTCTGCAGTTTTGAGATCTTATAGAGCAAGCTGGGTTGTAGCGTGATAGAAGCTCTGTTATGTAGGTAGGAGGTAAACCGTTTAAGGCTTTATAAGTAATTAAAAGAACTTTAAAGTCAATACGATACTTAATGGGTAGCCAGTGTAGAGATGATAAGATTGGGATTATGTGATCATATTTTCTAGATCTTGTAAGAACTCTGGCAGACACATTTTGAACTAACTGTAATTTGTTTATTGACGATGCAGGACAACCACTTAGTAGTGCATTACAATAGTCAAGTCTTGAGGTCATAAATGCATGAATTAGCTTTTTAGCGTCAGCAACACATTAAATATTTCGTAGTTTGACAATATTTCTAAGATGGAAGAAAGCTGTTTTTGTGACGTTTGAGATGTGTTTTTACAAATGATAGGTTGCTATCTAATATAACGCCTAGGTCTTTAACTGTATTTGCTGGGGTAACGGTGCAGCCCTTGATTTGTAGGTTGTAATCCGCAATATTCTGATTACGTGCGTTTGTTCCAACAAGTAGTATTTCCGTTTTATTAGAATTTAGAAGGAGGACATTTTTTGTCATCCAGTGTTTTATGTCTTGGATGCACTCTGCCAGTTTGGATAGCTGAAATGAATCATCTGGATGCAATGAGATATATAGTTGAGTATCATCTGCATAACAGTGGAAACTAATTCCATGTTTTTTAATAATGTTGCCAAGGGGCAGCATGTATATGGAGAATAGCAAGGGTCCTAGAACCGATCCCTGGGTCAATCCATAATTAACTTGTTAGATATGACGATTTCCCATTTAGTTGGACAAAGTGAGATCTGTCAGATAAGTATGATCTGAACCATTTTAATGCCTGTCCCTCAATACCAGTATAATTCTGTAAGCGATCTAAAAGTATTTTATGGTCTATGGTATCAAACGCAGCACTAAGGTCAAGCAAGACGAGGAGTGAGAGTTTCAGTGCTATGATGTGTTCTAAAACCTGATTGAAATTTTTCATTATTTTATAGGAAAGAGCACAACTGGGTGGATGCAACTTTTTCTAATATTTTAGAGAGGTATGGGAGATTTGAAATCGGTCTATAGTTTCCTAGGTTATTGGGATCTAAGTTTGGTTTCTTAATAAGAGGCTTAATGACAGCCATCTTAAAGGATCCTGGGACATGGCCTAGATTAATTGCGAGTTGATAATATTACGAATGGGCTCAATTGCAACGGGTAGTAATTCTTTTAGTAATTTGGTTGGTATAGGGTCTAACAGGCACGTTGTTGTTTTAGATGTTGCAATAAGTTTAATTAAATCGTCTTGTTTTATGGGTGAGAAACACTGTAGCTTTTCTTGTGGGCCAGTGGTTAATGCTAAATCATAGGGCATAGTCGGAGGTTGAGTTTTTGCTATATTGTCGCGTATATCTTCAATTTTCTCTGTGAAAAACTTTATGAATTCATTGCAACCAAGGTGCGGTGGAATAGCCAGGTCAGGTGGCGTCTGATTATTTGTTAGTTTAGCAACTGTATTAAATAAATACCTTGGATTGTTTTTGTTCATTTCTATGAGGTTGCGTAGGTGCTCAGCCTTTGCCACTTTTAGTGCCTTTTTATAACAGTTTGCACTTTCTTTCCACGCAATTTTAAAGACTTCTAATCGGGTTTGTCTCCATTTGCACTCCAGTTTATGTGTTTCTATTTTAAGTGATCGGGTGGTGCTATTATACCATGGTGCTATGCTTTTCTCGATGATCTTTTTCAACTTCATAAGTGCGATAGTTTCTAGTGTGTTAGAAAAAATAGTGCCCATGTTGCTGGTCATATCATCAAGCGATTTTGTATTTATTGGAATATTTATTAGATGAGTCAGATCTGGTAGGTTCTTTGCAAAACTATCTTTAGTAGTCGAAGTTATTGTTCTACCTTGTCGATAACGAGTTATGCGGCCGATTTCTGCAGTGCGTATTGTACAAGTTATAAGGTGGTGATCAGTGACATTGTCGTTTCGAGGTATAATATCAATATCGGTTAGATCGATTCCATGAGATATAATCAAATCTAGTGTATGATTAAGACGATGGGTGGGTCTGTCGACATGTTGTGTTACTTCGAAAGAATGTAATAGTTCTGTGAACGCCACTGCGAATGCGTCATTTGTATTATCTACGTGGATATTAAAATCTCCGGCAATCAGTAATTTATCAACGTAATTTATCACACTTTTATTTGTGTTCTATATTTTCAAAAAGAGAGTTTTGTGGAAAGAAAGTTAAGAGTTTACATTATTTACATTCCCGGTCTCTCTTTCTTCCTCCAGACTGGACACACTTGAGTTGGCTCCCACTCTAGTAGTAGAGGACTTCGATGTTTCTGCTCCTGAATCTGATTCTGTTACTCCACCTGAGGAGAGCCGCATCGTCATCCTAATCAAAGAAGAGGAAGATGAGGAGGCCACCCGGCCAACTGTGACGCTACTGGAGGAGGAGGAGGAGAGAGAAGAAGAGAGAAGGCGAGTTAAGGTGTGGGAGGGAGAGAACACCTTGTACTGTGGTCACCTCTCGACTTTGTCCTGCTTGGCATCTTTACACGAATATTTTTACTGCTACTGTTCGGCTGCATTAGAACTACACCGCCAGCTCAGAGACAGGCGACACAAAGCACAGCACACACATCCTGACACGGACACTCAGAGTTCCCCTCAACAGTCTCTCCCTACCCCCACCCCCACTCAAGAGCCTCCGGTACTCTCTGAGAAACTTGCAGAAGGGGAGCATCCCTCTCCGGTGCAAAGCGAAGTCATCTCCCCTACTGAAACAGTGTCTGCTCTGCCTCAGCCTTCCAGCGAAGGTGCAGTGAGCGACCAGGAGCTCCAACGCGAGACCATTATCTTAGAACCCAGCCGCACCTCGTCCTTTCCCTCACACAGCTTTTCTGACACCCCCACCCAAAATATCCCAGAATCCCCGCCTACGGACGAGCCTGTAGACCAGCATCCGCAGGACCTGGAAAACATCCCGGAGACCCATGCCCCTGTTAGCATCTCTGGTGGCATCCCAACTCTAAGTGCCGCCTCCTCCATCCTCACCTCCACCACCACTGAACCTCACACCCCGGAGACAGACCCACCCAAGCTGGAGCTTCCCACACCTACCAAAGAACCATCAGTACAGCCACTGCCAACCCACACCCAGCCTGCTGACATCCCGCCTCCTACCGAACTTCCATTCCCACCTCAAGAAGTCTCAGACAATGGGAAAGCCTCAGGGGTGGATGACTCCCACCACAGCGCTGTGGTTTCCCAGCCAGAGGTTTCCGAAACCCCTCCCTCTCAACAGGAGGAGACTGTAGATGACATTCTGCTCAGCCAGACCGGACCACACCGCACTGCCGGAGAGTTTTACGCAGAACAGCAGCATTCTTCGGAAAACGGACACGGGAACGGCAATGGGAATCCGGTGCACGGATCCAACCAGAAAGAGTCAGTGTTTATGAGGTTGAATAATAGAATCAAAGCGCTGGAGATGAACATGTCTCTCAGCAGCAGATACCTGGAGGAGCTCAGTCAGAGGTACAAACTCACACAAGCTACTAAACTCATATGTTTGTTTAGCCGACTGTCACCTGATTGATCTGTGCTGCTGTCGCTCAGGTATCGCAAACAGATGGAGGAGATGCAGCGGGCTTTCAACAAGACCATCATCAAACTGCAGAACACCTCAAGAATCGCAGAGGAGCAGGTTTTTATCAATCAATTTAGTGATTTTTTTCTGACCCCCTTTTAACCCCCCAGTTGTTAAAAGTCCAGTTTGTGAAATCTAGTGGTGAGGTTACGAATTACAACCAACGGCTCACTCCACCGCTCACCTCCTGAGCACTACGGAGGCTGACACAGAAGCAAAAACGTGGCGACATCTCTTTCATTTGCTGAAGGATATAACATGTTTACGAAAGGTCTCTGTAGAGTCAGTTGTTTGTCCGTTTGGGGATACTGTAGAAACAACATGGCGAATTTCATGTATATGTAGATAGAAATAATAATAAAAACAGCGCTTAATTATGAATGGTCTTTATACACCTCTGAAGACAGTTATGTATATTATATTGCGTTTCTGTAAATAGATACTCCTTAATTTTCCACATTGCACATTTGTCGCCTAGCAAAAAAATCTAGAGATTTTATTGGGCATTCTGTTGTGTTATGTAGTGAGTTCAGAGAGTAGAAGCAAAACAAACCTGAAGTGCCAACACTAGTGGGAATGCAAATAAGATGTGATGATGTCACAAATATGCTAAGTTGCACATGACATCATCTAGCGAAGAAGTACACTGCCATAGTGTCACAAAGTCTTGTGGGTAAACACTGATCCCACAATGCATTTGCAATTCAAACTGGCTGTTTCAATGAACTTCGACATCAGCTACAGAAACATACAATGGTGGAAATGACATAGTACATAGTCAAGATGTTTCCGGTTTTTTCCCCCGGTAGCTTAAGATTTTTAATAGCCTTTAATACATAGAGAGATTAAATGTATTATGCAAAAATGACTCCGGAGGGGATGGTGGGTAGATCAAATACTTCATGGGACTGCTATAACACCAGTAGACCAGGTTTTTTTAACATAACATTATAAATATTGAGATATCACAGGAACAGGCTGCAGTGGTTAAAACTCGGTGTGGTTAACTGTGTGTGTGTTTGTGTGTGTGTGTGTGTGTGTGTGTGTGTATGTTTAGGACCAGAAACAGACCGAGTCTATACAGTTGTTACAGAGTGAACTGGAAAATGCCACCAAGATCATGCTGAACCTGTCTGCCATTGTTGCTGAGCTACAGAGAGAGGTATACAAACATGGATATTTCTTATCGCTTTCCATCCTGTCTAATGGCAGCATTACAGACCACCCAGTAATGTATACGGCCATTACCGACACAGAACTTGAGTAATTCCGTCCTTTTACTGTCGTATTATATTTATATTTTAAACCTTACTATAGTAAATATTAGTTTAGGAAATACAAGTATACTCTAGTATTTATATATATATATAGTTTATCAATTTACTACTAGAATGTGTGTCTCAATACTGTTAAACTGCTGTTTTGATCAGAACTGCACCTAAAACTTTCACCTATTGTTGCACTTGTTTATGGTGGAGTGACAATAAAAGGGATTTGCTTTAGATCGGAATGGTGTTTTAAAGCAATTGTATACTGTGTGTTGCAGGTGTCAGATAGGCAGAGTTATCTGGTGTTGTCTCTGGTCCTGTGTATGACATTGGGTTTACTACTGTGTATGCAATGCTGTAAAAGCTCACCCAATCAAAACACAAACCCAACCATTCCTATGAGCAACCACTATCCCAGCCCTAAGAGGTACAACATGACACACACACACACACACACACATATATATAAACACAATCCCCAAACAGCAAACACTACCCTAGCACACACATCTAATCTTTCTCTCTCTCTCTCTCACTCTCTCTCTCTCTCTCTCTCTCTCTCGCTCTCTCTTTCTCAGGTGTTTTTCCTCTTACGATGACATGAGTCTGAAACGAAGAGTGTCATGCCCTCTTGTTCGGTCTAAATCATTTCAGTTACCAACAGAAGGTAAGAGTCATTTGTTTTTCTTGTTCTTTCTCTGATTCTCTTCCCCTCTCTCATTGTGTCACTGCTGTGGTTCTTAACATTTCACATCTTGGCAAATACCTAACTGTGCCATATTCATTCCTCGCAGCTTGAGAACCCGAGATGTATTCCCACTAACATCACACTTTCCCACTTAACATGTGGCTCACATTGTGTGTTCTCATTTTAGCTGACCCTCCCAGAAGAATCGAGGCTGTTGTATTCCATGCCTCGCAGAGAGCCAGATCGTTTTACAGCTTGAACTAGTTTTGAGTCCACAGGTTTCACCATGTCTGGCGACTCTTCGATATCACTGTGACCTGTACTGGAGCACAATGTGATTTTGTAGTTAAATGTCAGGGTGAACATTTGTCTTCATATTCGGTTAGGAACATTCAACCCGGTTACGTTTACCAGCCTAAAATGTAAAAACATATTTTTATTTACTAGGACTGCCAAAATAAATGCATACATCTTGACCCATATGCAAATCCTGGAAATCCTGATTTATTACTAAATCTTCCTAAATCTGTGAGCACAACACTGCCAAAACACAAAAGGCCAAATCTTTCCTGTTTTTTCTTGTTTCTTTTTCCCCTTCTTTTATTCCTTTTACATTTTGCCATGGCGCATGTGTGTGTCAGAGTGTGCAAGCGTGCATTCGGGTGGACCGTTGTTTGTTTTCACAAGGCAGAGGTTGGATATTTTTAGCACATGATGCTTTTGGCTGGCATATGTTAGACATTTGCAAGTAGTAACAGCAGACTGTCTCATGAAATAGAACTAGGGCCGATATGTAAATGAAAACTTGACTATTGACTTTGTGTATAATGGCATTATGCAAACCATTATGCTGCACTTGTGGTTACAAAGTTCAATAAATAAAACACCTGAAACACTGAGGTGGGCTATTGTGAGAATAACAGGCAGGTACATTGAAGTGTCATTTGAATAACATAAGCTACTACTTGCAAGTGCTGTCATGCTTGTGTTCTTGTTTGCCATACCATTCCGTTAACCTGCCCCCTCTCTCCCCTTTTTAGTAGGTCCTGATGACTTGTACATTGTAGAACCGCTAAGGTTTTCTCCAGAGAAAAAGGTATGGAGTGTGTTTCGGCCACTGTGTACATCGTACATGAGTAGTGAGACTGAGATTTTTAAAACCACTGATGTATATTTTTTTTACAACAAAATGTGTTTCGATGTATATTGATCTACATATTTTACACTTTATATGAGACAATACTTTAAAGTCTTCATATCTTCTCCAAAGTATTCCCTGTTCATGTGTTCTATCCATGTAGTCATAGTGATTTGATCAACCCATGAATATTATTCCGTGAATAATAGTCTGTTGTCCCATCATACTCATTCAGCTCATCATGTTTAATCTTTGTTTATTGACATGGAAATGAATCAAGATATTGAACATTTTTATGTCTATTTAATATATAGGAAACAATAATGTAGTGTACATAAATATATTTAATTTAGTGGATATTTCAAATATTGATACATGATTTACTGCCCTATTAAAATTCTGTCTAAATGCATTATTTAATGTAGACTTTAAAGAATCTTAATCTATCTTTGTGTCTTTCAGAAGAAGCGTTGCAAGACAAAAGGAGCAGACAAAGTGGAGACGCTCCGGGCTTCCGTCCCCTCGGCAACAGTCGTTAACGGCGAGCCCAAATGCATCGGCGAATCTTCCCTTCAGTTCCTGCCGTCTGGATGCGATGGCTACTCGTCCACCTGCTCATCCAGAGACTTTGTGTCAGAGGGCAGCTCAGAGAGTTCAGTCTCCACTCTGTCTGAGGAATCTTACAGCAGCGGCCCCTCATTGAACGGACACAACCCCGCCCTCTGTAACAGAGAGCTTCCGCCGACATTTCCTCCGGTCAAGAGCAAGATAGAGAAGAGATCTCTGAAACGTCGCCGGTCTAAGAATGGCGAGCAGCAGCAGGAGGATCGGTGCAGGGGAGTGATACTACACGCACCACTTCCTGTGACGGCGGGCATCATTCCGACGCTGGAGGGACTCATGAAGGGAAAGGCGGAACTGGGCGTGGCCACGTTTGGAAGGACAGTAACGGGACGAGTTTGAGGTATCCCAGAATCCCCTGCGTCTGATGAGCGGAAAGGATTGACCTTTGCACGCACGCTTTCATGCTGCTTGTTTCACTTTCTTTTTAACTTCTGCAGTGCAATGGTAGTCTTGGCACCATCTTTTCTCGTGTCACTACATCCTGGTGTTCAGAAATCATGTTTATGTGCCTTTTTATCCATTTAAAAATCTTCACAACCAACGACCACCTGATGGATCCTTTCGTTTTTTTCCCTTTAAGATTTTTTCATTATTATTATTCTGGGGAAATGTATGACTGTTAAACATGGAAAATCTAAGACTTGAGATTTGTTATGTAGATGTGGCCAACGGGTGGCGCTGTATCAACATGGCTAGAATGTTGCGGCTGAGAAAGAGTGAGAAGGGCCCGGTACGTGTGAACTGTCTGACACAGGCAGTCCCTTTTCCAAAGAGCACAACATGTGATGCTCCTGTAGTTTGCGATGATGACCATAATGTCTCCACTAACACGTGTCTCGTCATCTTTTCCCCTTTAATAAGTGTTTGTCTTGTATGTGAGTGTGTAACACTGCGTCAGTCATTTTATGTGATTGGTTTGTGGGACCAGTGATGTCACAAAGCACAGGGCTTCAATCCAATGAACTGAGCTAAATGAAGAACAGATCCAGCGTTGTGTTTTTAATTCTGTGTCTTTATTTTCTCTTTCTTACTCGAGTCTTTTAAAGCCTGAACCAACAAGTCCAGGCTGGACCTGAACACATATGCATTAATAAGCATCAGTTTGCATATGTTGCGTTTTCAGCTTGTATGTTAACATGATGTGTGTTTAGCAGAGTCAAAATCGATCAAGGCCAGTTTGTCATTCCAAAACACATGCAGATATGTTTGTTCATTCTTACACAATTTATATGCACACGGGGAGTTTATTCTTATATTATAGTGCTCATTATTTATGTATTTATTTATTTAAATGTGACCTGGGCTCTATGAGCTCACCGTCATATCACAAACAAGCTGCAGTGGCTTTTCAACCATGTGTAGAGCTCTCGAAATTCATCCTAAGACACACAAGAGTGGTACTGTTACACAAACTCATCTTCCAGTTCTTTATAGTTTGCTTTTTAGTTTCTGTGAGTCACTTTATTATTTAACATGTCCAGATCTATTCAGAAACTATAAATACTACTGCTTTTAATGTGATCCTAAAGATGTCCTTTAGAATTTTTAAAGAGGACGTCATCTATGATTTGTTATTCCTCTGGATCTGTTCTGATGAGCATTGTGTTTTACTGGATTGAAGCCAGTTGTAAGAATGCCCAAATGTATCTTTGTGCGAATATTGTGCACGTGTCCAGCAAAGCAACTGTCTAGTGATACACAATCATCTATGTGGACAGCTTATTGTATGTGTCCTGCATTGTCCTTAACTTTTCACACTCCATGTCCCTCTTAACACACGCTTGATACATTTGTGTGTGTTTATATGATGGCCATTTTGTTTTTAGATGTTTTTAATGCACTCTTAATAGCAAAACCCCAGTGCAGTAGATCGGATGTACTTTGTCGTCTGTGCTAACTGCCCGCAATATTTTGTTCATTCAGATGATCCGATCGTTGATCTTTTATCCCACTGTGGACTGTAGGTGCATAAAGCATGTGAATTGACATTGTGATTTAAATAAAAGGGAAAGATTGGGATGGTGTTGAGTGGACCATCTCTGTGGGATTTCAATGTTCCATGTTCCACATTCAGGGGAGAGCCCCTTTCGTCATTCTTTTACTACCTTTATATTTTTTTATTTGCACTTTGGAGAACTACACATGCCTTCTTTTTTTTTTTTTACACAACACCTTGCATAATTGCTTTTTTCTCTGAGCTTTCCTTAATATGGCGCCCTCTAGTGGTCAATACCTGAGTTATTAACTTCTAGGTGGTGTCCAAATGAAATCTGATAACCTGAGGATGAGCTGCACAGTATTTTCTTTTTCTTTTCCAGGAGCAACTGTACCTACAGCAGTGTAGTGCCATTAGAAACTGTGAATTTATAAATAAACACTTTGTTGTCCTTATTTGGTGCGTTTGCTTTTTATTGTGCAACTTCTTCTTTGTCACACAGTACAAAATGACTCCATTAGTGCTTCTGCCTACAATTTCTGACATGCAATCTCTCTTTATTGTAGATGCATGTTACAAATAACACCAGATTGATTATAATGTTCTGGATGCATTTTTGTTTGTGTAATTTGCACATAAAATCCCTTTTTATGCCATTATACTGACCTTGGCCAATGACTTCGCAAAGTCTGCAATGTATATAAAATTCTCCTAAAAATGGGCATAGTCCCGCCCACTATAATGAACAGCCTTTTGTTTTGTATTGGGGTTTGTCAAGCTGACATCCAATAGTGACCTGAAGTAAAGAATTCTTTCAAATAAAATATCTGCATAAATATCACTGGAAAATAAGAACAAAACTAAAACTTAAGTAAATTAAATTTTTCTCCAGGGCATCTGTGTTTTAAAGTAATAGTCCACCCAAAAATCTTTATTTAAACACCCTCATTTCCAACCTGTATGACTTTCTTCTCTAGAACACAAAAGAAGATGTTTTGCAAAATGTTGTTAACCGAACAACAGCGGTATACCTGTAGACTTGCATTGGTTTTGTGTATGAAGTGAAAGGGTACCGCCATTGTTTGGTTACCAACTTTCATCAAAATATCTTTTGTGTTTTGCAGAAGAAAGAAAGTCATACCGGTTTGAAATGACAAGAGGATGAGTAAACGCTTTGCTCACTGAAAAGAATAGCAATTTGACTCCCTAGCAGAGAACTTTTCAGGGTGGTTTGGGATTTTAAATCGATTCTGGCAGCAGTTTGCTGAATAAAGCTAGGCCAGGCCTAATGTCGAATACATTCAGAAAGAATTGGGGCTAATGGCAGCAGCAACAGATGTGAAGGTGCTGCAAAGCAAACAAACATGCGGGATCTTGTGCAGACTGACCACGAGTGGGCTATAAGTTATCCTCCTGAAATATTTTAAATGTGAAAGTAAGAAATAAATCAATTGAAAGAACTTAAATATGTATTCTGAGTGTGCCACACCATTAGATGTGTTCAAATCAACCTATTTTGAATTATAAAAACTTGTCAAGTAAATAAAATAAGTTATCAAAATCTTGAAACAAATGAGCATGTACTCAAGCGCTGGGGGCGTGTTCACTGGCTGTGCTGAAGCCACGCCCACTCACATCTCTCAGTATATATGTATAGCCTACACATGGTAATACATAATTGCTCATAATTAATCAAACCTTTTTATTTAACACTTTTTGCAACCTTCTTTTTGTAAATATAACAGCTCTGAGTCTTCACCTATAATGCCTAATAACTTTGGAGAACATCTGACAAGAGATCAGAAACAATTCCTTTATACAGAGTCACTCCAGACCCTTCAGATTTCCAGCTCTGTTGCTTTTTTTTCAAGATATCCAGGATCTCCAGCAAAAAATTAGGCCCAAAACAGTAAAGATACAGCAGTAGATTTCATTTTACACATACATTGAGTGTGTGGAGTGACATTTCATTGGATCTGACAGGATCCCAGGCATAAGACCTCGTGATAACCTATGTTATCCAGTGAGCCAATCTGTTTATTGTTAGGGGAGAAGCGTTACTGCTGCATGCAAAACAGACAAATTACTGGGTAATAGTTCAGTAGAAAGCCTATTCACATAAAGACGCAGGGATCTTGCAGGACAAAGCTCCTGATCTGACTTTGGGCACCACTTGAAGGCCATCTGACAACCGACAAGTTAAACTATAATAAGGTCTTGACCCTTAATATTTTGAAGGAAATGGGTTTCCAAACTTCCAAACAGTGTTTTTACATACCTCTGCCAACATATATTTGTTTCTAAGTTGTCATGGTTTTCCATGCATAAATGTACAGAAGACTTTATTTAATATCAGTCGCACCAAATTCTAGCCTTTAGATTCTGTGTAAAATGTAAAAAAATTGTAGAAAGTAATTGTAGAGCAAGACCGAATTATGTCAAATATGGGTCTGGTCTTATGGGTCAATTTTTTGAAATTGAGATTTTTACATAATCTAAAAGCTGAATAAATAAGCTTTCTATTGATGTATGGTTTGTTGGGATTTTAATATTTAGCCGAGATACAACTATTTAAAACTCATGAATATGAGGGTGCAAAAAAATCAAAATATTGAGAAAATCGCCTTTAAAGTTGTCCAAATGAAGTCCTTAGCATAGCATATTACTCACAAAAATAAATATGTAAAATATATCTATTACAAATATATTTTACAAAAGTTTGCAGAAATATCTGCAAATGGCCCACATTTATAGTTTGGACATCGTCTCTAATAATATATCGCATCAAAGCTGTTTTCACGTCTGGCTAATCTATGACGTTTTATCTAGTCGGTGCGTTCGGTTCAGAGGACCTTTATTTTGAAGTGTGTGCGGTAGCAGATTGATCGTCAGTCTCAGCTCTGCCTCTCACAGGGCTCGCTGTCACGGATCTGGAGCTTAAGAAGGTAATAACTTCATCAATTCACATCAGATATGGGCTAAACACTGAGGCAGGGTTTTATAGAACCGCGAATAAAGCCTGCGCATGGATGTCATTCTTTAATTTTCATGCTGATGATTCATAAAGCTACGTTAGGTGATTCGTTATAGGCCACCAACAGACAAATAAAATGGACACGTAAACTCAACACTTCTGTCAGCTGTTGTGACTGCTTAAAGAGTGATTTTATTCTGTTGTGCATGCAATTCAAGGTCTGAACTAAAGAATCGGTGAAATGGAGGTCAAGTGATAAGCCGCGTACAGAACCTGTCTGTCCAGCACTGAGATAACGCTACAGTAATCCCCAGCACTCATTTACCAGTGCACAATATTTTACTACACCGACAAAACCTGCAGGATACTTATTACTAAATTATTATAAGTATTAAACGATTATAAAATACGGGAAATTATATTTAATTAAAACGTTAATATATTCATAAATATTGCATTCTTTAAAATACTTTAAAATAATTTGTGTTAGTATAAAATCAGGAATCATAGTGGAACTTTTAATTTTTTTTATCATTTGTATGTTTTTGTGTGTGTGACTGTGTTATCTTGTATCTTACTTAGTTACTTATTTTGGCCGATAAAGATAACTGATTATTCATTAACAATTTTTTTCTGACCCTGAAACAAAAGACAAAAACTGTTTTTATTTTTAAACACTGTCTACAGCAAACAAGGTAACATTGAGTTCTCTTTTTTCCCCAAGCCTAATTTACAGATTTTTTAACTTTAAACATTTTCTGGTATGATGTTTATTTAAAAAACAAATTATAGATGTTTTTCCAGTGCAACCAAGAAATGTATTCTTAATAGTCACAAGTCTAACAGGTCTAAAGACAGAAATCATTCAACCAGAGGAAATTTATCACCTTTAATATATCGTTTTTTACCTATTATTTATTTATTTAATTTACCTTACCTAGGACGTGTTTACCTATTATGTAAATGAACATTTATCATCCAATACCGATATGGCTGATGATATATCATGCATATATTTATTTACTATAAATGAATTTTATTAAGTGGAGTTTTCCTTGCTCCAAATTTACATTTCTTGCATTTGGCAGATGCTTTTATCCAAAATGCATTCAAGGGATATATTTCAGTAGCAATTCTGAACCTATAACCCACTGCTAAACTGAGCTAAAGATATTGTTTACTAGAGGTCTTATTATTGTACTGTTTTATGTAATGATGCTTTACAAATGAATTCATCTTGACTCTAGTTCTTTTTCCTTTCTGTTAATATTTCTATTGCTCGTGGACTCGTAAAGTGTGTTCAGATCATTTTAAATTCATCTGCCGCATTGATCTTGTGTATTGATTTAATATAGGATGGCTGAAGCTCCTCAGTCATGTGACTGTTTCGTATCTCTACCTCCTGGTTCCAAAGAAGACTATGTGATATTTGGTAAGAACTCTGACCGTCCGAGAGATGAGGTGCAGGAGGTGGTGTATTACCCTGCGTCTTCACAGGCTCCTGGGTCTACAGTGGAGGTAATACAACTGCTTCATAAGATGCACTCACATGTAAGGGTTTCTTGAGGATGTGTTTAAGAAGGCCATATCCTTTTTTTCCATGTAGTGCACATACATTTCTATCCCTCAAGCTGAGCAAACCTATGGGGTTGTGCTGAGCAGACCCGCTTGGCTCTGGGGGGCTGAGATGGGGGCTAATGAACATGGGGTGTGTATCGGAAATGAAGCAGTCTGGACCAAGGAGCCTGTGGATGCAGAGGAAGCTCTGCTGGGAATGGACCTGGTTCGGTGAGACCAAAACAAATATTTTTCTTCTTTAGAATTCTTATCTTTTAAAACCTAATCTTATTATTTATTCACAGCATGTTTTACATATTGTTATTCTTAATCATATAAGAAATCATTAAATCATCTTTTTCAAGTTTTTTTTTTTTTTTTTTTTAGCTATAATCTGTGACAGTGAAATGCATAGCTTGACAATATTTTTTTACAATGACTGATATTGTATGTAGATAAACAGTCCATAGACAGCAGGTGTTGTGTCCGTGTGTTCAGGTTGGGTCTGGAGCGTGGGCACAGCGCCTGGTCCGCTCTGAACGTCATCACAGGTCTACTGGAGCAGCACGGTCAGGGTGGAGCCTGCAAGGAGACCACCGAAACGTTCAGTTACCACAACACTTTCTTACTAGTGGACCGAAAGGAAGCCTGGGTCCTAGAAACTGCTGGAAAATTGTGGGCTGCTCAAAAAGTCACAGGTGAGTGAGACGACATGCATGTGGTTTCTGATGATCAGTATGATCATTTGTTTTAAAAAATAAAATTGATTTGTAAATTAAAAGGTCAAAATTTAGCACCATGTATTGTTATATGGTTAGAGCATCAGCATAACTATTTTACATTTTTCTTTTAAGTTTATTTTTGGACCAAACTGCACTTTCGTGTTTCTCTTCTTATATTATTATTGTGTTTATTTAATTGTTTTATATTCTTTTAATTAATTCCCTTTATGTGTGTACTTTTTTTGCTATACACTCCTAAAAATAAAGGTGCTTCAAAAGGTTCTTTGATGCCATCGAAGAACCTTTTGATTCTATAAAGAACGTTTAACGTCTGAAGAACCTTTCTGTTTCACAAAAGGTTCTTTGTGATGGAAAAAGGTTCTCAGATTATAAAAAGTAAGAAAGAGATGGTTCTTTAAAGAACCTTAGGCTGAATGGTTCTTTGTGGAACCAAAAAAGGTTCTTCTATGGCATCGCTGTGAAAAACCTTTTAAGCACCTTTATTTTTAAGAGTGTACTTGTGAATTGAAAGCTCCCGTCACCAAGATTCCAACAAATTCCTTGTAAATCATACTTGGCAACAAAGTTCCTTCTGATTCTCTAAAAATAAACTTGAGATTATTTGTTTAATCAGAGGGAGTCAAGAATATCTCCAACCAGCTGACGATAGGCTCGGAGATCTCCGCAGAGCATCCTGATCTGCGCAGCGTGGCCCAGACCCAGGGCTGGTGGAGTGGGGAGGGGGAATTTAGCTTCACTGCTGCCTTCAGCCCTGATAACCCCCCTGCCAGGATGGAGATGGCCAAGAAGCGCTACAATGGCGGCACAGCCCTGCTTCAGCAACATGACGGTAAGTGCACTTTACTACGATATCATGACTCACAGAAGGAGTGGGGTTTTTAGAAATGAGTAAATGTATGGAGAACTTTCACTTTCCTCCTCCACTGATCTTTGACCCCTGGGGACAGGCTTTGTGACAGCAGAGGTGATGATGAACATCCTGAGAGACAAAGCCAGTGGGATCTGTATGGACTCCGAGGGCTTCCGTACCACAGGCAGCATGGTTTCCATTCTCCCACGAAAGCCTGACGTGCCCTGCATCCACTTTTTCACTGCCACGCCGGACCCCTCCAGGTGTGACCCTGAATACTCAACCGAAGCGTTTCTTCTCCAGGCAGATATGTCACTCTTTCATTATCCTCTTGCAGGTCTATATTCAAGCCTTTTATCTTCTCTGAGAACATGAGGCCCGTCAACATGGTGATATCTCCGCAGTACGGTCCAGATGATCCTGTTAAGACACAGCCTCGATTTCAGCGCCAGGTGGATCGCAAACATGATCTCTACAAAGCTCACCAGACAGCACTGTCCAATTCTGTAAGTCTGAGATGTAATGGAGACTTCTTCTATTAATGCAAAAACACAGATATTGATCAATGTGTGTGTGTGTGTGTGTGTGTGTGTGTGTGTGTGTGTGTGTAACAGGATGCTGCAGTCTCTTTACAAGAAACTATGAGATATTTAGAGTCTCAATGTCTTGAGGAGATAGAGGCCATGCTTAAGGGAGAGATACAGGGCCAGGAACTTGGTGACCTGTTCTTCGACTGTGTGGATGCAGAGATCAAATTCTACCAGTGAAACTGAGCAGGTACATCTCATGTGATGCTAATAAAACCACGCTGCAAATTAACACATTTCCTGCTTAAAGGAAAATGAAAACTCACCCACTTGTCATATTTAACCTGTATGACTTTTTTACTTCTGCTTAACACAAAAGACAATATTTTGAATACTCCTGAACAGCAGTACCCATTCATTTCTATTGTATGGACACAAAACCAATGCAAGTGAATGGGTACCGCCATTGTTCGGTTATATCTTCAAAATATCTTCTTTCGTGTTTTGCAAAAGAAAGTCATACAGGTTTGAAATGTCCGAATTTTTATTCTCTTTAATGTGACTGCTGCCTCATATGTTTTTCTGTAATATGGCTTTTGCAGTTCTCGTTGTGAATGTAACTAGTGCTTGCTGATCTGCCCGGAGAGAGAAAAAATGTGAGGGTCCAGAGCACACAGGTTCCTGCCTGCTGAAAGTCTTGCTCTCCTAGTTCCCCTGATGCCATGCCAAACTAATCGTGATGTCCATGCCACATTAACTGTAGCTGTTAAAAAGACATTATAACACACTAGATGTTCATTTGCATCACCATGATCATGTTTAATTTTCTCACAGGGCGGTTATGTATGCATCACATTTACCAGTTTGTGTGTGTATGTGCTGTGTGTACTGTAGATGTGTGAGAAGGGATTCCTGTTAAAAGAAGGGTTCAGCTACCAGACTGTTCTTCTGAGGTGATAAACAATAAACGTCAATGATTCAACCTGCCTGGAATCTTTATTATGGTCATGTCATTGATGGTTGAAGTGGGCCTGAAACAGGCAGGTAGCGTTTATCACTTTGATTTAAGTGCATTATTTCTTAATAAAATGTATAATTTTTTGTTTCATTTTTACAATATGGGTTAAAAACAAGTAAATGGAAGTGAACCAGCTTCAATATGTACTATTAAGTATGTACTAATACTAGAAGTATCAATATTGTATGAATGGGCTAATCCGATGACTGCATGAAAGAGTTAAACCTATAGTTTTTATAGATTTGCACTCATTTTCCTAGCCACTTGTGCATATTTTAGTCTTAATTAGGTAATTTAGTCAAGAATAAAAATGTATAGTTTATTTAAGAGTTTAGTGTGTTCTCATCAGACTCAAAAAGAATGTTTTAATTATTAACACACTGTTTGTGTTAACACGTGTATCATTTTAACACATTTTGTTTTGAATAAATAAAAGGGATAACAGAGATAACTGAACACAACATGTGTTGTTTTTAACACAACTTCTTTTTTTACATTGCAGAACATACGAGTTACAATCCGACCAAAAATATGAATGACTTTAATAAAATGCTCTCTAAAATAATAAAAAAAAGAAACCATCCATCCACTCATTTCACTTTATTGTGAAATAAAGAGCTTCTTCTGCTTTTGAATAATAATCACAAAAAGAAAATCATATTTATTGCTTTTATGTAAAACTCTATAGGTAAGTAGCTTATTATCTTATACAAGCTTTAAAAATCCTTTTATGTAGAATGTTTACCAGTGATGGTTTTGCAGGCCCCTTATACTTGATCTAACCGGACAGAGGGATGTGCATGTACCCCAGATGCACAACAATAAATGGGGAAAAAAACACCTGATCATAAGATTTCCAGTTATGATTGCTGTTAGTGAAGGATTTTTGGATGAAAATAAATATAAAAATACAACTGTGTTGTGTAACAAGGAATGCTATGCATTATGCATTAACCCTTATTGATCTTAAATATTAAGATTCTTAAATAAAACTATTATTTAAAGACATAAACTGTAAATGGTACTCACAACTACAGCACACAAATATAAACAATGTATTCTAAATCTTGTAAATCTATAGTGTATCTGTAGCAAATGCTAATACAAGCATTTTTCTCAAGGTTAAGATATTTGGGGAAAAACCTCAAAGACGCCATGAAATTGTTATATTTATTTTAAAAATACAATCACATTATGATCAATGTAGAGTATATTTTACACCACAAATAGTAAACAGTCATAGCATCTACCACATTAAGCATGAAGTTACATTGCTACTTTAAACCGCACACTATGCAATGGTGAAATGTCAGATGATTATTTGTAGTGTAATAGCTGGTGAAACCACTTAAGACTGTATCACGCAGTCAACAGAATATCAAATATAAGTGTTCTCTCCATCAACCACAAGAAAAAGGCTAAAACACAGTCCTTAGCAAATGAACACAGCACCAGAACATCACAGCGTTATTGCAATTTAATATTAAAAGCATTCTTTTTTGTCTCGTATATTGTTATATTGCACAAATGGCAAAGGCTACACTTTTATGAAATAACCAAATTATTGCACAGGAAGAATGCAGATGGCTCTCTTTAAACAGCGAACACTCCTACAACCATCGCTGAAAATTCTTTTCAAGTCATGAGCTCTCAAGGGGAGACAAATTTCATATGACAGAAAAACTTGGATGGATGTAAAACAAAAATGCAGCAGAAGAACAGTAAGCCCCATGATTGGCAGATGGCAGTGTTTGATCTGTTACATAAATCTATAGGTTAAACTGTTTCTCATTTTTCCAGCAAGTTTGGGAGTTGAACATAGTGTGTGAAATTCATTTTTTTACACATGCTACACACACGCAGTCTGCTACTGCTCATACACATTCTTAAGAAGTTCAAAAATCCTGTTGGTTATTATTCTGGAGCATCCACACATTGTACAATAAAGTGTCCCATATGAAAATGAATCATGGTTACTAATTTTACTATTATAAAACAACAGGAATGTAATAAGAGAGTGGAAGATTTTCTGTTAAATTCATAAAAGTAATAAAAGTCACAACCTCAAAACTTCACCATTCTTGTCCCATGCTTCACCCCACCTATTTGGATTTTTATCATATTAAAGCACAAAGCACTCCTACACTAACATGGTATTACCCATGTCAACATACCATAAACACCTTTGTACAATTACATATCAAAGTGCCATTATTACTAGCACTGTACAGTTTGTGTAGTTCAGTTAAAGAGGTGTTTCTGTAAATTTGGTGAAAATAATATCCATCATGATGCAATGAAGACCTGTGTATTGCTTCTAAACTGCCATAATGACACATTCTCCTGTGATGTATGGCTACAGTTTGCAGCATTTCATGCAGTTTATGGCTCTATAATCACAGCTGAGGCTTCAGTCCTCAAAAACTGAAAACATTAACTATATTCAACGTACATCACAGATTAAAGATTGTGTCTAAAAGTGCAATTTCTTTTGGAGGCTGGCATGGTGACCATCACACAGAAAAAGTCATACAATTTCAATCAAGATAATAAACGTAAGGACTACATTCATTTGAGACACAAACATTACGGAACAATGAAAAGCATTAAAATCATCACACATCACACTACACAGCAGATACTGTAACATTCCACAGGACAAAACTGTATCAAAGCAACCCTATACAACCCATACATGTGTGAAATTCAACAGAACTTCAAACACAACTCCCCTGTGAATATCTATCGAGGACAAAACATACCCTTAAGGTATTGAAGCCGCAGTAAAATTCAGCCCCTTTCTTTTCTATTCTTTAATTAAATATTCACTTAAGAAGAGTTTTTCATATTAATTAAAGATACAACTCCGAAAAGTAGAGAAAGAGAGGAAGACTAAAATCTGAAGTGATAAAACTTAAGACCCATTCATACCACCCACCTCTGATTTCTAACAGAAACTAACTCTGTACATTGCTGGAAGATGATCAACGAAGCTAATATTTTACATTCCAGTTGGCAGACACATAAAACAAAGATAACTGACAACATGGAATGATTTGCACCAAAACCGGCAATTTAGTCTAGATCCCCCAAAAATCCCCAGTTCTCAGTTCTTACAATTTCTTAGTCAAGTAGTCCGATCATGCTTTGGAACATGATAGGAGACAACCACAGCATCTCAACCAAATTATACTGCCAGTAGCCCATGAAAAAACCAAACGCAACATCCGTCACATTATGGCGTCCGAGGAGAACCCTAGAAAAACCAACGAAGGACGCCCAGAGCAGGACGAGCACCCGGAGCGGGGCTGCCAGCACCAGATGGGCCAATAGAAAACGGGCGCACATTGCAGCACGTGTGGCGTGGCCTGATGGGAAGGAATAGCGGTCCACAGAGAATGTGGCAAACATGTCCATACGGTTATGGGCAGGACGTCGGCGCCTCACCACGGCCTTGACCACACCAACCAGCACCAGGTCCAGAACCAAGGCTGAAAAAAAGTGAGAAGTGTGAGACTGTACAACTGACAGATAGTGTTGACTTTAGCGTATAGATACCTCTGGAATCAGATCTTATGTCAGGCCTTATGCATATAACTCACAAACAAGCTGGACAGGCTACCGAGATCAGAGTAGCTTTAAAACCTGTCACATTAGTAAAAGGATGTCAATGTTCTAGGAGTAAAACTGCAGTGATATCAGAGTGATGACTATAGCTTCTTTATCACGCATGGTAAATGAATATTTCTTAACACTGCAGGCAACAAATAATAAGCCTGTTGCATTTTAACAGGACTGACAGCAAGCCACATTAATAATGCACACAGCAGACATGAATGGAAATCTGCCTCACCTGGGAATTTTTCTGGAACTTAAAACACTTAAGAGAGTGAATGAACGGTCCAAAGGAAAAATATCAGGGGGGAGTAACAGATAAAGAGGAAGGGGATTAAAAATGAGTCTGAAAATGATAAGAAAAAGAAGAAAATGAAATGCACAAGGCCATAGGGAAAAGTGTAAACCAGTTGTGTCTAAAGAACAGATGTGTTTATACCTATTAAATGACTTGGAAGACTAAAAAAAACACACATCCTAAATAAATCTAACCTAAATAAAAGCTGATGCAATGACGCATTGTCAAGTTATTTTTGTAAGAAAAGGTTAATGTAGCACAAATATTCACATCTTTGTTGTACAGAAGAATTCATAAGTACACTGACTCGTTACTTTATTATGCAAGCCATTATTAAGCCATTAAGATTTTTATAGCATTTTTTCTTTTTTTACAATCAGAAAAACTAGTCAACATACAGTATGGTCTGTAAAGTGATTTATACCAAGATAATTTTTTGCCAAAATACTAAAGCAAATTGTGCATTACCCATGAGCAGGTTCAGCATGACCTCCTGTCCGGCGATGCTGTCGCTTTTATACAGGCAATACGCGGCACCGGCGAGCCACGGAATCCCGTGTCCGGAGATCTCGATGAGCTTCATGAGCGGCCGCACGCTGCCCCACGACGAGTCCTCACAAGCGCACACACCGAGCCGCTTCGACAGCCACAGGTCGATGGCCAGCAGAGAGCTCAGCGCTATCCCGATGAAAGAAGGGTTTAATTTCATACAGTCCTCCTCCGGTAACTGCTGTCCACCGGTGGAGGAGGTAGACGAACCCGATCCCCGTCGTCGGTTGGGGCTCTCGGAGGCTCGGAGCCGGGCCGATGTGGGATCGGAGCCCTGTCTCTGCAGCAGGTGAGGCGGGGGAGTTCGGTTCAGAGAAAACTCATAGCGCCCGTTTCCACCGGGAGACGGGACACTGCCGCTGCGCCCAGCACTGTTCCGCGCTTTAGGAGAAGGCATTTTACTTTACTGATGCCAAGACAGGTTTGTTATATATCTTCCGTTTTTATTAAAGCTTTTAAGTGTCTCGCTTTCAGATCATGGTTTTACAGGTGATAACAGAGAACTCGTCGGACAGCTGCACAGTACAGCGCCATACTTGAACAGCAGCTCTCTGCGCAATGAACTCTGGGAAATGGTGTACTGCGTTCAACCATGTGATACATCGAAAATAAATAATGTTCGTTTTGACATAATTATTGAGCCATGTGGCCGCAATTAATAAAGACACTACAAGAATAACAATTCAAACAGGGTGTTGCGTTATATCATTTGCGTATAAGCTGGTGCAATACATGTAAATAGGCCTATACAAAATCTATAGTTTTCGCTCTTCAAGAAATAGCATAGATGCTAACAGCGTACATTTGGATGTGAAAACAGATCACTGCACAATTTTATAAATATTTCAATTCAATTCGAGTTAGATTATATAAAATATGTTTATTTTTAATACTACAATCGTGTAGTTTGGTGCATATAAAGCAGCTCATTCACATGACATGCTGAATGACACGTGACACGTCCAGTAGGGCTACATGCCTTTAATGACACAGTCTTATGATCAATGTGATCAGGTGCTACATTATGAAATATAATGACTTTGAGCTTATGAGACGATACATTTTGAGCTTAACCTATTTAACAACAACAACAACAAACCCCAGAACTCGGTAATATGAGAAAAACAGATCAAAGAAATGGCGAGGCTGGTCTTATAATTTATACAACGATATAGGCTACCTAATATAAAAAACATGTAATACATTTACCAGCATTGCATTAAAACGGTAAAAAAAAACGCAATAATGCTGTTTTTTAATGTTATAATGAATTGTATTTGCTCTATTTTCTCATTTTTAATTAGACTACTAGTTACTAATTTATTTGTAGTTCATTTCAAATTCATTATTTAAAATAATAAATTATTGATGTTGTATATCGTCTTAAAAGCAGGTTTTGTTTAAATGTATAATATCAGTGTTCGTCTTCCATATGTTGTGTAAAATAATTCTAAATAATTTAAAATAACTATAATAATGAATTCGCTTGTTTGATCATTGAAACATCATAGCGTTTTATCCAATCACAACGTCGCCCCGCCCACGTGATGTGGTAGTTTCCTGCTGTATAAACTGCCCTACCATGGTTACATGTGCCAACAAGATTTGAGAGAAGTCCTTTGAAAAACAGATATGCCAGGATTACTGCTGGGAGACGTGTTGCCTAATTTTGAAGCAGAGACTACGATCGGCAAGATAAAATTTCATGAATTCCTTGGAAATTCGTAAGTAGCAAAATATGTTAAATATTGCATTTTAGCATGTTGGCGTAGATAGGTTTGATATTCACGTTTGTTGCGGTTAGAGCACGCTTTCTGCTTTGACCCGAATGAATGAGGTGTCATACAGTCGGAAGGTTATTTGATTGTTATCTGTAGTCTGTATCTGTAGTCAAATCTACTGTATCGATACATGCCTATTTATAAATGTAGCAGTGTCTACTGTGTCTGTTGTGTCTGTCATCACTTCCTTCACAGTTGCTTTAGATAAAAGCTAAACAACTAAACAATAACTAAACAACGGGTTAGTTTAAATGTTTGTGTTTATTTTTTACTATATTTTTTACTTACTGCAGCACATTCCAAATCAAGTGTAATCCATAAGTAATGTGCTTGTGCTATCAAGAAGTTCGGCACAAATCCTGTTTTATGGCTTGAAATGACATAGAAATGCATGCCTACACAAACTTTATTATGTATTTCACAAGTAGTGTATTATAGCAGGGTAGCTGATGTAAGCAGTTTACAGATCAAGGGTATTTGTTGAAATGTAATATTTTATGTAAGCAGTTTAATTGTAATGGGAGAGTAGAATGTGCCTAGTCACTGTGACTGTATTTGCTGGGATAACAAGGCGAGTATGTTTACTTTTTTTTTTTTTTAATAAATTGAGTTATTGGAAGGTTTAGATTTCAAACCTCACATGCACATTGATGCATTATTATGGTGCATCAAGCTATTTGAAAATGTATGTGTACTGTCACATGCTTATAGATCTGTAAATATAATGTGTTTCCAATCCAAACCCAAAAAAGTCTATAAAACGTTCATTGACAGGTGTTATGATTTTTTTAACAGACTAGGGTAAATGAACCGTATTCAAGTTGCAAAACTGTCCCCATCTGGCCCGGATGTATTATGTAACAGAAAAGGGGCCTGTGTGTGTTCCCAATTTCAAGCCAAACTTCTCAGTGATCCCTCTTACGAGAGCAAAAAGAAAATTAAAGTGTATGTTCAGCAATTCAATACATGCCTATTGTTGCAGTCATGCAGAATAAGGAGTGTTTAGCATCTCTTTTTTTATTTTACTCTTTTTTTTTTTTTTTTTTTCTCAAGTTTGAGTTTTGTTCAAGTGCATCTTTTAAAGTCATCTTGGTTTTATGAGAAATAACTTAGTCTTATTTATGGCTGTCATCCAATCAGAACACTTCAAACCCTCGCAGAACAAAGAGTTTGTGCCGTTTCCTTCCGTTGTGGGTCCATCTCAAATGTTTGACACACATTTTTTTTTACCTTGTGGTCGCCACATCCCTTCTGGCTCTTGATAAAAAGTGCTGTCCTATGCTTTTTACCAAAACAATGCTCTGAAAACCTTTCTAGCCAAAGCAACAGTGTTGCAGGGTGGAGATAACGTGTAAGGCCTGTGGTTCAGACCAATGGAATCAGTTTGACATTTTATCCGGTTAATAGGGATTTCCCGGAACTTCCCAGATAAAAGAATGTTTTGAGATTGGCTTGCATTCATGTCTGCAGGGAGAGATTCTTTTCCTTTTGTCCCTTAAGAAATATGTGAGATGATCTCATAATAACACAGTCAAATAAATAGTGTTTGGAGAGCCTGTGGGTGTGTGGACTGTTTTGGAAAGATTTAACTTCCCACCTGTTTCTTTTGACCGAGTACAAAAATTGCCAGAAATCTCATCTTAATCTTGAATTACCCTGCACTCATTGTTTTTTTTTTTTTAATGCAACTTTTAACACCTAAAAAGACTACAGTCACATGTTTCATCTTATTTTTCCCTCTAGATGGGGTATCTTGTTTTCACATCCACGTGACTTCACACCAGTATGTACGACTGAACTGGCACGAGCTGCAAAGCTCAGTGATGAGTTTAAGAAGCGTGATGTAAAGATGATCGCATTGTCCATTGACAGCGTTGACGACCACCGCAAATGGAGTGAGGTTTGTGTATACAGTGTATATATATACACAAGTGCATACTTTCATACACTTACTAAAAAGAATGAGCAACTCTTGGTCAGTATATTCGTTTCCTGTATTAGATTAGATTAGATTAGATTCAACTTTATTGTCATTACACATGTACAAGTACAAGGCAACGAAATGCAGTTTAGGTCTAACCAGAAGTGCAATAGCAGCAAGTGCAGGATATACAGTGGTTAGTGCAGGATATACAGTGGTTATATGTATGTATGTGACCAATGATAAAAAATTAGGTAAAAATAAATCTAATGGAGAAAATGTTGCTGCATTTATATAGAAATATAGATTTATTTATTATAGATTTATTTTAACATGTTTATATACTGCAATAAGGGCTTGTCTTTTCTTTCCTGATATAAATCTTATACATGTAAAAATAAAAACGCTCATATAGACCTTCCATGGCAAGTCCCTAGCTTAAAGGGATATTTCACCATGTTTTACTCACCCTCAAGGCATCCTAGGTGTATATGACTTTCTTCTTTCGGAGTTATAATACCATTTATCCTTTTTCTTCCAAGTGGTAGAATGGGAGTGAATGGTAAATGTTTTAAGCTCCAAAAAGTGCATCCATGGATCAAAGAACTGCTCGACACCGCTCAGTGGTCTTAACAAAGGTCTTCTGAAGCAGAAGGCTTGTTTAAGAGAAATACCCATATTGACAAAGTTATTAACGGTAATGTCTAACTTCCGTTATCCCTCGGCTGCGCGTGTTGTTCCGGCAAATGACTGGAATCAGCCAAAAAAATCAAAAAATGCTGCGTTCGATACCGGAACTTAAGACACGTCACGTCAACACGCTCAGCCAAGGGATAACGGAAGTTAGCAGTTCGTTGATCGATGGATGCACTTTTTCGAGCTTCAAAAAAAGTTCACCATTCACTTAAACGTTTCTTCAGCTGGTTTGCTCTGAAACATTTCAAGACATCTGGCTTCCCAAATGTCTAAGTTTGGCCAAGAAGTGTCATAGCACTATACTAGAAGTCTAAAACTCATTCAAGAGCTAGTTTGTAAAAGCGTTAATTTAGGATATAGGAAGTGGTGGCATGATGTGTAGCACATCCTCTTTTTAGCAAATCTGAAATGTTTCTGTTTTTCTGTGTGCTCGCTCCCTTTTACTGGACATGTACACAAACTTTACACCCCCCCACACTCCTTTGGCTGAACTCTTGTTGGGTTCCTGTAAATGAAGCAGACACCCAGTTCCCACAGCACAGTGTTAAAGTATGTGATAACACATCATGGTTAACTGAAAATCTGGCTGTTAAACCACAACACTCTTCATAAATTAAAGTACCCAGAGGTCTACATTCTGTATTGTTGCTACTAGCAGAACCGATTGACAATTAAGCATTTTTCTTAAAGGGATAGTTCACCCAAAAAGGAAAATTCTGTCATCATTTTCTCACCCTCTTGTCATTTAAAATCGGCAAGACTTTCTTCAAAATATTGTCTTTTGTGTTCTGCAAAGAATGAAAGTTGGTAACCAATACATTGATATGGATCGATGCATCAATTAAATTTCATTTTTGTTTTATTTTCACAAAGACCCCTGAAATCTTTTTTATTTTATTTTGTAGTCACATGTTTTTTTGTTCTCTGAAGGATATTATGGCATATAACCAAGAGAAAGTATGCGGTCCCCTGCCGTACCCAATCATAGCAGATGACAAGAGAGAGTTAGCGGTCTTGTTGGGGATGCTGGACCCTGATGAGAGGGATAAAGATGGGATGCCCCTCACTGCCCGCTGTGTGAGTTTCCATAACAACAATGCTTCAGTATATAAGCTCTATTTTTTTAAGTTATTATGCACAATCATAAACAATGTATATCAAATGTTTCTATAATAAAATTAAAAAATGTTTGCAGAAGTTAATGTTCTAGGGCTACAGTAAAGTGTTAGTTTATGCCTGTAAACATGTTGCAACCACTTGGAAATGCCCAAAGTATGAATAGACTATGATTGGGAAACTGACAACATTTCTGTTCATGTTCTGTTTCATGTAACTCATCCAAAGTCCCCTATGCCTGCTGAGCCTTGTTGTTTATCTTGTCGTGCACTTTGGCCGCACAGGTTTTGTGAGAGTAGACTATTGCTAACTTTAATGACATGTGCTGGCTCAAACAGTAGAGAGATGCTAACAGCATTGAGATCATGTGTCTCATTCCCAGGGAAATAATTGTTAAACCTTGAATGCAATGATAATCATTTGAAAAAATAGAAATCACATTGTATATGGGGCAATGTCATGCTGGAGCAGAAAGAAACCTTTTAATAAACATGTTCGTCTAATGCTATATGTACATTGTGTGTACATGCTAGTGACTGATGTAGCTGAAATGGTCAAATCTGTTTATTAGAAGGCAGTAGCCTCAAACCTTTGTAGTATATAATATAGTATTCGTGCTGTGAAACAACAGTTTTTGAATATGATTGTGTTTTTAGCACCAACTAGGAAACTTGAAGCTAAAATTTTGTGACTATTAAACCCTTTGTCGTATTTTTAGGTTTTTGTTGTTGGTCCTGATAAGAGACTAAAGCTGTCGATTCTTTACCCGGCAACTACGGGGCGCAATTTTGATGAGATTCTTCGAGTTGTCGACTCTCTGCAGTTGACGGCAACAAAAAAGGTGGCCACACCTGTGGACTGGAAGGTAAGATTTTAAAGTCTTCATATTGTGAAGGTAAAAATATAATCATGTTTTATTAATTTTTCCATTTCTGTTTTAACTTTATTTCTATTCCATTTTCTGTATCTGTTTTAGTCAGTGTTTGTTTTCATTCTGGGATAAATGTGTTTTCTCTCCTTATCGAAGCCTGGTCAGGAGGTCATGGTCATCCCTTCCCTCTCAGAAGAAGAGGCCAACAAGCTTTTCCCAGCTGGCTTTACCACTAAAGAGGTGCCTTCTGGGAAAAAATACATACGCTACACTAAACTGTAACTGTAAAAACAAATCTACATTGAAAGGAAAGGCTACAGAAATGGCACTTAACCAACATTAGCACTTAGTCCAGTGGATCCCAAACCTGGTCTTGGAGAGCAGTATACCTGTTCCCCTACAGTACACTATTAAATATGTTCCTAATAAAACGCACCTAATTTATCTCATTAAATTGTTTGTTTGTGTATTAGTGTACACAAAGGCATGAAATGAATCGTCCAAAGATTAAGGAGCTGCTCTTGGTGTCCTTTCATTCCGTCTTGAGGGATCCATTACCTGTTTCTTATTCAACACTTGATAATCAAAATCAAAACTGGTTAGATGATGTGTCATTATTCAATGTAGTTATTGTACTGTGCCTTAATTTCAATAAAATGGTGTTTCTTTATTTAAGATGTGTACTATTGTTATTTTTGGTTGATGGCACCATGATTGTTTAATAAAACATTGAACACGAATGCTTCACATGCATGAGTAACTGTATACGGTCAATTCTTTATTCACCTTTATTTAGTGTCACAGTGGGTTAGGGCAAAATTATTTCCAGATGTTTTTAAAGTAGGTTGGTTAAAATGATTGCTATAAAGCTGGCTTTGAATTGGTCCAATAAACATTGTAAATATTAATCAAGTAGTGCAGGAACAGGAAGTGTGTTTTAAAGTAAATCAGTAACTGAAATGAACTTTACCACGTCTGTGAGACCACAAAAAAACGTTGCTTTTAGTTAATAATCCTGATTATTGTCCAGGTACACAGTTTTTTCACTGAAATGTTTCATTTAAATCTAGCATTTCTAGATGTATTGTGATCATTCCAGTCCAAAAAAAATCAAACCTCAGGAGTGACATCCAACAGCATGACAGGACACCTGAAAACTGATCAAATACATGTCCAAATGTTGTATTGCTTAAAAGTGAATATGAACTTGTTTTATTTGCGGTATATGAGGTCTAAAAAAATATGAGGTCATATTTTCTGTTATTCTGACCTGTTTCTGCTGT
Organism: Oreonectes daqikongensis; assembly: GCA_026939265.1. Lineage (NCBI taxonomy): Eukaryota > Metazoa > Chordata > Actinopteri > Cypriniformes > Nemacheilidae > Oreonectes > Oreonectes daqikongensis. The sequence goes on along the minus strand of JAOTQM010000351.1, from coordinate 1,076,202 downwards.
TTTCATTTTTTGCAAAAAATGACATGAATAAATTCAGAAAAGCTGAAATGATGCTTTAAAACGATCTCATTATTTCTGCGGCTGTATGTTTGTAATATGTCATAAGAGTAATGTTGGGTGTATAAACCTACAGAGAAACATTTTCAATTCAAATGTATTTGTACTGTAGCATTTTCATTACATCTTTGCAAAGGCTACTTTATAAATCTCAGCAAGTCATATAAAGGGAGCTGTAATGAGAAAAACTCACTATAAAGATAAAAATGAACAATTCTGAAAAATTAAGCGATAAACACTTCAAAATAAATATGAACACTGCTAAATAAAACCGAACAATAAGAATAATGTTCAGTAGACTTTTACCTTTTTTTTTGCTTTGTCTTATTTCGCTGAGATTTTCTGGGGACACCTTAGAACCTTCTGGAGGCCCCCTGGGGGTCCCTGGACCCCAGTTTGAAAACCCCTGGTCTAACCAGTGGTATTGTGATATTACATAATGTTATAATAGCTAATGTTGTGAGACATGTATCTCACTCTGATTTAATTCTAATAATATGTCACTTGAAAAATAACCAGTAGGTGGCAGTATAAGATCTCTGATTCAATCTCTCCACTGCCATTTCACCCAAACTACAGCAACAACAGGTCAAACGTTCAAAGTCTATACCAGAAGTTTAAGGTGTCATGCTTTGAGATGACAAATTATGTAACCACCCTGCTGGTATGCAGTTAAACATTCCGACTATGTTGATCGACCGCAAAAGGCATCCAGAAATTTTCAAACTGTGAAATGAAACATCAATCCCGAGTGTCAATGAGGCATGAAACTAGGCCTTGTTATCGCAAGCATTCCATTTGTCCATTAAAAGCTGAAAAATGTTCCCACACAATCACTTAACTGAGTAAATCATTGACACACAATCCTCGGCCCGGGTTACCAGCAGTAAGCGTTCTCCGCGGGTTTGGCCCTGGGCTCTGAAGAGCAGGTGATAGCTGTAGTGATGAGAGCACAGGGACCAGCACAGGGTTTGAGTTACCAGAACTATTCAACCTACGTAACTGTAGTTCGAATAACAGGGTGAAGGTCATGGAAGCTCAGCGAAGAGGGCCAGATGCTCGCTCTCTTCCCCTTTTTTCCTCCCCCAGAATGTCATAAAGATAACAGGGATTCCCCTCTTTGTCCATAAAGGACTGTAAATTGCAAACGGCATGTGTTTGATAATAATAAAGCCATGCCCCCAGTGCAACTATTTCCAGGATACGGGTCTGACAGTGCCATAACCTTCTCACCCCCTCAGCTGCAGAAGTTCCTCGGGTAAGAGCGTGACCTTCTTAGCTGATAAACAGAGGAACCCATTCCCTCAGCGAAAAGTTTCAAGACACAACAGTATAAAAACACATACCACTAGATGGCATGAGCACTTCAGTGTGCTGGATTAGATGCCGTACAACACACATTGCTCTTAGAGTCTATCTAGTAAGCGCTACTGTTTGAGAGGGTTTATAGGTAAACCCCACAAGACCGTAAGTGATGGTAAGTGGTGTTCCAGTGTGTATTAGACAGGTTATGGTAACCAAATCACAATACCTGTATGATACATCCATTCAATTCTCTAAAGGATTTCAATTCTCAGAAAATACCATGCGCCAATATTTGGGCTAGAAACTGAACGGTTGAGGCCATTCATCTTCAACACTGTGCCCCTCGGCAAGGCACTTCATCACAGGTTACTCCAAAGACATAATGTCAATAAGTGGCCTGCAAATGTTGTGTTAGCGCATATCAAATTCAGATCCAAACCTAGTTGCAAGCGGTAAAAAAAAGATAATTTTGCCGAAATTGACTACATATTTTTGAAATACAGTAAAACATTGTCAAATAGAAATGTCAAAATAGACTGCAAAATTAACAAGTTGTGCAAAATAACATGAGAAACATAATGTTACTGTTACAAAAAATATTTCACTGTATATATCTGCCGCCTCAGCTTTTTTTTCTCAAGATTTCTTACATTGCAGGGCATAATGCACCATGTTAAACTATTATATAAAATATATTTTCTGTAAACCTCTAAAACATTTAATTTGGTAAAAATTGTGAGGGTGATTATAGGGGGGCTTGAAGTCAAAAGATATGTGGGTTTATATGTAAAAGCTTGATTTAAAACTCAATTGTAAAAGATTTCATGAGATTTCATCTGGACATGGATACCCTAACTTTCATAGCAAGTAATATTTTTGTGCGTGAACATGACATTTTAAGCTTAGATACACTTTAAAAGGTTGTTTCGTACCAAGCGTACACACAGCGTGAAATATGCAGCCTGGGCAATATTTGTGTGTAAGATCTGTGACAAGAAGAAAGGTAACCAGAGACCTTCAGACAATAAGCAGCTGCAGCGTTTAAGTGACAGATGAGAAATGGGGGTTGTTGGAGGGTAAAGAAAAGTTTTGCACAGGAATATTCTCACGCACTTCATATGTATCATCGCATACAAAAGCAGATCTGAGAAGCCACCTCTACTGATCAAACACATTTCTCACATACCAGACCACAATGGCAAGTGTCAGAATATTGTGAGTGACAGACGTTACCTCTTTCCCTATAACTGAACTCGCGTATTTGCTGTCAGGCGGTCGGTCTCCATCGCGTAACTCCTCAGAGTGCTACATCCTCCACTCTCCCAGAATAACCTCTGTCTAGCCGGTACATGAGGGACTCGTGTGGCATGTTTTTTGGTGTGTGTGTGTGTGTGTGTCTCAGTGGTGCCAGCGGCCTATAGACTACGGCCCTACTGGGACCTGTACTTATGGGGAGTATCTATTGGAGAGCCGTGAGCAGTAGTGCTCTTAAAGTGTGTGCGTGCTGCTGGGAAGCCAATCTGACAAGGTGCCAGATGTCAACTGGTATCATATATCAGTCAACAACAGAGAGCTCATTCCCCACAGACCTGTCCGTGCTTTCCACCTACTGTTTATCTGCCCAGATCTGCCAAACAAAGAACAGCATCGGTTGATTCGATTTTTCTAAGGTGAAACTACCTCAGTGAGACATCACGTTTGGGGGTTTCCATTCTAGCTGGACATCGAGGCTTTTTTATTTTGCTGAGTAGTAAAAAAAAAGGCCTCGAGGGTGCCAGCTTTGTGTGTTAATATTTTCTGGTGGTCTTTATTATAATTTTTTTGGTCTGGAATATTCCTTCCTTGGTTCTTATGAGTATAACGGGCAGTAATAACAGGTCAAGGTTTGGATTTAAAGAATTACAGGATGGGTGTTATTTAGATACAATGTGCGATGCCTATTTGTGATGTGGAAGAGGTGAGTTCTCTCCCATATGCATTATTTCTTTAAACGGCAATGCCTTTCCAAAAGTTCTGTAACAAATCATTCCATCTGCATGTAAAATTTCATTTCTTTAGCCATATGGTTTCTTCGTCTAGAGTTTGCATTGTATTATATTGCATTTGCTAAAGAAACGCTGCCACAGTTGCTTAGTGAGAGAACTTATTTGTTTATACCGTAGCTATAGTAAAGTCTTAATGTCCATCAAGGTGCATGCTGAGATTTTCAGACCATTTTTGGAATTTTTCTCTGCAAAGTTACAGTCACTGTTACAGTTCCACAGAGCTATAGTGAGACACTTCCTGTACTCAGTGCTGTCATACAGCATGACAGAGTGGGAGAAATATAGGATGTGTGTACACACCGTGTGATTTAAAAAAAGTTGACATAAACTTAATAATACTTTTACATTTAAGAATTTGGCTGACACTTTTATTCAAAGCGACAATATACTGTATACATTTTATCAGCATGTGTTCCCAGGAGAACCTTTGACCTCTGTATGGCAAACACATTGACTTTGTAAAACACACATTATTATTATTATAACAAATAAATAAGACTTGTAGTCTACCAACCCCTCCGGATATCTTACTTACATGGATACACAAAAGAATGAAAGTGGTTGCAGATGGCGTTTATTCATGTCATTATCATCACTTTATAAATACAAAACTTTTAATAAAGTTTTAATAAAATGGTTCAGTTTAGTATTTGACATAAACAACACACTGTATGTAAGATATGTACAGGCAGCCATTTGTGTTCGCAAGAATAGACGGTATATTATTCCGCTTATTACACGGCTACTTACCCCATAAGTGAATTATTCATATTATTGATATAAAATGCGGGGGCAGTTGTGGCCTAATGGTTAAAGAGTCAGCCTCATAACCGGAAGGTTGCCGGTTCGATTCCCAGTACTGGCAGGTAACAACTGATGTGCTCTTGAGCAAGGCACCTTACCCCCGTTTGCTCCCCGGGTGCTGCAGTGATAGCTGCCCACTGCTCCCGGTGTGTGTGTGTTCACTAGTCACTGGTTGGGTTAAATGCAGAGGTCACATTTCGGGTATGGATCACCATATCTGACAAACAGGTCACTTTCTCTTTCATAAATATATTGATTTGAAATATTGTATTAGGTATAATGCAGACCTGCCGTAAGGAAAACCTGTTTACTTTTGGTTTTAAGACGCAACATTCAAATGCCAGGACCAGGCAATTTGGTTTAATTATTCGTAAATATAAAGTCATATATGTTATTAAAACATATTTATATTTCTTTTTGGTGTAATATTAAACTGTACCTGTCAAAAATGATTTGCAGCATCCAGGTTACCACGTGTTATTAGTTTTGAGCAGTTGTGCTTAAATATTACCCATTAAGAAAATCCTTACCTTTCTGCATTGTGCAAATGTAGATGAATTATTATCTATGATTTAGAATTTAAAGATCATATTTTAGACTTTTATAACCAGGTGTCCTCAGATCTTCAAAACAAAGCAGAGCACAGACCCTCAAACCTCCACCCTTTTCTTCCATTACTCTTTCTACCTTTTTAACACCCCACATGTCTCTTTACTCTCCCTCTCAAGCTTTTATGTGCTGTGTGACCCTTTGGACACAGACCAGGGGAATAACACACACACGCACGCACGCACGCACATACAAATAATATTTGAACATATTTTGAGCCTATCTGTAGGCTCTGTAAAATTATGTTTTTTTTACACTGCATATATACAGTGTAAAAAAAAACATAATTTTACAGATTATTTACAGATTTGCCTGTAATTTTCCTGAACATATTTAATTAAATTCCTTTGTAATTTTGGTATTTGATAACCCGGCTCCCCATTCACTTTCATTATATGCAAAAAAGCCATTAATACATTCTTTAGCATTTCTCAGATAGATTTTTACAGAAAAAAAGTCCTATACATTTAGAACAGCATAAGGATGTGTAAAGGATGAAAGAAATTTCATTTTTGGGTTGTCCCCAAAACCAGAGCCTTTCTCATTATTAAGTGTTTTGGAAAAACTTCGCCCATTTTCTCTACCCACAATCCCATGCAACAACATTAGAGTGATCAGACCTACAGTGTGAAACGTTTATCATGATGAGTAATACAGTTGATAATATGGGATGCTTCACTATCCCAGGTACACTAGAGTGAGAAAAACAATAAATCATCATATAATGTGTGTGTCACTGGAGCACACACACACACACTGACTCTGAACAGTTTGGCTGTTACTGTCTCGAGCTTATTACTTCTCCAAAATAAATCAGCCGCCAGTTGCATATAATTTGAGTAATGAAAGCAGTCATGACAAATTAAAAAATCTTTCTTATCCAGACCTCACACACGTCTACGTCACGCGCCGCCACAACCCACAGCCCATTTCTCAGGCTGAACGCAAATGGCGCACATCTATAATCATGACAAAGAGACCCCAACCATTAAACACAGACTTCAAACAAGACCATTAGTATGGAAAAAGACGGCCTGCTCTACAGAGAGAGAGAGAGAGCGAGAGAGAAGGCGCTTGGGAGACATCTTCATTATACACCCTTTATTATCACAAACGAGGTTTTCTAAAAAAGATGAAAAGAAAGAAATCAGGCTAATATTTAATGAAAGGCAGCACTGGTTTTACACCCAGTGCAAGATACATGCTGTTTAAAAACAGTATGAATACAATTGATAACAAGTCTTGCAGTATATATGCAAGGCCAATATCAACTCCAGATTATTAAGGCCAAAATTTTCGCACGTTAAAAAATAAATACGATCTCACGTTGTTTCAATCACATTTACACACTGCCTACGAAATCTTCGTCTGTCAAAAAAATCTAACTGGGTTCGATTTTCTGCGTTTTTCGCATCCGTAGGAAGCATTTTCAAAGGTGTTTTGGCTATTCATACGAAATGTTTACAAAAAACACGCGCAGCCGAGGGATAACGAAAGTGAGACATTATCATTAATAAAGGTGTCAATATGGATATTTCTCTTAAACAAATGCATCGATTCGCTTCAGAAGACCTTTGTTAAGACCACAGAGCCGCGTCGAGCAGTTCTTTGATCGATGGATGCACTTTTTGGAGCTTCAAAAAACGTTCACCATTCCTTCCCATTCTACCGCTTGGAAGAAAAAGGATAAATGGTATTATAACTCTGACTGTATTCGTCTGAAAGAAGAAAGTCATATACACCTATGATGCCTGGAGGGTGAGTAAAACATGGTGTAATTTTAGTTTGCCTCCCTTAATATCCCTTTAATAATATAGGCATTTGAGGGAAACTCTAGCGCCCCCTTGAGTACTGGAGTTTATTACACCACAGTACTGCAAGAATAGATGGTTAGTGTGTATATTTAATTCAGTCAAAAAACAAGATTACTCTCACAGAGTGAATACACACTTCTTGCCCAATCAGTGGAAATGATTTTGCATATGAAAATGATGTAATAGAGTTGGAAATGCCTAAAAAATCAATACATTTTTGCTTTTTAAGGTCATAGAAAATATATGAAGTTACTCCACTGAGTAACTGTACGTGTGTGTCTGTGTGTGTAAGTGTGTGCAGGGGGCATGCAAAAGAATTCCCACAAAAATGGGTCACCATGGTTTCTGTTTGGGACTTGGATCAGATTCCTGACCATAGCAGAGCGATTTGGGCAATAAAACACACAGGGTGCTAATGAAAACAGCATGGCCCTGCTGGCTCTGAGTGTGTGTGCGTGCGTGTGTACTCGAAGAAAAAGTTATAGGATAAGAGAACGTTGAACATTTAGCTCTGCTCTGTGTACACAAAAGTGTTTTTTATTTGCAGACATCTGCAGTCTGTGTGTTGCAGGCATGTGGATATGTGTGTGAATGCAGTTGTGGGTGTGTGTATGTGCTTTTTGTTTCCCTGGCTTACGTCCATGAAGTCACATGACATGGCAGTGTTTGGTGCGGTTTTAGTGGGAGGAGAGGCAAGCACATGTTTTGCCTTATTAGTTGTTTATGTTCACGATGTGATTTTGGACAGACTCGCAGGGAGCAATCAATTACAGCCCAGATCTTAAAGCAAACGGTGATAAAAGAAAGAGCGAGAGGAGAGAGAGGGTGTGGTATGGTGTTTCCAATAGAGTTGTGATGAATTCTTTTGGAACATTATTTAGGAAAAGGGTTTCACAGCTCCTTGAACATTTCTTTCATTTTCATTTGGCCTGGGGAATGTTTTTAGACATTACAGGTCCAAATATTATAACCGTAATGAGGGTAAATTACTAATTTGTATATTACTACACATTGGAAACGCATTCTGTGAATTGCATTGTGAGGTTTGGCAGAAACAGGACAGCCTGTTGTGACTTGGAATTCTGATTTCCTCCAGTATACCTAAATGTAGACACTCATCCATCCGAGAAACCAGTAAAATTCATTTTAATGGACAGTCAGCTGGTCATTATCACAAAATAAATACATAGTAACAGGGTGATCCACAGTTTTCTTCTTTACAACAATGCCATTGAAGAACCATTCCATTGGTTCCTTAAAGATCCTTTCACTAAAAAGTTCTTATAAGAATCAAGTCTTTCTTACTTTTTATAATCTAAAGAACCTGTTTCCACTTCAAAGAACCTTTTGTAGAACAAAAAGTAGTTTAATGTTCTTTATGGAACCATTTAGCCAAAAATGTTTCTTTTATGGCATCATGATGGTTTCAAAGCAACAACATAAACAAACGTTACCTACGCTTTTGTGGCCCTAACTTAACTTCCGCTACATCCGCATAGAATCGAGTCCCTGCAGATTATTGCTGATAACAAGCAAAAGAAATAACAAGTAAATGACATTAGCTAGCAAGTTAAGTATGTCTAGTCAGTATTATTTTGGGTTACCAGTAAAGAACCGTTACTTGGCTAAACTTAAATGCGACAAGGTTACACGACCCATGCAACACATATACCAATTAATATACAGTAAAATATGAATTAATATTAATATATTTGTATCCACTAGCCAGACCGATCAACATACACAGACCAGAAGTTAACTTCGGGCCAGGCGTGTGCATCCGATGAATCCGACAGTAATCATAAAATAATGATTTTTTATAATTTTGGTATGTGGAAAAAACAACAAGAAACTAGTTGAGAGGGTCAACAGTCAATTACATGGTTTAGCAGTCGTTATGCAAATATCTTTAACCGCAAAATGTCATGACTGGCCAAACAGCATAAAACATATCAAAGTTTTGTGTAAAAGCCAGTGCTAGAATTATTCCTAAAGTTACTAAGTTGTATTTTTTAAATAAGGGTCGACTATGCGTATATGTGCTGCTATGTATTTTTTATGTTTGTGTGTTTTAGTGTATATTTTCATGAGAAAAGTAATGGGACACAACCTGTGTGTGTGTGGGTAAGATATTTGTTTTACCTTGAATGAAATCCCATGGGCAACATCTGGTTGAAGTCAATCCGTAGGCCAATCAAATGACCATGAAACCCATTTAAGTGTTTATTCAGCTCAAACTGCTAAGGTGTGTGTATTTGTACAACTTCTACTTTTTAATCCGCCAAACAGCGTGTCTTTCCCTCTCGGAATCTCTCTTCCCACTGGAAACACATATTGCTGCATGACTCACACTGTTAATCAAGGTTTTATCCTAGGATGAACGTATCACCCATTCACAACACTTCTGAATAAACTGCATGTCTGTGTGGATACACTATCACATACAGTACACACACAATTGTACATTTAAAGCTGAAGGTCAAGGGTTCAGACAATTTTGGGCTCACACATTACATACGCACTTTGGGAATCCTTGGCAGTACCTCAACAGATAAAAGTGTAAAAACTTTGCACAAGGTTAATGTCAGTCTGGTTGCTGCCAAATCCATATCTTTTCTGTTTCTATTTATAACATTTTTGTTTGATTGGATGTTGGAGGCCAGGTTTGAGTAGTTTGGCTTTTGTTGATCAGGATGGGACTAGTTAAAATTTATGCCAAAAACCTTTCCCACTCCTACCGAGCTCAATGCCAACAATTCAGAGGGGAAATAATAGAGAAACACATGTACACAGTTCTGAAGTCCGAGACCACTAAAATTCTTGTGTTTACAATATTTGTCATTGTAAATGATATAATCAGCATAACAAATTTAGTGAAACATTATATTACACAGACATAATATCTTATGATTTGGTATAATGCTCTGCTGTAATAACAACATGCTCTTGAGCTGGCATGAGTTCCAAACCTGATGATTCATATTTTCCCAGCTTGATTTGACAATGTTCCAAAAAGCATCTTGTGTTTTTCGAGCAAGCCAGCGAGACCATCTGACCTTTTTCTAAGGAATTAATATGGTCAGTATCACAGATTCGCTTTATCTTATTTAGTGACCTACATACCTTGCAGGATAATATGTAATGATTTTGTTATGTTTCCATTTATTTCTAGGTTAGAATTTGGTTTCTATATATTCAATGTCATCTCCTACTTTTGGACCCCACTTTATTTTATGCCAATGTTTATTATTATGCCAAGGCCATGAAACAGAAGATAGGCCAGAAGGACACACAAGCACATACACAATCACAAACATACTGTAGATGTATTCCAAAGCAGTTACATAGTTTTTTTCAGAATACACAATACATACATGTAAATACACAAAACATACACACAATTGGACAGACAAGGTTTTAATGGCTTGAAATGGAGGAATGGAAGTGTTAAACGGAAGAACCCTTTTCAGTTTCCGGTTGAGGAGAATTATAGCGGAGAGAAAATTGTTAAATTTAGCCGATGCTGTAAACTGCGGCACACAGCAGTGGTATAGAAGAGCTGTTCTACTGTATTTGAAATGATGCTTTCATAAGTTTACATGTTATTATAACATTAAGTATTATATCGCTTCTATATACCTGCTGTGTGCCGCAGTGTACAGCATCTGCTAAATTTAATATTTTCTCAGTTTCCCATTTTTCTCCGCTTTAAGTCTCACCAACAGGAAACTGCTGAAGGTTCTTGCGCTTAACACTGAAGTAACACGTGCATAGAGCCCATTGCAATGATCGCTAAGTACTTGGTGGCGCTCAGTAATGCTTACAAACCTCAGTGTGTGTGTGTGTAAATGCATGCATTATATTTTCTGTGTGAGTATTTATAATATTCTGAGAATATTGTTTAAAGCTATTCAGGAACTTCCCTAACGTAACCATACCTTTTACAAGATGCACACACACATGCATGCACACACTTATAAACGTATGCATATATAGTAAAAGCCAAAGCAGCTAGATGGTCAATGTGAAAAAACAGTGGATAAAGATTTATGTAGACTTGGGCTAGCAAGGGACTTTTTGTGTTTTATAGTAAACACTCACACCTTGTGTTTCTGTATGTCTGTGTTCACTAAATTAATCAGGCTCCAATAATAGACATGAAAATCCTCTTAATCGTGCCATATGACAACAGATTTACAAAACACACACACTTACTCTGGCATTCGGTGGGGCAGTTGTGGCCTAATGGTTAGAGTCGGACTCGTAACCAGAAGGTTGCCGGTTCGATTCTCAGTACCGGCAGGTACTGTAACAACTGACGTGCCCTTGAGCAAGGCACTTTACCCCCGTTTGCTTCCTGGGCGCTGCAGTGATAGCTGCCCACTGCTCCTGGTGTGTGTGTGTGTTCACTATTCACATGGGTATGGGTCACCATATTTGACAAATAGGTCACTTTCATATTCATTTTCATTTCATTCACCCTCACACAGACTCCACACATGGTATCTGCAGTACTAAAGCATAAATCTGATATATCATTTGTGATGTTATTATTTAGGTTGTGACATTTTTAGGTATTTGTACCCATGCACTTGCTGTGACCTTTTTGCAGGGGCACCCCGGTAAAATCATCAGATCATTTGGTGTGTATGCCATGCTGGAGTTGTTGGGAAGGTGCATGAACACATGGAGGGATTTCCCCTGTGTTTCTCTGTCAGTATGCAGCTCCTAAATTTAGGAATCTAAACCTGTTGGAGCTCCCCAGAGCACTAGAGACCTAATTCTTATCACATGCACCTCAAGCGTAAATGATCGTATCCACCCTCATTGAATTTCAGTCTGGTCTGCTGTTGTATTTTTGGAGACGGATTAGATGCGATTTCACCTCACTGCATCTGGGCATGTCATTAGGTGCAATCACGTCTTGATGACATCACCCCCGCATGTTATCTCGGCTGAGCTGGCAAGAGGTTTTGGGGACGGGGGATTTTTTTAAGATCTGCTTTTTCACAAAGCTGTTGGCACATATTTGCCATAATCCCACTATGACACACTCATACTTACCCCATCTGGATTGGAATTAAGGCCAAAGAACTATGCAGTTTTTGCTTAAAGAGAAATAATCCGTAGAATATATTTCAGATCTACATCATGTATTCATGTGTCTACAAGTTGAACTTAACATTCAAGCTAATATGTTGAAAGGTACTTTTAGACAGAAGTTGACTTTGTTAAAGCAATACCGCATCATGCTAAACATTTGGGAATTTAGCAGAATGCCAATAATGTTTTATAGGTACAGTTTTGTTCTGGCTTATTTGGCACAGACATATACACACACTCATCTGGCACAAGGGATGTTTGGTCCTTCAGCATTGCCTATATTTAAAAGTCCATTGGGACTCTCTGGTTCTACAGTTCACTATTAATGTGGCCTGTTGAGATTAGAGTGACCGTTGCCATTAATACCTGTATGTTTAGAGCTGCCAGTAACAGCAGGTCCCTCATTATCCAGTCAAACTCATTAGAGCTACTGCTCTCACACAGCTGCCTTTGTGGTAAAGGTTTATTCGTGTGGCTGACAGAGCGAGTGTGTTCATGCTAAACTTCTCACCTGAGACCTGCCTGCTGTCACTGTGCTCTATGCGAACAAAAGAACAAATAGTTAGGCAGCTAGATTTAAACCATGTTAGTTGAAAGGGAGGAGATGAGGTTCTTAAAATTATTAGAAATAAATACTCGTATATTTACATTTACGCATTTGGCAGACGCTTTTATCCAAAGCGACTTACATTACATTGTACTATACATTCGTACATTTTTTATATAGTAAGCAAGTGGGGGTTAGGTGCCTTGCTCAAGGGCACCTCAGCCATTACCCACCAGCCCTGAGAATCGAACCAGCAACCTTCTGGTCATGAGTCCAACTCTCTAACCACTGGGCCATGACTAAAAAATTGTAATTTTTTTCAAAATGTAAAAATAGTTTATTATAAAATATTGCCTTATTTCAGTATTGCCTAAATCAGTGGTTCTTAAACGTTTTTGTATAATTTTAATTAAATCAAAAACTAAAAAAGAATTCTGGAACATCATTTCTTTTAGTTGGTGGCCTTATTCTTAGCAAAAAATAGCCAGTCAAAATGAAACGTTTTCTTTTTCACTTGCACTAGTACATGCATACAGTTGTACAATCTAGGCTTTTACTAAAAAAGTATATTGCACACACACACACACACACACACGCACGTGCGTGGGTCTGGTTTATTATCTCCGTGGGGACAGTCCATAGGCGTAATGACTTTTATACCGTACAAACTGTATATTGTATTCCCTACCCCTAAACCTAAAGATCATAGACAACATTTTGCATTTTTAGATTTTCAAAATCTATCTTTATGTACGATTTATAAGCTTTTGTGCCAGTGGGGACCTAAATTTTGGTCCCCACGGTGACACAGGTCCCCACGAGTTGGTGTGTATTCAGGTTCCAACATGAAAATTCCCCCTGTGCACAAAACAAGGTAAACAAAGGTATAATGTGGAAGACCTTGACTGGTCTGCATGAAGCCCAGACCTGACCCCAGCTAAACACCTTTGGTATGACTAGCAGGCTTTGAGCCAAATTACTCAAACCTAGTAATTTCTGAACAGTAAAAGGCCCTTCAAACAAAGATAGTTTAAAATGGTGTTATATAGCATAAATATTTGTTTTGATTGGAATTACTGGAATAAAGAGACATATGTATTAGAAGGGGGTGTCTCAATACTTTTGTCCATATAGTGTACATAAGGGTCCAAGAAAAGTCATGTCATCGTCATGAAGACCAAAATTATGTTTTTGGTGCAAGAATCTTGACCAATATTTTAGAACAGAGCATCATTTTTATATTCAGTTTAGTGCTCCTGTGTCCATGTTGCTGTGTCCTTTAGGAGTTTATGAATGCAGCTTTCTTAAACAGGATGCCAAACACCAAAGATAGAATCAATCACAGTGTACTATCTAAGGTGTGTACACAAAACAGTGAATCTTTGTGCTTACCCTCATGTTGGCAGCAGTCTGACAGAGTAGATAGTGTTTTAACAGCTTTGGATTACCAGAAATCATACAGATTTGATCTAAAAGTGAAGCTACAGTTTGTACAAAGACTGTGTGTTCGGTTCTTGTGTTTTGCCCCATTTTAAAGTCATTCTATCTCTCCCTCCCTCTGTCTTTTTTCTCTTCCTCTCTTTGGACAATAAGCAGAAAGCTGAAGGTAAATTACTGGTTGTCTTTAACTGTTATTAAGATGTCTAAAGCAAGCTTTCATAACCCCTGCTTACTCTTTCCCTTTGCATACAGTCTTCCCTCTTCACGGCTCCAGATGATAAGATAAGAGGAGACAAGGAGGTTTGTGAGCTGTGAGTTTTCTAAAATGTGTGTATGCGTGTGTGAGCGTGAGAAATAGAGAGAGAGAGAGAAAGATGATGTTGGGGATTTTACACTAATTTTACATTTTCTGTAATGACATACTGCATGTCTGGGCCTTGTCTCTCATTTGCTGAAGTTTCAGTATCAATATCACAGGGTCACCATCACATGTTTAGGCAGCGCACGACAACAGGACGACCGCTTGTCAAACACACACTGGTCTTTAGCTCACTTAAAACTCTAAGTGTATGTTAATGACAGGCCATGATCGCCCAGATGATAAATAGCCTTGAGCGCGTGTTAGTCAGATGGAGTTCTTTTCCAAAACAGGTAGTTAGAAGCCCATGTGCGATGCTGCCAGTTTCCATTAGAAAGACTGAAGAACATCTTCATTCTGCTGTGGCTGAATCACTCACTCACACAGGCTGTCCCATAACAAACCTACAGGTATGGCATGCTGAGCTTATTCTGATTGTTCTGGTGAAAAAAGGATACTTTCATCTTTTGACCTGAGAATAAATATACATTTTTTAAAAGTGTGCACATGATGGCCTGGAAAAGCATGAAGGTGGTCAAATGCGATTGTACGCACACAAAACCACATGCATAAACAAACACGTTATAAATTGAAAGAGGAAGTGGGTAAGGTTTGCACTAATAGCGTCTCCAAACAGAATACTATTTTTATACTGTTTTCATTTCAAATATCTTCCAAACCATAAGTTATAGATGCATTGTGAGAGTTAAAGGAGCAACGTGGAAGATTAAGGAGTATCTATTGATAGAGATGCAATATAATATACATAACTATGTCTTCAGAAGACCTTACATTATGAACCGTTATGTTTTATTAACTTATAATAAGCAATTTCTATCTACATACATCGCGGGTCCCCTTACATACAATTCGCCATGTTGTTTCTACAGTAGCCCTAAACGGACAAACTGCTCTATAGAGTGCATTTCGTAAATACCTTATCTTCAAAGAAGGGAAAACGTGACAACATCTTTGTCCTGTGTCAGCCGTCGTAGTGCTTCGTAAGGAAGCGGTGGACTGAGCCGTTGGTTGCAATTCGTAACCTCACCACTAGATGCCGGTAAATTTCATACACTGGACCTTTAATATGTACGATAATTGATGATTCCTATAGATAAATTAGTACAACATGATTGGTTCAATTGCAGGGAAAACACATCAATCAATAAAATATATGAATTCACTGGAAAATTGTTTATCCAAAGCATACCTGTAAGAGCTTGAATACTGGAAAAATGTAAAAATTTCACTCACACATACATTTCGATTAGGAACCACAATCAAAAGCAAAACATCTTGTTTTTATGCCAACTTATGAAAGTTAAGATAGTTATGGAAACGTTTTAGCAGATGGAACCTATTTTCTTAATAATAAAATACTTGACTGAAGATTTAACTAGAAATAATAAGATGAAAAGGTTGTAAGACAGAATGCATAAAGTTATAAAAATAAGTATGAGAAAGAAAGCATGCTATACAGTATTCATCTAAATATGAAATAAAGAAACAGCTACATTGCTTAAATAATCTGGGTAAGAGGTCAAAGGTCAAAAGGTTGAGAAGTGTTTAAAGGTAAAGCTGGAATGTTCTCTTCACAACCCTATTCATTGTTGTACCATCATTATCATGCTTTTTTCTCTCTCTCCCCCCCTTGTCTTTTCCTTTTAGTCGGTGCCAAACCACAACAGAGAACTGACCGTGAAATTGACTCAGATCTAATATAGCACTGCGTTTGATGTTTGTGTACTCTGTTTTAACTGGTAAAGTATAACACCAGCCCTGAGATCAAAGCCCCTGCAGCACCGCTCCTGTCCTCTCATTACCAACACCTGGGTCAGGGCAGGATTGTCCTCAGTGCCCATGAAGTCAATGCCAGGCATGCCAGGATTGGATGTTTTGGCCGCAGCTGTTAACTTAGATCATTCATTGTTTATGACACTGCCTTTGATTGGTTGGTTGGTCATTTTGTAAAGCGTTATGCCAAGACTCCTTGGTGTTGGGTATAGAGTTAGGTAGTGTTACAAAAACACAAGCTATCAGCTATCAGCATTTGTCTTCTTCACTCCAAAGCATCAGTGTGGGTCACCTAGATTCTGTGTCTCATCTTAACAAAACTCTTTGATCACAATTCACAAGTAGACTCCAGGCCCTGACACTTCTTGGATCGGGCGTTTTGCATTAGCCAAGAGTCATAGCACCTCTCGTATCCGATAACTGAATATGAATACGTAATGAACTGCCAAGAGAAGCAGCGTTTAAAGCAATATTTCTTGTTTTAGCTTATTGTAAGGTAGCATCACATAGAGCATGCAACAAGCTGTAAAAACAGATTCAAGATGGCGTGAGAGAAATGCTCATTATAAACAAATGTATAAGTATAATAGTTTTAAATAAGTTATAATAGGTTGTTTGTGTATCAAAACACTTAAACATGAACATCATTAAGTGCTCTTTTATTATGCTGTAATAATGGTAGTTAAAGTCTTGTTTGTCACTTCTGTCATTGTGTTTTTTTGTTGTTGATTGCGTGTGATCATCTCTTTGTCGCTTCCCTTGACTCAACTCATCATTACACCTACCCCATCATTACATCTCATCCAGAAACACATTTCACACATTCAAGCAGAATCACTATATGCTTCACACGAAACTTTTGCGTGAGAATGTACTTTTGTGTTACAGCAGTGTCATTAAAGAATGTTGATTTCAGAGAATTGTGTATGACATAGGGTTGACAATACTAGGTATTATGATGCTAAGTAGTATCAGGATGCTGTGCCACGTTCATAATTTAAACTACAAATAAACCAAAATTTCCTTACAAAAACACACACTGAAAAAAAAGGATTTTTGCTGCTTGTCCAATTTACTTAATCTAAACAAGTTAAATCAACACAGTTTTTGGAAAATTTGGTCAAAATTTATGTTAGGACTACATGAATGATTTGTGTTGCGTTAACATACAATTTTACAACTGGGAAGAGGCTTTGCATTTCCCAGCATGCTTTGCATAAGACTGCATTTTGAGAGGTATTTTCTTAATCAAGTATTGTTTTATGTGTCTTTCAGTCAAGAGAAACACTTGTTAGTGTTTAATGTTCATTTATCTTTGAGATTTAGAGGAGTTTTATATATTTTTGAGTTTTGTGGTCACCATTGTTCAGAGAAGCGTTGCCTTTGGTTAGGTAGTGGGCGGTTACATTTTTAAAATGTGATTTTTGTTCAGATCTGTTAACGTATTATTTTCTTGTTCAAGATAAATGAAATGTTTATGTTGCATGAACTCCAAATATGTATGTTATGAATGTGAAATGAAAAAAGGAAACTTGAACATATAAAAATCATGTTTGTTAAACAAACATAAATTGAGAAAATTGATCATAGATAAATTATGCTGAGTAAACATAATTTTGCTATGTGCAACCGATGTACATAATTTGTTTATGTTAATTCAACAGATTTTTTCAGTGCAGGTCTAGATGAAAACATATTGTATTTACTAAACTGTATTATACTGTAATATATTACAGTATTACAACACAATTTTTCATGCTTCTGACTCATCAACTTTCAGGACAAAATGTTCACTTCCTGCCTAATATATCCCACCCACTAATAGGTGCCGAGATGAAGAGATAATCAGAGTTATTGACTCTCCTCCTGTCAGTGGTCATAATGTTATGCATGATCGGTGTCTATACCATGTCAATGATTACTATTATTCAATTATTTTCATTGATTGTCGTGTCTAATGCATAATAGTGACTGTAAATGTATTGATGTATTTTATGTATTAAAGTGGCAGATTTTAAGTTGTGGTGTTAGGGCTACTTTTTGGGCTAGTTTGTTGGGCCATTTGGCTAGTTTTGGGCTAGCCATTTGGTAGGTTTTGTAAAAATATATGGGACCTCAATGGTGATGCATTAAAAAAAGTTATTTACAGGCCGTGATGCCATGCACCATACAAACAGGGATTTCACTAACAATTATGTAGCCTTCCAATGTAGAAGGAAATATTGTGTGTTTTTGGTAAATGTGAAATAGTGTAAATCATTTAGGTTGTGCAAAAGTGATATAGTTGTATTGACCATAGTGTAACAAGTAGCATCAATAACATTTTTTAAGGACTGAATATGAGAACTGATATTTTTATCTTTTTGTACTCGTCGATACCAATGCCTGTACCTGTTTTTTTTTTTGCGAGATGGCAATTTTCCAAGCACAACACAGTGAGACTAATGAAAATAGAACATCTTCTTTATTATAAACAACTTAAATTCTGTATGTGTTTGATTAATGTGTTTATGTATGTGAACTATACCATGTTCCTCACAGCATTTGTACAGTATGTTTTTCAAGTTGGCAGTCAATCAATTGGATTTATTTTTGAAAGAAGCATGAGGTATCAGTCTTTGGTATCTGTGCATTTTTACGATAAGTACATGAGCTTGGTATCTGGTCCTATAGTAACAATGCATCAATATGGGTCGATACACCAATTAAATGACTAATATATATGGCACCTTTAGCTTGACACTCCAGAGCACGATCACATTGTTTGCTTTGCAGGTTCTTTATTGCGTTACTCTCACGAATGCGTGTCGTATCATTATACGAACAAATGTAGGTGCTTCCAATGTGCATTTTTTTTTGAGTCTGTGTCTAAAAAGCTGTTCAGGCAGGCAGTTCCCTTGGTTTCGGACAGACCTAAAATCTCTCTTTCATTCTATGTACCACCCTGTTACACCCTCCCACACCTCCACCCAACACAACCCCATCAATCATTGGTGTAGTTTAGATCACAGTCATCAGGATAATGTAGTTCTCATCACTTCTTTTTGATGTGAAATCTTGTACAGTGTAAACGCATGTCTCCTTTATCTTACACTCCCTCTTTCTCATTCAGAGCTTATTTACCCACGTACAGTGGATCCCAAATGTGGAGCTGTTATTGTCTATAAGCTAAGCTAATCTGCTTGGCGTCTGTGTTGTTTTGTGGGAGTGTGGGGATTTAGCAGGGGGCGTGTTAGGGTGTGACTCCTGCAGACTATTCCTGCAGGAAAAAATTGTGAAAGGGATGTATGTATGAACGCATTTGCGTTTTTGGCAGTTAAATGGATGATTTCTTTTAGAAGGTCCACCAGCATTGCGTCAAAATACCCCATTTCCAATATAATTCATAGATTTAAAAAGAATGAACAACTCCTAGCCTATTTTTTTAAACAATTTAATCTAAATTTCAACAAACGTGATTTCCATGCTGCAAGGGCCAATGTGAAGTGAATTATTTATGGCCATATTACAGAAACTTTCTATCTTAAGCTCTAAGATAAAGGGAGAGTGTCATAAAAAAATCCCATCATGACTTTTTGTGGAACACGTTTTTTTTATCTCAGTGGTTTTGAGTCAATACAATGGAAGTCAATGAGGGACAATATTGTTTGGTTACCAATGTTCCTAATGAACACATTTTGAATGAAGATTAGGATGTTTCCTCCATTTAAATAATTATATAGGCTATTATTTCTTTCTTTTATAATAATATAAAAGAATATAATAATTTATATGATAATTTAGGACCAAACAAATAATATGACATGCATTTTTCACATGCAATTTAATTATATTCGGGCTGTTATAATCAAGGTTAATTGCATTTAGAATAAGAGTTTGTGTTTACATAATATATGTCTGTGTACTGTGCATGTATATACTCATGTAATTATTTATATAAGTAAATATAAATAATTATAGATTTTTATGTTTTTAAATATATAAACGTGCATGTGTTTATTAATAAACAATTAATATGCACAGCACACATATCAAGATTAATCATTTAACAGCCCTAAATTGCGTCAAAATAAAAAAATGATTGCATTGAAGTGTAGACCATTTTTCGACAGTAATGATTTTTGTCACAGTCATCCCTTGTTTCTTTGCTAATGATCTGAGGTAAAAGCTGCTGCTATCAGCTGCTAATGGAACCTGAGAAAGCTCAGTCGTACCCATCCCCCGCAAAAACACACTGAAGGTTCATAGTATCTGCAATCTCTTAACAGAGACAGGGTCAAGGACGCACATTTTTCATCGCAACCAATTACACCACCCCCTCCTCCTCTTGTTTTCCCGACCCGCTTCACATTCAAGTGGTTGGGAATTCCTTTTACAAGAAACAGAGCAGCACTTGATCCGTGCTGCCCCAACAGACGCTCTTATTGTGTCGTAAAATAGAGCCAAAACGCAGAGAATGATCTTAAAAATCCCCACCAGTGTGAACTCGGTTTAATCTTGATCTTAAGTGAGGGGTCGCTATTCATCTGGCATCATGGTGACCGAGACAGAACAGGCAACTTGACCTTCTTGTTTTTCTGGAATTCCAAACATTCAACCAGCATTTCTTTCAGTCTCTATATTCCTCAATCTGCTTTTTGTTGCTGTTTTTTTGTGAGCCATGTGCGGCCATTTCAGGGGAGCCATCAATTAGCCTCTGACCCCTGAACTTTGGCCTGTAATTATAAAGGCAGCATGGGGAGCCGCAGTGCTCAGCTGGAGGTTTGTATGAGCATGCATATGCGTGGTCACACACACATATACAAACGGGACGTGTGAAGGCTGAGGAGAGCGAGTGTGTGATTGTATTTCAGCCAGATGACTCAGCTAAGTGTGAACACCACAGCACGTCACGGGCCTCAAAATCCATCCCTCATTTCTCCAGTCGTTTGGGGCCCTGATGGTTTTGCTGACAGAATATAGCCTATTTACTCAAAACTGTGAGAAAATCGGGTGTCCAACTCGAGCAGAAATACAGAAATAGCCTATATCTTTTTATAGGACAGGCTAGAGTACAGTTATAGAAAAGTATGAAGAGTTCCCATAGTTCTGCTTATTTCCAAGTGAAATGTAATATCGAATGAGAATCTAGTGATGAGGTTGCGAATTGGCTCACTCCACCGTTAACCCCCTTTAAAGCACTATGGTGGCTGACACAGGACAAAGATGTCATCACGTTTTCGCTTCTTTGCCGAAGGAGATAACATATTTACGAAATGCGAAATTGCTAGTAAGGTAAGGAGACCAGATGTGCCTGTTCCCGGGGACACCGCCTGCCCAGGATTTTGGCTGCATCCTCCAGAGGTTGCGTTTCCGGGGATGCAGGAATGCTAATCATGTGCATCGCGCATCATGTCAAAATATGTGCGGTGCATGTAGCTTGAAATAGCTCATTCTAAGTAAACATAACAGTTTATATGTAAGGTCTTTATACACATCTGAAGACATAGTTATGTATATTATATTGCGTTTCTGTCAATAGATCCTCCTAAATATTACACACAGCACCTTTAACATATCCGAAGAACCTTTGCGTTTCACAAAAGGTTCTTTGTAGAGGAAAAAAGTTGGATTATAAAAAAGAAATGTTTTTATTCGAACCAAAAATTGGTCTTTTACAGCATCACTTTTTAAAAGTGGTGCTGGAAAAAGCATCTTTTTACCAATTTTCTCCATGTATTCATCAAACCACAATTAAAAATAGTTTACCCAGTGAGGTGAAGTTGTCCCTTGCAACGTGAGACTCCCCCCCCCCCCAGCGGCTCCACTGTCATGAGTCAACCTTACCCACAGATAGAGAGTCACTGCTCAAGAAGTTACTAACAGACCTCCTGGATCCTTTTAAGCCTAAAGACAGATGCCTGACGAACAGTTCGGATGCGACTCTGCGGGTGTGGAACTTTCTGTTCCCGCTAAGTGGGTTGGGTATCGATGAAGTGTCTATGAAATAAACAACTTTAAAACTAAAACCAGAAGACTGTAAAGGGCTTTCCCTGAAATGCTACGACCCAGGAGAGCAGAAGCACCCCAGGCATTTTAAACATGACAATTAAAATCAGTCATTAGGAATAATTTATGTGCATTCCAACATTCTGGGCTAAAGATTGCCATTGGTCGTGAGGCAGATTGAGTCCAGGTGCTTTAAAGCTGAAATGTCATATTTTATTTTTTAAATCTTATTCACTATGCCTCAACTACATTTACATTTAAAGGGATACTTCACCCAAAAAAGAAAATTTGGTCATGGTTTACTCACCCTCAGGTTGTTTCAAACCTTTATAAATTTCTTTGTTCTGCTGAACACAAAAAAAGATATTTGGAAGAATGTCAGATCTCATTCCCCATTTACTGCGATGGTAGGGAAAATAAATACTATAGGAGTCAATAGGGGATACGATCTGTTTGGTTACTGACATTGTTTCAAATATCTTCCTTTGTGTTTAGCACAACATAGAAATGTATACAGGTTTGGAACAATCTGAGAGTAAATGAGGACAGAATTTTCATTTTTAGGTGAACTATGTCTTGTAACCTGTGGAAAAACCATATGGTAACCTGTCATAAACTTAACAGTTTGCTCAACAATGTTTTTATGATACTATGGTAATGCCACATACCATATTAATTTCATGACATTCCATCAAGTACCCTTGAAAGTCAATTTGTATACATACAATGTCTTTGAATATTGGGATCATTCAATACCATGGTATTACCATCTGAAACCATACCCACCATCGTACTGCCCCCATGTACATCGGTGCACCAAACACATTTCCTGTATAGAGTTCCATGTTTCCAATAGCTGTGGAACATGATGTAAATCTTACACAAAGCTGACCCCCAAAACATTTGCACTGTTAACAGCCGCTACCTGATTATGATGTTTTCCCCAAATAAACTCGCCCACCACTTCACAAGGAAACACAAGCCCTGAACACTGGTGTGCTTATGTACTCATAATTTGAGTTAATTATTGCTGGATTTCACAGAGCCAGTCAATGCGTCTGTAAGTAGAAACAAATGTAGTTCAACCTCTGGTAGTGCAAGAAAACAAACAGCCGTGAGCTGATCAAATAAGCAGCATGAACAGATTCATTACAGGCAGCGGATGACTGTCATCGGGGCAGAGCTAAACCAAACCAAACACATTTCCTCTAGTTCTCAAGTGACATGGCTGAAATATGCCTGTGTGGGAAACGTTTGCTAACTGCCTGCATTCAGCTCAGGGTGCAGTTTTAAATGACTGCAGTATATTTAGCCATTGTCAGATGTATTTTTACCCTGAAAGGTGGTTTTATAAAGGTGTTTTCACACCTAGTTCATTTCAAGTGTTTGTTTCAAAACCTGGCTGCGTTTTCTCTCTTAGTTTAGATTGTTTGCACATATGAACATGACAGTTGACTTATCGATAAGCCCCGGCCCCCTTAGGGACAAACAAACAGAGTTGCTAACTGTATTACAATGACAGCTGTCAGTGTGAAAACCTAGTCCCAAGATGTTTTTGATCCATTTTGGACATACTCTTGTTGAGGCATTCAAGTGGTACATGGTATATGCCATGGAGGGTTATATAAAATAAATATGGTGGATAACAGGATTCATTTGGAAGTGAGGGTTTACAGATCACAATTGGGAGTGGGAGAAGCGGCCGTCACAATCGCAGATGATAACATTCAAGATCAACGCTGTTCATGCATTGTGTGCAGGTTAAGATGACATTAATTTACTTTTAACCAGTTTAATATGAAGAGGAACTGAAATGTAGACTTTTGTTTATGTGTACTTTGACCAATACATTACAGAACAGTTTGCTATTTAGGTTTGCACGTTAACATGGACTCATCAACTTTAACGTTAGCTAGTTTTAGCCAGAGATACCTTGCTGAAGCACAAGATGACATTAACGTTACGCTTGAGCTAATAAAAATTGTAACTTAAAGAGGGTATGACGACCAGAAAATGAACATTTTTGTCTTCATTGGGATTCTGGTTGAATCCTTGTGGAACCAGGTTTGTTTGTCTGTTGTTTGAGTTTAGAAAATGGAATAAAATACATTTCATTCCCCATCCTCTCAGGATACCAGAAATCATGATGAGAGCAGGAATCATCATTACAAGTACTCTGAACAATTCTCTTGACCATTTATCACATTGCTCAAAATAAAATAATGTAAGGACAGCTACAAAAAAAGCCACAATAAGCCCCAAACCGCATGTCTGCTACAATACGAGCACAATCTACAAACTCAATAACCAATAAGAGGACATTCTCAATGTTGCCATGTAAAAGCAAACGAAAACAAGGAGAAAATCCACCATTGTAATAATTTAATTCCTGTTTTGAAACAAAGCAAACGGTCTGCACGTCTGAAAACACTCTAAAACAACATATAGTTTTATGATATAAAAGTGTCTTAAGTTTAAGAACACCTGTGAACAATTGTAAATTCTACAAACTGTAAATTGTGCCACATAACATTGTCAGTACGTTAATATCTTTGTATAATATAACATTATCATTTATAATGATTAAGTATGATTATTACAGTTTTCTATAGAGGTTTGCATTTGTGCACGTAAAAATGAGGGTTAAGAAATAGCTCAAAAGTAAGAAGTTCTGTGGGTGGAAGGTTTTGGTAAAGGCCTGAGAACCTAAAAACCACAGTCTTCAAACTTCAACACTTCAACCACAGAAAAGAAGTCTGCCCTTCTCTCCCATGACATATCTCATTTTTCTTATCTTAGCACTATATGTTCATTGTGTTTCTAAAAAAAACATGTACCAGTATTACAGAAAAGACTTGTAATGGAAAGAACTGATTGATATTTTTATGTATTACACAATGTCTGCCAGCTTTTGCATTTCAGTCTTCGCTGCTCTATCAGACTGAATTTACAGTGTATTAACAAGATAGTACAGCCATAATATTATAAATGCAGTTATGTGCAAGGCTAAACAGGGGCTCAATAGAGTAACATTCAAGGCTTTTTCCTTTCAAATAGATAGGATTTGGTCTTGTATGACTGAAATAGCGGCAATGAGTTGTTGCAAATGTGGATGCTGAATGTGGACACTTGCCTTAAAAGGAATTGTGTTCCTGTACCATGGTAGAGATCTGCATTTACAACGCAAAGGTGATGGGTTCGATTTCCAGGGAGCACACGTACCATTAAAAAATGAATGCACATGTAAATTAAACCACTTATACTCTCTCTTATTTATTTATTTGTCAGAATCAATAAAAGTAAACAGATAAATTGAGTCTAGTTATAAAAAATCTAACTACAGACAGCCCTATGGAATATACCCATTCACATTTGATTATAAAAGTCGCATAAAAAGAAACCAATGACTTCTGAGAAGAAGCTTGTCGAAATACACACATGCGGTTTGGCTACTTGACAGTGTCTGTACACGACAGGAAGCAAGCAAGATTGTCCCAGGTCTGAAAAATACCAAGACTCAGTGATCTTAATGCATGCTTTATCCACACTCTTTAATCCCTATTCTCCAATACAGTTTCTAAGCAGTGTATCCCATCATGCATTGTGTTCAGAAAAATGAAGTGTCCAGAAATCGTGACCATTGGTTAAATTAATTGTATGTTACATTGTATGTACGTTCAGAATAAAATGTTAAGTATTGCATATTCTATTGGTAAAAAAGATTCTTGGTAAAATGTTTGCAACTGCTATTTATCATTTAAAGGTGCTGTGTGTAATATTTAGAAGGATGACAGAAATGCAATATAATAAACATAACTATTCTTCAGATGTGTAAGACCTTACACTATGAACCGTTATGTATTTATTTTGTTTATCTTAGAATGAACTATTTCTATTTACATACACTGCGGGTCCTATTTACATACACTGCGGGTCCCATTTACATGGAATTCGCCATGTTATTTCTACAGTATCCCTAAACGGACAAACTCCTCTACAGAGCGCGTTTCGTGAACATGTTATCTCCTTCGGAACGAAACCTAAACGTGATGACATCTTTGTCCTGTGTCAGCCACCGTAGTGTTTCAAAAGGGAGTGGCAAGGGGGCCGTTGGTTGCAATTCACAGCCTTACCACTAGATGCTTCTAAAATGTCCACATTGCTCCTTTAACCCATTCACACATAGAGCAAAAAGCAATTCTTGTGCATTGGTTTTGATTGCATAGTTGCACTACAGCCGCTACAGGGAACAGTAGTGCATCATCATATAAACTGTCACCTCTTCAGATGTCCACTTAAGTGAAAAATGAGAAGTAAAAAGTATATGTAATAATAATAATACATGAAAAGGTTAAATAGAAACAACAAAATTATGAAAGGCTCAATTATTATTTTATTACAGTGGAATGCAATTTCTTAAACCAACATTTGTGCACATGCTAATAAATGAAGTTCAACATAAACTTACAGTATACAAAGACTGCATGTGGCTAGACAGATCCAAGCTCATGTGAATCGATTAATCCTATACATTAACCATTCAGACTTTTTTTATCGCACACACAAAGTGAATTGGAATGTTGTTCATTTGAACCTGTTCTTTTACATGAACCATCTGAATTACTGATTCAATAAAATCATTTGTGATAGAGGAATGTTTAGAAGAGCGTGTTTAATGAAAGCAACTAATCAGACATTGTTGATTGTTAAGACCAATTTATAGTTCTGCATCGAGTGTACGTCAGGGTATGGCGTGCAGGGTACACCGATGTGTACCTCCAAAAACGTGACAACGCCTCAATTCTACGTGGACAGCAAGTGTGATTGAGCTACTAGAACCCTTCCCCCAGGTAAAAAAATCTGAGATAGCATCGCGGTTCCTCATATGCATATTACGAATAAATGATATTTCGATATTTAATAACTTAAACTGCAACATAAGTAATCGTCTATTTGCAGCTATCACTGCTAATGCTTCTTTGATAATGTACACAACAAGCAACCTACCCGTGGACACTGCTTACTAGCGGTCAATTGTATTCTCACACTACTGAATAATATAGTTAGGTTTGCTTTTTTTAACCTTGGCTCTTTTATCTTTATTAACTGCTGTTTTTAGGCCAGTTTATGGAGAAAATGAAGGGTTTAGAGTTCCAATAATTCAACTGAAATGTCTGTGGCAGCTTTGTCCCCAAGCACTTTCATTAAACCCCACAAGGAGGTTATTCGAACATACTATACGCCCCTCAGAAAAATGCCTCCACAGTGGGGAAAAGTCACAGTACATGGTACGATTTTCACGCATTTCACCCCCACGCTGAATGCAACATGTTATCTCTCAAATACAAAGGGCAAAATTATTATGTGTAAAAAAGGAAAACCTGATGGTTATGGTTGTCAGCATGTCCTGACCCAAAATTGTATACATTTCTCACCATTTTGAAATGTCAGGGAGTAGGAAGTGCTGTAGGGTGATTAAAATCGCAGTTGTAGGCAGATTAAGATTTGATTGTGGAATAGTGAAATGTCAGGGTTGTGCATAACTTTCTCCCACATTTACAGCCCCCATGTACATGACTCATAGCAGCCTTATCGAAAACAGAACTCCAAGACTTTGTGATGAGGTAGAATGTTTCGTTCTGCGATAGCAGAGGAAACTCAGGCACATTTTAATAAACAAAGATGCATCAGCAAAGAGAGGAGGGAGACGCAATAAATGTATCCCTTGTGTTAGCTCGCACGCTGCACGCTTTGCGTCCACACCCAAGCTCAAGGTCAAACAATACCCTGTACAGCATTTTCCCTCTCGTGGCAGGGCGTTCACTCCTTCAGATAGCGTGAAGACAAAAAAAGAGAGAGATTTTTACATGATTTTAAATAGGAAGTTGGAGATATAAGGAACAAATAAATTGATTGTTAACACACGATGTACAGTTGCATACTAAAGTATGCTTTCAAAAGAACAAAACCAGATCCACCAGTCTCAGAGAGGCGTGTGCCGTCAGAACATGAGGCAGTTATCTGTTATTTGGCACTGCTGAACATCATTAAAGTCTATTTGTTAAAGGTTTATTGAGATCCTCCCACTGTAACTGTATGTACTGAATGCTGGGTTTCAGCGCTATTGAACATTCTTTAACGTCTAAGGGTGTAAGTTGTTCTCGACTTGTCGAGACAAAAGTATGAACCTTCCGTTTGTTTACATTTTGGCACGTTTTGATTTGGGCTAAAAGCGATTGCCAGCACATACCAATGATTATTTACAGTTTTGGAAGCATATTATCGGCAGGTATTTGTTTACGTTTCAAGTTTGGCCTTGTGCACGGTTAGGAACTACAAAACTGCATTCCAGATTATTTTTGAACCTTTCTTAACCCTGTGTGCTTAGATGCTATGAGATGACCTCTTACTGCAGACCAGGCCAGTTGATGCATGTTGGAACAGCGCTGATGTTTGTTTGCAAGAATATAACCGGCCTTTGTGAGCGTGGATGAAAGTAGTATATTGTTCTTTAAAGAATCCCCAGCATAGCATTCAACACAAACAGAGACAGTCTGAGAGGAGGGACACTGAACAGCAAATCTGGCAGGGTCACATATCTCGGTCGCTCTGTGCATGTGTGTAGAGATAGGACATATCTTTATATGTCTCAGACAGTGTGTTTAGGTGCTGAGGGGGTGAGAAGCCAACCTAAGACAATGATACGTCTGCTGCTAATGGGCTGTTTCAGTGGAGACACACCTGAGATGGTGTAGACATGTCTGAAGTACTCACACACACACACACACACACACAGTAGCTTTAGACCAAAACCAAGTTGGCTGCCTAACTAAAGGTTCCACAATTATGCTGTTTTCTAGAAACTTCGGATGTCGAAGCAGAGAGACGCATGAAAAATGACTCTGACAATAAGCCTGACAACATCTCACCTGACTGCAGATATTGAATTGGGACAGCATGTGTTTCTCAGGCACTCTACTTAGTTCACCCAAAAATTCTTACACCAGCACAAATTTCAATGCTGGTTAGTGCTAGTTTGATGCTAATCTAGCTGGTGGTCCAGGATAGCCATGATCACACACAAAATATACCCAAAACACAACAAATTATTCAAATTGTGGATTATTTAATGATGTAAAAGGACCTATTAATAGCAATATATATATGAAGAGTTTGGTTCCAAAACGCTATAAATCCATTTTCAAAAATGTTTGTACATTCCAATTAATATCAATCAAACTGCAGTTGGTTAGTTTTGATTTAATCCATAATAACTAAAAAAAAATACAGCTAACTAACACAATAAAAACATGATAACATAATAAAAAACATGAATTTTGAAAAAATGTAAAAATGGATTTATAGCGTTTTGGAACCAAACTCTTCATATATATATATATATATATATATATACACAACTATGTCTTCTAAGGTGTATAAAGACCTTACATACATACCAGAAGGTTGCTGGTTTGATTCTCAGGGCTGGCGGGTAACGGCTGAAGTGCCCTTGAGCAAGGCACCTAACCCTCACTTGCTTACTATACAAAATGTACAAATGTATAGTACAATGTAATGTAAGTCGCTTTGGATAAAAGCGTTTGCCAAATGCATAAATGTGAACCGTTATGTCTTTATTACCTTAGAATGAGCTATTTCTATCTACATACACCGCGGGTCCCCTTACATGGAATTCGCCATTTTGCGCTGCCATGTTTCTACAAAACGCGTTTCATAAATATGATGTTCACTTCGGCAAAGAAGTAACATCTTAGTCCTCTGTCAGCCTACATTGTGCTTCGAAAGAGAGGGGTGGAATGGGCCATTGGTTGCAATTTGCAACCCTACCACTAGATGCTGCTAAATTTCACTGACTGGCACTTAACACACAAATTGAAAAGTATTTATGTGGAACTTTGTTTTTAAAAAGTTTATGCAAGCCACATGTGCACATGTGGGTTACATTCATATTTATTTACACTTATATCCAAAATTACTTACGAATGAGAAAACATTTCAAATATTGTCAATGAGAAAACAATGCATGTAGTCTATGGTTATGGTGTATGCAGCAGGTTACATGCACATGTCATTGAGTCTGTTCGGCATCACTTCAGTAAAGCTTTCTTTAAATATACTTTTAAAAAGTACCTCAGTTCAGGTGTGTGGCATTAGCCAAAGCAAGCTATTATTATTGGAGCATTTACGGTAGATCTGACCCAGATATCTGTGTTTCCTGTTCCCGTCCTTATCACAATTTTGAGACATCTGTGAGAATAATGAACTAATCCACCCCACTTCTCCACCCTGATGAACATGTGGTTGCATTTTAAAGATTAAACATTCCACTCAAACCCGTGATTTATCAGGAATATCGCTGCACAGGGCGAGTTAGCACTGTACCTCTTTAAATAGCAAACATGAGAAAGTCAGCATAGTGCACCATTATATAAGTCTGTAAAAAACGATAAATAGAAGGTTTGGTTTTATGCACCAGAAGCATGTGGTTTGTATTTGCTGAGTGGGCACATTGTTCAATTTTATGGTTGTATACAGGTCAAAAAGAACCAACCGTACCATAGCATAACTGCCGTTAAAATCTGCTGATCTAACTTTTCTCTTTATTATCAAATGCTGGGTAATAGTGGATATTGTGGTGAGAGGTTTGAAACCAAGTCAGATCAGAAGTTCAGACTGTGTCTCTTTTTGTTTTGACTGGCTGCGATCAAATATTTTCACTGGAGATTACTGCTGTCCATCAAAAGAGTCAGACACTAACCCCACAGGAACGCGGGGAGAACATGTGAAATCCCATCTGTGATGTGTTTCCTTCAGATCTAATATCCAGATGGGACGTTTTTGTGGTATAACAGCACTGTGGGTATAAAATCACAATTTTAAGCTTTTTATTCTGAAAGGCTTGCTAAAAGATACAAGATGTGGAGTGAATGAAATGTGGACATGTGGACATGAGCTTTGATTTGGGTGAGTACAAAGTTACTCAACAAAAAATTGCGGCGTAGACAGTAACTCTGGTCCAAGACTTAGTGAGTCGCTTTGCTGACTGCTGTTTATACAGGCAGCTGACTACTTATACCTCTTTGTCACTAAGCTGAATTTGTAAATTAGACTGTATTTCCACAGCTAAGCAATAATGTAATTGACTACTGTATTTACTACATACCAACACAGTTCCTGCTTATGAATTTTAGGTGTTTCAAAAAATATTTTAACATCCATTTATCTAACATGCTATTATAAGCTGGATTTGACACAACGGTCAGATGTTTTAGTAAATAACTATATTACTTTTTTATTTATTTTGGTTTAGTTTGTTCATTGTAAGTGCTCTCGTATGCGAAGAATATATATTTTGCCATAGACGGTTTCATCTGACGCACGCACCTGACCCGAAGTTAACGTCTGCTCTGTGGTTGTTTATTGGTCTGACTAATGGCTAATGATATAACAATTTAAATTTACAAAATGTAATTTTTTTGTTTATATTCATATCTTATTGTATATTGATTGTATTAAATAAACAATTTGTTGTCGTGTAACCTTGTCACATTTAGCCAAGTAACGGTTCTTGTCAGGGCGAATCTGGACTAACAAGTGGCCATGGACTTTTTTCGTCAAGAGCAGCCCACTACGTACCCCTCGGTTCGCGGTTGCATTTTGGAAAAATCCCAGTGCTCCATGACCCTGGTTCTTCCACTGGTAACCCAAAATACTGGCTAAACATAATTTTAACTAGCTAGCTAATGTCATTTACTTGTTATTTCCTTTGCTTGTTATCAGAAATAATCTGCAGGGACTGCAATATATATATATATTAAACTATATAGAACAATATATTGTTAATATAGTACAGTATTACAATTTATTGAATAATGCATAAGGAATTGCCACTTTGAATACGGTACTGTATATTGAAAAATATATTATGGACTTAGTTCTAATATATGGAAACATGTTATTTAATATACTGTATTGCATTTTGTCCCATTATATTCCCATATCATTTTCTTTAATAAGGGCTGCCAGACTGAATCATTGTAGCTTTGAAAACTTATCTTATGCACATTATTCCATAACTGTCCTATTAAGTTAATGGTTACTGGTTTGAGACCACCATTTTTCAAAGCCAGTTTGGAAATATTCTGTGGTCTACTCAGGCTTTCCTGCTGAAAAGACCATCTTAAAATTCCATGGTGGTTTAACAGCAAAGACATGATGTTTACCTTCAAACATTGTTGGGGAATCCACCAAGTCATTCTGGTAATGCTAGTTAAAAAGCCTGGCAGGAAAACCAGCACACCAGCATGCTGTGCTAAAAATCAGCATCCAAAACACATGCACTGGCGATCAGTTACAGTATTATGGCCTTAATAACAGGGATAGTAATTTGTCTATAAAAACCATGGAAAGATTCAGCAAAGAACAGCTTCTGTCTGGAGAAAAAAATAAATTTTCGCTAAATATGCAGGGAAAAGTTAAAAACATAACTCATGTCCTCAAGGCAAAACAGAGAGGATTAACAAGAAACGCTTTGATATAAAACTACTGTAAAAAACCCAATTGGATCCAGCTGAGATGCTCTGCTCCCATTACAACTGCACCGCAAAGGTCCAGTTCTGAGGCCGTTACTGTCAGATTACATTAATACTGGGCTGTAGAGAGAAAAGTGAATTTTATTTTCTGTTTCCACCCCCTTTCTTTCCTTTCTCATTCAAACTTCTTCCTCGCTAAACCACATGGTCCGGGATCAGTTTCACGGGGCTAAATCCAATCAGGAAAACCAACAGCTTTTCCAGCCCAGGGCCTTAATGGGAAAATGGGTGAATTTCCAAGGTGCCTGATGGGGTTGTTTTGTTAAGAAAGGAGGGGGTGTTCTGATAGAAGAGTGGGATTAACTCCTCAGAACTGGAGGAAGTGAGTAAGTGGACCCGCTGATAGTTAGTTCCCACATTTGTAACAAATTTGGCAAGCGTGCACTATTGAGAGGTGTCACGGGTAAAGGTTACATTCTCCTGCTAATGAAATTTCACATACATACACACACACACACACACACACACACACACACACACACACACACACACACACACACACACACACACACACACACACACACAATGCATAGACACCTTTTCTTTCACACATGTACTGAGCAGATTTTTGACCCTTCTGCACATGTGAAAAGTTTACAGCTGGTGTTGAGATTTAGTGATATTTTGTAATATTTGCAGGCAGTAACCAGCGGCGTTTGATAAATCTCCTAAATAAGGATGCAGGTGACTTTTTGCATTTTCTGGTTTGATGTAAATTCATGGTCAGTTGGATATTTACACCTGGTTATGGAACAAAAAGTGCAAACAACACTAGTCTAGAAGCACTTCCTGTTTCTGCTCTTTTGTTCAAATTTCACATATATAGATATATAATAATCTCTTTGTATTATGACGTTTTTTAACATTTTGATTCAGATTTTTGATGTTTTTTTCAGGTATAATGTAAAAAAATCAAACAGTGTTTTCAAGACATGAAAAACATGTTGTTTTATGCGGAAAACCCGTTATTTGTATGGCATTTTACGGTGTAGGTTGTATTTGTTCCAAAGTTTAGTGTTAAAAAACTGAAACAGGAAGTGCTTCTGGAACATTGTTGTTTAGCTTTATAAACATGCTATAATGCTATTAAAATACATTTCTAAAATAATTTGAGTGTAGGGATATTAAAAAGCTTGTCACCATTTAAAAAAAAAAATTCTAAATGTTTTGTCCCAACCATGAACCATGAACTACTTACTAGGTGGTGAGGACATTCTCTTCAAATACAGAAATAAACTGGACAGAAATCTGTGCAGGATGAGCTTGCATTATTGTTGGTAAATTTTCCCAAAAAGGTCCCAAATGTGCATGTGTGCTAAAAGGTAATTTGGTTGATGTTCGTAAATACACTTAAAAAGGTTCACCAGTGTGATGATGCCATTGAAAAAACATATTTGGCTCCACAAAGAATCATTCAGTCAATCCTTTCTTACGTTTTTATAATCTAAAGAACAGGTTCTTAATGGAACCATTAAGACAGAAAAAGGTTCCTCTATGGCATCGTGAAGCACCTCTTATACTACACCATAAATACAATTGCATATATGAACAATGCACTATATCAGAAACTGTCTCTGAAAAATTATTTAATACTAAAAATGATGTTTTTTCATATATTTGCACTTTCCTAGTTATTGAACTCATGACCTTCAAACATTGCACCAGTTGGGCTATAAGAAATGGTTTAGGCACACAAACACATTCCATTTACACATAATGAGCATTAATGAATGTCTAATAAGGCATTTTCTGAAATGATTATGTTCTCCTCTCTGTACGTGTGAAAATGCAATGGGACACCGCACTGAGTTTTGTCTTACTTCTGGTGTGAAACATCTAGACCCATTTTGTGCATGATCTGCAGATGAGTGAGGTCTAGATAGAGACCAAAAACGAAAGAGAATATGTTAATGTCATATATGAAAGAGCGCAGTGTGGGTTAGTGGTACGGCGGAGCGAGGTTTTCCCAGTGAACTATATGCACACAAACACGTCCATTCAAACTGTGCTTTGTGGTCTCACATGCATCACCTTTTTTGCTTCACTCTGCTGTTGTGAAAATGCCACAGGATGACTTCTCTAAACACTAGCTTACACACTTTGTGAAAAATTTAATTTGACCTAATAAGTATTTTGTATTAATTCACAGTATACAAGGACACATTCAAGCACTGCTAATCCACACACTGGGCAATATAAATGTTTGTGTGGAATTTAACACACCTACCTATAGTATAATAATTTACGAGGTGTCTTGGAACTTGCAGGGAGTGTTGCATTTTTATTAAAAGCCTTTTAAAAACAAATCACCTATTAATCTAAAAAATAATTTAAAAAGCCCCCAGCAAAATTCAACATTTGGCATAATCTGCAAAGAGAAAGGCTAGTAGTTTTTTCATTTCCTTGTTTTGGTTTGCTAAATATTGGTGCGATATTCAGCATGAATTTTGCTGTATGTAGAAATATAGATGTTTGTTATCATTGTGCTAAAGCAACAAGACATTTATATCAACTGTCACAGGTGCTTCCTGGTTGGATGGATGCTAGAAATGTGTTTTTGTTTCTCGATCAAGAACAGGTTCCCGTTAGACAGAATGAAAAGGTCACTCAAAACCCAAACCTTCGAGGACGTCTGCAACTCTCGTCTGCTTTATCAGCCACAAAGCCACACATGGGGGAGAAAGAACAACAGGGCCAAGGGCTAGGGGGAAACACAACTTACAGAAAGAGAAAAGGCACTCCCATCGCATGTAGGAAGAAAAAGCCACAACAGAAAAGAACTCAACGACCCGGTGGTGGTGGGACCAGAGAATGAGAACGTTGAGAGGTCTGATTCACTGGGAATCCCTCGAGTCCTCCTACGGATCGACCACCTTGACCGCAAGAGTGGAGTAAACCTGATCAGAGGCGGAACGAGCAGACAACGACACAAGGCGTTAAAGTTTACAGGTTAACCATAAATAACAATGTATGTATCGTGTAAGTAAATGTGACAATGACAGCTAAACACCCAACATTGGGTTTTGTGGTTCCTGTGAAAAGTCCACGTTTTAGGCTGTACTTTCTGCAGGGAAGATACTTGACTGAACATTTTAACAAAGCGAGAAAGCTTTGTTATGATCAGGAACCTCTCCATGGGTTTTCCCAACATAAACAGGACATAGAAACAAGAGAACAGCGGGAAACTTGACTGTTTTTATTGATTTGGTTTACATCTTAGAGTTCATTTTTATTTTAAAGAAATGTTATTTTAAACCAAATATATGCCGATTTCATGTTTCACTTTCTAAATAAATAATGAATGTGATCTTGCTTTTGGACTTTCTACTGATATCTATTGGTGTGGATGCATGTTTTTTCATATTGTTTAACTTAAATTATTATATTGTTTTATTATTATGAATAACTTGTTATCATACATTTTTTGATCATCACCAAAACACAGATGGTCATGTTAAGCTATGCTGGCTACCATGATTGGAGCAGAGGATCATGGTTTGGCTAGCTGGTATGGTCCATTGCCCCTGCTGGAGGAAGCCATTTAAGTTTTTTTGCAAGTAACAATTATTTTAAGACAACTTGCTATCACATTCATGCTAAACAGTACTTGCAATACTTAGGATTTAATGTTAAACTTAAATTACATGACAGCAGTTTCAAGTGATAGCTGCACTCAGTTACATTATGGCACTACTTTTTTCCTCTGTTGTCTGATATTGGTCACAAAACTAGACAAAATTCGACCCAAACAAATGTAATTTTCCTTAATCACAACTATTAAGCTCTCCCTGTTATTCACATACATTTACTTAGTAATCTTTAATCAAAGTTACTGAGTGCAGCTATGACATGTCAGAGGAGACCTGGCCCTCCCGACTGAGACTGGTCTCTCCCGAGGTTTTTTTCTCCATTTATTCATCATTGGAGTTTGGGTTCCTCGCCACAGGGCCGTGTTGGCTTGGTCACCGGGAGACTGCTTATATTAGATTAGATTAGTTTAAGGTTTGGTAAATTCCGTTAACATCGCTTAATTAGAATGATCTTGCTTGTTTTACAATACCATGCACTGAATTCTACCCTTTTCTGTTTTTTTTTCTTTTCTCCTGCAAAGCTGCTTTGGAACAATGCACATTGTGAAAAGCGCTATATAAAAAAATGATATTTTATGGAATTTTATAATATTGCATGTTTAGGCCCTGGAAGGGCTAAGGTAGTCAGTCACTGTCTGTGTTCTTGTGGTGCCATCAGCCAATCAATGCTACCAAGATTGTATTGTCCTGCTTTTCCTGAGTGATTATTATTATTTATATACAGTGGCAAGAAAAAGTATGTGAACCTTTTGGAATTTCATGGTTTTCTGAATAAACTTGTCATAAAATGTGATCTGATCTTCATCAAAGTCAAGGGTATTGACAGGGTATTATAATAACACAAAAAAGTGTGATCCTTCCTGTCTTTATTGAACACACTCATTCAACATTCAAAATGGCAGTGGAAAAAGTAAGTGAACCCTTAGAATTAATAACTGGTTGACCCCCCTTGGCAGCAATAACCTCAACCAGGCACTTCCTGTAGCTGTGGATCAGACCTGCACATCGTTGAATTTTAGTCCATTCTTCCTGGCAGAACTGTTTTAGCTCTGTCATATTCTTTGGATGTCTCATGTGTATGGCCCTCTTCAAGTCAATCCATAGCATCTCTACTGGGTTGAGGTCTGGGCTCTGACGTGGCCACTCCAAAAGGCGGATTTTGTTTTTGTGAAGCCATTCTGTTGTGGACTTGCTCCAGTGTTTTGGGTCGTTCTCCTGTTGCATCACCCACCTTCTACACGGTTTCAGCTGTCGTACAGACATTCTCACATTATCCTGAAGAATTGTCTGATGTACTTGGGAATTCATCTTCACCCCTCAATGATTCCAAGCTGGCCAGGCCCTGATGCAGCAAAGCAGGCTCAAATCATGAGGTTTCCTCCACCATACTTTACAGTTGGGATGATGTTTTCATGATGATATGCCGTGCCCTTTCTATGCCAGATGTAGTTCTGTGTGTTTTTTCCAAATAGTTCAATCTTAGTTTCATCAGTCCACAAAACATTTTGCCAATACCGCTGTGGAGTGTCAATGTGCTCTTTTGCAAACTTCAGGCATGCAACAATGTTTTTCTTAGTAAGCAGTAGCTTCCTTTGTGGTGTCCTGCCGTGGATACCTTGCATGTTCAGTGTTTTACGTAATGTAGACTCATGAACAGAGATGTTAGCAAGTTCCAATGATGCCTTCAAATCTTTGGCTGTCATTTGGGGTTGTTTCTTTACCTCATTGATGAGTCTTCATTGTGCTCTTGGTGTCATTTTGACTGGGCGCCCACTTCTTGGTAGAGTAGCAACAGTCCCAAAGTGTCTCCATTTGTAGATTGTTTGCCTAACTGTAGACAGGTGAATTTCTAAAGTCTTTGAAATAACTTTTTAATCATTTCCAGTTTATGTAAAGCAACAATTCTTGATCGTAGGTCCTCTGAAAGCATGGCGAGGCATGGCTCACATAAGCGTGTTCTTCTTGTGCAGAGCAAACTCCAAAAGTTTGAGGGGTTTTTATCAGTCAAAGTAGCTGTAGTCCACACCTCCAAACTTATTATCTTAACAAGACTCCATGAGTGCCAAAACCTGACTCCAATTAGCTTTTTTTTTGCAGAATTTTTTTGTGTTATTATTTTTAGACACATTATGTTTGTCAATACCCTTGACTTAGATGAAGATCAGATCATTTTATGACAAATTTATTCATAAAACCATGAAATTCCAAAAGGTTCACATACTTTTTCTTGCCACTGTATATATATACGTGTACTGTTTAGGACAGTGAAGGCAGACAGGGACATTAGGGTGTGGGATCAGGATATGACCCAGGTCTGTAGATTTTTCCCCGTGAGCCAACGGCTCATATATACCTGTTCAGAGCACTAACCATTGGACTACAGCTCCAACATTTTTACATGACATTTACCGTATGATGTTTTTGATTGGCTCAAAAATCCTTCCCATTATTGATCATGGGGTTACTGAGCAACAGAATGTTTTTGAATTCCAACTGCATTTTTAATATAACAATGACTGAGAGCGGTAATGAGGTCAGTGCATGTGCGTGCGTGTGGTCCTGGTAAACAAGATGAACCCACAAAGACAGTAATACCAGGTATTGTTTACCTTGTGTGGGGCCTTTTTCATTCCCAATAATGAAAATGGAAAAATGTGTTTATAAGGGTTAAGTTTGGGATAGGGGATAGAAAATACAGTTTGTCCACTATAACAATCATAAAACATGGTAACCCAATTTATGTGTGTGTGAAGAAGATCATCAAAACATCATCTGTAACCTCAGCAATGATCTGAGCTTTGATACCCAGCACCTGTGATCTGAAAGCAGTCGTATTGGGTCTGATCCCACAAACACAATCTATTAATGGTGCATACTAAATTCGTACAGTGGGTGATGAGGGGCAACAATCTCATATCAGTAATTAAAGTCTGGATGTGACTAGATCAACATACTCTAGATGTTTCTTTTTGCACATGACTGCAAACACATTAAATGGCCTTAAAAAGAAAGACAATACAACACAATATACATATAAAGTTTGTGATGACATTCACCCAAAACATGTTTCACAACAGGTACAGTGCCATATTTACATGGCAACTAAAACTTAAAACTAAAATCCTTAAAATTTAGCATTCAACATTTTGATATATTTAAAAAGCAGTACACGTTTCTTTAGATGTAAAGTCTAAATGTAAAAGTCTAAATGAAAAGTTTCACCACTGTTCCAATATCTGTCAAACAGATTTGTTGCACAATACATTACACATACAATTTGCCAGACCTGGACAATGTTCCACTGCTGACAGTCTCCGCTTTTAGTGTTGTGTGGAGGTCAACTACTGAGTACTGAAGGAGAGAAAGAGGGTGAGAGATAGAGAGAGAGAAAAAAAGAGAGAAAGAGGGTACTGATGGAGGTCAGGTCAAATGCTAATTTACCACATGGCTCAGTTAAGAAAAAAACACCAAGTAACCTGGACTTCACAACCAAATCACACGCACACACACACAAAGTGTGTTGGCTGAGATTACAACCTTGAAATAGAAAACGGCATCTCCATCTCACATTTCACCGTGGGCTGTCACACACACATTGTCCTGCCAGATATCCAGGGTAAGAGAGAGGGTAGAGTATAGCCTCTGATCTTACCTTTGCAATGATGGAGAGGATGTGAGACCTTTTAAACTAGCCCCTTTATAAATAAACATCTACATTAGGGTGAGAGGAGTGTGTTTATTCATGCATGAAGTGTTTTGTGTGTGTGTGCGAGGGGCTGTCTGAGGTATGAAATGCACTCGGGCCATTTTCAGTCTGATACTCTGCATGTCAACTGACCCGTGACTGTTTTCTTTAAGATTTCTCCCCTTGAACTCTATCTTTCTTTGTTTTATCTTTTCCCCCAGTGGGAGAAGAGTTTTGCATACAGTATGTGTGACATTGACATTCAAACTAGACCCTGAAAAAAGTAAAAGTATTTATGTAGAACACTCATTACTACAATGCAAAGAGGTTCTGGTTGGTTGCCAGGGCGTTGCAGTGTGATTGCTGACGTGTTCTAGTAATTGTTCAAGCATTGCTGTGTGGTTGCTATGGTGCTCTGGGTGGTAGCAAGAACATTTCCCAATTTGAAATGTATAAAAAACTTAATTCCTCCTTCAAGCTTGTGATTGTTTAATCGCTTTATCGTCCATTTAACAAAAAATATAAATATGATCACTTCAAAAATGAATACTACCCATCTCCTTAAACCATAAAGACTGCTAAAGGAAAATATAAAAAATACGTAATATATATTCATATATAGATTTAACAGATACTTTAAAGAACAACTTGTACACATATGCAACATATTTTTCAAAATAGGGCTATGACAACATTCGATTTTCCCTGTCGGGTTATCGTGTGCAAAAAACAGCAATAATTATTTTATTACAATATTTATTGGATTTTTTAAAAATGAAATAAATGATGCCATCAGTAAATCTTTAATTTTGTTTATTTGTGTTTTTGTTTGTTATTTGGTCAACAAATCACACTCCTAATACAAGTTTATGGAGGAAGAGAGAGAGAGACTTTGTACCCACTTTAACTCTTAAAGTAACATTTTGAATGGATGCTTAATATTTTACGATATTACGATAAATTAACACCATATCAATAATCTTGGTTTTTAATATCACGGTTATTGTTCTACAAATTTTTGGAAATAGTATAAACCTAGCTGTTTTTATATATCTAACAAATATGTTACACATATTTTTTAAACAAATTTGTATAGATGGGCCTATTTATGTCCATTTTGTAAAAACCATGAAAACCATGCTTTGTATGAGCTAAATGTTGATACACAAAGCAATAGTAATACTGATGCTTTTTGAAGCACCACAAATCATCGGCTTCACATTGAAGCATAGGTACAGAATTTTTTATTCACTACTTTTGGCCTAGATAAAAAGGCCCATGGGTCTTCACCATTCCTGAGATTCGTCGTGGGGTTAAAGCGGGACAGACACCCAGACCATTGGACAAACATAGTTCAGCAAAACTAAAAAAAAGCAAAGCACGCTCCTCACATCGAGGTGTGTGGTATGCAAAATAAAAAACAGGCCAAGAAAGCAGACAGCGTAAACTTACAAGCAGACAGACTCACCAGTATACTCACTTTTACTGTACGGTTTTACACTTTTAAAGACCACAACATTGGTCCTGCCCCTGTAGATTCCCCAGAGACCCTCCAAACAGCATCCTACAGCATCAGAGAGGCTTTTAGCCCTGCTTCTGATTAAGCAGCAATGCAGAAATTAATTCTACTGGGGTGGAGGGTGACATCATGGCATGCTGGCATGCTGCCAACAGCTTACATCTGCAACAACCAGGTCAGCAACCCCCTTCAAACATATAGAGTACAGTCTTACAATCATTGTATTAACAGCACCTAATCTTATCCCACAACCCCCTGATAGCGAAAGGCAATCCATATGCATGTAATCAAAATCCATTCCACCATGCTGTACAGTATCTGCAGTGGGTTATTTAAAAGATGTTCTTTCAAAGACCAATGGTCATGTCCTATCTAACGTTTTGGGTGTGCATTGCTTTTCCATCTGAAAGTCAAATCATACATTCTGCAGAGTCCACGTGAACTCTGTACGCACAGCAAAATTTGTTTAACTGCTCGCACATGCTTGTGTATTTGCGTACAGATCTGTAATTGACTGCACTGAATGCAATCACAGCGTGTGCGTACTGCTGAATGCATGTGCTGGATGCGTCCACACAAGCTAATGGAGTCAATGTTGAAAAGCTTGAATGCTTGACTGTGCGCAGAATGCAATGGCGAGCAGAAAAATGAGTGCAAGCCAGGCTCAGAATTTAAAAATCAATTGAGGTAAGAAAGAAAGAGAAAGATAAACAATTTTTAGTCAAACAAAGAGTGATGTGAAATCTCAAAAGCTCCTTCAAAATCCCAGGCCAAACTTTGAAGAATCTAAACAAAGGCCCGGAGTGAGCCGAGGGTAACCTGACCGCTGTTTGACCAAAGCCCTCAGCATCTCTGTACGCTCTGATCAATGAGCGCTCATAAATCTGGCTTGGTAGTGACTTACATAATGATTTTATCTGTTCTATATCCCCCTCTTCAGGATCTCACCTCTGACCTCTTTCCTGAGGCAGTATTAGAGGATCATTTCTCACAGCATAAGCTGGAAAAGCTTTGATGAGTTAACTTGGTTTCGGCTGTTTAAAATACTATTTTAGGGATTTCAAATGCAAGGGGTTTCAAGCTGCTTTGTTCCAAATCTAGTAAGCTGCACCTTTTAAAACATTACAAGCCAACTTTCCATATCTAGACTGTTTTAAATAGCATGATATATTGTTTTGGCTCTAATATGTGGTATCATGTTACGTAAGAAAATCCTAGAATGTGCTGGGGCAAACTGTGAAAATCTAGAGACACAGAGAACAATGTGACTATTAGATTTTGGGAAATGCTATTTGTGTGACATGTCCTTAAATTTAGAATGTATAAAAATGTATTTATTTACAATTTTAATATTATAAATAATATTAATGGGCCTTCTTGGTATGA
Source organism: Oreonectes daqikongensis (assembly GCA_026939265.1). Classification (NCBI taxonomy): domain Eukaryota; kingdom Metazoa; phylum Chordata; class Actinopteri; order Cypriniformes; family Nemacheilidae; genus Oreonectes; species Oreonectes daqikongensis. Next base: position 1,033,545 of record JAOTQM010000351.1, on the reverse strand, counting down.
GGATCATACAAATACAACCACCACAGGGTCACCAACACAGCTCTTAATACCCTATGCATGTGCTTCAAAACCAAAAGTTGCTTTGACATTATGTTGATAATCCTGGTTAATTCCTTTTTTTTTTAAAGCTTGTGTTTCACATTCCCTTGTTGGAATGTTCCAGGGTGTGAGCCAGTGGAACACATGGCATCTAATGCCATCTTTCCTCTCTCAGACAATACAACTTTAACAATGCTTCAAACCTTCACCCCATTACCATGTCCTTGTCATTTACTTGTGACTTTGGCTTGTAGATGTCTGTAATACCTGAAGAAAACTCTATTCCACCGATCCCCTTAAACTGGCAGTCACTTGACTGGTGCAGAAACCCCTGAAAGAAAATTTAAGAAGCCTTAGAACTGGGGCCAGTTGCACCAACATAGCCGCTAAGTTAAAGGAACAGTTCTCCAAAAATAAAATGAGCCTATATTTCACTCACCCTCAAGCCGACAGTTTCAGCAGCAACAGCATTAACAAACATTATGTGGCCCAAACTTACCTTCTGGTATACATCAGAATCAATAACGGTTGGGTAGTTAATTTAATTCAATGCAATTAATATACAATATTAATATTAATATTGATATAAATTAAATATAAAATCAAATGTTATATTATAACCGAACACCGACCAGAATTTCGGAACTTTGAACAGAAATGTCAGGGCAAGAGTAATGTGGTCATGAAAACACAAAATCCAATAATATAAAAACAATATTACACATAAAAATATGGTGTCACACTATGTAAGTAATCGATTTGATACTCTCTTAATACAATTATAGTAAGTAAATCAAATGGTAATTATGGGTCCTACAGATTAAGAAACACTGACCACTAAAAAAAAATGAAACCTCTTATTAACACTGCAGCTAGCTGCTTAAACTAGTTCAGCAGTTTACCTTATCTCTTCTCATTTACTTTCTGAATCTAACTTTCACATACGCTACTGTATGCTCCAAAATCTGACCCAACTGTAAACTTCCTTACATAAACAAAACTCAATAGTTTCTTGTTCCTTTGTCACATTGGTGATAGTTGCTGAATAGTGTTAAGCGCTGTCAGAGAAGGAGCATCAAAACTTATCTTTCACATGGGTAAGCCAGACACCAAAGTAGCGAGAGGTTGTTGCAGTGACAATGCACAACAGGGCAGACATAACAAAATGCCGTGTTTGTTTTTCTTTCAGATGGGTTGTCTGTTGTTTCTGGACCACATATTGTCTCTCTGCTCCAGACTGGAGGAAGGAATCACCACGGGACTGTGAAAGATAAAGGAAGGAAAAACATGGGAAAGAGAATCCAGGGATTCCAAGGGCAGGATTAAGTCTTCATGGTGCACACCAAAGACCTAGAAAAGCCAAGGCTGTGTTTGTGTTGGATTAACAGCCTAATTTACAGTATTAACAGTATTAGCTGGATATGTAACAGGATAAATACAGTCTATATAAAACAATTAAAGTCCCTAAAGTAAGAGTTAAGCAAATATCAAATAAAATTTCACATTTATGCATTTGGCAGACACTTTAATCCAAAGCGATTTACATTGCATTATACTATATATTAGTTTCTAAATATGTGCAATCCCTGGGATCAAACCCATGACCTTGGCGTTGCTAGCACCATGCTCTAACCACTGAGCTACAGGGAAGATATCAGATGAACACATATTATGTTGTGACATTTGATCTAAAAATTGAACATCACAGAATTACTCATGATATTCAATATGCATTTTAAAAGAGTCAGTCATGTATGAAATGATAATAGCAGAGATGTATCAATTTGGGTGGCCGATCCATTAGTGTTAAAGGAATTTACAGGCTAAATGCACCCACTATTACTACCTATATCGCAACACAAGGTTTATTACCACATTCCACAATCAGTTAGGTGCTTTCAACTTTACTAACCTCCGCATTTACCTTTAACCTGACCCTACAGTTTTCCCTGAGGGGGCTTTTCTACCAGGATCAGAGTGATGGGGTACCACACTGGATTCAAACCACACACACGCACACAAGCACTCACGCACACACACACATACACACACACTGCTTAAAGGTCTACTTTGAAGGGGGAGCAAGGTTCAGCTGTCCAAAAATGACAGACCGAAATGCACATGTGTACCCTTTGACCTCCGATCTTCATGTGGGTAGAAGGAGCTTCTAAGCTTGTGTGTTCAAAAGGTGCACACCCATCTAACACATTTGTCTCAGCGAGAAGTTTCCACATACTTTTCCCATCCAACCTTCAAACCCCACGAGAAAGGGGTTAATGTGAGTGTGTATTTGAAATGGGATCTCATTCTTGAGCTTCAACAGCAGTTCAAAAGCATGTGTCTGGAAATTGTTATGTGATAATCAACAAAAACATTTAAACTATTATTCAAACTTTACATATCAGATGAATTCATTAATAATGCTTGCAGAATCACTTTTACTGTTATTCATACTTTGTTTTCTAGAACTGAATTCTAACTCTTAAGAATTAAAATAAATAGTTATAACGGCTAGCCAAACATCATATATCCCTGCATCTACCTCCTGCTTTTATTTCAGCAGCGTCTTCCCACAAGATTGTGATACAAACATGAATAAAAACTTAAATTACACAGTTTGGTGAGAATAGTTGTGATTTTATTTTTCTAGGCAACGAAACCCAGACTCTCCTCTGCCAGGCAATAAAACATACAGAAAATGTTTTTGGCCATATGTGAGTTATCACCCCAGGGGCATGGATGGTTAACTAAGAGGCTCTCCTGCCCCAAGAGGATACTCTCTAAGCGGGCAGGTTAGATTGACCTTGCTTAAAAACACAGTGATTTACGAACAAGAACACCCACCCACACACACTTCACAAATCAAGTCTTGAGTTAGTGCGTAAGCTTACACTAATACCCCTTGATGTTTGTTCTAACTGCGTTCACTGTTAAATCTGTGTTTAGGCCAATGCTTTGGCTCATTTACAGAGAAGCTTAATCCAATGTAAAGCAGCGGCGAGTCAAATAAAAGTTAATGTGCTGTTTCAACAAAGTGTTCCTTCATCCCAGTCAAAGCTGTAACCAATGTATTCATATAACGGTGTGCATTCACACTGATGGATTGTTTACTGAAATCAGGGTGAGTCGTTTTTGGACACTTCAGTAAAATATGATTTTTAAACACTCGAATCATTTATTATTAAAATAATCTGACTAATATATACACATATTCACAGTCCATCACTTAATGTACAAATAAGAAAAGCCTTCCAAACACAGGCAAGGCACTGTTGCTTATAGGTCTCAAGAGATTTTATTGAATTCTCATTTATGTTTTGCTCTAATACTGACTAAAATTCAGTTGAAGGGAGAAAAATAGACACAAATGAGTAATTGTTTATATACGTTTAGTGTACGGAGCTGTAAAAATAATGTGGACAACATAGTACAGTTACGTCTTAAAGGAATAGATCAACCAAAAATGTAAATTCCTCCATCATTTACTCACCGTATATCTTTCTTCTGCAGAACACAAAAGAAGATATTTTTAAGAACAGTAGTAACCAAACAACATTGACCTCTATTGACTTCCACTATATGGACTCTACTACTACTACTAAGACATTTAGTGAAATATGTTCTTTTTTCACAGAAGAAAGTCATTTACAGGTTTAGAACGACATAGGGGTGAATAAATAATGAAAGAGTTTTTATTTTTTAAGTATTTATCCCTTTTAAAGATATAATGGAAACTTCAACTTTGATGGTTAATCAAATCCAAGCACCACTAAAGCAAACAAATCCTTTTAGGGTCTGTTTATCAAGAAAAAGAAATCTGAGACATAGTAAGCAAAAGTCTCCATCTTATCTCATTTGTTAGGAGTTAGATGAAAAGATTGAGATATTAAAGAGATACTTTTTCTTTCCTGTGGGCACAGACTGAGAGACACACATACTTCACACTGCCAGAGGACAAACACACCGAGAGCTTTATTAGGTCTTTTTTGATAAAAAGTGCTCATATGTGTGGGAGGTGAAGGATTAGATTTATCCATTTGTTTTACTTGCAAATAAGTAGGGCAGACCTCTGACAGACACATCCACACACCCCATTAGCTTAAGGCTGACAGAGCAAAGCCAATAAATATCAGATCATTGGGACGAGAAAGAGAGTGTGTGCATATGCGTAAACTCCTCCTGAGGGCAGCAGCCTTGATGTCTGGACTGCCTTGGGGAAATCCAACTAACAGTCAGTCGCTCAGTCTGTTTGTCTTACAAATGTGCTTTGGCAAGAATGCCGCCACTTTAATGTGTGACAGATAAATCCAACAGAAATATTTGAAAACAGCGGAGGCCAGATCGCGGTTCGAGCCGCCGGCTGTTGGACGACACGCTTGACTAAAATAAGCATCTTTAAAGACGACATATTTGTGTTTACTAAATAAGGATTTTGTGCCCTAATTTGGCTGATGTCGAAAATAAATAAATATTCTGTTTAAGTTGATAAAGTGTGTGTGAGGTAAAAATGACTTTTAGTCTTTATCATGACTGATGATGAATCATAACTTATCAGTTTCTCAGAGGCACTTCATAATTCTGTTCCTAACATAAAAATTCCTGTAATAATATGTAATAAACATGCTCAGGAATAGAAACAGGGATAGTTTACAGCATCATGTATTAAAGAGAAATGAAAAATGAGAGTCAACAGAGAGTCTGTCATCACTCAACCGTGAAAAGAAACTATTCAAATGTGCATGAAGCTCCCAGATAAACATAAGATATGAGTAAATGATGCTCTGAGAGGGGAAACACCAGGGTATGGGGGTGGTATAAATGGCTATGTTAGAGATTTCTTTACAATGCCTTCCTACTATATCTCCCATAAACTCGTTCTTTCACTATCACTATCATTCTTGTAGGGATTACTGTGGAAAACCCCCATGTACATTAAAAACATGTAAATATAAAGGAAGCTATATGTGTCTTATCGTACAAGGCGAGTAGGAAACCTAGTTAACATTTGTGTTCAATATTCAATTGAAATTTATAATACTTTACCTCATCTTTTTTTATCTTAAAAGAGTTATGTTAGAAAGATATTGTCAGAAATGTTGTCCTCAGTATCTCACTGTCACTGTGTGAGCCATGGTCATAAAGAGTGTACATGATATCCTGATTCACAATTAAAAGAGCTCATTGAGATACACTAAAAGCCAGGGCTGGACTGGGACCGAAATGCAGCCTTGGATTTCTTTGCCAAGTTGTTTCCCCTCCGTTCATTTAAGTTTCCGGCCCACTGGGAAAATGCCTGGTATGAGCCCTCCAAGGCTTTTGTCTAAATAGAATGTGACCAATTCAGAGACTTGAAAAATCTAAACACTAATAAATCAGCTTTTATACTTATACTTTTATACGTATGACCACAATGCATAGCAAACAGGAATCTGCATTGGTGACTTCAGATTTTATTTAATGTTTTGAGAGGTCCTTAGTCCAATTGTACCTCAAAGCAAGCCGTTGTATTCAAATGTGCTCAATACCAAAGAGCCCTGACTCTTTTCAGTTTCACTAGCAAGAGCAGCATTTATACATGAAGAAACTCTGGCAAAACTCCAAACATAGTGGTTTCAGACAGCTGCTGGTGATTATGGATTTTGGAGAGTCACAGAGTTACTAATAAAGAAATGTTTGAGTTAATCTGGCTGTAAACACAGAGGAAAGAGTTACATGGCTGGTCTCCAAAAAATATATGGGATGCTAGTGTTCTGTTTAGGCTTACATACCTTTGCCAACAAGTTAAACATATTTACCAGCAACACCATGCTTGTCAACCAGCTTCAGTTTTGCCCTCAATATCCTATTATTTACCTAATTTTGTATTACTTTTAATAATTTGAACCTTAAGGATAATTTTTTTTTATCAAAGAGTATGCATCTATTTTACTTTGTGAATCACATTTTAAACATAAAAAATGTTTAAAAAGACATTAATTGAAAGGGTTTAAGATCTAATTTGCTGTCTTTCCTATATGAATCCACCAAAAGACCGAACGGTGTGCCAATTTTGTCTGTATATGAAAGAATCTCTTATCTCACATCACCATCTTGCCCCTGAGTAAACCAAGCAAGCTTCAGGAAAAGATAACAAGCCCGGAGTCAACCACAAAACACAATCACATCCCGTCCTTCAGCAGAAGAAAATGCAAAGCACAGCCGCAGGGGAAAAATAAATCAAAACAGTCACACACATGTGCACACGTGCATATTGCAGATGTACACTCCAGCACATGCACATTAGAGGAGAACATAGTTTTAGTCACACATGTAAATGCACTGGGTGAAGATTAAATCAAATTATACAAAATCACATCAGTTGAATAAAGAGGTACAAATCAATAGTGCCAAGCTGCTAAAACGTTGTAAATGCATACAGTTTAATAGGTATTGATAGACTGATATGAAGGTTTAGTAACAGGCTCCAAAATTAACACTCACCAACCAGCAGATGTAAGTACACTTTGGCCGGTAAATAAAATGTTACTGTTTAATGTTATTCAACATTTGGATTTATATTTGCATTTCCATAAATTGCAAAAGCGACAGGTCGGCCATTGCTGTTCTTTCTACTTGAATCAATACAGTAATGTGAACTTTATATTAATGATGAAAGCACTATAAAAGTGATTAGTGATTGATGCATTCATGTTTACTGTATATACAAGCCTCCTCTGATATTTCTGGATGTAGCTTTCGCTTGTAAAACTCACAAAAACTTTATAACCTTTCCTTAGATACATTTATACATAAAGGTTTATTGAGTCTTATTTCCCCTCTAGAACCCCATGTGGTGACACATATGTGAGATATTTCTCACATTAGTTGGCCAAAAAGGGTGTAAACGTATAAATGTTCAGCAAAAAGTAATGTCAGGGACTGGATGCTACTTTATATTTATGCATTTGGCAGACGCTTTAATCTAAGTGACTTAGATTGCATTATACATTTGTTTTTGAGACTGTTCATGAATGTGGGATCCACTACAATGTTAGAAAAGGATTCCACGATGGAAAGGATGCTACGATGCTATGACACAATGACCTCATCTGAACTATATGTACTTGTGTCCAGTATTGTTTACATCTTGCAAAATGTCTATATATTTTAAAAGTAAAACATCCTTCCTTATCACGATATCATGGAACCAGATTAAAGTAAATATTCCCTGTTGGAAAGTATAAAAAATCTGGATCAACATAAGCGGTTTAGAAACATTTTTAGCACTTCATTCAAATCAATCCATTTGAACAAAAATGATAGCACTAGCCCAGAGGCTACTATTGCAAGCCCTGAAGTTGAGAAGCTATCTTGAGTGCTTTTGCTTACATATTGCTGTAAAGGAAATTGGCACCGCTGTTTATGGAAAGCTACACTAGTCTAGCATAAGCCGCCAAGTTTGGGGTGGGCAATTTTCTTCTTCTCTTGCCAAGAGTGTGGTGGGTAACAGAATCTGCTCACACCGTGAAGATCTATTCTTCAGCACTGCTGAGCCTCAGGAAATTTTGCTTGGAGTTTAATTTTGAAAGCCTATCACACACATCTGAGTTTCCACACATGTGCTGTATGGACTTGGCGTGCCGGGTCAACACCTTATGTAAGAGCAATTCCTTACATGTACATTTTTCCATCCGCAATTCCTACAAACCCATTTTGCTCTTTTCTCTAAAATGGAATCTTTGGAGCTTTGCCTGTCCTATTGCCAAATGATTTTATTAATAGTTCACCCAAAAAGGATTTTAAAGAATGTCTGAGTTGCTTGTTTCTTTAGTACAGAAGTACCTTATAAAGTGACTGCGAAGCTATAAGAGAAGGACAACTTTTATGTAGGGAATAGACCAAAATCTTGATTTTGTTTGGCACAATGCATACACCAAGTTGAAGCCAATGTATTGGAGACTATAAAGATTATCATTTTAAATAAATAATATTTTTTTACTCTGTACTGCACACAAAACTATTGCAGTTCAAATCTTAATTCTCTGTATGAAATAAAACAGTTTGGACACTTTTAAAACAGAAAAAAGGCTTGAAGGTTAATATCAACATGAGAGCGAGTAAATAATGCTGTCATTTATGCCTGAACAATACCTAAATCTGAACAAAGTGTTTGACATATTCCTGCCTCCCTGTTGAACCCATTTTTCTCATTACACAGTGTCTACCCTTCCGATGCATTGCTCTTATGTTAACCAACATCCTAATGAGTTTGAACATTGAGTAATGAGATCTAATGCAGATCCAGATGGACTCCTACACTCTGTAATCAGTTCATTTTCAGCAGCAAGCATCCATCATGCCCTAAAATGTTTTCTGAAAAGTGCCATAGAAATTAAACGGAATTAAATTGTGATGCTTTTGTCTATGTACTTCAACATTCAAAGGAAATTATTAAATCCACTGAAAGTAGCTTGCCTACAATTTTCCATAAATCACGCCATTACGGCTTTGAGTAAGTCTAAGAACACTAACAGAATAGCCCTCGAACGCCATAATCCTCTATCTTAATAACCTATCACGCCTGACATGTACAGGTCTATGTGTTCATGGATTTGTTTGGTTTAATAAGACTGATGTTTCTCTTGGGTCAAAGCAGTCAAGGGCTAGATTGCATTGGGATCACCTCATGCAGAAACACGTAGGCCCTGTAGGGACACTCTGACATATGTAACAAGATGCTGTACTGCGTACGACTCAGAATTCAAATGCCAATGTGAACACAGATCTCCTCTTGTTACCTGAGATAACATCTCTGCTGTTTTCCTTCATTAGTGGCGAATTATACAGAGTAGGATAATCCAGGTTCAACTGGGGGTCTCCTTTACCATAAAATTCACCTAAATGGTGGATTAGTTCATATTAAAAGTCAAACACAGCTGTTTCAACCTTCATGTAAGATGAGCAAAATGATCTAACATAAACACTTTTTTGGTTTTGTAAAACCATAGTTTCCACAAATTTACTATGGTCTCACCACATGTGGGTCAACTTTAATACTCTCAGTACGAATATAATGGTATTATATGTAATTATATATAATATGGTATATTATATAATGGAATTAAAATGGAAAATATTTGCAAATCATTGCATTTTCATTGCATCTAACACTCTATCACAAAACTTGAGCAAACTTTGCCTCGTCCGTGACAACAGTTTATGTAAAAAAAGGACATATGATTTATGGCTGAATACATTGGTTAATATATCCAGTGTTTACATGAGGTTATGACGTGTTCACTGCAAATCCGAGTGTATTAGGACTGCCATCACTGGGAGGCACGTTTATCGCACAAAATTCAGATGGGATTCCGCATGCATACTAGCTCAGGCCTGTCTCCTGGTTGATGCATTTTATTGCACAACAACTATTCATTATTTAAATCGAAAGATAGAAATTACTCACTTTTAACATGGGAACAATGGCACATAGCCTTTATTTTACCTGTCAGCGGGCTGTTCCCCCAAGTGCACAACGTTACATGAAAACTATGGATAACCATAGTATGATATTTGTAGTTAAACTATGGTAATACAAATGGTAATCAATCTATCAAAAAATCTTAACTTTTACTTCTGTGATTTACATACTCTCTAGTTGTTGTATACATTTCTGTATAATAAATTCCTGTATACATTTCTTTGTTTGGTTGAACACAGAGAAAGATATTTGGACGAATGCTTGTAACCAAACAGCCCTTGGACAATGGTAGTCAAAAGGCTAATGGCAAGTCTGCGAAAGGTAGCCCTGATTCTAAAGACTTTGCTTTGTGGCATATAAAACATAACTTTCATAATACAGAAAGACATAGGGCGGGGTTTATTCAATTGGACACGATTGGGTGGGGTGTTCTAGCTAGCACCAGTGAGAAGTTCTTCTGAGCCTTAGTCCTTAGCACATTTCCATAACAGGAAAGGCCAGTCCTGCTGGCCAAAAAGGCTGTGTTTCATTTAGCTAGCTTGAGAACTCTAAACTTCTCTACTTTTCATCCCATGATGCCTATGCACGTTGCACTCCCTCAAATTGTGGGTTTTTGTGGATGCTTATTGCAGTGTGACGTTGCCAAAGGTTCCAAAGAGCACTATATTTAAATCAAATAAAACAGCTTATTTTACTGCAACACGGCAGATTTCATGCCAGACTGTTTTCCTGTCTTTGAGGAAGGCAAATGAAGACCGCTCATGTATATTTTTCAAGTCGCCCACAGTAAATGGGTGTTTGTTTTCCCACTGGGTAAGCAGTTACAGAGGCTGACGCTTGATTGAGGTCCGAGTTGCTGTTGTGTTTGGCAAGAGGACCTTTTGAAGTGAAGTCTAGACCAGGCCGAACAACAATGGCGCAACTGCTTAAGGGTTTTCTAAGTGAAACGGCCTGTTTAACGGACTCTTGATGATGGTAAAAGTGGCTTTCCTGGATTTTTCAAACCAACAGAGGAAGGGAAAGAGAGGTGCGAGGAATAGAAAAACAAAGAGATGAATGCTGTGGCTGTCTGTCAAAGGAAGCTGGAAATGCTGAGCCTCCTCAAAAAGTTTTAAATATGAACATGAAATGAATAAGCTGTTTTAATTGATTTTTTTATAAAAAATAGAGAGACTTTCAGTTAGCCAAAACAAGAAAAATCCAATTTATTGAAGGATCACAAAATTAGTGAAAGACTGAACAACACATCCACATATAAACTCGCCATAATGGCACGGAGGGTGGAGTTCATCTAATGCTGAAGGTGTGTTTGATCATATGAAGCTCTCGGTCACACTTCAGTATAGGGGGCAATCTCGCTATTAACAAACCATTAACTATGACCTTTTTCCCCAATAAACTCTTAATTTGTTGCTTATTATAGTTAGTAAGATAGTTGTTAGGTTTATTAGGTATAGGGTAGGATTAGGGATGCAGATATGGTCATGCAGAATATGTGCTTTATAAGCACTAATAAACAGCCAATATGCCAATAATAAGCATGCTAATAACAACTAGTTAATAGTGAGTTTTGCCCCCTAAACTGAAGTGTTACCAAGCTATATATTTATAACTGTCTTAATTGGTCATAGTCTACAGACCACACTGTCTGATTTCATCAGTTTATTTCCTATATTAAGTGTTGCATTAATGATTGAAAAGATGATAAATGCCATCAATTATTAATAATTTAAGATTAAGTATAGAGACCATTGTACAAAAGCAAAACAATCAGCAAAGAAGGATATGATGTTATTGCTCTTTAACCGGTTTAGACTGTTATGGCCTACTGGATCAAGGTGCAAATAAAAATGCACTGATCAGTGAATGTCAAAACACAGGTATATGCCTTGAATCATTCATCAGGCCTTGTGTCGAAGTGCAATGGAGCAATACAAACTGAAGGAATGATGAGCTTGGTTACACAGTGTTTGAGGTCCTGTTTTAGTAACCAGATCTAAATCCGAAACAACAAAGAAAGGATTAGAAATAGTGTGATATTGAGCTGCCGCCCCTGACAGCAACCGTGAGGGTCATCAGAGGTTCAGAGAAACATGACACGTACACACAGATTCATAAATGACACTGACACCCCTTATACTTCAATCAGGATGAACTCAGCTGTGTGGAACACTATCACAGAAAAATCTGACAAACAAGGACTTCATGATGACAAGGCGTTTTTTAATAATAGTCATGATAAAGAGAAGAAATAAAGATGAGAATACTACAATTGTTTTCAGAAAACAATTGACTAACACACTTGAGGCTGCACACATTGACAATACAAAAGATGACAATCTAGATGACCTGTGTATCATTAAGGATGTGATTAGTTTCAATCTTAATCTCATATTTGTTAGCAAGTTATGTTTGTCTCAGTCAGCATTAGTCGAGCATTATGCATACTCACTGTACACTAAATACTATTGAATGAAGCCACATTGGTTTACACGTCTCTTACAGACAATGAAAACATACAGTGACTATAGCTGTCAAGTTCAAAAAGGGAAAAAAATCATAAGGAAAAAGATAAAAGAAGTTTAAATTACTAGCGGCATATACTGTGCAAAAATGTGCCAGAAGAATAACACTTTCGTAAAATTACATGTTATTCATGTTGAGTTGTAAACCTGTAAATTTGTAGTCTATTTTTGCAATTTGACATTTTTCACTAAAAAACATCTGAAAATTCTGTAAAATAAACCAGTAAAATTGTAATTTTTGTAACTTGACTTCCGGTACACATCCGCAAAGAATAAAGTCCCTGCAGATTTTTTCTGATAACAAGCAAAAGAAATAACTAATGTCAAGTAAATGAAAAAAATATATGGATATGTCTAGCCCGTATTATTTTGTGTCACCAGTAAAAGAACCATTATTTGACAACTTAGTGTGACAAAGTTACACGTCCCATTCAACAAATTGTTTATTTAATCAAATTAATATACAATAAATAATAATATAAAGTAATGTTAATATAAATTAAATATATCTTTTTATATTATTAGCCAGTAGCCAGACCAATCAACAAACACAGACTGAAAGTTAAGGCTGTGTGTGTGCGTCCAGTGAAATCGTCTATAGATCAAAAGTCAATTGGACTCTTATAATAAAATCATCTGAAACAACATGAGGATGAATAAATCTTAACAGAATTTTGTGTGAACTATTCCTTTAAGACCTGCGACATGTGCCCAGTAAACTAGTCTCTCTGCAAACAGCGTACACCCAAAGATAATCTATTATCATGCATAATTAACAGACGACCTGCTTTGTTGACCCATTATAGCTTGGATGTGCAGTGATGCTGTTCTGGGTATGTTCTGTTGCCTGGGCACGTGAGGGTGGGGATGGAATTCTAGGAATGATTGAGCTTTCTAAACTGTTTAGAGGGTGTGGAACTGTAGCGATTACAGGAAGATTGAGTGGCTGCTAATGTATTTTGTATTGTGTAGCTTGGGAGACTTATTAACTGTAAATATTTAGGTAAAGCATATTGTTTAAGGAGATGTCTATTATATTGTGATAAATAGAGGACTAATATGTTAATATTGTTGCAGTAATTACACCCTAGAAACCTATGCATAGGAGGGATATGCAGTTCGGTCATGAATAGGGCAATCTCACACGACATGCAACCGCCCACAGCCTATTTACTGACCAAATGATGCTTAGTTACTCTATATTTCTCTATATTACATCTGATTGGCTAACTATACGCAACCATAACCATCTGGAGTTTTACTTTAGATGAGTTTGTCATTCAGAGAGTCACTTCCTGTTCACATTAAATAGGCTACTCATAGAGTATCATGGCCACAATACTGTATGAAATAAAAAGAAGGAATATTTTCATTTGTTTCTCAGTTCATTTAGGGTGGATTTAATATCAAACCGTACCCAACAGAACATGTTCATTTGATTAAACTTCCCTCAAAATCACTCAAACTGTAATATCTAAAGTGCACTTCATCTTCTCTCTTGCTTAGGATGCACAAATTAGACAAGTGGCGGTGTCAGACTCTTTTTCTTTCCCTCTCTCTTTCTTTCTTTCACAGTGCACTGTAATTAATGTAATTGTTTGGCTGTGTGCCAGTCAGTCCGTGATTTGTGTTTTAGCCCAGACAGGCGAGCCAAAGGCAAATCTGTAAAGGCCGGACAGGTGCCCACTCCACTGCCGCCTGGGACGGACCATTTGATTGGAATGCAGTTTGAAGTCCCCTGGGAGGACTATGTCGAACTCTTTAACATTATAATATATGCAGTCTGTGTTGTCGGTCAGTCCTTTTGGGAAAATGCGCCTCAAATGAATAGTGCCCCAAAACATTATAATTCTGTCATAATTCACTCATCCTCATGTTTTTTCAAACCCATATGACTTTCTTTCTTCCATGGAACACAATAGCATCTTAATAATCCTGGCTGCTCTTTGCACTAGATTTGATTTGAGAGCTGTAGCAGAGGGGAAGATTTTCTTGCATGATGCTTTTATGGTACAATCAAGCTCCAGAACTGTGTAACTGTTATACTAGTAAACTGTTGTATCAAATGACTGCTAAACTGCTGCATCAAATTAAGTCCGGACCATCATTTTACAGTATGTTTTCAAAAAGAAAAAACCAGAGGCCCTACCAGATGTTGCCAAATAGCTGTAAATCACCCTAATCTGAAAAGGTCAAGTGCAGTATCAAAATCAGTCATCTTGAAACATGAATGTTGCATTGTTTTCTGCTTAAAAAGAAAAAACTGTTATTGAGCAGTAAGTCATGAAAGGTGGTGCACTACAGTAATTTTACTAAGGCAAAGAGTGATTTTAGTCACAAAGCAACACAGAGTTTTAATAATGATAAATAAATAAATATATTATCGATAAGACAATCTTCCACAACATAATATTATCCAGTATCTTAACTGTGGGCTGTTTGTGGTTACCAAGCAATGCCATTACTTGCCGAATTAACATTGAATGTCACAGGTTTGTGTTTATACTTAATTATTACATGGGTCATTGGAATGGTTAATTCTGATTGGCCAGTCGTGACATTTGCAGGTTTGTTATTCCCAGATAACAACCGCTCAAAACTAATAACACACGGTAACTCGGATGCTGCAAATCATTTTGACAGGTACAGTTTAATATTAGATTCAATTGAAATATAAATATGTCTTTAATAACATATATGACATTATATTTACAAATGATTAAACCAATTGCCTGTTCGTGACATTTGAACATTTAAAACCGAAAGTAAACAACTTTTCCTCGTGGAATTCACATTTTATGTCCAGGTTTTTTCTCATGTGGCAAGTAGCCATGTAATTAGCGGGATAATGTACAAGCAGCCGCCTGTTATCGCGAAATAAGCACCTTCAGTGTGATACAAGATCCTTTGCGTCGGGTCCTGATCACACTGTCGGAGCTTAATTCTGCAATAACAACCGGATGCCTGTACATTATTACTTAATAGCTTTGAAAACGGTTCATACAATCAGAATAATTTTTAACTAAAAGTTTTTTGCTATCAGAGTTTGACAATTTGTTTGGTTTGACATTTTTTTTATTAATATGATGCTAACACAGTAAGTGACAAAATAACCAAGATGAACAATTATAAACATTGACAAAATAACCAAAACAAACAAGCATAAACATGGACAACCAACATCATCAGATCATAACACAACAACAACAACAACAACAACAACAACAACAACAACAACAACAACAGCAACAATAATAAAAGTGGAAAAATAAATTTAATTATAACAATATTAATACAGAAAAACAGATTTTGCAGGACAGACAGCATATAGGGTGATATCTGTGCATAGCATGCATCGTTTATTATTGCTGTTGTTGTTGTGTAATGATCTGATGATGTTGGTGTGACAGCAAAAAACAAAACAAAACAAAAACAAAACAAAACAATAAAGATAAATCTGGCAAAAATAAACTGTTAAAAAATAAACTGTCCCATAAAAAACTGTTTTCCCTGTAAAATTACGTGTTTTCCTGTTTTTCTTGTAGATTTGACATTTTTGTACAGTACAATTCAGTAAAATTACAGGGTTTTTATACATTATATGTGGAAAATCTGTAAAAAAAAAAAAAATGTTTTACAGTGTATTTTATATTATAAATATAAATATTAATAATATTAAATGATATTAAATAATATTTTATCAACAATTTGTTTCAAAATTTTTGCTGTCACACCATAAGACACATGGTACAGTTTATTTGTCAACTACCTATTTACATTTCTTTAAATAGTCTCTGTATTTCAAATATCTGACCTACAACCAAACGTTATTGTGATCAAAATTGAATATACGCCTAATGCCTAACAAATTATAAACCTATATTTCACAAATATAAAAGCTTCCTAAAAATCTACAGGAGTGTCAAAAGCATAACTGTGTGGGACAATTTTCAGGGTACAGCGAGTTTGGTCTACTTGAGGACAGTTCAGAAATGTAAAAGGCAAATATGAAATTAATATTGTTCATATGAGATTTAAATTGAAATAAACAGCTATTTTGATATTTGTTAAACTTGCACTGCCCTCGGTTTAGCAGTGTTAGCTTAATGTCTTAAGAGGGTGACACAAACCTCAGCGAGGGATTGTAAAGTAATACCCACTGTGGCCGTTTCTGCCGCTCAACAATTCCTGTAAATACGGAGAGAACTGGAAACGGGGATTAACGGGAATAACATTGAGACAGACAGCTCAGACTCAGTGGGGAAAGAGAACAGAAAGCAGAGTAAAAGAAGGGCGGGAGGGAGAGACAGAGAAAAGGGGGCAATGAAAGCAGTAGGTGCTGACAGTACAGGAGAGAAGAGGCAGCAGAAGTTATTCTACTTTAGATCTTCAGTTCCTGGCAGATGGTTGACGGGGCCTCCTGATGACTCACAGCAGGTTGATCACGCCACCTTCACGCAGATCCAGGATCAGTCTCAGGGCCCTTCGATCAGAGCGATGACTGCGAATGAGTCACAGTGTGATGATCTCAGCTGATCAGAGCACTGCAAGCTTTTATCCTCTTACCTGACCTTTATTGAATTACACAGACACACACACACACACACACACACACACACACATGCAAAAGCCTGAAAGCGAAGTGAAAAATTTAAATATAATGTAGGTCAGGAAATTTCTTTTTCACATTTCTACATTCTTAAAGTGATAGTTCACCCAAAAACCCTTCTTCTATCTTTTATTTACTCTTGTGTTGTTCAATATGATATTCAATATGACTTTCTGTTGAGCAGTAAAGATGATTTTTGTGTGATGTTGCAATGGTTTGTCGACACAATGGAAGTCAGTAGGGGCTAATGTTGTTGGATACAGCATTCTTCAAGTATGAGGTTTGATGTTGTGCTCATTTAAATCTCTGAAATTACAATAAGCTCATGTAAATTCCCCTCAAATGTACATGCATAATGACGTAAAATTCTATATGTGTTGAACTATTTCACATCATCAACCCACTAAATGTCAAATATTAGTGCCAGACAGATTTACGATCTGGAGTGTTTCTGTAAATGTTCAGCTGATGTTGCACCTTGTGAAGACCACATTTAAAAACAATGGGTCTCATTCACTAATATTTGCATAGATTATTCGTATTTAGATTATGTATATAGATTATGTATATAGATTATGTTTCTGTAAATGTTCAGATGATGTTGCAGCTTGTAAAGACCACATTTAGAAACAATAGGTCTTATTCACTAATATTTGCATAGATTATTCGTATTTATATGCACATTTGAACTTCTCACAAAAACTTTCCACCTAATTTACAACACGTGCATGCATACGCACATGAATTTGTTCGTAACCTCATCCTAATGTTAGTGAATTTGGAGTATTCTAAATGAGCGGCCGCGTGCACGAGTATAGTCATTTGCATAAAACACGCTCTTCATAGCCCTTTCTGTACCATCTGTCACCACTTAAGTCAAAGATACTCCATGCAATCCCATGTGACGCTGTCTACAGACGCGCTTTCGCCAGATCTTTGAGTAATTCCAATTGCGCAGTTCTCAAAAATCAGTTCATACACAACAAAACACCTTTTATACAGACACAGACACAGTTTAGCTGGCTGTACAAGCGCTGTTATTCAGAGAAACCTCACAGCTCAAGCTATAGTCTAACGCAGCTTTTCTTACTTATCTTTCACTGTATATGATGAAATGATCTTAAAATGAAATTTACATTTTGGCGTATTTAATATAGGCCTATATAATTATTTATAGTAGCAACGATTATCCTAAGATGTGTGTACATAGAGAATGTGTATATATATTGAGAGAGAGAGAGAGAGAGAGAGAGAGAGAGAGAGAGAGAGAGAGAGAGAGAGAGAGAGAGAGAGAGAGAGAGAGAGAGAGAGAGAGACCGGCCAGAGTGTGACTTTTATCTGTGTCAAATATTATCCTGTGTGTCGACATGAGAACGCTGGTCAATAAAATATTTTTAGCAAGTTTTATTTTGGTCAAAGGTGCAATTGTGACTGATGTTGGCACAAAAAGAGGATGTCAGTGTTCTCGTGTGGGTGTAAGAATGAGGGTCCAGCTGAATGCCTCTTTCCTTTTTAGATTATTTTACTGCAATTTATGATACTCAACTATACTGGGACTTCCAATGCAGGATTTACATAGAAACAAGGACCCATGTTCAATGAGAAACTGAGACATGAACAAAGCAATATAAAGATATCATCACAGGAAAGTGAAATATGTAAGATCTGCAGAGTGCAGATAATGTCATTAAAGTTAGTGAAATGAAATGCATTATAAAAATGCCAGGTTGTTTCAACCCATGGTTAGGTCAAATATGGACATTTGCTAGGTAAATTCAAACGAACAGTGGAATTTGTCCATACATAACCCAACCACAACCCAGCATTGTGATCATTTGTACGTTTACACGGCCCTTCCGTTTATTCATCTAAGAAAGTAATTGTGACTCCTGTAAATTTCAGAAATTCAGTTTGTTTAGAATGTGGTTTTCACTCTCGTAACCGAACTGTGTTTGAACAAAAAGAGAAAGAAAAATTGGTTTAAAAGGAAAGTGAAAGATAAACAATGTGAGTTCCAAATAGAGTGATTAAAGTTGTAAAGATATAAGTGTGAATAAAACACTTTAGCATACTGTCAACATCACTCGTGCTGCTTGTTATTCTACGAATATCTTAAACATCAGCTCTTAACCAGAAACACCCCACAGTAGGTTTATCGTACATTAGAGGGAATTTCTAATGTCTGCCCCCAGTTGTCAGTGCAAAGGTGTAAAGTACGAGAGAAAAGCCCCTGTTAACTGAGCTGAGACCCTTGCATTCAGTACACCCACACTTCTCAAAGTGATAAGACACACACACATTTAGATATCTCAATTATTTAACATGCAGACTAGCCAAGTGTAATTCCCAGAGGTAAAGGGGAGGGGTGCTATGAAGAGAAACCGAAAAAAGGGAACGCATTTAATATCATTTTTATTTTTATAAAAAGCCCCTAATACCAAATTTCTTTGTCTTCCTTGTTTATGGTCTACGCGTCCTCTGGACAGAGTGGGGCGAGAACACCGTGATTCAGCATTGTGGTCACATGACCATCAGGAGATCCCTCCACATCACAGTCACGTGATTGGCTGGAAGCATCTCCCACAGCCTAAGCTGATTCCCAGAAACCTGAGCTGAGAGAGAGAGAGAGAGAGATGCCACAATTACCACTACCACTCCGTCCGTGTCTACTAACACAAATGCTGTAATCACAAATGTGTGTCCAGTTTTATATTGGTCAAAAAGAAAATTACAACATGGCTCAAAAATTCAGATATACATTCACTAAAAGGCCTGAGCCATATCTATACAACAACAACATGATGTAAGTATCTAGACAAATGCCATTGACGCATTATGAGAAATTGTAGTAAAACTGTCAGGCCATCGACACATACATAGAGTCCTCATTAAATTGCTCCAAACATGTATGCACATCTATTTTGGGAACAGTTCACATTTCTCATAGTTTTCCAAGATGCCATAACATTGTGCAGCCACTGGTTATTAAAAAATCCTGAATATAGGAATAACCTTTAACAAGTAAAAATGTTGGTTAGCCCAGTATAGCTTTTAAGCTATGGTAACTTTTTAATGTGGTGTAGCTAACACATTTGTCGTTTTAATAACTTTGCAACTTCTTGTAAACTAAGTCATCTCACCTACTGTCTGTATAATATCCCATAACATTTTACCATTATAGATCCTCAAAAAAACATCCTACTGACTATAAGTGACTTTGCAACTACATTCTCTTTGCAACTACATTCTAAACCCATATTCAACCCTAACCTTAACCTAATAGCCTAAATCTCTAATGTGAGTAAGTTGAAATGTAGATGCAAAGTTATTAATAATCAGTTTGATGTCTAACATGGACTATTTGATACTACAGTATCAACCGTAGTCATACGTATATAAATATAATTGCAGACACAGTCAACTGCTCGCAGGCCTGATCTGCATCATAAAATCAACCCAACAGCCAATCAAAACTAGCCTAAAACCAGCCCAATGTCCCCAGCTGAAATATCAAACCTTTCCTTTCATAAATAAAATTTGTTTGCCTTACCAATGATTAGCAAAATATGTCCACCTTTAACATGAGAAAAAACAACCCACAGCGAGTAAAAAATGTGAGGAAAAAGTGAAAGTGATAAACACGTTAAACACACCATTTTCAGACTCATGCATAGATACACACCTAAATTACACCTACACATCATGTTTAGTGTCATAGTGATATATAATACAGTAGTAAAGGTTGGTTGAGAAAACACTGTGGTGAAGGATTAGTTTCACTGGAGTGGGTGTTGGTGGTTTTACGTCGTGGAGCCACAAGGGTCACGATTCTGCCTCTAATACACCTTTTATTGCCATATCATATACAGCTTAATACAAAAAAAGGTATTACTGGTCATTTATGTATGTGGTATTGAGTACATTCCCATAAAAGGCCACTGAGTGTCATTTTGTGAAGAGTTCTGAAGAGTCACATTAGAACAAGGATTTCTTCATTAGGGCTTAATTAATGATATTATGGGGTAAATGAGTGTTGTTATTATGTTGTAATAAGATAATATAATAAACATTTTACATTTATTTCTTCAAATACATCTTTATATAATTAAATATTATAGCTATATATTGTGTGAGTCTGCATAAAACAGCTTATTTGGTACAAGTACTATGCAGAAAAAAGTCAGTCGGTAAACATTTTGCATGCAGTTACAGTAAATGTGGGCTAGAGCCAACAAGTTGTATTTTAGCTTTCATGTCATAAGCATAACATCAGCAGTTGTCTTGTTTTTCAAATGCAAGAAGTACTGTATAATGCACGATAGGCTACACATAATATTTTTTAAACTAAATCATAACTATACAAGAATATCATATTTAACATTTCTTAATCTTATAAGAGCTTTCCTCTGGTTATATTTTTGCCTGTGAATGACAGGAAACAAGTATTTCCTGACAGAACCTGAGGCAGATTGCCATTTTACGTCATTTTATGTCACCCCCCAAGTGTCCTTTCTGAGCCTTTTGGTAATAAACTTTTGAAGAGTCTAATTAGGAAAGTGAAACGCCTGTCAATACACAATGTCATAATGGGATCGTTCTGATCTTGTGGTTTGTGTTGACAATTGATTGGTTAGTGGATGGTGACATGTGAAAAAATGTCGTAGGAGGCAGGAGTTTCTGGGTCTGCTCATTGCTTATTACACTTGCATAGTCAATTACAGTAAACTCATGTTCAGGTACTTTTTGATCTTCAAATAAACTAGTGTTGCTTCAGCGTATTTCTACAGAGAACAGCATTTTTGTTTTATTGAAGCAAACTGTGTTTGTGTATGTGTCTGGAATATTGAGTCATGCGTTTTTTTAGGTACACTGTAAAAAAACCTACATTTCATCTACTGTAGCATATGGGGCTTTTTGTGTCACATACGCTAAGAAATTACTTTGAAACTACTGTTCTACTGTCAGGCCAACAATATCGTCCCTGACTGTTGCCTGAATAAACCATATTAAACAACGCTGATAATTTGTAGGCTCGCAGCATGAATAAATAATAAAGTTCAGGTTATTTTCATAGAAACGGCTTACATTATTGATTCTCTTTGTAGTTGCAGCAGTGTTAATATGCCAGAGGAGAACTGGCCCTCCCAGTTGAGTCTGGTTTCTTTCAAGGTTTATTCCTTCACATGTATAGATATATACATTTATAGTGGAGTTTTGGTTTCTTGCCACTGTCGCCACTGGCTTACTGAGAGACTGCAATTAACTTAGCATATTTGTATGTTATAATATTACTGCAAATTGTTCTGGTATAATGTAATTTAAAGTTTCCAGTACTGGTAATATTTTAATAATATACTTTGTTTAAATAATATACTTTAATTAACAAATTCAAATTAACATTTATTTCAGTTTCATGTACAATGTTTCATCAATGTACATTGCATAAAGTAAAACCTGCAATAAAAGCATGTACTTCAGTACTATATACTGTCTTCATTTAATTTATTCACGCATTATTATTATTTTTATTATTTGCAACAATGAAAACTGTAGAAAGCGCTATATAAATAAAAACTTTAAGTTTTTATTTTGCTGTTGAGTTGTTTTATTAAAACATATTTAAGAAAAAATGATGGCAAATTAAAAAATTACCAAATATATAAGAGTGCTTTAAAAATGTGGGTAAATTCATTGTGGACTTGTGGCACATAGCAAAATCCTTGTCTGTACTGACACAGTCACGCTATTTTTGGAAAAAGTTGACATAAGCTAACAGAGTGTGAACCGACAGTATTTACACATACACACACAGCTGAGTGACTAAACAGCCTTTTCCGAATTACCACACTCATTTGCTCTGTAGAAAAGAAACTGTTGTCTTTCTTCCACAAGTAGACATAAACATGTTTTCCAATAGCAACGTTCAGCATTGGGCCAATGTCTTGGCATTCATCTTTTAAAGCCATGTTCTAAAGTATACCTTAATTCAGCCTGCTGGAACAACTTGAGGTAAATTTCAGCCCATGTGGATTCACCAAAGACCCATGATTAAGGGCAAGTCCATTTTGGAAATTAACTGTGACCCGAAATGCTTCACAGAACAAGTCAGTTCCTGTTCAATTCAGTCCTTATCAAGTAATCGGTACCAGCTCCACTTACCTCTAACTATTAACTATACACAACACGACAGGCTCCGGTTTACCATTAGGGCTCGCGGCCAAGATACTAAGCTTGATACAAGGA
The DNA here is from genome assembly GCA_026939265.1 of Oreonectes daqikongensis. Classification (NCBI taxonomy): domain Eukaryota; kingdom Metazoa; phylum Chordata; class Actinopteri; order Cypriniformes; family Nemacheilidae; genus Oreonectes; species Oreonectes daqikongensis. Next base: position 1,010,669 of record JAOTQM010000351.1, on the reverse strand, counting down.
CCGCAGAATCAGGGCAGTACGGACCGGCTAATTACAAGAGCGCAGATAGAGTAGCTCTCCCAGCTTGGTACATCAATAATGTAGAGTGCTGCTATCCACAACCTGGGCGAGCTAGACAGATTCAGGACATCCACTGAAGCCTTTGTCAAGAAGGGCTTTCTATATCTACTCTATTCTTGACTGTTTGTCTTTCTCTCTCAAAGACAGCTTTATCACTTATATACATTGTGGTCGGTAAAAAGGACAACAAATGACTCAATTATCTGTTGGTTTCTTTTTAATGTAAGATAAAATATTCCTTGGGGTCCTAAATAAACTCCCACAACTGCAAATTGATGTAATGTATGCCTCTGCTTTAAATGTGCTGTGGCTATGAAAAAAAAACAACCAGACTTGTTTGGAATGTAAATGTAATGAATTATTCATCCAATAGAAGTTTTGAAATGGATTTAGATTTAAACATATTGTTAAATCATTAATATTCTATCTATATGGTTGTAGCAAATGTATTAGTGTGGAGGCTGCACTTAAAGATAACACTAAACACTTTTAATGGTTTAAGTTTGTTTCAATTTTAATGACAAGCATAGACAAGCATTTGATTCTTTAACAATATAGTTTAGTCATTTAGTCACCATTATCATAGTCTTTCATTATCATGAAAGCAAAAACTGAGCAGTATTAAATCTTGGTGTGTACCTTAGCTTTTATTTGTGGTAGTACATAATAAATATGAAATATGAAATGTTACATCTCAACATTTACTTGAGAATACATTTTTCCACAAATAGTACTTTTAATAACAGTCTTTTCGCTGGTCAAAAATATGCTGGATAGATTTTTTTTAACAAGGAAAGCCATGTTTTCTTCCACATTTTGGTATATTACATAAAAAGCTCTGGATGGAAGCATGCATAAATTCCAAACATGTATAACGACTGGGCAGTCGTGGCCCAGTGGTTAGAGAGTTGGACTCATGACCAGAAGGTTGCTGGTTCGATTCTCAGGGCTGGCGGGTAACGGCTGAGGTGCCCTTGAGCAAGGCACCTAACCCCCACTTGCTTACTATACAAAATGTACAAATGTATAGTACAATGTAATGTAAGTCGCTTTGGATAAAAGCGTCTGCCAAATGTAAACGTATAAAACGTATGCACTCAATCCATTTTTTTATTTACCAAATTTACCCCCAAATATTTTTTACCGATAATTGGTAAAATTGGTCCAATCTATAAATACTCCAAATAAAATCTGTTCTGACAGCGAAACTGGACTAACCAGCCGTCTGATCTTTAGCCAAACTCTGTCATGAAAGTGGTTTGTTATTATCTTTCAAAGCAGGCATTAAAACATCCTAAATATAAATCAAATAATAAACTGTCAAAGAAACGCAATACTGAACTGGTATGTAAGATTTCAGTTTTGTCACTGGTCCCAAACACTCAGCAGGGGCCCTTTTTCATAACCTAAAAACTAGTAGTCTTATTTATTGAAAACTGTTTATTTATATTTAGTAAAGCTACAAGCACAGTGTCTGTTCCAGAACCTCCAGCGGGGGCATTTTTCCCAACTTAAAGCAGACAAAGCTGCATATGACAGAGGAATCATGACAAACACACACATACACAATTTAATTTTCATCTTGATCTTTATTTTGGCTCTGCTTGCTATATAAGCCAAGACTAATGAAATGAGCTCTCTCTCTCTGTGTCTATGTGGAGGTCAGTGAGTACATGTAGGCGTAATTGATGTCTACAGTAGTGGGGGGATGTTGTGAGTAAAACGGTAAGTTATTGATGTCTGTGTGACTAGTTGTCATGTTTAGGTCACTTTGGCTAAGTACCTACTAAATATTCAGCATCTGGCTCAAGGGCACGGGAAACAGACCATAGGACAGGCAACAGGACAGAATGCTGTGCAGACAAACAAAAATGGAAAGGAGCAGAAGACAAAGGGACAATCCATCAACCTTTTTTTATCATAGCAGAGCAAGGGTTAGAGAGAAAAGTACAGGGAACTTACCAAAAGAAACACCATTGGGTAAATCTCATCATTTACTGAAAACCCCACACCAATTTCTCCTTCTCCCACACCAAAACCTCAAAGCACAAGCAATATGAAAAATGGACACCCTCATCCTAAGAACAGCAGATGTATTATATAAAACACATAATATGTTTTTTTTACAAAAACATCACAATTACACTGTCTTGAATGCGAGAACAACCGTTGCCCTCCAATGTTTATAGTGTAAAAAGTTTAAAATAGGGATATTTTTCTTACACAAACCCACTGTTGTGTTTCAGAAGACATATATTAACCCACTGGCGTCTTATAAATGACTTTTATGAGCTTTAAAGATCATTCAATGGCATTACAAAGACAATGAGAATCGACATATTATTTAAGTCACCTTGAATAGATCCTGTACACCCGGGGTGGCATGTGTGTGAATTATGAGAGAATTTATATTTTTGGATAAAGTCAAACATGTTTAAAGAATTCAGCTTTTTGCGAAACAATCCGCTTTCAGAATAATACAAGAGTGATTAAATACAGGCCACGGTGGCCCATATGCCCAAGGATGTATTATATAGGCATAAAGTGGTACGCCTGATGTAGGAACTGCAGGGTTGTGAACAGATGACATCATAATGTTGTGACTCATCAGAGCCACACTAATGCAACTCCTGTGCTGAAGTCATCAACCTGCAGTGTCTTAAGAGAAGGCCTTGTAACTGATCCTGGATCTGCGTTAAGGTGGTATGATCAATCTGCTGTGAGTCATCAGGGTGCACCATCACCCATATGCCAGGAATTAAAATCAAAGTCACTGCTGCCTACATTTACATCAATAGAGAGAGAATGTAAGAAATTTTCTGAGGTTTTGCTTACTGTAAATGCACCTGTCAATCATCCATGCCCAGTTATGACACAAACCCCATTAATTTAGCACTAAAGAACTGTTCATGCTACACTCCTAAAAATATAGGTGCTTACAAGGTTCTTTACAGCGATGCCATCATTTTTGGTTCAACAAAGAACCATCAAGTCAAAGCCTTTTTAGAATCTGAAAGCCTTTTTTTCGACACAAAGAACCTTTTGTGAAACAGAAATGTTCTTCGGATGTTAAAGGTTCTTTATGAAACCATTTAGACAAAAAAGGTTCTTCTATGGCATCGTGAAGTACCTTTATTTTTAACAGTGTACACAACATTACTTTCACCAGCAAAAGAAAGATTTACGGAGATTGTTGACAATGTTGTCGAGTACACATGAAACTTTAAAAACAAACATGAAAAGGTTTTCTGTTGTCGTGTAAATGTACAGTAATATAACCCAGGTTAAGCACAGTGTGAAAAGCTCCTTCAATATGCAGAGGTCATTTCTTAAAGGCACTGCTGCAAAATACACTGCTTTATGCCCTTACTCTCAGTCATTGTTTAGAATGGTGTAATTTAGCAACACAGTCTCACAGGAACGTGTGACATAGTCAGGAAATTTAATCTATTGATTCGTGTTCACGACCATGAATTTCCCCTTTCTTCATGTCACTCAGCACGACTTGCAATGGAATGTATTTAAACACAATTGTCTTTTTATGTGTAAAAAATATATATATGGAAATTTGTATCTATTTTACGAGGTGGCTCAATTGTGTGAATTAGTACGGTCTCATTTGAATGTTTGGTTTGATTTTGCCCCTGTGACGTTTAGCGATGGTATTAGCGTGGGCCTTTATCGTTGCTTATGCACGGCTCATTGGGATGCTTGATTCTGATTGGCCAGTTGTGACATTTGCAGGTTTGTTATTCCCAGATAACAACCGCTCAAAACTAATAACACACGGTAACCCAAATCATTTTGAAAGGTACAGTTTAATATTACACAAAAATTAAATATAAATGTGTCTTTTAATAACATATATGCATGTTTACAAATGATTAAACTGTTCTTGATATTTAAACGTTGTTTAAAACTGAAAGTAAACGGCTTTTCCTCGCGGAAGGTCTGCATTTGGTTAAAATAATAAAATATTTCAAATTTACATTTCATGTCCAGTTTCATCTCATGTGGCAAGTAGCCATGTAATACAAGACTCTCCGCTTTGCGTCATGCCATAATCACACTGTCGTGGCTTATTTCTGCGATAACAACTGGCTACCTATACATTACTCCTTACTGCAACCTCTTAAAATGCTTTTCATTTTAGCAAAGGGGGGAATTCGTGACCACGAACACAAATCAGTAGATTCTACATTTTGTGATTATGTCATGAACTGCCATGAGACTTGGTTGAATTTAGCTAAACCAGACTGCCTCACAACGTGTTCCTGTTTGAAGTCTATCAGAAATAAACCCATACAAACACTTGCCTTATCTGGTCTCTCAACCCCTGGCAGAATCTCTGAGGGGTCACAACACAGCACCTCACTTCCTCAACTTACTGTCTGCTCCCTGAACCTTCACCTTTCCCACATTTCTCACATACTTAATCTGCAGATGCACACGGGATCCAAAAAGATTCACATTTCCACTGTCAACCCATCCTGAAATCTAAAACGCATTCATCAAACCAGTTTTATCTTATATACTTTAAAGTCACTTGTAAATGTGGCTCAAAATTCGATCTGACATCTGGCTTTTTGACCTTTAGTAAGTCTCAACATTGTAGTTTGAATATGTAAAGCATTAAATCATAAATACTGATAAATCTATCTGATGTGATGAATGAAATTTCAGAAGAGTGCAAAAAACTGCACGTGCATGCACTGAGGAAATAAAGAAAGCTATTTATGCAAAAACCACAAGAGAGTGTCAACTTGGAGCTACTTTCACTTGGCACACTGCCTGGCAGGAGTGTGACGGAAAGCAGAAGATATGGGCCTCTGTCTTGTGTCTTCATCATAACACCATTCAATGACTGTGTATCATTATGCAACTGCTTTGTGTTATTGACAGTGAGTGAGTGTGAGAGAGAGAGACAGAGAACGGTAAAGAGGAAGGCATACAGGTACAGCGAGAAGTGAATTATGGCTTGAGTGAGTTACATGTATGTTTATTGAAAATGTCATGGATTGCATTGCCACAAGTACCACCTTCGGTATTTAGTTATTCATCCTTAAATAATAATATTTTCTTAAAGAAGAAGAATTTCTTAAAAGTATAGAGAAGTGGGACATCTGTGTCACTGTTAAAGGGATATTTCACCCCAAAATGAAAATTCTGTCATCATTTACTCATCTTCTTGTCATTGTTTAAATTGTTTGATACAACGCCAAAAAATGACCTTCATTCATTCACCCTCTTGTCATTTCAAACCTGTATGAGTTTCATTCTTCTGCAGTACACAAAATAAGATATTTTGAAGAATGTTTCTTTTGAACAATGGCGGTACCCATTGACTTGCATTGGTTTTGTGTCCGAACAATAAAAGTGAATGGGTACTGCCGTTGTTCAGTTACAAACATTCTTCAAAATATCTTATTTTGTGTACTGCCGAAAAATGAAACTCATACAGGTTTGAAATGACAAGAGGGTGAATAAATGAAGGTCATTTTTTGGCGTTGTATGTTTCACTTTTACATGTCTGCTCTGTGTTCTCATAGGGTCTGACTGTTTATGATGTAATATGTATACCTGAATGTCCAAATATGCCTATGAATTCATCTGTAAGGAGACAGAGAAAAAGACAGATTTACCCAACATATTTGTAGAGAATCTGTCTTATTTTAGTACCCAAAACTGTTTATGTGTTTAGTGCTTTGAGACGCCTATAGAAACATATTCAGTGCTCTGAAACTCATTTACATATTTAGTGAACTAACCTGTTTTTCTTCATGTCTCACTTGCATGATAAATTTAAGAAAAGCAAATGGAACTTTTCTCTTGTGAAAGGCCATTGACAAGCGTCATAGCAACGTATATATACAACATGTTTGAGGGGAGAGAGAGACCCGCCCCTCCCCTTCACATAGACTCTGTGGTGTGTGGGGTTGAAGGGTCTGGAAATGATTCAGTTTTCAACATATAGACTGAATCTACATTGACTTTCCTGACAGACATTAGCCAGACTTAAGTCTCCTTCACAGGGCCATCATTCAAACTCTGTTTCCATCCATCCATCTCTTTCTTTTCTCTCTCTTGCTTATATACTTAAGATATTCTCTGGTGAATTCATAATTTTGTAAATAGTTTCTCCTACCACGGGCTGTCAAGCACCAAACACCAGCATAAAAGAAGCATAAAAAATATGGACCATATAACTTGTGTACAACACTTTTGTGTGACTGTCTTTGGTCACTTTTATTTTATGTAAACAAGCTATGTGCTTTCTTTATTGTAGTACACCTTATGAAAACTATAAAAGATTAAGAAAGATAGAGTATAAGCAAATATTTTTTTTAGCCAACATACAAACCTGTATAAGAACATGGTGCATTTTAACATGATTTAGATACCAGAAACAAACAAAATGATGATACACAAAAAAAAGACTCATGCAACCATTTTCGGGCTCAACACATCACGTTAAAAACTCCATGCAGGCATAAACATAATTTACTCAAATGTGAGAAAAACACTCGCTCTTTCCTCCTCGATGAGCTGGAATAACAAAATTCATGAACAAAGGCGTGACAACAAAGAGGTAGAGAGCCCTGCGGAGGTTTCCTAAAGGTCCTGTTCAAATTTCCAGTGCCTCAAGACAACACAGTTACACAATGAATGTGTGTCTGTGTGTGTGTGTGTGTGTGTGTGTGTGTGTGTGTGTGTGTGTGTGTGTGTGTGTGTGTGTGTGTTACAGTATTGTGAGAAACACTTCTGTTTTCCGGAGATGCAGCTATTTTCATACCTGACAGTGATGACAAGACTCAACAGGTTGAAGCTACACCAAGAACCGTGGAGAAATATGTGTGTGTACAGTCAATGTGACTTAGTATTGTTCTCTGGGTATCGGAGGTCATTGAGTTTAAATATAGGCTACCTTTCCATGCCATTTCAATGTGTATTAAGCATATATGTGTGAATGTGTATCTGTGCAAATCTGGCCCCTAAAATAAATATTAGGCCTCCTGACAGGCAGTGAACTCATGGGAGGGTCATATCTTTATGTTTTTAGGATGCTCCACTGGCTAGCTATCAAAGTGCCTTATTAATCGGTATTCATCTGTGCTAGTATCTGCTTCAAAATCTACTAAGTTGCATTATTGTATAGGCTGCTTTCTTATAAGGCAGTGCCCAACAGAGATAGGACCCTCACAGGCGTATGATCTGGAACACTTTACAGGCACCAACTAAAACATAATTTTGGCATTTAGAATGCACCACTGCTATGTGTTTACTCTAAAAATGTATTGACAGTGGTGAACAAAGCTAAATGCTAAATAAAATTAGTTGATTATAAATGTACTAAACATCATTTGTTCAATAGCAAAATACTCCAAACTATTCTTGGACAATTTACCCCAAATTATTTTGTATTTACGAAATGCGCTCTGTAGAGCCGTTTGTCCGTTTAGCGTTACTGTAGTCACAACATGGAGAATTCTATGTAAGGGTGAGTCCGCGGTGTATGTAGCCTAGATAAAATAGCTTGTTCTAAGGTAAGAAAAACATAACGCTTCATTGTGTAAGGTCTTTATACACTTCTGAACACATAGTTATGGACAGCTGAAGACCCACCTCTTCCATGAGCACTTAACTGTCTCATAATATAAAAGAAAAGAAAAAAAAAAAGAAAAAAAGTTTCTACCTCTATTTTTTCTTTCCTAATGTTCTCTATATACTTGCTTATACTATCTTGACGTTGTATTTGAAACCTTGTATTACTAGCACTTCTCGTGAATATTGCTTACTTAGACAAATCGCTTGCTGTTTTCCTCAATTGTAAGTCGCTTTGGATAAAAGCGTCTGCCAAATGAATAAATGTAAATGTAAATGTAAATGTATGGATATTATATTGCATTTCTGTTAAGAGAGACTCCAAAAACATACACAAAGTTTATTACTTTGTTTATGACTTTAAAAAGGTATATTGTAGCATTACTTAAATGTCCTGTAATTCACTTTGAAAAAAAGCATCTGCCAATTGCATAAATAAAAATGTTTGTGAAATGTATTAGCATAGCAACATGCTAAAGTTTCATTTGGTTACAAATTGTTTTTCAAAATAAAAGACAATGTGCGTAAAACAGATAGTCATACAGGTTTGGAATTACATGACAGAGAGTAAATGATGAAAGAATTTTCATTTTGGTCAACTTAAAATCTAAATAAAATATATAATTAAGCAAAGTTTGTGGAAAAGCTGACACGCAGTTAGGGGTTAGCCAGGTGAGAGCGAAACACAGGTGTTTTGTGTCTTGAAGGTTGTGATGGACTCCACAGCTTTGGAGAAAGCTGGCAGCTTAGTTGACCAGAGAGGAACAGAATAAGGAAACGTTTCGGCCAAATGCATAAATATAAATGCATGTAAAATGTATTAGCATAGCAGCGTGCTACGTTCCAAAGAAAGCAGCATAACACAAAACCACTGAGACATTTCTCTTCTTCTGTGGCCGTTTGTGTTTAAATAATAAATGATGAAAGATTTTGTCGGTGAAAAAATGATTTGAATAATAAAAAATATTCTATGCTGTTTACCTTTCTCTCACTCTGGTGCTACATGGCTTTGGTTACATAGACTGCACATAGACTGCAATTGTTAGCTCATTGGCAAAATATTAAATGCTCTCTCATTTGTAAATCGATTTGGATAAGAGCATCTGCTAAATTAATAAATGTAAATGTAATGTACGAGCGTGGGTGGCCACGCCTGCAGTCATATTATAAAGAATTTACATTTTTAAATCTACACACCGGTCCATGATACACACCCTAGTTTTTGCATATCATTTGTGACAGGGTGTGTATGAAGAGGGCAACATAATCCATCCATGTGCAGGGGAACTGTATTAAAAAGCATAAAGTAGATATAAACCAATTATATTGCATTTAAATGCTTAGAAGTGGAGTCACTTAAGACAATATGTCAGTTTATGTGCTGTTTGAAACTACTTTGAACTGTTACAGAGAGAGAGAGAGAGAGAGAGAGAGAGAGAGAGAGAGAGAGAGAGAGAGAGAGAGAGCTTGTTAAGGTAAGGGTCAGCCTCAGGGGAATTCCCGTTCTTGTGAAACAGTCTAAATAGATTATTTATTAGCTACCCTGGAATTTTACAAAGCAACTTCATAGAACACTAATGACTCTCTCTCTGTGTGTGTGTGTGTGTGTGTGTAGGATCAGGTTCAAAGCTTCGACCCAAAGCAGGACTCTAAACAAACCTGGTTAGTTTCTGTGGGCTGCAGACGAAGGTCATTTGTTTTGTTCCAGGCACAGGCGAATGTGCACATCCCCTGAAATAAAACATCAGAGATTAACAATCTTATTTAAACCTGGAAATATATTTAAATTCAGTCTTTAATATAATTTAAGCAAATTTATGAACAAATGATTGACCATGTAGATAGGTTTCCATGTGCTGCCCAAAGCAGCCTCAGTAGCATCATTGCAACAAGTTCTGCAAGAGAATGTTTACATATGTAATAATGGAGTAATAGTTAAAATTTTACCATTTATGATATTTAGTAAAGAAATACAATTCATAATTATACATTCTAAAGGGATAGTTCACCCAAAAAAAATCTTCATTTACTCACCCTCAAGTTGTTCCGAATCTGTATACATTTCTTTGTTCTGATGAACCCAGAGAAAGATATTTGGAAGAATGCTTGTAAGCAAAACGTTCTTTGCCACCATTGACTACCATAAAATACAATGGTAGTCAAAAGTGCCACAGAACTGTTTGCTTTCTTACATTCTTCAAAATATCTTCTTTTGTGTTAGACAAAACAAAGAAATGTATAAAGAAAGTATGGCAGTAAATGGTGGCCAAGAACTGTTTGGTTACAAGCATTCTTTCAAATATCTTTCTCTGTGTCCATCAAAACAAAGACATGATTTGGAACAACTAGAGGGTGAGTAAATGAAGACAGAATTTTTATTTTTGAGTGAACTGTTCCTTTAAATCATGTATCCCTGAGGCAAGAGTTATGGTTCAACTATAAAACCAAAAAACACATACCGCCAATCTGAAACACACAGGGTCAGTTTTGTTTAAAGGCATCTGGCACTTTCTCAGTGGAAATCACAGTTAAACAAATTAATCTTTTTCTCCATGACCTGAACACATAAGCAGGCTGACCAAACACAGCTCAAGTAATATATTCTGCTCTTATCGCTGTATTCTGGACCCGCTATCTTAAGTAAACCTCCACATCTTCTCTTTGTCCTAGACACACACAGGACAGCTGGCTACACTAACAATTCAGCAGTGGAATACAAAAAATGAGATAGTTGGAGTCTGAGAGCAGGAAACACAGTTTTCCTGAAAGTCACAGAGATAGCTTTCAACAAAACACATTCTGTGGTAAGTGAAAAAGAAAATGTGAAACTGTTTAACTCTCTCTCACACCCATACACACAAGTGCTTGAGAACATTTCTTTGAAGACAAATACAAGTAAAGTGATGTACAGATAAGAACAGATATTTCCACCCACTGAATGTGTATTTATTTTTAACCCTCTTCCTGGTTACATTCAAGGAATGTTTGTAATGGATTGACTATATTTGTCAAATGAGATTTGTTGAGGGTTGGGGTATAGTAAATTACGTTACGTTACAATGACACCATATGAGACACACATTTATCCAAAAAGTATGCCATGTGTGTTGGTAAAAGAATAAGTTGATGCAACTGACTTAATCATTAGGCCTATGAAAAGCAATAGAAGGGAAAACCCCACAATTTACACACATCAACACAAACTCCCATACTTCTGCAACTACAGACATTGACAAATACCTATAGATTTTATTTATTATATAATTGGTAATACATTTATATAACCCTTACTCTACCCCAGAAAAAGGCAATTTTACCATTAAAACATTCTATTCTGTAAATGAATCACCCATGCTCACATTTGTTAGTCTGCCAAAGACATCTTAAATCAAGTTTAATATAAGATATTCTAAATCTTCTTTTTGTTTCCTATCAGGCCTTTCACCCTCTTGGACAACCCTGATGTGTTGTGTAAAGACAAACCACAAGAAGAGGCCTGACAGACACACACTCAAATCAAAGAAAATACCACATAAATCTTCAGACTTCATTCCCAAACACACCCATCCTATACACTTACATTGTGTGACCTGGGAATGGACTACGAGTCCATCTGTTTAGTGTCAATCACACATATGTCTGTTCAATCTCAGACTGAGTTCATGACACTATAGAGTAAACCTCAAATTAAGATTACACTGGGAAACAAGTGTGCATTTTTTTATCTGTGTGTGTGTTTTAAGTGCAATACATGTGGAGGAAAATGCACGTAAGTGACGTAAGCAAACGCTGATTGGTCGAAATTTGTTGGTTGTTTGTCATTGTTCGACGGACGCACTTAAATGACGTTGCTGTCGACCAGCTTACGTCACTAAATAGTTCCGATTGGGGAAATGGTCTTAGGGAAAACTTAGTTCACGAATGACAGCCCTCTTTACTTGTTCCTGAACTTTGTTCCTGAACTTATCTGGGGGGCGTTTCCCAAACAATGACGTAACTCGCTGCTTAACCAACGTAGTACAATGCATCATTGGGGAAATTAACAATGTAGTTACGACTGTTTCCCGAAACCGTACTAATTCTGTCGGAGATCAATCATTTGAACCAAGTTGGTTCAGCAATCTAGTTGATGACGTCGCACAGGTGGTTGAGTAATAACGTCTACTAATAAATACGATCACATCGAATTAATGTTAAATTCTTGCTGTAAATAACGCACATTGCATTTAAAGACTACTTTTGTTATCCTATTTTTGTTTTCTGTTGTTTTATCTCAAAATGTTTCATTCATTCACAAGTTTCCTCCTACGTCATTCCGCCAAGGGATTCCCCAGGGTCCTAGTGCCTTTGGGCTGCGCACATGCGCACTTTTCAAAAACAGAGCTTTAATACTTTTGACAAACTGAAAGACATCAAATGGAATTTGTAAATATTTTAAATCATTGCTATTATAGAATGCACTGCATGGCACTTGCTTATTTTGCTCAAAAGCATTATGTATGTAAGTCTACAGGTCATAATAAAAAGGAACCATGCTTCTAACTACAGCTATGGATCTGTAGTTCCAACCACGCAACTTTGCAATACTGTTTGCGAATGTTCGTTGGAGCGATGGTTTCGGGAAACACTTGAATCTGTAAACTATGCAGGTACGACGGAACTTGTGACCATAGTTGGCCAAAGATGCTTTTGGGAAATGCACCCCTGGTCGGAAAGCACCTAATGTTATGTATTAGCTAGTAATGGTATTGTGAAACATTGTAGTGTATTACTTTTTGATGACTCATTCATGTTTTATGTGGTATGTATTGTACACATATGTATTGGTATTACCATAATATTACAATATTTCAGAGAAAACAATGGTAAGCATTATAAGCATATAACAATAATATCAGCATACAAACAAATGTTCGAAAAGTAAAAAACTTGTATGGCCCTTTCTTCAACTTCCATTGTATAGAGACAAACTGAGAAGAAATATCTTATATTGTCTTGCATAAAAGAAAGAGTCATTTACTGTTTTTTAAAACGACATGAGGGTGAAAAAATGATGATAAAATCTGAAGAGTTTGTTGGTTAAAGATTGACAGCTGGGTTTCTCATAAGATGCATCTAGGATTTAGGAAAATGCTCTTGGAAAACAAGCCCCAGCTGTAGAGGCATTTCCTCAGCAAACACCTGCAAGCAGTCACAGGCTGAGAACATCCCTCTGCAAAAAACACATGTTCACAAACACAGAGAACGTCCCTAACCCTCCCTCGTTCTCCTCTCATCACCTCTCACAATGCTGTTTTCCAAACTTGACCGCGTCTTCAACTGAAACAGCCCTTGTTCGCCTCACAGGGTTGTGCCTTTGTTTATATTTTGACTGTATCCTAGCAACAGCACTGATTTTGCTTACAGATCCCCACCGCCCCAGGGCTGGGCGACCCGCAGGCGGTTTCTCTATGTCTCTCTTTCTCTCTCCCTCCCTAACACATCTGCTCCACATTCATGTAAGGACACTAAAAAGCCTTAACTTAAAAACGAGGGAAGAAAAGAGTGGAAAAAAGCTTTAGAGCTACGCAATGCACGTGCAGGAAAAATGTGACTCCAAAAAAATCTGAATGACAGTGGAGAGCAATGTAAAAAAAGCGCTCTGGAGTTTATAGTTGCAGTAAAAGGTTCTCAGTGTTTCTGGTTTGTTTGCCAGGTTATTTGGCTCCAGGGTTCATAGGGCTGGCAAAAGTTGGAGAATGAAGCTCCCCTCTTCCCCCCCAACCCCCCCCCCTCTCTCTCTCTCTCTCTCTCTCTATCTATCTATCTATCTCTCCACATTCACACAGTGCTATGGCTCATTTTAGAGTCACTTGCTGGGTTCAGTGTCAGTCCAATGGATTATGAACACAATAGGGTTACTTATTGACATCCCAGCACAGTCAATATGGAGATGCAGAGATCCTTGAGTGAGGCGATTGATTTAATAATGTAACTATTGGAGCACAATGAAGCTATCTATTCACTTCTCAAACTGCATGTCTCTCTGTCTTTCTCCTGAGGTCAGTGGGTTTCCCAGACCTGGTATCCATATGTGAACGAGTGCCGCTCTATTAGTGAGATTTATTTGAACACTTATGACCAACTTTCATTTTTTTCTCTCATTTCATTTTTTTATTCTTCTATTCTAAAAGACCAAGCACATTGTATAGCATAACAGTTCTTCCATAGTTCTGCAAGATAATAATAAATCAACTGTTCAGTCTTTTCTTACATGTCTTCTCTTTGAAACCCTGCTCTCCAAAAACCTTTCAGCAAACCCAATGAGACTTAATGTGTCTTAAGTAGCACAAGAACATTTGTAGTAATAGCCAAAAACTACATTAAATGGGTCAAAATTATAGATTTTTCTTTTATGCCAAAAAACATCCGAATATTAGATAAAGATCACGTTCCATGAAGATATTTAGTAAATTTCCTACCGCAAATATATCAAAACTTTTTTATTTTTTGTGAGTGGATGCAGGAAAATCGTTAACAAAAATGGCTGGAAACACAGCTACAAACTTCACTGCGGCCTGTTCTTTGAGAATTGCCCACTCAAGTTTTATCAGCTTAGAATTTCAGCTGTCAGGTTCATCTGTTCTCCACAACATCAATACAGCGGTAAGCCAAAAGAAAACTTTAAAACAAACCTGTTTCTTCTTAGCAACGCCCTGCTACAGCGCCTCCTAAATAGTTATATCTCAGCCAAATATCCTATTCTATTTTCAGATGAAAAAAATTTAAGTTATTTGACAGATTATTCACCTGATCCGTGAAGTTCATCTTTACATACTCACTTTGCATATACACTGATGTACATAAAGTAGCATCCTATCATACAACCAGACTGGAGCCTGTGGAACCATCTAATGTGGAAAATATGGAAAAAAGTGTGAGAAACAGTAAAGTTTGAATGTGCATGTTCAGATTTGAATGATTGACTTCTGTACATTCCAGCTGGTTGCTGTGCTTATATTTGCCAGCATCCACTCAGGTACCTGCCCAAAACAAGAGAAGAAAGGAATGACAAACCTGACAAGAGTGCAAACAATCAATTTAAAAGAAAAGCTCTAACATAAAGAGCTCTATACAAACAAATGTAAAACCAGGCCTTCAAAGCCTTTCATTCTCTTCAAACCCCATTAAAACTATACAAATCCTTCAATCCCTGTTGTCTTTCCACTACAACAAATATTCCTTTCCTCCAAAACATCATCTTTCCTCTACTTTTCTTCCATCTCTAGTTTTGGAAAAAGCCGCGCACACACGTGAGCCGAGTCTCATCCCGCAGTGCTGTCTGCATTCTCTGGGCTTAGCATTGTAAACAGTGGCACCTTCCTGACTGCATTTTTCCATTTTAACATGGCAGAGAGTCATGAAACACTACAGCCAGAGGGATCCATAACCAGCACGCTTACTCAACATTCCCATGAAGTTTATATTTTTTTATCATGATTTGTTCAACACTATCACTGTTAAATTAGTTGCTGTTGCCGTTTTAAGACTTTCTGCCGATCATGAGGTTTTGAAAGTGGAAACTGTGGATGGAGGGATGTACATTATATGGCCAAAAGTATGTGAACTTCCCCTTCTAATGAATGGGTTTTGCTTAGTATTTTTGTAGAGGACAAAACTTAAGACTACTGTACACAATACAATGACTAGAAAGAATCTAGAAATAAAGTATTTAAAATTCCAGGTAATTATGTCAAATTTCAGGTAGTTGCAAAAACAAAGACTTTATTTAGTAACAAAGTAGTGTTTGCAAACTTGTTGCCTTCATGATGAGAGCATTCATAACAACAAACAAAGAAATCGACTGACCAAGAGAGACACCCCTTTCTGAATCAGTAAATCACATATCTTTCATATGCATGAACTGACTTTTCAAGTTAGATTTTTTTGAAATTTAAGCTAAACACATGAATAAAAGCATGTTTTGAGAGCCTGAGAGAATAACCTGATCTGGAATAAAAGCAGAGTGTCTGTCTGTGGCCTTTATTCTATATTCATTCTTTAGAACCTGAGACCTACAGGAGAGATAAGCTGAAACATATGTGTGTGCCTAGAGGGGGTGTGGGGCTGGAATATGTGGGTGGCATAAAAATGAAATTTTTGTTTTGTCCTCCCATTACTTTTTTAATATACACATGAACATACTTGCAATATTACATAGCATAAACACAGTATGATTCTCAATGAACACATTAGGTCATATACATCAGTTTATGAATATTCATCTACTTATTCCTCAAAATGAAGGCCACATCAATTCTTACAAATTAAATAAACACACACACAGTTATTCATTTATATGCGTACAGATCATAGACACACATATCGTTTACATTCTTTCCCTCGGGTCCTTTAATGTCACAGACAGTTGATGTTTCAGTACAGCTTCACCGTATGGTTTACGGTTACCAGAAAAATACCTTTCCACTCTCTTGCTCAGAACCTTTGACCCCCTGTAACACTGCGGCAGAGTCAGAGAAGAGGTGAGGAGGAAAAAGAGACTAAAAGTAAAGTGGGGGGTATAACAAAAAAAGAACACATGTGGCGAAAGCTTAGCTAACCTGATGATGAACTGTTAGCCCCAGGCCCTTACACCAGAAAATGATCATATGCAGAAGTGTCATGCCTATTCAAACTAAGGTGACTCAAGCTGCACCTTCTGCAGATCGTTTGCATTAAACTGCAAATTCTGTCATCATCTACCCACCCTCCAAAGTGGTATAACCATGAAAAGTTGCTTTTTTTCCATATAACAAAAAATGCATGGTTATAAGTTCAGATGCCGTTTTTATTAATAAAGTAAAGAAAATAATTAAATAGATGCAATTACTCTGATCATATTAAATAATGTTTTTAAAGATTAAGTCATGTCTGCATTATGGCAAAAAGCAAACTAAGCAGCCTGCTTATCCTACACTGACCTACAAAAGCTGGCTTAGTTAATTCAGATCAATACACTAAATGGAATGGATGTGTGCTTTACAAGACATGGAGACAATTAGCATAAAATCCCTTTTTATTACTTCTTTTTCTTTTCTTTCTCTAAGTCAATGCCAGCTCTAAAGTATTAATGTTCCATGAGTTTGATTATTATTACTGGAAAACCTGCATTTCTGTACTAGGCTGGGATCTATCTGCTGGGAAGTGAAGTTGATTCTGAGCAGCTTGTGACTGCTTTCTGAGAATGGAGCAGATCAGTATTCCAGTATAAGTGAAGGTCACAACATGTTTGTGAGTGTGTATTAGATTAATATTGTAATTCTGTACAGAGCTTGTACATCAATAATTGCTCTTCTTTATTAGTACAGCAACTCAATTTATATTCACTGTTTTACGGTGCTTTCACACTAGAGTTTTTGGGGCGGATCAGACATTTTGATATTGATCAGACATTCATAAACAACTTGAAAACACTGACCCTCTTGTGTGCATTATAACGCATATAGCTGTAACAATTCATTGGAATCGTATTAAATTCGCCTAAACAGGTGATAAGTAAGTCATATGGGTTTGGTATGACATACAGGTAAGTACATGATTACAAAAATGTAATTTGGGGTTACAAATTTACTCTTAAGTCCATTTCATAGAATGATTTAAATCAATCATGAACTTTAAAAGCACATACATGAGCAAATGTACTTTAGTTTAGGACCCTTTTGTAATGGTAAAAGGCAGAGCCTGTACTCACTATTGAATCAAAGCCTGGATTTTGAACCAGACATTCAGATGCTCAAAGGTTGGCCAGAACACTGCTATTAATTATGAGCTCGTTGGCTTGCAGATCTTGTTCCCATTTTGAAACTAGCATCAAAGCTAGTATTGTAAGAATGCATGGGCTTTCTTACAGATCACTTAAGCAAAATTATATTTTGAGTCTACATTTACAGCATATGTAAGCGGACATTACTTTGACCTGTAACAGGAACATCTTTTATGGGTCCATAAAAAACAAATAGGTCACATATATAGTCAACAGCTTCATACCATTCTGGGATTATGTTTTCTGTGGAGTACAAAACGAGGGTTTCTGAGAATTTTACTAGAGGCTTTTAAGCTTCAAAAAGAATATAAAAGCATCGTAAAAAAATCTCCGTAAGTGCCTCACAAATGTCATATGGGTCATATGGGTGAAATAAAACAGGCTGAGTAAACATTTATTTTATTTTATTTTATTTTTGGTAAACTAATCACTTCATGAAAGAGCTTCGTGTAATGCATTTATTGTTCTGTTGTTATTTTAATTATGTGGGTGGAAAAATATCACGTCTCAGGATACAAGAATGTAACCAAACACTTGTTTTTCTCAGTCTTGAATTCAAATCACCTCCCATGATGGATTCCCACAATCCCTCCCATCATCTACATTAGCCGTGACAGCCTAAATGCTGCTGCCAGCACACAGGTTAACACTGCTTTCTGTGAGGAGTTTGTACTGTAACAGATGTTTGATCGTAACACGGTGTCTTTATTAAACATCCCAATTCACACTATCATCTGTCAGCACTTCTTAACACAATAAAAGTTCAGAGCATCTATAATGAAGCAACACAATTCAACTCCATGTGTTCAAGATTCATCCGTATAGTTCAAATTATGGTCTTGATGTTCCAAATAGCAGAAACCATGCCAAGGGATACAGAGCCACAGAGTCAACCCAACAAACCAGAGCCAACAAAAGTCAGACAGAAATGAGTGACAAATTAACCTCACATCATTTTTAGATTCATGCAAACAGTTTTGAGAGATCTAATGAAGTTTGGATCAAGGCAATAATGTTAAAGGCACTTTTATGCACAAAGGGGTACCACAGGTGTAGATGCTGGGCCATATTTAATTTTAATAAATGACCATAAGACTAATGGTAAAGTGTAAAACCAGTAATTTCAAGCCAAAAAGCATTTCACACAAATAAGCAGATGGATGTTCTTTAGGACAGGGTGAACCCAAAGACCCTGGATTGGAACATTTGACCCACCCGTCCCACAATGCTTTATCGGTCCACAAACACTGTCACATCCAGCAGCGAAATTACTTCACTATTGTGTGACATTTTATCCTGCTCTTGTGGTAGGGCTGTGTCTGTTATTACTGTTTTGGGAGACAGTATTCATAGAGAGAGCTACAGTATTTCCATTATGTGTTTTTATTCCATAAGATAATAAATATGTCTGATCTGCAAGTAGCTAGGTATAAAGTCAGTTTTATTAGATAAGTCACTCAACTTTGAAAAGGGCTGTCCATGCATCATTTAACTTACCGATAAGTATATATTGTTTACATTTGTTATTTAAAAAAACACTTGTATTTGTAACTGGTTACCAATAAAAACACCTGTTTAGTTCATTAGCCACTATTTTTGGGACCTGTCTTGCTATTTAGTCATACAAAACAGATTTAGTACTGATATATCTTTAATAAATACAAACAGTTTAATCGTATACCTCACTATGTGTGCCTGTGTGTGTGTTTCAATTATGATGCAGGCTGTAGGCTGTGAATACACAGTGTGTATGTACTCATGTCCTGGCATGTTTCTTGCTGCAATGGGAGATGGGTGCCATCACTGAATGCCCCTTGGTGATGCCCACAGTCACAGTATCTCCCTACCATTCCACTCTAGGGCATAAAGCTTCACTTCTTATTCACACACACACACACAAACACAAAGAAAGAAAGAAAAAGAAAATAGACAGAATGAGAGAAAAATGCCTTTGCTCTGTCCATCAGGCCAGCAGGATGACAGTGAGTGATTCATGACACTGGCATGGTGCCTGCCATAGAGCTGGCACATTGGCACAAAGCCTCACGCCCTGCCTACAGTCCAGTCCTGCATAGGGTGTGGAGCCAAAGCAGGACACTCTCTGCATAACTCACTAATACACTTCACAAAGCCATATATCCTTTCTCGCTCCTACACCGTAATGATGTACAATTTGCCATATATGATGAAAAATTCTATTTAACAGGACAAAACCTAATTTGACTGTAGAGATTCAGCTTTTGCAGGTATAAACATGAATTAATATTTTATGGTGAATCGTGAAGACACTTTTCCTTTAAGTCTTGCATGACAAATTGCCTTATTTCTTCAGCTTTGACCAGTGTTTTTATGTAAAATTTTTGATTGTTTGGTTATTTTTTGCTGACAGTGTTTGTGTTACACTGTGCATCTACACATTTTGATTTCACAAACCACTTGTGGTTTAAGATGCATGCAGGATGCAAGTCAGACATGTGTAAATGCATCTGGTTGTTTAGGCCACATACACATCTTCCTCCCAAACGGAACTACAGCACACACGATGTACAGGAGCCCTGCAGTTCACATGGATGAGATACATTGTGAAACTGTGAAACTGAAGTGAAACTGGTGAAATTTGCAATGCGGTGCATACTTTTACTGCAATTCTCGTACTCTACTGTAATGCAATTCTCTTTCTAAACCCTTTCGTAGTTTCTTTTTGCACAATAATCTTTTGTCTCTTTTCATTGGACAATCTCTCATAATTCTTTCTCTTTCTATTGCGCACCTTTATTCTTAAATGCTCCTTTAATATCTCTCTCTTCTGTTTACTTGTGTCAGTTTGAACCTCGGCCAGGACGTCCATCTTCAGAAAGACAACAGCGCAGAAAAGAACCCATCCACCAATCCCAAACACTCATGCTCTCTAAATGTTTACTGACTGAACACTCTGATTGTGACAATCTATAAAGACAGAGAGCGCAAGACTCCACAGACAGAGAAAGTATAAAATCAAATGCTAAGAGAGCTGTTTTAAATTTATTCTAATCTTCTTCAATAACGTTCTGTAGTAACATACCAGAACACCAACATTGAGCATAGCAGATATTGATTTTGACCTCCAAAAGTAAGACCTCCAAAAGTAGTGCTTTTATCCTGAATACAAAGAAAAATGCAATATTATATATGATAATAATCTTGTTTTTAGTGAATGTTTTTCAGAGAATTGGTACAGCTTTTAGAAACACTTCCAGTTTATTCCAGTTGGTCTTTTGCAACATCTGTACAATATTTTACTGACAGGTAATTTGAATTATTGAAGGTTGTTGCTGGCACCAATATCTTAACATCATCTCAGGCATTATGGTTGCTTCTCACAAAAAATAAGATAATTTCAACAATGTCTTGCTGTTCATCATCAAAAAATGTCTTATCTTAAGTAACATTAGATACACAAGGTACATTACGCAAAATTAATCTGGCATTAAGGACACTGAAACATTTATATTTGGGAAAAAAGATCCAGAACATTGTAACATTTACAAATTAAAAACAACAAAAGTTGATCAGAAGCCATTTTTCCTAACTAAAACAAGAGATGGCAAACTGTACAGAAAGAAAATAACAAAGCAAGAGGAGAGATGAAAGTATAATTTGACACAGTAACATTTGAGCTTGGAGAGATGAGACGCTGGGGACAGAACAGACAGATTGTGAGTGTGAGCCAGGAGAAGGAATAAAAACATGATGAGATGGAACAAACGAGGAGCAGATGTTCTCCTGCAAACATGGTGGATGTATTTGTGATCCCAGTTTCCTTTCCAAGAGTGAAATTAGCGCCACACCCCTTGAGACACACACACACACATTCACACATGTTATAGAGGTCAGGTCTCCTCAAGCCACAAGATGGGGAATATCTCAAACATATTCAAAAATGGGCAAACAATTTACACTCACCCTAAAGCCAACTCACATCCCCCTGGGTCAGAGCCGGGTCAGGATGAGAGCAAAGAGGAAGTGAGCAAAAAACAGGATCAAACAGGAAGAGCAATTAGTAGATACCTTATGTAACTTCAGGCAAGAAGATGAACCATTGAACTCTTTTACACAGCCAGATCTGGACATGTCATCTATTATCCCTAATCTGTGATCTCCAAGACATGTGTATCCTACATGACAGTTCTATATTAAAATCTGATCTATGACCATATATGAAAGTAAACAAAAATATATCTTCTGTACAGTATGTTCAGTGTAAGCATACACATATGCATTCACACACACATTTGCTTTGGCGTCTTAACAGGGACTTCCCATAGACTTTTATTGTGTTCATAATGTACTAAATATACTTTTTTTTTGCTTCCCTGAATTTGGGAAAACATTTTGATATTTTGAAAAAGATCTATTTCACATATACAGAATTCATACACAAACACATATATTAGATTTATGTATGGGGTGCAAATAAATGCTATTGACACGCTCATTTGTGTTGCTTGTGTTAAACAAGCAAGAAAATGATTGACAAAGGCAGGGGACATAATAAAACACGCCATTTCAACATAACTCCATTTGCATCTTCATAATAACCGCATTCTAGACTATTGCAACATGTATTGCAAAATCACCTGCTATTAGACCGCACATTTTTATTGCAATGCTTTCACAAGCCTTTTTCGAAGCAAGAACGTGAGCACACTGGTTTATATCCACTCAATGAAGACTGCAGGCTATTTTCCATCGTTGCTGTTTGCTCTTTGCTTCTAAGAACACACACACAAACAAGTTGTGCTTTCAAGGTTGCTTTATAACAGACATTAGAACATATGCCGTTCTCTCCCTCCCTCGCTGAGTGTTTCTAAATAAACTTCAAAGCAGAAAAGAGAGAGCTTCGTGGAACAGAGGTAAGCAAAGTGGGTAATGCAAATATTACAGAGTTGTGTTTTGCCCACTGAGTGATTCTTTGATTCATTATCAACTGATAAGAATCAAGTGGGTTATGACGTTCCACACTGCTGACACATCTGCAACCACCTTTGATGGGAAAAAACGCACAGGTTCTCATATAAGCACATGCACGTGTATTGTGATGATACTGACAGGAAGTTCAAATGATCGTGTTCATGTAACATTAATAGGTTGTACTTTATACCCACGTGCTCTTTCATGCCACTAATTATCAGTGTTGAGGGTAATTACAAGCTACAAGTAATGCATACTATGTAATGTACTGAGAGCAACAACATCTTTTTTTAACCGAACCCAACACTGCTGGTAAATAAATCTGCTTTCATGGCTTTGTCGGGAGCAGACCAAGAAGACAGAAAAGTTGGAGATGTGATCTCTTTCATCTCAATTATTTCTCCTAGACATTGGGAGAGTTTTAGAAGAGCTTTGCAGAATCTGCGATCAAAAGTCGATTTCTTTTTTTTTGAACAATAAAAACAACATTTCTCATCAAATTCACCTAAACCCAAATTATTTTACTCATACAATCTACATTTTACAGCTACAATTTTCTCAATTGTCTCATTTGAGCAGTTTTAGGAGAAATGTCTTCGAGACTAAACTGACATATATAACACAACCAAGAACCAATTTCCTGAATTGAAAGAGCATTCTCTGAGCAATAAAACCTCAAGCTGGAGATGTTTCTTAACATTTTCTATATACAACACACAAATTCAGTGCATTTGTCCTCTTTGGATTAACAAGATATATTGGCTGTTTTAAAACTATATTCAGCCGATAGTGTGAAAATTTGCTTTTATCAACCAATACCGATTATTCCGATATATCTGTTCATTACTAATTGATACACATGTCACCTTTTACTTGAAACAATTTTGTGATATATTGTTTTTCCACAATTGTGTTTCTTGAGTAAATACCCTTATGATAAATGACAAAATCAGCTATATAACAACAGATGAAAATAGTGTAAAGGACTTTACTATAAAATAAATAGCAGTGAATATATTGGTCATTTTCTACCAGTACATCATCTCTTAATTTCACTGACACTTCTGTTAACACTAAAACACAACACAATGCAATGCAAATTTTAAAATACAGGTGAAACTGATGAAAACTTCATATTAGTATAGTATACATATTAGTATTAGTATACATTGAGCCCTATTTTAATAATGTTATAGTGTTCTTTAGCTCTAGTAACAATGCCACATAATTGGTAACTGTTTTATAATAAGCAAAACTAGCATTTTTACTTTTAAAGTATACTCCCCAACACTGTTAACTAATCTACCCCCAAAACAGTGTGCATGTGAGAGAGAAAGAAACCTAGCAGGACAGTAAGACTGTCAGTGTCCATTTCCAATTTTAATGCCAGTCTGCCTCAGTGCCCCAAAAATACCCACTGTCAGAAAGAAAAGCCTAATCTATCAGCACTGACCCATTCGCACAGTGGGTGAGATGGCAGCAAGCACTGCAGACTACATCCTGGCATTTAAAGAGGAATGTGGACGTTCTCTGAGCGTGAATCACTGAGTGATTGAGAAAGACAGCAGGATCATAAAACAGACAGACAGGGCAAATAACTGATGAATGAAGTGACAAAATGATAAAAGACGAGCTGTATGCCCGTGAGTGTCTTGCTCTTATGTGTGTCTCCTAAAGCGAGAT
Organism: Oreonectes daqikongensis; assembly: GCA_026939265.1. Classification (NCBI taxonomy): domain Eukaryota; kingdom Metazoa; phylum Chordata; class Actinopteri; order Cypriniformes; family Nemacheilidae; genus Oreonectes; species Oreonectes daqikongensis. The sequence continues at coordinate 986,572 of JAOTQM010000351.1, read as the reverse complement.
GTGAACGCTAAAAGCTTAAGCAGATAGATATCTTGTCATGGGACAGAACAAAACGTCTTCTTGTCCTGTGAGCAAACTGGGTTGCTGTATCTGTCTGTCCTTCGAACATCCAAAGACTAGCTTTACAGTACATAAGGTCATTGAAGATACTTCTAAGATAAGATAGATCATAAATTTCTTTGGCAAGAAATGTAAATGTTTACCTCTTATTTTACCATCATCATTTTGCTTTATGGCATGCGTTTGTAATTTCCATTTATGCATTTGGCAGATGCATTCAAGTTGTAAATTTGATCAATAAGTGTTTGAACCCATGACCTTTGCAATGCTAAAATAATGCTTGCTTGTTGAGCTACAGGAGCATCTTTTCATAATTAATAGTTTTTCGCGTTTTTTGATACAACAAATTTTACAGTTTCTTAGAAAATGTAAGTGATGATGGCAAAACTTAAACTCATGATGCTGTGTTAAAAGAGTGTTGATATATGATGTTGCTATGGTGTTCTGAGAGGCTTTTACAGTGTTTATATACAGTCATTTGGGTGTTCCGGGTGGATTCTATAGGCATTGCCAAGATAGTCAAAATGAAGCAACAGAAAATGCCAAAAAAAGGATGGGTTCACTCGTTTAATGTAAACTTATTCTAACACCCGTTTTCTCACCCACCAGACAAATATCAATGTTACCAAAGTCTAAATAAAAATACAAGCACACTAGTATGGGAAGTAGTAATAGCAAAGGTTGCCTTGCCTTAGCACCCAACACAACAATAACAACAAATACAAATTTCTCATTTTTAAACTCACTACTATATTAAACAACTTTCCTAGTCTTTCTTTGTTTATGCACAGTTTGGTTTTCTTTCTATTCTTACGTAAAGCGTTTCGAATGTTTGTGAATGTGTGTCGCTTGTGCGTCTGGGGGCTGAAAGAGTGCCGTGACGTGAGCCCAAACCACAGTTTCTCATCCCTTTTACATGCACTTCACAAGAGGCCAAACCTCACCACCACCATGCCATGACATCACAGACGCTCAGCTGAAACCTCCACGCAAGCCTATAGAGATGTAGAGAGACAGACAGCGCAAAAAACATACAACACACAGTGTCAGTGGGTGTCTACGTATCTTCTGGCTCCTACATCTGACTGAATGTGACGTCTGTACTCCCACCAGGTTCCCTTATTCCAATCTGTCATACATGTAGTACGCACTACTACGCATTGAGAACGAGAGCGAGTGAGAAAGAGAGAGATTAAGTAACATTATGGTGATTATTACCATGCCTCAGAGTTCAAGCACAGCTGTGTTATCATTCGTGTCATTAGTGTCAGTGTTCACATAAACACACTTGATGAATAAATGACAAAGCTGAGGGCTGTTAGGCAATAAACCACCTGTCTTTCACATTAATTTAACAATAATGATTTCCTCAATAGAATAAATTGCTAATCATAGCGCTAACAGCAGGCCCTGACTGTCATTTCCACTGGTGAAGTTTGACATTCGTGAAACTCTGAACACAAGAAGTCATTTATTCACAAGCCCACCGGCTCATCTACAAATGAATCAATCAACAAGTCGACCAACACATACTGAAGCTCAGTTACAACAACAGTCACTACAACAAAAGAGAAGTGAGAAATATCACAGTTTAATGTTCAGAACTGTTCAGAAGTCTACAAAAGTAAAAGGTAGGCGAGACACTGGATTGAAAAGCAATTTTGATTTATTCATTTTTGTGTGCGTCTTTAGCGTTTGATGAATTGCTGATGGAGTTGGTTGGCCATATTTTCTTTTCTTTAAGCGCCTAGTGACAATCCACCTCCCAAACTGGAACTAAAATGAAGAGGCTTACCGTTAACAGATGCAACTACGGTTAAGCAGAAGTACACAGTGAAGCATAAGTTTGCAAACCCAGAGTTGAAGGAAACAAATTTAAGTGCAAACAAACTGCCGTTTGCGATGCCTGCGGCTGCGGGCAGCTTTTTATAAGAAGTCCTATAGCTGGTTCCAAAGTGACAACATAAACAATCGTTACTGTGCATGCACGCTTTTGTTGTCTAAACTTAACCTCCGGTAGACATCCACAAAGAATAAAATCCCTGCAGATTATTTCTGATAAGCAAAATAAATAAAGTAAATGACATTAGCTAGCAAGTTAAAAGTATGTCTAGCTAGTATTATTTGGGGTTACCAGTAGAAGAACCGTTACTTGGCAAAACCTAGATGCGACAAAAGTTACACGACCCATTCAACAAATTGTTTATTTAACACAATTATTATACAATAAAATAATAATATGAATTAATATAAATAATATTTAAATAAAATATAAATAGCTATATTAGCCACTAGACAGACCACCAACAAACACAGACCGGAAGTTAACTTCGGGCCAAGCATGTGCATCCGTGGAAATCGTCTATATTGTTAAATACGGAAAGTCTGATACCTTCAAAATATACTTTTAATATTTCATAAATATGGTTAATATACAACATAGATATTTACAATTATGTGCATATAATATATTAGATATTTGCATTTGTAGTGTGAAGTTTTACTGAAGTTCAAATGTAAATGTGTTCTTAGGACTTCCGAGAAGCATGTTAGTTGTGTTTGTGAGTCAACACTCAAGGTGAGAGATAGCAGGTGTTAGTGACATTTTTAATATTTCAGGGAAACACAGAATGTACATAGTACTTAAAACAAAGCACTGTTTCAGTGACTTTTAACTTTTACCTCAACTAGGGCATGTTCTACTTTGATAACATATAAAGATTATTTTGCTTACTGGACTTTGACAGAAAACAGCTCCCTGTCATGGGCTACTTTGGGGGGGGGGTGATGTTTTCTTTTTGTGTGTACAAGGGCATAGTTTACTACAACATAGGGACTTTCCACCCTACAACCCACCGCAGACCCTGGGTGTTGGATGTAAAGATGGTTCACAGACAGAGCAAGAACTTCACAGTCCACTCCCACCTACACGCAGGTGTGAAAACACACAGACATACACACACAAACACATACATGCATGCAAACATGCCAGTCTTATACACACATGGTTGTTTCAGACACAGGTGGGAAATACACGGAGACTGCTACAACCTTTTAGGCTGAAGTTTCAGTCAAAGTCTAATAAGCTTAATTAAAGTTGTCAAAAAGGCAAGAGGGTTTGCATTTCAATTAAAAGAAAATCCTAAATTATCATATTGAGACAGTTAAAACAGTGCCAGCAAAACCTCATCTTTAAGATAAGTGCAGGTGTCATATTTTTGTTTGAAGGCTGTTTGTTTGTTATTTATATAACTTGCCTGTCAAAAAAGTCTGGTTTAGTGTTTTTGTCTTGTTGTTTTCCAGTAAAATATCAGAATATGTTTACAATACAAGCTAAGATAACACTTTATTTTACGGTGCCCTTGTAAAGTTGTTACACATGTTACATGTACTTACTATAGTATTTATTATAAATTACCACACCCTCATCCTAACCCTAACCCTATAGTAAGTATATGTAGTTAATTATTATTACTAAGTACTTACACGTTTAAATACACTGTAAAACCGACACTTTAAAATAAAGTGTAACCCAAGCTAATCATTCTTTATTAATTCCACTGGGATAAATATGAAATTCATATTTCATATTTATTCATATAAAAAACTGGGATATGCTTGACTATGAGGCTGGTTAACATAATAAACTTTTTTATCTTAAAATTAATAATGTGTGATCATTTAAATGAAAATATGTGGTATCCCGAGAGAGAGAGAGAGAGAGAGAGAGAGAGAGAGAGAGAGAGAGAGAGAGAGAGAGAGAGAGAGAGAGAGAGAGAGAGAGAGAGAGAGAGAGAGAGAGAGAGAGAGAGAGAGAGAGAGAGAGAGTAGACTGTAGTTTAACTGGTTCAGCAGAGAGGAAAAGATGTGAAAAAACGAAACCTGAAACTCACCTTAAGTCTCACAGGTGAGATGTACAACACATACACACACATTCTTGAGATGCATTTGGTCACCACACACAGATACAGGTGCACAACTGCTAATTCATTCATTCATTCTGTTACAGTACTGCAGTTACAATAGGGAGACCATACATATTTGGGTCCATGGGTACTGTTGTCTATGGACAGCAATACTGTACAGCTACAAATAAACTTTAAGAATATAAACTTATAAAAAGTCTGTTCTAGTCTTTGATTCTGATTGGTCAATAGCCAATTCACAGCAAAACAATGTTACAACCGCTGCATTCAACTGTTGTGTGTATCACTGCGCAGCACAGCAATGTAAACATTATGTTGCTGTTCACAGTTGGTCAGACACTTTTTTGCAGCAGAAGGAAGACTTTTAATGATTTCACTTCATGAAAGTTGCATTGATACATATTTTTGGGCTGTATGTTATCTGTATGTCTGTATTATTGTGTGGGAACCGTTTTATAAAAGCAATAAGGTACTTATTATGATGATAATTGAGTCCAATACAGTTTTATTGTGGCCTTAATATAACAAATAGAAAAAAATGATTTTACCTTTAAAAAACAACCTAGAGGACATCAAAGTGGCAGTAGTTGAAAAAAACATGCTGTAATGTGGATGTCTGCACGCACACATATATAGATATACTGCCTTATAGGATGGAGGAACAAGCCACTGACATGGTTTTACTGTAGCCCTGCTCATGTAAAAGTCAAAAGCACACATACACAGACATATATGGGTCTATGATCAATCAAAAGTTGTCAACCAGATTCCACAGATGTTGTCAAATGGAAAACATACGCTACAATTTATAAACTCCCTGAGAACCAAAAGCATCTGAAGAGATAAGACAAGACTAGGCTAGATTAGAAGAGAACACACCACTCTCTTAAACACCAATAAAACATTTAGATTTAAAATATGTCCTCTACTTAGACTCTAAACTAAACTAAAGTAAAGTTAAGGTTTAAATCATTCAAACACTTATTGATTTATGTTTGGTTTATCTGTGAAGAATGGCAGCTACACACAACTTACAGCACACACTTATGCACAGAAATTTTTCCAGCATATTTTCAGGCCCTCACCTGTCATTTTTAACCCTGCGGCTCGCCATCACGCACAGATTTATGAGAACAGAGTTATGCAAAAGAAGAGGTGCTCCAGGCATTCGATGTAAACTGTCAGAACATTGGCAACAGCTCTGAGATAAATGTACAAGACACTGTTTACAAAGAGATAGTACTATTGTGAAAGGTTGTTACCCATTATACTGCGATAAATGCCTTTAATGCATTACTGTATTGACCACAAGTTTAAAAATATAACTAAAAGGTCCTCATCCAGACAGAATGAGAACAAAGTCCTGAAGGTTTAACTGGTAGTGCATGGCACTAGAAACATTAAGGTCATGATAAAGGGTTCAAATTCTGGGGAATAAACATACCGACAAAATTTAAAGCCTAAATGCACTGTAAATAAAACCATCTGTCAAACACATAAATGTACATGCAAAGAATTCAGCATAATATATTTGAGCTGGGAGTACACTTTATCATAAAAGCATTATACTGTATATTTATTGAAAATATTGAATAAACGTTTTTAACATATAAGATAAACATACAACAAGTGTGGAAGAATGCTGTTTTTGCATCAAAATCTATAAAACTTAAGTGAGTTGTTCAATGTGCATTATACATTTTCAAAGCATTATGACTTTGTATTCTTTTCTCATTATTTTTATTTTATATTGTTTGGTTTTAAGTCGTAATTTCTGTTTTATAGGTAACAAAATCTTTCCAAGTACCCCCTACAGCCTTAAAGTATACACAAACCCTGGTTGTGAAATACTGCTCTATTTAATTAATACAATATTCTCTTTCACAAAGAGGTCAGACTGAAAATGTCTTCAATCAGCTCTATTGTATACAGACAAGTTTAGACGTTTTTGAACGTAGAATGCGCATACATAAGGACGGAAATAGTCAAATAGACACAACAACAAGGCAATTTCTATTTCCAAATGCCATGCCAAGCTGCAGACAGGCTGGTTAATGCTGAGCCATGTTGGTGCCCACAGCGGCATCAGAAAAGAGAAAGAGAGACGAGATCACATCACTAATGCAACACTTATTACAGTCTTATAAAAACATGTATGATACACATGCCTATCACAGCACCAACCCCACTGCCTGTCTTCCAGCTGAACGGACACTCAAGCCTTTAATGCCCAAGTGTGATGCCAGGGGCCACTACAGAGCCACACCTGTCCCTCTCTGCCCCTTATCTATTGTGTTTGGATTATCTCCAACAGACAGCAGACGGACAGTCTGCAAATAAGTACACATATGCATGTACAGTACTGAGTTTGCAGAGAAAAGGCCAAATTCTATAGATTTGTATTTCCTTTTTGACCATGAGATTAACTTATAATCACCAAAAAACTCTCTGATCCTAATTATTAAAATGATTTTGCTACTTTAACTTCAACTTTATATGTAAATGCCTCTGTTGTCTTTGGCTAACATTTATTAGGGAGAACCAAGTTGCTGAATACTAAATTGGCATTGGAATACAATGTAACTGCATATGTTGTTAAGTTGTTGTAAAGTTTTTATGTGAATATGGTTGTAAGGTTCAACATGCCAGCTAACATCATCTCTGTGAAACAAACACAATAGATGGAATGCATCCAAGTCAAGTCATTGCTGGATTTCCTCGGGTCTCTAAGACACAATTAAACACATAGCGACACGTATGAAGTCATCATTAATAAGTATGTGTTAAATTATACTGCTAGAAAGAAATCCACTAAAAACAATTAATCCATATTCACTGATGGGGTGAAGGAGGGCTGGAGCCTATTCCAGCATCTTGGGCCAGTCAGGGTAAAACCCAGATAGATGCCCAATCCATGAATACATGTTCACAATATTTACATCTCACAATAGTTTTCTGGCACTATAGGGTTAAAGCTAGTGTTCTACATAAGTAGAGGTTTTCATAACCATTTTGTATGTTTGTTTATGTATTATGTGTCCGCTGTGTTCTGCATGATGTTCATTATGAAATTGTTTGGTTGTATGCTGGTACATCCCTGACATCTCTTACTGGCAAAAAAAAAAAAACTTCTGGTAGGGTTTTCCAAGAGGTTGCTACTTCTTTGCTAGGTAGTTTCCAGTGAGGTCTAAGTGTTTATTAGTTGGTTGTTTACAGCTTTTCCTAGAGCTGGGTTACCTGGTCTCCCCAAACAGCTAAACAGCTCTAGACCTCTGCCAAAGTTTAATACTTGGTATAAATGGAATGCATTTTGGCAAACATTTGATCCAAAGTGACTTATTCAAGTCATTTGTTTTATCAAGAAGTGACCTTTGCATTGCCAATGCAATGGTCTACCAGTTGAGCTACTGGAAAATTGTTTTCTTTAGTTGGCTAATACAAAGGTAATTAGTCTAGTCTTACATTCTGCTAAAACAATACAACCCATACCACTATTTGTGATATAGTGACACAATTTAGAATCTATTGATTCGTGTTCACAAACATGAATTCCTCCCTTTTTCGTCTCACTCAGCATGACTTTCAATAAACAGACGTGTGTCTATACATTTCAATATTTATAACCTATTATCAGGGGAAGTTGTACATATTTTACGAGGTGGCTAAAAGCAACCCCTTACCCCACCACAAACCCTAAAATTACAGGCGCAAAGGCTAATTTTGCTAAAACGAATGCATTTTATGAGGTGGCAAAGCTACGAAAAAAGACCCACCTTAACCCAGCGCGATAACTAACATCATATGTAGACACAGAACTAAGAGACCCTTAGATCATGTTCCTGAGATGGAGCTAATTTTGTTCCTCCAAATGGCATTACTGAACAAAAATTGGGTACAAATACTTTGGGAACTATGAAATCTTACCTGCGGTGAGAATGCCCTTCATGGTTACCACAGTAACATTTTTTGAGGGATACAAAAATGCATATTAGTCTGTTTATGTCCGTTACCTACACATAGAAAGGCAGAACACAGAAAAACCATTGTTCTTTTGAGAGTGAAAGCAGATCATTGTATAAGATTGAGAGCCCTTTCACTGTTTTTGGGCCCATCCATAGCCAGTAAGCATGTGCTGTATAAAAGTGCTCCTCACCTCAACACTGTTTTCAAGTTCACTTCCAGGAGACAAAGATACTATTCTGCCTAGCAGAAGAAAAGAAGGGGGGTGAAGAGAAATACAGAGAACGTTCCAAATCATTTGAGTTTGGAATTTTGTTAGAAGGTGCTACATAGCTGCAAATATTTGTTGTTTCAGTCAGCATGGCAACCAGTACACAGGCCAAAAGTTTGATAATGAAACATTGAAACTGCTGCCTCAGTCTCTGACAGACATGCACACAGCGTCATATGTGTGATTGTGAGAGGTTTCAAGACTCAAGCTCAATGTTTCTTTCTCGCTTGTTTGCTCTCGAATTTCACTGATGGCGTGCTCCAGTGACAAATGCTGATTGACAACGTCTCTTATGTGAAACCAGTGACCAGAAATGGCAGAGAACTGAGCAAACATCAGTCACTCAATTATTCATTCTCTCTCTCTCTCTCTCTCTCTCTCTCTCTCTCTCAAAAGCACCCAACACTGAACTGTGTTTCAGATTGTGTGTCTATGAGACTTATTGAACCATGTATAGGTGATACTTCACCAAAATTGTATGACTTTCTTGCAGAACACAAAAGAAGATATTTTAAAGAATGGGGTAACCACTTTGGCCCTCATTGACTTTATGGACACAAGGCCACATATCTCAAAATATCTAGAAGAAAAAGTCAAAGCCTAACCCTAACCCTTACCCTACAGGTTTTGAACAGGTATTTGTACAATCTTATTTGTATGTTTTATTATGATTTGACTTCCCTCCTGTGACATTTGTTGTGAGGTTTAGGGGTGGGCTTAGTGGGGTCTTTATCATTGCTTTGCCACCTCATAAAATGTGTTCGTTTTAGCAAAATGAACCTTTGCGCCTGTGATTTTAGGGTTTTGGGTGGGGTAAGGGGTGGATTATAGACACCTTGTAAAATATGTACGACTTCTCCTGATATCAGGTCATAAATATATACATGTATGTACATATGGTCTGTATATTGGAAATGGTGCTGACTGACACGTGTCCATGAACACAAATCAATAGATTCTAAATTTCGAATGTCTGAGCTGCTTTGTATAATGAAATTGAATTGTGACCAGGGAGTGTAAAAAAAACACTATGATAACATAAGTGGTCCATACAAGAAGTTGCAGTTATCTACTATAACTATGTGTGTGTGCACGCACACGTGTGTGTTTATGTATATAAGAAACAGATACAGTCATACAACATGCATGAAATCTGATCACAGATCAATATTGGGCCCTGCTCCTCATAGACCAAAGAACATCAGATAGTGGGGTAGAGTGGGGGGTGTCTTAATGCACTTGGCTTGGTAGGAGGTGGCCACATACACTCAGCCAAGTTCTTAAAAGCAAGTTTTCTGCTTTGGCTGCTCGCCAAAAATGGTGCAGCAGTATGAATTTGACATTGTAAAAAGGAATTACAATTAAAAGCAAAATAAAGAACAACAACCCTAAACATGAATAGAAAAAATAGAAAAGGAAATAATGAAGGGTGAAAAAATAATGACGTTTTGACTCCACAAGCATCATTCACATCTAAGCTACTTAGTCAATTCAACCATCGTCGATAGCAGATGACGAATCAAACGTTGCGCACCATGCCATTCAGGCTAATTACGTCATTAATTATTCATCAGTACTTGACCAGATCGAAGGCAAACCAGAGCCGAACACATTAGACAGAGGAGAGGCATGATTAGCTGTAATCATTGAATACTTAGTGTCAGGGTAAGATATGATGGTGGTCTTTTGTACCAACCTTCTAAACCAAAATCAATTACATAAGTGGACACGCAGCAATAATTGAGTCACAGGATTCGTTAAATGGTCAGAAGTGTGTGTGTGTGCATGCGTGCGTGCGTTATGTATATGGTGGATGGTTGTCTTGTCAGATCACTCAAATGCCAATAATCATCTGCGAAAAGGAACAGCCTGTAAAAAGCAACATGAGATGAATACGTTCATAATGTTTTGTGAAAAACATTTGCTTTTAAGGTTGATGGAACAACAAATTCCCCTTTTAAAAAAGTGACAGAAACATCAAACTGAGGATGTGTGTACTGCCACACAGTATTTGTCTTTCAGATCCTGGCTGGTAACCGAAAGGTTGTTGGTTCTGTATGGGACAATCCACACACTAACCCCACTGTGTCCACGATCATGACATATAACCCCAGGTTGTTCTAAATGGGTTATCCCTGTATTACATTACTGTAATGTTACAACATTCTTCCATCATTTACTAGAGATGCACTGATACTAAATATATCTCCACCGATACCTATAGCCGATTATTCATAGTAATATCTGCTGATACCGACACTGATACCTGAAGATTCTGAAGATTAAATTAATATTTCTTAATATTCTGAATGTAAATTCCTATAATGATTATTAATATTAAGCATCAAACCATTACACGGCAAAAGTTCATTGCATTTTCCTGTCCTCTTTTGATTGGCAGGATATATTGGCCCTGATTAACGGACGTTTTTAAACTATTGTCAGACACCGATTATTGGCAAATATATATCGGTGCATCTCTATCATTTACTCACCCTCATGTCATGACTTTATTCTGCTGAATATAAAAAAAGATATGATCTGCTTTGGTTTTCCAGAGATGAAAAAAACAGGTTTTAACTGACAAGAACTTTTAATTTAGGATGAACCAGGCGCCTCAGACCCCTCTAACCATACCTAACTAAATCCAGCTCATGATATGCTCTGACTATGGTTTGTTTTAGCGGTGTGGTTAGCTTATAATACACATTTGAAATGCAAAGAACTTCAGGTTCCACATTTGCATAATTCCAACCAAACTTTTTTTACCCTGCAGTATATTACATTAATAATATAGTATATGACAATAATAGCATATTTATATTCAAGTGAATTATAATAGTGTGAATAGAAAGTACATACACTGAAACTACCAAAAAGTGACTGTGCAAAGGCAAAGAGGACTTTGTTTTTTAATCACTCACATGTCTTTGAGAGCAGAGCTCATATGGCCTCCAATATGGTTAGCAGCTGACATGAATTTCTTCCAGCTTGTATTCTGTGCATTTCCTCCAGTGCATCCGCAAGAGAATAAATGTGTTCTATGCATGTGAAGTGCAAAAAAACAAGAGTTAAATAAGCGAATAACACATTCTATTTTTAGCAACTTTCCATTTTTTTAGGTGATCAAATGTGAAAACACCCTAATAGACAAAAATATATTTTTAGGTCATTGGTTTCTGGAAAATTCCACACTACATCACAAACTACCTGAAGGAGTCCTGAAAGTCTTTAACACATCAAGTTTCTGTATGTTTCTTTATCTTACTTGCCCACTGACCCAAGGATACATACTTCCTTGTCATTCTCGTACTACAGAGAGAAATAACCGAAACTCTAGCTTTCCTAAGGTCATGCACTCACCCCTCGTGTTTTAAAGCTTGTAAACGTTAGAGCAAAAACCACAGAAAGTAAGAAACACACAAAGTGTGCGAGCAGAAGGAGAGAGTGTGAAAAAGAGCATTTTCACTTTAGGGGTCTGTAGAAGGTGCCTCCCACCATAAGGGGTTAAACGGTGTGGAACAGGTTTAGTGCAGAGCAACACATTGTTGGGCACCTGTGCAAACAGCACAGCCCATCTGAGCTCAGCAACTCGCTGCTGCGTAATAACTATCGATCATTCCACTTCGCTAGACACCCACACACACACCTCTGTCTGACACAGGCTGGCAGTTAAAAAAAATCAAACAGACCCTCTGAATTACACACATACAGCAGGTGGGACGCCAGTCTGTCAGATGTCAGGTTCAGCCTCAAATGAGTGTCTGGATCTTAGCTGGACTTTTCCAGTCCAGTGGGCCTCTACTCTAAAGAGAAAAAGAGAGAGAGAGGTAATGGTACGAAAGGAGGCGGAGGTCAGGTTAAAAAAACCTTCACCTGTAAGCAGACAAATTGGAAAGAGGCCAGTCGTAGAGGTTGTCAAATTTGGATCTGAGCATTTGGCAGCCTCATAAAGCTCTACATTGTGGCCAAAAGAACCTGTTGTGTGTTCATGCATTTCAAGTAGACCTGTTGAAGACGAACGCGCTGCAAACATGAGGGTGTGGCGGATTTCATGTAAATACTATTGGACACATGAACAAAATTAATGAGACATATAACAGACTTTCCAGAACATAGACATGTACACTTAGAACTGACATTAACCACTCTGTGGAGCGTGTATACTTCAGTCTATGTGGTAAAAAAAATCCTAAGATTAGAGCTTTAATGCAGCCAGAGATTTCCACTATTTTGCCAGTAACTGGCTGGCTTTGACAGGTGTGACAGTGACTGGTCTATTACCCAGACGTCTAACTGCCCCTCCTCACATCCTTGAGATTCTGATGTCATGAAGCACTTCTAAGCATAAGTAACAGCGCAATGAATGCCACCCAACCGAAACACAGTCAACGCTAAACATAATTCGGCAGTGTCAGTCTGAGGCGCGATTCATCGGGATGTTTTAACGACAATTAATTGACAGTGCTAATAAACTGAGAAAGGGCACTTCGGCTCACCCCCTTCCCTCCTCCTGGGAGACTTCAGAAAATCACAGTCTGTTTTATGGCTTTATTAATTAAAAAAGCCCGCTGAGATAACTCCCAACGTGTCACCAAACTGAGATGAACGGCAGCTCGCAGACGTTTCGCACAAACGCTTTTTCGACCCGCTGGAGGAGGGCACGTGCTGAGTGATGAAAAGTTCTGCTGTCAGACGATATTGATAATGTAACTTCACTGTCTGCGGCTATAAAGACACATAAAACTGACAAGGTGTAGCGAGCACATCCCCTCAAATTCGTGCACGCCAATGACCAAATGATTTGGCTTAATATTTCAACCTTTTATGTTTCCTCATTAATCAGAGATAAAAGGCTGTGCTGACATTTAAATCTGGCTTTTACAATATCCGACTGACATTGAAAAGTGTACGTAGAAGTCTTACGAATCCATTTCAAGATCTAAAATATGATCGAAAACATATGTTCATGTTTAAGACACTTCATATGTCAGATCGTAATTTACCCAGCGCAGAGGAGTCTATAAACTATGAAAAGAAATGTACTGGTGGCCCACTTGATTTTCATTTTAGTACTTAAAAAAAAGATCAACAGTCGGGATAAAATAACTCATGCCCAGAACAAGCGCTAAACGCAATAAGGAGCAATCCACTGAGCTAACGCTGACCTTTAGATGCAGTGATACTGTTTCAGATCTCACTAAAAATGGCACCACCATAAATGCACTATAACTGGTCTGTTTTAAAAGGGTCGGGTGACTACAGGGGTTTTTTGTAAGTTATGCTTCAGAGAATCACAAAACATTGAAATAAAACAAACAACATAGCCATCAACGTGAAACTAAGGCATTTATAAATTTCCTACAGATTCACTACAGGTATGACTGCATTTAAGTATACAAGAAAAAACCTCTCCAGAATAGCTGGTCGCTCACAAATATTTTTAAGTCCTAAAAGTTCATACTACATTTTATTCTAAATTTACAGTAGTTAAAAATGTAAGAACTTGTCAGGGCACATGGTTTTATTTGCCGAAATACATGAATATGCACATTTATTGAATGCGGTCCATTGTAGGATCATATGAATGATCAAATGATACATTTAGTGGCTTAAAACAATCATGATTTAAATATCACGGCTCTGTAAATGTATGGTTTCGAATCCTTGAGGTTGCGAAATAAGGAAAAGTAACGCGACCAAGAAGAGAAAAATACTGTAGTAGCCCACTTTATAGTTTTAACTAATGAACAGTAAATAGTAATATTCCTGGAGACTGTTTTTACCCTTACCATAGTAAATCTTAAACTATACAGTTTATCAGTTCACTATAGTGAAAACTATAGAACACTTTAGTATACAGATTATTACAATATTTTACACTATACATCAATTTACTACAGTTGATTAAAGTATACGACAATTTATACCATGGTATGTTTGAATACTCAATTTCCACTTCGCGTTGGGCGGTTCTTGACCTCCATGTTGTGCGTTACAATCCTTAATATAAATATTATATAGATATTATAGACGGTTTCAAAGCAACAACATAAACAAACAGTATTGCACAGGTCTGCTTTTGTGGCCCAAACTTAACTTTGAACTATTTTAACTATTTTGGGTTACCAGTAGAAGAACGAAGAACTTGGCTAAACTTAAATGTGACAAAGTGGGAAAACTTTGCATTTTCCATTTGTCCAACTAAGCAAAAACCCAAGCTGTCTTTCTACTTTTCATTTTTTCTTTTCACATAGTATATCAAACAAGAAAAACATACAAAGACCTTCACGCTCAAAACTCAAAAACTTTAAGAGATTTGAATCTGAATCTATTTGAATTTGAGCCATGTTTTTCATGGAAATGACTGCACGGACAGTTTACTGTCATATATTCATTTAGTAAATGAGGGCCATTAGGAGTGGTCCAAGTTCATATAAGAAATCGAAAAAGTGGACTATTATAATGGCCTCTGTGTTGTTTATGTAAATTAGGCAGGTGCGGCATAACCAATGTGCAATGTATTTTTCCCATTAGCCCGTGTCATTATAATCAGTTCAGGGTCATGTCTATGGTCAGCTCGAAGGTTTGTTTTAACTGGGCGGTGGTGGCACATGTCACCTTGTGCGACAGGGAACATTTGTCGCCTAACATAAACAATGGCGGTACTTGACAGGTTGAATGAGGGTAAATTGGGGTGCTAATTTCAGCCGCAGGGTATGCTTAATTCATTTCTATTCATTTGAACCCCTTTGCCCAAGTCAATCCGGGTCTCACCTTTTCAATCTTAATTAACGTGTGAAGCTGTCAGTGTTTGGTTGTGTGTCTCTCTTTGGGTTTGTAATGGGGGTTACTTCTGGTGAAACACAGCTCTGAATAAACTTTCCAAGAGAGGTAAAATAACAGTGGAAACAAATTAGTCCATCAGTCACAAAGTCAATGATGGATATGACAAGAGAGGAAAAGGTTGAAGGTCATTTCTTTTGCGGACTATATGCTATTTGCTGGGGTGATTTTTTTAGGTTTTGTTTTGGCAATAGGGTTGCAAATACAATGTAAAATAAGGCAAAATAAAGAACAAGTAAATTATTTGGCTAGCAAGTAAAAAGCAACAAATGTACACTATATTGCCAAAACTATTGGGCCACCCTATCTAATAAACAGGTTTGATGACTTACGTAATTTTTAGTAACTTTAGTACAAATCTTAATGCTGCAGCATATCATGATATTCTATGGAACTGTATGCTTTTAATTTAATAGCAACAGTTTGGAAAGGGGTATTTTCTATTCCATCATGACAATGCCCCTGTGTATGAGATGAGGTTCAGAAAGAAATAATTGATTCAGTCAGAGTGGAAAAACTAGTCCTGAACCCAGCTGAACACATTTGGTGTAACTTTAAATGCAGTCTTTGAGCCAAAAACTCTCCACATCAATGGCTTGTACACAGGGGTCCAGCCAATTTGGAACAGAAAAAAGGTGCTTCCAAAACTGTTGCAATAGAGATGGAAACAAAATTCCTTACAATGCAATTTGTAGAAAAGTCATTGGTGTTTGGTGATGAGTTCTTTGCTCAAAGTCTGCATTTAAAATGACACCAAATGTGTTCAGCTGGGTTCAGGAGTTGGATTTATGCAGACCAGTCAAGTTCTTCCACACTGACTGAATCAATTATTTTTTTCTGAACCTTGTCTCATACACAGGGGCATTGTCATGATGAAATAGAAAAGGGCTCTTCCCAAACTGTTGCTATTAAATTAGAAGCACACAATGCCATAGAATATCATGATATGCTGCAGTATTAAGATTTGTACTCATGGAAATTACAAAAGTCATCAAACTTGTTTATTAGATAGGGTGACCCAATACTTTTGGAAATATAGAAAAAAAACAAATAATGCACGCATTACCAATGAACTTGACCACTGCTTTAACAAAAGTGTGAACCTAAAAGTGTTGTTGTGTTGCCCGCTGTCCACAGTCACTTGTTGATAGAGACGTGACAGAGAGCAGAGAGCTGGGTTGGCACGTCCTCACATACTGAATAGAGCTCTGTGTGCAACATGCTGAGAAACAGCTGTCCTGTCTCTCCATATCGGTGCTTTTAATTATGTCTAACCTTTCTTACGAGGAGAAACCAGCCAAGATCTCAACAGAGCACAGCACAATAACACAACCTGTAACCAACGATTTCAGAATTGAACTAGAACAACAAACAAATTATGATTCAAAATTTGGTACAATATTTTCACAACTGGCTTCCTGTTATTATTTTTGAGTTGTTGATAAAGGCTATGAAGAAAAAAAACATCCACAAGGACACAGCTGGCTAAGAAAACAACCCATAGAGGAACCTGGCTATTTTTTCTCCGTCAACAGCTGAAACAACAGCAGTTCTTGGAGGGAAAAGCCTTTGTGTTATTGGTAATCATTTTGACACCCGGCCAAGCTAAAGAAACTGAGCCATGCGTCATAAGGTTTCAACCTCTCAACCTACACACCATCAGCGGCAATCTCCCTTGGAGTAAAGCCATGAGAGTCCAGAAACACTCTGGAGAAAACCCTCACTTTTTATTTGACTTAAGAGAGACATTTTCCAGTTAAACATAATGTTTCTGCATAAAATGTGACATTTCGCAAGCATTAACCACACTTATGTGTTCGTACAAGGTGCCTTTGCGCACCAAGGCTCCCAAACTACGCGTTTGAAAGGGTGCCAATAAAAGTTTGAGGCAAGTGTATGTGTTATTGTGTAAAACAGAGATGGGGGTTGGTGTGTCTGCGCTGTGTGATGGAGAGCGCTCAGGAAGTTCACTCCTCTCACGTGGGCACTAGGTTTTTCTGGAAAGAACAGACCAACACAATAGAGCTCCACTAAAACTGTTTTCAAGGCAACGGATTTCCTGTGCTGTAGTTGTATAGACATGGGAGATTGTATATGAGAGTAACTGTGCATGTGTGTAAGAAAGAGATAATGAAATTGATACAAAAAGGCAAACACAACATTCTATCTTATCATAGACTGACCATAAACGGTCTCAGATGATGGGAAGAAGAACACAGAATTGTGTAGGTGGCAAACAGGAATGGAGAGAGAGGAAGAGAGTCCTACCTCCTTTCAATGTAGGAGTCAATATTCTGCACAAACACAATGGCACGGGTCACACCCCCCACTTGTGTTGGTTTGATTCGGCTGGGCTGCTGAGTAGAAAGACATTAGAACAAAAAACACAGGATGAAATCATGTGCATTTAGAAAACAGCACAATTCTGTTATCATTTACTCATCATCCCTAACCTGCATGCTTTCATTTTTTCTGTGAAACACAAAGAGAATTTTACCAAAATATTAAGAGATAAAACTTTTATTATAAAGAACCTAAGTCTAAAGTTAAATGATTTATGTAAATTATAAAAATGATCCTATTAACAAAACTGCATAAATCTCTCTGCATCTAAATTTGGGCTACACACTGTGTAAATAAAGACAAAGAATCAGAACTCAGACAACCCCTTTAGAGAAGCCACAAAAACTTGGACATCACAAAATAACAACCAAACCGCGTTCCCCCCTTTCGCACATGGCAGAAGGAGATGTTATCATATTCCCACATTAGCTCAGCTATAGTGTCTCATACTGCTGCCAACTATGTGGTGGGCACTCGATGACTGGCAGAGTTAAGCTATGGGTCTGCACGAGTATTTTCTCAGCCTCTGTTGAAAAAGTACAATAAATACCCCAAACTCACCAGCCCCAGGATTTCCAACCACTGTCCACCATATGTCCGCTGAAAAACAGTAAATTAGAATTTTTGTACTAGCTGTGCTAACCTCAAACTGGACAGATGCATTAAATAAAGGATGGAGACATTGAATGTACGTCAAAGATATTTGTGTTACTTTCACCGAGGGGTTCATCTTTGCGTGCAAGGTTGTGCTGTAAAGCACTTGTTTTGTTAAGAATTAAGCTTTATGTCCCTCTCCACCTGCTCTAGTTTGTTTTTTAAGTAAATTATATAAATTACAAGCCACATGCCAGCACTATCAACATGGTTTATCAATCTTTTATCCACTTTAATTTCAAATTAGAAGGAAAAAAATATTTTTTAAGTGGAACCAACATTTCTATTTTACAGTGATCCATAGTCCATAAAAAATCCCATATTCTCTAGCACAAAACCCCCTAATGACCCCCATAGGGCTGCCTGTCCTCTGTACTCTTTCACTATGTCCAGCTAGCGCCAGCATTCTGATTTACTCTGACTCTGAGGCAGGAGACGGCTGTTACGATGGCTATGGAGCCCTGACAATAGTCTCGGATATGACAGGATTACTCTGCAACCTTTGACCGTCCCTCCATTAGGACCTAGTGATTTCTGACCATGGGCTCGAGAGCAATGAACTACAGAACACTAATTACAGACACAAAGTGACAAGCCAGGGACCACAATGGGCTTTTATGAGGGATTAGACAGACTGGCATTAAAAAGGGTTGGGTGCAGAAGGGCAAGGGAGATGACCAGACAGCTGTTCCCCACTCTCATATTCTCTCAAGCTCTGCTCATCTTAAATATAATATTAAAAACTCACATATATACAGCAACAAAAAAAGTATTACATTGTGGAACAGTTTAATGTGTTAATAAATTATCTAGCCCATATGAACCTCTTCCTAATTTTTATCACTATGATAACAATAAAGCTTGGACTGTAAACTGTGTAGACTTTCTTAAGAATTCAATATACATTTAAAAAACACATTTTTGATCATTTGTAATATTCATTCACTATAGATAACCAAGAACAGTTCCGACTGTTACGAATGTAGACAGACCAGTTTTGGTAGAACAAAATTTTCCAATTTTACCACAGGTAATGGAAACGTGGCTGTATTTAGATTGCGAAGCAAACACACCCTTTAACAAAAATAAATGTTTAACTTGATTAACAACACAGCAAATTACAGCTGAGTGAGCATGTATGTTTGTATGAATTTAGCACTGTGTTCAGTTTTCCTGGTTTCAGCATGTGGCTGATGGCAATTACCCCGACAAAGTCTCTGAGGCTGTAAACCGGGCGATATTTAACCAAGACCCTCCTCACAGACGGATAGACCACTGCTGAGATGACTGGGCAGCGAGACCTTAACTTACTATGACTAATAACAGGCCATGTGTCAAAGAAAACACACTCTGAACAGCCCATGGTTATCTGATATTAGCCCGATGGCCATATTAAAGATTATAGTGTATACACTGATGTTTAAATAATTGTTTTTTCCATGTAAGGGTAACAGTGAAGCAGCTGCATTGGGTATATTGTCCATGGTCTAGTCTCTACTTGGGTGGCTCAGACATTAAGGTATATTACTGGTAATGAAACAAACATCAAGACTTGCTTAAATGCATATAAACGTATATAAAAATAGCACAAAATGTTTATTTAGGATACTCTAATACACTATGAATAGAAATAGCTGGCCTAAACTGTAATTAGCAGAACTAAAAAAGAGTTTATATTACATACAGCGGGTAATAATGGCGGGCAAACTGTATAGACTAGATGACACTGCTCACGTAAGACTTAAAAGGAAATGTACACCTGCATTTCGCAACATAACATGTAACAATCTGTACCATTAAGAGTTGACATGAAAATAAAAGGAGCTAAAAATGGGGAGAGAATGTTAGAAACCGGTTTCTCGGAGCAAGCTGCCATTTTTTCTGTTTGGTCTGGGCTGTGGTGCCCAAACAAGTTTCTGTCAAGTACAAAAACTAAGACGATTCCTCTGTGTTATAACTTTGTACATCCCCTGCTGCCTCCATCAGTGATGCTGACATCTGTGGTGATCAGAAAGAGGATGCACAACACTTCAACATTGTTGTGACCTTTTACAATAAAAGCCCTCATCTGACCTTTGTGCAGAACAAAACAATAAGAGAATAAAGAAAAACTAAAATTACAAAAGGCTTATAGTAAAAAACTTAAATATGACTTACTTTATACATGGTTTACTCTAAATGACTAAATGTCATTTATTTTATAAATAAATAAATATTTATTTTATGACAATTATTTTGAATGACACTCAATGACATTTACAGTGTTATAAATGACCAGTTGGAATGTTTATAAAAGTTTCATTTTTAATGGTTAATAGGCCCTAAGTCAAAATTAAAACTAAAAACAAAGAACAGAAGTAGGTTCTTAAGCATTGGTTTCATTTTAATGTTGGGTTATCACAGAGAATATAAAAAAATTACTGGTGTGTGTCATATTGGTAACAGTTAACAGTACGCTTTTATCTATATATATCTATATCTATTTTAAAGTCCAGATTTTGTATTCAGTTGCGCTCAATGTCACGTTTACGTGCTATAGCGCTCGAGCTGTCGCAATAAAATGCAATGTGCCAGAGACCGTCGATAATTCACGATAGCCACTAAAAACGTTGCCCGCTCTTTAGATATACTTCACAATGTTCACATAAAGGCACACAGTGTTTTTTATAATCACGTTATTCATTAATAAAAAGGTCAAATCAATCGATCAAATCAATTAGTTTGCGGCTGTGAGTTAAAAGTGACGCTTTATTTGACAACATGCACTTTTGAGAGGATCTCTAGGGACTGTCACGGAGACGGCCGATGGACTTTGCGGCATGCTGTCACTCCACAATATGATACGCCCCCTTTCAAAACTATTGGCTAAAAGAAAATCACTGGAGCAAATGCACTTTGCCATAAAACAGCAGACTATTATCCCGTTTTACGCGCCATAAGATGTTGTTTTTCTTATTTTATATCCAAAAAACAATAATTTCTATCACGAAACATTTTTCCATGAGAATCTAACAGACGTTTTATCATTAAAGGGTGGAGTAGGCTGCGTCTTGTGAAACTTTACTTTGCCCAATTCTACACGCGGTTTCTTCTAAAAGCAGTCAAAACTGAAAAGTTGTTACTTTTGCTAAATGTACATAGCAACATACATTACTATTGTACATTACTCTGCTTCTTTGTATCCCGCCAATGCCACGGTCTCAACTGCTAAGCGGGTAACCAGATATTCAAAAACAATACGTAATCCCACAATGCACCGCTTCTTCGATTTACAGCATTACCTCATCCCATCAGCCACCGCGAGAAGAAGAATCTTCTGGGTGGTCGTCTAGGCAACGCGCCTTATCTGAAAACTGTGGTACGCCCAGTAAATCGCCTCCAGCCAATAAGAGACTCTAGATGTGACATCATTGCTATTTTTAGTGGGACAGCGGTAGCAGATAAGGTTTGCCTCCACGCTGGAGAAGCTCAGATATACAGATCTCGCCACAGTGAAACATCTATGCTTAAAGCTTGGTTGAAATACAAAATACAAGTTTTCGGCTCAGCGCTGTTTATCTACTGACATCTTTTAAACCGAACGACAACAGTGCCGAGGGAGCTTTTATGTCCGCCGAGGCGTGCTTTGGACACTGGCGATAACTTTACGCAGTAAGTTTCTTACGGGACGGGGAGTTTACGAGCGAACTCTAAACTTTGTGAATCTTCTTGTTTTTGTCTCAAACGCCGCTGTACTCGTAAGACTTCTTCTGAAGTGAAAGCGCAACAAAGATAAGCGGCGAGTGAGTTGTTGCTTGAAATTCTGAGTAACATTTGAACTAAAAGTTTCGTTTTCTCTTCTATGTCTACCAAGATGGAAACTACTTTCTACGATGACACTCTAAACAGCGCTTTCACTCAGCATGACAGCGCTACTTTTGGATACAACCATAAGGCTCTGAAACGCAACATGACGCTGAATCTGACCGACCCAGCCGGCAACCTGAAGCCCCACCTGAGGGCCAAAGCCAGCGACATCCTCACCTCCCCCGATGTGGGACTGCTCAAGCTGGCTTCGCCGGAGTTGGAGAGGCTTATTATCCAGTCCAGTAACGGCCTGATAACCACAACGCCGACTCCGACTCAGTTTCTCTGTCCCAAGAATGTGACGGATGAGCAGGAGGGTTTCGCGGAAGGTTTTGTCAGGGCACTGGCCGAACTACATCACCAACACATGCCCAACGTCACCTCAGCTCCCCAGACGACCATCAACAACACCATGGCACCCGCCTCGTCCATTGCAGGTGGTGCGGTTTACAGCTCAGCCATGCGCGCGGATCCCCCGGTGTATGCTGACCTGAGCACTTTTAACCCTGCTATCAGCAGCGCGCCCTCGGCAGCACCGAGTTTCGGCACCGCCAACCCCGCTATGAACTACACGACGGCACCGCAACAGCACACCATGACCACGCAACTGCCTGTCCAGCACCCAAGACTTCAGGCGTTGAAAGAGGAACCTCAGACGGTGCCGGAGATGCCCGGAGAGACCCCTCCTCTCTCTCCTATTAACATGGAGAGCCAGGAGCGAATTAAAGCCGAGAGAAAGCGCATGAGGAACCGGATCGCCGCTTCCAAATGCCGGAAGAGGAAACTTGAGAGGATCTCCAGGCTGGAGGACAAAGTAAAGAACCTGAAGTCGCAGAACTCCGAGCTGGCATCCACCGCCAACATGCTGCGCGAACAAGTGGCACAGCTCAAGCAGAAAGTCATGAACCATGTCAACAGCGGCTGCCAACTTATGTTGACACAGCAGCTGCAGACGTTCTGAGAAGAACGAAAAGACTTTTGAGTTTACTTAAATAGACGCAAAGGACAAACTTATTGGGCTTCAAGCAAGCATGACTGCTGGCATTGGCCCCCTGGGACCGGAACTGTCCGGCCGAGCGCCTCGCTCTCTGGCGCGTAAAAGGATGTTCTGACTGGACTTTTGAGGAGTACAAAACTCCACAAACTCGGTCTAATGAGACTCACTCTGTTACATCTTTTACTTTCTTTTGAGAAAAAGAGATTTGTTCACTTTGACCAGATGGTGCATGGACCTATGCTTGACGGAGCACTCAGTATTATGGATGAAAAAAGTAGACATGACTATAATACAATAAGGATATAAATGTCTGGCGCACCAAGTAGGAAGTCTGTCCTCCAAACCTGATAAAAGCTGCCAGACTTCTGAGTTACATTATACGTTTTGTTGTTAAACTGAATGGCATTGACTTTTTCTTTGAGTTAGTCAAACTTCAGCTGTTTCCTTTTTTAAAAAAAAGTCCATTAATGAGGTTTCACTCATTGTTATTTGTAAATAAGATCAACCAGGAGTACTTAAGTTTACCATTTGTAAGTAAAGTACAATATAATTTTTTATGTTTGTTTTCTGAGGACATCAGAAACTAATCAATATTTATGAACTGTAATAAAGTATGTGAAACGAAACAATGTCGTTGTTGTCTTCATCAAAAAGATTGGTTGTGTGTGCCGGCGTGTTCGTGGAAACAAAACATGTGCTGGCATGTTTTGGGAGATAGCCTACCTGTTTTGCAAAGTAAAGTTAGTCCACACACAGGCTTCAATATACAAGAATGTCCAAAGACTCAGTATAAAAAACAACTGCAACATAATTTTTGTTATTAAAAATGTTAACAAAGAAACACATAATCTTCAATATTTAGAGTTTACAAGTACAATACATTGTATTGCCACATTGTAAAAAAAATCCGTAACTACTAGTTACTAACGACTACGTTGCCCTAAAAGCACAATAATAAAGCAATAAGTAGCCTAAAGTGTTCAAAATAAAGTTCGTACATAGTGTATCATGGGCTCATCATCGTGTCAGCTAGAAGGTCACAAGTAGTATGACTGCCTACAGCTTAATTATGGAAACCGTAAGAAAGAATAATTATACATAGCTCAATATAATTATTATTATTAGCTGTAACTCAATTTATATGTTTGCACCAGAAGAGGGCGCCATCGCCCCGTAAAAATTGAAGCAAGTACTCGGCAGACCACTGTTTTTGTGGTCTCTATTTTTTTTATCAGTTGTTTGGAGTCAGAACAGCACACTTGCGGGCTTTCAGAGTGTTTCACTATGCGTGAATTAACACCCAGGGAAAATAACACGTATTGTTTCAATAATGTAAAATAAAGGCCCTATCAACGTTTGCGTTTATAAAAATAGCTAAACGATTTAAAAACGAAGGTAAAGAGTTCATGAATATAACATTGGCTAATACATAAAATAT
This sequence comes from Oreonectes daqikongensis, assembly GCA_026939265.1. Lineage (NCBI taxonomy): Eukaryota > Metazoa > Chordata > Actinopteri > Cypriniformes > Nemacheilidae > Oreonectes > Oreonectes daqikongensis. The sequence continues at coordinate 962,231 of JAOTQM010000351.1, read as the reverse complement.
GCATATAATTATAACTGCACAAAAGGTATAACAAGTCACCGACAGTTTTGGTTAAGTGTGATATTTAAAACTACACGCCTCTGATTTCTTTAACGAGTGCCTCACAAACAAGGCAAATAAAAATCTCATAGGCTATTATATTCAGGTCACCAATCCAGATTAATATTTTTCTGTCCTCAGATCCTCTGAGTCCACTGCCCAAATTTGGCAAAAGATGACATCATACCGGAACACCGGCACCTACCTATCCATATTAGGCAAGATAGCCATCGGAAGATCTACGTCATTCGATCCAGTGGGCGTGTGTTACGGGAAGAGGAACTCCTCAGACTAATCTCCATAAGTCTGTCTGATCTTCAGTGCTCTTTTATTTTTTGGGAAAAAGGGAATTAATTATTAACCTAATAACGATATTATTAAATTGTTATAGAATCGCAAAGTGAAGGAGTAATTTTATTAGTTTTAACTGTATTAATTAGCAATCTTCTAAAATTAAATGTGAGCAGTCAGCTTTTCAGTTCTTTAGATTTTTTTATTAATGCAGTTAAAATCTTTAATTAAGGTGAGAAATTAAACCACAATTTAAAATTTAATATTTACAGTACAGCTATAACATACAATGGTCATAGGAGCACAGTTTCTTGCTAGATGGCAAAAAGTATAATTGCTGCCATGGTTACAGTAGCCATGTAGCACATTTATTGTTAAACTAGATAAGGCAGGTAGAATACCCCCCCAAAAAAGTGCAGATATTTGCATGGGTGCACGTCAATAAAACTATTAAAATGTATTATCAAAACATGTTATAAATGTGACATAATGTATGTCACATATAGTCTATGTCTTGGTGGCATTAGAGTTTCCAAATTGTTACGTTGACCTTTACTATTGTTAACTTTATATAATGTTGCTAAGAAACAATTTGTTTATAGTGATAAAGGACAAAGAGAAAGCAGGAAGTCTTTTCACACATTTTAGCTTACAAAAGCTTGCAGCTTTCCTCCGGGACTGTATTATGCTATACCTATAGCCAGTTATATAAAGGTTGACATGGGATCAACCAGCTTTACCAATCCCTATGCGATTGAAGTGATTCGGATGAAGAAAAATGAGCTGGTGTGTGGGATTTCCAATACAGAAGATTTACTGGACCTTCTCATCGCAAACGGAGTCCTTCAACCCGACTGCCGAGCCCTGATGTCCAGCTTTACAGCACAAGAAGAGAAGAACACCAGAATGTTAAACATCTTGATCTCTAGAGGGGAGCGCGCCTGTCGCATCTTTTTCTATCCTTGTCTTAAACGAGTGGAACCTGTCCTGTATCAGCACATGAGAACGTACGTTGGTGGGGTTAATGAGGGCATTAAGGATGCACGGAGGCAGCTAATTGGATATCTGATAGAAAAAGATAAACAAGGTCATGTCAAACACTCAAAAGCAAACAGGGAACCTCAACCCGAGAGAAGTCAACCAAAGAGTATAAAGAATGAGGCTTCTTCCTTGGAAAAACCAAAAGAAATACCTAAACCTGAAAGTGATCAGGATGCCATCCTCAAAGCTGTGTACACCGGTGATCTATATCTACTGCAGGAACTTATCAAAGGTATGGATATCAATATTGCTCACCGGTCCGCTGATACCCTGCTACACCTCGCTGCTGAACATGGTAAGGAGGCCATCATATACTTTTTGCTCAGACAGGGGGCTGAACTGAATTTAAGAGACAGGGAGGGCCGCACTGCCCTGCACAGAGCGTCAGAGAAGGGCCACACTGCTGTTGCTCTGGCCCTTGCAAAAGCTGGTGCTGATATTCATGCTACAGACAAAGCATCAAAGACTCCCTTGCATTTGGCTGCCCAATATGGACATGAGAGTACAGTCAAAGCTCTGGTGCTAGAAGAACAGAAAAACTTTAAGAATCAGACAACAGTTTTACACATGGCTGCCGTACAGGATGATGCAACCCTGGCAGAGGTTCTTGTGAAAAATGGCGCTTTAGTAGATGCCAGAGATGGGCAAAGAAAATCTGCTCTCTATCACGCTGTACACCATGGAAATGAGAAAACCGCTGCTGTTCTGTTGAAGGCTGGAGCTCAGGTGGATTCTGTTATCGTGGATGCTGCGTTTAAGTTGAACACAAAGTCTTTGTTGACTCCTTTGTTGAGGTCTATGTCCCCGAATGAAATAAACTCTTCTCTTTTCAAAGCGGTGCAGAAAAACTTGGACGGGGTTGTGGCTGCACTCGTTGATCATGGAGCGGATGTTAATTGTTGTAATGAGCTTGGATACACACCTATGCTGCTGGCCGCAGAGCTGGGAAACACAGAGGCTTTCAAAGTGCTGGTCGCAAGAAAGGCCAGACTGGATGAGAGACTTCCAAACCAGATCTCCGGGCTTCACCTGGCCGTTCAGAGTGGCAGTATGCAAGTGGCACAGGTAAATAGCGTGTAATCTCTTATAAAGAAATGTTTTATTTATCACTGCACACAGTTACATTTACATTTACATTACATTTACGCATTTGGCAGACGCTTTTATCCAAAGCGACTTACATTACATTGTACTATACATTTGTACATTTTGTATAGTAAGCTGTGGGGGTTAGGTGCCTTGCTCAAGGGCACCTCAGCCGTTACCCGCCAGCCCTGAGAATCGAACCAGCAACCTTCTGATCATGAGTCCAACTCTCTAACCACTGGGCCACGACTGCCCAGTTGACCGAGTGGATCAGATAGTCCGAGCTTCCGGGGTGGCGGAGACTCATTTGCATATTCATGAATGAGCATATACTTAATGAAGCAGGGGTGTAAAGTTTAAATAAAGCTATTTTACAGCACGAAGAATTAATTTCGAATTAATTTCACAGCAACAAAATTCAATTTTGATTCAATTTAAAGTATATTTTAAGTCCAAACTAAACCTAAATGTATCTGTTCCACTCCAGATACTGTTGGATAAGGGCACAGAAATAACAAATTAATTTCACAGCAACAAAATTCAATTTTGATTCAATTTAAAGTATATTTTAAGTCCAAACTAAACCTAAATGTATCTGTTCCACTCCAGATACTGTTGGATAAGGGCATAGACCCCAACATCAATGGCCCTAAAGATCAGACACCTCTACATTTAAGTGCAATACATAACCAGCCAGCTTTGATGGCGCTGTTGTTACGTATGGGGGCTGACATTAACTCTGTCACCCAGGAAGGACTCACTGCCCTGCACCTCGCAAGCCAGAGCGGTCACAGGGAAGCTGTCGCCCAACTTCTGAAGAGCAAAGCGGACATTCATATGAAAGACAAACAGGGAAGAACAGCCCTACACTGGGCTGCAACACAAGGCGAGGCGGGCGTCATACAACTGCTTCTCAACGCAGGAGGTGATCCCAACGCCCCTGAAAAAGACAAAAAGACACCACTACACCTGGCTGCAATGGAGGGTCACACTAAGGCGGTTTCAGTACTGCTGTCTGGTAAAGCTAAAGTTGGAGCTAAGGACATGGATGGCTGTTCGCCTTTGCATTACGCTGCTGGAAAGGGTAAGCATAAAACAGCAGCAGTTCTTCTTGCATCTGGTAAGAGAAAGAATGTGGATGATAAGAATGTGTGGAGGCGGACTCCTCTACATTTAGCTGCAGAACATGGACATGAGCTGCTGGTGGAGCTATTGCTGGAGAATGGTGCCAAGATCAACACCCTGGATAACAATAAAGACACGCCGCTGCACTGTGCTTGCCGCGCCGGACATGTGGGAACAGTGCAGAGACTGGTGAACTGGACACATGGAGAGCGAGCAAACTTACAGACAACTAATAATGTGAACAAAAGCCCCCTTCAGGTGGCAGAGGCTGAAGATACAGAAGCCCACCAGAGCATTAGTACCCTGCTGAAGAAGAAAATGTTCCTTGTAAAATAATTTAATTAATAATTTGAGAAAACGCTATACAGGATTAAGGCAAAACAGGTTAGGTTAGCTCAGTGTTTCTCAACAGGGGAGCCGGGGCCCATAAGGGGGGCCCCAGCTGACTTTAAGGGGCCTCAAGATGACTCATGAGTATTAAAATTAGACAAGCATTGAAATACATTTAAAAAACAATCTATTTATTTATTTGGCCATTTTATAATATATAAATATTTTTCTAGTTAATGAAAAATGTTTTTGTGAGTGGGAGAAGGGCCTTGGGGTCAAAAAAGTTGAGAACTGCTGGGTTAGTTTAATGCTGCAAGGTGTGAATGTTTAATGCATTAATATGGTCTTAAATGTCTGTATTGTATTGTAGTACAATTGTATTATATTCTTTAACGTATTCTATTAAAAGCAATTTACAGTTTTGTCAATAGGTGTCACTCAAACACAACATTTGGCACCTGATACGTATAAAACATGTAGGTCTGTCTTTTAACGGGGATTAAAAGGTTAAATGAACAAACAAATCTTTAGAATAACAAAAAAAAAAAAACACTACACATTGCAAATAAAATCTTTAAAGGATTGACGTATGTTGCAAATACCGTGTCATGTGACCACCGATCCACCATCACGTGACTCCCTATTGCCGGAAATGCTTAGGAATGGCGAGAAACGAGGAGAAGCAGCTTGGAAAATTGAATCGCTTGTGGCTACAAAAAGAGAGAGAGGGTAGGACAAGAGTTTCAGATTATTTAAACCAAGTGAATTAAAAGTGATAATGTAAAAGTGATAAAACACGATTCTTATATCGTCCGTATAAACGATGTATTAGTAACCTAACTTATGTGTTCGCTTCCACATGCTTAGTTGGATTTTGGAATCATCGTACTGTATGTTTCTTTTTCTAGAGGGTCGCATTAAAGATGTCCACGTGTCAAGGCCAAAGCTTGTAAGAAAAACCGCAAAATACAAAGCTCTTCCTTCCAAGAGAAAGTTACAATGAATCACCCTGCTGATTTCGTTCATTTCATGTGCAGGCGACGTTGAATTCGGTGGAAGCCGTGAAGAAATGGATTCCGAGCATTAAGAAGGAGATAGAATACTATCTGCAGGTACAGATCATGCACACAGTGACGTAGGAAGAGGATGCCACCAATTCACACATCCATTTTCTTTAAGCATTTTATTATCATATTTTCTTACTCAAGGCATTAGTAAGCCTTGACCGCCACCCTAAAATGCTGAATGATGCCCCTGCCCAGAAGCAACAGAGAGAACAATGTGTTTGTAGATTTGCCCATTTAATTCATTACAGAATATTGGCATGATCATCACAGTACAGCATTATCAAGGCATTGCCGTGTTGCCAATCACACACGATTGTATTAAAAAGTAAGTTAAGAATTCAAAAGTATGAGCACAGCTTATCAAAATGTATTTTAAGTCAGTACAAGATTAATTGATTTCCAAAAGGAAGACATGAAACACTTTGAATAGTTATTGTGACCTTCCTGGAAGATAAACAATTTCTATGCTGAATTAAAAATGATTAAAAAAAACTGTGCATAAACCTTGTAAGATATGTGCAGACAAGACATAACTGACAGACTCTTAACTGGCTACTAAAGCATTTACAAGCTGTGAGGTCCAGGACTGACTATGCATGTTGCCCAAACCTTTGGCACAAAATATTATAGAAACCTGTCTTTTTAGACTTTGTAAATGGGGTCATCTTATTGATACAAAATAACAGAATTTTTGACCAGGGGTGCCTAAAAAAATAGCGTGCTGCTATGATAGATGTCATTGCATCTGTATGCTTTGTTGTTTTTGTATTATTGAGCAGTACAAAGTGAAACTTGAGTGTGACAACCCACCCATAGTTTTTATATTGGTTATATTGGCAACGGTTACATTTCTCACACCAAGCAGAAAGCTGAATTTACAGTCAGAATGATAATCCACATTTTACATCTCTGCAAAAGGCACAGTTCTTACCTGTTTTTCCAATATTAGTGTTTCTACTGTCAGACAACAGTGATGATAAACTGGCTAGAAAATGTTAACAGCTTGATGGTGTTAAACAGTCAACTATACAATTACGCATTTGGCTGACGCTTTGTGTCTGAGTAATGTGTAATCCCTGGGATCGAACCCATGACCTTGGTGTTGCTAGCGCCATGCTTTAACCACTGAGCTACAGGAAATCTTATATAATTATAACCTTTTAGTAGTAAAATATGTAAGAGAGCACTGCTAGAATATGACTATATTATAATGCAATATATTGCAGTTAAATATTAATATTTATCCAAACTAATCTGCACATTTTAGGTGAAATGGTAATAGATAGTTGTGACACAGAGGTAAATCGTTTTCTTCTTTAAAACCCTACATGTACGGAAATGTATATGAACGTCAAGAACATATCTTTGATTTGATTTAACAGCACATAAATAAAAAAAGCTAACAAATGCAGCTGAAATAGTTTATTGTGTTCAAGATTCGTATTGAACTGTGCATCTGTTTTTTACAGCAATCTCAGTTGTCACACTACCCAGAGAGAAAAATAGATGCGTTCCATCAGCACATTGAGGATCTGCAGAAAGAATATAAACGCTACCTGAACAAACTGCGCTTCCTGGACCCCACCTGCAAACACACGCCTTGGGAACCCCGATCATACACCAAACGGAGACAGGAGTCAAATGACTGTCAAAACACCAGTTAGTTAATGTTTCTTTTTTACTATTCTTTGTTAAGAATGCAGCCATTAGCCATTGTCACATATGTATAGTCTTTACTCAGTTACTGTTAAGAGATGATGTGTGAACACTGCCTTATCAAAAGTGCCAGTACTTGCAATTTTCTGATATTTAAGTTGTAACATTACCAGTAAACTATAAAGTAAGATTACCGGTATGAGCCTATACATGGTCTGTATAATGCTCTGATATAATTTTAATACAATGTTGTTGGATCAGCTGTGTATATGTAATAGTTTGACACAAAAATTTAAATATCAACAAATACAAACTGTGTACGTTCGGATACAAAGTAAGTGATACCCCATCATGTTTTCAAACACCATACCTGTAAAAAGACAAAATGCCTTTGCTTGTGTGAACAGCACATTTGTGTAGTTTAATGGTACTGTATTACTGAGATCATTTATTTGCTAATTTTACTCTTTAATGTGGTGTTGAGGATTAAGAAATAAGTTCTAATAGACATTTGAGGCAACAGGAAAATTCCAATATCAATAACATGAGTGCATTATTACCATAACCAGAATAATATTGAAATTGTGTCATGATGGGTGATTTGAAATATGGACACTTAGTGAAAATTTATCTGTGTTGGTCAAAAAAGGGTGGATTTATTCAAAATATGGTGCGTGTAGATGTAGGACATTTACATTTATGCATTTGTCAGACGTTTTTATCCAAAGCGACTTACATTGCATTGTACTATACATTTGTTTCTGAGTGCAATCCATGGGATGGAACCCATGACCTTGGCGTTGTAAGCGCGATGCTCTAACCACTGAGCCACAGGAATATTTCAATAGATGTTATTTGCATATATTTTAGAATAAAACCTTAACCAAAATATAACTCTCAAACTAAAAATATCATCAATGTAAAATGGCCTTTTTTCTGTCTTGTTTTCTTAGGCAAAAGAACATGCCTCAATGGCTTAAGCACCCTCAGCACAGCAGAAGGAGATGTTAATGGAGACACCGACCCAGACGCAACAGGATGTCATGCTACTGTACAAGAACTCCCCTCCCCATCAACTCCCATTACCACACAAGCCTCTGTACTTCCAGACCAGGATCTCCCACTGTGCTTTGATCAGACCCGGCTGGGGGTGGCGGTGGCTAGTTCACGGGTGGCTCTGATAGGGCAGCAGCAGGACACTGGTAGACTGACACGTGCACTGCTCTCCGGCTTACCAAATCTTCACAGCCTTCCACTAGCACAAAAAGCAGCTACAAAAGAACAACAGCCATCCAATGCGAAATCCCCCCGCTATAAAAATGCACTTGGACTCGGCTGCTACTCGTCCTCCTCAGACGATGAGGTTGATTGAGATGATGCATTTATATTTCAGTTTCTATAATGTGTAATATTTTTCTTTTTTAATGTGAAAGCTTTTCTTGACGTTTTTGTTATTGTGCTCTATACAAAACATAGAGCTATTGACAAATGATATTCAAAATGTAATTTAAAACGTTTCATATTTGGTGCATGAAAGTGAAACCTGAAAGTAAAACGTTTTCAGTTGAAACCTGAAAGATGTAAAGGTATGTATGTTTGTTCAGTTTGTCTTAACCTAGTTTTAATCCAGCTTTGAATGTGTCTTGGCAAAAGAGGAAATGGTTGGGGTGTGGGTAGAGAGAAAATTATTGATTTACTTAATGAAGTGTAGAATGTAAAAAGAAAGTAGGAGCAGACGTAAAATGAGTCTATACTGTTTTCAAAAACACAGATGTAAAAACACCTGTATAGCCATATAGATCACAGAAAGTTATATATAGTCATTTATAAACTCTAACCCGGTGCTTTAGATAACCCTGAAACCAATACTCTAATCTGAAGAACCTAAAATGATAGTTCACCCAAAAATGAAAATTCTGTCCTTTTTTCACCCTCTTGTTATTTCAAACCTCTATGGCTTTCATTTTTCTGCAGGGCACAAAAAATATATTTTGAAGAATGTTGGTAACAGAAAACCGTTGGTCCCCATTGACTTGCATTGGTTTTGTGTTTATACAATAGAAGTGAACTGGTATCGCCATTCTTTGCCTACCAACATTCTTCAAAATATCTTCTTTTATGTTCTGCTGAAGAAAGAAACCATAAAGGTTTAAAATGACAAGAGGATGAATAAATGACAGAATTGTCTTTTTTGGGGAAACTACCCCTTTTAAGGAACCATAAGATAACGTAAAATAAAAGAGTTCTAAACTGAAAATGTTGCACAGAACTATTAAAAAAATCTTCAAAGTGTATAAATGTTTCTAGACAAACCCCAGAGTTTCAGACTGACATATATACATGTCTGGTATGTGGGATAATGTAATAATGCTCATACCACAATAACCCTGATTTAAATGACTGCAGCATTTTAAAACCTTACGTTTTTGCAGAGATGCTGAGTCAGAGAGAGAGAGAGCGATAGATTCACAATTCTTTTTCCAATAGTTTGGTAAAAGAACTGGGGCTTTGTGCCACGCTGCAGCCCACGATTCGACCCCAAAACCCCTCATGACTACATATCAGTGACAAGAATTGCTTAGCAGGCAACACTTCTGGGAAACTGAGCAAGAGCTGACTGTTGTTACCAAGTTACAGTGGTGGATGAGATGTGTCACTTCTTGCACTTTTGGCTACGTTTGCTCACACAATAGACAGGGTTTCCCATACCTGTAAAGAGAGTCAAGGAAACCTGTCATCTGATGCTTCAGTATCGTAGATGTCAGTATGTTAGTGAAGCAAGTATTTCCCCTGTGGAATTTACATTAAAAAGAATTTTGGTTTTGCATTCAACAGTAACAATGGAATGCCTTAAATGCATTTTTACAATGCTCTACTAATGACATGACACAAAATAATATGAACATCCATTGTTATAAGAAGGTATATAAGTAAGGTATTGTGAAAAACACACATTGTTTTTATATTTTGTATGTTGTTAAGGTTACATGCTGAAACAAGGATTTGAACAAGTTCAAGAACAGTGTTTAGCACTGCATACTAGATGAATGATTCTATTGCAAGGTTTGAAGCTATTAAATTCAATCTGTGGTCCAACACCAACAACATATATTAAAACAATATATTTATATACAAAAGAGATATCTCCTATTACCCAGGCGTTCACCTTATTTTGTAGTCCAAACCAGGCACATGCGGGGCAGGGGGTGGGGTGGTGGTTCCTTGAGCACCTACCCCTTTGCCCAAAATGCCCTTATTGCGACAAACAGAAGACGCGAATAAGCAGAACGTTATGACGAATGCTTGAATGCGGTCGAAAAACTTGGGCACCTGCCCTTCCAAAGGTTTCTGCATGGCACTGGTCGAAACGTGTTTTTTTTTGGACTATTCTAAATCATAATATTTGTATGCATTTGGTAGATGCATTTATCAAAAGCGACATACATTGCATTATAGTATACATTTGTTTCAGAGTATGTGCAATCCCTGGGATCGAACCCATGACCTTGGCGATGCTCTAACCACTGAGCTACAGGAAAGCTATGGTTACACAATTGTGGAAATATTGTGAAATGGTTACATAAAACAACAGTTTACTTTATCACCACTAGCATAACTGTCATGAGTGAAACATCGATTGTGGTAGTAGCACAAAAGTTCTTGGTTTGGTTCTCTGGGAGCACACATACCGATAAAAAACATGCCTCGATCATATGCATACTTCAACGGTGCTCTGGACAAAGGCATCTGCAAAAATGTAAAGGTAGGAACATGTTATTATTGAAATGTTCCATCATTAATATGTCGCGGGTTCAAGAGAACGAACAGTGGTATAAAAGCGAGGCAAAGCCACTAATGAAAACGACAGACTATTCCAGGAACGCCTGGTGTATGATGACATGTGCAAGGGTATGTTGCAGGGGGTTAAGGTAATGCCTTTTCCTGCCTCGCTTGGTTTTAACCGCATTGTACACCTCACCCTGACAGTCCTTGTCATTCTCATGCAGACCCTGAGAATGCAGAGTGCAAGAACGAAAGAGCACGCACACACTCACACTTCGACAGACTGTTTCATGTGGCAGCTCCTGTTCTTTAGTGGTGTGTGATGGGTTTACTGAAACTCATTTTCTGCTGCATCACTGTTTACAAACACTTGACTAAAAGGCTTTAAAAAGCAGATTGGGAGTAGGAACATTTTTCTTTCGGACCGTTCTAAATGCAATTCAATATTTCACATAAGATTACTGAGCGTTTGTGGTTGACACACATTTGGTTTATTTTGTGTCAGTTGTGCTTCGTCCATATTTATTTCATATGGCAGATGCTTCTATCTAAGCCTACAATGCATTAAAGTTTTGCATTTGCAGATCTTTAGATGTGCAGATCTGTTCAGCCAACATAGATGAGTTTCCATATAAGACGATGCTGTGTTTGTGGGATGGGCTTGATACAGAATACCATGTCACAACAAAACTTACCTGTTTGAAAGACTTAAACCTGAAAATGTAACGTTTCTATTCTAGTAAAACCTGGTACCTTTTTGGACTGCAGACAGGATGCTGGTGGTCTTTCAAAAAGATGCTGTGGCCCTTCTGAGGAACTCTTTCTAGGTCACAGGCATTATTTCGCTTCATATGCAGATGATGTACCACACTGACCTCTTAAATAGGCTGGGAATATGTTTTATTTGTACTGTATTAATGGATGATTAATTAGATGGATGCAAACTTTAAATAAAACAAAAAAATGTAAAAGATGATCAGGGGTCTTGACTTATTTAGCAGGTGGACTGAATTAAGCTAAATGTGAAATTGCACATTTTGGGATGAATCTAATGACCAGGCTAAACTTTAGCTCATAAAACCACTTTAAACATTTATAAAAAATCTTAAAGGAATAGTTTTATTTAAAAAAAAGAACATTTTGGCTCACATTGTTTCAACACTGTATGTTGTTTACCATAGGAAACACAAGATTTATATAGATGGGAAGGACAATTATTTGGGGATAATGAATGAAACTTCCATTAGTTTCTCACATAAAGGTATCATAAAACTTCAGAAAACTTGGAATGAGGTATGTGCTGTATAGAGTGCTTTCATAATGCTTTGTCTTTTAGATGCTGGCATTAAAATTATTACATAATAAAAAACACATACATTGTTTTTCACAAAAGTAAGACTTGGAATGATGTGGGGATGGGAAATGATGAAAATCATGATTTTGTTTTATGAGAACTATACTTTTATTTTAGAAAGCAAAGGGTATAACCAATAATTGCATGTGCAAGTTCACTTAAAACTCAAAATGTACGGTTTCCTGTCTATGACGTCATCATCACACGTCTCTCCGAGAATTACAAGAATTTGTGCACTAGTTTACCTCAAATGCATGCACGTTGACAAACCCAGAACCAAAAAACTCCACAGAAATTCATAAAGCTAGATTATCTTGCAAACTTCTATATCTTCCTCGTATGTCTGCGTTAGAGAAAGGAAAGAAAGAATCAGAGGCAAAGAGTAAGTGAGTGAGACAGACAGAGTGTGTGTGGCTGTGTGTGGGGGTGGGAAGTTTGAACCACACTGCAGGACCTTTAAAAAAAAACTGTTCTGCAGCCAGCCATCTCAAGACAAACCCATCTTCTCATCAACACTCTTGCACACAACTTTCAACTTTGCAGAAATGAGTGCTAACATTGGCCATTCATCTCCTCCAGTGTATAATGTGGATTCTGGTGGAGGTCATCCTCAACCACATCGGTATTATCATCAGCGGATGCTCGGACCGAGAAATCCACCCCTGGTGCCCTGCTGGACATTCCCTCCTGCTCGAGCTGAGATGAAGAGAAGGCGCTGGGGAACAATGAGCACTGGGATGACTTGGGTGTTCACTTTAATACTTCTGTTGGTTTTTGCGGCCCTGGGGCTGGGAGCCTACCAGATCCTGAGGTTACAGACTGAAGTGGAGCGGCTTACACAGGTAAGATAATTTGCCAGTGGATTATTAATTAAAAATATATTCATTTTCGAACAAAAGAAAAAGTCTTTCAGTATACAATACCCCAAAAAACATTTGCACCCTTTTATGAATGTCATATGCAATCTCTAAAATATGTGTGTTGGTCTTTAATTGTAAAACAATAGGTGTACTTTGCACACTTTTACAGAAAGTTTTTGATCAGTCTGTGTCATTTGAGGGGAACCAACTATACATTAAAACATGTATTGCCAAACATTGAAAAAAAATAACGTAATAATAAAATAAAAAATATATATATCCAAATATGGCTTTTAATTCTGTGAAGTATGTTTACTGTTTTTAGCATTCTTTATATTGCCAAGTTCTTGTTGGGGTCACTGTGTCCACATCACATACTAACATCACAATCTCATATTATCACTGAAGCCTTGATATACTTAAAATACTTTCAATACTAAATTAAGTTACTGGAGTAACCCTAAGTGTTTATGTCATTATACTCTTCACTAGGTTTAATTTTCACTTTCCGTTTTGACATAAGCACATGACATGACAGTAGGACAGAATTAAAACAATTGTGGTTACTGGTCAACAGCTACATCCTCTTGTTCAACCAGAGCAGTGAAACACCAGCTCTTCTTTCTCATAAGTTAAAGGTCAACCAGATGTAGATGTGCAGCAGTGCTTCTTAAACTTTTTTGTTGTAAGACTCCCTTTGACTTATAATCTTAAACTTATAAACTTATATATTCAGTTATACAATGCTGGAACATCAATTGTTTTGGTCGGTGGGCTTATTTTTTTGATGTTTGATTGCATAAAATTGTCGATAAATTTCTATATTTTATAAAATGCCACAAAATCTGTGCTCCCCACCCTGGATCCATCTTGGATCCATGGCCCCCATGAGAACCACTGATGTATATCTAAAGAATTAAGACATATTCCTGCCTGCTCTGTGCACTTGAATGCACACTTGTTGCAACCGGGTTGCTCGTGCACCTAAATGTTGACTATGTGACAACTGTGACTATAGCAGTTAGATGTGACCCTATATTTCTCATCTTTATTGTCAGGAAATGCCTGCACAAATTCAGAGCGCTGCTCCACAGAAACAAGTTGGTGAGTTGGTGACTTAACTTCCTTTGATGTGTATCAATTCTGCCCTGTGCTATTTTGTAATGTATTAACCTAACTAACCATGTTGTGTTATTTAACAGGTGTGTTACCTGCAGAGCTGAACAAGCTTACACAGAAATCAGCTGCACATGTAATAGGTAAGTCACAAAGACTTGTTAAAGACTATGCTGGTTGACTTGCTGCTTGACCTTCTGTATCTTACTTGGATCTTTCTTTTTGACAACAGGATGTGCAGACCAGATCAAATCACCTGGAACTCTGAAATGGGAAGCGACACATGGCGAGGTCTTCACAAATGGCATCAAGTACAGCAATGGTGGCCTTCAGGTGAACGAGACTGGCTTATACTTCGTTTACTCCCGCGTGGAGTTTCTCGCAAGGACATGCAACCCCACAGACTCTCTCACCCACATGATGAGTGTGATGAAAAACGGACGCAATATAACAATTATGGAGGATCATAAAGAGGGCTTCTGTATGTCGGGGGGAAGGCAGGTGTGGATGACAGGGAGTCATCTGAGCTCTCTTCAACGTCTCAAGCAGTCAGAATGGCTGTTTGTCAATGTTTCACACCCACATTTGCTCAGCAAAAATTTTCATTATAATTATTTTGGCCTTTTCAAGATCCATTGATCGTGAAGATCTTGAAGACGCTTGGGAAGGGCTTTGGTCTTCAGGTGAAGAGGTCACAGTCTCTCATTGGACTTTATGTCCTGAGATCACATGTGCTTCATCAGCATCCAGTAATTCACTGGAGGTCAACCAGTTAGATTTGCATTGAGAGATTTTTTTTTTTATTTCCATCCGAATGTATCCGATGCAAAGTTCTTGCATTGTGAAAGAGTTTTGCAGAAGAGTTTTTAGATTGAACGAACACTAATAATCTATTGTATCAGGAGAAGATTGGATTTAAGTATTTATTTTTTTTAATAACTGCCTGTTGGTAAGAAGTCGTATTGTACTAATGTGATAAGTCGGTCATATTGACTGATGATGGTGATGTACAACAATTAATAACTGATGCATTCAATAAAATGTGTAATTTAAAAAAACAAGATGTTGTTTATTTTGAAGTAAAACTGCAAGAAAAAAAAGTCAGAGGATGTTTCTTACTAGAGATGAGCAAGAATTTGAGGTGAGATGTTTCCAGCACTGCTAATATTTGCATGTGATAGTGGGCTGTTTGTAGGTATCATGCTGATCGTTGGTTGAATATTTCCACTGTTATTTGATTCAACATTTGAATTGACAGGCAACATTTGCCACATTCTATCATATCATAAGTGAATGAATACATGAATGACATTTTAATGGTGAAATTAGTTGGTTCAATTGGTGAAACAGCTTAAAGCGTTCATTTGTTAAATTCGACATTCAGTTTGTTAATTTTATCAATGTGACTGATTTAGGAGTTTGGAGTCAGCTGTTTTAAATATCCTTTACAGACCGCAAAGGCAACTTTGCAAGGTTGTGGTTTCATTCCTCGTCATTTCTGCAAAGACCCTCAGCTTGGCTTCACTGCAATCTTGCTGAAACACCTCAAGATTTTAAAATGGGTTTTGTGCAAGTGTAGCTGTGACAGTACACTCTGTGCTTATACACGACTCTCATGCTTCCTTCCTGCGGTGTTTTGAGGGGGTCAAAAAGATGCATGAAATGTTTCATGTTGCATTTTTCATGCAACACAGTACTCCACTGAATTTTCTCAGCTGACAGTTGGCACTCTCTTATTTTCAGACATTGAAATAGACATTTGAGTAGAATAGCTTAAATTAAACTTGTTTGTGATTGTACCTTCTTTCCAGTAGATCTTTTGGTACCCCTCAAAATTTCACCTCCCACAACGGTGAGTGGAAACATAACCTACTCTTTCAGTCCCTACAACTTGTTTGGATACTCACTTTGCACCACAGGAAGTGACCACTGGAGAATCATCACCCACAATTTGTTTAGAAAAAATTATTCCATTTTTAAGACTAGCATATCATATTAATAACACACAGATAGATTTAATAGTTTTTAATCCATAAAATCGTTTCCTGCTGCATTTTGAAATACCACTTTTAGATTTTAGTACATTTAGGCACATATATTATTTTATCACCTATAAAGGCTTTTAATTAGCTTTTTTAAGAAATTGTCTATTCCTACATCCAAAATGTTTTTCGTTACATGGTCTTATGATCTGGGCAGAGCTAAATAAAGAATACAGTGGCAAGAAAAAGTATGTGAACCTTTTACAATTTCATGGTTTTCTGAATAAATATGTGATCTGATCTTCATCTAAGTCAAGGGTATTGAAAAACATGGTGTCTAAAAATAATAACACAAAAAAAATCTGGTCTTTCATGTGTGGAAAATATATGGGAACCCTTGAATTAATGACCTCAAAAAGCTAATTGGAGTCAGGTTTTGGCACTCATGGAGTCTTGTTAAGATAATAAGTTTGGAGGTGTGGACTACAGCTACTTTGGCTGATAAAAACCCCTCAAACTTTTGGAGTTTGCCCTGCACAAGAACACCACGCTTATGTGAGCCATGCCTCGCCAAAAAGAGCTTTCAGAGGACCTACAATCAAGAATTGTTGATTTACATAAACTGGAAATGGTTACAAAGTTATTTCAAAGACTTTAGAAATTCACCTGTCTACAGTTAGGCAAACAATCTACAAATGGAGACACTTTGGGACTGTTGCTACTCTACCAAGAAGTGGGCGCCCAGTCAAAATGACACCAAGAGCACAATGAAGACTCATCAATGAGGTAAAGAAACAACCCCGAATGATAGCCAAAGATTTGAAGGCATAATTGGAACTTGATAACATCTCTGTTCATGAGTTTACAATACATAAAACACTGAACAAGCAGGGTATCCACGGCAGGACACCACGAAGGAAGCCACTGCTTACTAAAAAGAACATTGTTGCATGCCTGAAGTTTGCAAAAGAGCACATTGACACTCCACAGTGGTATTGGCTAAATGTTTTGTGGACTGATGAAACAAAGATTGAACTATTTGGAAAAAACACACAGCACTACATCTGCCGTAGAAAGGGCACGGCATATCATCATGAAAACATCATCCCAACTGTAAAGTATGGTGGAGGAAACCTCATGATTTGAGCCTGCTTTGCTGCATCAGGACCTGGCCAGCTTGGAATCATTGAGGGGTGAAGATGAATTCCCAAGTACATCAGACAATTCTTCAGGATAATGTGAGAATGTCTGTACGACAGCTGAAACCGTGTAGAAGGTGGGTGATGCAACAGGACAACGACCCAAAACATTGGAGCAAGTCCACAACAGAATGGCTTCAGAAAAACAAAATCCGCCTTTTGGAGTGACCAAGTCAAAGCCCAGACCTCAACCCAATAAAGATGCTATGAATTGACTTGAAGAGGGCCATACACATAAGATGTCCAAAGAATATGAAAACCATGAAATTCCTAAAGGTTCACATACTTTTTCTTGCCACTGTATATATATCAAACCTGCGGGTTACTATTGGTTCATAGTTGGTTGATGGTCTGATGCGTGCTCATCGGGTCAATGTGTATCCACACACATTAGTTTGCATCATTTTACATGCTTTGTGTCATACTGCCATATTGTGTATAAAAGAAATACAGATTACGTATTTATTTTAGGCTGATGCCTATCTTAGATCTAATAACTGTGGTGGGACACATTAACCTATCAACATATGAACTCATCAATATTTTGATGACATACCATACAGTATGTGACCCTGGACCACAAAACCAGTCTTAAGTAGCGCAGGAACATTTTTAGTAATAGCCCAAAATACTTTGTTTGGGTCAAAAATGTTAAGTAAAGATCATGTTTCATGAAGATGAAGAAATTTCCTACCGTAAATATATCAAAACTTTACTTTTGTGAGTAATATGCTGTGCTAAGGACTTAATTTGGACAACATTAAAGGAATTTTCTCAATGTTTTGATTTTGAAATGCAGGTAAATTAACTGTACATAAATTACTACTTTCACATTTGTTCAGTTCACTACAAAAGTGACTGGTTGACGAAAGCTGCTGCTTGGTCAAAGTTGTTGTTCTTTGTGCAACCGCGATATTATTTCATTGACAAATTCTTGATATACTTATTATTTGGTAGCACTACAACTATAAGTAGTTGACAATAGTTAACATGAACTAGCAATCACCAATACTTCTGTTAACTTCAGTAAAAACCCAATAAACCAACATGAACATGTTAATCAATACCTCAAGTGAAGTTAACAAAAGGAACCTTTTTGTATAGTGTAACCCCAATTTTAGGTGTTAATGTTCCATTACAATCAAAGATGTACATGTAAATATGAGTCTAGATGCTCTATCTATAGCCACCTTGTTAACCACATTAAGACATTTTTTTCTGGGACTTTCGAAAGAAGGCTGATTGTGTCGGCTCCACATAAAGAGCTTAATGCATTCTATACAGCCAAAGAGTTCAGAAGGCCATCATGTTGCAATTTTATCAAGTGTTTTGCCAAAAAAAAACTGCCTGTTTGCACAAAGTAATGTGTTAACATGCTAAATTAGCAAAAACATTAGCAACACATGCAAGTTAAACCAGACGTTTAGCTGACACAATGTAAAGCACTCCTTTGTCCGATCAATATAGGGCATCAATATTGGAGGCCTCTACATAGGTTTAGTTCACTGTGGCTTCCTGTGGCAGTCAGAGAACAGTCTCTGGCATATTTTGAATATATGCTTTCATAATTTCTTCATGGTTTCTGATCTTTGCAATAATTCAGGTGAAAAATTGGAAATGGGTTTTTAAAAAAAGAATGGCATTTACATTTAGCAGACGCCTTTATCCAAAGCGACTTACAAATGAAGTAAACAATAGAAGCAATATAGAACAACACAAGCCTACCACAATATACAAAGCTATGGTTTTTTTAAGGATAGAAAAGATTTAAGGATTTAGAGTCATTGCCTGACATTGGTAATAAAAGAACTGCTCAATGTGTTTGTAGTCTATCAGTTTCAAGGTAAGGTTGTATTGAGTCTCAGACTCAGAGGGCACAACTACACACAAGGTTCGTTGATGCCATAGAACCACCTTTTGGTTCCATAAGAACCTTTAACATCTAAAGACCTTTGCTGTTTCACAGAAGGTTCTTTGTGGCAAAATAAGGTTCTTCAGATTATAAGAAAGAGAAGGTTCTTTAAATAATTTTTCCTATGGCATTGCTGTGAAGAGCTTTAGTAAATGATTTTGGGTGAACTATCCCTTTAACTGTCAAATTCGGAGAGAACAACCTTATAGGAACATTTTTTGATCTTTTAACTGATAAAAGCTCACTGTGAAACAGCATTAAAAATAGTTTTTTTACTGTCCTTAACCTTATATGTGAGACAACTTAAAGCATTACAAATGCCTTTTTGTGTTAAAGACAATTTTTTAATATACAATTTGTATATTCTATATAAACTTTAAGGTTATGATTAATGTCCTGATCACAACAGAGAGGGCATCAGGATTAGTGATTGTGTCAGAGTATACAGGGCAGACAGAAGAGCACACCACAGGGATTGATGGTAACAAGAGGTTTATTCAAGACACAGTTAAGTAATCCAAAAACAGGTATATACTCAATAACAGGTAAGTATTCAAAAGCAGGTACATTATAAAACACTTATAAAAAATGTACACAACAACAACAAAAAAATTCTTAGTACGAATTTCCCCTCGCTTTTTCTTGTTCACTCAACTTTTTGGAATAGATGTTGTACTGACTTAAATCAAGTAATTGGAGATACAAAAAAATAATCAAATTGCTGTAACTTTTAGTTTTCTTGAGAGGTACAACTGTTCTACAACAAAACTTTTCAAGTTGTACCAATTGATTTTTCTTCCCTCTACAACTCAGTTTTAAAGTTGAGTGAACAAAAAAATGCTAATTGAAATTGGTACTAAATAAAATTAAGTTAGGACAGGAAAATACAATAATGTTGCTATCACTTCAAAAAAAAAGAGAGGCAATTTTAACAAAACATTTATTTTTCAAACCATTTATAAAATGATAAAACATTTCTCACAATGTTTAAATTGTTTTCAGAGAAGAGTAGCATCATCAAAACACAATCCTTTAAAAGCTTATTCTTCAGGGACTGAACCTTGTTTGTGCTTTTTCTTCTAATCCCACAAAAATGTTCTGCACTGCCTTAAATGTATATTTAGTCCTTTTGGGTACATAGTGCATAGAGAAGTCCAAAGAGTACCATGAATGCTGTGTGAAAGTCAGAAATGTCCTCCAAGACCACAGTTCCTTCCACAATGGTTCCACGGTTGACACACGCCAGCTTTGTTGCTGGAGAGATGTTATCTTCCATAACTTCAATGATAAACAGTTTCACTCCTCTAGTATAGTTCTCCTCTGCATCTGTGTCCTAAAAAGAACACAGACTTAACAAAAAATTAATGACAGTCAATCACAGAAAATGAAAAACAGGTAAACACCTTCCAATTATTACAAATTATTAACAAGCCTTTATGTGCTTTAATTTTAAACCTTAAAAACTCACCAGACAGGTCTTTGATATTGTTTATTTTTCCCTGAAGTACAGGCTGTAGCATATCTGTGTGATATGATGTCTGTAAATATTTAATGATTAGCTTAAACTTTAAGGTAAACATTAAGGTGCAACAGTGGCCAAAGTTGTCAGTTTTACATACACTATGCACGTACAACACCCGACACAAACATTTTTTGCAGATTTAGTGCAGCTAATAACATTCCTCATTCAGGCACACTTGATCATTTTAAGTCTAGACGAAAAACTTACTCCTTTAAAAGGGATAATTCACTCAAAAAATACAAATGTATTCACCCTCATGTGACTCTTTAGTCTGTGGAACACAAAAGAAGATATTTAAAAAAAGGCTGGTAACCAAACAATACCGGTTACCCATTGAATTCCTGTCATGCTCACGACAGAAGACCCAGATGCAGGCAGCGGTTTGGGAACAAAGAGACTTTAATTCTAACAAAAAAAAACAAAATAAAAGCCCACGATGGGGAACAAAGACAACTAACTGGAACTAAAACACACAAAGCAAAACTGTGAAACATAAACTTCCCACGAGGGGCAAAACAGGTACAAACAAAACAAGAACAATATAATGAGACTAAGACCGACAATAGGATGGAACAAGGTAGCAAACACGAGGGTAATAAGGCTTACGCACAGAACTACAAATTTCACAATCTTAACAAAACGAACCAGCACATGAGAATGAACACAAGGGCTTTAAATAGGGACACTAACAAGGGATAATGACACAGGGTGCAGGTGTGAGTCATGAGACACAGATGGATAGATTACGGGAGAACAAGGGGGCGGAGCTAAGACGCGCGACATGAAAACACGCGGCAAAAGGCGGAAGCGCCCGAGCCGCGTGTCTCCCCACAGAACGTAAACACAAAGACAAGATACTGACGCAATCCTGCCCACTAGATCATGAAAACAAGACATAAACAAGGAGGGCAGGATTGCGGAAGTATCCGGGGGCGTGGTCATGACGCAAGACCGGAGAGCGCGTGACAGGGCGAACGACGCCTAGGCCACGCGCTTCCACGAATAACATAAACACGGGGACATGGTACTGTCATGGCCCCGCCCACAAGGCTCTAGGAACTTACTAGACATGAAGGGCAGAACCATGACAGTACCCCCCCTTAAGGGACGCCACCTGGCGGCCTCAAGGGGGACACGACTGGGTAGACAAGACCAACTGGCACACAGACATACACCAAAAACATAAAACAGAACAAATAAGAGGCAAAACCGACAATACAAAACATGGGTTGGGGATGGATAACAAAAACAACATTAAATGGAACGGGGGAGGAGCAACAAAAAGTCCAGGGTAAGGCGAACCGGGCAAGGGAGGAACAAAAAGGACAGTCTTGGGGGGGAGTCTTCGGGGCTCTCGGGGCCCGTGTCCGGGGTGTCTGAGGGGGTTTGGCGGGTTGGCCTCCCCCTCCAGGGGATACCAGCCGAAAGGCCGGCGCTGAGACTTGGGGGACCGGCTGGGAGGCCGGCGCGAAGACTTGGGGGACCGGCTGGGAGGCCGGCGCGGAGACCTGGTTGGCCGGCTGGACCGGCGCTCTTCCTCGCCGCCTCTTCCTCCTGGGCCGGGTCACGGGTGGGCCGATAGGCCCGGAGAGTCCAGGGGTAGCTGTGGCAGCCTCGGACGAAGACGAGCCCGATGCCAGTAGTGTCTAAGCAGCAGATTTGGACTGGAGCAGGTGTATTTACAGTATCTACACTGCATGTGGTATACTTGTAAGGCAGTTCTGTAATCAGAAAAAAATACAAATGTTAGTTAGCAAAGAAAAAACATAATTCAAAAAAAATATAGCAGACATTACAACATTTTTTATGTTTGTGGCTAAAATTGTGTCATTAATTTGAAATCCTCACAGGCTTTTCATGAAAGCAACCATTAATGAATGTATCTTCTCAAAATTCAACATTTTATCCACTAACGTTTTCACAGTAACACTTTAAGTAAGGCTTAGTTTAACATTAGTAAATCAATGCTATAGCTAACATGAGGCAGCATTACATGGCAGGAAGGCATCAAACACAAATATTACAAAATCCAATATTAAAGGCAGTAAACATACTGTTCATTATAAGTTCATGTTAACTATTGCATTGAATAAAGTTAAAACACAACCTTATTTTAAAGAGTGGCTGTTTTAACTAACGGTTATTTGATGTTGAACGACGTGTGGCCTACACATTGCTAACGTTAACGTTAACTGGCTTTACACTATATGCTAACAGTTACTCTTTTTAAGACTCCAATATTTTCATCAAACAATTTAAACAGTCGACGCAAAAATGCATGACAAATAAATAAAGTTGACCAATGGTAATCAGGCAGTCTAATCAATACACCAAAAAACCATAGTTACTATGTTATTAATTATTATTTCTGTATGGATTCTCTATCACAGTTTATTAATACATAAACAATACATTACCTTACATTAGGCCTGTATTGACCTAACTCAATTATTTACATTTATAGAGGTCTTTTTGAGTGAACTTGCAAATAATTTTCCACACAACTCATATTTTTAAGTTAATGAGGAAAATGTTTGGTTACAATGAATGAACTTATTTAAATAAGTTCTGTGAACTTTATCATGGACTTATCATGGACTCAACCGACACAACAAAATTAGTTGTTTGAACTTTTTTTAAGTTGGGTTTTTTACAGTGTAGGTAATTCCAAAAGCAGGTAAGTAATCCAAAGACAGGTATTCATCCAAAACCGGGTAATAAATAACTCAGCGGAACAGCATGTAACGATAATGACAACAAGACTGAACAAAAGTGCAAACATAAATAGTGACAGTGTTACAAAACAGGTGTGAACAAAACAAGGTAGGTGCTCAAACAATCATGGTGACGGGAAGTGTGGTGCATTATGGGATATGTAGTTTTTAAAGTCTTAACGGTCCGGTGAAGTGAACGGGAAAAAGAACAGGGGGAACAGATGGAAGCGTTACAGATTGCTGTATAGCTCATTAAGAACCAGCCCCCATTCCAACACTCCCTACTTACAACCTTTACACTTACATCAAGGAAGTCTCAACACTGAAGCTGATCGTTCGGATGACCGTTAAATAACACAGTTAGAATTTTGCTAACAATACTGGAAAAACAACAGTCATAATGAAGTTTCCTCAACGCAATGCTTATCACACATGAGCATTTGGCAGCCTTTGCCATTTTAATATGAGTGGTCTTACAAACCACCGTCTTTTCAAAGATTCTTTAGATAAGCATTCGACAGGAAAGAAACAAAGCATTTAAATGAATAAAGTAAATGATCATTTAATTATTTCAAAGAGTTGATTTAAAAGGGTTGACAGCCACTCTCAATAATAAACAGTGGCGCTTGAAAGTTTGTAAACCTCTTCACCTGTTCAGAGTTTTCTGTTGTTTTACCATGATTTTCTTATTTTATCATCACCTGCTTTTTATCAATTACATTTACATTACGTTACATTACTTCTGTTAACTTTAGTTAAAACACAATAAACCAACATGAACATGTTAGCCAATACCTGAAGTGAAGTTAACAAAAAGAACCTTTTTGTAAAGTGTAACCCCAATTTTAGGTGTTAATGTTCCATTACAATCAAAGATGTACATGTAAATAGGAGACTAGATGCCATATCTATAGTCACCTTAGATCTTCAGACAGTTTTTTTTCTGGGACTTTCAAAAAATGGTATCAGGCTACACATAAAGAGCTTAATGCATTCTATACAGCCAAAGAGTTTAGAAGGCCCCCTATAGTACAAATATATTGTAATTTTATCAAATGTTTTGCATAAAAAGCTGCGTGTTTGCACAAAGTAATGTGTTAACATGCTAAATTAGCAAAAACATTAGAAACGCATGCAAGTTAAACCATAGCTGACACATAATGTAAAGCACTCCTTTGTCCAATAAATATAGGGCATCAATATTGGAGGCCTCTACATAGGTTTAGTTCACTGTGGCTTCCTGTGGCAGACAGAGAACAGTCTCTGTCATATTTTAAAAATATGCTTTCATAATTTCTTGATGGTCTCTGATCTTTGCAATTGGAAATGGGTTTTCAAAAAAGAATTCCATTTACATTTAGTCATTTAGCAGACGCTTTTATCCAAAGCGACTTACAAATGAAGTAAACAATAGAAGCAATATAGAACAACACAAGCCTACCACAATATACAAAGCTAAGGTTTTTTTAAGGATAGAAAAGATTTAAGGATTTAGAGTCATTGCCTGACATTGGTAATAAAAGAACTGCTCAATGTGTTTGTAGTCTATCAGTTTCAAGGTAAGGTTGTATTGAGTCTCAGACTCAGAGGGCACAACTACACACAAGGTTCTTTGATGCCATAGAAGAACCTTTTGGTTCCATAAAGAACGTTTAACATCTGATAACCTTTGCTTCAGATTATAATAAAATAAGAAAGAGATGGTTTTTTAAATAATTTTTTCTTATGGCATCGCTGCAGAACTTTAGTAAATGATTTTGGGTGAACTATCGCTTTAACTGTCAAATTCTGAGAGTAGTAAGAAATGCTGTCTTTCATGTAACAACCTCTTCTTCAACCTCACAACCTTATAGGAACATTTTTTGATCTTTTAACTGGTAAAAGCTCAGTGTGAAATAGCATTAAAAATAGATTTTTATTGTCATTAAACTTATATGTCAGACTATTAGCCAACAATATTACAAATGCCTTTTTTGTGTTATTAAAGGCTATTTTTCATATTTGTATATTCTATATAAAAACTTTAAGGTTATGATTAATATCCTGACCACAACAGAGAGGGCATCAGGTTTAGTGATTGCTGTATAGCTCATTAAGAACCAACCCCCATCCCAACACTCCCTACTTACAGCCTTTACACTTACATCATGGAAGTCTCAACACTGAAGCTGATCGTTCGGATGACCGTTAAATAACAGTTAGAATTTTGCTAACAATGCTGGAAAAACAACAGTCATAATGAAGTTTCCTCAACGCAATGCTTATCACACATGAGCATTTGGCAGCCTTTGCCATTTTAATATGAGTCGCTTTGGTTTCGGTGGTCTTACAAACCACTGTCTTTTCAAGGATTCTTCAGATAAGCATTCAACAGGAAAGAAACAAAGCATTTAAATGAAGAAAGTAAATGATCATTTAATTATTTAAAAGAGTTGATTTAAAAGGGTTGACAGCCACTCTCAATAATAAACAGTGCTGCTTGAAAGTTTGTAAACTCCTTCAACTGTGCAGAGTTTTACCATGATTTTCTTATTTTATCATCACCTGCTTTTTATCAATTACATTTATATTACATTTATGCAATTGGCACACCCTTTTATCCAAAGCGACTTACATTGCATTATACTATACATCAAACCAGAGGCCTTTTGGAAGGCCATTCATTGGACAGATGAGTCCAAAATAGATTTATTTGGTCATAATCAAAGTAGCCATGTTATAAAAATGGAACGGTGAAACTATATTAAAAGTTGTTTTTATGCCCTGCAGACCAATAACAACACATCTAAAAAATATATTGCTGGGTTGTTTTACTCCAAATTTTGGGTTGTTGCAACTGATAAGCTCTTTACACTACATCACTGTTGTTTATTTCATCTGAACTGTTGTTTATTTCATCTGCACTGTTGTTTATTTGATCTGCACTGTTGTTTATTTTATCTGCACTGTTGTTTATTTGATCTGCACTGTTGTTTATTTGATCTGCACTGTTGTTTATTTCATTTGCACTGTTGTTTATTTCATCTGCACTGTTGTTTATTTCACTGGTTTGCACATTTATCTTGTTTACATATCCCTGCTTGTAAAGTTGTATTGTGTGTATATACTGTATATAGAAACTGTATTTATTTGTATTTTTGATACATTTCTACTCTGTGTATGCACTCGTCTGAGAGTAACGCAATTTCAGTACTGTACACGTGGCAGAACTGACAATAAAGCTGACTTTGACTTTTGACTGTTGGGTTCATCCCTTTTTGACCCAGAATTGTTTTTTTAAGGTTAATTGATTCTGCATGTTAATCATATTTGACCTTATACCACATGAAAAAAAATCAGGTGGGAAGATCCTAAAGCATCTTGCAACTGCATCGATTGCAAAATATGCAATGCATTTATGCAAATGATGGAAATACAATGAATAATCTCAAAACAACAAGATAATTAACAGACTTTCGAAAGGAATCAGTTTTATCAGATCGGACCCCTGATTAACAAAGTTTGGGGGCAGCGGTGGTTACATGCTGAAAATGAGCGATGCCTTGTTCCATTACAATGAGGCACCAATTTGCTTGCAAAAACCTTTTTTTACACATTTTGTTCCGCTGTGGTGGAATGATCTGCCAGCCCTTGCCCAAACTGCAGCATCCTTCACAACCTTCAAAAAACAACTCAAAACATTCCTGTTCCGCATCTATCCAGGAGATCATCATCTTAAAGAGTTTTGGGGTTCAAAGCTGTTGAACAGAGTCTGACCCCTTTCCACTGTAGCAAGGCCCAGCAAGACCAGTAAAACATATTGCAGCTATTGGACTGCTCATGTGACCGCACGGAACGTAAATAGCGCTAACCAAACCTACTTCCAGCAATGTTGACATCTAATTTATTATTTTTTGTTCGAATAATTGATTTGGATCATTCTTATACTGTTAAGGTTAAACAGCTGGTTTATCTAACACACACGTGTGGAGCATTTAACCTAACAATAACACAACCAGTACATGAGATATTTGAACAAGGTCACAAAATCCCTATAAAGACATATCATAACATTTATAAACATACAGAAATATAAACATTTACACAAATTTAAGGCAACTCATTTGCAACCAAGTTTATCATTAATGATTAAATTCATATTTTAATGATAGAATGGCACATCAGGCACTTCTTATACCCACCTAATTTTACTAAAAGGCTAATGTGGTTTATTGATGTCAGAGATGAGAAAGAGGAAATGTCTGATGGTTGAAAAGCATGCCGGGTTTTACGCTGAGAACATGAATTGTTACCTGAAACATGTTTAAAAGGAAACCTGGCTAACTGAAAATTACTTAACATCCAAGCCACAAATGCTCATGTGAAGCAGTAAAGGTCATTGTTAACCACTACTAATCGAAGGAAACTTTGAATCAATAAAACATGTTCGCCAAAAGCTGTTATATATTCTGATGGAGTGGCTTTTTTCATACATTTCCTATTGTTTTTTTACCATACTTTTAGTTTTGCACAGCTAGTGCAAAGCAACTCTACAACTGCAGAAGCGCAATGTTTTGTGGAAGGCAGTATTCTGTCACGTAGTCTGTCACAGCAAGCCAGACAAAGTTTTAACCTGCATGCACCTAATCGCGATCGTGCAGATTTTGTTTGGTTATTAATTTATTTTGCTTAAAGGATGTTGTGGTTTGTTCATAAGATAAAACCTGCAAGAAATTACAGTTTTGTCTCATGTCCATGGTTATGCGCAGCCTTTTTACAAATTATGTTAATGTCGCCACCTTGTGGTAGCTACTAGCTTGTTTTATTTACCAAGCCACTTGTCTGTATAGTATTGAAAGTAAAATAAACTGTTTATTGTCTGTGTAGTCGTGTTACCGATATTTAAATATATATATATATATATATTTATATATATATATTTATATATATATACTGGACATGAAGTGTGAATTTGAAATATTTTATTAGCTCATTTTGACGTACATAATGCAGACCTTCCGCAATGAAAGCCATTTACTTTTGGTTTTTAGGTAAGAAACAACGTTCAAATGTCATTAACAGGCAATTTGGATTAATCATTTGTAAATATGTTATCAAAAGACATATTTGTATTTCTTTTTGTGTAATGTCAAACCTTACCTTTCAAAATGATTTGCAGCATCTGGGTCCGTGTTATTAGTTTTGAGCGGTTGTTATCTGGGAATAACGAACCTGCAAATGTCGCGACTGGCCAATCAGAATCAAGCATTCCAATAAGCCGTGTATTAAACATTGTTATTTTTGACCTATTTATTTTGTTAATAAACAATATGGAAACCCCTATTTGTTCTTTTTGTTTATTTGGTTGTTTTTTGGTCCATATAATTCTGTAAAGGATGTCTTTATTTTGCTTTTAAAAAATACAATGTTATCGTAACGGCATTGGTCACTATCATGCATGCAAACATTCTCAATAATATGACAAATTACTTACAAGATAAAAGAAGTCACACACAACAATATTTTTAGATCAATTTTAAGCTACTGTTCGTGGTTGCGTTTGTATTAGCAAAACAAATCAAGTCGTAAAATGAGCATCAGTGCCATGTGAAAACACATTCAAGGTAATATAATGCCTAAAGAGAATTAATCTTATTTTTTTATCAGCAGAGGGCGACACTCAAAAGCAAATTAATATTATTGTTGAGCTCAGATTAATCACAGTTTAAAATGAAATAACAGCGTAAAAATGCAAAGACTTCTGACATTTAGATGCGCAGGGACAAAATCATTAGCTCAGTATAGAATAGAACTTAAAAAAAGGGATAGTACGCGTTGACGTCACGCGTTAGGCCTATAGCAAACGCCACACTTGCTATTCATGAGAGAAATCTCAAGATAAGTACATTTGGTCATTTTTTGTGAGTGTATCCAAGGTTAGTCGTTGATTTTACATACAAAAGCCTTGTGCTAAGATTAGTTGAATAGCATTTTATTGTCACTTGACTGCGAGGCAGTCGTGGCCCAGTGGTTAGAGTGTTGGACTCATGACCAGAAGGTTGCTGGTTCAATTCCCAGGGCTGGCGGGTAACGGCTGAGGTGCCCTTGAGCAAGGCGCCTAACCCCCACTTGCTTACTATACAAAATGTACAAATGTATAGTACAATGTCATGTAAGTCGCTTTGGATAAAAGCGTCTGCCAAATGCATAAATGTAAATGTAAATATCAACGTCAAATTAGATTTTAACCATGTTGATCTGAGGTGATCACCATGTATGTTCAACTTTATGTTTAATTTATGTTCATGATTCAGTTATGTTGCGTTCCGTGCAAAACGTTAAATTCTGATTTAATGTTAGCGTTGGTCTGTAGTAATTACGTTTAACTATAATAAAAAAAACCTACGTGGTTATATGAATGAATATTTTGAACATATCCAAATTTAGCGGCTAGTATCCACTTGTTCTTCCTGAATAGTAAGTCTAGATGTATTGCCTCACTAAAATAATTTTTTCATGAAAACACCATACCCTTAAAGCTCTTAAGCAAGCATGAAGTGCAAAACATGTGATCGGAACACAAATGCAGACATCCCACTTCTCTAGGGTTGCCAACTTCAGCTAAAGAAAATAAGGGACAATCTTGGGTCTTTAAATAAAAATAAGGGACAGTATAAGGGACGTTCAAAATATTTGTTCAGTACAACTCTAGTATGTGACAAAATATTTTTTTTTGCCTTTTAGAAATTGTGAAATGAATATTAGATGTAAACATATTTGTTTTACTTGACCTATGTATGTATAATTTAATTCTTAAACAAATTATAATGTAATTTTAAAATGTCACACACATTACATCCCAGCAAACACAGTACGTTCTGACAACATTGCCAGTTCGTCTTCATTTGGTCACCGTGACATATACTTTGTGACCACGTTCTAAAGACGTCTTGGCAACGTTACATTTCTTCTTTTTTGGGGGTAACTTTCCAGAAACATCCTAGCCAAATGACGTTGTCAATGAATCCCATATGGAGAACGTGATGTGGTCTTCAGATAACCTGGTCATTTGATTAATGAATATGGTCATAATTTGTATTTATGTTATTATATGGAAAATTTATGATCAGAGTAAAATCTGTTATAATGTCAAGACGAATGCTATAAATCCGACTTCTGACAGCTATTAGGAGTTTAATTTGATACCACAATTAACACAATTGCGTTTCTGTTTATTTAGTGGGCGCATCTGACATGTGCGTGCGCGTCTCCAGCATGTGCTTTCGCTGTTCTGTAAAGACCCGCGCGTGCTCGCACCCCACCCACACGTCTAATTCCATCTATAATTTAGTAACAATACACACACTGCCCGCACATTACAAACTGTACATTTATATTTGCCTTTATATTTGTAGCTTGATATGGGACAAACTGTGTTCCGTATAGGTTTAATACGGAACGCTGCTTTGAAGTCTTAAATACGGGACGATTCCGTATTATACGAAACGTTTGGCAACCCTACACCTCTCCCGGCAGTTCCGGGAGTCTCCCGCAAATTTGTAGTGTCTCCCTGACGTCCGCAAATTAGATTCAATATCCCGGAAACCAGAGGCAAGATAGAGAACGAGCAAAAAGAGCACCGTTTGAGCGCTTAATAGTAACTTTGAACAGAATGAGCATCCTATGATTGGTCAAATATGTGTCAATTAGACGAATTGTGAGGCGAATGATTCAAAAGCGCATGGAGCTGTCGGCTCTCGACTCCTCTTTCTTGCGTTAAAGTGTCAATTTGATGTCTTCGACACTTTCGACACTCATATTCCTATACACCCCCTCCCCCAACCCCAAAATGTGATGCCACGCCCAAGTAAATGCATTGTATGGGAAACGGTGAGATACACTGTTGAAACAGGAGAGTGGAGGACAAATAAAAGATAAAGACTGTGACCGTGAAACCTGGAAACTGTAAAGCCATTGGGCATTAGAAGACAATAAGGAGAATACTATTACATTGTTTATGTAATGGTGAGTTTCACAGTGTTAATGCAAAGGACAGCGGCACTGAAAGAGACACCGGATAGGCCCTGAGCAGAGCATATGTGCAGAGCAAATATGTGTGTCGCTTGTCCGTGCATTTACACAAATGAAGCAAAATGTTGCTCAATTTCGTGTGTGCACAGTTTAAGCGCACAGACGCACACAGACCAATAGAACACCCGGCTCATTGCTCTGCTCATATACTGTTTACTGAACAGTCACAGAGTGTTCACATATACTGTGAGCGCACAACACGTCGAACCTTGAAGCAGACCACAATGGGTGGAACTCCTGTCAGCTAAGAACAGGAAACTGAGGTAACAATTCACATAGGCTCACCAAAATTGGACAATAGAAGATTGGAAAAACGTTGCCTGGTTTGATGAGTCTCGATTTTAGCTGCAACATTCAGATGGCAGGGGTAGAATTTGGAGTAAACAACAGGAAAGCATGGATCCAACCTGCTTGGTTAGTGGTGTAATCGTGTGGGGGGGTATTTGTATGGCACACTTTGGGCTCCTTAGTACCATTTAAGCATCGTTTAAATGGCACAACCTAACTGTGTATTGTTGCTGTCCATGTCCATCTCTTTATAACCGCAGTGTACCTATCTTCTGATGGTTACTTTCAGCAGGATAATGCACCATGTCACAAAGCTCAAATCATCTCAAACTGCTTTCTGTCATGATTTACAGGGACAGAACCCAGGCGCAGGCAGCAGGTGGCAGCAGAACAGACTTTAATAAAAAAACCTACTGACAAAACAAAAACCCACAATGGGGGTAAAACAAGACAACTAACTAGAACAAAAACACATCGAATAAAATGTAAAACATAAACATCCCACGAGGGGGCAAAAACAGGAAACCAAAAAAAACTAGAACACTTAACACGGGAGCGGGGTATAAACAGGAACAGGCAGGGCAGGGCAGGGCAGGGCAGGGCAGGACTTCAAGACGGCAAAACAGTACGAAGCACAAATATTAACAAACGCACGAGCGCAGGACAATGAACACGAGGGCTTTAAATAGGGACACTAACAAGGGATAATGACACAGGGTACAGGTGTGAAGCATGAGACACAGATGGCTAGATTACGGGAGAACAAGGGGGCGGATCTAAAACGCGCAACATGAAAACACGCGGCAAAAGGCGGAAGCGCCCGAGCCGCGTGTCTCCCCACAGAACGTAAACACAAAGACAAGATACTGATGCAATCCTGCCCACTAGATCATGAAAACTAGACATAAACAAGGAGGGCAGGATTGCGGAAGAATCCGGGTGGCGTGGTCATTACGCAAGACCGGAGAGCGCGTGACGTAGGCGATCCACGCCCAGGCCACGCGCTTCCACGAACAACATAAACATGGGGACATGGTACTGTCATGGCCCCGCCCACAAGGCTTTAGGAATTTACTAGACATGAAGGGCAGAACCATGACACTTTCTTGAACATGAGAATGAGTTAACTGTACTTCAGTGGCTTCCACAGTCACCAGATCTCAATCCAGTAGAGCACATTTGGGATGTGGTGGAATGTGAGATTCGCATCATGGATGTTCAGCCGACAAATATAAAGCAACTGCATGATGCTCTAATTTCAATATGTTTCCATAATTTTGTTGAATCTATGCCATGAAGAATTAGGGCATTTCTGAAGGCAAAAGAGGGTCCAACCTGGTACCCTGTACTGGCCAGCATGGATGTGGCAGCCATAGTGGCGATCCACGAACCTTGGGACATCTACTTATTATTTGTGCACTGAAGATGAGGCCCGCGGGTCATGTCAGAGTTCCGGCCTGGGATTTGGTCGTGGTTCTCGAAAGGACTTTTACTGGCACCCTTCGAACTTATTTAAGGAGTGCCTTTCTTTTAAAGGAATTCTTCACCGCCAAATCAAAATTTCCCCATGTTTTACTCACCCTCAAGGCATCCTAACTGAATATGGTTTTCTTCTTGAAGCATAATGCAGTCTGAGTTATAATCCCCCGTATCATTTTACTTCCAAGCGGTAGAATGGGAGTGAATGGATGTTTACTTTTTGAAGCTCCGGAAAGTGCATCCATCGATCAAAGAACTGCTCGACACGGCTCTGTGATCTTAACAAAGGTCTTCTGAAGTTTTTGCCAGATTCTATGCCATTCCGCGTTAACCAGCAAAATGAGCAAATTCTATTTTTTATGCCTGGATTCCACAATTACGTCAGCATTTTCCGCATCGCTGAAATCATAGGCCCCAGTAGTAAATTGATAAAGTAAAGTATACTTATATTTACTAAATTAATATTTACTATAGTAAGGTTTAAGAAAAATATTGTATCTGCAAAAGGAGGAATTTTACTGCAGTTTATCATAGTAAATAATATAATAGTATACTACAGTATGTGGACAAATATATAATTATTGCATAGTAAAAGAATGGAAAACAAAGAAAAAAAGGAACTTGGAAAAAACGAAATTATGTGGCCCTAATTTACCCAACTGTATTTATGTCCTTCATCTGTTACCAGCCTATTTATGATAAACTACACCTGAATATTTTTATATGTATATTTTTTTTCTAATATAACTAATATAATCTAATTATAATTTTTCTAATATAATCATTTTATACTTTGGCCTGTGCTACAAAACTTTAAACCTCTGTTGCACAAGTATGTGCAAAATAAGTTAACATACAGCACTGGCTATATGACAAATGAGGTGCGTGGGATGTTTTACCTCTATTTTCTGACAGAAATATGACTCTAAACTTGTTAAATGACTTTTAAAACTTGTTAAATGACACTAAATGTGTTATTGGGGTTTCCCTTCAAAATGTGTATGATGCAACAGACTGGTCCTCTCCACATACATTTATGAGGTTCTACAGTGTGAACCTTGCTTCTACTAGTGGTTCTCATATACTTCTGTATTGAGTAGTGCTTTCACTACAGTCCAGGACAGTCACAAGTCAGCATGGCATAGTGGGCATTTTGTTTCCCATAGTGTCATTCAGTGCAGCGTTGAGTTTCCTAGAAAGGGAACACTGAGGTTACGACTGTAAGCATGGTTCCATGCATTTCATAGAAGTAACTGCTATTGTTTTCCAGCTTCTGTTTTGTACCTTCTGGCATCCACCATCACATGTCACAAGGTGACGTAGCACGAATCAGAATGGACTAGTTGTTCATGATATTCAGATGTAGTCATGCAAAGGTTTTTCCCAAAGTGTTGTCATGCGACGCAGTGTTTCGTTTCTCTTTTTTGGATCTAAACAGTTTAGAAACCAACTGGCTTTCTAGATAGTTTTTTCGAAACCATATGGCCTTGACCTGCCCGCCGAATCAATTATTTTGGGTTTGAAACCATCTGGCACTGACCAGCCCTCTATGTTCAGCTCATGTTTCAGCCTAATGTAACCTACTCTTACCCCCCCCCCACACACACACACACACACAAAATAAAGTCTGTTTCATCCTCAAGTGCAATTGTATTTATATTTAGCAGGCTCTTTATCCAAAGTGACTTACAAAATGATGAATGAGGCAAACAATGGCAGCAATCACAGCAAAAAGGACAAACTACCTGTGCATCAAAAACGGGACTCACTTTGCTAAAACAGTAACACAGTATACTTAGCAAGTTTTTTTGTGTATAATTTATAGTAATTGAAAAGATGAAACAGAATTTAAGTGAATAGTGTAAAATTGATGGAAAAAGGTAAAAGACCGAGCTTCGCAAATGGGGGATTCGAACCCCGGTTTTCCGTGACTAAGCATTCTTGCACTTTCCCTATTCCAATTAGATTGGTTAATGTAAGTAGCCTCTGCCAACAAGATGAGCTATTTGCACTTTCTGTAAATAGACACTACGTAAAACTTTTCATATGATATTCCACATCAAAAACAATAAATAGTAATATTAAACACATCCTTCTTTGTCACAAATGACCTGGCTTCTTTGACAAAGCCAGGTCATTTCTATTAGCATGTTAACTCTGAAAGGTTATCATGTTTATGTAATGATCTAATTGAATTAGGATACCTCCAAACCCATTTTTACTAGTTCCATTTGAGACAGAAGATATCTTCAAATGAATAGGTACTAGTACTTATTCTGTTTTTGATATTAGATACTAATTTCTGACTAGTACGTATTACAATAATGACTAGTTTTTTTATAACTACTAGTATGTTTTCATTAAATACTAGTACTTATTATTAAATACTGGATTTGTATTAATTGTATACTAGTACGTATTTAATAGGCACTAGTAGTTATTCGTTAAGTACTAGCAATTATTAGACACTAGTGTTTTTTATGGTTGTTACTAGTAACATTTCTTATACTGGTCACAATTGTTGTTGTTTTTTTACCTGTCATATGTAATGACTAGTCAGAATGGACATGGTAGCGTTCAATTAAAAATCTTACTAGTAAAATAAAATATGTTACTAGTCACGATTGGAAAAAGCACTAGTATCTAACATATAAGTACTAGTATTAGCTGAATAAATACTAATAGCTAATCAATAAATACCAGTATTTGATAAATAAGTATTGGTATTGAAATAATAGGTAATAGTATCTAATGATTAAGTACTAGTATCTATTTTTTAGGTACTAGCACTTAATGAATAAGTACACTCAAAAAAAATATTAAACCCCAAAAGTTAAAACTTATGTATTTCAATTACATGTCAATTTTCCATCCAATTTATTCACATAAATCCAATGTAAAATGTAACATTTTCGTTTAAGCTTTACCATCGCGTACAGTTAACATGAATGAATTAAATAAATGATACAATTGATAAAGTGTGATTTAAGATTGTGTGATAAATAAACTTTACTCTTTGTAATTAACTTGTAGTTACTTGCTTTATATAACCTAAATATTCTATTCAATAAATGGTCAAAAACATAATTTAATTAACAAGCATTTATTGTGTTGCAATTGCTCCATGAGTCAAAGTAATAATCTTTACAAGCAAAGAAATAACAGCACTTAACATATTAAGGCCACTGTTTAATTCAGTTTCATTCTTTTTCCTAAACTGGACTTTTTAGTAGTTATTAGTTGTTGTTTTTTTTGTTTTAAACCTGTAATAGGCAGTAGCAAGGAAACAAATTTCAACATTGAACAGTATTTTACCATTTTCAAGGTAACATTGAGATATCCCTGCTCAGTACTGTGATCAGTTTGTGCTTTCTCTTATCCTAATTATTTGTTAGGTCAATAAACAATCAAGTGACTTAAAGTAAATAAAATGTAAAAAAAAATATATATAAAAAAAAATAGAGGAAAGCTTTTCTAATTTGACAGTTTACAGTAACAAGCTTTTAACATAGCAGGTTTTCACATTTAAACATTTAAGGCAGCAATATAAGGGTCCTCCTTACTGCTTCAGCTGCTTAAACTCTTAGTGGGGTATGCAACATACCACACCTAAAGATTTCCTGAGCCATACCTTCAAGGCTGTCTTAGTTTAGGTGCAGTAGAAAAGTTTCCTTCCTCTGTTTGAACACTCTGAGGCTGAATTTTACTAAATCATTGGAACTACAAAAACCTGACATCGAAAGATGTTTTTTACTCCAGAGAAATAAGAGTCTCAGTGCTGCTGCAAAACAAGTCATCAGATCTGTTTCTGGACTGGGTAAATAGCACAAGAGTTAACACATTTTGTGTCAAGAGTATCAGAAAAACAGGAAGGCATATCAGGTGCATTCTCTTGCATTAGTGTCTCAGTTTGTAGAAAATGCCTTTTAAAATATTCATGTCCCATCCCTGTAAGTTTGAGTTTTCTTCCAGTTGTTGGAAACATCAAGGCAAGCAGTAAATTCTCTATTTACTGTAACATTTTAATTTTAAGAGCTTGAATTTTTAGGGAAAGCTTGCTGCCATCCAAATTCATCATTACCTTCTGGAAGAATTCAAATGTGAATTTAAGACTCTGAGGGTAGCTTAAGTTGAGAGCGTAGATCAGTCCAAATAGCATTACTACTCCAAAGGAAATACTCTTCAAGTGATGTAGCAGCATCCACACCCTCTATCACTACTCCAATATCCACTGGATCTTCCTCCGCATCTGCACCTTCTTTATAGATCACATAAAGCCCCAGAGTGGTCTCTGAAATTGCTCTCTCAGCTTCTTCAGGGTTGCAGTCCTAAGTCAAAGGGAAACAAACAAAAAAAAAGAAAACAAAACAATTAAGACCTTGTCCAGTTTACTGATATATTGGACGCATACAGGTTGGCAATGTGTTTAGGTGCTTATAAAAGAAAAATATACAAACCTCAAATTCTTTGATGAGTGTTGTCATGTCCTCATTGAGACACACACAGACACTTT
Organism: Oreonectes daqikongensis; assembly: GCA_026939265.1. Taxonomy (NCBI): domain Eukaryota; kingdom Metazoa; phylum Chordata; class Actinopteri; order Cypriniformes; family Nemacheilidae; genus Oreonectes; species Oreonectes daqikongensis. The sequence continues at coordinate 924,804 of JAOTQM010000351.1, read as the reverse complement.
ATGACACAGTCTAGTTTTATGTGTATGTCACCACACTAGAAAATTATTAAACAATGTTAAATACACTGGTTATAATTTAACATTTGTAATTAGTTCTAAAAAGAAATCAAATACATTTTACCACACCTTGTCTGCAGCTGCCATAATGTGTGATATCTTCTGTCCAGAAGCACCTCCTTTGTTGTTGAAAACCTTATGCAGATTAACAGTGTATCTGTCCAGCTGCCCCAAGAACATACCGCATAACGTTAGCTGCATAAATTCAGCGTTTATCTGAGAGAAAGTGGAAAATGATCATAGAAAAGAAATATAAGGTTACTGTGAATCAATTTATTATAATGTTCCAAAAAATGTCTTGTGTTTCCAACACTTACTTCATTTACTGTGAACAGCGCCGGCCACCTGCTTTGTAAATCAGAAACCATCGCCATGTCCTCAACCAATTCTTGTCGCCTATAGGAAAAGGTCAAGTGCATTTTTTCCTTGATGACTGCCTCATTATTATTTTTGTTCACTTCAGTTAAGAGAGCAATTCTTTCCTTCTCCATGCTCTCTGCTGTTTCTCCTTTTGGGAGGCCAGGAAGGAAATTTACCTCAGCTTTCCTTGGCTTTTTGATGTTTGCTGCTGCTTTACCTTGACCTTTACGCTTGTTCTTAAGAGAGTTCACTGTGATCTCAGGGTGTCCAATCTTGCCGAGTTTTGTGCGAAAATTAGCCATCTTAATCTTTAGGTAGTGTTTCCATCCTTCACGGCCAGTGTGAGTTCCTTTTTCCTTCAAGTAAGGGTGGGAATTTATTAGGCCTTCAGCTGCCTGATCAAGCTGATTATCAGTGGGATATGCAGTAAACCTAAAGATCTGCTCCGCCATGCCTTCAAGAATGTCCGATTTTAGTTTTGGTGGTGGAATAAGTAGTGTTCCACTTTTGTTGAACTCTGCATCAGCTCTCTGAAGCTGAATTTCAGCAGAGCATGAAAACCGAGGAATTACAAAAACCTGAGGCCAAGAACTGTTTTTTGACTCAGGAGATGAAACAATGACAGTATCAGCGCTGCTGCAAACAGAGTCATCAGATAAGTTAACTTCTTGGGGTGAGTCCATAGAAGAAGGGCTTACATCTCTCATCACAGGTAGCTGTAGAAAATGCACTGGATGAAGAGTGGTGGAGCAGTAAGGTGCAGCAGGCTCAGTCTCTTGCATGCCAGAATTTGTGTCTTCAGTTGATAGAAAAACCAGTTTCAGGGTATCCCTGTCTTCAATGTCACTGGTAGACATGAGATTCATGTATTCATTTCCAAAGTACTTATCTTTGTACTGCAACCTGAACTTTTGCTTCACCCCAAAAACATTCATTATTTCATGGACAAGGTCATCGACAGACACTGGGATTCCTTTTTTGAGTGTAAGTTTTCTTGCATCGTCCTCCCCACCAAAAACAATCCTCAGAATGACTGGACTTGACATTTTTCTCTTCTTTTCTAAAAGAGGGAACAAAGTTGAAAAAGAAATGAATACATTTTTTCGTTTTTACTGTACTAAATAAACACTTCATAAACCCTTTACCTTATATGAGGATGTGCCTCTTCAGCGTTACCATTCGTCTTCCCCCTACCATATAATCATACAGTGGATAAGCATCAGTTAGCTGTTCAAGATCAATCAGGGCAACCTCTCTATCAGGTGATACAGTCAATTGAAAAGCTCTGAAATGTTCCTGATACCATGCACACAGTATCTTCACAACAAAATTCAAAGTGCTCTTGACGATACACATTTAAAGAATTTCAGCAAACTTTGGTAGACCACCAGCTGACCCAAATGCAACCAGCATATCCGTTCTATAATTGATCCCATTGTTTGTTGCATTTTTTGCAAGCTGGATTCCTGATTCCTGCATGGTTATTTCTGTTTTAGCCCTGCAACAACTTCCTTGTTTAAAACATCAACAGGGAGTCTGGAGACCTGTGTAACTTCTAGAGTGGATGTCTTAAGCCTACATGAATAGATTTGATAAGCAATCATTTGCTGGTGTTTTGCAGCCACTGTGAGCGTGATGTTTTTGAAACAATTTGTATGGCGAGCAACTTTCTTAAAGAAACTATGTTTCGCCTTGAATCTCATTGTCCACTGCCCCACCAAAGGTCCAAAACACTTAATCATTTGTGGATAATGCTCCACATAATGATGTTTTGGCAACAGTTGTGATGGAAAGACTTCGACAAATTTGTGTCTGTGCTCTACAATTTTGCAGTTTAAGTAGGCTACAGTTTTTTCATTATGAATAGGAGCAATGGCAAGTTCCACTATTTCATTCAAATCAAAAAGTATAAGCCAGGCTGGCTCAGCCTCTGGTATCAAGTCCCCAATAATGAATGGAAGCAATAAATAAATTCCAATTTTCATGTGCATTGCCTCCAATGGTCCTCTTGGAGGCATATGTACAGGGGATAATGTGAGGTCTATTGGTTCTATCACCCCACTTATAGGGAAAGTTTAAGATCAGTGTGTTGAGAGTATTTAGAGATAGGTGCTTCTTGGAAATGAATTCTCTTAAACAGAGTGCAATCTCCACTGGCACAATGCCCTCCAATAAGTTGTGTACAATGTCAGAAGGGGTAGCCTTGAGGTACATGAAAGTGAGATAATTTCTCTGTTAACACAAAACCCCTTTTTACTCCACAAAGTTTGGCAGAGTTTTCCTTTGCAGATGAAACATGTGTCTCATGAGTTTCTTTAGTTCTAAGGGCAAAATCCCCAGTTTGAACAGACAGAGCCTGGACCTCTAACCTTTTCGCTACACAAAACCTGCAAAAGTACTCACCAGAAAAACTTTCAACGAAACCGGCTAAACTGTGCGCCCCTAGATTATCGGCAATGACAGACTGGACTGTACCTTTCACAAACCGTCCCAGTTCTGGAACATACACCCCATGACTCTCCAAAGTAATCAATTCCTGCAAAAGAGGCTCTAAAATTGTGTCATATCCATGTGACTTTACATGTTCACTCTTGCATAAAACTGCCAAATAGATAGAAGAAAGTGTTGAGTTGCAACCAGGTGGCAAGTTATTCAAAATCCAATAGACCCCACAAAGTTTGTGTTTCTTCCGTGAGGTGCCTAAGGGGTTACAGAGTTCAAAATCATCAATGTACAGTGTCAAAGATATTTTCAACTCCACTCCACAAAAGAAAGAGTTTTGCTTGAAATAAAGACCATCTCTTATGGACCTGTACTGCTGTTCTTTCTGTTCCTCTGAATCAGTTGTCTGTCTCTTGTGGTCATCAGTTACACACTTCAAAATATTACTGCAACCTAACAGCAGCTGAAGAGAAGGCAAAATAGGTATATACTGATATGTCTTTTTAGCCTTTTGTTCAAGGATAAACTACTGGCTCTACAACACTTATATATTCTTTGTAGAACTGTTTGCGTTTAAAAGCTGTGGCAAGGGGACCACCTTTTTCTATGGCTTTAACCAAGGGATTTGACTTGCCCACTGCTTCAGTAAGCTGTTGAATGACAGACTCATCAATTTCAAAGCTGTGATTTTTAAGAATGTCAGACATTATGCTACGAGTCACTGGAATTGATGCGGAGGTTAATGAATAATGTAGTTCATGAAGTAATTAATCGACCGCTGAGGCTGGAACATGCAAAATGTTTTCCAATTTTAATAAAACAAGGGCAATGTTCAAAACACTTGCCTTAGAAATATCTTCTTCATTAATAATGTCACTGCATGACAATGATTCTGACAATGAATCTGTTAAACAAGAGGGAATTTCAATAGGAGGACTGTCTGACTCCTGACAATCTGCAGAGACTGTGACAATGTCTGATTTAAAGTCAGTTAGACAATGGGGATTGTGTTTTTTATTTTTGTGTGTATGAAATAAAAAATATATGTTACTTTTAAATGTACATCCTTTAAACACACAAGACACTGTTTCATGGTTGCACAAATGCTCATTTACATGTCTGAAGTAATTTCTTTCATTTGACTCAATGCATGTATACAGCTGACATGAAAATGTGTCTAATTGGCCTTGTTTTGAAGATGACTGATCTCAATGGGCACGGTATATGTGACTTAAGAGATTTTTCCACGATTTAAAAGTGCAAGGAAAATTGCTATATACACAAGGATGTCTAAACCTTGCCCCAAAATGTCCGTGTTTAAGCTTTGAATGTTTTAGTAAATCATACCTGCTGGATACCTCTGTGCCACACAGTTTACATTTCCACATTACCAGAACTCACTCATCTGAAAGTACAAAAATACATCAATAGACATCAGTAATTGAAATCAACACACTGAACAGAGTAAGTTAATGGATAATTACAAAAAAAAGTTTGTGGAACGTTTCTGCATTAAGTGCTAAGAATAGCGAGCTGTTCACAACGACATCTTAAAATTATCAAAATGACGAATGTTTTTTTTAAGAAATTTGTATTAACGAGAAATTATATGAGCTTTCACATGTATTTAACTCTCATACAAGATCGATTTATAGTGTTATTGCAACGCTTTGCCATAATGCTACCGAATGTAACGTTAGAGATGATAAGCTGTTATTTTTGGTATTTTTTTTAAATCATGCATGCACGCATAATCTGCCAAGATGCAAAAATAATACACATAGTCAATCGACAGCACGTATTAAAAACACTAATTTTTAAACTAGAACGCAGTAAACATGAAGTTTATTCACCCAAGTAACTTACAGTGATGGCAAAACTATGATTTTAATTCGTGTGAAGTACAGTGATAGAAAAATGTGTTTCTAATTAGGTAAAGCTCTTATTAAATCATTTAGACAGTTAATGTATCATTACAAGATATAGAAAATATCTTACCTTGTATAATATTGCTGATAAATGCTGGGTCAGCAACATGCTTTCGACAGCTTCCCTCCAAATATCTGCTCAACAACGTGCTTCCGCCAAACTTTCCGCCATCAGGTGTTTTACTCTAATGCGCATGCACAGCATCTGCATTTGCGCCTTATGGCAACGAATTCAGTATAGGGTATGTAATTTTATCACATTGATCCTAAATGCATTATATTCATGTTCTGTTAAAGTAAATCAGAACAATAATATTTATTTTATACTTTTTTAAATACATTTTATTTAAATTATTTGCATAATATGAATTACTGGCAAGAATCATTTTTTTTGAGTGTACTAGTATCTATTTATCAGGCTCTAGTTTCTAAAAAAAATAAGTACTAGTACCTAATGGATGGGGATCAGTACCTAATTAATAACTATTAGCACCTTATTATTTAGTACTAATAACTATTGTAATACATACTAGTCAGACCTGAAAAGTTGATATCTAAATGACAGTTCTCTATAGAAGTCAATGGCAAAAATTTGAAATGTGTTACTAGTAACAATGGAATAATCACTAGTCACTATTGAAATAAGTACTAGTATCTAACAATTAAATGTACATTTACATTTACATTTATGCATTTGGCAGACGCTTTTATCCAAAGTGACTTACATTACATTGTACTATACATTTGTATATTTTGTATAGTAAGCAAGTGGGGTTAGGTGCCTTGCTCAAGGGCATCTCAGCCGTTACCCGCCAGCCCTGAGAATCAAACCAGCAACCTTCTGGTCATGAATCCAACTCTCTAACCACTGGGTCACGACTGCCCCTAAATACTAGTATCTAATGAATAAGTACCAGTCACTATTGCAATAAGTAGTATTATTAGTAGTAGTATTTAATGATTAAGTACTAGTATCTAATGATTAAGTACTAGTATTTAATGAATAAGCACTAGTATCTAATTTTTAGGTACTAGTATCTAATGAATAAGTACTAATATCTAATGGAATAGTTACTAGTAAGTAAAAAATAAGTAGTAGTAGCCTAAAAATAGATACTAGTAAATCTAAATGATTAAATGATAAAATCGCTTGCCATAGTTGGGGAATTTTTATACATATCTGCGCACTATATGCATATGCATATTCAAATCGGCAATCGTGACTCCAGCATTAATAGATTCTGGTGTTATTTGTATTCTAAATGAAACTGTTAATCCCGCATGAAAGACATTCCGTTCGGCTGCGTGAAACAATCATTGCTGAGGAATCAATCTTTACTTGCAAATTCATTAATTCAGTCATCCAATCCAGTCGCTTTATTAACTTGAATAACATATCATATTACTTTTAGGGATGGACTCGGGTACTCGAACGCGATAGCGATGATTGATCATGAAAACGATGATCATTTGAGTCTAAAAATATTTTTTCAATTAAAATATTTTCTTTCTTTCTGATTGGTTATGCTGACATTTCAGGCGGTACCCTGAGATTTGACTGGAAAGTTTCATGCGGTCCAGAGTCAAGACTGGAGCACAGAAGGGCATATTGCACTGAAAGCGCTCTTTGATATCTGGTTTCACCACACGTTTTGATAAACTTGACAAAAATACAGTCAAGTGCAAAATGTGCAGTGCCAAGCTGCAAACAAATCATATAAATACACAGCAAGTTTGATTCAATATCATCTTACACTGTCTACATCACAGGTGAGCGGCACAATGCAATGCGGCACAAAGTGTCAAAGGCGTTTGTTGTGTCTCATCACACCTATTTTTCACTGCCGCAGCAGCCTGGTTCGAGGCTGTGCCGCCTTCCTTTCCAACCCTCACTCCCTCTGGAGCCTTATTCTTTTCTCAGCACTAACGCAGTAGTGCCGCTTCCACAGGAGCCTCTATCTCTCTTCCCAATGCACTGTCAATGCCTATAACTCTGTAGTTGTTTACTTTGGAGTTGTATGCCCTGCATTTGCAGGTGTTGGCAAACTGCAAAAACAGGATCAACATGATTAAACCCTCTACCGCACGCATTATGATAGACCTAAAGAAAAATTATTTGACTCTTTCTTTTCTTAGAATGGCTTAACTTGAAGTGCTTTAAAAATATTTTTGAAAAAAATATTATTTTAAAGTACTTTATGATATGTTGCCATACGGCAACAACATACAATAGTGGAAATAACTAAGAGTGTAAGTTTACTTTTATTTAATATTTTTCCTAAGAAATGTTGTTTGTGTTGATTCAATTGGTGCTATTACAAGCTTTAACAGTACTTATAAATGACACCTTATACGTACTTTTTTATTTTTTTTTATTTATTCAATAATTTTTTGCTGAATAAGGCTTTATATTCTTTAAATCTCATTACATTTTTCATGAATATTTTTTAAATTGCAAATTTATACAGTTAGAAACAAATATAATACTGTTCATCTTGTATCATAAAACATTGACATAAAACCAAAAACATTGCAGTTCAACATTACGCAGATGTATGCCCCCCAACCCATGAAAATTCAACATTCATGAAACTTCAACATTCATGAAAATTCAACATTACACAGATGTATGCCCCCCCCATCCTTGAAACTTCACCTTTTTATGTATGAAACTTCACAAAGCAGTTTTTTTCAGAGGTGAGGCACAGGTACATCTCACATTTGGTGCACTTCACCCGAACGATACCGTTACAGCCAGGATACTTGCACCTGCCTTTTTGAGACATCATGGTAGGCCAGTGGTTGGTCTGGTCAAGTCGTACTGGCTGTGGTGGCAGTGGGAAGGCAGGTCTCCGATGTTTTTTCCCATCCAGAGCCGATTCAGTGCTCTTTGAAGGCCTACCTTTGCGCTTCAGCCCACCCTTGTTTTCTTTGCAAAGGCAGTGTGCAATGTCAATTTTAAATTCAAGCAGACTGAGTTGTGCATTTTGTGTGATCCCCACATCCTTGCAGTCTCTGCGGTAGAGCAGCCAGCTTTCCACCGCGGTCATGTCCAACATATGGAACACAATGCGATGGTACCACTTCTTTGAGCGGATTTTGGTGCGGTACAGAGCAATGAGAGAATCCATGAGATCCACCCCACCCATGCTTTGGTTGTAGAGTTGAATGATGTTTGGACGTGTCACTCTAATGACCTCCTTCTTCTTATCCCACCGTTCTACAGTTGAGGTTGGAGTGGCTGCTGCAAATGTGCTTAGGAGGATAACTGGGCGGTTGTCGAACCATTTCACTGCTGTTAGTGCTGTACCGTCATGTGCGGTCTCTTTTTCTTCTAATGTTCCACGTCTATATGTCTTCATAACCTTGTCCTCTGTGAAGGTGCATCCAGCAAGACGATTTTGTCTCACAGTTCCCACACTGTGGATCCCTGCTTTTTCAAGCTGCACCTGAAGATCAACACCACAAAACCAGTTGTCATAAAACATTTTGTGGGACATATACATCAGCACAATTGAGGCCAACTTCAAAACAATATTTCCGCTGGCACCCAGGTCTGGAAAACCCTCCACTGAAGTGATTGGACCAGTGTAGAAATCAAAATTGTAGGCGATGCCATTCCCATCACAAAGCACAAACATCTTGTAGCCCCAGCGCTTAGGCTTCATTGGAATGTACTGCTTCAGCTGGCTTTTACCTTTGAATGGTATAATCTGCTCATCAACACATAGGTGCTCATCCATTGGGATGTGATTAAAACACTGCTGTAAAGCTGTTAGTAGCGGCCTCACTTTAAACAGCTTGTCATAGCCAGGCTGTCCAGCAGGTACCTATTTGTTGTTGTTGGCAAAGTGTAGAAAGCGTTTGATAGCCTCCCATCTTTTCATTGACATTGTGTCAGCCACACAATCCACTCTTGTCTTTGTGCCCCAAAACATTCGGGTGTGTGGCAGGCCATATACAGACATGTGAAAGCACATCCCCAGGAACTGCTCCATCTCCTCAAAGGTGACATTCAAGGGTGTGGTTGGGTCACACTGGATGGCGTAGAGATTGCTCTGGAACACCATCTCTTCAATGATGTTTCTGCCAGAAGACACCTGAAATATTCAATGGGCTCCTTTACATGGTCAGCATGAGGGAGACTGCCCTTCCATCCTGGAATGTCAGCAGTGCTCCTCTTTTTCCTCCATTTCAGGTTCTTCGTCTTTTGGAAGGGTGGGCACAGGGCAACTTTAACCTCTTTATCTAATAAAACATAAGCAAACATACATTATTGTAATGTGGAAAACTTGTAGGAAAATGTGGATGATTCAATTTCAAGACCTCTACCTGACCCATAACTCTATCTCTTTTACCCCACCTTGTTCTGCTTTACTTCCTGCACAAGTATAAACCTACATGCACGCACACTCACGCACGCACACAGTCACGCACTTTCGCTCGCACACATTCATGCACTCTTAACACGCACGCACACAGTCGCGCACTCATGCACTCTAACACTCACGCACGCACACTCATGCACTCTTAACACTCACGCACGCACACACTCATGCACTCTCGCACGCACGCACACACACTCATGCACTCACGCACGCACACACACAATATGCTCTATAACAATAGACAGCCTTTCTGTACCTGTCTCTTCTGTTTCTAGCACGATTCCCTCTTCAGCCTGAAACTGCAGCTCTTCATCTGCTGAAAGGATTAAAAAGTATAAAAAACAATACAGTGTTTGTGGTAGCAGACAAAATACAGTAGGTAAAATACATATTATAATCAATAAATAACAAGTCTAACTTATCCAGATGTATCAAAATAATGTAGCTAACACTGTTTAATAGACTATACCTGTCTTGTCTGCCTCTTAGCTAACTTACCTGAACTGTCTTCATCATTGCTTCCCTCAACTGTCCAATCCACATCATCCTCATGGTCACTAAATCCTATCTCATCCTCACTTTCATCTGCTGGAAGAGCCAGTTCTGCCCCTTTCTTCTTTACCTTGCCATAGAACATGGCCGTGCTCACTAATGTAATGTTACCTTTATTCATATCTAATCAAAAGTAAAATTTCCATTTAAATTTGATTTTATTCATAATTCAAATGTTATTAACATATGACTAATCAACATTATATCACTAGCATTAATGTTGTTATTGTTACAATTTAACAGCTGACCTTGCTAGCTAGCTAAACTATTACAATAATGTAATTCCGCTATTGCACAGTGTTGCCGCTTGGCAACACACACATTTGATCGATTTACCAAAAACAAATTTTATAAAAACTTTTTTGAGTGGTGAATATGTCATTATAAACTTACCTGAGGTGATGTTTCTGATTTTTCTCTGGATATGAAACGCGCTGGTCCTTGTTTTTCACGGACGTTTTAGCTAGCTTTCAGCAATTACAGACAAGAGACGGCAGTCTGTCAGAAATCGCGCCAGAGAAAAAAAATGCATGTCATGTGACTTAACCAAAGCACATCATTGGCTAAACTAAGGTCTTCTCTTTCCAACAAAAAAAACTAGAATGTTCTCTTAAAGAGACAGAGGCAAGGAAATGAACACAAAGAGTATGTTGCCATATGGCCACACCATGCGGTAGAGGGTTAAATGTTCCCCATGTCAGTCACTTGCTTGGTCATGTAAGAAAAGTTGTGGCTTTCTTTCTCTGGACTGCCACAGCAAAAATGGCATCAACTTTATACTCTCGATAGCGCCAACATCAGTGATGCCGAAGAAATAGTAAAACTTCTTTAGCAGCTAAAAAAGCTATCTGATGCTGTCTGATGAAAAGAACGCCAGCCTATCACTCATTGTGCCCTTGAAATCCATGATTGAGCAGAGCATGAAACTGGACAAGAAAGACTCAACAACTATAGGTAACATGAAAACACATACTCTCAGAGAGTTATTGCACTCAGAATTGAGCAAGAACAACCACCTAGCAAAAACACTGCACTGGAAGATCTCCTTGGTGCAACTGTATGGCAATGTTAAAGATGCTTAAAACTCAACCGCCCTCCCCTTATTTGGCAGATCAGACCACAATCCTTCTTAAAACTACATGGACATCCTGTTATATTGTATGTGAGGGAAAAGCGATTGTATCACATTGTCAATCACTCTCTCCTGTTAGTAAACCATCTGTTGTCTTGACTTGTCTCTTCAAATCACGAGCTTAAGTGTGTAACACTCCCGTTCTGCCCCTGTGTGTGTTTTGTATTTTCGGACCTTTATTTAATTGAACTCAATTCCCCAGCATGCACCGCACACCCGCCATTTTGATTATTATCTGCACCTGCACCTCGTTTTGTACACACCTGCGTCACATCATCCGGTCAATAAGTTTAAGTTTGCACTTTTGTTTCTTTCTTTGTTCAGTCTTGTTGTCTTCACCGTCACGTTACTGCAAGAAGTATACTTACCTGTTTTTACTATTTAACTGTTTTTGGATATACCTGTGTTTTTGGAAGTACCTGTTTTAGAAATACGTACCTATTTTTGCAAATAACTGTTTTTGAAATACTTACCTGTTTTTGGATATACTGGTGTTTTTTTGGAAATAAACCCCCTTTTTCCCATCAACCTCTGTGGTGTGCTGTTCCATCTTCCCCGCACTCTGACAAGGTGCAGTGGCTTTTTTACAGTATTTAGAACTTGAATCTGAAAGGGCATGGAACAAGGCATATATACAATGTACATCAGTAAAATAAGTTTTTTGATGATGTTCTGGAAGGGTTTTTGCTCATTAATGTACTTAAAATAATGTAATGAAATTTTGCATTGTTGTACTGTGTACTGTGCAAACACTGCCAGTGTGAAATGACAATAGCTGCACGAAGGAAGCGCTCTGCCTACGGGCTGTTCACGCTACGCGAACACCCTGCTCACGCATCCCGTATGAAACGGGCGTCACGCATTCACTGTAAAAACACATGCGTTCGCAAGCTCTCATGCTACACCTTGTATTTCTCACGCTGAGAAATATGGGACAGTTGCTTAAGGGACAGTTTTCCCTTTTTTGTCACCTGTCACCCTCAGATTGTTCCAAACCCATATAAATGTATTTGTTCTGCTAAATACAAAGGAAGATATTTGAAAGAATGTCAGTAACCAAGCAGATGTAATTCCCCATCTACAGCCATAGTAGGGTAAATAAACACTATGGGAGTCAATAGGGATAAGATCTGTTTGTCTGTCTCTTTCATTTTTCGATCTTTTATCAGATTTCCCAGTTGGTATAATTTGTATTTGTTCTGGTCAATTATAACAATAGTAAAATTGAACTGCTAGAAAACCTTGAGAGAATTGGGTGTGGCTGAGGGGCCGATGCTGAAACTTTGAGTGGCTCCTCTACTAACAGATGTGATCTCACTCCAAACTTTTGATCAAACTTGAGAGCCCTGACATTAGTGACAGCAGCCTAATATTCCTGCTATTCTATGTGGTTGATATGAATCTAACAAATGAAAAGAGAATCACTCACTGCTGACTCCAACCTTTGTAGTTTTACAGTATTTCTTGATTGATTGCTTTAACACATTTCTTGAAACTTTGCCTCATATTCTCAAAACAGTAAACACAAATCCATAACGTCTCACCCAATTCCCCAAACATCCAATTTTCAGGTCAAAAAGAAGCTCTACAGTCAAAACCATTCACTCTTGCTGAAAAATCTAACTTTTACCTCAGACATCACACACAAGCCCTCAAAAACACACACACTACAACATAGTCTTACACACTGGTGCAATAAATTCAAAACAATATTTCCAAAACTGGTACGTTATGTTGCATGTGGTCACCCCCCCAAAAAAAACTTTCACATGATAAACACAAAACATACCACTAATGTATACAATGGCACATTTTCATTGTATTTATTTATTTTGTTGTTCTTACTTTCCTTTTATAAATATAATGTTTTGCTTATAGTGATAATGTCTCATGTACAGCTGCTTTGTAACAATGAAAACTGTAAAAAGCACTATATAAATTAACTTGAGTTGAGTTGAGAAGAGTGTGAGAGGCATTTGGAGTAGTATGAGAGAAATCACTTGCTCACCCAGTCAGATCTGTATAAATGTATGTCTTTTTTTCGAGGGACAACTGTCAGATGATTTACATTACGTGATATTAACATTTTAATTTCAAAACCCATTTTCATTTCTTTGTTTGGTCCAGCAGGGAGCTGGCACATGTGCCATGAAGGTAGCTGAACAAACTCAGGGTTACAAAATTAGTTCTTAGTTGACAAACCCTTACGAAACAAAAATATATTGTAATATACTAGAATTTATATTGCAATACATTAGAAAATATATTTCAATGTATCAGAAACTTCCTCATATATTTGAAAATATATAGCAATATATGGATGGACAACCTATTGCTATATATTGATTCATATATTAAAATACATTGATATACAAACAAAACTGTATTACATTATTGCATGTATGTTTATTAAAACAAAGTATTTTTTATGAGTTAAGCAAGCGCATGCATAGGTTTACAGAGAGGTAGATTAACAATAGTCCAAATCAAATTTTTGCATGACATTCATTATATTTTACATTATATAGCCATATGGATGGACCATATATGGCTATGTATTGATTCATATATTGTAAAATGTAGATGAGAGTATTATAAATTAAATTATCATTAACAGCAGCAATTACAACATTTTTGTTTTTTTGAGTCCACTTTTTATTCCCCCACATGACATTTCATCCTCAACATTTTATTCCTCCACATGACATTTCATCATCAACATGACATTTCAGTCCTCCACACTGCAACGTGGAGGTATACATGCATAAAGGTTGGCATAATGTGGCAGATCAACTAACATACATTTCCTGTTGAATTGCATCACAAAAACCTTTTTCCTGCATTGTAACACTCTTTTCAAGCCAACTACATTTTCTAAATTTAGCACTGAACTGTGTGATTTGTCATACTGTCTTCCAACAGCAAAACATTTTCTGTCATCAAGTCTCTCTACCACAATGTAATAATACACAGTGATTATGTGTCCATTATCCAACAAAACAGTGAAGCTGTTCCTTTTCATTAGTCTAGTGAACTGCTCTGAGTAATACAGTTCTCCTCTGACGAAAGTTCTACTGAATATTTTCACAATTGTATCCGTGGTGACTGAACGTTTTTCTCTCATAGCCAGTATCTTTTCGTTAGTAAGTTTTCATACATAGTGTAAACCAAGGGTCACAACTTGATCTGCTACTCTTTCAAACTGTTTCAGCTTTTTTTTCACCAGTCAAGTTGTTATACAGCTGTATACATCTAGGCACAGCATTTCTCAGAGCATTGTTTTTCAAAAGAGGCAACACTTGTCTATATGTGAATTGTTTCATTATTTGTAAGGGAACACACTGGGTGCCATGAAACATCTTCAGTATCTCCCCATTAAAAGACTCAAAAATATATCCTGAATGTGCCCACAAAGGTCCCCAATTTCTCACAGAGTCCGGCAAATGAAAGACATAAATGTACGTTAAATGACACATTTTCCTTTCCATAAAGTGTTTTAAACTGTTTGACAAACTCAACAACTAGTTTTTCACATCTTTTTAACCCCTCTGATGTGACAGTGTCCTTACATAGCAAGAACATGAAGGTGACAAGGATTAACCAGTGCTGGTAAAATGCATGGGGTAGTATTCCCTTTAGCACAAAGATGCTTTGTTTGTCGAGCTCAGGAACACGATTACTAATATAGTATGGCTCCTCATGGTGTTCACTATCTAGCCACATGCTTGTCATTTGCCGAACAACTCCAAGATGTACATTATGCATATGGTGAGGAGGCATTCCAGATATGAGGTCAAAGTGTGGGATGTTGACAAGACATGTGGGCCCTCCCTTGCATCATTTAGGGTTACATTTATATTTACATTTATGCATTTGGCAGACGCTTTTATCCAAAGCGACTTACATTACATTGTACTATACATTTGTACATTTTGTATAGTAAGCAAGTGGGGGTTAGGTGCCTTGCTCAAGGGCACCTCAGCCATTACCCGCCAGCCCTGAGAATCGAACCAGCAACCTTCTGGTCATGAGTCCAACTCTCTAACCACTAGACCACTAGACTGGTTGAAGCATAACAGTTCCATTTCCCTTTGGAACTTGTTCACCAGGATGTAGGCAGAGGCTGCACCCATAATGACCATTAAATTGGGTTATGTTTTGCAGAATGGGCCTGGCAACTGAATCACGCATCATAAAAGCTGCTATCACTCTACAATGATTCACAATGTTGTTGCTGTGTAACTTGAAGCCAACAGTTGACAATGACTGACACTCTTTTGTGAATGGTTTTAAAAATGTATTAACATTTGGCTTTTTAGTACCAAACCATAGGCCAAAAAGTAAAACATTCTCTTTACGGACATGATAAGGAAGCTCGTTTACCATCCCTTGTAATGGCCAAATTTCATACTGGGATGATTTGAATACTGGAACTCCATCACAATTTAATGTTAAGGAGAATGCATGAGGACTATTTAGTGGGCCGCCATCTTTGTTCAGATTATGATACATTTTACCACAACATATGTCATCATAATCGTCTGAATTACATGTGCCATTTCCTGACTTAAGACAAGATGCAATATCTTCTCTTTGAAGAAGATGTTCCAGTTGTGTTTGGATGAGTAAGTATAGGAAGAAATTTCCAATCTTCAGTGAGCTGTTTCCATCCCATGTAGAGTTACATACAGAACACTGCCCTTCAGTGACTTGGTCGCCGATGTAATATTCACAGTTGGGACAGTATATGTGACATTCTAGGTGACCTTGTATTGGTTTAAGCTCTTTTAAGAACAGATGCTTTGAAGTTAGAACATTTTTTGGACAGTGGATATTAATCAAATCTAAAAGATCAGACAGGGCCACACCAGTAAGTGAGTGTCTCAAAGCATATGAAAGGATAAGTAAAAAACTCTGAGCTTTGGTTAGTTGTGAGCCTGTGTAAAGTGGCTCATCATTTACTGGAGGAAACCTTTCATTAATGCCTACTCCCAAATGTGATTCTTCATTTACTGACTTGTCAGTGCTGTCTTCCATGGGAAATTCTTCTTCACTGCCAATGGATTCAGAGTCAGTAAAAGACTGATTTCAAACACACCAAAATCAACACTGTCCTCAAAACTGAAGATTGATGACTCTGTTGTTTGGCTCAAATTTGGTGGTAGTTCATTGGATTCAGGGCAGGCTCTGTAATGGGAAAATACAGTAAGTCCAAGGCATAGTTGACAAGCATAAACACTAGGAATTTTGCACAAAATTCAAATTTGACCAAAATATTAAAGATGTGGCATTGTTGTATACAGGGTAAAAATAAGGCTTAGGTTAATTTTAAAAAAGGCTAGGAAAGCAAAATAAGTCAAGTTTGAAGACACAAAAATCAGATGTGAGATCATTGCACTGTTAAAATGACTTACTTTAATGTCATCAACATCATGTGCATTTTCAGATCTGTTGTCAGAGGAATCCTGATCCAGGTTCTGCTGTGTAAGAATAAAGTCTTAGAGGAAGTGCTTTCAGTGATATAGTCAAACACAGAAAACAGTAGATTAGTAGTAGTAGTAGTAGATATTTGTAGATTACTTAGAGTAATCCCACCACCATCATGTGTGTCTTCTGAGCCACTGTCAGAGTCGTGGTCAGAGGAATCCTGGTTCTGTTGTGTAAGAATAGCAATTTTCTTAACAGATAGTAATCAAGAAGGATTACATTTCAATTAACTGGTTATAAAATGTGGCCATTTAGTGCAGCGTACTGTCTAATGTCTACAAAATACACACAAAAGGTCATGTTCATGACTCACCATTTCCTGGTTTGACTGATGCATGTTGATGGCCTCAGTCAGTTTCCGGCGATAAGAATGAAAAAATGTCCTTATTTTAAATAATATCTATTGTCAGAGGCTGTCCAGGGCGTAGGGTGTGGTAAGCACTTTTTAATTTACATAAATATTTTTTTTCTACTTAAAAACTATAATTTCGTTATTTTATTTTGCGGCATACTCAAACTCAGCTTGAATCGTTTCAGAGACTTTGACATGTTTCCCAAATGACATCAGAATAATATCTGAAATTTCACTCACCAAAGCGAGATTATCATATAGTCACCTAAGGAAGATTATTCACGGCACTTCCACTTCACTTCTCTCTCTTCGACGACAACACTCCAGATAACGCATCCAAAGTCCAACTTTCCAAGTGCACTCAATCACAGTTTTTGTTAAGAGAAGAAATGCTTTGGAGAAATGCTCCGTGCTGCTGCCTGCTGTTTCATCAGATCTGCTCTCATCCGACTCTCTCTCACACTGACAGCGGCGCCGGCGTGATCTGAATGCGCCACTGCTATTGGCTCTTAGGGGTGTCCGTCACTACAGCACAATCAGTGATTGGTTAGGATCATTTTACTGACTCGGATCTTTAACTCTCGTTCAGCAAAATGAACGAATCTTTTTTCAAGTCATTTCGTTCATTATAGCTGAATATAAGTAAAATGTTACATGATACATTCCCCAACACATCTAGTACCTACCTATGCAAATGTTGATTAAATTTGAAATAAAATAAAAACTATTATGAGAAACAGAAATAATTAATTGCTTGGCTGGGTCTTCAGGCTATGCAGATTAGGCCTAGTTCACCTCTCGTGTCATCGGGTGATATCGACGATGATATTGTCCATCGGCACAACCCTATTTGCGAGCCAGTGTGCTACATGCTAGCTACGTTTACCTAAGCCGCAAGCTTGTAAAAACCCACACAAACCACTAAAATACAACAATAAATACAGAACAACTGTTTAATAACGTAACTTAACTAGGGTGGAGTAAAACACAAACCTCCTTTTCCAGTATCTCCTTGTTCTTGATGGAATCTCATACTCTGAACCAGGGGCAGTGTATTTTCTTCTCCTTCCGTCCATGCCTCTGGAACGGAACCCTCGATCAATGTCGATACCACTTTGCTGCTTGCACGATCCGTTATGCGCATGCGCAGATGATAATCCTGTTTACGACACTGCACGATCCCACGCTTGCGCACCTTTGCACCGCTCGCAAACATATTACGCATGCGCATAACTGATCGTGCCGGCAGCATGGGACACAAGCCACCGCGCTCTGAGTCTGTGCGTACGTGCCTCAGCGGTGAGAGCTCAAGCAATGGAGGTGAAAGCGAATATGAGGCCAGTGTTGCTCTACAATCACCTCCTCAACCCACATCTCCCAAACCAACATCAGTAAGTACATTTTTGTAATATTTTGGTAAACACCGGTAACATACTCAAACTATAAATTCCTATATGGAGTATTAAATAAATTACGTAAAATGATTACATTTAAAATGGTATTAAAAAATTTAAAAACTTTACATTCTAGAGCTGATGTCAGCAGCCCCCGTCCCCAGTCGGGCAAATAGTGCAAAACAATATGCAAACAGTGGCGAGGAACCCAAAACTCCAGTAAAGGAAAAAATACTTTGGGAGAACCCAGACCCAACCAGGGGAACCAGTTCCCCTCTGGCAAAAGCTGCAGCATCTCTAAAAGCTCGACAGTGCTTGCACAACTAGGCTAAAATAAAATAAAATGTAGATAATAGGTGTACGATTATCAATAATATTCTAGTAGTTAATTGCAGTTGCAGTTTTGTAGTGAGAACTTGTCGGGTCGCCGCTTCCCTCTTTCAGCTGTATCATCTGGTTTGGGTATGGACTGCATCCTGCTCGCTGTGGTAACTTCGGAACAAAAGACAACTAAGAGCAAAATACTGTTCAATAAAATTTTATGCAGTGTTTCTGGTTCCAGTTGCTCTAACAAATGCAGCCTAAATCCCTTAGAGGATTTGTATTATAGAAGTGGTGTGTATGCAAGGTTGAAGAGATGCATTTTTAATCTTGATTTAAATTGACAGAGTGTGTATGCCTCCGGCACAGTACTAGGAAGTTCCAAAGTTCAGGCGCTAGATAGGAAAACAATCTACCACCCTGCACTTAACACTGGTGTACCACAGGGCTGTGTGCTAAGCCCCTTCCTCTACTCCCTCTTCACCTCCGACTGCAGGCCTGTGAACGGATCTAACTCCATCAAGTTTGCAGACGACACTACGGTGATTGGGTTCATCAGCAACAACGATGAGACTGCCTACAGGGAGGAGATCCAGCACCTAGCCACATGGTGCAATGACAATAAATTGCTCCTTAACACTTTCAAGACAAAGGAGCTCATTGTGGACTTCAGGAACGAGTTAAGAGGCACACATGACACCATCCACATCAATGGGATGGCTGTTGAGCGAGTCTCCAGTTTCAACTTCCTGGGGATCCACATCTCAGAGGACCTGTCCTGGACTACCAACACCTCCTGCCTGGTCAAGAAGGCTCACCAGTGCCTCTTCTTCCTGAGGACACTAAAGAAGAATCAGCTGTCCTCGGATATGCTGGTGAACTTCTATCGCTGTGCAATATAAAGCATCCTAACCAACTGTGTCACAGTCTGGCATGGGAGCTGCTCTGTTGCAGAGCGCAAGGCACTGCAGCGGGTGGTGAAAACCACCCAGCGCATCACAGGGACTCCTTTTCCAGCCATGGAGGACATCCAAAGGAAACCCTGTCTGCGTCGAGCTCGCAGCATTCTTAAGGACTCCTCTCATCCCGCCCTCAGACTGTTTTCTCTCCTGCCCTCCGGCAGGCGTTTCAGGTGCCTCCGGACCAGGACCAGCAGACTGAAGAACAGCTTTTTTCCCAGAGCTGTCTCTTTATTGAACTCTGCCCCTCGCTGATCCCACTGCCCCTCATATACTGCTACACTCTTCTCTCCCCCCTCATTGCACACCTGACTTTACTTGTTATTTGCACTACTGGACTGTCTATACATAACATTTATGTTCATCTGCACTACCAGACTGCTCATTTGCACTGCAAACTGTTCATTTACAGTACCGACTGTTCACATATGCATCTTGCACTCCTACACTTTAACTGAAATATGCTATAACTTCTTCCATTGCACTGTTACTTGGATAGCTTCTGTCCATAATTTATTTGCACTACTCTATATCCATTGCACTGCTGCTCACCATAGCCTAACTTATCATTGTATACATTCACCTGTAAATTTCTGTTTATATTAATAGCCATCTGTATATTATGTTCATAGTACATATCCATCTGTACATTTCTGTTTGTAGTAATAGACATCCGTATATTATGTTCATAGTACATATCCATCTGTAAAATCTCTGTTTTCAGTAATAGCCATCTGTATATTATGTTCATAGTACATATCCATCTGTAAATTTCTTATGTAACTTATGCAACCACTGTATATCCTGCACTTGCTGCTATTGCACTTCTGGTTAGACCTAAACTGCATTTCGTTGCCTTGTACTTGTACATGTGTAATGACAATAAAGTTGAATCTAATCTAATCTAATAAAATCTAATAGTTAAGCGGTATTCTTGGTTGTTTATGACGGTTTCGGTCCAATGAGTAACACTTCCGTTTTGTCTGCGTTCATCAATAAAAAGTTGCTACTCATCCAGTTTTTTATACCGACTATGCATTCCATGGTTCTATTGAACTGCTGTGTTTCGTTAGGCTTCGAGGAAATATAGAGTTGAGTATCATCAGCATAGCAGTGAAAACTAATTTGTGTCTCTTAATTATAGCTCCTAGGGGTAACATGTATAGTGCGAAGAGCAGAGGTCTAAGAATTGAGCCCTGTGGCACTCCGTACTGGACATGTGATTTGCATGACACCTCATTATTTATTGCTACAAATTGAAAACTATCGGATAAGTATGATTTAAACCATTTCAATGCTATTCCACTAATGCCAACATTTTCAAGTCTATGTAAAAGTATGCTATGGTCAGTGGCGTCGAAAGCAGCACTAGGATCTAATAGCACAAGTAACAAGATGCAGCCACGGTCTGATGCCAAAAGCAAGTCATTTGTAACTCTAATCAGAGCAGTCTCTGTACTGCGATGTGCACTAAATCCTGCCTGGAATTGTTTATAGATGTCGTTCCTTTGAAGGAAGGAGCGTAGCTGTGATGAGACTATCTTTTCAAGTACTTTAGAGATGAAAGGTAGATTCGAAATAGGTCTATAATTAACGAATTCCCTAGGATCAAGTTTAGTTTTTTTGATAAGGGGCTCCTGTATGTAAAACACTTTCTTTCCAAGCTATTTGAAATACCTCTAATTTTGTTTTCTTAAAGCTGCACTCCATTTTCCGGGCAGCTCTCTTTAGAGCGTGTGTGTGCTCATCACACCACAGTGTTGGACTGCTATCTTTTTCACATACTATGACAGATATATATTAAGTACCCACATATTGACTGTTAAAACAGTACGTTCTATATATGTGTCTATATGTGCGGGGTATACGTACTGCATCCGCCATGTTTTATTGTCATGTGACCCGTATTCTCTTTGACCTTTGATGTATTAATAACAACCTATACGTTGGCATCGATATGAACATAATTTATTAACCAGAAATGACCCCGCCTTAAAGTTTTCCGCTATTTTTATTTGTTTAACTTTTTAAATTTGACTTGCTCAGCTCCCGTGGCAAACAAAGCAATTTGAGTGCTGAACGAAGCAATGCTTGAGAGCTATGAAGCTGGTCTCCGCCAACCTAATTCAGATCACAAAGCTATATAAATAATTTTTTTTAAATAAGATTTCACGAGTTCGCCTTAGCAAATAAACTAAATAAAGCATAAGAAAAGGTAGCGTATTAGGCGTGCTGTCCGGAGAGAGGGCTCTGAGGTCGGAACACAGAGTACTCTCCCCCTGTATGGGGAGCGAACGCCGAGCTAGTTTTTTTTGCCCGAACCCAGAGCTTACCCAAAGATGCAAAGTGCAAGACAGCAGCCAAAGCTGGGCCTTAAAAAGCGAGATTTATCTGGTGGGATGTTTTTTGTCTCGGGGTGGGATCACGGCGGAGGTGCCTGGAGGAGCTTCATCTGAAAAGGAAAGGTAGGAGAGCTTGAGAGCAAGCGGGCTGCTGTGGGAGCTGGTACTGCTGCGGCAGTGAAAGATAGAGGTAGAAAAGGCTCCTGAGGGAACTGGTACTGCTGTGGCAGTGAAAAGGTAAAAGCTCTGGGAACGTGTTTTGCAGTAATAATAAACTGATCGCATGCTGAGATCCAAATAAGGCATCTTAGCAACAGCATTAGAGCAGGGCAATGTGGGCGTCCTTTATTGATGGAATGCACGGCGGCTTCGTTGTCGCAGCGCACTAAGATGCTATGTGTAGACCATTCTTTTCCCTACAGAAACGTGGCAACGACTAAAGGGTATAATTCGAACAAAGCCGAAGACTGAGCTGACTGTGCGGTAGTTAGTAACTGAGGAGGCTACTGTATGTATGTGTACTTTATGTACTGTTCGTATGTGGATAAGGAAGGAGACAGGGTCGGCGTTGTAACAAAAACCAAGACTTTATTTTCCAGGGGTAAAAACGTAAAAGTAAACAATATTTAAATAGTACCTCCTGGTAGCCTCCGCTTAGCCTGCAGCTCTGGCTCGCACACACATACACGCGCCCTGCGTGTCTGCTCTCTCTCCAAAACTTCCCTGTGTGTTCTCTGAGGCGTCTTTTTAACCTCCTCTCGCCAATCACTGAAATGAGAGACAGGTGTTTACAATCCGCACTTGACCTACTTTCCACTCTCCGTGCTCCGGACTGCAGCTCCTCCCCCCCCTTGCCACATACCCCCACCACCCGACTCAGGCCGGGGCCTCATCCGGCTTCGGCCTCCTGGAGAGGAAGTCAGCCACAGCCATCTGTGTCCCCGGTCTGTGGACCACCTGAAATTTGAAGGGCTGAAGAGCTAAATACCAACTGGTGATCCCCGCGTTGGTATCCTTCATTCGGTGGAGCCATTGGAGGAGTGCGTGGTCCGAACAGAGCGTGAACTCCCGGCCCAGGAGATAATAGCGGAGGGAGAGGACGGCCCACCGAATCGTTAGACATTCCTTTTCAATGGTGTTGTACATCGTCTCTCTCTGCGAGAGCTTACGACTGATGTACAGCACCGGCCGCTCGTCACCCTCTACTTCTTGGGACAGGACAGCTCCCAGACCTCTGGGCCACCACATAAGGCAGCTTTCACCTGGGTAAAAGCCCGCTGGCACAACTCCGTCCACTGGACGGCATCTGGCGCGTCATTTTTAGTGAGGTCGGTCAACGGGCTGGTGAGCATCGAATAATTGGAGATAAACCTCCTGTAATAGCCAGCCAGCCAGCACTAAAAACAGCCTCACCTCCTTTTTCGTCTTGGGTCTCGGAGAGGCTGCAATTGCGGCCGTCTTGTCAATTTGGGGACGCATCTGTCTGTGACCCAAGTGGAAGCCCAGATACCTTACCTCCACCCGCCCAACCGCACACTTCTTCGGGTTAGCCATGAGTCCCACCGCTCTCAGCGAATTCAGGACCGCTCTTAAGTGTTGCATATGCCGCTGCCAGATAATATAGATGATAATGTCATCCAAGTACGCAGCGGCATATGCTGTATGGGGTTGGAGGACGCGGTCCATCAGTCGCTGAAACGTGGCCGGGGCTCCGAATAAGCCGAATGGAAGTGTGACAGATTGGTGCAAACCAAACGGCGTGGTGAAGGCTGTTTTTTCTTTGGATAATGGAGATAAGGGGACCTTTTGTCAAATCCAGTGTCGAATAAAAACGAGCTGAACCTAGTCGATCCAGCAACACGTCAATACGTGGCATGGGATATGCGTCGAATTTCGACACAGCATTCACCTTGCGATAGTCCACACAGAAGCGCACCAAGCTGTCGGTTTTGGGAACTAAAACTATCGGGCTCGCCCAATCGCTGTGGGACTCCTCGATTACTCCCATATCGAGCATGGCGCCTAATTCCTCCTGAACCACACTTTTCTTGTGTTCAGGCAAACAATACGGCTGGCTGCGCACCACTACGCTCGGCGTGGTCTCAATATGGTGTCCAATGAGCGTAGTTCGATTGGGTAAAGGCGAAAACACATCGGCAAACTGTGCCTGTAAACGTGTCATGTCCGTGATCTGGGAGGGTGAGAGGTGATCCCCCCAGGGCCGAGTGCGATAGGTTTGCACACCTCTGGCCCGAGATCATCCTCTCTACTCACCACCGTCACCATCATCACGGCATCAGCCTCATTCCATTTTTTGAGGAGATTGAGGTGATATATTTGATGCGCCCCACTCCTATCCGGTGGTATTACCTCATAATTGAGATCTCCCAACCGCCGTGTGACCACTTGGCGAGTAATTTCGAGTTCGATGTAGGAAGTAATATGAGCACTTTCTCTCCCGGTGCAAATTTGCGTAATCTAGCATTTCTGTCATATTGCTGTCTCTGTCTGTCCTGGGTCTGTAACAAATTCTCCATTGAGAGCCGCCCCAAAGTATGGAGTTTTGTTCGCAGGTCGAGGACAAACTGAATTTCGTTTTTACTAGCGGACGATCCGTCCTCCCAAGTTTCCCTTAGGACGTCCAAAACCCGGCGGGGCTGGCGACCGTAGAGCAACTCAAAGGGAGAAAATCCCGTGGAGGCTTTCGGGACCTTGCGGACAGCAAACAACAGAGGCTCTAGCCATTTATCCCAATTTTTGGCGTCCTCGTGAACAAACTTCCGGATCATGGCTTTTAAAGTGCGATTAAAACGCTCGACCAAGCCGTCCGTTTGTGGGTGATAGATGCTTGTTCGAACCGTTTTATTGCCTAATGACCCGTACAGTTCGCGCAGTGTGCGTGACATAAACGCCGTTCCTTGATCCGTGAGAACCTCTTTTGGGATTCCCACGCGAGAGATCAATGAGAAGAGGGCCTCCGAAACGCTCTTTGCTGAAATGCTGCGGAGTGCCACCGCCTCAGGGTATCAGGTTGCATAATCCACGACTAATGCAAATCAATGCCCTTGTGCAGATCGCTCTAACAGCCTGATCAGGTCATACCAATTCTTTTGAAGGGGGCTTGAACAAGGGGAAAGAGGGCACAATGGTGCTTTTGGGGTGGCCGGTGAGTTAACCAACTGACATTCACGACACGCGGCACACCATCTGCGCACGTTCTCGTGAATGCCCGGCCAAAAGAAACGGGCCGTTAGACGATTTAGTGTCGCTGTCTGCCCTAGATGCCCGGCCATTGGATTAGAATTAGAAATGAGAAATTTTGATTTGAAAAGCATTTCCCGACGGCCTCTGGGTATGCCCAACTGGGTTGTATCTGTCTTTGATTGAGCATACTGGGTCACTCAATACAACCAGTCTTTATTAACGGCAAAATACAGATACGAGAGCGGCCGCGCAGGTTAAAGAGGCTGTCCGTCGATGGTACGGACCTGTTCAAATGCATTTTAGAGCGAGTCGTCTCAAGAATCATCGCATGATATGAGATCCCGTCTCAAAATCACGCTCAGTTCCCCGAAACAGATTCCGGATTACCACACCGACCTCCATCAGCGGACAGTGGCTGATGAGGTGCCCCGGATCCCCGCAACGCCAACAGGCTGGCCCGGGCTTTCCCCCTGCCCCAGCAGCAGGAAGCAGGCCAAGGGATTGACGTGAGGAGATCGGGGGGATGGGGGAAGTGTGGCTCCCGCCACGAGGTGGCGCTCGCTCCCAGCGCGGGACTGTGATGGCGGGAGGGCTCTGGTTTCCCCGGCCGCGGGGTGCTGCCCACGGCTGCAGATTTTTGCTGCTCCTGGGAAATGGAGCTAGGGACAAAGAAGGGGAAGAAACAAAAGGGGAAAAAAATAAAAGGGGGTTCGCCAACCCGGAAGCACGCTGCCATCTGGTCCTCCGCCAGCTGGATGGCTTGCGTCAGCGATGACCACGCCCCCCTTGCCACAGCTACATAGACACGAATCAGCGACCTTGGTAATAACCCCCGAAGCTGACGGAGGGAGCAGCATCTGTGAATAATGGATATCCCTGGGGACAGATATTATATTGTTGTAAAAGAAAGAAAGGCCGTTCCATTGCTTGAGGAAAGTTATCCACAAACTGATCTCTTTGAGGCACGGACCGGTTAGGGATAACTTGTCCTTGAGCGCGTGAACGTAGGACGCGAAAGCGAGGAGGTGGGTGATGAAGGGGCAACCTTGCGGTATGATGCACGTTGCGAAGTTTAGATGTCTGAGAATAGACAGCAGTTCGCCTTTAGAACATTCTGGTGGTGGCGACCACAATTATCCTGTCGATTTTTACCTCACGGCAGCGAAGCCTGAAATGTGGCTGAGTCCAAATGAATGCCTAAAAGTTCGATAGATGTAGTGGGACCTGAGGTTTTTTCCCGAGCTTGGAAAAGACCCTTTGGACGGTGCAGAGATGAGCAACTGGGATGGTATTGGATGAGATTATTAAAAAATCTGCTGTTTTCTGGTGGCTATGTCGATTGGACTGATGCAAAAAATATTGAAAGGGGGATTGGAAAAGGGGCCCATCAAAAAATCTGATTCGATTTCTTTTTTAATTAAACGATTGATGTTGTGGGGTTCGGCGAGAGCGGACTGGAGATTATCACAAATAAAGCTCTGTGTAGGCAGTTTCGACTCCCGGGTTAAAGCCATGTGTGAGACCAGACACTATAGGATAAGCGAGTAGTCTGTAGTCACGGCAAGAGCGCACGCGTAAGTGTTCGGTGTATATTATATGTTTCTGTTGTATGACGCTTAGGTGATATATTTGCTAAGTAGTGAGAATTATTTCGTTGTCTGATTTATTTTCCTTATAAGTCTATGGTGCTTTGGAGTGTTGTTTGCAGCTAGTTGATTTTAGATTACAGGAAAGCTTTTCACCTTTGGATAAATTAGCACTTAAGTCCGGAAGAGTCCAGCATTAGTTTCGACTTGAGCCATTGCGTGTTCATTTAGGCTTTGTCTTGCTAATTTGAAACGCACGGGCAGCTGTTCCCACTTGACGTGATTAGCAACCCATTTAATACAGATAGAGGCGCTGGCGCGGAAGCGTCAGCGGAAGCGTTCAGCCCTCCTCACGTGAAGACCGACGAGGTAAAGACCATTCGACTCGTCCTGCGCAACGAAACCGAGCAACGAAACCGACAACGCACAGTAGTATTTTATCTAAAAATCCTTTTTACTGTTTTTCTCTCAATATCTTTTTCCCCTTTTCTATCCTTACTCGCACAGCATGTTTCTCCAATTCATTTCTGTGGTTTCTCGCCCACGACACTCTCTCACGAGAGGAAGGCGGAGCAATCCTGCCAACCTTCGCACCTCTGTACCTCTTCTACTCTTCCACTCTCTCTTTCCATTGGTCTCTGGAATTGTCAATCTGCTGTTAATAAATCTGACTTCATCCCTGCATTTGCTTCCCACTCTGCTCTTAGTATTGTAGGATTAACTGAAACCTGGATTACTTCTGAGAACACAGCAACCCCTGCAGCTCTCTCTAGTAATTTCTCTTTCTCTCACACTCCCCGCCAGCATGGGAGAGGTGGTGGCACCGGTCTTCTCATCTCCAAAGACTGGAAGTTCTCCACCTACCCCTCCGTAGTCAACACCAATTCTTTTGAATTCCATGCCGTAACTATTACTTCTCCATTAAAACTCCACATTGTAGTTATTTATCGCCCCCCAGGTCAACTGGGCGAATTTCTAGAAGAACTAGACATGCTGCTCTCGTCTTTCCCTGAGGACGACTCGCCGCTTCTTGTCTTTGGGGATTTCAACATCTACCTAGAGAAGCCTTATGCCTCAAACTTCCACTCACTGCTTACCTCCTTCAATCTCCAACTAGTCCCCATCACAGGTACCCATACGTCAGGTAACCAACTTGATCTTATCTACACACGCAGCTGTGATACAGAGAACACCTTGATTACACCTCTGCACGTCTCTGATCACTTTTTCATCACTTTTAATTTAATACTGCATTCCCTCAACTCACCAATTCCTCAATAAATTTGAAATAAAAACAATATTTTTTAGGCGGAATCTGCGCTCCCTTTCTCCTGCCCATCTTTCATCTGTCATAGAAACCTCCCTTCCATCCTTCACACACTTTGCATCACTAGATGTTAATTCTGCCACAGACACACTTCTCACAACACTAACCTCGTGTCTAGACACTATCTGTCCTCTTTCCTCCAGGCCAGCACGTGCTACTCCTTCCAGTCCCTGGTTGTCCGATACCCTCCGGGAACACCGGGCTAAACTTAGAGCGACTGAAAGGAAATGGCGCAAAACAAAAGACATCGCTGACCTCTGTAAGTATCAAGCTTCACTCTATATCTTCTCTGCAGACATTCACACTGCTAAATCTGCATTCTTCCATGACAAAATTAGCAGCGCCTCAGACTCCCACAAGCTTTTCAAAACATTTAAAACTCTCCTCTGTCCCCCTCCACCACCTCCGTCCAACTCCCTAACGGCTAATGACTTTGCCAGCTACTTCACAGACAAAACTAGGTCTATCAGCAGACAAATTTTAGCTCCACCCATCCATGATCTCACATCGCACATACACACAGCAGACCATCTTTTCTCCTCTTTCTCTCCTCTTAAAGAGGATGATGTCTCTAAACTTCTGCTCTCTACTCACCCAACCACCTGCCCATTAGACCCCATCCCCTCACATCTACTACAAGCCATCTCACCCACACTCCTACCATCGCTCACTCATATCATCAACACATCTCTTAATACAGGAATTTTCCCCACTGCATTCAAGCAGGCCCGGGTAACCCCGCTGCTTAAGAAACCCACACATGACACTTCCCTACTGGAGAACTATAGACCCATTTCTCTCCTTCCGTTCATAGCAAAAGCACTTGAACGGGTTGTTTTCAATCAGGTGTCTACCTTCCTCACCCAAAACAACAGGCTGGACACCAACCAGTCAGGCTTTAAGAGCGGTCACTCAACCGAAACTGCCCTACTAACAGTTACAGAAGCCCTAAGGAGGGCAAGAGCTGAGTCCAAATCATCTGTTCTCATTCTCTTAGACCTTTCTGCAGCCTTCGACATGGTTAACCATCACATTCTTCTGTCTACCCTCTCTTCACTGGGCATCACTGGAACTTCACTCTCCTGGTTTAAATCCTACCTCGCCGATAGGTCCTTCAAGGTAGCTTGGGGAGGTGAAGTGTCCAAATCACACCAACTAGTCACCGGGGTCCCACAAGGATCGGTTCTTGGGCCTCAGCTCTTCTCCATATACACCACATCACTGGGTTCCATCATACAAGCACATGGATTCTCCTACCATTGTTATGCTGATGACACTCAACTTCACCTCTCATTTCATCCAGACGATTCCACGCTAGCCACACGAGTCTCCGACTGCCTGGCTGACATCTCTTCTTGGATGAAAGATCATCACCTACAACTCAACCTGGCCAAGACTGAGCTTCTCGTCCTTCCTGCCACCCCGTCAGAACAGCACCAGCTTACCATCCAACTTGGTCCATCTAAGATAACCCCATCAACTTCAGTCAGGAATCTTGGGGTAATCATGGATGATCAGCTGACTTTTAAGGATCACGTTACTAAAACAACTCGGTCATGCAGGTTTGCATTGTACAACATTAGAAAGATCAGACCGTTCTTAACAGAACATGCAACACAGCTTCTCGTCCAGGCACTTGTCATTTCTAGACTGGATTATTGTAATGCTCTTCTGGCCAGTCTCCCAGCCTGTGCCTTCAAACCTCTGCAAATGATCCAGAATGCTGCTGCACGCCTGGTCTTCAATGAGCCCAAGAGAGCACATGTCACACCTCTGCTCATCTCTCTGCACTGGCTCCCAGTAGCGGCACGCATTAAGTTCAAGGCACTGGTGCTTGCTTACAGAACAGCCACTAACACAGCACCCATCTACCTCAACTCTCTCTTACAGACCTACATCCCCTCCAGAAGTCTGCGGCCTGAAAACGAGCGGCGCCTCATTGTTCCTTCACCGAGAGGCATGAGATCCATCTCAAGGACATTTTCTTTCTCCGTTCCCAGCTGGTGGAATGATCTTCCTGTTTCCATCAGGATGGCTGGATCAATTTCACAATTCAAAAAACAGCTGAAGACCCGCTTGCTGTTTTCCTCAATTGTAAGTCGCTTTGGATAAAAGCATCTGCCAAATGAATAAATGTAAATGTAAATGTAAATGTAGACACTAAATATTCTTTAAATGTGGGTATTGGGTGTTGAGACAATTCGAGTGCCAGACTGCAAATATTCACAAGCGACGACAAGTAATTTTTAACATTTTTATTTGCAGGTTTATGTGTGGGCAGATGATGCTGGCGTGAGCACCACCACAATAATTACTGGTATGCAGGAAACGGCAGCGCTGCCTGACGCACTTGCCGTAGTTGAAGCTCATGCTGACCTGTGAGGATGTGCGGTGACGGAGGGTAAAATCGTGACTGGTGGAGAGGAGAATAAGTTAGACATGCGTGGGACATAGCTGGTGGATTTCGGCTGCGGCTCTGGGCAGGGAGGCATGGACAGATTGACTGCGGGGCATGCTGTGGTTGAGTGGGTGACGGATCTACAAACTGCGCAGTAGATGTTACGTATGCCAAGGAAGACACGGTTGTGGAGCTCGGTGTCTAGAGCTCCCCAGTAAGGACACTGGTTCCATTGGGCCACCCTGATGGCGCAAGGGACAAAAGATTGAGACCTGAATGTCTAGCAATAGCTGTAATATTTTGCAATTCTTTAAACCAAATAGGAAAAGTAAGGGATTTATTTGTGGACATAGAAAGAGTATGTAGATTTGTAGGATTGTGTTGCCTGCGACATGAAACACATGATTTCTGAGTGGTAGTGACAGAAGGATTTTTTTTATTTCGTTTTGTTTATACCATACACCTTGTTCTACTATGGTAACCTGAGGGAGCATTAAAAGCAAATATTACAAATGTTTCTTCTGGATATTACTTTTACCAACTGCTGTAATTCTGCTTTTTAGTAGTGAAATCAATTCTGTTGTACAACATTAGGTAGTGTTATTCCAAACTCAATTTCTTTTAGTCTAACTTTCTCACATTGTCCTATTAGGGCCTTTACTTAGATCTGTTTTTTTAAAGGACATTTACATTTAAATGTAAAGTTTGTGAAACAATGGTTATACATCTTCAGATGTTAAAGGAACTTGTTCAACAGGTTCACTGTGGAAATGTTATTTTGCAAAATGTGGTGTGTGTCTTCTCGTCAGTTGTGTTGCAATCAGCCTTTTTGTTTGGTTTATTTTTAACTTGGTTGGGTATTATTGCAATATCAGTGCACGCATTGAACATAATAATAATAATGTAATTGTGTTTTATGAATTTACTTGCAGCTCTTACTGCCTTAATCAAAACAGAGCAACTTTTAACTATGTAATTATTAGGGGTCTAACAACGAAGTGGTGTAGACACCTATTGCATCTGGTAGTGTTCTTATTATTCTGCTTCTTCTTCTGCCATGGAAGTCTATGGCAGCCCATAGAACCGTACATAGGAAAGTTGTGAAATTTGACACACACAGAGGACAGGCTGAACTGTTACCATGGCAAATATGGAGTCTCTAACCCAAACTCCTTAGCGCCACCAACAGTCCAAACTTCCACATACATGTTTGCCTATTACTTTTGAACCGTACATCCTAGAAACAAAATTATTTGTTCCTCCGAACCGTTGGCTCATACCGTGGTGCTCTCATGAACGCGCGTCGTAGACTGACAGGGAGGAGAAGAATATGTTGAATAAGTCATTATTTTGGTGTCTTTTGCGCACATAATGTACTCTTGTCACTTCATAAAAAATTAATTGAGCCACTATGATCAGATGGACCAATTTAATAATGTCTTTAGTACTTTTCAGGACCTTGTCAGAAACTGTTACCATTATGTCTATGAGGAGACCTGGAAACCTCTCGGATGTTATCAAAAATATCTTAATTTGTGTTCCGAATTCGCTGGGAGGTCTTAAAACATCTTTAAAAATGTCAAAATGTTTATATTTGGGTGAACTATCCCTTTAAGGCAGCGATATTAACATATTGATGTCACAATTTCACTTTGATAAATAACACATTAATTAAGTGAAAATAGTTTTATGACTACATTTTCCAGTTAAAACAAGTGGAAAAAACATTGAGAAAACAATAGTTAAACCATCACACTTGTCAGGAAACAAGTTCCGTCTCCTCTCTTGCCAAAGGGCATTTGCTTTTGTTCACCCAAAAAGGATACAACAATGCAAGGATTTTATGTTCTGAACTAGGTGCTTCTACACATGGAAATTTCAGTTACACTCAGTCATTTCTTATATTATTAGAAACAAACAAGCCTTTGAACTGGAACAGAATACGTTAGGGCAGGATTTTGCTTTCCGAAGTTCAAGTAAATAGTAATTGAATGCTTGACATCCTCAGCCCTGCGCATATACACATTTTCTTCCCGATTTCTTCTTTGTCTTTGTTAATGTTCACTTTGCCCAGTCGTGAATGTCAGTGAAGTCCCCTGAAGGTTATCTGTGATGTCATCGGCGATGGGCTCTGATATTTTCAAGTTCCACAAATGACTGTGCCGTGGCAGGGAGATGCCACAACACCAGCATGCTATACATCATGCATACATCATGCATACATGTGCAGGGAAATAGGGGGAGAACTGTTATTTACCAAACACAAACATTTACCAGACTTCAACACCATTCAAAAGATTACAGGAAATTGTCACAAACTAGAGGTTTGTATTCCAGGTACAATCATCTAAAACAAACAGATGAAAAGCGGGAGCAACATGGTATGTTGCAAAACCTTTTGAGTCAGACAGAAATGTAAACCTTTTTCTCAACAATGGATATGTTTTCTTATGCTTAAATATTGTTATTAGTCATTATGAAAAAGACACTGCATTTTCTTACCCAGCATTTTTGTCTTGCTTCCAGTAAGAAATCTAAACTTACTTAAAACCAGATACATTTACTTGTAAAATTAAATGACCTAGAATATTCTATTCTATTTTATTCTATAAAACATTTAGCATTTACTGATAAACTAGTATAGTGGTATGTTAGTATTTTCAGCTATTTGGCTTTTTTATATTTGACTTAACCCAACACATCAAATAAACAAAAATGAAACAAATGTATGAATAGATTAGTCATCAATTTATAATGGACATTAAACAACAATAGAACACATCTCAATTATATAAATCAAATATATGACAATATTTGTTCACTTTATTGATTAATATTACTTTTTCTTACACTCCACTATCTTTTTCTCATCACCAAATTATTTACAGCATGAACATTTGTGTCTGAATGAAGTTAGGTCATACTTTCTATTTATCTTTCATTGTTTTGTTACTGTTTTTTTAAGGAGAGGGGTATATCATAGAACCTGTCTATGTTTTGTCTACTAAGTTAAGATATTGATATGGATTTTTGCCAAAATATGTTTGAATGGATGCCCAGCCTTGCTATTGAATTCAAGTTAATAAGGCTATTTACTTTGACATCCTGGAAATGCACAAAGATATTGTAAGATTTGTATTATTTACAAGTTTAATTTACATTTTTCCCTACTGACCATTCATACACCAGTAAAAAAATGAATGAACATTCATTTTTTTGTGAGTATTAATGTTCTATAATGTATAGTATTGCATCCAATAGTCTCACCAGATCATATTTATTTTACCTCTGGTAACCTGGTACATCTGGGTGGCTCTGTATACATACAGTATAGATACACAGAACAACTTGACCTAAAGCATGACGAGCAAACCCACACACTGCCATAAACCACCGTTAGCATCTGTAACATACTGTAAAACAATGCATATACGGAAACCTCCCCTTCATGTGCAAGCATTTGCAGGCATATAAGGCTCACAGAGAATGTCTGGGCTTCATCGGGTTTCAGGTGCAGGTACAAAAATGGACCACAGGACTTAACTGACTCAGATGGGGCAGCCCCGATCGCTGCATGGCCCTAGAACAGTGCTACAGAGATAGCCCCCTCCACCGCCATCGGCACCATCAGTAAGTTATCGCTGAGCTAAAAACCTCCCACTCATTTTTGGAAAAACAAACTGGTTCCCAACAGCTACAACCCCCCTGTGAAAAACGGGGCTTCCCCTATGTGCCAATGACAAGGGGATCCTTTCAAGTGTTCGTATTTACAAAGAGAGTGTGAAGAATAACAAACAAAATCATTTTTCCATGAAAGCTCTCACTTACAGCGGCTACTTTCTCTGTTATCCTCTGTAAACAATTTATACGAGGGCCATAATGACTCAGCCACCCAAAAATGTCCTAGTTCATGTAGCCTGACTGATAACATGCTTGAGTGAACTAAGGTCTCAGATCAGATACTTTCAGTTTACCATACTTCAACGTTAAAGAGATAGTACACCCACAAAAAAGGTTCTGAAGCTAAATGTGTATTCATAAAGTATTATAAACTTGATTGTTTTTATCACTGTTGTAATTAGCTTTGCATATTTCCTAGATTCATGTAAAAATGTCATGATTAAATATTTAATAAATGTAAGTATAAATCTAGTTTTTTACTTATACGGAAAATAATGTATTTTATTATTTTTTTATTATTTTAAAATGTTGAAAAAATATTGAGTAAATGATCCTAGACTTTTCTATATGTCCATATGCTTTCAGAATATTTTAGCTGTTCTTGTTCACAAAAATTACATAATATGATAAAGATT
Organism: Oreonectes daqikongensis; assembly: GCA_026939265.1. Classification (NCBI taxonomy): domain Eukaryota; kingdom Metazoa; phylum Chordata; class Actinopteri; order Cypriniformes; family Nemacheilidae; genus Oreonectes; species Oreonectes daqikongensis. The sequence goes on along the minus strand of JAOTQM010000351.1, from coordinate 890,259 downwards.
TACATACACATGATAAAGAGGACATAATCAATTACATACACATGATAAAGAGGAGCAAAGGAGTGCTAATAAAGTACTAAAGAAGTAGTCCAACTTTATTTCTCCAGGAGACACAAAATAAAATAATGCAGAATGACTAAAAAAGGGACAAGCTCCAAAAATAAGACAATAAGGCAAACATGTTATACAGTAATAGAGGTATTATGGCTTTAGGACAATATTTAATATACATATACACTTTATTGCCAAAAGTATTGGGTCACCCTATCTAATAAACATTGTTGATGACTTTAGTAATTTCCATAGTACAAATCTTAATGCTGCAGCATATCCAAAACTGTTGCAACAGAGATGGAAACAAAATTCCTTACAATGCCATTTGTAGAAATGCAATTTAAAACTGTTTCAAAAGCTGTTTATTAGATAGGGTAACCCAATACTTTTGGCAATATAGTGTGTGTGTATATATATATATATATACAGTTGGGACAAAAATATTAGCCCCCTTAGTAAATATGAGCAAAGAATGCTGTGAAAATATATCTCCTTTTGATCTTTTATTAAAAAAGTTAACAAAAATCCAATGTTTCATTGAAGTAAAACAATTTAAATTGGGGGAAGTCACATTATAAAATACATGTTTTTCTCTAATACACCTACAATTATTAGCCCCCCTAGAAATTCTTACAAGTAAAATATCCCCATCGAGTAAAATATATTACCATTGATATTTACATTTTGTTAGCACACCAAGGTGACTAGAAACATGATGTTGTCTAGTCAAGACTTCTCGTTGCACAGGAGAATAAATATTAAGTAACACAAAGCCCAAGTCCCCTTAATCATTCATCACAATGGGTAAAACTAAAGGATATAATTCTGATGTGCAGGGAAAGATTGTTGAGATACACAAAATAAAAATGTGGCTTTAAAGAAATAGTTAAAACAAAAACAATTTTAATTTCCAACACCTGGGCAATGATAACAATGTTTTAATCGACTAGAGATGTTGCAAATCTGCAAGAAAGAGAATGTGTGTCTGTATTATATTAATGAACAGCGAGGAGAACAATGGCCAAAGACTCGTCTAGGATCACAGATGGAAATGAAAATATATATTTAAAGAGAAGAACTGCACCTCCATCACCACAAGTTGTTTGGGAAACTGTTCAAGAAACAAATCTTCTGCTCTCATGCAAAACCAAACTCCACCATATTAATCTGCCATACTGGAACTTCAAACAGGACTGGGTTCTATGGCCATATGAAATGAAAATGGGTTTGCTGCACACAGGGATAAAAAAAAGTGCCCCATGTCCACAGGTAAATATACCATTGGAATTCATTGTTGTGAACCTACATTTATACCAGAGGACCTGAACATCTTGTTCAGATACATGTCATTATAGATTATATCAAATACCAACAAATAAAACAATCAAAACCTGACTTGCTCTGCTAGTTACATCTTCCATCAGCACATTGGTTTAAAACAAACATTAAAATCAACAAAATATAGCCATTCCCGTTCCCTGATTTGAACCCTATAGAAAATGAGTGGGGTGAACCAAAGAGGAGATAACATCAACATTTGAAGGATCTGGAAAAATCCTGTATGATGTCTAAGATCATTTGTCATGTATTCTTCAACCTAATCGATATTATAAGAGAAGACTCAGAGCTGTTTTTCTTGCAAATGGCGGTAGCAAAAAGAATTAAATGAAGGGGGGCTAATAATTGTGGCCAGAGTGTATTAGAGAAAAATGCATTTTTCATAATGTTACTCCCCCCCACACTTTCAATTGTTTTACTTCAATTAAACATTGGATTTTTGTTATTTAAAAAAATTAAAGATCAAAAGTAGAAACAATGCAGATTTATTTTTACAGCATTCTTTGCTCATATTTACCAACGGGCTAATATTTTTGTCCCTAGTAGGACAACATAAACATTTGATTTAGGTTTTGATTTTGCAATGACGTCCTTATCTGCATGTCCATCAAGTCCATAGAGGTGTGCCATTTGTTTCTGTAAAATGCGTAAACTTGCATCACAAGCGCTGACGCAAACTCCATGTTGGATCTTTGCCTGAGAGTGGCATTACATCAACAAAGCATGAACTGGAAAATGGACAGCAAGTGGATAAAAAGCCATTTGGGACAGGTTATCTTAAATTAATTTGATGCTTTGCATTATTCACTCTGACCTGGTCATAAAGGAGCATTCCGTGGTCATGTCTCCGTTTACTGTTTCATTTCAGTTTCAGATCATTCCATCGTTTTGATGATTAATCAGAAAACACTGGTTCCAGAAAGCACTGCATTTATACTGTAATTCATATGTTGGCAGAAATGTTTTTCTCTTTGTCATTTCTAAAACACTCAAACTTTTATAAATATTTTAGATTGATAACCATCAATGGCGTGCAATTTACAGAAAACATATCAATGTTTTAGATTCAGTCCTGGAAACATTCTTTGGCAATTACACTATTTATTTTGAAGCGTAAAAAAAATGTTTTCTTTATTTGATGCATTAGGAGCTTTGTTGGTATTCATTAACATTCTTTTTTACATAAAAAGTATAACTTTAACAGACAACGATTTACAAACATCTCACTCTTTTTAAGACAAGAACATGGCATCGTGATTTATTATGATCACTGAGGGGGCATGATTTGGAATTTCAGGCAAGCCAGAACAAAATCAAACATCCTTGTTAAAGATGTACTGATACAAGATTTTTTATGCTCTGTTCACACCTCCAGCGACTTTTTGCTGTGTATATCCGGGCACAAATTTGTAAAATAAATGCAATTAATGTACACAATTATAACTAAATGGGACCCAAAGTCTTGTTTATGTCTATGTACTTTTTTATTGCTTACAGGTTCTTTTGTCTGTGAATGTCAGCAGACATTTAAAAAGTGCTTTGAATGTACTTTATGTACGAGACCCAAGAGTCATCGGAAGTGACTGAGACATGGACTGCCCCAGAGCCTGAGCCTCACGACTCGTCCGACCAGGTGCGAGAGCCTATGGTGGAGTCTACAGTGGAGAACAAGGGCGTAGAGGAAAGCCCCGCTCACTGCACCACCGCTGAGGGTGAGCATATACTGGACTCTGAGGTGTTTTTGGATGTTTCCTGCCTGTCACCATTGCCCTTTGAACTGTCTGTCTGCCATAACAAGTTTGTAGTCCCACCCAGCCTCCCTCTCCCACCTCCTCGTCTCTTGTCGTCCTTACCATGTCAGCTGCTGCCTCCTACCAGCCCCTCTGCTCACCCTCAGCCTACCATCTGTGTTGTGGGCGTGCCACGGGGCTGCCAGTCCCCATCTGTGCCGTGGTTGGAGGATCCTTCCTGCTTGACTTCAGCCTCTGAGACCCGGACTCCGCCTCGGCCCATCAACCCCGTGGCTTCACCTCAGCTCCCAGCTCCCTCGTCTCCACCGTCGACCGCTTGTCCACTAGCTCCACCGGGCTTTCTCGTCACTCCGGCTTAACCTTGGTCGGCAGTCGACCCACCATCGCCTCTGGACTCCACTCCTCTGGCTGTGCCTCGTCGCTCCATCCCGCCAGCTCCGTTGGGCTCCTCCCTCCCCACGGCATCAACTTGGTCCTCGGTTGCTCCGGCTCCGCCGCGGACTCCCGGATCTCCGCCTGCGTCTCGGTCGCCTGAGCCATCGGCTCCGCCTGGGCCCTCAGGATCCTCACCCCGGCTCTTCGGCTCTCCATCTCTGCCTCAGGTTCCACATGCTCCGCCTCTGTCTGTCGGCACCCGGGAGTCGTCAGTCACTCCGCCTCCATGGCTCCTCCCTCCATCGGCTCCGCCGCGGGTTGTCTTCGGGTTGGCCTGGGTCCCTCCTGGCTCCTCCTGCTCCGGCCCCCTCCTGTTACCTTCCGTGACTATGCCTCGCCCACCTCCTGAACCCCCGCCCGCCCTCCTCTGTTGAACTCAGCTGGCGCGAGGACGCGCCTCCAGGAGGGGTGCGAACTGTAACACTTCTGTTATGTTTAGTTCTGTCTGTTTCTAGTTTGCCTGTGTTCTGTCATCTGTTGCCTTAGTTACTGATTAATCCCACACTTGTTTCTGTTTTCCCATGATTATGTACCTGTGTATTTAAGCCCCGTGTCTCCTCAGTTCATTGTCGGTTATTGTTAATGTTGCGTTGCTTGTGTTGCCCGTGTGTTTGTCTTCTGCCCCTGGATTACTATTAAAGTGCTTATTACCTGTATTTCTTCGCCTGTGAGCTTGATTCGACGCGAGAGCGTTGCACCTCTTGCAGAGACCATGGAAAAGACATTCTGCATCAAACTGCAATACAAATACACTATATTGCCAAAAGTATTGGGTCACCCTACACTCAAAAAATGATTTTTAAAGATTGTTCATTTTGCTTAATCAATACAGTTTGATCTAACATATTTGTGATCGTTTCTCATTCAAACACAATTTTAATGTGTAATACTGACTTAAATAGGTGACTCTTTGACAAAACTTAATCCATTTGTGTTGGGACAACATAATTCATTTTCATTGACTAACTGAAACTACACAGCGGATTGAGTTCCCAGCATGCTTTGCTCTCATAACAGGATTTAGTAAATGTTAAAATAAAGTGTTACATTGTGTTTGTTGGTAAGCAGTATGAGAGATAAGGACACTTTAGTGTTCATTGTTTTGTAATGTTGAAATTTACAAAATCTTCTGCATGTGCATGTGCTTCTGCATGTTTCCTGTATGTTCTGTATGCAGCTTTATAATAAATATTGTGTGAATGCTCATACAGTAAACTCTCTGGGGCTTCCTACTAGAACCATGCATTGCACATGTTAAAACAAACTACGTTCAGTTAAAATTAAACAAAAAAAATTTACTTATCCATATAACTCAATTTAAGTTGAGATAAATTAATTCAATTGTGTGTAAATAGGTGTCATAATTAAATTAAGTTAATACAACAAGTTATTTTTTTGATCTAATAAACAGGTTTGATGACTTGAGTAATTTAGTAATGATCACTGTGAATTAGCCTTAAAACAATAATGTGATTCTCGTCTAGAGTATATTTCTGACAGCCTAACATTGAACGTTTAGTCAGTCCAGTGACTGTCAGTTACATCAAAAATCACCTGCACATTGTACTCCCTTGGCAAACTCATGAACAGCATCTAGAAACAAGGGTCTGGACAAGGGGTTAAGCAGCTTGATGTGTGTTATAAACTTCATCAGCCACAAAGCCTAAACAGGATGATGGGGAGGTCACAGGAAATCAGCTGACCCTTGTGGTAGAGGGCTTCTCAGACATGATAGTTATTTCTTATTTAGGGTGAGGTGGGGGCTGGGTAAACAGGAAACTGTTTATATCACGTCTACATGAATTCTAATTCAGATGCATTAAGCCTTTATTGGAACGGAAAGTGTGCAATCTCGTTTGACCATCAGCAGTAAGAAAGGACAGTGGAGGAAAGCAGGGGATACAGCACTTTTTCTATTTTGTGTGCATTTTTTTGTCTGTACGCCTCGCATGGAATGGAAATTGGACATCCTATGACGCACATCACACCGCTGAATGTCCCAAATTCATCAGAACGGAAAATTAAATGTCAGATATGTACCATTGATTATTTTAATTTATGATCTAATGCATTGATTAGACCTCATGTGGCTGTTACGGTCAACTTATATGGTTCTATGGAATCATTTTATGCTTTTAAACAACTATATATCTATATATAGAATTACATATTTACTTCATTGTTCATTTGTTTGTATTAATTGTTACTGGGCCTTCCCCAGGTACTTTGTACTACTGTGTATTTACTGGTGCTTTGGTACCTGGTCTCTTTTCCAATTTCTATGTTACATGTCGTGCTATGTTACACATAGTGGCTCCAGGAGTCACTATATTTTGTTTCCTCTCCTGTCACAGTGTGAAGTAATAACTACTTTAAATCATAAGACTTATACTGCTGTAAATAAAATTGCGAATTAACAGCGTTGCTAGTTTGAGTTTACCAGAGGTTGTGTATTCTTCAAGGTTTGACTGCTTATTGCATGAGATTGTCTAATATAGACCATTTTTATTGATGTTGTTGTTGTTTTTAACTGTAGATAAAAGGTATCTGTAAGAAGCGTCTAAATAAATCTGAATAAATCATTAATAAATCTATTCATGTATTACTGAGACCATGGCAGTTTATAGCAATATTTATGCACATCAAAGTCATTTGCTTTAGCTTAAGCATTTCCTGTTAAAAACTATTTAGGAATAGAATAGACCTTTATTGTCATTGTTCAGAAAAACAACGAAATACTGTTTAACAGCTCTATAGAATAGCAGCAAACATAAACAATGTAAACAACAATATACAATATAGATATGAACAGTAAGCAATATACAATATAAACAAAGTGTTCTATCAAAGACATCTAAAACATTTTGGGGGATTCCCTAAGATCCGGAATTGGAAAAAATTCCTTAATTTAAATAATGTCTAGAAAATGCCTTTTTGTGTATAGGCCTTTTTTCAGTAAATGTGATGTGTTTTTGTGGGCAGAGCATAGGCGGAGCCAAAAAGATGACTCTGATCACTACTAATGCTTTTATGGAGAAAAACAGATTTTATTTAAATATGTCAGGTCACTCGCTGTTTGGGGCCACGATTGTTGCTGAAAAAGTGGATGGACAAACTGACAGGATTACTTCCAGTTAAGTGGCCTGACATTTACAGTACACCTACAACATAGAGAAACCAAGCATGTATAGGAAAGAAAAACAAAGAGTGAATCTTTAGATGTCAAAGGGGCGGTTTCCAAGACAGGGATTAGGGTTATAATATTATATATGGGGTCTTAGGTATAATGGGATATTTACGTTTTTTTTTAAAACATATACTTTACAAAAAAAAAACATTACTTGATTCAAAACAATCGCACTGATATATACAGTATGTAAGGGATAATGTTCAGGCAGCCAGTTATTATTGCAAAAATAAATTATTTTTTGCTGAATAAGGCTTTATATTCTTTAAATCTCATTACATTTTTCATGAATATTTTTTAAATTGCAAATTTATACAGTTAGAAACAAATATAATACTGTTCATCTTGTATCATAAAACATTGACATAAAACCAAAAACATTGCAGTTCAACATTACGCAGATGTATGCCCCCCAACCCATGAAAATTCAACATTCATGAAACTTCAACATTCATGAAAATTCAACATTACACAGATGTATGCCCCCCCATCCTTGAAACTTCACCTTTTTATGTATGAAACTTCACAAAGCAGTTTTTTTCAGAGGTGAGGCACAGGTACATCTCACATTTGGTGCACTTCACCCGAACGATACCGTTACAGCCAGGATACTTGCACCTGCCTTTTTGAGACATCATGGTAGGCCAGTGGTTGGTCTGGTCAAGTCGTACTGGCTGTGGTGGCAGTGGGAAGGCAGGTCTCCGATGTTTTTTCCCATCCAGAGCCGATTCAGTGCTCTTTGAAGGCCTACCTTTGCGCTTCAGCCCACCCTTGTTTTCTTTGCAAAGGCAGTGTGCAATGTCAATTTTAAATTCAAGCAGACTGAGTTGTGCATTTTGTGTGATCCCCACATCCTTGCAGTCTCTGCGGTAGAGCAGCCAGCTTTCCACCGCGGTCATGTCCAACATATGGAACACAATGCGATGGTACCACTTCTTTGAGCGGATTTTGGTGCGGTACAGAGCAATGAGAGAATCCATGAGATCCACCCCACCCATGCTTTGGTTGTAGAGTTGAATGATGTTTGGACGTGTCACTCTAATGACCTCCTTCTTCTTCTTCTTATCCCACCGTTCTACAGTTGAGGTTGGAGTGGCTGCTGCAAATGTGCTTAGGAGGATAACTGTGCGGTTGTCGAACCATTTCACTGCTGTTAGTGCTGTACCGTCATGTGCGGTCTCTTTTTCTTCATATGTTCCACGTCTATAGGTCTTCATAACCTTGTCCTCTGTGAAGGTGCATCCAGCAAGACGATTTTGTCTCACAGTTCCCACACTGTGGATCCCTGCTTTTTCAAGCTGCACCTGAAGATCAACACCACAAAACCAGTTGTCATAAAACATTTTGTGGGACATATACATCAGCACAATTGAGGCCAACTTCAAAACAATATTTCCGCTGGCACCCAGGTCTGGAAAACCCTCCACTGAAGTGATTGGACCAGTGTAGAAATCAAAATTGTAGGCGATGCCATTCCCATCACAAAGCACAAACATCTTGTAGCCCTCATGCACTCTAACACTCACGCACGCACACAGTCACTCACGCACGCACACAGTCACGCACGCACACACTCGCACGCACGCACTCTCACACTCACGCACGCACACAGTCACGCACGCACACACTCATGCACTCTAACACTCACGCACGCACACACTCATGCACTCTCACACGCACGCACTCTCACACTCACGCACGCACTCTAGCATTCACGCACGCACGCGCACGCACACACTCATGCACTCTAACACTCATGCACGCACACAGTCACGCACACACTCATGCACTCACGCACGCACACACTCATGCACTCTCGCACGCACGCACACACACTCATGCACTCACGCACGCACACACACAATATGCTCTATAACAATAGACAGCCTTTCTGTACCTGTCTCTTCTGTTTCTAGCACGATTCCCTCTTCAGCCTGAAACTGCAGCTCTTCATCTGCTGAAAGGATTAAAAAGTATTCAAAACAATACAGTGTTTGTGGTAGCAGACAAAATACAGTAGGTAAAATACATATTATAATCAATAAATAACAAGTCTAACTTATCCAGATGTATCAAAATAATGTAGCTAACACTGTTTACTAGACTATACCTGTCTTGTCTGCCTCTTAGCTAACTTACCTGAACTGTCTTCATCACTGCTTCCCTCAACTGTCCAATCCACATCATCCTCATGGTCACTAAATCCTATCTCATCCTCACTTTCATCTGCAGGAAGAGCCAGTTCTGCCCCTTTCTTCTTTACCTTGCCATAGAACATGGCCGTGCTCACTGATGTAATGTTACCTTTATTCATATCTAATCAAAAGTAAAATTTCCATTTAAATTTGATTTTATTCATAATTCAAATGTTATTAACATATGACTAATCAACATTATATCACTAGCATTAATGTTGTTATTGTTACAATTTAACAGCTGACCTTGCTAGCTAGCTAAACTATTACAATAATGTAATTCCGCTATTGCACGGTGTTGCCGCTTGGCAACACACACATTTGATCGATTTACCAAAAACAAATTTTATAAAAACTTTTTTGAGTGGTAAATATGTCATTATAAACTTACCTGAGGTGATGTTTCTGATTTTTCTCTGGATATGAAACGCGCTGGTCCTTGTTTTTCACGGACGTTTTAGCTAGCTTTCAGCAATTACAGACAAGAGACGGCAGTCTGTCAGAAATCGCGCCACAGAAAAAAATGCATGTCATGTGACTTAACCAAAGCACATCATTGGCTAAACTAAGGTCTTCTCTTTCCAACAAAAAAAACTAGAATGTTCTCTTAAAGAGACAGAGGCAAGGAAATGAACACAAAGAGTATGTTGCCATATGGCCACACCATGCGGTAGAGGAAAAAATTCCTTAATTTAAATAATGTCTAGAAAATGCCTTTTTGTGTATAGGCCTTTTTTCAGTAAATGTGATGTGTTTTTGTGGGCAGAGCATAGGCGGAGCCAAAAAGATGACTGATCACTACTAATGCTTTTATGGAGAAAAACAGATTTTATTTAAATATGTCAGGTCACTCGCTGTTTGGGGCCACGATTGTTGCTGAAAAAGTGGATGGACAAACTGACAGGATTAGTTCCAGTTAAGTGGCCTGACATTTACAGTACACCTACAACATAGAGAAACCAAGCATGTATAGGAAAGAAAAACAAAGAGTGAATCTTTAGATGTCAAAGGGGCGGTTTCCAAGACAGGGATTAGGGTTATAATATTATATATGGGGTCTTAGGTATAATGGGATATTTACGTTTTTTTTTAAAAACATATACTTTACAAAAAAAAACATTACTTGATTCAAAACAATCGCACTGATATATACAGTATGTAAGGGATAATGTTCAGGCAGCCAGTTATTATTGCAAAAATAACTTATTTTGCGATAACAGTCAGCTGCTTGTACATGCTTATTACACGGCTACTTGCCACATGTGAAAATAATGTGGCAAATGTGAATTTGAAATATTCTATTAGCTATTTTTTACAGAATGCAAACTTTTCCACGAGGAAATGCTGTTTACTTTTGGCTTTAAAGTAAGAAACGACGTTCAAGTGTCACAAACAGGCAATTTGGTTTAATCATTTGTAAATATAATGTCAATGTTATTGAAAACATATTCATATTATCATATATTCTTTTTTGTGTAATATTAAACTGTACCTGTCAAAATTATTTGTAGCATCTGGGTTACCGTGCGTTATTAGTTTTGAGCAGTTGATATCTGAGAATAACGAACCTGCAAATGTCGCGACTGGCATTACAACGAGCTGTGTAATAAATGTAAGATATATCAGTTCAAGTTGTTTTTGATCAATACACCTCTAACATATGAGTTAGTCTGGGACGAGACTTAAAGGAATAGTTCACTTTAGAATAAAAATTTTATGATTATTTCCTCACCCTCGAGTTGTTCCAAATCTGTATAAATTTCTTTGTTCTGATGATCACAGAGAAAGATATTTAGAAGAATGCAAGTTAACAGTTATTTGCCCCCATTGACTACCATAGTAGGAAAAAATACTGTTCTGTTGAACACAAAATTAGATATTTTGAAGAATGTATGACAATGAAAATTTCTGTGGCACTTTTGACTACCATTGTAATTTTTCCTACTATGGTAGTCAATAGGGCAAAGAACTGTTAGGTTACAAGCATTCTTCCAAATATCTTTCTCTGTGTTCATCAGAACAAAAAAAGGTTTTGGAACATTTCGAGGATGAGTAAAAAATCATAAAATTTTAATTCTAAAGTGAACTATTCCTTTAAGCCATGTCTAGGAAACGGCCCCTATGTTTTTATATTATACTATTAAACTATTATACTATTAAATTAACAGTAAATGCTTGAATAAACCTGATGCACAACATGAGCCTTCTCACTCTTCCCGCTACCTTTATAATTAATGTTTCCTGTTTCTGTATCTTACTTAACTAGAATTAACAAAGTTACGTGAAATATAATTTAACTTGTTTCCCAGGTTTTGATTAAGTGAACATACAAGAGAATTTTTTTAACACATACCCAAACCATAATTCATACCAACAAAAGACAATAGTTTATTTAACTTTAAGTGGTATGAAGTGTGTGCTGCAAAGCAAGTACATTTTTGATGATCGTTTCTGTCCCATCCTCTCGTTTAATTATGTTTTACCACATTTGTCGTTAGTGTTTTTGTCAATGGCAGCAGGTGTGTTTTAAAATGTGACCCTGCACCACAAAACCAGTCACAAGAGGATTGTATTTGTAGCAGTAGCCAACAATGCATGGTATGAGTTAAAATGATTTTTTTTAAATTCTCTCTGCTAAGAAAAAACAGGTTTGTTTTTGTTCTGCTTCCAGCTAATGCTGTCTCGTAACTGTGACATCTACACTTAAAGTGTCACAATCTTAGTCCTGGCTGCAGGGACCCACACAAGTTCACATTTTGTATGGTTTTATGTGACATACACAGAATCTTTTTGCTGGTAAATCAATCAAGGATAAAAAAATGTATGTTAAGTCTTAGTTTCATTGAGAATGGTTTATAATGTTTACTCATAAAACCTAATGTGGATAGAATACAAAAGTCAAGGACAAATTATACAACTATAGTGCAATCGAGAGAGTGAGGACTTCATTTAACTTTCTGTTCCTTTTCCAAATAAAAAATTACTTTCACAAAAAATAGGCCTACCAGTACTAATGTATCTCCACTAAATCTAGACATTAGAGGAATAGGTCACCTAAAAATAAAGACTTATCTTTCACCCTTATGTTGTTGAAACCCGTATGACTGTCTACTACAGAAGTAAAACATCTTCTGAACTCATACAATGGCTTACTGTTAAATGCAAGGCAAGGTAATATATATGCTGTTTTCCTCAATTGTAAGTCGCTTTGGATAAAAGCGTCTGCCAAATGAATAAATGTAAATGTAAATGTAAATATAGTATAGCACATTTCATACACCTTGTTTTTAATGAACCTTTAGGTTTTTTCTTTTTAACTGACTTGATCTCAATGATCTGAGTAATCTAGGTTTGGGTTTCTTTATTTTGTGTCTATAGGCCCTTTGAGTCAATTGGTATGTCGTACCAGTGGCGGTTCTAGCCTGGATGGTGCCCCGGGCAAAGTCCCCCTTTAGCACAACCCAACCCCCCTCCCCCCAAATGGTTCCCCACCCTAAAACGGCAACATTTCGCGCTTGCTTTAACTTTCATAGATATTTTGAAAAAACACATAAATCATTAGTTAAGCACAGTTTGTGTTACATGTGTTAAAATTCAACACAAAATATGTTAAATATGAACATAAATGAAATATATGTCATTATACTCCATATATATTATAACATTAAACTCATAACGAGATGAATGATATAGCTGCATACATACTTTTATTTTCTGCATTTCTCCTTTTCTCTTTTCCTAATCTGAGTAGCCAGAAGGCCTTATTTCGCATCTAAAATGTTTTTGTGTGTTGACTTAGAAGTTCTCCTGCTCACAGCCAATTTCGCCCCTCCTCACACTTTTGAATGAGATGAGAGATGTGTTCAGCTTTATTCAGCACTGCAGACAGATCCGGATAAAACATCATGATACAACGTGAGCTATTCGAGTTTTGACACATCTAGCTGTTAATGGGCTGTAGTTACTGGGTGAAAGGGCTAAGTAGAGCTCATCTGCCTATAGCTGCCAAGCTATTTTTTTATTTTTTATTTGGCCAGGTGGGAGAATATACAAATGGAACAAGAGCGGTGCAAGAATGGATGCTCATTTATGGTTGCCTATGTTTACATAGTAACATAGTCATCTTTTCCTTTGAGATGTGACCAACAGAGAAAGCCCTAACCAGTTTTCCAGCCTATGTAGGAGTATAAGCAAATTTATGCAAATATCATTTATTATCTTTGAGCTCTATTTCTGTGCTGTAATGTTGACAGAAATCTGATATTTTCCAGGAATGTGTCCATAATTGTGTGTGGGACCATAAACATTCTGAGATAGATAACTGTAAACACAATGTGTGGTGCACCTTTTAAAATTAGATCTTCAAAGAACAGGTGGGCAATTCCAGCATTATGAGGTGACATATAAACATTCTATCACAAACGGGGCTGTTTACGGGTTCGGGCAGAAGAGCACACCAGAGGATTTCGGCAGGCAAGCAGGTTTATTCCACAGGTAAGTAATCCAAACGGGTAATAAAACAACAGAATAACAACATAATACCAGACCAAAAGCAAGGCAAACAACTGAACTTAAATAACACACAGAAACACAAAACAGGTGCGAGTCCAAACAAGGTGCAGGTGTAGATGATCAGCAGGTGATGTGCATTCTGGGTAATGTAGTCCGGTGATGTGAACGGGTGGCAGACAGGGGTGTTACAGTACTCCCCCCTCCCGGACGTCCTCGCGCCAACGAAACACCTGGGGGGGGCGGGAGCAGAAAAGGGCAGGTGAACACAGACAGGTGAGCAGGTGGACCAAGGTGGAGCCGATGGAGGGAGGAGCCATGGAGGCAGAGCGGCCGATGACTCCTGGGGTCCGGAGGACAGAGGCGGAGCAGGCGGAGCCCGAGGCAGAGACGGAGAGCCGATTGGCCAATGCGACGGGGAGGATCCAGCAGACCCAGGTGGAGCCGATGGCTCGGGTGAGCACAGAGCAGGCGGAGATCCGGGAGTCCGCGGCACAGCCGGAGCGACCGAGGACCAAGGGGCAGCCGAGGGGAGGGAGGAGTCCAACAAAGCAGACAGGATGGAGCGACGAGGCGTAGCCGGAATTGAGGAGTCTTGAGGCGATGGCAGGCAGACAACCGACCAAGGCGAAGCCGGAGGGATGAGGAAGCCCGGTGGAGCTGGTGGGCAAGCGGTCGACGGTGGAGACGGGAGCTGCGAGCTGAGGTGGAGCAATGGGCCGAGGCGGAGTCCGGACCTCAGAGGCAGGAGTCGAGCACAAGGGGTCCACCCACGGCACTGATGACAGCTGGTTGTCCCGTAGCACGCCCACAGCATCGATGGTAGGCTGAAGGTGAGCAGAGGGGCTGGCAGGCTGCAGCAGCTGATGTGGTGAGTGTGACAAATGGTGCGGATGTGGGAGAGGGAGGTTGGGTGGGAGTTCTGGCTTGTTGAGACAGACTTGTAGCTCCAGGCAAACAGGCAGTTCTGGGCAAACAGATAGTTCAGGGCAGACAGGTACTTTGGCAGGATCCAGAGGCTTGGGAGGCTCGTAAGCCGGAGGAGGCCACTCTGGAGGCGGTTTGGGATCCGGAGGCTTGGGAGGCTCGTAAGTCGGAGGCGGCCACTCTTGAGGCGGCTCGGGATCCGGAGGCTTGAGAGGCTCGTAAGCCGGCTTGGAAGCGGGCTCTGGCGGCTTGGAAATGGAATCAAGGGGCATCCACTCTGGAACGGGGTCTATAGGCACAAACTCTGAAACGGAATCCAGGGACACCAGCTCTAGAACAGAGACTTGGGGAACAAACTCGGGAATGGAATCCAGGGGCATCCACTCCGGAACGGGGTCTATGGGCATAAACTCTGAAACGGAATCCAGGGACACCAATACTGGAACAGGGTTCAGGGTAGGGTGGAGGCTGTACAGGGGATCGAATCCTGGAGTAGCAGATCCAGTGGAGAAATCACCGGGTGGCGGGGAGACTGGAGGTTTTAGCCCTGTTGGCCTTCCATATTCCGGCGTTGGAGCACCTGTTCTGGGGAGCGTCGTGGCGCAGGCGGAGGTCGTTTTAGCGGAGGATTGAGGCATGGAGCTTGGGTGAGTTAGGACCCCTCCGCATCTGATCGGACTTGGATGGCCAACCCCCGCTCTCCCATCAGCCTCCCCGACGCGGAAAGAAGAACCCGTGACTTGGAGGACCATATTCACAAAGTCCTCCAGCCGGAACTTCCCCATGTCAGGGAGCAAAAGGGAGGCGAGTAGATCGTCATCCAAGCCGATCAGAAATACATGATTGAGGCGGGTGTCGTCCCACGTTACCCGCTCACATGCCTTGAAGAATTCCTCCGCATAATCACTGGAGGCGAGGTGGTGAGGAAATCCAATGGTGTGGGGTTGTTTGAACGGGTTGTTTTCAATCAGGTGTCTACCTTCCTCACCCAAAACAACAGGCTGGACACCAACCAGTCAGGCTTTAAGAGCGGTCACTCAACCGAAACTGCCCTACTAACAGTTACAGAAGCCCTAAGGAGGGCAAGAGCTGAGCCCAAATCATCTGTTCTCATTCTCTTAGACCTTTCTGCAGCCTTCGACACGGTTAACCATCACATTCTTCTGTCCGCCCTCTCTTCACTGGGCATCACTGGAACTTCACTCTCCTGGTTTAAATCCTACCTCGCAGATAGGTCCTTCAAGGTAGCTTGGGGAGGTGAAGTGTCCAAATCACACCAACTAGTCACCGGGGTCCAACAAGGATCGGTTCTTGGGCCTCTGCTCTTCTCCATATACACCACATCACTGGGTTCCATCATACAAGCACATGGATTCTCCTACCATTTTTATGCTAATGACACTCAACTTCACCTCTCGTTTCATCCAGACGATTCCATGCTAGCCACACGAGTCTCAGACTGCCTGGCTGACATCTCTTCTTGGATGAAAGATCATCACTTGCAACTCAACCTGGCCAAGACTGAGCTTCTCGTCCTTCCTGCCACCCCGTCAGAACAGCACCAGCTTACCATCCAACTTGGTCCATCTAAGATAACCCCATCGACTTCAGTCAGGAATCTTGGGGTAATCATGGATGATCAGCTGACTTTTAAGGATCACGTTACTAAAACAACTCGGTCATGCAGGTTTGCATTGTACAACATTAGAAAGATCAGACCGTTCTTAACAGAACATGCAACACAGCTTCTCGTCCAGGCACTTGTCATTTCTAGACTGGATTATTGTAATGCTTTTCTGGCCGGTCTCCCAGCCTGTGCCTTCAAACCTCTGCAAATGATCCAGAATGCTGCTGCACGCCTGGTCTTCAATGAGCCCAAGAGAGCACATGTCACACCTCTGCTCATCTCTCTGCACTGGCTCCCAGTAGCGGCACGCATTAAGTTCAAGGCACTGGTGCTTGCTTACAGAACAGCCACTAACACAGCACCCATCTACCTCAACTCTCTCTTACAGACCTACATCCCCTCCAGAAGTCTGCGGTCTGAAAACGAGCGGCGCCTCATTGTTCCTTCACAGAGAGGCATGAGATCCATCTCAAGGACATTTTCTTTCACCGTTCCCGGCTGGTGGAATGATCTTCCTGTTTCCATCAGGATGGCTGGATCAATTTCACAATTCAAAAAACAGCTGAAGACCCACCTCTTCCATGAGCACTTAACTGTCTCATAATATAAAAAAAAATTTTTTTTAAATAAAATAAAAAAATTCTACCTCTATTTTTCCTTTCCTAATGTTCTCTATATACTTGCTTATACTATCTTGTCGCTTGCTGTTTTCCTCAATTGTAAGTCGCTTTGGATAAAAGCATCTGCCAAATGAATAAATGTAAATGGTCATTGTGGTGGGTCCGGTATTCTGTCACAAATGGGAACTTAACACACAGAAACACAAAACAGGTGCGAGTCCAAACAAGGTGCAGGTGCAGATGATCAGCAGGTGATGGAGGTGAGGTGCATTCTGGGTAATGTAGTCCGGTGATGTGCACAGGTGGCAGACAGGGGTGTTACACGTTCATAACGTACCGTTATGGATGTGACAATCCTGACAATGGCACTTGCCAGACTATGGAAAATCATGCACTAAAAACAAAAAAAGCTTTAAAAACTTTACAAGATACTTCACAATCACATGGCTATTTGCACCACCAAAAGTTGACATTTGCATGGAATTGCCCAGGTAGTCACCAGGTAACGCTTGCATTACAAGACATCTACTGTATAAAAAGAGCAGCTATTTCCTCTCCTAATAGCTCTGCAGACATTTAAAAAAGTAATGTTTGGGGGGGTGAATCATTGAAAATTGCACTACAACTGTCATCTAATCAAGTTTAATTAGACACAAAGTCCAGGTTGTTAGTGGTGATGAGGTCATTTAATTAAAAGGATTTGTTTTTAGTGAACAGATGTTCAAAAGAGCTAATTTAACAGAAACTGTTTTTGTCCCCTATCAGTCTCAGAATGATGTCTAATAGGCAGTAGATTGAGATTCAAGGTGAGCTGCATGGACCCAATGGATTTAGTGGTTGTGGGCACAACAATAGAGTGGGAGAATTTTGGGAGAGCATTTAGTTCTTCCATTTTTTCTGAGAAGCTCAAAAGAGGTGATCTTGAAGAGAGGGAGAGAATGTGTAGTGAGAGGGGTTGTGGTGTATCTGGAGGCTGAAGTATGTTATCTAGCCTCTCCTGGTTATTATCCACAAAAATGTCCTTGGGTGTTAGGTTTATGTCACAGTCCAACTGAACTGATAAATCTGGGCAGGTTGTTGTGACTGTGTGGTGTTATGTCCATCTGATGTGAACTCCTGTGGTCACTGAAGCTTGGTGTTTTGACACTTAACTGATGTGATTTATGTCTGATAACATTTGGGGATTTATTACCCACACTTATAAGTGGCTCAAATCTATTTTCAAGATTTACAGGGGATGGTAGTAAACCAATATTGACTAGTCGAAACAGTATAGTCATATCTGGGGTAGATGAAGCAAAAGCAGCAATTTGTGAAACTTGTGACTACAGTCTGATGTTATGAGCACCTTCCGGTCTTGAGTCCTGTTTATAGCATTGTTTTTGTCCTCAGTTATTTGTGTGCATCCGTACTGCAGGTTTGTCTGAGCTCACTATAACCTGTCGAGAAGCACTAGATTCACAAAACTCACCAGCTGTATCGCATCTGGCGGTATCACATGTAACATTTGTTTTCAGAAATGGAAGCGTTAGCTTAAGTTCTGCTTTGTCACTCATTATGTAGCCAATCATCATTTGACTCTTGAAGTATTAAAGATCTCACTTAATATTTGTGTTCACAGATACTGATGCCAACATTCATCCCACTCCTCTCCACCACTACCAGGTTGGTCCCTGTCTATAAAGCCAGGAATAGGCTCCAGCCATGCCTTCATCTTCAGCCAGGAAGTGCAAGAATCTACAACCCTCTGGATTCGAGCTACAGAATTCGAGCTATGCCAAAGAACCGCTATCCCAAAAGTTCTGTTGGTTTTGAGTAGTTCCAAGAATTTTTAACTTTAGTGCCTAATTGTTTAGTCTGAGCACTGTGTTGAACAGCTGGTGTTTAAAGATTTATTATGTTGTTATTATTATGTTTTAGAAATGTTTTACATACTGTCCTGTCTACACATTTTGGTCAGTTGAATGCCACTCTGCATGGTATATTATCTTCAAAAACAAAGATTGCAGTTTTCAGCATCCTTTGCATGAGATTGAATAACGAAAGTAAATGTGACACAGTCTGTGAAATCCATGCAAAAATCTAATAATGTTGAGATAACAAGCATCAAAGTTTGACTTTAGTTATTAATTTCACTATGATTTCAATCTTCGACATGGATTTATGTGGAATAATTTTATGGAGAAAACAATATATCAAACAATTACTTAAGATGGGTTTTCACAAATTTCAAAATTGTATGTCTTTTACTTTAGATGAGAACAGGATGAGACTTTGCACATCATTACAGAACTCATAGGGCCCTACTTTCCCTGTCATCTCCATTAAGCCTTTTCTTCATCAGCAGTCAAGAAGCTACACTGTAAATAAAATTGTGTGGGACCGACCAAAGGCTGGACAGACCAAAGGCAAATGCTTTCAACTCCACTAAAATATCTATTAAAAAAAATGGACCATTGTCGCTGACTCGCTGGCTTGTGCACCTGCACCATGCACCTGTTTACACAGTCGTTTACAAATATTACAAATATTTTTGCCTACCTTACAAAATACAGAGGATAAATTCTTTAATTATATTTTGAAGGTATAAAAATAGGTAGCAGCAAGGAGTACAGGGCTGCGTTTCCCAAAAGCATCGTAAGCCCACGATTGGTGACAATGGATCTAAGATTAACTTTAAGGCTACGATGCCTACGTTTCTGACCTCACAATGTCCAGTGCATCATAATATTTGTGCCTCCATAATGTATCGCTGTTTTCAGATTAGTTTCAATATCGCTTTAGCTCTGACACTATACCTTGTTAGAGACAGCTTGATTTAAGCAATATAATTAAAAAATACATGTCTTACATGTTCAAGCACAAGCTGGAAACAAATACCATCATAATGATACTTGCCTCTCAGTCATGTGAGCATAATCAGCCATTCTTTGATCTATTAATAGTTTTAATAAAACATAAGGCTTTTAGATAATGAAGCCATTTCAACCTTTAAAACCAGCCTGTTTTAGCCTGTTTGTCATCATCTTTATGAATTAAAAATTATATAGTGACATGACAGGTTAATATGGCTCCATTTACACGAAAAGGCTTTGCTGAAAATGGTTGTGTCGTGAATATTTACAGGTGTGATTGTGGTTATAATGTAGAATGTCAAATAACAATAGAAATATTCAAAATGTATGAGAATATAACCATTTCATTGAGTTAAATTCAACACTGGCAACATTAATCTGCTTTTGTATGCACGTGGCCATAGAAACTTACATTGTGACTGTAAAAATAAAAACAAGGAAAAATATTTCTTAAGTTTCTCAGTTTTGGTTTCAAATAATAAAGAAAGCCACAAGTGGTTTGAATATGCATAACCACAAAAATATTTAAAACAGTCAAAAATCTTTTCAAGTTTATTAGATAAAATATCACATGGTATCTACTGTACATTATAAAACTAGTGCAGCTCTTCTTGATACTGTTTTCCTATCTGGACACTGTCACTTTCTACTATACTAATAAAACATCCTCCTCTTGTTTTTCTGAGAAATTTAAATGCAGATGTGAACAAAGAACAAAGCATCACATTCCACTGTTACACTTGGTGTGATGTTAGATAGCAATCTGTGCTTCAGTCATAATATCAATGTGTCTCATACAGCATTCTTTTACCTAAGAAATATTTTCAGTCACATGCCGTCTGCTTCAGACACTGAGAAGTTTATTAATGTATAAATGACCGCAGGACTATATTACTGTAATTCATTTCTGTGTTTGGGTGCCCTTCAGGGCTATTTATCTAGAGTGCTATTATTAACAAACTGTTTGTGTTACGCTTTTAAACACATTGTGTGCCATTTTTTAACACTTTCTGTGTGGATTTTGTTTAATAATCTGCTTGCTGAACTGTTGGGTTGCTGTATTTTTTATAAAATTATATATATAATTTTACTTAAACAAACAAAAAAAGTAAAATAATTTTGGAGTGGTCCCTCACTTTTTTATGTATCTCATTCTATACTTGTCACAATCCTGTCTGTCCCTGTCTGCCTCAGTGTTTCCTATGGTCAGTTTAACCCCATGGACTCGTTACTGGACTCCATTTATACATATCCCGTTCTTTTGTTTACTGTCGAGTCTTTGTGATGTTTCAACGTTGTGTTTCGTGTTACTCTCCAGTATTTCGTGGTTTATGTTATTATAGTATCTATTCATATTTCTCCATGTCTGTGGTCTGTGGCTACACACAATGCGTTACAATACTGCTTTTTCATTGCTGCTGTTTTTGCTAGAATGTGTTTTTTTTTTGCAGTAATGGAAAATACTGTATGAAAAACGTAATAACCTGCTCTATTAATATAACTATTTAGGAATTAAAATTCTCTGTGTTTCTTTATTCAAAAAGCACTGCTACAAAAATGATAGTTTGGGCTGATTAATTTGTTTTAATAACTTTGACATTTTACGTTACATTCTGAATCTCACACAAAAAATATTAAATACAATGGTGTGGAAAATACAGTCACCTTGGTCATATCATTAAAGAAAAATGAAATTATTATAATATAATATTATAATAATATTATCCATTTATGGAATGGAGATTTATTTTCTTGTTTAGTAAAATATAACATTTTTACTTAAGGAATACAATAAAGATATAATCAGATAGAAGTTCAGTGATTTAAAAAGCAACTGGCCACCATAGGTGTCAATCCAAAAATGAAACCGATATGTAATAGAAATCTAATATATAGATTTGTTACTAGTGCATATTAAAATACAAAATAAGACACAAAATTATTAAATACAGAGATAATTTTACCACTTTGGCCAGATACTGGCAATAGCTTGGATACATTGTCATAAAGACCCCTTAGACAAAACTGTTTACAAGCATTGCGTTGACAACAGTCAACAATTTAGTTCATACATTTTTAAGAAAGATCTTATCTCGTCAATTTCTGTGTTAAGGTTTAGGTGTAAGAGGAATGTGCTATTTTCCACAAGCTCCACAATCTTAGCAAACTGCGGCTCAACTGTACTAAAGTTTCTCTTTATGATCTCCCCAACTGGTTTTTGCAACAGACGGAAAGAATCAATTAGGACCCGCTCATTGGGAGTTTTACTCTCTTGTTCTTTTTTTTCCTTCTTATGGATCTCGCCATAGATCAAATATTTACCACTTTTTGGTGTTGTATAGTTTGCTGTGAATTTGTTTTCTTCTCTTTCTGTGAAGCAAACAAAAGCATTCGTTAGCATGTGTTGATCAATGCAGAAAATAAAAAACAAACATACCCAGAATTCAATAGACACACTTTATGGCATATACTTGTAATGTAAAATACATACCAGTAGGCCTAAATGTGACAGTTTGCGGGCATGTCAGACATGGATGACAGACAAGCTGTGGAGGATGCTATAACAAAAAATCACTTCTGTTAAACTATTCTATCAGGCACACGTGCTGTTACTATACAATCTACACTGGTGTTTTTGCTATTGACCTTTTGGTTTGTTGGAAGTTTATAAGGCTCTAGACATAAGGTTTATACAACCGGTTTGGATCAATACGTTCAAAATCAATTTAAGATTAGAACAATGGGATAAAGATGAGATTCAAGGTACTGCATTCCGGTATTGTGGTTGCATCATTTGACTCCAGTTCATCTTATTGTTATTGTTATTATTATTATTATAAAAATGTATTATTGTCAATAAAGATATATTTAGATTAGATAAATAGAATACAAATAATATCTGCAGTAAAATAAATATTTACATAAAATATACAGAATGCTGGAGGCACTTTATGTTATTATACCTTTTTACCTTTTTAAAAAAGCATGTTATCTGTTATATTACCTGTGTAAACTTGATCCAAATAATGTATGCGATCAGTCCCATCACTAGCATAATAGTTGCAGCCTTAAAAACCTTGGAGAAGACCTTATGCCTGTGGTTGTTCTCAGGAATCTTCAAAGATTTCTCTGAGTCCTGAACCTCGCAGATGAAGGGAGTTGTTGCCATCCTGAATGAATGAGAGAGATTCCTAATGATCCTCTCCCTCCTGGCCTGGTCCCTTATATGCCAAAGGTCTGCCCACTCACTAAACAGAGTTCCCTTACTGAAACTAGACATATCACAGCCCATTATGGCATGCCTCCAATAAGCTGGGAGAGGGAGAGAGAGAGAGAGAGAGAGAGAGAGAGAGAGAGTAAGAGAGCTGGGATTACCCATACACCCACACATGCTGACAGGCATGTGCATGTAGAGAGGAATTGTTACGTAGGAACTCCACGCTTGTGCTCAAATCTCTCCAGCTCAGAGGTTCTTTTCCCTTTTACCTTCTTATGTTATTTATGACACTGTAAAAGATGATAAGTGTCCAGTTGTACACCTTTAGACTCACACAGAATTTACTTGCAAAACCATGTATTCTTTTCTACATGTATTTGTTTACGATATACAGGAGTCTGAGACCACTTGTAAACAGCTTTTATTTACATTTATTCAATGCAAATGTCAAACTTAAATGACAAAAGTCACGTTTCTTTCAAGGTTTTCACCATACTGATAGGTCAGATGTCAGCATTTGGTGGTTGAAATACCCATGTGAAGTCTTTCTTAAAGTTTATTTTTCCATAGTCATGTAAGTGAATTGCCACATCCATAATGGTCTGTATTCCTCATAAAAGGGCGCATGGAAATTAAAATGACAATTTAATGTTTTCTATGAAGAGCCATTCTTTCTCTGTTTGTTGGGTATTATTGCTTCTGGTTTGCACCTTTTATATTGGTATTAAGGCAATCTGATATTTTGTATAAGGTTACCCAGAGACGTTCCAGATCCATTTTGTTTAGGAAATTCTAATTAATCCCATATAGTAAATGAGGCCTGCTCATACAAAATATTAATGTAAGTGCCGGCTGCAATTTCAACCAATTACTGATCTGCAGGAATTAGTTTGTCATTTCCCAGAAATTTGTTGTTCAGTTCTGCTGGGAAAAAAAAGAGACGTTCTGACCTAGTGCCGCTTTTATGCCCAATGTAAACACAAAGACCACCAAGCATTTGAGTAAAAGACATTTATGGGATACATTCAACATAGAGTGCATAGATAGAATAGATGCATATAGTTACTATTTAAGCTATTTATCAGACCACAAACATCTCATCATAAACACAGGATGCATGTGGCTTACGTTTAGGGCATTGCAAAATGTAGGTTTACTGGAAGGGTAGTGAATGACAATGCTTTCACAAACTGTAACCTTACAAAAGATGAAATGAGAGACGAAACAATTATTTTCCACAAACACAAGGCAACATTAGTTCACATCTTTTTTTGTCCAAACATTGTGACCACACAGCTTCTGCCTTCCCATAAGATGAGGACACCACATGAGCATTACAAAAGGGAAGTTGCCTAAAAACAAATACTACTTCCCAGGCCAATTCTGCACATCAGCATTGTTAAGAATAGCTTAAAATCCATTTGAAAGGAATTGTATATGCAGTACAAATGTGAAACGGTGAATAGGTTTCCTTAATACAATGCATCATGAAATATGTTAATAATGCAGGTTTTGGGAAAGATTCAATTTATTTGGGATGCAAATTGTATTTTCGATTGCAAAATATATTTTAAAACTTCATGTACTGTATTTGGTTGAAAGTACTAGTGTTAATTTACAACTAGTTTTTCATTCAAGTTTAAAGTATAAATTTAAGTATTTACTTATAGAGAAAAGGAGATAGAGGTTGGGGGAGGGGAGAGAAATTGAGAATTTTCAGTGAGAATGCACAGGACAAATGGCATCTAATGACTAGGGGAATTCTCTTCGGTACTTGCATCATGTTGTAGTGAAACCCTTTTTTACAGCTAGAGAGTTATTTCATCATCACTGACTCAATCATAAAAGTGTTTCCTCATTAGCCGGCGGCCAAACAAGCGCCTCAGCCAAAACTGTTTAGGCACGCCCAGAGAAACACCCACACATGCACATGCCTCCTACTCTAGACACATGCGTTTACAAACATTAGCCCTTTCATTACTGTGCAAACACAGCCAGCACTGTAATGCTGTTTATAAGACATCTCTCATGAAAGATTAACAACAACTTTCTTATACAGAAAAACTGGTCGAGACTTTGATCCTTTTGGATCCTTTTCAAAGATTATACTTTGATCCTTTGTGGTTTTGTTATTGCAATGTAAACACTGTGTGTTATAATAACTTTATTATATTAAATATTGCATTGTTAATTCAATTAACATGAATAGCATCAAAAGCAAAATTGGTGAAACAGTAAAATTACACAAATAAAAATGTTTTCATAAGCGTGCGCTTTGAAGATTTATGAAGATGTAACTTATCTTGTCAAGCCAGTTTTTAAGTTCTCGCCATTATAAATAGGTTAGTATGTTTTTTTAATTGTGCAAAATGTGTGTTGGAGTTTTGTTGCAGCAATGACAATCCCAAATCACTATCCTCAAACAATTTACTGTCCATGTCCAATAAAATCTAATTTAATCCAATAAAATGGTATCTTTTAAGCTCTTTTAAGCTCAGCCCACTGGACTGGATATGAATTACTTTTAGAATGAATGTATGTGCCTTCTGGAGCATATGAAAGATAACATGTCAATATTTCAATATAAAATTAATAGTTTGTGTTCAACTGAAAAAGGAAGTCATACAGCTGGAATGGCATGGGTAGAAAGAATTTAGACATTTGGGTGAGCTATTGTTATACCACACTTCCTGTGAATGTAAGGGTGAAACCAGATAAACATCACAACAGTGCAAATGATTTAGTGATGCTTTGCATCAGCAAGTTCCTAAACTTAGTTTACATTTCATAGCAATTTCAAGAATTCCAAAAGCTCCAAGAGATTTTTCTGTTAAATTAGTGCTCATGCTTATTGAGGTTTGCATACTGATGGTTATAAACAGCATTTATTCATTTCCCAGCTGTGGCATAGGAATAATCTGTAAGAGCGGAATTATAAATCTTTATTTCAATTCAAACTGATTTAAATACATTTAACTGCATTCAATTACAATCTTCTTGAGGATCATTATTTCTGGTTTTGACAAATGTAGGAAAGCAAACAATTCTGGGCACTTTTGACTATACCATTTTAATTGTTCCTATATGGAAGTCAATGGTGGCCAAGAACTGTTTGGTTATAAGCGTTCTTCGAAATATATTTCTCTGTGTTCATCAGAACAAAGAAATGTATACAGATTTGGAACAACAATTTAAGGGGGAGTAAATGATGACAGAATTTTTATTTTGGGGTGAACTGTTCCTTGTACTGTACTTAGTGCCTGTTTTTCTGCACCATTTGTCATGGTACACAGAGGGAGACCCAGATGCAGAGATGGTAAGCACACAGTTTATTTAAACAGGAGAACACACACACAAAAGTCAGAAACCGCCGGGAATGTTACGTCCGGGGAGAGAAGGAGATACACAATCCAGCGGGGAGAGCGCTCGACCCGCGACCCACCAGGGGAGATACCACTTCCAACGCCACGCGAATAAATCCAGCGGGGAGTCCCCTCGACCCGCAACCCACAAGGGGAGCAAAACGCTGGCCAAAACCAGGAGGAATAATCCGGCGGGGAGTCCTCTCGACCCGCAACCCACGAAGGGAGAAACAAATCCTGGTTGACCAGTCAAGGAGGGCGGGGAGTCCTCTCGACCCGCAACCCACGAAGGGAGAAGAGAGATCCGGCTTGACAGACGGGAAGTGGTGGTGTGCGTGTTGAACACCGGTGTCCGGGCGCCAGCGGGAAGCTACGGTAGCAACTAGAGGGTGAGATGGCAGAAGGCAAACAAAACAAGGAAAACCAGCTAGACTTGGTAGCACTGAACTTGACAAGACAAGACAGGGAGATCGGGTACAACCGCGATATGCAAACAACAATATAACGATCCGACAAGGACGAGAGAACGAGAGGGGAATATAAAGGAAAAGCTAACAAGGCTAACTAGAAACAGGTGGGGGGCGATAAACGAGCAGGCTAAACAACGAGATGACCTACAGGTGCGAGGGTGAAACAGAGGTGAGAAGAGAGAGAGACCAGATAGGGAGACACGGAGGGGAGGGGCGAGTGACGCAGACACCAAACACGAGGCGCGCTGTCAACGCAACCCACGTGTTCGACACAAAACAAAACACACAGGCATGACACGGGACAGAGAGACCGAGGACATGACAGTACCCCCCCCCCCCCAGAGGCGCCCACCGGGCGTCTAGGGAGGGGGCTCACCTCGTCGCCGGTGGAGATCCGCGATCAGCGTCCGGTCCAGAACGTCGCGGGAGGGCACCCAACACCTCTCCTCTGCGCCATAACCCTCCCAGTCCACCAAGTACTGGAAACCTCGGCCGCGGCGCCGAACATCGAGCAGCCTCCTCACCGTGTAGGCGGGGGACCCGTCCACAAGACGGGGGGGAGGGGGGGGGGAACGAGTACTGGCCGGATTGAGGAGGGATGAGAAGACAGGTTTAACCCTGGAAACATGAAAAACAGGGTGAACTCGACCAAGACTGGGGGGAATCTTGAGCCGGACAGCCACCGGGTTAACCACCTTGGTGATGCGGTATGGGCCAATGAACCTGGGGGCCAGCTTGCGAGAAGGCACCCGGAGAGGCAGGTCCTTGGTGGAGAGCCATACCCGTTGACCACACACATAGGTAGGGGGAGACGACCGGTGACGATCGGCTGCGGCCTTGGTTCGGCGGCCGGATAGAGCCAACATCCTCCTAGCCCTCTTCCAGGTGCGGCGGCAGCGCTGAACAAAGGCTAGGGCCGAAGGGACCGCGGCATCGAGTTCCTGGGCGGGAAACAAAGGTGGTTGATAACCCAGAGAACATTCAAAGGGTGACATACCTGCAGAGGACGCGGGTTGAGAGTTATGGGCGTACTCAATCCAGGACAACTGTTGGCTCCAGGAACCAGGGCTGTGAGATGTCAGGCAGCGGAGTCTACGACCGAGATCCTGGTTGGCTCGCTCACATTGCCCATTGGTCTGTGGGTGAAAACCAGAGGAGAGACTGGCAGTGGCTCCAATCTGCTTGCAGAACTCTTTCCAAAATCGGGAAGTGAACTGAGGACCCCTATCGGACACCACGTCGATCGGCAGACCATGGAGACGAAAGACGTGGTCCGCCATCAGTTGTGCTGTCTCCCGGGAGGAGGGGAGCTTGGGTAAAGGGACGAAGTGAACCGCCTTGGAGAAGCGATCCACCACTGTGAGGATGACAGTGTTGCCATTGGAGGGAGGAAGGCCAGTGACAAAGTCCAAGGCAATGTGTGACCAGGGGCGTGAAGGAATAGGAAGTGGACGCAGCAGACCAGCAGGAGGGCGATGGGAGGGCTTACTTTGAGCACATACGGAGCAAGCCAACACGAACTGCCTGACATCGGTGACCAGGGTCGGCCACCAAAACCTCTGACGCACGGACGTCTGGGTCCCCTTGATACCTGGATGGCCCGCGAACCTGGACGCGTGGCTCCACTGGAGGACATCAGGGCGCAGCGCAGCCGGCACGAACAACCGACCCGCTGGGCACTCCTCTGGTACTTGCACCCCTCGACCGGCCTCCTCCACTCGTCTCTCGAGACCCCAGGTAAGCGCCCCGACCACCACTCCCTTGGGGAGAATGGCATCGGCCGCAAGCTCCCCCTTCGGGACCTCGAAGAGACGAGAGAGTGCATCCGGCTTGACATTCTTGGACCCAGGCCGGTACGAGAGGGTGAAGTTGAAACGGCCAAAGAAGAGCGCCCACCGGGCCTGTCGCGCACTCAGCCTCTTGGCCGAACGGATGTACTCGAGATTCTTGTGATCCGTCCAGACCAAGAAGGGCTGCGCTGACCCCTCCAACCAGTGACGCCACTCACCCAGGGCCAGACGAACCGCCAACAGTTCCCGGTTGCCGACATCGTAGTTCCGTTCGGCAGGGCTCAGGCGGTGGGAGAAGAAGGCACAGGGGTGGACCTTCTCGTCTCGGCTGGAGCGTTGAGACAGAACCGCCCCTACCCCGACGTCAGATGCATCAACCTCCACAATAAATTGTCGTTCAGGATCTGGAAGACAAAGCACAGGGGCAGAGACAAAACGGGACTTAAGGTTATCAAAGGCTACCTGTGCTAGGGGGTTCCACCTGTACGAGATCTTGGAGGAGGTGAGGGCGGTGAGCGGTGCGGCTATCTGGCCGAAACCCCGGATGAAACGCCTGTAAAAGTTGGCGAATCCAAGGAACCGCTGCAGTGCCTTGCGAGACTCGGGGGCCACCCACTCGGCAACAGCCTTGATCTTGACGGGATCTGGCTCGATGCCCCGGGGCGAAAGGATATGGCCAAGGAACGAGACAGTGTCGGCGTGGAATTCGCACTTCTCCGCCTTAACAAAGAGTTGATTCTCTAACAACCGCTGGAGGACCCTACGCACGTGTTGGGTGTGCACCTGGAGAGAGGGGGAAAAAATGAGAATGTCATCCAAATACACAAAGACAAAGCGGTTAAGCATGTCACCCAACACCGCGTTGACGAGGCCCTGGAAGACGGCCGGAGCATTGGTCAAACCGAAAGGGAGAACCGAATACTCGTAATGTCCCGACGGGGTGTTGAAGGCCGTCTTCCACTCGTCCCCCTCGCGGATGCGGACCAGATGGTAAGCGTTGCGTAGGTCTAGCTTGGTAAAGACCTGGGCTCCCTGCAAGAGTTCAAAAGCGGTAGACATGAGCGGCAAGGGGTACTTGTTCTTAACCGTTATCTCATTCAACCCACGATAATCAATACAAGGACGCAGGGAGCCGTCCTTCTTCTGAACGAAGAAGAAACCAGCACCGGCCGGGGAGGAGGAATGACGGATGAGCCGCGACTGGAGAGACTCTTTGATGTATTTATCCATGGCCTCTCTCTCGGGACCTGACAGGGAGAATAAGCGGCCCTTAGGCGGAGAAGTGCCCGGGAGGAGGTCTATGGCACAGTCGTAGGGGCGATGCGGAGGCAGGGAGGTGGCCCGCGACTTGCAGAACACGGAGCGCAGATCACGGTACTCCTCCGGAACCCCGGCCAAATCGGCGGTGTCAACCTGAAACACAGGGGAAACAGAGACAGGAGACAAGGCAGGACCAAGACAAGACGCATGACAATTAGAGCTCCAAGCCAACACAGAACTATGAGCCCAGTCCACATGAGGATTGTGCTGTGACAACCAAGGATGCCCTAAAATTATGGGAGTTTTGGGGGAATCGAGGATGTACAGCTCAATCGACTCACAGTGGTTACCAGAAAGAAAAAGACTTACGTGAGGGGTGACGTGAGTTATGGTGGTGAAGGGGGAACCCGCTAGCGGCCAGACCGGGATCGGCTGAGGCAGAGGGAGAGCGGGAATTCTCCACCTCCGGGCAGTAGCCGCGTCAAGGAAGTTCCCCTCGGCTCCGGAATCCAAGAGAGCCTGACCGGAGTGTTCCTGACCACTGAAGGAGAGCCGGAAAGGCAGAAGAGTGCGAGAACTCGGGGAAGAAATGGGGATGGCGCCCACCTGTACTCCCCGTACTACGGGTGAGCGCGCCCTTTTAGCGGGCACTGAACCGCCTGATGGCCCGGTCCCCCGCAGTATAAGCAAAGGCCCTGGAGAAGGCGCTGCTCCTTTTGCTGAGGCGTGAGACGGGTGCGGCCCAGCTGCATGGGCTCGGGTTCGATGGTTTGAGGTGGAGTAGCAGACGGAACGGCGGGATCCCGTGTACGCCAGGACGGTGGAGAACGCTGACGGAGACGGCGCCGCTTCAGTCGACTCTCGACCCGAAGGCAGAGGTTGGAGAGATCCTCCATCTCCAAGGGTAGATCGAGGGCGGCGATCTCGTCGGCGATGGTGTGATGTAGTCCCTCCAGGAATCGAGCTCGCAGAGCCGCCGCGTTCCAAGCACAGGCCGCCGCCAGAGTCTGGAAACGAATAGAGTAGTCTGTGACAGATGCTCTACCTTGCGTCAGCTGCGAGAGTTGAGCGGCTGCTTCATCACCGCGCGCGGAGCGATCAAAGAGTCGAGTCATCTCAGCTCTGAACAGGTCGAAGGTGGCGCAGCATGGAGCCTGCGACTCCCAGACCGCCATACCCCAGTCACGGGCTTGACCGAGAAGGAGGTTCAGAACGAAGGCCACCTTAGATCTCTCCGTGGCGTATCGGCGGGGTTGCAGCTCAAACACCAGCCCGCATTGAGCCAGAAAGGGGCGACAGGCGTTGGGAGCACCGTCGTATGTCGGAGGTGTATTCACGTGCGGCTCGGGCTCCAGAGGACGAGACATAGCCGTAGCAGCTGGTGATCCATGGACGCTGGCGACGACCTGTTGCATCTGGTAGAGGGCGGCACGCACCTCCGCAAGCTGGCTGGTGAGCCCCTCGACCTCCTGTGCAGTGGCGGTGAGTCGGGAGGCCTGTTGGCCGAGAATAGCGCCCTGTTGTTGCACCGCGGTGCGGACCGGATCCATCCCCGCTGGGTCTCTGGGTTGGTCGGATCGTTCTGTCATGGTACACAGAGGGAGACCCAGATGCAGAGATGGTAAGCACACAGTTTATTTAAACAGGAGAACACACACACAAAAGTCAGAAACCGCCGGGAATGTTACGTCCGGGGAGAGAAGGAGATACACAATCCAGCGGGGAGAGCGCTCGACCCGCGACCCACCAGGGGAGATACCACTTCCAACGCCACGCGAATAAATCCAGCGGGGAGTCCCCTCGACCCGCAACCCACAAGGGGAGCAAAACGCTGGCCAAAACCAGGAGGAATAATCCGGCGGGGAGTCCTCTCGACCCGCAACCCACGAAGGGAGAAACAAATCCTGGTTGACCAGTCAAGGAGGGCGGGGAGTCCTCTCGACCCGCAACCCACGAAGGGAGAAGAGAGATCCGGCTTGACAGACGGGAAGTGGTGGTGTGCGTGTTGAACACCGGTGTCCGGGCGCCAGCGGGAAGCTACGGTAGCAACTAGAGGGTGAGATGGCAGAAGGCAAACAAAACAAGGAAAACCAGCTAGACTTGGTAGCACTGAACTTGACAAGACAAGACAGGGAGATCGGGTACAACCGCGATATGCAAACAACAATATAACGATCCGACAAGGACGAGAGAACGAGAGGGGAATATAAAGGAAAAGCTAACAAGGCTAACTAGAAACAGGTGGGGGGCGATAAACGAGCAGGCTAAACAACGAGATGACCTACAGGTGCGAGGGTGAAACAGAGGTGAGAAGAGAGAGAGACCAGATAGGGAGACACGGAGGGGAGGGGCGAGTGACGCAGACACCAAACACGAGGCGCGCTGTCAACGCAACCCACGTGTTCGACACAAAACAAAACACACAGGCATGACACGGGACAGAGAGACCGAGGACATGACACCATTACTTAATGTGTTTATGTCAGTTTATTGTAGTACAGTATCTTTGATAACCCTTCACATTAATCAAAGGCAAAAAGAAACTGTCATTATTCGTTTTCATGTCAGTCAGCTTTTCCTGGCTAAGTGGGTGGTCTGGCAGGTTTATATAAATTGGCTTCTGAGTTTGAACTACACCCTTATGAAAGCATGTTTCTCTATTGACGGCTATTTGGA
The DNA here is from genome assembly GCA_026939265.1 of Oreonectes daqikongensis. Lineage (NCBI taxonomy): Eukaryota > Metazoa > Chordata > Actinopteri > Cypriniformes > Nemacheilidae > Oreonectes > Oreonectes daqikongensis. The sequence goes on along the minus strand of JAOTQM010000351.1, from coordinate 857,986 downwards.
AGCTATTTTTATTCTGTCTTTCATGCAATTGATCTTTTACTAGTTCATAAGTATTTTCCGGGGTATATAAAAGTGAAAATCAAATTTTCCTTAAGGAGCCTGTGATGTACTTCACAAATGTGAGGTGTAATGATGGAGTATTCCTCTGAGCAGTTACATCACAAATCCCAATCCCAAACTCAACACAAGAGCCAAAGATGTCCATTCTCTATTTTGAATACTTTCAGTAACTCTGCGCTAGTTGAACAATTTGAATTGGGTGGCTAAGTGACCCTTTCTTAAGTGTTGTATTTTAGTACAGCTCCTTGGTGCTAGCCATTGAGAATTTCTGCTTACCATTTGTGTGATAATAATATAATTCCTTAGAGACCAGCTGGCAGAAGCTTCTGTTTGTTTTGTTATTTATATTTGTGGTTTTGAATATGCAATCATTTTGTTATTCTTTTATTTCTAATGATATTGGTGTAAGACCATGTTCCCATATTTGTGATTGAAACTAAGTAACTGTGTGTACTGTATGTGCTGTATTAGAAGTGCTTGAAACCTCTATTTATAAAATTTGATAAAGATATGCTGCTGTTTACTTACCAGAGATTACAAAGATTAAAAATGTATTCTTAGATTTTTTTTAATCACATAGTAATACATATAAAAGCTAGGTGGAAATGTCTAAATAATAGCAATTATGAATCACTCTTACAAGTGTATGCTAAAGAGACAAATAAATGAATGTTCTTTCGTCATTTATTTCATAATTTATTCACCCTCATGTCATTCCACACCTGTATGACTTTCTTTCTTATGCTGATCAAAAGAAGGTTTTTTTTTTTTACAAATGCTGAAACCAAACCACACTGGGCTCAATTGACTTATAAAAAACACCACTAAGACATTTTTAAATATATCCTTTGTGTTCCACAGAAGAAAGATTCTTTTACAGGAGAATAAATGATGACAGAATGACATGGAATTAATCCAACCTGTGTGCTGTGCATCTTAAAAGCACCCTTTAGAAATGAAGAAATCGGGCCCCAGCAGTGATAGTTTGCAATTCCACTTGTTCCAAATGAAGAAATCGGGCCCCAGCAGTGATAGTTTGCAATTCCACTTGTTACTTAATTGTCGCCCACCAAGCAAGTGGTTTCAGCTAAACAACTTAAAGCAATGAAGTAGCAGGGACTGACTAGGGTCCATTGGGGACATTGGAAAAGAATCATGCCAGTGGAAACGTGAGTCTGGAAAAGGCCTGAGGGTAACTCTTTGGGAGTCTTTAATTGCGCAAAGTTTAGGCATTGATAGCCACCATGAGTTTTGTAATAGACTGAAGGTAAGGGAAACCTCAGAGTGGCCCAAGCTTAGGGATGTGTGGACCCATTGCATGACTCTTTGACGAAGAGCTTGTGGTACATAATGTTTGTTTGTGGGACTGTTGGCAGGTGGTGGTCCTTGTTAATGGGCATGTTGGATCTTTTCCATAAAGTCCCAAGTAACTGAAGATATAATGACTGATGGAGTTAGAATGGGCTCAAATGGCAAGATACTTTTAACAGAGGTATTATGGCAACTGGACAGTCAGTTTTTGGTGCCTGGTCATCAGTGACAGTGAACTGAACGTCTCAGCCTCAGATGTAATGCGCGGACAGTTGGCTGAACATCTGATGCATAAGGCACATGTTTTCGTCTCTTGAGTGGACCTTGGCCAATGAAAGTGGTTAAAGTGGCTCTACTGGCTGGACAATAGGGATATTCTCACTAGCAAGCCAAACAGGAAAGGTAAATGACTTGATAGGGAGAAGATAAAATTTGTCAATATTTACCCGGGTGGTAATTCTCACCCTTGCAAGCCATCTGTATATATATTCCACTAGATCTATCTGCCGCTTTTGACACTTTTAATCACCACATCTTTCTGTCGACCCTCTGGAACAGTGCTACAATGGTTCAAGTCCTACTTCTCAGGTAGGTCCTTTAGAGTATCCTGGAGGGGTGAGGTCTCAGAGTCACAACATCTCAATACCGGGGTATCTCAGGACTCAGTGTTTGGACCACTGTTCTTTTCCACATACATGACATACCTAGGTTCTGTCATTCGGAAACATGGCTTTTCCTACCACTGCTATACGGATGACACACAACTCCATATGTCATTTCAGCCTGACGATATCTCAGCATGCCTGATTGACATTTCACTCTGGATAAAGGACCATCACCTGCAGCTGAACCTTGCAAAGACAGAACTGCTTGTGACCTCGGCTGACCCAAAGATTCTTCACAACCTCTCCATTCAACTAGGTTCATCAACATTACACATTCCAAGACAGACAGAAACCTGGGAGTGGTAATTAATGATCAACCGTTCTTCACAGATCATGTATCCAGTAGCCATATCACCCTGTAGCCAAAGACTGGTTGCCCATTGGAGCTAAGCGGGGTTGAGCCTGGTCAGTACCTGGATGGGAGACCTCCTGGGAAAAAGTAGGTTGCTGGAGGAGGTGTTAGTGAGGCTAACAGTCAGTGCCACCATGTAGTCTGTGTAGGTCCCAATACTACAATATAGTGATGGGGACACTATACTGTCAAAGCACCGTACTTCGGATGAGATGTTAAACCGAGGTTCTGACTCTCTGTGGTTGTTAAAAATCCCAGGATGTGCTTTGAAAAGAGTAGGGGGTGTAACCCTGGCATCCTTGCCAAATTTGCCCATTTGCCTCTATCCATCATCATGGTCTACCAAACATCCCTGTTTTTACTTGGCTTCATCACTCTATGTCTCCACTCCACCAATAAACTGGTGTGTGGTGGGTGTTCTGGTGCAAAATGGCTGCCATCGCATCATCCAGGTGAATGCTGCACATTAGTGGCAGTTGAGGAGATCCTCCCTTCCAAATGTAATGAATTATGAATTATTATGTTGCAAGCACCACCCAGTCCTTAGATTTATCCTTTACAACATTAGGAAAATTGGACCTCTACTGTCTAAGCATGCTACACAAGTCCTAGTCCAGGCTTTTGTCCTGTCCAGACTGCACTATTGCAATGCGCTACTGGCTGGACTCCCAGTCTGCACAACCAAACCTCTACAGATGATCCAGAATGCAGTGGCAAGAGTGGTCTTCAATGAGTCGAAGAGAGCAAACGTCACTCCTCTCTTTGTCAGGTTACATTGGCTCCCTATAGTTGCTCGCATCAAATTCAAAGCACTGCTCCTGACCTTCAAAACCACCACTGGTTCGGCACCCCCTTACCTTCACTCGCTTATAGACTTATGTACCCTCTGAATACTTGCGCTCTGCTAACAAACAACATCTTGGAGTGCCATCTCAAAAATGGGAAAAAATCACTCTCACGTACCTTCTCTGGATCTGTTCCACGTCTGTCAGATTCTATCAGCAGATTCTGTAGCCATCAATTGACTAAAAACACATCTGTGTGGTATTGTGGTTTGGGTGAGTGGTTGTTTATTAGGTGAAGGTTTGAGCACCCACCGGCAGAAACATAAAACCGGCGCCTATGGGTGGATGTATAACATTGTCTGAAACCAGAACACACGTTGAAGTTAAATCAAATCAGTTATCTGATCAACTGTTATATGTCAGAAAAGAAGCTTCTTTGTGGTGTACAAAGTGTTTTCTCATTGTGATGAATCCACTAACACTGGCCAGGTGTTTACAGTAAGTTAACACTGATATAGTTATTTATCAAAACATATAAATAGTTATATTGTTCTATCCTAACAAACCATATATCAATAGAAAGCCTATTTATTCAGATTTAAGATGTAAAGATGTAAAAATCTAAATTTCGAAAAATGGACCCTAAAAAGGGATTCTTCAGCCTTGAATCAATATTTCTCCATGTTTTACTCACCCTCGGAGAATCCATAATGAATATGACTTTCTTCTTGAAGAACAATGCAGTCGTCTCCATGGTCTTAACAAAGGTCTTCTGAAGCGAATCGGTGCATTACAGCGCATTACTGCCACCTACTATACTGGAGTGTGAACGCAAGTGCATGAGAGGGTTGGCGTTAAGGGTTAGAGGAAATGCGTGTCGTAACTTCCGTATAGTAGGTAATACGCTGTAATGTTGGGTGCCACCCGCAACAAGAACGCAACTATAAGATATTATCTTAAATTTAATTGTAAATACAAACATTTCTTTCAAACAAATGCATCGATTCGCTTCAGAAGACCTTTGTTAAGACCATGGAGCCGTGTCAAGCCGTGAGCTTTAAAAAACTGGGACCCATCCACTCCCATTCTACCAAAATCGTTCTTCCCATACCATCATGTTAAAGACACAAGTGTAAAAAAAACTTGCCAATAAGAATGTCAATTGTTTAGCAATCGTATAAAAAAGGGACAATAGAACAGTGAAACCATGAAAATGATGCAGCAATCTACACTTTCTATAATCTGTTTAAAATCTAGATGTCTGTTTTGCGTAATTTTCTCATTGAGGAATTGCTCACTATGAAATCATGCAATCAGGTCATGTGTTATCAGCAACAGAGGAACGCTATTGCAGTAGCACATTTATAGTGCAGAAACGAATTTCAACAACACAGACACAGAGACAAACAGTCAACACTTTCACTCTCGTTTTTGAAATAACCACCCCCACATGTGACTGACTGAAAGCAAAGGGCATGTATAAGCAAGAAGCCTGATATGAAAGTGCAGTCAAGATTTAAAAAAAAAAATAGGTTGACCTTAAATGCTCAGGGAAGTTAAATATACAGTATGACATCAAATCCCTGTAAATTAAATAGAAACTATACTCAATTTTTAAGCATATTATATTTTTATTCATGTAATAATATCATATTTAAAAAACAAAAAGTGCAAATCTTGCTGTATAAATAAAGCTTTGCTATAGCAATTGCAATCTGATCGAACAGGTTGTATGTAGGCATGTAGGGTTACGCAAACACATTGCACTAAAAACTACTTAGACTACTGACTAGACAGAATTTAAATGAATTTTGAGATATACGGACGAGAGTTTGTTTTAGGCCTTTAGTGCTTCAGTTCACCATCACTTTAATGGTGGCTTGATTAAATATTTATTTATTTTAATTTCAATAAATACATTTACAGCCTTAAGGTCCTGACATACTTATGTCACTGATCTCTCTGATTTAAATAACAGCTTCAAACATTCATCTCTGAATGTTCGCACACTTACATAATCAAATGTTTACATATTTAAACATCATAAAAACATTCATTTATATATTGCATAAACAACAAAAAACATTTTCAATATCCTTTCCAGTAAGGAAAAATGACAAACATTGAGAACATTATTGCTTTGTCAGTATATGAAAGCTTAATCAGTATCAAATCTGATAACTATTACTTCTCACAACAACATCATATATTATATTGGTAAGAAGCAGATTCAAAAAATCATCTCTTTCCATCAATACATTCTACAAAGAGCTTATGGAACCCTCATCAATCCAGATTAGGTTCACTATTTTTTGAAAGCGCCATTGTGTCAAATACAACAAAATTCACTATATTATTCAGTAGGTATTTTACAACTGGCCCATCCTGAGGAAAACCCATGAATATGGATAGTGTGTCTGTTTTTTCTATATAGAAAAATGTTGTTTTCTTTTTTAAGACTTCAAAATGTACCTTGTCTTCCATTCTCTTCTTTTGTTTCATGATCACACCTTTGGTCCAGGGAAAGTTTGGCTATGGCAGGAATGTTTTAAAATCAAAGTGAGGTTAACCGCTGAATTAAATGTATGCATTTGGGGGACGTTATGCATTTGCCATCAGTATTTGTTCCCTCCACAAAATAAGTTGCAGGAACACGTCTCCATGATAAGTCCTCTTCATCCTTCAATGCAAGTGAGTGTCAAAACATAGACATGACGCTAAAAAGACGAAGGAGCACCTTAGAGAGCGTAATATCCAATTTCAAGTTACGATTCTTCGTCAACATCAGGAAAGCATTGGGCCCCCAGCATGTAGTGGAGACCTAAATGGAGAATCCTAATGTCAGTGTTAAATTGTTCAAGCTTAAACGTGACCTCACTTTTTTTGGACAGCATGACCACGCTCTGTGTTTCCTGGTACACTTCTTCTGCATCGCCATGCAGGGTATGCTGGTAGACTATTTTATTCCCTTGTTGCATCGTCAGGTTTGCTGTCATTCCATTGCGGTCAAGGCTTCTCACACAAGCCCACAAGTAGACTATGTATGGCCCTGTACAGGATATCACCACCTTTTTCTTATCCTTAAGATCCACTCTCTTGTTCCAGATGGTGGTGAACTCTTCTCCTGATACACACACACATAAAGAGGTGAGAATTAAATAGGCGTACATTACCGCTCTCATGTCACTGTGATGGAACAAGATGTCAAAACGTATTTTCCCATACAGCGAAAATGCATGTCGATTGCTTTTTTTTAAACGAATTTTTCTTACAATTTTATTTAAAAGAAAGTAAACACTATATCACATATTGCTATATCACAATTTAAACCCATGTCCTCTCGTTCTCTACAGAAAAACTGACACATATGTGACCCCGCTTGTATTATGAGATAATGAGCATTAAAGTAAATCACACACACACAAAAATACTTTGGCTGGGGTTTCACAGGGAGGGTAACATATGCGCACCATAACATACCTAAATAAATGATTAAAATTGTTTTTCGGTTTCCTTTGGGAAAAGTTACTACACTCTTAAAAATAAAAGAGCTTAAAAGGATCTTCACAGCAATGCCATATATGAACCATTTTTTGTTCCACAAAGAACCATTCAGTCATAATCCAAAGAACCTTTTTTCGCCACAAGGAACATTTTGTGAGACAGAATGGTTCTTCAGATTCTTTATGGAATATAGACAAAAAAAGGTTGTTCTATGGCGTTGCGAAGCACCTTTATTTTTAAAATATATTGTAGTCACCTCCGATCTTTCCATTTAATGTGACTATTTACAACCATTATGTTTTTGCGCTTATGTATTGCTGTCCTCGTGTTGTTCTAATGTCTTCTATTGTTTACCTCATTTGTAAGTCGCTTTGGATAAAAGCGTCTGCTAAATGACTAAATGTAAATGTTAAAACCAAATCGATGCCTTTAAGCTATATGAGAAATCATAAAGAAAATAGCCACACTTACTTGTCATATCTAGATATATCCCTGTTTCCTGTGAAAATAGCAAAAAATATGTTTAGAACAGAGTACAGAAATGTCAGTAAAGTGATTATAACAACAGACAAGTTCATTTTGACATGTCAAATCAACAAAAAAATAAAAAAGGGTTGATAATGGACCGACTCGAGATTAGGTCTGCCTCCAAACCAAAGGTGTAACACCAAGGGCCTAAAGAGACCAAGACAGCATGCACATCACACGTGTGGGCATATAGTGAGAATGGAGCAATGAAATGGAAACCTGCATTATTGGAGTTTCCTGTTCATTCTTGGATTACTACACTGTAAAACGTTTTGCTGTAGTTATGCAGCAGTTTGCCAGTAACTTACTGTAGATTTATATTAATCTAATTTTTTAGCAACAGTTTGTTCAAAAATAAATGAACATTAAACATTAACAAGTTTTTATCTTTACAGAAAAAAACTATAAAATAACAGCCTTATGCAAAGCATTCTGGGAACCTAAAATCCTCATCAACCTTTTTCTGTTGTTTTTTTCCAGATTTTTGGTTCCTAGAAATGCTTGCATGAGGCTGTTATTTTATAGTTTTGGTCTGTTAAGACTTGTTAATGTTCATTTATCTTTGAACAAACTTTTGTCAATAAATTGGATAAGTATAAATCTACAGTAAGTTACTCTCAAACTGCTGCCAGTAATACTGTCATTTATACAGAATTTTAAGATGAAGTTGGTTCCGCTGGTCCCTTTTAAACATTTAGGGCATAATCTCAATAGAACACAAAAACAAACATACAGAAATGTTAACAGGGGTTTCCCAAAAGGGACATGCCAAGGCAAAGCAAAGGCTTGTCACTCTTTAAGATGCAAAACATGACCACATAACACCACACCTCCCACTTCAGAATCAACTTCTTTACTAACTATCTGCTCTTATGTTAATTCTTTCACAAACATCATCAATGATGACAGGTCTTTTATGTTTCTGTATTGTCAAAAATAGTCAAACTGAGCGCTGTCACGGTGCATGCTGCCCTCTAAAGGACGCCTGTATGCTCTGTACCGTTATACAGTTCATCCACCATCCATCACAAACGTAAAAGTTTTAAATAGCTTTAAGCACTAAAAATAATTCCGTTTATTAGATCGCAAACGCGTAGAGCTCTTACGTGCTGTGATTCTGAAGTCTGGCTGAAGATGTAGAGGCTAAAGGCAGCGCACATGGCTGTTAACAAACTCTGGATGACGAACACCGCTGCCACATTCCTCCGTGCGCTGTTGCAGCTACAGCGCGCGTCTCCGCCGCCTCTCTCTAAACTCCCTTGCGCATCCTTTGAGTCCATACTGAGTGACGGACGAAGTGTGATTAACGGACCTGTAAAGGAAAGTCCGACCTTTTAAACCAAGGCGGGGGAGGAAACACAGACAGAAACCCCGAGAAAAAAAACATTCCCTTCCAACGCGCCGGGCTGCGTGTAGAGGATGCTCTAGTTTAGCGGTGTGGAGATTATTCAGAGCGATAGTGCGCATCTTTCACACAGTTACCTCAAGTATTCCAGGCCGCCTAACCCTCCCACTGATTTGTTATATGCTAAAGCACCTTATGTGACAAAGTGTTTTAGAAATAAATCAGTCAAAATATTTGAGAGTAAATGTCGAAAAATAGGCACACATTGGAATGTAGGGTAATATGTGTGTGGGCGCAAAGAATGTTTATTTAAATAAGTTTTAAGGTGGTCATTTGCTGGTAGTTACTTCATCATTCTTTTAAAAAAGACCTTCAAGTTACTTTACGGTTCTATCCAATAGAAGAACCATTTTTTGGTTCCCCCAAGCCATTTTAAATGACCAAATTGTTCCTACTTTTTTACTTTATTTAGTCTAAAGAACCTACCACAAAAAAAACTTTTGTAAAAAGGAAAGTTAAGTTAAAGGTTCCTAATGGAGACTTTCAGGAGCCGTTCTTCTATGGCATCACGAAGCACCAGTTTTTAAGGAGAGAGAGGTTGCTTTGTTTCCTCTGTTGTGGACTTTTTGTTTTTATAATCTATCAATCATATTTCTCTATCAATTATCATATTTTAAGACACATGCCTGCATACCCATGATGTGATAATCTGTATACAATTATTTATATAGTTTTATGGCTACTGTATATCTTACGTACAATGTGAACATAACAGTGTGATTAAAATCCTGCAGCTAATATTATTTTTTACATGCATACTTGACAGAGCAATGGATATAACTGACAGATTAATACAGTAGACAAGACGATATAGATAATGTTGCTGATGTATTGTAAAATCATGTATTGTGTATTCTAATATGAATTTGATCATTTTCATGGTTGTTTTTATGATTATATACATGATTGTTATACGCATGCACACACGCACACACAAGACTCTGTCATTGTGTTAATAAGGGGTTGACTCATTTTATCTATGTGGAACTTAACAATCAATTTACAAAAATAAATTTGTACATTAAAAGTTGCACTAAAAATTGATGTGTCTCAAATTTTGAGAGGAGACCTCAGTTTGAATGGACATAATGCCACATGGTATCCAGTCCTAGTCGTTTGCCTCTTCCGATTTAGAGGTTCTAATCCACCCCTTCTGAACACAAAATGATGGAGGCTTGTTTCTTTTTTCACTTTCAGATAATACGATTATGTTTTCCTTCCATGCCAACCACAAATATTTTGGGAGTAACTGAAGAGAGTGACTGGACAGAAAACATACAGTACAGTAAAAAAAAAACTAAACACATCTGAATTGCTTTAGCCCCACATTCCAAAACACACCACACAGATTAAACAAGCAATTCAAATGATTTATTAGGCTAACAGATGTGTGCACACTTTCATTCTTTTCCCCCTCCTATTTCTTCCTTACATATAAAGTTATAAACAAATTCTAAATATGCCTTTAGATTTCTTAACTATAAACAACTTGACAAAAAAGCTCAAAATAAATAAGTACAATCAAATCACACTCATGGCTTTGGTGATGTAAACTTGTTCACTGTCTGCTAGGCTGTGGTCAGAGGTAAATTCACAGAGGGTATAATGGGGTTACTACGAACAGCAAAATACTGTGGAGACGTGTGAGAATGACACAAAGAGCTGGACAAACTTGATTAAAGTGTGATTTTCTTATGATGAAATGAGACTGATAAGAGATTAAGGGGCAGTACAGATCACACTTGGGACTTTTCCACCTTATCTCACTAAATTACCTGCATCAGATACACATAAACCGTGGCTCTCTGAAATGCATAAGATAAAGTGAAATGCATACGATAATATAATGTGGATTTTCTTTTAAATGATTGTTATTGCCACCGGCTTTTATTTTACCTTTTTTTACCCAAATTTTTTTACTTTTTATCTTTTATTTTACGCCAGTGTATCATGACCTGATTATATGACAGGTTTGCGTAACTGTCACATTTTCACTTTTAATACACATACAGAAAGTGTTATTTAATGTAAAAAAGTATTTGCATTACTTTGTTGCATTCCTTCTTGGACCATTTCGCAATCAAACTGAATTTTTTAAATTGCTGCAGTTGCTTTTCAGTTATTTAAGCTAAACAACTATATCTTCGCAGTTGTTTATGTGATGAAAATAAACCGCTGAACAGTTTTATTGAGACGCTTCACTAAAATTCACTGTCTAAAAGTACCCCGTCCCAAAAGTGAATCATAATTCCCACACTGTTGTGAAGATCGTTTTAATGAGTAATTGGGGGGCTGGAATTGACTTCCTTTAGCTGAACAATTTACAAGAAAATTTGTTGATTCACCCATTGAAGACTTCAGTTTTTCATAGCCTTTGTGTGAAGTTAAGTTTGCACAAAATAGCTAGCATCTTCATCTCAAGCATTAGCTCTGCCAAACCTGGGAGTTATGGTTGGTAGGCTACTTTTTCTGATGTAAAATCCACTCATCTTTTCCATGACCTTTCAGCTGATCAAACAAATCTATATCTATACCATTAATGCCCCTTGACTCTCAAGCTTGACGCTGATTTCGCAATACAAGCATTTTGAGTGTCCATAACTCATTTCCAAGTCTAAATAAAAAAGTTGAAATGTATCTGTCCAAAATAGTTATAGTTATACGATAGATGTCTTTTGTCACTGCGCAGTAAAAAAAGATGGATTTATGAAAAAGGTGCAATATATGTAAAGGCTGTATCTTAGCAACATAAAAAAAGTGTTTGTGGCTGTTCACACTGTCATCTTGGCTAAATGTGGCCTACATCTGATTTTTTTCACTCATTTTTCAAATGAAGTTTGCAATTCCTTTTTAAAATTGTTCGCAAAATCCCCCTATACCGGACCTAAAAGGCTACAATGCAAATTTCTTTTTTGGTGTGGCTTTCACACTTTCACATTGCACTTTTTGTAAGTGAACCAAATTTGTGAACAAAACCACATGTGTGCTAAGGTTATCCAATCATTGGACAGAAATTCTCAGGCGAAAAGCAGGAAGTGCAAAAATTCGAAGCTCCAGGTCAAACCAGAAGGCTGCGTCCTCCGGAGGTCGCATTTCTCGGGCACATACGTCATCAAGGTTTATAACTTCAGTTTTGTTTTTGTTTTTTCAGAAAAGCAACCGTTACATTTCCAGGTAAGAATAAAACTACAATGATTATGTCTTACGAGAAAAACTCCGGTGTGCTTTCTGCAGTTGGGTCGGATCGAGGTTGGGCCATGTTCGCCTTAAGCCTTAAACGAACTGGAGTTTGTTGGGAACCGGACTGAGAACACCTCTTCAGCTGGGTCTTGATACGGTTGTTTGGTGCGATTGCTGTATTCACACCTGCCCAAAAGATCCGCACCAAGGGAGAAAACAAACTTTGCATTCAAGACGTCACATCCACAGACCGTTGGCTGAACTTCTGATGCATAAGGCACACTTTTCTGTTAACACTTCAGCGAGTTTGATTTCGTAGGCTACTCTGAAAGTAAAATTTAACGGTCCGTCTGGAAACAACACAAAGCCCTCTGAACAAAGAAGTAAACTACATCGGTTGCAATAAGAATTCATCACGATCCACTAAATTCTTATGTGCATGCGAGGTTCACGGCATAAACGTAAAAACTTTGTTGTTGTTAACTTTTGACACCTTCTTGAATCTACACAGGTCAGTTACTGTGAGGACGTTTCCACGCCTCTTAAGATGACGCAGCACAAATCTAAACGTGATTGGTTGCTTTACCTGTCAGTCATATAGACTCATGGGCGGGCCTTGGCCACTTCAGTATTTTGCCTCTGACCCCAGACCCCCAGCTTGTACTTTTATGTCAAATCTAAAATGTCCTATCAAAAAAAGCATGAAAAGCCTAACATTAGACTGGTAAGAAAAAGTTTAAGGTAAAAATTTGCACTTTTGAAAATATTGAACTACTCCTTTACGGGTCGGGGAGAAAAAATAAACAAAAGTCAAATTGAGTTCAAAAAGGTTTTACCTAGTTTTTACATTCTGTTGACACATAGTTCTGACTGAAAATGAAGATGTGATTTCCGACATTATGACCTTTGTACCCCTTGGACCATAAAGCTTCCTCTGAGACTCTAACTGTATGTTATTTAAGTGCCTATAATATACTCTAGTCACAATCACACATTTTAAAATAAAGAGCTATAACAGTGAACACAAAATGCTGGGTTATTTTCAACCCATTGCTTGGACACTAAGATGTGAACCCAACCATTGGGTTATAAAGTTGTCAATGCTGGGTTGTTTAAATTATGGTTGGGTCAAATGTAAACATATTCTGGGTAATATAACGCAAGGCTTGGGTTTGTACCTTGAGTTGACCGATCTTGCTGCTTTCAAATGCTTCTCTAGAATATTTGTTTTCACGGGGAAAGACGGTTTATCCTTTCGCAGGGACACTCACATGACTTAAATCAAAGGGGTGTGATTCCTTTACCTCAGAAATTCTTGCCAGTAACATTCCGTTTTCTGGGAATGACCTTGTGAATTATCACTCATGATTCTCTCAAAAATTCCTTCTTTGAAACTCTTTGGAACAAAAAAGCTGTTTCATCATGTTTAAAGATAAGAATTGTTCTGATGTGTGCTCACATTTAGTTTTTATTTAAGACGTTTTATTCAATAACAGTGTTTTCCACAGGTGTGATAAAGATTGGCATTACTTTCATTGGCCAAGAAGCCATATGACTGACAGTTGCATGTTGCATTGGTGTGTTAACCTGAAGCTCAGCGTGCGTACGCACGGATTTGGTCGTAGCTTGTGCGAACGCAAAACTCCACGGCAACATTCATATTTATAAAAACGGTCTTTGACGTGGAAAAGTGCTTAGCGCCACTTCAGGGTCTGAGCAGACGTACGCATTTTTGCTTGTCCGAGTGCTGCAGGTTTTTGGAAATATAAGCCATTCTTGCCGCTCGTAAAGTATTTGAACATTGACAGGTGCTGTTTTATATGTCAATGATATTAATTAGACGATGTTAAAACGCCGAGATTTGAAACTGGTCAGCTGCGCGAAATTTCAAGATCATTTGAGATGTATAGATTTCACATCTGAACGAGAGGCGTAGTCTACACACGTTTTCTGTGCGTACGTTCGTTCTATGAATCACACGTACGCACTTTGAGAAATGATCGTAAAATCAAATTTAGGACGGTTTCTATGCAACATTTTATAAATGAGGCCCCAGCTTTCCAAAACATTTCACACAACACATGAGCAAAGTTTATAAGCTCGGGAGAATGACTACAAAATATTACCACAAGAGAGGATTAACAAATATTAATAACAGGTTTCATCTGACACATATGCATGGCCCAAAGTAAACTTCCTGTCTATTATATTATATTTAATTTATAAGAATATTTTAGTTTGTATTATTTTTATATTACTCTGCATTTATTGATTGTTTGCAGAGGTGTACCGGAAGATAACTTTGGGCCGCATAGCGTTTATAACCCATATTCTCATATATGCTGTAGTTTGTCTTTTTGCCAAATAGTTTGGTACAAAGAATAACTTAATAGTTTAGTGTTTTGTACCACACACCTCATATTTTGATGCTTTTGTTCAACAAATATTTAAACAAATATTGTACATATGTTGCCTCCTTACAGACACTTAAAACTTTCTCTTTCAACTTTTTATTCAACTAGCTATTTTCAAACAAAACACTTCTTAGTAGTGTTCTGTAAACTGGCCTGAAATGAGAAAGAATTCCCCCCTTGATGACTCGTATGAAGGGATTTATTATTTTGTTAATGTTAATTTTGTTAAATGTTCCCAAACTTCAGAGAGGCAAGGCCCCGCAAACACATTCCGCTTTTTTTCTTGGTAGTCAAAATATATAGGCTATAAAGTCTCATTAAATAACCAACATGTAGGTTATAACTAACTTGTAATGGTCTCATTTGAATTATGTGCACTCTCACATAAAAATTACTGTAGTACACTATAATATTTATTAATAAAAAACAAAAACACATCATCTCTGTGGTACTCTAGAAATGCTACACATCACAGTAAGAGCAATGAGTGATATACTGAAGCCTGTAGTTTCTTTTGTTAATGTAGATTTGCTTAAAATCTTTTTGTTCCAAACATTGGTTTGAAATAAAATTGACAGACCCATTGTTGTACTGATATTATTATTATTATTATTATTATGTATTTATCATGGATTTATAAATTCAAAAAGGCATACTAAATAACACAATGTATTTTTATGTATTGTAAACACGTTTTATAATTTCTCTTTTTTTTTTCTTTTGTCACTATAAAGCGGTTTGGCAACAATGCAAAGTTGTGAAAAGCGCATTGGAAATACATTTGAATAAAAGGGGTGTCCTGTGTTATGTCCTTCAGCTCTGGCTATATTATATCACACTTTAGCATTGCTGAACTTTTTAAACTGTCATCGGTTTTCTCTTTCCTGCGATCGTTGTTTTTATTGCAATGAAGTTAGTTTTCACAGCTGCTTTGCCAATAGACATGTGGGATTTCCCCGTTCTGTACATGATTTATGAACAGACTTCACCGTCACTAGTGAGAAAAACCTCATCAGCCACTTATCTTAGCAAGCCCCTGCCCACAAGGTGGGTGGTCAGGGCAGAGAGGCTCAGATGAGCAAGCGAGTTTGAGGTGTCAGAAATTTAGGACAGCCAGTGAAGTACAGAGGTGACTGGTGGGTGAGGAGATTGGGCGCACCAAAGTGATTACAAAGACGACGCTAGCCGCACACGAACCTTTAGAGAGGCACGCTGGAAATTCCTTAGCCAAACTAGAGGAAGGCCGAATGTCTATCATGTAGAAGTCAGATCAGATGTTGTGATGTAAACATCTGATATGGAGGACATTGGTTTTTTATAACGATAATGGGGTTAGAGAGAAGTTTTTATAAAAAATGAAATGACATCGCATTAGGAATATCCAACAACCTTTCGATCAAAACTGTCCAGTTTCAGTATTTGTCACAGACAATATGAAATGATTAATGATAGGCTCCTCATGAACACACAAGCCTATTTTTGTTGTTTAAACCTATAGTTTCCAGTAAACCAAGAGAGAGAGATGACAGGGTTGGTGAAACAGTGTCCTCAAAAAAATGTTTAGACATTTGAGCCAGAATTAAAAACGTGTTTTTCAAAACTGAGCTATTTTTACAATGACCTCAAACCGACTGGTGCACAGTTCTTTTTAGTAAATGAATTAAGTCAAGGTCACACGAGTATAGCAGGTATATTCAAATTAAACTCAAATACTAGAGTACCTGAAAATAAATAAACATCACCAGGTTGCCTCAGGCAGCAGATTTGTTCTCTTGCTGCCCTATCAGGTGCATAAGTTTCAGACAGCTTCATAAGCAGTGACAAAACTTTTGAAATCATATGGGAAATATAAACAGAGTGTGTTGGTGATAACCAAACGACTATTTGAAAACTATAAAAATCAAGGAATTTATACAGACATAACTGACCATTCTTTGGATGCCAAGACCCTGCTCGGCCAATCCCCTTCCCTGTGGACGCACAAGCACAGGATGGTGGGATATCGAAGGCAGTAAAGGATAAATCTATGCTGTCTCCAAAAATCACATGAAGATCTCAGGAAACGACCTTTGATTCGGATGTGCCTTTATGTTTGTTTTGAGTTTTAGTCCAATACAATCTAAAAACTGCTGGTTTATTTTCAACCCAGCATTGGGTCAAAAAGGGACGAACCTAACCGTTGGGTTGTAAATGAACCTATTCTGGGTTGTTTTAACCCATTGTTGGGGTTCATCTCATTTTGACCCAACGCTGGTTTCAAAGAAACAGCATTTGTAGATTTTGCAGAAGTCAAAATAATTTAAATCTTTTTCATACAAACATTTGGGTGAACAATTTCTTGATGGGTTTTAGGTGCAAAAACCCCATCCCGTAACACTGGAATAAACGAATAATCCAAATGCTGAATATTTCAAGAACTAGCAAATAATTGTGGTAGTGTTGTAGTCGAGACCACCTAAACTTAAACCAAGACCAGAGGATGTCGAGGCCAAAACGAGACCAAGACAAACGCAGGCCGAGACCAAGACCAAAACGCACAAAAATTCAGATTTGTTCTAGATTTGTTTGGGACTAGCGGTTCATTGAATGTTTGTATAAATCAATATCACATTTTCAGATCACGTCAGATACTATAAATAAACAAGATCTCATGCAAGTACCCTTTTTGTAATCATATCTTGGATATTGTGGGCCTTTGTATGGATTTTGATGTTAACGGATTTCTTTTCAAGGTGACAATCCCCTATTCATCTCTTACCGGCACAACGGAACAAAAGAAATCAAATCAGAAATAAGCCAATGATTGTTTTAAAAGCCAGACGTTTTACATCCAATCACATGAATGATTTTAACACATAAATCAGACAATGCAAGACATTTAAGTTTTTAAATATTAATTTTAATGCTGAAAACATCTCGCAGTAGCTTCACATTGCTGTGTCGTCAACATATTTTTGAACATCAGTAGCAATATCCTGCCAGCTTTGTACAATACTTTATTCATACTGCATACTTCAATCATTCCAGTCTTTAGTTCAATAATATTATTACTCAGTATTACTCAAAAGCTTGTTCTGTATGTACAATTTGGATGGATAATTCTAAAGTCACCTCTCTTCACCTACCTGAACACTGGAAAATCATTCCACATTCCTGAGCCATAATGTTAAGACAAACATCCAATCACAAATTCCGTTTTGGTAACAGATTAAGGACCTTATTCCTCCAGTCTCTTTAAAAATGTCCCTCACTGGCAAAATGAAAAACATACCGGTACAATGAACTGTAAAGAATACAGTAACACAAAGCCGTTATATTAACTTTTCACTGATATGCTGCAAAGACTCCCTTACTCTATTCAGAGAGCAAGACAAAGATCTTTGCCTCTGTGGTCTAATCTGAATTAATCCAGTGAAAAAAAGACAAATCAACAGCTCCCTGTTCTCGTCCAGATCATCTCCTCCCAAGGCTTCTTGTGGCCTCCAGGTCTGTAGCAGGTAGAGAATGTGAAAGAGCCTGTGCAAGAGTCAATGTTTAGCTCTTCAAAACCCATTTCACAAACTTTCCAGTGTCCTCCAGTGTCTTTAAGAATGAGGCAGGTTCATGCGATCTTCGATGAGAGTGTTGTCTGCACCCTGCGTCTCTATGCACTGCCGCACTGTAGCAAGCACTCCATTGAGACGCCGGTCGAGTGCAGCGAGGTGCGGCCCCGTCAGCACAGGAAAGGCGGGATCGTGGGCAGTGGCCTGTCGCATCGCTGAGCTCAAAACTCCACCTTTCAACAGGTTTAGTCTGTTCCAGGTAGAGACACGAACCCTGTTTGATCCATATAGAGAATGCAGTATTAGTGATGGGTAGTCATTAATGTACAAATACAGTAAAAGCTGCACTTTTTTGTGGTGATGATGAGTAAGGCAAGGCAGGTTTATTTATATAGCACATTTCATACACAAGGTAATTCAAAGTGCTTTACATAAAATGCTTGAAGGCAAAAAAGAACAAATCTTTAAAAGGCAAATTATTTAAAATCACAAATAAAAAGACTGAATTTAAAAGACAAATAAACAGAAATAAAATTGATAAAAAATGTTTGCACATATAAAGAGAATAAAAACAAGAAAAGAGAAATAAAAATGCAGCACAGTGCTCAGGTTGTAAATGCACAGCTAAACAAGTGTGTTTTTAATCTGGATTTAAAAATGTCTACTGTTGGTGAACATCTGATGTCTTCATGTGAAGTATGTGAAGTACTACTGCATTTTGGGGCTACTCGATACATTGTATCCCATCATACACTGTTCAGATGCACATCTAGCATGAGATTTTACATGGTTAGCATGAAATACTTCATATGAGATGTTCATACGAGACGTGTGACTTAAACAGCATTTAAGAGTTATTATGCATGAAGTGTTTATGATCATAATGTTAGTCTGCAAAAGGGATACAAATTGTTTATAATAATGTAGTATGTGTTTGTGTTTATGTTTACACTTACATACAACACTGATAAAGGGGGGCGAGAATACTCCTCTCATCCAGTGCTGGGTTCCCAAAACTGCAGGTGGAAAAAACACATTAAAAGGATAGTTCACTTAAAAACATTTTGTTGTCATTTACTCAACCTCTTGATATTTTAAATCTGTATGACTTTCTTTTGCAAAATACAAAAGAAAATATTTTAAAGAATGCTGGTAAACGAAACCATTGACTTGACACAAATGGGATCAATGGATTTCATTTACTAACATTGCAGAACATAAAAGAAGGTATTCTTCTGAACAGAAGAAAATAAAGTTATACAGGTTTGAAATAAGAAGAGGGTAAGAAAATAATGACAGGAATTTCCTTTTTTTGTACATAAATGTTCTTTACTGACTTCTCTAGATGAGTGGTTCCTAGTAGATAAAACTAAACCGTAAACAATGTAGTAGAAACAATGCTCTATAGTAGGGGTGACCCCAAATAGTCGAAGATTTGATATCAGATTCGAGGTGTTATGCTTTCCTGCAGCTCAGTGGTAAGAGCATGCCGCTAGCAACACCAAAGTCATCCCAGGGGATTGCACATATCCAGAAACAAAATGTATAGTATAATGCAATGTAAATTTATGCCAAATGCATAAATGTAAATGTGTAAATGTAAATGTTATGCAATGGCGATCATGCTATTTTGGTTATATGGTCAAGTGGCATAGCAGACGGGCACGCACTGCACCGCCAAAAATATTATTTATAATGTAGAGTTGGGTACCAAAACCCCTGGTGCATATGAGCGCAAGGTCTGGCTATTACCCACTGCAGGATCGCGTTCCTCAGTGTCTTCTGTGCTGTGAGCCGGTAAAGAGAAGCAGCAAGATCCACACGTACCCGCAGATGACTCGCAAATAAATGTGTACACCATTTCTAAATATTTGTCACTTACTGAATATTTGGCCAAATAAATATGAATTAACACTTTGTCTGTAAATGCACATAGTTTGTTACTTAGACTGAACTTTTCGCTGCACGATACAAAAAAATAATAAAGTAATATATCCAAAATTACCGCATATAGCAAGCTCGGCGCAGATTTTCGGAACTTGTCATTCTCTGCACTGAAAGCCAGCATGCGTGTCAGGAGGACGGAGAAAGAGTGTGCAGGAAAAAAAGGCATTTATTGCAATCCTCCTTTACATAAATAAAGTAACTTCATTGGTAATGGATGTGCAGTATTCCCGTTTGTAAAAAAAGAATTCGTTATTATCAAGTAGTATTAAAATTGTTTTAAGGCGAGATATGGTACATGGCACAGCATTGTTACGTGATGTTTAAGGAAAATGTCCATTCATTGTACGATTTGTGGCTTCTTGTGTTCTGAATACATGTTCTCCTGCATTTCCGACATTTTGCTTAAACACATTTATTTTGCGCATTGATTATGGCTTATTTCGTTATTTTATATTTATTTATTTATTTATTATAAAGGTTTATTCTGTTCTAAACTAATTCTGTAAATTCATTTTTGAATGTTTTCGGTGCATCAATGTTGCGCTGTACCCTTATTAACCACCCGCAGTTGTCCCCACATACACACACGCGCACACACATGCATGCATGCATGCGATTCGACTGTCAGTCAACTATAGGCTGACTATGTAAATCCTTAGTCGGGGACACCTCTACTCTATAGTTTCAACTTTTCCTGTGAGTCTATTCTTCTTTACCTTTTAGCGTTATCCAAAAGGATCAGCATGCTGGCTCCACCGTCATCTTGGAAACTCTCGTAGTGATGTCGATCAGCATTTCCGATGAGGTAATCAAAGATGGCTGTGTCGATGACATCCAGGAGCCGTGGACCAGAATCGTAAGGAGGCATTTTCTTCACGGCCTCGCAGTAGCTTTCATCATACTCCCACCTAAAACACAGAAACATACAGCCATCGATCAACATAATCAATAACAACAGACCCTCTGTAGAACATGTTGATTCTCTGACTCTATTAGGTTTGGATGGATGGAAATTTTTCTTCAGCATTTCAGAGAAAATATCATCTTTTCACTGTGGATAAGTAATATACAGGTTATCAAGCCTCGTACTGTAGAACAGAATAGCTTTATTGGTAAACCCCAAGGAACTTGTTACACTTTTTTTTTTTTTTTTTTTTTTTACATACAACAGTTTGGTACTGAACAAAACAGACTATATTATTAAGATGGATGTCTGATTAACTGTAACACCCCTTAGGTCTCTACAACGCAAATTTTTCCAAAACACGTGCATATTATTCATACTCTCACTTTAGTTTCCTAAATACCAGTGTATCACTTAACCTTATGACCAACAGGAAACATTTGAGTTATACTGATGTTTTCTTTGATACTGTAATGTCTGAATGGAAACTTTCAGTTTAATATGGAAAAGTTATGTGGTTAAGTTTTACGGCATACAGACGTCATTTTCAATACATCTTTCTTTCATTGCCTTTATCTCTTTTCAAGCTGATTCTTCCCAGAAACCTTTTTTCTGTTATGCTGGTTTAAAGTCTCTTTAGATACTAAAAGCAATTACAAAGTAAAGTGGTCTAAATATATTTCTATAAATAAAAATCTAAACTGTATTTGCATATCTAAGAGCAAGAAAATCTTTCATCATCAGCACATTCCTGCATTTTGAGTGTCTTCAGAAATAGACGTAATGTGGCTCTCAAAATCTTTTTCTGATTTTGATATCATATGAAAGCTGGGCTCCAGCCCTTCACAAAACTTATTTTGTTCATACCTTGAATTTAACAAAAGTTATAGTTATCCAAAGTCAGCTGATCGCTATGATTTTCAGAAACAAAATTTTGAGATGAAAATAAAAGCACAACAGTTAAGTTTCACAAGTAAAAGTCATACTTTATTAACAATTCAATATGGAAATATTGCCTAGTGTTGAAATATATAAAACACATAAAACCGTTTGAATAAAGTGAAAGTAATGCATAATGTTAATATGAAAATAAGAGCTCTGTCAAGAGTGGTAAAAGCACTGCATCAATCGCATCACACATCAATACAGAGTTTAGTTATACTTCCTACAAATTAGAAGTCGAATTCTCAAAACACCCTTAAAATTCTAATTTAAAAAAATGTTATGTATTGCAGAAAAAACATCTTGAGCACAGTTCTTAATTTTTTCCCCTTAAGACTGATCTAAAAAAAAAAGAAGAATCCAAATTCTTGTAACAAAAGCTGTCATAAATATCATCTTAGTTAAAGGCACAGTTTTGGAATTTTAGCGGCCACTAGCGTTTCAGTATAGATTTGCAATAAATCTTTCAGTCATTTGCTCATCCCTCCCTTTCGAAGTACGACGGTGGCCGCAACAGTAAAAATAAATATGTCGCCGACTGAGACAGCGGCTGTGATTCTAGCCACACTGTCATGTTACTTCACGTGAAACTACAATGCAGTTACATTATTTCTACACTTATAAGGAAAAACGTTCGTCTCTCGTAGGTTATATGCCCATTTGTATCAAACGCTAACGTTACCAAAAAACTTGTTTCACTTTCACAAAAGTTAAATTATCTTACCAGCCCAGCAGAAAACAGGCAACTTCGGCGTCGCGTTGAAAACATTTGTCCTTCATCTGGTAATAGCTACACCGATGTTTATCCTGGATCTCTGCAGTCATTTGTCTCTAATTTGTCACATTTGCGCTTCACCGACGGAGATTCGCGCTCTGTCGGCTCTTGTGCACAATACGTATGGTCTTCCATTGTATCAAAACTTCTAAAAACAGAACGATCTATGCTTCAGCTAACGATGACGACGACTACTTACTTCTTCGTGGTTTTCAACTCAGTGATGACGCAAGCTGCCTCTACGAATTACTAAATGCGCTCTGTGAGCTGTTTGTCCATTTAGGGCTGCTGTAACCAAACATGGCCGCGCAACATGGAAAACTCCACATATATAGGCCTGCGCCTATGTAGATAAAACGGGGTTATTCTAAGGTAATAAAAACATAACTGTTCATTACGTACAGTCTTTATACACCTCTGAAGAAACAGTTTTGTATGTTATATTGCATTTCTTTCAATAAATCATACAAAAAAAATCAAGTATTGTTCCTTTAAGTTATGGGTTAAGTCTCAGGGTTGTCTTAAATCTCAAAAGGTATATTTTATGCATATCCAGCGCCTATAAAAAGTATTAACCCCCCTTCATTTTTTCCCACATTTTGTTGTTTATGGCTTTTGTTAAACCACTATAATTTTTTTTTTACAATAATCTAGACTCCATACACCATAATGACAAAGTAAAAAAAAGACTTTAAGGGGGGGTGAATACTTTTTATAGGCACTGTATATGGTAGATTCACATGTGCCGTGTATTGTACTTAGCCAGAATAATAATTTTGACGTTTAGTTGCCATAGAGGAATTTTCAGAATGATATAATACTGCTAAGGTCTAGCTGCCTAACTTTAGCTTTCATTATTAAAACAGTAAGATTTTTACATCAAGCGATTTGAAACGTTGTCACACACAAAGTATTTTATAAACAGATATTAATTCTTTGCGGAGGTTTACCGGAAGTCAAGTTTGTGCCACATTTTTTTTGTGATGTTGCCACTGAAACCGTCTATATATACATAAGAATGTGATCGCTTGTTACACAAGTTTAACATGTTAACACTCCCTTTTAAGTATGGGTTTGGCTATTCTAGTAATTCCAGTGAAAACAAAAGATTTGAAAAGTTTGTGATCAACAAGAAATGCTTTACTGGATATGGTGTGAAAACAGGCCTTGACAGGCCTGCACAAAGCCCAAATCAGAAAAAGGAGGAGCAAAAATCTAAAAATAAACATGATTTTTATGTGTGTGATATACAGGTGTCCATATATTTTCTTATATTTCACACAGCTAATTATGTAGGACATATATTTTCCTCATAACCATTTGTCTGCCAAAATCACTATATCATTTTGGTAAAATACTGTATAGGTTTGAGGGGAGAAAACAGAGCCTCATTTCAGGAAATGTGTCTTTGCCGTTTGTAAAACCTGCAAGCCACAACCCAGACATCAAGTAGGCTATTCTGTACTGTGATTTTAATCAGCAGTTACTGTATGGTGTTCCACTATGAGAAGAGCTGAAGATATACAGCACCGCCATGCCATTCTTACTCCAAAACGTTTGTGCTTGTACCACAAACAAATGTCACTTAGTGAAAGTCCCTTAGAGCTATACAGAGAGAATGACCCAACCATACTAGTATCAGATTAAAGCTCTTTAAAAATAGCAACCAGTACCTGTATACTCATTTCAGTCACTCATGAAAATATATTGAGGGGAGAGTACGAAAAAAGACTGAAACCATTTATAAGTACCTGGCAAGTTTGCCCTCTCGATATGTGCGTCCCCACGGGTGTCTGTGTTTCTGTAGGGGCCAGACGTCAGGCAGCCACAGAGTTAGCGATCCCTCCATCACATCTCCAGCTGCACAGGCAGGTTCAGTCTCACGACAGTAATAACACTTCCCATAGAAACATGTATTATTTCCTGCAGACAGAGAGATTAGCATCAATTACCATTGATAATATGATTTATGTGTGGAAGGCACTGTGTTATTTATGAGAGGATCATTCTGGAAGACGTTTTCTGGTTTAGGCAGTGGATTATACTAAATGCCACAACATGAGCATATTTGTTAATAAGACAATAGTTTGGATTAATGACAACTCATTATTCATTTTTGGAGGAAAATGGGGCTGTGATGGACAGTCTGTCTAATGATTTGTACAGCCATAAGGTCCTCTAATTTTTTATAACCCTTGCTTTCTGGAGTTTATCATCACAAGTATTTCAGAAGAGATGCATTTTCACAGTTTTAAAGTAAAAATATATTATTAAAGAATAATTTTAACATAGGCAATAATTATTATGTGTGTAAGGTAGTGAACAAAATAATCTTTATTATGATAATTTTTTGCATTCTGCATTATGTTTTATATTTAAAACTACACCATCTTTAAATAATGGTATCGGTGCATCCCTATTTAAGACCATTACTTGCATGATCTTTTCAATGGGCTGACTATGTCCATATAACCACCCTTTATGTTCCAGACTGGGCACATCCTTTCAGTGGAAAACAGGTTTGTAAGGATTTGAGAAGGAAGATAAGACACAGGAAAGAAATGCAAAGAATGGGAGTAATCGAAGTAATGAAAAAAGGGTAAAACTAACCGTGCATGAGAAAAGTGCTTAGCAGTTGGTCAGTGGCTACTGGCTTTATTTCTGTGCGCAGATTCATAAACCTCCCCACCACCAGGGGCGCTCTTCTATAACCCAGAATCCTGCAAGAGATTAAAGAGCTCATGACAAAAAAATCTGACCAGTATAGTTTATCAGCATGGGTATGAATGTTAATAAATATTATTAATATGATTTTGTGTGGACAAAATTCATTAGTTTTAAGGATAAACATTAAACAATTACTTGTAGATTATGATTTGTACATTAAGAATAATTGTATAAGGTGGTTTTGTTGTCCTGGACGATTTGGCAGTCCTCTTGTAAAGTTATGTGATCAACATGTCAGTCCCCATGAGGTGACCTGCTGTGCTCGGTGTAAAATACTCCTCCAAAAGTTTAATGGAGAAGTCAAGCATCGTAATTTAGTAAGGACATGAGAAGTGTGGTGTCGAGTCAGAGTCCTAATAAAGAAGTTCGACAAAAGAAAAAGAACTAACACATTTTTCTTTTACTCTCATGTTCTTCCAGATTCGTATACTGTTATTTTGCCAATGAAACAAAAAAGGATAAGCATGCCATCAAATTACTAAAAAAAAACACCAAATCACTACTTTTATGGTTTTTCGTTATATCTACTATATAATTGTTGTTGTTGCATGTTTACAGAAAAGGAGATAAATACAGATGCAAAGAAGCATGTGATTTAATCTTATAATGGCCTGGTAAAATATGTGCAGAACACTGCAAGAAGGACGATGTCACACGATTTACTGCTGTTTTATAGCTCAATTTGTAATAATTATAACAAAAGTGTTTGTGAAAGTTAAAAGTCCTGTTCCTCAAAAAGTCAGTAAAAAGATTCTAGTGATGATGATGTCTTCTGCCACAAAGACTGTGTGAAGTTGCATGATGTTTTGGTTACGTACATTCAAAGTTACCATTTAGTTGCCAAATAATATTAGGGGTAGACCGATTATCGACCTGGTCGATTATCGACATCGGTCATTTTAAAAGCCGATTTGCAGATAAAGTAACTTAATTTTGAAAGAACAAAATCAGTAAAGACACAAATAAGTAATATGTCCAAAATCACAGCATTTAGTCGCTCTTTAATGTAGATGTATTGGAATTTTGTCCAATGATGTTGTGTTTATAAATGAGAATTTTAGCAACAGATAAAGTGACTGCTGGTGGCATTAAGTTGTATTCAAATACAGTATAATGTGACAGATCAGAGAGTAGAAGCAAACAGAGTTCAAGCGCCAAATGCACGCGCACACAGCCCCCTCTCAAGCAGGGGCGGTTCTAGGAAATTCCTAAATCTGGACTTGTATTATATTAAAAACCGAGCAATTTTGGGTGTAATGCACAATTTGTCCTGCGGGTGGCAGTAATGATGCTTGTGCGACAAAAAATGATAATGCAAGCAACACCAAATGCCGAGTCTGTGTGCCTTCAGAGTTCTACATCATACAGGTTATGGAAATATATAGAGGAAACTTCTGATAACAAATGTTAACATGCCCCCTAAAAGCATAAGTGGCCCTTGCCTGGCCCCCCCAGTTACAGTACTCTAGAACCGCCACGGATCTCAAGCTGCTCGCAACTCAAGCTACTCGCAACTCAACACAAGTGTCAGATTGAGTTATTTTTCGTGACATATTTATTACACATAAATGTTTAGATACACACATGGGTATGCTTAAATGCCTGTCTTGGTGACTGTATACTTAAGGAATAGGCTATTGAACTAACTAAGCGTGCCTATAATATGGTATTAATGTTATAGTTTCATGAAAACATTTGCGATCTTTTCAACAACATACACAATGAAGCTATGAAGGCAATTAAATTATTTACACATATTATATGAATTCAAATTGTGCTAGTTAATCCATTGATGTGCAAAATGAATAATTGAATATTTCTACTATTACGCAATGTTTAAAGCTGCAGTCCGTGATAATTTTTGGGTAAAAATTATCATAAATCAATTATTTGGTAAATACATAGACAGATCAGTGTTCAAAACGTTCTTATCTTACCCCGATTCACAACGGTAAGCTTATATATTATATAACGCTACAATTGATCATATATAAGTAACGTTTTTAAAAAAAAACATTTCGCATTGTATCTGGTATAGAGACATGGTCTCATGTTCCTGTCACGTTAATGTATAGATGTGCTCTGATGCGGTAAGCGGTCAGTAAGCACAAAGCTCGGATTCATCCGAAAAATAACTCCGCAAATAACTGACATATTATCTTTCAAACTGAGATGGCGACAGAGAGGCCAATCTTCCGGACTGCAGCTTTAAGTCATCAGAAAATAATTAATTTATTCAATTCACTTTTTTTATATAGTGCTTTTTACAATGTGTATTGTTTCCAAGCAGCTTTACATGAGAAAAGAATACACAGAAAAAGGCAGAATAGTTCATATAAATGCTATAATTAACATTTCTCAGAGTCGGAATTAAAAATGTTTAAAAGCATTGAAAGTTTTTGTCAGAGCCTGTGTTGTTCTTAAATTTGACATTAATTTTTAATTTTACACCAGACATATATTTCAATTTAAAATATCGGTTATTGGTCGATCTGTAATGATCGTTATCGACATCGGCCCTGAAAAACACATATCGGTCGACCTCTAAATAATATAGGAACATTTCTGCATGTCAATTTTAATGCTCAAATTGAATTATAACAGCTTTCAATATGAGAAAAGTATCTACAACCATGGTGTAAAAAATCCAGCAGCCCTAGTAAATGTGTGTGGGAGTTACCTGTCCAGATGAAAAGCAGCGATTTCTGCATTATGCCGATCATACCCTGCATATGGCTCTCCCTCAACCACGTAGTCCCTGTTGTACCTAATCATGAGGGAATGAAGAAAGTATGAGAGAATAAGCGTTCAAGTATCACACAATAAGAAGAGACAATGTATTATGCACCACAGTATAAAATGTTAACATTATGCCTTCATTTTTAACTTTAACAGTACACAGACACTAGGACCAAAAATCGGTAGAATTCATGGTAGTAGTAATTTCATTTCACACTGACAGAGCACAGTTTCCCCTCTATTTTGCGGCTTGTTTTTGAGAGCAACCACTTCTGCAATTTGGTACGACTGCATTCATATCAGCAGCGAACCGTACTGGATAGGGTTGCCACCAGTCCCTTAAAATACGGAATCGTCCCGTATTTGAGAATGAAATCTCAATCAGTTTTGAATCAATACGAGACGAGTTTTGTCCCGTATTTCCGAGTTGTCTAATCAATGTTCCATGCAAATCATGCCACCCGCATTCTGTGAAGAAGACTCGTCTTATTCCATCCCTGATTGGCTAATACACGATGCCATCGTTGGTTTGATTGGTGTGTTTAATACCATCAGGTTCAGTGCCAATCAGAGTTAGAGGAGGGCGGGTCTCTTGACAGAGAGTCGATTTTAAACAGAGGCAGCTCCAGATACCCCTGCGTTCTCTGAAAGTTTCGGAGCCGAGACAAAAGCAGATGCAAAAGTACCGACGAGAATTGGAGGAATAAAATACTTGACTGAAGTGTAAATGGTGCAACTTGTAAGCGGGTCTTGTTCTCGGTCACGCACGGTGATACAGAAATCAGAGCGCAGTATCAGCGTTCTTCACCTCAAGCATCTTAATTCCAAGGCAGATAATGTAATGACATTTTATCAATGATATTCATATTGATTACATTAGATTTTATATGCTGTCTATTTGTTAAGAAGTAATAATACGTTTACATTTATTCATTTAGATGCTTTGGTCCAAATGATAGAGCATTTAACATTTTGTCAAAGAGCTAAACAATAGGCCCTAACTGTATACTATGCCATGTTTACAAGTTATGGTATTATTTGTTTATTAAAGTTAAGGTACAGTCAGACATAAGCATAAATTAAATAAGAGTGTCCAGAATATTGTGGTGTTTTACTTACATTTAGAAATTGCATCAATCTTAATACTTTGCTTGCTCTAATAAAAAAGCAATACATTTAAAATATAAAATGATTTTAAAAAATCATAATTAAACTTTTACACAATGCACATTTCTTAATATAAAGCCTAAAATCTGTTTTAATGTCACTTTTGATAAGGATTGTATGATTTTTGAATAATGTCAGTCTTTTAATCTACCTAACGTATACTTGCAATAGTTCCACTTCAGTATATCTTTAGTTGGACCTCAGCATTACTTACAAAATTAGTTGTTCCAATTTAACAGCTTTTCAGTGTATGTCTTTAGTATATATAGTATGCTAAATTTAGTATACTAAAAGTACAATTGCAGGGTATTTTTATTAAGTAGCTACATATATGTGAATGGATTTGCAGTTATATGATTTACCACCACTGGCACAACATCAGGCCTGTGGTCACTGTGACGCCCGCTAGGCGTCCCTTATTTTTCTGTTTAGAAGGTGGCAACCCTAGTACTGGAGTTCACATGAACTCCACCCCAGACTAGGGATCGGCATTTAAAGCAAAAATAATATTCGAAGATCGATGAGAACTATTCGAAAATTTTTCAAAAATCGTACCCCTCCACCGCATGCACAGTATATACACACATGACTGGAGAGATAGCTAGGTGTAATTTGCGGGTGGATAGGTATGACAGGTATGAATTTCTTTCTTGGAAGAAATTAATAAATGCTTGCTGAAGATGTGTATTGTTTGATGGCCATTAACATCTAAAACTCGTGGAAAACGCAGGATGCGCAGCTTTCTTACAATCTCCCATTGCTCGCACTCGTAAGTTATATATGCGTTAGACAGAGAGAGAGCCGCGACTCCAGTTTGAAATGCGTGCATGACCCCACCACTTTTCAAAACAAAGTTACGCGACAGAGAGAGAGAGAGAGAGAGAGAGAGAGAGAGAGAGAGAGAGAGAGAGAGAGAGAGAGAGAGAGAGATTTACACTTACATTTACACTATTTATTCATTATGGGATAGGCAATCTCAAGCTATGAACAACCAAATGACGGCACTTATTAACAGTCCGGAACAGCCCGTCGATCAGCATCAACAGCTTATAATGCTAGGACATTTCCTTGTTAAATATGAGCATGCACACATTATACCCACTAAAAAACATTTTGATTTATCCATAAAAATATCTTAGCCATAAAGATTGTAGACTATACATAAACGCGTTAAAACATATTAACCGAATGACGACAATCTCTTGATTGACAGCCTTTAGGTTTTAGGTGCGTCATTATTGGCAGCGCCACCGTTTGGTTACATTAACGCGTCACCACCGCATCAGCACTTAAAACACGGCGATTTTTTTTTAAGATCGCACACACTATTTGATATTCTATAATTAAATAAACTAATTGAATATTCGAAATTCGTGACTCATCCCTACCCCAGACCTCCCTTTTTAACTTGGGTACAGTTCGCGGGTGCGCACCCAGGTTCGGAAGTTCCGGGTGCGCACCAAAAGTATGGGAAACCGCCCTAACATGCACTTATTTACATTTCTCAGTATACACAAAATAGAAAAATCTTTTTGGATTGATATCCGTTTAAAAAAGTTTTTAAAAAGTATATATATAAGTATATAAAAAAATTCAAAATTGGCTGGACTCCTGTGTACAAGCCATTGATGTGGAGTGATGAGTTTTTGGCTTTAAACACTGCATTTAAAGTCACACAAAATGTGTTCAGCTGGGTTGGGTTCATGACTTGGTTTTATTCAGACCAGTCAAGTTCTTCCACACTGACTGAATCAATTATTTCTTTCTGAACCTTGTCTCATACACAGGGCATTGTCATAATGGAATAGAAAAGGGCTCTTCCCAAACTGTTGATATTAAATTAGAAGCACACAGTTTCATAGAATATCATGATTAAGATTTGTACTCATGGAAATTACTAAAGTCATCAAACCTGTTTATTAGTTAGGGTGACCCAATACTTTTGGCAATATAGTGTATATAACTATGGGGAATTTTTTTACAATTTATTTATTATCTGGAAAAACAAATGCTAGCATTGTTATTTTATTCCGTAATACTTCTTCCTAAATATTTCTTAATCATCTTCCAGTTGCAATAAGATTCCATTCTTTAAGAAAGAATATCCCACATTCAATTTTGGTTGGATCGAAACATAACGTCACACCCCGCTGAGGTGTGTTAGATAAGAGAGATCAAAGTCCAAAACGTTCATGGCAAACACTGGTCAGTGCAAACATATATCAGAGGTTCTGCCCTGACAGTCAGGAAACAAGCCATTAGAGAGAAGCCACTTACAATGAACAGCCTAACAGCTGAAGAACATCAGGAGAGTCTCCACAGTTATCTAAAGCCTCTGTAGATCTATGATAAGTCTAATAGATTCTGATTAAAGCAGAATGCTTTCGTGTTACCTACAGAATTCTACATTTTAATGCAGGGATGCAACCAAAAGATACTAATACTGATTTAACTGACCCCTGCAAGTATTATAGCGCACAACAGAGTATAGGAAGCGGACAAAACACCATCAACACGCACAACTAACAGCAAATAAGACAACAGAGATCGCTTACTAATTTGCTTCATTCTCTATATCATTCATTTGCTTTCTCACTCTATAATTCACTCACTCACTCTTCCCCTCACTCTCACTTTCTAAAAATCACTCACAACTGAACTCACATTCTCATTACTTTCTCTCTCTTTCGTTCCGCATTTCAATCACCCTTCTCCTCACCTCTTGGGTTTGAATACCACTTTCTGTCCTCCATCAAGCACCAGCAGGGCTTTAAGCTGGGTGCCTTTATAGCCCACGTCCGCCCTCTCCACCCTGGCAGAGGCCAGAGCGTTCAACACCGCGGCTAGCTCGGGTGTTTCGTCCGGGTACACCTCTCGTGGACCGACCCACTGTGCTGCCACTTCCCAGGGCGACTGCAATGTGTGTGTGAGGCGAGCTCCTTTGGCCAGGGCCAGATTGGCCTCCATCTTACGGAAGGCGCGGAGGTCGCGGCGACTGGCAGCTGATCCCTCGCCCCCATCCAGAAGAAAAACCTTGGCCAGGCCGAGGAGAAAGAGCACAGCGCACAGCACCACCACACGCTGCTTTAGCTTCATCACCTCCCACAGCCAGACGCCCACCGGGGGTACACCACCACGCCTGAGTCTGCCGGAGGATACGCTCTCACGCCTGGGGCATGGCACTGCCCGTCGTCTGCCCAGCACCAACACCGGTCAGGGTGGACAGGAGTGGTTTAAACCACCACAGTGTGATTGGATGACACCTCCTGTGAGAAGAGGTAGGAGAACATGCAGAGAGGAGGAGGAGGAGGATGATTGACATTTGAACAGAACACGCATTTTGACTCAAGTGCAAGTGCTATGATTTATATAACTATGATTTTGCCTTGAGTCAACACAAGCAGACATTACATTACACTGATATAGACTAAAAAAACAGGTCACTTCAGCCCTTACTGATGTAGAAGAGTTTACTGCATTACATAAGACAAACCCTGTTATGTCTGCTAGTACATAAATTGACAGCATTTTTGTATAAAACCCTAACCCTTATTTTTTAGTGTTAAACTGAAGAAAGGATATTATCCACATTTCCGATGGCATGAGGGTGTGTAAACTGGGTTAATGTTATGTTGGGGGAATCTTTTAACCGGACAACCTCTTACACGCAAGCCATATCAGATTCTCCTAACATATGATTTGAAGCATAGCCTGCTGTTGTGTACAGGGTGGAGTCAACACCTGCCTGTTTAGGTGTGCCTTTGTCTCAGCTGTCTGCTACTGTCAGATCTAGGTGGAGTCCTCCTCTATTCATGGTTTCTGATGCATCTCTCAACAGTCTTGATCTCCTTGAGAAAGCATAAAAAAGATAAAAGTGAACATCAATAATAATAATAATAATAATAATAATGTGGTAACACGGTTATGACACACTGTATGTATATAAGAACAACGTCTCAGTATATTCGCTTGTACAGATGCTCACGTGCACACAAATGCGCTATCATTCTGATTCAATTTCACACTAAATGGTTCGGTTTTAGGAAGGGATTAGAATGCTAATCTGGTTTGTGGCTCCCAAACCCATATCAACATAAATTTGAGATTTATTCAAACACACACAAACATTTTAAAACATTCAGCCGCATTGCTCAAATGCCAAAATCCTCATATTCTCGATTGATATTCAGCTAGAAGAAAACCCTTGTCAATATATGTAACTCATGCCAGAAATCTATATACATACCTGTGAAACATGACTGATCTATGCACTCATATGGTCTAAATTCAGATGAAAGACCCTCACAGGCAGTAGGAGCATTCAGACGTACCCAAAACACAATGCTGTGCCCTGAGCCCTGGCAAACACAGCCTAAACACAGTCTCTCTCATCCTTTCCTGATCTCAGCCTGGGGCTTATCTGTGTTTGAGAGCTCTGCCACTCCAAAGACTTCAACTAACACACACACACACACACACACACACACACACACACACACACAGCGGGGCTCAATTCTGCCGGCCTAGTCAAACTTGTATTTCAGATATTTATTTGCTCCACCAATATTTCTGGCCCTGGTTAAAATATAAACACGTCTGAATTAGGGATGCACCGATATGCAAATTTTGTCTGATGACTAATAATTATTTAATGCTGGAACCCGATAACCAATATATTGGCAGAAATGCAGTATTTAAATATTAATATTTTTTTCTGAGCCTAGCACAAAAGGCAAAACAAAAACATTGACCGCAGAAAATAAATAACATTTAGTTTTTTGTATAATCATGTATCATTCCTACATTGAAGCGGTTTAACCAGAGGAAATTATTCAGGTCTCATTTTATTATCGGGCCATACCGATAACATTAAAAATGACCATTTATCGGCCGATAATATATTGTGCATCCCTAATATATATTTTATAGACTTTATATAAACCATTTTCAAAACTGGGGACACATACATGAAGCAGGACTCACAATCTGTCACAAAACATCCAAGTGTTCATGCTTGCAACACGTAAGCATAATCAACAAACGCAACACCTAACGACAATGCAGATTTTTTCCTATATCGCAAGCAATCTCTCTATCAAATAGCTTGAAACTCTCCCGCTGGCCACAGGCCATCTTTACTGTCGAGCCTACCATCATTTTCGGTTCTCCTATATGTAGTATGTGAGATCAGCCCACACACGATAACAGGATAAAAGCAAATGTTTGGCAGACATCTTCAGAAATTAATTATTGAAATTACATGACAGTCCTTCCTTGGTTATTATTGGTAGAATGATCCAAACTGTATGGTGTTTTTGCCAAAACCAAATAGGTGTCCCTAGACACAAGATAGATGCTTGTAAAAACCAAACCTGCCCTATGGGTTACAAATGGAAAATCAATATGCATTCCTCCACTGATTCCATTTAAGATCACAATCAAAGTCGGATTCTTGGCATGGCAACACCCACCTCGCAAACACAGAGCCATGCTCTAACCACTGAGCTACAGGAAAGCTGGTTTTGTAAAGCCGGACGTACAAAACGTGCCCAGGTAAGCTACCTTGGATCCTGAAAAGCTTTTGATTGGGTGGACTGCATACAGCACGTCATCCTGTCCACGCAGGCACCAATGATGCACAATAAAACCATTCATATGGATTTTAGTTACACGTCTAACTAAATCGTTTTCAACTACACCTAGTAAATGTAGAACAAATAAAAAAAGTCCAAGCACATAATGATATATATTTTAGATTTAAGAAAGCCAATTAGATGCATATTAATGACTGGTCCACTGCTGTCAAAAGCATACAGACGTTTAAACGCATATAACACTAAAATTTTTTCTACTTATGCATGCACATTTTTACAGTTTGTTTAAGATCGTACACAAGTACTTTGCCCCTTAAATGTATCTTTAAATGTTCAAATTAAACCCTCTCTGTCTTGTAACAGCAAGAGTCGCTAACATAGGTTAGCCTGCTAGCATACATGGACCGCTTCAACGCGATTCCCTCATATACGATAACAATACAACTCGAGAAAACCGACTATTAGACAGCTCACTTAATGCCGAATCTCTGTGCATGAGTGGCTGTCTGTGATGTTAGTGAGGTAGTCGTAGTTTTTAGTCACAGCGCGGCTAACAAGCTAACAGTGAAACCGTGACATTTAAACGTATTGACTGACTCACCGTCGCGCGACTGACAAAACATTTCAAAGGAAAAATCCCAACGTTCACTCGTACGCGCTGAAGACACTATTATCGTCAATATACATCCGCATGTCATTCAGATTACATTCAGCATGTGTACTGCTTACACATCTGTTATAGTCTCAATCGCACTATAGTGACTCTTCCTGAATCGGTGGCTGTGCACTTACATTCGCACCAGCAGCGAGCCTCTCCGCGTCTTAAAGGAACCGTTCACACACGAAAATCTCCAAGTTGGTTTAAACCTGCATCGAAACTTACATTGTCATTTGTATGGACAAAAAAATGCAATCAAACGTTCCTGAAGCTAGATAGAGTGCTGCAAAATGTAAAAAATGGATAGACTGAATGCACTATAAATTACTTTAAATAAAAGTGTGCATGAATTAAAAACAATGGTGACAAAGCACTTTTGTGTTTCACTGAAGAAAGTAAACCATTTAGGTTTGGAACAACAAGACGTTGAGATTAATGAAATGTCATATTATATTATCATTATCATATATTATCATGGTCTGGCAGTATGCATACTTGTGTACCATTTAAATCCCACATTTACAACTCTCAATCTATACTGCATAATATTGTAGAAGAGGTGCAATTCCTGACTGTTGTTAATTGGGTCATAACGCTTGTGAACAGCAGGGGGAGGTATCATACAACACAGAGCTCCATTATCTTCATTTAAAACCTGAATAAATTTACATGTTTGTACATGTGCACAAAAAAGACTTGAAGATTTTCAGTAAAATATTACATTTTAGAACAGTCTACTAGGAAACTGAGTGGAAAGGATGGCCTAATTCTTTTCACAGATATGAAAAGGAATAAGAAGGGCCTTGCTAACACTCGATGTGTTTTTGTCATTCTAATACACATGCATGTTTCGAGTAAATACAGTTTGGCAATGTTTTCAATTTTACATGAATGTTCTTCTATTCTTTTAAAGAAAATTTCTCCTAAATAGCAGTAAAATGTTTTTGTTAGGAATTTCCTCTTACAACCTATTCACAAATCTGCTGAGAGAATCTTTTACTAAATAAGAAATAAATCTTATAAGAGAAAAGGCTGGACTATGCCATCTAGTGTGCAAACTATGCCAACGTTATTGGCTGTCAGTGTTTATCATGCCAATTTGCCATATCCAAATAAAGATTTTAAAATAAAATGTTGCTATATGCAAATACATTTTTTTTAAATGTAGACTTCATTCCACAAATTCAGCAAGTACATATTTAGCTAATTGTCTTACATCTCTGCATCTTGTAAATAATTAGCAGATATAATGCATTTAATTGCGTAAACAGAATAATCACAGATGATAGTAAAGCTCATTTTCATTAATTTGGAATTGTCGCAATTCTTAGTGATTATGAGCCTTCTTTCTTCTCAGATGATTGTAGCACTAAAAGCCGTGCTGAAAACAAAACAATAGAAATAACCATTACAGAAATTCCATTAAAATACCATTATGAACCATTAGCTGTAACCATTACAAATTTCGTTTTAGTAGTGTTTTGGCATCATTCCAACATCCCACCAATAGAATCCATCAGATACTAGTAGACACATAGTTTTCATTAAATCTAATACAATTCCCATTACAACCATAAAATCCATTACATTTTCTATTGAGTTTTGAGCAGGGAGGTTTTGTAAAATAGACTATTTGTATTGTGAATACAGCGTGTATTTCTAAAGTGGAGTTGTTCTATTTGAAAACAGAGTACTCATGGCAACTAGCTATAGCAAACTATAGCAAAAAAGATCATGAGGGTTGTAAGCGGAGCAGCACACATTCAATTGGTTCTATTCAGAACATAATATTAACATACTCCTTACTGTGCAAAATATACATAACGTAAATTTTTTACCATGTATTTTTATAGTATTTAACCATAAATGTTTCTTTGTTATCATATAACATCATAACATAAAGCATGCCTAATTCATTTGCATTTGCATTGCATTTTTATTTTATTTCTATTATAGTACAAAAAAAATGTTAACCCTTTGTCAGTCTGATCTAATAATATACAGGTTCAAGGTTTATTTGTCACATGAGAAATGTAAGATCCATCTCTTTGCGTTGAGGGATGCCCTTAGCACCTCAGGTCATATTGGTATTCGGTGCTTACAGAAACTTGCATAACCTCCAGTACACACTATGCATACTACATGCTGCATAAAGTCATATGCCACAGGTAGAGAGTCAGCAAATAAGCACACAGAAAGCAACTGGATTAAAAAACATACAACCAAAAGTGTTTATTAGTTAGTTTTGGCCTGTCTGGGACCCAGGAGCACATCTCTTAGGTCAAAGGTCATAGCGCTACACTGGGCCACCTGCCCCTGAGGTCACGGGGTCAGACAGGAGACATATAAAGTGGGTGGGAGCAGGTGATACAGGATGGCACAGAGTGAGACGCACACACAAGGAAATTCATTTCTTAAACTCATTACAAACCAATATCAGTTCTTTGTAATACATCACCACATAGACAAGTGATGCAGTGGAGCTCAGAACTAAAAAGCCCAATGCGACAGGTAGGATGAAAAGTCCATGTGTCAACATCACAGGTGTTTGTACGTGTATGTGTATGTGTATGATATCATATGCTTTGTGCAGATAAAGACAGTCAAATTACATGGTTATAGCATGTTGGAAATACAGTGAATTTTACAAAAAAAAGACAAAAACAACATTAACTGTTATTGTCCCAATTCAAACCTTTAGCTCCCAAAAATGGTTATACCAATAAAAAACTTCTATAAACAAAGATATGGACAGTTTATTAAAACAATATCTATATCATTGAAGAGAGAGAATTCAGGAGGTGTAATATGAAAAAATGGTAAACAGAAGAATAATTTTGGGGAAAAACCTGATCAGATTATTGTTTCTCCAACTATTTACCTGTCATGCATGTACAATAAACGTTTTAAAGAAAGAAAGCTTCCATGGAGGAAGAGTAAAACTCTTCAAGTGTCTAGCATTGTAATTCAGTTTGGTTCACGTCTCTGTGGAAAAGGTTGAGGACTTGTCAATATGCATAAATCATATCACTAAAGTGGATGTGATGTGTATGAGCATATACTACCAATCTTTCTATTACATAATAAAAAATATTGTTAATTTCTAGAAGCTTCTCTTTGAATCCTTGTGTGTGACTGTATGGGTCATTGCTTTATCAATAATCTAGATGCAATTTCTTGGCCTGTGCCACCATGACTGCTCACATATAACAATTCAGTCTCAGGGCAAACAGGACATCACAGTTTCAACCACGAATTCTTCAACTTTCCACGAACCATGTAAACGCTTAACCAACATGACAGACTTCCAAGCAAAAGCGTCTCAATCTGATGAGTCGCTTCCACTGACTTTGCTTTGAACCTGGGAAACCTAGTCCCAAAATCCAGACCTTCAAAGCTTTAGTCATAACCAAAAGTGCTAACACCTGACATTAAAGGCTCAGTACAAATGTATGTAAACAAAAACTATCTCAGATTACTTTAACGCCCACAAAGAGCACTTCTGTTAAAGTATTGCCTGTGCTGTGCATGTCATATCAAATCAAATCAAATCAAATCCTGCCTTAGTCTTCCTTATGAAAGCCACCTTATTAAAAACAAGTGCCATTACAAAAATATTTTAGGAATATGAGCAACAAAACACACCCAGTTTTTATCCATTTCTCTACTCCTCAATTTTAACCACTTGTGTCCCATGCAAAACACCGGAAATAAGAAAAACAAATAGACATGCTGATAATCTGTGACCAGATCAGAAAGTCGAAGGCCAGTGAGAACCCCATGAGTCTGACTAAAAGCCCTCTTCTTGTCTTGTCATCTTGTATATTAATGCCAAATTAAAAGAAAAACGATGAATCAAAAACCTTCCCCTTCTAACAGTATGCTGGAAAGAAGTCTCTGACTCCCAGTATGATATTCCACCTATTTGAAAACGACAGAGCCAAGCTTGGAATCATGCACAGGTCCATGGAATCCCAAGGAAAGCGATTCGGAAAACTCATGAAAAAGAATGATAAAGATGGACCCATTTATATGAACATCATGAGACATTCTGGCCCTGCAGATGAAACACTTCTGCAAAACAGTGATGCTATTCATTTGTTCCTCTCCCAACAACTGATATAGAAAAAGCAAACACAGACATGCACACAAACTGGGCTGCGTGAGCCAAAAGCAAACGAATATCAAACCTCCTGTCAGCTGTTCTCTCTTAAAAGAGCAAACAAGAGAGAACGTTCACACCATTCCAAAGCTGCGCCGAGGTGTGGCGTTACTTTCAAAACGGCGAGACAAAATAATGTAACATGTTAACGTAACAAACTATTAAAATAACCTAGACATGTGCAACTATCCCAGTAATACTGAAATAAAATATCATAAAATTAAGCAAAACCACATGAAAGCAAAACAAACAAAAAAAATTAAAAGAAAATACATAACAAAAGAATATTAATGCTGCTGACACACCACGCCTGCTTATTTACTTACTGCTCCCACTATTTCAAATAGAAAAGCATTGGTAGAGTGAAATATTATACCAAAACCAAATAAACATTTGGAGATGTAAACCTGCTGACTGTCGCACCCACTAACAGTCACAGCTTTCAAGTGATGTTAAAAGTGTGAAGAAAGATATGTTTTGCAGTTGAGTGTGTTTTTGCTGTGAAGATCCTAACATGACATTGTTCATGTGTTACTTCTTTATCTCTTTTCTTCATATGCACTTTTTCCAAATTTTAGGTGCCTTGGAACAAAATAAGATAAAAAAGATTACAGAAATTGTATAGGATTACAGACGTTGTTAAAGATTGCGGATTCTCTAGAATTCACTGAAAAAGTCATTTTAATACATTTTAATATGCGAGGGACTTTCAATTTTCGCAGTTAAACCAGCTTCTTGGGTCATGCTTACATACGTCTAACTCAGGTGTGCGGAAAGTTAATCGTGTCGACTGTGCGATTATGCGTCTGCATGTTAAGGTTGGTCGTCCAGAGAAAGAGATTTCCAAGTTGTTGTGGGTAGTTTTGGGGTAGGAGAATTGATCAGATTTAAAAGAAAAATCACAATGAAATAAAAAAGTATGACAGCAGCAAGCCATGATAATGTAAAGGTTGGGTAATCAAACTCCAGACGTCTGTAAAGAGTCCAAGACTGAAGAGCCCATGACACAGGAGAGCTCCTCACGTTGGACGATGTGGAAATAAAAAACTAAAAGGAATGAGGTCCTTTCAGATTCAAATGCCAGTGGAGAAGACAACACTGCTGCCTGGGAAATCCATCTCTTTCACACACACACACACACACACACACACGCACACACGCACACACACACACGCACGCACACACACACACACACACACACACACACACACACACACGCACACACGCACGCACACATACACACTCTCTGCTTGTTAAGGCAGTGGTGCTAAAGAGCTTGGTGCGGGGCTCAGGCTGGGTGATGGCAGTGGAAAAGCTCCAACACACGAAACACTGGAGTCTATAGCTTTTTTATTCATCTCCGGCCTTATTGCCTCCCTGTGCTAATCCTCGTATTTCTCTGCTCTCTATTCATCCAGCCGTTCATCAGCTACTAATGTTTCTGATTTGTCCTGGTCTCACTCATTCAAAGGACATTAGATTCGCTGGGACCTGTGAAAGGAGAAGGAAGAATAGAAAAAGAGAATTTAACAAATTCATATGTATTACATATAGTCTTTATTCATACATGTTGTACTATAAAGCTGCAGCGTGTCATTTCTAAAAGTGATAGAAATGTGCCAACAATGAGTGTTTTCACACAGATTTTCCAAAAACCCTGCCACCCTTTTTCTATTGTTCACACAGAAGTATTCTTGCCAAACACTGACACATTGGACCATTCAAACAGAGCAATGTTGAAAAAAGCACAAAGCCACGACTGTTTGTGGTAATCAACCAACATGGCATATGCGTCTGTTAAAACCATCAGTGTGAGCTGAACCCGATTTGTAGTTAAATACACATTTACAAAAGAGTCAGTTGGGGTTCAAATAAAGCATCATTTATTTACCCTGTTGTCATTTCAAACCTGTATGTTTTTCTGCATTCTGAAGAACACAAACACAAAAGAAGATGTTTTAAAGAATGTTGTTAACCGAAAAACGGTGGTACCCATTCGCTTGAATTGGGTTTGTGTCCATACAATAGAAGTAAATGTTATTTGGTTACCAACATTCTTTAAAATATCTTCTTTTGTGTTCTGCATGAGAAAGGTTTGAAATGACAAAAAGGTGAGTAAATGATGACAGAATTTTCATTTTTGGTAAACTATCCCTTTAAATCATGTGAAAGTAAGCATTTAGCAAAATAACAACTGCATTCGGAGTAGTGCATTATTCAGCTTAAAGGAACAGTTCAACCAACCATCACATCCCAAATGTACGATTATTTTTTCGATTAATTGGATAAAAAAAAGTTGGCTTTTGCTTATAATAACTAAATAAACCCCAAATCAGGGTATTTATTATGTACTTTGCATAGGGCAAATGCCACAAATTGGGTTTTACTAATATAATCTTTTATTTTGTCATTTAAAACAAAAACGTTTAAATAAACAACAGTAAAGCTTCTTTAAATGCCCCAAATATAAACAAAGAATCTGATTATTAAACTTGTGATTGTCAATGTTACAGCTTTACATTATTCCCTTTCCTTCAACAAAAGGTCTTATTAACATACATTATTATAGGACAGATGACGTGATATCCCCCTTACTTTTAAATTAATGTGTTTGCGGTTTGAATGAATAAGACGAATGAGATATATCCACATTATAACACAAATAAATTAATTAATTTAAAATGAATTCTTATTTTGTGGTTCATATTTTTATGAAAACATTACATCAATAAAACAAAGACAAATGTCTTTAAAACTTTTAAACTGCACAGCTCAAAGTGATGCATGCAAGATGCATCTGACTTTAAAACTGTACACCAAGTGCTGCACAGAGAGACGCATACACAGAAAGACACGTCTGACTTGAAAACTGAAGACGCGCTTGATAACTGCGTCAAAGTCGCAAGTGACGTCACAGACGAACTAATCGATAATGAAATTCGTTGACAACTATTTTTTATCATCGATTATTATCGATTTTATCAATTAGTTGTTGCAGCCCTACTTGACTTCTTATTTAGTTGAACAAAACCAAGATTATCGATAACATCAAATCTCTTTGGTTCCGAGTGTCTTGTGACTTACCTACTTGTAACCCTTTTTACATAAGTTACATGACATGTATTTACTATAGTATTTATAGCATGTAAATGTAGTTCATTATTATTACTCAGTACTTAAATGTGTAATTACACTGCAATTTGTGTTGTTTGTGTTGAGCTGCAGAAAGTCAAAAACATTTGGGATGGCATAAGGGGTGGGTAAACTACAAGACAAAATTACATTTTTGG
Organism: Oreonectes daqikongensis; assembly: GCA_026939265.1. Lineage (NCBI taxonomy): Eukaryota > Metazoa > Chordata > Actinopteri > Cypriniformes > Nemacheilidae > Oreonectes > Oreonectes daqikongensis. The sequence continues at coordinate 815,335 of JAOTQM010000351.1, read as the reverse complement.
GAGAACTATTCCTTTAAATAACTAAATGACTTTTTTCATTTATAAACCATGATTTTAGAGGTCAGTATGAACTGTGTATTTGTTTCAATAAGCCATTATGTAAAAACAATTTTAATGTATAATAGATCCTGCTGAAACTCTCAATGACTGTCTGCTTAATTTTTCTTTCCTGAACCCCTAATAAAAAGGTAATTTACTAAACCCAGAAGACTTCCACACACAATGGCTTCTAAGGAGCAATTAACATGAACAATTTTGCTTAAAAACCCAGCCTTTCAATGGTAGTGGTCTGAGCATTAAAGTGCACATTGCATTATTTTTTTTTTTACCAAGTAAATGCTTTCAGCTAAACACACACAAGCGCTCTTACCTGTTGCCTGTTGCTTTGACATGCCGCACTTAAATGTTTGAACCATAGTAAAGCGTTCATTCTGTTCCCTGCCTGGAACTTATATGAGTTTCCTGTAAACACAAAAACAAAGAGCATATTTTAGAGCACATACAGTATGGACACTACACAGACAGTGCCGCCCATGCGGGTGAATGGAGAGAGCCTACAGGGCTATGTGTTTGGGTGGCCCTATCTACAGCAGAGGCGCTTCTGTCATATAGGGTGCAAAATCATATATTCACGCACAGTCCATGCTGGCGACTTTTAGGATATCTGTGTCTTTCTTTCATTCACAGTGGAAATTATGTGCAGTTATTTGTACCAAATGAGTACCATCAGATACAAATCATGGGTATGTACAAAATGTGTATTTTACCGCTCTATGTTGGCTGTGCTGATCCATGTAATATTGCAATTCTTTTCCGCATGACATTGCATCAAAACCTTCATTCAGTGTTGTTCAGACAATCCTGTCAAAATATGAGGCATGTGATTGGCTGACTCACCGTGTTCAGAGTCTGTCAGCATGAAGACGTCGGGATGCTCCGGGTCATCTGCCATCATGGCCATTAAGCCCACAACAGGAACGGTTTTGCTGGCAGTCGACTTGAACTAGAGACAGACAATGTATAACAATAAAATATATGAAACGTGTCTGACCATTAGATGACCTATACTGTATATATACAGCCTCAGAACAAAATAAAAGACTCCAGGTTTGAATTTCAACAGAAATTCCAGGAATGTCAAAGTCAACACCAACGAAAAAGACAAAATAAATGCCAAGACGCATCAAAGCTCTGAAAAAAAAATCTGGATTATTCATTTAAATATTCATTTTTTAACTGATCCTAAAATACACGTAAAACATAAGTATTGTGTTGTTTAAACGTGAATATGAACTTTCTTTGCAGTATTCAAAATCTGCAAACATGGCATCATTTTTTGACCCGTTTGTGCGGTTTCAATTTTCTGCAATTTTTATCTGGAATATGGAAGAAATGCAGTGGTGTAAAGTATTGGAGTAAATGTACAGTAATTATGTACTGTACTTAAGTATCTTTTTGGCTACTTTGTAGTTGTACTAAGTATCAAAGATATTAACAACTTTTACTCTCTACTTGAATACATTTTTGAATAAGTATATGTACTCTTTACTCCACTACATTTGTAATGACTAATGCAATTACACATAACATTTTGCACGGCACCAAACTTTTTTTGCAGCAATTTTTTTCTGCTATACAGAAGAAGCAATATTGCCATTTACAGGGCACTGAAGGTAGTATATCTTGTGCATTTTCCTTTACTTACTGAAACTTGTCAACATGGCTTCTTGATGCAAATGCATTATCAGGTAGTTGTCAACCGCTGGAGGTTTATATGTGAGGTGAGGACACGACTGCAGCCGCCGATGAGGCCAAAATCTGCATGTCCAGTGCAAAAAGGCTTTGACTTTTAGTTTTCCTTTACTTATATTTATTTATCCGTTATACTGAAGAGTTCTTTTTGAAAGAAAAAGAGCCGATTTAGTATGAGTAAAATACTCAAGTACTGTTAAAATCAGATACTCTAAGACTTTTACTCAAGTTGTTTTGGAATCGGTGACTTGTGACTGCTATTCTCTGTACACCTCTGAAGAAATGTCACTAGTTCACAGAATGAAACAAAACTGAAAATTTTACTTAAATACGTAACTATAAATAGCACATTTAAAAAAACTGAAAATACTTTTGGAGTGGTCTTTTATCATTTTTCCGTAGCTGTAGGTCACACTACACAAGATACAAATATAATGTGTAAACAAGCTGTGTCTGTGTGGCTCTAATCCGCGTGTGGTTTTTATTAATTCTGCTATTGTGTGATGGCTAGGCCCATATGATGATGTAATTCATCTCATTATACAATGACTGCAACCAGCTGGTGTCCCTTAGCATCCAAGATGGATTTTTTAGACATCAGGCCTAGCCTTCGTTTTCCAGTGTATACCTTCTGTAATGTGTCACAATCCTGTGACAACCACCCAGGGCTTTCTGTCTGATTGACTCCATTCTGTGGAACTTTCCTGGCTCACACAATGCATGCATCTACTAGACACGGGCCCGCTGGACCATGAACCATGAGACCACTTGCCATACTGATTTCATTACGTGTTGACGCATCTTGCTGAAGGTCAAAAAGATGTTCCCTTCTGTTTATCTGTTATGAGGCGAGTTGTATCGACTTCGGATGGACCACACATGGACTGTATAATGCATATTGCACGTTAAAATACTGTAAATAGAGCTGGTAAAAATCACCTAAGATCAAATCTTCTAAACTTACCGCAGAACTTTCTAAAGTCGAATGGCTTCAGTTTTTATTAGTCAACTAAAAAAATATATTGTGTATAAATAGTCCATTTTAGGATCATTAAAATTTCTTAAAAATAAAAAATATTTTCTCTTCAACATCACATTACTGTATCATTGTTTAAATAATTCTTTAAATATAAGATTATATAATATTGATCTTTTTGCTTTTGTATGGGGTACATAAAGTGCTTTATGATAATGAAAAATATAAAAAAAACAATGCCTAAATTCTTAATGGTTAAAAAAAGCTAAATTAATTTTAATTAATTTTAGGCTAAATACAATTTATTCATTTCTCATATAGAAATGAAAAAAGAAACATGTTCAAACAGGCATTAAGATACTTAACCACATTCACTACAACCAAGACTTTCCACCAGTTTATTCTGTGTTGTCTGTACAACTATTTAAACAAACTACAATTGTGTTGCATTACAGTCTACGTACTCATAATTTCATATTTATCCAAACATAAACATCATGAAAAAATGTACCGTAACTAGTTGTATTACATGTTGGATAGCCCTTCCTATTAAAAAAGGTGCTTTTTGGCCACAATGTTTTTTAGGTTAAGTCTTAGGTTTGGTTTGCAAGACTAGTGTGTTGGGTGAAAGTATCTGTGAAAGTGGGGGGAAACTCACATGCTTTCTTTCTGTGGCTTTGAGGGACTTAGCAGTATAGTAGTAAAGATGATTACCACAAAGAGCCACCCAATACTTAGTCCACGCTGCCACCTAGAGAGAATTAATGGAAATCAACATTAGTAAACAAACACAAAACACAAGGACAAGAGACAGTTGTAAGAAAAAGTAAGTGAACCATTGTCATTTTCCTGGTTTTCTGCTTAAATTGGACATGAAATGATCCTCACCAAAGTCACAAATATCAACAAACACAATATTTCTAAGCTGACACAAACAGTCATGATCTTTCAAATATTGTGTTTGTTGATATTTGTTACTTTGGTGAAGATCACATCACCTTTCATGACCAATTTAAGCAGAAAACCAGAAAAATGACAATGGTTCACTTACTTTTTCTCTATATGTTCTTCTCGATAGAAAAACACAACATCCTTTCAAGAGTGACAAAACGTGAATTTCTTTGTGAATTTCAGTGTGTGTGTGTGTGTGTGTGTGTGTGTTTGAGAGAGATTAAGCACAAAAGATATGCACACAAAAAAGCTATATGAACATTTTGAAGAACAAGTGAATGAAACTCAATCATATGCTTTATGGAAGATCTTTGTATACTATTACACACCAACAAACGTGTGTGCGTGTGCACCCACTGAATTTCGGGGACAAATTTGTAAAAGTGAGCGAAACCGGACAATTCCAAACAAAACCTCCTTTGTACAAATACTATAAAAATATGAAATCAAGTTTTTGCAAAATTGTGTCGGTGAGGTTTTAGTATTTATAGACCACTTCAGAAAATATAAGCAACACTGGTCCAGATGAACTTCCGGTTTCAGTTTTTTAACACTACACAAATATTTGAACAAAATACAATACATCCAACATAACATTTATAACCAAATCAAAATGTAAAAAAAACATCTTTAAGATTTATTAGAATTATATATGTAAGATTTTAAAACTAAAATAAATACCAGTGGATCAGTATTTACATCTGATACAGATACAGTAGTGGTACAGTATAAAAACAACAGAAGTCTATAGAATGTGCACATTCAGATAAATAGAGTAAGTAATCGTGTATGTGAAAGAGAAAGAGAAAAAAAAACAGATATACAGTAGTGGCAGATGAAACATGTGCAGGAGATAAAGGTCTCTCTGCTCCCATGTCTAGACTTTAATGCGGTTTCTTTTACTGCTTTGGCACCATTCACAGATTCTCTGAACAAACCAGCTGGGTTTAATGGAGCTAATGGAGAAATGATTGACAGTAAAGACGAGTAAACGAGTAAAGACTGAAGATAACACTGCATTACATTTTTTTTTTATATCTTTTTAGTTTTAAATGTTTCTATTCATTTATTTAGTAACCTAACTATGCACAGTTATACAGATAGTCCCGTTGTATTTTTTATAGAGATGAGCTTCACAGCAGTAGAGACCACTTGGGGGGACCAAGCAAGCAAGTAACATAGAAAGATCAGTGAAGACAGGAAAAAGCAATAAGGATCAGAGTTTGAACAGATACAAAGCCATTAAGGACTCAAGTTTACTAGAAAAATACTAAAACACTTGCCAGAGCACTACTATGTGGTTACTGTACGAGTTCTGAGTGGTTTCGAGTGCATTGTACATGGTCTCTAAATATAGTCTGGGATTTTTTACACAGGAAGAGATGAAATGGAGTTCATAGGGGATAAATGAGGAGTTAAAATAGTACTGTGATCTCACCGTGGGCTTTTTGCCCTCCTTGAGGACAGTCTTCCTGCGCAGGACCCCCTGAACTGTGACGGCCCCTGGGTAAAGATGCACGGCAAGCTCCTCCGACTCAGCAGAGCTGCAAACACACACATACTGAGGATTAATCTACAAATTGTGACATATAAACAGTTAAATATTCAATAAAGATATATTTAAACACCACACCCCAAACTCATGATGTGAAGAGAATGGGAGTGTTTGAAAAGCGAAGAGCCAGGAAAAGTGAGAAAATAAGTACACTTGTGAGAAAGTGACATAAAAATTCTGCCATCATTTACTGACCCATTTACATTTACTACTGTGGGCAGTCGTGGCCCAGTGGTTAGAGAGTTGGACTCGTGATCAGAAGGTTGCTGGTTCGATTCTCAGGGCTGGTGGGTAACGGCTGAGGTGCCCTTGAGCAAGGCACCTAACCCCCACTTGCTTACTATACAAAATGTACAAATGTATAGTACAATACAATGTAAGTCGCTTTGGATAAAAGCGTCTGCCAAATGCATAAATGTAAATGTAAATGTAAATGTGACCCGTTTCAAACCTGTATGACATTAAACACAACAGAAGATATTGCATAGCATCCTGGCGTTACTTCCTTTTACTGAATGGGAAAAATAAAAGAAATTCATAAAGGTTATGATGTAGTTCAGTATTATCTCTTCAGTTTTAAGAGGATGGTACACCCAAAAAATGAGAACTTTCATAATTTACCCAATGAAAGTTCAAATTTTTTGGTTGTACCATCCTCTTAAAACTGAAGAGATAATACTGCTCTTTATCTGTGTCATAATTATGTTGTCTGTGTTTCTATAATGGCAGATGTGAGTGTAGTTTTAAATGATGGCAAATTGTCCACTAGTGAATACTAACAAAATCAAGATTGGATAAAGCAACTACTCTATAGCCAGTTATGGCCATTTTAGAAATTTTTCCTTCTCAAGATAGAAAAAATGTGAGTATTAGGTAATGTGGCTGCGGCACAAAAAAAATGTCAAAACATGCACGCACGCACGTTATGTAATTTTGTTATTGAAAATTTGTGTCCCTTTCAAGTAGTCACTACAATGCAGTGTGTAAATAACACCCTTAGACTATCTAATACCATGCTTTTGTGCAGGAGCAAATCCTATAAAATAAAAACTATATTTTAGAGCTGCACGATAATGAAAAAAATCCTAATTGTCAATTATTCACCTCAATATGTAATTGCGATTATAACTGTCAATTAATAGATTTTACTTTGAAGTTTTGAAATGTTTTCTAACTTTCTGTAACGCAGCTGCATACCATATTCTTTCAATAAACATTAAAAACTTAAAATTAATATAATGTAAATCACAAATATTAATGGAAATAATTATGTTCGCAAGTAAAAATCTAAAACGAATAGCTAAACGACACGTCAACTATTAATTCTCTGATTCGCCACTGTATCCGGTGCCCAAACACACAGCTGTAATGGAGGCTTTTGGTGATTATGTAATTGTTTCACTCGTAATTGTAATCCCGAGAATTATATATTTAAATATATTTAGAACATTAAGACATTAAGCATTTTCCACCATTGCACTGAACCGTTCAGTCTGAAACGGTTACAATTATGTTTCCACGTGAGCCTGGCTTAGCACAGCACGATTACAAACCATTCTCGGTTGTTTAACCGTGCTGAAAGAATGACATCGCCACTCAGGATTGATCACTCGTCAGTTGCCTAGATACCGGTTTCTCTGTAGCCAAAATAGTGTGTTATTGAAAAAGGAAATAAAGTTAACTTAGCTGGTTAACAGCTGGAACTGGAGCATTTTTTAAACAGTTTTTTGAAGTCATAGCTCAATCTCTTGCATTACCAAGGCAGCGAGTGACTTGCTGGGCCGGAACAGTATGGAATGGTTAAGCAATGAGAACAGTTTGGCGCGATGGTGGAAAAGCGCAGTATTATCTACATAAAATTTTACTCAAACGTTTGTAAACGGGTTATAATAGTAGGTTACTGTAGATGACCCCTGACAAAGAATCAGTTTTCTTGCTAGGAAAAAAATATTTCGGCACAAATATCAGAGAGTCATATAAACTCATAAAAACAGTTATTTTATGGCTAATTCACACTGATCCATTTTTAACAGTAATGCCTCCCTCAATTGCAATATTCTGTGTTGTCAATGTTCCTGTAGACAGTAAACCAAACTTACAGTATCTCCAAAATAAGCCACTTTAAAACACTCCAGCTCTAAAAATCTGAGCACAGTGTGTATGTGTGTTTCGAGAAAAGACGGCAAGAGCACTCAAGATCATACTCCAGAGGTTGCTTTTGAAGATTTTTATTAGCACGAATAAGCTACGACTGAAGCATTAGAAACACCACACACACGGGATTCAGAAAAAGCCCACCACCTGACATCACAGCAGGAAAACACACATCAGCATCACTGCACACTGCGACTGATTCTCTGTAGGTCAGGGGGAGTCAGATAGAGAAAGACCCTGGCAGGGGTTGGAGGGTTGTCGAGTTACCTGCTGGGCCTGAGCGATCCTCTGCATGACATGCGGCCCACTCGGCTGACAGGACCCAGAGAGTGATAGAATCGAGTCCTGTAGAGTGTGAGTCATAGTGGGGCAGTGGTCAGTCATAGCCCTCACACACACAAGAAGTACAGGCTGTGCTAGAGATCTGTGCTCTGGGCCTCAGTCACCCGTTAGGGTCTAGACTCTGGCTAGTAAATAAAATGCCATATATTGACTATATTACAACAGCTTTGAAGTTGGCACATCCAGTCAGATTCAGAACCGATTCAAAATCCATCTGTTTTATGAATGTCATTTTAGAACATGGAGGCCAAATAGGAAATGATTCAATCACATGCACTTAGGGCAGGACTTTTATGTACACCCTACACAGCGTGTTAAATCAGCAATGTTATGCAAGCATTTTCAACCCAAATCAGTAAAAGCTGTGACAAAAGCTGACATTCTTATAGCATTTTCCCCTTTATAGGAAGTTTATCCCATTAGAAAGAGGTAAACCACTAATGAGGAAATATGGCATTTGGGGTCAAAGGAAAGCGCAAGCAGCTGAAAAGCACAAAACAAACTCTTTAGTTCCACATGTTGGACCAAGATACTTTTTCAACACATTTGGGCTCATACAATGCAAATACATGCTAGAGCTCAAATTAGCCATGTTGGATTATGGGAAACTAAAAGCCTCAAAGCTATGTCATACTTTTCTCATTTTAGGCCATTAATGATGTAATAAACCACCAAATATCGACAATTAAAGAAAAGAAACCATGTTAATACAATGAAGATGATGATAAGCTTTCAGTATGAAGATGCATTTAGTGTCCCTAACTCTGTTAAGGGAGGTCAGCAGGAATTGAGGAGGGTTACATACGATTCCAGCATAATCCAAGACGACATGCTGTTTCCATACGTACTCACGTATGTGGTCATGTGTGTGCATGTGTAATCGTCCTTGACAGTGTGTGCAAGCATGAATGCTTCATACGACCCACCTCTCAAAAGCAGGCCAAGACATCTCTTCACTGAGCTCTGACCCTTCACTGCTTCCTAAAAAAAAAATACACAACATCACAATTTATGTAAAAGGAAAAGATTTGGCATCCCCGATTCATCCCAAATGAGCTTGTCTGTGTGCATTATACCCAGTGAAATGCCACTCGACAGCGTTGAGCTCTCTGCATGCCCTCGAGTGGGTGTGTGGCTTTCTAGCACACTGTCGTCCAGCAGGTGTCTGGATCCGGCATTGGGGAACGTAGCACTTTTAAACTCTGCCGTGTTTGTTTTGTGAATAAAACTGCAGCAGAAGAACAGAAATGTAAAAAATAAAAGCTGCAATTTAGCCAAGGTTTTACTTACAGTAGCTCAAATTTGATTCCCAGAAAACATGCAATCTGACGCACTTGTAGCCAAGGCTGTGGCACTTTCTGTGTCCGTAGGTGATGAGGTTTCGGGGCGAAGGAGGGGTGGGCGGGACTTTAGGGAGGGCACCCTCCCCAACATTACCTCGGCGTCCACATAACGGTGATGCGGATGTGTCTGGACCTGTGCCACAAAAAAAGAACAAGTTACAGTAACTACAACACATTACTGTCCTGGGTTTCTGCATACCTGAACTACCCACTGCCAGCAAAAACTGTTAATAATATATTATTTAATATTATTAATATTTAAATTTCTAATATAAAATAGAGATTTATTTACAAAGAGAGATTCATCTTCATTGTTAGTTTTTTCAAAATGTTTGCTGTCACACAATTGGACAGACGTGCGGTTTATTTGTCAACTACCCAAAAGTAAGATGTTATAATTCCGATAAAACATTTTGAACAGTCACAACAAAGCACAAGGTAAAAATATTCCCAACACAAAGTAATTTTTCTGTGCTCTTAAAATCCAACCATTGACACAATGGAAGAAAATCAAAACATATTTGATGTAAAAAATACTATACAACTATATGGTAGTGGGCAGGACAAAAAAACAAAAAACAAAACAAAAATGAAATGTCTTATTAGGATACACTAAATTTAAATATGTTAGTAATATTCACAGAAAAAAATAGCAAAATGCTACAGTAAAAACCTGCTAATTTGTTACCTGTAAAAATACAGGTGTATGCCATATTACCAGTTATATATAACATATGTAGTTAATGATATATACATTAAACAAAAGTATACAAAAATATTTGGTTAACAATTGTATAATTATATAATATACTTTGCTGTAATGAGTACAATTTTGCTACGCATGTTTCCTGTATTCTTAACAGATGTTTTCTGGCACACACAGATGCCTTTCTTTACAGTAAAAACAGATTTACTGTATTGTTTTACCAACAAAGAACGTGGAATATGAGTGTTTCTCACCCGTAAGATCTTCTCTAGAGGCAGTGGTGCGAGTTGTGCTGGTAGCTGGTGGCTCAATCTTTAGAGACAACCTGTGTAAATATACACAAGCTTGAGTATCCATCAAAAACACACTTACACGTAACATCTTGTCATAAACACAGCCGCCGCTTACTTATAATTGTCATCCTCAACAAACTTCTGTAGCTCCTCAATGTAGCGCACAGAATTTAGATACTTTTGGACATACGGCAATACTGGGATATCTGTGACGGAGACAGAAATAAATTCAGAGAGGTTACCATCACTATTAAGAACCGTAATAGAAGTTAAACAAAAACTCACCATATTCACAGGATCTCTGCAGGTCTGAGATGATTCTCAGAATGTTGTTCATGAGGTTTGAGCGCTGCTCGTTTTCCAGAATGCTGCCGGTAGAAGGATACGCTGAATCAATGTAAGTCAGATCAGATAGATATATACCTGTAAATTAAACACAAAAAAAGAGGAGCTCAAGGTTAACAAATGTTTGGCTTTCTGTTTTGTCCATAAGATGATGATGCTAAATTGAGCAGAATCTGTAATAAGCAAACTTTATGCACAAGAGCATTGACTGGTACAGCAACTACCAATGGGGGTCCAGAAACGCTGCATACTTTATATATAAAGAATGCAAAACAAATCGTTTTTTAACCATTTCATTCATGACTTGCCCTACACCTGTAACAAATTTTATTGGTGACATCATCATTTTTCAATTCCTCCCTTCAACCTACTGTTTCACTAGTTCAAAAACAAAACAGTAGTTGCAGCTTTTAGGACATGAAAACACAATTACATAAAAATATACAAATCACTCATCGAGAGAAAAAAATATATTTTATGCATTCAGATTGAAATGTCTTGGTTTTGTTCTTTCAGTGCAGTTGGAAGACTTTCTCCGACCTGTCAGGAGACTGCTTATTTCCTACTGAGTAAATATTTGGATTGGTGAGGAACATTATGTGGGAGAAGGATCTACATTACAAAGAAAGATGTCCAGCTTCTGAGAATAAATTTGGCAGTATGTAACTGAACTGTCAAGCACTGTATTATAGAGAAGTGCTCAAATACAGATGAAAGAAAAATGTGTTTGTGTTAGTGACTATATGTTTTATGATGATAAACCTTTCCAAGCAAACACTGGTTACAGACATCACATCAAAGCATCACTATAATGATCAGTAAAAACAACACAAGCCACCAATATGATGACGGCATGAAGAAAAGGTAGAGAAAATAATGAGACAGACAATCTATCCCAGAGACCAGACTGATTAAAAACAGACATCGAGAGAGAGAGAAAGAGAGAGAGCATTGTAAGGGTTGTTTAAATTATCATTACTATTCATCTCTCTGCAAATAAGGGTTAAGATAATAATTACAGACCCATGCCAGACACCCTGCAGCACACACAAATGTAAGCCACAGAAAAGGAGACACACTGAACTAAATAAAAGCAGACGGAACCCCACAGAAACGCATGATGACATAATGATTTGATCAGTAACACATCGAAATGTAGCAGCCCAGCGGCCTTGTGGGCAGATGCATGGGTGCTGGGGTGGGGGATGCGCTCAGCAATTAAAACCTGGGGAAAAAAACGGATTTTCTGAACTAAATCCGTTTAGTTGTTTGCAGTCTGAACAGCCAAAACAATTTTAAATCTGTTTTTTTCAAACCCAATAGTAACTACATACACATGGTTTGAAATCAAATTACGATTGAAAAGCGCTTCAGCCTGAATGGTCAGATTTAAAGTAGTTTTTGGTCCTTCAGGATGCTTTCGCTGTTGCAAATTCGAAGGATGGTGACAAGCAGAAATAAAAAATGTGTGTACCGTTTCTTGCCGTTGTGTTGATGTTACTACTGTAACAACCAAAAGTGTATAATATGTGGATATGCCAAATATTAACTACACTGTCCGAATAAATAAAGGTCATCATTCTACAAAATTACAGTGCTAAGTCTAAGTCTGAGAATTTGAAATTTATTTCTTGTTTGCTTCACAATGTGTTAATTACAACTGCTTTGCAATAAACTTATACTAAATTATTTTTGGCATGTATGTAAATGTTGTAACAAAAGACGGAAAAAGGAAAGCAAAAAGTAGTAAAAAAAATCTCCCAAACAGGAGACATCTGGCCATTTCTCACAACATTTCTCACAAAAAAATCATTTATTCACCCTTGAGTTGTTCCAAATCTGTATAAATTCTGGTGATCACAGAGAAAGATATTTAGAAGAAAGCAATTTTACTACTATGGTAGTCAATGGTGGCCAACTGTTTGCATGTTTGTTAAAGCACTTACATTGTTCAGTTAAAATGTGTTATTTGAGCTGTTTGAGTTGTCTAAATTGTTCTTTTGAGGTAAGCCTTAGTGGATGATTTTCTGGTAATATGTTACACAATTTATGTGGGTGAATTTGCATTGAGTCCCATTCTTTTCTGGCAGACATTTACCAGCTTTACACGGCCTTGACTGAAGTTGCAGACAGACACCATCAGTCCATAACAAAGCGGATCAGAAGACCCAAACAGACCCAAACATTCGTGACTGCACCCAAACAACACCCCAGTCGTAAATTCACATAAGAAAACAGAGGAAATGAACAAAGCAATCTGACATTCTGTTGTCACTGCACAGATTGTTTAAACACATGCTCCATCCGCTCTCCAATCGCTCCTCAGTCTCATTCATTTTCTACAAACATCTGAACGACAATCGTGGGAAAATCGACCGAATCAGTGCAGTCCTCTCAGGACTGATAAAAGCATGTGCGTTTGGTTTGACTAAATACAACCCGTGCCGCTCGGCCATAAGCGAAAGCAGCTCCTCCGTCTCCACACAGACCGCAAGCCTATTCTCCCTGGGTTCAGAGAGATCCCTCTTTCCCATTTGCCGTCCTCTCCCCTCCTCCCATCCTGAAGAATGAGAGACTTGATGGGAGGTGAAATTTTAGAAGGGGTCGAGTTATTCTGTCTTTATTTCAGCACTCGTTACATCAGCGGAGGGGTTAGGCCCTTCCCTTCAAATATTAGGGAAAAAAACCCAGGTCCAGTCCCCTCTTCTAATCCCTCCCCCCCCTTATCCTTCATGAAAAACTGGAGTTGCTGTCCGAGAGTTCCTCAGTCTTCAGAAAGCAGCAGGGAGTTCCAAAGCAATGCCACTGTCGCAGGGCTCGTGACGGGAGCTCGCTGCTGGACTGTGCTGGGCCCGGGACACTGGGAGGCGGGAATCCTGAATGAAGGAGTGCAGGGGAGGAGGCCTTAATATCCTGGAAGACACAACATGACTGCAGTTTTAAGGAGTTTGGAAAAGCCCCGGGGAGTGTGAGGAATCACGGAAGACTCCAAGTTACGGTGGAGCAGACGGCAACAAACGGTGATCCTCACAAAAGAAGGACAGAGGACTTGGAAAAGGTGTGAGTATTTTACTTCTTTTGCAAAAATAATGTTTAGTTATTTTTATCTTCCAGCATGGAGGCCTCCATTTTTTTGTTTGGCTACTTTTCCTGAAAGCATATTGTTGTTCACTTACTGAGGGGCACGGTTGGGCCGGTACCCGTGAATTAGATTACTTGCTATCTTGCTTTTCCTGAATAACCCAATTCAGAAAAGTAAAACAAAGATCATAGACAGAAAAACTATGCCGAGCACTCCCTCTTTTGTTTGTTTGCTTCCCAGAAAAGAGACGTTTTGACTCATTTTCTGACTCAGTGGTCCACTTTGAGGTCACGCAGAAGAGGGCAAATGCTTCTACATGGGTGTGTTTGTTTGCTTGTTCAAGTCCTGATCCCTCGGAACATTCGAAGTCTACTGACATCACAGAGATGTTGGCAACTATGAGGAAGAGGATTGCCTTGTGGTTCTCTTGCAGAGCAAAGGATGACTTGTGGATTTGGCCATATCATAAGGACTGTGGTTTGCAGACTATTGCAATATGCAGTTTATGTTGTGTAGACAATTCTTGGTCGCCTGCTGCTCCCTCGTGGTTCCTCTGGCTAAAGCTCTCGTCTTTGGTGATGTGGTTCACTGAGCGTCTATGTACTGTTGTGGAGGAGATAAGTCACTCTATTCATAAAAATGCTATTTTAAGAAAAACAAGCCCACCATGACAAGGTCATTTTACACTAACCACTTCCTCATGTAGAAATACACACACACGGGTTTGACAGTGGGTGCTCTGAAGACTAATCACAAACCCAGTGTGTACTGTAGCTTCCCTACCCATAATGCCTAGCTGGCATACAGAAAGCAGCACAAGTAAATATCAAGTTCACAAAAACTGAATGTTGAATTTCGAATTCAATAATGCTAAAGGCTTGATGAAATGTCCACAAATCTATGGATGAGAGACAGTTTCTTAAAAATGCTACGGTCATGGCGTGAGAGTTCTTAAAATTCAGCATGTACAAGCATACACAGACAAGAATTGATGTAAAAATGTAAAAGGTTCAAGTAATATTTCTTCAGAGAGCCATGAAGCACGCAAAAAATACGCTCACACAGAAAGAAGGCACTCTTGGATGAAATTGTCATTACTCTTAGGAGAACATTCCATGCTGAAATGTTGGCACATGGTTTACCTGCAGCTCATGTCTTAAATTTTCTGTATGACTCAAAGATATAGCCTAGATAAATATCACTATGGTCTATGGATATACATTACGGTTAAAGAGCTGCCACTGTTCAAATTCAGTCGTAACTCCTGTAGGTACTGAAGCATGGAGGTGAGGTTGTATAAATACATGCGATGCATATTTGTCTCCCTTAGACATTCATTTTGACATATCAACTTATAACCCTTAACCCTTGCAATTACATCATATTTTGGCAGAGCAGAAATATTAAGGAACATTTAGTAACTTATTTGACATTTCATAAAAACTGTTACAAAGCTTGCAAGGCAGCAAAGGGCCTGTGAGTGAATGAAATGCTGCATCAGATGTGCGTTTAGCTCTTTGCCATCTGTCATGACACTTAACAAGTGTTATTAATGCTAGCTGTTCAAAAGAATCAACACATTCCAAATTTAAGTTGATTCGATTCAATTTAATTCAGAATCTTAATCCACACAACAACCGAATAATATCTGTAGTCTACATTAAGTGGAAAGTTGAAAAGAAAGAGAAGTACTGCAAGCTCTGTTATCAATTCTAAGAACTGAACAGCCGACCTTGTTTCCCTCGCACAGAAAGAACACTGTTGTGCTACAAAAAATAAAAGAATGACTTGTTCTCATCTGCAGTACTAAGGTAATGAGGAACATGTGGAGATGACTTCTGGCCTTACGTAGATACACCCCAGTTTCAAGATTCCAGGTTTTCCCACTCCTCAAAAATGTCATCCATTTACTGTAAAGCAGCAGAGATGCTCCATCACTGACAAAGTCCATTCCAGATAGACCTACACCTTCATCTGCAAGTTCTGCTTACTTTTGCCTTTTACTGAAACAGAGTCCAATAAAAATACCAGCCCAAAGATCTCAGATGCAAAACCCCATAAAGCTTTGCAGGATAGCAGCCTTTAATCTCTCCAATTGCAGCAGTTTTCTTTACAGGCTGGAGCAGGTAATGATTTCCTACCATCTGCCACTGTTGCTTTAGCACCAGGGGGCTTACTTCACTTACCAGAGCAGAGATGACTTATTCTGAGGGCATTCCTGCAGACGCAAACAAATCTGCAGTAGAGAAGGGGCCAGGGGCCAGCACCAGGGCTCCTGTAGAAAGTAAGGTATTCACTAAGACTTGCTGGAACTCACAAAGCCTCTAAACTATTAATCACTAGCTCCTACGCGACTGCTAAATCCAACTTTATACAAGCGTTCTTAAATTTTTCTACAAATCTGATTGGATGAGGACTGTTCCAAGAGTTAGGGCTGCGCAATTAATCGTAATCGATTTTCAATTTCAATTTTTGCTTCCAACAATTATGAAAACAAAATAATCGGAAAACAATTATTGTGTCGCATTACACATTTAGCAAGAATTGTCTTATTTATGTTTTTTATTTTTGTATTATTTATTTGATTTATACTTTATTTAATTGTTTTTACATTTCAGTTATTTTTTTATTAAGTTGAATTCAGTGTTAAATTGACACGTTATTTATTTATTAATAATGTATCTATTTATTAAGCTAGTTTCCAAAGTAATCGTGTTAAATAATCGCGATCTCAACACTGGGCAAAATAATTGTGATTATTATTTTTGTCATAATCGAGCAGCCCTACCAAGAGTGTCGATATAACAGCAGAACAACACTGGGATGTGTTTTGTATCATTCTGTTACAGTAACTGTAATAGCACTGACATGTATGTGTAACTTGAATTATAGTTGTTAAAGGTATAGTTTACCCCCACCCAAAAAATCTGTCATCACTTATTCCTTCTCGCATTATTTAAAGGTGCAATATGGAGATTTTAGCGACATCTAGCGGTGAGGTTGCAAATTGCAACCAACGGCTCACTTTATTGCTCTACAAAATATTGCTGAACGACATAAGGATAAGTAAATAACAGAAGTTTATTATTTGGGTGAAATTATTAAGCTCAATAAGACACCAAAGTTCTGCTCCTGCTCTCCTTCCAGACTCGCATGAATTCTCACACTTTTAAAGCACTTTCCTATGGATAGAGCTACTTAAAAGGCTTTGAAAGTGGTTTAAACAGTGACTTGTGGGTGGTGATCTACACCAAGGACTGAGCCGTCCAAACCACCATCAGTAAGCCTGCATTCTCTCTTCTCTTCATCCGTCGGCTCCAAGCTCAATTAAAGTTGCCACATACCCAGCTCTCTCACTTCATAAATTTATTACATTATGCCTTATTGGTCCCCATTCTGCCAGCATTTATTTCCTCCTGCACTTCTTAAAATGGAGGGATGGGGGTAACAAAATACAACCTGGGGCATTTTGTCCAGTCGCCGACTTCTTTTTCTTTCCTCGCTGCAGTCTTGCTACAGTAATTGTCAGCGTTTTTCATGATTGAACAAGAGTGCGTCTTGTTAAGGTTTACTGATCTTCAGCCCTGCTTGAAACACTGAGCTAATTACAAACATGTAGAGGAATTATAACAAACAATTACGTGTGTACATGATGTAACTATTGCTCAAGGTAATGACTGAAAGCTTCTGCATCTTTAATCCTCTTTCTCTAATGTGGTTCCAGTGGTAAGAATTTTATAAACAATAGCAGGGTGAACTGTGGGAACCCTCCTCAGACCGTTTATTCTAGACGCTTTTGGTTACAGCTGTGTTATGTTCTATAGCCAAACAAAGGGACTTTAACCCATAAATAAAAATTCTTACATCATTGACTCACCCACATGTAAATCCAAACATGTATGACTGACTTTATTCGGCAGAATATAAAAAAGAACAAAATACTAGAATATTTTGAAGAAAGCTGGTAACCAAACAACATTAAAACATATTGACTTCATTGTATGGGCACCACAGACATTTCTCAAAATATCTTTTTATGTTCTATAGAAGAATGAGTCATATACATAATGAGGGTATACATATAAATCTAAATGGTCAGATTTTTTTTATTAACTATACTTTTAAGAACATCTGTGTCAAAAAATAAATAAATAAAAAATGTACATTATACATTTTTTACACACTTTTTGTACAATACTACAATTAGGCCATTATACAACAGTTAGTTCTGGTTCTTGATCCTGATTGGTGAGTTCTAAAGGCTGAAATACACTACACGACTTTTAAAATCTGGGCAAAAATCGGAGCAAAAGTCTTGTAGTGTATTTTAGCCTTAAAGGAACACTCCACTATTTTCGGGTAATAGGCTCATTCTCCAACTCCCCCAGAGTTAATAAGTTGAGTTTTACCTTTTTGGAATCTATTCAGCCGATCTCCGGGTCTGGCTATAGCACTTTAAACATAGCTTAGCACAGATCTTTGAATCCAATTAGACCAGTAGCATCACAATGAAAAATGACCAAGACGTTGTAAAATTCCCAAAAACATACAGCTGACCGCATTACATAAGGTTCACTGCACCACTGCATGTCTCTGCATCTGTGTTGCTTGGCAACCGCTTTGTTGTTTTTGTTTTGGCGGAGCAATAATATTTCTAATAATATCATAACATTTTATTTGCTGCGTTATTTTTCTATGTAAAACCATTTTAAAAAAGCAATAAGCCCCATGAAGCCTTGGTTTACAGTAATTTTATAGCAGCTAAGTGGGTTTTACGCTTTACGTCTGCCTAACAACGTCCCTTAGCTGATATATAACCACTCTAAACTATGGCTTCCTGGGGCTTATAGCTTTAATATAGTGTAGTGCACTGTGTGTGGTGGTCGAGGTTGCCCTGGGGTCACGACCCCTCCCCACCCTCAAGTTCAGCACTGCTTGTCCTTCAGTTGGCCCTTCCATATCTAATTCCCCTTCTCTGTCCGTTGTGCTCTGCTTTTCCCTATAGCCCATTCTCTCATGTTGTTCCTCGTTCTTTCCTCTGATGGATGTTTTTGAGGTGTAAGTGTTTGCTAGGCTGGTTGGCGTCATCTTGGGAAAGTCTGACATCCAGATGTGAACCCTCCGATATATTTTTCAAAGGCTGGGAAATACATTGTCTTACAAGGAAAAACAAAAACATTCACATGTCTCACGCTATTGCCTCGATCAAATAACACATGTATCGTGTGAAAGTGTGTGTGTAGATGTATATAGATGATAGAACCGCAGCTATGCCTGATGCCCCGCGAAGGATCAAAATGATAAATGAGGGATTATTTTAATTGCAATGTTTTAACATCTTGTTGAGTCCTGAAACCATTCACAGAGTTGTTTGTTCAGTTGACTAGCTTACCATTTTTTTGTGTGTACACATTACAAATGCTTAAAGTGTTCGAATTGGTCGCAAGTAAACAGGAACTTTGGAATGATTAGAGAAAAAAGGAATTTAACTCCTATCAGTTACAGTTATGGAAAACATGCTGCTTTGAATATCCTGTTATTCTGTTTGTCTTTGCGCTTATTTGGTTTACAAACAAAATAAAAACCATTACAAGCTTGTTTTTTTCTTTCTCCAAACTTTCATCAGCGTTTCGCCTGTCTCTACGGAGAACAAAGTTTTTAGACGCATCGTTTCCTTGTCTAAATTCTCCGAGCAATAACCTTTCCTCTCATAAAACTGCTCAAACTGACTCGCTGACTAATAAACTTTGCAAGAAAAATACTGTTCCGTACCAAAGCTCTCAATGCGCGCTCCAACACTCTTAACCAAACACCTTATATTACTCGCTGCTTTCTAGTTAACTGCTTATATGGCTCTCGGCTGCCCAATGAAAGTCTGACTTAAAACAGCTGACCAGATCCTTTAAAAAGTACATAAATGCTAAAATCAAAAACACTTGGGGCATAAAAGCACAGAGGCCAAACTTCATGACTTCAGAAGTCAGTCACAATGTCCTGCCAGACACCAAATGCTAAAACAAAAATCTGTGTGCCTGTGAAGCAGAACGCAGGGAGGTTTACGAAGATAAAGGCAATGAGCTAATGACTGGAGCTCGAATCCATCCAAGAAATAACACATCACCTGATGACCCACAAAAGCACATCATCACATCAGGAGGCTGGATGAATCTTTACTGAACATTCTGGATCTTCAGCGGTTTTCATTGTCTACATGCATTCTCTGATCCATAAATGCAAAATACATACTAATGTCAACACCTGCTGTATGAAGTATTCGTTTTTTAATAAATCCCTGCAAGATAAGATGCTGTACTGCATATAATAAGGGTTGATTTGATATAACATTGAAATAAATTTATAATAAGACATTGAGATAGTGTCTGTGATCACTAAAAGAGAAAGAGTGCGAGTAAGCGATCCTCATATCCAAGTCACGTGAATAAACAACACTCAGTAGCTACCCCTCTCTCTTTCTCTCTAAGCTGAGGTTAACAAAAATACTCTTGAGGGAATGAAGGTTTTGGCAGCACTCTGTAAAAATATGGAATAATTGAGACTTTATTACTAAAACAAATGTCTCCAAGCGAATACCCTTTTTCTGGGTATTTTTTAAGATGGATAACCAAAAACTCTAGAGGAAAATCTGATTTTCTGCGATGAACTTGAAAATGAACTTACAGGGATGTTTGAACAGGAGTTTCCACAATGACATTGTCATAAAAAGACCACAGCTGGGAGAAACTGCTGGGATTCGGCCTTTGACAGGCACTATGACCAATGTTCGCACGCTCATGCCCAACAAAAACATTATTGTGGATTAAATGTGCTGCAGAGGCTGCCCGGTGACATCATGACTTCAGAAAACACCAGAGAAACCCAGGAGTATCAGAAGATTTTGGAAGCTGTTCTCTATATATATTATGGCTACCAACGGCACATCCAAAGCCAATTGGCTGAGACAGTAGATGGTCACAGCTGTCCACACAGCACCAAAGATTATGGAATGATTCATGGGAACAGTGAGTGCTGAGATTTATGGATAGGAGGGATGTGTCGTGATACAGATGCTCAAATTTGGCCAGTTCAGGAGCCAAATTAATGCATTTTTATTGTTTGTTAAACAATAGAATGTGGAAGATTAAAGAGTATCTATTGACAGAAATGCACGTAATATACATAACGTCTTCAGATGTGTATAAATAATGAACCACTATGTTTTTATTACCTTAGCATGTGCTATTTCTATCTACATACACTGCGGGTCCCCTTTAGTAGCTCTGAACAGACAAACTGCTGACGAAACGTGACAAAATCCTTGCCCTGTGTCAGCCACAAAATAGTTATTACACCCTTAAATAAACACTGTGTTTTTTCAACATCCGGTTGGGTCAAATATGACCATCTTCTGGGGCATTTTAACCAGGGATTGTAAATATTGCACCCGACAATGTGTTTAAACAAGTTAATTTCAGTTTAATGCTGTCACAATTATTTAATCGTTTGATTTTGGCTATTTGACCAAATTGCAATTATTTTGGATAACCACAATAAATGTGCAAAAAGACACAAGGAGATCTGTAGTATCTACAACATCCTACATCCATCTTTTTCCAGACTTACTGTTATGTTCTCCATTATTTGAGTTATATTTGCTTTTTATTTTTGTGTTGATAATTTTGATTCAAGCAATTTCCAAAATGTACTGCATCTAGAAACTTTCTACTGCAGAACACAAACAAGATATTTTGAAGAATTTTGGTTACTGACACCCCCCTCACATTGGTTTTGTGTTCATACAACAGAAGTGAATTGATGCCGCTGCTGTTCGATTACCACATTTCTTCAAAATATCTTCTTTTGTGTTCTGCAGGAGGAAGAAAGTCAAACAGGTATGAAATGACAAGAGGGTGAGTAAATGATGACTTTTATTTAAATGATGAATTTTCATTTATGGCTGAAACATTAGTTTAATGTAAAATTGTATTGTTACACTGATCAGGCATAACATTATGACCACCTTCCTAATATTGTGTTGGTCCTGCTTTTGCAGCCCCATAAGCAACAAACTGTGATGCACTTTCTATAAGAACCAGCATTAAGGGGCTGTGTCCACAGAGGCGTTTATGCCGGCGTACGGCGTGTTTTTTCAATTGTTTCCAACGGAAGCTGGCAGTTTTTTCCGTGCTCAGCGTCGGAGCTCTGCGTTTTTTCCACGCTCAGACCGGGCGCCCGGAGTTGAAAAACGCTCAACTTTAGGCAGAACCCTCAGGTCATATGAGCCTGCAACGGGCGTTTTCAGCCAAGCTTCTGGCATTTCCAGCCGCGTAAAAACGCCTCGGTGGACACAAGAGCTAACTTCTTCAGCAGTTTGAGCTACAGTAGCTCGTCTGTTAGATTGGACCACACAGGTCAGCATTCACTGCCCACATGCATCAATTAGCCTTGGCCGCCCATGACCTTTTTGCTGGTTCACCAACGTTCCTTCCTTGGACCACTTTTGATAGATACTGACCACTGCACACTGGAAACATACACAAGAGCTGCAGTTTTGGAAATGCTCCGAGCCAGTCGTCTAGCCATCACAATTTGGCCCTTGTCAAACTCGCTCAATTCTTACACTTAACAATTTTTCATGCTTCCAACACATCAACTTTCAGGACAAAATGTTCACTTCCTGTCTAATATATCCCACCCACTAATAGGTGCCGAGATGAAGTGGTCAAAATGTTATGCCTGAATTGTGTATACGACCAGTTATTATAATTTTTAAAGCTAAAACAGACAATACATTTTCATGATCACAATTTATTGTCAGCCAAATTTCATAAACATAACAGCCCAACTTCAGATGACATTCATTCTCCTGCCTGAAGCATCTATCCACAGTATATAAAAAATGTAGCCAACATTGTTTTCAACAGTTTGTGTGTTTGAGAATTAAGCCCATGACAATCAAATTGAAACTGCTCTGTTTAACCTGTTGAGCTACAGAAACTGAAAAATGTTAAATGTGAGCCACAATACTGTTATTAAAGAACAATTAAGTAACATTACTGGCTGAGTATAGAGGTTTATGTACTACATAACAGCCAAGCGCATGTTCCCATTGTGTATACGAACAACAACACGTGTTAGCTGTCCATTACTCACTACATCATTAGAAACGAAAAAAAGCTGTTGACTGCATAATAAAGACAAATGCAACCCTTTCTCCATTATTTGGCCTGTGCTCACGGAAGCAAGAGAGACAGAAAAAAAACCAAATGATCAATCCTCTAGCATTTCGGTCCACTGCGCCCCAGACCATTTTGTTTTGCCATGGGCTGACATTCCCACATCTGTTCTGGATTTGTTAGCTGCCGATTACTATCTCCGAGCCAAAATATTCAAAGTTGTTTTCCCTCCGTAATTATGTAGAATGACAGGTGGGAATTAGGTCGAATTGATGTCCGTTGAATATACGGATAATTAGGCCGAGCAATTCAAAATGAAAGTGATGAAAATAAGATGGACGGCGCTCAAACGAATCAAAACGGCACGTCTCTGGACAGCACAAGATCTTCTGTTCCCATGAAGTCAGGTTCGGGGCCAGGTGCACTGTTTGGCAGGTCAGCCAAATAGAAGATTATATATGTGACCCACTTTCTTCACTTCAGCCCAGGTGGTTGCTGTAAAACCTTGTCTTCGGCTTCTCACTGTCTAATCTCTTCACTCCACACAGTGTGCTTTTTAAAATTCTGTAGCCTGCAGTGTCAGATTGCTCCACCATGCATGATTCGTCAGCCCAGATTAGGCTGTGTTTGACTGTAGCTTTCATGTCACTTTGAAAAGAACCGCCAGTCTTTTTTAAACCCAGCATCTTAGGTTCCATTTGGATTACTAACTTCATCCAGTTAGAATCAGACAGCAGAACATTCAGGCAAACATGAAGTTACCAAAGATGTATGGAAGTCAAACAGGGACCACTTATCAATAGGTGCAGTCATACAGGTATGGCTAAAGCACACAGCACTGACACACTCTTAAAACCTGTGCCTTATGATGCCATAGATTTTTGGCAGAATAGTTCCAG
Source organism: Oreonectes daqikongensis (assembly GCA_026939265.1). Lineage (NCBI taxonomy): Eukaryota > Metazoa > Chordata > Actinopteri > Cypriniformes > Nemacheilidae > Oreonectes > Oreonectes daqikongensis. The sequence goes on along the minus strand of JAOTQM010000351.1, from coordinate 791,764 downwards.
AAAGAACCTTTCACAAAATGTTCTTTGAGGGAAAAAGTTATTTAGAAAGAAAAGAAATGCTAATTGGTTCTTTGGGAAACCATAGTTCTTCTATGGCATCGCTGTGACAAACCTTTTGAATCACATTTAGTTATATTTTTGTAGTGAAGTACATTTAAAGTGATAGTTTACCCAAAAATGAAAATCCTGTTATCATTTACTCACCCTCGTCATTCTGTGTCATTTACTTGTTATTTCTTTTGCTTGTTATCAGAAATAATCTGCAAGGACTCTATTCTTTGCGGATGTGTACCGGAAGTTTGAGCCACAAAAGGGTGCATACGCAGTAATGTTTGTTTACATTGTTGCTTTGGATTTATTTGTAGTAAAACCATGGTTAATTTTCAGAAGGGAAGGTTACACAGATTGTGTCAAATGTAGAGCTTATAGTTCCAATATGTTAACATCTCACATTTTTGACAAAGTTTACGAAAAGACTATTACTAGCCCTGACTGCAGAGAAGTGAAAAATATTACAACCACAGCAACAACCCACCCTTGCTTAACCAAGTCTTTTCAATGCACAATTCTCAGTGAGCCATTCCTATTGAGCTAATATTTAGCACTGTGCGGTACAAGAGGAACTGTGCAGGGTCTGCAGGGAAAAAATGAGTGTCTGTACAAACAGGGAGGGGTAAGTTAGCATCTCATGCTTCTGGGTGTTGGTGAAAAGCAGAGCTCAGCACAGAGAGAAAGGTGATACTTGGATTAGTCGAGCTCCTGAAGAGAGCTGCTATGCCGAATCCTCAAACCATGCTGGGCTACTCACAGAAGCAGCTTGCTAAATACTGAATTCTTCGGAGTGAGATAAAAACCAGGATGTGAGGACACCCAAGAATGATAACCCCTGGAGAGATGGTGAAGGACAGAGCAGGAGGTGGTCCACGTTAAGATAGGCTTGTGTTTAAAATGCCCTGGTGGTGACATCAGGGATAAGTGATGAGTTGTGAAGCATTTGAATTTGGGAATGTGTTAGATGAGGATGACGAGAAGCATGTGGACATGGACACAAGGGTCTGTGTGTGTGTGTGTGTGTGTGTGTGTGTGTGTGTGTTTAAGTGTTTGAGATGAAACTGAGATGCAGATCAGGAAGCCTGTGAGAGCAAAAGGGGCAAAGGTCCAGTAACATGTCGATCTGCTAATGCAGAAACTTTTCAGAGCTGCATTCCACATTGAAAAAGCACTCCATAATTCATGAGTCGTAACCCACAGACACTTCTTGTCTTCATTTATTAAAATAACTGTCTAGGACTCTCACATTCACCATTTCCTGCTTTAGTCTGCATTAGCTATGTATATTTATATATCTGTCTATGACACATATATTCCGCTTGCCATTATGAATAGCAAGGGGTCAGTTACATGGAAAAAATAATATAAAATAATAATAAAACAACCCTTATGACGTGAACTTGATCTGGAAGAGATGCCTAGAACTCCTGATGGTAATGTTACAAGAGCTCATATAAGACAAATGAAATGTAACCAAAACAATTACATTTAGACCAATGATGTGCATGGCCACTAAACTATGGCTGTTTATTTCTTCTAACAGGCAAAAATTGGATTTATCTGGAGGAAAAGGAGCAAGAAAAGAAGAAAAGAAAAGAAAGAAATCCAAAGAGCGGGAGGGTGATAACAGAAGCAACCATGAGAGGAGTAACATGGAGCATGGGCATCGTGCTCTGTCTCTCTCTCTGTTTGGTTGACAAAAGTCACTCAGAAAATGAACTCCTGCAATCCCGGCGACGCCGGGCACCTGCAGACGATCCCAAGAGGTGTTCCTACACTTTCTTGATGCCCCAGCAGAAGATTACAGGTCCGATCTGCGCCTCTGCCACAGGGCCGGAGGTAGACAAGGACCGGGTGACACGTATGGACATCGCTGACGTGCGGGAAATCTTATCCAAGCAGCGGAGAGAGATCGAAACGCTGCAACTTGTGGCAGATGTGGACGGTAACTTGGTAAACGAGATGAAGCTTTTACGCAAAGAGTCCCGTAACATGAATTCCAGGGTGACACAACTTTACATGCAGCTGTTGCACGAGATTATCCGCAAAAGAGACAACTCCTTGGAACTGGCGCAGCTGGAGAACCGGGTTCTAAACGTCACCACGGAGATGCTTCGTCTGGCCTCACGATACAAAGAACTGGAGATGCGTTTTGCAGGCCTTGCCGCCACGGTGAACAACCAATCTGTGTTGATCGCTGCTCTGGAGGAACGTTGTCTACGTGGATATGGGCGCCAAGATTTGCCAGCAGTGCCGCCGTTGGTACAGGTGGTGCCGGAGAGCATTCCAACCAATAATAATCGTTTTACCAATGAGATTCAAAGAGACAACAACAACCGGGCTTTTCCGAGAGGATCCCGCATGGATGCTCCAACACCTGACCCGCTGGGAATCCCACCAGCCCCGCAGGGCACCCTCACTACAGATGGTAAGTCAAGTCAGGTCAAGTTTATTTCTTTCAACTCATTTCAAATCAGTTTTCTTTTAGACCACTTCGCAACACTGGTGTGGTTTAACTTTTTGTTTATTATTAATTTTTTATTCTTAGCGATAAAATGTAATCTTTAAGATATTTGTTTAAAATTTTAAATATGTTATGAATTTGGTTATGAATATTGTTGTATTTTGTTTCCGAAGTGGAATAGATATGAATCGTTATCTTTCTATAGCTCTGATCTCAATTTTCCATTGATGCAAAACAGGTTTACATACATTGTCTTGTTTTTTTATTGTTTATGCTTAACACAAGCAATATTTTCTGCCAAAGGGGTAAACAAATTAAATTAAGTTTACTGAATTAAGTTTATTTTGCTCACCCCATTGGCAGATACTTGTGCTTATTTCAAGCATAAACTGACTTAATTGTTATCCTTTGTTTCAGAAAACAAGACTAAAAAACTATGTAATTTCTTCTCAAGTAAATGTATTTTGATTTAAACAATTATAAGACTATTTGTACTGTAAAACAGGGCAACATTCTTCCGTTTTTGCAAGTAGAAGCATAATAAGTACATAAATAAATATAAATAAGAGTAAATAAAACAAAAAGACCAGGGATAGGGTGACAAAAAGAACCTACAGGATATGTGGAATGAACAGAATTCTGAAAAGTTCGGAAAACCTTTCATCTCAGACAATGCATGTAGGAGAGATAAGTTTAACTGGCGTGCCATAATATCAATCTCACTTTTCTTCTCTCTTTCATTTATTTTCTCAACTTGTCTCTGTCATTATAATTAAACAAAAAAAAAAAACAGCAACTCCAGTGACACCGAATACAGTATAGTGTTGTATCTTTGCTGGTGGCACGATGTGTTACCCATGACATAGTAAGACACTGGGATCTCATAGCAGTTCTAAGATCTTCTCCCTGTAAACCATGAACAAACAGCTGAGAACAGCTTGTGCAGTTTTGTAATGCCAAAAGTTGCTGAGACAAATCCCAGAATCCCCCGTTCCGCTCTTGCAGAATCCTCTCTGGCAGTCCATGAAAACAAAAAATGAGCTCACGGATTCCTAAGTGAACACGTGCACACATGCACCCACAAACTGCTCCCAGAACAATCTGAAGAAGATTAAAGGGTCAGACAGTGAAGAGTGAAGTAAGGAGAAACTGGTGGCTGGGCTTCCGTATCTGGCTCCTCCATAGCCAAAGCAAAAAGCACCTGTAATGTGAGAAGCATAGTAACACAGTGTAATAAGAACATACAGCGCTAAAAGCAGAAAGATCCTCTCTCCTCCAAGGTCCCCTTCTAACCATTTATCCCACAGTCTTCAAACCCCTCCCCCCCAACACACAGAACATACCGCCTCTGCCAAATCTAAACATGAAAGCAATTTCCATGATAATGTGTTTTGGGAAAACAGAATCCAGAAAAATTGATCACGCAGTTATGTCATGTCTCACAATGAAAGTATTAGAGATCAGATGGCAATGATAGAAAAGTTGTTGAAATCTGTGGAGGCAAACACATAAGCACAACCCATTATGCAGTCTTATAATGACTACCAAAATAGAGAAACATATAACAAAGAGCGTATAAAAATCATTCTGTTTCTTATTATACAAATAAATCAGACACAACCTTAAGCGAAGCTTAACATGAGCACATGCTGCGCTGCAAGCATACAGCACCCAATCTTTTATTTTAAAGACATAAAAACAAACACAAAAGTGTACAGTTTAACTAAAGCCATACAATAACTGTGTGAAAAGCAGAAGAAAAAGACAAGTCAAAATTTCAACTTTTTTCTTCTTACACAAAGCAATCGTATGTTTTTTTTTAGAAGACTTGGAACATACATTAGTTCATAATACTTTCTTTTTGTTTCATAAGAAATACAGTTTCATCTGAGATTCTCTGAACTTGGACTGAAGAACTGCTCTACCTCTGTTCTGCAGTTCTCACTGTCACTCTGAAGACCACATTCCTGCTAGACAGATTTTACGGCCATGTAACTCTCAGTAAAAGAGTCCACAGCTTTACTGCACACAAATGATTAGAAATGAAACAGAGAAAGGGAAAGACGTGTGTTTCAGAGATGCGCACACACACAAACGTTCCTCAACTCTACGCATACAAGAACGTACAATATCGAAACTTGAAGGTAAATCTATCTTGGTGCATTTTATTTGGCAGCACTATTTAAAAAATTTCCAATATCGAACAGGTTTATGATCAAGAATGGCAGATGTTGAAAGAACAACATCTGCCATCTTGGAGGAAAATTTCAATAGAGATTCTTGGACTGTCTCATCTATGAAAAACACATGCAATACTGCTATAAAATTCACCAAAACAAGGTATTCTTGTAAGGCGGCACAATTTTGCTGCCAAGCAGTATGAAACAGACTTCACATGAGGAGAGTACACTACCGGTCAAAAGTTTTTCAGCACTTCAGGGAAATGTTTCTTATATTATGTTAAAAAAAATCTATCTGAAGGTGTATGCTTGAATGTATGAAATTGGTTTCGTTGACAAAAACTTTGCTAACGTAATTTTTTTGCTTTGTTTCTCGTAATACATATTATTTAATAATAAATGTCTTCTGGGGGAGGTGTTGTGGTAGTCGTTGTCGTCCCCCCCTCCATCCATTCACAAAAAGGGCACTTTAGGCATCAAAAAGCATAATTTTCAAAATGCACCTAACACATTTTCTCTTTTGCAACTTTACTACAACAACTATTGTGCTCATATTCTGCACCACCACGTTTGTTTCATCTATATAGAACTGTATCACCTCATTATTAAACCTTCATAACAACAATAAAGAACATCTGCTGGCACCACAAATACCGTACGCAGGCATGTACGTGTGATGGGTTTGGACCACTGCCTTCACGGATAAACTATGTGTATAAACATCAAAACCGCCAGATCTTTTTTAAACACAGCCTTGATTTTTAGCTTTCTCCCATTTCATTTCTTACTCATATATCCGTCACAATATACAATCTCCACTGCTTACCCAGCAGATCTTCACAATCTAACCAAGACTTCAACCATGATAAAATCTTTGAACTCCTTAGTAAACAGCTCCAGAGCGGGGAAGAGTCCGGCCTCTCATTAAGCCAATGCAACTCAATAGGGCAGGAATCTCCCACGACTGACCACTAATGACAGCTCACTATAGACCACTTCACCCAAAACATGGAGAATTACGACCGCAATTGACCGAACCAAAACACTCTTCTAACCTCTAGGGTTTTATACCAGTGCTCACAAAAAAGAAATTTTGCTGATGAAAATGTATCATTACTACAAAAACAGAAGCTGTTCAGAGAATGGTTTCAGATGAACTCCAAGCAGCAGCGCTTTTTAAGGGTCCTCTTGGACCCAAGAAGTGTGAACTCCCTCTCCCCCACACCGCTCGAAGCTATCCGGCACAATGCCTGTCTGTGTGAGCTCAAAGACTGTCATTCATTGACGGGCGGTCAGGGCCACACTGGGACCTGGCTGGTTAACGTAGCTGTTACAGCACAGCTAGAGCTACTGAAGAACGTCCTCTCGACACAGGAAACCTCCTCTAATACAACACATCAACCATACCGCCCAAAGGGCTTCTGTCAGAGAGGGAACTCGCTTCCTTTCCTCCTCTCTGGCTCACCCTTATATGACTGATAATGATTTTAGCTGAAGCTCGATGCGAAGAGGAAAATGAGAAATGAGTGGAAAATAACCATAGGAAGAGGGAGTTACACAAGGCCTTAGCTGGTGTCAGGGCATGGTTACTTCATTAAGACAAGGCACGGTATTAATCCATCCAAATTTAGAGTTCTGGGACACAAAGATGTTGTAGAGAAGCAGTGAGGGCAGAGACGACCAGACCTTCAAAGTCCAGGTGACTCCAGGGAGAGTTTTTAGTTGAGATGTCAGAAAAAAGAGAATATATTAAAAATATGAAAGGTTGCAGGCATAGAGCACATTTAATTGTGCAATACCTTTATTCCAAAGTTTTTATAAGCATAAAAATACACAACACTATTTTTATGAATACTGTTTGGTAATGAAATTTACAATTGCCATTTTTAGCCTCAATCGCAACCATGCACTAAAAGTGACAGTTCATTCAAAAATGCATTGGTTTTGTGTCTATACAATAGAAGTGAAGGGGTGCCGCTGCTGTTCGGTTACCAACTTTCTTAGAAATATCTTCTTTTGTGTTCTGCAGAAGTCATACAGGTTTGAAATGACAAGAAGGTGAGTAAATAATGACATAATATTCATTTTTGAGTGAACCATCACTTTAAATCTTGTTTAAGAACATTGCAATGCATTCTGGGATCATAATCTTTGTTAAGGATACAGTCCCTGTAATGATTCTCCTTCACATGGCTAATATGGGGTATTTTGTAAAGACTTAATGTCTTAGAACAGCATTTAAATAAGACAATTTTAAAAGACCTATTGAAGTGTTATTAACGTAATTTCCACTAAAACAAAGTGGGATTGGGGCTTACTGCGTAGCTCCTCTCCATTTTAAAATACCTAACAGTGTTTAGTTTACTCTACAGCCTGAAATTTGATGAGAAGCTGAAGTGCAGAATGATATCATACAAATATTTACTTTATATTGGCATAAATGAGAGACTATATTTTGTATGCTACTGTACATTCTAAATGTTAATTTTGTCACGGTTTGGATTAAACTGGTTTATAGATATTTTTAATCGTAATATAGGGCCAATATCACAAAGTCAGACACAAATTCTAGTCATGAGATTTTAACAAGATTTTGATCCTTAAGAGTGTAGCGTTAGTTCTGGCGTATCACGTTGCTCAGAAGCAAATTACCCTTCTCTGTCCCCAACTCCACCTCACATTTACAATCAGGACTCGAATTTCTGAGATTCTTTTCATAAGTCTTAATTATGTGTTACATAACTCATACTTAAATGTCTAATGATGATATCTGTTTGTTCTATTAACACTAAATGGGGTTATCACTGCCCTTTTTGCCCAGAACAAAACCATACTACCAATCTAAACTGTATGCTAATTCATCATTTTTTTTGATGTTAGTACTCCTGACAAAAATACATTTGACTGGCTTAGTAGGTTGTGATTACTTTCACTTTATTGTTTCAAATATTATAATAATCCCAATCTATATTTCTCCTTGTCCTTCTCAGGTCCCTTCAGAGACTGTTTTCAGGTACGGCAGGCGGGGCACACCACCAGTGGCATGTATCTTTTAAAGGCAGAGGGCAGTGATAGATTGATTCAGGCTTGGTGCGAGCATAAATTAGACAATGGAGGCTGGACCGTTTTTCAGCGAAGGAAAGACGGCTCAGTAAACTTTTTCAGAAACTGGGAAAACTACAAGGTAAGGGGCTCATATTACACACTTCAACTTCCTGTAGACCAACCATAATGCAACACTAAAGAAATCAATTAATTGTACATCACAGAGTCTATTTCTGAATGTTTATCCAATTTCAAACAGTCTAAATATCTGATAAGAAACAGGGAAATAAGTCTTCTGAAGAGAGTTCCAGCACATGCATTTACTGCTGTCAGGTTTCTGTGTACACATACTTTTGTGAGAATTATGAGGTGTGTGTTGAGATTCTCTACCCAGGGATTTAGTAGACTATACAAATAAATTAAATCCATGCCATCCAACAAACTGTCAAATCAAATAAGATTTGTTCTCCTATTACAAGTGTTGAACAAGCAGACATGTCACCTTTAGTTGTAGAAGGCAAACAACCGGAGCTGTGGTATAGTTTTTTTACAACTTAAGTATTTTTTTCCAAGAGCAATGGACCGAAAAAAACAATGGAAAAATCCAGTTATGCCCTAAAAAAAAAAAAAAAAAAAAAAAAAAGAGTAGAAATTCATCCAGGACTTCATTGATTTAATCAAAGGTGACACTATTTCTCCTGCCAGATGAGTGAATTAAGTTCAGGGTTGAACAAAAGGCCTTCAAAAGGAATTGACCTTGTTGATACTTAAACACACTTTTCCATTGACAAGATGCCAGTGTAAATGCCAAATCTGGTCTTAATCTGGAGCCACTCCATGCGTTCACACTTGCATAAATGCAGATCTGGACAGAAAAAAAAACATCTCTGTGCTGTCCTATAAAAACTGCTGGTATAGAACTAGCAAAGTGTTGTTGTCAGATGCCAAGTAAGAGATAATATTTCCAAACCAACAACAACTCTGGCTAGACGTACACTAATAAAACAAGATTGCTCTCTATTTTTATAATTGAAGCGGCCTACTCTAAATTTGCACTTTATGTTCCCTGTTTGTTTAAAATAAAATGTTTGTGTCCTAACTGCAATACATTTTATTTGGTACAAAAATGGTAAATTATTTTAAATGCTAAAACTTATTGCAGACGCACCAAAATAAATAAATCAAATCACATAAAGGGATCACTGTGCACAGCTGGTGTAATGCACATAAATCCACAAAAATTGCTCAGGATTTTGAGTCAATTTTGTTGACTGGAAAAAAGATCAAACTCCTCTATCACTAGCAGCCGTCTCTATAAACGTTTTCTACTTTCCCCTTTTCTCCCCCACAGAAAGGCTTTGGAAACATAGATGGAGAGCACTGGCTGGGCTTGGACAACATCTATCATCTATCCAAGCAAGGGGATTACAAACTGCTGGTGGAGTTGGAGGACTGGGTTGGGAAGAAGGTGTACGCAGAGTACAGCAGCTTCCACCTGGAGTCTGAGAGCGAGGGCTTTAGGATGAGACTGGGAACCTACCAGGGCAATGCTGGAGACTCGCTCACAAGCAACAATGGAAAGCCCTTCACTACACTTGACCGGGATAAAGATGCCTTTACAGGTCAGACATACAGTAAACAGCCAGCTAGAAGTGAAACGTCTCTGAAGCTGTTACTGTCACATTACACATTTTTGTAAATTCTGTTTCCAAAAATACAGTATCTGGTCATTTAACTACAACCTCTTTCATCCACCTTTTGTTTCTCTGCAGGCAACTGCGCTCATTTCCACAAAGGTGGCTGGTGGTACAACGCATGCGGTCAAACAAATCTGAATGGCGTGTGGTACTCGGGTGGCGTCTATCGCAGCAAGTTTCAGGATGGAATTTTCTGGGCCGAGTACGGAGGCGGGTTCTACTCACTCAGATCGGTCCGTATGATGATCCGACCAATCGACTGAGATCCGCCATAAGATGGCCCGTCCTTCAACAATTCACACCAAATGAGTCCAAAATCCTTGAATGTACTCATATTTCACTTCAGCACTTATTTATATTCACACATTCATTTTTATGATGACTGAATATGTTTAGCACAGTATAGTCACCATGGGTACAAAACAATGTGCCAATAAAAATTATAAAAGCCAACTTATGATGGAATGGAAGGATGGCAAAGACACGAAAGTCTTGGAAACCGACGGCCCCACACCAAGATCACATATTAAGAAACTCTGCGTTGGAGTTGGATTATAGGGTCATGGTGATTTTTAGCATCTTTTGTTCCTCACCACATCTTCCACTTACTTTAATTTTGTTTTACTGTCCTTGTCCAACATTGCCCTTTTCTTCCTCTACATTGGTGTTTTATTCCTTTTCCTCTTCTTTGAATCTCGGACAGAAGACACCCAAAGCCTTAAAGGCTTAAATAGAAGACCTTAACTATTCATTCACATGTATACATGTATGTTACAAACAAGATGTCTCTGGGCCTTGTCGAATTTAAACGTAATGTTGGTCTGTAAATATACTGTTTGTATTTGTTTGTTTTTGTAAGAGCTAATTTAAGGACTCGCCTCCAATCCACTCTCATTCATTTGTTATTTATACATCTGTATTTATGACAGTAATAATACTCCATCATCTATTTAACCCAGATTATGATGTACCATTGTGCTTTTAACATGTTTTATATTTGGCTTCAGGCCTGTAGGGGACAAGCTTAATATGACACTAAAATTTTATATTTTGTTCCGCCAATCCTGAGTATGGGTTACATCTTTGAGTGGTTTATAAACTTATGCAAAATCGAAAGAAACAGATCATACATTTCAGGATTTGGTACAACTAAACAAAGGCACAGAAACACTTACAAACACTTCCCTCCAACTGATATACTTCTATTGACACTCACTGCAAATGTAATTTTTTTAGCTAAAAATGAAAATAGTTATTTTTAATGATGTTTACAAAGAATAGAGTCAAAGCTGGCCTTTCAATTATACAATTGATGCAACAAGAGCAGATTGCGTGTGTCTGTGTGTGACAGAAAGAAACAGATTTCATGTCAAAAGTATGCAGACATGTGAAAGTAAGAGAATGAAAACCACATTTCAGGCATCCAGTCACGAATGGAGGAAAGAGAGACAGTGTGAGAGGGGTCCAGAGGGAAGAAGACGAGAGATGGAGACTAAGCAGTAAGACATTCTTTCCATATAAAGTGCTTAGGTTACATCTCCACAAAAGTGTATTTCCATAAGTTATGCCTCTGCATTCCCGGATTCCCCAGCGGGACAATCTTTCAGAATGTCTTCAATCACTCACAGGCAAGCATCTAATTCTGTCGGGAGAAGCCGTACACACACAAACACACAGAGACAAAGACATTCACAGATTTAATTCTGTGAACTGCCCGCGCTCACACTGTAAAGAGCTTTCCGTCTGTTTCCCAGCATGCTTCTCTCCCCAGGACACTGATGATAGGTTTTCACACCCTAAAACACGTGGTATGGGAGTAAATACAAGAAAACAAGTGTATTGTGCAATCTAAACTAGTGGACACAAAGACTTTGTCGAAAGAACAGTTTGATTAAAGAAATCATGGAAGGAAGTCAACAGCGCTGTTAATATTTGCTCTGACACGATTCGATCACAACTTAATTCAATCTAATACAATTCAATCAATTTTCTAGAACTTATTTTTATTCAAGAATATTATATTTTGTTCGAAATTAAGTGTAATTATTATGAACAAACTTAAAATGGACTACTCTGTAATTGATGCACTTAACTTTCATTGCCGGAATAGAAAATCAATCAATTTGATACCCCCACCAAATATTACAGTGGCGACCAAAAGTGATTTTTGTGCAATATTTGCTTTAAATGCCTCCCCAGGTTAGATCACACCATCCAAATATGGCAAGTTAAGCATAAAATTGATAAAACTGGTATTTACTGGACAAAAATTATTCATCAAAAAAGGCAAACTACAGTGTATTAGGAAATTTGGTTTTTATTTAAATATACAAAAAAGTCTCAGCTAATATTTTGTTGCTCCTTTCTTGCTTTTGATCACAGCAGGACTTCTCCTGCGCTTTGACTCGATACATGTATTAGGGCAAGTGATAATACATGTTTAATAATATATTTGAACAAAGAGCAAAAATGTCACTTTTCAAAGGTTGACGTCATTGTTGTTTTTCTAAGTTCTGTTCCAGAAAACTAAATGTAACAACATTTATTGTGGTATTATCAATTTTGGATTTGCATGCCTCTAATGCTTTGGAAAAGCAAACTGCAACTGGATGTTTTAGATGCCATTTAGACACCTCTCGCCCCCTATTTAATTTTCTCTGAAATTTAGTTCTCATTAATACTGTAAAGTACTTCTATACTGTGTTGTTGTAATCATAGTACTTCTGTTTTTTATTTGAATACTTTCTTCACTGTGAGTTTTCATAGCGCACACACTACGAGTATTCACCGATCCCACAGACAAACCCACTCAGTCCCACAAGCATGTGTACAAACCTGTGTGCATCCATCTGGAAGCTCGACTCTTATTCTCAGCCACCTCAGCACATTCTGCTGTAGTTTAAGTTTCAGTAGGGAAATCCTGTTACTACAAAACACACAATCTCTTTGGAAAACTAAACCAATCCTTCACCTCATCTTCCTCCAAACCCTTCCAGCCTGTTTCTCACATTTACGTTCAGATGAAGCCGCCAGGATCTGCTCAAAAACACATTACACATCACTCTCTGTGTTTGCCAGAACACAAACAACATAAGGAAGGGAAACTTCTGCCTTGCATGTGTTCTAAAATCAGTGAGATTTTATCACGTTTCATCACCTACTAGGTGAGAATTAGAAGTATAATCTCAAAGACAAATAAAAGCACACCTCAATCCATCAAACCGCATCATTTAAAGTATTACCGATGAAAGATACTTGGATTTACAACAAATTTTGACATGAAACATCACATGAAAGTAGGTCTCTATGAAAAGACACTATTACTAAAGCGAGACAGATGAACAGACGGTCAGTTATAAGAGGGGGGACAAGGGTGAAAGAACATCCAGCAGCAGGTCAAGGAAAAATAATTTTATCCAAGACTGAAACCATGCGATCGTGCAGCTCGCATTCCTCCATCTCTCTCGCTCTTTGAGTAGATTTACAAGGAGAGTGACTGGCAGTTCTTTAACGCAATTCAGACCTCATGTTGTACAAGAGAGCAGTATTTTCCTCTTTGCCTTCCAAGAGGGCCTGAAAGTCGTCCAAACATATGAACACAGCAGTGCACACATACACGTACACAGGACATATCCAAGACTAGATTTACACAGAAAACGGGTGTCAGTTCTGTTTGAGGTGCTAAAACGTTATTATTATTTTTTTTACACTTTTCACACACAGTCCAATTGTAATCAAGAGCGACAACTGGATTTTACTGAAATATCAATTTTCACAACCTTGAGAAGGAGTTTGGCTTAAAGGTTAGTTCATGCTAAATGAAAATGTTTAAAACTCTGATAACTTTCTTTGTTCTTCAGAACCAAAACCATATATTTTTTTTAATTGTAAAATCACACTGTGAACTAAAATACAGCTTGAGTTTGGCTATTCACTTTAAGGTGAGATTTACCATCTTTCCTCCAAAACGTGAAAACTCTTCAAGTTTGGACCCCTCCTTTCCCATAAAATTCTTCACTTCGCTGATTTGATGTCTGGAATTTTAACACACGATATGAAAGGTAGAGAATCAAAGGGGAAGGATAGAGTGATCATGGTTTTGTATCCCTCACAGAATCACAAAACGCTATCTTTGATGTATCCATCATCTGCCCATCCTCTCTTCAACAGTTTTACACCTGAATGAATCTCTCATCTCAACACTTTACTGTGCCAGACAAGACACGTGCTCGAAAAAATCATGTATAACTGTAAGCCTTGATTTGATGCAAGTCAAATAAATTAGTCAAAACCCAAGACTATTTTTCTCTTTACTCAAAAGACATTTCCAGGTCACTTAAAAAACAGTTTGTGCTGCCAGTTTTAAAAATGAGAAGAAAACATAAGGGATGGAAAAAAGGATTTTGCTTTATCCGATGAATTTATACAGTCATCAATCCAGGAACTTGTCTCCTATTGGCTAGTCTTATTTAAGTATCTAAGTATATATATATATATATATATATATGCTCAAAAGTAGTACCCAATATCAAGAGCAAGGGTGTATTAACCTGATATGCTGTGAATGTTTAAATGGGACAATGTGTATAATTCCATATAATTGCATAATTATATAATTGTATATATAATATATAATTAAATAATGTGTATAATTGCATATAATTGCAATAATTTGATCACGTACTTGAATATCTGAATATTGAGCTGAAAATATGAAAATTGAAAATAAGTGTATGGTGGGAGAAGGGGTAATGTTTAGATGAAACAATTATAATAACTTTACATTAAGACCCATAGAACAAAATGTATTTGTGTGAGTAACCTGTGTGTGTGTGTGTGTGTGTGAGTAACCTGTGTGTGTGTGTGTGTGTGTGTGTGTGTGTGTGTGTGTGTGTGTGTGCGTGCGTGCGTGTGTGTGTGTGTGAAAAGAAAAGGTAAAAATACCCAGATATGGGATGCAGGATGTCATGCTCTGGCTGCTGATAAAATCTCTCAAGCGTTTATAGTTGTCTTCTTTAGACATCAGATACTCCAACCTTTCAAACATGGCCTTGTCCTTCCGACTCAAAAGCTGAGGAGGGGAAAAAGAGAAAGAGACATGCTGTTATTTAAAACTTCTGTCTTAAAACAAGCTTTATCAACAGCATCTGTGACATACTTTCAATTACCTAAAAAAGCTATATCATCCCAATTTTGCATCTTTTTTTCATTAACAAAATGATACCTGTAAATTGTAGTAAATTGTCAAATTTGTAAATTCTTTTAACTATTCTATTTAAAGCTGCAAAAAAAGTAAATTTTTGCAGCTTTAAATAGAATAGTTAAAAGAATCTACAGGTCTGTAAACTTTTAATCCAAAATCGGCAATTGATCAAAGAAATAAAAAAACATTTAAAAACTCTTAGATACGCAAGCTTATAATGATGTTTTATAATTTGAGCTATCAGGTTCAATTTTGCGGGTAATGTCTGACTTTAACAGACATTCGAAAATGTATAGAAAATAAGAATTACAGACTGCGGCTTTAAAAAAACCTCAAGAGAATTTGATTCGTATTACATTGATGGTGTTACAGTAGCAATCTAAATCAAATCACTTTAATTTCCACAATCCAGTAGCACTGTGCTAAGTATGTATTTTTTAACATGTATTTAACACTTGTTTGGTAGAGCAATTGTAAACATATGTGTAATCTCTCCACCTCACCAAAAGATGAGCACAAACCAAAAAACAAAACATGTAAATGTTTTAGTAATGCTGACACTAAAACAAACAAAATGAAATAGAGTTGTGCTTGTGTCCTCCACACTACCTGATGTGACCTCTCAAACATGAGAAATATTGATTTAAATATAGATTCTTTATACAGTGGACCCCATTGTGTGTGTGAGAGAAAGCACTTGGCTCTCAGTCACGGCCAAAACACAATCTGCCAGTATATTCCGTTATGTAAAAGAATAAAAATGGTGCACAAGGGACAAAACTGAGGTGGGATGTTGGCTGTGTCAAGATGATGTTTCCAAAAGAGAAAATCTGTCATGTCTGTGGACAGACAAACTGAGCAGAAAATTGCTGGATGGCCAGATCCTTATATAAATGTTTCTATAGTAACCATAGCTTCCAATAAAATACAGAAACAGTTAATATAGTAAAACGGAATCAAATACTGCTATCAAAAAGAAAAGAAAAAAACAATAGTTTACACTGTTTCAGTGTGGTTATTGCAGTTTTGCGATGTGATCACTAGAGTGTTCTTGGTGGCCCAACTTGAAAGAGCTCTATGTATATCTCTGACATTCTGGTCCCTAGATATAGCTTATGTCTTTACTTCAATGTAAGTCTATGGGGTATTTCTGCTTGTGGTATCATCTGGATGCCTTGTGGTGCCTTAACTTACAAAACATGTATCTATTAATTTAAAAGTATTGACAAAGAAACACCAATATTTTTGCTGCAAGTAGGGTAAATCTACATTGGTTAGCAGATTTCTACACATTAAAAATATTTATGTTGCTTTTATTGTTCTATGTGATAAAATACATATTACACAACTTAAGGGATGTTATAAACATAAATGCATAAATAAATAAACATCAACAATCCACATGCAGCACAAATGTCTATCTACAGATGTGAGCAGAAATGCTGTGAAGTGTTAAAGAATCTGAAGAACAGGTGTCTGTTTTATTGAAATTGGCTTAAGTTTATAGTATAAACAGATCAAGTGTTTGGGAATCCCCTTCTGCAGTCTTAAAAGAAAAGAATTCCATTAAAAATGTGATTTTCTGTTACCAAACTATTTGGTTTATTTGGTTTAAAAATTACATGTAAGCAACATCACTGAATGTGGAGCACATACTTTTAGTCTAAGCTGTGATTGGTAGGAAGGATACATCATTCAACTCTGATTTCCATCCAATCGCAGCAGGGCCTGATGGATTAGACCTGCATCTGGCTGGGTTCTACACAGTGTGTTTAAAACACTTGGATAAGCATATCACAGTCAAGATCCAGACTGGACTCGTACAAGTTCATAACCCAATAAAGACAACTTTTCCACCCATGGAAAGAACATCCAATCATGGAGCAACATCTTAAGATTTTTATTAAATTATAGTGATATACTGAATTCAATACTGAAAATGAACCTCTACATTATTTCCAGTAAAAACTAAAAGCAGAAATACAAAGTGGTCATTGTCCTTGATTAATACTGGGGGAAAAAAATCTGTGGAAGATTTTGCATTGAATATCTGTTTGCTGTTTTGATCCCTCATCAATAATTGACCGAAACATGTCTGAAAAGCTGAATATGACAGCACAAGCTCGATTTTAATTTAGAATTTATAAACGCAAGGAATAACAAGCAGATCCAGAGAAATATGGACAGATCTAGCAGTTGCAGCACAAATTGACATAGAACAGCCAAATGGCCCAATAAATGGTTCAGGCATCCTAACACGGTTTACACACGAGAAGCCAGCACAGTGCTCCAAAAATAAAAATCACATTGTCATCACTTAGTCAACCTTTCAATTATTCTGAAAAAGGCTTAAAATGCAAATATTTGTTTTTTCCACCACTAATAAAGTCTATATAGATGGAGCTTTTGCCTTCTGGTTACTGCTAACCACATATTTGCTGTCTGATCAATTAAACTGATCAATTGGAAATCGATTAAGCTATTAATGACAAGCAATCAATCAATGAATTAAATTGACAATAATTGTCAAAGAGGAAGAAGCTGATACGTAAACTGTGTTAAATATGCATGATAAGGCATTAATAGTGTATGCATAGATACTCACAGCCCAGGTCTTAGCGAGTCTAAATATGGGAGCGCTTTGTAATGCTGAGACCACCGCCATCACCGCATGGAGATTATTCATGTCACACAGTTTCTGCAGGAAGAAAGGCAACGGGTGAATTATTTTGATATTTTTTTACTGAATAATTCACCACTTTCAACTGTGGCCTATTTAGATCATTCTTATGCATTCGACAGTAAATGATAAATAAATCAAATAAACTTAAAATGAAACCACACATTCATTTTTGCAACTGCACACAATGGAAAAGCAGCAGATTGCCAAACGTCTGAGTGTCTTTCTCTGGATTCAACCTCCTGTGTCTTTTATGTTAATATTTAGAAGTGTTACTATTTACTTTTATATTTCCCACAACTTCAGCGTATTCAAATTAGTCAACATAATGCAGTTCTTCTCTGACTAAAAGTCCAGGTGCACTCATCTCAGCCTGATACAAAACTTGTAGTATGACTGTATGACCTTGTTCTCTCTTGACTGAAGTAGAGAGGTATTTTTGACAGACGATCAAGGTCCTAATGCGAGTTTTACCAGAAAGTGGTGTTTTATTAAAGGATCATTAAAATAATTACAGGATATCAAGATGAGCTTTTATGCTTTCATTAAATTCAAGTAGGACCGCTCTGGTTTACCCATAATTCACAATATGAGAATAACACAAGTGCACATGTTGAATGGAGTTTTACCTTTGCTGTTTTGATGTAGAGGCTCAACACTTCAGCTCTGATCTTTAGAGTCTGGGCATGAAGAATCTCCCTCACCACCCAGAAACTCACCTAATACACAAAAGAAATATTCATTAACTGATCAACAATGATATTAAACATGTTACTGTGTATTAAAGGCAAAACATTTTTTGATAAATGTTGCCCAATTTCAGCAAATCTCTGCAATGTCACATACTATATATGAGTGTGACAATATACTAAGTTTGGCTACTGTTCAGATCAAAACTTAAGACCAATTGTGACCCTGGACAACAAAACCGTAAGGTCAATTTTTCGAAATTTAGATTTGTACATCATCTGAAAGCTGAACAAGCAAGCTATCTATTGATATATTGTAATCTGAGGGTACAAAAAATTCAAAACATTGAGAAAACTGCCTTTAAAGTTGTTAATCAGAGGCGCTGTAGCAGGGCGTGGGTTTGTTTAACGCTCTCTTTTGGCTTACTGCTGTAATGATGTTGTGGAGAATAAATGAACCCGAAAGCAGAAATTCTAAGCTTTACATAGATACTAAGCTTGAGTGGATAACTTCCAAAGAGCGACAGCAGCGGGTGAAGTTTGTAGCCGTGTTTCTGGCCATTTTTGTTAGCAATTTTGCTGCATGCACTCACACAAATTAAGTTTTGATATATTTACAGTAGGAAGTGTACAAAATATCTTCATGGAACATGATCTTTACATAATATCCTAGTGATTTTTGAAATGATACCAATATAATAATACACAAAGGTGCAGTTTAGTTAGTAAGTACTGTATATCACAACTGTGTACTGTACATTTTTAAGACCATAAGAAAATGTAATATGTATTTACATAAAGTGTAAGAGATATATTGCACTTAACAACTAGGAGGTTATGGTAAATGTCCTAGCTGTTTAGGATTGAGATGGCCTGCGAAAAGAAGCTGTTCTTGTATCTAGATGTTCTACTGTGCAGTGTTCTGTATCGTAGAAGAATAGTGGAGAAAGAACACAGCCCTTAGGAGCTCCAGTGCTGATGGTGAGGGTGCTTGCTGGATGTGAAATTCCCCCATCCTCACCAGCTGTTGTCTGTCCGTGAGGAAGTTAGTAATCCACTGACAGGTGGAGGTGGGTACAGAGAGCTGAGTGAGTTTAGTCTGAAGGATGTTTTGTATGATCGTATGAAAGGCTGAGCTAAAGTCCACAAACAGGATCCTGGCATATGTCCCTGGTCTTTCAAGGTGTTGCAGGATAAAATGCAGCCCCATGTTGACCGCATCGTCCACTGACCTGTTTGCCCGATAAGCAAACTGGTGGGCCAGCATCAGTCTCTCAAACAACTTCATGACCACAGATGTCAGGGAAACAGGTCTGTAGTTGTTAGCCCTGTGGCTGTTACTACAAATGTTCTTGTTGTACTTAAGACTGGTTTTGTGATCCAGGATCACAATTATTGTTAAAACCAAATGGTCCATAAACGTTTTTTCTGCAGATGTTATTAAACTGTAGATATGAATTGTTGACATCCCTACACCTTCTTTAAACACCTGACATCAACAGCCCCCATTTCTGCTGCTTTTCCAGATTTTTCTGTGATTTCATTCCATGTGTTTGTTAGTGAGACACATAGTGAGGTCATTGTTTTGGCCTTCTCCTCCACTGTGTGTTCCCATGTTTGTTGTTGTTGTTGTGAGACTGGATCACAGTGTCTCTGAATACAGCCAGAACACACTGCACAGTACTGCAGACACACTCGAACACACATACATTCATCCAGTGGTGTAATTACACATTACATTTCGCATGGCACCAACATTTTTTGCAGCAATTCTATATGCTACACTTTATATCTCAGACTGTCAGAGAGAAGATGCTGGATTTACATAAAATGGTTGAGGTCATTTTAGGCTTTGCTGGAAGTTTTGTAATGTCTTAAAGATGTCGTCTGCTATACAGAAGAAGCAATATTGTGATTTACAGGGCATGACAGGGCACTGAAGGTACTATATCTTGTGCATTTTCCCTTACTTACTGAAACTTGTCAACATGGCTTCTTGATGCAAATGCATTTTCAGGTAGTTGTCAACCGCTGGAGGTTTATATGTGAGATGAGGACACGACTGCAGCAGGCGATGAGGCCAAAATCTGCATGTCCATTGCAAAAAGGCTTTGACTTTTAGTTTTCCTTTACATTATTTTATTTATCCGTTATACTGAAGAGTTATTTTTGAAGGATATTGGTTTACTTATGAGCACTTGAGCTTAACTGAGACTTGAGTGTTTGTAATATGTGTTGGCTATGGTATCGAATTTTGAGGTGTTTTTTTTTTTAATGATTTCAGAATAAAATGCCTCTTTGAGTCTATTTAGTATGAGTAAAATACTCAAGTACTGTTAAAATCAGATACTCTAAGACTTTTACTCAAGTTGTTTTGGAATCGGTGACTTGTAACTTGTAATGGAGTAATTTTTACAGTAATGTAACTGTACTTTTACTTAAGTACGGTTTTCATGTACTCTTTACACCTCTGCATTCATCTCACTGATACACGTTTATATTTGCAGCCATATCACATCCACATCATCTCTCAGACACATACGCATTTTACGTCTCTAGTCATGCAGAAACCATCCACACACTACAAACAGACTTTATCAGCATGACACACAGACGCTACTATAATTATATCGACCCATGGAGTACTTGGGAGTTTAACTAAAAAACAGCCAACAGATCTTATGCAAATATTCCCTGGTGATAGATCCCCATATTTGCCTAATTTTTAACATCTGTCAGGGAATAATCTGCAAGGTTTGTGTGTGTCCGTGCATAAGTGTTTTCTTAAGAATTTGGTTTATTTTTGACTGCATTTGACTATGTAGGTAAAATTCACACTAATAATATTTATGCATGTCATATCAATTTATAATAATGTGTTTGAAGTGGGGTCTGGCCAGAGGGAAGAACCAGAAACCGATATATGTTTACAGAGAGAGAAGTGTGTATTTCTGAGAGCTTTACTGCTGAATTTATATCCATATGAATTTAACAAAAAACTGCAGAATTGAACCAGACCCCAGCCATAATTTTTATGAAACTGCTAAGAAAACTACAGATGCCAACTGTATGATAACAAACACACTGATGACCATTTAACTACTGAATAATCACCAAAATACTCATGATAATCTACTGTAATTTCGGAATGATTTTAAACCCACTGAAGATCGATTAACTACTCTATTATCACAAAAGTATTCATGAACAGCTTCTGTAACCTCTGAATGATGACAAACACACTGATGATCAGTTAACTACATAAACACAAAAGTACTCATGAACAGCTTCTTCTGTAACCTCTGAATGATAACAAACCCACTGACGATCAGTTTACTACTCTATGATCACAAAACACAGAAAGGGGGAGCATGTGTAGAAATGACACTTTTAGTCTGTGGGACTGAATGAAAGTGATCAACCAACCACTAAACTAGGTACGGTTTCAAAATAGACCCATTTTAAAACCTACAATTCTCAAAACTATATATTTATAGCTATAACATAAAACAACATTTATTTAATATTTAAATATTGGTAAGTTACAGTTATAAATATATAGTTCTGTGATTATGTTGTGAAACCGTAGCACAGCAAAACCCGCAAACTGTGATATACCGTGGTATACCTTCGAACCATCACATGCCTACACTAAACAATACAATACAAGAAGAACTGATGTTACATATGGGAAGCAACGCATAGACATGCATACTTCATCTTTCTTACATCCACACATACACCCTGTACACCCCTCACCCTCACACAGACAAAAAGCTTGCTGCCAGCTATCGATGGGGCCAGGATGACAGTAGGATCCTGCTAACTGTAAAGATCTGTTCAAACGTTTTGTTTTTGCCATTCCAAGCATCATTCGTCAAAAGGTACATTTGTGTGAGTGTGGCTTCCCGTGCAGCCGTTTTCAGTATGTATATTCAAAAGTTTCCACAGAACACAAATTCCTTACTGATATTCTCAAATTTATTAGAGAGCTGGCCATATTGTCAAGGGAGAGTCTGTTTTTTGTGTGTGGGCGTGTATGTATGTATGTGTATGTCTACAAGTGAAACTTATGAAGGTGTGCATAACAACTTCTGATCTCTTTTTCAACAAATCTTCTTTTCAGATTGCACACTATCAGCATCTGCCAATTATGAAGCAATGCCTGAAACTCGTACACAATGTCTGCATATTTATGAAAAAGCCAACTGGATCAAAACAGAGTTTCTTAACACAAGTGTTTGTCCAACAGCTTTCCTGAGATGTCTTTTCAGACCTCACTACAGTATTAAGCTCTTAAACATTACTGCCTGCTCTCACTACAGCAAAAATGTCAGGTTTACGGTTTCACTAACATTGCGTTAACCTCAGGTAACTGTGACACATACAGTCACATTTATGCACGTGGTGCTCTGTGTTAGCATGAAGTCCAAATTCCCTGAACAAGAAGCCTGACGGCGACGTCATTTTCCATCATCGAGCCAGTCCAAGCCAATAAAGAAAAGTGATTTAGGCCAGAAATATACACAGATGGAAATCCACAGCCAGCTCATTACAAGCATGTGGTCCTGTTATACTTGGTTAATTTCGTTCTGGCATTACAGTGGTGGTAACAAACCCTTAGTTCTCAAAGGGGTCATAGAGTTACCTTCAAATGTCTGCATCGCTAAACCATGTGTTATTATTCAGGTAGCTAACGTTACATAACAACCGTCTTCCATGACATCAGCACAGGGTCGCCCTATTCAATCATATCATATTCAGCATCGCCGCTGTCTGTAAATCTCTTCAGGAGACTATTATGGTCCCCGTGCATGAACAAAAGTATAAATGTGTTTTCACAGGTCCAAGAAAGTGGAAAGGGACGAGTCGGAAACCATTCATCCCTGAAGCAGAGAGAATGCGCTGCAACCGTCAGACCGACATGCTCCTCATTTTCTGCCAATGCATTTCGCAACGCAACAAAGCATAAAATGGAGCATGTCTAGCTAAAACATAACTTTTCATGGGATGAAAGAAGAGGGTCGAAGCTGTACTGCATCTATAAACTCCAGGTACATTGAGCAACTGTATGGTGATTCGAATAGGTTTGAATCTGACAGACTTTTCATGATCTCAATCCCTCTTCCCAAAAATATTCTTCGCGTCAATACACAAGACAGGAACTGTATTTGTGGCGTACCTGGTTGAAGCGTCGTGTAAAGGCCACAGCGTTTGGAGCTGAACTGTGCTTCTCCTTTTTGTTCCAGCCACAACTTGAGAGCTCCTATAAAATCATAAAAGAATAAAAATAATCAATCACATAAAAAGCGAAAAGCTCTTGCAGTTAATAACAAACATCCTTTCAAAAAAACATTTCTTATGTGCTTTTTGAGACAAAACAATGGCACTAATGTATTTTAAGCTATGTTAGTTTAGACAGCTCTAACATCTAAGTCTAGACTTGTCTTAAACACGAATGAATCAATAAAACATACTTTCCACTGACTTTCTTTCATGAATACTGTTATAACATAAAAACATAAAACAAGCTTGGTGCTGTGAGTACAGTATATGCTGTTGGGGTGATGGCACATCCTTTCAGCCACATTTAAGCATCAACATCTTGATGTGACTTTATTAAAACATTGTAAATATTTCCGATTTGTTTTTGAAAGAAGAAACTAAGGTTGTTGTGTTTGTGTGTAAGCTTGTTTTAATACCATTATTGGGGATGCAACATTTGTCAATAAAACAAAGTATTTTTTATATAAAAATATAATAATTTTAAAAGACTATATTTATTATTTAAACAGATGAATGACCTCTTTTACAAGAGAGACCTGGCCAAGGTAGCAGCCATGCAAACTCATAACAAAATACAACATGTACAGCGAATATTTAAAACAAATCTTGCTAAATATTCCATGATCAAGGTGCCTAATAAACAAAAAAAAAAGAAACCTGCAAACGAGATCTAAAACAAAACTTGTAAAAAAAAAAAAAAAAAAAAAAAAAAAAGTTCACCACGTAGAGCTTTATACATAAAGATACCAGTGCTGCTTTCTATGTGTGGTCAATGATTCCCAACCCACTAAATCAATGATGCGTACAAGACTTTACATTTTGTAATAAAACACAAAGATGCAGGAAACTATGAATCAAGGCCATGTAAAATGAAGTTCACTCCATGAATATACAGTACAATATCACCATAATCAATCATGGGCAAAAAAAAATGTTTGGCATTAGTGATCGACTAAAGATAGAAGGTAACGGCAACTGATCCGAAAGTAAAAAGCAAATAGTCAAAGCTGTGTTGAGCGTTTGTATTGCTCACAGAGTGACTGACTGAGTCAACAAGAATGGGAAAGCTGTTAAAATAATATTTATTTACATGTACTTGGAAACAGCACCACTGGTTTATTTTTCATGTAATACGCTAATCTCGATGACATGCACATGAAACCTCAACTCCAATTATTTTGTCGTCTAAGAAATGATCTGTTAGTGGGAGGTTGACAGACGTATGATATACAGCACATCAACCACGCTTGGAAATTCCTAAACATATTATGCAACGTGTACATTGTGTAATTACATTTTCAGCTGAGAAACAAATTTCAACACACATTCAACCCCACCGCCAGAGATTTAATTCCTGTTAACAGTAAGTATTGAGAAAGGAGTTGACATGAGACTTCCAGCCTCATAACTAACAAACTGAAATTAAATTAACCCGAATTCAACAGGTCTGACACACGTATGACTGATTTAGTTTAAATCAGAAAGACAAAATCAGTCATACATTACCCAAGGTATGACTGATTTAGTCCATCAGAAATATATCTAACTATGACCCAACACCCGTATATAACTGCACTTGAGGTCAAACTACCACACACAGACTGACTTAATGATTCAGCAACCTGTGAATGACTGAGGTAGCAGCTTAGCAACATACTGTATACAAACACAGATGTGAGTTCAAGGGCCAACACACACAGAGCATGTTCTGCATTGTGTCTCCAACACCAGCGACGGTCGACACATGCCAATGGAATCAGTCCTGCTCAATTCATTTCTTCTACATAAGAAACAAAAACAGACCTCTCTCCCCAGCGATCACCTACTGAGATTTCGTGAAACCAAACCCTATGTACTCGCAGAGAAAAACGTGGTTAGAAATCACTGATTTCCTCTTTCTATGTGATGTAATGCATTTCCAAGACTGAGGTAGAATTATATTAAACAAAGACTTCTGTTTAATTTAAGCACATGTAATTGTTCCAGCTGGCAGATCTTTAATGTTAACATTGAGTTATTAGCGAGTACAATATTGTGCCTAGTGGTTTAAGATTAGAGCTGGCAACCAGAGTTAGGGTTGAACCCCATGAGGGTTGGACCCTGGGCCAACTGGCTGATTATATTCAAATTGCAAGTCATGAACTGAAAAGGGGGGTTTTCCTCCAGCCTGCAA
The DNA here is from genome assembly GCA_026939265.1 of Oreonectes daqikongensis. Lineage (NCBI taxonomy): Eukaryota > Metazoa > Chordata > Actinopteri > Cypriniformes > Nemacheilidae > Oreonectes > Oreonectes daqikongensis. The sequence continues at coordinate 766,296 of JAOTQM010000351.1, read as the reverse complement.
AATATTGTGTTGTTTTACAGTGCAGTTATGTGCCTCAGATGCAAACCCTGCCTGTTCATGTGAAGATTCTTTTCTAAAGTAGTAAGATTCAAAGACACTTTTAGACCATTACCAGTGTAAAACGTTCACTGGTTCTTCACTCACTAAGATGCATGAATGTGCTGATATTTTCACTTATTTCAAGCAGATATAGAAATTAAAATCCGCTTGTTTAAATGGAGACAGACTGAATTATGTGCATGGGAAATGAACCTAGATGCACCAATGATATGAGACAAGACATGAGAATAAGAAAAGAACAGGGGGAAAAAAGTTGAATAATATTGAGCCCTATCATTTTTGCAACAAAACAAAACATGGATAAAATCACAGAATCCAAGGATAAAAGTGGAGTTTACTGTATAATGCACGAATGTCATAAATTATAAATAATAATAAATGTAATATTTAAATAATATCTACTATAAAAAAATATAATATTAAATAAATTAATACTCCTGGCGTTTGTCGTTGCTAAGCAACCATGGGCCACGCTTGCCGTTAAGATGAGGAGATGATATTATTAAAGGATATATGGATCATATGCGCTGAAAATACTCTGATACTAGATTTATGCTGTGATTATCTGTGTCTATATTGGTCCACAAAATGTGAAGCTGATTGTTTGGTTCTTGTTTCATGACCTGCGGTGCACGTGCAGCATTCTGAAAAGTTGAAATATTTTTATCCCGACAATAATGAATATGCGCGTGCAAAAGACGCGAAATGTGAACGGCCCCTTAAAGGTATGTGTTTAGGTAAAATTATTTTTTTAATTCTGTGAACTACTAACAATATTTCTCTTAAATTTCAAATAAAAATATTGTTTCTATTTGCATTTATTTGCAGAAAATGAAGAAACTGGTCAAAGTAAAAGAAAAGATGAGACCTCAAATACAAGAAAACAAGTTTATATTCACTTTTAAGCAATATACCAGTAAAACTTGTAAATGTATTTAGGAAAAGATAAAAAAAAAAAAAATTTTATGTGATAACCCCAATTTTTTTATGTCTTGTCATTCTGTCAGTTTGGAGTATTTAAAGAGTAAATAGCATCTGTTTTTTAAGGGCCTACTTTGGTTTGTGAAGTGTCCGACAACAGGTTTATGTACATACATGGTGTAAAAACACTATTATTTCGTAATAATAAGCCGTTTCTTGACTGACTCTCAAATGATTCGTTCCGCGATTCATCGGTCTAATCCCCGCCTTTCCGCTAGCGTAGTCTGCGGTGATTGGTCAGATGGTCTAGTCTGCTGTGATTGGTTTAGCGCGTGTGTTCAAGTTTCCGCTTGCAGGCGGGGACTATTTCTATGTACGTAGATACACGGAGGTTAAAGACTCAGACGGGTCACGACTCGTTCGCGTGATTCAGAGTCGACTCCCATTTTTACAAGCTAATAACTTTGTTATTCGTTCACCTTCGGATTTAAAACTTTGGCAGACTGTTTACTTTCAAACGCGGCAACATTACACAATGCGTGAAATGTAATGTTTATGATCTCGTGGAATGTACTCTTTAAAAATAATTTTTTTTTACAGGAAACACATCATCCAGAAGAATTAAACAACAAAACTTGGGAACAAAATAAAACAGACTTCACAGGCCCCTAGGAATATGTCTCGCTGTGTGCACTTCATGCAGTATTGTATTAAAAAACTGTACTGTACTCTACTTTTACATGTCTAAAAGGCACTGCTGCAACCAGCCAAGAGGATTTAAAATGTTGGAAAATCCACAAAAATAAGCACTTTCACTGGCTTTTATGTCTGACTTAAAGGCCTTCACTGCCTTGAAAACGCAACATGGCTTTAAGATGTAGCAGCACTGAGGCATCTGTGTGTGTGCATTTGCATAGGCACCCATTAAAACCAGAACACTCTGTCATGCCTCGAAGTTCAAATCAGCAAGCAACTTTATACTTAAAAGGATTTACATGTGAATTGAAACGCATCTCTGTTGAACACATGGTCTGGAAAATAAAACATGAGTCTGGAGGTACAGGTGAAAATTATTATCCAGCTGGGAATCATGGATAGGATAACAGAAGATAAGCAGTAATGCAGTAAGTGCTCAGCAGAAGTAATAGTGATATAGTGTACATCAAACACTGGCCTGGTCTTTGTTCTGAGAAATGACAAACTAATATACTTATTGTCAATGAAACCCTAATATAAGTATTGTTTCTGGAGCTGGAGGTCACCCAACAAAGCATAGCTTTACATAAACAGATATAACAGATATTATGTTTTCATACTTTGGTTTTTTTTAGAAACTGAGAAGTTTGTTTAACAGCATACACATAAGCAACAAATAACATCATCATACACATAATAAACAGCATTAGGGTGAGAAAACAATGTAAGACTTTTAATTTTGGGTGAACGTTTCCTTTGAACAAAAGGCCAGACAGCTACTAAGATGATACTACACACATCCAGACAAACAAACAATTCCTGCGTCTGTTTCTGAAACTGATCCCTCACCTGCAGATTATAAATCTAACAACAGAATGATTTTCCCAGAAAATTTGTTCCAGTCTCTCTCCCTCTCTTCTGCAGAAATGGATTTGTCTTATAAAAACAGAACAAGAGGAAAGTGCATATGCCATATGCACCACACATTAATCAAAATCAGTCTATAGAGTCTGCATTAGACGGCATAGTGCCAGAGAAATGCTACAAACCGCACAAATGCGTTTTAAAAAAGATCTTGGGTCCAAACTGCTTGTGTTGCTTGTGTCCAAAAATGAAAATTCTGTCATTATTTATTGACCCACTTGTCATGTAAAAACCTGTATGACTTTCTTTCTTCTGCATAACGCAAAAGAAGATATTTCGAAGAATGCTGGTAACTGACCAACAGCAGTACACATTCGCCTTTATGTAAACAAAGTTTTCATTACTTTTGTCGGGTTGGTATTTTAGTGCTTTCTGTATAGCGTGACATGAAGACGCAGTGCTGGTTAACAGACACTTTCATGTATCATATCCATGTGCTGGGATTGTTGCCATGTGCTCGTGTAGCTAGTTTTAAATCTATGGTGGTCTTATTCCAAGACCCGACCAGCATTCTTCATGACAGTACGTATGTAACAAGTTCTTCCTATCCGCCAATAGCCGCTAGACTGAAATACAACATGCGTCATACCCTTGAAGACCAAAATCCAACACTGATGCCGCCAGATAATGCTTACAGATGTATTCCAGTGAAACAAACAGGGACATAATGCTGTTGCATGTGAACGTGCTGTATATGTGGATCTGTGACAGCAATGATTAAAGACATTTTATAAGTATACGTAAACCCAATAAAAGCATCTCATGTAAGAATCCTTGCAAAAGGAGAAAACCAAACTAAAACACAGCAAACTTTGAATAGCTTTTGCATTAAGGTTAAAAAGAATACTGTACTGTTACAAATCCATTTAAATTTCTACCATGAACCTCAAAAGAAGTTTCATTCTTTTCTTTATAATGAAAGTAAAGTAGTGACTGAATATTAGTAAAACATAAAAAAATACAAAAAACACTACTGAAAGTGGCATAAACATGGGCTATACATGCCATGTTTTCAAAGCCATATGGCACCTTTTTGTGAGGAACACAAAAAGAAGCACTTTCCCATGCACTCCATTTTTATTTTGCACTTATGCAAATTCAGAATTGCAGAATTGGCTGTGGTCGGGTACAAGACATGAGAATTTGAGTGATTTCATTTACATCAAACCTGGGAAGTTTGATATGTGAAACATGAATGCAAAAATGTGAAAGCACAAATAAGATGTATTATTTAGGACCGTTTCTCATATTAAAACTATCATATGGTTTTTGAAAGTCATAGAAAACAGTGATCAAGCCAAACAGACTATTGTTTTTATGCTTTTAGGACCGTTATAAATGGGCACTGTATGTATTCAGTATTATATATATATAAAAGCCTAAAAAACATTTAGTAAATTTACTTTTTGGATAAGTAAGGTAGTCAAATGCCCTTAAAATGAAAAGTCAATGTACAGAAGAAAAACTAACCAATTTTGCTTCTTTATCTTCCAAAAAGACACTCTGTAGACAGATTCTGTAAACTTATACTATTTTATACACAGCTAGTTAGAAACACACACGCACTCTTTTTGCAATTAAAAACCTTTTTTTACACAATTGTTTAAGCATTTTGGAAAATGTGTACATCTCAAAAAGAGGTTATGCTACGGTTTGTAAGGTTTCACACGCGTTTGGGTACAAACGTGTCCCCATTACGATTTAATAAACTCCCACATGACTTTAACTGAGCAAACGTCTATTCTGTTCGCCGGATCCTCAAAGACAATTATACTTTTTAGAATAACACAGACAATCACAGAAAACTCAATGAACTACAGCCGACCCAGCTGGAAAAAAACCAGCAGGCTCTTGTTACGATGCGTTTCATAACCCTCTCCTGAAACACATGCCGTTTTTATGCAGATACATCATAAAAAAATATTATTCATCACCTGCAGAGTTGATAAAACAAGCATCAATCACATCAACTATCATATAACACAATAGAATTGCCAGTTCTCTGATATCATTGCTGATATTTCTCTCAACTAGAAAATTATTTCCATTTTACCCAGGGCATCGTGGGTCAAAATGTGCTTTCAAAGGCCTGTAAAAAAAAAGTCTGATGGGATGGCACAGAGAAGAGACTGGAGATGTTCAGATGCATATGTGAATTGGAAAAAGTGATGTTGTAAATGACGTGATCCCACAAGTCGTCCTGAATGACATTTTTAATGAAGTTTTTATGACTTTTAATGCATCTCGGGTGTGCATTAAAGCTATGAGCTCATACCGATGCCATACAGGAACATGTTGCACTTGAAAGGCACTGATCGGAGGTTAAAAGTTAAGTTGAAATAGGGCTCTTATTGGTCTGTTTTTTATTGACATCAAGTCTAGTATACCTTGTACTTCTGTAGCTTTATCTGGCCAAAATTGCCAACAGGGATTTAACTGTTTGACTGACATGTAAAGTGACCAATCACAATTAGATTTTTAATATCATTTATTCATGACTCTTTCTTCTGTAGAACACAAAAAAGATAACAATGGATTTTAATGGAGTCTTGTGTTTTTACAGGCATACATGTATGGTAAGAGATTAAGAAATCATTTTTATTTTTTGATGAATTTTCCTTTTATGAGGAAGTTAATTTAGAAGATTTGAGATATGAATATACTGGTGTGCTGAAGGTCTTCAATCTCTTATAAAGATTAAAGCCCTGGATGTCACAAACATTGGCAAATCTGAAGACTAGTGCATTATATCAGCTTGGAAAAAACTGCGCTGTAAACCTTTTTATGTAGAACATAAATCATGTTAATCCAGCAAATCGGGCTGGAGTTTAAGTCTGGGACGAAGACAAATGGAAGGAGACCTGAAAATGATGTCATTATTTACTCAATTTACGCACCCTCATGTTGTTCCAAATCTTTGTGTGTTGTTTTTACCCTGATATAAGCGTGAGCAAATGACAAAATTCTTATTTTAGGGTGAACTATCCCTTTAAAAATGTTTGCACTCATGTTAAGTCAACCTTTGGGTTATTTCTCAAGCAGAATTCCGGGAACCTGTCAGTAATACTTCAATGAATTACTTTCATATATCGGTAAAACTGTTAACATCCGGATATGCACAAACTACGATAAAACACCAGATCTCCTCCAGAAACCATGATCTATGAACAAAATTTGTCAACTGATACACACTTTAGCTAAACCATCAGCTAAATCAATCCAAGACATTCAGAAAACCAGAGGTTGGTTCCATAACATCTCCCAGAGATCCAGATTCTCATCTCCTCAAAGACAGCACACCCGCAAACTCCCTCTCTCCTCTCCAAGCAAGCACACATTATTGGGCCAAGGCCATATTGAACACTGCTGCCAAGACTCCTGAAGCCAAGCGTGGCTACACAATCAATCACATCAAATGACAGAAAACAGTAGAGCAAATTACACCAATTACAGTAATTACCATAAATAATGACAGAAAAATTCACAACCACAATCGTGCCCAGCAAACACATTACACAAAATATATAATATGAATTTCCCTTCCAGTCTCCTTGATTTTGTCTACCTTTAGTCTGAAAAAAGCTTCAAATGTTACATTGTTATTGTGGCATGATCATCAAATGCCTTATAAATCACAGATTGTATTGCTGAAAGCCCAGCCTTGTAGATGGAGCATAAAACTGACCTGCACTAATAAATCGCTCAGAGAAAGTGAAAGAGCAAACAACATTTAGCAGAATGAAAATTCAAAGGATGTCAAAAGCAAAATAATGGCAGCTACACAATTCTACACAAATCACATTTCAAGTGATCTAATCGGTTGCTGTCAGTGCTAAATACAGATGTAAATGGGATCCAAAGCACTTTGTGATCGATCACTTGATCATTTATAGTGAAAACATTTTTTAGGCTAAATTTGCAACTCTGTTCTTATTCTGCATTTTCGCAGAATACATTTCGTCTGTTTAATTTTGATGTTTAATGTTCACTAAAAAAGGAACAAAATTTTGCTCTACACTTTGATCACAGGGATGCAAAAAGACACAAACTTCATTAAAACTTACCTAAAACAAACAGAAAATGAAAAGTGGTTTAACATTTGAACAATACTAGTGAAGTTAATATAAAAGTAAAATTTATTTTGTGCTATATTATAACAGTCTAAGCATTCTGACCGTTGGGCCTGTCACAGACAGCTAATTATTGATTATTAATAGTGAATAATAAACCTGTTTTAAATTAAATAAAATTATGGTAAGCGTGTGTGTGATGATATAGAAGCTGTTGTGTGTGGGATTCTAAATAATATTTTCAGCTCTCAAAAAAGAATCTGTGCTGTGTAAACTTACTGCCCTCTGCTGGGACAGTCGGGAACTCCCTGAGAACAAGTCTGCAATTTTTTATTAAAGGGCTCATATTTAGTGGCTAAAACCAACATTATTGTGTGTATTTGGTGTAATACAGTGTGTTTATGCGGTTTACGGGTAAAAAAAAAAAACACATCCGTTTTCACATACCGTGCATTACTGTTGCAGGTTTAACAATTAGCTAACTATAGCTAACTTTATGTGACATAGATTTGTGGGAGGGTGTTCACATGAGGCGTTTTAGGGAAGTCTGGATGAGCCTCTGCGTTTAAACAAAACATATCTTTTGGTTTGAGCAACACACCAAAGATACAGGAAAAGATGATATTGCTGCTCTGAACTAATTTCTCATTTATCATATCATAACTTAAAAAAACACTTTAATTCATTGAAAAACCAAATACTTTCCTATAGATTTTCCTCCATATATTGTTTTGTCTGGTAATGTGGTAAAGTGATGAATGGCTGCAAGGGTTTAATGCAAAATGTTAAATCCCTCATTTGTCTTTGGATAAAAGCACCTGCTGAATAAATATAATTATATAAGTTCCTAAATTACTCATTACTAGAGTATATTTTGTATAATACAAATGTTTGGATTTCAAACACTGGTCAATACTGTATATGGCACAATACTGTACTCTAGTAATATAAGTGTGTTTTCATACCTCAGGCTGGATGGCTTTGAACACTGGAGCGTCCATAAGAGTGATCTGACCCTGCAGGGGAGGAAATATGGGATAAGCATCATATCACTCGATTTAAACCCTGTGGATGTCACAACAGCTTCATACGAAATTAAAAACAACAACAATTTAGTTACAGAGTTTCTAGATTTACAGAGGGGTGGACTTGGATTAATTTGACACTGATCACAAACGTGAGCACAACAGATCATTTTAATTTGTAAAAAATGCAAATACTATACTATAATAGACAGTGCAGTGGTATTACTATGCATATGCAAGTTTACACAACAGTGTATTTGTATTTGCATGTGTGTGCGTGTGAGAGATATATGCAGGTAATTTACATGTCATTTTTTGATTCTACATGGTGTCTGACAGGCACATGAATAATAAATCATGTTTTGTTCACTGCTCAATTGTCATTCACAGGACATTTTCCATGCATGCGTAGATGTCGCGTGTGGGGGTCAGGAGTGCATAAATAAAACACACTTTACTGCTGGCTGCCTGTCTTAGACTGAAATGATGTACTGTATATAGGTTAATGGGTTGGACCATAAATAAATAAAGGACAGAAAGAAACTCTGTAGCCCAGATAAAGACACTTTCAGGCAGGCGTGTGCAGAATCAGGACACACGTCTAGATCAGGCCTGCTGGAGGTCAGCTAAACACAGAGAGCGCCCCCTGGTGACACTTCACCGATATTTGTTTCACTGTTTCTATTCGTAATTGATGCTTGCTTGGTCCTCAACATCTAACTGTTCTGCACAACAAACTGTGTATTTTAGTTTCTTTTGTTTCTCAGATGGTTTAGATACACTATTAACCTATCAACACTCATTCAGTATTTCCAATTAGGAAACCAGTGATGAATAACCACAGAGGACTTTTGCTTATAAATCAACAGGAGGCTTAATCTTAGTTCCTAAAGTTCGACAAAGTTCAGCTGGGAGTTCTGTTTGAAGGCTTTAAATGATCAGAGCATAGATAGTGACAGTTCAGATTTCGTTCTCGGATTCTGTTATGTTTAATTTAAGCCCTAGAGAGCATCACAGCCTGAATGCCAACAGGACATTAAATATTACTGAAGACGTGCTAAAGTATTTACTTCTCTCTGCTCATATCTCCTCCTGCCCATCATCTCTTTCGTTATTTCCTTATATAAGAAAGATAGTTCACCCAAAAGTGAACATTCTTTCATCATTTAATCACCCTCATGTCATTCCAAACCTTTCTTCAACACAAAAGAGAATGCTGGTAACTGAACAACACTGGACCCCACTGACTTCCATTTTATGGACACAACCATTAACACATTTCTCAAAATATCTTCTTTTGTGTATCACAGAAGAAAAAGTCATATACAGGATTTGAATAACATGAGGGTGAATAAATAATGACAGAAATTTTATTTTTGGGTGAACTATCCCTTTAATGTCTTTGGTGATCAAATCACAAGTGGTCAGTAGAGGTAGATGTTGCTGTTTCTATGTAAAACAATGTCTGTGGTTCCAATTTCTTAAAGATACTTCTCGGTTTAGTTTTACAATATAAATTATATTAAAATATAAAATCTTGGTGTGGTGTAGTGGACCTCTTAATGTGGTTTAAGCAACTGGATCCCACAGTTTACTCCTATATTTAATGCATTCAACTTGTGTAATGATGTGAGAAAAACCACAACAAATGTCTAAGATCAAAGACCTTCGCTTTACACAGAAAATTCTGACTTACTGCATATTCCTCTGGTGTGACCTTCAGCACATCAAAGACCACAGCATCAAAACTCTTGAGCTCTGATGAACCCTTTTCACTGAGGGATTCTGAACTGCTGCTCTTCTGCAAATGAAGAGATCATTTAGTTTGCTTCGACATACAATGAGCCATACCTAACTATTTGGTAGGAAGTGACTATCTTACCCCACCCTACCCTACTAGACAGTGTTTATGAGTGTGCTAACCTCTGATGCAGGGGTCGTGAAGGTGGAGACGCTGGGCTGGCCATTGGGGACGTCCATTATTACCAAACCATCAGACACTACAGCAAGAGCTCATCATCTTCATCGGCTTGCCTGGTTAGCCCCCTGCAAATCCAACACACACATTCATTCATTTTAGTTCAGTTAATGGCTGGATATTAGGCTTGGTCATTTGTAAATGCAAAAAAAGTTAGTCAATGGGGCTCTCTGAAATGCTCCTAAAAAACTGCAGGTAGGAGTAGAATGCACTATTGTTTTCAAGATTACTGCCAGTCATCCAAGCCATCTCATGCTGCAAAAACCTCCATAATACCATAATAGTTTCATCTCAGCCTTTGTCTGCTCTTTTGTTGAAATGCAGTTTTTCATTATGTCCAAACATAAGGTTTCTCATTGATTCATGCCAGTTACACTTTTTGTTTCTGAAAAACTTGAGATCATGAAAATTGTTTCCTTAACATTTATTTCTGGAAGAAATTTCCTTTCTAGTAGCATTCCAACAGAACGGACTACTTGCACAACCTCTTCCATGTTCTTCTCGATGTGGCTCAGTCATTTCCGGTAACAGTGTCAAGCATTTCAACATGCAGAGATCATAGTTGACAAATTCAATTTTTTTTAATCCTGTTTGTGACGTTAACATGCTTTAATGTGGCTTTTTGTGACGGATTTTAAATTAGATGAAGTTCATTTATTAATACATTTAATAAGCGTATACTCAACTCCCGAATAATAAATGCGTTGTATATTACGAACCCTGCAGAAGTCCATCGCTGTCCTAGATGAGTTAGTCTCATGCATAGATTATATTTTATACGTTTAACGACAAAAACATACAATAACATAAACTAGCGGTCAAACGTTTTTGACCGGAAAACGTCAAAAACGAATTCTCATTACTTAAAAAAAACTTTTGATCTGACGTTTAAATATATGAAATAAGTTTAGTAGACAAAAATACAATTTTTCCAAACATACATGTTTTTTCATGACAAACCTATCATGTTTTTTAAGTGGATAATTTTGACTGAACAATTAAGAAAGAAAAGCCAATAAGAGCACAGAATAGATAAAAACTCATTTAATATTGTTTGAAAAGCAAACCTCAAGAAGCTGTTTGATACAATTACATGAAAACATTTCTGCAAATTTTAGTCGAAAGGTGACTAGACTAAAGGCGATAAAATATAATATGTTTTAATTTATTTTTCATTTTTTTAATTACAACATAATTCCAATAGTTCCTTTTGTTTTATTTCATAATTTTGATGGGTTTATTATTAAAATATGAACATGAATAAAATGTTTTTTTCTTTTTCTTTTAAAGACAATGTACCTAGTGATGCTTAGGTTATTATTTCTTTTTTTGCTGATAATGTATATACTTAAAAATCCTTTTTCAAATAGTTTAGGTTTCATAGGCTGCAACAGCCCATTGTAAATACATATAACCAGAATCTAGTGAGCCGTACCAGTTCAAGTCGGAAGTACCTCACGAGGCTATATGCAAGTGCATTCTGTTTGCTGTTCTCTGTGTGCTACATGTTTATTTTTGTGTAAAACCAGCTAAAATGACATGTCAGGACAACTAGGTGCTCCATAAACACTGTGTTTCTGATTGCTGTGTGATCGCTGGGCCATAGATTTATAGAGGCTGTAAAACACACTTAAGGAATGCTTTCAAGCACTGAGCGCATCAGTAAGAGAGCCTCAGAAAGCTGTTTGTCTTGAAAATGTTTCATTTTTAAAAACGTATATCCTGCGGGTTGACATGCTAAACTTCTTAAAAATATTTGTGTACCCTATACTGTATGTGACTGACATCTGAGAAACACCAAAGAACATAATTGGAAAAATGTGTCAGTGGTGTCTATTCAACAGCTGTCATTGGGGCCTGATGGTGTGTGGTTAGCAATACCTTCTTTTGAGTTCAGCAGAGAAGATAAAAAACATTTTTAACAGAACCTTTCCTTTTAACTGTGAAATTTAATGGAATATTTTTGGGTAGTTGACATAAACCCGACATATGGTGTGACATGAGCAAAAAAATTTGCAATGAGGATAAATCTCTTTTATGCAATTTTATACTATAAATATAAATGTTAATAATATAAAAGAATATATTATTAACAGTTTGTTTTCTAAATACGTGCTTTAAGAACACATGGTACGGTTAATTTGTCAACTACCCTTGTACTTTTAAAAGTCTCTCTCCACACCATTAAAAATACTTTCACATATATTCACATATATTATTGTAGTAACTGAAACTCAGCTTTGGGTAAAATGTAAGAACGCTTGGCAAAAAATGAGGGAATACACATGATGTGCAAAGTCAATGCCCAAGAAAATGACTACATCACAGGATCAACAAATATTCCTAACAGATATTATAGTAGTTCCAGTGAGCTTTTCAATTTTCTATGCATTTTTAAATATTGTAATAAAACATATCAGCCTGGTTATGATTGTGGGCGTGTGGCTAATCTATTGTTCGTTGAAAACGGTGTAACCGTATACCACTGCTAGAGAATAACATGCAGAAAACAACAATGCCCTTAAACACTACGCAGATGACTGCTGACCCCACTGTCAAAACACTGCCTTCAACATTTGGTTACGTGTGAAATGAAATGAGCAGGTGTTCAGGCAGCAATGAGAAAAACAACAAGTGTTTGTTTTGCTTTAAGAGTGAACAGGTGCTAGGGAGGCATTAGTCTGTGTGTGCACTTTGGGGTTGTGTAGTAACAGGTGTTGGGAAGAGTTTGTAAAACTTGCTGCCAAGGAGTCAAGGACTAACCCAAATCACAGCCCCAATACAGCAATCTCACACACAACAATGCTTTAATTTGCCAAAAGCTTGGAAGCAATTCTTTACATAGTATAAAATGTGACCAATACACACAACTTACCATATTTGTCAAATATGCATAGTGACAGTTGTGCCCCCTTGCACTGCGTTTTCACTCAGAAACCTTCACTGAACAAAACCTGCAAGAGACAAATAATTTAAAAAAAACTTCAATCAAACATTCAAATGTGTTTCAAGCAGCAAAGCATAGAGTTGCAGCATTTACTCTACATGCATGCCCCTACAGACATTGTGTTTCTACGTGAATACCACTAGGTGGCACCGTGTATGTGGACAAGGACCAAAAACAACAGCAGCTGTGTTTGTTAGTGGAATAGGTTGTGACTAAGGTTTCAGAGAGTTCAGCATGAGGTCATTGTTCAGGACACAAGACCAGACGCCACCCGCCGCATGGCATTGCGGGACAGATGCAAAGCAGGATGAAAAAATACGAAAATAAGGCTTGAAGACATCACATGGCCCAGCACAACATTTAATGCATATTAAGGAGAACAATCTTCTTCAGTCTATATAAACTGAAGGCTGAAATGAAACTGTTAGCCTCTACATGTCACAAACACAGAAATACACACTTAAGGTTTTAGAGAACTAACACAGGTTTCAAGAAAAACATAAGACTAAAATAAAAACAAAACATGAAAATGAAAACATGGCTACAGCTAAAAACCTAAAACATTAAGAGACCACTCCAAAATAGGGTCTATTTTTCTGAATTTCCATTAGGTAAAATGATACATTTTGTTTATTTTATTGAAATACCAAAATTATTTCTAACAAATTTAAATCAAAAAAATAATAATATTTGAATTACAGAATAAACCTGAATTTTAATCTCTGCTTTCAGGTATCTTGGCATGTTTGAATGAAATGGCCATAATATTCTGTCCCATTTGGAGTGGTCTCCTAATTTTTATTCTCCTTTCTTTTTCTTTTTTAATTCTCAACATATGTTTTGTAGCTACAGTATGGTTTCTGTTTCCATGGCAGTAAAAGGACGACTCCAGAGAAAGTCTAGACACCCAAGGTGTCTAATAAATGGGCCTCGAATTTCAAACTTCAAATTCCCACATTTTGTCACATACTTTTTTGACAATTTGAAATTTTTTTTTTTTTATCAAATTATTGAATACAAAATGCAATATTTTAATTTCTTATTTCAAAATAGCGTCCAGTTACCAATAAGAGTGTACTAGTAAGCACCATTCTATTGATCTCAGCGCAGAAATGTGCAAAAGTGAAGCTTCTTGTCTTGTCTGGACAGCTGTTTGTTAAATCTGTGACAGCACAACGTGACCATAAAAAACCTGCAGGTGATGACGCATGTAACAGCTGACACAGGATCATGTGACAGAGATGCACCGCGTAACATTTCATGGTCGACCAAAAAAAAAGACAGTGGATGCAGATTTCATGCATCAAGAGCTACACAGACATCCCTTTAAACGTGTGTCTCGAGAGGGAATGTTGGGATGAGTGTTTTTAAAGGAAAGATTAATCTGCCAGACTTCAGAAAGCTGTTGAAAGAGATTGTGTTAGGACGCTAGCTAGACACGGAGGCTGAAGGACAGGCGGAATGGAGCGCCGGATGAGAACGAGCGTGGGAGGTGTCGCTGTCTTGTTGCAACCTGCCGGGGAAACAGTGTGTAACAGAGACACTAAGCCTGAAGGAATGAACAAGTGGTTGAACAACTCCGTTTTCCCACCTTCATTAAAATGCATTTCCCCTCGACCCATAGATGCTCATCCCATCTTTCATCTCCCTATACAGGACCCAACAAAGACATAACTACAAAGGACTGGTCTGATTGTCCAAGTAACATCAACTGGCCTAAATCTCTCTTGCACTTGCAGTAGCAAATACATGGCAAAGAATGATACACTTGTGCGCATGCATGGTGTGTTTTCAGAGACAGCAAGTTAACCCTCTTTTTCCACTTACTTTCACAAGAGCACACACACATACACAAAACTTTGCTCTCGGGCTCCTCCGAGGCCTGTTCATCCATATTTTATTTGACATTCACAGACACACAAAGAATACACACCCTATGGAATAAGCCTTGAGGGAGGCGATAAGAGAAGACCGTTAAAATGTAAAATATGATCTTTTGTGGTCCAGTAAGCAAAGATAAATTTTAGAGCAAGTGTACTTTAATGTGCTCTCTCTCTCTCTCTCTCTCTCTCTCTCTCTGACTGTTACAATAACAACATGCTCATGTTTTTGTGTATTCACATTTATAGCCTCTGAAAGAGAATAATAGTAGCAACAGCAGTTCCAAACAAAGAAATATCAACAGTGACAAGAAAAAACATGAACAACAGACAAGACACAATGTCTACACTGGAATGGTGTTACGATGTGACTGGAGCCAATTCATTTTTAATTCCAGATGAGTCACACTCATTCCCATGGATTTGATTCCTCTCAAGGTAATTGACTTAATTCCCAACGCCTCACTATCAAAGCATTTTTATCAAAACATTTTGGCTACAATCCTACTTTGCTCAATAGCCAGGAGCAAGTGCGACACAGTTCAATGGCCTTCTCTTCAAGATTCTTCCTTAAATGTCATACAGCCATGTGTGATCAAGTGTGTCTTCATTCAGAAGGACAGTAAAAAAGACGCATTGTAGCTGCATGTTCCTTCAAGTGAAAGCAAATGAGAGATGTTCAGGTTTGAAAAACTGTAGGTGTGCACATGGACTGACAATAAAATTCATGCTTTAGTCATGAGCCTGAAGCATCTTACAAAACTGATTTTCATCAACCTCCACAAACAAGCACACAAAACAGCACAGCATATTTTCATTTTGTGTGTGTTTGTGTGTGCATGGGTATCTATCTTTTTGCAATAAAAAACGATGTACATGTAGCGGATATTGTTGGTCTATAGTGAAACATTGCGATGGATTATGACATTGGTGTCATCTTTAAACAGTGTGAGCTTCGCAGTTCTAAAGTCAGGGCGGTCTGTACAGCGCAAGCTGTGCAGTTCTAAAGTCAGACGGGTCTTCTTTATATTATGCAGTTCTTAAGTCAAACATGTCTTCACTATACACGCAAGTTTCGCAGATCTAAAGTCTGGCGTGTCTTCTCTATAGACGGTTTCATCAGACACATGTGCCTGGCCCACATTTAACTTCTGGTGTGTGTTTGTTTATTGGTCTGTCTAGTGGCTAATAATACAACTATTTATATTTTATTTATATTTATATTGATTTATATGATTTTAATGTATAACAATTGTATTAAATAAACCATTTGTTAAATTTTGTTGTATATTTATTTTATTAAATAAACTTTCTGTTGAATGGGTCGTGTAACTTTGTCGCATTTAAAGAGAACGTATGGGACATCTAGCGGTTGAGCTTGGTATCGCAGTCTAAATTCAAAATATTTGAGAGGCAAGTTTATCCAAGTAACGGTTCTTCTCGGTTTCTTTTGCTTGTTATCAGAGATATATATATATATATATATATATATATATATTAGGGATGCACCGAATCCAGATTTTTGGGGTTCGGAAGAATACCGAATCCACTGTTTAAGATTCGGCAGAATCCGAAACCGAATACCGAGTCCTACTCGCATCCTTATTCCATTAACACAGTAAAACACATTAATGAAGTAAACAACATGTAGCTCGACTTGAATCGCTGCCTTTTGGTTGAAAGTACTGCCAAACAAAACTTTTTTGCTTACGATTCCATTTTCAGATTCTCACAGCCTAATACATTCGAACGGTCCACATGTAAACACCTTCGCGTAATCAACGTCCGCGTGACG